>CM053166.1:757500-3257500 GCA_028571685.1 Heterohyrax brucei
AGTACATTTTGGGCACGTGTGAGAATCGTTAAACCAGCATACAGGTCCACAGGCTTATCCTTCACACCACGGACCACCAGAAGGGCAAACAGATCAGTCCTGGAAGAAGGACAGCCAGAATGCTCCTTGGAAGAAGAGATGGTGAAATTGCATCTCACATACTCAGGGCATGTTGTCAGGAGGGACCAGTTGCTGGAGAAGGACATCATGCTGGGTAGTTTGCAGGGTCCGTGAAAAAGAGGAAGACCTCAACAAGATGGACTGACACAGTGGCTACAACAATGGGCTTAAGCATAACAATGATTGTGGACACAGCACAGGACCTGGCAGTGTTTCGCTCTGTTATGCGTCAGGTTGCTGTGAGTCGCAACCTAACAACATCATGCTCTCAGAAGGACCCCTGGTGGTGCAAATAGTTTCTGCTGCGTCAGTTTAAACCCACCCCATGAATATTTACAGCTGTGTCCAGATGTGCTCTGTCCCTCGTGGTGTTGCCACAAATTGGAATCGACCCAACGGCAGCAAGTTTCTTGTTTTCGTTTTTATCTCATGGACAACAGACACTGGGCACGATTTTGGGGGGGTTTGTAATGCAGGCAGGCTCTAGGGGGATGAAGAATCGGTGTGTCAGTGTGACTCGGGCCTCAGCCAGCTGTTTTAGGCTCAGGGGCCTCTCAGAAAGTAAACATGTCAGCCCAACCCACAGAGGTCGTCTCTGGCTCATTTATCATTGTTGTTGTTGGGTGCCAGGCAGTGGATTAGAACTCCTAGTGACTGTCCTGGATGGGACTGTGTCCAGCAAAAAATGTACTTAGCTGTTTGGCTGGACCAGGATCTCCAGCACTGTGGGATTGGCCTCCATATGGTGATTTCCCTGTGCTGTAAATCTTAATCTCTGACTGTACTTAACAGAGTGGATTATGCTACAGAGGATTAGGGTGGGACTGTGACACCCTTCCTAAGGTCACCTCCCTGCTCCACTGCGAAGGGAGTGTCTCTGAGTGTGGCCTGCACCACCTGTTATATTTTCGTCTATAAGAGATAAAACGAAAGGGAAGCAAGCAGAGAGCTGAGGACCTTACACCATTAAGAAAGCAGCACTGAGAGCAGAGCGTGTCCTTCAGACCTGAGGTTCCTGGGTCAAGATGCTCCCTGAACAAGGGCTGATGCCACACGAGGACCTTCCTCCCGAGCCAACAGTGGGAAAGCCTCCCCACTGAGCGTACCATAAACATTCCTTTGCGAAAGCCATGCACTCGTGGCATTTCTGTTAGAGCAGCACCAGATGCCCCAAACACTGACCCCAGGCTCCTTGTCCTGGCTGTAATCTTTATGGAAGCAATTCACCAGACCTTTCTTCCCAAGTCAGCCCTTCAGTCAGTGGCCAAGCACTAAACCCTCATGGCACCAGGGCTCCAACCAGAAGGTCTTCACATCTTTACTGAAGCAGGCCACCAGCTCGTGGGGGGTTCAAACCATCTACCATTCGGTCAGCGGCCAAGCACTTAACTGTTCCCGACACCAGGACAACTTTGTGTGACCGTTGATAGGACAGCCCTTGAGTCCCTCACAGTGGGTCCAGGACACAAAGCCATGAGGCAAGAGAGATGACCACATGGTGGCCACCTAATGCTAACAGGCAGGGTGGGCTTTGTTGAGTGCCACCTGGCGTGAAATGCAGGATGGAGGTCAAATTCACTCAAAAGCTCTCCGAGGTCTCGGCTGGGTGAGTCCCAGAACAACAGGTCCCTTCTCTGAGGGCCTCCATCAGAAACTGCAAAAACACACCTCGGGAGAACATGGGTGATGAAAACAGTGGTAAAGAAAAAAAGAGAGAGAGAGAGAGAGAGAGAGAGAGAAGTTTGGGCACCATCAACACATCTGGTAAAAAGAACAGAAGGAAAGTGTTTGAATTTGAGCATAAAAGCCAAACTTGAGGCAGATGAGTCCTGAGGCTGTGCAAGGCAGACATCAAAGGCCCGAGCGGCTGGACCAGGCCGCTCAGCCTGACGCCGGCCGGTGGTCTCCTGCCTCGTGGCCCTCGGCCTCTCTCCCCTGCAGGCTGCCCACTGTCGCTGAGAGAAGAGCCAGAGAGGCCCGACCCTCCTGCGTGAGGAGAGAGTTCTGTTAGAAGACTGCTTCTTCTGTCACACCCATCCTCTCTCGTTTCCTCTGCATCGTCTCTCTTCCCTGTGAGATGCGTGGTTTCTTGAGCAAATGGATGACTCCACTGCTTGGTTCAGTGGAAAGAGGAAAAAAAAAATAATGTATTAAGGTAGGAAGATCTGACAGCGCTCAGAATTTCAAAGCTAATATTTGACTTGGATTTTTTTCCAACAAGCAGTGAGAGTGGGTATGGAAAATTTTAATGGGACATAAAAATGAGTGTCAGGGATTCACTGCTGGAGGAGTCAGGGTTAGCTCTTTTTCTGTTCCAGTGCGTGAGATTTTTATTAATAAGTTTTTTTTTCCTTGTTAGTCTTTATGCTGCTCATCGGGAACTTGTGGGGGAATTGTTTGTGACTTCCTCATCTGCTTGTCCAGGGTAGGGGAAGAGACTAGCTGGGGCTGCTTGGGACGTGCCGCTGGTGTCCCAGGCTCCTCACTGGGATGCCGTGTGGTGTACCTGTACCAGGTGTACCCGTCGGTCTTCAGACATGAATGGGGATTATTTATGCTCACCAGCAGGAGTTGAAACGCCCGTGTCTTTGTGGGTTTACAAGCAACACGCTCACTTAATCAGCGAACCACTATGTCACGTCGCACAGCCTGCATGAGAGACCCGCAGAACCCGGAGAGAGGAATATGGGTCTGTCACCCCTTGACAGCCCTGACATGTCCCAGAACATGCTGCTGCCCCTGCTGCATGGGGCACAGTGCCCAGGGCCCAGTAGGTCCTTTTGCTCAACACAGAAAACCCAACCCAACCCAAACCTGCTGCTTTCAGGTCCGTTCCAACTTGTAGCGACCGTACATGGCACAGCAGAGCAGAGCCACTCCCTGGGATATCCAGGGCTGTCTGACTTTGCAGAAGCCACACATTTTTCCCATGGGCAGGGAACAAAATGTAAGGAAAAGGCTTTCCCAAAGCAGAGACATGGGCAGCTGAGTTCTACCAATCCAGCAGGGCTGTAGTGGTTCAGTGGTAGAAATCTCACCTTCCATGAGGGAGATCGGGGTTCAATTCCCAGCCAGAGCAGTGCTTCTCACATGCAGCCACCCATCTGTCAGAGGAGGCTTCCAAAAATCTGCCGCTGGAAACCCCGTGGATCACAGCAGATCAATACCCCAACTGATTATGGGGACTGCATAGGACTGGGCAGCACTTGGTTCTGGGGTGCGTGAGGGGGCCATGAGTCAGGGGGCTGATTCAACAGTGGTGAACAACAGCAAGCATCTAAGTCTCTTTTACAGGTAAGAGAAAACCCTCCAAATGACGTTACCCAGCAGTCTGGCCCTTTGTTTAGGGGGGATGTGGTTGGGCTACTATTTAGAGGAGACTTGGTAATAAGCCTTGACACAGCGTGCCCTCCTGTGCTAAGAGAATCAGAAAGGGTGGGAAGGGGGAGAGAATTCTTTGATGACTTGTGGGAAGCCAATCACTCAATGCTCACTGGAGCTTTTCAACTGGCACAAGTCTTATCCCTGTTTCACTGATGAAGAAGCTGAGGCTAAGGGGTGGTGAATGACGTGCCCAAAGCTACACAGTCAATAAGAGACAGCGTGTGGCTGGCTCCAAACCCGTCCCCTCCAGTGACAGTTCTAAGGAGAGTTGGCAACACAGCGGTCTTAGCTGGCACCCATGGACCTGGAGAGAGCCAAGAGGTCTCCTTACCAAAGCTAAAGTGACAGGTGGTGAAACACGAGGCTCTGTGGCTGGAGGAATGTGACTCAGTGAGGCAACTGTTCTCAGCACCTTCTGTCACCTTCTGCGGTGTGTGAGGTGAGCAGGCGGTCAAGCTTTGCAGCACTGAGGATGGGAAGACGGGTGTATCCAGCTACACGAGGAGATTGACAAAGAATGGGTGGGTGGGGAGATGGGTGGATGGGTGGATGGGTGGGTGTGTCGATGGGTGGATGGGTGGGTGGATGGGTGCATGGGTGGGGAGATGGGTGGATGGGTGGGTGGGTGGACAGGTGGGTGGATGGATGATGGATGGGGGTGGGTGGGTGGGTGGATGGGTGGATGGGTGGGTGGGTGGATGGGTGACTGAGTGGATAGATTAGTGCATGGAGGGATGGTGGATGGGTGGATGGATGATGGTGGGTGGATGAAGGGAGAAGAGGATGGGTGATAGACTGATGGATGGCTACCTGACTAGATAATAGTTGAATGAATGAATGATTGACATACAGATAGACGATTGGTTGATAGGTACATCGATATCTAAGTAGATAGATAAGAGATGACAGACAAACGGTAGATAATAAACACGATCGATCCCTACGCAGACAACAGATAAGGTAGATGCTGGTGATGGACACCAGTGGGACAGACAAACAGACGAGCTCCTTGCTTTCAAGTCAGTCTGTGCTCGTAGCAACCCTATGGGACAGAGTAGAACGGCCCCATAGAGTTTCCAAGGCTGTAATCTGTACAGACAGGCAGACGGACGGACGGACGGACAGACGGACGGACGGACGGATGACAGACGGACGGACGACAGACCGACAGACGGACGACAGATGGACGGATGACAGACAACAGAAGACAGACAGACGACAGACGACAGACGACAGACAGACAGACAGTCACCTGGTACTGCTCTAGCAGAAGTGCCACGAGTGCACGGCTTTAACAAAGAAGACCTTATTCTCTCACCATCTCGCAGGCCACCAGTCAGAATTCAGGGCTCCGGAGGAGGGCTTCGCCCCGCTGTCAGCTCTGGAGGGAGGTCCTAGCGTGGCCTCCGTCTTGCCTGGCCCTGGGAGCGTCTCAGCGAGGGAACCTGAGGTCTCGGGAACGTCAGGTCTGAAGGACGTGCTCTGCTCTCACCCTGCTTCCCTGGGAGTGTGAGGTCCCCACTCTCCGCCTGCCTCCTTTTCCTTCTCGTCACTGGTAGCATAACGGGATGAAAGGTGAGCAAGCCACAGCCCCAGGAAACTCCCCTTACATGGGATCAAGGGGGTGGCCTTCGTGAGGGGAGTACAGTCCCAACCTAATCCCGCCTGACATAACCCAATCTTGCCCTACTAACCACAGGCAGAGATTAGACTTTGTAACAGAGGAAAACCACAGGATGGAGAACAACACCACAACAGTTGGAACCACGGCCCAGTCAAACGGCCACACACGTTTTGGGGGGCACAACTTAATCCACGGCAGAGAGAGAGAGGTGGACAGATGGACAGATAGATAAATAGATGACCAGGGGGTAGATGGATAGGTCAGTCGATAGGTACTTAAGGTAGGTAAACAGGTAGATAGGTGGGTAGGTGGTCAGGTCGGAAGGCAGGCAGACAGGCGGTTAGGCACACAGGTAGAGGTCGAAATAAATACTGATGAAGGAAGGGAGAGAGATTCTGACTCTTCAAAGAAGAGAAAAATAATTGTGCAAAACACTTCCCAGCACCAGCAATGGATGAACGCTCACATACACTCGGGAGCCTCTGCACGTTTGTGACCTCTGCACCTGCATGACGTGGGGACAGGACCCTGCTCCTGTGACCTCTGTCCTCCCCTGATTCTAAAGGGCCCGTGCCTGGCGTGTGAGTGCGGCTGGCCCCAGGGCTGAGTTCCTGGGGAATCTGCACATCTCCCCGTGACTTTGTGGGTCCCACCCAGAGCACATGTCTGCAGTTCCGTGCACTATGAATCATAGTTTTCTCCCCCAGAAGAAGGTCAGGAGCACCCTGTTGCTGGAACATATTGGGGGACCTGTTCAGTGTTTGGAGCTCACAAGAGAGCCCTGAACAGCTGATTCCAGGTCAGTGGGGGGCTAAGAGCTAACCCAACACTAGACAGGTGCTTCCCAGACAGAGACTGGGGCCGGGGCGGTGGGGCCGTGTGGAGGGCTTACGTTCCAGCGGGGAGACGGCACATGGAGAAGTCTGTAGGAACCAGCTGCCCTCCCCACAAAGCTGTCCTGGGTCGGGATGTGGCCATGGGTCAGCGCCAGGTCCTGGGAGGTGAGTGGTAGGCTTTTCTGTGCTCTCTGTCTTGGGGCAGTCAGGTGCCTCTTCCTGGCAGCTTTGGTCGATTTAGGCAGCATGGGAAGTAACGCAACGGGTGATTTTTTTCAACATTGAAGAGGGAGAGATGGGTGTATGGGTGTACAGATGGGTGAGTAGATGAATGGATGGATAATCGGTAGATAGAAAGATGTGTACATACATACGTGACAGACATATAGAAAGATAGATACACAGAAACAGACACGGCAGACACTGTCTTAGTCGTCTAGTTCTGCTGTCACAGAGACCGCAAGAGGATGAGCTTTAATAAGCGGGCTTCGTTTTCCCACAGTCTAGTAGACTAAAAGGCTAAGTTCAGGGGGCCGGTTCCAGGGGAAGTCTTCCTCTCCGTGTCAGTTGTGGAGAAACGCCCTCGTCACCCCTCTTTCCCCGGACTAGGAACTCCTCTGTGCCAGAATCCCAGGTCTAAAGGACACGGCCTGCTCCTGGTGCTGTTTTCCTGGTGGCAGGAGGTCCCCCTTATGTGCTCCCTTCTCTTTCCTTTTTATCCCTTGAGAAGTACAGGGTGGTGCAGGGCAACTCCCTTTACACTGGAGCAGGGAGGTGACCTAGGAAGGGTGTCCCAGTCCAGCCCTAATCCTCTCTAAGACAAATTCACCATCACAAAATGAAGGACAGCCACACACTACTAGGGATCACGGGCTAACCAGGTTGACTCATGTTTTGGAGGGATAGAATTCAGTTCATGACAGTTACAGACGGGTACACACGGACCTAACAGATACACACAAAGATATATACTCACATGATAGAGAGAGATGGACAGATGTATATATAAAACACCAACACCCACTGCCGTTGAGTCTGGCCCGACTCCTAAGGACCCCAGAGGTCACAGGGTTTCCGAGGAGTGCCGGGTGGATTTGAACAGCCGACCTTTTGGTGAGCAGACAGAGCACTAACCACTGCACCACCAGGACTTCCGATGTGTCGGCACGTCATAAACGTATCGTCTTGGGGTGTGAAGTATTTGATGGGTTTGAGCACTGACCTTTCTGTTAGCAGCCGAGCACTTTAACCATGGTGCCACCAAGGGTCCAAGATTTGAGATCGAGAAGGGGGATTCGGCAAAGAGACAAGCAAGCAGAGGTGCTGGACGCCAGATGTCACATGAAGGTTGTCCCCGGGGACTCCTCTCCAGAGTCGACAGGGACAGGCAGCCTTCTGCTGGAGCCGCCGTCCCGCAGTGAGACTCGCAGCCCCTCGAGCTCCGAGAAGATCAGTTTCTGCCTGTTAAAGCCACCCCCTTGTGGTGTTTCTGTCACACCACACTAGGTCACCAAGAGCCCCAACCAAACTTCTTCTGTCCAGTTGATTCTGACTCACAGCGACCCTGCAGGACACAGCAGCGCTGTCCCGTAATTTCCAAGGAGCGGTTGGTGGATTTGAACTGCTGGCCTTTTGGCTGGCAGCCCGGCTCTCAGCACTGTCAGAGGCTTACCTGGGTGCAGGAGGGAGGCCCTGCGTGGGGGTCAGGGGCCGAAGGCCCTGTTTGCTCTGAATCAAACATGTTTGCAGGTCCCCCGGCCTCTTGGAGTCTCAGCTTTTCTGGGGACAAAGGGGGGACCCAAGTGAGGCCCCTCAGTGGAAATTACTGACCCTTTAGGGTTAGAGGAGGGGGCTTGGCCACACGGAGGACAGAGAGGGGGCCCCCAGCTTTCAGCAGGTTCTGAGCCACCCTTGCCTCCCGCCACGGGGAGCAGCGAGGGGAGACATCTGGATGGGTGTCAGTGACGGGAGATGAGGAGCGTCGCAGCGTCTGGTGCTGCTCTGAGAGAGACACTTCAGTGGACGGCTTCAGTAAAGCTTATTCTTACACAGTCCATTATGCTGCAAGTCTGAATTCAGGGTGTCTGTTCCACGGGAAGGCTTTCCCTCTGGGCTCTGGAGGAAGGTCCTTGCGTGGCCTCCGTCTTTGCCCAGGGAGCATCTTGGTGCAGGAAGCTCAGGTCTCAAGGATGCACCCTGCTCCCAGGGCTGCTTTCTTGGGGGTGTGAGGTTCTCAGCTGTCTGCTCACTTCGTTTTCCTTTATGTCTTGTAGGATGAAAGGAGGTACAGACCACGCAACAGGGACACTCCCGTTACACTGCAGCAGTGAGGTGACCTCAGGAAGGGTGTCATAGTCCCCCCTAATCTACTCTAACAGAATCCAATCTACTAACCACAGACAGAGACTAGAATTCAAAACCTAGTCAAATCACAGAACGGAGGTTAGTCACACAATACCAGGAATCATGGCCGAGCCAAATAGTTACACACATCTCTCGGGGGACACAATTCAATCCATGACAAGGAGGCAAGCCATTTAAACAATCATTGCTCGATTCAAAGCGCAAGGACCACGGTGGCCTCCAGGACTCGTCGCCCCATGACCCCCTCCTGCCCTCCCTCCCCCCTGCCCCCTCCAATCCTGGAATTCCGGCTGGGACAGCTTCTTCAGTCCTCTTGGACAGGCCCAGCAGGATTGTGCCTCAGGGCCTTTGCACAGCTGGCGCCTCGCCTGGAGAGCTCTCTGCCTGTTACCTGTTATCTGCTCACCCCCCTTTCTCTTCTTAATGGCCACATGGAGAATGGAAACCTCCCGCCCAACAGCACCGCTGGTCCTGCCAGCCCTGAATCATCTGCCTGCTCCACGGTAACTCTTAACCTTCAGTATAAATTGAGCCGTTGCTGTCAGCTGCCGTCAGGTCACCTTTGACTCATGGGAACTCGCTCCCCACAGAGAGAGAAGACGCCCCGTCCTGGGCCACTCTCGCCACGGCCCGCCTGTTCCAGCGGTCACTGAGGCTGTTGGGGCACTCCTTCTCACGGAGGGCATCCTTCGCCCCAGCTGGTCCTCCGTGCCACCGAATACGGCGTCCACCTCCAGGGATGGATCCCGCCTGACAAGGCGCCCTGAGCAAGGGTGCCAGACCGTGCTCCGCTGTGGCCCCGGAGGCTTTCGTTGGCTGACTCCTGGAAGGCGAGAGCCGAGCCCTCCTCCTTAGTCACCTGGGAAGCTCGACTGGAGCCTCTCCGCCGTGGGTGACGCTGGTGGTGTTTGACGTCCTGGTGACGTATAACTTCCAACATCACAGTGACATGCAAGCCACCCCCCAGGCAGGTGACGGTGGCCCACATCGTATTTTATGCAGGTAACACATGCCTTCTGTGTTTGTTTTCATAAGGCACTGATCTTTTTCTTTTGCAGAAGCACAGGAAGCAGTGCGGGCAGGGCGTGCCTGTGGGGTGCCCCGTGGGGGAGAGCGTGGCCAGCAAACACACAGGGTGTGCGATATTGGCATAAATACGCAAATACGCGTCCTGGACCCCAGCTCTGGTGTCCTGGAAGGTGCCCGCTTGAAGCAGGGGTGAGCAAGTGCTGGACAAATCACCCAGGGTCCCTGAGACGGAGGGGGCCACGCAAGGGACCAGGGAGGCAGTGCTCACGGCAGTGTCCCCAAGGACGACTCCGAGACGCGGCAGTGTGACGGCTCTCAGGACAAACACCCACAGCGGAGCTGTGCAGGGGGATGTGCTGTCTCCTGTGGAAGGAGAATCAACAGCAACACAGCTATTTCCAGCTTCAGCCTCTGGAAGCTTCTCTCAGCAGGGCGCAGGGCACAGAGACTATTTGGAAGACACACAGGCCACTCCTGCAACGCGGAGGGCCGTCTAACGCGGGCGAGACAAGGCCTCCGACAAGTCCACAGACTTCACTGTTCTCTGTGCTCCACACCTCACGGCTGGATGTCACCGAGATCACCTCTCAAGTCCTCCCCTTGGGAAGCTGTGCGCCGAGGCCAGCCCCTAGCCCACCCTTCAAAGCAATTTGGGCACTCTTTCTGGAATGGCCATCGTGTGAGGCGGCAGGCTAAGAACTTCACTGTCTGCTTGTCTGTGAGGCAGTTTTTGGCCAGTAACAAATAGCTGTGCTGGAACCCCCCCGCCCGTCACCTGCTCTGGCCCCCAGTGAGTTTTCTTCGCCTGAAGATAAAGGAAATATTGACAGGAAGACTCTGGGATGACCTTCAGGACATCAAAGGCCATACAACGACAGCTCTGATGGCCGTTCCAGGAAAAGAGTTCCGCAGTTGCTTTGAAGGGTGGGCCAGGCGCTGGTCTCGGTGCACAGCTTCCCAAGGGGAAGACCTGGAAGGGGACCACAGTGACGCTCAGCCAGGAGGTGGGGGGCACTTTTCCTGGATGAGTTCACGAACTTCTTTGGTGGTCCTCATATGCGGCCCTCCAGATGTTAAAGACCACCCCGTAATTAGCTCTGTGGTCTAACCATGAGAACTTCCTCACAGCAACGTCACCTGAGGAGCAGCCTCAGAGCAGACCGTCGCTGTCAGCCGGGTCTGCCCCCCGACGCCCCAAGGACGGCCCGGCCCAGGGCCGTCACACCCATGGCCGCATCGGAGCCCCCTCTGTGGGCTTCCTGCTCAGCCCTCTCATGTGGGGTCTCTCCCTGGCACTCACCGGCCCTCTGCTTTGTCAAACACGAATGTTTTTTCACCCGTTGGCCACACTACGGGTGTACAAGGAGCCCTGGTAGCACAGTGGTTAGGACCTGGCCAACAGCCTTGACAAACCCAAGAGCTGGCTGTCTGGCTCTGTGAATATCACCACTGAGAAAACACCCCCGGGACCGGCTGCCCTCTGCCCCCTCGGCTGGCCGTGAGCTGGGATCGACTCGACAGCGTCTGACAGTGACACACGTGCGGCTGTTACTCACGGTCGAGTCTCTAACTCACGCTGGCCTGAAGTACAGCCGAAGGACCCGCGGCCCTGTCCCACGCTGTCTGTGGTCACCGTGTCCGTCCTTGCAGCAACGTGGTCTGCCCCAGTCCCTGAGGGTCTCCCTCGCCCTCTGTCACGGGTTGAACTCTGTTCCCCCCAAACCTGTGCAGCCCCTTGGCCGGGCCGTGGCCCCCGGTATCGTGTGTGGTTCCCACACTCCGCGAACCCTGCCTCTGCGGTGGTAGCGAGGGAAGACGGCTGGAGGTTGTGCTGTGGGGCAGGACTCAGTGTTCGGGATTGTGGTGTCCCTCGGGATATGAAGGAAAGGAGACAAAGATTGGGGGCCTCATACCACAAGGAAGCAGTGTTGGGGTCCCTGCCTATCAGGGAGCCCTGAGGATATCTGGGTGTCCTTATATCTCAGAAGCCCCCAGTCCAGGGGGAGACTGATGACCAGGACCTTCCTCCAGAGCCAGCAGAGAGAGCCTCCCCTGGGGCAGACACCCCGCCTTTGTAGGCTGCTGGCCTGTGACGGGATAAAAGCTCTCTTTTGAAGGCCGTTCACTGGTGGGACTTGTGTTACAGCAGCTCCAGGTGCCTAAGACACACCGGTGTGCCACCTTCTCCAACCAAACAGCTGACCGTTATCCTAAACCCGTCATCAAAAGCAAGGACAGTCTCAGAAAGTGCCACAGCCAAGAGCAGACCAGGGAGACCTGAGGGCCAACAGTGGGGGTCGTGCTGGGTGGGACCCTGGGATGGGAAAACAGCACGAGGGAGAAACTAAGGAAACCTGGGTAGGGTCGGACCAAAAACCCACTGCCATCAAACGGATTCCACCCCACAGTGACCCTACAGGACAGAGAAGAACTGCCCATAGGGTTTCCAAGGAGGGTCTGGTGGGCAGGAACGGCCGACCTTCTGGTGAGCAGGCGCCGCACTAACCACCGCACCACCAGGCCCCATCCACAGGCCCCTTTTGGTGGAAACGATTTGAATTTTGAAGATCTGATGCATTCTGCGTGACCCCGGCTCCAGCTTTCAGAGGTTTTCAGGGTCCTCATGAAAAATTTAAAGAGGGGTGACTAAGGAGAGGGGGACAAAGAGGAAGAGAGGAGGGGGAAGGAAGGAGGGGGGAAGGCAGACACGCTCACCCCAGCCTGGAGATCATTAGGGTGTTATGTCTTCTATGCTGGGGAAGTATGAAACACGCTTCAGCCTCCCTCAGACGCTCCCCAGTGACGCCGGGAGGGGCTCCAGGCACCCCAGGCAGATGTGCTGCACGAGCACGGCCCCCCGGCCCACCTGCCCCCTCCTCGCACCCCAGCCCTGAGGCCTCCCCAGCCCCCCTGCGTGGCGCGGAGGCCGTCATGAGCCCCAGTCCCTCAAGGCCGTCCCAGTCTGTCCTCCCGGGTCAGCCCGTTGTCCCGGGTCAGAACACGCCAGGCACGCAGAATCGCTGCGTGGTCCCTTGTCCCCTGCGCTTGGCGAGGCCTCCACGCAGCCGGCGAGGGGGTGCCTGTGTGCTCCAGGGATGCGGCGTCGCGGCCCAAGCATAAGTGGGGGCAGACACCTGGCCCTCCCAGCCGGTCTGGCCTCCCGCGATTAGCTGTTCCCGGGAGGCAGGGCCTGCTCACGCGCCTCTAATTGGGCCGCTCTGGAACCAGAGTTGGACACGTCCATTCTGATATCTGTTTCGCCTCTAGCTCGGGCCCTGACCCCTTTTGGAATGCTGATTTATGGATTTTGGAGGCGACTCTGCCCCAGATACAATTTTCTCTGACATTAAGAATACATTTAGGACCAGATGCATTTTTTGTAAAGAAGACTTAATCAGATCCATGCGTTCTGGAGAAACTAACAGGCCTTCTCCAGCACACCAAACACGGGGCAGAAGGCAGCAGAGACCCTCGCAGGACCCAGCAGGGGTGCAAAACCAAGAGGCAGCGCTGACGGGGTTTATTGACCCTGGTGCCATCTGCTCCAGTGCCACCGGGGCCGCAGACCCCAGCAGGGTCACCTGTGGTGGGCAGGTTCCAGAGGGGCTTCCAGAGGAAGACTAGGAAGAAAGAGTTGGCCACACGCTTCCGAAACCCAGGGCCCGAAACCCACAGAGACCACACAGACCACTGCCTGCCCCCCTTGCTTTGGACACGTCATTCAGAGGGACCGTGGGCTGCAGCGGGGGCTGGCGTTTGGCGAAGCAGACGGCCAGTGAGGGCGACAGACACTCTCGGCCAGACAGACGGTCGCCACAGCGACAGACGGACGTGAATGGGCTGGCCATCGTGAGAAGGCGCACGGGGTGCCCATCGTCTTGTCCTGCGGCTGTTGGGGCTGCCACGACTCAGAACCAAGTCAACGGCCGCGAAAACCAACCTGAGTCTGGTCCAGCCCCCCAAACCAAACCCACTGCCCGTGAGTTGGTCCTGACACAGAGCAGCCCCACAGGACGGGGTTGGAGCGCCCCACGGGGTTTCCAAGGAGCAGCTGGTGCATTCGTGCTGCTGACCTTGGGATGAGTGGCCGAGCTCTCAGCCACTGCCCCTCCAGGGGTCCATACAAACTGCTCCAGTGGCCTCTCATAGAATGACTTTTTTTTTGAAGGACACTAACGGCAGATTGATACTGCAGTCTGCCCGGGTCAGGGGGGCTTCCCAGATTTTTAGGAAGAAACCTAGGAAAGTCTCAGGCAGTGGGGACACTCACTTGCCCTTAGAGGGGCTCTGGGGAGCAGCCCTGACATCAGGAGCTGAGATCTGGGGAGCCCTGGCCACACCGGCCGCTCCCTGAGTGTCTTCCCAGGAACTTGGGCCCTGACGATGCTATGCAGGGAGGAAGGCGGAAATTTCCCCAAGTGCTTCACCCGCAGAGACCTCAGCAACCACAGCTCTGATGCAGTGCGAAAACCCGGGACAAGCTGGGAACCCCACAGGGGTGAGACAGTTCCCGTGATGCCTGCAGTGGGGCAGGTCCTGGGAGAGAGAGAGAGACGCTCGTCGTGAGGGACAGATGGTCCCTCAGCTGCAGACCCCAGCCCTGCACTGGAGCAGGGGGAGCGTGGCCCCGGCTGAGCTCTGGAGGCGTCAGGGGAGCCGAGAACTCGCACCCCCAGGCCAAAGCAAACCCAGTCCATCCCTGGGGAGGGGACTCTGCCTCGTGGCCCCCCTGCATGGGTCAGAGCGGAGCTGCGCCCCCTGTGGTCTCCAGTGTCTGAGTTTTCCAAAGCGGGTCACCAGGTCTTTCCTCTGAGGCACCTCTGGGTGGGCTGGGACCTCCAACCTTTCAGTGAGGGGCCGCATAGGTTCACCGTTGGCACCCCAGGGACCCCGTACATACAGACAGCACCCCGTAACCATGTGCTGCTGGGTTGCTTGGAATTCCTTCTCACATAGGGACGCGACGTGGCTGTTCCTGCTCTGTTTCCCCGGGCGGCGCTGGCCGTGCAGCAGTTCAGTGCTACATCTGCGCCAGAAGGCCAGCCCTCTGATCCACCAGGTGCTCCTCGGACACTCCCCGGGGCACACGGCTCTGTCTCACAGGGTCGCTGAGTTGAAATCGACTTCTCGGCAGTGGGTTTATACGTGTACGTAAGCGTGTACTGGAAACCCGGGTGGAGCAGTGGTTAGTGGTCATCTGGAAGCCCACAGGGGAGCAGTTCCAGGCCACCAGACGCTCCCTGGGGACGCCCGGGACACTTCCGCTCTGTCTTACAGGCTGCTGTGAGTCGTAACTGACTCGATGGCCATGGCCTTGTTTCTTGGTAGGTTTGCCATGAGAAAATACCCCAAAGGGCTGGCCTCTAGCGAGGAGGCGTTTATAGTCCCGCAGCTCTCCAAGCTGTCATGACTGGTGTTAGGGGCCGTCGAGTCGGCTCCGGCCCTTAGCGACCCACCTACGACAGGGCAGAACCCTGCTCGGTCCCGCGCCATCCCCGCAATCATCGTTGAGGGCACTGCGTCAGGCTGTCCCACTGGGGGTCTCCCTGTTTTTCCCTCTGACGCTTTGATTTCACTCTGGAGGCTAAATTCAAAAAACCAAACCTGCTGCCATCCAGCTAAATCCGACTCTGAGCGACCCCACAGGACCGAGTAGGACCGCCCCTTAGAGTTTCCAAGGAGCGCCCAGTGGATCTGAACTGCTGACCTTTGAGTTAGCTGCCGTAGCACTAACCACTGTGCCTCCAAGGTGGGGCTGGAAGCCCCAGGTCAGGCTGTGGGCAGGTCTGCGTTTCTCACGACCAGCAGGTCCAGGGGAGGGTCCTTCCTGGTCTCTCCCAGCTCCTGGGGGCTCCAGGCATTCCTGGGCTTGGGGTGCGTCACCCCGGTCTCTGCTCCGTCTTCAGATGGCTGCCTCTGCTCTGTGTCTCCTCTTCTGCCTCCCATCAAGGGCACCTCTCAGATGGGATCAGAGCCCACCCGGCTCCCACACAAGCTGGTGCTCACAACCCTAACCCTGCAGCGGGAGCTCGTGCAGAGAGAAGCCCCAAATCAAGGCGTGGGCGGGCTGCATCCCCGCAGAGTCTCTGGTGGAAGGTCCTTCCTGGTCTCTCCCAGCTCCTGGTGGCCCCAGGTGTCCCAGGCTGGTGGCCACATCCTCTCAGTCTCTGCCGTCTTTTCACCCAGCTGTCAGTCCTCCGTGCACTGCTGTCTCTTCTGTCTCCTGCGAGGGCCTTCATCAGGGGGCTAAAAGTCCACCGACCGCAGGAGGGTTTCTTCTCAAGAACTTCCGCTTAATCACACCTATGAAGCTGCCATTTCCAAGAAAGTTCCCTGTCATGCGTTGAATTGTGTTCCCCAGAACTGTGTGTCAACTTGGTTAGCCCATGAGGCCCACTATTGTGTGGCTGTCCTCTGTTCCGTGATATTTCTGTGTCACACGTCCTCATCTCTGCTTGTGGCTGAAGAGGGTTAGGGTGGAGTACAGCATCCACCCTGGCTCAGGTCCCGTCCCTGGGCTGACAGAAAGGGAGCTTCCCTGGAATATGGACTTCACCATCTTTTATCCTACAAGAGATGAAACGGAAAGCAGCAGAGAGCCGGGCCTTCACACCACCATAAAAGAAGAGCCAGGAGCAGAGTGTGTCCTTCGGATCCCGGTCCCCGAGCTGAGGAGCCTCTACTCCAGGGGAAGACTGAAGGCAAGGACCTCACTCCAGAGTCAACAAAGGAAGCCTTTCCCCGGAGCTCATGACCTGAATTCAGACCTGCGGCCTAGCAGACTGACGAAATAAATTTGTTAAAATCTTCCACTGGCGGTACTTCTGCCAGCACGGCACTAGGTGACTGGGACCCCGTGGTGTCTCTGTGACCGCAGCACTAGGGGACTGAGACGCCCACCTGGGGGACCTCTGTGACCGCAGCGCAGGATGGCTGAGACACCCACCTGGGGGGTTTCTGTTACTGCGGACACTGGACATAAATTTACAGAAGAACGCTACTCAGTCCAGCACAGACACAACTTACTTTGACCACTGGGAGTAGTTTCAGGGGACGTTTAGGCTAATTGGCCTCGGTAAGTTTTTTTCTTTTTAAAGAAAATGTCTTGCACACCACTTTGGCGAGTGGCCTCTGGGGTCTCGAAAGCCAGCCAGGTGCTGTCTAAACATCATCAATTCATCCCAGTCCATCTGGAGCCCAGCAGGGTGAAGGACGTTGAAGACAAGAGGACAACGTGAGCCAAGCAGACAGAGGGGCCACGTGGTTGTGTCAGTGTGAGGCTGGAAGAACTAGATGGTGCCCGGCCCCCACAGTGACCACCGTGACCGCGAATGCAACGGGAAATCCCTGATGCAGTGGGAGAAAAGTGGGGGTGCAGAACAAGGACTCTGTGAAAGACCAATCCGATGATCCATCAGACTCGGGAGCCCCCTGAGGACACAGCCCCTGGAGTCTGTGTCTGCCCAGAGCCCAAACCGGTGATGGGGACAACTCTCCAGGTGAGGACGAGACCAGACTCTGAGACGCAGGGTGATGCTGGTGGCGTGTGTGCCTCTGGGCGTAAACACTCACGTGAGGCTCTCTGAGCAGCTCCGGTCCGCAGGCTAGACGAGAGGATGGGGGGACAGGGTCCGGCTGAACACGCACAAGCAGTCCAGCGCGGAAGGGGGGTGTGCTGTCACAGGCTGGGGGACAGCTGCAGCTGCGCAGCGGCGTGTCTCTGGGCTTGTAGGTGGCCGCTTGATCGAACTGCAAACTTCCACTGAAAGCACAAAACGCTGAGGGAAAAAAAACAGCTTGCTCGTTCCGGCCGTCACGTTTTGCTGTGGGGTTGGTGCTGAGTCACAGTGACCCCGCGTGACAGAGCAGAGCGGCCGCACTGGGTCTCCTGGGCACTTTTTTATGGGAGGACACTGCCGGGCCCCTTTTCCGCAGAACCCTGGTGGGTCTGGATCCCCCGTCTTCTGTTCTGTTAGCAGCTGGGCCCGTAATATCCCTGCCACCAGGCGTCCGTCGCTTGTCCGTAAATTAGAGAATTTCAGGAGACGCGTCCGGCTTCCATCGCAGAACTGACTCCAGTGGCCTTCTGACCGTCACGGTGTGAGTTGGTGCAGTCTGTCCCAACAGTAACAGATCCCAATGAGTATTCTATAAATAGGTGGCACTGCAGAGCAGGAGGAACCAGCTGCGGCTGGCTCATACCAGCCTCCTCTCTGACACCGTCTAGTGCCACCCACTGCCTGCATGCTGGTGGGGGAGGACCCCTGACTCCACCCAGGCATCAAATACCAGGGTCAGGGGTGGCTGGCGACGTCCACTTGGGGCTCCGTGTCCCAGTCACCCCTTGGACAAGTTTCTGGTTGCTTCCCTGCAGTTTCCTCTGTTCGAAACAAAACAAAAACAGCCAGCAGTCAGCAGCCAGCAGCCCGCCCAAACTCCCAGAGCTCTGGGGGCGTCAGAGCGGAGCTGAGCTGCATGGACTGCCCAGCAACTGATATTTTAAAAGCAGATCACCAGACGTATCTTCCAAGGCACCTCGGAGCAGACTCGAACCCTCAGCCTTTCTGGGAGTCGTTTGGGGTTTAGCCCCAGCAGCGCCCCACGTGAAAGCTCCCAGCTGCCCCTGAGCCAACCCAAGGCATCCTCGTGTGCCTCGGGAAGAACTGTGCTCCGTGGGACTTCAGGGGTGACGCTTTGGGGGCAGGTGGCCAGGCCTTTCTCCCGAGACTCCTCTCCAGGGACTCAACACACCAGCCTCTGGGCGCACAGAAGCCGAGTGTGAACCCGTTTGCACGGTGCGTGAGTTCCACGGTCAGCCATGAGGATATAAGATGAAAGAAGTCAGCGGCCACTGAGTTCTCGCCAGGGGAGCGACCCCAGGAGCTTCAGGGTAGACACGGCCTGCCCAGGGTTTTCAGGGCGAGTCTCTCAGAAGCAGGTCCCAGGCTTTTCTTCAAGACACCCGTGGGTGGCCGTGAACCCCCAGCTGAGTTGTTAACTGTGTGCTGCACCCAAGGAGGGCCTGCATAAACTCCCCGTGACCGCTGTGTCAACCCCGAGGGACAGCGGCTCCGGCAAAGGCTGTTTTCCTAGGGTGGACTCCAGCCTCCAGCCTTTGTAGGCCGCTGAATGCACACACCCTCTGCACCATCCAGGGGGCCTTTCCACTGCCGGGTGCTGGCTGCTCCCAAGTGCACGGTCCTCGAGGGCCGGCTGTCCCAGCCGAGCCTTGGCAAACCCTCTGGTAGATCAGGCTTTCAACGACTGTGTTGAAGAAGAGATCCCGAGAGCTTGGGGAGCTGTCTAGGACCACATGTGAGCCTGGGTGACCCCAGGGATAAGGCTCCGTGTCCGCCTCTATCCCGCATTCCGGATGCACCGTGGGACCTCTGCAGTGGCCGTGCACAAAGCCTCTCATGTGTCCCAGCTGCCGGGACGTCCAGAGACGCCGCTGGGCCTTCTCCACTCACTGTGAACCGATACACAATCCCGCGTCTGGGGACCCCAGCCTTTCAGCTGGAGGCAAGTGAGACACTGCAGACAGTGAAGGTGACAGGGATAATGTGTGACAGAGAGGGACAGGAACAGAGACACCCGGGAGAGAACGAGAGTCAGAGACAGGGACAGCAAGACAGAGAGACAGAGAGAGTGTAACGGGTTCCGCCGCTGAGCCAGGACCAGCGGGCAGCTTCAGTTCAGAGAGACCCCAGAAAGCACCCAGGCACAGTGACTGGGATGCAAGAACAGGTCCAGGGTGGCTGCCCGGCGGTGGGGCTGTTCCCGGGAAAACCTGGAGGACACGGAGACGGGGAGGCTGCCCTCCACCCTGTTTCTCTGTGTGACCCATGTCCTCAGAGCGTCGGGTCCTGCTGAGATGTTCTCGATCAGGTGTGACTTTCTGGTGACGTGGGAGGAGGCTGGCCAGGCTCCCGAGTTACGTGGCCAGGCTCCCGAGTTACGTCGCCATCCTTTCCAAGGAAGGAGGAGGAGGGGCGTGAGCAGGGAAATTTGTTACTGCAAAGGCTTCTGGGTGAGAGCGTTACTGCGGCCATGACGGCAGCAGCGTGCTGTTCACCCGCAGAGAGGTTCAGGGGGACGGAGAGAGACAGAGACGGAGAGGAGGAGACAGAGAAGGGAGACAGGGAGACGGAGACAGAGACACAGAGAGGGAGAGAGAGAAGAGGAGAGAGGGAGAGACAGAGATGGAGAGAGACAGAGAGAGGTGGAGAGACGGTGGAAGACAGCGCGGGGGAGACAAAGCGGCGGCAGACCTGGAAGGCGGCGAGGAGGTGCCCCCTCGGCTCTCAGCTGGGAAGGAAGCAGTCTCCTCCCGACAAGTCCCCGCTGATGCAGAGCACGCGCTGCGACCTGCGGGACACTCCATGGCACGTACCCCCCACCCTCGGTAATCAGACACTCTCCTGAGCCTGCGGAGACCCCCGGGGGAAGGGGACAGAGGTGACGGGGCTGTCCTTGGGGCCACCCCCACTTAGGCACACTCAGCACAGCCACCTCTGTCAGCCAAGGGGCCCAGGACCCCATCCTGGCCCCACTGTGACTCACGTAGGGGAGAGTGCCTTCCGTGGCGGAGGGCTCCAACGACCCTTCCCTCAACCCAGTCCAGGACTTGGGGGTCTCTGTGGCATTCAGGGCAGCTGGACACAGGCGGAGACTCCAGGGGGATCCGTCACCGCGCCCCAGTCAAGGTACGGCGCACCGTGAAGACAGCCCTTGAAGACGCAGCAGAGACCGCGGTGACGAGGCCACCAGCCCGAGAATGCCTGGGGCCCCCAGGAGGTGGGAGAGACCAGGGAGGACCCTCCCCTGGAGCCTCTGGGGAGCCCAGCCCTGCCCACGCCCTGGTCTCAGACTTCCGATCTGCAGAGCCGGGAGGGGGCCAGGTCCCATGGCTTTAAGCCCCCAGCGTGAGGCCCTGCGTTACGGCCCACCCAGGACACTCAACAGGAAAAACTGACCAATCCCTGCGCTCCGTTTGGTGCTGAGTCCCCGGTCTTCTGAAACCACCGAGTCACAAAAGGCGCTCTGATTCCCAAGTGTAAGGCTGCGAGCACCAGTTTGACTCCAAGTGGCTTCTCTGTGCGGGGCTGGGTTTTCTCTCAGCTCCTTCCTCTTCTCGCTCGCTGTTTTACGAGTTTGCAGTCTCCTGTTGCTGGGACTGGGGTCTCCGTGGTATCCCCAGCCCCCGTCGGCCCCTGGGTCACAGAGTCCCCACGCCCAGCAGGACACATTGCCTGCCATCCCCGGGATCAGATTATTCTGGTCCTCGGGGTTTTCACTGACTAATTTTCAGGAATAGATTGCCAAGCCTTTCTTCCTGGTCTCTCAGTCTGGAAGTTCTGCATCTGTCCAGCATCACAGCCACACACACGCCTCCATGGACAGACGGTGGGGTCTGCCCATGGCACGCCTTGGCCAGGAATCAAACCTGAGTCTCCTGCCTGGAAGGCCAGGGCTTGACCACTCAACCACACTGCTCTTTCCAGCACTGCATTGTATGGTGTGCTCTGCTGGCTTCACTGGCTCTGTAGTGTCTGTCTTCGTGCTCTGTCTCCATCTGGAAGGTCCCCTGAGACCGCCCGGCCTCCCAGCCGCGTGCGCACGCCTCCCCTGGTGGACCCGCTGGGGCTGCCGCGAGGTGCCGTGGCCAGGAGTGGAACCCGGGTCTCCCACGTGGATGGTGGGGAGTCCTCCGCGGCCCTGCGCTGTCACCCACCTCCCCCATCCCCCCACAAACAACTGCCAGCACTGGGTCAGCGGAGCCTGGAAGGCCAGTCTGCAGGGTCTGAGCTCAGAGAGGCATGGGGGAGCCTGCTGGGTTCTGGGGAGAAGGCCCAGCCCGAGACTCGGATGGAGCAGCAGCCGACTGGGTCATTCAGATCAGGAAGGAGGGAGACAAAGTGGGGAGTTTCTGCGTGTCCACCAGATGTGTTTGTGTGTGTGTGTGTGTGTGTTTAGCAGACATGCTCATAGGTGCGTGTACACAAGACGCGCTTGTATGTGTGTACAAGACGTGCTCATGGCTGGGTGTGCACAAGACGTGCCTGTGTGTGTGTGAGACGTGCTCGTGTGTATGGACAAGACACATGTGTATGATGTGTGGTCGTGTGTGTGTATAAGACGTGCTCACGGGTGTGTGTGAACAAGACGTGATTGTGTGTGTGTGTGCGACGTGCTCGTGTGTGTGTGCAACGTGCTCGTGTGTGTGTGCAAGAGGAGCTCCTGGGGGAGTTGTACAAGACGTGCTTGTGTGTGTGAGATCTGATCATGTTTGTGTACCAGACTTGCTTGTGTGTGTGAGACGTGTTCGTGCGTGTATGTATGACAGGTACTTGTGTCTGTGTATGAGATGTGCTCGTGGGGGCATGTACAAGACACGCTTGTGGGTGTGGGTGTGTGTACGAGATGTGCTCGTGTGTGTGCGAGACCTGGTCACAGGCATGTGCGCACATGTATGCCTTCCCCCGCAGCAGAAGTTTATCACACTCTCTGCTGTTCAGATTAGCTTCATCAAAAAACAAAAACCATCCACTGCCGTTGAGCGGATTCTGACTGAACAACCCTGTCGGACAGAGTAGAGTTTTCAGGGGGCACCTGGTGGGTTTGAACCGCTGGCCTCGTGGAGAGAAGACACAGCACTAACCACTGCACAACCAGGGCTTCCCAGGTGTCATCAAGCAACCATTTCTCCCTGATACCTTTGCAGTGAACTCCTTATGGATCTTGGCTGCTCTTTTCTGAGGATCCTCTCAGTCACCTGGTGCTGCTGTAACAGAAATGCCACAGGTAGACAGCTTTTAGGAACAGAAGTTTCTTTTCTCACAGTCTAGGAGGCTGGATGTCCAAGCTCAGGGCACTGGCTCCAGGGGAAGGCTTCCTGTCCCCATCGGCTCTGGGGGGTGGTTGTCGCCGTCTGTCTTCCCTGGTCCCTTCTGAGCATGGGGACTTGGGGTCCAAAGGGCAGTTCCACCACAAGCACTTCCTTCTTGGTGATAACAAGGTCCTTCTCCGGTCTGTCCCCTTCTCTCTTTCATATCTCAGGAGACTCAAGATACAGCCTCATCCTGTCGATGGCATCCTGCTTCCTTCGTGTAAGCGCCTCTCATCCTGCCTCACGCACCTTGCAACATGGAGGATGGTGACATCACATCACTTTACAACACAGAGGAGGATAACATCATGTCACTTTACAACACAGAGGATGATGACTTCACATCACTTTACAACACGGAGTATGATGACACCGCATCACTTTACAACACGGAGGATGATGACATTGCATCACTTTACAACACGGAGGATGATGCCATCAGCTCACAAGATGCCGGCCAACCCCACCATGCTGGGATGCGTGGCCTTGCCAAGCTGACACACATCTGGGGGGAGGGGCACAATTCGATGTACAACAACAGCGGTAGGATATTTGCCCCCCACCCCAGCTTTCTGTTGGTTTGTCTGTGGTGGCTGTTGTGTTGCTGGGACGCTGGAAGCCTTGCCACCATGCGTCACACACCAACAGGGTCACCCCGGTGGCTGGGTTTCAGTGGAGCTTCCAGCTTGGTGGTCACTTCTGAAAATCAGCCAGGGAAGACCTTGTGGATCACAGCAGAACATAGTGCTGGGAGGCGAGCCTGCTGGGTGGGAAGGATCTCAGAGCCAAGCCCACCGCTGCCAGGTCGACTCCGCCTCAGAGCAACCCCAGATGACGGAGGAGAACCTTCCCCGAGAGCTCCCAAGGAGACAACAATGGGGACGGCCCTGGGCCAGGAGAGGCTGGAGAGGCTGCGTTCTGCTGGGCTCTGGAAACGCTGGTGGGGCAGTGCTTGGCGGTCCCAATCCACCAGGCACTCCTTGGAAAGTCTATGGAGTAGGTCTGCTCTGCCCTGTATGGTTGCTGTGAGTTGGAATTGTCTGGACGGCAGCAGGTTCTGGGTCCCGGGACATTGGGGGTAGCAGGGACTCTGAGCTGAGCAGACAGCAGCCGCATGGATGAGTCCTAACTGCTTTGTCTAGTCCCTCAAGAAAAACCCAAACAAACCATCAGCATTGATTCCTACCCACAGCGACCCTATAGGACAGAGTAAACTGCCCCACGGCGTTTCCAAGGAGCTCCCGGCGGGTCTGAACCACATTGAGTTTCTGATGAGAAGCTGCGGTTCTCAATCACGACTCGAAGGTGCCTTGGTCTGTCAGGGCCTCCTGTTGTGGGCAGGATGGCTGAGCGGTGGTGTTGGCTAGATGGTACCTATCAATGGCCAGCGGTGGGTCCCTCTGGTCCCCTGGGGACAGACGCACCTGCCCCTGGGGAAGCCAGTGCCGTGGGACCGCTGAACGGCGTGGGACAAGTTAACTCCTGACAGACTTGTCCTCCAGGGAGGCTGAGGTCTCTGTGGCCCAGTCAGCCGTGTCTTACTGTTGCGGGGCAGTGCTCCTGGCCCAGGGGAGCCCCCACCTCCCCTGCCAACCTGCCAACAAAAAGGGGTTCCACCTCGCAGTCACCTCCCGAAGCACCCTCGCCCCATTGTCAGTGTGAATGAACGTCTTTTTTGGCTTTTGATTGAACTCCTGTGTTTTTTTTCTGAAGTGGCCTGTAACCGGTGTCTGACTCTTCCTCTGGCCTGTTTTTCCCATCCCAGGAAATGAACCCCCACCCCTACTGCCCCGAAAATGCAAGAACCCCATTCACGGACAAAGCAAACACTTGCGTAGCGTGAGTCCTGGAAATCATTGCCTCCAATGATGGCCTGTCTTTCTGTTCTTGTTGGGCGGGTTTCGTTGCACAGAAGTATTAAATTTTCATGTGGCCATATTCATCGATATTTTCCCTGATGGCTCCCGGCTTCTGCACCATCTTTTAGAAAGCCTTTTCCGTCTCTGAGACAATAAACATATTTCTTTGTTTTCTTCGGCAGGTCCATGGCTTTGTCTTTTGTGGGGGGGTCTTTTCTGGACTGGAATTATTTGGGGGCATGTGCTAAGACAGGAACCCAGCTTTCTAAAATGCTAAATTCCATACTGCAAATGCTTACCAAATACGCTGCGTTCCTCTGCAGATTTGAAAGACTAATTTTATCCTATAAAAGTTCCCGAATTCTTGCACACAGTTAGGTCAGTGTTCCTTCCCTTCTCATCTGTTTCTGCACCATTGTCTGGCCTAGCAGAAGTGGCCTCAATTAACATAATTCTGCAGCTCTCTGTGATATCTCAGTATTAGATAAGACTGCCTGCGTTATTGTTCTTCTTGGGTCTGAAGTCTTCCAGCCGTGCTTGCGTGTATATTTCTTCAGATGGCCTTTAGAACAGTCTTTTTAACCACCCCAAGTAATTTATTTTAGAGCTCACTGAATTTCTAAATTAATGAAGGGGGCACAGACTGTCTTCTTAGTCAAGAACAAGGGCTGTTTTTCCTTTTTGAATTTAATGACATCTTGCTTTACTCTGGAGCAATGGTTTGGTTTGGATACAAAAAATACGGTCTCAGTGGTAGTGGATAGACTCACATTCTCCAGGGTGGAAGGATGGGGCTGGGCGTGTCTGTCTGTAACAGGGCAAGAACACACACACAACTGACACAAACATTGTCCCCACCTTGGCTCTCCCTTGCAGTCACCCTGAACGACAAAGTGGCACTCTGGCCCCAGGGCTTCCAGACCTGTAACCTTTCCAGAAGAGACCGCCACAGCTTTCTCAAACGGGGCAGCCGGTGGGCCCGGGGTCTGGCCCCCGACCAGCCGAGCACCTGGCTACAGCAACACCAAGAGCTCTTTCGTGAAGGCACGAAGGGCTTTCTTGTTTTTAATTTTTTTTTTATTGTGATGCAGTGGAAGTTTACAATCCAAGACAATTTTCTGTCTAAAACCTGAGGCACCCACCTGCCCGCAGCTCTCTTTGCTCTTCTCCCCCTGTGAGAGCACACTCTCCTTTTTCACTCTGTATTTCCAGTGTCCACTCGGCCAACACTGTCCCCTCTTCACCCTCTCCTGTCCCCTGTAAAGAGAAACCAGTGGGATACACGCACGGGTGGTTTTTATTACGCATACGTCATTCCTAATCATCTCTCTTGATCCCCAACTGAGACCCACCACTTCCTTGGCACAGAGAAATCACAGAACTTGGGGCATCCAGTTACCTTCGTGCCTTTGCTGTATGCTTGAGTTTGGGGCACAGGGATCCACGGTCCTTGGGGCACACCCGGGCCTTGGGGGCTCGGTTCTTCGAACTCCGTGGACGCACCAGCCACCCATCAGCTCTGCAGACCCCCAAACTGTTCACCATCCAAATGCAAAGTGATTGGAAAAAAAACCCAAAAGGGAGGCAGCATTTCTCAAAAGGATATTAGCTCAGCAACAAAGCGGACTTGGCGTAAAAGATGACAAAATCTCTTCCTCAGCCCTGGCTTTTCCCGGCCCTCTTGCCACGACACTCTCAAGTTTCAACAAGTGTAGGAAAAAAAAGAACATTCTTGCAATGAAACTCACAGCTACATCTTTCTTTTCAGATCCCAAGGAGGCGGCGTGACAAGGCCTGGCTTCTGAACACTCGTCTTCCACGCGGTAAAGTCTGTTTAAAATGTCTCTCGGTG
Organism: Heterohyrax brucei; assembly: GCA_028571685.1. Classification (NCBI taxonomy): domain Eukaryota; kingdom Metazoa; phylum Chordata; class Mammalia; order Hyracoidea; family Procaviidae; genus Heterohyrax; species Heterohyrax brucei. The sequence goes on from CM053166.1 coordinate 783,458, forward strand.
GTTGTTCTGCTGTGACAAAGGGAAAAACAAACAACAACAAAACCCCAAAAAACCCACAAAGGTATTTCTGCAAATACTGAGCTCTCGAAATCATACCTTGATTAGACCTGCTGGTCATTTTGTTTGGTTTGGTTTTATTTTTTTTTAAACAACATTGATCAACTGCAGCCAGTTGGTAAAAGTACCATCAGGGGCCCAGCTGCATCCTGTGTTTCCATACAGCGTATCTGTTCCTGGGACGTCCCTGCATCCCGTCTACAAGGGGCAGGATATTTAAAAGGCGCCCTTCTCTCTCAAGCTTCCCCGGCATCACTACTAGTGAGAATTCCTCGTACCGCCGAGGGTGGGAGATACTCATTTTCTCCTACGAGAATTCCTACTTTCTCCTGAGCATTGGACCACTTGGCTTTGTCAAGTGAGACCCGCACAGTGTGGCAGGCGTGGATTTCTGGTTCGCTTGCAACAAAATGTACAATAATCGCTACACAGGTAGCTTGAATCTGCCGAGGAATGTGCCGGGCAGCTCCCCCCGCCCCCCGTCTTCTTGGTTACTGTTGATTCAGACGGGGGCAAATTGGTCAGCAGCAGCCGAGCGCTCACCCACCGCCCGCCTCACCCACCCTGGACCGCCCGAGCCCCCGCCAGAGCCCCTCCCCTGCTGGCCGCCGCTAAGGGCCTGATTATCTATAAATTTATGGGAATCCAGAACAACCGGCCTTCGCTTCCTGGTAATGTTTTCTGACACATTTCAGGAGCGGTGGCTGACGGGGGAGGCGTGATGTGCAGGCGGCCAGTGGGTGCGCAGGCAATAAGCTGGCAGCCGGTCCATCGGAGACCTTTGGCTGCAGAGATGCCCGGGGAGGAAGGCGTTTCCATGGTAACGTGCCCCTCAGCTGTAGTTACTATGGGAAAGAGAGTTTTAGGATGATTGCAGGGAAGTTTTGCCTTTTGTTTTTTCCAGCTCTGGAGTGTGGGTTTTTCAAAACTCCCTCTATGATGGAATAAAGATGGATAGATAGATAGATACACAGATAGACACATGGATAGACAGACAGACACCTAGATACATAGATGCACACATAGGTACTTAGGCAGATACATAAACATCCATGTATTCCATCAGAGAGGTGTGTATGTGTGTATACATATATGTAGATATTCTTTTCTTAAAGGAAGAGCACAGACATCTGACAAAACTTCAAGTTTTGAGTGTGGAGCCCTGGCTGGGAAGAGGAGGGCAGAATCGACATCCCCCAGTCATTGCAGGAAGGGGGTGCAGGCGACGAGAGTGAGGACTGAGCAGAAGGAAAGGGGGCTTCACCCCAGGGCTCCCTCCCTGCCCCCCACACTTGGGGGCCAGATATACGCCTGTTTACAGGTTCTTTGGCCCAGGGGTCTTCCTGCCCACCCCGTCCCCAGCCCTATGCTTATGCCTTGTTGTTTCTTTGTTTTGTTTTTTAAAATCAGCAACTTAGAAGGGATGAGAAAGCGGATTCCTTTACAAGCGCGGTGTCTGCTGGGCACCTTCAAGTGGATTTCCAACCACAGGCTTTCTGAGACCCTAATCTTTGTGGTGAATTGTGGTGCTGGAGAACAATGTTGCCAAGTCCCCCGGACCGCCAGAAGAGCAAACAGAGCTGTTCTGGAAGAAGGACAACCAGGGGGCTCCGTGGAAGCCAAGACGGCGAGACTGCGTCTTACACGCTTTGGACGTGTGCTCAGGAAAGATCAGTCCCTGGACAAGGATATCGTGTTCGGTGGGTCGGCGAAAAAGAGGAAGACCCTCCACGAGGTGGGCTGACACAGAGGCCGCAGCAATGGACTTGAGCGTGAAAACAGTTGTGGACCTGGCACGAGACAAGACAGGGTGTCGTTCTGTTGTGCACAGGGCCTCTGTGAGTCGGCGCCGACTCTGTGGCACCCGTCTTCGTCAGGAAACCCTGGTGGCACAGAGCTTTAAGTGCTAAATCTGCAGTTCACAGCCCAGGCACCCCTACCTGAGCTGTAGGGTCACCACGACTCGGGCCTGACTTGACGGCTGGGGATTCGGCATCCTTACTGAGGGAGGTCTGCACAGGGGTGAGAGCCAGGCCAACCAAAGGGTGCATGTTAGGAACCCCCCCTGCAGCTCCACAGACCGGGGAATCGGTGGTCTGCTCCCAGGAAGACTGGACCAGAAAACGAAACCCACGGCCATCGAGTCGGTTCTGACTCACAGCCGCCCCGCAGGGCAGAGCAGAACTGCCCCACAGGGTTTCCAAGAAGGGCCTGGTGGATGCGAGCATCCAACCTTTGGGGGAGCAGCTGGGACTCTTGACCTCTGTCAGGAGAACAGCCCGGAAACACCAAGGGGGCTGTCCTGTCGCGTCACACAGACTCACCAGGACTAGAAACCAACTCAACGGAAGACAAAAACAGTGACTGTCTTTATGGGAACAGATGGCCAGGGCGGTGGGCGGGCTGCACGCCACCAGGCGTTGGGTCGCAGGTGAGCGCTTCACCGCTGCACCCCCAGGCCCCTTCCCTGTGTGAGTGACATGGTCACGTTGCGGGAGCAGTCACACGCAGCCTGACAGCAGCAGAACGTGCCCCCTGATTCTCACCAGCTTCCGTGGGGTTGCTCAACTTGGCTATGAAAAATTCATCCTCAGGTGGGGGCCGTTCCTCCCGCCACTGACCTCCGATCTGCAGGACATGATGGAATTAGGACGGGGACAGCTGGGCCGTGTCACAGAGCCGCCGGGAGAGCGGGCGGCCGTCACGCTGTCTCTCCTGCCGGCTCGGCCGCGGGAAGCCAGCCCTGCCTGGCGCTGATGGCACTCATTAGTGACAGTGCTGGCCTGTGACAGCCCCGGCGGCTGCTGACAGGTCATTTTCAGCCTTGATTCCTTTCCCTCTCCCGAGCCCTCCGATGAGGGCCAGGCTGTGCCCAGGCGTTTGTCCCTGACTTGGAGATATTTTGAAGAAGATCACGGAGAGTTTGCAAACCCTCTGGAAACAGCTGTGTGGGATGGCAGAGGGCACTTAAAGGCAGACGGTTCCCAGCTCCAAGCACATGCTACAGCCATGGGCCGCGGGCTGGGGCTTCAGGGACTATGAGGGAGGCTGGGATGGTGTGCTGGGGTGCGATGCCCCGGGGGGTTCTAATCACCAGCCTCTGGGCTAGCCAGGCGCTAACCATTGCACCACCCGGTTACCTTCCAGGACGTGACTGCCTGCTTACAGAGCTGGCTTGGTTTCCATCCGAGGAATAATGTGCCTGCCCCCCACTGCGTCCTCACCCTGCCCCATGGCAAACTTAAAAGCAGGGGTCCCCAAGGATGAAAACCATCCAGCCCTCCCATGCTAACCAAAAGCTGAGCGTTGAGGTCGGCTGCGACAAGCCACTGGCATCCCAGCTGATCATGGTTCTGCCTGACACACAGAGGTGTCAGAAGCAGGGCTCAGCCCGTGGCAGCAACCACAGCTGAGTGGAAGGCTGGTGGCCCTGAGTGTCCCCAAGATGCCTTGGCAGAAAGACTTGGTGAGTTATTTCCCAAACAATCGGCCACTGAAAACTGAACGGGTGGCAGCTCTCGTCTGACACCCACCCTGGGGTGTCACGAGCTGGGTCTGCCCACAGGAAAGCCCCAAGGCCAACAGGTAACTGGGAGGTGGACGGCTCAAAGCTGCCCAGTGGGGCCTCCAGAGAAAGACCTGGCAATCTATTTCTGAAAAAGCGGCTGCTGCAAACCCCGGGGAGCACCGCTGTCCGATGCAGGGGGGACACCGTGAGCTGGAGTCGAGGTGACAGTGCCTGTTCACTCCACATTTGTAGCTGACTTAGGTAACTGTGTGCCTGCCAAGGTGCGGGGCATGTGCAGCCACCACGGAGGAGGAAAGGAAGGAGTGCAGAGCTGGAAAAAGTAGCCAGGCAACGTCAGTCCAGGCTTGAAAAGCTGACAGATGACACACTCGTCCGCTGTCTATGACTTTGTCCCAAAGAACAGCCTCCAGAGACTCCAGGAAAAGATACCTTTGCAAGAGTCCTCTTTGGGAAGCGTGACGCTGGGGGCGTTGGGGGGGCCCTGCAGTGGAGTACCTGCCTTCCAGAAGGGAGGCCTAGCTTCTGGTCCTGGCCACTGCACCTCACTCCCGGCCACCACCTGTCTGTCCCCGAAGGCTGACGTGTGGCCGGGATGCAGAACAGGTTTCAGCGAGCTCCCAGACTGAGAGGGACGAGGAAGAGAAGCCTGCTGATCTTCTGAAAGCCGGCCTGTGACCGCCTTGTGGGTCATGACTGTCCCGTTCACCGCCAGTCACGGGGACGCTGCAGGACAGGTGGCTGAGTCAGTAAGAAGCCACCAGCAGGACCGACATTGGTAGCTGGGGACGGGGGTGGGGAGCAGACAGTTTATAGGGGTGCAAGTTTGGTTACCCGACCACCGGTGTGAAATGTCAGATTAAGATAGAGCATTGCTTCACATCACACACAAAGAATCAGGATCGCTGACACCAGCAGCTTTCCACGGGGCCTGGATGTGACGGGTGCTCTGCCTTTAATTGTCCACTTTGGCACCCTTGAGCAAGGACATCCTGGTGGTGAGGTGGCTCAGTGCCCCGTCTGCTCACCCGAAGGTCAGCAGCCGGAATCCTCAGCTGCTCCTGGAAGCCCTAGGGACGGTGTGCCCTGTACTCTGTCCCGTAAGGCCTCTGTGAGTCGGAATGGACTTGACGGCAAGGCCTTTGGTTTGGGGATTTGCAGACCTCACGCTGATCACTTCCCAGACAGGTCAGGAGCCCCTTTTCAGGTCATGATCCCACTCCCAGGAGGCAAAGACTGAGTTGCTTCCTTTTCTTCTGAGAGAACAATCTGAAAGCCGCGGTGTTAAAGATGACCAGCGCTCTGGGGACAATCTCTCCTCACTGAGCACCAGCCCTGTGGTGTCATCTCGGCCCTCTGCTAAGTTTCTGCCCTGACTGTGATGTCAGACCAACCCCTAGTTCCTTCCTGGCCTTCCCCAGACTCTGTATTCCCGGGAAGGACGGCCCTCGGAGACTTCATCCGAACTGTAAACGCACCCAGCCAAGGATATCTGCCACTCCCCAGAGGACACAGGTCACAATAAACACGCACCTGGCAGGCAAAGTCTGTTGTCACCTCTCAGTTGTAGAAGCCGAGAGACGCCCGGCTTTGGCGGGTCCCCATGTGCTAAATGGCCTCTTTGCAGGGTGGAGGGTGTCTTACCTTGTAAAGGAATTTGTGCCGAGGAAAATACTCAGAAAGAGTCAAACAGTGACATGAAAAGCAGGCACCGGCATGGAGAAGAGTGTCATTAAAAATCTAAACGCTGCAGGCACTGGGTGCCCTGCTCTCGGACTTGGGAAATCTCGATGGGGCTGACAGAGGCTCGAGCAACTTCCTCCAGGGCAGAAGGTGAGCAGCATTTCGGCAGTATTCTGCTTTTTTAATTGCTCATGAGAGCTTTGTTAGAAATGATAGAATAGGGGCAGGTTTTCTTTCCAGGATGGCCCCTCTCCCTGCCTCTAAGTTCTGGGTTCTCCTGAACGAAAAGGAGCAGGCTGAGAGCAATTATTACGGGATCCCATTTACATGGAATGTCCAGAAGAGGCACATTTAGGGAGACAGGAAACGGGTGAGTGGTCGCCGGGGACCAGGGGTGGGCAGGAGGTGCTGCGGTAAGAGGACAAGGTTGAAGGGCTCAGGGCTTCCTTTTAGGGGTGACAAAATGCTCTAGAGTTGATTCTGGGGTCGACAGTACAACTCTGTGGGTGTATTAGAATCCACTGACCTGCACAGTCTGAGCAAGCCAGCACGGTGTGTGCATTGTATCTTGGGAAAGCCATTTAGGAAACCCGACTGCTGCCGCGGTTACACGCTCCAGTCAGCAGTTCCCATCCACCAAGCGCTCCGTGGAAACTCCGCAGGGCAGTCACGCTCTGTCCTACAGGGTCGCTGTGGGTAGGAATTGACTCAGTGATACTGGGTTTGCTTTTTTTCTTTTTGGCTGAAAGTCATTTAAAAAGAAAGAGGCCGTGATACACACACACACACACGCACACACACACAAGAAATTGAACTAATTTACATGAGTCAGATCCGAATCGACGGCACTTGGCTTGGCTTACAAAAAAGAATAAAAAAGGGAGTGTGAAACCCATGCGGACAAATATGAGAAAGAATGAGATGGAGAATGTCAGTGTTTCACCATTTATAAAGTGCACTTCTCACCATGCCCGGGGACCTCAGTGGTTCGGTGGTAAAACTCGCATCTTCCAAGTGGGAGACCCAGGTTCAATTCCCGTCCTCCGTGCCACGTGCGGCCACCACCCATGCACCACTGGAGGTTTCTGTGTGGCTCTGATGCTGATGAGGTTTCAGCAGGACTTCCAGACCGAGACGGACTGGGAAGAAAGGGCTGGCGATCCACTTCTGAAAATCAGCGTGTGAAAGCCTCGTCGATCAGCCCGTGAAAGCCTGTGAACAGTCTGATTGACAGCTCAAGGCTGGGAAGCATTTTGCTCTGTTGCGGGTGGTGTCTTAGTCATCTAGTGCTGCTCTAACAGAAATACCACACGTGGTTGGCTTTAAAGAGAGACATTTTATTCTGTCACAGTCCAGCAGGCTCCAAGTTCAAATTCAGGGCATCAGCTCTAGGGGAAGTCTTTCTGTCTCTGTTGGCTCTGGAGGAATGTCCTTGTCACCTGCCTTCCCGTGGACTGGGAGCATCTCAGGCCAAGGGAGCCTAGGCCCAAAGTCTGCTCCCAGGGCTGCTTTCCTGGTGGTATGAGGTCTCCCTGTCTCTCTGCTAGCTGCTTTCCTATTTCAAAAGGGACCGCCTCAAGACACAAGGGTGTCTCACACAGAGTCCTGCTCTACCAACATGACTACCATCCATCCTCCCTCCTGAGCACCGCAGAGGCAGGATTCACAACATACCTGAAAAATCACACAATACCAGGAGTCACGGCCCAGTCAAACTGATGCACACGTTTTGGGGGGATGTGATTGAACTCATGGTAGGTAGGGTCCCACTGAGTCTGGGGCAGACTGAATGGTAACTAACAGCAGCAGTATCCATATGGCCAGTTTCCTCGGCAGCCACATGGTGGCATCAGCGGGCTGCAAGTGGCTTTAAAAGCTCCACAGTTTTTCTTCTGGAAGCATGTTGCTAGGAAGAGGCATCTTGGAGTGTTCTGTTGTGTTGTTTTCAGGTGTCACAAAGTCAATTTTTCACTCATAGAGGTTGTCAATCCAGGGGACAGGGTCGAACTGCCCTATAGGGTTTTATAGCTGTCATCTTTACTGTAGCAGACCACCAGCTCTTTGTCCTGTGGCAGTGCTGGGTGAGTGTGCACCTTTCAATTAGCAGCTGAGTGTGTAACTACTGTGCACTTAGGCACCTTTTCTGACATTAACATCATTATTCGTCTTCCATCCCCTGAAATCTAACTGACTGCTGTCAAGTTGGGTCTGACTGATGGTCACCCTATAGATCAGAGTAGAACAGCCCCATAAACCACATCCAATTTCGTTTTCTTATTGCTGTGATATGAAGTATCAGTTCTTGCCAGAAAAGTCTTTGATGGAGATTACATTCAGGTTCTGCTGTTGTTGTTTTAAATCTTATTTATAACTTTTAGCCAGCACAGTCTCCACAACGATTCGAGTGCTAGAGAGAAATCCCAACCCCCCTTTCCTTCTGCTAGAAACCCTGGTGGCATAGTGGCTAAGGGCTATGGCAGCTAATCAAAAGTTGAGCAGTTCAGATTCCCAGATGCTCCTTGGAAACTCTATGTGGCAGGTTCTACTCTGTCTGTAGGGTCGCTGTGAGTCAGCACTGACTTGATGAGGACAGGTTTTGGTTTTTCTTTGTGCTGGCAAAACTTCCCACAAGGCACAAAACACCTTTGAAAGTGAGAAACACAGAGTGTTCCGGTTCATTTCCCTCTAGCAATTCGGACTCATGGTGAGTCTATGAGAAAGAGTAGAACTGCCCTATAGGGTTTTCTAGGCTGCCAGAAGTGACTCATCAGCAATGGTGAGTTTTTTGGTGAGTTTTTTGTCATCTTTAGAGAGGAACCCTGATTGCTGCTCCTTGGAGGCCCTATGGGGCCGTTCTACTCTGTCCTGTAGGGCTGCTATGAGTTGGAATTGTTTGGTTCTCTATGGAAGCAGATGACTTGGCCTTTCTCCCTGGGCACCACTGGGTGTGTTCTAATTGACTACATCTGGCTTAGCAGCCAAATGCTTAACCGTTGCAACACCAGAGAGAAAAGACAGAAAACGCAGCAAAGCCATGTCACCTAAGAGGCTCTGCTATCACACGGTGGGAAAAGGACATAAAAATCTCCTACAACACAGCACTAAAGATTCAGATGCCTGAAATGGCAGGGTCGGACTGACCCCAAGGAATCTCTGATGGCCCAGTGCTTAAAAGCTACAGCTGCTAAGCAAAAGGTCGGCAGTTTGAATCCCCTAGCTGCTCTTTGGGCACTGCATGAGGACATCCTACTTAGTCCTATAGGATGGCTGTGAGTCGGAATCAACTTGACATCAACAGATACTCGCCTCAAAACTATGCCTTTGGTGAGCGTGCACAGAAGGGGAGGACCTCCATCTTGCACAAGTAGCTTCCTGCTGCTGCATTTCAAGAAACTGCCTTGGGATTAAAAACACCCTTGTTGAAACAAACCCCCCTCCCCTCCTCTCCCCTCCACCTCCCTCTTCCCCTCCTCTCCCCTCCCCTCCTCTTCCCCTCCTTTCATTCCTTCCTTTTCTCACTCTCTTTCTTGTAAGGGATACATTTTTGTGTGCAGGGGGGTGTTTGCTGAAAGTTTACATCTGAAACCAATTTCTCATTCAAAACTATAGACCCATATTGTTTTCCCAGGGGTTGCCGTCCCTGCCATGTGACAGCACGCTCCCCCTTTCCTCCCCAGGTTCCCTGTGTCCCCACCCCCACTTCCTATCGCTTCCTGCCTTCTCTTCTTGCTTTTCGACAAGAGCTGCCCATTTGATATCTTACCTCTGATGGAACAAAGAAGCGTGTTCCTCACGGGTGTTATTTTAGAAAATGGAGCTTTTAATCGAGGGAAAAGAGCATGGACTAGACACAGAAAACAGTGGACAGTTTTCTGATCTTGTTTCCAATGTCCCTCAGTCTTTGCAGAAACCCTGGTGGCATCGTGATTAAGAGCTATGACTGCTAACCAAAAGGTCAGCAGGTAGAATCCACTAGGCACCCCTCAGATATCCCGTGGGGCAGCTCTACCCTGTGCTCTAGGGTCACTGTGAGTCGGAATCGGCTCAGCAGCAACGGGTTTGGTTGGGGTTGGCAGTCTTTGTGGCTGACAAGCAACACTGCTTTGATTTGGGGTGCGGGCAGGGCCACCGTCCGTGTGGGGAGTTGTTACTCAGTCCTGTACCCCACAGAATCAAGTCTCTCTCTATGCATTGTGACGGTGGCACGGCCCTTCTTGTCACTCTGCTGTATGTGTGATGACAGCTGTTGTGTTGTGTGTCAGTGTTGACGCCCAGCAACCCTGCAGCAGAACAGAACGTCGCCCGGTCCTGTGCCAAGCTCACAGTCACTGGGAGAAATGGTGAACTTTCTATTATCTGTGTATTAACAACAATTAAAAAAAATGAAACTTTGTGACCCTAATACATGGCAACATTTTTTTTCCTATTGAAAATAGGGGATTGAGAGCTTGTCATAACTAAAAGCCACAAAGATGATACTCTAAATTATTCACAAGTGTTTTCTATCGCGCCGGCTCCACTGGCCTCTGCGCTGACCTCTTTCCAAAGGGGCACAGAGACCCTTCAACTCCAGCAGTCTGTATCTCCCCTCTTCTTTGCTCTCCTGAGAAACGACCTTCAGCCTGAGTGAGGAAGGCTGGTGGTATTTTTTGGGTCCACAAATTTCTTCCTTGCTCCTTGTCTCAGTCCGGCAGACTAGGCAGGCCATTCCCACCAGCTGAGGAATTTTTGTATAAGTTTTGTCTTCGCCTGTTACAAACATGCGGATAAGAGTGCAGGTGTCCGACCTATGTATCTGTGGCTTAAGAAAGAGTTTCCTGAGGTCATTCTGTGATGTATCTGTGGCCTACATACTTAAAAGCATGAAGCAAGCCTTGCCAAAATGACAATTAAAGTCTGACGCAAAAACTGTGTTTTGAGACTCCGCCGAGCGAGCTCACACTGCTGTCCCGTCTCCTTGGTCTGTCACCTCCTAAGAAAACTTCTCCCTCTTTCTGACTTGGAGGGTGTCTCACTGGCTCCCCACCTCCGGGGGACGAACGCTAAAGTTGAGCATAAACTGTCATTTTCTGTGCATTTAACAAACTTGATCTTGACTTTTAGTTATTACTACTCGGCTCTGACTGGACGGCACTTGGCTTTTTTTGGCTTTTACTCTCCCTCATTAGATGGTCATTCCTGGAGATTGGGATCCTGGTAATAAATTCCCATTTGGAATCAACCCTTCGTAACTGTGTGTTTATGCTCATGCTTTGTTTCTTTTTTTTAAGGTACACAACTTAGTCCGTTTTTTAGTATTGATTTATTGTGTTTTAGGTGAAAGTTTACACAAGAAATTAAGTTCTCATTAGATAATTTTTCACAAACTATTAAGTGACAGGAGTCCCACTTTCCGCAGTGTGTCACTGTTCTCTCGCATTGTGTCCCAGTGGTCCCGTTTCGGGGGTTCCACTTCCAGCGGCTCCGTTTCTGGTGCTCTGCCCTCCCCTCCTGTTACCGTCTCGTCTCTGCCTTAGAGTCCCTGTGGCCTCGGGGTCTCACGTAGATGGTTTGTTAATGTAGCATCATATTCATGACTCATGTATTTTATTTCGTGTGTCATTCTGCAGTTCTCTAAAAGGTGACCGTGGGATTGTTGGGCTCCAGGTTTAAGGAGTATCCGAGTGCCACAGTCTCGGGCAGTCCTCTGCTCGCAGCGGGTTGAGTACATCTCGATCCTTTAAGAACTTGAGCTCTGTTCTGGGTTTTTCTCATGGTCTCTCGGGTTCCTCTGTTGTGGCCCTGATCACCACCGTAGGGAGTGGCAGCTGGAGACCATCTGGTTCTGCTGGTCTCAGGGCCCGCGAGGCCGTGGTTCCTGCAGGCTCTCTGCCCCGCAGGCGAGCGTCTCAGTCCCCTAGAGCTGCTGTCACAGAGACACCAAAGGTGGGTATCTCAGGCACCCAGTGCTGCCATCACAGAAATACCACCAGTGGATGGCTTTAAGAAACAGAAATTTATTCTCTCACAGCCCAGGAAGGTGAAAGTGTGAACTTAGGGTGCCGGCTGCAGAAAAAGCTTTCTCTCTCTGTGAGTTCTGGCGGAAGCTCTTTATTATCAGTGCTCCCGGGACAGGGAGCTTCTCGGCACAGGAACCCAGGCCCAAAGGGTGTGCTGTGCTGTGATGCTTCTCTCTTGGTGCTGGGAGGTCCCCCTTTCTCTCTTCTGGCTTCTCTCTTTCACGTCTCAAAAGAGATGGGCTCAGTGTGCAACCTAATCTTGTACGGTCCTGTCTCATTACCACAGAATACAGCCTCTCATCCTGCCCCCATCCCAGAGATGGGATTTATAACAGTCTAATGACTTCGGATGAGAAATGCTGAAGCCCCAAGCAGCCTGAGAACTATGGCCCAGCTGCACTGGCCCATCTTAGGGGGACACCATTCATTCTAGGATGACTTAGATTCTTTTCTGAGACTCTGATTCCTGCCTCTTTTAACTCTATCCAGTTTCTAAGACTGAGGACAGCCAGGGGTGAGAAGCAGCAGGGGACGCTTAGGATGGAAAGTGCCTGACCCTGGCAGTGCAGTGGTTAGTGCGGTGGTTAGCGAAGTGGTTAGCGCAGTGGTTAAGTCAGCTCACCCAGAGGTCAGCTGTTCCAATCCACCAGGTGCTCCTTGGAAACTCTGTGGGGCAGTTCTGCTCTCTCCTGCTGGGTCACTATGAGTCCGGAGCAGCTGAACCACAGTGGGCAACCCTTAACGGTCCACTTGTTTGGCTGCTAACCCAGACCTGAGAGGTTCGAGTCCACCTGGAGATGCCTGGGAAGAGAAGACCGACCGTCTCCTTCTGAAGAACCAGCCACCCAGAACCCCGTGGAGCACAGGTCTGCTCTGACGCGTTTGGGGCCGCCGCGAGTCGAGATCAACTCTCTCGCAACCCGTCTCAGGAGCCCTTGGGCGGTGCACACGGGACGTGAGCTGTGGTGGGCAGCCCCAGCCCACCCAGGCCTGACGGTCTGCTTTCCAAAAATCATCCCTTGAGAACCCTGGGGCGCGGCTGTCCTGAGACGTGAGTGAGGCTGTCGTGAGTGGGAGGGGGCTGGACGGGAACGTTTCTTTTTCAAGGGACGAGTCAGTGAATTTGAAGTTCATATGGTTTATTGCTGTTGCTGTTGTGAGATGCCATGGGGTCAGTTCTGACTCCAGGCGACCCTGTAACGGACAGAAGGAAACAGCGCCCGGTCCTGGGCCGTGTCCACCGCCTTTCTGATGCCTCAGCCCCTTCGTGGCCGCTGTGCCAGCCCACCCCATTGAGGGTCCTCCTCCTTCTCGCTGACCCTGCCCACCACCCAGCACGATGTCCTTCTCCAGGGACGGGTCCTCCTGACAACGTGTCCAGTGGAGCTGAGACACCGTCTCGCCAGCCTTGCTTCCCGGGAGCCGTCTGGGTGTCCTCCTTCCAGGATGCTCCTTCACGGGTTACTCACCCGAAAAGGCCACCGCGGGAGCCCTTGTTCCCCAGAGATGGAGACGCTTAGTTCACCCGCTCTCGGCAGAGTCAGGGGACCCCGCAGGTGTGCAGGGGCCAGAGTTCAGGAAACCCCTTCCGTCGTCACAGCAATGCAGGGGAGGACCAGGGGGTGAAGCTCAGGCCTGGGGACCCCAGACACCCACCAGGTGTCACCACCAGAGAAGAAAGGAGCCTAAAGCTGGGGTGAGATTCCTGGGGTGCAGTGACAAAGCAGCACCCACAGAGTGGCTGGAAACAGCAGGAAGGCACTGTCTCACTGTTGCGGGGGACCGACGTCCACCCCGAAGACGCCGGCAGGTGCTCTGGGGGAGGACCCACTCCCCGGCTCTCTTCCAGCTGCTGGTGGTCCCCAGGGACGCCTGGCCGGCCCACCACCCCTGTGTCTGCTTCTGTTACCACAGGACCCTTCTCCGCCAGGTCTTCGGGTCCCTGCCTCAGCTCCTTCTGTCTCTCCTTTGGAGAGCGTCAGAGGCCCACCCACCGTAATGCATCGTGGTCTCACCTGAAGATTGTTGCTGTGGGGTGCTGAGGGGGTTCTGACTCAGCGACCCTCGAGGACAGAGCCCAGCCACCCCAGCAGGGTTTCCGAGGAGCCCTGGGTGGATCCCAACAGCCGAGCTTTCGGGGAGCGGCCCTAGAGCTTAACCCCTGAGCAACCAGGGCCCCTGCTGCTTAGCTTAATGACGTTTGCAAAGACCCATTTTCCGAATAAGTTCCCAGGCACGGCTTCTGGGTCACCCAGACTTGCTAGCCACCATCGGGGGGCTCCGGGTCAGGTGGACCTTACAGAGAACGCAGAGAAAGGCTAACCTCTGCTGCGTCATTCCAGCCCAGCGTCCCAGCTGCTAACCCCCACGGGGTCCGGAGCCCCGGTCCTGCTCACTGAGGGTCTGCGTCACCTTCCCCGGCCTTTCAGCCCAGTCCCAGGATGGAAAGTGGAAATAAAAAGTAGGATGGCAGATGCGGACCCGACAGAAGGTGGTGCAATCACAGCCCTCACAGCTTGGGAACGAGGGGGCCTGCACCCCACTTTCCCGTCCTCACTCTGTAACCCCGTACCCCACCAGGAACCCTCGAAGCCCTCATGGTTTTGATCACTACCCAAGTCACAGCTCCGGTAGCCTGACTTCTCGTAAAAAGACAGTGAAGGAGGTAACAGAAAGCTGGCTTTCCTTCCCAACAAGCCCACCCTTCTGCCTCTCCAGCGAGCCTTCTCCTCGATCCTAATGAAAACCCCAAGGAATACGAAGGGATGAGAGACGCAGGGCCAGGCTCGCAGCTGCCCGAGCCCTCACCGCACCCACCAGCCACCCCGCTCACCTCCCCGCGCGAGCTCCGCCTTTCCAGAAGATTACAGGTGAGACCCCGGGCTCCAGACCCACTCTGTCACCCGGAGGTCTTTGATTCTCGGCTTCCTTTAATTTGGTTAAATGGGTATTGGCCAGGGGTCAGCATAGATTTTGCGATTATTTAAATCCATTTCACATGGCTTCCCTGGTATCATTAGTTTCATCCTCCATCTGACAGCCGGGGAGGGAAGGCGCCCCCCTTGATCCTGCGTCTCTTCCCCTCCCATCCATCACCCTGCGCGGTGCAGGGTCTCATCCCGGGAAGCCTGTGAACTCGGCTTAACACAAGTGGGTTTTAAACTTTACAGATGTTTCAGGTGCTGGAAGGAGACCAGGCATGTGTCTGAGAAAAATGACAAATTAAGGACCGACTTTATTTTCGCCTCATTTACAATATTTTTCCCAAGAGGTGTTCCGCTGGTTAAATTTAACTCATGTCAAAGGCAGCTGTGTCTAGGGACGCGGAGCCTTGGGATGGCTGCTGCCTGGATTTCACGGCTGCTTGTCTTTGGGGACGGCAGGCAGGACAGGCGCAGGGCTGCGTGAGTCCTGGAGCCAGGCCGGGTTTCTGTACCTTTCGGGCAGCTCTTGGTCCTCTTCTGCCCTGGGCTCTCTCCACAGACAGCCGGTCAGCTGCACGGAGGCAGAGCGGCCGCTGATGACGGGTGTGGACAGCTGGGCCACCTGGGCTCAGGTCTCTGTCACCCTGCCCACCTGCGTCCAGGCTCGGGGACCGTCCCCGGCCCCTCGGTGGCCCACTCACCAACCGCCAAGAGAATCAGTTGTCATAAAGTCGGTGGTCACTCAGAGTGAACCCCTGTGTCTCAGGGCAGCGCTGCACCCCTCGGAGTTTTCAGGAGGCAACTGCCAGGCCTTTGGTCCAGGGCACCTCAGGGTGAACACAGACTTCCGGCCTTCCACTCGGGAGCTGAGTGCTGAGCTGTTGGTGCCACCCAAGCCAACCCAAGCCAAGTACCCCAGGGAGCCCTAAAGCCAGCGGCGGTCCGGGGCACTCACCGTGATCCCTAGCGTGTTCCACCAGAGACGAATTCTGCGGGTCTTTCAGTGGCTGGTATTTGAAAGCAGATCGCCAGGCCTTTCCTCTGAGGCCCCTCTGGGTGGGTGGACCCCAGTGAGCCTGTTCACCTCTCACTGCACCTGGGAACTCGCAGCGCTCTGTAGTGGGGCCGGGTCTTCCTGTCCCAGGGAGAGGGGGGGGGTGGATACAGGATGGGGGCGGGGCCACGGTGGGGGCGGGGCCAGGATGGAGGGCGGGGACATGGTGGGGGCGGGGCTGGGGTGGGGCTGGGCCGGGATGGAGGGCTTGGCCACGGCGGGGGTTGAGGGCGTGGCCACGGTGGGGCGGGGGCGCAGTGGAGGGCGTGGCCACGGCGGGGCGGGGCCGGGGTTGGGGGCGGGGCCACGGTGGGGCGGGGCCTGCGCGGAGGGCGGGGACACGGTGGGGCGGGGCCTGCGCGGAGGGCGGGGACACGCGGCCCGGCTGCCGGCGAAAGAGGCGTCCGAGCTGCGGGGCGCGGAGGGGAGCGGGGTGCGGGACGGAGGGGCCGCCGTGCGCGTGATGGCGCTGTGAGACACGGCGGAGCTGCCCGCGACTGGCGGCGGCGCCGCACCCGATGAGACCGGACCGCTGCGACCCACCGGTTTCCCGGCCTGGTTTGGAGGAGGGGTCCGGGGGGTCCAGCCGGCCTTCCTCCCCGGTCCGCCGGAGTCTGCGAGCCCCGCCGACGGCCTGTCCGACGGGAGAGCAGCGCCCGAGCCTCCCCGACGCGCAGGGTCCGCTGGGGCCGGGCCCGAGGCGCCCCGGCTGGGACTCGAGCCCGGCCTCCTGCGGGGGAGCCGGGGTTGGTCGCCCTGGGCCCGCAGCGCCCGCCCCGGGGACGTGCGAGGACCCCAGAAACGGGCTGGGACCCGGCGGGCGCCCCAGGAGAAAGGGGCGCCGAGCTGGCAGGAAGGGGCGGCCTCGGAAGCCTGCAGGCCGTCCTACCGTGTCGCATAGCGTCCGTGGGCGTCAGGGTCAACGGGCGTGGGTCGTGTGTGTGTGTATATATGGGGGAGGTGTGTGTATGTCTATATATATATATATGTATGTATATATACATACACAGACACACACATATATAGGTGTGTGTGTATATATACGTACGTATGTGTGTGTACGTATAGAGGGGTGTCTGTGTGTATTGTCACACAGGAAGTCATCACCTTACCGCAGAATGACATCCCAACAACTCCGTAGGAAGCCCGTTCTGTCCTAAGTCAAACATCTCCAGTTCTTCAGTCGTCATTAATATCGTCTTTTATTACTAGTACTTTTGATGATCCGCCTGAGTTTCCGAGGGCTGGAAACATTCCATACAAACTTCCGCGAGTGTCGCCGAGGGGTCCCGCCAGCAGGTGCGTGTTGACAACGCTGCACGGTGCCTGCTGGGAACGGGACGCTGTCACGAGGGCAGCAGAACAACAGGGGGACTGCACGCAGGTCTCTGTCAGGCAGCCACAGCTAAGCTCGGGGCGCCTGCAGTTCACTTACACACACACCTACACATCTGTTACGTCGCCTAAATTGTGTATATTACCTACCGGAAAAAACAAAAAACAGTGCTGTGGAGTTTATGCCGAAACCCTACAGGACAGAGCAGAACTGCCCCGTAGAGTTTCCAAGGAGCAGCTGGTGGATTTGCACTGTCGGCCTTTTCATGAGCACATGGAGCTCTTCATCCTTATTCCGGTAGCATTTCTATGTGTCCTATAAAGCACACTTGACATTGCATGTTGTATTGGCAGAGTAAGCGGTGATTGAAAAAGAGGAGCCCCTCCACGAGATGGACGGGCTCGAGTGTCACAACGGCGATCAGGACAGAGAGGACCGGGCAGCGTACACTTCTGTTGTCCATGGGGTCGCAGAGTGAGAACCTGCTACAGGCACCGATCAACACCGTGTTAGGGATGACAGTCACTGTGCTATCTATTAAACAGACTGCTCCATATGACTTTTAAGATACATGTATATATGGTGTAGTTTTATGAAAGAGTATCAGATAATATATAAGCCAGCCAAATACATAAAGGGAAGTCTTATTAAAATGACAGACACCGATACACTATACACACGGGTAGTGGAAATTTCAGGGGAGCTCGTGTGTGACAGCCAAGAGGAAATTTGATTGTGAGTAACAGCTGACATCATCAGTTCCTGGAAGGTGACAGTTCTTACCATGTTGACAGGGATCGGCAGTATTTTAATTTTTTTCTTATACTGCTGTTTTACGCTGTAGAGAACGTTATGAAACTTGGTACTGGGAGGATGGGGCTGGACTTGAAAGACGCCTTTATTAGCCGCTGTTACGTTACAACACGGTGCCGAGGGCAGGAGCTCCCGCCTGGGGACGGTGCCAGCCCCGGCTCACGGCGCCCCCGCGTGGTGGGAGCGCAGCTGCGCAGCCGGCCCGGCTCACGGCGCCCCCGCGTGGTGGGAGCGCAGCTGTGTAGCCGGCCCGGCTCACGGCGCCCCCGCGTGGTGGGAGCGCAGCTGTGTAGCCGGCCCGGCTCACGGCGCCCCCGCGTGGTGGGAGCAGAGCCGTGCAGCCGGCCCGGCTCATGGCGCCCCCGCGTGGTGGGAGCGCAGCTGCGCAGCCGGCCCGGCTCACGGCGCCCCCGCATGGTGGGAGCGCAGCTGTGCAGCCGGCCCCCGCTCAGGGCGCCCCCGCGTGGTGGGAGCGGAGCCGCGCAGCCGGCATCAACACAGCTCCCCCGCGTGGTCGAGCGGAGCAGTGCTCTGCAGGGTTTCCAGTGGATGGACCTGCGGCTGCAGACTGCCTGGCCTTTCTTCCTGGGTGCTGGCGGGTGGGCTGCAGCCCTCAGCGTCGTCACCCAGGGGCTGGCGGCGCCCAGGGACCGGTGCACCGGCCACCAGGAGCTGACGACCACCCGAGAACGGTGGCGGTCAGGGAGGGGCGTGGGGCCTCAGAGACTAAGCTCACCTCAGAAGGAAGGCCGGGTGATCTAATTCCATTAAAATCAGTCACCGGAAACCCTGCGGGGTGCAGTTCTGCTCTGTCCCATGTGGGGCCCCTGAGAGTCAGAGGTGACTTCAGGACAACCAGCTGTGCGGCAGTTCTGCCCCAGAATGTGGTTCCCTGGGAAGAAAGACGTGACGGCGCGAATCCGTGTGGAGGAAACGCTGGCTGTGTCATCCGTATCGGAGATTCCTTTCTGTTCTGTGACTTTTTCTCCATGGCGGTCCCCATCGGCAGGTCCCCAGACAGCACAGCTGTGCAGGTGACCTGGGAAAGCCTGACTTCGACACAAAGACAGCCGTCACTGGCCCTGACTGAGTGGTGACGCCGTGTGCCACGTGTGGCCCAGGCCACACCGTCTGTGTGACCATTGGGACCATCTGAGCCCACTGGACTCTGTCAATTCATCTCATGCAGAGTCCCTCACTCTCATACTTTGTAAACTCATTTTGAAGGACAGAAGGACATCTATTTGTCTAGCTGGTCGTCTGAATCTCCTTCCTGATGAGATCCGGGTCTTTAGCAAGGCCAATCAGCCGTGCAAGATACAGAATATTTGACTGGTTTTTTTTTGACCTACTAAAATGGAAACCCTGGT
This sequence comes from Heterohyrax brucei, assembly GCA_028571685.1. Lineage (NCBI taxonomy): Eukaryota > Metazoa > Chordata > Mammalia > Hyracoidea > Procaviidae > Heterohyrax > Heterohyrax brucei. The sequence goes on from CM053166.1 coordinate 802,220, forward strand.
GATATAGTGATTAAGGGGTGTGTCTGCTCACCAAAAGGTCGCGCAAACCTGCCAGGCGCTCCTTGGAGACTCTAAGAGGAGGTTCTCCTCTGACCTTTAGGGTCGCCATGAGTCGGACTCGACTCGATAGCAGTCAGTTTCCTTAGAATGTCGACTTACCAGCAAGCGATCTAAAGGTTTGGATTTGGGGCTGTTGTTGAGACTGGGAAACCGTGGCTGCTCAGTGGTTAGGGCTACCACTGCTCACCGAAAGGTCGGCAGTTAGAATCCACCACGTACCCCTTGGAAACTCTGGGAGGCAGTTCTACTTTGTCCTGATTACAGGGTCACTATGAGTCAGAGTGGACTCGACGGCAGTGCGTGCGGTTGGCTTGTCAAAAACCCAGTGCCGTCCAGTCAACTCAGAATCACAGCGACCCTGTAGGACAATGCAGAATGGCAGAGCCACTCACTCAAAAACTCACTGCTGTAGAGTCAGGTCCGACTCCTACTGACCCTAGAAGTCAGAGTAGAACTGCCCCATAGAGTTCCCGAGGAGTGCCTGGCGGATTTGAACTGCCAACCTTTAGGTTAGAAGGCATAGTACTTAACCCACTATGCCACCAGGGCTCCCTGCAGAGCAACAGCGGGTGTGAACTGCTGGGACTTGGGGTTAGTAGTTGTAGCACTTGGGCTGCAGCGCCACTGGGGCTCCAACAACGCTCCAGTGTTGTTGTGGTTGCTGTGCGTTCCCCCTGAACTGGCCTGGAGGCGAGGCCGCCCCGCGCTCCTTGTAACAGAACGTTGCCTGGTCCCGTGCCACCTTCCCAATTGTTGATGAGTCTGAGGCCACCGCCGTGGGCTCCATCCGCCCTGTGTCCATCCGCGCAGCGTCCATCCGCCCCGGGGAGGCTTTCCCACATCACCGCGGACTCTCCTCCCTACCAAACACAACGTCCTTTTCCACCTGCAGAAGGGACAGTCATCAGCACCCCACGCCGTCCGCTCCCTCTCAGCTCTGGTCCCAGTGCTGATCCCCGGATGAAGCAAGGACATGGCTGTCTCGGAGGCACCACTAGCGCCTTAACCCAGAGCTGTCACTTTGGATGTGCGGGAGGTGCGTGGCAATGGCACCAGAACGACGGTATGCCTGCCACTTCGTTGTGGCATGAAGGAAAAAATTAGAGCAATTATCTGTTTTAACGAGGCCGGCTGCCTTGTGTTGTCATTCACCGAGCGTGGAATGCGGGGCCCCCACTTTCTGCCTGTGGCACTTTTTAAACAGAATTTCACATGCAAACAAAAATAGATCACTCCTCTCAGAAATGATTGTTTTGAAAGCTCCCAGCTTGGGAGACAGTAGGAAGGGACTTCCAGGCAGCATCGGAGACAGGACACATCTTGAGGTCGCTCTGTGGTTCCAAGCCCAGTCCAGCCTGCTGTCCAAACACCTTGGATGCACTTCACCCACAGAAAACAGGAGCTCTGGCACATGGTTAGCTTAGAATCGCTCCCTAGGGCTTCCACTCTCTGTGTCTGCATGAAACTCAGGTGTTCTGGGGTGTCTCACTCACTGTTCTGTATAAAAACAGAATCACCGACACGTATCTACACCTTCTCCTCAATTACTGACCATCTTCACACTGCACATTTCCATTGACAGAATAGTACATTAATAACACACATCCGGCTGTCACGAATGCCGGGGTGTGAGGGGACAGGAACACGGGCTGTGGTGGTTAAGGCTAAGTGTCAACCATATTTCTAAGTGCTATGTCTGCTAAGCTAAAGGTCGGCAGTTCAAATCCGCCAGGCGCTCCTTGGGAACTCTATGGGGCAGTTCTGCTCTGACCTCTAGGGTCAATAGGAGTCAGACCCGACTTGACAGCGGTGAGTTTTTGAGTGAGTTGCTCTCAGTGGTTGGGCAGTTATGTAATGATGTCATCTGTCAATTACATGATGATGTAGTTTGACAGTTATGTAATGACATAGTTTGGCCGTTGTGTAATGATGTAGTTACCTTCCATTTTGTGATCTGATATGGTCATCTTCCACTGTCACATAATAGTGACTTTGTATAGAGAACTCGTCTTTGGGACCTAATAATATCAGTAGGTGAGGAGAGGGTGTATATCTATATATCTACATCTAAACCCTGGTTAAGTGCTACAGCTGCTAACTAAAGGGTCAGAAGTTTGCATCCACCAGGCCCTCCTTGGGAATTTTACGGGGCACTTCTACTCTGTCCTATAGGATCTCTAAGACTCGACAGCAGTGGGTTTGGTATTTGGTGTATATCTGTAGAGGAGCCCCAGTGGCTCAATGTGTAAGAGCTTGGCTGTTTTTTTTTTTTTGTCTCCTATTGCTGCTATAACAGAAATACCACAAGTGAACAGCTTTAAAAAGAAATTTTATTTGTCAGCCCGGTAGGCTCGAAGTCCAAATTCAGGGTGTCAGCTCCAGGGGAAGGAGCTGTTGGCTCTGGAAGAAGGTCCCTGTCATCCATCTTCCCCCGGACTGGAGGCTTCTGAGGTGCAGGGACTAGGTCTTTTCCGAAGGATGTACTCAGCTGCCGGAACTGCTTCCTCTCTCGGTGGTATGGGATTGCCAAGTCTCATGGCTAGCTTCTTTCCTTTATATCGCAAGAGACCACATTAAGGCACAAAACAGTCTTACACACTGAGTGCTGCCCCACACAACTGCAGCCCAGCCACCCTCATGGACATCATAGAGGCAGCGTTTACAAGATGGGAAAACATCACACAGTGCCAGGAATAAAGGCCCAGCCAAATCAGCACTCGTGTTTAGGGGAACAAAATTCAATCCATGATGACTGTTAGCCAAAAGGTCAGCAATTCAAATTCACCAACCGATCCTTGGAACCCCTGTGGAGTGGTTCTACTCTGTCCCTTCGGGTTGCTCCAAAAAAACCAAAACCATTATCAACAAGTCGAATCTGAGTTGTAGCAACCCTATCAACAGAGTAGAACTGCCCTATAGAGTTTCCAAGGAGCACGTGGAGGATTTGAACTGCAGACCTTTTGGTTAGCTGACATAGCACTAACCACTGTGCTACCAGGGTTTATGAGTCAGAATTGACTCAACGGCAGTGGGTTTGGTTTATTCCCTACACAAGACAGATTTCCCACCAGCTTACAAAAGTGACTGGAATTAACATGTATATGTTGTTTCAGTGTGATCGAATGTCCTGACTCGGATAGGTGATTTAAAACACAGTTAACAATGTCAACAACAACCATGATCAATATTCGGACAATCAACCCAGTTTGTAATAAAGTTGTCACCACGACTCTATTCCCTGAGGTAAGCAACTGGATAAGTCAGAAACAGAAGATGTGGCCATAGGAGGAACGGAGTGAAGCCAAGCCACTTGTTGATATATTTTACAAACGTCGTCTTCCATTCCTCCGGTGGTGACGGTCTACAAACAACAGGAGGTGTTTGCTATTGATGCGGCCAGTGTGACAAAAGCACTAGTTTTCAAGCCTCAGTGGTTATGACAAGGCGCAGTAACAAAGAACAGCATCTTCATAATGGAGGAAGCTGCACAAAAGATAGAGATGAGAACAATTGGCAGATAAAGAACAAATTTATGAAGATAAGATCCCGTAAACAAGATTAGGAAAACGTCATGGTATCGTAGTTAAGTGCTACAGCTACTAACCAAAAGACTCTCAATCTGAATCCATGAAGTACTCCTTGGAATCTCTACGGGGCAGTTCTACTCTGTCTTACAGGTTTGCTATGAGTCGGAATTGATTCAAGGGCACTGAGTTTGGTCTGATCTTTTTTTAAAAAAAAAACAGTTATGTATGAGTAAGCAAGAATACATACAGCAAAAATCTTACTGATTACTAAAATGCTAATAAGAAAAATTTAAAGGAAAGTTTTTCAGTTAAAATATACGGAAAGTTTTTCATATACAAATCTATCAATTAAGAAAACTAACAGATAGGACAAAACTACTTCAAAAACAATGAGGGTTAGGAACAAAGCAGTAATTTCAATAATATTCATTTAGCAAGGGAAAACTATTCATATACACACCCTACAGGGATATAAGACAAAAAGAGAGCAAATACTAGAAAAATAAATATACAAAGTCTGAGAATTGTATCTTTATGTTATTCAGTGTTTGAGAATAAAGGGTTTAAAGGCCTGGTCCCGGTTCTTGGGATGTGCTATGCACGTCAGATTTTGTCTGCTTCGCATCCTGGTAACTCTTTAATTTTAGGTTTTTAGTTGGTTTAGTAGTCCAAGTGGGAGCAGCAGTTTTCTTCATTTGTGAAAAGTGTATCCAGGTCTTAACTCCCTGTATTTAATGGTGCAAAGATTAGCAAGGAGAAATACATATAGTCCTTTTCAAAGAAGCTACAGGGGGATCTTTTAACCAATGTCTTTCCCATTATACATACAGTCCCCTGGGATAATATTAGGCAGATTTGGGGGTTTGGGTTGTCAAAAGCTCCTTTAACCTGTGAAAATATTCTTTAAAGTACAGGATTAAGACTTGACAATATTTTAGAGTTGGTATGAGTAACCTAACTGAGGGCCATTGGTTTTGAAAAACTAATTTTCTTGTTATGATCATTTCAGCGTTCACTGCTTAGAATCCACAGGTGGAATAATTGAAAATATTCTGAAAATACTTAGTAAAAACTTTGACATAAATCACAAATCTCTTCCTTCATAGGCGATTCTGTAACTAGAATAGTGTTATTTGTTCTTGAAAACGCTGACTTTTATATTAACACAGAGAAAGGAAAACAAAAATGGTTTCCTGTATCTGGAGCATGGAACACTGATCATTAGTAATATTTTTATGAAAACCCTGTGGTGATTCTTTTGACTTACTCATTCATGCAGTTAATCTTGGTTTTGAGCTATTCTGAATCAGTAGCAACTTGAAAAATGATGTCAGTTTCTATAGATGTGTCCCCTGAATCTTGATTCAGTCCAATAATACACATGTCTAAAATATTTCGGTTAGATGTTTACAATGGAACCATAAAGAAAAATTCATCTATAAATAACAGATTTAGATCTGGCTATGATTAATTTATGATGATGATTCTTAAAAGTGAAAAGTCTTGATGGCCATGAATTACAAAAGTAATGCAAAGCCAAAGAAAGTTAGATGAAAATTTGAGGCAACAATGTGTTTAACCGTAATGATTAGCCTCCTTTCCAAAGAGTTGCAGATATAAGACACGATAATCTTGGGACATGGAACAATATAGTCAGGATGCATAAAGAACATGGTACACCAAATAAATGTTTGGACAGTAATAAAAACTTCATATGCAAACAGTGTGAATTCTCCCATTGAAACCACTGACTATTGTGATGATAGAGTTAAAGAAAACAGATTTGTGACCAAGTTATCAACTGAAATTATAAAATTATCACAGAATATCATGTGCTTGTTTTCCTTCATTAGGTTACAATTTGTTGACACGTCAATTTTTAGTTTAAAGAAAATTTGGCACTTTTATTGATTTTGACAGTACATTTTATGTAATTCATAGCATAGTAAACAAATACATTTTTAACAAAACAAAAGCAAATCTTTTGCAGCTTTAGAAGTTTCAAAATTGTTCCTAGGAGTGGGATTTCTAGATCATACAATATTTCTATTTCTAGCTTTGTAAGAAACCATCATACCATTCTCCACAGTGGTTGTACTGTTTTACACTTCCATCAGCAGTATACAAGAGTTCTGGTCTCTCTACAGCCTTGCCAATATTTACTGTCTTCTGGATTTTTCATCAGTGCCATCTATTCTTTCCGGAGTGAGATGGTATCTCCTCATGGCTTTGATCTGCATCTCTATCATGGCTAATGATCTTGAGCAACTTTTCCTATATTTGTTGGCCACCTGAACCCCCTTTGTGATGAAGTGTCTGCTCGTGTTTTTTGCCTGTTTTGTGATTGGGTTGCCTGTCTTTAACTGTTGAGTTGTTGAAGTTTTCTATATATTTCAGACATTAAGTCTTCATCAAATATGTCATTGCCAAAGACTTTTTTCCAGTCTGTAGGTTCTCTTTTTCCTTTTTTTTGAAAGGTCTTTAGATGAACACAAGTGTTTAGTGTTTAAGAGCTGTCATCACACCCTGCATGTGGGAAATCCTTCCAAATGTTCAGAGAGGGAGCTGAATATTGAACCTTCAGAAGAGAAAACACCAACAGAGAATGGACGTTGGCCAGCTGAAAACTAATTTAAAGAAAATGTAGGCAAAGTTTAGGAAAAGGAGATCCTAAGTCAGAATAATGTTTTCAAGCAATGTGTTGATGAAAGAATAGCAGCAAAAAGCCTCAACCTCACAGGGAGGTCTACAGATTCTCACAAATACAAACAGAACTGAGGGTGGAAGCTGCATGAATTCTGCCTGCCATTCAAGCACTGACAGTGTTCTCTCCAGGGGGATGTGAAAAGACGTGTCTGAATTGAGTTGGGGTCGATAGGATATCGAGATGCCGCTTCTTCAGCAGATTCATAGAAGTGCTCTTGCCAACGTTTCCTTAAAACTTCTATCATCTTGTGTTTCCTTGGAAACCCTGGGGGCGTACAGTGAAGTGCTATGCCTGCTAACCAAAAAGTCGGCAGTTCAAATCCCCCAGGCGCTTCTTGAAAATTCTGTGGGGCAATTCTATATTGCCCTATAGGGTTTCTATAAGTCAGAATAGACTCCACCGCACGGGGTTTGGTTTGGTTTTGTCTTTTCTTCAAGGGGATCCCTCATGAAGAAATAACACCATGACACCGTGCTAACATTTGGGTAAAACTCACTTGCCGTTTGTCTCTGTCTGTAATTTTGCATCAGGGTCTTGATCGCTCACTCACTTTTCCCCTTTTTCTGTTTCTTAATTTGAGCCCTTGGTTGATTCTTCTGGTGCTCCAGTGTGCTTCTCTAGCCTGCTGTTGGTCTTTTCTCAGTCCCACTAACTTGTCCATCAATGGAAACCAACCTTGATAAATCAGGTGCATGCATTTTAACGTGAACGCAACCCACTGCTGTCGAGTCGATTTTGAGTCACAGTGGTGCCTTGTCTATGGGTCCCCCAACCTCTCTAGCTAGCTTCTTTCCTTTATATCTGAAGAGTCTTCCTGAAGACACCAAAGAGTCCTCCACACTGAGTCCTTCCCCGCCAACGCAACTGCCACTCATCCTCCCTGGTTAACATCACAGGGACAGGATTACAACACAGAGGGACATCACACAACACCAGGAATCATGGCCCAGCCAAATTGCTACACAACTTTTTGAGGGGACATAATTCAAAATTCAATCCATGACGGGGTTTACAACATGTCACAGAGAGAGTCTTTCAAATCCTCAGGCAGACCTGTGAACTTCCCACCCAGAATCTTACTCTGGCTTCTCTCTGCACTTGGTCGAGTCCAGCAGCATCACGGTGGCGGCCCCACCCCCTGGTCCTCTGTCCCTTGTCCATTTGGCTTGGCCTACGTGCCTGACCACTCAGCCTTCCTACCATCCCACAACAGGACAGGCTCATTCTGTTGTGTTTACTTGGTGCCTTCCAAACATGTCATCCCTTTCTCCCTCACATCAAGATTCTCTGCTCAGAATGGCGCTTTCCCTGATTGCTCTTCCTAATTAGCATCCCCCAAAGTGTTGGCAAAGGAGACCGTGGTGGTGCAGTGGCTAGTGCTACACCTGCTCACCAGAAGGTCAGTGGTTCAAATCTTGCCAGGCGCTCCTTGGAAACTCTATGGGTCAGTTCTACTCCATCCTATAGGGTCACTGTGGGTTAGAATCGACTCGATGGCAATGGGTTTGCTTTTTTCTTTAAGGTGTTGGCAAAGAATATTGAACACACTGCCGGGAGAACTAACAAATTTGTTTTGGAAGAAATAAAACCGGAATGCTCCTTTGAAGCAAAGATGATGAGAGTTTGCCCCACTTTGTTTGGACACGTCGTCAGGAAAGGCGGATCCCTAGGATGCGAGGTCCTGGCTGGCAGAGCACCACAGGAGGACGGGGAAACCCCTCCGTGAGATGGACAGACCCTGTAGCCGCAGGAAGGGGCCCTAAGACGTGGACGATTGTAAAGATGGTGTCAGCGTTTTGTTCAGGGTCCCCGTGAATCTGCAGCAATTCCACGTCAACTAAAAACAAGAGAACACACCGAAAGAAGGCCGCTGACTGTCTTGTGAGCTGCCAGAGAAACACACAAATCAGTTGTAGAAGAAATACAACCTGAAGGCGTCTATGAAATGAGGATGGTGAGATTTCAGCTGCCTTACCCAGAACGCGTTCTCAGTGTAGGGCAGCGCTGAAGTCGGCTTCCCCTCCTAACAGCGTCAGTCTGGCTGTTTGGCAGCGCGTGCTGGGAATGAACTTGGCTCAACCCCCCAGCCAGGAGCCGCGTAACTGGGCCAGGCGGCCAAGGCCCAGACCACCTTGTTCACAAAAGGAGAAAACACCTGGGTCTGGGCACATGGTCCCCGAGCACGCTGGCACCATGCGATGTGGGAGGACCAGGAACCCACCTCAGCCTCCCAGCCAGAAGGGTGTCTCAGCTGGACCCCCTCTGTTAAGTGGTAAGGGTCCGGTCACTCGCACAATGCCCTGTATGTAAGTCCCCGTTTTAAAACAAAAGACAACCCCCCAAGCCCCCCCCTGCTGTCACGTCAATTGTGACTCACAGTGACCCAGCAGGACACAGTACCACCACCCCATCGGGCCTTGAGGAGGGCCTGGGGGCTCCAACTGCCGACCTTTTGGTTAGCGGCTGCAGTGCCTGAGCACCGTGCCGTCACGGGAAGTCCCCAAGAGGGACCGTAATTCGTGATTGCTGGTTCCGGAGTCTCTCCTTGGGTTTCTGGGAGACTGGGTTGATGCTGGGTCCTGACACCACAGAGTTTTGACTCGACACCTAGAGAAGAACACTGTGGCCAACAGAGCCTCCCAGAGGACACAGGACATCCTCCAGGAGACGCGTGGGCACCGGAGCCACCGTTACGGGCCCTGGCGTACCAGCCATCGGGGGCACCACAAAGGTCCGGGGGGCACTTGGCTGTGCTGTCCCCGTGAGTCGGAGCTGACTGGAGGACAGCGGGGACAACCACACTGTCACTCTCTGACTCTTGATCTTCAGCCTCCTTCTCTCCACTCAAGACCCCATCTGATTCTTTTCTTCGACTTATTGCCCTTGCCTTCCACGAGGCATGAGAGGCAGGAGAACTCACCTGCCGGCCTCTGTACCCCCGAAGCCGACACACGAAGGTGCTGGTATGAGTCTGTCGCTGCCGCTGTAATGAGCCTTCCCACAGTTGATGGCTCCCAGGACCACCCACCCGTTATCTCAGAGCTCCAGGGGCTGGGGGTCTGGGCACAGTGTGGCCTCCCTGGGTTCTCTCCGCAGGGTCTCCCAAGGTCGGGATCAGGGGTTGGTCAGACAGGGCTTCCTCCCTGCACAGGCCCCTCCCGCCGCGGGGTCCCCCTTCCCAGGAATGTAAACAAGGGGGTGATTTGCCACCTGGCATTCTGACTGCTGGAGACCCCGCGGGTCAGAGCAGCGCTGCATCCCACAGGGTTCTTCAAGATGACGACTCATTGAATTGTGTATCCTCAAAATATGTGCAGTCATTTGGCTGGGCTAGGAGTCCCTGTGTCCTGTGCTTGCCCTCCGTTCTGTGATTTTCTGATGGGTCAGTCCTCGTCTCTGCCTGTGGTTAACCGAGGGGATTATGTCAGACAGCTTTAGGGTGGGAATGTCACACTCTTCTTAAGGACATGTGTCTGCTCCTATGTCAAAGGAGTTTTGCTGGAGTGTGGCTTGTACCACCCTTCATCTTACAGGAGATAAAGGGGAAGGGAAGCCAGCAGGGAGTCGGGGGCCTCACACCATCAGGGAAGCGGCACCAGGAGCAGAGTGCGTCCTTCAGTCCTGAGGTGCCTGCGCCAAGATGCTCTCTGACCAGAGACGGATGCCGCACAAGGACTGTCCTCCAGAGCTGATGAGTGGGAAAGCCTTCCTCTGGGGCCAACACCCTAAATGTGGACTTGTAGCCTGCGGGGCTGTGTGAGAAGAAGCCTTCCTTTGTTAAAGCCATCCACTCCGTCGTGTCTCTGTTAGGGCAGCACTAGCTGACTGAAACAGTCACCTTTTGGGGTGAAGCCCTGTGGCGGAATGGTTAAAGCCCTCCTCTGCTTACCAAAAGGTTGGCAGTTGAAGCCCACCAGCTACTCCACAGGAGAAACACCACTGTGGTTCCACCACCAGGCTTCCCTACCCCTTGCTCTGAGTGGGCAGGCGGGGGCTCCTTCTCCCTCCCCACCCGCCCGCCCCGAAGGCCTGCCAGGGAGGAGCTAAGCGCCAAGGTGGGCTCCTGGCGGACGTCCAGCAGCCTCTGCTCAGCGCTCTCGCCCCAGGCTGCGCCTCAGGCCAGGAGGCTCAGCTTCGGCGGGGGAATGCCCCCCCGCCCAGCCCCCCAGCAGTCTGCCAAGGTCAGCGCCTGGACGCTCCAATTAGCACCATGCCCCCCAATCTCTGCCTCCTGCCCGAGGACACCCGGTTCTCTGCCCTCCCATCTCTCAGGTCACTGTGGGAGCAGCTCGTTGGTGGTGACAGAGATGAGGAGAACGAGCCGGGACGAACCCCCCAAACGTTGTGTAAGGGGTGATGAGTGGGGGCCACATGCGGGTGGCCCCCCTCAGGCTGTGAAAGCTGGTTTGGACCCCTGGCCTTGAAGGGAGGAGGGGCATAGCTGGGGTCCAGAAGGAGAACCAGCTGGTGGCAGTCCTAGGCTGCAACCTCGGGGTGCCACGGGGCTGCTTCCTGGAAGGGAGCATGCAGGCTTAGGGGACCACACTTTCAGAGCGCTCCCTCAGTAGCCATCCTGCCTCCTCCCCGCAGGGGACCCCTGGCGGCAGGACCAGACAGTGGGGGAGGGAGCAACTCTGGGCAGAAGTGCTCGGCCCCCAGGGCGGCGGGGGGACCTGTCTGGGGACCCTGTCTCTGCACAGACGCACAGGCCCAGATGCCAGAAGAGGTTCGGGGGAGTAAGGGGGGGAAGGGAGGGGAGGGAGGGAGAGACGCAAGGAAGGACAGGCAGACAGAAGGAAGGAGAGACAGACAGTAGGACGGCTGGCGTGGGGGTTACACAGGAACACGGCGCTCGGGGGCACTGCCCGCAGGACCAAGGACTTGCGGTAGAAGTCGCTTCCTGGGCCAGATTCTGGCCCAAGGGACAGTGCCTGTCCGAGCAGATGGCGCTGGCTAACTGCGGGTGCAGGCCGGCTTCCTTCTTTCTACCCGGGCTTTGAAATCAGACTTTCTGAGCTGGGTTTGGATCCTGCTATGGCTCTGAAGCCCACAGTGATTGCACGGAAAGCCATCCCAAGGCGGGGAGCGCAGGGAGGAGAACGCCAGAGGTCTTCTCCCTGCGCTCTCGCCCAGGCCCGTGCCAGAGATGGGAATGGAATCAAGATTCAGCCTCAGATTTCTTTCTGCCCCCCATTAGTGACCGCAGAAACTTCTGGCTGCCAGCCAGGGCCTCAGGTGTCCCTCCCGGAAGAAGGAGCCGGCTTGTTGGTTTAGGGGTGCGCCCTAGGACCTGGCCCTCCTTACAAGGCCTCGGTGGCCCACAGCTCCACTCCCTGTAATAATAATAATAATATTTGTCTTCCATAAAACATAAAACAAGAGTTCTGTGATTAAATCTGGAAGGAAAGGGTTTTAATTTCCACCACATGCTGCAAAACACAAGGGCAGAAAACAAGAGAATTCGGTTGAAACTCTTTCCCCGCCCCCAGCATGAAGCCGAACAGCCTTCTCTAACAGGAAAAGTATTGCAAAAAAATAATATATATGCACTTTCTCACTGGAGGCACTTTCAGAGCACCCCCCTCGCCCCCCCCATAAATCCTGCAAATTGTAACCAAAGTGACAGGAAATGAGAAAACCCACCCACTCAAGTGGCCCACCCTGGAGAGTGGGCTAGAGCAGGCGGGCTTCTCCCCGTAATGGTTTTTGTGAACGTGGATTGTGTGGGACACTCAACCCCATCCGCCCAGCAGCTGGATTAACAAAGCCCATTTTCATGAAAATCTATCAGCCTGTTATTGGAAACGCATGTGTTCTCTTCAATCAATAAACACAGTACCAGGGAATACAAACACCAATTTCTAAATTTAAAAGGCAATGGGGGGAGGCGGTTGGAAGGAAGCGTCTATGAAATGTGTTAAGACGTCTGTGAAATCCTGAATCTTAGATTGATCCTGATAAATATTTAATGTCTAGGGAGGGGTGGATTGTTGTGAAAAAGCTGACCCTTGGCTGAGAACCCATTAACACCCCCACCTCAGTCCTCTGATTAATAGAAATTGTCTTTCTCTTTGGGGGCTGGGAGGGAGAGGGGGATGAAGAGAAGGGGCTTTCCCTGAACTGGGTCTCCTTTCTCCTGTGTAAATCAGGCCCTGGGAGCTGGCGCTCTTCAGAGAGCAAGTGAGGTACCCACAGGGCACCCACCGCCTGGGGAAGGAGCCCCAACATCTCCCGCCTTCTCCTCCCAGCCGGCCGTGAGGCGCTCAGGGCCAAGAACGCAATTTAAAGCACATACAAGCCCACAGGCCAAGGGAGCTTCAGAGGTCTCCCCAGGCTCACAGGAAAAATCCAAACCATCCGTTACAGGAATTCAAGAAATCAAATGTTGAATATTTGAATATTAATTGCTTCGTTTCTGTTTGCATTGTTTAAAGAAAAAAAAAAAGCTGGTAGGCAGTGCACAGTTTTTAAAATTTATCTCATTTATGTACAGAAAGCAAGATCTTTGGACAAGATCCCCAGGGCCGAGATCAGTGTGCTCAGGCCTGTGGTGGGCTTCCTGCCCAGCTCACCCCGAGAGGGTTGGGGTCCTGTGTCTGCCAGGCCTGTGGTGACTGCTGCACCCCCTCATGCTGGGAGTCCCAGGAAGTCCCAGGCAGGCAGCGGGCATCAGTTATAGGGAAGTTCCAGGACAGTCAGAGGGCCCAGGGACCGGGTGGCCCCCTCTGTCTTGTAGTGGGGAAAGAGGGGGAGGAAGAGAAAGGCCCACCACCACACGACCACCCCTAGGGCTTGTGTCCGCCCCTGACTGCAGCCGGCGCGGGGTGCCTGCTGCTGTCCTGCCTTGGACATTTCCTGCGGGCCCTGACCGGCTCAGTCACCGCTGATGAGCCTTGTCTGCAGGACGGCATGCTAAGACGGAGTTGGGGTGTGGGTGTGGGTGTGGGTGTGGGTGTCAGGAGAGGAGGAGGCCTGCAGGTCCCCCAAGCTTCTGGACGCTGCTCCTGCCCCAGGGGGATGGCTTTCAGCTGTGGTGGGGTGGACAGAAGGCTGGCACGGCAAAAAGAGGAGACCAGGCTTGGCCTCCGCAGAGGCACAGAGGAGGTGCGCACTTGAGAGCCCACCCTGGAGGAGCAACAGCCCCCTAGGTGGGCGCCTGAAGGACTGGGCGGCCACCTCGGTCTGGAACTCGCCCCTTCCTCAGAACTTGGGGGCTGGCGCGCGCAGGGCCGCAGCCACGTGGCTGATCACTAACAGGCCATTCCCGCGGACCCTCAAGTCCATGGCTGTTTTCAAACGCCGCGGCCGCCTCTGCCCTTCGCCGGAGGTCCGTCCCCGCCCGCACCTCCAGGTGTCCTGGCGTTATTTCACTCTGTTTACCCTCTTCTTGGAGCTGGAAAACAAATGGGGGAGGTGCGCTGTAGCAGCATCTGAGAGCCACCTTGGCCAGCTGAGGCCCGCGCGGGTTCCCAGGGGGCGAGAGTCGTGTCTGGCGGAGTGCGGGGACACCCAGACCCGGAGGCGGCTTTCCAGGGGTCCCTTTGCACCCCCAGGGCGCGCGCCAGCAAGTGTGCCCGGAGTTGGTGAAAGCGGCTCTGAAACTCCGCTTTTCTCTAAGCGAGTTTCCAAAGCCCTTCTGGGACTCTTACTGGTGTTTCTTTCTACGCTGTTACTTCGCACTGGGCTGTTCTCAGCAGTCGCTGCTTTCGTTTCGGTCACCAACTTTTCCTGAAACCTCTTCTCACAGTTGGCAGAACGCTTACGAGTGGTTCAAGTGCGGCTTCTCATGCGCGTGGAGATTTTGAACGTCCCCACCCCACCTCCCTCTCCTGGTCGGCCTTGCCTGGTTCAGGGAAACCCCCCCAAGGCGCACGCAGACTCCCCAGGGCGCCCCCGGCCCCCGGAGCGCGCAGACCCCGGCTCCGGGCCTGCGCTCGGGTGAAGGCAGACCCCAGGGCGGTGCGGGGCCGCCTCGGGCAACGGCTGGAATTCGCCAGAACACCTGGCGGAAAACGCCCTTTCCTCGCTGAAATAGTCCGATTCGCAGGAGTCAGAGACCTTCCTTACTCTTTACAAGGCGGCTAAGCGAGCAAGCCTCGGCGCTGGTCCTCACCCGGATCCTCGGCTGGCTCTCCGCCGCTTCTGGGACCCTCCGCCTTCCTCACCCCCAAGGAAAAGTTTGGTTTTACATGGGGGGCTGTCCCTTCCCAGCCAGACGAGTCTGAGGAAGCGAGAGGCCTTCCGCCTGGAGCGCCTCATCTCTCTAAGGGGGCGGCGAGTTTGTAAACCCTAATTAGGGCGGTAGTGCTGTGGGGAGGGGAACTTTAATTCTCCCCCAGACTTAACGTCAGTCACGTCTAACGCAAGGCCCTCCTGGTGGGTTCCCGGGGGCGCCGCGCCTCTCTTCAGCAGTCTAGCTGGGGCAGCCCCTCGCGAGCGCGTGGTGGGGTGATCTGGGCGGGACCCCCAGGGCCTCCAGTCCCCTGGTCCCCAGGCCCAGGCAGGGACTGGCCTCCCTGGAAGGCTGGCTCCGGGACTGGGGGGACAGCTTTGAGGGTTCCGCGGAGAGGTGTGGAACAGCAGCAGGAAACGGGGGTGCACTACCTGGGTCCTCGAGGGACTGAGGTGCAGGGGCTGAGAGGGGAGGGGGGGCAGGGGCCAGCACCAAGCAGTGCACAGGGGACGGGTCTCCCAGCCTCGAGCGCCCCCGAAAGCTGGTGAGCTGGAGCCGCCCTCTCCCTAGAACAGGTACCCCCATCTGGAGGACCGCTGAGCCCCCTCCCCATGTCTCTGCCCCTCCCTCTCTCCCCGCCGCGTTAATCTAGATCCCCCTACTCTCAGGCTGGTTCTGAGCGGCGGTCGGAGGAGGCCGCTGCCGGCCGGGGCTCGGGGCTCGGGGCTCGGGGCTCGGCCGACCGAGAACCCTCAATTCCAGGCCGTCCCCCTGCCCGCCTGGCTCCGGGCGCGGCCGCCGGCGTCCCCCGCGCCGCCCCGAGAGGCCCCTGCTGCAGGCTGCACGAGGGGTATTTGTAATTCTGTGTGATATCCGTGCGCCTCTGCTTTGATTGCAGGGCCGCGGCGACAAAGACCTGCTGGTTACGTGGCGAGGGCTGCGGCGGTTTGGGCTCTTTCAGTCCGGGGCGGGCAGGGGCTCCTGAGTCCGAGTGGGCGCAGGGGAGGACGCGGAGAGGGGCCAGCGCTCCGGGGAGAGAGGGGCAAGCCGGGGGGAGAGACGCGGGGATGGAGAGAAGGGTGGAGGAAGGAGAAAAGAAGAAATAAAGCGAGAGAACAGACGCAGGAAGGAGGAAGGGAGAAACACAAGAAGGGGCGCCGGACGAAGGGGGAATGGAGGAGGGGGCGCGAAGGGCAGGAAGACGCACCGGACGCGCCCCTTCGGCCCCGATTCCCCCTCCCCTCGGCGCGGCGTGTCCCCTCCCGAGGTCGGCACCGCCGCGCGAGCCCGACCAGCCGATTCCGGGGACGTGGCTCCCTCCGTCTCTCCCCGGCTTCAGGAGGCCACACCCCGGCCTCGGCTCCGAACAGACGGCTCCGCGCGGGCCGTGGGCGCGCGGAAGCTTGGAGGAAGCTACCCAGCTCAGAAAACGCGAAACGAAATCCAAGAACCACATTGCCCAAGCCCCACACCCGCACAGACCAAAACAAACAAACAACAAAGCTCTCCCTTCTGTAAAGTGGGGTTGGAGAAAAAAAGGGAGAGGGAGGCGACTTTATTTGTAGAGAGGAACGACGCGTGTTCGTTTCCCAGGATCTGAAACTCCTTTGCATGGAGCCGGCGAGGACGGCGGCTCGGCATGAGCACACAGGGGAAAGGAGAGGGGACAGCAGCTGATCAGGAACACCGCGGCAAAACCAAAAGCAGAGAAGGTTTTCCTCCCCCAGTTGACACCCTAGACGCAGGTGGCGCGACCCTCTGAGGAGGACGGCGTCTGCCGGCAGCCCTGGCTCGGGCGGGTGCCAGGAGCAGCCGTGTGGACCGCCCTGCCTTCCTCCTCCCGGGGTCTCCCGAGGCGCGGGCAGCGTCCAAGGCGTTCACAGACGCAGCGGCCCTTCCGCGCTCTGCGAGCCGACTTTCATCGGTGGGATAGACGTCTGCCCCCACCCCTGCCATTCGGGGCGCCAGAGCCCCTTCCCGTCACCCCGACACGCTCGGCTGACTCCTCCAGCCCGCGATCAAAGCGCTTCTCCAACTTGGATCAGTGGACTCCTCGTGGTGCGCACCGCCTCCGCCAGGCCCCTGGTTCTCTCTGCACCGCTGCGCCGCCGCTCCGGGTCTCGCGGCGGGACCCCGGCTTCCCGACTGGCTCGCGAGGACCCCCGTAACAATCCATAAAGTCCTCCTCGAGTTGCGTGCCTGCCGCCCACTGATAAGATCCAGATACCTGCGCCGGGCGCCGGCGCCTGCGTTCGCTCGCTCGCGCGCGCGCGCTCTCTCTCCCTCTCTTTTCGAAAATCTGATCTTTACCTCTGCACTCCAAGGTGAGCTGGTGCCAAGCAGTGATGAAATGAAAAGGAAGCCAATTGCTGGCCTGGAGGTGGGGAGAGATAGCGCCCGGCGTGCGCCCGCTGCCGAGCCGGCGGCGGTAATTGCTGCAGACAGGGAGCGCTGGGGGTTGGGCGAGGTGGCCGCGTATAAATAGTGTGATCGCAAATTGAAAGGCATAAATAACTGCGGAAGGAGCTGCCCCTGCGCCGAGCGTCCTCGCTGCCGGGGAGGCGCGCGGACTCCAGTCCGGCTCCCAGCCAGCGCCGCCCAGCGCCCCGCGGACGCCCGCAGCCCCGGGCAGCCATGGAGGAACTCACGGCTTTCGTATCCAAATCTTTTGACCAGAAAAGCAAAGAGAGCGGCGTGGGCGGCGGCGGCGGAGGCAGGAAGGATTCGATCACGTACAGGGAAGTTTTGGAGAGTGGACTGGCGCGCTCGCGGGAGCTGGGCACCTCGGAATCCAGCCTCCAAGACATTACAGAGGGCAGCGGCCACTGTCCGGTGCATCTGTTCAAGGACCACGTGGACAGCGACAAGGACAAACTCAAGGAATTCGCCACGGCTAGGGCCGCGGAAGGTAAGCTCGCCAGGCGCGGGCCGCGGGACGCCTCCTCGCGCGGAGCCCGGCAGCCCGGCGGCTGCTCTGTCCGCTTGGCGCGGGAAGGACCGGAGGCCGCGGCTCGCTCTCCATCCACCCCAAAGCCGGGCCCTTGACAGCCACGGCTCCGGCGCGAAGGCCTGGGCAATCGATCGCGAGTCTTTTCCAAAGAAACGCAGCCGAAGAATGGCGGGGACCGAGACAGAGGGAGGAAGGCAGGGCCTCCGGGAAAGGCAGCGGCGCGCGGTGGGAGCTGGGGCTGGAGCTGCTCGCGCGCTGGCTCCGCGGGGCGGAGGCTCCGAGCGCCACTACGGGAACTTTCCCCGACCGGCGTGCACCCTAGTGGAGGTGCACCTCAGACCCCACTCTCCCGTAGGGAAGGCAGCTGCGTGCGTGTCTGTCTGCTAGTCCTTTTTCTATCCACCCGGACGCGCACGGAGGAGATTTCGCTCGCATCTCCCCGGCGCCCACGGCCTGCTGGCTCTGCAGAATGGAAACAGCTCGGACGCGCTGGCCAGCGGTCACCCGGGAAAACAGTGCGGCCCAGACACGTTTTTCCATCTCCTGACCCTCTCAGCGCTGTCTCCTCTTACGTAAAACTTTCCCTTGACCGGCGAGGACGCTTAATTTAGGGTCCACGGGTCTCTAAATTAAGACGGCGCTGGTGCCCACAGGTGGCCCGGGACATGGACATGGTGTGAGCGGTTTAGGGCAGCTCTGGCCGAGGGTCTGAGGCGGCCCCTCCGGCGGTCAGGGCGCCGCGGCGCTGCTGCGGAAACCCCGGCTCCGGGCGCGCGCACGGCAGGCCCCTTTGTGGTGCGGCGCCCGAAGCCTCCACTGCTCAACCGTGGGCCACGGGAGCGGGAAAGGACAGGCCCGTCTCCACGGCTCGGGGAGCTGGGTGGGTGGGTCCTGACCGGCCGGTAGGGTGCAGGCAACACAACGGGGGCCCCACAAGCTGGCCGCACAAAAAGGACTGCAACCCCAGGAGTACAGTTCGAAGGTCCTGTTAGTAGATACGTTTTTTTAAATCACAAAGGGGGAGACACCGAGGCTCCAGGCTTGCCTTTCAGCACCTGCTTCTCCCCTGTGGATGTGGGGGGCTGTGTGGTCTCCCCAGGAGGTGATTCTTCCTTGGGAAGGACCCTGAGCTGGGGGTCCGAGAGGCAGACTTGTGGCGAATGGCCTTGAAGCCAGGCGCAGGAGGTAGGCGTCTCTTTGAGGCCTTCCCGAAGCAGAAAGCTGGTAAAGGTAGAAACGAGGCCCCTGCTCTGGGCTCCTCGCCTCACCTCTGGGTTTACCCACTGTGAGCTGCTGCCCACACCCGACCCCACAATTCCTACCGACAGGAATTAGAAAGCGAGTTTTCTTTCATGGCCCACCGAGTAACGGCCTGTACTTGCTTTCAGAGGCTTAAGGCACCCAGTACAGGCCTTCTGGACCCCAGGGTGTCTCCTCTTTCCCTCCTGGAAGGCCAAGTCCCTCCTTCCTTTCACCCTGGATAGCCAAGGAGGCAGAGAGACGCCAAGGAGGCAGAGAGACCCCAAGGAGGAAACATAGCAGAGCTCCGTCCGGGCCCTTCCTAAACGGATAAACAGCAAAGGCTGCGGCCAACAGCAGCAGCCACAGCCAGGGACCCGGGTCAGCTGCTGTAGCTCGCATTCCCTAGGCATGGGGGACCCGTGGGAGGCCCATGGTGGCATTGTTGGGATGGAAGTGAAGGGAGCTTAAGGAGGGGGTTTCTTTGGACACCCACCCCAATTTCTCCTGGGCAATGGTGACCTGGGAGAGCCCAGCGTGAGGCCTCGGGATTTTGCAAAGGTTGCCTGGGGTCTTAAGTACTTTGCTGCCCAGTTTCTCTGCTGGGCCTGAGGTGGCGGCCCTGACTTGGGGACAGGAGTAGGGTCAGCTCTGGGAAAGGGCTATTGGGAAGAAACAGGACATTCTAGGAACTGTCTCCCTTCCAGGAGATGAGTGAGGCAGAAGGGCTCTTTGGGGGATGATGCCCAGGGCTCAGAGGCCTAGAGAACAGATTGGGGGGCAGACAGGGTTCAGGGGACCTGAGGGACGTGGAATCACAGGCATTTCTGTTCCCCTGTAACCACTGGGGGTCCTGTCCCTTTGCAGGCAAACGCCTGGGTGCAGGGGGCTGTCACTGGACTTCCTGTCCTGCTTTGAGGCAGTTTCAGAGCTACATGGAGCCCTAGGTTCAGGGGGCTGCCCTCTGCGACAGAGAATCTTGAGGGGCTGGGGCGAGGAAGAGCTGAACGCTGGTCTGTAGCCCCTGACGCCCGGGGGCTCTGATTAAGACGTGAGGTGCCAGGGAGAAAGAAGATCAACACATGAAAATATTCCGGCCACAGTGCTGCCTCTTCCCCAGACAACCAGGGGGAATGTGGGGAGAAAGGAGCCTTTATTTTGAGCCCCTGAGCTGGAGGAGTCCGCGTTTCTTGGAGGGGGAGCTTCTCAGAGTTGGGATCCCTTCTGCCCACCCGGTGGCCTGACTCTGTCCTCCCCCCCAAAATGAAGGAACTCCTAATGTCTGTAAGTAATGAAGTGCCCTTCTCGGTGCCTGGGGGGGACGTGGCGGCCGAGCGCCCCAACAAGAGTGTGAACGAGAGCCCCCCAGAAGGGCGGGCGTGGCCTCTTGCTCCCAGCTCACCCCCGGAGCAGTGGTGGGCCTCCAGACAGCGCTCGCCTTTCTGGGATAGGAAGACCCCCGGGCGGTGGCGCGTGCTCGGCCCCTGGCGTCCCAGAAGGAGGCTGGGATCCCGCCCGGGGCCTGTCTCGCTGGGCCGAAGTCGCCCTCAGCAGCTGTCCCTATCCTGGTCCCCGGGCCCTTCCCAGCTTCCCCTCCCCGGGCTTCTCCAGGGACCCAACACTTGGCCAGCTTTTTCTAGTCATTTTGACTTAAAAATAATATTTAGCATCCCCTCCCCGGTGGGGAGTGGGGTGGAAAAGGTTAGGTTATGTCAACAGACGCGAAGTGGGTAATTGAGGAAACTATTCGGAGATTAGGCCAAGGAAACAGCGCGCCCGCGGTGCCCGGGTTCTTAGCGCGGGAACCGTCGTCCCTGGGGCCGGTTTTAGCGGCCCCTCAGCATCTTTGTGTCAGGGCCGTTTGGTCCCGAGACCCTTTCCGGCCTGTGCACACACTTGGGGTTTCAACCAGTGGACGAGTGAACGCGCTCCGAAGTGTTTGGGGCCGGGGCTGCGCGGGCCGGGGCGCGGGGCGCCGTCGGCGGGCGCCCCGGCTCACCTGCGCCCCGGCCCGCGCCCGCAGGCATCTACGAGTGCAAGGAGAAGCGAGAGGACGTCAAGTCCGAGGACGAGGACGGGCAGACGAAGCTGAAGCAGCGGCGGAGCCGCACGAATTTCACGCTGGAGCAGCTCAACGAGCTGGAGCGACTCTTCGACGAGACGCACTACCCCGACGCCTTCATGCGGGAGGAGCTCAGCCAGCGCCTGGGGCTCTCCGAGGCGCGCGTCCAGGTAGGGCCCCGGGCCGCGCCGCCCCACCGTGGGCAAGCCCGACGCGCGCCCCTCCGGGCTGGCACAGCGGGAACCCCGGGCCGGGACCCCCGGGCCGGGACCGACCTGTGCGCCCCAGGCCCTGCCTCCACGCCATCAGTTGTAGGAAACTGGGAGCTCTGTTCCGCTCTTCGCTCGAGGGTTTTGCTCTCCTCCCTCTCCCGTCTGTGTTCCCTCTCTTCCTGGGTTCTGTCCTCCTTCCCAGCCCCTGCCACTCAAGGGGAGGGGGCGTCAGGCTGAGCCGGGCTCCAGCAGCCCGGGGTGGGATTAGCCTCTGCGCGCGGCGCGGGGGGCGGGGGGCGCGTGCGGCGCTATCCCCATCGGGCTTCCCAGCAGCGCCTGAATCCGCGACGCCCCATCTGGCGCGTCCCTGTCCGCTGGGCCCTGGGCGCTCGCCGCACGTGCGCAGACGGGACACGCGGGCACTGTAAACACGGAATTAAGTTGATTAATTTATTTATGGGGAGGGATGGGGACGACTTCAGATCGCTTCCCCGGAATCTGGAGGTCGGGTGGAGGAGTTGGCTGTATTTGTACCGTGGTCTCTCATGGTCCTGGGGGACACCAGACGGACCCAGAGAAAAGACAGAGGGGCACTCGCCCCGGGCTCTGGGGACCGATTCTGAATAAGTGACATTGATATTGTCCCCTGAGGACGGGGGCCGTTGGAAGTACAAGAAACAGAGTAGACTTTGCTTTGGTTATGGGGTTAGCAAATCCAGCTACAACTTTGCCCGCTTTTGTTTACAAAACGAAAATTCAAACGTGTTTTATCCGCAGCACTTACCATACCTTTACGTTAAAAACACTCTTTTGGTGGGCACTGGCTTGGCTGGCTTTGGGGGGTACGGTGGAACACGTTTCCACGTCCCCTTGGTAAAAGGCTTCCCGAAGATTACAGAAGCCCTCCGCAGGCAGTTTTCTAGCTCTTTTGGGCAGCCTAGCAGCAGCTGCGGGCTTCCCCGGGTCGCCTCCCGGGGCAGCAGAGTGTCCTCTGCGGACGCTGACCCCGGGACAGAGGACCCGGGGACAGAGGACCCAGGGACAGAGGACCCGGGCGTCTGCGGCCGCAACAGGGGGCGGAGGACTGGCCGCGCCAGGGTCTCCCGCCGGCCTCCCTCCACAGAAGATGGATAAAGCTGCCCCAGCTAAACTAATGACAAGATTAAACTTTTGCTGAAGGGGACATCAACTTTTCTGTCATCTGCCCGTGTCTCCCTGCCTGGGATGGAGCTCTAATATCTCCCAGCTCTTGATGTACCGTTTCTATAAAAATAAATTACTTGTAATTTAATTCCCCACTATTTCTTTCAGTAGTCTATTACCAGACGGCACCTCCGTCAGCCGCACCGAGTGACGGAAAATTGGTTCTTGGGTGCCCGCAGATGTGGGAGAGTGCTGTGTGTCGGGAGGGAGCCCTAAAATAAAAAAAGGGAAAGCGGGCACATAGAAGAGAGGACGTATCGATCCAGAAGTGAATTAAAATTTAACGGCTGCAGATAATAATAAAGGTAAACACGAGGACCTACAGCAGAGAGAAGTTTCTGCTGGCCACAGGGAGCAATCACATCCCCTAATAAGGTGGGGGGGATGCAGGGTGAGACCCTAAAAGTCAGTTAGTTAAAACAGGGATACGACGGGAGTGGGGAGCAAAACGGGGGTGACAGAGAGGCGGAGGAGGGAAGGGAAGTCTGCTTTCCTGGCCTGGCGACCGGTGATCCCTCTCGGAACAGCCTGTCCCTCGTTGTTAAGGGATATAGTTTCAATTTCGTGTGGAAATTTGCTGTAAATAAATTGAGGCTCCTATGGAAACGGGTCCCTTATTAACCTTTTATTTTTAGCGCGGCTCTGGAGGGCCGCGTCACCCAGCTGTCAAGGTGTAATTGAAAGTTATGAGACGGCGGTCAGGAGAAGGCAGTAATTTAATTACAACAAATATCTTTGGGTTTATGGCGCAGAGCTAAATTAAATGTCATTATTCACTGTCTGTAATGGAAATCAAAAGGAAACCGGATTAGGGCATTTGTGAAAGAAATCGCCGAGTGATCCCTAATGAAGAAATAAGTGTCTAAACCAGTGTACTGGCTTTATTTAGCATATTCGGGACTAATTGGAATTGATCGCAAATCACCCCAAGTCTGATTTATGATCGCTTAATGCAGCAGCGAATTTATCACGTTTATTCTTCATCATCTTTGTTATTCTTCCCCCTTCTAACTGAAGGGAAAGGGAGCTTCTGTTTTTCAGATTTAAGTAGGATTTGGGTTTTCAAGATAATGCCCGCTCAGGGGCAAACCTGAGTCTTGTGTGTCTGTCCGGCTTGCCCTCTCGAGGGGTCAGGGCAGGAGGGGACCAGCAGAGAGCGGCCCGGGTTCCAGCGGGAACCGGCAACAGACGCAGGGGTTGGGGAAGGGAGGGGAGATTGGTGGCCTTTCCATTTAAGGAGTGGAGGGGACGTTGTTTAAAATTTTTTTTAGGGGAACGTGGGGAAGGTGTCCGGGTTCCCCGCAGAGTGGCGGGAGTGGGGTGAGCTTTCCCACGACCTGGGACCCCAACTGGCTGGCGTGTGGCTCGCGGTGGACATCAAGCCGACCAGGGAAGAGGCCTCCTGACGGCCTGGGAGGGGAAGGGCGCCTTTGCTGTCCTGGATTCCCCAGGGTCTGAGGGTCTCCAGCCTCCCAGAGGTCAGCGGAGGTTTCCCCGGGCTGGAGGAACAGCCCCCACAAGCGCGCAAAGTGGGGTGCGCGGAGCAGGGTGCACTTTGAGCCCCAGAAGAGCCTGGAGCTGCTGGGACACTTGGTGTCCTCTGAAGCTCCTTTGGTGACAGGTTTCCGTGAGGTCAGGGGTCTCCATCGTGGCCCCCGGTAGCGAGTGGAGGGCAAGCCGCAGAAAAAGCCACTTAAGGAAAATGAAGGGGCGTCACCCCGTGGGGGCTGCACTCTGCTATACTGGGTAGCAGGGAGCCGGGGTGATCACCACCCGTGCTGTCGGAGGGCTGGGGGGGTGAGTTTACAGGCGGTGTCCTCTTTTGGGGGACATCTTGGGGTCGGTGGGTGGAGCCCCACTGGGCCATGAGGCCGCCTCTCAGACAGCTCCCCAGTGCTTGGCGGCCTCCAGAGCCTGCAGTACCGGGGTGTGCGTCTCCCCGGTGCCAGGAGTTCCGGACTCCTGTTAACCGGGGCGGCCCCTCGGACTTCCAGGGGGCGCAGGAGCGGTTCCACAGCTGGTCACTGGGGCTGGGAGTCCCCAGTGTGGGGGCGTTGGAAGTCCTGCTGTGTGTCTACCTGTGTCCCCCTCTAAGGTGGCTGGAACCCGAGAATAGAAGGTCAGGCCCTCTCACAGGGTGGTCGGTTCAATGCCCGCCCAGAACATTAGAGGACTGATGTATACACCCAGAACTCTTGCCCCCCGCGGTGCGCCCCCTGACTCTGTAAGTTCAGGTAGAGGGGTCAGCTCAAGGCACATTCAGGGTGAAGGAGGGCGTGGAGGTGAGCTCGGTGGACCTCAGACCTAGGGAGCCAGTTAGAGCGGGACTGGGGGGCCGGAGGGTTGGGTGTCCCGGGCCGAGGCTGCGGGCACCGGGCAGCTCAAGAGTGCCATGACCCCCACTCAGTGCCTTGTCTGTCCCTCGGCAGGTGTGGTTTCAGAACAGGAGAGCCAAGTGCCGAAAGCAGGAAAACCAGATGCACAAAGGTGGGCTCCTCTGAGGGCAATGGGGTGCATCGGAGCCTGGGGAGACGTTCTAAGGGGCTCCTGGGAAGGCTGGGGACGTTCTGGGGATGCCAGGTGGTTATAAGGGTGCCCAGGGGAGGCTGAGAACGTGCTAGGGGTGACAGGTGGGGGTGCCTGGGGGAGGCCAGGGAGGTTCTGGGGACCAAGGAGAGGAGGGCAGCAGGACTGTGAGGGGCTCGTGGAAGTTGTGGGGAGACCAGAAGAGACGCACAGGGGTAACTTAGTTAAGCTAAGGAGCGTGGAGGCCCAGGGAATGCAAGGAGAGCAGTGGTGTGGCCGCGAGGACCTGGGCCACTCGGAGTGGGCTGGAGAGGGCGTCAAGGTTCTGGGAGTCCCGGGGACAACACTCACGGCTTCGTCCTTCCTTGCAGGCGTCATCCTGGGCACGGCCAGCCACCTGGACGCCTGCAGAGTGGCCCCCTACGTGAACATGGGCGCTCTGAGGATGCCTTTCCAGCAGGTAGCGCGTTTTCCTTCCTTCTGGTCCGCGGGGGCCCTTCGCCCCCGCCCTCCGGGCTCCTCTGCCCGCGCCAAGTCCTCAGCTCGGCCCGGGAAGAAAGGATACCGCTTTTACAAGGGGGCATTTATAGGCGCGTTGGCACTTATTAAAAGCCTGCTGTAAAACTCCAAAAGTCACCTTAGGGAGGGTAGAAACTCAAACAAAATCTCGCAAAACTTGGTGCGAAAAGAGAAAATCCCACCCACCCTGGAAACACCCGCCCTGCCCGCCGCCTGGAACGCGGAGGGGGCGCGCTCCGCTCGCGCGCAAGTGGCCTTCGGGCACCAGCCTCGCCCCGCGCTTCGTGCAACCCAGAGCCTAGCGGGCAAGTGCCGCAGTGCGCGGGACCCCCACCCTCCCCACTCCCCTCGTGGATGCAGAATGGCCAGGGAGGGGGAGACAGTCTCAGGGCTCCATAGCCCCGGCCCTCTGCGCCCTGAAGGCCACGCCCTGCCTAGGCTCAGCGAGGAGGGCCGCTGGGTGGGTAACTTGGCCGAGACACCTGCGTCCAGACGTAGACGCAGTGCCCCCGACAGCCTTGACCCGGGCCCCAAGCTGGGCAGGGCTGCACGCCTGTTTGGGCCCGTTATTTGAGGAACGGGGGTGAATACCCAGGCCGAGCACGGGTAGTCGGGACTCGGGGCGCGCGGCGATGTGTGGCTGCCAAGACTAGATCCCGGTTATATTTGGAGCTGGGGCACGTGTCTGCCGGGCGGGTGGACCGGGTGTGGAAGGTAAAAATAGACACCCAGGAAGGGAGGGTTCAGGAGCTGGGACCCCGGTGCCAGAGACTGAGGGGCGATCGGGGCGCCGGTTCTGGGGGGCAGCTGCCCCCTGCTCGCTCCCAACCCTAGCCTGGGCCCGTCCTCAGGCTCCACAGGGGCGGAGGGCTCCCCGTGCGGTCACACCGCCTTCCCCGACCACCAGTGTCTGCTGCTCCGCTGAGTGCCGGCCACTCGGCCTAGCTGGCTGAAACGCAGCCCTCAGAGCTCCTCAGACCGGGGCGTCAAGAAAAGGGGACCCTGTATCCCTCAGCGAGCGAGCAGAGCCAAAGCCAGACCCGGAGATGGGGACGCCCCCACGGGCTCCGTTCAGATCGCAGCTGGGATGTGAGGGTGGGCATGGGGACTCCTTCGGTCTCCCTGACTCCGGCGCGGACCGGAAGGGAAGAGGGGGCGGGGCGGGGGGAAACCCTCCGGGGGGCGAGGGGACACCCCGCCAGCCCCCTCAGACCGAGCTGCTTCCCCTCCCCGACGCCGCAGGTCCAGGCGCAGCTGCAGCTGGAAGGCGTGGCGCACGCCCACCCGCACCTGCACCCCCACCTGGCGGCGCACGCGCCCTACCTGATGTTCCCGCCGCCCCCGTTCGGGCTGCCCATCGCGTCGCTGGCCGAGTCCGCCTCCGCCGCCGCCGCCGTGGCCGCCGCCAAGAGCAACAGCAAGAATTCCAGCATCGCCGACCTGCGGCTCAAGGCCCGCAAACACGCCGAGGCGCTGGGGCTCTGACCCGCCGCCCTCCGCGCCCCCGGCCCCCGCCCCGGCCCCTCCCCCAGCCCTGCACACGACCCCCCCACCCCGCGACCCTCAGACCGGCGGACGGACGTCCTGGAGAGAGGGCTGAGTGGCCTCCGCACCCCGGGCACCCCGGGTTCTTGGGGACTGCACGCGCACGCCACCCCCAGGCCCAGCAGGGGCTGCGTGGGACAGAGAGCAGGGCACCCTCCCCGCGCCTCGAGGGTGCTGGCTTGTGCGTCCTGGGACTCGGATCCGGGCCAGCGCGACCCTGCCGCCTAGCGCCCTGTCCTCTGCTGTTGCTACCCAGTGCATGCCGCCAAGGACAATGGCGTTGAAGACCTGGAGTGTGGTAAATAAAAGACCCCCGGGGCTGGTCTCCACTCAAGAAGACATTTCTCTGTGCCAGCAGTATTATTTCATGGCCTCGAAGAAGCACCAGGGCGCATGTGCATTCCAACGTGGCCTCTGACACCCAGCCAGACGCAGGCCTCACCACCTCTCCCCAAGGCTGCAATAACCCGGAGCCCCTCTTCAGGAGGCCCAAGCCCTG
This sequence comes from Heterohyrax brucei, assembly GCA_028571685.1. Taxonomy (NCBI): domain Eukaryota; kingdom Metazoa; phylum Chordata; class Mammalia; order Hyracoidea; family Procaviidae; genus Heterohyrax; species Heterohyrax brucei. The sequence goes on from CM053166.1 coordinate 829,442, forward strand.
GCCGAGGGCAGGGCGAAGTTCAGGACTGGAACTGGGACAGTCTTGACCGCTGAGTGGAACTCGGATTTCTGGACCGGTTTTCTGTGCACACGTATGTCCCCAGAACACCGGACAAGTTGAGTTTTCTTCTGCCATAGAAACGGGCGGCGTGATTGCTGTTCTGTGTCTGAAGGCCGCGTTGGCTATTTTTTTGGCTGGTCTGCAGAATTCAGCCACCCAAGTGGACGCTTGGCCAGAAGGTGTGATACCGAGGCGGCATCGCTACCCTGAAATGCAATGAAGACCGGAGTCAAAGTGCAATACTGTAAATAGCATAGATGGAAAGTGACACCACCGTGCACCCTGCATCCGTCTGCCGCGGGCTGGCTGTCCCGTCCTTCCTGGACACGGTCTGGGCATCAGCTGATGGCGGCCGGCACAGTGGGGAGTGTCAGGATGCTCCGGACACGGTGGACGCGAGAGGGGCCGCATGTGGATAATGGAATGCGTGTTCGGGAGGTGGGGTACAGCTGGGAGGTGCCTCCCCACAAAAGGAGGTTTCAGAAGGGACTGTCCATCGTGGTGGGCAAGTCCAGCTTTTCATTAGTTTCTTCTTCTCCTTCTTTCTTTCTCTCTTTTTTTTTTTTTAACTCTTTGGTGTCCCCAGCTGTGTCACAACCAAATGGCTACTTGTCTGAGCAGCAAGCGTGGTATGGGGATGTCCCTTGGTGGTCTTACCCAAGCAGGGTAGATGCCCCCGAGGTTACGTGAGGTATTTTAGGGTAGCTCTGTGGGGTTTGTCTGGGGCAGGGCTGGGCTTTCTGTCTCGAGGCTGTTCTGTCTGTGTCCTCCCGTGGTCACCAGGCCTGGCCACATGAGGCTCAGTCTCAGGGTGCAGACCTCTGCTGACTTGTCACTCAGCTTGTGTTGGCTAACATTTGGTCGTGAATTCTGTTTTCAGTCAACACTCTGGTCTTTCCAAATGGGGTTGTTTTCCTTTCTGTGGTGCCCTGACATTGATCTAGTTTTCCAAGAAAATATTCTTTCAATGCATGGAGCCACTTTGTGCATCTGTACCAGACTGAAACAGAAGGATGCTTCTGAGCACATCTCCTTGGTCTCTTCTCGTGAACAATGTAAAAACTCGCTGGTATTTTCATTCGGAAATCTTGATAGAGCTCTAAAACCGCGGAGTGGTGGCAGAAAGAAGGTCAGTGGTTTTCAACTTCTTGCAACGGTTTTTCAGAGGCCATTGCTGACGGCTGTAATGAGTTCTCAGCTACCAACATTGGGCTTCTCTTTTCAGACAGGTGTGGATGGAAAGATAGGTCCTACGCATAGCTGGAAGCTTACCTTTAGATGGCAAAACAGAGGAAAAAAAGAGCTTTTAAAATGTTCAAGGCTGGCTGCTTTCCTGCTGGTAGCCCCCAGTCAGAAGGAAACTCTGTGCACCACTGTTTTCCTGCAAAGGTTTATGGTTTTCAGCTAAACGCGGCCATTTATCAAACACACCCCCACCCTGGAAAATTCCCAGAATTTCAGCAGAAAGCCGTGAACCCTGATCCCTGGTAATTTGTCTGTCGTAGGGAACCCTGGTGGTGCGGTGGTTAAGTGCCGCGGCTGCCCACCCAAAGGTCGGCAGTTCAAATCCACCAGGCACTCCTTGGAAACTGCATGAGGCAGTTCTACTCTGTCCTATAAAGTTGCTATGAGTCGGGATCAGCTCAACGGCAGTAGGCTTTGTTTCATTTTTGGAAGGCTGGGCTTTGAGACCCAGGTGGCACAGTGGTTAAAGGCTACATCTGCTCACCGAAAGGTCAGCTGTTCAAATCCATCAGGTGCTTTTTGGAATCACAAAGGCGCAGTTCTCCATCCCATAGAGTTTGAGTCAACAGAGTCAAGGGTTTGCATATTTTATTTTTTCAGGCTGAGCTTGGGAGCTCCCAGCTCAAGGCCAGCGAGAAAGAGGCACTCAGTTTGGGTCTCTTCCTAGAATGGTGACCCAGTGAACACTTGCTCCAGGGTGGGTGGCAGGTGTTCAGTTAGAAGACTGTCTGCAGTTTCTTCTCCATCCTCCCCCAAATGCCAGGCTAGATGCACATGGGAATTTCAGTTTGACCACTGGCTGGTCTGTCCCCCCACTGAAGCTCTGGCCTAGACTTTGTTTTTAGGGTGTTAGCTGGAAAAGAAGGGAGCCGTGGTGGTACCGTATTAAGTACTCAGTTGCTCGCTGAAAGGCCAGCAATTCAAGCCCACCAGCAACCATGCAGGAAAGAAGAGCAGGCCGTCTGGTCCTATAAAAATGAGCCTGGGGAACCCTCTGGGAGAGTTCTACCCTGTCCCACAGGACCACTAGGAGTCAGCGTCAACTGGATGGCACCCGGGAGCCTCAGGAGGGATGGTAGACACGAAGGCACACTGACTGCACAGGTGTGTGGGTGTCGGTCCTCTCCCGCCGAGGCTGGTGGTCTCTGGAGAAGCCTGCAGACCCCAGCCTTTCACAGTCAGCCTTGCAGGGGCGATTTGCTGGGAGAACGGGATGGCTTTCCCACCAGCAGACTGACAGTGAACCTTCGGGCTGACCTCTTTTGGGTCTCTTTGATACTTTTGCCGAAGACTCTTTTCAGAGCTTTTTGTAGCTTAAATGGTGTTTCGGTTCACTTCCCTGTGAAGTGGGAAATGTCAGCCGGAAAGTAGATGGAGAGGCTCCCACGTGTGTCTGTGGGTCTTGCAAACCACATGGGAACGAGCAGATGGCTGACTAGGCCACAGGCTGGGGTCTCACTGAGGACCCCCATGCTTTGTTGACAGGTCTCCGTCCAGATGTGGAGGGGACTGAGCCCTGGATCATTGTTTCTTTTCTCTGAGAACTTGGCCAAAGAGTCTATGAGGACTGTCTATTAAGTTGTTGAACTCCTCCTAGAAAAAGTGCTGCGTACCTCGCTGCTGAATATCACTGCGGTCGCCTTTGACGGACCCCCCTTGGGAAGCTATACGCCAACACCGCCATCTAGTCCACTCTTCAAAGCCATTGTGGAACTCTTTTTCTGGAACGGCCATCAGAATTGTTGTCGTCTTACCCTTAAGGTCCTGAATGTCATCCAAATTGTCTTCCTTTCCCTATTTCCTTTATCTTGAGGTAAAGCAAAAAGTTATAGGGGCCAGATCAGGTGAGCAGGGAGGGTATTGCAATACAGTGATCTATTTACTGGCTAAAAACTCCCTCACAGACAACTGGACGATTGAGTTCGGGAACAGGCCACCGTGCCCAACGGCCATTCCAAAAAGAATTCCAAAATTGCTTTCAAGAGTGGACTGCGGGCTGGCGTCGGTGCACAGCTTCCCGAGGGGAGTCCTACGAAGGTGACAGTTGTGATATTGAGCAGTGAGGTGTGTAGTGCTGAGAACAACTAACTTTGTAGACATAATTATTGGAGCTCCTATGTAGGGGGAGAAGACACTGTGAGAAAGAGCTCTGTGCCTGTCCCTTTGTTTTCTGTCAAACCTCTTGCCCACCTGGCTCTCTCTGCCTTCTCCCGAGTCACTCTGAAATGTAGATTTGCTCTCCACGTGGGTCCCTCCCTCAGGGCAAAGATGGGAAGCTCAGCCGTCCACAGGGGCCAGTGTTTTGAAAGGCAGCACATCTTCCGGGATGAGGCGGTGTTCTCCTCCCGGCGTGATGGGACCTGGAACCACAGAAGAGGTCCAGATTCAGCCCTAGATCGTGTAGATGGACCTCAAGGGAACAGAGGACATGTGGGCTGAGTGACAGCATGATTGTGCACCCTCCAGGAGGAAGCGGGTCTTTAGGGTCCCTGGATCCCTGTGTCTCGCCAATGTGGGAAAAACTGCCCCCACCTCAAAGTCTCGGAGGGCACCTGATGGCCTCTTCTCTTGGCGGTCTGAGCTGCGGCGTTAGGCTTGTCCCCATTCTCAGCTGTGTGACCTTCAGGGGCTGGGGCTGGGGACACCTGGGGACGTCAGCCTGGGGGGTCCTGGGGGATGCTTTCCCAAGAGATGTCTGAGCTCAGGATGCCCCACCTGCAAACCCAAACCAACCAAGCACTTCCCGTGGGGTCGGCTCTGACCCCTGGGCCTCCACATGGGCCTGAGTAGGACTGGGCTCTGTCCGCAGGGCTCTTGGGGACTGAGGTCCCAGATGTTGGTGGCCACACCTTCCCTCTGAGGCATCAACCTTCCAGTTAGGTCCAACTGTGCGCGTTCCGGGGACTCCAAACCACTGGTTAAGACGGCTAAGATGCCGGCCTCTTGCGGTCCCACCCCTGGCTTCGTCTCTGCCCTGTCCGATTCTCCCCTGGGACCCAACAGGAGCTCCCAGGCCCTTCTCTTTGGGGCTTTGTGCTGGGAAGCAGGAAGATAAGACCGTAAGCTAGAGACAACAACGGATGTTTTTAAGGCACTTTGCTGACGTTTCCTCTTTCCTCCAGGCTCTGGGGGTTTGAGGTGAGGGGCGGTGGGCTTGCCATGAACAAGTTGGATGTTTTTCTTTCTTTCTTTCTTTTTTGAAAAAACTGGTGCCTAATTTATTAAGAATTAGCTTAGGAATACGCTGATTTTCAATACCCATGAAAACTTGATGCAATTTATAAATGTTTTATTGAAATTTGATATTTAACGAGAAATCCGTGGAGGATTGTAGAGACGGTTGCATTTTGAAGCTGTTTAGCTATTTATTGAAAAGGTGTCAGACCCAAGCCCGATGTCTGTACAGCTGGGATCAGCCAGAGACCTGCTCTCTGCTCCTTGGACATTGACGTATGTGGGTGTGTTATTTATTTTTATTATTTTTTTCGGTTGAACATTCATAAATATGTGCTATTTTAATTATGTGGAGTGTAAATTTGACGTTACCTTGCATTTATTTTTGTATTTTTTAAACCTATGGCTTTTTCCCCCCTCTTCCTCTCTCCCTTACTCCCTGCCCCCCAAGTTCTGAACGGCCAAGGGTGGCTGTCCCCCAGTCCTGGCGATGCTTGGGGTACACGTACGAGCTGTGTCTGAACTGACAGGCATGTTCAGGGGCTGCTAACATGAAAAGGAAACACAAAACCTTGCCCAGACCCGTGGGTGGTGACGTCCGTGTCCTTCTGCCACTGTGGGGAGGAGAAATTTCTGACGGTGTTTTTTTGGGGGGGCCATGTTCGCATGCTCCTTGCAACCCCTCCCGCCCCCACCCCAACCTGAAATGCTTAGCTGTAGCCTCAGAGTTGTATTTTGTCAAACAATATGGTTTGAAGGTACACTTGTAAAAGTGAGATATAAATAAACTTATAAAGGTTTGTATGCACGTGTGAAGACCAACACTCGCCTCTCCCACTGACGGGCAGACGGACGGCAGCAGGTGAGCAGGGCAGGGCTGGAGGCTGGGGCTCCCTTGGCGGGGTGGGCTTGGTGCTGGGGCTCCTACTGGGTCCACAGACCCTAAGGCGGTGTCCCCTGAAGGTCAACAGCTGGAACACACTCAGTGGCACTGGGGAAGGTCACTGGGTGACTTTTCCTAAAGGGACGGTCAAGAAAACCCAGTAGGGCAGTTCTATGGGGTCTGACAAGGAAGTCCACGAACTTCATGGTTCTAAGGGCTCCCCACCTCACTGCTGGACATCACCGCAGTCCGCTTCCAAGTCCTCCCATAGGGAAGCCGTGCACCGGTGCCAGAGCCGAGTCCAGGCTTCACAGCAATTTCGGAACCTTTTTTCTGGAATGGCCATTGCACGTGATGGCACGGCAGCAAGTTTGCAAACCTAGTTTTCTAGTTGTCTGCGAGGGAGTTTTTAGCCAGCCAACAAATCACTGTACTGGGACCCCCTCTCTACCCACCTGATCTGTCCCCAGTGACTTTTTTCTTGACCCAAAGATAAAGGAAATATGGAAAGGACGATATTTAGATGCCATTTGAGACATTAAGGGTCATATGACAACAGCTCTGATGGCCTTTCCAGAAAAAGCTCCCAAATTGCTTCGAGGGTGGGCTAGGCGCCGGCTAGGTGCACAGCTCCCCAAGGGGGGGACTTGAAAGGCGATCCTAGTGACACTCTGCAATGTGCCGTGTAGCACTTTTTCTAGAACGAGTTTGTGAGCTTAGCTGGCGCTCCTCGTGTTCTGTCTCACAGGGGGTCGTCGTGACAACCCAGAATCCACCCAGAGACCCACACAAACTCTGGTGATGAGTGAGGGCTCTCTGGGTGATGCCTCGGCCCACACTCCCAGCTTCTCCCCGGACAGTGAGTTCAAACCCATTTGTGCACCAAGGAAGAGAGACCTGGCAACCTGCTCCCATAACAGCGCCGACCGAGGAGACCCACGGAGCACAGTTCTGCTCTGCGACACGTGTAGCCGCCCCCAGAATTCCCTCGGTAGCCACAGGTTTCTTCTTGGGTTCTTGGGGCCTCCAGCTTCCAGGCTGATCCCAGCCCTCTGTTTGGGGGTGCTCTGTCCCCCAGAGACTCTGGGAAGAGGCAGGGCCCACGGGAGCCTCGAGGTGTCGGGGTGATCGCAGGTGTGGGAGGGAAGGCCACACACTTGCCATTGGGTTTGGGGTTTGAAGAGCGCCTTTCGCTTCCTCTCTGGCTGCGGCCCTGAGTCTCCACGCCTGCACCGTGCCCGTGGTCAGGCTGGGTCACCCCAAGGATGCTGACGAAGTGCAAAACAAATCAGCGTCCAGACACGACAGCTTGGTGCGGCGAGGACTTTTATCTCCCCATGTAAAGGGAGGTTAATGATGGAATTTGGTTCCTGGCCCCAATCGGAACCACATGTGGGGAAACCCGCAAAGGCGGCCAGGATGGAGCAGCCAGCAGAGGAGCCCGCAGCAGCCTGAAGGGGCCCGAGGGGGCCCAGGGCTCTCCACTCAGGGGGAGCTGAGGCCGTCGGTAGGGAGGCACCTCTCAGTGTCCCCCCAAGCCTCGAGTCTGCTCGCCCTGAGCAGACACCCCAAAAATGCTGCCTCTTAGACTCTGACGAGGTTCTCGTGGTGATTTCTTGGCTGCGAGCTGGGGCCGATAAGTGTCTTTTCAGAGTCACAGGTCAGAGTCACATCCGGAGCTGGGTTGGCCCAGTTGGTGGGCGTCTCCCAGGGGCAGAGGGAAGTGGCAGCTGGCAGGTGTCTCTGCTCAGGGGAAGATGCCCTGGTGGCACGGCAGTTAAGCAGCTCACTGAGAGGTCACAGTTCAAGTTTACCAGCAGCTCTTCAGGACAAAGACCCGGCCTCCTTTCCTGAATGATGGCAGCCTTGGGGACCCTCTGGGGTGTTGGGTGGAGTTGGAGTCAACTCCATGGCCAGAAGTTGGGGTTTTGTTGTAAATATAGGATGAGGCACACTGGTGATTCCGTGTCGAATTCTCACCCTCCATGCAGGAGACCTGGGTTTGATCCCCAGCTAGGGTGCCCCTCTGCAGCCACCCTCCATCTGTCCCTGGAGGCTGGCATGTGGCTGTGATGCTCAACGGGGATCTCCCAGAGTGAGAGAGACCAGAAAGAAAGGCCTGGAAATCTACTTCTGAAAGCCAGCCCACGGACGCCCTGTAGGTTGCAGCTGTGTCTGACTCTCGACCAGTCACGGGACGGTGCAGGACAAGGTGGCGTTTTGTTACACTGGGTGTTGGGGGGCCATGAGTTGGAGGCCAGCTTCACGACAGTGTCAGGGATGAGTGGACGAGGGAAGGGGGTATCACTGAAGGAGAGCCTCCCCCACAGCCTGGTTCCTGGTGGCAGCCCCAGAGCAGGGTCTGGAGGCTCTGCTGTTCTCATCTTGGGAAGCTCTGTCCATTTGGGGGCAGGGAAGGCACTTTGGCCTTGGTGGTCTCTCTTCCAGGTGTATGGCCTTGGTGGCCTGGCGGAGAATTAACAGGGCAATTCGTTTAAACGGAATGACACTGCTTTGTTCAGCAAATGCACCGGCATCACTTATGACTATTGGAGAGAGGCTTTCTCTAAGAATCCAGAGTCACATTTTACCCAGCTGTAATGAATCCCTTTCTAGAAAGACTTCAGTCTGGCTCAGAACATTGCCTGCTTGCTTCGATGTGAAAAATAAGTTTCCGAGCCTGGAATTTCTGAGTTTTCCATGGACTTCCCTGCAGTTTTGTCCTTGGAGGAAGACACACTTGAAGGAAAAAATAGTTTAATGTGCACGTAGGTACCCACCCAGAGAGAAACTTGGGTCAGGAAGTTGCGGATAACTGTATCTTCATGACTGGTCCTCATGTTGCTGGAGGAAAACACAGCTGCTTCATCTCTGAATGTGCCAACGCCTCTCCCATCTCCTGCCTCCCAGTGTCTGAGGTATCTGCTGGAGCCTGGCGTTCCTGTTTGGGAAGAGAAAACACAAGACAGAGGAGCCAGATGCTGATGGTGTTCCATGCACACGGAGAAGATAAGCGCGTTCTCAAGTTCACAGCCACGTCTGTCTCCCAAGCACAAGAAAGGATGCCAAGAAAAACACCACGGCGGCTCTCTGCAGCTCAGGTCCTGCCTCAGCGTTCTGTGGCTGAGCCTTCCAGAATGGCCCACTTTCCTGTCTCTCTGTAAGCTTTGGGATAAAGCAAAACACCAAGTGTGTATGAACAAATCCTCTCAGCTTGCAGAGACTCTAGCCAGAGAATTTGGCTTTGCTTTTTCTTTTTTATTTTTTGGTGTTGCTGGACAATCAGACAGCTTTTCCTTTCCGTAAGAGAAGCCACAGAAGTAAGGCTTGGCAGTTTGTGCCAGTGACAGCTGTCTTGCTGAGTCCCTGCGTCACCAGAAAAACCCAGTTGCAGACTTGTGCTGTCTGTCATTGCTAAGCAGCAGCGCAGACAAAGAGATTGAATTTTTTAAAGTGGTTTATTCAGATGTCCAGCAATCTGAGAAGATGGTAGAAGAAGACCCTAAAGACCATCTTCACACACAGTCCAGGCTGGCAAGTCTTCTGGAAGGGCTTAGGGGAGGGAAGGGGGCAGGCATGTGGGTGCTCAGAGGAGGCAAGGCTGATGGAGGAACATCGTTTCTTTGTTTTAAGATGAATTGTCCACAATGTCTGGAGTCTGTTTATCTTTTCTCAGGGACTGTGTTGCTTAGCTGTGTGCTGGGCTGCAGTTTGGTGTCACTCTGGTCATTGATCCAGAACATCCTGGGAAAAGAGGTTACAGTTTTCTTGATGTGCCAGCATCTCAAGGGGTGAAAAGAGGCTTAAATATTAAGAAAGAAGCTGGCTAAGATGTTTTCTACAGCTGCAAACCCGATCAGTTGAGTTGATTCCAATTCATAGTGACCCCGAGTGACAGAGCGGGACTGCCCTGTAGGGTTGCTAGGCTGCAGTGTGTATGGGAACGGATGGCCAGGCCTTTCTCTCCAGAGCTGCTGGTGGCTTTGAATTACTGACCTGTCAGTGATCCGAGGAGTGCCCAACCACTGTGCTACCAGGCTCCCTGTCAATATCGAAGCCACGATGATTCTTCAGAGCACAGTGCTGCTTTGTGAGACCTGGGGTCCCCTTCATGGCGACGTGTCTGCTTGGGGTTTTCCCCTTTGATATTCTCGTCTGTGGTTCTTATCTAAATTCAGGGAGAATGGGGTTGGGATTCTAAAATGTTTTGAGTTCACCGGCTCCAAGGACCAAGTGGGGATGTACAGTTTGCACTTTTCGTGGTAGAAAGGCCTTGGAGGTGATGTCAGTCATGGTCACACTGTGCACCTTGGAGCACAGCTGAGCCCCGTGGGGCTGGTTTTCAGAGGTGGGTTACCAGGCCTTCCTTCCACGGTGCCTCGGGGTGACGTCACCAGTTTTGCCTTTCCAGGCAGGGCCAGCCTCTCTCACTGCATCTCTCAGTGGTGCAAACCAGCTGCCTTTGGGTCTCCCTGGCTCATAAGGTCCCCTGGTGTATCAGAGTGGGAATGTACCCCACAACATCTGTCAGAGTAGCAGTGTGCCTCCAGGGTACCCCCACGTGTCAGAGTGGAAGCTTATCCCACAGGGTACCCCCACGTGTCAGAGCAGAAGCATATCCCACAGGGTACCCCCACATGTCAGACTGGAAGCATATCCCACAGGGTACCCCCACGTGTCAGAGTGGAAGCATATCCCACAGGGTACCCCCACGTGTCAGAGCGGAAGCATATCCCACAGGGTACCCCCACGTGTCAGAGTGGAAGCTTATCCCACAGGGTACCCCCATGTGTCAGAGTGGAAGCTTATCCCACAGGGTACCCCCATGTGTCAGAGAGGAAGCATATCCCACAGGGTACCCCTACGTGTCAGAGTGGAAGTATACACCACAAAGTACCCACTGTCAGAGTGGAAGTGTTCCCCACAGAGTACCCCTGTTTGTCAGAACAGACGGGAGCCCCACAGGGTACCCCCCAGTATGCTAGAGTGGAAGCATTCCCCATGGGGTCTCCAGTGGCCCCTTTTTCAGAAGTGGGTCTCTGGGACTTTCTGCACAGGATGAAGTAGGGACAATATTTACAAGTCTGCACCCTGATGGTTCAAGTTGAAAGATTTCCTACGTGAAGTTGTCTTGCGTCCAGAGGGTCGGAAAGAACCAGTTTGGGGGATGGCACCTGAACATTTCCTGTGAGACAGAGAGATCCTGAACCGATCTGCTCATGGTTAAGCAACTGTATAATTAAACTATGAAAGATGTATCAAGAGCGGTACCGTGATTTTTCACTCAAACATCAGAAAGCGACTCAAAGAGGAGGAGAGGAGAGTGTGTGCAGGAAACAGACCCCTGAAGGCAGCCAGTGGGCCTTCCAACTGGCTGGCGAGAACGGCCCGAGTCAGGTTTGGGGGACAGGGCTGCATCCTGAGGTCGATTTGCTCACAGAGCTGTTTTGGTGAGGCCTCGGGACGTGGCCGCTGGCCTGTCTGGTTCAGTCTCCGCTGTCAGGACAAGCCCAGGTGGTGCAGCGAATGAGCGCTGCCAGAGCTGAAAGGATGGCGTTCACATCCACTCGGGCTGGTGACCCCCCGCTGAAAAATCATCCATGAAAAGCCGTGTGGGACACGGCTCTGTCCTGACTCGGCGCGGGGGTGTCGTGAGTGGGAGCTAACTGCACAGCAGCTGGTCCCTAACAATTCCCACTCTTGGATCCCGATGGCAGGTGTCCTGGGAGAGCGGAGACCCCAAGGCCAGCTTCTTCTTTGCCCTTTGCTCTCCAACACAAGGCCCACGCTAGCCATGGGCATTGGGGTGGCTGAAAAGTCCCCCATGCTGCCTCTTGGCATGGAGTCCCCGGAGAGTTAATCAGTTCACGTGTCCGGCTGCTAAGCAGAAGGCTGCCGGACTGAGTCCACCTGGAGGGGCGTCGGGAGACACAGGCCCAGCCATCCACTTTTGAAACACCAGCCTCTGCTCTCCTCTGAGTCACACGGAGCACCCCAAGTTGGGGCCGACACTGGGAGACAGCTGCTTTGGCCTTTGGGCAGGCTAAAGAGTCTGTGTCCCACAAGAAGACATCGTCTCCTGGGGCCGGGGGCCTAGATCCAGTTATTTCAGGAAGGAGTCTGTTTGTCCAAACAGGTGCGTCAGAGGAGCGGCCCTGCCTTCCAGCCACTGACTGATTCCCGTCTGTGTGTCATCTGCAGCCTTTGTTTATGGTGGGTCAGACCCAGATGTGCACAGTACTGTCACCGTCCCAACCAGCTGCCATCCTCCTAGAAGGAGAAACAAGTCAGTGGTGAAAACGGCTTCACAACTCTGGGACACACGTACACTGTCACACACACACACACGCACGCACACACACACAGTAAGGAAAGGTCACTCATTCCAATGATGCCCGTTATTCAGCGAGGCTGGAAACCCTGGTGGTTACAGCGGCTCAACAAAAGGTCAGCAGTGGAAATTCACCGTCCTTGGAAAATCTACAGGGCGGTTCTGCTCTGCCTGCAGGGTTGCTATGACTCGGCATGGACTCGACGGCGGTGGGTTTGGTTTGATTCCACAGGGTTAGTGGAACATGGACGCGTGTCCTGGCTGACTTCCTGGACCGCTGAGTGGGAAGGCGGGATGGATCCTGGCTCCTGTGAGGGAGAGCACCAGCAAGCGGACCCGGGTGCTGGGATTTCACAGTTGTCCAGGTTGGTCTCCTTGCTGGGGGTGGAAGCAGCTGTCTCAGAGCCCCAAGCTGTGGAGAGCAGAGTCCCTGTGCGAGGGAACAGTTTCGGTCAAATGAACTCAGAGACAGTCCACCCGACGTGTTGGATCCTGGTGAAGAATCTGCGCAGTCACGAGGTGCGGGGTTGGGGATGGTCGGAATCCACAGGAAGTACTTGCGGGAGCTGTGCTGCTTTCACAGTTGGTCTTCTCCTTTTGGAAATGGGGCTCAGGTATCAGCAGGACGGTGGGGGTGGTGCAGGACTGGGGGTGCTTCCATCTGGGGTCCTGGGGGTCTCTGGGGGTCAGAACCCACTCAACGGCCCCTGGAAATGTAAGAGCCTGACCGACTGTGCAGTCTGAATGGCTGTGTGTGTCTGTGGTGGCCGTGTGGGTGGGTGGGTTCTGTGGTGTGTGTGGGATGTGGGGGGTCTGGGTGGTACAGTGTAGTGTGCATGTGTGTGGTGTGTTTCTGTGTGTGCTGTTGGTCTGATTCATACAGTGTGTCTGTGCGGTGTGCTGTGTGGGCTGTGTGTGTGATTTGGCTGTAACTATGAGGGGCATGGGGTGTGTATGACGCATGTGGTGTGCGTGTGGTATGTACGGTGTGCCACGTATCTGTGTGTGATGGGGTGTGATGCATGTCTGATTTATGTAACGTGTGTGTGTGCTGTGTGCTGTGTATCTGTGCAGCGTGGTGTACTGCCTGTCTGGTGTGTGTGCATGTGTGTGTGCATGCATGTGAGTGCTGTGTGACTGTGCGTGTGTCACTGTCCAATCTCCCCTCCGCACCCTTGTCACCCCTGTCACCTCTCCGTCCCCTGTCTCATCCCCGCGACCTCTGACGGGGCCACTGCGGCTGCGGGGCCAGGCCACCGCCTGTGGGTCCCCAGGCCCTCGGTGGCCTTCTGCTTCACCCAGCTCGAGTCCTCCCCCGGTGACGGGCCCCTCCGGGTCGTGTCCCACGGCCAGCCAGTCAGACGGGGACCTGCTGCCGCGCACATGGGCTGTCATCGGCTCACGTCCGGAAGCAGGTTGCCGGGGCTTTCTTCCTGGCCTCTCTCGGCCTGTAAGTCACACCGAAAACCTGTCCGCCTGGGCGACCCTGCTGGTGTTCAGAGTCCTGACTGCACAGCTTCCAGCGTCACGGCCCCACATGAGACCCCACAGTAGGACAGCGGGCAGGTGACTGTCCCTCGTTGTCACAGACGCTGAGAGACAAGGGCTCCGTGTGGAGAGGTACGACTCCTTTCCACGGAAACGCTACTTTCTGCTCAATCAAGACTTCAGGAAAAGCCACAGAAAGAAGGGCTGTGACCACTCTATGCATGTGCATGTGTGTGTGTGTGTGTGTGTGTGTGTGCGTGTGTATATATGCATGTATGTGCGTGTCTGAGTGTTTGGCTATATGGATGCGTCTATATACGGATATGTGTGTACATCTATATGTATTGCCTCAGAGGACAATTTTCAAAAAAACAAAGTGAAAATCCTTCCTAAGACTTTGGGTCTCGCTGCACCCATTTTGCTTTGCTTTCTGGGTCTGGGGCCCCAGACACTGAAACTCTGAACATGTGGTTACAGAGAAGGGGGCACAGAGGCAGGTGTTTACTCCCACGGTCCCCCAGGAAGGGTGTCACCGGCTCCCTGACTTTCCGGTCCACTCCAGCTGACTCCAACTTGGGGTTCTGCCACGGCTGTCACGGGAGACCTGCCCCCCACAGGGGTTTCCACAGCTCAGGTTTTGCAACTAGATTGCCAGGACGTTCTTCCTAGGCACCTCTGGCAGACGGGACGTCCAACTGCTCAGTCAGTCACCGACTGCACTAACCATTTGCTCTGCCCACAGACGCCTCCGTGGTCAGTACTAGCTAAAGGCTCTAAGATGCTGAGTTCTCCGGCCTCGACTCGGATGCCCCGTGTGGGTCAGAGCAGAGCTGTGCTCACGGGGTTTTCAGTGGCTGACTTTTGGGAAGCAGACCGCCAGGACTTTCTTCCCAGGCCCGCACCCCCGCCAGGTAGACTCCCAACCCCCACCCTTGAGTTAGCAGCTTAGGCAGTCAGCTTCACTCTGGGTTGGCACCCCAGGAAGTCCCCCCACGGTGAGGGCACTCGTCGCTTAAGGTACCCAGGCCCGCCGGCTGACGGGAGGGTCACATCTGTCCAGGCAGGCGTCCGGGCTGCAGCTCCCTCGGGCCTTTGCTGTCCCTGCTCCGGCCTCACGGACTCCGCTGTTTCAGATGTGAGCTGAGACGCAGGCGATCCCGGCCGACTGCAGCCAGCGTGGAGAACTCAGTGCTCTTCCGTATGCTCACGGCCTCCTCCGTCCCCTTCCCAGGCAGAGAGAGCTGCGGCGTGTTCACATTTCTTTCTCAACTTTTGTTTGTGTATTGCAGCATACTTCACACACCTTTAAATCTGTTCTTTTAAAGTGGGCGTTCAGTGGTTTCCAGGATGTTCACCGTATCACTGGGCAACTGTGGCCACTGTCCGGTTTCAGGACACTTTTATGACCGCAGAGAGAAACCACCTCTCCGTTAGCTGTCACCAGCCACCCCTGTCCCCGTGCCCCACATCCTCTCCAGTCCCAGGAAGCCAGTCATTATGTTCTGTCTCAGTGGTTTTGTCCCTTCCAGGGATTTCACGTAAATGGAGTTGTACGTGTCTGGATAGTTCTGCACTCAGGCTTCCTGTTTTCCAGGTTTATCTGTGCTGCAGGACCTATCAGCCTGCCTCCCTTTTTAGGGCCGAGTGACATTCATCTCGTGGAAGGACAGCAGCGTGTGCCTCTTTGTCTGCACAGATGGAGGTGTGTGTGGTGGGCAGGGCTGATGTGAACGTTCACGTGCATTTTAGGACGTAGAACGTGGACATGTGCTCCCAACTTCCTTGAACGCATGCTGAGAGCTGAGGTTGCTGGATTGTACGATGTTTCTGCATTGAATGCTCTGAGGGACTACATGGCGGTTTTCCAAAGTGCCTGCCAGGGTTTACGCCCCCACCAGCAACACGTGAAGGCTGCAGTTCCCCACGTCCTCGGTGACGGCTGGCTGTTCCTTGGGTGCCAGCGATCAGGAGACGTGCAGACTGGCACCTCACTGTGGTTGGGAATGACATTTCCCCAAGGACACTAATGATTCAGAGAGTCTTTTCATAAGTCTCTTGGCCATTTGTCTATCTTCTTTGGAGAACTGTCTTGTCGAATCCTTTGTCTATTTTCAAATTGGGTGGTTTCAGCTTTTTGTTGTTGAATTATGACATTTCTTTACGTATCCTGGAGATTAGACCCTTACCAGGCTTTACAGATTGTTTTTTTTATTATTGTGATTCAGTGACAATACGCAATCCCATATAAATTTGCATACCTGCCAAGGAGCAGCTCCCACTGCTCTCCCTGCCCAGTGGCAGCACACGCCTCCTCTCTGTTCTGTACATGTGATATCCCCCTAACAATCTCCAATCCCTCCTCTCCACCCTCTCCCTCGTGTCCAGTAAGAGGTCAGCTGGATGACATCCTATAGAGGCATAGAAGAACCATAAAGTGCACACATGATATGGTCACTTTTTGTCATGAAGTCCAATCCATCGGAAGAGTTGATCTCCATTACGACTTATGGACAGGGGCAGCGTCAGGGCCAGGGGCCATGCTCCCAGGGGAACCCCGAGGCCCCTGGACCATCAATTGCAGTCTTTAAGTGAAGAGCTTTACAGACAATTTTTGATATTAGTTGTCTTTTATCATCTTGATTGTGTCCTTTGATGTATGATAATTCTGATAAAGCCCAACTTATTTTTTTTCTTCTTGGGTTGCTTGTGCCTTTGGAGTCAAATCTAAGGAGTGATTGCCTAGTTTAAGGTCATGAAGATTTAGACCTGTGTTTTCTTCTGAAAGCTGTATAGTTTTTGCTCTTGTATTCAGAGCACGGATGCATCTTGAGTTCATTTTTGTATATGACGTGAGGTAGGGGTCCAGCTTCCTGTCTTTGCCATCTGGAGACCCAGCTGTCTCAACACCATTTGCTGAAAAGACTATTGTTTCCTCTGTCATATTGTCTTGACACTTTTATTGAAAATAGCAGACTGTAAGTGTATAGATTGATTTCTAGATTCCAAATCCTCTTCCACTGATCTCTGGGTCTACTCTGAAAGCACACCGTCTTGGCTACTTTTCCCATCAGGACATGTGAATTCTTTTTACATGGTTACGTAGCTCATCTGTATCACTGCCATTTCCATGAGTTTCAGAATCAACTTGTGAGTTTTACTGTAAAACAAAGGAAAGGAAGAAAGGAAGGAAGAAGGGAGGGAGGAAGGGAGGAGGGGAGAAAGGAGAGGAAGGGAGGCAGGCAAGCAGGCATCTGGGATTTTGATAGGAATTGAACTGCATCTGTGTCTCAGTTTCAGAAATATCACTGCCTTAGCTCTGTCAAGTTTTCCATGAACATGGGAGGTCTTTCCATTTATTTCTCTGAGTCTAGTTTTAAAATTTTTGGAATTCAACTCTTGTGCTTCTTTTGTTAAATTTATTCCAAAACATTTCATTCATTTAAAAAATGGCATTAAAAAAATTCACCTTAGTCTGCTCATTGCTGGTCTATAGGTAAACAGCTGATTTGCGTGTGTTGACGTTAAACCCTTCACCGTTGCTAAATTCATTTACCAGCTACAATAGGTTTTGATTAAGGGACACAGAAGGGGAATTGAAACCTTTCAATTGTGGTGTTGGAGAAGAACGCTGAATGGACGATGGAAAACCAAAAGAATGAACAGATCTGTTCTGGGAGAAGTCCAACCAGAGTCTTCTTTGGAAGCAAAGATGGCAAGACTGCGTGTTAGGTACTTTGGACACGTTCTCAGGAGGGATCCATCCTTGGGGAAGGTCACCATGCTTGGCAGAGTGGAGGGTCAGTGAAAAAGAGGAAGAGCCTCACTGAGATGGATAGACACAGTGGCCACACTGAAGGGCTTACGTGTAAAAACGATTGTGGCCGTGGCACAGGACCACACAGGCACACACCTTCTGTTGTCCACAGGGTTGCTGTGAGCCAGAACTGACTCGACAGCACCTAGCAACAGGTTTTGGAGAGTGTGTGTGTATGTTCTTTAAGACTGTGTAACTTGCTAATAGAGGTATTTTTCGTCTTCTAATTCGGGTATCATTTATTTCTTCTTGTTTGACTGGTCTGCTAGATTTTCTCATGTAACATTGAATAGAAGTGATGAGGAGGGATGTCCTTGTCTTCTTCCTGAGCTTGGGCAAAAACTTCAGTCACCAACAAGTATCATCATGATTGCTGTGGGCTTTTCCTGTTTTGTTAAAGACATTTCCTTCTACCTAGCATGCTGATTTTGTTTTTTTTTTTAATCTTGAAAGACTTTGCATTCTACCAAATGATTTATGTGCATCTGCTGAGATACTGTGCGGGTTTTGTGCTGTTCCTGTTAGCACGGTTGTAACAGTGATTGATTTTTGTGTGTTGAACCAACGCTGCATCCCTGGGACAAATTCCACTTCGTCACGTTGTGTAATCCCTTTTATATCTTAGTGGATTGAGTTTGCCTGTCTTTTGTTGAGGATTTTTGCATCTACGTTCGTAGGAGACATTGTACTGTAGGCTTCCTTTTGTGTCGGTGTGTGCAATATTTGGCTTGCTGTCAGAGTTATACTGCCTACATAGGGTGAATTAGGTAGTGTTCCTATCTCTTGTATTTCTTGTGGGAGTTTGTGGAAAGTTAGTGTTATTCCTTCTTTATATGTTTGATGAGTGCCTCATTAAGTGTTCGGCTGCTAACCAAAACTTGGCAGTTTGAATCTGCTAGCAGCACCATGGGAAAAAGGCTAGCATCCGCTCCCTTGAAGACTATAAGCAAGAAAACCCCAGAAGATTGTTCTACCGTCTACCTAAAGGCACAGAACAATCTTACACAATGAATCCCACCTCACCAACACAATTGCCGCTCATCCTCCCTCATTAACATCGGGCAGACAAGGTTTACAACCTGGAGGAACTTCCCATGATACAAGGAATCTCTGCCCAGCCAAGTGGCTACACCCATTTTTGGAGAGACACAATTCAATGCATTGACAGCAGTGTTGTGTAATTGTCCTCCATTTTGTCACCTGATGTCATCATCCTCTGTGTTGTAGCTCCTCAGCTCTACGATGTTAAGGAGACAGGATCAGAGGCAGTTGTGTTAATCAGGCAGGACTGTCTACAAGACAGGATTTTGAGATTTCCTCTGTGATGGTCTTTTTGTTGGTGTAAAGGAATCCACATGATTTACATATGTTTGTCTTCTGTGCTGATACTTTGTGGGAATCTTCTACTCGATCTAGTCATTTTTTTTTTGGTGTGTGGAATCTTTAGGATTTTCTGTGTAGAAGATCATGTCATCTGCAAATAGTGATGTCTCCCTTTCCTTACCAGTTTAGATGCCCTGTATTTCTTTGTCATGCTTGATTGCTGTGGCTACAACCTCTAGCACAATGTTGAATAACAGCAGTGACAACATCTCCATCTACAGGAGTAGGTGATGTCTTATGTCCAACTCGCTTGAGACGTAAAAGAGAGAAGTGAGTGGAGAGGCAGAAAGACTTAAAGAAAGTAGTGCCAGGAGCACCGACTCTGGGTCCCTACATGGAGAAACCCCTCAACCAAGAGAAGATGGACAAACAAAGGATTTCCTCCAGAAACGTGCGGGCAGGTGACATCATTGAAAATGGAGGAGTGAGAAAGTCTAAAAATCCTCTGCTCCGTAAAACCTACAAGAACGCAGGGGAAAATTCTTTAAAACAGTGATGGAAACAGATGCACATGCCCTGCTGTCTGTGGCAGAACTGTTCACAGTCACCCAAAGGTGGAAGGCACCCAAGTGCCCACCACCTGATGGACAGACAGAATGCGGTGTGTTCATTCAATGAAGTATTGTTGCTTGCATCTGAGTGCCTTTGATGGGGTCGTGGGAGTGAGATAAAGAAGGCGGGGAGAAGGTGGGATCAGAAGGAAGTCCCCAAGACAGGTGGAGCAGTCCTGCTGACGGTAGAGCCTTGTTGTGTAACTCATTATGCTACAAAGTCAGTGTTAACAAGAACACTTCCACTTTAGGGGAAATGGCATGGCGTCTTCATCTTGACCAATCACGTTTCTCCAGCCTCTTGTTCTTGTGTGGGAAACCCTGCTGGCACAACGGTGACAAGCTCGTCTGGTCACCGAGAGGCCAGCTGTCTGTCCCCACCCAGTGCTCCTCAAGAAAGCCCTATGGGGCGATTCTACTCCGTTCTGTAGGGTCTCTGGGACTCACAATGGACAGCAATGAGTTTTTGGTTTACTGAGTTGTTATTATTTGTTTTTTGATGAGAGGAGAGATTTTATTTGAAGTGATTATTATAAAGAATGGAGAGGGAAATTATTGCAATGGAAAGAATCTTTTGTCCAGAAGGTTTGAGAGTATTTGTCTCTCTGTCTGTCTACCTGTCAGGTATCAATCAGGTATCTGTCTGTCTGTCTGCCTGTCTACCTGTCAGCTATCAGTCATCAGTTTATGGTCTCTGTCTGTCTGTCTGTCTGTGTATCTATTGAATCTACCTACCTACCTGCCTGCCTGTCTGTCCACCTACCTACCTACTAACGTACCAGCTATCAAACACTTAGATTTATGTCTCTGTCTGTCTGTCTGTCAAATCTACCTACCTGCCACCTGCCCGTCTCTCTACCTGCCTACCTACCTGTCACATCGTGGTGACGGTGTGCACACAACAACCGTAACCAGCACGAGGACTTGCACACGGGCCACTCAGTGACCTTGGTCACGCTTTGTCAGTTCTGCCTCCAGGGAGTGCCTGGCTCTTCCCCTCCATCCCCAAAGATTGGCAGACTGAGCTTCAGAGGAGACTTTCCAGGACTGAAAGAAAGGTCACCCCTGGAGGGTGTTCCCATCTGGGGATGGAGGCAACTTGGGTTGAAACACCCCTGGAATACACAGGGTTTTGACCAGAAACAACTGTTGTGGAAAGTGACGCTGGTTTTGAGGAGAAGCATTGCCCCAGGGTGACCAGCACTTTGGAGCTGAGTGAGGGGTATCTGCAGCCTTGGTGTCCTTTCACGTCCCAAAAGAGGAAAGACGAAGCAGATGATGTCAGCCTCCCCTTGGGCTGGCTGAGTGGAGCCGGTGTGTTCTTTCCAAGACACCTGGGATGAATGCAGCTGGTAAACCAGTTGATTGTAAGTCACGGTGACCCTGTGGGTGCCCAAGACTGATCTGGAATAAGGTCACCAGGGCCTTCTTCTGAGGCCCCTCTGGGTGGACGCGAGTCTCTGACCTTTCCACGAGGAAGAAGATTGTCATGGATTCCCATGTGGCTTCATGTGTGGATTCCTGTGTAGAGTACATGTGAATTACCACATGGATTCCTGTGTAGAGTACATGTGAATTACCATGTGGATTAATGGTGCCGTAAGTGGCATGGACAAGGCCAAGTGCACCATGCATGTTTCTGAGGCCCATCTGAAATGTGCGTGTGTGTCTGCTCTCACTCTGTGACACCCCGGGGGAGGTGAAGGAGGCGGGACTGCTTTGGGGGTACCATGTGAGACACAAAAGAAGAAGCAGGCGTTCCAGTGCTGTCTTCTGCCCAGGGGCTTGGACATCCTGAGTAAGGGTGAGGGGGTGCCTGAGCCTCAGGGAGGACAGGCCTGGGGGGCCCTGGGGAGGGGGAGAGGAGCGGGGATGGAGACTCAGGGGCAGAGACCAGAGGGAGGGAGGGAGGGGGGCAGAGAGAGAGAGATTAGATGGACGGGGAGAGAGGGAGAGAGGACGCAGAGGACCAGAGGGAGGGAGGGGGTGAGACAGACAGAAACGGACAGACGGAACGAGAGAAAAACAGCCTCTGTGTGTCCGTGTGAGAGAGCAGCGGGATGAGAAAGAGATAGAGAGAAAGGAGGACTGAGAGGAAAGTGGAGAGAGGTTGTTGGGGACAGAGAAACAGCCTGTGTGTGTCTGTGTGTGGTGTGTTTATTTTTGTATGTGTATGTGGTGTGTCTATTTCGGTATGCATGTGATGTGTGTCATGGATTGCACTGCATTGCCCCAAAATGTGTGTGTTGATTTGACTTGGTTATGAGCCCCAATACGGCGCCCTTCCTCCCACGTGTGGTGAGTTCTGCGTCTGTGAGGCTGGTGGCGCCGTGGGCGGCAGTCACACTGGCGAGGCAGGACCCTGGTGACCGGCTGTGGGGCGCACGGGAAAGAGGGGAGCAGAGAGAGTCGGGAACTTCACCCCCAAGAAGGCAGCGCCGAGAGCAGAGCACGCCCCGTGGACCCGGGGTTCTGAGACGCTCTCCTGGAACCCGGACGCCGCCTCCCGGACGGTGACCAGCTCTCCATTGAATGGACCTGTAACTCGTCAACAGATTTGCAGCCTTCCAGACGGTGACAGTAAAGACTGTTCACGACACCGCCTGCTCGCGCTGTCTCCCGCTGCAGCAGGTACCGGGCGTCTGAAACGGTGTGTTTATCTACATGCGTGTGGGGTGTGTGTTCATGCTAGTGCAGGGTGTGTGTGTGCGTGTGTGCAGTGTATATTTGTGCAGTACATATGTGTGTGTGTGTGGTTTTGTGCCGTACGTGTGTGTGTATATTTGTGTGTGGTGTGTGTATACACGGTACATATATGTGTGCATCCATGTCTGGCGTGTGCATGTGTGTATTTGTGTGATGTGTTTGCCTATGTGTCTATGTGTGTGTTTGTGAGACACTAAGAGGCAGAGATGGTGGCTTTGGATGACCAGCACATGTCTGTTTGTGTGTGAGAGCGAGACAGACAGAGACAGAGGCAGACAGAGACGGAGAGACAGACAGAGACGGAGAGACAGACAGAGACGGAGAGACAGACAGAGACGGAGAGACAGACAGAGACGGAGAGACAGACAGAGACGGAGAGACAGACAGAGACAGCAGTGACAGGAAGACCGTGGCCCCTAGCCTCGCTCTCCTGCAGAAGCGGCCGTCCCGGCTCCCCCGTCCTCCCTGGCTTGGCGCACCCTTCCTGCGTGGCGGCAGTAACACTGTGCTCCCTGGTGCCCTTTCCTCGCCCGTCCACTGTGCAAGCGTGAGGCCGGGCCGGCTGGCTCGCACCAACACACGGGACAGCCTCGTCGACCCCACGTCTCCTGCTTGCCGACAGAAACGTGCGTTCTTCAACGAGGCCAGGCCACCAGACAACCACCAAATAAGCCAACAGAAGACGGCCTGGTGGGGCCGCGGGGGCTCAGGGGTGGGCTGCCAGCCCAGGCTGGGGCGGCCGAGCCAGGCAGGCAGCCCACGACGTGGGGTCCGGGGCCTGCAGGGGAGACAGCACAGTTTCTCCTCTCCTCGTGGTCACTGCAGATTATTGTGACATGCGGGGGGGACAGCCGTGACCAGCGTGCGGGGAAGAACACTTAGCCCGCGAGGTCTCCTTCAGTCAGTGACTCAGTCGGCTTCTGGGAGCCGTGGTCTGCTGCCCCCCGGGGCTGACAGTGGGATCACGGACTGCACACTTTCCCGTGGCAGCCACGAGTGTGTCCGACCCAGTCTTTGATGTGGCCAATAATTTTTATTATTGTAGAAACCACACACAGCCAAACACACGCTCGTCTCACAGCTTCTGCGCGTTTGGTGGTACCGACGACTCTCTTCAGTGGTGCAGGCACAGTCTAACCCTAACCCGGCTCCTCTGAGCTCTTTGGCCCCCTGAACATAAACTCACCGCCCCCAACCATTCCTAAATGTCATCTTTGCTGTCACATGGGTCCCATGTACACAGTTTTTCTAAAGAGCACAAGGCTTGAGGTGTACATGCTCATTAACTAATCTAAGTGACCAGGTTAAAGACTTTGGGGATGTTTGGGGTTTAGGGTTCAAAGAATATCTAAGGCAGTCGTTTCCTGGGTTCATGTGGCCTGATAGCTGCAGAAAGTCTGGATTCCAGGAGAATTTAAAATTCTGTGGTACATTTCTCCCCCTTTTGATCAAGACTTCTCTATAGAATCTTGAATTAAAGCTCTCAGGCCTGTTGACCAGGCACCTTCTGGTTCTTCTAGCCTCATGGCAAAGGAGGCAGCTTTTCACAGAAGGTTCAGTCACACATTCCATTTCTTCCCCGTGTCTCGGAATCTTTGTCCTCTGTTGTGACTCATAGTCACCCCACCAGCAACAGAGCAAGACAGGCCCTGCGTCTTCAGCCCGGGATGCGTCCTCAGCCCATTCTTGTCAGTGCATCTGGGGAGGGTCTTCCTCTCTTTGCCTGACCCTCTGCCAAGCATGATGTCCTTCTCCAAGGACTGATTCCTCCTGGTAACATTTTCAAAGTGTGGGAGACACAGTCTCGGTGTTCTTGTTCCTCAGGGGCCTGCTGGTCGCACTTCTTCCGATGCAGATTCATGCATTCTCTGGCAGTCCATGAAAGTTCAGCCTTCGTCACCGATGGCGTATTTCAGAGGAATAAGTTTTCCTGTTGTCGGGGCTCCCGGTGATCACTCATCTACTTTCCTGTCTCTGTGTGATTACCCGTTCCTGGTAACGCTTGTCCTTCTGTGTCTGGGTTCTGTCCCTCAGTACGAAGTTCTCAAGGTCCATCCACATGGCGGCCTGCCCCGAGACTTCCTTTCTTTTGAGGGCTGAGTAACGCACTATGTGTGGGTGGACTCCCTCTAGCTTATCCATTCAGCTGCTGATGGGCACGTGGGTGGTTTCCTTTTCAGGGCTGAGTAATATTCCACGTGTGGATGCACCCCACATTGTCTGTCCACTTGTATGTGTATGGATGAACTGCAGTATAACTGTCCCCTGCCAGTGGACACTTGGTATTTCCGTGTTCCAGCCGCCATCAGCAGTGGGTAATATGAACATACAAGCACAAGCCTCCCTGAGGTCCCGCGTTCTCTTTCTGTCTTTCTTTGGAATCCTGGTGACACTGATTGAGAGGTCAGCTGCTGACCAGAAAGTCAGGAATTGTGAATTCACTAGCTGCTCCTCGGAAACCCTACGGGGCAGGCCCACTCTGTCCTATAGGGTTGCTATGACTCAGAACTAACTCAATGGTTAAGGGTCCTTTCCTTTTTTAAAGACCGGTTTTCGGAAGGGTGACTTTCCACACTTTTTTCTCATGCCGACAGCTCTGTGCTGAGCTATCCAAATTCAGGCCAGTGTTGATTTCACAGACAAAGTGGGGCAGGTGAGCTTGGGGGCAGACAGGGACCCCGTAGACTTTGATCTGTGCAAGCCTGGAGACCTGCAGCCCCGGGGACCTCATCCCCAGTGAGTTCTATCAAAGAGACGCTTCCACACGATTTCATCTGCAGCTTTGATTTCAAATGTTCCTCATTTTGTCATGGATTAAAAATCAGTGTTGCACCAAGGCACCAGGCTGTAACTGCCGGAACAGGTTTAGGGGATGGAGCACCAGTTCTTAAATACCCACAAGATAGAGTCCTCAAGCCCGCTCTCCAAGTCCTGGGGTCCCTGGCGTGAGCCCCAGACAGCCATCTGCTCTGTGTTTGTGTCGAGGCAAAGACTGTCGTGTTTAGTACCCGGAACTCCATTTCCTCTTTTATCTACCGAGTGTTGACGGAGCCCGTGTGTCATATAAGAGGCCTTGGTGGCTTGTAGGTAAAACATTCTGCTGCTCACCCGAAGGTCAGGGGTTCAAAGCCACAGCTGCCTGTGAAACAGATGATGATTTGGAAACATCAGTCCAGCATTCACCAACATGGGGAATCTTCGCTGCATCTCGACATGTCAGAGTTCTTGGCCAGGAGACCTTTCTGGAATAAACAGCCTACCCAAACAGGTGGAGCCTTGGTGTCCCAGGGATGAAAGCGCTTGGCTGCCACCCCAAAGGTCAGCGGTGTGAGCCCCACGGCTGCTGTATGGGAGAAAGTGTGGTGGTCGGCTTCCCTAGGGAGTTACAGCCTTGGTGACCCGAAGGGGCTTTCTTAGTCCTCGGGTGCTGCCGTAGCAGAAACACCACGTGTGGGTGCCTTTAGTAAAGAAGAGCCCCTTCTCACACGGTCCCACAGGCTCCAAGTCCGCATTCAGGGTGTCCGCTCCAGGGGAGGCGTTCCCACTCGCCGGCTCTGGAGGAAAGTCCTTGTGTGGCACCCGTCTCTGGTCAGGGAGCATCTTGGCGCAGGAACCTCAGGTCTGAGGGACTCGCGCTTCTTGATGGTGTGGGGTTCCCAGCTCTCTGCTTCCTTCCCTTTCCTTTTACGTCTTGCAAGATAAAACACGGTGCAAGCCCCGGTCCAGGGAAACTCCCTTAACAGTGGAACAGGGAGGCAACCTTAGGAAGGTTGTCATGGTCCCACCCTAATTCTCTTCAACATAAAGCCCCCTGTTGATCATCGGCAGAGATTAGGACCTGCAGCATCGGAAAATCGCACAATGAGGGCAGTCGCAGAACACAGGGAGTCACGGCCCAGCCAAGCCGCTACACACAGTTTGGGGGCACAGAACTCGATCCATGACCGAGGCTGGTCTGCTCTGTCCTCTAGGTTTGCTACGAGCTGGCACGCACTCACCAGAGGGAGGCTGGCTTCTCTGCTGGGTTGCATGTGTTTGTCGTAAAGTCGCCTTTTTGGTGAACCCGAACCTGGGAGACCCTGTGTGTCAGCGTCCAGCTGCCCTGGGGTGTCTTCAAGGCTGTGATGTTTTGAAAGAAGACGGCCGAACCTGTCCTCTCGAGCGCTTCTGGCTGGGTCCAGGCCTCCAGCCTCGTAGTCGGGCCCTGAACACTGGCTATGACACCCGTCTCCTCTCTTCGGAAGGAGATCAAGGTACCCACTGCTGTCGAGTCAATTCCGACCCAGTGGTGCGAGAGGACAGAGCAGAACCGCCCCTCGGGGTTTCCCAGGAGCAGCTCGTGGATTCAGACCGCCAACTTCCTGGTCAGCCGCTGAGCACTAACCACTGCACCACCAGGGTTGCCGTCTTGGGGGGAAAGAGCCCCCACTCTCCCTGTCGTTAGCTGCCCTCAAGTTAATTGCCACTCACGGTGACCCCGGTCTATCCGAGCAGAGCTGTCCCCTCTGAGTTTCCAACGCTGTGACCTTTTGGGAGCAGATGGCTAGGCCCGTCTTCTGAGGTCCCTCTGGGTGGGTTCACACCCCAACCTGTGGGCGAGTAGCTGAGAACTTAACCGTTTCCACCACCAATAAAAACGACAGCCAAAGAGCTCCAAGGAGTGCCGCCTGGCTCAGACACACACCTGAGGTCACAGTGAGTCACAGTCCACTGGACGGCCGCTGCTCCCAAATATTTTACGTTCCCCTCAGGATGAGACCAAGAACCAGGCAGAGAGGAAGGAATTCCACATTGGAAGAAACGACGACACCTAGGTGTGTTCTGCATTAGACGTCCCGTCTGGCGCGCCCAGCTTTGATGCAGGACAGGACAGGGGTGGGGGAGGGGAAAGGAGGAGGTGGGGTGGCGTGTCCCTGTTTCTGGCTCTGTCTTCAAAGGGGCGTCTTCCTTTGGCATGAGTCCCCAACTTCCTTTCCCATCCGCTTCCTTTATAATTCCAGAGAGAGCCTGGAGTCAACCTCAGTGCAAACCTGATATTAAAAGCCTTGCGGCGGACGCCCGGGATAAACACACACCCCTCCTGGTTTGGGAGAAAAAAAAATTCATAAGCAGAGCCATGCTTTTCTAATAAAAATTCATTAAATAATGGTTAGGAGGGATGAAGCACGGGAGAACACAAAGGCACACAATCAAGGGACTTTCTTTGAACTTTTCCCCTTCGAAACACAAAGCAAACATCAGCCCTGACAGTGCTCAACCCTGGGGGGAAAGGGACACAAGGTTCCTCCTCTGTGGTGGGGGGCAGCAATGGGGGGACAGGGCGGTCCCGCAGCTTCTGCGATGCTGTCTCCTTTCCCTTTGGTGACACTGTTGCCCCTCCCTCCTGGGACACTGTCTGCCTTCTCTTCTGTGACAAGCTGTGCTCTCCCTAATGGGACACTCTCTCCCTTCCCTCCTGTGACACTGTCTCTTTTCCTTCCTGTAACATTGTCTCCCTTTTACCTCTGTAACATTGTCTCCACTGCACTTTTCCCCTGGATAGTGTTAAGACTGAACTGTGTTCCCAAATGTGTGTTGGGATCCTAATCCCTACTCTTGGGGATGTGAGCCCACTTGGGAACCCGGTTTTCCTGGCCAGTTCACGAGGCCACACCAGGGCATTCTCAAGTCAGCTCCCGCTCGAGGGGACCCCGTGTGTGCACAGGAGGGCTGCTCCACGGGGTTCTCAAGGCCGCGACCTTTCAGAAGCAGATCACCAGGCCTTTCTTTCCAGGCGACTCTGAGTGCATGTGAACGGCTGACCTTTTGGCGATGGTTCGGTGTGGTGTGTGTCTTAAATCTAAGAAGAGCAGATCAGATATGACAGAAAGACAAACTGAGGAAGAGAAAAGTCATGTGGGGACACCCAAGGTACCAAGAAGCATCAGGGCTACAAAAGCTGGACAAGGACCGTCTCCCAGAGCGGAGAGAGAGACAGCCTTCCCTTGGAACCAGTGTCCTGAACTCAGGCTTCTAGACAACCCCACTGGGAGGAGACAGATGTCTGCTCTTTCTAGCCAGCTGCTGGCTCGTTTTGACTGGCAGCAGCCCTAGGAGACAGTCGTGGGTTAGACTGTGTGTCCCCAGAACCTCTGCGGCAATGTGATTAGGTCCTGGTTCCCAGAGCTGTATGCTGGTCCGCTGTTTTGTCACCTGATGGGACTTCCTACATGTTGTAAATCCCGCCTCTAGCACATTAACGAGGGGGATTACTCACAGTCATGCTGAGGAAGCAGGACTCAGGTTACAAGACTGGATTGTGCCTCGAACCAAACTGTTTGGGGACGCAAAAGAGGGACGTGGCAGAGACACGCAGTGATCTCATGCCATCAGGAAAGAAGACCCAGGAGCAGAGCGCATCCTTCGGACCTGGGCTCCCTGTGCTGAGAAGCTCCTCGACCGCTCAAGACTGATGACAAAGGCCTTCCCCCAGAGCCAACAGAGAAAGCCTTTCCCTGAAGCTGGCTCTCTGAAATTCGACTTCTAGCCTGCTAGTCTGTGAGTGAATAAATTTCTGTTTGCTAAAGCGTTTCCTTTGTGGTATTCCTGTCGTAGCAGCACCAGGGGACGGAGACACCCACCGCAGGGTCTCTGTGACAGCAGCACCAGAGGACTGAGCGGTAGAGTAACATCCCCCCGCAACGATGTCACCCCGTGTGAAGACAGGATCTTTGCCGTATTAACGAGGTCACCCCAGAGGCCGGAGGTCCTACCCCACTCCCGGGTGAGCGGTAGACAGACCCATCAGGAGAAGGGGAGGACAGGGGCTCTCTGGCAGTGCCGGCTGCAACACAGGTGCATATACGGCCACCCCGAGACACGCCGCACCCCGCGTTTCTGGCTACCAGGCCCTGAGGCAGTCTAAGGCGGACCCCCC
Organism: Heterohyrax brucei; assembly: GCA_028571685.1. Taxonomy (NCBI): domain Eukaryota; kingdom Metazoa; phylum Chordata; class Mammalia; order Hyracoidea; family Procaviidae; genus Heterohyrax; species Heterohyrax brucei. The sequence goes on from CM053166.1 coordinate 857,993, forward strand.
AGAGCAACACTCTGGATCTGGACCTCCGGCGTCCGGAACTGGAAGACACACGTGCTCCTGTTCCTCAAAGCCACTGCCCTCCTGGTGCCGCGGTCACGGCAGCCCTGCGAAGGGCAGACGAGGCACACGGGTGACAGACTGGGGTGGTGAAAGCCCAAGGCTTTGCAGTTCTGGTTAGGATGTGTGTAGACCTGTGAGTGGATGGCGTCCCTCGAGTGTATTCCCACTTACGGGGGCCCTGTGTGACTGAGCACCGTGCCTCTCACGGTGCCCCACGCTGTCACTGTTAGGGGAACAGGTGGCCAGGCCTTTGTCCCTCCGAGACGCCGGCTGGTTAGCAGCCAAGCCCTGAGTCTTCCGGGTCATGGCTGAGTGCATCACCAGTGCACCACCAGGGCTCTTCAGGCACTGGAACAGCACGTGCCTCATCTGTTTGTGGAAACGGGAAACAAACGCACCCCACACGCCGTCCGCGGGGGAACGGAGTACTGACTTAGAGGTTTAAAGCGACCGTTTTATGAGGCTGGCTTTCAGGAACAGGAGAGCGGTTACAGAAGATCAAAGCCTCCCTCGGTTTCACAGCAGATCCGGGCCAAGCTCCCTGGGGACTGGTAAACCTTCGGAGTGGCCCCTCACCTGGCTCTGACGGCAGGCTTCCGACATCCACGGCGGGACGACGGGAGGCGGGAAAGGCAGCGTGTCAGACGTCAGCCCACAGACGGCTTGGGGAGGAGGCTGTGGGCTGGAGAACCGGGGGAAAAACACATCAGGGGGATTGTTGGGATTGTTGCAAGGGGTGTCTGGTGTCATGCCCCTCAAAATACATTCAACCCCTAACCCCTGAAACCTGCAGCGATAGGGTCTTTGCAGATGTCCTTCAGCTGGTGTGAGGTCACACCAGCCCCAGGTGTGTCCGGATCCTATAAACAAGAAGAGACACCGAGGGCAGACACCATGTGAAGACAGAGGCTGAGAGTGGGGTGATGGGATCACAAGTCAGGGTCCCCCGGGTCTGCCGGGAGCCGGGAGAGACCAGGAAGGAGCCACCGAGAGGGAGGGTGGGAGCACGGTCCTGCCCACACCGTGACCTCAGCCGCCTGGTCTCTAGAGCGGTGAGAGAGGGAAGTTCGTCTTCCCTGCTGCTGTGATGGGAATTGCCCCCCTCAGTTTCTGGGGTGCTCTAACCCCTGTGAGCCCGACCTTGAACCTCAGAAGGCAACCTTGTGTGTACACAGTCTTTGAAGACGTCACTCGTCAGGTGGACGTGCAGCGATGCTTGGGCACGGTCAGTCCCCGTCCCATCTGACCGATGTCCTTATAAACAGGGGACATACCAAGGGACAGAGGAAGGACTACCAGCAGGTACAGGACACTCGGGTGGCTGCGAGCCACGGAGCCCCGAGGAAGGGACGGAGCCACCAGGAGCGAGGAGACGGGCCCAGAATCCCGTCACGGTGTCCTCCTGCTGTCGTAAGGGGAAATACCAACAAGCGCAGTGACTTTCCAGGACAGAAGCCCATGGCCTGGTAGCTCAGGACACCGAGAGGCCAAACCCGGAGCCTGGCTCCGGGGGGGGCACCATGGCTGGCTGTTCCTGTGTCCAGCGGCCACCGTCCTAGATGGAGGAGTGGCCGTTGTCACCCAGCCGCGTCTGTCTTCCTCTGTCTCTGTCGGCTTCTGCGTCAAACCTCCGCTTTCTGGATTCCAGGGTTTATAAGTCTTCCAGGGTGCGTCTCACACAGATGTGACTCGTTTATATAACAAAGAAAACCTGAGCTGCAAACGGAATTCCCTCTGCAAGTCTGTCGCTGTCTGGTGCTGTCCAGTCGGCTCTGGCCCCGAGAGACCCCAGGTGACCCCGTGTGATGAGGTGGGGCCGCCGCACGCGCTTTCCTGGGCTGTGGTCCTTACGTTAGCAGCTTGGGGGTGCCTTTTCCACAGAGCAGCTGGTGCGTTTGCTCAGCTTTTCTATTTTCTCTGCTCTCAGCCAGGATCCACGGGACACCAGCGGTGACAGCCCCGTCTCCACGTCCTCTCCTGAATCTGTCTGAAACTTGAGGTCTTTCCCCGTCGATGGTCTGCAGCAGCTGCTTTTCAAGGGTCCTCAGTCAACTCTACTTGTGGGTGGTATTAATAATACCATTCAGTAATTGCCACGTTCAGCTGGATCGCTTTCCTTCGAAATGGGCCCAAATGTGGATCTCTTCCAGTTGGTTGGCAGGTGGCTGTCCTCCAAGTTTCTTGGCAGAAACTGGGGAGCACTTCCAGGGCTGCATCTGTTTGATGAAATATCTCAACTGATATTCTGTCGATTCCTGGAGTCTTTTATCTTGCCAACGTCCTCAGTGTGGCTTGGACTTCAGTGCCGTTGGTTCTCGATCACACGCTGCCTGCGCACAGACACAGGGGTGAGATCTGTAGCACATGTTTCAGGGGACACTGCGCAGTTGGTGAGACTCGCGGTCTCCCTCAGAACCCTCAGGAGGATTGCCTCTCGGCCCCCAGGACGGTCAGAACATGAATTTCCGCTCTGTAAAGCCCCCCAGCCTGTGTGTTTCGTTCCTGCAGGCCCAGGAAACAAGGACAGGTGCCCTGGTCTCTGGAAACCTGCTCACTGAGCTCTCCGCACGTTCCCCTTCGATGCCTCGTCACAGATCCTGCAGGATTCCCACCTAGTTTGAAAATCAGTTTTTGTGCAGTTCCGCTCTCCTGGATGTGAAGGATTTATTTACCTAAAGTTGAGAAAGAGAAAAGCCGTGCCTACAGAATAATTGCCTGAGTTTTCTGGGGCCCCCATAATGAAACCCCACATACAGGAGGATCTCACAACAACAGGAATTTATGTGTCTCTGTTGTAGAGGCCAAAAGTCAGAAACCAGTGTGTGGGGCAGGGCTGGACCCTCTCTGGAGGCTCCTGGGGGGGTGTCTTTCCTGGTCTCTCAGCTTCGGGGGACCCAGGCATTCCTGGGCCTGTGGGTACATCACCCCACTCTGCTCTGTCTTCACGTGATGTCCGGCTATTATATATTGTACTTTATATACACATATATGCATACTTTATATATGTGTGTATACACATATACATACTTTATATATATACAATTGCATATATTGCACTTTTATATACAATACCCTTTTATGTGAAGCCAAGCCAACACAATTATATCATTATACAATGTAATTATATATTATATTGTTACTATGCTATAATATAATACATTTAATTATATTATAATTATATATTATATAATATTATAATTAAATATATTACAATATATTCATATTAGAGTATGGTTATAAATTACACCATATAATTATGTAACATAATTTTATTTATAATGATAAAAATTACATCATGTTGTATAATCATACAAGATAATGTGACAGTGTAATATAAACCATATTATATATTATAATTATAATATATATAAATTATACATAGCCAAGCCAAGTGCCATCGAGTAGGATCCAACTCATATCATATTACATGTACTTTATAATATATTATGATATGTAATATTTAATTTATTGTATTTTATATTACATGACTATGTATTAAAATATGAATTACATTGTATCATATTATATCATATTTAATACGCTAATTATATAATATATGATATCTAATTATAACAATATAGTTATATTAATTATATAACTATATTTGTCATTTATAGATATAGTCATAGAATCACACAATTTAATATAAAATGTAATTATATAATTAATATCAATTATAGAATTATTTAAGACATATAATTAATATATAATATAATAAATATTAATATATTTATAAATAACAATGATAATTTTTAATAAATAATGTATTATTAATAATAAAATAATATAAAAACAAAAAATATATCATTAATAACATTTAATTATATAATTAAAAGTATATAAGCATACAATTGAATTACACTGGGTAATTATGTAGTACTATATCAAACAAGGTAGCTGTGATTATGTATATTATAATATATAAATGTTGCATAAACTAATATTTATACTGCTATGAATCGTCACTCATATTAACCTTAGACCAAGAGGTGGACTTTGAGAGTGGCCTCGTTTCTGAGTCGGCGGGGGTCCGGGGCCCCTGTCTCAGGGCGGACCTGTCGTCCCTACAGCAGCCGACGGCCCCTCTGTCCCCCACGAAGCAGGTCAAACCACCAACTTTCAGGTTAGCCACCGAACGCTCAAGCTCTGTGCCGCCAAGGTGACTGAAGGGACTCAGTGGGGACAGAGACCCTGGGGCCGGGAGGTGACGCGGTGGGTCGGAGGGTGCATGGGGACGAGGAACAGGATCTGGCACCCGGGCTGTCTGGAGCCCGTGCGGACAGAGGGAGACTGGGGTGCAGGCCCAGGGGCGCGGCTGACCGAAGGAGCAAGGCTGGAACTGGAGAGGAGACACGTGCTCGTGAAGGAGAGGGGTCTAGAAGAATTAGCGGGAGGAGGGGGAAAGAAGGAGCGAGGGCGAGGGCCAGCCTCGCCTTCACCCTCACTGTGTGCCTGTCACTGGGCCCTGGTCGGGCGCTGGTGACACCTTCAGCCCCTCGCTGAAAGGTTGGTGACGTCCCCCGCCCCCCAGTTCCCCGGGGGGGCCATTCCGCTCTGTCACGGGGAGCCACTCTGAGTCAGCACCCGGCAGACCCCGAAACAGGAGGTCTGACGAGGAGGTCCTGAACTGGATTCTCCTAAGGGCTGCACGCCTCCCTGCTGAGCATCGCCGCGGAGACGCTGGAAGCCCTCCCCTTGGGGAGCTCGGCAGGGACGTCGGGCCTTGCCACCCTTCAAAGCCTCTGGGAACTCTCTCTGGAACAGTCACTGAGCACGGCGGCAAGTTCACAACTTCACTGTACAGCTGTCGAGGGAGTTTTTAGCCAGTAGAGAAATAACTGGATGGCAACACCCTCCCCGCTCACCTGATCGGGCCCCTAGTCACTTTTCTCTTCGCCTGAAGATAAATATCGAAAGAAGGACACTTCAGTGCCGTAGGGGACGTCAAGAGCCACACAGCAACAGCTCTGATGGCCGTTCCAGAAAAAGAGTTCCCAAATGGCTGTGAAGGGTGGACCAGACGCTGGCATCAGTGCCCACCTTCCCAAGGGCAGTCCCTCAGAGGAGACTGTTGTGACATTCACAACGAGTTATGTAGAGCTGTTTCTGCAATGAGTCCATGAATTTCATTGGGAACCCCTATAAACAAGGAACAACTTCCCCCTAGATCCACACATGGAAATCAGACTTGTAGCCTCCTGAATTTCCTGTTTCTCATACCACCCACTTGCAGTATTTCTGTTACAGCAGCTCTTGAAGAAGAAGAAGAAACCCTTTGCCACTGAGTCGGTTCTGATTCATATGCACCACAGAACTGTCAGGCCTTGATCCACTCCCCCATCCAGGAACAGATCTCCTGTTTTATATGTCACACGACAAACATCTTTCCCTTTTTGCTGTGGCTGCCAGGGAACTCAGAGCCACGCTTAATGAAAGCCATGCAAACGCACCTGCCCTTCTGCTCTGATTTTGATCAGTTGCCCTCAAGTTGGCCCTGACCCTTGGTCCCTTCCTGGGTGTTGGCGTACAACTCTGCTACAAACGCTTTCTGATGGCTGATTTTCCAGACGCTGACCACCAGGTATTCCTTCCTAGGTCCCTCCAGGTAGACTCAAATCTCCACCCTTCCCAGGGGCAGCTGAAACCTGTACCATGTGCCCAACCCAGGAACCCCGTGGTAACATTCTGTGTGTCTTTGTGGTCAGCCTCCTGAGTGTTGGGAAAGACAAGTTGTGAATGTACGAGGCTCAAAAAAATAGACGGAAAGAGGAACTGTGCCCGTCCGGGGCAGGAGAAGGACCGGCAGGCAACTTGGCTGCTGGGGATGGCGTCGGGGTGCAGAGGATGCGAGTCAGCTGCGGGGTTGGCCCCGGGAAGTGCCGTCCGCATCATGCATCGCTGGCGAGTCTGTGTCTACTCAGCGCAAGCCTGTGGGGCAGGAGAGGGCCGCCGTGCAGGGTTTCTGAGGCTGGGAGCCGCTTCCGGAAGCCGGGCACCTCGTCTGTCCCCAGCTGCCACCAAGCTTTCACTCCACAGCCCAGCACTTGGTCACAGTGCCACCAGCCAGCGAGATCCAAGGAGCTCTAGTGGCGCGGTGGCTGACTGCTCGGCTGCTCGCTGAGACTGGCCGTTCAAACGCAAGTGCTGCTCCTCGGGAGGAAGGCGATGGCCTCGGACAGCCCGTGGGGCAGCTCTGCTCTGTCCTAGACGGTCAGTGTGAGCCGGAGCCCGCCCGGGGTACCCAGCAACACAAGGCAAGCTCCTGTCGTGGGTCTGGGTCTCTGTCGTGGTCCCTGAGGGGGTCTCCCGCCTCCTCTGGTGGACAGGCCGGCACAGGGCTGGTCCAGATCGGCCTCCCGGCCCCACACCGAGCAGCAGCCCCCGGCCGCGGCACCAGGCGGCTTACCGTGGAAGCGTCGTCTCCTGTGAGTCCGTTAAGCACGTGGCAAACTAATCTTCTCCATGAAAGAAGCGCTCTGTCCACCAAGTGCCTGTTCGCCGCAGAGCCGGCAAGGGCCATTTTTTATGGTGAAAGCTGCTAAAATACGACCAGACGATCCATTTCCAGGAGCGAGTTAAAAGCAGCGTTCTCACAGGCGAGCTTTGTGCGGAGAGAAGGAGCCCGTGACCCCGGGGCTGGGCCCTCTCGGAGACGGGGGGCCAGCAGCTTCTGGCAGATGGGAAGTCTGGGCGGGCCCGGCCCCCAGACGGATAAGCCTGGGTGCCGTGAATAAGCTCTCACAATAAAGAGCATGGAGAGCGGCGTCAATCTGATCTGGTGTTGTGCGGCCACGGTGGGGCTGCAGCCCTGTTATTGGGTGGGAGATCAGAACGTGAAAATGGACTTGTTTTTTTATTTTAAAAGCAGTTTAGAAAGATGGGACCCAAAGCCAGAATGCAAGACTCTTCAGTGCAGTGCCGGAAAACAAGCTGGGCTCGGGGACTCGGTGAGTCTGGCTTCTAAGGATGGAGGTGACATGGTGTCCAAGTCTCGGGGTTCCCGAGACAGTGAGACCTCAAGGGCGTGATCTGGGGGTCTTCCAAGCAAAGAGGGTGGAGGGTTGAGGGGAGAACGTGACAAAACCCTGTGGGAGATTCCAGGAATGCGGAGACCCCAGAACCGTAGTGGCACACGCAGTTAAGTGCTCTGCTGCTAACTGGGATGTTGTGGTTGGCAGCCACCCAGAGGTGCTGTAGGAGAGGGACCCGGCCACCTGCCTCCTCTGTGACCGTGACAACCTGGGAACCCTGGGGGCCGTTCTCCTCTGTCACGGGGAGTCCCTAGGGGGTGCCATCGGCCTGAGGGCACCCAGCAACAACAGACGGGACCGTCCCCGAGTGTCTGTCAATCCTCAGAGTCCTGGGCATAGGGGAGGATGCTGGCTCTGGGCTGTCAGGAGCCCCGGACCTCCCAAGGGGACACTGAGGTCCCAGGGACGCCTTCCCACGACACCAGCTGCTGGTCGACCCGCTGGGAAGCCAGCGCCACCCTGGACGGCTGTCCTCGGCTCTGTGTCCTCCTGGGGTCAGCAGCATCCAGAGAGAAAGGACCGCCGCTCCCGAGGCTTCAGAGCCCTGGGTGCTCCCCACTGAAATGTCCCTTCTCTGCCACTTCCGCACTGGGGAACTCGGAAGTTCAGTTTCTCTCTGTTAATCTCAGAAGTTCTTTTTTGGGGGGGCGGGGGGAAGCTCATGGTTTACAGAAGAAATATCCCCAAACTGCAGTCCTGTGAATCCTTGGTTACCTACCGGCCAGAGGAGGGGCCACAGCCACCGGTCCCCTGCGTCACACGTCACAGGCTGCCCTGGGCGTCTACACCATGTGTGCACGTACACACACCATGCAGATAAACTAAACCAGAAAGCAAACCTGCCGCCCTCAACCCAATTCTCATCCCTCCTGGGATAGAGCAGAAATGCCCCCCAGGGTTTCTGAGGCACCTGCGCTGGATAGGAGCTGCCGACCTCCCGGACAGCAGCCATAGTGCCTAACCACTGGGCCACCAGGTCTCCCCAGATAAGGCAGAGGCCACATAGGACTACACACAGACCGCACACACACACATCCCACATGATGCAGGGAACTAGGCCACTGACTTGGCGCTGAGTCACAGAGCCCCTCGAGGACAACAGCACGAGGGCCCAATGCCGTCCCCAGAGCTGGGGCCCCTGAGGGGCGCACACAGTCAGTCCTCACCTGCTGACCGCGAGGCTGGAGGTTCGACCTCCGCCGAGCAACCTCCTGGCCACCGGTTTCTGAAGAATTGGCAAACCCCAACCCACTGCTGTTGACTCGATTCCAGCCCACAGCAACCCTCGAGGACAGAGACGAACGGCCCCGTGGACTTTCCCAGGAGTGCCTGGTGGATTTGAACTGCCGACCTTTGGGTGAGCAGACGGGGCACTAACCACTGCACCACCGGGGAAAACGGTGGTGGGCGCAGCTCCAGTCTGGCACACAGGGGCTGCCGGGAGCTGGCACGGACTCCAGACTCACACGGGTCTGCACCTTCAGACACCTACTCCTCTCGGCGGGGTCTTCGCTGGCTGTGCGGATGACCGTCAGGGTTGGCCCCTGAGGGACAGCTGGCTCCACGGGGTCTGTGGTGGACGGTACGGGGGGCCAGCGCGGTCCCAGGGACCTGGGAGAACACACGGGGGAGGAAGAGGCCTGCCGGCACCTGGCTGTGGTGGGCCGGGCATCAGCGAGCTCCTGCCTCCCGGTCGTCAGCCGCAGATCCTCATGCCTGCCATCTCTGGGGCTCCTGTGAGCGAAAGAGGGGGACCCCTCGGCATTGTGTGCAGACATTGGTCGGGCAAGTCCAGGAGGCGTTGGGGTCAGGCTCGCTGGGGGGGGCCTGGCCCCGAGGACGCGGGACACAAAGGCCCACCCCCGACGGTTCCCGGCGATGCTCCTTCAGCCTGAGCCAGCCCTGGGAAGCTTACGTGAGTCGGGCTGCCGACCTGGTCGTCGGACGAGAAAATCCACCCCTCAGCCCCGCCAAAGGCCGACCCCTCTCCTCTGATGGACGGCGTAGGGGACCACGGCTGGGAAAATTTGCAGCTGCTGGCCTGCTTGCGGGGACTGAGGGGCCACAGGTTTCCCAAGTCACCTGTGACGCCTGACAGATGACTGCTGATTTCCAGGTGCTGTTTCCTGCTTCCTCTTTGAGCAGGTGTGAGAGAGAGTGTGCAGGCCCCCAGGCTGGGCGTTCCTGCCGGCAGGCGTGGGGGTGTTCGTGCCTTCTGGCGAGGGCGTGAGGCGTCGGGGAACCCCGAAGCTGCCGCAGACGGAAACATGGGCTCACAGCTGCTCCGGGGGCAAGCGAGACCGTTTCCAAAGAGGTGGGAGTTAGGTGTGGCTGCTTCTGCTGGGTCTGCAGCGTCTGGGCTGAGACCGTGGGGTCCTCAGCATCCGGGCCGTGACCACTGGGTCTGCAGCGTCAAGGCTGTGACCGCTGGGTTCAGAGTGTCCAGTTGTGACCACTGGTTCTGCAGAGTCCAGGCTGTGACTGCTGGGTCTGCAAATTCAGGGCTCTGTCCACTGGGTCTGCAGTGTCCATGTGTGACTGTGGGGGCAGGTGGGTATCCGCTGGACAGTGTCCTGGATTGGAGGAGGAGTCCTGGCTAAGCACTTTGCTGCTGATGGAAAAATCAGGGGTCTGAATCCCCCCAGCGCCTCCGAGGAAGACAAGACCGGGCTGCCCATCCCTGTGCAGGCTGCAGCCTAGGAGAAAACCCCAGGGGGCAGTTCTACTCTGTCACACGTGGCCACTCGATGGCACCAGACAGCAACAGTGTGGACTGAATCCGAGCCCGGGGGTGCAGTCGGTGAGCGCTGGGCACTGGCCGTTCGGCCGCTGGTTCGAGTCCACCTGGGGGCTCTGAGGGAGAAACGCCTGCTGGTCAGCTCCCACAGGAGTGGAGAGAGGGCAGCCCAGAGCCCCGCGGGGCATCCCCACTGTGTCCCGTGGGGTCAGCGTGAGCTGGAATGGACCGGAAGCACCCACCAGCAGCGACATGGATCAAACTGCGTACCCCCAAATGCGTGGCAGTGTATTACCCCCGTGCTCGCGGATGAGATCCTATTTGGGATGACAGTCTTCTCTGTTACGGCAACAGGTTCATGTCATATGGGGTGCGTCATAAAGCTACCACTGCTGAGAGGTCAAAAGAACAGATTTAAAATTAAAAAACAGAACAAAACAAAACACCAGAGCTATCACCCTTGAGTCAATTCCAACTAATGCAACCCCAACGCGGTAGAAACGCCCCGCGGAGTTCCGAGCATCTGGTGGATTTGCAGCGCTGACCTTCGGGGTCACAGCTGAGCTCTCAGCCACGGAGCCACCAGATTACGTCCTGTTTAGAGAAAAGCAAGGACAAGCTACAGAAAGGCAGAGCCCGCTCGGACCCCAGTGCCGCAGAAGCTGAGACGAGGGCCTTCACCCCAGAGCAGACGCACTGCGGAAAGCCCTGCAGGCCCCCCAAACTCACCCCTGCAGGCCCCCCAAACTCTGAGGAGGTCGATTTCTCCTCTTGAAAGCTGCTCCTTGAGGGGTTTCCGCTCTAACAGTGCTAGGCCGCTGAGACAGAGTTTTTAAAAGTCTAAAAAGGAGGGTTTGAGCCGTGGGCAATCCGGGGTTGATTGAAGGGCAAGCTTGTAAGGCAGCTTGTTGGGCTGGAGAAACGGCGGCAGACGTGCCGGCTGGGGGAGGTGAAGTGAGGGGGGTCTCCAGAATGCCCCCCTCCTGTCCGTATGGCCACCCTCCCTCCTTACTGTGTCTGCGGGGAGGGCAGCCACACACTCCTCACACTAAATGGAACAAGTCCCTAGTTCAAACACCGCTGAGAATACCGGGGAGGCAGCAGGAAGACAGGAAAGCCGGGGTGTGTCCCCCTGAGTGTGACAGGCCGGTCGGGGGACTGTGAACCAGGCCCGGAGGAGGCGATGTTCGTCTGGAGTGAGGATTTCCAGCCCACAGTAACCAAAACGCTGAACCCAGTGCCGTCAAGTTGGTCTCGACTCATAACGACACCCTAGAATGAGCAGAACTGCCCCACAGAGCTAACCTATTAACTTCCAAGGAGCGCCTGGCGGATCCGAAGTGCTGACCTTTCAGTGAGCAGAAGCAGGGCTCACCACTGCGCAGCCAGGCTTCTGCTCCACAGTGACAATCCCGACCGCACCGTCGGCTGCCCGAAGGACGGGCCCGTCTGTCCTGGACGGAGCGTCACGGGCAACACCATTCGAGCTGCCTTCCCGTCCTCAATTTTCCCCTGGACCCGGGGCTTCTGAGACGTAGGGATCCCTGTTCTTCCCAAAAGACACGCTCTGCTCCTGGCACAACTTCTGGGTGATATGAGGTCCCCCGAATCTCTCTGCGAGCTTCTCTTTCGTAGCTCAAGAAATTGCCGCAAGACACAAAACAGTCTTACACGCTGAGAGGGATGGGGTGAGCAGAAAGAGGGCTTTATTATTTACTTGCATGCAAGAGACGCAGAGGAAGTGGCTCCTCCAAAAATCCGTCTGTCTCTCTGTCTGTTGGAGACTGACTGGAGGTTTTATGGGGTCCGGACTTAAAGTGGTTGAATCTGAAGAACGTCAGTTCCCCCGTCAGGTGGGGAGGGTGGGCTCCTGTGAGTATTCTTTCGTGGTTCATTGGTCACTAGCCTAGTTTCCGTCACAAGACAGGGTCCCATGGTTTGGCGGTCTTGGTCCAGGTCTTGTCAGTTCCTCTTTGGCTTCCCTAAGAGGAAGAGAAGTTGATTTTAATCTTCATAGAACGTGGAGAATAGGATGGGGAAGAGGGGAAGAAATGACACATCACGCAGTCACTGAAGTCTGTGAGAGTCAAACCACGTAAAACGTATGGAAAAAACAGAACGATACCCAGGAAGCTGGGCCCCTGGAGCCCCTTCCTCACGTTCCCCATTCAGGAGAACGGGCAGAACCCTCCTCAGAAGCAAGAACCGAGAACCTGGAAGAGGCACCAGGCGCAGCTGGAGGGGAGGGACCGTCCCTCACGGCTCGGGAGTTTCTACCTGAACCTTGGGTGGGCCAAAGATGAGCATTTGGACCCTCAAAGGAGGACGGGTTGGTGCTGGTTTGGAAATGTCCTGTGCGCACGTCCCACTCGCTCTTGGCTCGTGGGGTGTAGCCGTGGGGTGTGAGTTCATGCCGCAGAAGACCGGCAACTTAGTCCCACCGTATTTTTCTCAAATCATGTGCCCCCATGTGGGATTTGTGGGGACGATGACATTACGTAACATGTCTCTGGCACAGGTAGCCCGTGCCTGTAACAAGTGCCGGGTGGCATTTCCAGGAGGGGATTTCGGCTTTCTTGGCCCGTTCTCCCGTATTACCGGTAGATCGCACGGCTCTCTTCCCTTTCTTTAATCTCCTGCTGACACATATACAGTCCAGAAACGTGACTGTTGGTCACAACTGTGTGATGAAATGTCAGCTGCGGTCAAGAAGACACGGACTCAGTTGGGTAGCCCCTCGGGGAACAGAGTACGAGCAATCAAAACGGTATGTTTCTGTTAATTTGGGTTGGTGACCGTAGCGTGTCAGTCAACACAAAGTGTGACGCTCACTGTGGGAAGGACATGGGCCCGAGCCGTGGTCTGCTTGGCTGTGTGCGGGGTCTCTGGACGTCACACTGACCTGGAGACTCTGACGACAACCAGTCAGCGTCAGAACATGAAAACGGTCTTCTGAGATTCTGACCCGTGATCGTGCCCTGTGTGTCAGGGCAGAACCAAGCTCCATGTGGCTTCCAAGGCTGTGACGTGTCAGAAGCAGGTCATCAGACACGTCTTCCCAGAAACCGCTGGGCGAGCCTAGCACCAGCCTCCTGGCCGAGCTGTTGACGCTCTTGAGGTGAGGCAGAAAATCAAAACCCGGGTTTCTATCCAGATGCACTGTGAGGGATTAGGTTATGGATTACAGATTACAGATTATGGATTAGAGCTGTCAGCCTGCACCCCCTGACAAACTGTGCCCCATCTTGGGCAGGCCGTGACACCCAGGGTTGTGAATGAATCCATTTTGCGGTCTGGTGTAATTATCTTCCGTGTTGTAAATCCTCACCTCTAACTTGCTAATGAGACAGATTTAGAGGCAGTTACATGAACGAGGAAGGACTCAGTCTACAGGATTATGTCTTGCGTCAATCTCTTCTGACGTACAAAGCACAGAAGTGGGCACAGAGGGCAGGGACCTCAAAACATCAAGAACGAAGAGTCAGCAGTGGGGCGCGTCCTTCAGATTCAGGGTCCCTGTGCTGAGATGCTCCTAGACCGGGGAAGACAGATGACAAGACCTTCCCCCGGAGCCGACAGAGAAAGCCTTCCGCGGGAGCTGGTGCCCTGAATTCAGACTCCTAGCTTCCCGGACTGTGAGATGATAGATTTCTCTTTGTTGAGCACCCCGCTTGTGGTACTTCCATTACAGCAGCACTAGGGGCCTGCAACACCCATCACCCTTAAAATACAAGGAGTCCCCGATTTACCGGGGTTTTATCCCAGTGACTTTGTTACAAGTCAGTTCTGAGGAACAGTGAACCGTTTTTGGTTACGATTGCCTTTTATTGTCAGCATCCATAAATCCGATCTTCAGCCTTCGAGGGTGAACAGCCGAGGACAGCCACCTTTGCAGATTACGTATGGCAAGTGTGCTGTGCAGCGCGGTAAGGTGAACCCCTCAAAAACGGACCGGGTTAAACGCGGTTTATCGCAGCTCCAGGGGAAGCCGCGGTGGTGCGCTGGTTAAGGGCCCCTTCTGTCCACCAGAAGGTGGGCCGTTCAAACCCCCCAGGCCCTCCCTGGAAACTATGGGGCAGTTCTACTCTGGCCTGTGGGGTCACTGGGAGTCGGAATCCACTCAGCGGCCTCCACTTTGGTTTCTGTAGGGTCGCTGGGAGTCAGGACCAACTTGGCGGCTCTGGGTTTGGTTTCACTGGTTCTGCTTGTATCTTGGAAAGCCTGGTGGTTCAGTGGTTAGTGCTACATCTGCCCATCAAAAGTTCAGCCTTTCAAACCCTCCAGGTGCTCTTTGGAAACTCTACGGGGCAGTTCTGCTCTGTCTACAGGGTTGTAGGAGCCAGAAACTCAAATGGAAACCCTGGTGGTGTAATGATTGTTAAATCTGCTCACCGAAAGGTTGGCAGTTTGAATCCACCAGGTGCTCCTTGGAAACTCTGTGGGGCAGTTCTACAATGGGTTGTAGGGCTGCTAGGGGTCAGAATCAACTTTACGGCACTGGGTGTTTTTTCTTTTTAAGTGTGGGTGATCATCACTTGTCTACGTTGCAAGACAGAGACTACCTGGATCCAAGACAGGGACCAAATAGAAGAACGTTGGCATTTGTCAGATTTTTTCTTCTTCCTACTTTTAGTAAACAAAATAATTTTATAATTAATCTTCACTTTTGGTGACCTTTCTCTCTTGAGTGTGGGCTATTACGATAAACTCATTTTGGGGTTCAGAAGAGAAGCTAGGCTTTCCAGGGGGCTCCTCGGGGTGGGGGGAGGAGCACAGCAAGCTCCTTCTGGGTCCCTTCACAAAGTCCCTGAGGGGTTGGTGGTCACTGCCCCAAAACCTGCTCCCTGGACCCGTGGTCTCGGCAGTCCCTGAGGAAGTTCATTTGTCCTGGGGTAAAACACCCTCTAGTTCCCTGGTGTTTTCTTCCCTCCCATCTTAGCTACTGACTGCTGCTGCAGAAAGGACCAGGACCCAGTGGTCTTAAAGAATGGAACTGCTCTGCCCCACTGTTTTAGGGGATGGAAGCCCCACTCAGGACGTGAGCGCAGGGGGAGCCGGGCTCGGGGTCGGCCGCCCCGACGTTTCCTGGTGCTCCCTGGAGACCCTGGGTGTGTGTCTTCCTCCCATGTCTCTCTCTGTTCTTGTCTTTTTATCAAACACCGCTCAGACGGGATCAAGCTTACCCCAACCCCAGCTGCTGCTATCAAGTCTGCCCTGACTCACGGCAACCCTACAGGAAGGGCGGAACAGAACGGCCCCATAGGGCTTACGGGGAGCAGCTGATGGGTTTGAACTGCCGACGTTTGGGTGCACAGCCGATCCCAAGACTGCTGTGCCCCCCAGGCAGTGGGGTTCAGTTCAGGACGCAGCCCCCTCTGGAGTGACCTCGCTAGCGTAAGAAAAGAAAACCCCTATTTCCAAACAAGAAGCCCCTGGACTGAGCAGGTTGTTAAAGCCCTGGGCTGCTCCTCAAAAGGTCAGAGGTTCAAGCCCACCCCAGGTGCCTGGGAAGAAAGGTCTGGCCTCCCATTCGGGAAAAGCTGGCCCCTGGAAACCCCGGGGAGCACGGTTCTGCTCTGATACGGGTGCCGTCTCCTCAAAGTGGCAACACGGTGGTGGGGTTCCCAACAGGGTCTTATTTGTATGCACAGGGCGGGGGCTTCCGCCCGTATCTGGGGGAGTCCCCCCACTCGCTGGTTTGCAGCCTGCCGTGATGCTGGGCGTGTCCATGTTTCTGTCCCAAAGCAGACCCCCCAGACCTTGATGTTAAGATATCCCCAATACTTCTTGTTTTTGAAAGAAGCTGTAAATTTTTTACCCAGTCTGTGCACTGCTCTGGGTTTGATTAATTACCGAGGAGGCAGGAAAAGCCTTCAACGGCGGCGGGCAGCCGGCAATTGATTTACAAAGTGCGCACACGGCTTTTCCTTCCACAACGGTAAATTCACCGCAGAGCCAGCGATTTGGACAAGGGGTGTGGGCGCCCGGGGCTTCGGGATGGATTCTGGCACAAGCCCTCCGCCTCCCCCCACTGGGTGTATTCACGGATTTCTGCACGTCGGGGTTGCGGGCCCAGCGTCCCGCGTGAGCGTGAAACCCTGCCTCTCATTTTGACTCCCGCGGGTGTCCCTGTGTTTCTTAGACACCGCGGTGACTTGGCTCCTGCTGGGTGTGTGTGCTAACAGCCGGCCGCATTTGGGGGCAAGGTGTCCCCGAGTGCTGTGAGGGAACCCTGGTGTCAGAGTGGTGGAGGTGGGCTGCTGAGCTGAAGCCCTGCAATCTGAGCCCGCCCGCTGCGCCTTGGCAACCCCACAGGGCGGCTCTACCCTATCCTGTAGGGTCACAGTGCTAGGAGTTGACCTGATGGTAATAGATTTGGTTGGGTTGGGTTTGCAGCGCTGCAGAAGAGCACTGACTGTGGTTAAGCGCTCAGTTGCCAACCCAGACAGCTGCGGTTTGGAGCCCCCCCCCAGCTGCTCCCTGGGGAAAAGATGAGGCGTCTGCTTCTGGAAAGCCTGCAGCCTGGAAATGCTGTGAGGCAGTTCTACCCTGCCCTACAACCCCTGTGGGCTGGGGTCCACTTGATGGCAATGAGGGTTTTTGTTTTGTTTTTTGGTTTGCGGACTAAAGGACTGGTGGTCAGGTTGAGTCCTGCGGTCTGGAGACCCTCACAGCAGGGCGATTCCTGTTCTTACGGGGCTTTCTCTGGGGCAGGGGTGCCAGGAGAAACTTGGCTAAGGTATTCCTGTAGGAATATGGAAAAGCTTCCCTAGATGATCGTCCCTGGGACCGCAGGGATGCAGTTCTCCAGAGGACAGCCTCACCGCTCAGAGCTGAGCGGTGCCTTTAACGAAGGGTCCATCTCATCGGGAGAAACGCAGCAGCTTGATGAAATCAGTTTTATTCAGAGTCTCTGCCTCTTTGCTGTGCTTTGGGAAAATGAGACAAATAGAACAATTTCTGGAGCAAAAGCATCCCACAGAAAGGTGGCAGATTACTGATGAAGTTTAATTTCATAGCAGTTCACGAGCTGTGCTATACTACACCTGGGGATGAGAGCTACCGGGTTTCTGCAAGATGGAATTCGTATTCCTAATATCGAGCTTTTTTTTGTTGAATGGTAGCCCAGTTCTCCCTGAAATTTGCCTGTTGCTCAGACTCTGAGCAGAGACTTCCCTTTTAACTGGAAGAACTGTGTTTCAGTGTCACCTAACCGCTAAGCACGGAGCTCGTGCACTTTGATTTAATTGGCATTTTCTTTCCCTGGAAGCCGTACCAATATTGACTGAACAATCCCAGGTGCTGTGAGGATGTGAAAATTAGCATTTTATGGCCCACGGCAGCCAATTTAAGTGCTTTAGTGTGTTTGTTTATTCTACAGAATTGGAGTCACCTAATAACTGCAAAGTTTGGGCTTTGTTTTTACGGGGAGAAGGTGGCCAGTAACGAGGGCAGAAATGAATGGCTCAATGCTTTCTTTCTCCTGGGCAGGTTGTTCTCGATTTACGACGGGTTTCGGTTACGAGGAACTGTCTCCAAGAAGGCCTGTTTTTTAAATACTTTGTGTGGTTAGGAACACGCGCAGTGTACCGTTTTGCTGGGTATGATATGCTGATGTTGTCCTCAGATAGTCCCGCGCAGATGTTCAATTTTATGATTTACTACTTGAAACACAGCCGTGCAAATGCCATTTTGCAAAATGAACCAGGTTCCCTGGCCACACAGTGGCTAAAGAACTTGGCTGCTCCCCCAAAGGTGGGCAGCTCAAAATCCACCAGGCGCTCCTTGGAAATTCTATGGGGCAGTTTCACTCCGTCCTCTCGGGTTGCTAGGAGTTGGAACTCTAGAGCAGCGGGGACTTTGGGGGGGTGTTGCTTAAAAACACAGACCCAAACATTAATCACTTTGCTGAAGCCGACAGGCAGATTCAGCCACTAGCTAGATGTTACCGTGAAATATATGATGAATCCAAAAAGAAGAGGGCTATACAGGCAACTCTCTGTAAGTTTCTGACTAGAAACACCGTCATCCCGTTCCCTAGGATAGTCCAGAGATTCAGAACCTTCTGCAAACGGCGTTCTTACCGTAATCGTGTTGCCCAGCTCTTCTTTATTCTTAGAATAAATTCTTACGATTCGTGTGTTTTTATGTACATGTGTATTAAAATATACCTGTAAGTTGTTACAAGGACCGACAGTTAAGTTTGCAAACTCGTCCTAGGAGAAGTGCTCCATGCCTCACTGCTGAGTACCACCACGGCCCCCTTCCAAGTCCTCCCCTCGGGACGCGATGGTCCGGTGCCTGTACCTAGTTCACCCTTCGGAAAATTTTGGAACACTTTTTCTGCAACGGCCCTCAGAGCTGTCATCAAACTACGTTTGATGTCCTGACTGTCATCCAGATGTCTTCCTTTCAATATTTCATTTCCCTTCAGTTAAAGAAAGAAGTCACTGGGGGCGTGATCAGGTAAGCAGGGAGGGTGTTCCCATACGGTTCCTGGTTTACTGGCTAAAAACTCCCCCACGGACAACCACACAATGAAGTTTGCAAACTTGCCGTCATGCACAATGGCCCTTCCAGAAAGAGTTCCAAAGTGGCTTTGAAGAGTGGGCCAGGCGCTGGTGTCCGTGCGGAGCTTCCCAACGCGGGGACTTGGAAGGGGACCGTGGTGACACTCAGCAACGAGGTGTGGAGCGCTTGCAACAGCCATGTTTGTGGGCTTAATTGTCAGACCTCATATGTAAAAAGAAGGACTGGATTTACACAGATACTGACCATCAAAGACAGTCATACTGAAAGCTTGAAAAAGATCAAAGAAGCAATCAACTTAGTTCAGAACCGATTTTCGATGGAGTTGTAGAAATGGAACCGCATTGTAAGCCAGGGGCGACCTGTATCTTAAACGTCAGAATAAGTGGTCCACGCCCCTGTACTATAGAACAAATGTACGCTCAGTATCCCGTATGAGATGTGTGTTCCCTCTGCTGTGTCAAACTGCAGAAGGAGTGTGCATCCTCACTCCCCTGTGTCGAATTTCAGAATGAATGCGTGTTCACTCCACTGTATCGACTTTCAGAATGAATGTGCATCCTCACTCCCCTGTATCAAATTTCAGAATGAATGCATGCTCACTCCACTGTATCAAGTTTCAGAATGGATGTGTGTTCCCTCTGCTGTATCACGTTTCACAAGGAAGGCGCGCTCACTCGCTCTATCGCATCATTGCTGACTGCCTTCAAGTCAGCCCCCGACTCCTGGCATAATTTGATTAACGACAGGATTGAGTCTTTCTCTCTCACAAGGAGAGGAATGGACTGTGTCTGTGAAGCTTCTATGACTGGTCCTGACCCACCTGTCCCAATTTCTCCCGGACGGCATGCTGTCTTAGCCTTACTAACGTTGCCACTGACCTCCTAAAGAAAATATCCCACAGCCGACTGTAGTGAGTGGCGTTTGGGGTCTTAGAAGCCTGCAGTCAGCCACCTAAGATTCGCCTCCTGGTCCCATCCTATCGGGAGCAAACGAGGATGCAGACCACCAGACTCAAGAGAGAGGATGGCTGGACCGCCGCGGCCTCAGCCTCCAGCCGGTCCGAGTTCCGATCAAGGTTCTGCCCGGCTACCACCAGGGACTTCCCGACGGGGACCACGACAGAGGTGGAGGCAATCGGGGAACAAAACTCCAGCTCACAGAAGAGCAGACTCACTGGTCTGACAGAGTGGAGACACCGTGAGAGTGTGGTCTGGACCCCCTTTTAACTCAGGGCAGAGGTCACTCCTGAGGTTCGCCGTTTAGCCCGAGACGAGACAGGTCCACAGGGACAACAGAAACACACACAGCGGACAAGCGTCGCATACCGGAGGCAGACGGGCCTGCCAGCCCCAAAGCAAAGAGAAGAAGGCGAGAAGGGACAGGGACGCTGGGCGGATGGAGACGGTGGAGAGGGGAGCGTGCTGACACATCCCCTTGTGTGGGCAGCTGTCACAGTTTCTCACAGAGACACCACAGGTGGCCGGCGTCATCAAAGAGAAATTTGTCCTGTCACGGTCCAGTAGCTACAAGTCCAAATTCAGAGTGTCCGCTCCCGGGCAAGGCTCTCTGCAGGCTCTGGAGGAAGGGCCTGGCCGTCAGCCTTCCCCTGGACGGGGGGCTTCGGAGGCCCAGGGATTCTGGTCTTTTCCAAAGGATGCGTTCTGCTCCTGACACAGCTGCTTGGTGACATGAGGTCCCCAAGTCTCTCTGCTAGCTTTTTTCTTTTCTGTCCCAAGAGACGGCCTCAAGGCACAACACAATCGGACCCACCGAGTCCCGCCTCGACAATGCAGCTGCTGTCGCCGTCGGTCACCAACGTCACAGAGGCGGGGGCTTGCAGCGTGGAGGAACGTCACACCTGACCAGGGTTCACGGCCTCACCAGCACGTTTGTTAGGGGACACAATTCAATCCTTGATAGCAAACAATGTCACCAAATAGTTTGTGTCATAACTGTTTAATGAGAAATTAATTTGCTCTGTAAGTTTTTATCTAAATCACAATAAAAAATTTTAAAAAACTTAGAAAATAAAGAGAAAACGTGAGACCAGGCATAAGAGAGAAAGGGTAGGAGGAGGGGTGTGCCATGTGGGTGCGTGGACTGGAGTGGAATTGGGGGTCAGTCCTGAGGTGAGGACAGAGTTCCTTTATTCAGATCAAGACCTCTGCTGGCAATGTCTCCAGATTTCTCCCCAAAGACAGTGCAGTTTTCTGGAGAGCTCTGAACCGGTGAGCAGACATCTCCTTCTCCATGAGACCAGAAGAGCTAGACGGCACCCAGATATCGTCACTGCACATTGTCATGAAAGATTCCATAGCAGAATCGTCACCAAAAGGGGGGAAAATGCAGAACAGAGCTTCAAATTCTCATGGCCTCCAGACTTCATGAAGACACAGAGGCTTCACAAACCTCTGAAATGACAGCGTTCAGATCATCTTTAAACCTTAACCCCAAACTACCTGCTGAGGTCTTGTTGGAATTCCAAGGTACCCTACTTTAGATCATAAAGGGCATCTGCACCGGGTTCTTTTCAGGAATTCTGTATGTGGGATCCAACCGGCAGGGCAGCTGCAAACGTCAGGTGAGAATCACCAGGGAGGTGAGTCGGGGATCATGGAGGTGGAGGGAGTGGGAAAGAGAGCAAGGGCGGTTTCAGCCTTTACACACAGTAGGCGCTGTCACGGGGCCGCACACACAGGAGCGTGTCCTGGTCTGCGTGGAGGGCCAGCAAAACAGAAAGCTAAGGGGACAATTTGGAGGCTGCCCGCCACGAGCCATCCTCCCCAGGGAGTCACTGGATGTGAATTTGAACCGGGACGTGATACACGTGTCTACTCTTCTTGATAACCTTGCGGTGAAATACAGCGGGGAGCAGTTTTTAAAAATTCTAACATCTGAGTCCAAGTTCTTGGGTAGCGCAAAGATGAACCACACGGATGCTCTCTGAGGGACTGGGGTTCAACGCCATCCTGGGGGGGCTCAGTGGAAAGGCCTGGTGATCGGCTCCAGAAAAATCAGCCACAGGTCTACCCTGTGCCTGCCACCTAGTGTGGCCATCACAGAGACCCCGCAGGTGGGCGTCTCAGTCACCTGGCGCTGCTGTCACAGAGACACCACAAGGGGACAGCTTTAACAAAGAGAAGTTCGTTCTCTCACAGTCTAGGAGGCTAGAGGTCCAAATTCAGGGCGCTGGCCCAGGAGTGGCTCTCTGTTGGCTCTGGAAGAGGCCTTTGTGGGGATTCAGCCTTCCTCTGGTCTGGGGGCGTCTCAGCTCAGGAACCCCAGGTCCGGAGGATGTGCTCTGCTCTTTGCATGGCTTTCTTGGCTGTTTCAGGTTCCCGTGTCTGCCTGCTTGTTTCTCTCTTTTCTATCTCGGAGGAGATTGACCGCAGACACCGTCTTAGCCATCTGGCCCTGCTGTCACAGAAATTCTTCGAGTGGAAGGCTTTAGCAACGTAAAGTTCATTTTCTCACAAGTCTGCAATTCGGGGTACCAGCTCTGGGGCAACACACCTTCCTTTGTTAGCTCTGGAAGACGGTCCTTGTGGGGCATCTGTTTCTCTTTGTTCTGAGAGCATCTCGGCGAAGGAACCTCAGGGCTGCAGGATGCCCTCTGCTCCTGGCACTGCTTTCTTGATGGCGTGAGGTCCCCAACTCTCTGCTGGATCCGCTTTATCTCTTGTAGGATGAAGAGGTGTGCGAACCATATTCCAGGGAAGCTCCCGATACATCGGAGCAGGAAGGGGACCTTAGGAACGGTCTCACAGTCCCACCCTAATTCTCTGTAACAGAATCCTCTTCACCACAAACAGAGATTAGGATTTGCAGCACAGGAAAATCACAAAATACAGGGCAATCAGACAAAACTGGAAACCATGGCCCAGCCACAGTGCCACAGACGCTTCGAGGGGACGCAACCCACCTAAGCTCGACCCTAGGAGGACTGCCGGTGAAGATCTGCTCCCCGCCTCGTTGCTGACTATCACTGCGGTCCTCTTCCCCGTCCGCCCCTTGGGGAGTGGGCACCAACGCCAGCCCCTCGCCCTCCCTCCAAAGCTGTTTCTGGAACTCGTTTTCGGGAACGGCCCTTGGAGCTCTCATCGTGTCACCCTTGATCACCTGAGTGTCATCCAAATGTCTCCCTTTCAGTATTTCCTCTCTCTTTGGGTCAAGAAAAAAGCCGTCAGAGGCAGGATGAGGAGAGTGGGGAGGGTGTTCCCACACAGTGATTTGCTGACTGGCTGAAGAGTCTCTCACGGACAGCTAGACAGTTAGGATGCCAAACTTCCCACTGTGCCACTGTGCGCAACGGCCTCTCCAGAAAAAGAGTTGCAAAAACGCGTTGAGGGGTGGACGAGGCGCCGGTGTCAGTGCATAGATTCCCAAGGGGAGTCCTTCAAGGGGGACCACAGGGACATTCAGCAGTGAGGGACGCAGCCCTTAATTAAACTCACAGGCATAACTGTCAGACCTCGTCCATTTTGACTCAGAGATGTCAGATGGCTTCCCTTACCCTCAAACCAAGTTTCCTATGTGTTTTATGCTTTTTCTTTTCCAAAAAGCTTCCCTGTGTTTATGAATGCGTCACCCCACTGTCAGGACGGAGCCAGTGGCCAAAGCCGGCTGGTGCCCCTGGTGGGAGTCTCCAGGCACGCCTTTGGCTTCTGCCAAGGATGCTCCCCAGGCTCTAACTGGCGCACGTGGATGGAAAGGTCCTCAGCTAGCGGGTGGCAAGCCCTCGCCACCAGCTCCCGGCCCCCCGGTTCCGGGCTACCTCAGGTAGACGCGCAAGCTGTGAGGGAGTTTGCTGGCGCTGATTAAACATGACTGCTAATAACAGGGACAGAACGCTCCGTGCCCTGAAGCAGGTGTCCCTAATTTCCAGAGGGTCGGGATCCCATTAATCTTCCTGTGTTCTTGCTGTTCAGCGCCAGTTTACCTTTCCAAGGAGAGAACTTGATGAAGGGGGAGGTGAAGGTCTCTGCCATCCGGTGGCCGCTCTTTCCCTGAGGCACGTGGATGGGGACAGTTCATCCGAGGCGTCGCTCTGATGAAGACAAAGCTGAGTCTGGTGTTTGCGACTGTTCTGACGCTGACGCTCTTCTGGAAAAGGTCTCACAGTGACCTGACTGTTCAGTCTTGGGCAGAGCCGCGGGCTGTCCACCGAAAGCTTCCTTTCCTCTGTTCCCAGCATGAGGTTCAAGTGGGCTTCCC
The DNA here is from genome assembly GCA_028571685.1 of Heterohyrax brucei. NCBI lineage: Eukaryota > Metazoa > Chordata > Mammalia > Hyracoidea > Procaviidae > Heterohyrax > Heterohyrax brucei. The sequence continues at coordinate 881,567 of CM053166.1, forward strand.
AGCTGTCCTCTGGGTTGGGTTCTGCGAGCGAGTTCTTGGCAGTAGATGGGAGTTGTCCCTGGCTGTTGGAGCTTTAAGACAGGCGTCCTCTCCGTGGACTTCCTCTTGCTGACAGCCAAACTCTTTGGAGACCCACAGGCACCACCAAGACCGCCTTGTTGGCGGGACCCCCGGAGAGCGTGACCACCCAGCACCACGGACAGCTCCCTCGGTGCCCGTTGGTTAGAACAAAACCAGTGCCGACCAGCTGACTTGGGGACATGGCCACCCAAGAGTGTCACAGGAGAAGCGTGATCCAGAGATTTCGATGGGTGGTTTTCTGGAAGCAGAGAGCCAGGCCTTTATTCCTCGGCACCTTTCACGGACTTCTACCTCTCATGTTGGGGTCAGAAGTTAAGCACATCTACTCATCAAAAAATCCCACCTCTGTTAAGTTGATTCTGACTCATAGCAACCCTATAGACAAAGTAGAACCGCCCCATAGAGTTGCCAAGGAGCGCCCGGTGGGTTTGAGCTGCTGACCTCCTGGTGAGCACACGGAGCCCTAACCAGGACCCCACCAGCCCTTTCTAAAGGTTAGAAGGAACGCATCCCCCCAGTACTTCCCTCCCAACAGCGTGCCACCTGGCTACAGTGTGGCAGACTCTCACCCAGGCATCAAGGTAAGGATCAATGGTTAATGCCTAGAGCGGGGACAGAAGGGGCGCTGCTGTCGTGGGGTGCCGTGGAGCCGGTGCTGGCCCCTGGCCGCCTTGCGATAACACAGCAGACTGCCCCGTGCGGTCTCCCCGGCGGTCAGCCTCACGGAAGCAGACCGCCTCGCCTTTCTCTGCGGGACTCCAAGGACCCCTGGGTGTCGTATGCTGCCAGCTGCCTGTGTCTGCGCCTGTTGGGGCCGCCACCCGGCTGGCTTCACTGCCCTCCAGACGAGCTGGTGGGCACCCAAGTGCTTCAAACCCCCAGGGCAGGAAATCTGGGAAAATCGGCCCCTTCAGGCGTCTTCTGCACGTTGAACAGAGGCACAGGGGAAGCTCTGGAGAGTCGTCTCCCGTAGGGTCGTTTTTCAAGGCACTTGCTTGCCTGGGGGCTGGGAATGACGGGGCTGTGAAGATTCTAGAAGGGATTATTTACAGTTAATGGTGTAACTCCCGAACATCTCATTGTGAGAATGTGTTACAAGTTGGGGAACGAGGCAAAGCTGGGTTACGGCTTCCCTGGAGAGCGAGCCCCCCAAAGTGGACAGTGTAAGAGTGAGAGGGAAAATCAGCCGGGCCCCCTTGTAAATAACAGCCGTGCTCATACAAACCAGGTGATTAGGGCCACTGGACGTTCTCATTTCTAAGGCTGAAACCTGCAATAAGAAGGTAACTTACAGAGAGCTCCGTTCTCAGCTGCTCTCGGCCTGGAGCTTGCCCGCCCCACTTCATGACCTCGGTGGTACAGACGGTGAACTCGCTCCCCTACGCCCTGAAAGGTGGCAGGTTCCGGTCCCCCCAGAGGCACCCTGGAAGACAGGCCTAGCAACCTGCTTCTGAAAAACCACCCCCCAGAGCCCCGCGGAGCGCAGTTCTCCTCTGACCCACAGTGGGCGCTTGGGTCTGCGTTGACTGTGCCGTAACTGGTTTTCGGCACGCCGACAGTCTGCACACCTGGCGACTTGGAATTCCAGCACATCTGTGTCTGAGGTGGTGCAGACAGAGAACACTCAGCCGGTTGGGGGTTTGGGTTCCCCCAGAAATACCGCAGACGGAGCCCTGGCAATCTAGCTCTGGAAAGTCAGCGCTCGGGTCACGGTGGTACCGTGATGCGTAGGGGTCGGTCCTAAGCCTGAGACCGCGTCACATTCTGACATTTCACCGGCAGCTGGGTGGGTGCCTGCCGTCCCACCATACGCGCGAACAGTAACCCCACATGTGGACGGCTTGGAAAAGAGAAGTTGTGTCCAGCTACAGTCTAGGAGGCTACCAGTTCAGGGCGTCAGCTCCAGGCGGAGCCGTTCTCTGTCACCTCCGGGGAAAGGTCCTTGGGACTGGGAGCTTCCGAGGTGCAGGGAACCCGGGTCCAGAAGACACACTCTGCCCCAAGCACTGCTTCTTGCCTGGTGGTATAAGGTCCCCAGCTCTTGGCTTGCTCCCTTCTCCTACATACCCCAAGTCGGCCTCGAGGCCCAGAGCAGTCGCACACCCTGAGCCGCGCCCCACTCACAGGACTGTCCCCCATCCACCGTCACAAACATCTCAGAGGCAGGGTTACAGCACAGAAGGACATCACGCAATGCTGGGAACCACGGTCCAGACAACAGGCTGCACACGTTTCGGGGGGACACAATTCAATCCAGAAAACTCAGCACAGAATTTTCAGGACAGAATTTGTCCCACTTTTTCATGGTTGTGAGTCTCAGCTTCCTTCGTCTTCTTGGGACCTTGCTGCTGTCCTGGGTGTTTTTTTCAGACTTGCTGCTGGTGGCCAAGTCAGTCCTGACTGGCAACCCCGCATGCCTGGAGCAGGAAGTGCGCCATGTGGGGTCTTCTGGGCTGACACCTTCGCAGGAGACCACCAGGCCTTTTCTGGGAGAAGACTCTCTGTCAATTCTTCGTGCTTGGTCACTTGGTGTCATCCCAGGTGTTAGGCACAGATTCTCACCGCTATCGTTTCAGTGACTACATGTCAAATGGTCGGGTGTCCCAGTTTGCTGCCCTAAACTGACCTGAGCCTAGTCACCAAGACCGTCAAAGGCCCCTTCCAAGGAGAAGACACACTTTCATCTTCCTGAAGAGAAGTCCCTTCTCCGTTTCAGCCCGGAGAAAACCACCGACCTCGTGAGCTGTGTCTGCTGTGTGTCTGTCTGTCCGCCTCCAGCTAAGGAAGGTGCTCGTGTCTCCCACCCAAGGAGCGGGAAGGCGGGTGATCACTCACGACGAAAACTGAGGTCGCCCTGAGTCGGAACCAGCTCTAGGGTGACGGCTTTGGAGCCCTCATTACTTTAGTTGGGGTTGAACCCCCCATTGTGTTGGTTGGGTTTTGGGGTCCCCCATTATGTTAACTGGGTTCGGGGCTCCATATTATGTTAATTGGATGTAAACCCCATTATGCTGATTGGGTTAGGGACCTCATGATGTTGATTTGCTTTAGACCTCCTTTCTGTTAATTGGGTTTGGACCCCGTCATATTAATTGGGTTTGGACTCCCGTTATATTAACTGGGTCATTCATTAGTGGGGCGAGCTCTAAATCTCATCCCTTCTGAGTCATAAACAGAGCAGAAGGGATGCAGAGACACTCAGTGGGGGCAGGGGGAGCAAGCAGACAACAGAGACAGCGCCTCCCAGGCTTGCTGGAAGCTTCTAGAAGTTGAAATAGACAAGCAACAACCTTACCCTGCCGCCGGTACCCTGAATTCAGACTGTGCACCTCCAGAGCTGTCAGAAAATGCACTTTTGTTCTTTCAAGTCACCCTTTGCGGTGTTTGTGTTCTAGCGGCTGAGACGCTGGGCCTGGGCCCTCCTCTGGGGGTGCTGTGAATGTCTGGGAGGCCTGGCGGTGTAGTGGTTAAGGGCTCCACGGCTCTTCAGAAAGTCAGCGGTCCATCATCCAGACACCCCTCAGAAACCCCGTGGGGCCCTTCTGCTCTGTCCTCCGGGGTTGCCATCTGTCACAATCCAGTGCACAGCAGGGGCTTTGTTTTTCTAAACTGTGACCGAGTGAAAATGTACAACCCAGTTTAAGTTATCGTGCCCCCCCGTCTGCAGCCCCTTGTGCTCCCCTGGCCCGGTGACCGCACACCCCTCCTTTCCGTTCTGCATCTGTCGCATCCTCTTAACAAGCTCCTGTCCCCTCCTCTCCTCCACTTCTCTCTGTTTTTGCTTTTTTGATAAATATTTTAGAACAAGACACAGGTGTGGTTTGTAGACACTCTGGAAGCGTGCGGTACCACCAAACCAGGCTCTGTGGAGGGGTTCAGGTTCAATTCCATGATGTGAATTTTGCCTTACACCAAAGGAAAAAGAAAAAACACCCCAAACCGACTGTCCAGTAGCTTCTGTCTCACAGTGACACTACAGGACAGAGTAGAACTGCCCCCTAGAGTTTCCGAGGAGCCGGGTGGATTCGAACGGCTGGCTTTTCGGTGAGCAGACGTAGCACTAACCACTGTGCAACCAGGTCTCTGTCAGCCCTGAACTGACACGATCCCCCGACGTCGCCCAAAGCACGTGACTAGATGCTGGAGAATTCTGCTGTTTTAAAAATTACCCAGGTGACATCGCGCAGAGAGCTGTGACTCTGAAGTTCAGATGAGACACGTGGCCGCCGTGAGACTCGGTTAGAGGGACAGGACAGCTGGAGCGGACGTTGTGAGGATGTCACCACAAACTGCAGAATGTCACTAATGTCATTGTCATTGCACGTTACGGGCAGGCGTCCCTGAAAGGGAAGCTCTTTGTGTGCGCTGTCACCAAAAAGACAACCAGGTATTTCTTAAAAGAAAGAAGAAGTGTGGAACCCGATTCTAGATTTCCGCACTTGGGGTCTTTACTTGTCAGAGTCAGCTGGACGGCCGCTGGCTGTCTTGAGGGGCTTGGGGGACCCCGCAGTTCACCGACACGGCCAGCCACGGCCTTGGAGTGGTGGCGTCAACAAGAGCCACACCCGCAGCGCGGTGGCCCGTCCAGTCACCCCGTGAGACCCAGCGGTCGGCCGTGACTTTCCAACAAAGATGAGAAGGTAAGGGGGCAGGGGAACAGAGACGAAACAGCCAGCACGGAAACTGAGAGAACGTTCGCCCACTGTGAGGAATCCATCCAAGGCCGCTGAACAACTCGTGAGGGAACTGGAGAAGAGAAACCAAGTGGCTGTGCAAACCCTCACCCCAAATACATTATTACTATTATTTTAAAATGATTAGGTCACGAGTAGACCTCCCTGAAGAAGGGAGAGGCAGGATTGCATACGGTGGCCACCTTCACCCCAAAGGGCGGCACCCCGAGACCAGAGCAGGAAGCAGGAATTCCGGTGGGCACGGGATATGGGGAGATTTCTAGGAAGACCGCTTTCTAGTTGTTGGGTACTAGGGAGAGGTCAGTGTGCAGACATCAGCAATCAAAGAACGACCTTATTTTTTTTTAAAAGAGTGGTATTGTGATTAAGTGAAAGTTTTCAATCTAAGTCATTTTTCCGTATAAAACCCGAGCACCTGCCTCTCTGCAACTCCGTCTGCTCTCCTCACCCTGTGACAGCAAACTCAGCCCGTCTGCTCTTCAGTCCCAGTGTCTGCTCAGCCCGCACTTGTCCCCTCCTCTCCACCCTCTCCTCTCCCCTCTGAGAAGAAACCAGTTGGACAGCCTCATATACATATAGACACACACATGTATATATATGAAGCCATAAAGTATACACGCCACATGCATAACTGTCCCCACGTCCAGTCCATTCCTTGTCTGAAGTGTTGGCTTCAGTATCGGTTTCAGCTTGGGGCTCCCAGCAAGTCTGGGGGCCATATTCTCAGGGGACCCTCCAAGGAAAAGCCTTATGTTTTGTAAGGCTCCAAGACATAGTCCCCAGTGTGGCCATCACAGAAATACCACAAGGGGGTGGCTGTCATAAACAGACACAAATTTCCTCGTTGTTCTGGAGGCCAGGTGTCCACATTCAGAGGGCCAGCTCTTGGGAAACGCTGTCTCTGGATTGGCTCTGGGGGAAGGTCCTGCTCCCAGCTCTGTAGCTCCGGTGTTCCCCGGTTCCTCAGTAACCTCCAAGTGGCATCTCTCCTTCATGCATTGCGGTCCTGGTCCCCCCTTCTGTAGCTCTGATACTGCTGAGTTCCTTGGTGATCCCCACATGGCATCTGTCTTCCCTCCGTCCATGGTCTTTCTCCCAGCTTCTGCAGCCCTGGCGTTCCCAGGTCCCTGGTGTTCCTGGGTTCCCTAGCGTTCCCGGGTTCCCTGGCTTTCCTAGGTCCCTGGCGTTCCCACGTCCCTGGTGATCCCCACATGGCATCTGTCTGTGGTCCTGTTCCCAGCTCTGCAGCCCTGGCTTTCCCATGTCCCCAGCGTTCCTGAGTCCCTGGTGTCCCCAGGACCCTGGCGTTCCCGTGTCCCTGGTGTTCCTGGGTCCCTAGCAATCCACAAGTGGCGTCCCCCTGTCGACCGTCACTTGTCTCGGTGTCCGTGGCTGCTGTTTGTTGCCGTCTCGGTGACGCTGTGGGTGGCGGTCCTGCGTGCACCGAGTTAGACTGCCCCCAAGGTTCTCGAGACCACAACCACCTTTCAGGCAGGTTTTCAGGCCTTCCTTCCAAGGCGCCTCCAGGTGCCAGCCTCTCACGCAGCGGGCAATCCCAGGATCGCTTCACTAGGATCCCTCTGTCTCTGTGTCCGGGCAGCTGCTCTCCAGATTCCCAAGTGGTTCCCTTTAATACACTATTCTGGCGTGCCCTCCTTAACATAACAGAGGAAACCGCATCCCCAGAGAGGATTACCGCATTTCACTCGAATAACACACACTTTCTGGGTTTGTCCAGCAGCCTCCCTCCTCCCACCGGGGCTCCCACACCTTTGCCAGCAGCCAATCCTCTTTTGCCAGTTTGGGGGTGGGGAAACTCTAATTCTGCAGAACTCTTCTTCGGGACCGAGGTCGTGCAGCCAGCAGCCGGGGCGCCCTTGGGACACGTGTTACCAGTTGGGCAGCAACAGCCGAGTGCTGTTTGCTGTAGGAAATCATGAGTTGTTCCTAGGCCACAAGTCAAGGATGCCTGAATTAGGCTCTCCGACTCGGCAAGCGACCCCGGACACAGGCTGAGTTAGCATGGGAGGCAGGCCAGTGCCCCCCTGGGCTGAGGGGCCGGAGTCACAGGGCTCACCGAGGGAGGGAAGACCCCAATAGAAGGGAGCCAGGAGCTCGGGGGACGGAGGGGGGAAGGGATGGAGGGAGGGGAACCGTAAGAAAACACTTCGTACAAGAAAACAAAGACAAACCCAGAAATCGTGCATTATTTGCATAAAATAAGGTCCATCCACAGGTGCGGAGAGTTGGATCCCAACATCATTTTGTGGGGGACAAAACTGAATCCCTAACACCCACTTCCAGCAGAGCAGGGTGTCTTGTGTTCCTGAGCTTAGGGCACTTGGTCACCAGCTAAAGGGATGGCTCACAGAGGACACACAGAAACATTTAAAAGGAAAGACCACTGTCCCACCCCCTGGGGCTGTCCCCAGCACCAGGGACAACTCCAGGACGCTGTGACGCTCCTGTACAAACCCCATCGCGTCCTCGGTGCCCGTTCTGTCCCTGTGTCAGGCGCAGGCGCACGTTCTCATCAGCCCCCCACGACGTGACTGTATCCAGACCCAGGTGCTGGGAGGCGGGGGCACACGTTGGCTGCTGAATTCGTCCTCCGGATGAGGCGGCTCATCCAGTGGCCCGCCTTCAGGACCTGCATTACCAATTGACCAGCAATGGCCGAGGGCTGTTTCCTCTCACAAATAATGATTTTCCTCTGAGACCACAAGTCAGGATTGCCTAAATTAGGCTCTCGGACTGGGTAAGTGGCCCCAGACGCATGCTGGGTTAGCGTCGGCAGCAGGCCAGTGCCCTCCTGGGCTGAGGAGTCGCTGTCACAGGGGCTCAGTGACGGAGGGAGGACCCCAGGAGAAGGGGGCCAGGGGCGGAGGGGCGGGAGGGCAGGAGGCGAACCCCCGCCTGTGTGTGCAGGCGCAGTGTGGCTGATGGTCGGCGGCTAACGGCCCAACAAATGCTGTTTGTGGCTCTAATTTACTAAACACCGTGAGGGGGAACTGGAGGTCATTCGTTTTCACATCAAGATTTATGTGTGGGGCTGACAACTAATTTCCACCATTCGTCCACTGAGCTGGTGAGCAGGCGCGCCTCACGGGCCACCGACCCACCAGCCCCTCCTCACGCCAGCCCCCCTTTTAGCTTTTCTCTTTTCCTTTCTTTTGCTTGGACCCACACAGACATGAGCGGCCTCTGGGCCAGTGAGTCTGGGTGTCAGTGGCCAGCAAGGGCAGCCACGTCCTGCACCCCTTGGAGCAGGCCAGGAGGCCAACCAACCGACAAACCCACGGCCGTCAAGCTGACCCCGACTCGCAGCAAACCTATAACACAGAGACGAACTGCCCCAAGAGTGTCCAAGGAGCGCCTCGCGGATTTGAACCGCCAACGTTTTGGTGAGCAGGCGTAGCTCCTAACGGCTGTTCTGCCACGGCACCTATTATGGACTGAATTGTGTCTCCCCCAAAATACGTGTAGCCATGTGGCTGGGGCATGATTCCCAGTATTACGGGATTGTCCTGTACTTTGTGATTTTGCTGTGCTGTGTGTTAAAGGATTGGGGGGACTGGCAATCCCTTCATGGGATCCCCTCCCTGCTCCACTGTAAAGGCAGTTTCCCTGGAGGATGGCTTGCTGCACCCTTAATCCTTTCATCCTGCAAGAGATAAAAGGAAAGGGAAGCAGGCAGAGAATCGGGAACCTCACACCATCAAGCAAGCAGCACCAGGAGAAGAGCACATCGTTCAGACCTGAGGTTCCTGTGCCAAGATGCTCCCTGGACAAAGACTGATGCAATACCAGACTTTCCTCCAGAGCCAACACGGGGGAAAGCCTTCCCCTGGAGTGCTCACCCTGAATATGGACTTGCAACCTACCGGACTGTGTAAGAATAAACCTTCCCTTGTTAAAGCCACCCACTCTGTGGTCTTTCTGTGAGAGCAGCCCTAGCTCACTAGAACAGAACTGAAATGTCAAGCCAAATCCACGGCGGCTGAGTGGATTCCAACTCACAGTGACCCTGCCGATCAGAGCAGAACTGCCCTGCGGAGTTTCCAAGGAGACCCCGGAGGATTTGAACTGCTGACATTAGGCAAGCGGCCACAGCACTAACCACTGCACCACCAGGGCTTCCTGCAGGTTGGAAGGCACTCAGAACACATAGCAGACACAACAACGGAATGTGAAAACCAGACGCAACCCGCTGCCCCCGACTGGACTCCGACTCACAGGAGACAGCGGAACTGCCCCAGAGCGTTTCCAAGGAGCACCTGCTGGGTTTGAACTGCCGACCTTTGGGTAGCAGACGTAGCGCTAACCGCTGGGAGGCCAGGGTTTCTGCAGGGCTGACGAGATGTGCAGACTCCCTAGGCACTCAGGTCTGCCCCCTGGGACAGCGTGGGCGTCTGTGTTCTGTACAGTAGGGCTGTGCAGGGGACTTGATTTATCTCGGGAAGTTGGGGGCTCAGCAATTGTTGACAACTGTCTTCAAGTCGGACCCTGACTCATCGTGACCCAGAACCCAACAGAACAGAACGCTGTGCCACCCCTGAGATCCCTCGGGGGACGGGACGGGGGGACGTGATTCCCAGACTTGTCACTTTGCTGTTTTCAGGAGCAGGTGGCCAGGCCTTTCTCCCTCGTTCGTGTCTGTCTCAGCTCTGCGGACACCTGTTCCATGTCAGGACAACATCCACGCCTCCAGGGATGGACGGGGCTGGCTGTCCTGGGGGTGTGCTGGCCGGGAATCGAACTCAGCTGTCCCTCGTGTGGGGTGAGAATTCCACCACGGAGTCACCGCTGCCGGAAAAATCATATCAAACCAGCCGCTGCTCGGTTGACCCGGGCCCCGTGGTGGCCGTGTGTGTCACAGAACAGAGCGCTGCCCGGTCCTGGGCCGTCCCCACAGTCAGCTGCCCGTTCCATCACCGCTGTCCCCAGAGTTCTCACTGGCTAGTTTTCCAAAGTTGATCACCAGGCCTTTCTTCCAAGTCTCTCTCAGGCAGAAGACCCCGTGAGACCTGCTTGACACCCCAAGTGATGAGCTGGAGTCTCAGGTGCCTGGCCCACCCTTCAGAGCCGTTGTGGAACTATTTCTGGAATGGCCACTGTGCACGATGGCACGGTGGGAAGTTTACAAAGTTAATTGTCTAGTTGTCTGAGGGAGTTTTTAGCCAGTACACAAATCGCTGTATGGGGACACCCACTGCGCTCACCTGATCTGGCCCCGAGGGCTTTTTTGTTGACCTGCAGACAAAGAAAATACGGTAAGGAAGACGTGGATGAGAGTCAGGACATCCAGGGCCATGCGATGGCAGCTCTGAGGCCACTCTAGAAAGAATTCCAAAACGGCTTTGAAGGGTGGACGGGGCCCTGGTGTCGGGGCCCAGCTTCCCACGGGGATGACGCCCCAGGTGACAGTCAGCAGTGAGGTGCCCAGCACTCTTCCTAGGGTGAGTTTGCAGACTGCACGGGCAGTCCTCCCGTGTGGCCTGCTTTCGGGAGGGCTGCGTCCACGGACCTCGATGGCTGACTAAGCGGAATGAAGTCCCAGGCGGCTACGGCACCCGATCAACTGGCCAGGACCCGTCTCTTCCCGCTGAGTGGGGCACAGCACCTGGATGGGAAGGACGTACCTCAAGGCATCCGCGCGGAATTCCAGCCGGAGGGGAGAGAGAAAAACCACGCAGAGTCAAAAGAAATACCATCTACGAGACACAAGCGTGGGACCCACAACCGAATCAGCCGCAGTCTCTGGCACACGTCGTCGAGTGCGTTTCCACTCCTGAAGACCCTGCTCAGGATGGGACGGAACGCTGCCTGGTCCCGCCCTGTCCTCACCGCTGCTGGCAGCCGCTGGGAATCCATCCTGTTAAGCATCTTGCTTGTTTTTCCCACTGACCCTCTGCTTTACCCAATAAGATCTCCTTCCCAAGGGGCTGCCCAAAGCACAGGAGACTAAGCCTCCCCGTGTTGGCTTCTAGGGAGTATTCCGGGTGTGCTTCCTTCAAGACAGATTTGTCAGTAATGCCAGAAAACAGAAGGCAGTCCAGCCTTCCCTTCAGAGTTCCGGGGGAAACTGATGTCCAACCTGGAATTCCATAACCAAGCCAATGATCAATTTAGAAGGAGACCATTTCAAGCATGCAGGAACTAAAAAAAACAAACACAGAAAAAACACTTCCACAAGTGGTTCACTGAGGATAACTTTCAGCCTTAAGGAAATGACTCCCTTGGGACCTAGATGGATCAGAAATCATCAAAAACTGAGAGGCTCCAGAATAAAAGATTCCACGGGAAAGCTGGACAGTGAATAAGGAAGAAGAACTGAGGCCTTTGAATTGTGATGCTGGAGGAGAATGTTGAATGCCCCGTGGACCACCAAAACAAACAACCGATGTGTTCTGGAAGAAGGGCAACCAGAGTGCTCCTTGGAAGCAGAGATGGCGAGACGGTGTCTTACACACTTTGGACATGTTCTCAGGAGGGATCAGTCCATGGAGAAGGACATCGTGTTTGTTCGAGTGGAGGGTCAGTGACGAAGAAGACCCTTGTGAGACGCACAGACACAGTGGCCTCAACCACGGGCTTAAGCGTAAAAACAATTAGGGGCATGTCCCAGGAGAGCACAGTGCTTCACTGTGCTGTGCACGGGGTCGCTGGGACTCACAACACACACAGCGGTGCCGAACGAAAACCACAATGGGATGAAAGATGAGATTTTATCTTTAGGAATGCCCAAGTTTGGGGGATGAGAAGAAGGGCTAGGAAATCTGAGATGCTTAGGTGTTTTATCAAAATACTCACTTATCTTTCTACAGGGCTGGGGAGGGGTGGATACACGAGAAAGGAAACCTGTCTAAGTTTTACAAACAGTCCCAAAGATGCATCATTAAAAATGGAAAGCTGCTGTAGGGCTCAGCTGATGAAAAATCTTTGGAAACAGCAGCGAAGCCTGCACGGGGTTTGTAACATAGCCACACCACTTAATTGTATAATTAAAGTGGAACTTTGCATGTTATACACAACTTACTATAAGAAGAAAATTTTAAAAAATTGTTTTTTCTGCGAGGAATGGGACAGGTGGATGGGGTAGGGGATGGTCTCTCTTTACTTCATCGCTGGGTGTTACAAACTGTCACCATGCCCAGCTGTCGATCAGAAGGTTGGAGATCAGAGTCCCCCGAGGCCTCCGGGGAGAGATCAGAGTCCCCCAGGGGCCGCTCAGGAGAAGGTCTTTGCAAAAAGATGGTCACAGTCGTCTAGCACCGGAGGCTGTCCAACGTCAGGAGGAACAGGGGCCGGGCGGCCCAAAGCTGATTCCTAAGACGTGGGCATCAGACACACCTGCACTCTCCAAATGGCTGTCGGGTTTTGACGGCACCTGTCCCTCCCATGACACACTCTGCTCCTCTTCTGCGTTCCGTGATCCATGCAGCGGCCACACGGGGTTCACAGATCGTGCTGAGAGGGAAGCCGTTGTCCTAGGCACCTCACGCCGCTAACCACAGAGACACCACAAGCGGACGGCTGTCACACAGAGAAATTTTATTTTGTCGCGGTCCAGGAGGCTAGAAGTCGCAATGCAGGGCGTCAGCTCCAGGGGAGGGCTCTCCTTCTCTGCTGGCTGTGGAGGAAAGTCCTCGCCGCCAGCCATCGCTGGACGGGGTGCTCCTGAGGCTCAGGAACCCCGGGTCTTTTGCAAAGGACACGCTGAGCTCCCGCACGGCTTCTCTCCTGGCGGCATGAGGTCCCAATTCTCCGTGGGCTTCCCTTTCCTTTATGTCCCAAGAGATTGCCTCCTTTCTTCCATCTGCTTCTCATCCTGTGTCTTTCTGTCCAAAAGCCCTCTGCGGGGCAGGCTGCCGGGCTCCACAACTCCATGTCAATCCCAAGGTGTGGCCCCTCCCACCACAAGCACACACTGACCAATCCCTGCTCTGCTGGCCACAGGCACCTCATTTGCATAGCAGGTCACAGGCACCTCATTTGCATAACAGGCCACAGTTCACCTAATTTGCATAGCACATTGGCCAATCCCTGCGCAGTGTCTACCAGTCACAGGGGGGCAGCAGCCTAGGACCCGATAAAACGTTTCAAACCCTAAGTCATCCACAGCTGACTCAGGAGAGGCCGGTCAATCTGAAGAAAAGTAACAAACCCTCCTGGCGAGAAAACTAGGGCCAAAGGAGCTGCTCAGAGTTTAGGAGAAAAATCTCCCCAGTTGTTTTCTTTTCAAAGAACTGGAGAGAAAGGCCACAAAAAGAAATCATTTGACTGAACACCTGAGCATCTGACCCCTGAAAGTCTGCTATTGGAGACCTCGGGGTGCCCAATTCTACTCTGACACATGGGGTCACGTGAGCTGGCAGGGACTCGATGTCAACTGCTTTTTATTACGTTGTTTTGTTATTGTTATGTACCTATGTTGCTTGGGAGAAACAAAACTATGTTTCTACGGATCTGCAAAAACTTTAGAAATTTTGGAATCCCCCTGTGTACCGTGAACTCCCCCATTCTGACTCCGATGTTAGAAAGATGCCACCAACCCCAGGGAAAGTCACCAGGAGAAGTCGCTCCTCACCAGCAGGTCCCTGCATCAGGGTCTGTGATTGGTACCAGTCTGCCCTCACCAGAGACATCCAGACGCTAAAGCAGCCCCTGCAGAAACGGGGAGAAGGCCCCCAAGACCCCGTCATTCACGGTACAGGGGTCCTCTACCCCACAAACACAGTCCGGGAAGGATAGGGAAGCAGCGATCCGCACACAGAACCCGTCTTGTTTCTCTTTCAAGCAGGTTTACAGATAGCCGCCAGGGAAACACCCTGAGGGCTGTTCTCTGCAGATCTGTTGTTGTGGGGTGTCACCAAGTCTGTGTCAACGCACCCCGACCCCCGTGACCAAGAACAACTGCTTCACACAGTTCCCTAGGCTGTCACGTGTGTGGGAGCAGGTGGACAGGTTTTGTCTCCTGCAGGGTCTCTGCTCGGTTTGAACCCCTGAGCTTTGGGGTCAGCAGCTGGGCATGTAGCCCCTGACCCAGCAGGGTTCTTCCTGGGCACAGAGCAACTAAAATGTGCTTACAGACAAGCACTCCTTAAAAAGTGGGTGTTTGGGTCAGCTAGTGCTGCTGTCACAGACACATCAAGGGTGGGGGTCTCGGTCACCTCATGCCACTGTCAGAGAGAAGCCACAGGTGGGTGTCTCAGTCACCTGCTGCTGCAGTCACAGAGATACCACAGCACTAGGTGACTGAGACCCCCACCTGTGGTATCTTTGTGACAGCAGAACTAGCTGATCGAGACCCCCTGCAAACATTCACCTAAAACACAGTTCAAACCAACGAGCAGCACTGTGGACCCCAGTGGCACCTGCCACAGCCCGTCACAGGAACGGAGCGGTACTGGACGGCATTTCTTTCTGCCACGCATGGAGTGGCGGTGAGAGGGGACAGCTGACTCCACGGGCAGGGAACAATGGCCTCATGTGCCCGGCCGAGAACGGCAGCACATCTTTCTGGGGGACGCAGCTCAGTCACCTGCATCTCCGTCAGCCTTCATCTTCCTTCCTTCTGCAGAGTGGGGAGGAAGCAGACTCCCGACCGAGGAGAAACGGCTCATGACAAAGCGGAGGCCTTCTGGACTCTGTCCTTGCTGGGAGCAGACCAGAGATGTGAATGGCCTTGGGGACACTGCTGGTGACCCTTCAACACATCATCGGACGTGTGAGGGCAGGAAGGGAACAGGCTGCTCCCTCTCGGCAGAGTTGCGTTTGTTACATTAAGGCGGCAAGCCCAGCCTGCGAGGAAAAAGGATCATTTTTTATGCTGTTTACACATTACGGGATCCCAGGGGACTCCTTATATGGGGTCATAAACATATCAGCCGCCATGCACAAACGTCGAACGATGGGAGCGTCTGCAGGCAGGCACCGATTAATTGATTTCTAACGGGCGTTCTTTCAGGCACTCAGGCTCCGATGCTCTCCGGCATCAGTGCTGGGTAACGGCCTTGCCTGTTTCACAGAATTAAATCAAATCTGCTTTCCCCCACAGGTCATTGTATCCTCTATTTGGGGGCAGGGATTACAGTTTAGGGGATCCACACAGCCCAGCCTTCGGGTGCCGGCTCTGTGCCCAGAGATGGAAACGCTGTCCAGTCCTGAGTCACCGCCGGGGTCTGGTGTGGGCCAGGATGTGCAACCCGGACGGTGTTCAGGGGCTGAGCTCAAAAGTCGATGGCCAGGACGTTGTGCCCGGTCCGCCTGGGTCTGGGAGCCCTGCCGAAGCGCGTCCTGAGCAAGAGGGACCCGCCTTACGAGCCTGACTGAGAGACGGGCGTTGGGTGCATGAGAGACGCACTGCCGGGGAACGGGACCCGCGGGTGGCGCAGTGGTTAGGGCTGCGTGTGCCCACTGAAAGCGCAGCGGTTTAGACCACCAGCCGCTCCTTGGCAGCTCTGGGGGGCAGCTCTGCTGTGTCCTGCAGGGTCGCTCGGACCTGGAATCAACCCCACGGAAATCGGTTTTTCTTTTTTTTTTGGTCCTACATGCAGAGAGCATGACCACTGCACCGCCCGATGCTCGGAGGGCGTGACCATGGCACCGCCCGATACTCGGCGGGCATGACCACTGCACAGCCCAATGCTCGGAGGGTGTGACCACTGCACCACCCGATCCTCGGAGGGCTTGACCACCGCCCCTGTTACTCTAAAAATAAACCAGAGCAAGCCTGCCGCCCAGACCCTGATTCCAATTCGGAGCGACCCTACAGACGCAGTGGGACAACCCGATGGTGACCTTTAGGGACAGCGCCCACTGCGTCTTTCCCCCTGGGGCGTCTGTGACTCCAAACCGCTGACTTTTCGGTTTGCGGCTGAGCGCTTTAACCGCTGAGCCACCAGGGCTCCTGCTCTGATGATCAAGCCCCCCCGGCCGGACCCAGCGCGTCCGTTCGGCCCTGCAGGATGGAGGAGTGCGGGCCGTGGCGTCTCCCAGGGGCGCCCGGTGGGTCTGAGCTGCTGGCCTTTGGGTGGGCAGTGTGAGCACCCCAAGCCCCGCACCACCAGGGTGTCCCCGCTCTGGAAATATGCACGATTACCTAACAAATGCCCGAAACCACCTGGTCCACTGCGGTTTATGGGGCCAACAGACGAAAAATCACGGTCCCGTGACCCACGTCACACAGCGCACTGACATTCAAACAACACGATGCTGACACGTTGCATCCACCAGCCTTGCTTTAGAAACAGGTCTCTGGGCAGCACAGGCTGTTTGTGAGGGGACTGACCAAACGTCCGAATTCCGAACCCCCCCAGGGGCAGCCAGAGGCAGGGACCCCTGGGGGGGCCGCCGCGCTCTGTGACCGCGGGGTCAGCGTCAGTGGGCGGTGGCCGGCGGCCTCGGGGTGTTTCAGTGTGGCTGTGTAAACTTGGACTCATGGACAGTTCACCATCTTCTCTCTGTTTCAGGGACACTTTTGAAGGAGGTGGTGATTTGTTTTGACCAGAGGGACCACCCTACTTAATAAATATTTGGACTGAAGCCTCATTTGTTTGGAACTACATGACACGGACCTCTTTTTCCTTCCGGGGGGAGTTTCTGCCCTCACTGGGATGTCTGCTTTACGGCAGTCTGGTTTGTCTTTTGGGCGCGGGGGCTTCTATGTTTCCTGTACCAGGATCTCTTCTTTTCCGGACAGAGAAAGGTGCTGAGTGACCAGCAGTGTCCCTGGGAGGCCAGCTTGCGGCATCTATGGCTTCTCTGAGCGGGGACACCTCAGGATGGTCCTCTTTGCCAGACACACACCCCTCAGCTGCAAAGCCAGAGCCCACTGGAAGAACTGTCCTGACGGTGGGCTTCCAAGTCCTCTCGTCTGCTGCAAGCCAAAGTCATCCAGAAGCATGTGATGAGAGTGGCCTGGTCCTAAGGGAAAAAAGCAAGCACCGGTGATGTCAGAAAAATAAAATTGCAACATCTTTTTTTTCCCTGGGATGTTCCCACAGATGCGATGAGCGGGGGTGCTGAGAGAGGACCCCAGGGTCTGAAGTAATCGCCCCCACTCCCCCTCCCGCAGCTATTAGGGGCTTACACGTTTAAACACTTGAGGAGAACAATGCAGACAAAACCTGGGTGTTTACCCAGCTCGTAATTACCAGTCAGGCAGCCGGCAAACCATCATTGTTTGAAGGGACGCCTAACCACCCTTCCTCGACCAAATAAATTGCTGTAATACTGCAAGATTATTTGTTACGAGGTCAAAATAAGTGAAATCACAGCGTGGCCGTCAATCAGCCTGGGAGTGCCTCTAATCACCCTGTCTCCATTAAGCGGGAATCATGATTGCTGGGAAAGTCCTGTCGGTCCTAATCCCTGCAGACTGGTGTTCTCTCGTTAGATTGTGGGAAACCAGCCCTGATCCAAACGGGGTTGTCACGATGGGGACGCTTTACAACGACATAATTATCGTCTGTAAAGCCTGAATTGCAGGCTGGCTGTCTTGTCTGTGGATGGAAAATCGATTCTTCTTTTGGGCTCGTGGGCAGGCCCTCTTGAAAAATTCTAGGAGGAAAGACAAAGATTTTGGGGTGCAGATGGAAGCCCAAGCACCCAGTGAAGCAGGCACCTTGCAGCTTGATCTGCTTAGGGTTGGGGTGCTTGGTTTGTGAATTGTAACAAGGCCTGGTGGTGCACTGGTTAAGCACCAGCTGCAAACCAAAAGGTCGCCGGTTCAAGTCTACTACAAGAGACTCAGCAATCCGTGTGCTTTTGCAAAGGTCACAGAGAAACCTTATGGGACAGTTATAATCTGTCATCTGGGGTGGCTGTGAGTCGAGACCACTGCACCCTACAATCACGACATGGCTTGCAGAGGCTTCCACAATTCCCTGCTCTGACTCTGATTCTGTTCCAATCTGGAAAGTTCCAGAAAGCACTGTAGCCAGCCCACCGTGCTTCAGGTCTGAATATTTACGAGGAATTTGACTCACGGCAGACAACGGAAGGCGTCCTTCTGTGGGGCCGTCAGCACTCCACTGCTAGCTGAGAGCTCAGTGGTTTGAACACACCCAGAGGTGCAGCAGAGGAAAGGGCTGGCGATCCGCTCCTGAGACGTCACCGATCTGCTCCGGAGATGTCACTGCCTAGAGGGGCGGTCCTACAGGTCAGAGTCAACTCCGCCTCAGCTACGAGGCAGCGGGAGCCCCTGGGGGGAAAGAAGCAGACGGAGGTCCTGCTTGTGTGAGATCAGGGTGGAGCGTCGTAGGCTGGTGTTTAGGCCTCTAGTGCTGTTTCAGCAGGAACGCTACAAGAGGAAGGCTTTAAAAAGAGAAACTTTATTTGCCACGTGCAGTAGGCTGGAAGCCCAAATTCGGGGTGTCAGTTCCGGGGGGGCTTTTGTTGTCTGCTGGCTCTGGAGGAAGGTCCGTGTCACCAGTCTTCCCCGGGACTCAGAGCTTCAGAGGGACCGCTGTCTCGTTCGGCTTCTGGCACAGCTTCTTGGTGGCACGAGGTCCCCAAGTCTCGCTGCCAGCCTCCTTCCTTTCTATCTCAAGAGACTGCCTCAAGGGGCGATACAACCTCACACACTGCGTCCTTACACACAACGTCCTAGGGTGGACGTTGGCTGTCAGGTCCCACGGGCTGTGACTCTTCAGGACACCAGCGCGCCCACAGCCGACGCTTCTCTCACGGGCCCCTCGGACCTCCGGCTGATGGGTGACGTCTGGGAGAGGTTTAAGCTCTAAGTTTAATGAGCGTCCCGGAATGAACCAGCCCAGTCAGCCCGGCCCTTTATAGGAATTAAGAGTTTCATTCTGCATTGTTCCTGGCGTTGTCTTCAGGACCATCTGTGGTGGCCCTAAAGGACAGTCAGCAGTGGTAGCTGGGCACCATCTACTTCTACTGATCTCTGGGGGACAGATGACGTCACGGTCTGTGCAGACGGTCGGTCCCCGGAGACTCCTTTCTCTCCAGTCTTTAGGGTCCTGCACCCCCTTCTGCTCCACACTGACGGACCATGCAGTGCCCCTTGGATTCCCCCCCGGCAACAATCAACTGATTTCTACGGAGAGCTGTTTGCTTCCCAGCAGAAGAGTCACACACAGGTAGCTTCTGCCTTCTTTCTTCAAAGTGCTGCATGAATTTTATAGAGAGCTGTACCCGGAGTCAGCGGGGTGTCGGGACGGCAGCGGTACAGAGGGAGAACCCCCGCCCTCCGTGGGGGCACCCGGCTTGGACTCCCGGCCAGCGCCCCGCTGTCTTTTGGAAGACAGAAACCTTAGTGCTGCGTCCAGTGCACCTCGCATGTGCTGGTTTTCGGGGGCCAGCTCACCGCAGCGTTGCAGCCTCTCCTGGGGGCTCCAGCAGAATGCACTGGGTTGGGGTCTCGCATTGGCCAGAGTTCCGAGCTCCACAGCGTCTGGATGACGTGACCTGGTTTCTTCCTCCAGCTCGAGGTCTGTGGACGGGTGCCGGGGTCTGCCTTGGATGCCCAGAGCTTGCGGCCTCAGGGGCCCCCAGGTGGCCCTCCGACAGTGCAGTGGTCTCGATTTCACCACCTTCTGTGTACAGAGGACCTCAAATCCAGGACGCTGGGGGGGCCTCTTCCTACCACCCCAAGCTATGAGCACGTAAACACCATCAAGACTCACCCAGTCTGAGATTTGAACCCCTGAACACCTGGGGGACCCTGCTCAGTCTTATATCGTCACCTGAATGCCTGCAAGACCCTCACAGTCTGAGAACCGGACACCTGACCACCTTCAGGACCCTCCTAGTCTGGGGTCTGACGCCTGAGCACCTGAACATCTGCAAGGTTCTCCCCGGCCTGGGGCCCGATGCCTGCAGGATGCTCCCAGTCCAGGATCGGAATCCCTGAGCGCTGGCTGGGGTCTCCCAGCCTGGGCTCTGACACCTGGTGGTTGGCCCCTCCCCAAGGCTCCTGACGTGCAGTGGCCGTGCCCTCAGCCCCCTTCCACCTCTGACAGGTCCCAAGCCCCGAAGGGCCACACCGCCTTCCCACCCTTCAGGCAGAAGACCCTGTGTTTGCGGGGGAGGGGTACTTGAGCACCGGGAGGTTTGGAAATTGCAAACCCTTCAAGCATCCCTTCCCTCATCCTGGTCCCCTTCCCACTCAGATGGGGCATCCCACCCTGCAATAGGCCAGTGCGCCCCTGTCGGTGGACACCCCACCCTCCTGTGGGCAGCCCTGCTCCCCGGAAGGCTCTGGGGGGACGCCTTTATGCAGTGGACAGAAGCTCCTGTCTGCTGGGAGGGGGCAGTAGGATGCCTGCCCTCCAGCCTGGACCCCTGCCCTCTAGTGCATGCAGTAGCCAGCCTTGACAAGGGGTGGATGGGCTGGGGCCGGGGGCCTGGGACGTGCACAAAACACCGTGGCTTCAAGCCTGTCCTGTGCGGTGTTTGAGGGGGTGGGCCATTTCTGATGGATGAGCCCTGAGGGCAAGGAGGGGACCTGGCAGGAGGGAAAGCTGTTGTGAAGGAGGGGGAGACCCCATGCCAGGTAGGAGGTGGTCACAACACAGGGGCGGGGAGGTGGGCACGTCACAGGGGATGGAGGCACTGGGGTACAGACAGGTCTACGTCCCAGCTGAGCCTGGTGGACTGCTGGGCACGGCTTCTGGCTCGCCGTGCTGTGGGAGCTGGGAGTCCGGGCTGGGGTGGGCACTGCTGGGTAGAACGTCATCTAACACCTCTTGAAGAATTTTGAGATATACAAGGTTGGACAGTTAAGTTCGTGAACTCATTCTAGGAAAAGTGCTCCGTCCCTCATTGCTGAGTACCCGTGTGGCCGCCTTCCAAGTCCTCCTTGGGAAGCTACGCACGGATGCCAGCGAGTAGTGCGCCCTTCAAAGCCCTTTCTCTGGGAGGAGTTCCCAAACCTGATTGTCACATCTCATGCAATGACAACTCCAATGGCCATTCCACCAAAAGAGTTCCCAAATGGCTTTGAAGGGTGGATGAGGCGCTGGCATTTGTGCATACCTTCCCAAGGGGAGGACTTGGAAGGTGACCACAGGGATATTCAGCAGTGAGGCACGTAGCAGTTTTTTTCTAGGATGAGTCCATGAATTTCACTGCCAGATCTCATAATTCACAGACCCTGTACCTCACTCCTTTCAAAATGCACAATTCAGGGGCACGGAGCACCTTCGCCAAGTTAGACAGCCACCACCCTCTAATTCCAGAGCATTCTCATCACCCCCAAAGGAAACCGTGAGCCTGTGAGCACCCCCTCCCCCCAAAACCCGCCCTGGCCCAGCCCCTGGCGTCACCCATCCTCGGTCTCTCATCTACGGATGGGCCTGTTCTGGGCTTTCCGTATTCATGGAGTCAGACAACGTACGGTCTTAGTTGTCTGGCTTCTTGCAGGGGGGACGGCCAGCCAAGATGTTCTCAAAATTCCTCCACGGTGTAGAACTCACCAGCTAATTAGTCCTCTTTATGGCTGAGTGGTGCTCTGTTTTGCCAAAGCAAAACATCGTCTTGCTAAAAGGGAAAGACAGACTAATCAGAGGGACCCTCCGTCAGGTGGAGGGACGCACAAGCCACAACAGGGGACTCACACACTCCACGGAGCCCGAGGGTGGGGCAGGACCGGGCAGTGGTTTGTTCTCTCACAGACGAGGTCCCCTGGGTCAGATCCGACGTGATGGTGAGCAGCCGTAGCGGTCCACGGCGTTGGTGGGTCAGGCGTCGGTTAAAAATCTGGATTATCTCCTTTCTTCTTTCGCTGTCATCTTAATTTCTAGAAATTCTCTTTGCTTGAGTCTCCCTGGCCACGCCGGAGCAGCAAAGCAGAGACCATTGTGGGAAAGCTTAACCTTCTTGCGTGTTGGTGCCTGAGCTGCTGGATGGGACCCCCAGTGCCCTAAGAAATAAGAACAAGGCATCTTAGGTGACTGCTGGAAAGACTTCCCCATTTATGGACAGTGAACAGGGAAGACAAAAATTGACACCTGTGAACGGCGGTGTTGGGGGGGAATATGGAATGCTCCATGGACCCTCCCTGAGAACCAACAGAACATTCGGGGGGCTCCTGGGAAGCAAAGCCGGCGAGACTGCGTCTCACATACTTTGGACGTGTTGTCAGGAGGGACGAGTCCCTGGAGAAGGACATCATGCCTGCTAGAGTGGAGGGTCAGTGAAAAAGAGGGAGACCCTCGACCAGATGGATCGACCCGGTGGCCCCAACGACGGGCTTGGGCACGTTGCAGGACCGGGTGGGGTTTCATCCTGTTGTCTGCAGGACCGCTGTGAGTCAGAACCAACTCAACGGCACCTCACAGTAACAGCAACACCTCCGTTCAGGTGGCTCAATGGCATGGAAGTCCTTCTGGCTTGGACGCTGCCCCTTCTCCGTGAGGGTGCCGGGGCGCCGTGCCGTGGTCCTGACTCTTACCGGCAGAGGCCAGCCAATTGAGGCCATGTTTCCAGGCAGTGGATGGAGCTGGCAGCTGTGGCCGAGTTCTTTTCAAGCCGGGGAGGCCGCGTACACCACGGAGGGGAGCCATGCCCGGTTCTGCCCCCTCTGTGTCCCTGCTGGTCAGTTCCAGCTGCTGGTTGCAGTCTCTGTGCATTCTGGGGACCTCCCCACTGCGGGGCCACCTCCCAGCGCTGTGTCACTCACTGTCCTGCTGTCATCGCTAGGGTTTTCATGGGTTGATTTTGCAGAAGACGACGGCCAGGTCTTTTTCCCTAGTCTTTGTCTGGAAGTTCTGCTGAGACCTATCCACCAGGTGTGACCCTGCTAGGACTTGAAATCCTGGTGGCCCAACTTCCAGCGTCACCACCACGTGCACACAGCCACCGCAGTGCAGCAGACAGACAGACAGACAGACCAGGAAGTGGGGGTGGGTAGGAGGCCAGCTTCCTTTAGAGAAACTACCCTTGACATGGGAAGCCAGCGCCCTCCCCCTGGAGAGTGGAAAGTAACCCACCTAAAACGAGTCCGCTTCTAGGGAAACACACAGGTTTTTTTTTGTTTTTTTTTTTAAAAAATAATTGCTCGTTTGCATGAGAGTCAGTTGGGCTCGTTTAGCAAAGTGAGGTGCCTCCTCTGACCCCCTAATTAATAAGATGAAGGGATTCAGCTTGTGCGTCTGACACCGTGTCCCTCTCGGAGACCCCTCCTGCATGTTAATACACACCCGTGTGTCAGAAGGCAGAACACTTGTCTGTGCGCACGGGTCCCCCCTCCTTCCCCAGCCCCAGCCGGGGTCTTTACCAGGCAGATAACAAAGAGGAAGAAAAACTTAACAAATTACAGCTGAAACAAATCACCAGCACCACTGTTTTCAAATTATGATATTTCTGGGGAATTTCAGCCCGTTACATAAAAGAGAAGACAGCTGGCCCAGGGGGTTTGATAGTCAGGTTATGCTAATAAACAAGATTCATGCAAAATGCATAAGGTTTACCTTCCCCAGGAAGAGGGTTGCTGGTAATTACTCGGTGCGCTGAGCGCGGACCTCATTCCAAACAGATGCATAAAGCCCCCTTTACATTGCAGACTAATTACTTAGAGACAGTTGAGCACAAAATTATTTTCATCTGCTGGTGCATGTGGACGGCCAGAGATGAGAGCGGTGCCTTTCCCAACAGCTGGCTGGCACGCCGGAGAAGAAGCCCGGTGGTTGCGGAGGGTCGTCGCAATTTCTCTTTTCTTATAATTAGGTCTATTTAAGGGAACCAAGGGCCCGGCTAGCTTTTTTTTTCAATCCTGTCTCAGTGGTGGACATGAAGAAACTTAGCTGGGTTGGATAACAAAGAGAAGCTGAGTGTGTAGATCCCTGAGCTGTGAGGCTGAGGGGTCTCTGTCCCCACAAGTGTGAGTGCTGACCACGAGGGCTCTCGGGGAGCACGGGGGAGCCATCTCTGGCCACAGGGGAGTCCTCCTTTGATCTCGCTTCTTCTCTCGTTCTGCCCCAGCGGCTCTGCCGTCTTAATGAAGAGCTTGTGTTTCTCTAATGCTTCCCTTTCAAGTGGTGTCAGCAGCGTCCACACAGAGGACTGCAGAGCAGTGGGACAGACAACGGTCTTGCAGTTAGCGTTGGCCGATCCGCACGGAAAGGCAGCCTTGGCCGGGAGCAGGAAGTGGCATGCAGTGACCATACCACCCGTGGGTGAACGTCCACTGGCTGCCTGGCCTGGAATTCCCAAAGGTTCATGCCTCACAGCTTCCCACCAGGTGGAGGGTCGGAGTCCGCCCAGGTGTCCCAAAGAAGCCAGGTGGGCGGGTGAATGGAGGAGGAGGCACGGGTCAAGGGTCGGGGGTGGGCACAAAGCCAGCGCTGATGTTTCCAGGGGGTCCCTCCGGTCCTGGCTAGCCCTGGAAATCCACAGGGGCACGGGCTTGGGGAGTATGGACTCCTTGAGGTCCTTCCCATGTAAGGCTGTGGGTGCAGATAAACCAGCCCCAGCTGGGTGAGCCATCTCAGCACCTGACCTCAGCCACACCCTGTTGTGGTGGTTGTTGATAGGGTTTTCATGGGCTGGTTTTTGCAAGGTGGTTGCCAGGCCTTTCATCCTAGTCTCTTCCTAATCCCTCTTAGTCTGGAAGCTGCACTGAAATCTGTGCCACATCACAGCAACGTGCAGCCCCCGGGGATGGATGAGCAGAGGCTGTGCATGAGGTGTGCTGGCTGGAACTGAACCCAGGCCTCCCACGTGGAAGGTGAGGGTTCTGCCTCTGGACCACCAACGCCTCACTGCAACAGCACGGAGCAGCTCAAAGCTGGTCTTCGCCTGTGGTCCCCCGTGCCAGTAGCCCGTCAGTCTCTGAGCCACCACTCACACCCCTGATCACAGTCCCCGGTCCTGCCCCCGCCACCCGGCCCTGCATAGTGCCGGAGCCTGCTCCCTGTCTTCAGACCTCACTTTTCTGTCTCTCCTCTTCCAGGACCTTCCCTCTGCTCTCATATTCCAGGACCTTCCCAACTTTTCCCCTCATCTTTCAGGATCTTCTGTCTGCTGTCATCTTCCGAGACCTTCCCTCTCATGTTTATCTTCCAGGACCTTCCCAACTTTTTCTCTCCTCTTTCAGGTCCTTTCCTCTGCTCTCATCTTCCAGGACCTTCCCTCTCACATTTATCTTCCAGGACCTTCCCAACTTTTTCGTTCACTCTTTCAACCTTTCCAAACTTTACTGTTGTTGTCATCTTCCAAGACCTTTCCAGATTTTTGTCTCATTCTTATCTTTCAGGACTTCCGAACCTTTCCTCTTGCACTCATCTTCCAGAACCTTCTCATTCACTCTCACCTTGCAGCACTTTCCAGCCTTTCTTCTTCCTCTCATCGTCCAGGACCTTCCCAACTTTTCCTCTCACTCTTGTCTTCCAGGACCTTGCCTCTGTTCTCAGCTTCCAGGACTTTTCAACCATTCCTCCTGCTCTTATCTCCCAAGACCTTATCCCTGGCCCCCCAATACCATTTTACCTCTCCATAGCACCAGGGTGAAACCCAGGACAACAGAGAATTCTACATAGGTCCAGGAATTCTGCCTGGTGCACTCGGAACTTCTCCACCTTCTTCACCCTCTCCATGTCCTTGTGGCCTCTCTCTCCACCCTTCTCATGGCCCCTGTGTCCCTGGTCTCCCCCCAGGGCTCTTCCCATCCCCCTCACTGTGTCCCTGCCCTTCCCCTTGGGGGCATCTCTGCTCTAGATTAACTCCGTCTCACCCCACCTGTGCTCCTGTTCTGGGCAATGCCTTTCGCCAGGAGTGCCATGGTGAGGACGTCTGCTTGGCTGCCTCCTGCTGGTCACTGGGTCTCAGCTCCAACATCCCCTGTGTGGAGAGCTGTCCCTGTTGCCCCCTTAGTCACCCCATCACACTTTCTCATCAGCATACATGACCCTGTCCCTCCGTGTGACAGTGACGGTGACTTTTCAGTGTTGTGGCTTTCCACTTTGTGAATTCACCTACTGTAGAATGTTTGCAGTTGTGGGTGCTGAGGAGTCAGTGTTGGCTCATGGGGACCCCATGTGACAGAGGGACTGCCCACATGGGGTGTCCTAGGCTGTCACATTCCCGGGAGCAGATCTCCACGTCTGTACCCCAGACCTCCCACCTTCCAGGTAACAGCCGAGTGCTTACCCACTGCACCACAGGGCTCTGTCTCCAGCCAGTGTTCAGGGTGGTTCTGTGGTCACCATGGACACACAGAGCAAGGTGGAAAACACTCACGTGATGAGTGTGTGCCCAGCTGGGGCCACCCAAGGAGACGCTCTGCCCTCTGGTCTCCACCTTCCCAGGGTCAATACATGTCTCTCATGTGTGTTTTTGGGCTCTCTGTTGGTGACCATGCTGTTTCACAGAGCCCACAAGCACCATGGGGTGTCCCCAGGTGTGTGAAGGCTGGGACGTGCCTTACAGAGAGAACACGTGGGTTCAGACAGCTTTCTCGGGGTGCCCATGATGGCGCTGCTGTCCTCAAACTCCAGGAGAAGGGTCCCAGGGTACGGAACACAGAGGAAGAGGATGGCCGTCGCTGTCACCTGAGGCAGCTCCAGAGTGTCGTCAGGTACCGTCCACGGGGGGTGACGGAGCCGCGGGGGAGCAGGGAAAGCGCCTGCGTTTGCTGATTCCTGGGACAACGTCCCAGAGAAAGAACACGCAGCAGACAGCCCTAAGGTGAAGCTACCGACTGAGCCCACCAGGCAGCGGAGCAGGAGAGAACGTGGGGGTCCGCTCCCACGGAGGCAAACCCTTCCAAGACAGAAAAAGACACCCAAACCCACTGCTGTCCTGCTGGTTCCACACTCACGGAGACCCTACAGGACAGAGTGGAACGGCCCCCGCAGGGTGTCCCCACGGAGACTGCCGCAGCTCCCCCCGACCGAGGGCCTGGCGGATTTGAGCGGCCAACATTTAGGTTCGCAGCCAAGCGCTTAATTTCTGCACCACCACGGCTCTTTTTGTGAAACCAAACCAAACCCAGTGCCATCCAGTTAATTCTGACACATAGTGACCCTATAGGACAGAGCAGAGCTGCCCCATAGGAGCGTCCGGGGGATTGCAACTGCCAACTTTCCGGTAAGCAGATGGAGCTCTTAACCACCGCACCACGAGGGATTCCGATCTTACCCTTCGGTTCTGACTCACAGCGACTCTACAGGACAGAGCAGAACTGCCCCATAGAGGTTCCAAGGAGCGCCTGACGGATTTGAACGGCCGTCCTCCTGGTGAGGAGAGGTAGCACTGACCACTGCACCACCAGGGATTCCATCCCTCTGTAATTATGTATATGAGCTCATTGCCACCGAGTTGATTCAAACTCACAGTGGCCCCACAGGACAGAGTGGTCTACCCCATAGAGCTTCCCGGGCTAACAATTGCAGAACGACCATCTTTCTCCCATGAGGGGTGCTGGTGGGTTCTAATCTCCCACCTTGGGGTCTCCAACCAAGCACTTAACCCTTGTGTCTGAGACTAGGACACCCTCTGGGGGAGCTGCAGCCCACCAGACAGCACCCAGCCACCGCCACCACCTTAGACTTCAGGTGGGTTTCCAGGAGGTGTTCCGAGGACACACGCCACCTTGTCCCTTCCTGGTCCCTCCAAGCAAATGGGTGCTGCTCTCAGGAGTGGGGAGGGGGGACCGCCCCTTTATCTACAGATGGGGAATTCTGCATTCTGCACCTCCGCCAGGGGCTCCCTCAATCGCTCGTAAAGGAACCCTACAGCCGACTGGAGCAAGCCTGTTATCCCAGAGTCTGCATCTGATCAACATATTTTGCAAAGTAAAGGGTGTCAGGGTGCGTACTAATAAAGGAAGAAGGGGACTCTGTGGGTTTAGCTGAGTGTCTTTTCTTTACCCCCCAAGTAGCCGAGACTCTCCATCACGTTGTTTTCTCGCTGGTCCTCTCTGAGGTGTCTCCTGGGGCTCAGAGCCTGGACAGATGACCGGCCATGGGAGCCCAGTCCAGGGACGGGTGGAGGAGTCTCAGAGCTGTGCAGAGAGAGAGAGGAAGAGGAGGGGGCTTCTTGAGAACCCCAGGACTCCAGAGGCTGTAGAGAAGCCCCTGCAGGATGCACTGAGTTGATACAGTCTTGTTACAGTGAGACCAGTTTGAGAGACTGGACTTCTCCAGAGCCAGCTGGGGACCTGGTGGTGCAGTGGTTAGTGCTACCTCTGCTCACCAGGAGGTGGACGGTTCGCATCCCCTACACCCTCGAAAACTCTATAGGGCAGTTCTGCTCCATCGTACAGGGTTGCTATGAGTCACAATTGACTCGAGGACAGGGGTTGGATTCAGCTTAAGCCAACTGGAGGAAATGGGGGGACATAAGATGTGCCCACCAGCACCCCGGCTCAGCCATGTGGACTTTTCTGCTTCTTCCTTGTCTAGTTTGCCCGTCCTGACGTGACCTCTTGGGTTGTTCTGTCCATCCATCACGCTGCGGTGGCTGGCGGGTATCTGCAATGCTGGAAGCGATGTCTCTGGAGTTGCAGACATCAGCAGGGTGACCCATGGGGGGCCAGGTTTCCGCAGAGATTCCAGACTAAGAAAGTCGGAGGAAAAGGCCTGGCAACCTGCTTCTGAGGGTCAGCCAAGGGAAAGACTGCAAGCCTGCCACTGGTCTCGGCAACTGCCTCAGGTGACAGCAACGGCCGTCGTTTTCCTGTGGGACACTTCTCCCGGAGTTTGAGGACGGCAGCACCATCACGGGCACCCCGAGGACGCTGTCTGAACCCACGTGTTCTGTCTGTAAGGCACGTCCCAGCCTTGACGCACCTGGAGCCTATATTTCAAAGCATACTTGCTGTCTTTGGCTGGGTTTTCTAGGCAAGCGAAACCAGCAACACGTGTAGGTACAAGGAAAGATTTATAATATATAGATAAATAGATACAAATAGAGGAAACAGCTCAGTAATCACAGAAGCTGAATGTCCCAAGCTCTGGCACAAGCCTCACGTGGCCACGGAAGCTGAGGAACCCAAAGTCAGCCAGTCAGAGAGCAGAGTTCTGGATCACCGGTTGTGTAGGTCAGTGGATCCCAAGCTGGTGGCGAGACGAAGCGACAGAGGCTGGCGAACCCAGGATCGGCAGGTCAGGGAGCAGGACCCTCAAGTGCCAACTGTAAGGACTGATGAGCCCAACAGCTGCTGGTTCAAGTCCCGGAACCAGACGCTGGAAGCAGAGAGCTGGAGCTCCTGGCCACGTGAGTGACCAGCGGTAGTATTGGAAGGTCGGGAGATGAGAACTGAGGGGCAGGGAGCCACCACAGACCCCGCCCTGCCACTTAATACAGCAGCCAAATACGGAGTAGCCAAGCTGACATGATCCTGACCACCACAGAGGTCAGCTCTTCAGACGAGAATGGACTGGACTCGGGGACACAGTGCGACCGTGTGGTGGGATCCTTTACGGTTCCATGAGTTGACAGGAGGCTGTCCTACCGTTGTCTTTCTAGACGGGAGAGAAGTGAGTGGAGAGGCGGGGACAGACGCCTGTGGAAGGGACTCTAGAAGCCTGGAACGGAAAGGCGGAGGGTGCTGTCCCTGGGTGGGGAGCGCAGAAGGAGCTGGAGACAGGTGGGTGTGCAGAACAGATTTGCGTTGTAAACTTTCACTTCATCACAATAATTTAAAAAAAAATGACTCTATCGAAATCACTCTCGGAAACCTCCGCGCCAGGTGGAAATCCACCAATTTATACCCATGGCTAGATTTCATGATGTAGCCTGTTTGGGGCACACATGCCATGTCGGCCACAGCGTGTCCTCACCTACCTGCCCTCTGAGAAAACGCAGATCCCACAGATGCGCCCTGTTTAACAGAGACACTCCCTCGGACACCCTGAAAGAGAGGCTCATTCACTACGGTCACTCGGTCACCGTGGTGCTGGTTAGTGGCCACAGAGCCAGTTCTGACCAGCACTGGCCCCTGTGAGATGCTCACCAGGGTTCCCTAGGCTATAACCTTTTTTAAAAAATTGGGATTAGGCTGATGTTTAGGGTGCAAGTCAATCTGCCCTAGAAAACCCCTGCCTCTCTGCAGCTCCCCCTGCTCTGCTCACCGTGTGACGTTGGTGGTGATCTTTGGGGATGCAGATAGCCAAGCCTTTCTTCCTTGGCTCCGTGGGCAGGTTTGAATGGCCGACGTTCAGGTTGGTGTTCTGACGTGCCACTGAGTCGATTCTAATTCCCGGTGACCGTGAGTGACAGAGCGGAGCTGCTCCACAGGGCTGACTTGGCTGAGATCCGCAGCGGAGAGGATTGGCATGCCACCTGTGATCATGGACTTGGAGCCAACACCCGAAAGTTTATTGTAACATCGAAAACTGTGTGTGGTGGTTGTGTGTCTAAAACTAACCAGGCTCAGTTAGGGCGACAGCCTGGAGTGCGGTCCACTCTGCATCGCTGTTTATCGTTACTGGATTTTGTTGAAAAATAGGGTCAGCCGCAGTATTTTTAGCACAGAACGCGGAGATGGGGCATAATGTGATGGTTTGTGTTGTTATGGTAACACACAGCACCCAGGTTGGACTTATGTATTTTTTTTTCTTAAAAAAGAGGTCTTTTGAAACCAGGGAAGGAAGAGCAGGATGAGAAAAATGATTTACTGATTTAGGAAGAGGTAGGCATTTCGTCTTTAAAATTGTAGCTGGTTTACTGCACAGGGACTCAGGGATGGGTGCTGGGAACTGGGATGAGGGGAGCTGAGAAGGGTGGATGTCGTGGGTGGAACTGCGTCCCCCCGAAAATGTGTGCAGCCCTTTGGCTTGGCCATTGCTCCCAACATGATGTGACTGGGCTGTATTTTGCGGTTTTCTGATGCTGTAAATCCTAATCTCTGCCTGTAGTTAATACACTGGATCATGTCAGAGAGGATTAGCATGGGACTGTGACATTCTTCTGAGGGTCACCTCCCTGCTCCTACAGAGAGTTCCCCTGGAGTGTGGCCTGCGCCCCCTTTGACCCTACGCGAGATAAAAGGAAAGGGAAGCAAGCATAAACCTGAGGACTTCACAGCACCTAGAAAGTCCCCCCCGGAGAAGAGTGCACCCTCCAGAGCTCAAGTTCCTGGGCCGAGACCCCCCTGACCAGAGACGGTGCCACACGAGGGCCTCCCTCCAAGCCCACGAGGGACAGCCTCGCCCGGGGCGGTCACCCTGAATTCCGGCTGGCAGCCTCCTGGACCGTGTGAGGATAAACTTTCCTTTGTTAAAGCCTCCCCTTTGAGGTCTTCCTGTTGGAGCGGCACTAGAGGGCTAAAATAATATCCTTGGCCCATTTTTTAATTGTATTTTTATCTTTCTGTCACAGAGGTGTTGGATTTTTCCTGTACGTTTAGACATTAGACCTTATTGGACATCTCACAGCCGGTTTTCTGCCACAGTCTGTAGGTTCTCCTTCTACTCTCCTGGTGAAGTCTTTGGATGCCCTAGCCAAGTGCCGTCGAGTCGGATCCGACTCTTTTGATAGGTATTTAATTTTTAGAAGATCCCACGCATCTAGCTTATCTTCTGGTTTTTCTGCACCAGTGTAGTTTGTATCCCACGCTGATCCTCTCTGACACTTTTTTGGTCAATCCACGGCCTTAATTTTAGAGCAGCCTCAGCCTCGCAGAGCAGCCGAACAGCAAGTTCCGAGTTCCCCTCCAGCCTCCTGCGCGGCTGCAGTTTCTCCTTCTTAAGCTCTCCTGTGCGCTACGGGGTTGGAATGTCGTGACTGACACGATTCGTTTTTACCTCGTATTACAGCGCCCGCTTGATACCAGAGAGAAGGGAAATTCCTTTGGAGGCATTTTCCAGGAACGTTGGCGTTGATAACATCAAAAATCTACAGGAAGGAAGAGAAGAACGAGCGCAGAAACATCTGGAGTGTTCACAAGTGGTTAGGAATGTCAGCAATATCGCCGAACTGTTTGTGTACAAATTGTTGAGTGGGCACCCAACTTCTGTGTAAACCGTCCCCCCAAAGCACCTTGAAATCTATATGCAATCTGACAGTTAAGTCCGTAAACTCAATGGTTCTGAGTGCTACACACCTCACTGCTGAATGTCACCGTGGTCCCCTTCCAGGTCCCCCCTTGGGAAGCTGTGCACTGATGCCAGCGCCTCGCCCACCCGTCAGAGCCATCTGGGAGCTGTTTTTCTGGGATGGCCGTGGAGCACGGCGGCACTGTGGCAAATTTGCAAGCTTAATTCTTTTGCTGTCTGTGAGGAAGTGTTTAGCCAGCAAACCAATCACTGTATGGGAACACCCCCCTCCTCCCCTGATCTGGCCCCAGTGACTTCTTTCTTTACCTGAAGAGAAGGGAAATACTGACAGGAAGACATTTAGATGATGTTCAGGACGCCGAGGGCAATATGATTACCGCTCTGATGGATGTTCCAGATAAAGGGTTCCCCAACGGCCCCGAAGGGTGGCCCAGGCACTGGTGTGGTCGCCTGGCATCCCAGGGGCAGGACTTGAAGGTCGCAGCAGTCACACTCAGCAGGGTGGTGTGGTGCACTTTCCCCAGGATGAGTCTGTGAACTCAACTGTCCATCCTCATGTTAAAAATAGAGACATAGCTCTGTACCAACGTGTCCAAATATTTGGTGAAATGAGCAGTGTGTTAGTGAAGAAACACCATCCTCAGAAAAGAATTGGCAGACTCGTCACCCCAACCCTTAAGAAAAGAGGAGTGACCCCTGACCTTCCACGCTCACGAAACGCTGGTGACGACGAGTGCGACGGCTCTGCCGGCTTCCCCGGGCGGTCCTCTGGGCCTCGCTTCCTGGTGGCCGTGGGTACGTGAGCAGCTCTTTCAGAACCTTTCTGGAGCCCAGCGCCGCGTTATGAATGGGGCTAAAGAGTCCAAAAGCCTTGAATTTAAGGCCAGGGGCAGCGCCGTGAATTGCCTATCTGTGTGGAAGGAAACCAGGAGAAGGAAACCGTCTATTGGGCTGGAAACAGGAGTTCTCTCATTTGCAGGGAGAATGTGGTGGGCAGTCCAAAGACCAGGTGGAATGTTATTTTTCAACGCCAGCCTTGTGGCAACTTCTAAACTGTGAGGAGACACAAAACTTCCCTGATGAATGAGATTGTTCATTCTCAGCCTCTGGCGCCTTCTGGCACCTTGCAGCACCTTCCAGCACCTTCTGGATCACAAGGAGATGTGACGCTTCCCCAGCAACACTCCTGAGAAACATTAATTTCCAGGGCTACCCTTCTGGCAACTTCCAGCACCACCCAAACTGCGAGGAGACCTGAACTCTTCCTGTCAAACATCATTTTTCACTCTCAGGCTTCCAGCACCTCCCGGCCCCTTCCAGGCTGTGAGGAGATGTGATCCTTCCCCAGGAATGTTCTTGCTGAGCATGCCTTTCCGCTGTCAGCCTGTGGCACTCTCCAGAGTCTTCCGGACCATGAAATTCCCCCCAAGAAACTGCGGAGTTCCTTGTTCACAAACTGTTGCAAACACACAGGTTGGAGAAGTCACGGGTTGTGGGTGCTCAGGGGCTGCATTCTGCGTTGCCCACACTCTTCTCCAGCCTCTTCTTCCTCTCCTCCTTGTGATCTGCAGACCCTCAGGGTGTCTGTGACCCTGTGCAGAAGTCACACAGGCTGAGCCCCCTTTGCTGGTTTCCTCTTGCGGCCCACTCAAGTTCCGTGCTGAAGCTCTCTCATCAGGAAGACCCCTCCCCGTGAACAAACGATGGAGAACAAAACAAACCCCAAGACGAGACATGTGGACGTCACCCTGTTCCTCTCCAGGATACAAACTGTCTTGTTCTTTTGACCCTTAAAATCCAGCCATCATCCCAGGGGCTGAGCGAAGCGGGCGTGTGGATGGATCCGAAGGGACCCTTTCTTTTTTTATGTTTATGTATTTGGGTGCAAATGTACACAGCACAGCACCCGCAGTTTCAACCGTTTCTACCTAGACACTGGTTACATCCTGACACACACTGAGCCAGACAGGTAGAGAGACTTGGCTGCGATGACTGGTGTTGTGTAATTGCCCTCCATTCTGTGATTTTCCTGGGCTGTAAGTCCTAATCTCTACCTGTGGTTAACAGATAGGATTGTGTTGGAGAGGATTAGGATGGGACCGTCACACTTCCTGAAGTCCTCTTCCAGCTGTACTGTAAAGGGAGTTTTCCCGGAGGGGGGCTTCCTCCAGCTTTCAACCTTTCATCCTATCAGAGATAAAAAGAAAGGGAAGCCAGCAGAGACTTGGGGACCTCACACCATCACAAAAGCAGCTCTGGGAGCAGAGTGCATCGCTCAGACCTGAGGTTCCTGCCCCAAGATGCCCCCTGAACACAGACTGATGCCACCCAAGGACTTTCCTCCAGAGCCAACAGTGCGAAAGCCTTCCCTGGAGCCAGCCAAGCCAAGTGCCGTCAAGTCGGATCCGATTCATGGCGACCCTCGGGGCAGGGTAGAACTGACCCCCCAGAGTATTCAAGGAGCGCCTGGTGGATTTGAACTGCCGACCTTGTGGTTAGCAGCCCCTGACCACAGACTGATGCCAGCGAAGAACTTCCCTCCAGAGCCAACAGTGGGAAAGCCTTCCCTGGAGCAGACCTCCTGAAATCAGTCTTGCAGCCTATTGGGCTGTGTGAGGATAAATTTCTCTTGTTAAAGCCATCCACTTTGTGGTATTTCTGTTAGAGCCGTGCCAGGTGGGTAAGACACAGTATTGAAGCTGCGCCACCTTTCTGGACAACCTTTCCCAAAGGATCTCACCACCATTCAAATAAACTCACTGTCCCATCCAAACTTCTCATCTATCCTTTCTAGTTGCTGTGGTCAGTTTAACTCCATATGAATAATTCTCTAAAAGAGCAGAAGGCTGAACCTAGGCAATTCTTTTCTAATTAGGCTGAACTCCTCTTTGCTTTAAAGATGACCTCAGGAGATAGTTTTGCTTCAAGATTTAAAGATTTCCTCAAGCTATAGCCTCAGGGAGTCACCCAGCCTCCATGATACCAGAAAGTCTGGATTCCAGGAGAAGTAAAAATCTGTTCCACATTTCCCCTCCCTTTTGATCATGATTCATCTATAGAGTCCTTGACCGAAATGTTCAGTCCTGGAAGCCGGGTGACAGACCGGGTGGTACTTTTTTCACTTCTTGTTTCTCTGTTTGTGAGCATGTTTCTTTTTGTGGCATTTACTGCTTATGGGGACTGTGGTGTTCTTTCCAGTGTTACAAACCCAAGAAGAAAACCCCCAAGCCCTTTTTAAAATCAAATTACAATGTGACATCCAATAAAATATCTTTTGTGCAGCTCATAAAAGGAAGGCTATCGCTGCCTTGACAATTAAAGCACACGGGCCAACACACCACCTGTGATCAAGTTTATAGCATAGCCTTTCATGTGAGGCTTTTCCTATATTTTAGGGAGGGAAAAAAAAGCAACCCCATTATTTATTAATAGCCTTCTATGTTTTAAAAGTTTCTTTTTCTTCTGTGGAGGAAAAAAAAATCATTTGCCTTTTAATGGGGTGTCGGGTTTGTTTTCCAAGCTCCCTAAAAGGCTATCGTCCCTCCATATGGACAAGCGTTTTCTTCCGAATCAAAGAAGGCTCTGTTCCTCGGGTAATTGACTGCCGTCCCTGCGAAAGTTAATTTCACCATTTTGCAAAGTGGAAGGGTGGGACCTTTCGTGAGGCTAACTGTTTTCACATGGAAGGAGAGAGAAAAAAACGCCGCTCCTCACACGTACTAAATAACCCGTGAGCTGCCCGCAAGCGGGGCCGCCTGGCGGCAGGGTGGGGGTCAGAGGTCACGGAGATGCCTGGTCCAATTAGACGCTTCATAAAACCTGTTGGCAATTAACTCCTGGCCGCTGAGAGCCAGCACCTGAGGCGGCATGTAGGGGCGAAACCTTGGTATGCGCCTCTCCGCCAGCTCCACGCCAGGGCTGCCCCAGTTAAAGCCCAGTGGTGAGGGTGCTGAGCGGCAGCTGGGACCAGCGACCGGCCGGCTGTGGGCTGGGCGTGCCGGCCACGAGGTGCCACTCGGCCGTGGCTCCCTTGTGACGGCCCGCTCTCTCTCAGAGGGGCTTTTCCCTCTCCAGGGAAAGCCCTGCGTGCACACGACTCTTGTCAGCTTTCCGACAGTGGGATACCGGACGCTGGGAGCCCACCCTGTAGTCGTGACGAGACGCTCTGCCTCGGAGAAGAGCTCTGCTCGGCGGCGTTTTCAGGGTCCTGACTTTGTGAGCCGATGGCCAGGCCCTGTTCGGAGTCGGGTGACTTTCCTGGGGGTCGCTCGTGTGCTCTCCCCAAGGTGTACCTGGAACCAACCGAAGCAGCATCCTAAAAGAGGGGTCTGTAAGAGGCCAACGCAGACGGCCACAGGCGGGGACCGGGCTGGCAGCCTGGCGAGGGCCGTGCTGTGTCTGCGTGCCTTTCTCTCCGGGACACGCTCGGCTGCCGCGGGTCCCAGCCGCCGTGACAGGGACAGGTGCGGCGGCCACCTGTGGCCCCTGGTCCGTCCTAGACTCTCTCTGCAGGCCGTGCACGGCAGACACGGCGTCCCTCCAGGTCCCGCGATGGTTCTCCCACCTCATGACCGCCTTCACGCCTCTCCGTGTCTCCAGGGCACAGGGCTGGAAACCAGGCTCCTCTCTGCCCACCATCCACTTCCAGGATTGCCGGCGGGGCCAGACTCCCGTTCCAGCCCCATAGGCGCTGCTCATGCACACACATTGCACGCGACACGTGCCACACACTCATGGACCGTGCACACAGACCGCACACACCACGCACACCACACATACAGACCGCACACACCACGCACACATGACGCCCATCGGAACACATCACATACTAGGCCACGCACACCACACATATAGACCACACATACCACACAGCACAGACGCATACCATACACACCCAACACACAGACCACACACAACACACAACAAACACATACATACACAGACCACACACATACCACATACAGACCATACATAGACCACAAACACAACACACATGCGTAACACATCACTATGTATGCAAACAGGCACACCATATATACACACACTGTACTTACAGACCACACACACAGCATCACATACATGTGCTACACACACACCACAGACTCAGACCATACGTACAGATCACACACCATGCACATATCACACACACACACCACACGCATGTATCACACACACAGAAACCACACACACACCATGAACAGTAAACACATACCTCACACCCACAGACCACACACATCACATACACATATATCACACACAGACCACATACAATGGATCACAGACACAGACTACATATGTGCATCACACTCAGAGGGAGCGCATACACACCACACACTTTAAACACGAACACTACACCCACAGACTAAACACACACACCACACACCGCACACACAAACTTCACGCATACAGACATATACAGCACACACTCAAATACAGCACACTGCACACACATGCACACACATACTGCACATACACACACAGACTAGGCGTGCACACACACAGGTCACACAAATACACACAGCACCTACAGCCGCACCCTCAACCTGCTGGTTCCAGGGTTCGTGTGCAGGACTTTAAACTACAGATTAAAGAAAAACAAAGGAATCGATTAAGGTCACACTGGCGATAGAGGTCAGCTCTGGGAGACTACAGATGGGACGGGGTTTGGGGGGCTTCCAAGGGGCTTTGGGGCACCAGGAGTGGTCTGTTTAATGAGGACTACTATTATTCTGCAAACCCTACTTACAGCTTCACTGCACGTGATTATAAACGTTATAAATATAAAATTTTAAAAGAAACAGAGCAAAGTAAAGGGATGGCGTTATGACTGTCTCGGCTGTGGCTGTCTCCAGGGCCCGATGACCAGAGTGGGCAGCGCAGGAAGACAGGGCCGTGTGTCCCTGCCCCGGGAAGACACAGTCCCCACCAATCACCAGGAAGTCGTCTCCGTGTTCTCTCCATCGGATGAGGACACGGCCCTTGCCGGTCATCAGGACGTGGTCCCTGGTCTCCTCGTTCTGTCCGTGCGATGTTCCACATCCCGTTGCCTTCTGTAACAACTGTGTGTGATCTTTGCTTAGATAAACTTTCATCAAAAGACTAATGAACAGAAAGTTTAAAAAATAGATTAATCACCAAATAATTGGGTTCGGGGTGTGCCCAAGCACAGAAATCCAGGGCACTGGCAGTGGAGAACGTATTTCCATATTTATGAGGCACTTTTTCAATAATTAAGAAGGATTCTGCCACAGATTTTTATTGTCGTCTTTCTTTTGAAACTCAGTCTACAAATAGCTGCCCAATCATTAAAAGACAGAGTGGGCCCGGTCGACAGGCACGTCTCCCCTTTGATGAGCCAGGCGCTCTGCCAACCGCCCGAGCTTTTTTTGACTCATATTTGAGAATAACTCAATGCCATTAGAAGTTTTCGACTAATTATAAGTCTGGGAGTAGAGCCAGAGCCAGAGAGACGGGAAGGAGACCGGGCAGAGACGTCTGGAGGTGCAGCAAAGCCCATCCCACTGTTACT
This sequence comes from Heterohyrax brucei, assembly GCA_028571685.1. Taxonomy (NCBI): domain Eukaryota; kingdom Metazoa; phylum Chordata; class Mammalia; order Hyracoidea; family Procaviidae; genus Heterohyrax; species Heterohyrax brucei. Next base: position 919,840 of record CM053166.1, read on the forward strand.
GACTCAGTGGCTGCTTGTTGGGGCTGTCTCGGTGAACGGGGGGCGGGGTGCAGGGGAGACCACCGCCACCAGCTGCCCTGGGGTCTCCCGGGACGTGCGGGGGGACTCCCTGTGTTTCATGGCTCATTTTTCAGAGCCAGGCGGCTCTTCCTTCCAAGGCCACCTCCGGGTGGACTCCGATCTCTCGGCTCGCAGCGGAGCGTGCCAACCGGGGACTCTGAGGTGAGGGTCAAGAGGCTTCAGTCTGATGAGGAAGGGAGCCCCCCTCCCTCCGGCTTCAGCTGGGTGTGCTGTCTAGTTGTCTGCAACAGTACCACCTGCCCAACAACCCAAACTGCTTCCATCAAGTCCATACTGACTGACAGTTACACTGCGTGTTACAGAGTAGGGCTGCCGTGTGGGGTTCTCAGAGCCTGTCATTCGGACAGAATCGGATTGGCAGGCCCCTGCGTGGCACTGAACCACCAGCCGTCAGGTCAGCAGTGAAAAGCAGGTGGTTTGCACCCCTCCCCAGGTCTGGAATCCAGCATCAGGGCTGACTGAACAGCGACACTGGAGACCCCCCCAAGAGGAGACTATCTGATCACACACCCCGAAAACTGCAGCCTGTGTCTCCCAGTCAGGGGCTGTTCCCGCGATGTCCACCTGGGTGCTGTCAGGTTCGTCCTGCAGTCAGCCACAGCAAGCACACCAGGCCCCCAGGGCGGCTTCCTCCTGAGAGGTGAGGCAAATGGGGGCCCAGCACCTGAAGGCGGGGGCTGTGGGTCCACCAAGAGGGGCCTCGGAGACAGGCCCGTCCGTCCGCGTCCCCAGACTCAGCCGCTGAAGCCCTGGGAAGCGCACTTCCGCTCTGACACTCAGCCGTCACCACGGGCCCGAAGCAGGTCACCAGGCAGCAGGCTGTTGTGTGTGCTGTGCATACCAGCTCACAGGTGGCTGGCTACCCTGTGTATACTGTGTACACGCCTGGGAGACAACTGGAGTGTTGTATACACTGTATATTTCACTGCATGCGTGCATTTACACAGTTTGCTATATGGACACTCTGTATACACTCTGTAAGGGGCCCTGATGGCCCCGTGGTCACGCTGTATAGAATGTATATTCCACTGTGCCGTGTCTGCCCCTCACCCCCACACTGCACGCGGAGCCTGACACACGCAAGCTACCGTGCAGACACTGTGTGTGTTCTGTCAGGGGCCCTGGTGGCACCGTGGTTAGAAAGCCAGCTGCTGACCCGCAGCCATCCGCCAAGTGCTCCTTGGAAACCGTGAGGGGCCGTTCTTCTCTCTCCTGTAGGGCTAATACGAGTCAGAATTGACTCAGCAACAATGGCTTTGGTTTTTCCCATGTGTTGTGTATAAATTCTGTAAGCAGCCCTCATGGCCCAGTGATTCAACACCAGCACAAACGTCTTTGCTTCCAATCCACCGGTGGCTCCGTCACAGAAAGGCCTGGCCATCTCCTCCTATAAAAGTGGCCCCTGGACCTTGTTGGCCAGAGCAGAAGTGGGACCAAAGCCAGCTCTTCAGACACAGAATACAAGAGCTGTAAGACACAGAGCAGTGCGGGGGAAGAGCGTGCCTCTTGTCTTACACACACACACACACACACACACACACACACACGAGGCTGTCCGAGCAGCTCTTGTCCAGAGGCCGGATGAGGGGGGACAGGAGTTGGTGGAACGGATACAGAGAGCGCAGAGTGGAAAGGAGGAGTGGGGGGTGGCCGGGGGAAGAGCAGCCAGCGTTGCGTGGTGGTGGGCGTGTGTGCGGTTTATATGTCAAACTGATTTGGGTTTTAAACTCACTTAAACCATAATAACTTTTTTTTCCTTTAATCAGACCCTAGAAAACACTATGTGACCACTCTACGCCGCACACAGGGTATTTGTGAGTCATCATCACATACATGGCATTGGTTTTTTTCCTTTTTCGATTTCTAGTGAGGTTATACATACGATAGGGAGCTTCGTGGCTACTGGTTACACGCTCAGCTGATCATCAAAGCGTCAGCCGTTCAAAGCTACCAGGTGCTCCGCAGAAGAAGGGCACACAGCCTGCTCCCATACGATGACAGCCTTGGGACCCCTCTGGGGCAGGTCAGCTCCACAGCATGTGGTCACCACCAGTTGACTCAAGAGCATCCAAAGACAACATACTCTGTGTATCTGCCTGCCTGAGCATCTCTCTCTCTGTCTGTCTGTCTGTCTGTCTGGCTGGCTGGCTGGCTGGCTACCCATCTATCATCTTTCATCGGTCAATCCACCTATCATCCATCAGTCCACTGATCCACCCATCCATCTTTCCACCCATCCATCTATCCACCCATCCATCTATCCACCCATCCATTCATCCCCCCACCCACCCACCCACCCACCCACCCACCCACCCACCCACCCATCCCTCCATCATCCATCCATCTGTATATCTACCTGTCTGTCCATCTACCTATCACCCACCTAATATCTGGAATCCACGGGGGTACAAAAGGTGAGCCCACTCAGCTGATGTCTGAAAGGTAGCAGGTTTGAGTCTTCCTACAGGCATCTCAGAAGGTACACCTGGTGATCCACTTCTGAAAAATCAGTGATGGAAAATCCTACAGAAGACAGTTCTACTCGAATTCATATTGGTCCCTAAGACAACCTTTTTGTTTTTCTTTTGCTGTTCTCTGGGGTCCACAGGAACTCAGTGAGTGCTGTCTTGGGGAAGTTTTCCGTGAGCTTCAGCTCTGCCCCTTCAGCAAAGCTCGCAGCCCATTTGCCCCTGACACATACTTCCTGGAGGTTACGAGGGCCCAGAGGGGAGAGGCTGGACCGGCTGGGGAAGGGAAGCAGCCGCTCAGACCACGTCACCTTCTCCCTCCCATCCCTGGCTGCCTTGGTCAGTGCTGAAACATCAGACCCTAGGTGCTGTGGGCAGTCCTGTCTAAGCTGCTGGGAACGGGTGTCTGAAACTTCTGGTTCTGCTCAGGTTTATGGGAACAGAACAAAGGGAAACTGCGTGGTTTAAAGTCAGGAAGGTGTGCGTCAGGGTTGTATCCTTTCACCACAGCTATTCAAGCTTTATACTCAGCAAAACGTCTGAGAAGCTGGATTGTCTGAAGAAGGATGAGGCATCAGGATTGGAGGACAACTCATTAACAACCTGCGTTATACAGACGACGCCACTTAACCTGCTGAAAATGAAGACGATTTGAGACACCTGTTAATGAAGATCAAGGACCACAGCCTTCAGTACGGATTGCATCTCAACATCGAGAAAACAAAAATCCTCACAACTGGACCAGCCAGCAACATTGTCATAAAGGGAGACAGGATGGAGGTTGTCAAGGATTTTGTGTTACTTGGGTCCACAATCAATTCCCTTGGAAGCAGCAATCGAGAAATCAAAAGACACTTTGCACTGGGAAAATCTGCTGCAAAGGATCTCTTTAAAGTATTGAAAAGTACAGATGTCACCTTGGAGACTAAGGTGAATTTGACCCAAGCCACGGTCTTTTCGGTCTTATCATATGCACACAAAAGCCGGACAGTGAACAAGGAAGACAGAAGGCGAGTTGATGCCTTTGAATTGTGGTGTTGGAAGGAATGTTGAATGTCCCACGGACCTCCAAAAGAACCAACAGATCTGTTCTGGAAGAAGTACAAGCAGAGTGCTCCTTGGAAGAAAATACGGCAACTTGGTCTTACATACTTTGGACATGTTGTCCAGAGGGGTCAGTCCTTGGAGAAGGAAATCATGCTTGGTAGAGAGGAGAGTCAGCAAAAAAGCGGAAAACTCTCAGTGAGATGGATTGACACAGGGGCCACAACGATGAGCTTAAGCATAAAAACGATTGTGGACACGGTGCAAGACTGGGCAGTGTTTCATTCTGTAGTGCACTGGGTCGCTAAGAGTTGGAGCACTCTCAACAAATACAACAATGTAGTATGATGTAGTCATCTTCCATGACGTGGTGAAACACAATCACCTTCCATAATGTAACAGAACAGAATTGAATATGATAATGGAATCATCCTCCATGTTACAGAATGGAACGTGATGTAATGTCATCATCTTCTGTAACGAAATCTCATGGGATGGGATGCGATGTAGTCATCTTCCATAATGTAATGCAACATAATCACTTTCCATAATGTAATAGAGTGGAATGCAATATAATGAAATCACATTCCATAATGTAATAATGTGGAATGATATCTAATCTAATCACATCCCATAATGTAATAGAATGGAAAGCAATAGAATGTCATCATCTTCCATAACATAAGCTAATGCAGTGCCATCAGTCAACCTATTGAAGACATGCCTGGGTATGGTAAGTTCTAAACCTAATCACTTCTGAGTTATACACAAGACCAGAACAGACACAGAGACACACCCTGGGTGATGGCAGATGACATGTGGAATTGTGTACAAGAAAAGAGATGCCAAGAATTGCCAGCAGACACGAGACAGCCGTGGAGCGGCCCATAGAAGGACTCAGCGTGTTGACGCCCTGATTGGCACGTCAGCCCCCTAAAGTGTGTGAGAAGGATGCTCATTCTTTAAAGTTGCCCACTGATGGGTTTTCCACTACAGCATGTATCGTTTTGAATCGGGAGCTTAGACAGTGTGTGTATCAGGAAACTCCTCTGCCGCAGGACACCAGCCTGGCGTGCTATCTGGGATGGCCTGTGGGGACAGTTTTCTTACTCAGTTCAGCAGAAACATCACAGAGAAGCAGATGAAGACCACATTTCCAGAGTCCCTGGTGGTGAATGGTGAAAATGGCTGGTATCTCCACTGTGGACCAAAAGGTTGGGAGTGCAAGTCCACTCAAAGGTGCCTTGTAAGAAAGGTCTGGTGACCTGCTTCTGGGAGCTCACACAACAACACACACAGGGGGACTGTGAGTGAGTCGCGGCGGTCTCGGCAGCACCTGGGCGGTTTGTTTCTCTGGGGCGGGGGGTTACCATGTGCCCAGCTCTCTGGGGTCCTCCCCAGAACCTCGCTGCTGGCTGACATTAAGTTCTGGGCCCAGTCCAGCCAGCTCCACTGTGCCGTTTAATTACGGGCTGTCCCGCACTGCCCCACCAGCATGGTCCGTCATAGACAGCCCCTAATCTAATTCCGATCTATTAAAATCCACACATGGCACCCTAAAGCGTTAGGCGCCAGATGGAGGTGACAGTTTTAACAGGCTCCGGAGAACCTCCTTCTCCCAGGCTGCACTTGTGTATTGGATTTCAAACCAGCACCATCAGAGTGGACGTCCGTGGGTGCGAGGCCTGACCAATAGCCCAGTCTGCTCGGCTCCCAGCAGAGCCCACCGCCGAGAGGAGGCCATCTGGACTGTCCCCTCTTCTGGTGACATTGAATCATGGTTCCCAATGCAGCTTTTATTGGGTTAACACTCATCAGTGGAACCAACCCCGTGAATGCCACACTCCAGAGCCGTCACTCAATTTTGTATTTTAAACACGACATCTGCTTCTGGGTGAAGGCGGGGGCAGACGGGAGAAAGGCGAGGAAGGAGGAGGGGACACGAGGGGTGAGCCGCGTGAGTGGAACCGGAGCAGAGGTGACGGAGGGAAGACCGGACCCCGCAGCTTCTCGCGTGGACACGGCTGCCCCGGGAAAGCCAGACTGAAGCGTAGCGGTCGCTCCCTGCTTCCTGGGCAGTGACTGAGGGTCTGTGTCTGCCCTTGCTGCCTGCGGGGAGGTCGGGTAAAGCAGGAGAGTGCGGTGGTGTGCGTTCTGCTGGCTGCTGCAGTGAAGACAGGCTTCAGGAAGGGGTGCATCAGCCGGACTGGGGGTCCGCTCGGTGGGGACTACGCTCCCAGCAAACGGAGACACAGCGTTGAGCCGTGTCTGGCTGGAAGGAGCGAGGGACCCCAGACCTTGGTTTGTTGGACACCGGGGTCTTTGTGTTCCTGACCCTGAGGACCACGTCCCGGCAGCTGGTAGATTCTGACTCCTGCATGCATGGGATCTCCTGTGTGCATGGACACATGTAAGCACACAGGCACAGACTGCATGTATGTGGACACAAGTGTGCACAAACTATGTGTGTACACAATGCAGGCAGGGTGGATAGACACCCACGTACACACGTGCACACAGGCATGTACTGCATAGGAGCAGCTAAACACATATTACATGTGCACACTGATGCACACACGTACAATAGTCTGGGTGTGCACACGTGAACACGTTGTATATGCACACACATGCACACGTTGTGTCTATGCATGTGCTCATGCTGTGTGTACATGCAGACACACGCAGCATCTATGTACACAACCTACACACATGTTGTGTGTATGCACACAGAGCAATGCTGTGAGTCTGTGCCTGCACACGCATATACACACATACAGCACGCAGGCACACATGGTGTGTACACTCACGCACACTTAGACATGCTATGTCTATGCATACGTAGATACACCCATACACAGTGGACACATGGACACACTGTACACACTTTACATCTATGCACACTTGTGCACACGCACGGACATGTGGTATGTACGCATGCATACGTGTACCTTGTGTTTATGCCCACACTGGGCACACACACATTCATGCACATGTGCCCACACCGGGTGTGCGATCTGATAGCCTGTCTGGGGCCAAGGCACACGCGTGTGGAAGCACACGCATGTGCACGCCGACGTGCTCACCTGCGCACAGCGTCCTGACCGCCCTCTGGATCTCCTCCCTCTCGGCCAGCGCTCCCCGCTCCCCAGCGGCTCTTCGGTCAGCCCAGTTTTTCACACCCTGCCCACCCTGCCTAGCAGGCCCCCCACGCGCCCCCTGCCAGGCTCACTCCTGTCCGCGCTCTGAGGCTGGGGCCTGGCGCCGGCTCCTCCGAGGAAGCTCCCGGGCTCTTCGGGCTGAGCGGGGTGGCTCTGTCCCCCAGGCTCCCTCGGCAGCCCAGTCACTCAGGGTCGCAGTGGCTGATGGACACGTCTGCCCACCTGCCACTGTGTCCCCCCAATTTCCGGTCCTGAGGCAGAGCTCCACCCCCGTCTGCCATGGTCCCAGGGTGGCCTGCTTGCTGCTGCAGTGAGGCGGGTGCGGGCTCTGAGTCTCTTAATCCCTGGCAGGTCACTTGCAGAGGACGGGCGTCAGGGGGGCTTCTGGACTGAGGCAGACCAGGAGAACAGGCCTGGCCGCCCGCTTCCGAAGGTCAGCCTCGGACAGCGGCCCGGAGCCAAGCTCCACTCGGAACCACGCACGCAGCCTCACTGCGATTCCAAATTCACTTGACAGTGACCATGTCCCCATCTGATTTTTTAAGTCACCATTCTGAGTGTATTGTGAGCTTGGCTGCCTACATGGATAGGTTTAGAGGGTGTCTGAGGGGGCCCCACAAACAAAGTGACAACCGTACAGGGACCCCGTCGTGGAGTCTGACCCTGGTCACGTGGAGATCTTCTGTGTCTCTCTCCTGCCCTCCCTCTCCTGCAGCCTGAGGTCGCAGACTCACGGCCCCCTGGGGCCGGCTGCCAGGACCCCAGGGTCGTCTGCTTAGATCGCACGATGCGACGACGAGGGAGAACCAGTGAGATTTCGTCACTCATTCAGGGCCAGCGAGAGGGGGCATCTCACGAGTCTGCAACTCAGAAACAGCGAGTATTGGACACAAAAGGATCAGCTGTGGCTTTGGGTTGGGGGCGAGCAGAGAGGACACCATGACCGTACGTCCGCCCTGCAGGGATGCCCGGGGGGATTCAGCGATGCTAATAAGGACTGCGCCTTTAAAGTGCAGACCCTCCCCCTGAAGGGCGGGGACGTCCATCACAGCCACCCCCCGGGACACCCCGTCTGACCTGTCTGTCCTCATTCCTGACGTGATCTTAACACGCATGGTCTGGGCAGCTGTGTACAGGACCACCTGTCAGGACCACGGGAGGGAGAGCCTGGTGGAGCAGTCTGGCGTGGGGACGGTGGGGGCACCCAGCACAGAGGGTGAGGGTTTTGTAGACCCACAGCAGGTAGAGTTGGGGGAGCCTCTGTTATGGAAACCAAGAGCCAGGTGGCGGTGGATTCACATCGTGTGAGAGGAACCGCTCAGAAAAGGAGCGTGAGTGCAGTCACGCAGCTCCAAACTGCTCCTCTGTGTCACCGAGTCATGAGGCACAAGCTCCTGGACAGGCCTGGGTCTTGCTGGGGACGGTCTCAATAACGATCGGAGAAGTCAAGTCAAAGAGCAGACATGGGGGTGGCAGGGGTCACCAAGGACAGCCAAGCGAGGCTGCGCAAAGCCTCCACGCCCCCATCCTGGAAACGCCCCAAAGACGACCGCTTTGGGCCTGCAGACGCACGTCCAGGCGTTTGAACCCCGGAGGGTCTGTTTGCAGGGGCCATTTGGCTGGCTCAGGGGCGAGGTGGTTATTTCATCCAGAATGCCCGGGTGTCTTTGGGAACGTTGGGGTCTCTTATGTGAAGAACCCCGCCTGATAAACTGAGGTCAGGGCTCAATACAGCAGCCTCGGTTAAATTTGAGTTTCAGACAAATAACGTTGGCTTGTTTCCATACAAATCCAATCCAAACCAGTTACCTTCCAGGTGATCCTGACTCCCAGCGACCCCACAGGGCAGAGCAGAAGGGCCCCCATAAGGCTTCCGAGGAGCAGCTGGAAGATTTGAACTGCGGACCCCTCAGTTACCAGCTGAGTGCTTAACCACTGCACCACCGGGATTGCTGGGGACACCCCTGCCCTCTACAGAAGAGAAAAGGTGTCTCTGGAATTTACACTGTGACTCAGTGGGCTATGTTTTCACTGGCTGAATAGGACAACGGTCATCACAGCAGATGCTGCCGGCTGCCAGCGCGCTGACTCCGAGGCGTGACCGCCCATGCGCAGCACGAGGGCACGGAGTCCTGTCCTGTGCTGTCCTCGTGGTTGCCACTCGGCCGGCCGGACTGCTGTGTGACAGCCACTTGGCACTGTGAGTGCCTTCCAGCCTTGGGGGCTCGTTCGGCTGCGGTGCGGGACGCTGTTCGGCAGGACTGACCAAGTTTTATGGGTTCGTTTTCAGCCCTGGGTTGCCAGGACTTTCCTGCTGGTCTCCTGAGTCTGGAAGCCGCACAGAAAGCTGTAGCCGGGGGTGACCGCACTGGGATTTGAAATGCCGGTGACGTGGCTTCCAGCTCTGGGTCAGACCACACTCCGCTGGGGCCCGCAGGGCTTTTACTGGCTGCTTCTCAGAAGCAGATCAGCAGACCTTTCTTCCTAGTCTCAGTCTGGAAGGTGGAAGGTCCCTGAAAGCTGCCCACCAGCGGTGACCTAGATGGTGTTTGAAATCGTGGTGGCCTAGCTTCCAGCTGGACATCAGACAGCCTTCAGCTGGGACCCACGATGTTCCAGCAGCGGGTTCCCGTGAGCAGGTCACCGGGAGTTTCTCCCCACTCTAAGCCTGGAGGTCCACTGAGACCTGTCCGCCGTGGGCGACCCTGCCGGGGTTTGAAATCCCCGTGGCCCAGCTTCCGGCACCGCGGCCCCATGAAAGACGAACAGATGGACAGACAGGCGGTTGAATGGGGAGACGTAAGACAAAACTTCACGCTGAGAAATACTACTGTGCGTTCAGCTGGGTGCCCCACCGGCCGTGACCCTGACTGCGGCGGCTTTGGGCGACTCCCGCCAAGAACGGACGGGTGCCCAATGGGTGTGTAGTGCGTCGCCGAGCCGCTCTCCACGGGGCATCCCTGACCACAGAATGTCTCTCGTGGGGTTTACAGGTCTCATCTCTGGGGCACTTCCCGCAGACCAGCTTCTGGCTCTTCCCAGTTCAATCCTTTTTCTCCCCCACCACCCCACCCCCTTTTCAGCCTTGGATTGCCAGGCCTCACTTACGCCTGTCGGTGGGGCTGCTGCTCTGGGCTTGAACGTGCAGGACCCCTGCCCTGGAGCCCGGGTCTGAGTGAGCAGACGCCCTGAGCAGTGGGCGTCTGCCTGGAAGCCGTGGGTCTTCTGAGACTCCTGCTGCTCTCAGGAAGCTGGGTCGGCTCCGGCGTCTGAAGCAGACCCTGCCAGGCCCCAGGCCGGCCTCAACATCCATGTGACGCCGGAGCCCGTGGCGGTGGCCGCCGTGTCGGTTTATCGTGTTGAGGCCCTTTCTCTTTCTCGCTGGCCCCCAGCTTCACCAACCACGACGTCCTTCTCTGGGGACGGATCCCCTGATGACGTGTCCCAAGTCTGTGAGAGGAGGTCTCGTCGTCCTTGCTTCTAAGGAGAAGACCAGCTGCTGCTTCCGGGGCAAACTTGTTGGTCCCGCTGGCCGTCCGCGCTGTCATTGGTGTTCCTCACCAACACGGCACTCCACCCTGGGGTGTCCGGGGACAACGGGTGGTGACCCCCGCAGGAGTATTCTGCAAAATGAAAGTCTGCGTGACCACCAGTCCGCTTTCCGTCAGCGTCATCCTCGGGGCGTCCACAACCGTCCAAAGCCACCAGAGACCAGGGGAGGTGACGGGTGAGGGAAGTCCGAGCCCCAGTGAGTTAAGACCCCAGAAGTGAAGACGCCCGCCTGTCGAGAGCGGCAGCCCCCAGCTCCTGGGGGAGGGACCCTGCCGAGTGGGGCCTGGAGCTTGGGCTTCCTGAGTGTCACCTCGTCCGCTCCGCTGGCCAGGTCCCCCAGGCGGCCTCGGGCTGTGGTCCTGCACACGCAGCTGCGACACTGTAGGCATTCTTCTGGGCCAAGCCCTGTACAGGGCCCCTGAGGGATGTTGTTGTTAATTTCTGTTGAGTCAAAGACGACTGGGGGAGAACAGAACTGCCCAGTAGGTGTTCTAGGACCTGCGTCCGTGTACATCTGTCCTGTACGGTGTTGCAGGCTGTAAAGGCGACGGCAGCAGGCTGTGAGTCTTTCTCCCGCCGTGGGTGGGTTCAGTCGGCCGGCCTTTCACCGAGCGGCTGAGAGCAAAGCTCTGCCGTCCCCAGGGACGTCCAGGGCGGTCTCCTCTGCGAACATTCAGCTGCGCAAGCCCGTCTTCTCCAACAGCGGGGGTCTGCCTGCTTTCCCAGTGGGAAGTTTGGTTGCTGCTCGCCCTGGGGATAGGTCAGTGTTGATCCTTCCAAGGGAGAAATGGATTCCCTGCCCGGCCATCTTTTCTTTAAAAACAACCCTTTCTTGTGGTTTTTGGCGGAGGTTTACCCAGCCCATCAGGTTCCCGTTCGACTGTTCCCACGCAGCGTGTTCAGCAACGGTGGGGACACCCTGTGGCCTTCCCCCCGGTTTCTGTCCTGGCGGTTTAGTGTGCGGGACGGTCTCGGGAAGCTGGCAGCCTCTGCGCGGTCCGCGGTGCGGGTGGGCCTGGAGCCGCGCGGGCCGTCGGCGTCCCGGACTCACGGCTGCACGGGCCGTGCTGGGGCTGAGCTTTCCTTCTTCCTTTCCCCACCTCTCCGGTCCTTCCTTCGGCTTCCTCTTCGTCTGTCCGCCTTTCTGTCCCTCTGTCTGCCTGTCTGTCATCTTCTGTCTTTCTATCCAGCACCGCATTCATCTGTCGGCCTGTGATTCTGTCTGCCTGCCCATCTGTCTGTCTGTCTGTCTCTCACCCATCCCTCCACCCATCCGTCCATCCATCCACACGCCTACCTGCCTTCCTGCCCATCTGTCCGTCCACCTGTCTGTCCATCCATTTGTCTGTCCATCTGTCCACCCAACCGTCCATCTGTCCGTCCATCCACTCACGCACCGATAGTGCCGGCGAGTCTGCAGAGCAGCCTTCCTGTTGAAGGTGTCTGTGCTCCTTGGGGGGAGCCTCCCCGCCGAGGGACCCCCACTCTGTCCCCACCGTCTCAGGGTCTCACGGGCCGTGGCTGTGGGGCCTCCCGGCCCACGTGCTGCCGTGCTCAGGTCCTTTTCCCTGTTTCCACCCCGACCCTAGTTAATAAATCAGGATGCAGATAGCAGACTTGTGGTTAATTTTCCACGGTGAGGGCGGCGTGTCTGAGCCCATGAACCGCAGGAAGTCTTGGGCGGTGAGTTTCCTGATACTGACAAGCCCAACAGCTTAGAAGTAATCATGATAAGTTACAAGTGTCTTAGGGGTTGTTCTCCTGACATAAAACTAATTTCATGTTTTTATTCATAATGTGTGAGAGACAGGGCAAGGGGCCTGCTTTGGACAGCACGGCTGGGGATTTCTCAGCCTGCGTCTCGGCAGGTAATGAGGAGTGACAGCTGGTCGGTGGCGGTGGCGGCCGGCTGGCTCCCCTCCGTCCCCGCGGATAACCTCCAGGGCTTCGGACCCTGCCTTTACGGACAGCTGGGGGTCCCCGGTTGACGGCAGCGGGATGCCCTCGACGGCCCACCTGCGGGCTGTGTTCCAATCTGCCGAGGGGTGCTGAGGAAGGAAGCCCTGGAGATCGGCTTCCGCTGGGAGCCCAGCCAAGAAGACCAGATGGAGCGGCTCTGCTCACAGACACACAAGTCAGGATAGATTCGGCGGCACCCAGCGGCAAGAAACTGAAGGCCAGTGGCCTAAACCCACCCAGGGCGCCGCAGAAGAGAGGCCTGGCAATCTTTACAGATGGCGGTCAGGGAAACCCCACAGAACAGCTCTTCTCTCTAACACACGGGGTGCCCTCCTTCGGAACTGGTGTAAAGACAGTGGGTTTAGAGCATTTTTCCTTGTCTTTTCTTTCCTGCGTAACTTACTGTGGGGACTTTAATTGTGTTCCCTCCCACCCACATATGGGGCCATGATTCCCAGTGTTCTGTGGTTACGCTCCGCTTTGTGATTTGGCTCTGCTGTCCGTCCCGCTCTCTGCCTGTGGGTAACAGGATGGATCGTGTTCCAGAAGGTTCGGGTGGCTGTGTAGCATCCTCCCCAAGAGTTTCCCTGGAGCGTGAGTGCTGTCGTCTTTTATTCTACAGAGGAGGAAAGCCAAGGGAAGCCAGCAGAGAGTGGAAACCTCGCACCATCAGGAAAGCGGCTCTGAGGGCAGAGCGCGTCCTTCAGACCGCAGGTTCCGGCACCCAGACGCTCCCTGAACAAAGACGGATGCCACACGAGGACCCTCCTGCTGCGCTGAGAGAGAGACACGTGCTCCTCAGAGTTAGCACTCTGACTTCGGAATTTCAGCCTGCTGGAGCATGCAAGAATCCACTTTTCTTTGTTAAAACCGTCCAGTCATTGTATTTCTGTGACAGCAGCACTGGGTGACTGAGACACCCACCTGTTGTGTCTGTGACAGCAGCACTGGGTGACCGAGACACCCGTCTTTGGGGAAGTGGCCTAGCTAGTCCCTATCCCAAAGGTGACCCAGGTTGTCCCTGACGTCAATGTCATCTCAAGGTGTCACCACACCAACCCATGAGAGATGAGCCTCGTAAGAGGGGAGCTTCCAAGAAGAAAAAGGAGTGCTTCCTGGTGGTGCAGCGGTTAGCGCTGCGGCGGCTCTGCAGAGGGTCGGCCACTCAGATCCAGCAGGTGCTCCTTGGAAACTCCCTGGGATGCTTCTACACTGTCCCGCAGGGCTGCTAGGGGTCAGAATCAGCTCGATGGCATCGGGTTTGGTGTTGGCTGGCACCTGCCCAGAGCAATTTGCATTGAACGGTGTCCCCCTGCCCCGGATCCATTGACACCCTCACCCCCAGTGTCTGTGCGCAGCTCTGTCTGGAGGCAGAGTGCCTGCAGATGGAATCAGCTAGCATGAGCCCAGACTGCTCCAGGCAGGATCGCATCCTGCGTGTGCTTCTGGGGGTCGCTGGCAGACCCCACCCCTCAGTGACCCCGTGGGACGGGCTAGAACTGTCCTACGGGGCTCCCTAAGCCGTCGTCTGAAGGGCAGCCACTACCAGGGTTTCTCCCACGGGGCTGCTGGTGGGATCAAACCACCAGCCTCTCGGTCAGCGGCCAAGAGCTTTGAGGTCAGGGATGTCCTCCCAGAGAGAGGCCTCAAGCAGAGAGAAGGTGCTGTCTGAGGATGCGTCAGTGAGCAGCCAAGGGACGCCGGGATTGTCGGCCACTGCTGGAGACCAGGACAGAGACGGGGGACGTAAGCGTCCCTCAGAGGTCTCAGGAGGGATCCCGTGGCTGACACTCTGATTCAGACGTCCAGCCTGCAGAACTGACCAGCAATCACTCCCTGTTTGCTAGAGTTCCCCTGCTTCATGGCGTCTTCTATGGAAATCCCCCAAACTGACACGTGCTGTCTCTGTCACCTTGTTTCTCTGGAGATGAAAGCCATGCAGGTCTCCCCACAGCCAGGGATGTCCTCAGTCCCCCTCACACCCAGCAAGTGGACAGTTCTTACTGCAGTTAAACAGGAAAGGCACACGGCATCACTGTTCCCAGGCTCCCAAACTGGAAACAACCCAAGATGGCAGCAACAGGAGAATGGGCCAACTAAATGTAGTGTGGACATCGGATGGAATATTACTCTGCCGTGAAAAAGGAACGAAGTCCTGAGATATGTTACAGCACAGGCAAAGATTGAAAATGTTGCTCAGTCTGGCGCCGTGCCCACAGACGCTTTCATGTGTAAGTCCCTCACTGTGGCCGCTGTCTCTGTCCATTTCCTGGAGAATCTTCCTCTGTTTGGCTGACCCTCCCAAGCACGTCATCCTTTGCCAGGGACTCTTCCCTCCTGACAACACATCCCGACGACGGAAGGTTCACTCTCACCGCCCCGGCTTCCCAGGAGCCCTCTGGCCGTCCTCCTTCCAGAACAGATCCGCTGGTCCTTTCGGCTGCCCGTGGGACAGTCCACACTCTTCGTGTCGTCTCCTCACCAGTCTTCCTCATTATGCTGACCGAGGTAAATCAAATGCACAAGGACAAATCTGTAGGAGCCCCCTTTTCATGAACTATCTGAAAGACGCATACCCACCAGGGAAAACAAAGATTGGCCACCCCTTGACAGAGAACAGACCCAAAGGGCGGCAGCTGGAACCCACCCGCAGCAGCCTGGGACCGAAGCCCGGCGCCTGGCCCCGTAAAGACGACAGACGGGAAGCCCTACAGAGCACAGCTCTGCTCGGCACCATACAGAGTCGCCAGGGGCGGCAAGCGGCTTGACAACAGCGGGTTTGCTTGGGCTTTTAGGGGCTGGGGAACGATCCCGGTGGTACTTTAGGGAAGCGCTTGGCTGCTGGAACCTGCCAGCTGCTTCAAGAAAGAAAACCCTGGCAATCTGGTCCCATGAAGGTGACAATCTAGGAAACCGTGTGGGGTGCCGTGTTCCGTCACGTGGGGCTGGGGGGAACAGAGTCCACCGGACAGTCCCCACCAGCAATCACAGGGCTGGGGGTGGGGAGGGTGGGAGTCGGGAAGAAGCTGCCAGGGGACGTGTACGCAGTAGCAGCTGCCCCCAAGCAGGCCGGAAGAGCAAATACATTAAGGGGGAAAAAAAAGGAGGAAACGAAGCGTGGACTGGGGAGATCACCCGTAGTTTCGATTCCGGGCCCCCGGCAGCCAGCATGTGGGGGGCCGTGATGCCTCTGCGGTGGAATCCTCACCTTCGATGCAGGAGACCCGAGTTCAGATCCTGCCCAATGCAATTCACACCTCTCTGTCCATGGGAGCCTGTGCCTCTCTGTGACGCTGGCCAGGTTTTGGGGGGCTTCTAGGCTGAGACAGACAAGGAAGGGGAACCCAACAGTGGGCTCCTGAAACCTTCTGAATCCCAGCAACCTGCCCCCCAGCTTGTCATGGGGACAGCGCAGGACCGGACGGTGTTTTGTTCCTTCCTCACGTGCGGGCTGGTCGTGGGCAGGGCTGCCACGAGGGCGGCTAGCAACAGCGGGTCCTGGGAGGGGCCGTGGGGAGATCTGAAGAAGGCAGAGGAGCTGGGGCTGCAAGCCGGCCGTGAAGACAAACTCGGGGTACCCGAGCAGTTAGGGGACAGTCAGTGTGGAGTGGGCCAGTCGTCCACGAGGGAGAGGATTTCAGAAGCATCCCGAGTCCTTTGAGGTTTCACAAGGAACACGAGAGGGATTGCCTGTGGTCTCAGTTTGGGGTGTTGCTTCACAGCAGCAAACCGGGGCTGTACCCCCTCCTTCCTGAAGGAGACGGTATCCAGCGGACACTGCTGAGGTCAGCTGGAATCGAGAACACACCTTTCTTTTAAGACACCTCCTGTTCAGACTTGACGTTCTGGGGGAACACGGCGCTGTCTCTGTGGCTCACCCAACAGGAATCCAACCAGAAAGAATAAGAACACCTCTAATTGATCAGTCTCGTCCGCACGATGCTTTGAAGGTGAGGAGTGTGATAATAGTCTAATGAGGGAGAGGTTGCTGTGATCGTGGGGGACTCTCTCCTGTCCTCTAGGCGGGTCCCCCAGTTCCCTGTGCTGCTGCTGAGGGTTTCTGTTGAGTGGACACGTCACCCATCCCGACCAGCAGTCGTCCATGGGCAGCTCAGTGGGGAGCAGGGCTGCAGGCAGGAAGCAGAACTCCAGCTGCCCAGAGAGTGGGGTGCTCCCTGTTTCTTTGCAGGAAGCTGGAGCGTCACGGTGCTTGGGCATGAAAGGTCTGCTTCCAGATGCTGGGGGTGCTCACCCGTTCCCCAAGACTGCTGGCCGGTTCCTTCCCAGTGGTCACTCAGCTCTCCTGGGAACACCTCCCACCTCCAATAACCCGGGTGCTCCCGTTGCTGCTCTGAGCATTGCCTGCCCCAACCAGCGGGTGCTGGGAGTTGGCTGGCCGTTCGTGGCATCTCCAGGTGGGTCCGAGGGGTCCCGAGCCCCAGGGTTTCCTCTGGTTGATGACCTGGGAAGTGGGTCACCGGATCTTCCTTCCAAAATGCTCACCGATCTCCAGCCTGCTGCTCATCAGCGGAGCGCTTGCAGCCTCTGCACCACCCACGGACCCCAAACCAGGCCTCTGAGTGGGTCCGAGTGCAGGCTTCCCCCTGCGAGTCACAGTGGAAATGTGCTCAGCAGTGGCTGATTTTTGAGAAGCGGATAGCTAGATCTTCCTTCCGGGGCCGCTCTGGGTGGGCTCAGATCTCCACCCTTTGGGTGAGCAGTTGCTCTCTGTTTGTGACAGCCAGCAGCCCCCTACCTCTTTGCAGTAGACAAGTCCCTACCACGGTGGCTTGTCCTTCTGTCCCCGTGGGTCACATGCCACAAGGGTGCTGTGTGTGTCCCCTGGGTCAGCTGGAAGAAAACACTGGAGACTGGGGGACCCAGAAGACCAGGAGTGCACCCTCCCGGTTCTAGAGGACAGAAGCCTGAACTCAAGGCATCCACGGAGGCCCTCACTCGGGGTTCAAAGGCAGAGTGCTCCCTCGTTTCTCCCGGCTCCGGTAGGCTGCCACCAGGTCTTGGCTTGTGGCCACAGGACTCCAGTCCCTGCCTCTGCATTCACACAGCCGTCTCCCCTCGCTGTGTCTCCTCTGACTTTACAGAACACCCATCGGATGGGATTCAGACCCACCCGCCTCCAGCACGACCTCAGGTCAGCTGACGACAGCTGCAAACACCGGACGTCCAGACAAGGTCCTGTTAGCAGGTGTGACGGGGTCGGGGACTTCACTGTAGCTTTTTGGGGGTAGCACAGTTCAACCCCTAACTCTGTATCCCAAGTCACCCTCTTGTTTCTCTTAGAAGGATGTTTGTCACCGGGATTAGGGTCCACCCAACTCCATCATCTGTCACGCTGGTTTAACTAATGACATCCTCCAAGATCCCAAATCCATGAACTATCAAGCTCCTAGATCCAGGAGGTAAGACTTCAACACGACTTTTCAGGTGGGTGAAATCCTGTCTGTTACAGGGCAGCACTGTCTTTCCATCGCTACCTATCAACAGGATTTAGCCGGCACTAACTAATCAATCAATATCAAATGAGTGAAAGACTGCGGGAGCTCAGACTCCAACGGCTGCTCACCATCCCTGTCTCTACAGAATAAGAAGGGCCCACTCACGTGGTCACATGGCAGGGACAGAATCGAGGGTCTTCTGCACGCTTGGCTCCCACTGTCATTGGCCAGTGGGACTCCCCCGACCCCAGGGCATTGCCTGAGGATGGAGCTGCCCAGCACCTGGGAGGCAGGAGCCCCCGTCTTGTTCCCTGCACTGCTGCGTGGGGCTGGCCTTCACTCTGCTTCTTGCCTGGTGGTCATCTGCAGACCCCGCTCCCTGGTTTTGGTAGCTAGCCCAGTCCCTGTCTCCCAGTTCCCACTTGAAGTGGAGGCTACACCTGCCCCAACTTCCCCACCCCCATGACCCTATATAGGGGATCCTCCTGTTCACATCATCCTCCCTAGGGGAAAACTTTCCCCCACGTTTCTGTCCCTGGGGAAATCATCCAGGGGTCCCCCCACCGTTATCGTCCTTGGGAAACAAACTCCCCAGGATTATCCTTCTTGGAGGAAGCATCCCCTCAAGGTAATTCTCCCTGAGGGGAACTGTACCCCCACCTTTCACCCCTGGGGGACATCACCCTGTTATCCTCCTTATGGGGAGCCCTCCTGTACGCCCCACTCCTCTGGGAGAAACCATCCATGGTGTTACCCTTCCTGGGGGACACCCCCACTGCTCTCCCTGGGGGCCGCACTGTCCCCGGTGTGCCTGTACCTGTGCACACCTCTCTCCCAGCATCAGCTCGTAGCCGCCCACTCTGGAGTCTGAGCTAATTCACATCAAAAAGAAAATGGACTTCCAAACAGGATCATACCCGCAGGTGAAGGGGCTCGGTAGGGTTCCAGTGTACGGTTTTGGGGATGTGTTGTGGGCTGACTTGTGTCCGCTCAGAGTACTGTGGGAAATCCTCCCCGCGCACCTGTGGAGGGAACGGTGGCGGCACAGTGGCTCAGCGCCGCACTGCTCACCAGAAGGTCAGCAGCTCGAGTCCTCCAGGCTTCCGGCTTCCTGCCGGGATGCTGAGCAGCACTGATTCTATGTGGCAGTTCTACTCGGCCCCGTGGGGTCACTGTAGTCAGAATCAAGAGGAAGGCGGTGTGTTTGGGTTTCCGGCACTTGTGGTATTTCTGTGACAGCAGCACTGGATGACTAAGACCGGGGGATACGATTCTATCAGTAACAGGGAACTCCTAACAGCCACCTGTGTGACTGTGGGTGAGTCACCCGAAGCCACTAAGTCTGCCTGTCAGTGAAAACAGCACCCGTGCCCGACTCCGTCCTTGCGGTGGGTGCTGGAGGCCCAGCTGTGTAACGTCCCAGCGGGCTGTGTGGTACGATGGCCGCCCTCTGGGTCTCTATGTCACGCCCACTGAGGTTTCTTTACCATTTACACTTTGTGGGGTTGTCACAAAAGCTGGGTGTTTCACCATAAAAGCTGGGTTTCCACCACTAAAGAGAAGGCTCGTGCCCTATCTCCAAAGTATACAAAGCCTAAGGTTTAGCGTTTCAACCATTTCCACATGTGTAACTCAGAGACACTGATGACATTCTTCGAGTTGTGCTCCCAAATTTTTGAACCTAAACCCAAACTCCTGCTGTCGACTCAATTCTGACTCACAGTGACCCTACAGGACAGAGCAAAACTGCCCCGTAGTTTCTGAGGAGCATCTGGTAGATTTGAACTGCTGACCTTTACATGAGCAGACATAGCACTAACCACTATGCTACCAAGGTCTCCTGAACCTGAAGCAGCTTGTTTTAAATCAGAAACCACATCCACTTGGAGCACTCTGAAACTGTCATCCAGGTGTGCTCAAATTGGCCACGGCAACTCAAAAGTTTCAATGGGCGCTTAGCCAAGCCAAGTGCCGTCAAGTCAAATCCAACTCAAGCAACAAGTTCAAGATAACGGTGCTCCTGCAGAGAAAGAAGGCGTGAGGAAGTGAAGGGTCTGGAGTGTGTGGCTGATGGCCTCCAAAACAACCACCTCGTCTGCTACTGGGCGAGAGGGCCTGGATGTTACTGAGGCTACTGTGGTTGAATATTTTGCCCAAAAGTTCTCTAGAAGAATCCTGATCAAAAGAGGGGAGCGTGTGGAACAGAATTCACACCTTCTGTTCTCCCAGACTCCAGACTTCCAGGAGGTCTGAAGATTGGCCGAAACCTTGAAGCCATTTGCCCTGGCCTTAAGCCAATAAGGTCCCTGAAGTTTTCTTACAAACCAAAATAACGGGTTAGTTTAAATGGGACAGAATGTCTTGGGTGAGCACGCTGCTCTTTCAAGAACTATCTACTCGGGACCAAAGTGGCAACAGCAGTGATTCCAGCCGGACTGGCAGAGTAGGGAGCCTAGGTCTGTGTTCATTGGGGAGGCGTGGGTCACAAAAGGACAGTGACCATGGGTACACAACATGACGGATGTCATCCATGTCACTGAACTGTACCCGTACACTGTCGAATTGCTGTACAGTCTGTTAACAACAAGAACCAAATAATAAAAAACATTACATGAAGCAAGTGGCTCACTGATCTACAGGGGAGTGAGTGCCACTTTAGGGGCAAGAGGCCAGGGGCTGCCCAGGGCTGCTTCCCTCTCAGAAACCCTGATGGCGTGGTCACCGAGCGCTTACGTCTACTTGCCACAAGCTCAGCAGTTTAAACCCACCGGGCGCTCCGTGGAGACCCTGTGCGGCCGGTTCTGCTCTGTCCTGTGGGGTTGCTATGAGTCGGAATCGACTTGATGGTGGTGAGGTGTTTTCTTGTTTGCTTTTGTCTTTGTTTTAATGTGAAACAAAGGTACTGGTGCTCTGTCTCCTTCTGACACCACCTACTGAGCACCTCTGGTGCCCTTTCTAGGGTGTCGGCTTCCCTGCAAGGTCCCGGTGGGGAGGCCAGGGCAGAGGGCACCCCCGCCTGCCGCTGCTCTCTGTTTATTTGATTCTGCATTCTCACCCGCAGCCAGCTTTCGCCGCCACTACACCACCAGTATCTCCCCAGGTTGGAAGGCATATAAAAGAGTCATAAAAACCAAGCCAAACCCACTGACCCCCAGTCGATTCCGAGTCACAGCAACGGCATAGGACAGAATACCCCTGCACCCACAGGGTTTCCAAGGAGCGCCTGGTGGATTTCAACCGCCGACCCTTTGGGGAGCAGACAGAGCACTTCATCACTGTGCCACCCGGGTTTTCCCGTGGAGTGTCCCCAGGAGTCCGACTCAGCCGGACAGCAGCCGGCAAGAAGAACGGATGGCGGACAGGCCACCTGACCCCACGTGAAGCCCGCACGTTCTTATCGAGGCTTCTGTGTCCCTGCAGCCGTGCCCGGGGAGGCCGCTCCGGCGGGGAGGGAGACTCAATTAACGAGCTCTGGGCGCAAAGAAGGGCGCCCTGATCCGTTCCTCTCCCCCCGCACCGCGCTTTTGTCTTCTTCCTCATGTCTCTGAACATCTTTTTAATTGCGTATCAAATGGATAGTTATTGTTTCATGAAATCCGCAGAGCCATTCCGCAGTCTGGGTCCTGAGTGCGGGGACTTTAACACCACGATGAATCACAATGCATTATGCTAATTGGGGTGCTAACAGCTTCGCCGGTGAGCTCCTGGAGACCGGTCGCTCCTTCCACGGACTGGGGGGATGTTTTATAGGGCAGGGGGCCCGCCGCCCAGCTGACAGTGCTGGTAAATAACAGCTGAGGCTGGGAAAACTCCAGAAATACTCCATTAAATTATTTATGCATTAATCAAAAACACAGTCGTAAGCACCGTCATTAGTCCCTCGCTAATTGTTTTATGGATTGAGGATGACTTAGGGGCCTGATGCCTCCGCCACGGAGCCTTCTCCAGCTTCTGTCATGGTGTCCTGCAAAACCTGGTCTGGGGGCCAGCCGGAAATCACCCATGGGGAGTGCAGGGCTGAGGAGACACCACCTTGGGTTAACCGCTGCGTTTCAATACTTCCCAGCCGTCCCCCACCCAGACTCCCAACACAGGCTCCCGGCTCTCCTCCCTGAGGATTTTTGTTCATATGCTTAGGTGCCTTTCCAGGAGGACGGCCAGCAAAGTTCTGGAACTCATCCTGGTGGATTCGAACCGCTGACATTGTGGCTAGCAGCTGGAGCTCTGCACCATCTTAACCATCACACCTGCTCACAAAAGGACAAATACAGAATCATACCACTATTGTAAAAGCTCAGGAAAAGGGTCACTTATGGTGGGGAGGGAACAAAGTTGTATTATCTGATGGTTACAGAGGTGAGGACAGATGGGAAGGGCAAATCACTAAAAGTGAACAGGAGACAAGCATCTACTTTGGTGAAAGAAAAAGAAAACAGAAAATACAGGGCACTCGGCGCCCCTTGGAGAAGACAAAGCCATAGAAGCTTCCTGTGCACGTCTAGACCTCGAGGGACGAGGTCACTGAGGCTGAGGGCTGCGGTCCGTGGTCTTCGGGGACGTCTAGGTCAACTGCTGTAACACAGCTCACCGAGAAACTCTGCTCCACCTCACTTTGCCAAGCAGCAGGTGAGGTCTGCAGAGCTCGGTGGTGGTCGTGGTGGGTGCCACTCGGTCGGTTCCGACTTGGAGCGACCCCACGCACTGCAAAAGGAAACCCAGCCCCGTCCGCACAATTCCTGTTACGCTGCAGCCCGCCGGTGTGGTCACGGTGCCGGTCCTTCTTCCTAGGGGGTCTTCCTTTACTTCACTGACTCCCCACCCGACCGAGCTGGCGAGCACCCATCTAAAACACACCCATTGGTCCCACCCCCCCGTCCAGGGCAGAGGAGGGTGAAGAAAACCAAAGACATAAGAAAAGCGCTAGTTCAAAGAGTTCAAGGACCACACGAACCCCAGCCTCCCCAGCCTGAGCCCGGAAGGACAGACGGTGCCCAACTCCTGACTCTGCTCTGAATGGGGATCGTAACAGAGTCCTGCACGGCCCTGGAGAAAACTGGAAAAGAAAATTTAAATTTGCAAAGGAAGACCAGTCTTCTGGTCTGACAGACTCTGGAGGAATCCCTCAAGGCTGCGGCCCCTAGACCCTCCGTCAGACAGCCCCTCAGACCAGGCTGTCTCCCAAAGGCCCCGTCTCAGACCAAGACCAGACAGATCTATAAAATAAACAGCAGTACACGTGATGGACACGCTTCTGACATCAGTCATGTTTACAAGACCAGAAGGGCAAGTTCTGCCCCAAACCAAGACGAGAAGGCAGGGAGGGGCAGGAAAACGGGGTGACTGGACACAGGGAACCCGGGGGGGGCAGGAGGAGCAAGCCGTTGCATCGGGGGGACAGCAGCCGGGTCACAAGACAACACGGGCACGCATTTTTCAACAAGAAACTGATTTGAGCTGCACATGTTCATGGAAAGGTCAGCCAAAGAAAACAAGGAAAGCCCTGGGGACCACAGCTGAGCCCCGACCCACACAGGCGGGTGCAGGGAGTCCCAGCCCACCGAGGGCCCCTGGTGCCCCGACCCGGCCTTGCTCAGCACCCCTGTGGCGCGGGGCTCAGGAGGTACCGCGGCTCAGCAGGAGCCTGGCCGTCCAGACCCACCAGGCGCTCCTTGGAAACTCTGTGGGGCGGTTCTGCTCTGCCCGGCGGGGTCGCTGTGAGTCAGAATCGGTCAGTGGCAGAGCGTTAGGGTTTTTGGTTTGCTGGGGACTCAGAAGAAAGGCCTTGTGCTCTGCTCCCCAAACCGGGTCCCTGAGCCCCCGACGGAGCCCAGTTCTGCTCTGACACCCATGGAGTCCTCGTGAGTCGCTGCTGATGGAGCGCTGGGGGTTCGAGCCCTCATGGAGGTGCCTTGGAAGAAACGCCTGGTGGTCAGCTTCTGAAGAGACACTCCCTCCGAAAGCCCCGCAGAGCAGAGCTGCCCACTAACACCTGTGGGGTCCCCGGGGTCAGGCAGGGCTGCGCTCCAGGCCAACTGGGGAGTCATTGGTTCACTTTCCTCATAGTGAGGACAGTGCCCCCAGGAGGGTCCGCCTGAGGGACCTGGACTCTGGAGACCCCATGAAGTCCCCGTATCTCCACCGAGCCGACAGGACTCGGAGTGGGAACGCTCTGGGGCAGGAACCCATCCCCCTCGGGACCCAGTCCAGCAGCGGTCAAGTCTACGCCCCGCTGTGGGGCCTCCGTGGTGGGCCCGAGTGGGATTGCCCTCCCCAGGGCGGCAGTGGGTGGCCTCTCAGGGGCACACAGCCAGACTTCCCTTCAGAGGCGACTCTGGGCGAGCTCGTGCCTTCTACAGGCCCATTGGAAGCCATACAAGGTCAATCCACTCAGGGGCTCCTAGCCCAGGAGGCGGCAACATTCAAGATGGGACATGTTCATGGGATGATTCGGGGCGGTCCTTCTAGGACCCATCCCCAAGATGCATCTTACTTTCCTCAAGAGGGGACCACATCCTTTGGGATCCACCCTCCTTCATGGGGTGACGGGGCTGGTCCTTCTAGGATCCCTCACCGGAACCCATCTTCACCCTCCTTTGTGGGGTGACAGGGCTGGTCCTCCTAGGACCTCTCTCCAGGATACATCGTCCTTTCCTCAAGGGGGGGTCCACTTCTCCTGGGGTTCTCCCGTACTTTAACCCTCCAGAGTTTTCCCTCTGCCTTCGGATCCAGACTCTGCCCTGCAGGACGCATCTGAGCCTGTGAAGGAAAACCTAAGTCATTCTGGAAAGTCTTCCTGACGCAGAGTGAAACATGCACCCTTCCCCAAAGGGGCCGTGCACCCCCACTTTCAGGGCCCATGGAGTGTCTCCCCTGTGCCTCTTCTGGGGACCTTGGGGCTCGTGGATGGACATAAATGCAGAAGACACGGAGTGGAGTGGCAGGATTTCAACACCAGCCACGAGGTGGCAAGGCCCCGGGCAGCACGCGCCAGGAAAGGGAGGGCGCGCGGAGCCGGGGAGCGCAGGCAGGGCGCTGACAGCCACCTCTCCTTCGACGACAACAGGTAGGCGGTTGCCTGTCCCTTCCTGCCAGTGTGCTGCAATTTCCTCAGCATCGGGCGATTTTATTCATTGTTTCCCGGGCCGGTGATTGATGCGCCCCGCGTTAATCTCTCCGAGTGATAAGTGTTTCCATGTTCGTCCCTGCGCCCTGACACCGCGCGGCGCGGCCCCGGCCACTGCTGACTACTTACTTTGCGACTCATTTACATTTCAATCTCGGCCTCATGAATGTAAAACCCCGCTTGCAAATTAATAACCGGGAGGCGGGGAGGCCGCGGCGGGCGGCCCGGGGGCGCGCAGCCTCCTGCGCCCCTCACGCTGCCATTGTGCTCTGCCAAGGCCTCGTGTGGGGGCCGGCGGTGAGTGACATTACAGAGAAAGGCAGATCCGCGGTGACACAAATTTATTTCTGTCCCCACCGCTGTAGAACATTTTCATAGGATCAGGGGGCTATTTGTCTGGGGACAATTTAGTTTCCATGAAAAATTTAAATGGTTTCTGTGGAGATAGCGGTGTGAAATTTAATTTGCTTCTCATTTGCTACAGCAGGTATGAAAAGGAGAAGAATTAGATGTCTGATGGGCCGAAATTGGCGCCCTCCTGCTCTCGTTCCCCAAGGCCCAGAGCGGAGCGCGCCCTCCCCGAGGAAGGACAGCCCCTCCCGGCCTTGCCGCCCCCGCCTCCTCCGAGGACCTGATCTTAAACCAACTTACACCAACCCTTTCGGGAGGCTGCCAATCACCACGAAACCCCGTTAGCATCGATTCCCTGTCTGGATGATCTATGACTTCATTTTACGGTAATTGAGAATTAGTGGAGAGATTAGCGCGTCTCAACACCCCGTCTTGATCAGCTCAGTGAGCACAGCCATTTGTCACCACGGGCCGTCCGACGCTCTTGGACTCGTACGGGGGTGCCCGTCTAATTGAATACGGGGAGGACACGGAAATTAATTGGAGAGGGGAGGTTCTGAAGAGGGCGGCCATCATAGCACCCCACGGGGGTCGGCGTTCAGGGGCAGGGGTGCTGACACCCAGGAGGAAGTGCACGGGTGCCAGCACTTGGTGGGGAGCCCAGACGCAGCCCCAGTGCCGGCCAGGCCGGGGCAGCAACCTCGGGCCGAGGAACAGGGCAGCTCACCTGGGTTTGCTGCGTCAAGGTGAAGTTTCAGAGATTTCCCTCTTGCTGGAAGCCTGTCCGAGGCCTAAAGCCAACAAGAGGGTGAATTACAAGGTGGCCTGGGGGGGCTGTTGAGGGGATAACTGGCTGCTTCTGGAAACCCTGGGGGTGCAGTGGTTAGGTGATACAGCCGTTCCCCAAAAGGTTGGCGGTTCAAATCCACCAGGAGCTCCTCGGGAACCCTGTGGGGCCGTTCCACTCTGTCCTGCGGGGTCTCTGAGAGTCACGGTCCGCTCAGCAGCAGTAGGTTTCAGTTTGGGGTTCTGTCATCTTCCCGTGGTGGCCGGCTGCCTTTGTGTGGCCTCTGCCCCGGGGCGATCCCACCTGTGTCCGAGCAGAGGTCTGCTGCTCAGGCCCCGAAGTTGGTGACCTTCCAGAGCAGCTCCCCAGGCGTTTCCCCCGAGGCACCCCCGGGTGGTCCCGGCTGCCGCCCTGCCTGCTTGTAGCCGAGCGCTCCACCCTTGGTGCCACCCAGAGATGTCTTCTGCCACTTAAAACCGGAAACCAAACCCACGGCTGCCGAGTCAGTTCCACCTCCCTGGGGCCCCGGAGGGCAGCATGGAACCATGTGGCAAGTGCGTCCTCTGTCTGGAAGCAGGCAGCCAGGTGTTTCTTCCGCGGGGCAGCTGGTGGCTTCGCAGCAGAGCCGACATCTCGGTCAGCAGCTGAGTGCTTACCGAGCGCAGCACCAGGGACTCTGAAGACGCGGGGAACAACGGAACAGGGATCGGGACGGTGATCTCGTCCGGGGGAGAACAGACCCAGAGGGAAGGCCCTCCCCTCTGTCCACCCCACAGCACTGCCCCTGAGGCCGTCCTGACCCACGCTGACTCCACGGGACAGAGCGGGTCTGCGCGCCGGACTTCTGAGGCCGTCCCCTCTGCAGAAACAGACGGCCACGTCTCTGTGCCACAGAGAAGCCGGCAGTTTCCAGGTGTTGGCTCCTCCGGAAGCTGCCGAGTGCTTGACCACTGCACCACCGGGACCCCTTTTCTGCTACCTAGGCGTCAGATGACAGTCCTCCGTGTCCCATGTGTGGAGAAGGTGCTGTGTTGTCCTAGACAGAGACGGTCCAGAGTTCTCCCCAGGAAGGTTCAGGGTTAGGGTTAGGGTTAGGGTTAGGGTTAGGGTTAGGGGTTAAACTTACAGTTACGATTAGGAATTAGAGATTAATGTTAGAGTTTGCGTTAGGGTTACGGGTTAAGGTTAGATTTAGGGGTTAGGGTCAGGGTTAGGGTTAAGAGAGAGATTTGGGGTTAGGGTTAGGGTTAGGGTTAGGGTTAGGGTTAGACGTTAAGGTTAGAGTTAGCAGTTAGGGATTAGGGTCAGGGTTCGGGTTAAGAGAGGTTTAGGGTTAGGGTTAGGGTTAGAATTAAAGTTCAGGTTAGGTTAGGGCTAGGGTTGGGGTTACTGGGTCCCTGTTCTCACGCTGGGTGCACTTGGCTTTTGCACATACGAAGTCTGGCCTCAAGCTTCCGTTAGGATGGCGGTCCGCAGCAGTGAGGGCCTCCCCACCCTGCAGCACCCCCGACACGTGCTTCAGTCCCGAGCGGGTGTGTGGGGGCTGCATACAAGGTGCAGTGGTGGGGATTCAAACTGGGGTCTGCTGCTCGGAAGAGAAAGACCTGTCCCTGAGCCACCCGTGTCCGTCCAGGGACCCCGCCTCCAGAAGCTGCCCGGGCGTCACACGCAGCCCCAGGCCTGATTCACCCCGTATCACTCAGCTCCATCTGACAGGTTTCTTGCTCCTGTGCCTGCCTTTGGCTGACCCTGGGGGAAGGTGAACCCCGTGATGGCCGGGACCCCACGGTGTCCCCAGGGTCCCCATGGTGTCGCCAGCACCCAGGCCAGGGGACAGCAGTCAGTAGCTGCTCAGTAACGGAATCCAGAGCCGGCAGGTTGATTCTGGTCCCTGGTGACCCCTGTGTCAGAGGACGTGTGTCCCGGGCTCTCTGGCCTGTCGTATTTAGGAAGGCGGTCACCAGCCCCTTCCTCCATGGCCGCTCTGAGCGGTCCAGGGGCCTCTGGTCGCTGCAGGGACCTGCGTCTCCGTGCAGACACCAGCCAAGAAACCCGGCGCAGCAGCTCTTCTCTGTCGCACGGGTCCCTGTGAGCTGGAATCGAGCCGACATCGGTGGTCTGGTTTGGTTTGTCACTGACAGGCGCTGACGAGTCTGCTGCGTGACAACCGTGTGCAGTGACACCGCCTGGTCCCACCCCGGGCTCGGAACCGTTTTTACGCTTTCGCCCACCGTGGAGGCCACTGGGTCCACCCATCTCGTTGAGGGTCTGCCTCTCTTTTGTGGATCCTCCTCTCTGCCCAGCGTGATGTCCTTCTCCAGGGACAGATCCCGTTGACAACACGTCCCAAGCCTGTCAGACGCCATCTGGCCGTCTCTGCTTCCCAGGGGCTCTCCGGTTGTCCTTCTTACAGGACAGACGTGGGTTCCTTTGGCCGTCCATGGCGCCTTCAATATTCTTCTCCAACCCCACAACTCAAAGGCAGCAATTCTTCCGTCTTCCTTACACCCTCTCCAGCTTTTGCCTGCAGACGACGCAACTAAAAATCGGTGTGTTTATTCCCTGTCAATTGGAGTGAGTCTCATTGGCTACAGA
This sequence comes from Heterohyrax brucei, assembly GCA_028571685.1. NCBI lineage: Eukaryota > Metazoa > Chordata > Mammalia > Hyracoidea > Procaviidae > Heterohyrax > Heterohyrax brucei. The sequence goes on from CM053166.1 coordinate 948,414, forward strand.
CGTCCCCTCAGCTGACTGTCCGTGGTCAGAGACGGCCTCACCACAGCAGAATCTCTGTGGGGTGGGTCTGAAGTCCTTTCCTTTGCAAAGAGCTTTTCCCGGAGGCCAAGGGCTTTCCGGCTTACCGGGACAGGGGCCAGCTGTCGGCAGAGGTGCCTGCCGCTCCGGCACGTCGGTCCTGGCTGTCTCGGGGACGTCCTGCAGAGCCAGGCGTGGGCCTCGCACCTGAGCCCAGGTGTGGCCGCCCGGTGGACGGAAGGCGTCCGCACACGGCCACGCGCCTGATCCGGGCTGAGTCATCTCACGGCCAGGAAACCTGCCACTCGAGCTGTGATCTCATTTGGGAATCCGATTAGCAGCCCGCATACTGCTTAGACAAGTCTCTTATCTCATTTGCAGAGTCTGCGCTGCTAACGCGATCAGGAAACAGGCTAACAGGACGGAGCCGCCACTACCCTGGTGGTCCTGAGAGTCCAGGGGCTGGTGGGCCTGACTCTGCCCGGCGGCGGCCCTGGGGGACGTTGGCCACAGAGGGCTGGTGGCACACGGGAGGTCGTCCTGCTGGGGGTTGACTCCACGGTGACTGGTGTTGCCCAGAGCACGTCACCCACCTTCTGGGGCTTCCCACGCCCAGCTGGGAAAGTCACCAGGCTCTCCTGCAGGCTCTCTAAATGTCCTGGGAGCTCCTCGGGGTGACAGAAAATCCATCGCGGTTGCCGTCAGCTGCCTGGACTCGGCCCTGAGTCAGCGACCCCACAAGCAGTGGGATGAAACCTCCCAGGTCCGGGCCATCGTTACTGCCTGGCAGTGCAGTGCTGTAACCACTGCACCACCAGGCCTCCTCCGGTGACCCGACGGACCTCACGTTCAGTGACAAGTGCCCTTAAAGCAGAGGACACACACAGACACACAGAGGGACACGCCTGCGAAGACAGAGACGAGACTGGGGTGATGCAGAGCGCCCGGGGCCCCCAGGGGCTGGGAGAGACCGGAAAGGACCCTTCCTCCCAGCCTCCAGAAGGGGCACAGACCCCCAACACCCTGAGCTGGGGCCTGGGGTCTCCAGAAGTGAGAGAGAGTCACCCTTTGGCTGTCGTAGGAGCCATGGAACTGACCCCACCCATTACGGAAGGAAACCCTGCCGGGCCCTGCACCCCCTGGTCACAGCTTGTGGATGGGACCTCATGACCCACAGGGTTTTGTGGGCTGCTCTGCAGAAACCGGTGGCCAGGCCTTTCTCCCTGGTCTCTCTCAGTCTGGAAGCTCCACTGAGACCGATTCAGCGTCCCAGCCACGCGCCAGCCTCCAGGGGGACGTGGGAGGTGGCTGTCCCTCAGGGGCACTGGCCCACAGCCTGGGTCTCCCGGGTGGAGGGGCACATTCGAACCCCTGAACCACGGATGCCCCCGTTTGCGGCAATTTTTTTAAGGCAGGCAGAGGACTGTTGTGGGTGAGGACAGAGTGTCTTTTTAGGAAAGCTCCGGGGGCGACCTGTCACTCAAGAGGGGGCAGAGCCGTGCACTGCGTGTCCCAGAGAGCAGCCCGTCTGCTTCCTGCAGGCGTCTTGTTGTTGGCTTTTCCACAGCGGAGAGGGGCGGTGAGCGATTAAACGCTCAGCTACCTCCCTGTGGTGGTCTTTCTGGGTCTCAGGCCCCCTCAGGGGTGTTTATTTTTACTAGGTCTTAGGTAAGAGTTTGCAGAATAAGTGGCCTTTGTGACCGTGGGGTCGCCCCCCTCAAGGCATCTGCCGTCTCCCCTTTTCCACCCCGGGTTCCCCGTTGCCTTTCACCCTGCGCTTTCTGCCCTCCCTGCTGTCTCATCTCTAATTTGGGACAAGCAGCCTCCTTTCATCCGGAGTAAGCGTCTCCTCGAGGGAGTGCGTCCCTGTGCTGTGTGTCTGTTGGTGCCGTGGGCCTGGCTGTTTGGCTGGGAGCTGGTCTCTGGGCAGGGCTTCCTACCAGGGCAGAGGGGGGTCTCAGGGCCTAGGGGTCCTTCCAGTCCCTGTCACCCAACAAGAGCTGACCTTGGGGGGACGTCCTTTAGTTCTGCACTTGTGTTCCGCTTTCCTCGAGACCCTCAGAGCGGCAACGGTGGCCTGGCACCATGCGGTGCCCCTGGTCTCACGGTCGCTCCTTGAGTTCTCAGCGTAAAATCCCGAGTCCCGCTCAGCCATAAGGACAAGCTGTCCCACAAGGGGCCTGGGACACGGCACGCTGCAAATCATATTCTGCCAGCAGTTTATAACTCAGGATTTCAATTGCTGCTAGCTGATAATGTGATTAATTTTTGTGCAAACTCACCCGTTTCAGGAGTTGGTCATTGTTTGGTGAACTCTGGGATTTTCTGCACAGACAGTGCTGACCAGGAGGCACCAGTCCCCGTGAAAAGGCAGCCCCATGCTCGGTAAAGATCAGGGTCAGCCTCAAACAGCGAGACAGACGGACGCAGTGGCTGTAACAACGGGCTTAAACCTAAAAACCGCTGTGGACAGGGTTCAGGACCAGGCAGGGCTGCGTTCTGCGATCCACGGGGTCGCTGTGAGCCGGAACCGGCCTGCTGTCACCCAGCAGCAGCACAGAGCATCACGCTCTTTGCCAGGAAACAGCCTTACGTCTTCCTTGCCAAACTGTCTGCTTATGGTTATTATTACGGGGCTTCGGCCTTGCGTGGACCCTGGGGACAGCGTGCAGTCGGCAGTGAGCAGAGACGTCCTTGTCTCGCTTCCGGTCTCAGTGGGAAAACGAGCCGTCTGTCTCAGCACAGAGCGGGAGACCAGCTGCCGGTGTTTGCAGACGCCCGTGACACGGTACGGCTGTTGCTGCTGCCCACCGCCAACCTGATGCAGACCCAGGGTGACGCCAGCTGTGACGCAGAGGGACCCAGCTGCCCCGGGTCTCCTGGACTGCAGCCAGGAGGGTGCAGCATCCAGCGCCCCCAGAGGCGCTGCAGAAAGTGGGGGGGCGATCTGCTCCTGCAAGGCCCCGACCACTGGGGACCCCGGGGAGCCCCGTTCTGCTCCCCATGCACTGCGTCACCAGGAACCACCAGCCGCTCAGCAGACACCGGGACCCTGGCTGTACAGTGGTTAGTGCTATGTCTGCTCACCAACAGGTCGGCAGTTCAGATCCGCCAGGCGCTCCTTGGAAACTATGGGGCCGTTCTGCTCTGTCCTGTAGGGTTGCTATGAGTTGAAATCGACTTGACAGCAGTGGGTTTGGTAAGTTTTTGGTTCTGCAGACGGGGGACCCCGCCAGGCAGAGACAGCAGCTGGGCAGACAGCCAAGTGGCATGGATCGGTCCCTGGGACCAATTCTGCCTCTCCTGATAGCGAGCCTTGGCGGACAGCGACCCCGAAGGGGGAAGGTTCGAAGCCAACCCACACTGCTGCAGAAGGAATGTCCAGTGATCTGCTTCTGTCAGCCTGACAGCCAAGATGCCCGGGGTCTGAAAAACCAGTGGGCTGCCATCTAAGGAACATCAATTGGTCTCAACCCACCTGGAACAGACGAAAACCAAGAACATCAAAGACACAGAGGAAATGCAAGCCCAGGAAACAGAGGGACTGTCGCGACTGGGAGACTCCATCAGCTTGAGACCAGAAGAACTAGATGGTGCCCGGCCACCACCAAAGACGGCCCCGTCGGGGACACAACATACAGTCCCTGATTGGAAGATGCAGAATACAGATCAAGAACTGCATTAAAAGACCAGACTTGATGGTCTCACAACCTGGAGGGTCCCCCGAGATCATGGTCCCTGGACTTACGGCTAGCCCAGAGCTGAGACCAGGACTGAGGTCAACACTTCAGACAAAGAACGGACCGGACTTGAGGACACAGAGGGACGCAGGTGGCGTGTGGGCTTTACAATTTAGTATACGCATCTGTATGTATGTATGCATGGCTGTCCTGTTTCTTTCTTGGGGGAGAGGAGCGGGTGGAGAGCAGGGGACAGGTGTCGGTTGAGTGGACACTGGAAGGATGGGGAGGCGGCCTGACAGAGCTGCAGAGAGGCAGGTGCTCGGGGCTTTCGATGGCAAATTGACTTGGATCGTAAACTTTTGCTTAATCACTGTAAAAATTTAAAAAAGAAAACCGACAGCCAAGAACACACAATGGAGCCCGGTTCCAAGGGGTCACACTGGGTCAGCAGTTGCCGTGCCAGCAGCTGGTTTGGCCTGTTGGGGGTGACTCTGAATGCGTCAGCACTCAGACCGTAGGATTCTGTCCCTGGGAGGGCCGCCCTGTCCCCCCTGTGCCCGCTGGGAGCCAGCTGGTTTCCTTGATCTTGAGACCCATTTCCTCTCAAAGCTGGGTGTCGTGGAACACGGCCGGTGTGTCAGCCTCCCCACACCCCAGGACAAATGTTCCGACTCCTCACTGAGAACCCCGCACCCCCCACACGGCTGCTCTTGCCTTCAATCAAAAACAGTTTCTCTGCGCCTGTAACGGGGGGAGGCTGGCATTATCACACCTCCATCTGGGCCTCAGGTAAGCTGAGAATGCCTCTTAAGAACCCCAATAAATCCACCCTGAACGATGCACCCCTCCAACTCAGCTGCTTTTCATTACAGGTTTTCAAAAAAATAAATGGCATTTCCCCGCGTTATTTATGCGCCTGCAGAATGTAATGGCGGTCATGATTAATACCGAATTTCTGAATTTATTCTAAAAAGGCACTTCATAAATATTGAGCAGCGCTATTATCTGCAACTATCTCCATTTATTTTATTGAAATGGAAATTCAGAAATCATCCATAAAACGTTGTGATGTGTTGGGAGACGGGGCTTGGGATTGGAGAGCAAGGCCGTTTTATTTTTATTTTTTAACTCCCCTTCTGTCTTTGCCCCCTAGGAGAGTGCCACTGGCCGGGCTTGTCCAACCTTGAGTCACGGTCACAGATTTCTGGGTGCTGTTGGGCGTTCCCTCCGAGGGTCAATGAGCCGCAGGGATTAATGGTTGGCTGTGAGCTGGGACATTCCAAATGCGCCGTGTTTGAGCTTTAATTTTCCACCCGGGAGAAAGAGCCCACGACTATTGATAACAGACATACCTGATTTGTGGGTGTTTCACTCTCAGGGTTGCAGGTCTACCACAGGTGGGATGTTGGGGACCCTCTCAGCTGTGCTCACAGGCAGGTTGGGGTGGTTAGGACCCCTTTCCTGGGTGGGCGAGTCCCCAGACGTTGGAAGCAGGTCTGAGCTCTGCCAATAACTCAAAGGTTGGATCCGAATCTTCCCAGCAGCACCAGGAAGAAAGATCTGGCAGTCAGCTTCTGCAAAAACGCCAGCCAAGAAAACCCAGGGGAGTAGTTCTGCTCTGTCCCACATGGGGTCCCCTGAGGGTGAAGGCACTGGACTTAAACGGGGAGGAAGCTGAAAGAGGAGGGACTTTGAATGCCTGGGGGAACTTTCCAGAAGGACGCCGCTCCCAGCACCTCTCAGACGACCGCTACCAGGTGTCCTGCCACCGTCCCAAAGCAGCTGCTGCTGCTGGAATTGGTCCCGACTCGCAGGGACCCTTCGCACGGCAGAACAAAGCGCAGCCTGGTCCACGCTGCCCTCACAGCTGGGGTCAACTTCGGCGCGTCGTGGCGGCTGTTACGTGGGCCCCTGTCCCTGAGGACCCTCTCCTTCGCCAAGCGCCATGTCCTTCTCCAGGGACTGATCCCTCCTGACGATGTGTCCTGAGACGGGAGGCGTGCCCTTCCCGTCCTTGCTTCTAAGGAGCGCTCCGGCTCGTCTCCACCCCAGAAAGATGTGCTGGTCTTCCGGCCGTCCACGAAGGACTCGGCGCTCTTCCCTGAGACCAGAATCCAAGCACACGTCCCCGACACCGCTGTTCACACATGTCTGTTCTTCCTCTTGCTTGTTCAGTGGTAGAATACACCCGGACCCCACGGGTCCTACAGAAGCAAAATCAAACGGTGACATTCTTTCCCCAGTGACGCCTCACGGCTGAGCACTTGGGGGCCAGACACTGCAGCCCCCCCAAGCTGTACTGCAGGTCCAGTGCCCCTCGGCCCCCCAGGGAAGCCCCCCACCTTGGCTATGGGACAAACGGCTTGTGTGCACTCCCGAGGTCTTTCTGTTTTCTTTCCTGATTCCCGGGCCCAGGTTAGCATAGCCGCAGGGATGAGGGCTGCTGAGAATGCTGGGGTCCCCCTCTAGGCCCCTCCGGGGAGGCCCCAGGATGCGTTTTCTGAGGGGCCCTCGTAGTGCGCTGGATGGGAACACATCTCCTCCTCCCAAGGCTGGCCGTTTGAACCCGCAGAAGAGAGGCCTGACAACCTGATCTTATAGAGACGGCAGCTCAGGAAGTCCTGGGGACACTTCTACTCCACCACAGGGGGCTGCTGGGAGCCCCAGATGAATTTGACAGCATCCGACAACCACAACGACGCGTGTCTCTCCTGGGCTGTGTGGCTCACGGTCCACCAGGTGAGAAGCCGAGGTGCTACAGGCAGGGTTTAGGGGTGCAGCACCCTGGGGCTGACAACCGTGGGGAACAAGGCCCACCCCAGCCTGGGAGGGTTTTGGGGTGGGAGCAGTTCCAGGAACATAGACGGGGTGTCCCTGGAGGGACTGATAACACCTGGGTGCTTCTTCATCAGTGCGCGTCCCACAGGGCATCCCGCTGAACAAGCCCCCAGAAGCCAGAGGGCAGGGTGCCTCAAGAATGCAATCTTTGGGACCCATTCCCTGGGGACAGGGACAGGCAAGGGGGGGGCAAAATGAGCCCAAGGGGTAAACAGAAATACAGGGACTACTTACTTAAAGTTGCTGACGCAGTGTGGGGGCAGCCAGCACAAGACCAAAGGGGTTCTTTGCACGGGAGGAACCTGGCCCAGATATCAGGGCAGTGGCCCCGAATCAAGAATAAGGGGCAGACTGATTGCTGTCATGGGCGGACCCCTGTCTCAGCTGCTAGGGCTGCAAGATGGAGAGATCCGCTCCTCATAAACACTTCAGTGGGATCAGGGCCAGCCTCACGGGCCGTCTTAGGGTTTGACGGAGGGAATCAGAAAGGAACATTTCTGGAAGAAGAGAACCGACCAGGTTTAGGACAAAGCTGAGAAAGTCTGGCGGGTGGGAAGCCGATTCACAATCTAGGGGCAGCTAGAAACTTGGGGAAACTAAGCCACGTGTTGGGTGTTACGTGGCAGGAGGTGCTGGTACCATTCCTGGGGTGGGTGCAGACAGACAACAAGCCTGCCTGCTAACTCGGGGCTCGGAAGTTCCCGCCACCGGCAGACACCTCGGAGGAAAGTCCTGGTGATCCACTTTCCAAAAAATCACCCGCTGAAAGCCCGGTGTCGCCCGGTTCCGCTCCAGCACCCCTGGGGGCACCGCGAGTGAAACTGATGCACAGGAAACCGGCTTCCTTCTTCTTGTTTGTTTGTTTACGGGGTCGTTGGAGAGACTGCGAAACAAGCAGTAACACCATAGAAGGGAATTTTTTTTGAAGGTACAGCATGAGTTACAATAAGCAAGCAGTACTTTTAATATTTAAGGGCAGAAATGGCTTTTTTTTTTTTTTCTTTTCCAGATACCCTGGGGGAAAGAGAGAATTAGGCCTCGTCATAGAGTGGAGAGTTTTATTGAGTCAGAAAATCAATAAGTACCCAGCACGGGCTGCAGAGTGGATGAGTTATTAGAATACCGTTGGGGTGACCTGCAAAGATTCTCACTCCTGCAGGAAATGAGATTACGGAGACTGCAGGGCGGCAGCCGGCTGCACGTGTGTCTCATAGACTGTCCCTGTGTGTGTTAATTAAGGGCACCGATGCCTCTGCTTCCCCCAAAGGCCCCTTTTCCATACTTTCCTCTGCATCTTGGGGGACCTATGTAGTGAGTTGGGGGTCCCTGGATGGCTAACGCACTCAGTCGCTCAGGGAGAGGGGGGCAGCCCGGAGCTGTCCTGGAAGACAGCCTTGGCGTTCTGCTTCTGAAAGTCCCTCGCGGTGTTGGCTCCGAGGGCTCTGATGCTGGGGAGTTGAATAGCAGCCCCCCACCCGCTGAAATGCGTGCCCACCCAGAACCGCTGGCCCGGTTTGCACAGAGGGCCTTTGCTGATACAGGGAGTTAACAGGGAGTCACACAGAAGTCAGTGCGTTCAGAGCTAGTGATGGGAACCCTGGTGGTGCAGTGGCTGGGGCTCCGTCTGCTCCCCAGAAGGTCGGTCGTTCAAACCCACCAGGCGCCTCGGAAACCCCGAGGGGCAGGTCTCCCCAGTCCTGCAGAACCTTCCCCCATGAGCAGGCAGGTGCGTGTGCTTGGACGGGGTGAGAGGCTGTGGGTGTGAGTGCGGGCGGGCGCACGTCGGTCAGGAGCCCCAGAGGCCCGCTGGACACCTGGTGGTGCAGTGGTTAGTGCTCACCGAGAGGTCGGCCGTTCAGACCCACCAGGCGCTCCTCAGAAACTCTGCGGGGCCATTCTGCTCTGTCTCGCGGGGGCGCTGTGAGTCGGAATCCAATCCGTAGCAATGGAATTTATTTATTTATTTTTAGTTCAATGATTTGTGTTCTTAGGACAGAGAAACGCAGACAGACAGACAGACAAGGCTAAGCCACATGAGGTCCACATCATGGGGGCCCCACAGGACCGAGTCAAACTGCTTCCGTGAGGTCTCCGAGGAGCGGCTGGTGGATTTGAACCGATGACCTTTTGGTGAACAGCCGTAGCCCTTGACCCCTGGGCCAGGGGTCAAGGTTCGCAACACTTAGGGTAATGACGTCAGACTTGCAAATAGAGGCCGAGCACACAATTCCTGGGAAACGTGGCCCAGAGAAGCCGACGCAGGAGCTAATTCAACTGCCGGTGTCTCCTGGTCCCCCTATAGCCCACCGACGGCTTTGTTTAACTACCGGAGGAGGCCAGCCTGGAGACCGCATCCAGCACAGCGGGACGGTGCCTGGTGCCACCCTGGGCCGCTCGGACGGGGAGGAGACAGTGGGTCCCGGACAGACCTGGGAGAGACGTCAAACCCAACCCTAACTGCAAACAGAAACACCAGAATTGCTGGCCTGATGGGGAGTGCAGAGACCCCGAGAGTGGAGAGATCCTGAGAGGCCGTGAGAGACCCTGTCCCCCAACTGGACAGTCTTTCGGCTCCGTGATGAAGTCGCTCCTGAAGTTCTCTCTCTCTCTGTCTCTCTCTCTCTCACGCACACGCACACGCACACACACACGGATGCCTGCCCTGAGCTCTCATAAGAGCTCTGTGGGATCTGTTAATGGGGAGAAAGGACGCTGAGAAGTGCAGTGAGAATGGTTGCACAGCTTTGAGAAAGAAATCAGCATCGCTGAAGTGGACGTGGAGTTGTTGAATGGGTGTGTATTCTGCTGTGTCTACTCTCAACAAAAATAAAGTAAATTTCTAAAAACACTGTGGTTCTGCCTTTGACGGAGTTCGGAAAGGAGGACCCATTTCTGTGGCCGTTTCTCGCCCAAACTGTAAGCCGCCTAACCTGGGCTGAAGGTGCGCCCTGAAGCGTGTGTGACAGTTTGGCTGGGCTGCGACTCCCGGCCTTGTGGGATGTTCCTCCAGGCTGGAGTTCCTGCCTCTGTGACCCTGGTGAGTGCAGCCGGGCAGCGGCTGGGTGGGTGGAACAGGGTTCAGCGTGTGACTTCACTTCGGGCCTTGAGGCCCCTTGAGCTAGAAAGGGAAAAGTCTGGCAGAGAGATCCAGGGCCCTCACGCCGTCCAGAAAGCAGCACCCGGAGCCGAGCGCGTCCTTCAGGCCTGAGGTTCCTGCGCCGAGATGCTCCCTGGACAAAGACGGAGGCCACACGAGGCCCTTCCTCCAGAGCAAGCAGAGGGAACGCCTCCCCCGGAGTGGGCACCCTGGATTTGGACTTGCAGCCGGCTGGACGGTGGGAGAACAGACCTCCCCTCGCTAAAGCCGTCCATGTGTGCTGTTTGGGTTGGAACAGCGCCAGCCGACCACAGCACCACCTGCGGCCAGGACTCACAGCACTCAGGTCAGGAGGCACACGCGGTTTCTCTGGATCACTGGCTGAACTCTGTCCCCAGAAGACATGCTCAGCCCTTGGACTGGGCCGTGATTCGTGACACTGCGTGACGTTGCCGTGAGCTGTAACCCTGCCTCTGTGACGTTAATAAGGGAGGGCGGGTGAACGGCAGTCAGGTTGGTGGGACAGGACTGAGTCTCTGAGACTGCACCGTGCCTCGAGGCCGTCGCTTGAGATTTAGAAAACAGAAGCTAGCGGAGCGATTTGGGGAGCTCACATCACCAGGAGCTGAGTCTGACCTTTGCAAAGGGCTGGGGTCCCTGCACCTTGGAAGCCCCCAGTCCAGAGGAGGGCTGACGACGAGGACCCGCCTCCAGGGCCAGCAGAGAGACCCTCCCCTGGAGCGGACACCCTGTGTTTGGACTTGTAGCCCAGTGGTCTGGGACAGGGCACAACTTCCCTTTGGAAACCCACCCACTTGTGGTGTTTCTCTTAAAGTAGCTCCAGACAACTAAGACACGCTGTCTTCAGGGTTTCTTCTGTAAACTACGGAGGTAGCGCTATGGGGCGAATTGTGCCCTCCCAATATAAGCTGTAAATCCTCACCCCTGTAATTCCAAAGGGAGCCACAGTGCCGCGGTGGATAAGAGCTCACCTGCTCGCCCAGGTCAGCAGCTCGAACCCACCAGCCGCTCCTCGGAGACCCCGTGGGGCCGCTCTGCTCCGTCCTGTAGGGTTGCTGTGAACGGCTGTAGCGACTAGAGACCCAAGGAGACAGAGACAGAGAGGGAGAGGCAGCAAGGCGGAAGAGACAAACCGTCACACCAAGCCCCCCGAATTGGGTGTCTCCCACAGGACACAGGCCTGAGAGGGGCTCTGGGGACGATGCCAGGGGGGTCCACTCAGAGCCCCTGGGGAAGGGAACCCAGCTTACACCAGCTCAGCCTGAGGGGTGGCTTTCCCGCGGGGTCGTGGTCAGAGGGGTGGCTTTCCCGCGGGGTCGCGGTCAGAGGGGTGGCTTTCCCACGGGGTCGAGGTCAGAGGGGTGGCCTCCCCATGAGGTCATGGTCTGAGGGGTCGCTTTCTTGCGGGGTCGAGGTCAGAGGGGTGGCCTTCCCGTGGGGTCTCTGTGAGTTGGAATGGCCTGGACAGCGCTGCGTTTGCTCTGGAAGCCGCCCTGCTGGGGGGGAGGATTTCTTTGTCACGTCAAGGACACCAGGCCAGTGCACGCTGGGTTTCCAGCCCAGAACCTGTGAGATACGAGCAGAGCAGGGCAGACACAGAGGGTGGGGGACAGGTGTCACGAGGACATGGCCCAGAAACCAAGGTACGGAAGCCAAAGGGAGGCCAGCCCCCTGAGCCCCCAGAGCCCCCAGAGCCCCCAGAGAGAAAGCCTTCCCCAGGAGCCGGCGCCCTGCACGTGGAGTCCCAACCTCCTGAGCTGTTGGAAGATAGACGTCTGTTTGTGGAAGCCACCCCCTTGCGGTCTTTCAGCCAGAGTCGCCCTGGGGGACCGTCAGTGTGATCGCTGCTGCCTCGGTAACGCACGTCACTTTCCCCTCTCTGACTGTCCTCGTGCCTTCCAAGCTGTTTTCCAACCAGCAGCCCAGGTTGCGCAGTGGTTAGCGCTCGCCGGCCCGCCCAGAGGTTGGCAGCTGGAACCCACCGGGCTCTCCTCAGGCCTGTGGCGCAGCCCCACCTTGCCCCAGAGGGACCCCAGGAGTCAGAATTGACCCAACAGAGACGGGAGCTTCAGGGCTCGAGTCCAAACAGAAGTCAGCGCCCCTTGTGACGGGGACAGAAGTTCTCTCTGCGTGACAGACGGGACGTTTCTCTCATCAGAAGGCTTGTCCCGTCTTCATCTGGTGGGAAGGCGAGGGAAGTCCCCGGCTGCCACCACAGTGACGGCACAGTCCAAGAGCGACCTCTGAGCCACTTGCTGTCGTGACTTGACCTGTGTCCCCGGAAAGACAGGCCAGAGCGCTGACGCACAGACCTGTGAGCGGGGCCTGGGTTTGGAACTGTCTTTGCACACACCGTTGGACACGTCCCCCTCGAGTTGTCCCCACTGTGTGCCTGTGAGTTGGCTGTTGACTCACGGTGACAGCATGGGACGGGGTAGAACCGGCCCCAGGGTTTTCCAAGGTGTGACCTGGACAGAGCAGCCCTGGTGGCTTCGTAGTGAAGGGCTGCGTCCGCTCACTCACCGCTGGGTGCGGAGACGCTGCCTCGTGGGGCCTGTCACACCCACCAGTCCAGACCTTCCACGGTCAGGGCGACCAGCCCCGTAGTCTGGCGCGGTCCGACGGGAGACTCTGTGGACGTCACGGCTCCAAGTGCTCCTCCCCTCGTGGCTGGACGTCCCTGCGGCCACCTTCCCAGTCCTCCCCCCGGTGGGGAGCTGGGCTCCGACACCAGCGCCTCGTCCACCCCTCGGAGCAGTTCTGGAACCTTTTCTGACCTGGGCATTGCACACAGTGACAGAGCGGCCAGTTTGTGAGCAGAATTCTCTAGCTGTCTGTGAGGGCGTTTGCAGCCAGTAAACAAAGAACTGCACAGAAACACCCTCCCCCGTCACCTCATCTGTCCCCCAAGGACTTTTTTCTTCACCCAAAGAAAAAGGAAATATTAAAAGGAAGACATCTGGGCGATGTTCAGGACGTCAAGTGTCACACAAAGACAGCTCTGATGGCCATTCCAGAAAACGTGCCCCCAAACCACTCTGAAGGTGGACTGGGTGCTGGCGTGGGTGCCCAGCTCCCCAAGGGGACGACTGGGAAGGCGACTGTGGGGATACTCATCAAGGAGGCACGGAGCACATCTTCTAGGAGGAGCTTGCAAACTTGATTGTTCATCTTGGCTACTGAGCAGAGACCCCAGACTCACAGAGACCCCAGACTCACAGAGACCCCAGACTCACAGAGACCCCCGTGAGCAATAGCACAGCGCACCACTCGTCCTGGGCTGTCCCTGGGGTCACAGGTTACGGGTCAGACCACTGTGACCCATCGGATTTTCTCAGGCAGGTTTTCAAAGGCAGTTGCCAGGCCTCTCTTCCTGGTCTCTCCCGGTCTGCAAGTTCAGCTGCACCCTCGTCAGCGTCCCAGCAACACGCAAACCTCAACGGGCAGACGGGTGCGAGGTGGCTGTGTGTGAGGGGCCCCGACGGAGAATCAAACCCGGGTCTCCCGCACAGAAGGCAGGCTTCTAACAGTGCGCCCCCACGGACTGCTCTCTGAGTCTCCCAGGTCCCACACGGGCCGTTGTCGGGAACTGCGCTGCCTTCAGCTAACAGTGCACAGAAAGGGAGAAACTTCCAAGTGGGAACGTCGTTTCCCTCCAGCAGTCCGTTACTCTCATCACCAAGAAAAGAGCTTTTAAGTGAGAAGACGGCCTTGTTCTCACTGGGCTGATCGGTCGGTGAGCCAAGCAGAATCCGGAAATGTCACCACGACGTTCCTTCTCTCTGACCAAGTCCTTCCTGGGGGCGTCTCGCCAGTTCTTCTGATGAAGACGATACCCTCTGCCAGCGCCTCGAGAACAGTGACCTGGTACCCCAAACAAAGAAAGCCTCTTACAAACCCCCTGTCTCTAATTTCGTTTTAGAAAATTAGATACTCAACATTTTGCATAAGATAACTGTGTTACCGGGATGCAATTTGGTCTGGGCTTGCCGGCTTCCGTGCGTACGGCCCCTTAATAAAAAGTGTCAGGTGGAATGAAAATACAGCCCGGGTAATTAAATTTAATTGGATCTTGTCACTTTACATCCGCTCCGATTTGGAGGGGTTCCTACAGAACTGCAGCCTCTGCTTTGCTAATTTCTTTATTGCAAGCTGCTGCGGAAGCCGGCCGTCTCTAATCAACCAGGACCCTGTTTGGGTTGGGGTCTGAAGTGTGACTGCAGACACAGGGAAAGGGCTCATTTGGGGCAGGAGCAGGCGGCCTTGCAGGAGGGTCACGGCACCTTGCGGGCGGGGGATTTGCCCTACACCCAGCCAGCGGCGCTCAGCACTCACAACTGCTGAGCAAGGGTCGGTGCGCAGGGGCTCTGTGGGAGAAGTCCCTACCGATCTGCTCCGTAAAGATCGCTGTTGGTGCTGGGTGCCTTTGAGTTGACTGTGGAATTGCCCCCCTAGGGTCTCCTCGGCTGTCAGCTACAGGGGGAAGACCCTGGTAGCTCAGTGGCCAGCGCTGCCTCTGCTCCCCAAAAGCTCGGCAGTTCAAATCTACGAGGTGCTCCTTGGAAACCCTATGGGGCAGTTCCACACGGTCCTAGAGGGCTTGTAAAGGGTCAACAGTGATGAGTTTGTTTTAGCTTTAAATGTATATGGGAAAAGGAAAGCCTGGGGGACAGTGGGTACGAGCTCAGCTGCTCCCCCAAAGGTCGGAGGTTCAAATCCACCAGGTGTTGCTTGGAAACCCCGTGGGGCAGTTCCGCTCTGCTCTGTAGGTTCCCTGTGAGTTGGAATTGACTTGACAACAGTGTTTGGTTTTATTTCTTTTTCGTGGTTTTTAATCTCTATGGGAACAGGAACGCTCGTGGCGCAGTGGTGAAGTGCTCAGCCGGTAACTGAGAGGTTCAGGCCCACCCTGCTGCCCTTTGGGGAAAAAGACCCTCGTACAGATGACAGCCTCAGAAACCCCGTGGGCAGTGCCGCTCTGTGACACGGGGCCGCCGGGCGCCGGGACCAACCCGAGGGCACGCAACAACAGCAGCGAGTGTCCGTGTGTCCCGACACCGTGTTGCGTGTCTGTCCCTTGTTGTGTTTATCTGTCCGTCTGTTGGTGGGTGTCAGGGCGGCTCTAACAGCTTTCAGGAGCCCTGGGGGTGCAGTGGTGAGGTGCTCAGCGGGAACCCCCTCAGTGGCTCCGCGGGGGAAAACATCTGGCCAGCTGCTCCTGTACAGATGGCCGCGGTGACGCGTTACGGGGCAGCTGTCCATTGTCACATGGGGCTGGATTGAGTCAGAATCAGCTGGACTGCACCCAGCAACCGAGGACAGATGCTGGTTAAGACGGGAGAGGAGACCTCGGCTCTGTTAGAGGAAGCCTTGTTTGTCTGATAGGGGCCTCTGCTGCCCTGAGGGTGGTGGGCTCTCCCAGAGGCTGGGGACACGTTGTGGCCACAGCTGGGGGGTGGGCAGGAAGCCGTTACACTGGGGAGGCTGGTGATACACTGTAGTCACAGCTGGGGGAGCCACTTATAAAGCGGTCTGGGGGGGTGGGGAGGTTCTAGGGCCGTCCTAACAAAGACTGACAAATTCAGTAGCTTCAAGCAGCACAGCTTTACACTTTCAGGGGTCTGCAGGTCAGAAGCCCCCTCCTCTCCCTGGGCTAAAGGCCAAGTGGGGGCAGGAGGAGCTCCTTTGCCTTCTCCGGGGGGAATCCTCTCCCGCCGTTGTCCGCGTCCGACACCCGCCCACGTTCCTTGGCCCCTGACGCCTCCCTCGCCTCAATCCGACCCTCTTCTCTGACAGGGACCCTCCTGCCTTGCTCTTTTGGGGATGGACGCTTGGGATTGCATTTGGGGGCAAAGGGCCATTCTGGGAAGAGCCCCGCCTCTGAGCTCTTGCACTAACCACGTCTGCTGCGAGCTGCTGGCGCTCTTGGTGGGGCTCCCAGCCCGGCTCCTGGTGGCCTCCCCACAGCAGAAGAGCCGCGCCGGCCCTCTGTCCTCTCTGTGACTGTCTGCGGGTTGGACTGCGGAGCCCCACTGGGCCTTCCCTGGGTGATTTCTGGAAGTCGTTCACCAGCCCTTCCTCCCTCGTCTGTCTCGGTCCAGAAGCTCTGTTGAGACCTCTTCAACGTCAAAGCAACGCTCACCCTCCCAGCAACACACAGCTGCTGAGCACAGGCGACAGGCGCTGGTGGGAATCCAGCTCAAGTCTCCCACGGGGAAACCGAGAATTGTTCCTTCTGCTTGATCGCAAACTAAAGCTTTCGTGGGAGAGTCAGCTGCGGCGGGCGGCCTGGCTGTGAGTCTCCTGACGATGCCCTATCTGGGGAGCAGGGAGCCTCCTTTCTGAGGGCTGGAGAGCCTGGACCTCCCGGCTTCAGATGCCCAGGCACAGCCTCCAACATCCAGGAAGCTTCACCCGTGGGGGAAGGCGTGAGCAAGCCCATTCTGGGGTGATGGGGGTGGCAGAAATAAAATCAAGGGTTGCCGGTCTCCACCCGTCCACATGTCCGTCACACGGTTGTGAGTCTGTGCTGCTGGAAGCCGTGCCACCCAGATTTCAAATCCCAGCAGGGTCCCCGGGGTGCACGGGTTTCAGAGACGCTTCCAAACTGAATAGGAAGAAAGTCCTGGTGACCCTGAAATCAGCCAGTGAGAACGCAGTGGGTGACACCAGATCGCCGACCAACGGCGCGCGGGGAGCTGAGCCCTGAGGACACCCGGCCGCCCCAGCCGCGGACCCCAGCGTGGCCTGCAACCCTGCGCTGGGGGGGAAACGGCCGTGCTGGGGCAGGTGTGCGCAGGCCCGCTGCACAGAGCCGTAGCCTTCCGTCTGTAGGTCGCTGACCACACAGCTCTTGGTTTGGGACCTGCAAGCCTGTCGGCTCCTGGGTCTCCCCGTCTCTCAGAAGCCCGGCCGTGAGAGGGCCCCCCGAGTCCTGAGCTGGAGGCTTGTCTGTCTGTCTGGAGCCCTGTGGCCCTGTCTGTCTGTCTGGAGCCCTGTGGCCCTGTCTGTCTGTCTGGAGCCCTGTGGCCCTGTCTGTCTGTCTGGAGCCCTGTGGCCCTGTCTGTCTGTCTGGAGCCCTGTGGCCCTGTCTGTCTGTCTGGAGCCCTGGTAGCCCTGTCTGTCTGTCGCTCTGTTGGATTTGTCTGTCTGTCTGCAGTCCTGGTGGTCCTGTCTGTCCATCTGCAGCCGGCCTCACTTCTCCTGTGGCAACAGAACCGTCCCAGCCCCGCTGTCCATGTTGGTGACACATGACGCACCCGCCTCTTCAGCTTCTCCAGTAAAAAGTAATTGTACGTTTTATTTGCGTATTCAGGCAGTGTGAGCAGAGGGGGCCGTCGTTAGTCCTGGGGGTCGGCTGCGACCTGTGGCGCCGTCGTGCAGAAAAGAGCCACACGCCGCACGGCCCGCCCCCGTCTTCCTGACCGCTGGCCCGTCGGAGCCCACGGCTGTGGCCACAGTGTGTCCTGACCGCCTTCCAGCCCGGGGTCTCGCCTTCCAGCTCTGGGTCAGACAGTGTCCTGTTGGGATCCGTTGGGTGTTCTTTGTTTGATTTTGGAAAGAAGCTCTCCAGGCCTTTCCTCCTAGTCTCTCTGGGTCAGGACGTGCTTCTGAAAACTGTCGACCACGAGTGGTGGTGTTGTAAACGGCAATGTCAGGGGTCCCAGCAACGCAGACCGCAGGCTGACCTCTCACGCGAACCTTCTGGCTCAAGGAAGGGTTGGGTTTCAGTGCACACTTCCTCCTCCTGCGTCCTAAATTATCCACCGCTTTCATGCCTTTTTCTAACCCAGGAAACCTTCTGCGGCGCCCTTCTCACCTCTCATGATGTGCTTTCCTAAATGAAGAAATAGGCTTTGCATCACAAGTCCTACCTGTGACAAAGACTGTCTGTCTCTGACAGTTGTATGCAATCTTAATTTTGTGCAAACGCTTTCTCTTCCTGACACATACCCAGAGCTTCTGAGCCCGGCAGCCGGGCACCCACAAACCTGGAGACACCCCCTGAATCACAAACAGTGTGCGACAGCGGCTGAGAATCACCCCTCACGTTTGCGCGGCTCTTCACGGCGTCCTCCGCCTTTCCGTCTGGGCCGCACGCCGACTGTCCCGCGTGGATGTCACTCGGCTGACACAGGCACTTTCTGTGAGCTCGGTCTTAGGGTTCCACATTTCCAAAAGGCTGTTTCAGGAAGAATTAAATAACCGAGCTGGCTGACTTGGGCAACCCCACGCTGCGAACGTGGCCATGAGGCTGTTGCTGACCGCTCCTGGGTCACTGCCACCTCGTGGTGCCCGGTGACGGAGGAGAGCTCGCCGGGCGCTCGTCTCTGGAGCAGGGGGCGGGGTCTTTCTCACAAGGAGCTGCTGGTGGGTTTGCACCCCCCGCCTCTCGATTAGCAGCTGAGCTTTTAACCGTGGCACCACCGCGGCTCCTCAGCCTAGATCCTTCTTTTGTTTATTTTTTATTGCACTTTGGATGGAGGTTTACAGAAGAAACTTGCTTCTTGTTAAACAGTCGGTAGACGCGGGCGTCGCTCGCCAGGCCTATGGCAGGCCAGCGCTCTCCCTTTTCAGCCTCGGGTTTCCTGACGCTGGCTTCCCTGCCCCTGGGGTGGCGTGCCCCTTTAGCCTCGTTCTGTTTCATGGGCCTGTCCCCTCTTGGGCTGAAGGGTGACTCTCAGGAGGGAGCTCACTGCTGAGCTGCAAGGGCGTCCGGGGCCTTGTTCTCAGGCGTCTCTGCTCTCGAGTCCGGTCTCTCTGTCTGAGTCAGGGCTCTGCTCTGCGCGTTTCCCCAGCTCTGTCCAGGTCACATAAGGGCCAGGTCCCCGCTGATGGGACCCCACAGGTGTCCGGAGTCCCCCAGTGTCGCAGCACCTGGAGCCTGTCCCCCTGAACCGAGCACCGCTCCTTCATCTCCTGTGTCACACGGGGTCTCGGTGAGTTGGAACCTACTGGACGGCAGCCAACAACGTACACTGTGAGGCCTCGCTGCCATGCCGCACACCTACCTCGTGTGTTTATACAGACCTGCTACCATGTGTACACTGTGTGTACCTCCCACTGTGTGCACCTACCATGTGTACCCCCACTGTGTGTACCTACTGTGTGTACATCCTGTGTGTCCACACTGTGTGTACTCCTGCTGTGTGTACCTACTGTGTGTACATCCTGTGTGTCCACACTGTGTGTACTCCTGCTGTGTGTACCTACTGTGTGTACATCCTGTGTGTCCACACTGTGTGTACTCCTGCTGTGTGTACCTACTGTGTGTACATTCTGTGTGTCCACACTGTGTGTACCCCCCACTGTGTGTACCTACTGTGTGTACATTCTGCATGTCTACACTCTTTATCTGCTGCCTAATGTGCAGGAGCCCCACTGACGTCCTGGTTACACACCCAGCCACAAACCCGAAGGCCCTTGGCTCTCACCCACCGGCCGCTCTGCAGGACGAGGGGCTGCTCCCATAGCGGCAGCTGCCTGGGAACCCGAAGAGGACGTCCTACTCTGTCGCGTGGTGTCACTCTCAGCACCCACGCGAGGGCACCAGGCCCAACACCGGGCTTGTCTGAGTCATCTGAGGTGACATGAGACGCAGCACATGGGACTGTGACTTTAAGATGCTCCTGAATCCACCCTCCATGCGGAGAACCCCAGGACCCCGACTTGCCGAGTGTCCCGGTGGTGGCGGCCCATGCCCGCGGCCGTCCCTTTCCCTGGCGTCGTGTCTCATGAGGCTGTGGAGCACACGCAGCGTCACACCACAGAGTCCTGATGCTCTCCTTCTCAGATGTGACCTTGCCGGTCCCCAAAGAGCCCAGCCTCGATCACAACCACTTGATGAAGGGACCGAGGATGAAAGGCAGTCACAGTGGAGTGTGGAAACCCTGAGGGTTTGCTTCTCTGTTCACTGAAGCGTTGGCGGTTTGAATCCCCCGGGTGCTCCCAGGAAGCTGTCTGAGGCCGTTCTCCTCTGTCCCGTGGGGTCACTGTGAGTGAGAATCGACTCAGCGGCCACGGATATGTGTCTTCTGCCTTACAATGAGAAGCGAAAATTAGAAGGAGGTGCTGAGTGTCCACGTCCAAACCAACTTAGGGTAAAATCAAAGGCAACACATGGAATCGCGACTCGGGGTCCTACTGAGGGGATCACTCTACGGGGAGCCTCGCTGTGAGTCGGGGAGCACCTGTTGAGAGAGGGGTGCATTTGGCACCTTGTGGTGGCCAAGATGGTGCCCCTGGGACCCCTGGGTCCGCCCGGGGCCCCCGGGACCTACTGCGCGCGCACACACACACACACACGCGCGCGCGCGCGCGTGTGCCCGCATGCGTCAGGGATGCTGGTGGCCGTGGGGCTGCGGCTGGAACGCACAGGGGGCCCGGCCTGCGAGCTGAGCCACCGGCTGATCTGGATTCTGCAGAGGCAGCCGCGACGCCCCGTTCCCGTGCAATCCATTATGCCGCCCGCTGCAGCACCTCCTCACCCCGACTTCTAATTTGACAGTGACAAAGAGCTCGGCGGTGATTTTAAATTTCATAATTTTAATCTGTCAAGCCTGACATTCAATTAGTGCCCTCCTAACCTGCTCCCCGGCTTGGTGGAGCGGCGGCGGCCGGGGCTTTAGACTCTGTCTCTCTCTCTCTCCACCCCTCGCCCCCCACCATCTTCACGCAGCATTAATAAACAGGCGCATGGCCGGCCGCCGCGGACAATGAGCCGAGATGGTCCATCAGCCCCAAATCAACACCGATGAGGTTAATCACCGCTTAAGCAGTCAGTTGGTGGTATGAGGCATGATCACCGGGGCTGGGGCCCCGGGAGGGGCTCACAGGACACGCGACATCCCAGGTCTGTGACAGGAGGTCTCACGAGAGGACTCACCTACACAAACATCGCAGGCAGGTCATGGGTTTCCCTGCCTCTTCCAGAGAACGGGCTGGGGTCCTGGGGGCCCAGGGCTTAGAGGGCTCGGCTCCTAACTGAGAGCTCGGCGGTTCGGATCCACCCGCCGGCTGCTGGGAAGAGAGACGGGGCAGGTGGCTTCTGTAAGGTGATGGCCGTGGACAGCCCGGGGGCCGTCTGACTGTGTCACGTGGGCTTGCTGTGACCTGGAAACATCTGCGTGGTTGCAGGCTCCCAGAAAATGGGGTGGAGTTTGCCTAATTCCTCTTCTCTCCTTTCCTTGTTTCACCCTCTTGGGGCCGGATGGGCCGCAAAGCCTCCTTGGGGGGTTGCTGGTTGTCCTGGTGGCTGGGGACAGCGGTACAGAGGCTGTTGGGGGACAGTCACCACCAGTCTTTCATGCCACATGCTACCCGGCCCGATGGGATGCTTCTGACTTGGGCCAGTCACCCAGAGTCCCATCTGGACGAAGGCCTGACCAGGCTTTTTTGAAAGGGTGTCCACTGTCTATCTGTCTGTCACACTGGGGTGGCTGGGGACTCCCGGTGACGCTGGGAGCTCTGCCACAGGTGTTTCAAACGCCAGCAGGGTCCCTCACGGCGGACAGGTCACAGTGAGCACTCAGTGGATGACGGATGGGGAGGAGACGTCTGGTGACTGACTCCCCCCGATCAGCCAGTGAGGCTCGGGCTTCCCGCAGCCCCAACCACAACCCATCATGGGAAGGGCGCGGGCCCGGGTGGGGTTTCTCCCCCTGGAGCCCAGGGACGCCACGCATCGAGACCAATCCACGGCAGTGGCTGCAATGAGCTCTGCAGATGCTGCCCTGAGCTTCCCGTCTCTGG
The DNA here is from genome assembly GCA_028571685.1 of Heterohyrax brucei. Lineage (NCBI taxonomy): Eukaryota > Metazoa > Chordata > Mammalia > Hyracoidea > Procaviidae > Heterohyrax > Heterohyrax brucei. Next base: position 969,822 of record CM053166.1, read on the forward strand.
AGGGTGTTGCCTGCAGAGGACTGTCTTCCTGGCCCCCCAGATTGGTAAGTAATTTGGTTGTGCCAGTGACTCTCAGTACTGTGTGACTGCGCTCCCCTGTGTGATCTTCCTAGGCTGTAAACCCTAATCTGTGCCTGTGGTTACAGAGGTGATTGTGTTAAAGAGGATCGAAGTGGGACTGTGCCACCCTTCCTGAGGTCACGTCCCTGCTCCACTTTCACAGGAGTTTCCCTGGAGGGTGGCCCGCGCCCCCTTCATCCTACCAGAGATAAAAGGAAAGGGAAGCCAGCCAACAGATGGGGACCTCACACCCTCAGGAAAGCAGCACCGGGAGCAGAGCGCGTCCTGCAGACCTGAGGTCCCTGCGCCGAGATGCTCCCTGGACAGAGTCGGATGCCACACCAGGACTTTCCTCCAGAGCCGACAAGTGGGAAAGCCTTCCTGTGGAACAGACACCCTGAATATGGACTTGTAGCCAAGGGCGGTGGGAGAATACAGTTTTCTTAGCTCAAGTGGTCCACTGATGGTATTTCTGTTAGAGCAGCACCAGCTGACTCCAACAAGGGACCCCACGTGACTGAGCAGAAGTGTCCTCCAGTGGCCCGTGTGACAGGGGAGAACTACCATAGAGTGACGCCATGTGACAGGGAAAAACTGCCCTACAGTGGTCCGTGTGACAGAGAACTGCCCTGTAACGACCTGTGGGATAGAGGAGAACTGCCCTATAGGGGCCCCACTGGACAGGGGAGAGCTGCCCGATGCGTCTTTCTGCATTGTCGTCTGTGAGACCAGTGCTTGGAGCAGACGTCACGGTTCATGAAGCGGAGGGCCGTGGAAGAGAGGAAGACCCTCCGCAGGACTGACCGTGGCCTCCGACACAGTGACCCTGGGCCCAGCGCTGGACCAGGCCGTGTGGGCTGCTGCTGGCTGACTCGGTCACCGTGACTGGGCACTGACTCCATGGCACTTGACACAACCACCCATCTGTACAGGAGCAGAGCTACGGGGGTCTCTGTCCCGGAGCCGCTGGGTAGACAGACCCCATCCCGCTCTTGGTCGGTCTCTGAGTGCCGACCAGGGACGGCGCACCGGGATCTAGGGGCTCAAGGGGCCGTGATCCGGGACAGCTGTGCTCACACGGCCGCGGGGCACTTCAATGAAGCAACTGCTCTGTGGCCAGACACGGCACTCCTTTCTGTTATTCTTGACCCAGACCAGTTGTCTGATATTGTTTCATTGTCTGATACTTTGGTCTCCCCTGATTTAAATACAGACACACATACATACATACATATATGTAATAACTAAAAGCTCATGGCTGTGAAGTCGATTCTGACCCATAGAAATCCTATAGGACAGAGCAGAACTGCCCCGTGGGGTCTCTGAGGAGTGCATGGTGGATTCCGAGACTGACCTCTTCTGGTTAGCTCTGAGCTCTTAACCACTGTGTGACCAGGGTTCCATACATGTACATGGACATGGACACATACATGTTTGAATGTATGCACACATGCATGCACATGTAATGATATGCATACATACAGACAGACATCTGCACATATACATGATGTACACATGCATAGACTTATACACGCACAGATACAGACTTATGTGTTGGTGCTCCATAACATACATGTAATATACACATACATAATAGACACACATACACATATATGCACACATATACCTGCACATGCACACAGATACAAGAATAGATACGTATACTCCATATGTCTATACGTGGTCAAACCCACGGTACCTACCAAAGTGTACAGAGACGCAGCAAGAATCACTAACGTCTTGCAGCTGGGTTCTTTTCTCGGAGATCTGTAGGAGTTTTTTTTATCCGGATACAGGCACGGTATCCACTGCACGCCAACATTGTATCCCTGATGTGTTCTGCAAGTATCTTTTGTCTCTCTGTGGCCTGGGTTCTGCCCTCTTTAAAAACACACACCAAGCCAGGTGCCAGCGAGCGGCTACCGCTGACGGCAGCCCCGCGTGTGGCGGACGAGAACCGTGCTCCCCGGGGTCTCCCGTGGCTGACGTTTGGGATCCGGTCACCAGGCCTCCGTTGCAGTGCAGGCGCCCGGTAGAGCCCAGTCTCCAGCCGTCGGGCGATGGCTGTGTGAGCTCTCTCCACACCAGCAGGGACTCTGCTCTGCGGTAAAGTATCCTTTAATCAACAGATATTCCCCACTTTAACGTACCTCCATATATCACTTTTTCCCTTTCTAGTTAGCAAGCTTTGTGTCTTGTTTAAAGAAGAAAAACCTTTGGGTCCCACCAAGCAGGTTGGATTTCTCCTGGGGGACTGTCCCAGGCAGTAACGCTGCCCTGAGATGGGTGTTTGTGTATGTGACTCGAGACTGAGATCAATTTTTTCTTCTATTTTTCCCAGAAGTTGTTGTTGGTGTCAGGAGTCATAAGTTGGTTCCTCATCACAGCGACCCCACGTACAACAGAGCGAAACACGGCCCGGTCCTGCGCGGGACCCACAATCAGTTTTGTGCTGAAGCCCACCGTTGCGGCCACTGTGTCAGTCCATCTCATCGAGGGTCTTCCTCTCTTTCGCGGACCCTCCCTCTACCAAGTAGGAGGCCCTTCTCCTGGGACTGGTCCTTCCCGACAACACGTCCAAAGTGAGACGGCTGGAACACTTTACAACATTGTTTACAAAGGCATTCCTTTCTTCCCTACACCCTCCAATGTCACCTTTGTTAAAACAAACCAAAGACAGGAAAAGACGAAAATATTCCTGGGTGCAGAGACCAGCATCCTCCCTGTTCATTTGTGGCCCACACGCAGGCCAGGGCAGCCTCGCACGGCCGCTCTGCTTTTCTTGTAATTCCCAATATCTGAGAAGCAGAACAAGAGAAATCCTGGTGCTCTTTCCTCTCAGAAGTCTCTGAGCTAGCTGTAGTCTTCTAAATAATCTATATCCATCTTTGCCACAAGATAATTTTTGAACTGTAAACCAAAAATATCCCCTAAAGTCTTCTTTAAACCAAACAATCGTTCATCTTCACTAGTAAAGTGTGTCTGTCTCCAGCATTTACGTTCTTTTAAGAACTATCTGCCTGGGATCAAACCGAGAGAAGCCACTGCAGAGGCGAGATAGGAATCTCGGTGGGCCGCGGGTTTGTGCTGATGAGGGAGAAACAACTCGGGAAAAGAGGGTGAGAAGGGTTGGACAACTCAGAGAACGTCATCAGTGTCCCTAAACTGGAGAAACTGTTCAACAAGTATATGTTCAACTTTGTAGGATTTGAACAACAAATACATATGTTTTAATTTTTTATTGTAAGTGAAAGTTTATAATCCCAGTCAATTTTCCACATAAAACCCCGAACACCCGCCTCTCTGCGACTCTGTCTGCTCTCCTCACCCTGTGACAGCCCTCTCTTCTTTTCCGCTCTTTAATTCCGGTGTCCGCTCAGCCAACACGTGTCCCCTGCTCTCTGCTCTCTAGAGAGAAAGCAGCAGGACAGCCTCATCTGTATATTAAACCATACAGTGCACGCCTGCATCCCTCTGTGCCCCCGAGAGCAGCTCACTCTGTCTGAAGTGTTGGCTCCCGTGCTGGTCTCAGCTCTGGGCCAGCAGCAACCTTGGGGCCGTGTTCTCAGGGGACTCTCCAGCTTCCACAACAACAAGCGTATATATTTTAATTTTGGCATCAGATTATTAATTTTCACAACAAAGTATGTTGGGGTTTTGATTAGTAAGGCATCAAGTCCAGAGACCACTTGGAGGAGGGGGAGAAGTGGCGTCTCTACATCACTGCATTTTCTGGTCTGTGAGTGTGGGAAATCCTCCGTCCCCTCATTTTTTTGGGACCCTCATTTCTTTTACTCTGTAATGTTTCACAGCGTCCTAGACAAACTCTTACACATGTGATGCTACGTTTCTTCCTCGTAATTGATCTTTGTATGCTAAAGTATATTTTTGACAAGCGTTCTTTACTAACTGTATTTTCCTGATATTCAAGAGTTGATTTTTTTACTTTCGTCCTGTATCCACCGAACTTTTTAAACTCACCAATGAATTCTAATAATTCACACTTAAGATAATTTGCGTTTTCTATATATGCAATCACACTGAGTGTAAGTAATGAAAACTTCCTTTCTTCTTTCATTTTCTGCCCAGAATATGCACAGCAGTTTGGCTGGGCTGTGAGTCCCGGTATTGTGTGATTGTCCTCCGTTTTGTGATTCTCCTATGCTGGAAATTCTAATCTCTGCTTGTGTTTAATAGATAGAATTATTAGGATTTCCAGTCCTTATGCCTTCTGTTCCTAGTCCTTATGCCTTCTATTTCTCTTTCTTGCCTTATTGCACTGGCTAGGCTCTCTACTGTATTACTGATTTGAATCAGCAATAATGGGCATCACTGTCTCCTTCCCAATATCAGAGGATAGTTTTAATTTAAATGTTACCACCGGTCATGATTTTTTCTGGAAGGTGTGTGTGTGTGCATACGTGTGTGTGTGTGTAGCTTTGACAGGTTATGAAAGAGCTAGTCTACTCCTAACATCCTACACTTTTTCTTTTTCACATTGTGAATTGCTTTCAAATTTTATCACATCTTTTTTTGTCTATGATTGAGATGACCTGATGTTTTTCTTCTTCATTCTGTTAATGTGAGGAATTCCAATATTTTTAACAAAATTTCTGACTGTATTTAACAGATAAAAATATATTTGTAATACAGAATTGTTATGGATTGAATTGCATTCCCCTCAAAATATGCACAGCCGTTTGTCTGGGCTGTGAGTCCCCGTATTGTGATTGCCCCCATTTTGTGATTCTCCTATGCTGTAAATCCTAATCTCTGCCTGTGATTAACAGATAGGATTATGAGGATTATGTCAAAAGAGGATTTCAATGGGAGTGCAACATCCTTACTGAGAGTGTTTCCCTGGAGTGTGGCTTGCACCACCTTTTATCCTTTCATCTAACAAGAGATAGAAGGAAACAGAATCAAGCAGAGAACCGGTGGACCCCTACCCTCAGGAAAGCAGCACCAGGAGCAGAGTGCGTCCTTCAGACCTGAGGTTCCTGCGCCGAGATGCGCTCTGACCAAAGTCTGATGCAACACAGGACCCCCCTCCAGAGCCCACAGAGAGACAGAGAGCGTTTCCCTTGGAGCCACAGCCCACATTTGGACTTGTAGCCTCCTGGACTAAGCAAGAATAAGTTGTTTTAAAGTCATACATTCCCGAGATTTCTGTTAGAGCAGTGCCAGGCAACTAAGACGAGAATACAGAGTTTAAGTTTGGGTATGAGGAAGAATTTTGCGATGTTTTGATTCTTAAGCAGCCAGCACAGAACGCTGTGGCATCCTCTCCCCTGAATTTTGTTTTCAATTCTACTTTAGGTGAAGTTTTACAGAACAAGCGGGTTTCTCATTAAGCCATTAGTACACGTACTGTTTTGCAGCACCGGCTAATGACCCCCCAACACGTCAACACTCTCCCTTGCTGCGCTTGGGTTTGCTGTCGCCAGCTTCCGTGTCCCCCTCTGCCTTCTTGTCCTTGTCCCCGAGCTGTTGTTCCCCTTTAGTCTCCTTTGGTTTTACGGGGCTGTCCAATGTTTGGCCGAAAGGTGAAGCTCAGGAGGGACCTCGTTACCGAGCTGAAAGGGTGTCCGGGGTACATATTGCTGGGGATTCTCCAGTGTCTGTCTGACCCGCGAGTCAGGTCCTGTTTTTGGTATTCCACTGTTTTTTTTAAATGCTAAATAAAATTTGCACTCTTGGGATAAACTCAACTTGTCATGCTGTTATAAATATTTTATATGTGTTATGTTTCTAAATTTGATTTGCTATTATTCTGTGTAAAAATTTTCATCCTTATCTATAAATGAAATTGATCTATAATTTTGCTTTTTTAAAATGAATGATGTCCAGGTTAGTTGTGAATATACGGGTTTTCTGTCCTCATAAAAGGCAAGTTAAGGAAGCGTTCCTTTTTGTTATAAATCATGGAAGTTTTTGTGGAAAATAGGTATTGTATATCTGTTAAATATTTGTGAAATTAACTAGCAAAAATACCTGAACTTGGCATTTTCTTTGCAGAAAAAAAATTTAAATTATGCAGTAAATGTCTTTCATCTCTGTTTCTTAATTTCTAAAAATATTGCTCATTTAATCTAACTCAAAAACTTTGGGCATAAAGTTGTTTGTAATGTCTTTGTATTTTTTAAATATGTATAAGCTCTGTAGATAACTCCTTTTTCTCTTGATATTGCTTTTCTTTACTTTTTTTTTTTTCTTGATTAGTCTCTTCGGGGTTTAATGTTTCACCTAAGCAACTTTTTTTTTTAATTTTGTTTAAGGAAAGTTTACAGCTTGAGTGAGGTTCTTACATGAAAACTTGCACACACACTGCTGTGGGACCCCAGCTGCCCCTGCACCGCGTGACAGCGCACTCTCCCTCTCCACCTCGTATTTCCTGCGCCCCTCATCCGGCTCCGGTCCCCTCTGTCCTGCCCTTGGCCCTCTGGACGGGACCAGCCAGTTAGTCTCCTGTATCTGCTGAAGCCAAGAAGCCCACTCTTCACCGCCCCATTTTGTGTCTTCTAGTCCAGTTTTTGAAGACTTGGCTTTGGGAACAGTTTCAGTTCTGGGGTAACAGAGAGTCTGGGGGCTGTGTCTTCTGGGGACCCTCCAGGCTTTTTTGTTATTGTTTTTTAGATGAAAGCAGTTTCTAATTTGTACCTTGATGTCGTCTTTGACTCATGGGATGGGGTGCCCAGCTTTCTAAGTTACGGGATTTTCTAACTTGCAGGGAAATCTGCGTGAACCGGAACTGCACAGAGGTTGCCTGCTCCTCAGGCCTCCCCAAGGGTCCGGCCTTCACAGGGTCCGACAGCTTCCTCGCCCTCCTCTCCCTCATTTTCCTGGAACACACTTATGTTTTTAGGGTCTGAGCAGGTTTCCGGTCATACAGGGTGTAGTGTGCACAGATTTCGTGGTATCTTCCGCTGTTTCTAATTTTGTTGTGGCGGGTATGAGAGTGTGTCCCCCAAAGGGGTCTCTGCTCCGGTGCCGGTTGGGGTTTCCGGCAAGGTCTGCAGCCTGTTACCGAGGCTGGCTGTCCTGGAGCTGACCCTGACTCCAGGACAGCCTGTGGGGCAGAGCAGAGCTGTCAGGTGAGTTTGCTAAGGCGTCATCTTTTATGGGAGCAGACAGCCGGTCTTTCTCCCAAGGAGTGACTGGGTAGGTGGCCTGTTCAGTTCCTTTAAAGTTTCAGTCGCTAAGCAGTTTAAAATGAACAAGGGGTAAACGGCTATTTGGTCCTCATTTCTTGCAAGGCTGAAGAAGAACGCTTCCTAATGTCTTCAGTTTACTGTGTCTTTGCTGTGAGTGAGTGACCGCTCCACAAGTGCACACCTGTCGTCCACACCCGAGTGAGTGACCGCTCCACACCTGGGCGCCTGTCGCCCACACCCGAGTGAGTCATCATTGCTGCATCTGTGCACCTGTCGTCCACATCTTAAAGGAAACCCTGGTGGTGCAGTGGTTAGCACTACGCCTGCTAACCAGAAGGCTGACAGTTCAGATCCTCCAGCTGCTCCTTGGAGACCCTCTGGGTCAGCTCTACCCCACCCTCTAGGATCCTCTGTGGGTCAGAATGGGCTTGATGGCAAACCCTGGTGGTATAGTGGTTAGTGTTAAGTCTGCTCACAGAAGGTCAGCAGTCCACACCCTCTAGGTGCCCCTGGGTGACTCTGGGGTGCTTCCCCTCCGTCCCGTAGGGTCCCTGGGACTCAGAATGGACTTGACATTCCTGGCTTGGGACGGCACCATCAGTTAGACCTCTGGCTGGAAGTTGGGGGGCACCCAGGTGAGCCTGGGAAGCAAGGCCTGGAAATCTACTTCTGCAAACACAGCTGTGGAAAGCCCTGTGGGGCACGGCTGCCCCCCTGTGTCCGGCGAGTGGGCCCTGGCCCCACGGCAGCTGGTTTCGGGGCCCCGGGTGGTGTCAGCAGTTAAGCTTTCAGCTGCAAACCCAAAGTTCGATGGTCTGCGTCCTCCCAGGGGAGACCAGGGAGAAAGGCCTGGCAACCCACTCCTGAAAGGTGCCGACCTCGAAACCCCTTCCGAGCTCGCTGTACTCTGACACACAGAGGGCCACCGACGGTCGGCGCCGAGTGAGCTGCATCCGGCTTCTGGGGACGCCGACGTCCCTGGGGCCTCACCCGCTTCCTCCGGATTCCTCGGTGCGTGCTCCATTTCCCACGACTTCACCCCAACACTGTCCGCCCTTGTAGTTCAGACCGCTGTCTGGGGAGCAGCAAGCAGTTCTCCCCTTTAAATCTGCTCTGACCATCTTGTTTTATTCATTTTATTTTGTTTTAACTCGGGCACTTCGCCAATTGACACTTAACAGCTACCATTTTGTGTGCATTTGCTTAGACGGGGGAGGCCGGCATGCCGACTGCCACCGTCACACAGAAGGGTGGAGGGGGACGTGCTGCAGACGCCGGCGGCCTGAGGGGCTCGTGCTGCCCGTGTGCTCCGCGGCAGGACGGCACCGGGGCTCTTCCTGGGCTGTGATCGCTACAGAAGCAGGCTGCCAGGCCTTTCTGCAGGGCACTGCCGAGGGGGGCCAGCCGCCCACCCGTCCTTCAGGTACCTGTCCAGGGCAAGCTGTTTTTGCTACTTTCAAGGACAGAATTACATGTCCCCCAAAAATACGTGTCACAGTTTGCCTGGTGATGATTCACAGTTCTGTGGGGTGGTCTTGCACTTTGTGATTTTCCTGGGTCATAAATCCTAACCTCGCCTGCAGTTAGTAGGACAACACTGGATTATCTGTTTGAGTCAGCCGGGGCCACTCTAACAGAAACACCATGGGCCAAACACTTTAGCAAGGGGAGATTTATTCCCACACAGACCAGGAGGCTGCAAGTCCGAATTCCGGGTGCCCACTCTGGGGGGGCCTTCTCTCGGCCGGCTCCGGGGGGAGGCCTCCTGTGGCGTCCGTCTTTGTCCAGGGAGCATCTTGGCGCAGGAGCCTCAGGCCCGGAGGACACTCTGTGCTCTCAGTGCTGCTTTCCTGAAGCGGTCGCGTCCCCAGCTCCACCAGATTTTTCCCTTTATAGCCCCAGGGGTGGCCTCAGGTCACAAAGCAAGCTCACACATGGCGTCCGGCTCCCGCAGCACGCCTCAGCCCGTCCTCCCTCACTGACATCACAGGGTCGGGAATTCTGACCCAGAAGGACGTCACACAAGACCAGGAATCACGGCCCAGCCCAACTGTCACCGACTTCTTTTGAACTCATTTGATCTGTGACAACAACCAGAGGAGGAGGCTGGGCCTGTGACACCTTCCTAAGGTCCCCTCCCTGCCCCCCTGGGAAGAGAGCTTCCCTGGGGTGTAGCCTGCACCCCCCTTTCACCCTACAACATGTTGAAGGAAAGGAAAGCAAGCCAAAGGTGGGGGACGCCCCCTGCCAGCGTGAGGGCAGTGCCTAACAAAGAGGGGGCCCCTTGGACCCCAAGATCGTGCACCGAGATGCTCCCAGACCAAACACAGGCCGATACAACGCAAGGACCTTCTTCCGGACCCCGCAGAGAGAGAGGGGGACAGCTTCCCCTGCAGCGAGCACCGTGAATTTGGACATGCAGCCCTCGGACTGCGAGAGAACAAACTTCTTTTGATTAAAGCCATCCACTTGAGGCATCTGTGTTACAGCGGCCCCAAGTGACTCAGACAGCCGTCCACGCAGAGTTGCGACGCTTTGGGACCAACTCTGGGGCAACTTTTCCTTCTTTCCTTCTCTTTGCCATGAGAGAGACAAAAGGTTCCAGCTGGGAGCACGCTTGCTGTGCGTGCGGTGTGGTGACTCAGGGCGCTGGGGTGGTCTCCGACCGCCGCGGCTGGCCCGTCTCGGCCTGGGACCCTCAGGCTCCGTTCAGAGTGACTGCAGACGGCAGGCAGCGGGAGGTGGGCTCGAGGGTGACCCAGAGATGGTGAAGACGTTCCTCGAGCCCGTGGCGTTGAGGACACTGGTGGCTCCAGGAAAGTCCAGCCTTCTGAGCCCATGGCTCTCGGGGGACAGGAAGTTACGGAAGGCCTTGGTGACGTTCTCCAAGTATCTGACCATCTGCCGGCTGCGGAAACAACCGTACGGTCTGTCCTTCACCAGCCAGGGTGCAGAACTGAGAGCCGTGCCCTTGGGGAGGCTGCTTTCCAGTCGATGAGGAAGACAGTTCTCCCAGGGTCTTCTTCCAAAGACCATCTCCTAGAGAGGTGGTGAGCCTCCCGTCACCAGGAGCGTGCAAGCGCCGCCTCGGCGACCACTCCAAGCAAAGTGAAGGCTTAGCCTCAAGACCCCTCCGGATCCCTCTCGACCTCAGCGTCTGGGAGAAGCCCGTCAGAGGCAGCGTCTGCCAGCTTTCTGTCCACACTGCCAGGATTCCGACAGCATTGCCTCGAAACTGAAAACGGGTCTTTGAGCCGCCGACGTGTGCCGCTGAGCGTCTGCGTGGGAAAAGCAGCCTCATCATCTTGAGCAAAGCCCTGGCCAAGGCTGGGTGAGATGAACCGCTGTGAGGTGGGGTCTGATTCCCAAGCCCAACTTGTCTGTAGCTTGGCCCTGAAGGAAACCCTGCAACCACGAAAGCAACACTGTAACCGTGCAAGAAGCACCAATCCTCCCAGCACCATTTGTATGTATACACATACACTTAAAAGTCAAAAGATGGGATTTTTCCTTATAAATGCACAGGTTCCGTATGGAGTAATCAAGCCATTTTTAGGGAAGTCGGCTTTTATGCTGAGAAAGCACCCCTGGGGCCCCGAACCGAGAACGCGGAGCCGGGCCCGGCGTTTGGGACTTGGCAAGAGGCCACCTGAAGGGGGACGGCCCCAAACCAGGAATTTGTCAGACGATTTCCCGTCATCCGTCGGCTCTGTGGGATTTCACAGGGAGCAGGGGGCACGGAGGAGGGAGTCCCGGGGGGATTTCATTACGGACTGAGAAAAGACGACAGAGATTGCCAAGTGGGAAAAAAATCAGTCTTCTTTTTTTTTTTCCTGCGAGAGTCAGTGGAGAGGGTTTTGGCAGGAGATGGGAATTAAACAGCTCTGCTGGCCGCCTCCCGCCTAGCGGCCACGCTGCCACCTTCTGTGGACTCGGCGTCCGTTGGTTTTTGCTCTGATCGCGTCCTGCCGCCCTTCGGCCGCCTTTCTCCCTGTTATACCAGTTAGCATCAGGAAGACCCTAAGTCTCAGGTCCCCACGCGTACGCATGTGCCAGAGCGGCAGTCTGCCCCATGGAGGTTTTTCCTTTTTTTATTATAGTTTACATGAAGGTCTGTAGAACAAGCTAGTTTTTCATTAAACAATTAGCACACGCGTTGTTTTGCAACCTGGGCGGCCAGCCGCTCCACAGGCAGCACTGTCCCCTCTTGGCCCTGGGTTCCGTGTCCCCTCGGCCTTCCTGTTCTCGTCCCTGGGCTGGGGTGTCCGTTTAGCCCTGTTTTGTTTGAAGGTCCAGCATCTTCCCTGGCTGAAGGGTGACCCTCAGGGGTGACCTCACTGCCGAGCTGGGAGGGTGTCCGGGGGCCACGCTCTCGGGGCTTCCGCGGCCTCTGCAGGCCTGCGGGTCTTTTCCCTGTGCTAGAATTGTGTTCCCTGTTTTCCCCCAGCTCTGCCCAGGATACCCCGTTGTGGCCCCCATCAGAGAAGTCGGGGTGCTAGGCAGGCACCCGCTGGTCGTGCTGACCTCCGTCTGGTGGGGTCTGGAGGGTTTCCAGGGGCAATTTTTCAGAAGCAGATTGTTCCTTGAGGCTCCTCCGAGTGGACTTGGTCTCCAGCCTTTCAGCCAGTAGTTGAGGACCCTCCCTGCACCCCTCAGGGACCCCAGACAGTGGTCCTTGGGTCAACCGTGAGTTCTGGTTCCACGTCTCTGTGAGAACTGAGCTCCCTAAGATCGTCGGTGGCTGGTTTTTCAGTGGTCGATGGCCAGGACCGTCTTCCAAGGCACCTCTGGCTGGACTGAGTCACAGGACACACGAACTGCGGGACGTAGGGACCCCAACAGTCCTCTTAGAGTCGGCTGCAGGTTCTGGCGCCCCGTGGGGGTCCCAAGACAGCTGCCTTCCGCAGGGCTTCCTGTGGCTGGTTTTTCAAAGGCAGACCACCAGGGCTTTCTTCCGTGTGTCCCCTGGGCGGACGTGACTCTCCAGCGTCCCGGTCAGCAGGTGAGCGCGTCCGCTCTCAGCAGCACCCGGGCCGCCCTCGTCGTTGTGAGACAAGGAGGGTCTGAGGACGAGGGGCGTCCAGACGGGCGGCACGAGGGACCCGCGGAGGCAGGGCTCTGGTCTCAGCTTTAGCCCTCACACGGCCCCTTGGAGTTCTGATGTCGGCATCGGGGCAATCCTAGAGACAGGTCCCAGCGCGGGGTTGGGTTGTGGGGTTATACACGATTTGAAGAAATCAATAAAAGAGTGACCAATGAAATACCGTCAGTTACTTCTCTGTATTTATTTTTCTCTGTGTATCTAGGTATCTATATCTGCTGTACTTATGCACACTGGATTAAGCTTCAATTTTAAGCCCAGAGAAGAGACACAAAAAGCTGCTTTGCAAGACCTTCCCACCCTGCCTTCCTTCTCCTGGCAGCCCTGGGTTTTCTGAGCAGTGTCTCTTCAAATGGATACTTTAGAAAGTTTGCGGTTGGAATAATTTGTATCCAGGGTGGGATTCCGAGCGGAGGAGGCCTCTCTTCCCTGAAACGTCTCCCTCGCTGCCTGTCACTCGGCAGCTGCCTAACAAACAGAAGTCGGGGTGACCGAGACCCCTCTGGCGGGCGATGACTGCCCTGTGTCCAGGCGGGGTGCTGGTTTTCCAGAACCTGATGGCTCCTTTAGGAGAGCCGTTCAGGGAGAAGGAAGCTCGGATTGGCTCTTTCTTTCACACGGGATAGCTGTCTGCATTTTTTAAATACAAGTCTAACCGAGATCTCCCAAAGGCATCCAAAAAATGCCCTAATGGGCCCAAGCCTTTAATTTCTGTGCGGTTGGACAGCTCAAAAATAGATGAATGGATTTCTGAAACTTTCCCAGAAAATCGCCCTTGGTATAAATCCAGCATTTGGGGCAGAAAGTAATGAATAAGCAGGAAAGAGTGAAAAAAAGGGGCTTTAGCATCAAAATAGAATCTCGGTCTTCAGAACGGCTGTGTTTAACAGCATGAAAGTCTCGTTTCAGCGGTTTTCAGAACTTGAACTTGGTGAGGTCAAAACTCAGCATCGTCCCAGCGATTCCCGCTAACGGTCCGTGCAGGCCGTTAGGGCGTCTTGTGTCCAAGAGGCCTTGGAAACAAAACGGCTGCTTCTTTCTTTCTTTCTTCTTTTCTTCCTTCCTTGCTTTTTTAACTTTTATTAGAGAAGGTTCTAGCAGCCGCTGAATGAACAGGAGTCATAATTTTACGTCACGACGATGTCCTGTCTTGCCTCGTATTCTGGTGGCCAGCGTCTCCTGATCTGGGTCCCGGCCGTGGAGCCGTCAAGCCGGTGAAACCTGCGCCAAGCCCGAAAGAGGAGGAAGGTTCCCCGAGGACTCGTACGCAAGGCAGGCGCTTCTCCACGGAGTCTCCAAAGACAGTGTTTACATCCGAGTTTATGGATCGTTTCAGCAAGAAATACTTTGTGTTTTCAAGCCCGTAGCCCACGGATAACCACACACATCACAAAACAGTCACAAGAAACTCTTCATTAAACTACGGAAATGTGCGTCAGACGCCTGGGCTCTAACCTGCATGTTTGTAGCAGGCAAAGACAAAACATACAAAAATTTCTCAGCGAGTGTAACTAGCCTGCCAGGTCCACTCGGAATGAGACAAGGAGCAAGAAGGCTGTGGACCCAGAGAACGCCAGGCGGCCTTCCCAGCTGCCGTGCTCCCGGCTGAAGGCCACTGCTCAGGGCAGCAAAGGAGAGGAGGGGACCGAGGTCCCAGGGGCTGCAGGGCTCTGCGCCCCTTTGGAAAGAGGCCAGTGCACAGGCCAGGGTAGCTGGTGCTGTAAAAAGCACTTACAGATTATTCTGGCCACAGTTGTGTGAAGCTCTCAATTACCCATTTTGAAAAGGACAAAATGTGTTGCAAGGTATTAGGGTTACAGTTCAGCATCGCTGCCTCCCTTAAAGTTGCAGCTGAGGGCTGTGAGGTGACGTGTCCTAGCCCCTGACGAGGAAGACAACGAGGGGCCGCTCCAGTAACCCGACACCGAGAAGGAGGCTGAATGCAGGGAAGAGAGAGGAAATAGGTTCCTCTGTTACTTTTCTTCTGAAAGCTGGAAAACCAAGTGCTTTGGGCAGGAAATGTCAGGGAGGAGAGAAGGCAGATGGTTCTCCTCCTTGGAATATTTCTTCTGCAGCATTAAAAACAGCGCTCAAGAAACTAAAAGAATTTTAAAAGAAAAAATCATAATAAATGTACGGGGAGTCTGTTTGAAATAAGAACCTCAGTTCCATCAAGAAATAAACTGGGTCTTGGGGATCTTTTTCTTTCCACTTTGTGGATGATGGTCACTAGAATTCTTTTCATGTTTAAAAAATTAGTCTCAGGTACCAGTGCTCAGTCCGGATTAGAATGTGCAAAAAGGGAAAACCCAGACGCCCCACGTCCCCCCGGGGCGGCACCTCCAGGACGCGTGGGCCCGGGGGAAGGGTGTTTTCATCGGCTCCCTTGGCCTGTGAGTCTGTTTCCCGCCTCTGCTTTGCTGAAATCGTCTTTCTTTTCGGCTTCTGAATTCCTTCTCCTTCTCCGAGTGATTCTGCGTTTCAGGCGGGTGAGCTTGGAAATTGCAGGGAAGCGATCTCTGTCAGCCTCCTCTCACCTTCTTCTGTACAAGTCTCGTCTCTCTGTGGAATACTTTTATAATTATTACACAAGCGCCTGTAACCGTTAAACACACCCCTCTCAAGTGGGTGCTGGCTGACAACGGAGACCCCTGGGTGTCTGTCTGTCCGGCCGCCGTTCTTCCTGCCCAGCGCTGGGTGTCAACCTCCACTCCTCTGTCCACTTAGGGACCCAACCATCCCCCTCCGCCTTTAAAAAAAGATAATTGTATTTATTCACTTATTTTTGCTGAAAGTCTACTCAACGACACACACAGAGGTTCGACGTCTCCACGCAGCGCACAGCGAGGGGACGGCTTCCTTCAGATTGTGTCGGCGATGTCACCCTCCTTTTCCAGACCGTTTCACCCCCGTGAATAGGAAAATCAAGGACCCTAAGGAATCCCCCGCTTCTTCCCCCTACCTGCAGCTCCGTTCCCTGCTGTTTTTAGGTGTCTGGAGTTGATTCCAGCGTCACGGGACAGAGTTAGAAGGGCCCCGTACGGTTTTCTCGGCTGGAGACTTTGCAAGGACACCCCGGTTCCACAGTGGTTAGTGCTCCGTCTGCTGAGCGGTTCCCACCCACCAGGCCGTCCTTGCAAACTCAGTGGGGCAGCTCTGCTCTGTCTGTAGGGTCGCTATGAGTCAGGATCGACTTGGTGGCAGCTGTTTTTTTTTTTTTTAGGGGGGGAGGTTGGTTTAATCTTTCCAGGAGCAGAGTGCCAGGTCCTTTTCCTGTGGAACTCCTGGGTGGATTCACACCCGTGGTTTTCCAGTCACCAGCCCGGCGCTAACCACCAAGCTCCACAGCCGTCTGGCAGCGGCTCGTCTTCTTTGCTCACTGCACCCAGTGACACCCGTGAGAGCCAGAGACGGGGGGGACCGTCCTGTCCTTCCAGGCCTCCGAGGTTTCCTGCCCCTGGGAAGGCGCACTCACTGGTCTCCCGTCACTGGGTGCCAAATACCCGCGCACGCCTTCTCTGACACGCTGCTGACTCACAGATTTCGGCTTTTATATGTTTGTTTTCTAACCACTTCCTGCTTTCACGTACGGGAGCTCGTCGAGTCACCGTCCTTTCGTGACTGAGTCTGGCGTCCTGTTTCCAAGGCCCATGCACCCTGGGGCGCTCCCCAGGACGCCCCTGTTCTTGCAGCTGCGTCGTATTCATTCCGTGTGTGCACCGCGCCGTGGGGACCCCTCAGCTGCCGACGTGCATTCGTTAAGTTTCTCTTCATCGGACAGACTGTCAGCAAGGACAGCAGTCGGCCGTCAGCGTTGAGAGGAACTTGAGTTCGATTCAGAGTGTCATAATGACCCGTGTTTGGGGGTTCCTTCCAGATGTGCCCCTGAGGATGTCTCTAGGTCATGCATCCCCTAACATAGGCTCTCTGCGCCCCACGTATCTTAGTAACCTAATGCTCCTATAACAGAAATACTGCAAGAGGGTGGCTTTGACAAATAGAAATTTATTCTCTCACAGTCTGAGAGGCTAAAAGTCCAAACTCAGGGCCCCAGCTCCGGGGGAAGGCTTTCTCCCTCTGTCAGGTGTGACAGAAGGTCCTGGTCTTCAATCTTCCGTGGTCCAGGAGCTTCTGAGCACAGGGACCGCTGGTCCGAAGGACATGCTGAGCTCCTGGTTCTTGCTTGGTGACGTGAGGCCCCACTCCTCTGTTTGCCTCTCTCTTGTGTCTCAAAAGAGACTGACTCAACCTCATCCTGCAGGTTGAGTCCTGCCTCATTCACATCGCAGAGGTGAGGATTTGAAAAACGGAGGATTACTACATCAGATTGCCTTGCAACTTGCAGGATGATCACATCAGATCACTCCTCAAAACACAGGATGGTTAGGTCGGATCACTCCACAACACGCAGGATGATTACGTCTGATCACTCTACAACACGCAGGATGATCACATCAGATCACTTAACAACACGCAGGATGATTACGTCTGATCACTCTACAACACGCAGGATGATTACGTCTGATCACTCCACAACATGCAGGATGATTACATCTGATAACTCCACAACACACAGGATGATCACATCAGATCACTTGACAACACGCAGGATGATTACATCTGATCACTCCACAACACGCAGGATGATTACATCTGATAACTCTACAACACACAGGATGATCATATCAGATCACTCCACGACACGCAGGATGATCACGTCAGATCACAAAATGGAGGGCAACCACACCAAACTGGGAATCACAACCTAGCCAAGTTGACACCCACTTTGGGGGGCACAATCCAGTGCATCAGACCACATCAGACGGTCTCCACCAGGAGACTTGGGTGTAAAGTGCTCTTAGACTCAGCGCCAGGAAGCCAAGTTAGGGTCACTCAGGCAAAATCTCTGATGAAGCAGCCGGGTTGCCCACCGCTTCTGAGTGTGATTCTTCTGACCACCAAAGGTACAACAGGCCAGTGTGTCTTTTCTCTGACGTCCTGTCCTGGTGCCTCCACCTAAATGCTCAGTGGCAGTACACTGCTTCTACCAGAGGCAAGAGGACAGAGAGGAGACAGCCTGACCGTCTTCTTAAACCTACTTCCTGAGCGACACAAGAGGCCCTGGGAACAGACACAGATCCCGTGACCCGTGTGGTCTTTGTCTGCACACATTCCCACACACCTGTAGGCAGCTGTGTCACCGTTTTTCTGCGAAGTCAGGCTGAGGACTGTTGTCTAGAATCCATACTGGACTGGAGAGAGACTTTACCTCTTAGCACAGCTATAACACAAACACCACAAGGGGGTGGCTTTGTGAAACAGGCAATTACTGTCTCACTGTTTTTAGGAGGCTAGAAGTCCAGCCTCAGGACACTGGCTGTAAGGAAGGGCTTTCTTTCTCTACAGGCTCTGGGGAAGTTTCTTCAGTCTCTCAGGCCGTGTCCGTCAGTTCCTCGGCCATCTCCGACGGAAGTCTGTCTTCTCCCGCCTCTGCTCGCTCACATCCGTGTCTAGTCTGCCTTTTTACAGGTCAGAACGATTCAGTTTAAATACATCTGAAGCCAGAACCCTGGTGGTGTGGTGAAGAGAGACGTCTGCTCACCAAAGGGTTTGGCAGTTCCAATCCACCAGGAGCTCCTTGGAAACGCTGGGGGGTGGTCCTACCCTGCCCTGTGGGGTCACTGTGAGTAAGAATTGGCTCAGAGGTGCAACGGGTACACTGACACAGCCTCCTTAACACTTCCCCCAGGAAACCCTATTTCCCGACAAGATTGCATCCACTAGTGTGGGGGTGTTGGGTGCGGTTGCCGTGACTCCCCATAGCACCCCAGGTGACGGAGCAGAGCTGCCCAGAGGCCTTCCTGGGCTGTCATCTCTATGGGGCTGGACGACCAGGTCTTTTTCCCCAAGCGCGGCTGGTGGCTTTGAACCGCCGAGCCTTCCGTCAGCAGCTGTGGCCTTAACCCTCTGGACCACCCGAATTCTGCCTCCACAGACACAGCTGTTAGGGTTCACAGTGCGTATTCTGGGGGGACGCAATCCAACGCAGAGCACAGGGTTAATCTGCCTGCTTAGCGGGGGCTCGGCAGGAATAGATTATCTTTTGTACAGTTTTTATTTTTATCCCCACACAGCTTGAGGGCCGGGCCATAGGAACTGTTCAGTATTTTGTTATTCTGCTCGTCACACACAGAGGGTGGCTTAAAAATAGCGTTTGCATCCTAAATTCCCCTATATATCTTCCTGAAATATTCCAAATTCCCCCAAACTGTAGCCAAGAGCTGGATTGAAACGCCGGCCATCAATTGCGGTCTGAGAGCCATAGCTCACCGAAACGCCGTTCCCCTGGGGGGACTCGGCAGAACTAATCAGCCCCAGAGAGGGGCTCCTGGAAACCCAGGGCGAGCTTCCCCTCGCAGAGGCGTCCGGGGTCTCGGGCGCTCCGCCGGGTAGGTCTACAATTTCCATAATTTTCCTTTAAGTCTCAATATACTGCAATTTGATTAAGGAAAAATAATCAATGTCCTTAATGCAGTCCTTACTTGTAATAGTTTCAGCGGTCTGTGAGTTAGGTTCCCTGAGACGAAAGATGATTTTAAAAATGGCTAAAGGTGATGGTTTTTTATAGCTTAATTTAGACTATATTGAAAATTATGAGGGAAAAAGAATTAAACAAGCCAACCCAGGAACCTCGGCCACCTTATTAAACTTCCCCGAGTTTCTGCAATTTAAACACCCGGCTTGGTCATATATTTTAGCGTATTCATATTTCAACAGCAAGCCTTGCTAGCGGACTGGTATCTTGATTCTGCTTCTTTAGGGTACCGTGGGGAGCTGGGGGCTGTGTTTGCTCAATAATTATTTCCATTAGAGCCAGCAGTTTGGGGAGAAGGGCTCCAGCTTCCTCGCCTGGGGTCAGGACCGTGCCTGGAGGACCCCACTTAGCAGAACGCCCAGAAAGCATCCCCCTGCTGCAGGGACGGGGTCCGTGTCAGGCGGCAGCGCAGAGCAGATGGTCCCCAGTTTCAAGGGCGCCTGCCGGCTCCTGGGGGGGCCCGGGTGTTCTCTCTGCCAGATTTGGTGGCTTTCCAGTGGCGAAGGCACTCACGGCTCACTGCAAGCCTGGAAGTTCACGTTCTCCCCGAGGCGCCTCAGAAGAGAGGCCTGGCTGCCCACTGCTGAAACACCAGCCACGGAAAACCCCGTGGGGTGCAGTTCTGCTGCGGCACGTGTGGGGTCACCTTGAGTCGGGGTCCACCCCACACTGCAGGTTTCTAGGGGTCGCTGCTGATGCTGTGGTTACAGAGGCTGGCTGGGACCACCCCCCATCGAGGCCACCTTGTTAGACGGGACCACAAGGCGGGCAGTCAAAGGGCCACAAAGTGGGTGCACGGTGTCAGCTGACAAACCCAGCCATGGTGGGGGACTGACTCCCACTCGCGGTGACGCACATGTCAGAGGACAGAACCGTGTTCCTCGGGGCTCTCTTGTTGGAAAGGAGCGGTCTCTAGGGAACAGAGAGGTCTCTACGGAACGGAGGGGTGTCTGCAGAATGGAGGGGTCTCTGCAGAACGGATGGATCCCTCTGGAATGGCGCCTTTGTGTAATGAAAACGGCCAAAGACGTGACCAGTGGCTGAAAAGTTGGCGGCTGGAACCCACCCAGAGGCGCCTCGGAAGCCAGGCCTGGCCGTCAGCTGAGGGAGGTCGCAGCCGTCGCAAGCCGAGGGAGCAGCTCTAGTCCGCACAGCTGGGGTCGGCCGGGTCTGAGGCGCCCCAGCGGCCGCTGGCCACAGCCCTCTCCACGGGGTCCCCAGGCGTCTCTCCCGTGGCCCCCTGGTCGGGTCTGAGCACCAGCCCTTGGCAGAGCAGTGGGCTGAGCTGCTTGGCCTCCCGGGAGCCCTAACTGGAGAGGGGGGTTGTGTCAGAGAGCCGGAGGACAGCTCTGAGAAACGCCGCCCGTCCCCAGAGCCTAAGATGTAACCGGTGGCAGGGGTCTGGGGTCGCTGGGTTCCGTGTCTGACAGCCCCAGCTGTGGAAGCGCCTGTCTGCCTCTCGATGTCCCCGTGGGGATGGATGACGAGACACAGGGGCAAGCAGTCACTGTCCCTCAAGGCGCTGGTCCCACTCACCTGGGCTTTTACCCCCCAGGCAGACCCCGAGGTGACGAGTGCGGACACCGTGCTGCTGCGTCTGGTGGAGGGGACCCCACCCCGGGAGGACCGGTCAATGCAGGGCGAAGGCGACAGGCGCCCCCGAAGTTCTTGTTTCTGCTCTGGTTTAGGGGCGAGTCCTGGGTTCCCTGTCCACAATTAAAGCTCAATCCCACCTTCGTGCCCAGCTTCCTGTGTTTTCTGAATCAGAGAGACTGGGCTTTGCAACGGCCCCTGGTCCAGCTCAGAGCCCCCACTTTCCTGCCCCTACTGGGTGGGCGCTTCCAGCTTCCGAGATCGTTTGTACGAGAACCAAAGGGAACTGGGTATCCTGTCCCCAGACCGCAGGGGATTTCTCTTAAAGTGTAAGAGTCTGGAAAGGAAAAACAGAGAGGGGAGGTGGAGGGACCCAGGGAGGAAGGTAAGGTTACAGGGAACAAGGCGGTGAGGGACAGGGGAGTGGTGGCCGCGCCCGGGACGTGGACTCCACGCGGCCCCTGAGATGCCGGGGCACCCGCAGTCCCTCAGCCCGTCTCAGAAGCCGTTGTCACGGCTGGACTGCGTCCCCCCAGATCGTGTGTGGTGAACCCCAGGCCGCCGGCCGACGTCAAGGGAGCTGTGTTGGCCCCAGGGTGAGGCCCCCAGCCGCCAGCCATCTTTTTTTTTTTTTAATGATAAGGAAGCCTTGTCTGAGTAGGGTACAACTTAAATACCACCGTTTTGAGACTTTTAAAGAACAGATCAGGCACCAAAGCAAAGAATCACAAACGGAGGAAGATGCGCGCCGTGTGGGATTCCCCAAGGAACCCAGCAGTACCAGGGGTCTGGGGAGACACGGGCCCTCCCCCAGAGCCCGCAGAGAGATAGCCTTCCCCTGCAGCCTGGCCCTGAGTGCCGACTTCCTGAGCATCGAGAAAGCATTCTCTGTTCTTGAAAGCCACCCCCTTGTGGCCCGTTTGCTGGAGCAGCCCCAGCGCATTGTGTGGGGTCAGTTCTGAGTCACAGGGACCCACCCTGAGGACACAAGGGCAGAGCCGCCCCGTAGAGTCTCCGGGGAGCGCCTGGCGGATTCGCACTGTTGGCCTTTCGTCAGCAGATGCAGCGCTAACCACTGAACCACCAGGATTTCCATAACAGCACTAAAAAAAAAACCCAGTAGGGACTGAGAAAAAAACAAACAAACAAAAATCCCCATTTCCCAATCAAGGCGGCTCCGACTCACAGTGGCTCTGTAGGGTACAGCCCCACGGGGTTCCCGAGGAGCAGCTGCTGGGTTAGAACCGCCAGCCTTTCGGGGACCAGCTGAACGCTTAGCCGCTAGGCCCCCAGGGCTCCCGTGGGGCACCTAAGCGACAAGTGTCTCGAATTTCAGACAAACAGCCCCCTCTTCAGAGAGGCCCCTCTTCCCACAAGCCGCCCCACCGGCCCGCAATGCCCGACAAAGACAGCTCTCAGCTGCTTACGGGGGTCCTGTCCAATTCCGGCCCCTCGCCGGCCCCACCCAGGCACCTGGACTGCACCCGCCTGTGGGTATACCGCTGGTCATCAAGGCGTCCAGGCTGGTGACGTAGGGACCCCTCCCTGCAGAGAGCGTGGGGGTGTGCGGGCCTGCTGAGGGGCCCGTTTGGGGTGTGTGGGTCCAACCACCAGAAAACAGGTGCAGAGCTTGTCAGAGACAGACCCGGACCTCAGCCCAGGGGCCCAGGTGTGTGTCACTGCCGGGCGAGTTTAGACTCCACAGGTTGGGATTTCCAATAGCGTTTGGGGCACACAGGCTGCCAGAGCTCCTCTCAACGTATTGAAAAGGGAAGCCGTCAGCCCGAGGGCTCAGGTGCTCCTGACCCAGGCCACGGCGTTTCCAGCGGTCTTGTACACGAGTCGAAGCTGGAAAATAAATCTGGAAGGCTGAAGAACTGCTGCCCCCGGATTACAGGGCTGGTGGCGGACACGGAGGACGGAGAGCGCCCAGGAAGTTATCCAGCTCGTCCTGCAAGAAGCAGTGCCCACCTCGCTGGGGACTGTCACCCCGGCACCCCCACGTCCTCCCCTTGGGAGGCTGCGCACCGACCCCAGCACCTCGTCCACCCTGCAAAGCCGTTTGGGAACTCTTCTCAGGAACGGCCGTGAGACCTCCCCACGGGGAGGACTTCAGCGGTGACCTCGGGGACATTCAGCAGTGACGGGCGGAGTGCTCAGAACCATTCAGTTTGCGGACTGAATCGTCGGGTCGTGTGTCACGTACTGACAGAGGAGGAAGGAAGCCTGCCTTGGAAGAAGGACGGGCAGAACGCCCCTGGGACGCGAGGACGGGCGGCTGCGTCGCACACTTCACAGCGCCGGCACGCAGCATCAGGAACACGCTCAACGTCCCGTCCCCGCCAAGCCGCCCTGCTGGGGTTGCGTGCCTTCCGTGCGTTCCGACTCACAGTGACGTCTCAGGACCACAGAATGGCCCACATCGATTTTTCTGATTTACAGAGTGTGGGTTTTCTTGGGTATAATGTTTACAGAAGGAGGTTACAAGGTCCTCTCACCCAAGACTCACTTGGTGGCTCAAACCGACCACCTTTCGGCCGGCAGCTGGGTGGCTCAGAGCCGGCGTCCTCGGGGCGCCTACACGGCATCACCTTCATGTTTAAGGCGTGTTATCGGGACTTTCTGCTAAAATACACTGTCAACCGAAACTGAGCTTATTCTGTATACGTGTCTATGTGTATTCATACATTTGTGGAAACAATGTATCTCCCTGTTAATAACAAATTACAAATGATTTTACAGTATAAACATTTCTTAAAAGCAAAGTGAAATGGTAGGTCTTGAGAAGTATTCTGGAAAATCTGAATGTTTTACGCAAGAAAGAGTGCTCTTTGGGACCAAGCTCTGATAGCAGATTGCGAGAGGACAGCGGGAGGAGACGGCCGCGTGTGACTTCCTATTCACTGAACACAGTAACGAGCAGACGAAACAGGACTCAGTCAAACGCGTTCAGTCATAACGAGGCTTCTGACGGCAGACGTGTTACGTGTTTGGGTGAGAGTCCCCACGGGCCGACTTCCAAAGCAGAAACGTTTTTCCGCAGACAGTTAACGTCCCTAAACACGCCATCCGTCTTGGTGTGACGGACGTTCGGACCTTCCCGGGGGACCCACTGTGGCTGCAGGGACGCAGGCAGCACCCCGGTTTCCTGGCGTTAAAACTGGAAGACGCAGGGAGGCGTGTTCCTACCCAGCCCCACCAGCCGGGTTGTTTCTGAGCGTCGGCACGGAGCCCGTGAGCGTCGGCCTGGGGCCCTGCCCGACGGGGACTCGGGTCCCGGGTTTCATCAGGTCGGACGCACGGCACAGTATTGTTGTTTGCTTAAGTTTGGCACGTATGAACTTCCAGAGGGGAAAAGTCTGATCCGGGTGGCTTTCGTCCCAACTACCCTGCTGGTATTTATTGGAGTTTGGTTTACCATTATGTTAAAAGGAGAGGGGGAGAAGGCAACGTTGATTCTCTTTCCAGCTCTTTTAACTTGGGTGATAAAAAAATATATATAGAGTTGCTGCAAGGCAGACTTGATGGCAGTGGATTTGGTTTGAGGTTTTTATATGGTTATACAATATATGCTATTAAATTCTTACATCTGATTTTTATGTATTGTGTGTAATGCTCTAAAACCACAATTCTATATCACTTATATACTACATTTTATACCTATACAGTTTCTATATGCTGTATGTAGTCACTGTATGTATTTGTATGTTGTGAATTAAGCACACACAGTGTGTGCTGTGTATCACTGATGTGTTCTTGTGTTTTCTGTGTTACATCCGCTTATATAAACGAGCCCTGCTGTTGCAGTGGTTAAAGAGCTCGAGTGCTTGCAAAAGCTCAGCTGTTCAAACCCACGGAAGCTGCTGCCCGGGCCAAAGACGTCGCAGCCTGCGTCTGTGACACGGTTTGCACCTGGGAGACTCGGTGGGGCCGGCCTGCCGTCCCCCTGCGGGGCCGCTGGGAGCGGGGACAGACCGGACGGCAGGGGTGTACACTAAGGGACATTGATAGACTTTTAGATACGGATATATAGAGTATAACATTGTAAATATAAAGCATATTATTGTACACTTTGGTATACAGAATTTCATCTATTACATACACTTATATACAATTTATATACTATATAACATGCTGTTATATGTAATTGATATATGATAGATGCAATGTCTATTAGCCTACATATGTGTGTATTATGATTTCTGTAAGTGAGAAATTTATGTATTATATTTTATATAACACACTGCCATCGAGACGCGTCTGACTGCTGCTCACCCTAGAGCTGAGGGTAGAACGGCCCCGCAGAGTTTCCCAGGAGCGCCTGGCGGATTTGAACTGCCGACCTCTGGGTGAGCAGATGGAGTGTTTAGCCCACTGTGCCACCGGGGTTTCCCATGTACACACTGTTAAACATGTATTATATATTTATGCGTACATACGAAACCATCTAACTCTGTCTCCAAACAGGCACCACCAAAAGGCTGCTCAGGGGAGCGGGGGCGACCCTTTGTCCCCCGCACTGAGGACGCGTCACCTGCAGGGACCGGCCCCTGGGGAAGGACGCTCAGTTTGGTGAAGAGAGGGTCAGCCAAAAGAGGAAGACCCTCAGCTGAGTGGACCGAGACGGCGGCTGCCGGTGTGGGGTCCAGCGCGGCAGCCGCTGGGGGGACGGGGCCAGACGGGCAGTGGGTCCCTCCGTCAGACGGGGCTCAGCGAGCCGGACCGCCTCGACGGCAGCCGGCAGAGACGACATAAACACACACACCCGTAGACTGTTATATGTTATATACACACGCATGTGTATACACATATATGTAATGAATATATATATATAATTACACAATGATTTTTAAAGGAAAAATTGATGGGAAGTTTATGTATTAAAGACAACCAAGAAAAGAAAAATCCCTAAACAAGCTGAGGGCAGAGACCTGATCGTAATCTACCAGCCTCTTTGCAGCAGCAGCCGCGGCGCCCGGGCGTCCCCGGCAGGCCCTCCGAGCGCGGGCGCCAGCGTCTGCTCTCAGCCTGCGTCCGCGTTTTCGGGGCGCTCCTTCTCCCTGCATTCCTGACTGTAAATCCTTCTCCTGGATTCCTAAATTGTCCCCGAAGCTAAGGATTCTACATCCTTCCTTGTCTGATGCAAAGCTTCTTCCTCTCGTCTCTGAATGTTGTCAAATCGCTTGGAATGCTTCCTAAATTTTTGTTTTTAGAATGTTAGGGAGACTCAAACACAGCTGCCCGGGCGTACGCTGCGTCCACCCCAGGCTTCTCCCCGGCCGCCCAGCTGCGGTGCCGATGGCCGGTCCCTGTCACTCAACTTAAGAGAGAATAATCACCATGCCAGGTTCGTTTTCTGTTCCCCACGTACGTGAGCGGCAGCCCTGAGCTGCGTTTTCGCGGTGGGTTGGGGGGATTCAGGAGGCCCCGACCCAGCAGCGTCCGAGCTCGGCCAGTCTCTTCACAGTGGCTTATTGGCTAGAACGACCTCGGATGTTCCAGAACTTTCTGGTCAGCAAACGAGCTGGCGTTCTCGCCCCCAAACGGGCACCCTACATTCACGACCCCTGTGAGCTGGGGGGACAGGGACCCATTGTTTCCTCGTTGCTGTCTCTGGCCTGACGTTGTCGGTTTTTCTTCCACTTTCTTTCTTTGCAATTATTTTATTCCTCTAAAATTTCAGGGTTTTTTTTTTCCTTAACTGTTAGTAATTAATCTAAATCATTATACATATACATACTTATACACACACAGAGACACACATACAGATAGACATACACAAAGACATGTTTTGTGTGTGTGTGTATAAATCTTTCCTAGATTTAGGCATGACTGTCATACTAAAATCAATTCCATTCCCATAAAATTTCAGCTTGTTTTTCTTAGCTATGAGGAATCAATCTGAATTATTTTATAAATGCATGGACATAAGCATGGAGATAATTTTGGATGTATATAGACACCCACATGTTTACAGATTGTGTGTGTGACACCTAGGAATCTCTCATTCATTTAAGGATCGCTGTAGGACTCTAAAATCTTCTCGTTTCACAGCCAGACACCTCGATCCTCAGCAGCTCCGACCAGCGTGAGTCTCTCGGCGAGCAGGGTCGGGCAGGACTCGTGTCCTGTCCGGCTGGCCGACCCTCCCTGGTGACGACCAGAGCCCGCGGCAGCCGGCACGGCCCCGCTCGGGGACGGACAGAGCCGGTCCCTGTTTTCCTGGTCTCCTTCCTCAGTCGGCTGGCGTCCCTCTGTTGTGGAGGAAACGCTGCCTTTCCAAATTCCTGGAGACTTGCTAACACAAACGTGGAAAAACCCGGGGTCCTGGGTCACGCACCTGGAGGGAAGATTTTCTCAGAACGGGCTCTTTTCGCAGCTGCACACCGAATCCCTGCTCCCGGGGTCGACTCCAGCCCGGGGCGGGGTCTGCAGGCGGCGTTTCCCACTCGCCCGCGGCCCGCCAGCCCTGAGACCCCAGCCCACCGTGCTCTTGACTGTGCACCTACAAATAACTTGGCCCAGACATCCAGGGATGAAAATTTCCTCCCTCAAAACACACGTGTCCTTCCAGTGTAGCTGGCAGGGAGCCGGAGCCGTTCCTGCGGTCGGCCGTGCGGGGCTGCAAATTCACCCAAACCCGGGAAGCAGTAACAGCTTCCAAGGAGCTCCTGTGCAAACGGCAGAGCGGCCTCAGGACCTGGAACGCTCTGTGTGCGCAGGGAAGAGAGAGGGCGTCCAACACGGCCTCTGCTTTCCTAGACGACCGCCTGAGAGACCCAAGGACCCCGGCTCGGAGAACTCACTCGGAAGTTCTCCTTCCTGAATGGCAAATGCTCGCTGAGTGCTGGAGACCTTAATTAGGTTTTAATGGACTTTTTTAGAGCGCTTTCAGGTTCACGGAGGCGTGGAGCAGAAAGCGCAGAGAGCGGCCGTTCGCCCGCCCTCGCTGCACATGCTTCTCCTGTCACCCCGATCTCCGGGCCGGGGCTGCGGCCGCTGCGACATGACCACGTGAACCCACCGTGGGTGCTCGGTTCCCAGTGAAAACCCCTGATTTACAAGCAGGCTCAGTGTTCTGTCCTTCGGTCCTGCGGGTCTCGACAGATGAGTTCAGTCAGCCGTGTGTCATACAGAAGCCGGGCAGAACAGCTTCCGTACCCTGACACTCTTAACACTCACACTTGGTTTTATTAGACCGGTTTTAAGTTTATAGAAAAACTCTGCCTGAACTTCAGGGAGCTCCCTGCGTACCCCGACCGCTGTGCACTTTCCCACTAATGCTAACAGCTGGCCTTCCGGGGGCGCCTCGGTTTCAGCGGAGGAACCCACGTTGGTGCCTTCTTCTTAATGACAGTCCGTAGATGGTACCTCGTTAGTGGTGACGGTCCACAGACGCCGGCGTCCTCTCCCCGTCACACGGTCCCGTGGGTTGGGGGGTGGGGTGACGCCGCACAGGCCCCCACCGCGGGGCCCGACCCAGGACTCCCTGCCCTGAGAGCGCCCCCGCCCGCTCACGTCCCCTCTCCCTCTGCAGCCCTGCGGTCTCCCCCTCCTCTGTCTCCAGTTTTCCCTTTTCTAGAAAGTCTCATGTTGGGACCTCACAGCCTTTTCCCGCTGACTTCTTCCGCTCCACAACGCGCCCACCGGGTTCTCCCGGGTCTTTTCCCGGCTTTCTAACAAACAGACGCGGAGACGGTTGGGTCTGCAGCCCGGGGCTTGGTGGCCAGCCGGGGTCACGGGCAGAACGTGGCCTTTTGTCCTTGTTTTCCCTGGCTCTTAGAATGCGGTCCACATCTCAGGCGACCAACCGGGACTAAATTCGCCGTTCTCCACAGGCTTGAAGGGAACGCGTAAATTATGCCACCAAACACAGCTCATTTCTCCGTGGCCGGGGCACGCTGCTCACTGGCCAGGCTTCCTGCGGGGCAGAAACCCAGCCGCCCCCAGCCTGCCAACAACCAGACGTCTGTGCCGCCATCGGTGCGCAGCGTGGCCGGTGGCAGTGTCCCCGAGGCTGTCCCTCCAGCTTCACAGGGCACAAGGGGCGCGGGGGCAGCGAGGGGGAAGGAGGGCTGCAGGGGCGGGCTGCAGCCGGCGGCGTCTGCATCCACAGGAGACGGGAGAGCACGGGGCTGGGGAGCTGTGAGTCCACGCCTCTCCACGTCTCCCCAAACCCGGGGCTCCCTCGGAGTCCCCAGTAGGGCTGCCCCCAGACCCCCAGAAAGGCACGGTGCCCCCAACAGCAGGCTGCTGGCGCCCCAGTGCACACAGGCGACCCCCCTGCCGCCCACCCTGCGACCTCAAGCTCCCGTCTCGTTCCTGATCCACCCAGAATTCGCCCGACGCGGTTCAATCTCTGCCTCCCAGCAGAACCATTAATATTTTAATTTAATCAGAATTTCCCGAGCTTGTTGGCCGTGCCGGGCAAGCTCGTGGGCTGTCAGCCCCCATCAGCTTGTCATATTAGAGGGGATTGTCCCCTGGATCTAATCCGCTTTAAATGATTTCACTGGGTGAGGGTCTATAAATCACTGCTCGGCGGCCGCCTGCGAGGGCCCGGTTAGTAAACAAATCACGCTGGTTTTACTTTAGGCGGCAATGAACTTGGCTTTATCAACTTCTCATTGATTTCCTTGCTCTGAAAGGTGAGGAAAAAAGCCCTTCTTTACATAAAAACTTTATTAACGTAAGGGCCACATCCCAGCAGCCCTGATGGAGGCCGGCGCAGCCCTCAGCGGCCGCCCGGCTTTGCACGGGGCCCCCCTTCGGAGCTGGTGCCGGCTAATGTCACCCAAGGGGTCATTTATGCCTCGCCAGTCACAGCAGAGACCAAGGGGACGTTCAGAAGCCGGCGTCCCTGCTGACGGCGCTGGGAGTGAGAAAGGTGACGCGGGAGGCGGGGCAGCGCCGTGAGCACCGCGGGCGCCGGCAGGGTGTGCGGGCCATCGTGCTGATTAGAGGGGTGACGGGGACCGTGAGAACACGTACCAGCAAAGGCACACACATGCACACACAGAGTCACTGTCACAGACACCACACATGCCAGCCAGGCACACGCCCACACACGCAAACAGACACACCACTCACACCAGCACAGACAGACGTCCATAAACACACACACACCCCCCGAAGCCCACCAGCACACACATGCTCACACTCATGCCTACACACACACATAGCATGCACTCTAACCACACTGCACACATGGACATGTGCACACATGCGCCCATCAGCAAGGCGCACACATGCATAAACTCACATGCTCTCACACACCACCGACACAAGCATGTGGGTGCTTACACTCAGGCAGGACGCCACACGGCACACACGAACACGTATGTACCTGCTGTCACAGACATGCAGACTACATGCAGACACACGAGGCACAGAACCACATACAGCCACATAGCACGCACACGCACCACACACATCCTGTGTTAAGCCATGCCCACTCACGCATGCCTGCACGCAGACACATGCCCCCTGTGCATGCACTGCAAACATGCTCACAAACACACACAACACATCACAACACACGTGCGCACACATCAACTCAGGTGCTGTGACGCAGACCCCACACTCCACACAGGCACACGCACACCGGCCCCCTGCCCAGCACCCCGCTGCTAAGAAGCAGAGAGAACTCACGCCACAGGCGGTGGCCAGGGACACGTCCAGCCCCACTGAGACACCCCAAGGACGGGGTGCAGCCACCCCGAGGGTCTCCCCACGTTCTCGCCGCAGGCCGAGGGTTGTCTGCCCTACAGACCACACCAACTCGCTGCCGGGAGAAGTCGTCTT
Organism: Heterohyrax brucei; assembly: GCA_028571685.1. Taxonomy (NCBI): domain Eukaryota; kingdom Metazoa; phylum Chordata; class Mammalia; order Hyracoidea; family Procaviidae; genus Heterohyrax; species Heterohyrax brucei. The sequence continues at coordinate 1,000,129 of CM053166.1, forward strand.
CACAGGGGGCCGAGAGTGCGAGAAGACTCACACAGACCCCCGAGGAGACGCCCGGGCTCCTTACGCCCCCGCGCGGGACGCTGGGTACAAAGCTGTCCACACAGGAGTCCCTACAGACCACATTCTGATCGTCACCAAAGGCGGCGAAGGCCGAGTCCTAACGCTGACCCCGAGCCGACGGCCTCAGGAGACCAGACGCTTGGCCCATGGTCTGCACTCCAGTCTCCCTGAACCCCGTCCCTAACCGGGCATCAGCGATGTGCAAAGGAGACAAAGCATCGTGAAGGCCGAGTCCTAACGCCAACCCCGAGCCGACGGCCCCAGGAGACCAGACGCTTGGCCCATGGTCTGCACTCCCGTCTCCCTGAACCCCGTCCCTAACCGGGCATCAGCGATGTGCAAAGGAGACAAAGCATCGATAACGTCAGAAACCCTGACAGCTCGTGAGCAGAGACTGTTAAACCCGGTCCGTGACCTGCGTGGTTCTGGGGCCAACCGCCCTGTAGACTGGTCCCAAAGTCGCCGGTCTGCTTTTCTGGAACTTTCTGAAGACGGGGGTGACTTGAGACATCAGCCGCCCCCCAGCGCTGGCAGGGCCCTCCCGGGACGCCGACGTCAACGGCCAGCCCTGTCTGCGCCGACGCGGTCTGTGTCACGGGGAGCACAGGAGCTGGAGAACGCCACCCTCCGCTGCGGCCAAACAAGATCCTACGTTTTAAAAACCACTTTGTGGGACACAGTACAATTTCAACTGCAGCCCAATGGAAGTGTGACATTTTTAAAGTGCTCTGTAACTAGTGGCTGGTGCCGTGCGGCCGACTCTGAGCGCGGCGCCCCCGTGACACAGCAGGGCTGCCCCGTGAGGTCACCCCGCTGTCCCCTTCGGGCGCTGGCAGGCAGCCACCTCTCCCCCCCAGCGGCCGCCGTCGGCTTTGCCAGCAGCAGCTGAGCGCATCAGTGGCCGTGCCACCAGGGCCCTGCCTGTGACATTAACCCCTTGCTGTCCAGTCTCTTCTAAGCCACAGCTAACTGGAAGTTCAGTGGTTAGAGCCCAGAGTCGCTCTGTGGGAGAGAGACGTGGCAGTGACGCCCCTGCCCAGGGGACCGCCTGGGAGCCCAGGGGCTGGCTCCACTCCGTCCTGCAGGGTCCGTGCACGCCAGAATCCCCTCGACAGCACCCTACGACAGGAGCGAGAGTCTGAGGAGACCACGTTTCTGTCTATGGGCCGGTGGAGATTCTGGGGTGGCCCCTTCGACAGGGGACGGCCAGCGGACAGACTGCACAGACGGCCGTGCGTCTCTATGCTTTTGTTTTAAAATGAGGCCAGGTTCAAAGAAAGCACGCTTCGATTTCTGAACTCTAAGTTTTTTGGTCTAACTGATGTTCACATTCCCAGTTTTGAGCTGCTGGATTTTGCTAGAACGGACTGGGCTTTGTGGATACCGAAACACAAGCTGAGTGGGCGAGGGCAGGGGGCCTGGGAGGACTAACGCCTCTGGGCGAGAATTAAACCTGCTTTGACGTTGGGGGGACCCTGGCTGCGCAGTGGAGAAGATCTCCAGCCGATCGCCCGGGGTGGGCAGCTCTGAGCCCCCAGCGGTGCCTCTCAGAGACTCTGTCGGGCGGCTCTCCCAGTCCCGGAGGGCCAGCTGTGGACGGGCGCAGAGCGACACTGCAGCCCGGCATCTGTCCCTGCCACGACGCAGTCCGCGGAGCCGGGCAAGCCACCCCAGCCGAGCCCGCAGAGCGTTAAACCAGGTGACGGCAGAGGTGACGTCAGCCAGGCGCTGGACGGCAGCGGGAGCTGGGGGGCCTGTTGACCGGACACTGGTTTTTGTCTCTTCTGTAGGGCCAGGGCCCTCCTGGCACAGATTTCCTAAATAAAACCTGAAACTGCCCCCGCTGATTCCCACAGCAGGCCTGGGCTTGGCACCAGCCTCTGTCCCCAAGTCTGTCTTGAGGCTGAATTGGTGTCAAGTCCCTCAGTCAGCTGGGTCTCGCATCTGAGGCCCGACCGTCAGGTGTGGGTCTGGGGGCAGACAGCGTGCCCTTGTAGGAATTTAAAAAAACTGAAGGACCACTCTCAGAGACACCGGAACATCTTTCACCTAACAGAGAGGCAGCCATAGCAGTCAGAGCGCTGGGGGCAGCCCGCAAAGTCCCACACTGGTTATGGACAGGGAACCTGGCTGCCCACCCAGACTTCGTGGTGACCCAGGTTTCGGGGGAAATTTCTCACCTCAGTCAGAGGCCGGCAGCCGAGACGGGCTGCCCTCTTGGTCCTCGGCCCCCTGAGCCTCGTCGTGTCCTTGGAACAAAGAGACAAAGCCCGGTGGTGCAGTGGTTACAAGCTACCCCCAGGGATCTAGAGGCTGAGACTTTGAACCCACCCAGCGTTCCCTGGGCTTTACGGGGCAGTCCCGCTCTGTCCAGGGTCGCTGTCAACCAGAATCAACTCAGCAGCCCTGGGTTTGAGTTTGGGGTGAGGCTGGGCTGCTGGTGTGTGGAAATACAGTTCTGAGATGAGGACGGAGAACAGCGCAGCTGCGCAGCTGAGGGTCCACGCCAGGCTGTGCGCGGTCACCCTGCACGACGGCTGGGTGACTTCTGCCCGGGACACGGGGGACAGCGGGACAGGCCCTGGGGTCAGGGGAGGGCCTGTGGGGTCGGGGTGCGGGGTCCGGGAGGAGCCACCCCAAGACGGGGCAGGAGGAGGGCATCCGAGGGCGCGCTGTCTGAGGGCCCTAGGGTGACACCGCAGGTGACGTCAGATACAGTCAGAGATGGGCACCAGGGGCGTTTCTGTGGGGTGGCGGTTTCAGGTTTTATCTAAGAAACCCATGCGTGCACGTCTTTGGATGACACCGGTCCATGTGCCCGCAACACGGACCTTCCCGTGACCAACGGCGGTCGGTGCCAAGAGGCGCATCGCTGGGAGCTGAACCCGGAATGCGCACACGGTGGGTCGGGGTCCAGCTGGGAGCTGAGCCCAGGACACCCACACCAAGGGTCGGGGTCTCACCGCAGAACCACTGCTGACCCCGGCAGGGAGGTGGGCTGTGCGAGCGGGGTGTGCGCTGTGGGGCATAAAAACGCAGCGCCTTGGATGGAAGGTGGTGACAGAGCAGAGGATGGGACAGGCTGGGGACAGGAGGGAGGGAGGGAGGGCGGGGCCTGAGGGAGGGAGGGCGGGGCCTGAGGGAGGGAGGGCGGGGCCTGAGGGAGGGAGGGCGGGGCCTAAGGGAGGGAAGGCGGGGCCTGGAGGGAGGATGGAGACAAGATGGAGGGAGGAGAAAAGATGGAGGGTGGGGACAAGATGGAGGGTGGAGACAAGATGGAGGGAGGAGACAAGATGGAGGGTGGGGACAAGATGGAGGGTGGAGACAAGATGGAGGGAGGAGACAAGATGGAGGGAGGTGACAAGATGGAGGGTGGAGACAAGATGGAGGGAGGGACAAGATGGAGGGAGGAGACAAGATGGAGGGTGGAGACAGGATGGAGAGAGGGACAAGATGGAGGGAGGGGACAAGATGGAGGGTGGGGACAAGATGGAGGGTGGGGACAAGATGGAGGGAGGTGACAAGATGGAGGGTGGAGACAAGATGGAGGGTGGGACAAGATGGAGGGTGGGACAAGATGGAGGGTGGGGACAAGATGGAGGGTGGGGACAAGATGGAGGGAGAGACAAGATGGAGGGTGGGACAAGATGGAGGGTGGGACAAGATGGAGGGAAGGACAAGATGGACGGTGGGGACAAGATGGAGGGAGGTGACAAGATGGAGGGAGAGACAAGACGGAGGGTGGGGACAAGGTGAGGGGTGGGACAGCACGAGTTGGGGTGCAGGTGTACCCCAGGTGACGCCGCTCCCCGTGCTGCAGACAGCTCACGCCTGTGGTCACACGTGTCCTCCATGCTGTTAGCGCCGTGGAGTCGCCCTGCCCCTGAGCTAGGACCTCCCCCGACGGGCTCTCCTACGTCCGTCTTCAGGCATCTTCCCCCCTCGCCCTGCCAGCCTGGGGGCCCCCCTGAACCCCACCAGGCCTGCCCGCGCCCACGGGCCTCGATGTCCCGCCACAGTCAAACTCCGCTCAAGACGATTCACAAGGGACGGCGACAGTCTATCCACAAGGAGCTGCCAGAAATGGAAGCTGGCTTCAGGAGGGGGCGTGGGGCCGGCGTGTCACTGCTGGTGTCAGGTGGACCTTGGACGAAAGCAGCAAACACCGGAAGGACGTTGACCGTGTCGCCCTGACTGTGGGAAAGCGTTCGCCTGTGCGGACCTCACGAGTGATGCCCGGTGTGACCGAGCCTGGGAACTCCAGGACACTGCGCTGTGCTCCCGCGGAGTCTGTGTGGGGTGGAGAGGCACGCGACCGGAACAAGGGGGCCACAGGGACGCTGCGTGGCTTCAAGCCAGGAAAGCCGTCGGTCAGGCTGGCGTCCTTTCGCCACACCTTTTTAATCCATACGGCGAACAAATCATCCTAGCGGCCGGATTCTATGAAGACGCACGAGGCGTCGGGATTGGAGGACGAGTTGTGAACAACCTGCGTTACGCAGCGACACCACCTGACTTGCTGGAAATGAAGACGATCTGAGACACTTAACGACGAAGACCAAGGACCACGGCCTTCCGTACAGATTGCACCTCAACACCAGGAAAACAATCCTCACAACTGGACCAGGAATCAACACAGTCATAAAGGGAGACAGGATTGAGGGCGTCTAGGGTTTCACTTCACTTGGGTCCACAATCAACGCCCATGGGAGCAGCCATCAAGAAGTCAAAGACACACGGGGAAAATCTGCTGCCGAGGGACCCTTTAGCTGTTCCGAATTAAGGGTGTCACCTTGAAGGCGAAGGTTCGCCGGTGCCAGGCCGTGGGGTTCTCAGTCCCGTCCTCTGCATGCAAAAGCTGGACGGTGAACAAAGAGGACCGAAGAAGAGCCGATGCCTTTGAAGCGGGGTGTGGGAGAAGAACGCCGACGGTGCGACGGACCGCCCAAAGACAGACCGCCGACAGGTCTGTTCCGGAAGGGGGACAACCAGAGAGCTCCTGGGAAGCAAAGACAGCGAGACGGTGTCTCACACGCTTTGGACCCATGGTCAGCAGGGGTCAGTCCCTGGAGAAGGACGTCACGCCTGGTGGAGTGGAGGGTCAGGGAGACAGAGGAAGACCCTCCACGAGAGGGGTGACCCGGGAGCTGTTGCCAGGGGCTCAGGCATAAACACGGTGTTGGACAGGCAGCCAGACCAGGCGGTGTTTCGTCCTGTTATTCACGGGGTTGCTGTGAGTTGGAACCGACTCGACGGCACCTCACAACAACCACACGGGGTACCGCCCTCCTTCCCAGTCTCCTCTGGCCCCTTGCCCCCACCTCAGTAATGCCGGAAGGGGACCCCAGCGTGGCGGAGGTGGGGTGTCTTCGCCAACCCGGCTGTGCTTCCCTGAGCAACAAGGAGAAGGAAGACCAGCGACCACGAGGGTCCTTCCTTCCTGAGACCCCCTGAGCATCCCCCAGCGGGCAGACAGAACAGAGGACCCCCCAGTAAACTTGACCCTCCAATCGACAACAGCAACGTGCGTAGTGTGTGTGGGTCCCAAGGATATTCACTTAAATCCAGGTTTCAGAGAACACACCTTTCCCCCCCCCCCCAGCATGAAAAAAACAAGAATAAACCAGTTGCTGCAGAGCTGAGCTAAGTCCCTGGGACCCCAGGTGTGTCTGACGACGGCCGAGCTCCACGCGGCTTTCCTTGGCTGGTTACTGTGATTATTATTACCTTGGAAGAACATCTCCAGGCCCTTCTCCGAAGGTCACTCTCAGTGGGCTTCAACCTTCAACCTGTGACTTAGCAGGCGACGGCTTAAACATTTGCACCAGCCAGATTGGCTACACATTCCCTACCTACCTAACTATGCTTTTTATAGGTTTCCCTTGTTTTTCTTACATCGACGCCCCCAAATTTGAAAACCCTCAGCCCCCACCAGACCTCAGTCTCTCCAGACCTGCCTAAAGAGGCTGGAGGAGAGCCTGGGGAGCTGTTTCCGCTGAAAACAGGGGGGACAGTGGTAATTCTCAGGGGTCACTACACAAACAGGTTTCTGAGACATGAGAGAAAATTCCAGAGGAGGGCTCTTCAATCCAACTGGAAGCAAAGTTAGCAGAAGCCGTAGCTTCTTCTTGGGGCTTGTTCACACACATGTTTCCTTGCGGACTCACTGCAGAATGGCTGAAATCCAAACATAACATGATGCAAACATTTAAGGGAAAAGGAACACTTTCCTTCTGAAAGTGAACCCCCCGGGACACTTGAAGACAGGCTCCAAAACACAGAACCCTGTCAAGAAATCCTTGTCCTTCCGCAGGTGAATGGATCCACCAAAATGTGGTCCATCCAGACGCTGGAATGCAACCCAGCCAGTAAAGGTAAACCAAGTCCCAATGCCTGCCATGAGAACCCAAAGTGGAGTGACATCCGTCAGTTACAGAAGGACAAAGGCTGTCGGATCTCCCTCACCTGAAATAAGCAAATACACAGAAACCTAAAATGATGCTTGGTCTCCAAGAATGAGAGAGGAAGGAAGAGGGAATTATTACTTGGGGAGTGTAGGTGAACGTGCTGGAATAACTGGGAGAAGGCTGAAGAGTGTAGTCCACGTCACTGAACTGTCCATGTGGGAATTGCTTTAAAGAAGGAAGAGAAATCCTAAAAGCCATCAGGTCCCCAGAGGCCAGCAAATTGGTGTCTCCTGAATGTCTTTTGAAAGAACACAATGCTCTAATTCCTTCTCCTTCTACCCAGCCCCATTTGCATCTTTCAAGACCCTAAGGGATACTTCATTGCTTTTACCCCCATCTGCCACAGCTTATAGGGAAGCTTATGTAATTTAGAAAATGCCCAAGGAGCCATTTGGAAATCTCTGAGCATCAGGTCAGATTAATCATCTCCACCAGAGGTGACAAGGACCCAGGCGGTACACGTCGGCACAATCTGAGGCAGCCTCAGTGTCAGTGGCATAAGGACAGACCTCCAGACACAGGCGTCCTCTTTGCTGTGAAGTCCTCCTCACTGTGAAGTCCTCCTCGCTGTGGAGACATCAGCTCCATCACATCTGCATCATGGGATGGAGGCTTTCAGGCGGCAGCAGGGAATGAGGTCATGTCGGATTAATCATCTCCACCAGAGGTGACAAGGACCCAGGTGGTACACGTCGGCATAATCTGAGGCAGCCTCAGCGTCAGAGGCAGAAGGACAGACCTCTAGACACAGGCGTCCTCCTTGCTGTGAAGTCCTCCTCGCTGTGAAGACATCAGCTCCGTCACATCTGCATCATGGGACGGAGGCTTTCAGGTGGCAGCAGGGAATGACGACCTCTCACGGCTCGCCCATCTGTCAGAGATGGCACCGCTAACATGCACGCTAACAAGACCGCATCCATAACCACTCGTGAGGGGTTGGGACGTCTTTCGGAATCAGATGCTTTTGCTTGGGACCAGCCAGGGGAAGAGGGGTCTCTGACAGTACAAATGATTAAGTGCTGGGCTGCTAACTGGAGGGTCGGCGGTCACATCCATGCGGTGACTGCATGCGAGGAAGACCTGGAAATCTGCTCCTACGAAGATAGCAACCCCACTGACCCTTTGGGGCCATTCTCTGCCAATTAGAGTCCCTGCAAGTTAGAACAACACCCAACAACAACAAAATTAGTTAAAAGAGACCCCTAAAAAGTAATTTCTCAGCAAAAAGAGGCAAATGGTTAATGCCTCATTCAGCTCTGACTCAAAGGTCTGGGGTTCAAATCCTCCCAGAAGCACCTGGAAACAAAGACCTGGGGATTGCCTTCCGCTCCCAAACTAGCCACTGCTCCCTGGGGAAAGACGTGACCATCGCTTCTGCCCAGACGGCAGCCTCGGGAACCCTCTGGGCCAGTTGTAGCCTGTCCTGTAGGACCTCTGCGGGTTGGAATGGACTTGGCAGCTGTGGGTTCTGGGATATTAGTTATAAGGGTGCCTGTGTGGTGCTGTGAACATGGTCAGCTGCAAATGAAAGGCTGGGAGTTCAAGTCCACCCCGAGGTGCCTAGGAAGAAAGATCTGGCGACCCACTCCTGGAAACCAGCCACGCTACTCTGACACCACGGGGACTCTGGGTGCCAGAAGTGCCCCAGGACAATGAGTTGATTTGCTTTCTGTTTAAGGGGAAGTGCTGGTCACTGGAAATTGGAAATCACCAAGGACTTGCCGTCACTAAGAGTTGTTTCCGTGTGCTTTCCTTTGCGCCCAGAATCAGCCATTCCTGGACCTGGACTCAGAGACCACGTTGCACTCAGCAGCTACATTTTCCATCCTGGGAGAAAAGTTGCAGGATGAGCCCGTCTGTCTGGGGACGCCGGTGGGAAGCTGAGCCTCAGCCAGGGGCATCTGGGTGCTCCCTCAGAAGGGGGAAGATGGAACTCATCTCAGAAGAGCGCCAGGTTTCCCGCCAGCCTGTTCCCGGGTCCCCATCCCTGACCCCAGGGCACTGTGCTTTCCAAACTGCAGGAAAGGTGAACCCCGAGTTCACCTGGGGCTGCAGCCCCACGCTGCTTCTGAGGCGGGTTTGGGGAAGGAGGGTTTGCTTTCACAGCTCTTGTCTTTTACCAGGAGCTGGAAGGAAACTCACTCGGTCAGCCCAGCCCAGACCCCACACTTAGCCCAGCCCTGCTGGTGGGTGGTCTGTCCAAAAAAAACACAACATGCCAGCGGCTCCAGGGTTCGCCCCACCTCCCAGCGGTCTGACAGTTAAGTCCACCAACTTAGTCGTTCGATGTCCTGTGCACCTCGCTGCTGAGTAGCACCCGTCACCCTCCGAGGGTCCCCGTGGAGGCTGGGCCCCGACACCAGCACCCAGCCCTCCCTTCACGGCAGTTTTGGGGCTCCCTCTGGAAGGGCCACTGGACACAGCGTCGCAGAGGCCGATTGGCAAACGCAGGGAGTTTGTAGCCGGTCAACAGATAACGGTACGGGAGCCCCCCACAATCACCTGCCCTGGCCCCGGCGAGTTTTCTCTTTACCCAAAGATAAAGGAAATCTTGAAAGGAAGACACTTGGGTGACATCGGGGACATCAAGGTTCACATGATGATATAAACCGCGCTGATGGCCGTTCCGGAAAAGGATGGACCAGGTGCCCAGCTTCCCGAGGGGGGCCCTGCAGAGACCGCTGGAGCGATGGTCGGCAGCGAGGTGGGGAGGGCGTTTGCTAGGGTGAGTTCATCAGCTTAATTGGTGGTCCTTGTATGTCGGTGCTTTTATGTATTTGTACAGAAAACCAGACTCTGACGCCTGGGGACCCCGGATGTGTCGGCGCTGCAGCCTGCCTCGCAGCTTTCCGTGGCCGATGGTTCAAAACCAGGTCCCCAGCCCATCTCCTGAGGCCCCCCTGGGGTGGGGGGCGCTCAGAGCCCCCTCCCTCAGCAGTGGGAGCTCAGCCCTCTGCGCCCCCAGGGACGGCGGTCTGCAGACGGCGCGGCGTCATGTGCCCCGAGGTTGGCTGTGACTCAGAGAGACTCCCTGGGACACCCTGGGCCTGCCCCCTAGGTTCTTCGACACTGTCACCTTCCAGGCCCCAAATCCCCGCTGTTAGGAAGGGCTTCTGTTGGCGGAGAGAGCCCGAAGCAGGTGCCCCACCGCCGCCTCCGTTACGGGAGCAAACAGGGGACAGGAGCCGTTCCTCGTGCCTGCAGGTCGGCAGCCGGGGCCTCCTCCGGTCTCTGCGCCCAGCTGGCCGCCTTGACCCTGCGCACAGTCAGTCCTTTGGCCCGGGCCGGGCTTCACCTCGGAGGGTCCGTCCCGGGCGCCGGCCTCGCCCGGCTGAAGGGCCCGTTTGTCCGAGTCACGGCGAGCCCCGTCTCCCTGCCAGCTCCTGCCAAGCACATGTGTGTCTTGAGCTGGAATTAAAACGTCAGTAGTAAATCCACATTTTATGTTTTTTTCCTTAATGATTTTTTTAAGGCAGCGGAGAGAACGAATAAAGCCAGGCAATGACGGAGACGCTGGCTGTCACCTACTGAGCTGGCTGTGAACCTGTGTGGCCTGAAACCCAAGGAGCCGTAAACCCGACCAGGTGGGCTCTGTGAGCGAGGCAGGCGGCGTGTAGACACGGGAGTCCCGGCGCTCGTCACGGCCGCCCTGTGGCTGCAGTGAGGCCCGTGGTCAGCACGCTCAGCAGCTGGCGGGGACACTGGGGGTCTCAGTTCACCCAGAGGCGCCTCGGAAGTAAGGCCTGGCCGTCTGCTTCTGTAGCACCAGCCCCCGAGAACCCGGGGGAGCCTAGTTCTACCCGACACAGCTGGGGTCACCTAACGTAGAGTCGACAACTGTTTTTGATTTTTGTTTTGTCTGCTTTTCTGTATCTGAGTGCGTGTCTGTGCTCTGCGGGCCAGTCCTGGTGGTGCAGTGGTTAGCGCCACGTCTGCTCGCCAGAAGGTCGGCAGTTCAAGTCCCCCAGGCGCTCCCTGGAAACTCTGTGGGGAAGTGTTGCTCCATCCCGCGGGCTCCCGGGAGTCAGAACCGGACTGACGGCAGCGGGTCGTTAGCCCTTGGTGACAGGGACCAGGGTGGGTGGGCGGTGCCCGTGCAGTGTGACCCCCACTCTGCTTTTCTCTTCCGGTGCGTGGTCAGCTCAGCCCACGCCAGGGCTCCGTGATAAATGGAGTCTGAAAGAGCCAAGCCTGTTGCTATTGAGTGCGTGTACGAGCGTGTGTGCTCTGAGGGCACGCGTGTGTGGTCATGTGTATAGTGTGTCCGCATGTGTGTATCTGGGCTGTGTGTGCTATGTGTATGTGAGTGCATGTCTGTGTCTTAGTGTACGTCCCAAGTGTGTGGTGTGTGAAGTGGCTACCTGGTGCGTGTGGTCTGTGTGTATAGGCGCATGTGTGATCCATGTGTGTGACCTGTATGGGATGTGTGTATTATCATGTGATGTGTAGGTAGCATGTGCGGTGGGTTGTATTTGGGCACACATGCGTGTATGTGGTGTATGCATGTATGTGAGAGTGTGTGTGTGCATGACGTGTGTGGTGTGTGATTGTGTCCAAGTGTGTGACTGTGTCTGTGTTTGCACACCATTGTGTATGTGAATGAGCATTTAAATAAAAGCCCTCAGAGTGTGGGGTGCTGTGGGACTGACCCTAAATTTCCAAGGGTCAGTTTTGGACCAGACGTGGGGCGTGTCTGTGTGGTGTGTGTGGTGCGTGAGAGTCTGTGCACGTGTGGGTAGGAGGTCAGAGGGTTAAGTGCGCAGTCTGGAAAAACGGACTGCCGTCGAGCAACCCTAGAGGACGGAGAACTGGCCCAGTGGCCTCCAGGGAGCGCCTGGCAGACTCCAGCTGCCGGTCTTCTGGGGAGCAGTCGTGACCTGAACCCCTGCACCACCAGGGTGCCTGTCTGGACCAGCGCTCCCCAAATCTGAGGCTTTCCTCCAACTTTCTGTGCAATCCCGTCAAACACAAGGGTTTTGCTTCCTTTGGGTGGATAGGAATCGCATGGCGGGCAGACGCTTGGGGGGACCGGGCTGCGATCTGCAGGGCGTGAGAGGAAATGTCCTGCCCGTGGGGACACGTGACAAGCCGAGAGAGGACTTGCCGGCTGCCTGGACCCACCAGGCGGCTGCTCGTGCTCCAGCAGCTCGATTTTATTGACGACCTGCAGCCACCTCGGGCACCACCTGCTCCCGACCTCTCCTCGGGGATCCTGTTAGAAGTCACTTTATTAGACTCTGTTAAAACGGTAACAACCCCAAATCAAGGTTTGTTCTTTGTAAGTTATGTTTATAAAGCGATGCCCAGATGTTTCAGCCAACCTGTTTCACAACTGGCTTCTTCCCTGGTTCCAAACTCCACTGTTTGCTTTCGGGGCTCCGTGGGAGGCGCTAACCCTTAAGCTTCCAGCTGCGGAGCTAAAGGCTGGGCGCTCAGGACCAGCCAGCGGTGCCTTGGAGGAAATTCCTGGGGACCCACTTGTGACAAATCGGCCATCAGGCATCCAGTGCCGCACACTTGTGTCCCGACTCTCGTGGGGTTGTCCCGGGTGGGCTGGGCCCTGGGGCAGCTGGTTTGATTATTCTGTTTACATCAGACTCAGACTTTGGCAAAGCAAAGCTCAGTCTCTTACAGACACATTCTATGGGGCTAACACTGCTGAAACAGGAGAAGCGGTGACCCCCGAAGTCAGGACAGTTAGCTCTCTATGGAGAGCTGTGTTTCAGGGGATCAGGTAGTTTGTGGGTGCTGGGAAAATTCTAGAAGAGCTTGTGGAACAGGCGCAGTCCCCTTGGATGGCTGATTTCATTTTGTGCCTTCATCCTAAATGTGCACTCTCTGTGGGGTCAAGAGGTGGTGAAAACAGTTAATGCGTTAGACCAATCACCAAAATGTGGGGGTTCAAGTCCACCCCGAGATACCTCGAAAGAAAGCCCTGGCAATCTGCTCCTGAAAGGTCAGCCGGTGAAAACCCCACGGAGTGCATTTGTCCTCTGGGGCATGTGGGTGGGCCATGAGGGGGGGGTCGACTTGAGAGTTGCTGGCTGGTTGGGATCGAGCTGTTTTAATGCTGTCACACATTTAGCACACAAAGCCTGGTGCAGGTGTCACCCCTTTACTGTGGGACAAGATCCCTGAGACGGGAGGTCTGATAGACCTCACACCTCACCACACCCACGTCTGCGGGTTCTATTTCCTTTGCACAGATGTTGTGGTCTCTCTCAGTCAGTTGGAGGAAGTAGGGGCAGGTTCTGGGGACGGAGTGTGTGCTCAGAATGAACCTTTGTGGCATAGTAGTTAAGACATCAGGGTTGGTGATTCAAATCCACCAGCCACCCATTAGAAACCTTATGGGGTCCTGTAGGTGGACTGTGAGTTGGAAGCAACCCAACAACAACCTTTTTTTAATGTTTGAACTGTGCTGTGGGGGAAGAATAGTGAATATACTGTGAACTCTAGAAAAATCAACAAGCTGTTCAGTCTTAGAAGAAATATAATTAGGATGTCCCTTACACGCCAGAGTGGCAAATACGGGGACTTGATGCCCTTGTACCCATGATGGAGAAAGCCCTGTCCCTAGGAGAGGGCATCGTGGTTGACAGAGCAGAGAGGCGGTGGAAATGTGGGACACTCTCCGTGGCGTGGACGGACCCGGCGGCCTCCACGGTGGGGTCCAGCAGGCCAGCAGTCGGGAAGGTGGGCAGGGCCCCCGGTTCTGTCGCCTAACGTGGTCCTGAGTTGGGGCCTGCTCAGCGGCAGTGAACAGCAACATACATAGATGTGAGGTGACCACTCACTGGAAAAGGAGATCCTGGTTCATAAAGCCAGCCAAAAAAATGTGGGAAAGCCTCCCTGAGATGGATTCACACGGTGGCCGCAGCAAGAGACTCAAACAGCAGGGACCGTGAAGACAGCACTTGACTGCGCGACGTTTCATCCTGTTGTCCGTACGTCGTCATGAGTCAAAGCCCACTCAACCACAACTAACAACAACACAATACACGACAAGAGAAATACTGATTCTGATGTGCACAGCCGGGAGAATGCACCAAGCTACCCTAGAAGAAGCCAGTACGCTCCTCACAAGCAAGGGTGGCAAGACCTCGGTTTCATGTACTTTGGACGCGGCATCGGATGGACCGGTTCCTGGAGAAGGGCGACGTGCTTGGTACAGTAGACGGTCAGCAAAGCGGGAAGACCCCTGATGAGACGGATTGACACAGCAGCTGCACCAACGGGCTCAGACAGCGCAGTGAGGGTGCTGCAGGAGCAGGCTGCGCTTCCTTCTGTCCCACATGGGGTCGCTACGAGGGTTTCATTCTATCGCAGCCTTTCGTCACGACTCAGAGCCGACCTGACGGTGACCAGCAACAGTGACACGGTCGATGTCCCGCAGAAAAGGTGGCAGGAATATCTGCTTCTTCTGAAAAGCTAAATGCGCCCCTAAAGCCTTGGAGTCATAGTGAGGCATTTGCACAATCTTTGCACCACTCTTCACTGCCAGGCACCCAACTCTGCCCTTGCTGCTGGAACTTGTCGGAAATTCTGTGATTCCCAAATGTCCCCAGGCTCCCTCCAGCTCTGACTCGATGTCACTCTAGGGGAAAGTTTCGGCAATGCACACGGGGCTCCTGAAGAGTTCTCCAGGTGATGGGAGCATCCTGTCTCCCCTAGACAGGGAAGGGCTGGGTTTTTCTCACTCCAAGCTTTCTGTGACGGATGGAAAGGAGGAAGGGAGGCAGGGAGGATGGGAGAAAGGAGAAAGGGAGGGAGGTAAAGAGGAAAGGATGGAGAGAGGAAGAGAAAAAGTAAGGAGGAAAGGAAGGGAGGATGGAAGAGGAAGGAAGGCAGGGAGGAGAAGGGACCCTCTCCTCTATTGGAAGCCACACAAGCCAGTCTTACACATCAGAAGAGACTCTGAAACTCACTCTTGAACGTCAAGCAGCTAAAGCAAAAGCAAGACATGATAAAATAAAAGAACTAAAGGGAAAATTTCAAAGAGCTGCTTGAGAAGACAAAATAAAGTATCCTAACGACTTGTGCAAAGAGCTGGAGACAGAAAACCAAAAGGGAAGAAAGAGTACACTCTGCATTTCTCAAGCTGAAAGAACTGAAGAAAAAATTCAAGCCTCGAGTCACAGTAGTGAAAGATTCTACAGGGAAGATATTCGACAACTCAGGGAGCATGAAGAGAAGAGGGAAGGAATACACAGAGTCAGTACGCCACAAAGAACCGGTCAACGTTCAGCCACTTCAAGAGGTAGCATGTGAAACCTGGCAACCTTGCCAACTTGCCACCTTGCGCTTACGTTGGCTGCACTGTACAAACGACTCAGTGAGGTTTCATAACCTTGGTGCGTCAATGTCCCGCAGCTGTGTTCATGTCAACACGGGCTGGTGTGTTGCTGAGTTGCGTTCATTCTGGTTCTTGTGTGTTTTGTGTGCTCTCACGAGAATGCCAGAACTTGAATTCAAGCAATGAACAAACGTGAAATTTGTTGTTAAGCTTGGCAAGAGTGAAAGTCAAATCAGGGACACATTCGTCCAAGTACATGGGGACAACGCCATGAGGAAAATGTCAGGGTAAAAATGGAGTGAATGTTTTTGTGAGGAAAGAGAAAGCGTCACAGCTAAAGAGAGGCCAGAGTGGCCAGTAACAAGCAGAACTGACAGAAACATGGCAAAAATTCATTGAATTTGGCATCAAAATTGTCGGCTGACAGTACGAAGCCCAGCAGACCAAATAAACATTGGTACAGAAACAGGAAAATCTTACTGAAAACAACCCACGGCTCTTGCATCCCAACAGTGCCCCAGCTCAGATGGCCCTGCCTGTGAGCGAGTTCTTAGCCAGTAAAGAAATCGCTGTCTGGGAACACCCTTCTGACTCAGCTGATCTGGCCCCCGTTGGCTTCTTTCTTCACCCAAAGATAAAGGAAATGTTGAAAGGAAGACTCTGGCGACATTGAGAATGCTCAGGGTAATGCAATCATAGATGTGATGGCCATTCCAGAAAAACTCCTTTGAAGGGTGGACCAGGCGCTGGCATCGATGCCTAGCGTCCCAAGGTAAGGACTTGGAAGCTGACTGTCACGATATTCAGCATTGAGGTATGGAGCACTTTTTCTAAGATGTTTGTGAACTTAACGGTCGGACTTTGTACGATCAGAAACCAGTGATAGTGAAACAAGAAGCCCAAGTTGCCCTGAAGGCACTGATGGAAAACAAGACTCCAGGAACCGACGGAGTATCAGCTGAAACGTCTTAACAAACAGACACAGCGCTGGAGTGCTCACTCATCCGTGCCAAGAAATTTGGGGGTGGTCAACCGAGTGGAAGAGGTCCATACTTACGCCTTCTCCCAAGAAAGGGGATACAGCAAAATGTGGAAGTTATTGAATCCTGGTGATGCAGAGGGCTCAGTACTCAGTCTGCTCACCAAAAGGTGGGCAGCTCACACCCGCCAGACGCTCCTTGGCAACTCCGTGGAGCAGTTCCACTCCGACCTGTAGGTGACTGTGACTCAGCCCTGAGTCGGTGACAGTACGTTGGGTATCATTAATATAATATGCAAACAAAACTTTGCTAAAGATTACTCCGAAGCAGCTTCAGCACCATTTGTACAGGTAACATCCAGAACTTCAGGACAGATTCAAGAGAGAGTGTGGGATCGGCAATATTATTGTTGACCCCAGACGGGTCTTGGCTGAGATCGCAGAATACCAGAAAAATGCTTCCCTCTGTTTTATTGAGTACAGGAAGACATTCCGCTGTGTGGATCGTAACAAATTACGGGTAACACTACAAAGAATGAGAATTCCAGCACACCTCGTCGTGCTTGTGAGGAATCTGTACACAGATCAAGAGGCAGTCACGGGAACAGAGTCAGGGGACACCACATGGTTTAAGGTCAGGAAAGGTGTGCGTCAGGGTCGTGTCCTTTCAACACACCTTTTTAATCTGCATGCTGAGCAAATAATCCAAGAAGCTGAACTACGTGAAGAAGAAAAAAGTGTCAGGATTGGAGGACGACTCAGTAACATTGTGCAGAGGACACCGCCTTCCTTGCTGGAAGTGAAGAGGATTTGAAACGTTTACTGACGAACACCAAGGACTGCAGCCCGCAGCATGGATGGCACCTCAGGACCAAGAAAACAGAAATCCTCCCAACTAGACCATGAAGCAACGCAGTCCTAAATGGAGAAAGGATTGATTAAGGTGGTCAAGGATTTCGTTTTGCTGGAGTCCGCAATCAACACCAGTAGAAGCAGCCGTCAAGAAATCAGAATTCGTGCTGCACCGGGAAAACCTGCTGCCGAGGCCCTCTTCAAAGTATTGAGAAGGAAGGACGTCACTTTGCAGACTAAGGTGTGCCTGACCCGAGCCACAGTGTTTTCGATGGCGTCACATCTGTGCCAGAGAGACGCAGTGACCGAGGAGACAGAAGGGGAACTGATGCCTTTGGAGGTTAGCGTTGGGAAAGGTACTGACAGGCCATGGACAGCCGGGAGAAGGGACCACTCCGCCCTGGGAGAGCACAGCTGGACTGCTGCTCCCAAGGATGGCAAGACTTGGTCTCGCGTAGTCTGGACGTGTGGTCAGGAGGGGCCAGTCCCTGGAGAAGGGCACCGTGCCTGGTCTAGTGGAGGGTCAGCAAAGAAGAGGGAGACCCTCGGCAGGATGGACGGCCGCCGTGGCCGCCATAACGGACGCGATCCCAGCAGCAGTTGGGGAGTCATGCAGGACGGGGCAGAGCTTCATGCTGACATGGCATCAGCACGGGTGACGATAGGTTTGACGCGGCCCTTGTCCCCAGTAACAACACCCTGGCTTGGAGACCGCGATGGTTCAGGGGTAGGGCTCTGGTTCTCCCTGCAAGAGACCCGGGTTCGAGTCCTGTCCAGTGCCCCTCACGCTCAGCTATCCAATCCAGAACCGATCGTGGGGGTGGCACGTTCTGGGGTGTACTGGGTCACCAGGAGACAGAGCTGTCTCCAAGGACACCATCGTCTATGACAACAAGCCAGAGGTGCTGTTCTGAACAGCCACCAGCTCCGATAATCACGATTTACAGGCTGACATGGAGTCAGATTCTGTGATCCTGAGACTCCCAGAGCGTGACGAGGCCAGGCCACCCTCCCGAGGCACAGTCCTTACTCTGAGCTGGTTCTCTGCCAGCGGGGACCCCACCTGGTGTTTATTTTGAAAGCGACACTTCACAGGACATCTCCTTCTTGCTGTCACTAAACTGAGCCTGAAAGAGTCGTAACTCTGATTGTCACTGGAACTCGGGGCTCCCGCCCGGTCTCGACCCCCCAACTCGGGCCAAAGAAACCGCGGGATCCGTTCCGTTGGCTCCATTTTAATTTTCCCGTCCACTTAACAGAATTAAATTCAATGACTGCAAGAGAAATTCACATCGACGGGGCCACGTAATGCAATTTCTGGTACACATTCAGGAGGAGGGGGAAAAAAAACACGTTTTCTTCCATTTCTGTCACGATCAATTAAATCGTACGAAACGCACATCGTCTCCGAGAAAGAGGACGCTCAGTTTCCAGCCCAGTGAGCCTCCTTTAACACGGTTACACGTACATACGGAAGAGGTCTCTGTTTTAGGTGTTTTTTTAATCATGCCTAATTAGTTTTTTTTTTTTTTTTTTAATCACACGCACACAACCGAGGCCTTCGCTTGCATAATTTATGACCTGGAGGGGCCAGTGTCAGAAATCAAATGCTGTAAATTAAAAATAACAAGTTTGAGATGAGTGATTCAATTAAAACGGCCGCAAACATCGGATTATACATAATGGAGACCTCGTGCGCGGGAGACGCATCACCCCCGTCAGCCCAGACGGGGTCTTGGATCGGGGGCTGTCAGGAGCCCTCCAATCAAGGCAGTAAAAAAATTGGAAAACAAAGAGGATGTTCATTTTTAACTTTTGTCATTCAGCAGCTGCACAGAGACGTCTTTCCATGGCACACCTGGATGGCCAGGGCTTATCAGGGGGTCGTGTTCCAAAACTGAGGGGCCCAGGTGGCTGAGAAAGGACCCCCCGAGAGGTGCAGATGCCCTGGTTTGCTGCTGAGATGGGAGAGAGGGGCTACCGAGAACGGCGCTGGGGAGCCGAGGGGGCCCTCTCTGCCCCAGCCTGCCGGCTCCTCCACCGTGTCTTAATACCTCCAACGACAGTCTCTCTTTCTCGAAGGCTTGCGTGTGGGGTCCCGCGTCCTACAGAGGTGTCCCCCCCGGCAGCCTCCCGTGGTGCCTGATGGCGTGCAAACCCCGGGTGTAGCTGCCCACGGAGCGGGCACCAGGCTGCTCCCCGCGAGGCAGACACAGCCCAGTCTGCACAGGGGGGCCTCGGAAGAGCGCCCGGCGGTCTGCTTCTGAAAAACCGGGCCCTGGAAGCCCTGTGGGGCGCAGTTCTGCCCTGATCCATGTGGGGTGTCCATGGGCTACGGCAGCTGGAGTGGGTAGTCACGGTGGCCGATTTGTGGAACACACACGCTCGCATACACACACGGGATGTTCAAAAATTAAATCCATGAACTGAATTGTTCTAAGTGCTACCCGCCTCGTTGCGAATATCACCCCAGTCCCCTTCCAAGTCCTCCCCTTGGGAAGCCGCCCTTCAGAGCCACCTGGGAACTCTTTCTGGAATGGCCATTCTGCACGGTGGCAACTTGGCAAACTTAATTGTCTAGTTGTGAGGCAGTTTTCAGCCAATAAACAGCTGTATGGAGACGTGCTCCCTGCCCCCCTGATCTGGCCCCCAGTGACTTCTTTCTCGACCCAAAGATCAAGGAAATATTGAAAGGAAGACATTCAGGTGACATTCAGGACACCAAGCGTCGTACGACAACAGCTCTGATGGCCTTTCCAGACAGAGAGCTCCCAAACTGCTGGGCAGGGCGGCCCAGGCGCCGGCTTCTCTGCACCGCTTCCCAACGGGAGGACTGGAAAAGCAACCGTTGGGATGATCAACAAGGGGGCTGGAGCACTGTTCCTAGGGTGAGTTTGTGAACTTCACTGGCCATGCTCATATCCAAGCACACGGCTGTACGGGGAGCTTTGCCGTTCTCACCACGCATGTGTGTGTACACGGAGCTCTGGTCACTCAGAGCTTGGGTGTCCACCAAAGGCAGGCAGTTCAAACCCAGCAGCCGCTCCTTGGAAACCCCAAGGGGCCGTTTGCTCTGTCTCACGGGGTCGCCGTGAGTCAGAATCGGCTTCACGGCAACGGCTGTGGTTTGGTTTTTATACGCATGCGCCTGGTGGAGCAGTGGTCAGCGCTACCTCAGGCCACCGAGAGTTCAGCAGTTCAAGTGCACCGGGCGCTTCGTGGAAACTCGACGGGGCGGCTCTCCTCCGACCGACAGGGTCACTGTGAGTCAGAGGCGACTGAGTGGCAGTCTGTATGTATATCTAGATGTTGATGGGAAGCTATCACGTCCCTCGAAGGGTCCCCGGATGGCACAAAGGAGTAGCACGCGCGGCTGCCTACTGGCTGATGGGGTGTCTGTGTCTGCCCAGAGACACCCCAGAAGAAAGGCTGGAGGCCCGGGGCCTCACACCCACGCGGGGCCGACCCCGTGGGGCACAGCTCTCCTCAGCCACACAGCGGCACCGTGAGTCGTGCTCGGCTGGACAGGACCGGTTTTGTCACTGGCCATCTTGGCACCGTCATCCTGGTGATGGCCTGGGTGGGCGTTCCAGTTGGGAAACTGGGCAGAGGTGACCCGGAGGAACTCACGGAGCAGAGAAGAATCCCAGGAAGGCTGGAGCAACAAGGAGTGGGCAGACGGCAGGCAGGACTGCCCTGGTCAAGGGCAGTGCTGATGGCCTGGGGACGGGGGACAGTAGGGCCAGCTACCCAGCAAGAATGCTGCCGTCGGCTCAGAGCTGTGCAGCAGGTTCTGAAAGCCCAAGACACCCCTCGGGAAGCCAGTGCCCGTGGGATTGCAGCGTCCCCTCTGAGACAACACCCAGAGCCCGGAGATTCTGGAGGTAGCGGGTGTGACGGGCAGCCCAGCTTGCTCGCAGGGCTGGGGACGGGCAAAGTCCCTGTCAGCAGCGAGGACCCTCCGGTACGCTATTGAAACTCCCAATCTGTCAGCGTCCCCTCCTGTGGTGCCCAGCACGTTTCTGCGATGCTGGAAGCTACGTCCCCGGCATCTCAAACGGCAGCAGGATATCTTTGTCTCAGTCTCAGGACACTCCCACCAATTTTTGCTTTATGCATTTTACGGCTGTGTTGCTTGATGCCTGTGAGTTAGACTGTTTGCACTGCCAGGATTAATCAAATCTTTTATTGTCATGAGCATTTGTGTTTACCATGAACGACGATTTTTTCTCCCTTAAATCTCGTTGGACCTCAGAGCAGCTGTGGCGCCTTCTCTTGACTGGCGCTGGCTAGGATTCCACCCTTCTGCTGTGCACACAGTCGACCTTTGGGCGGCATTAAACCCCGTGGGGCAGTTCCGCTCCAACCTACATGGTCACTGTGAGTCAGAATCGGCTGGATGGCAGCAGGTTTGATTTGCGGGCTTTTGGGGTGGCATTTGGATGTGTTCCTGGGAAAGGAAAAATAGTTCAACTGCACTCTCTAAAATCCACTCAGATTGCCTCGAAACTGGGGCATCGGCCCTGTTTGCATCTCGGAAGGACCCCCTGGGTGGTGCCCACCTGTTTCGCTGCTGACTACTATCCAAGAGGCGGGCGCTTCAAACCCATCCAAGGGCCCTTGTGCAGAAAGGCCAGGCAGTCTGCTTCTGGAAGTTCACAGACTCGAAAATCTTATGCAGCAGCTCTGCCCGGCACCCGGGGGTCCGTCCCCTGGGTGGGCACGTGCTCCAGAGCCACTGGGGACGGGTGGTCAGGTGACGGATCCAGGTGCGTTACACCGTGGCAGCCTCCTGCGTGCCTGCTCCTTGCTCTGCCTGCGGGACGTTTGGGGTTCCTTCCCGTCCTTGGGGTGTCTGAGGATTGCCTTTCTCTCGGCAGCTATCATTAGCACCAGCGTCGTTAATTCGGAAGGGACGCCCTCTCTTCCTCGTCTTGGGACTGACATCCCGGGTGTGACACGGCACCGTCAGAGTCCACAGCTGAGTGTTCTTTATCCGGCCCTGTTTCTACACAAACCAGACACCTCCGGACACCGAGTTGCCCTGATTCTCTCCTGACGTGCACTACACACAGTCATGCCTTTTAATTTTCTGTGGATTTCAAAACTGCGCAGACATTGTTTGCTCTTACGGTCGATATTGATCCACAAACCCCTGTGTGAGTTCCCATTTTCATCCCTTGCGACTCATTCATAACCTTCAACGGCCTGCAGGCTTCTCTTCCTTCTGCTGATGAGTCTGTCTGAAAGCAGGTGGGATTTAGGGCAAGACAGCCAGTACCCCATCGGCTCAATTTTTAAATTTCTGCTGGAATCCGATAGCAAGTGTATGCTGAGATCTTGTGCGTTAGGCAAACTTTGTTCAGTTTTGTTCAGAAGACGTGCTCTGGCCCAAAGACAGACTTCTGTGTCCCAAAGGGTTGTACGAGGTGCATAGGAAGGCATCCTGGGGTGTTGGGCCTCACCCGGTGGTCTCCAGAATGTAGGGGTCTGCAGAATGTGGGGGTCTCCAGTTCACTCTCAGGGACCACAGAAGAAGGGCCTGGTGGCTGGCTGCAGAGAGGCCACAGCCTCCAAACCCCGCAGGGTGCACCGTACTCTGACACACAGGGGTGAGTGGGAGTTGGCGTCAGCACGGAGGTTCTTTTATAGAAGCTTTTTAGGTGCTGGTCAAGTTGTAAAGCATCCGCTCAGCAGGCTGCAGGTGAGGACTCGCCTCTCAGGAGTCCCCGAATGTGAGGAGAGAACAGGGGACAGAGAGCAGAGCAGCGGGGCGGGGAAAAGGGGACGTGAGGAGAGAGAAGAGCCCTGCCGACCCCAACCCCGCTGAAACCCCTCCTGTGGACCCAGGAGCCGTGGTGCAGAGCCGTCGGCCCGTCATTCCTCCTCTCTGCGTCTCTCCTTCAAGTGCTGCTGGCTGCAGGATTTGCTCTCAGACATCCCGCGGTTTCCTCTTTCAGAAAGGCCGAAATAGGAAACACGTTAGATTTGCGGGGAATCGCGGTTTCCCTTCCCTGTGGGAGGACCGTTCATTTCTCTGGGACGGCGAATTGAGACAGACAAGAAAAGTGTCTGCCGTTCCTGCCGTCTGGGAGATCCCAGTGTTCTCACCTGGAGGTGACTGGGAAGCGTCATGACACGGTCTTGAAATTAAGAGCAGTTTCACGGGACAGGCTACAGGCGATGGCAGGCATGCTGTGTGCACGGCGAGAGGTGATTTCTCCCCGTGCCGAAGGACGCGTCTGACCCAGCTGCTTCAGAAGTGCGGCAGACACAAACCGTCGAAAGTTCCGGGCTTCCTCTTCCTAGGGGCTGCTGTGGATTGAATTGCGTTCCCCCAGAATTCCGGGTCGCAGTTTAGCTAGGCCGTGACTCCTGGCCTTCTGATGCTCCCCGAGCTGTGAGCCCTGCCTCTGGGGTGCTGACGAGGGACGGGGCGCAGCAGGGCTGCTGGTCGGGCAGGACTCAGGGCCTGAGACGAGTCTGTGCCTTGGGGAGATTCCTGAGATACAACGGGGAAAAGCTAGCAGAGCGGTTCGGGGACCTCACACTGCCAGGAAAGCGGGACTGGGGTTACAGCGTGTCCTTCAGGCCTGGGGTTCCTGTGCCGAGACGCCCCCCAAACAAAGACAGTGCCACACAAGGACCGTCCTCCAGAGCCAGCGGAGGGGAAGCTCCCCGGGAGCGGGCACCCCGCCTGCAGGCTGGCGGCCTCCTGGGCTGCGCGGGAACAGAGGGTTCTTGCTAAAGCTGTCCTCTTGTTAGAGCAGCGCCAGGTGACGAGGACGGGGCCGTGGAGGAGTCCCGGCTGGTGGAGACCCCACACACAGCAGAGCGAGACCCTGCCCGGTCCTGGACAGCCAGCCTCCCCTTCACAGTCGCCGTCACACCCGAGGCCACCGTCTGTCCTGCTGAGGTTCTTCCTCTCTCTTGCGGAGCGTCCACTCTGCCAAGCGTGACGTCCTTCTCCGGGGACTGGCCCCTCCTGACCGCACGCCCCAAGTCTGTCAGACGCGGTCTCGCCGTCTTTGCTTCCAGGCAGCCCTGCGGTTCTCCTCCTTCCAGGACGGACCTCTAGGTTCTCCCGGGGGGCCACAGGGCGTCCGACTTTCAACAGTCCCACTCAAAGGCCTCCGTTCTTCTCTGTTCCTTATTCACGGTCCAGCCGTCACCTGTGTGTGACGTGACTGGGGACGCCACGGCTTGCGGCAGCTGCACTTTAATCTTCCAGGTGACAGGTGACATCTGTACTTTTCAACGTCCCAAGTGTGGGAGCCCACAAGTGTTTCCTGGGACCCAGGGACACCTGCTGGTGCTGTCCTCTCTGTCCCCAAGCCCATCCCCACCCCCGGCGACCCAGCGGGACCCAGCAGGACCGCCCCGTCGTTTCTCCGACTCTCACTTTACAGCAGCGGGTGGTTGTGGAGCTGTGGGTCAGCGTCAACGTCGGGTCGGCGGGAGCGGCCGGTCTCTCGTCCAGCAGCCGAGTGCTTAACCGCTGCCCCGCCAGGGCGTCTGCTCGGCAGGCTGGTTGCTGGTGGGTGCTGTCCCTCCACTCTGACTCGCGGTGACCACCCTGGGATGCAGCCCCGCGCCCCCCCGGGGGGTCTGAGGCCGCGATCTTCACTGGAGGGAGCCTCCGTGGCTCAGTGGTTAAGCGCTCAGCCGCCCACCCGCAGGTCTGCGGCTCGAACCCACCCGCCACCTACCCCACGGGGGAAAGACCTGGCGGTCGGCTCTGCCCAGACGGCGGCTGAGGAGGCCCATGGGGTGGTTCTGAGCCGTCCCGTGGGGCCGCTGTGAGTCAGACCTCGACTGGGTGACACCCGGTGGCCAGGGACATCTCCACAGCAGCAGGCTGGCAGGTCCTTCTGTCAAGGAGTCCCTGGTTGGCTGGGGCTGCTGACTGTTTGGTCGGCAATCGGGTGCCACCACCCGGTGGCTTTTCCCGGCTGTTGTCGCTACAGAAAGGAGGCCCGGTGGTGCAGTGGTTTGCCCCAAGGTGGGTGATCTCGGTTCACCCGGCGGCTCTGGGGGACAAAGGCCGGGCGGGACTGTTCCTGCAGGGACGGCAGCCGAGGAGGCCCTCTGGGGCGGCTCTGTTGGGTCACGCAGGGTCGCCGTGAGCTGGGGTTCCCTCCAGAGCCAGCAACCACATCCTTTACGGGAGCAGACCACCAGGACGTCTTCTGTGGGACCCCCGGGTAGCTTTGAGCTGCTGACCTGTGGGGCGGCCACCAGGAGCAGGCCGTGGCGTCCCCGAGGCGTCCCCGGACGGCAGAAATGACAAACACAGAAACAAGGCTGCTATGCTGCTGTGGTGACAACCTCAGCACCCGTCCGAAGATCAGTCGTTCCAGTCCACCAGCTGCTCCTTGGAAACCCTGGGTGGGCTCCAGGGGAGGGTCTTTCCTCTCTCCCGGCTTCTGGGGCCCCCAGCGCTCCTGGGCTCGTGGCTGCAGCACCCCAATCTCTGTACCATGTTGACACGACTGTCTCCGCTCTGTGCACAAAGTTGCGTTTTCTTCTAAGGGCACTAGAAAATTCTCTTTGGGTCCAGTCTAAAGCAGTATCATCTCATCTCTGTTTGGCTCCGTCTGCAGAGACCGTATTCCAAACAAGACGACACTCTGTGCTTCCTGGAGGACGTAGGTTTGGGGGGACGGTATTGAAGCCATCACACCTGCCAGGTAAGCTCTGCAGCCCTGAGACCCTCGGCTGTCCTGGACAGAAGGAGGGTGAGTGACGGTGAGTCTGTGGCCACGAGGGCCTCCCGAGTGGGCAAGCTGGGAGCCAGCCGCTCACCTTCACGAGGGCATTCCCGAAGCTCCCCCAGGGACCGGCTTCAGGAACAGCTTCCTGCCGGGGTCCACCCCTTTCCAAGTGACAGGGACAGTGAGAGATGCCAGCATTCCACCAGACTCAAACCCTGGGCTGGCTGTCAGGAAGCCACTCCTGTGGACCCAGGGGACGAGGGGTGGCTCAGAGCACCCAGGGGTGCAGACAGACTCCCCCGTCAGGGTGCCGCCCCTCCTGGCCTGCAAGTGCAGGTTCCCAGATGCCAAACTCTGCCAGCCGGAGCTGAGGATGGAATTCCCAAAATGCAACATCAGAAAAACTTCAAAGCCAGCAAGTCTACCCACCGACAACTAGAACAGTGTTAATTAGCAACAATGCTTTTTAATCTATAAATAATAAAGCCGTCACACAGCCCCCAGAGGCAGTGCTGAACAGAGAAAACACACATCATTTCACAGACGGAGGTCAGCGCTGGAGACAGAATCTGGCCATCACCTTGGAAATCCTGTTGGCTGCTGTGTGAGTGTGTGTGTGTGTGTGTGCACGTGCGTTTCAGGTGAACGTTTACAGCTCCAGTTAATTTTTCACTCAAGAGCTCATGCACGTCTCGTTTTGGGACACGGGTCACAGTTCTTGCAGAGGGCAGCACGCTCCCCCTTTCCACCCACAGTTCCTGACGTCCCTTCATCCCAGCCCTGTCTCTTCCTGCCTCTCCATCCTGCTTCCGGACGGTAGCTACTCGCTTGGGTCTCTCGTCTCTTTAATTAAACTAAGAAGCACATTCCTTGCATGTCTTCTTCTTTGATAGGTCTGCCTAGAGCTGAAAAATAGGCTTTGGAAGAGACCTCCGCTCGGAGTTAGCGAGGCATCTAGAAGGAAAGCGAAGACCCTAGGAAAACACTTGCCTAGAGCACTGGAAAACCAAACCCAGTCCTGTCCAGTCAGTGCTGACTCACAGCGACCCTACAGGACAGAGTAGAACGGCCCCATAGAGTTTCCAAGGAGCGGATTTCAGCTGCCCGCCTTTCAGTGAGCAGACGGAGCGCTTAACCAGTAAGTTACCACGATTTCCAAAGGACCGCACAAGGCCCAGACTCCACCAGCCTGAGACCAGAAGGAGTAGACGATGTCTGCTCACCAGCACCCACGGCTCCGATCGGGCACCTTTCAAGGTGAGAGAAGGTTCCCCAAACGAAGGCACCATTTAAGGAGACCAACAACCGCCCACAACTCACTAAAGGGCAGGTGTAGGGCACAGAGCCACTTAGAGACGCTCCTCCTTGAAAGAAACCAAACCTACTCAGTAGGGTCGAGCCCAGAATTATGTGTAGAGTCTGGGGGTACCCTGAGACACGTTCTCATGCTCCAGTGACCCCAGTTAGGAGTTAAAGAGAGAGTGTAACAGGGTCTAGATTTCAGGACGGAGGGTTGGGACCCCGCCCCGATAGAATGCATCCGTGTTTCTTCCGTCATCCTTTTCCAAGCTGTCTGTAGATTACAGGCTCTTCAGGATGAAGTCAAAATGGGATCAGAAGAGGGATGAGCTCCTAATCCTACCACAAAGCTTTGCTTTCTTTCAGTGGACACACTTTTTTGTCTACTTTTCTTAAGTTTCTACCACATCGTGTATTTTTCCATGTCATCAAAGCCAATCTTTAAAATAACTTGGAGGACTCTCTCAGGCCGTGGTGGGGATTCCCTTCTGGGGTGTGTGGGTTCTCGATGGACTCCCTCCGCGCCGTGCCCCTGACCTGGCCCTCGCTCCCCAAGCCCCCTCTGCCTTCATTCCCCAGAACGGGGATGAGAGCATGGGGATGGGTGGTATAGGGTTCTGCTGCCGTCCACGCCCGGCCGTTAGAGAGCTCCTTACCACTTGTTGTGGTTTGAAACGAGCACGGGAATCCTAACCACTGTAACTGTGGATGGGATGGCCCTTGGGGACAGGATTCTCACTGTTAATGACGTTGTGTCAATGTATGTTAAAACCCCGTTGCTTCTGAGGTGGGAAAAGAGCTGATCAGACACAGAAGCAGGGACAGGGAAGGGTCGATGCCACTTGGAGATGGCTAAGGACCAG
The DNA here is from genome assembly GCA_028571685.1 of Heterohyrax brucei. Lineage (NCBI taxonomy): Eukaryota > Metazoa > Chordata > Mammalia > Hyracoidea > Procaviidae > Heterohyrax > Heterohyrax brucei. The sequence goes on from CM053166.1 coordinate 1,027,659, forward strand.
GGACCAGAAGCTGAAAAGGACTCGAGGGCCCACAGAGAGACGGAGAGAGCCTTCCCCCGGAGCTGGTCCCCCGAACTCGGACTGGAAACCTCCTGAGCTGTGAAAACTACCGTTCTCTTCTGTAAGGCCACCCACAGTTAGGGTTTCAGCTACAGCAGCACTCGGTAACAGAAACACCACACAACTACCAATCCCTTTAGGGAAACAAATAAAGCAACCACGATGTTCTCACAGCCAGCCCATTGGGATCATGAGACTACAGTTTACATAAAAAAAGACGGGGAATGGCCTGAAAGCTCCCTTGATAAATACGGCTTCCCACCTGTGCTTTCTGATGAGAGTATGGCTAAATCAACTCCAGAGGCTCTGGGGTGGGAGGGCGCCCCTTTGGCTTGGAAGGCCTCGATTGTCTGTTAAAGTCTTCCACGAGATGTATTATTATTGCACATGACTTTCTGTAAATGCCCACTCTTTGCGCCCTGGTTGACACACTCTATCGGCGGCTGGGGGCTGCCCTCTGTTTGGGGCTGAAGCAGGAACGTTCCCCGTTTCCGGCTCACGGAGACCGGGATGATCTCCCTTCTCCGGGAATTTGCCGCAGAGCCCAAGAAAGCACCAACAAGCAAATGCCGGAAGGGGAGAGGGTCTCGGAATCCACAGGCCTCGGGTCTCCAGGCAGGCGCCACCCCACTGTGCTGTTGGCGGGGTTAGCAGCAGCGGGGTCAGCCTGACTCAACGGCAACCCCACGCCCAAAGGGCCCAAACTGCGCACAGTCTCACAACCAGTTACACAAGGACCATTTAGACCCATGAATTTCCTTCTTGACGTGATTATGGTGGTGAAAACGCACACGTCTAAACACTCACCAACGCAACAATTTTGAGATGCGTAACTCAGCTCTATGATTGCTTTCTTGTCGTTGGGCAAACATTCTCGTCGTCCTCGCCCGAGGCATTCTGTCACCACGAGCAGAAGCTCGCTGTCCCTTGGGCAAGAACGAGGCCCTCTCCGCTGCCCCCACCCTCGCTTGTCGGGTGCTGACCTGTCGCTTCTGACTCTCCGGCCCTCCGCACCGCAGGACGAAACACTGCGTGGTCCGGCATCGTCCTCGCAACCGACGCCAGGCTCCCACCTGTCTGCGTAGCTGCTGCGCCCACCCATCCCCCTGTGATGTCTAACCGTCTACGACTGTTTTTATATTTGCTTATTTTACAGACTCTTTTTCCCTTAGCGACTAATTTATTCCTTGTCACTTTTCATCCGTGTTGTAGCCTGTACCGGAACTTTGCTTCTCTCTGGGGCTGAGCTGAAGGCCCTCCGCTGGTGCGCCGGTTGAGCCCTCAGCTGCTGGCTGAAGCCCCAGGGTTTGCAGCCTCCCAGAGGCTCTGCGGGAGAGGGACCTGGCCACCTGCTCCTGTGGAAACAGCAGCCCCGAAAACACGACAGGGCAGCTCTAGTCTGTCGCATGGGGTTGCGCTGAGTTGGTATCGATTTGATGGGACCCAGCAACAACCACGTGTATCTCATGGTGTGCTGACACCACGGTGAATGTGTCTCTTCATCTGCTGATGGACATTTTGAGTGCTACATTCTAACTGTCGTGAAAAGGGGGCGATTATCTACTGAGTTCTCGTTGGCCGGTTTGGGGAAGTAGATACCCAGCCGCTCTCTTCCTAGTCTGTCTTAGCCTGGAAGGTCTGCTGAAACCCGCCCACTGCGGATGTCACTGCGGGTATTTCAAAGACCGGGGCATCGCTTCCGGCATCACAGCAACGTGACAGGCCCTACAGGCGGACACAAGGACAGAAGGTGGTGGCACGGCACCCACAAACGGGTCAAATTACAGGGTGCACGGGTAGTAAATCTGACCTTCAGAGCAAGATCTGGGGGCTCTTCTTAAGAATGGTTTGGTCCTAATGAATAGCCAGAGATAGTGGAAAGGAAACTGGTTACAAATCTCTCAGGGAAACTCAGAGGATCATAACGTGCCCTCTGTGGCACAGCCAAGGATCAGTCATTCACACAATAAATAGATTAAGGTGTACAAGAGACCCAGGGACCTGACACCGTGCCTGAAAAACCAAGGAGCTGGGGGGCTTCCCCTGGAGGAATGAAATATTCACACCCTGCGATTGTAGCCCTGGCCCAGGGAGATTTAAATCCAACTGGAGGCTTTATGGAAAACCTGGACTCTTAGTGGTTAAGCACTACAGCTGCTCGTCAAAACGGCAGCAGTTCAAATCCGCCAGGCGCTCCTTGGAAACTTTCGGGGGTAGTTCTCTGTCCTGTAGGGTCGCTATGAGTTGGAATTGACTTGACAGCAACGGTTTTGGTGTGGGGTTGGAGGTTTTAAGGAAGGCGGTGGTGGTTCAGTCGTAGAGTTCTTGCTTTCCACACGGGGGACCCGGGTTCAATTCCTGGCCATTGCACCTTGTGCCCAGCCACCCACATCTGTCCGCGGAGGCCGGCGTGCTGGATAGATTCCAGGGCAGCTTTCTGACTCAGACAGACCAGGAAGACCTGGTGATCAACTTCCAAATATCAGCCCATGAAAACCCTGTGGGTGACCACGTGCAGCCCGCAGCTGATCACAGGGTTACACCATCCTGGTCTTGTTCCTGGGGTCTCCCTGAGTCGGGGAACAACCTGACCACAGCCAACACAACAGCAACAAGAGAATTTTCACGATTTCAGCATTCAGGCACTGTAAGCAAATATCCATGCCAGTGTTTCTTCGTGTAACAACGCGCTTAGTTTTCGGTGCCAACGCCCAGTTCCAGATGGATTAGCAAACACGTGGCCTTTGAGCTGATTCTGACTCCTCCTGACCCCGTGCAGCAGAGTAGAGTCACCCCCAAAGGGTTTTATGGGCTGTGCTCTTCATGGAGGCGGGTCACCGAGTCTCTCTTCCATGGAGCTGCCGGGGGGGACCAACTGCAGACCCCTCGGTCAGCGGCTGAGTGCTGTAACCAGGGCTCCCCCAGCGTCCCTTCTAGACTGATGAGATAACCTCAGGTTCTCTTCTTTTCCCCGTAGTTTCTCTGCATAAGAAGTCTTCCGGTGTTTCCTCCTTTCTTTCCTTTGTTTTTACAAAATAAATGCTGACTGAGGACGAGAACCCTTGATTAGAAAAACAGCTGTCACTGTACCAGCTGCAGGGACGTCTTCTGCAGCTTTCACACTCACTCAAAAGATTATTCTCAATCTGCGGAGAAAGCCGGTCACCTCTAGCTCCGCTGGCCTCTCTGCCGCCCTGTTAAATCTGTCTTGTCTTATCCCCTCCCCACCCCCAGGACCAGGAGGTCCAGGCTCTTCCTCTCTGCCTTCCTTTTAAATACAACAATATGAGAATGCTGCCATACAGAAAGACGTGCAAATGCATCTGTAGGGGAAGATGCAGGAGGAAGACGTGGCGGCCGGCTCCTGTAAGCACTGTAGCCTTGGAAACCCTATGGGGCCATTCGACTGTGCACTATGGGGTTGCTGTGCGTCAGAATCGACTCGATTGCTACAGGCGGCGGGTGAAAGACAGCACTTTCTGTGCCTTCTGCAGCTCCAAGAGAAAAACAAAGGGACCTGTAGGGCCAGCTCTCTAGAACCACCTGGAAGCTTCTGAAAGACACTGAGTCCATGGTAGACCTTCATCCAGGAGAGGCAGAAGCCGTTAGGACTGGGCTCTGTGTCCACAGAAACTGACGAAGGGCTGTGCGCCCACAGGGCTTAGCTCTGCGCTTCATTACATCAAGACCGTCCTGCTCACTTCCCCAGAGTGACATGAACCAATTACAGGTCCCTGTCAAATGTTTTCCTGATGGGTGTGACCGCTGCGTGGAAACGCTTTCCTGCTTAGACAGCTTAATGCCTTACAACTGGGGGTCTTCACACCGCTGATTGCTGGCTCACGTTTCCCTGCCAAGAAATGTTTGCAGTGTGTGTCGTGTTTAATAACGATTTGAATGCTGAAAATAAATGTTTTCCTTTTGGGAGTCCATATGCTTATCAGCCAGCGTCTGGGTCAGCCTCGCTCTCCTGGAATTACATTTGCATGTCTCACGGGTAACAGACAAACTCTAACATCTCAAAATCCTCCAGGGTTTGTCATTTTATTAACACTAATACTCAATTTTTAAAAAGAAAAGAACAGTCAATTGTTCCCTGGCAAAGCCACCCATTTCAAAGGTCTTGTAGGACTGGAGTCTCTTGCAAAAAAACACTGATGTAAAGAAAAACACTTCCATCCTGGATCTTGTCTAGAGACCAAAACTCCTAGCAACCAAATACAACCGAACGGAATTGTTCCACAGAGTTTTCAAGGCTGTCCATCTTTACCAGTGCAGACTGGTACGTCTTTCTCCTGCAGAGTGGCTGGTAGGTTCAAACCACGGGACTTTGGGTTAGCAGCTGAGAGCTTAACCACTGCATCACCAAGACTCTTTCCTATAGATCAGGGATGCTAATTCTCAGGGGACTGGATTGAGAAGCTGACAACTGATGCTGATATTGATGCTGATGCTGACAGTGATAGTGATGCTGGTGCCGACGGTGATGCTGATGCTGACGGTGATGCTGGTGCCGACGGTGATGCTGATGCTGATGCTGACAGTGATGCTGGTGCTGGTGCTGATGCTGACAGTGATGCTGACGGTGATGCTGATGCTTACGGTGATGCTGATGCCGACAGTGATGCTGGTGCTGATAGTGATAGTGATGCTGATGCTGACAGTGATGCTGATGCCAACAGTGATGCTGATGCTGGTGCTGATGCTGACGGTGATGCTGGTGCTGATGCTGATGCTGATGCTGATGCTGACAGCGATACGGATGCTGACAGTGTGGCTGGTACTGAACGGATGCTGGCAGGATGAGCAGCACTTGTGTTGGTGGGACAGGACTCAGTGTAAGATTGTTTTAAGTCTTGAGGCAGTCTCTTGGGATATAAAGGAAAGAAGCTAGCAGAGAGATTTGGGGAGCTCACACCACCAGGAAAGGACTGCAGACCCTGCACCTCGGAAGCTTCCAGTCTGAGGGAAGATTGACAAGGACCTTCCTCCAGAGCCAGCAGAGAAAGCCTCTCCTGGAGCTGATGCCCTGAATTGGGGCTTTTAGCGTACTGGATTGCGACAAAATAAAATTTCTCTTTTTAAAGCAGGCCACTTGTGGTATTTCTGTTGTAGCAGCGCTAGGGGACAAAGACAGTTTGCTAGCATTGATGCTAATACTGATAGTTATACTAAGGCTGATGCCAGTTATTGACAGCGGTGCTGATAGTGATATTGATCTTACGCTGATGCTAATATTAATGCTGATACATACGCAGATTTAAAAATAAAAACAAAACCATTGAAGTTGAATCGATTCTGACTCAGAGAGAACTTACAGGACACAGTAGAACTGTCCTCTAGGGTTTCCAAGAAGCAGATGGTCAATTTGAGCTTCAGACCTTTTGGTTAGCAGCTGAGCTCTTAACCACTGTCCCACCAGGCCCCCACTCACACTGACAGTGATCCTGGAGCTGGAGCTGGTGCTCATGCTGATACTTAGGGTGACCCTAATTCCCAGGCAGTGGGGATTCCCAGGGTCCAGTTTGTCTCTGATGTCCTCACTTTGAAGGACTGGGCTGGCTGGGGGCCCTTGGACAGAACTTTGTGATGGGTCAGATGGCAAAAGCAACCCTGGTAGACTTCATATGGCAAAGCTCATAGAGGCCCAAGAGCCAGCATTAGAATTAAAGTCACACAGAGGGAAGTGGAGGTCATTAGGGAGCGCTGGCACCCACAGAATGGACCTTTTGACTCTACCCCATTCTCAGCCCTAGAAACCCAACTGCTAAACACTTAACCAAAGGCCCGAGGGTTTATTCCACTTGAGCCCTAGCCTCACTGACCTGAGAAAGGACCCCAGTGACCAACAAAGGGTGTCATAGGGCAGAGGATGGGGAAAGCCTGTTAGCTGAGTGATATCTGCCTATGGTCAGAGACTGGATGGATCTACAGGCAAGACTCCAAGACGGTCCAGGGACTCCGCCCGACGGGGCCACAGCCGGTGTGCACCTTGGAGGTCGGCACGGCCTGTGGTGCTTCAGGAATACGGCAGAGCAATGTCACTCCTGAGACAGGGGGACAAAGTCCTGTGACTTCCAGCTGGGATGCTTCCATTCTGCTGCTCCCTCACCACAAGGAGGCTGGAGGCCACGATGTGGGGAAGCCCTGTGCAGCAGCCCCACCAGTGAGCTGGCACACACGGCTTCCGGGGTCTGCTAGAGGCAGCAGGGGTGAGTTTGGAAGCTAATCCTCCCGCTAGACAACCCTGCAGATGTGAGTGGACTGGCCAGAGTGTGGACGGCAGCCTCTGAGGGACTCCGGCGCAGGGGACTGCGGGACGCTGACACACAGAAATCCTTTGTTGTTTTGAGCTGCTCGGTTGTGGGGCAATTCTCTCCGCACCAACAGCTACTGAATACCTCGTGCTAACAGCCTCTGCAGCTACCTACTCAGTGGTTTGCCGTTTTAACTGGGGTCACAGATGGGATTGTGTCCCCCCAAAAGTATGGGTAGTCATTTGGCTGGGCCAGGGTTCCCTGTGTTCTGTGACTGCCCTCCGTTGTGTGATTTTCGGATGCTGTAAATCCTAATCCCCGCCTGCGGCTCACAGAGAGGATCAGGGCGGGACTCTAAGTCCCTTTATGAGATCCATCTCCGTGCTCCACTGTGAAGGGAGTTTCCCCGAAGCGCAGCTTGCACCAGCTTTTATTCTTTCATCCAACAAGAGACAAAACAAAACAGAAGCAAGTACAGACCTGGGGACCTCACACCATCGGGAAAGCGGCACCGGGAGCAGAGCGTGTCCTTCTGACCTCAGGTTCCCGCGCCAAGATGCTCCCTGACCAGAAACGGTGCCACCCACTCTGTGATATTTCCGTTAGAGCAGCGCTAAGTGATTAAAACAGTGACTGTTGTGGCTTTCACAAAAACAGTAAAATCCTGTTGGGTGGACCCGTCATGACCGCCAAACTGTGTGTTAGAACAACACTGTGTTTCACAAGGCTTCCAGCGGCTGTTTTTCAGAAGAAGGTCACCAGGACTTTCTTCCCTGGTGCCTCTGGGCCGGGTGAACCTTCAGCTGTGCGACAAGCAGCTGAGTGCGGTCACTGTTGGCACCCACTGGGGTCCGGCGCACCGCGGTCCCCAAGGTAACGTCTATGCCTTTCAGCGCTTCGGATGAGTGCTGACCTCTGTGCATCCTGCCCTTTACAGAAATGATTAGCCGTGGGGCTTCCCCTGCTCTGAGACAGCCCCATTCACGTAACAAGGAAAACCTTACTTCTAAATAGGATCACATTCATGGGATGGGATTCCACCGTCTATTCTGGGGGGACACGTTCACCCCCTATCAGTGGGGACACGGAGCCCTCCCACCAGGGTGATTGAAGCTGTGGACCGTGTCCAGTTTGACAGTAGAGGCCCAGACAAAGTGACAGCCACCTGTGGGAGAGATGTCCTGAGGTCCAACACGAGGCACCGGGCCAGACCAGTGCACAGCGGCAGACACAGGCTGGGCCCTCCCGTGTCCACCCACGGGTCCTTCATCACTCACGGGATCATTCGTCCTCCCTCCCTGAGGAAGGAGGGAGACAGACAGAACCTATGCAGCAGAAGGACTTCTTGCTTTTCAGAAGGAGAGTGGGGAGACTTCATCTCCCGCACTTCAGACGTGTCAGACGAAGTAACCAGTCCCTGGAGAAGGACATCACGCTGGGTAAAGCTGAGGGTCAGTGAACAAGAGGAAGACCCTCGGTGAGACAGACTGATACAGTGGCTGCCGCCACGGCCCCAAGCATCGCAGTGACGGTGAGGACCACACAGGACCGGGCAGTGTTTCGTGCTGCTGTACATCAGGCTACTGTGAGTCGCAACCAACTTGACAGCACTTAACAACAACAGGTACAGACACACCTCCTGGGGAGGACCGATGTCACAAGAGGATCGTCTACAAGCCGAGAGACCAAGGGTCACCAGGGTCACCAATAGGGGAGGAATCAACAAGGCAGAGACCTGCCTTCGGAGTTCTCCAGAACTGTGAACAAATCCGATTCTGTTCTTCAGTCCTCCCCCCTTGTGGTATTTGTGTTCCTGCCTGTTGCTGTTAGCCGTCACCCAGCTCACTGTGACTCGTGACAAACCCATGTGTGTGCAGAGTAGAACTTGCTTCACGGGACTTTCAAGGCTGTGGCCTTTTGGTGGCAGACAGCCAGGTCTTTCTTCTGAGGCACCCCGGGGAAGAGTTGAACCTCCGGCATTTGAGTCGGTAGTCGTGTGCTTAACTCTTTGTACCCCCCAGGTTTGTCACCTCTGCGCTGGGAAAGTGAGACCTCACAGCTTGCAGACGCCACAGGGGACCTGGGGAGGGGGAGACCCAGCCACAGCATTCCAACAGCTGAGCACCCCACCCCCAATCTGGGTAGAAGGCTCTCTGTGTCCCCCAGACGCTCCGCCCTCGGAGAGGCCACACCGTCCTCCTGGGAGAAACACACGTGAACAAGGCCTGTCCGAGGCCCCCGGTAATTTCAGGGTGAGTAATTTCCGAACGTGCAATTAGAGGCGACTGGAGTGCAGCCTCCCCCCGGCACCTCGGGGTTCCCACCACACGCCCCCTAATTGCACCCAGACGTCACCCCCGCGTGGCCAGCGTCCCCGGCCGTAACCCGGGGCCGGCTCCGCATGCACATCTGGGCTCACATCTGGGACGGTTTTCCAGTCTGATTGGGGCCATCTGATGAAGGGAAGTCATGCCACGTCTGGTGACCGGCCAGCAGCACCTGCCTGGAGACTGCGCCCGGGACGGGTCTGCCGGCTCCAATTCCCCACCTTCCTGCCAAGTGGACGCGAAGGGGTGACAGCGCGGGGGGTGGGTAGGCAGGTGCCCGGGTGCCGAAAAGGGAGAACTGAGTTCTGGAAAACAGCCTTCCAGTCAACAGAAGGGGAGTGGGGGCGGGAGAGAAGGAGGGAGCAGGGCCAGGAAACCCACAAAGGAAAAGAGCCCCCTCCTCCTCCTGTCACTGGCCGCGTGCCTCGGCTGGACAGAGTGAGCTCCTTCCTGCACCCTCGGCTTCACAGGTGGGGACGCACACAGGTGTTTCTTAGAGCAAGGCCTGGGGGCCGAGGCTTCCCGCAGAGAAGACACTTTGACAAAATGAAACTTTATGAACCAGCGTGATCACGGGGCTGAAAGGGCAATTGGCTTTGACTGGGACTTGGCCTGACCCTTCTGACATGCGGGGGGAGGCGGAGCGGACAGGAGGGGGTCTCGTCAGCAGCTGCAGATGCTGTCTGGCTGTGTCAGATCTCAGGAAGGGTTGGAAAAGCCCCTGCCCGCTGCAGAAAACGTTTCCAAGACATCAAAGCCTTGTAGACCATGGTCAGCAGCCCAGGAGGGATGGCTGGGTGCCCGTCTGCTGACCGGAGTCTGGCAGTTCAAATCCATCTCAGAGGAAAGGTGCCTCGGAACAAAGGCCTGGCAATCTGCTTCTAAAGCCAAAGAAACCAAAAACCGACCCCACTGGAAACCCTGCTAGTCCAGTGGTTAGTGCAGTTAAACTCTGCCCGGCGCGCCTTGGGAATTCTATGGGGCCGTTCTGCTGGGTTTTATGGGGTCCCGTGAGTCTGAGAAAACAGCCACTGGAAACCTCAGAAGCGCAGTTTTGAATCGTGACACGTACACGCGGACACTGGAGGGGACTGGACGGAGGGGACCTGGTTGCCTTTTTTTTTTTAATTTTACTGTAAACTTGCATCCAGACCCTCCAGACAGCCTTGCCAGGCAGGCCGGTGATGGGAGGGCGAACTTCGCGCCTCAGGAGCGCGCCCGAGGTGGCTCAGCTGGTAACCCGGGGACGTGGGGCAAGGCACCCTGGATTCCGACCCCCACGTCTGCGCCGCTGGGGCGCCTGGTGCCTGAGCCCCCAGCCGTGCAGCAGTGGGGACACCGCAGCGGGGCGGCTCTGGCCCAGGCTGACGCCCTCACAGTCTAGGGGCTTAGAGGACGGAGTGCGGCTCTGCCTCCGGGGAAGTCTGTCCGTCCACCGCCAGCTCTGGGGGAGGTCCTGTTGCTCCCAGCTTCCGCTCCTGCGTCTCTGGTCTGCAGGCAGCCTCCCTCTCCCCTTTCTGCTGTTTTTTCTTCCCTAATCTGCTGTCCCCTCTTGAAAGTGATTGGTTAAAGAGACACACGCTCCATGAACGCACCTCGTTAGCATCACCAAGAAAACCCATTTCCCCAGTGGGGTGCTGTCCACAAGTGTCAAAACCAGACCCTTAGCCCCCAGCTGGGTCCCAGTGCCTGTGGGTCTCACCGAGCAGAGCAGCGCCGGCCCGCTGGGTTTCCGGGCCGTCGCCTTAGGGAAGCAGACAGGCTCGTCTTTCTCCGGTGGCACCGCTGACCCGCGGGTTAGCAGCCCAGGGCGTTGACCGGTGGGTCACGAGGACCCCTTTCTAGAGGCGTAGGGGCTATGATTATAACACATATATGGGGGTTACACTTTAATCCACACTGCGGCTCCTTCCCCATCACTTAATTTCCCCTGATCCAACATCCATTCTGGGGGGACACAGTTTAACCCTTCACACAGTCCCTCCCCCCACCCCTTAACTCTCCCTGGCCTGTAAAAGCTGAGAGGTCTCCGAGGACACTGCCAATGTTCCCAGCTCCCCACAGCGGAAGGCGGACGGCAGCTGCCGCCCCCAGGGGTGCCTCGAGGCCTGCCGTGGCGGCCCCTGCGTCCTCACAAGGCTCAGCCGGGGAGAGAGACGGGGGTCGACGCCCACGCTGCTGTCATTACCACAAAGCAGCTTCTCAAGAAGTCGGAGCGTCTGGTTTCTTCTTCACCACCCGTGAAGCAAAAGAATTCTCCAATCATTTTTATAAGTGGTTAGCTTGTTTACCAGCCACGCCAGGGTTAAGCCCACAACGGACCCTCAAAGAACACAAGCAAGGAAAAATAACAAACAACAGTGCTGTCGAGTCGATTCTGACTTACAGTGACTCTAGGATTTAGCAGAACGGCCCCGCAGACTTTCCGAGGAGCGCCTGGTGGATCTCAGCCGCCAATCTCACGGTCAGCAGACGGAGCTGTAAATCGCTGGGACCCCCAGGCTTCCCGATGGCAGAGCGCCCACAGCTTCTGCGCACCTCACCCGGTGCCACCCTGCGTCTGTCAGCAGGCGTCTCCCGACAGCAACGGCGCGCTGACTCACCCACAAGCCGTCGGGGCCCGTTCGGTCCAGGGCACGGCCGAGCCTGGTGGCCCAGCTGTCCTCTGGTGGCACTGTGCACTGGGCAGGGAGAGAAGGGGCCCTGCCGGACCACTGAAGGACGCAAGACCCCAGGTAAGGAAGGCGGTGCCTCGGGGTGGGGGACGCGTAGAACATGGGTGCAGTCACGTGACCCCTCTGATAGGCAGAGCTGGGTGGGCGACGGCCCTAGGAAACCACTTCAGACAAACAAAATGGGACGGAGAGACGCGTCCTCAGAGATGGGGGTCCAGGGTCTGCTGGTGTGGGCCACATCAGAGGGTCCAGAGTGGGCTGTGAGCCTGTGGGTCTGTGGGCACTTTGGGTTCCAGTCTCCGCTCTCAGCCACCCAGTGCCCACGGAAGCGGCAGCCGAGGAATCCAAAGGCACACGGCGTTGGGGAACCTGCCCACAGGCCCTCTTTAAAGGGTTGAAAAGCAAAGACCTCAGCTTGAAGACTAAAGGGGCCGCCAGCGCAAGTCACGATGTTTCCAGCTGCGCCCCACGCGGGCACCACTGGATGTCGGGTGTGAAGGACCAAAGGAGAACGGAAGCCTTTAGTTGTGGTCTTGGAGAAGAATATTGGAAGGACCATGGACTGCGCGAAGCATGGACAAGCGTGTCCCAGAAAACGGACCGCCGGCATGTTCCGTGTCAGCAAGGAAGGCCAGACCGCGTCTCCCGTGCCTTGGACACACGGCCAGACAGGAGCAGCCGCTGGAGAAGGACAGCATCCTTTGTGAAGCAGAGAGGGTCACTAAGAAAGAGGAAGACCCTCGGGGACAGGGACCATGGCTGCCCCGGAGGCTCGAGCCGAAGAGCGGACGTGCCCGGGGCTGCGGACTCCCAGTGAGTCACCGCCCACTGTGCCGCCACTGAGACCACAGCGACAGCAAGGAGTCGGGGGTCTCCCTTTCTCTCTCCTTTCGGCAGCGCAGCCCTGTGTGACATCCCGCTGCAGCAGCTGGTCCTTCCCGATGACACATCAGAGGGAGCCCGCACCTTCTGTTTCAGTCCACAGGGCTGGCAGCGGCTGGTTGTCACACATCGATTGCCAGGTGTTTCTTCCTGGTCTCAGTCTGGAAGTTCTACCAAAATCTGCCCGCCGTGCAGGGCCTGCTGGTGTTTGAAATCCGGTGGCTGAGCTTCCAACACCACAGTGGTACGAAAGCCTCCCCAGTGGGGTGCACTGGCAGACCAGGGGTGCTTGTTGGGGCAGACTTCCACGCCCTCCTTCACGGAAGGGCCCCGCCTGGGCCCCTTTCTGCTGAGGTTGTGTTGTTGTTCTCGGGTGCCGACGGGTCAGCTCCGGCTCACAGCGACCCCACACACAACGACACCCCGAGCTCTGCACCACGGCCACGACCCTGATGCTGGAGCCCGCGGCTGCGGGGACCCCGTCAGTCCACCTGGTGGAGGGTCTTCCTCTGTCTGGCGGACCCTCGCTCTGCCCAGCACGATGTCCTTCCTTCTCCAGGGACGGACCCCCCGACCAGCCCAAAGCCCCTCACCCTCCAGGACTCCGCGGGGCTCAGTGCCCCCACCCCCGACTCTGTCCCTGGGCTGGCGGGCGCTGCCTGCGGGGAAGCCGGGCGTCGTGTGCACCATAAATTAAAGCGTAAATTGCAGGCGCAGGGCCGGGACCGGGGGCGGGTGGGCGACGACCCCCGCTCAATTGCCGGGGACCTGGCTCCCGCAGCCCGGCGCGGGCTTCTCAATGCCCTCCCGGAAGTCACGGCCGCCTCGGCGTCTGCAGCCGGGACCCGCGACCCTGGGGACCTCTCTCGGCTGTCTGTCTGTCTGTCTGTCTGTCTGTCTCCGGTGACGTCGGGTTTGCCCCAAGACGGCCTCTGACCCCGCTCGGGAGAAGTCAGCCCGTGGCCCCGCCCCTCCGCCCCTTAGCTCCTCCCCGCGGCCCCGTGGCCCCTCCCTGTGGCCCCGTGGCCCCTCCCCACAGCCCCGTGGCCCCTCCCCGCGGTCCCTTAGCCCCTCCCCACAGCCCCGTGGCCCCTCCTCACGGCCCCTTAGCCCCTCCCCACAGCCCCGTGGCCCCTCCTCACGGCCCCTTAGCCCCTCCCCGCGGCCCCTTAGCCCCTCCCCACAGCCCCGTGGCCCCTCCCCACAGCCCCTTAGCCCCTCCCCGCGGCCCCTTAGCCCCTCCCCACAGCCCCGTGGCCCCTCCTCACGGCCCCTTAGCCCCTCCCCGCGGCCCCGTGGCCCCTCCCCGCAGCCCCTTAGCCCCTCCCCGCGGCCCCTTAGCCCCTCCCCACAGCCCCGTGGCCCCTCCTCACGGCCCCTTAGCCCCTCCCCGCGGCCCCGTGGCCCCTCCCCGCGGCCCCTTGGCCCCTCCCCGCAGCCCCGTGGCCCCTCCCCGCAGCCCCGTGGCCCCTCCTTCTGTTCAAGAGTAAACTTAGACATTCTTCTCCAGCAGACTCAGCCTGTTCAGAATTTCTTGTCCAAACAGTGAAAAGCCCCCAGGGGCAGGTCGGCGTGACGGTCCCGACCCTCCCGACCCTCCCGAGAGGCCGGCCCGGTGCGGAGCTGGCGCCCGGCTGTCCGATCCGAAGCCGGGGCCACCTGCGCCTCGGCTCGTCACCGGTCCCCAGCGCGCTGCCCGGGTCACTCGTGCAGAGCTGACACCCGAGCGGCGTTCAGATCTAAGCTCAGGAAAACAGGCGCTCAGAGGCTTTCAAAGGGTTTAAATGACTTTTGCTCATTTGATAGCGTTGGGTGCACAGATAATTGGTTCCAAATAGGAAGAGGAGGTGAAATGCTAAGACGTGTTCCCCAACCCTCACAATTCAGAAAAAAACTATGACACACACATAACTTACTTCATGTTTTATGTGATGGAGGGCACATTTCATAAAAAGAGTACAACGTTACATGTGTGCACGCACAGGAATGCGTGATAGCTACAAAGACACACGATAGGTCAGATAGACGATAAATAAATAAAGAGGTGGATGTTATAGAGTAGATACGTATTGACACGTGATAGATAAGGTAGGTGACAGACGGAAGACGGGTAGATGGGTAGGCAGGTGACAGATGGGCGGGGGGACAGACGGCCGCACAGGCAGGTAGCTCAACAGGGACAGGAAGACGACTGACGGTGGGTGAATAGGACGGTGGATGGGTGGGTGGGTGGATTGATGGGTGGATGGGCGGGCGGATGGTGGATGGATGGATGGATGGGTGGGTGGATGGATGGATGGATGGATGGGTGGGTGGATGGATAGGTGGGTGGGTGGATGGATGGGTGGGTGGGTGGGTGGGTGGGTGGGTGGATTGATGGGTGGATGGGCGGGGGGATGGTGGATGGATGGATGGATGGATGGGTGGGTGGGTGGATGGATGGGTGGGTGGGTGGATGGATGGGTGGGTGGGTGGGTGGGTGGATGGGTGGGTGGGTGGGTGGATTGATGGGTGGATGGGCGGGGGGATGGTGGATGGATGGATGGATGGGTGGGTGGGTGGATGGATGGGTGGGTGGGTGGGTGGATGGGTGGGTGGGTGGGTGGGTGGATGGACGGGTGGATGGGTGGGTGGGTGGGTGGATGGATGGATGGGTGGATGGGTGGGTGAGTGGGTGGGTGGATGGATGGGTGGGTGGATGGGTGGATGGGTGGGTGGGTGGATGGATGGATGGGTGGATGGATGGATGGGTGGATGGATGGCTGGATGCGTGGCTGGATGCATGGATGGATGGATGCATACATGCATGCATGGATGGATGGATGGATGGGTGGGTGGATGGGTGGATGGATGATGGATGGTAGGTGGATGGATGGATGGATGGGTAGGTGGGTGGGCAGGTGGGTGGGTGGGCAGGCAGATGGATGGTTGAGTGGATCAGTGGGTGGAAGGACAGATGGATCAATGAACAGATGGGTGGGTGGGTGAATGGGCAGATGGATGGACAGATGAACAGATGGATGGATGGTGGATAGATGGATGGGTGGTGAATGAATGGAGAGCTAGCTAGCTACGTAGGTAGGTAGACAGAGAGGCAGGCAGGCAGGTGTTCAGCAGAGTGAACCTCTCCAGTCTGCCTGGGAGGTTTTGTGTCGCATGATGACAAGGGGCCCTGAGGTCGTCTCTCTCCCCTCTGTGTGTATGTCCTGAGGATTGTTCTGCCATTTCAGCTACAAGAGGAGACTGCACACTCTGGCCAGCAGGGGTTGATTTTTCAGTGGCAGGTGGCCACGAGCTGAGGCTGGACCGGAAAGCTGGATGCAGCCAAGGTTCAGAAAGAGCCAGGCACAAGCCCCCGGGTCAACCGTGTGTTACCCATGTGGGTCTGTGCGGGATGCTAAGAGGTGGTCCCTAAGAGATACGCGAACATCCTGATGCCTGGAACCTGTGAACGGGGTCTTCTTTGGGAAAGGGTCTTGGCAGGTGAATTAAGGAGTTCTAGATGAAGTTGCCTTGCGCTGTGCAAAGTGAAGAGTCCTGAAAGCAGTGACAAGAGATCTTTGAAGAGCGGACAGAGAAGAGACAGAGGGAGACAGACAGGCAGACAGAAGGAAGACATCCGAAAAAAGGGGTCAGAGATTGGGAAGATGAGACCGCCAGCCCAGGAACGCCTGGGGCCACCAGGAGCTGGAAGAGACCAGGAAGGAGCGCCCCCCAGACAGACCCTCGCAGAGGAACATGGACCTGTCCACAACATGATCTCAGATGTCTGGTCTCCAGTCTGGAAGTCTGGAGAGACCTGGCCA
This sequence comes from Heterohyrax brucei, assembly GCA_028571685.1. Lineage (NCBI taxonomy): Eukaryota > Metazoa > Chordata > Mammalia > Hyracoidea > Procaviidae > Heterohyrax > Heterohyrax brucei. The sequence continues at coordinate 1,043,666 of CM053166.1, forward strand.
CCACGGGTGACCCTGCCGGTGTTCCAAACACTGGTGAGACGGCCTTCAGCAGCACACCAGCCCCCGTGGTCAGACAGACAGACAGACAGATGGCGGTGGCCTTATCCTTCCCACCGAAACCAGACCCAACTCACTGACACCCAGGGAACTCTGACACAGTGATGCTTAAACCCCACAGAGCAAAAACCATCCAGGCGAAGGGGTGAGTGGGAGAAATCAGAGCAGGCCCTGGTGTGGGCTGCTGGTGTGCGGCTGTGCTGTGGTTCCTCTCCCACCACGCGGATGGCACACGGACGGCTTCACCAGCAGTGCACGCAGCGTCTCTCGCTGCTCCGGGGAGAGCTGCGCTGGGGACGCCTGTCCTGCTCCCCCAGGTTCTCGAGGGGCCCTGCCGGAACTCCTAGGCCACCTGCTGGATCAGGAACATGAGTGAAGCGAGGTTGACAGGGGCCTCTCTGCAAGCCTGGGACCCCCGCACAGCAGCCAGCGAGTGCCCACCGGGGACCGCGTGTAACTGCCGGTGACGTGGGGAACAAGCCTGTTCCTGCCGAGGGCATTCGTGGACGGATCTCTGTCTGTGACGCGTTTAACTCAATTGGATGTAATTACCTGCGTTTAATTCTGAGCAATCCGCAGGCTGACCTTCCGCTGGGCGCTCTGCCTGCTGAGGTCGGCGCCCCGTGATGTCACCGGGACAATTGTTGTGTGTTTCTGCAGTTTGCCTGAGTTCTGGCTCGGCCCTCCCGAGGCCTGGCGAGTCAGGCTGTCAGGGGCACAGGCTGGGTCATCTCCACGCGTGTTGTGTGCAGGGGAGTGGGGGCGTGTGTGCAGTGTGTATCTGTGTGAGGGCATGTACATGGTGTACAGGGTGGGTTTGTGTATGACTGCGTCCATGCAGGATACGTGTGCGGTATGTGTGTGCTGTGTGTGGACTGTATGTAGTGTGTGTGTATGCGTGTGAGAGTGTCTGTGTGCTGTACGTGCTGTGTGCGTGAGTATGTCCGTGTGCATTTGTGTGCCTGTGTGGTGTGTGTGTGGCATGCGTGTACGGGTAGGTATGTGCATGTACGATGTGCCTCTATGCTGCGTGTGACGTGGCGTGTGTTTGTGAGTGTGCATGTGGTGTGACTGTGTGTGTCTGTGAGTGGTGCCTGTGAAGATGGTGCATGTGGCACATGTGAGCACGTGTGTATTTGTGTGTGTGTGGTGTGTGAGTGTGCATGTACACACGAGTGTGTGGTGTGTGCAGCAGTATGTGTGTGAGCACTGTGAATAACTAGTGCATGTGTGGTGTGTGTCAGTGTCCGTGTGTGAGCACGTATGCACGAATGTGTATGTGAGCATGTGTTATATTGGAGCAGATGCGAGTGTGTGTGTGTGTGTGTATGTGTGTGTGGTGTGAGCATGAGCATGTGTGCATGCGGTGGGAGTGGGCTGGGGAGGAGGTGGGGGTCCTGGGGAGACACCAAGAAGCCGTCTGCTGGGATTGTTTCGGGCCTCACACCAAAGTCTCTGGGAGCCTAACCTGAGCACCTGCAAACCTGGCCATGTTTGGGGAAAGGGTCCTTCTCTGAGGGGCTCTCAGTCACATCAGTGAGATCATTCGGGAGACAGGTGAGTCCCACTCCTGATCCCTGAGGCGCACCGCCCCCTCATCAAATGGGAGAGCAGACAGGAGACGCAGCCCCCCACGGGGACGCAGAGGGCGAGGTCCATCTGCGAGCCAGGGACCCCAGAACACCCCTAGAAGAGACGGAGCGTGGCCCTCAGACACCCAGCACCCCGCCTCCCGGCCTCTGGGGCTGCCTGTCAACACCCAGCCCGGAAGCCCACCTCCTGGGCAGCACGCTGGGAAACTGAGGCCTGTCGTGCGGATTCCCAGCTAAGCCTAAACAAAGAAAGGAGCCCGCTGTCGTCCAGGAGACCCCAACCTCATGGGTGTCCGAGCAGACCGGGCTACACAGGGTCCCAGGGCTGAGTTTCTGTGACGGGATCGCCAGCCCTCTCCTCTGAGGCACCTCTGGATGCCCGTTCAGCCAACCGCCTTCTGAAGATAAGAGGAGCAGGCTGAACACAGGCAGTCAAGGCCACGCGGGGGGGACAGGGGCCACGAGGAGCCGGCCGGGAACCAAGCTACGGAGGCAGAGCCGAGCCCAGGGCCTGCCCCAGAGCCCACAGACAGAGCGCCTTTGCCACTGAAGGCAGCACCCCAAGTTCCAACGTCTGGCCTCTAACGGGGACAAGACAAACATGGGCCCCTAAAGCCACTGCTGTGGCCCCTCTGTCCCATGGCTCTGAGGACACAGCCGGCTGGCCTGCCGCGGCCCCTCAGCCCACTCACGACCTTGGTTTGTGAACTCTCTGCAGACTGTGCTCAAAACCAGATGGCGCGGGACGGAATTAAGGTGCCGGCTCCGGGCGGCGGACCCCTCAGGGCCCTGGGCCAATTACGTCGGGCGGCGACCTCCTGCAGAGTGCGGCCCGAATATTAAAAATTCCTTCCAGCAAATGGAAGGGGGCTGGGCAGGCGCAGAACATGTTTTGTTTTATGTCAGCGCTTGACTGCAGCCGGGACGCCGATGGGGAGGAAATTGCGGGTCTGGGGCCCGTGTTTTATTGATTGGCGGACAGATTTACAGCACATGGAAGGAACAATTAGAACTGAGGCCCCAGAGACTACAAAGTGAAGAAATAAATTCCTGTAATGAGACAGCAGAAGCTCGGCATCGGGGTGATCTACGCGGCCTGAGCTCAGAGGAGAGGATGTCAGAAAGCCCTGGGCAGGTGACGGTTCCCCTCAGCGACAGGAGGGTCCGGACCCTGTCTCACGGCCGCCCCGGGCTGTGCGGGGCAGCGCGCCTTGTACCTCACTGCCCTCCTGCAGGCCGGAGACACCCCTCAGCTCGGGGCACTCACAGAGTGCGCAGTGCAGAGAGCCCCTTGGAGGCAGGGACGCGGAGACTGCCCCCTACACCCCATGGACGTGTTGTCGGGAGGGACGCGTCCCTGGAGGAGGACGTCGGGCTTGGTAGAAAGGAGGGTCAGCAAAAAACAGGGAGACCCCGACGAGACGGATGGGCACAGCGGTCACAACCGTGGGCTCAAGCGTAGTGACCGTGGGCCGGGCGCAGGGCCGGGCCGGTTTTGTTTGCTGGTGCACAGGGTCACAGTGGGTCAGAAGCGAGTTGCCAGCCCCTCACGACCACATTGAAGCCCGTCAGAGTGGACTCGGGCACAGGGACGAGAGGGGGAGAGAGGTCTGGGGGCGACGGGACAGCCAGGGGAGGCGGGTCTGCCGCATGGTGTTGATGCACCCCGGGGGCCGGGCAGACGGGCCTGGTGGCCTTGCTGATGGAACGACAGAGGTCCGCCCCGCTGACAAGCCAGGAAGAGCAGGACAGGACACCAGTGAGGAGCGAGTCTCTCTGGTCGGGTGCAGGAGGCTGACTGCGGGGGTGAGGGGGCGGGAAGGGGTCACAGGGCACGCGGGATGGGGGCGACTGTGCTGACACTCAGTGGGGACGGTAGCTAGTCTCGTAAAACGTGGATCCAGGGCTTCGAATGGAAGATGAACCTGGGCACTCAAGTTTCCCGTGAAGTACCGTGAAAAACAAGAAAAGTCACAAGATCTGCTTGGACGATGTCACCTTGTGAGCCTTGACACGGCTCACAACAGCCCACGTGCAAGAGGAGGGGACGCTGCCCTGTCCCGGCCCTAGCCTCCATCGCTGCTGTGCACACACGCGTGTCACACCAACCCAAACCCAGCCGGACCCACAGCTGTCGTGACAAACTCTGGGCGGGGGGGACGGCGCTGGTGAAGGCCAGCCGCTCACCCAGAGGTCGGCGGGTCTAACGCACCGGGTGCTCCCCGGAAACCCCGTGGGGCGGCTCTGCTCTGCCTGCAGGGTCAGTGGGACTCGGAACCGAGTCGACGGCGCTGGGTTTGGTCTCGGTTTATCTTACGGAAGAAAACCGCTACCTCGTTCCCCACCGAGCGGCTCGGGGGCTCAACTGGCCGTCTTCCAGTTACCAGCCGGAGGGCTAACCACTGCACCTCCAGGGCCCTGTGTGTGTGTGCGTCTCTGTGTGTGCCTGTGTCTGTGTGTGTACAAGGTCTGACAAGTCCAGAAAGTCGAGTGTGCGAAGTGCTCCACGCCTCACTGCCGAGAGTCACCGCGGTCCCCTTCCAAGCCCCCCCTTGGGAAGCTGTGCCCCACCCTTCAAAGCAACCGTGGAACTCTTTCCGGAATGGCCCTGGCAGACGGTGGCCTGGTGGCAAGTTGGCCAAGTTTATCGTGTAGTTGTCTGTGAGGGAGTTTTGAGCCAATAAAACAAGCAACCGGGTTGGAACACCCGCCCTGCTCAGCTGATCTGGCCCCCAGCGACTTTTTTTGAGCCAAAGAGAAAGGAAAGAAGGAAATGAAGACACACGATGACATTCGGGACATCCAGGGCAGGGAGACGACAGCCCTGACGGACCTTCCAGAACGGCTTTGAAGGGGGACCAGGCGCCGCTGGGGGTGCCCAGCTCCCAGGGGAGGATTTGGAGGGGGACGGTGGTGACATTCCGCAGTGGGGCCTGGCGCCCTTTTTCTGGGATGAGTTTGCAGACTTGACGGTCAGCCCTCACAGGCAGGTGCGTGTATGTGTACCGCTCTCCCCGCGCTGCGAGTTGAAATCGACGCGACCACCGTGGGCTGGGCCTCTCAGCAGCCGTGCCGAGGAGACCCTGGTGGCGCTGTGGTTTAATGCTGGGTCTGCTCATTGAAAGGTCAGCGTCCTCGTCCCCCGGCCCCCCTTGGAAACTCTGTGGGGCCACCCCGCTCTGCCCTGTGGGGTCGCTGGGAGTCACAGCAGGCTCAGCCGCAGTGAGTTTGCTGTTTGCATTTTGTTCTCGGTGCCGAGGAAGAAAGGCCTGGTGATCTGTGTCCACAGAGATCACCGCCATCCTCCTCTGAGGGAAACTGTGATGTCACAGAGCTGTTGCAGCTCGAGGACCCGGGTGACACCAGGAATTGGCCGTCTGCCCCTCACTTGACGGTTGGTGGGCCAGAGAAGGTGGGGAACAAAGGCCTGGCGGCCCGCTTCTGTAACAGCGGGTGACATCCTTCTGTTCTGCTCTGTGACACGTGACAGCAAAACCGAGAAAACCCAACGCGCTGCCACCGAGTCGTGTCCGCTTCACAGCGACCCTGGAGGACAGAGAAGCGTCCCCTAGATTTTCCAAGGAGCGCCTGGCGGATTTGAACTGCCGACCTTTTGGGGCGCAGCCGCAGCGCTGAACCCACTACAACGGTTTTTCAGGTTGTAATTCATTCTGCGTGTACTCTGTGTGTAACAAAACTCCCATAACGTAATTCGCCAATTCACTCAGGCCAAGTCACATTCAAGAACCCTCGTCCCATCTGCCTCCCTCCAGGCCTGGAGGGGTTAATGCTCGCTCCCCCGTTTGCAACGAGGGTTTTATTACCAACACTTGGGGGAGAATCCATTATCATAAAACTGAGAAACCCCGCCAAACCTCTCCCCCCTCCACAGTGGTAAGAGAGAAGCTTTTAAACAGGTCACGTGGTCACCCGCTCAGCTTGTGGGTGACCACGTGACCACCCAGCCTCCTCCCTGACGGTGAAAGACAGTAATGGACTTAACGAGGCGTACCTGGGACAGCCGGGGCTCCGGCGGCCTTAATTTGTGCTTCTCTTGAATTATTTAGACCCCCGCCCCACCCCCCCGGCCTGGCCTGCGTTCCTGCTTTCCGCAGGGCGGGAGAGCGGTCACGCGTTAGCAGATCGCAGGAGGCGGCTGCACAGCAGTTAATTAATAACGGGGGATTCTTGACCAGGAGTGAGCTGGTTGCTGGTGATGCCAGCCAGCTGTCTGCCCGCAGAGATGAAGGACGTGGGCCAGGTGTGGGCTGGTCCCACCTGGCTTCCTGTGCCTTTCCTCGGGCATCTTGAGTTACCCCTGGGAAGACAGCCCTCTGGGGGAGAAGGCAGTGTGGGTCCTTGCAACTCTGTGAGTTACCCCAGGAGCACAGCCTTCTGGGGGGAGAAGGCAGTGGGTCCCCGGAGCTTCTTGAGTGACTAGAGGAAGACAGCTCTCGGGAGGAGAGGGCAGTGCATCCCTGGGACTCTGTGAGTTACCCCTGGGAAGACAGACCTCTGGGCGAGAAGCAGAGGGTCCCCTTAACCAAGCAACCACCTTCCAACGCCCCACACGCATAGAAGGTCACAGCGCCGCAGCTGTGTACCTGAGCAGGCGTGCGCTCTTGTGTCTGTCCAGCTTCAAGATGTCACGGTCACCTCTTCTCTCGCTGGGTTTCTCCGTCACCACCCTGGTGTGTGGGCACAGAAGGCCAGCTTCAGGGATGCTGACAGTTGGGGTGAGGGCTGTGTGTCTGGGGGTGCAGTGCTTGAAGGGCTCTGCAGCCGAGCAAAAGGCCGGCAGTTGGACACCAGGCAGCCGCTGCTCTGGATTAAGGACTGGCGATCCGCTTCCATGAAGGTGACAGCCGGCAGGCCCCATGGGGACGTTCTTCTCTGTCCCATGATGTCAGTGGGAGTCACCTTCCTCTCGAGGGCACCTGACCAGCCAGAGGATTCATGACGGTGCTGAATACCCTGAAGTCAGGTTTCTGGAGGCTGTCCTGGGTGCTGGGTGCAGTGACAGAGCTGGACTTCCCAGGGAAGGGCTGGACGCCTGGGTCCACCCAGAAGCCACCTGGGGGAAAGGCCTGGCCATCTGCCCCAGAAAATCAGGCTGACTGCAAGCCTTGTGGAGGACAGCTCTCCTGGGATACAAGCGGGTGAAGTCACTGTGAGTTGATTCAACAGCAACTGGCTGTTGCTGTCAGACTGGTGACGTGGTCATCCGTCATCGGAAGGAGCCTTGCAGGTGACCGGCTGTCCGTCTTTGGAAGGAGCCTTGCAGGTGACCGGCTGTCCGTCATCGGAAGGAGCCTTGCAGGTGACCGGCTGTCCGTCTTTGGAAGGAGCCTTGCAGGTGACCGGCTGTCCGTCTTTGGAAGGAGCCTTGCAGGTGACCGGCTGTCCATCTTTGGAGGACTCTCTTGCAGGAGACCCGGTTGAACGTCTCTGAGATGAGGAACAACCCACCGTGCCACATTCAGGCACGCTGCTAGCACAGCCCTTAGTTACTCACTAAAAGTCTGTGGTTTATAAAGATCACAGCCTACAAAAGACCACGGGACAATTCTACAGTGTCCCACGGGGTCACTGTGAGTCAGAACTGTCTGGTCAGCATGCTTGGCCGTGGCAACAGAGAGAAACTGCAGGCTCTTCAGGGCTGCGACCTCTCTGAAACAGATCACCAGGCTTTTCTTCTGAGGCACCTCTGGGTCTGCCTGAACTGTGGCTCGTTTAGGTGACGGTCAAGCACGTCACAGTTTGTGCCACACAAGGGACTCCGGGGGATCTAAATTCCACTCTGAAACCACGTGAGGACCGGGGCTCAGAACCACCTCGAAGGGAGCTTTCAGTTGAGAAGAGGAGCCCCAAAACTTGACCTGAAGACACTGTGTTGAAGAACAGACACGTTACACGTGTGTTGATCGCAGCACAGTCCACCATAGCCGAAAGGCGGAGCCAGTCTGTGAAGGGATAAACAGACTGTGATCCGTCCACACCGTGGAACAGTGCGCAGCGATAAACCACTGCGATCGTGGGAAATGCTTCCTAACCCGGCATCGTCTCGAAGACATTTTGCTGAGTGAAGTCAGTCACAGAAGGACAAAGAGTGTATGGGACCACTGTTATCAGGACTCAAGGGCAGGTTTAAACACCAAAGAAAATAATCTCTGAGGTTTGCAAGGGTGGGGAGGGAAGATGAGGGGTGTTCATTCACTCACGTGCCAACAGACAAGAATCGTTTCAGGTGAAGGGAGGAAGGACCTGTAGCAGAAGGGAGGTCAGCACCGCTGGGAGAAACCAGAAGGGGAGAGGTTTCCTGAAGACAATCAGACACTTCCCAGGACGGAGCAGCAGGGGCAGGGGTCTGGGGACCGTGATTTCAGGGGACATCTAAGTCAGCTGGCATAAGAAAGTTGTGATAAGAAACTGTTCTGAATCCTACTTTGGTGAGTGGCATCGGGGTTCTTAGAGGCTAGCAAGCTGACAGCTAAGTAGCATCCCGTGCCCCAAGAGGCCTGGGGCAGAAGAGAACGAAAGCCATCAAACACCTAAGGAAAACACAAGCCCCAGTGACAGAAAGGACCACGTAATCCAGAGATGACACCACTGTGAGACCAGAAGAACTAGATGGTGCCCGGCCACCGCCTAAGACTGCCCTGACCAGAAACTCCGCATAGGGGTCCCCGGCAGAGCGAGAGGACAGCGGGTGTGCAGAACGAGAGCTCTAGGGAGAAGACCACACTGGATGGTCTGATGACTCGGGGGTCCCCAGAAGATGTGCTTCCCAACTGAAACCATTCCCAAAGCCGAGTCTTCAGAGAAAGATTGGACTAGACCATAGGACACAAAACGATTCTGGTGACGAGTGTCCTTCTTGGCTTAAACAGATACAGGAGTCAAACAGGGCAGGTGCTGTCCAGAGGCGAGATGAGAGGGTGGAGGGGACAGGTGCTGGTTGAATGGACACGGAGCCCACGGGGTGTACAGGAGGGGGCGCCGTCACAGGGCGGGCAGAACGGCTGAGGTCCTCCCGTTGGGAAGCTGGGCGCCCACGTCAGCGCCGAGCCAGCCCTTCCGAGCCGTTTGTCTGGGACGAGCTCAGGAACTCCGTCGTCAGGCCTCACACGACGGCTCCAACGGCCGCTCCGGGAGAAGAGCTCCAGGATTGCTCGGAAGGCTGGACGGGGCGCTGGTGTCAGTTCACAGCTTCCCAAGGCGAGGACGTGCAAGGGGACCCCAGTGACCCTCGGCAGTGAGGCGTGGAGCACTTTCTTCAGGACAAGTTTGCGAACTTCATTGTCCAACCTCGTAGGTATTGAAAAGCAGACTCCCTGGTACGTAGTTTTATCTTAATCATGTCAGAGCGGGTGACAGGTTCACTCGGCAGCAGTATCCGTGTGACCCGGGGTTTCAGGAGCTCCTGGCCCACGCGCCTCCTGACCCCCACCCCCACCATCCTTCGGGACCCTTAAGAGCCAAGTGTTGAAAGGTTGGTCTCCAGACACACACGGTGTAGACTTACTTCAACACCGCAGGCTTTGGGGTTAAGAGCTTACCTTTCAACGCAGGCATCTCCCTCTAAGAGTTTGGGGGGGTGGGGAGCCTTTGCCTTGGGGCTGACCCCGACTCACGGAGCCCCCCGGTGCTTCAGGGTGGAGCTGCAGCCTGCGGGGTTTTTCAGTGGGTGATTCTTAGAGCCAGGTGGCCAGGGCCTTCTTCCCAGGCCCACGTGGGTGGGCACACACCTCGGACCCTCAGTCTGCAACAGATTATCAGACGGTCAGCTGTCTGAATCCACCAGTCACTCCTGGGAAACCCCGTGGGGCAGTCCTAATCTGCTCTTTAGGGGTTCTGTGAGTTAGATCCGTTTCACAGCACTGGTTTTATTTGTCTTGATGTTAGCGCTGCACCCTTCAGAGGCTGCAGAGGTTGGCAGAGGCACTGAATTTATCACAAAACCTGACTTTTTTTTGAACTCTGAGAGAATGCATCCCCAGGGCTGTGAAGTTCCGCTCTGACACAGTGCACAGGAAAAGACACTTGTGGGGGCTGCGGGTAAGCGACAGAAGCTCCAATCGGCCGCCCCCCACCCCGCTCAGGGTCTCCGCTTCCACACCCACTGGCAGCTTCATGAGCAAAAATCCAATCAAAACCAAGCCTGTTTTCTCCGGGTGGGTTCTGCCTGAGGGCAACCCCACGGGGCAGAGCTCCTGGCGGGCGTCCACGGCTGACCACCTGCTTCACGGCCGTGACACCCGACCTGTGGAAAGACAAGCCAGGCACCCACTGGGGAGTCCCCCGTGGGCACAGACGGTGGGGACCCCGGCTGCCAGCCGCTCCGTGGGAGGCTCAAGTCCCCCCAGGAGGCTCAGAGGGAGTCCCGGCTCCTGCTGCTGAAAGACGACTCCTGAACGAGAGGAGGGCTCGTCTGCCTGTCTGTCTGTCCGTCTGTTGGAACTGTCCTCTGTCTGTTACCTGCCACTCACGCTTCTTTCTGCTCTGTTTACCTGTCTATTCAGCTACCCACCCACTCACCTATCTGTTCATCCATCCGTCTGTCTGCTCATCTGTCCACCCACCCACCCATCCATCCACCCATGTGTCCACGCACCCTCCCACCCATCCACCTGTCAACCCACTCATCCATCCACCTGCCCAGCCGCCCACCCAGCCACCCGTCTGTGCCCCCACCCATCTATGACCCCAGCAGCCGTGGAAAGCCCCTGTGTTCAGAAGCCCTTGTGGAACATTTCACGTCGCGGGGCTGGTCGGGGCGGCACCCGCTGACGCTCCCCCAGCACGGCTGGTACTCCCGGTGCAGCGCCCTGGGGTGAAGGGGCAGGGCTGCCCACCACAGCTGCCTTTGGCTCGCAGGACAGAAGGGACCGGCCTCCCCCGCCTCCCGCCCCCATCACGCGCCCACGGCGCCCAGCAGCCTCGCCCTGATTCGGGTCCCCGCCCTGGCGACTCGGGTCCCACTGGCTGTCACCGGGAGTTAGGCCGAGACCTCAACTTTTGCCTCCACTTGGTCCCACGGGCAGCCACCCCGCTGTCCCTCGGTTTCTCCTCTGAAACCTCCGGGCTGCCTCATTGCTGCAGAGTCCTGTGGACAGTGGCGAAGAGCTGGGCTGCTCCCCAAAAAGTCAGTGGTTCAGGCGCTGCTTAGAAACCCTAGGGACAGCTCTACCCTGTCCTGGTGGGTCTCCATGAGTGGGACTGACCCCACGGGAGAAGGTTTGGTTTAGCTGGGTGGCTGACTCACACGTCACGGGGTCTGATCCCATCGCTTGTGAGCACAGCAGGGTGTCTCGGGGGACACCGCGGGGGCCTGTGGAGGGCCATGTCTCCAGGGCACCCCGCGGTGGCTCCCGGATGCCCCCAGCGGCCGTCGGGCGGCAGGAGCCTGCTGAGTAGCACTGCTGGGGGCCATCGAGGAACGCAGCCCAGGGTGACTCCGCCTGGGTCCGCTTGCGGCGGTGCCCATCGGGTTTTCGAGGCTGTGACATTTCAGAAGCAGGCCACCAGGCCCCTTTGGGGTGGCATCTCTGAGTGGGCTGGAACCCCCAGATTTTAGGTGACAGTCACACCCCTCGGCCTGTGTGCCTCCCAGGCTGCGTCACTCCGTGAAGCCTCTTCCCTCACGAAAGCCAAAGCCTCACGGACGCAGGTTAGGATGGGTAGGTCCCACAAGGCTGTCCCCAGGGAGGGCTTTCCCTTCCCTCACGGGGTCCAGAAGCCCACCAGATTTAAAGGCGACGGAGCGGGTCCCTGAGCGACGCCGAGGACCTGCCTCTCCGGTCACCGTCCGTCTCTGCCTTCATCTCTTTGCTTCCCTTTCTAATTTGTCTCCAGATGGTTAATATTTATTGCTCCACATAAAGGAATACGTACTTTGCCGGCCACGGGGATGCTGGCTTCGTTTCATGCAGCGTTCTGCTCTGTCGATGCGGCGAGGGGTTTTTCGCTGTAAACGCAGCAGATCTATTTTCTGAAATATGTAAACCATGAATTTAACACAGTGAGGAGCGCTTACCCCTCAGCCGTTCATCAATGTGTTTAACATCAGCGCTCACCGACCGGGAGATACGACATAACGCATGCAGCCGGGCTGGATTAAATATTGAAACCAAGCAGAGGCATTTAATCAACCTCCAGAGCTGCTTACCCGGCGCCCGGCACGGCGCCCAGCACAGATATTGCCGAAACATGATGAGCCATAAACCGAAAGAGAGAAGATAGCCTGGGTACAAAGTAATAATACTGTAATCAGAATGTATCCACTTTCTGCACAAGACAAATTTGCAGAAAATAATTCCAGACAGATTGCTGTGCCTGGGATCAGCCGTGCTGGTGTCGTGGGCACACGGGGAAGATTGCCTGAGCACCAGTTACAAGAAAAGAGTGCTAATTCTCGAGGAACCCGGAGGAGGGAGGGAGGCCCGGCAGCCTGCTTCCGAAAATCAGGCAGTGGGGACTCTCTGGCTCACAGCAGCCGGAGCCCCAAGTGACCGTGAGATGACACGGGATCTGGCAGTGTTTTTTGGTTCCCTGACCCCTGAGGTTGCTGTGAGTCCGGGGACCGGCTCCTCAGCAGAGCATAAAAGCAGTCACAATAACCTTTGCACAAGGCTGGAGCCCAAGCTTTAGGGGTGACAGTCCTCTCGTCCGAAGCCCTTTCTGCGTGTGACCACGACAGTCATCCTGAGGCCTGCAGACCCGGGCAGGTGACGCTGCGGTCTCACCTGTCTGCTGACCTCGGGACAAGGCTGCAAAGCGCCCGGGGACGCCGGCCGCCAGGTCAGGAGCTGCAGCTCCCCAAGCTGAGGGCTCCTCCCTCCAGGCGGAACCCCGTCGCCTGCAGAGGCTGGCAGCCTTCCTCAGGGCGTCGGAAGCCACGGACGTGGTCCCAGCAGCCGTGTTGTTCGGGGGCAGTGAGTCAGCTCCAGCTCACGGTGACCCCGGGGACCACAGGGCCAAATGCTGCCCGTTCCTATGTTTTCCTCACGATCGCTGTGATGTTTGAGCCCCTGGTCAGAGCAGCTGTGTCGATCCATCTCTTCAGGGGTCTCCTCTTCCTCTTTTTTGCTGACCCTCTACCAGAACCCCTGCTGGTACAGTGGTGAAGGGCTGTGTCTTCTAACCAGCAGGTTGGCAGTTCAAATGCACCAGGCGTTCCTCGGAAACTCAGTGGGGCAGCCGGTCGACTCTGTCCTCCCAGGTTGTCAGGAGCTCGAATCAGTGGCAGTGTTTCTGGAGGGTAGGGGCGTTTTGACCTTACCAAGCCTGGTGTCCCTCTCTGAGGACTAACCCCTTCTGAGAACAGGTTCAAATAACGACAGACAGGGCTTCACCATCCTTGCTTCTAAGAAGCGTTCTCTCTCTACCTCTTCCGAGACAAAGCTGCGCATTCTGACAGCCTGCGGTACGTTCCACAGGCACGGCTAATGCAGAGTGCACATAACAAATCTTTTCATTTCATTAGGCTTTTTGTCCTGCACAAGTATGGAAACCCTTTACGAGGGCTAATCAAAAATGCCTGAATGTCGGAAAACAACGGAGCGTGCCTCGTTGCAAGCTTTTGAAAGTGCAAACGTCTGAGTTCAGTTGGACATCCCAGGCTGGGTTCCTGATGGCGCCTCAGGCTACTTGTTTCCCATTCAGAATCAAACATCCTTGAAGCTGTGAAAGGGTGAGACAGAGGCGTTCTTCTCGAACCAAAGGGACAGAGCTGAGAAAGAGATTCCAGGTGGCTCTCGCCTGCCCTGTCTCAGAAGTCCTCTTTGCACAAAGTGAGGCGGGACACAAGCAGTCAGCGGCCCCTCTCAGGTGACCCCTGTGAAGTCGGGGTCTCAGCTGTCCGCTCAACGTGGCTCAGTCCACCCAAGCCCACCTGGACTAGCAGAGTGGGGGCCAGCCCGCAGGGAGGATGGTTAGAAGGTGCATCGTTGTGGTTGTTGGCTTGGTGAAAACTCACCGGCGATGCACAGAAGGGAACAGCGCCCACCCCAGTGTCGTCTGCACAATCCTCAGTTTCTGTGGGTCCGTCGTTGTGGCTACCGAGTCCACTCTCATGGAGAGTGTTCCTCATTTTCACTGATTCTCTACTTAGCTGACAATCACGGGTGAAGTCATATGCCTCTCCCCCACCCCCCACATATGTGTCAACTTGGCTGAGCCATGATTCTCAGTGGTTTGACAGTTGGGTTATGATGTAGTTGAGTTGCTATGTCATGATGTAGTCATCCTCCGTGTTTGTGACCTGATGTAATTATCCTCCATTTTACACGCTGTGAATCCTACAACACCCACGAGGTAGGTTTAGAATAGGGGACCATGGCCTTATTTAAATCGTCACTCTCACTCACTGTCTGACCTGAAGCTGTTTCCTTGCTTCAGTCACCCCTTTTGTCTTACAAAAGATAAAAAGAGAGAGAAGCAAGCAAAGAGGAACCAGGAGCAGAGCACTTCCTTTGGACCAAAGGTCCCTGCTCTGAGAACCTCCTAGACCACAGGAAGGCGGATGCCAAGGCACAGGGAGGTGTCCACGGAATGCTGGGCCCACAGAGCTTAAAAGGTGATGAAGACTGTCCCCTAGAGCAGACAGAGAGGGAAAGCTTCTCCCTCGAGCTGGCACCCTAAATTCACACTTCTAACCACCTATACTGTGAGAGAAAAAATTTCTGTTTGTTAATGTCACTGTTATGGATTGAATTGTGTGCCCCCCAAAATATGTGTAGCCATGTGGCTGGGCCGTGATTCCCAGTATCTTGTGACTGCCCTCCAGTCTGTGGTTTTCCTGTGCTGTGTGTTAAAAGATTACAGTGGGGCTGTAAATTGTTTCATAGGATCCCCTCCCTGCCCTGCTGTAAAGGGAGTTCCCCTGGGGTACAGCTTGCCCCACCCTTAATCCTTTCAGCCTGCAAGAGATAAAAGGACAGAGAAGCAGGCAGAGAATTGGGAACCTCACACCATCAGGAGAAGAGCGCGTCCTGCAGACCTGAGGTTCCTGTGCCAAGATGCTCCCTGGACAAAGACTGATGCAACACCGGACTTTCCTCCAGAGCCGACAAGAGGAAAGCCTTTCCCTGGAGCAGACACCCTGAATATGGACTTGCAGCCTAGCAGACTGTGTCAGAATAAACCTTCCTTTGTTGAAGCTATCCACTCTGTGGTTTTTCTGTGAGAGCGGACCCAGCCGACTAAAACAGTCACCGCTTTGCAGCATTTGTCTTACAGCGGTGTTAGAGAAGCAAGTCACCAAGCACGATGTCCTTTTCGAGGCCCTGTCCCCTGCTGGTGTGAGACAAAGGGTCGCCCTCCTAGCCTCTAGGGGGCACGCTGGCGGGACTCGTCTCAAGACACAGTGGTTTGTTCTTACGGCATTTCATGCTGTATTCAATTTCTTTGCCTTTTAAAGCTTCAAAGGGGACTTCTACAGCCAGGTTTTCCAGCCGACCGTGTGTTTTCATTGCTCGACGGATGTTTCTATGGGCCTTGATTATGGATCTGAGTACAAGGAAGCCCCTTAACCACCACAGAGGCTTTCACAAAACGTGGTGTTCCCCGTCACGGTTGTCTTTGCTGGCGGCCAGATATCACCTGGTTCTTCTGGTCACGTGTTGGTGCAGTCTCTCATTCACACGCGTCCCTCTGTCTCCTGGAGTTCCTTCCTCTCCTGTCTTTGCTCTCAGTGGTCACCGGTTCTGCGTGAGCTGGGTCAATTTGCTGGACCTCAGATGGCAGCTTGCTAGCTTTTAAGACCCCAGATGCCTTGAGTGGTTGTCTTTTGAGATATAAAGCAAAAGCAAACCCAGTGTCTTCGAGTCAATCCCAATTTACGACCCTTTAGGGCAGAGGAGAACGGCCGCATGGGGTCTCCAGGTGGCACCTGGTGGATTTGAACTGCTGACCTCTTCCGGTGAGCAGCTGTAGTTCTTAACCACTAGGCCACCAGGGTTTCCTTGTGAGATGTAAAAAAGATCAAAGCAGCAAGAAATCAAGCAGAGATGAGGAAGAGAAACGCCAAGCTAGAGAGAGATCTCTCAGCCACCAGGATCCGCAAGCTGAAGAGACAAGGACCTTCCCCTGGAGACCACAGAGATAGATTCCCCCTCGAGCTGGTGCCCTCGATTCTGACTTCTAGCCTCCTAACCTGGGAGCCAATAAATGTGTTTATTAAAAATGTTCCGTGTGGGATTTCTGTTGCAGCCTCACTAGCTAACCAATGCAGCAGCTCTGTGCAGTCTTGTAGGACTCAGAGGTCCAAATAAAGAAGAACAGCCACAGCAAAGCCTGCAAAAGCCAAGCCTTGAAGGCTCTGCCCTGCTTTTCCAAGTCTGGCACATTTTATGCCTTTTCCACGGCTTCGGTCCCTGTGAGATGTTTGTGCTTTCCTTCTCTGACAAGTTTCCAGTGACACAGGTTCCAGCTGCTGCACGCCACACTGTGCGTCACAGAGACTTTCCGGGAGGCGTGTTTACAACATTCGGAGGGGGGACAGAGATGTTAGAGACAGCGCCTTTAAAAACATCTTCCCAGTCGTAGTCTGCAGATTCAGGGAAGTGTGTGTCTGGAAAAGCAGGTATCGATTCTGTTGTTGAAGACGCCTTTAAAGTAAAACTGTGCAGTCTTCTCCTCTTCACACAGTTTTTCAGCGATGCTCCAATCTTTCTATTAGACCAGCAGAGAAACGTTGATAAGGTTTCCCCAACACAAGCTACAAGAGGAAGAACTGGAAGGAGCAGTGCAGAAAATTTCCCTCTGCAAGGTTGTGTGGAAAGATGGATAGAACTGCAAATGAGGAATTTATGAAGTGTAGTCAGCGAGGTTGTTCCAGCCGGGGAGCGGCAGGGATCAGCTTCTCACCAGGAGCCTGTGTGTTGCACTGAACTCTGCTTCTGGGCAGTGACGCCGCGTTCCCTTCCTCCTCTCCCTGCTGGTGCACTGACCGTGTGCACTACAGAGGACAACAGGCCGGGTCTGCTGTCATCTTCGCGATGTTTCCTACATTTGGGCCCTTTGTTGCAGTCGCTGTGTCTCTCCCCGTAAAGACAGCAGCCTCGCAGACCCCATGCCGCAGTTCTGCTTTATCCCCCGGGATTGCTAAGAGCTGCGGTCAGTGGAACGGCCCCCAAAGTTGTACACTGCCACATGGGCCTGCTGTGAGTCAGAACTGACTCACCAGCAATGCGGTTTATATAATTTCAAATACACCATGTGACGGTTACTGGTGTGTCCACTCAGCTGGGCCGTGATTTTCAGTAACTTGGCAGTTACTGAGGATGTAATCACCTCCCCATGACGTCTGATACAATGTAACCACCTCCATGAAGGGATCTGATACAATGTAACCACCTCCAGGATGGGATCTGATACAGTGTGATCCTGTCCACAGTAGGATCTGCTGTGGGTAGCCCATCAGTGAGGAAGGAGTTTCCTGGGATTCGTGGCCTGCGTCTGGCAGAGGTGGACCTTCTGGCGAGGCCTGTGTTCTCTTGCTGGCTCTGGGTCCTGCAGGCGGCCCCTGTTTGTCTGGCCTCCTGTCCTGGGGAGCTGAGTGAGCAGTTCACCTGCCAGGGCCGCGATTCTTCAGCCTGCTCAGCCTGTGAGCCGGACGCTGCTGCCTGCCTCGCTGATCCTGACTTGGCCGGCCCCACAGCTGCGTGAGGCGGGAGAGACCTCCAGCCTGACCCGCCGACTTGGGGTGTTCCAGCCTCGGCCACCGTGTGAATCATTTCCACTGCAGTGGTTTTGCTTCTCTGCAGAACCCCGCTTAAGACAGATGGATAGGCACAGAGAGAGCAAAGAAGCTACGTTGTGCAGACCTACCACCCCGAATAAACGTGCAATTCAGGGCTCTCTCTCCCGCTCTGTTGGGAAACAGAGTCGCTGTTGTGGCTCCCACTGGAGACCTCCCAGCTTCCGAGTCCTTCCCAGAGGCAGCCGTCTCCCGCTGGTATGTGCGGCCGGGGCCTGTCGTAGACTTTAGGGCACATTTATGCATCCATAAACAGCGTGTGTTAGAAATGACACATTGTAGCCCTTCAGTGTAGAAACGATACATTGTAGCCCTTCTGCGCAGAAATGGTACATGGTAGCCCCTCCCTGCAAAAACCAGGCATTGAAACCACTCGCTGTCGCCGTCTCTTCAACAGGCAGCCTTTTTCGCTTTTTCCCTAGATGTATCTATGTTTACACAGATTCAGTTCACCTATTTTAACTGCTACAAACTAATTTTTCACACATCTATGAAATTTGTTTATTTACATTGTATAAACATAACACACTTACATTGTGTAAACACACACTTGCATTGTATAAACACACGCTTACCGTTTATAGGAAGGCCTGCGGGCGCACGGTGAAGAGCCTGGCTGCTCACCAGGAGGTCGGCAGTCGGAACGCACAGACTGTTCCTTGGAAACTGTACGGGGCAGCTCTGTTCTCTGCTGTAAGGTTGCTGTGAGTGAAAATTGGCTGTGTGGCAAAGGGTTTGGTCTGGTTTATGGTTTATATTGTATAAACACACACGTCTGGTTTATGGTTTATGTTGTATACACACACATCCTTGTATATTTTAAGTATAACAAACTTTATGTATATATATAATGGGAGTTTGTTTTAGGCTCTTTTTTTTTTTTTTTTGGTGAGTGCTAGCTAGGAAGTGGGGCCCCAGGGTGCCAAAAACAGTTAATGGCTTGACTACTGGCCAAAATATTGGTCTTTCAAGCCCAATCGCAGATGCCTGGGAAGACAGGTCTGGTGATCTCCTTTCAGAAGTTCAGGGCCTGGAAAACCCAACGTTGCACAGTTCTGCTCTAGCACGCAGCGGCTCGTCATGAGTCAGAATTGACTGACTGACAACTCACAGCAGCAGCAAAGCTAGGAAGAAAGGCCTGGCCATCTGCTTCTGGACAATCCACGAAAACCCTACAGATCACAACAGAGTCTCACGGGACACGCCAGCTTGGCACACATCCTCGGGACCACCCCGTCGCTGGAGGCAGACATCACCCCTGGAGCAGCAGAGGGTCAGCAAGGGCGCGGGGACCCTCGGAGAGACAGCTCCCTGGCTGCAGTGAGAGGCAGGAACGTGCCCGCAATTCTGACAGTGGTCCAGGACCAGGCAACGTCTCGCTCTGTTGGGCACGAGATTACCATCAATTAGAGCGGCAAGTGACGAGCTCAGCGTTACAGATGAAGACACATGGGTCTTGTTTGCACTCTAACGGAAATCGTTCAAAAGACTCAGTGCGGGAAAGATTGCTGATTGTAGCTCACAAGAAGGTAAATCTCTCCGGGATTAGGAGGAGAGGGCATGCAGAGACAGAAAGGGACGCGCTGCCTGAGCGTTGAGGGTGACTTTGCAGGGAGAAACGTCCCTGCTGAGGGCAGGACAGAGGGCTGGATCTAGAGAGGAGACCCCAGGACTCCAGCTGATGGAACTGTGGACCCTGACTCTCTCCATGAGATGCCACACAGAAACAGGAGTGGGGTGCAGGTCAGGAATTCACACGGAGACAGTTTAAAATCTATCCAACGGGACTTGCTGCCAGCCCAGAGCGGAAAGCAGCACCGAAGACAGCTCTTCAGACAGAAGTCGGACTGGACCGCAAGACAGGAGGCGGCCAGAGCAGCTCCCCTGAGAAACGAGATGAGGGGGGACAAGGCTTGGTTGGGTGAGTACGGGGAGCACAGGGCAGAGACGAGCAGTGTGCTGGCCCAGGGCGGGGGGCAGCCAGTGCCGCACAGAGTCCCCCTGTGGCTGCTGTGAGGTCCTGCCGAGGGGGCTGCGGCTCACAGGGACCCCGTGCAGAGGACAGGGAGACGCGCCTGGTCCCGTGCGGTGGCCGCAATCTGTGTGACGCCTGAGCCCACGGCTGAGGCCCCTGTGTCAGTCCGCCCACCGAGGGTCTTCCTCTTTTTCACTGACCCTCCACTCTACCAAGCAGAGGTGTGTGTACAGGGTTTTATATGGCAAATAGACTTGGATTGTAAACTTTCAGATCGTCGCAGTATAAATAAGTGAAGGAATGAATAAATAAATACATAAATAAGTGGATCTGTCTGCAAAAGGCAAACAGAGGTCAGTGTCGAGAAACCGCCCAGTGGCATCGTGTGAATTCCGTGCTTGCTGTGACGCAGCACACTCTGTCCCCCCCCCCGGCACTGTGGTTATTTTAGAACCAAAGCCTCGTCATTTCAGGTCATAAAATCTCCTTCAGGTTAGACCTTGGATCCCGCTTTGGAGGAAAACAGAATCCTCGCTAACCAATTAGCTGCACTGGTGATAGAAAACACGAGCAGCCTGGTTCCCCTATAACACTCTAGATAAATGTCATCTGCTCGTAGCAGAACCTGAAAACAAGACGCGGTTCAGGTGGGTCAGGAGAGCCCGCTGTTGGGAAGCGCTCGCGTGACAGCTTTGCACCTGCAGACACGGCCCAGGTTTCTGGAAACGATCGCGTTAAAGGGGTTCACGCTCGAGCTTTGACCGTCAGGTCTGAGAACTTAATTGTTGTAAGGGCTCCAGGCCTCACCGCTGAAGGACTCCCCGGGGATGCCGGGCACCAACACCAGCGCTTGGTCCACCCTTCAGAGCAGTTTGGGAACTCTTTCTGGAATAGCCGCTGTGCACACTGGCAAGGGGGCAAGTTGTGAAACTTAATCCCATGGTTGTCTGCGAGGGAGTTTGCAGCCAGTAAACAAATCACTGTACTGAAACACCCTCTCTGCCCACCTGATCTGGCCCCAGTGACTTTGCTCATGACTCGAAGACAAAGGAAATACTGAAAGGAAGACACTCCAGTGACATTCAGGGCATCAACCATAACAGGACAACAGCTCTGATGGCCGTTCCAAAAAATAGAGTTCCAAAACGGCTTTGAAGGGTGGACTAGGCGCCAGTGTGAGTGCCCAGCTTCCCAAGGGGAGGACATGCAAGGTGACCACGGTGACACCCAGCCGTGAGGCATGAAGCTCTGTTACTAGGATGAGTTTGCAAACTTAATTGTCAGACCGTGTATACTTTTTGTCACACACCAGCGTGACCCCAGCAGCAGGCCTTAAACTCCAGGGCATTCACCTTCTGTCCCTGGAAGCCTTCCAGCCGATGGTAGAAAAGCTTCTGGGGCTGGGCCACCAGGGGATTCACTGGCTTCCCCTGAGTGGTTCCTCTTTCAGCATCATCCCAGGCAGCACGGCACTGTTTATTGACCAGATGTTATTAAAAGCACCCCAGATGTTATTAGCTAGATGAAAAAACAAAGCTGCTTTTGAAATGCAACCGTTCTGCAAATTTTCAGAAACTCAACAACCTCAGAAAGAGAATAACACATCATCAAACATTCAGAGAAATTTAATTCTAGGTTGTGAATAAAATAGTCTGTTGTCCCCCCCCCCCAGGGAGAGCCCTTAAAATTGTCCCCCAGTTCCCAGCAACTTGTGGTAAACTCCCCGATGGAAAACATTCCCAGGAGAAGAAGAGGAAGGCAGAGTATTGTCTTGGGGGTTAAATTTCCTTGGGGGGTGGGGGGTGTTCCAGGAAACCTTTGAAATATCCCCCAAAGGACTGATGGGCCACATGCTGAGAATGATTTGTTATGTGATATAAAATTACTGTGACATCAAGAGGAAAGAAAATGGGCACAGGAAATCATTTTCAGTGATTACAATTCTATCTGTCCATCACAAATTAAGAGAAAATTATAAATATAAAAAAATCAGGGTCAGAAGAGGGAACCAAAGCAATTTCTGGTTTCATCGCGTCTCTCTCCCATCCCAGCCTCCCTCCAGAAAGCTCAGGGCTGAGGAAGTGCGCAGGGGAACGCAACCAGCCAGGGTGAATTTGATCTCCCTTTTGGGGTTCCGGGAAGGGGCTTCACAAACCCAGCGAGGGCACACAAATTAGCCCTAATTACATCTTGTTTGCTGTGGCCGTTCAAACAGCGACTTGTCTAATGAGCTCCAAGAGCCAGCGGTTACAGGCAGCGGGTACGCACAGGGCAGCGGGCCATGTCCTCGGTCTAAGGGCCGTGGGTGTCCTCTCCGTCCCCTGGCGCTGCTGTCACAGAGAGGCCCCAGGTGGATGGCTTTTACAAACAGAAATTTGTTCTCTCACACCCTAGGAGGCTACAAGTCCACATTTAGGACCTGAGCTCCAGGAGAAGGCTCTCACTCCCTGGGTTCCGGAGGAAGCTCTCGCCGTCTGTCTCCCAGGTGCAGGAGCTTCTCAGGCAGCAACACTGCAGATCCGAGGTGGGGACTACGCGCTCTGGGCTGTTTTGGGGGTGGGATGAGGTGTCTGTGCTCACCTCACTCTTTTACATCTCAAAAGAGGTTGGCTAAAGACACCATGTGACGTTGTAGACTTCCTCAACATAACTGTCGCTAATCCATCGCATCACATCCTGGTGGGGAGGTTGACAGCACACAGGGAAACCACATCAGGTGGCCCGAGGGTACACCATCGTACAGTACTGGGGATCATGACCAGCCTCGTTGACAGATATTTGGCGGGATCTAATTCAATCCACAGCGGGTGCCAGCCTGGACGACTTCCTTGGAGAGCCAACCATTTCTGCAGTGTCTTCTCCAGAACCTTCTGGTGTCTTCTGGGAGGGGGTGCAGAAAGAAGCTCCTCCTCAGTCCTCCCTCGGAGGCTAGCCTTTCCCACGCTGCAGCCTCCTGCACACTCCGGGGCTCCCCAGCCGCTCAAGCTCCCCCTCACAGTGCTCATCCATCTCTTCCTCTATCTATCCATCCATCACCCCATCCATCTGTTTGCCCATCTGTGTATCTGTACGTCTACCCATCTGTGCCCTGACCTGTCCACCCTCTACCCACCCACCCATCCATCTAGCCACCGATCTGCTGGTCCATCCATCCACACCCCCGTCTATCTGCCAGCACAGCTACGCACCCACCCACTCATCCAGGCCCCCAAGCACTCAATCATCCACCCGCTTATCCGTCCACCCATCCCTCCAACAAGCAGTCATCTGTCCACCTACCCACTCACCTCTTATCCATCCATCCATCCATCCACTCATCCATCTAGCCACCCACCCACCCATCCATCCATCCATCTACTCACCTGTTCATCCACCTACAATCTGTTTCTCCTCCCTTCGCTCCCCGAGAGAGAAAGGAAACCCAGACTCAGGGGATGAAGGGTTCACCAATTCTGGGGGAGATGGCATTCACCATATAGGAGCATGTGGGTGAGATGAGTGGTGTCAAGAGGGCAGGGGCCACAGAGGAGAATCTCCAAAGGCTCTGCACAAAGAAGAAGAATCCTTCATAAAGCTGTATCCTGCACACATCAACTTAAAGAGGAAGATTAAACTAATGACCAGCAATACTGTGTGTGTATGTGTGGGGGGTGGGCAGTTGTGAACCTGTTTTTTGATTCACAGTTCCAGATTCCACAGACATTGGTTCTAAACGGACCTCAGCACTGTAACTGCTTATAAACAGGAAACATCCTGTTGGTGTTTATGCTGGTTACTGTTATGTGTCAACTTGGCTCCACTGTGGTTCTCAGTGGTTTGGCAGATACTGGACAGGACGCTCTTCTGTGATCCAAAGTAATGTAATCACTTTCCACAACGTAACGTCATGGGAAGACCTTCGATAGTGTAATGTAATGTAATATAATCACTTTACACAATGTACATAGTGTGAAGACCTTCCTTAATATAATGTAATGTAATCAGTTTCCATAGTTTCCATGATGTAACGTAATGACTTCCCATAATGTAATGTGATGTGAAGACCTTCTGTAATGTAATGTAATGACTTTCCATAATGTAATGTAGTGTGAAGACTTTCCACAATGTGATTGAATGTAATGTGATGACTTTCCATTATGTGGTGTAATCACCCTCCATGATGAGCAGCCCTTGGATAACCAAAATCTCAGCCGTTCAAATCCACCAGCTGTTCCTTGGAAACCCCACAGGGCAGCTCTCCTCTGTTCTCTAGGGTCACCACGAGTTTGGAACCAACTTGATGGCAATGGGTTTGGCTTTGTTAGTTTGTTTTTTGTGCTGTGATACAATGTAATCACATTCCACGATGTGATCGGATGCAGGCAGCCAATCAGCTGAAAGGGGAGATTTCCCAGGGGACGGTCTGCCCCCAGTTTATAAACAGATGTTCCAGCAAAGCTCGCTCGCTCTGAGCCCTGCACCTCTCTAATCACCTGACTTCTTGTTCCTGGGACATAAGTGGGTAGAAATCTCTATACTGCTGCCAGACCTGCAGGTGTGGGACACAGCATTCTTTGCCATCCCGTAAGCCAGCAGAGGCCACCAGCCTGCTGACCAGCTCACACGTTTGGGCCTTGTCAGCACTGACGAGTCCTTGAGTTATTTCATTGAAGGAAATCTCTCTGCCACACTGCCTCTCTGTCTGTGTACACACACACACACACACACACACACACATCAGTGATTTTGCTTCTTAGAAAAGTCAAGACAGTGTTTGTTATAAAATCCCCACCAGTGAGGCAGTATGCAGAATTTCACAAGATTTATTTTAAAGCACCTGGGGAAGCCCCTTAAGCAATGCAGAGACAATGTTGCTCACTCTCTGGGATTCAGGGGAGACCTTCCTGATGCACTGTGAAAGCCCGCCCATTCACATTCCCCTGCAGCCACTGGCGGTGGCAGAAAGCACTGGCCGTTCCCAGCGTGGAGATCTTTCTGTTGGCTGTGCCAGAGAAACACCTTCCCCTTCTCCCAGGAGGTGACGGGTGCTGTGTCTAGGGTGCAGGGAGCTTGGCAAGTCTGCCTGCAGCCCCCGGTGAGGGAGAAGGAAGAGAGACAGCCTTCAGCACAGGGGGTTGGACGTCTCACATTGTCCCATCCCGGACTGACTTTCCCCTTTCTCCTCTGGAAATCTTCACCTCTGGAGGTCCTCACATAAACATGCCACCTACCTGTCATACTGGGTCTGTCATGTGTAGTATGGTGGTGGCTTGCGTGTGGCTTTGGTGCTGGAAGCCAAGCCACCGGAATTTCAAACACCAGCAGGGTCACGCACGGTGGAAGGGTTCCAATGGGACTTCCAGACCAAGAGAGACCAGGAAGAAACGGCTGGCAAACTGATGGCGAACATCAGCCCTGGGACTCCCAATAGAATGCAGTCTGGTGCAGCACTGGAAGATGAGCCCCTGAGCTCGGGGGGCTCTCAGGGTACACTGAGACCATAACCATGGACTAGAGCCTCCTGACAATTATGCGGACGGCCCAGGGTCGGGCATTCATTCTGCGGTGGACGGGGTCACCGTGAGTCTGAGTGACCTGGAGGGCAGCTAATGACCACACCGTTCGTCCAATTTCCTGAAATGCCCACAGCAGGGTCACTCCTGTGGGCAGCTTTCAGTAGAGATTCTGGACTAAGACAGACTAGGAAGAAGGGCCTGGCAATCTAGGCCCCAAACTCAGCCTCTGGAAAGCCCATGGGTCCTCGCAGAAGGTGATCTGGTCAAGGACTTGAAGGGGATCCCTCAGGGCTGGAAGGTGCTCGAAATACACAGAGGCAGCAACCACGGACTCAGACAGGCCCATGGCCTTGAAGATGGCACAAGACCGGGCAGCGCATCACTGACGCACACACGGGGTGGCCCCTCACTGCAGCCAGCGTCACGGCCACCAGCGGTGACATCACTGGTCAAGAGGATGCTGGCTCAGCTGCAGCAGGAATTAGGGTCCCTGGTGAGGTTAATGAACCAAAACCAGACCCACCGCCACTGAGTCAATTCTGACTCACAGCAACCCTACAGGATGGAGTAGAATTGCCCCATAGGGCTTGCAAGGAGGGCCTGGGGCACATGAACTGCCAGTCCTCTGGTTAGCAGCTTTAACAGTAACCCCTGAACCACCAGGGTTTCCAGTAGGCTTAAAGCTGTAGAAAAAAACTGTCATTGCTAACTTCCCCTCTGACCAGCACTCATAAAGCTTTTGAGATTGTTTTCCCAGGACCTAAAGCTGTTCTTCTTGATCAATGCCCAAACACCGGGATGGCAATTTACAGCCTGCTGCCCAGATCAGCATCACAGCTGACCCGGATAGCGACACCTCATTGCCTCACACCTGGAACCTATTTCTCCCCTTCTTTCCTTAAACCCTCCTATAAAACCTGCTGGCAGGCTCTGAGACGTTAAGATGGTTTTTAGGGTATTAACCCGCTTCTTCTCAGCTTGCCAGAAATCTGAATAAAGTGCACTTGAAAGATCCAACCCCTGTCTCTGCCAGTTGGTTTAGTAGTGACAGGCAGCATGGCTCCGTGACCAGATTCTCCCGGAAACATCTCCACCTGGTTGCCCCAGGAGAGGACAAGACCCTGGCAGCTGGCGTGGTTCACTGGAAGTTTACAAAGTCCTTCTGTGCAAGGGAGAAGGTGCCACTCCTCCTGGGTGGCTGGAGGCTGCTGAGCAGCTCCCACCTGTCTCTTGTATCTCATTTCCTCCTTTTGATCATTTTTCTGCAGATCCTGTGTTCTGTTCTCAGGTCCGTTTCCAAGAAGCTGAAGATCTCTCCTGCTCCTAATTCATTCATCAAGATGATCAAACCTTGATCCACGTTGAGTTGTTAATGAAACTACAGCCCAACTCGGGGTCCCTATCAGGTAGGCCACCCCTACTCGCTGTCTCCCCGCCTTGACACTAAATCATGAGTGATTATCCCACTGTCCTTGAGTTGTCAGACAGTCACTCTGTAAGGACTCTTACCTTCCTGCGTGCTCCTAGTTTCTTGATGAGACGGTTACGCCAGGGGCTCTGTCAGGTCCTGAAGGAATTCACCAGGAACAGAACTCAGACATTCCTTCTCCTTCTGGGGCTGATTTTCTCGTTGTGAAATAAATACATTTGCCTGACAGGCTTTGGGTGGAAATTCCAAAGAGATGCTTATTACTTAATAACTCATCTGACCAGGCTTATTACTTAATAACTCACCTGACCAGATGCCTGACTAAATAACTGGAAGGTCGTTGGATTTAAAGTGGTCTTTAAGCCAGTATTTAGTTGCTAATGACTCAGGCAAGACCTTCCCCACAAGCTGTCAGCTTGCAGGTTTAACGGCAGCCCTTGGGCAGGGGTCACAGTAGGTGGGCCTGAAGGGTGTTTACCATTTTCTGACCTGTTGTCCCTGTCACCCGTGCTCTGCAGCTGAAGTGGCCCTCCCTGGTGGGGACGCCCAGGTGGTGGATGAGGAAGATGGCTTTGCTCCAGCCACGCTGGCAGGGTGGTGCCGCAGAGGCCACAGGAGAAGGCGGTGTAGAGGAAGAAGCTTCCAGGTTGTGAGTGTCCTCCGCCACCTGGAGAACCGTTACAAAGCTGTCTTCTTAGGTGTTTCTGCGGCTTTGTTGTCCTGGCCATTTGGTGTCACCAAACTGGCTCCAAGAAGAGCAGCTGTGACCAAGTTCTGTGATGGTACACTTCCTGAAAGTCCCAGCAGGTGTAGGGAAGACGGTGCCGTCCCTTGTTTGACAATAGCTTGGCAATGAGACAAAGTCTCATGGACAAGGGGGCCGACGGCACCCTCCAGACACACATGGTGGGATTTAGGCTGGCACAGCTTGTGTCAGTGGTTTCCAAGAAATCCTGAACGTTCAGATAGGAACAACACTTTCGCCTCTGGCTCTTTTAATCACGCACGTTTTGAAGTATTAATCCATTATTCAGTGATAAAAGAAAAACTTAGCTGACAAACCACAAATAGACAGAGAAAACCTAAATGCCCATGGCTCACTGAAAGAACTAAATTGCAGTGTGGATGAAGAATACTGGGTTGACCATGGACTGCCAGAGAAACAAATCGGTCCGCCTTGGAAGATGTACAGCCAGAGTGCTCCTCGGGAGCCAGGATGGAGAGACTTCACCCCACCTACTTAGGACACGTCATCAGGAGGGGCCCGTCCCCGCAGAAGGACATCCTGCTGGGCAGGGGGAGGGTCAGTGAGAAAAAGGGAGACCCTCGGCGAGACGGACGGACACAGCGGCTGCATATTATATCACCTGAAAGTGTTACAGGTGGCTTGATACCAACTACAGGATATTTTGAATCAAGCAAAACTTGAGAGACGTCGGAACCCCGGTGGGTCAGTGGTCAGCGTTCCGTCTGCTCACCCAAAGGCCGGCTGTTCCCACCCGCCAGGCGCTCCTTGGGGACTCCACGGGGCAGCTCCGCTCTGCTCTACCGGGCCACTGTGAGTCAGAATCGACTCGACGGCAGCGGGTTTGGTTTTGGTTTCGTCTGCGCTTGGTTTCTCCTCTTCTGAAGCACCAGCCTGTTTTCAAGGCTGAGGGGGAAAAGCCCACCGGCAGTGAAGATCCAAATGGTGAATTCAGTGACCACCAGCGACCCTTTGGAAACGGCACAGCCGTGCACTGAGTAGTGTCTGCCAGGTGTTTGCCAGGAGAACAGGCCCAAGCCTCCGTCCCACAGCTGGGCCCGCCCTGAAGACCGTCACAGCCAGAGGCAGCGTTTCACGGGGACCCCATTCTGCTTCTCACGGTGGTCTCATTCACACTGGTCCGTGTGGGACTCCAGCCAACAGATGTCCCGTCGCCTCAGGTCACACGACCTCTAACTCATTCCACCGCATTTTAGAATTAATTCAGCTTCCCACAACGTCACCGAAAGGAAGGACGGGCTGTTCCCTTTTCCAGGTCACGGACACAGAGAGGCAGGCAGGGCCCTCTGGGAAGGCTATGCTGACAGTGTGGCCCCCGTGTGTGTGTCACAGCAAAACAGCACACCACACGGCTTTCGGTGTCTCATTTTCTGGAGCTAGATAGCCAGGCCTTTCTTCCGAGGGACGCCGGTGGGGTCTACTCTCCACGCTTTTCTCGATGAGCCGAACATGCTCATCACTTGCACCGTCCAACCCAGGGCTGTTGAGTCAATTCCGACTCACAGCAACCCTACAGACAGAGCAGAACTGCCCCACAGAGTTTCCAAGGGGCGCCTGGCGGATTCGAACTGCCGACCCTTGCGGCGAGCAGAGCACTAACCACTGCACCACCTGGGCTTCTCTGCGCCATTTGGGGCCTCTGAAAGCCAGCTGCTGCCAAGATGAATACAGCTCAGGGCGATCCCGTGTGTGTCCCCTGGGTTTTCAGAGGCTGATTTATCAGTCGATGGCCAGCGCTTTCTTCCAAGGGACCCCCGGTGGGCTCAAACCACTGGCCTTTTGGCCAGCAGCAGAGTCTCACTTAACACCACCCAGTGACCCCTAGTTGAACCCCGTAGTCTCATCTTTTCAGGGGGCACCCAGCACCCCTGGGGCTCCCACAGCCTGCCCGCAGCAGCATCCCCCTGTGAAGCCTTCTCCTCATCTCCCCATCACCTGAGATCCCAGCCACCTCCACTGGCTCTGGGCACCCCGCGGACACGCCAAGTGCAGCAGCCCGTGAGTCCTGCCACCCGTCGGAACTTGTCTCCTCACGGCTGATCACACGGCGCTTTGCCACCACTTGCATTTCTGCTCCAGAAGAGGACGCCCGTGGAGTCTGCCTGTTGCTTTCTTTTTAACTTGAACCCCCTCATCAGGACGCAGCGCCTTTCTCAGCAAGGACAGCCCTCTCGTTCTTTCCAGCGGGGCTTTCCTACCAGCAGGGGCACAGCCCTTTCCAAACACGTCCTCCCAGCTGACAGAAGCCAGCACAATCCGATTCCCGCAGCCCTGGACTCGGGCTCTGTCCTCTATAAACTCAGAGGGAAATAAATCGTATTCCGATGTGTGTGCTTTGGGGGCCCCCCACACAGCTGAAAAATGTATCCACTGAAAACGGAGCCTCAGGAAAGCGAACTGTTGCGTGTAAGACGTTTCTTCTCAGCCGAGTGCAACACCATTGCATAACGACTCTGTGGGGACCATCAATCGCCCTGCGACAGCCTCGGCCCCAGACGCAGCGGACAGCTTGAAGGCCACTTCTCCTCACAGGCCCCCTGCTTTTTGATTTTTTTTCTTCCTCCACCACGGGTCCATAAAATGATGACTGATTGTACATTTCGCTGTGAAATGCCCACACTTCTTTTCAGAATAAAATACAGCCACGGCGGAGCCCGGAAGGTTCTTATCATTCTTGGAAGATGCAGAAAATGAGGGGCGTCTCATAACAAATGGGACTCGGACGACCACATTTTTCCTTGAATTGTCTACAAGGAGTAAGTTAATGGGGCCATGCAAACTAGTTTCTTCTCGTGTGACCTGTGCGTAGCCGACAGCCTGGGTACTTTCTGCAGAGTGCAAAGGACGGGCATTCCGATCGGGAGTCAGCCAGCTTTTGGGGTCCTTGGCTTCCAGGCCCACAGTAAGCGTCAGCATCCTTTAGGGTTTCAAGAGGGTTCGTTTCTTGCTTTCATTCCTTGAACAGTGTTTGCTCTGGGTGCTGGTAGAATCTGGACTTGATGAGCTAAAAAGCAGCCTGGGAATATTTTGAATATTTTTGTATCCTGTTTTACGGTCACAAGGCTTTCTGTTTGAGAGTGACCCCGAAACACAAGTCAGGACCGGGAGGCAATTTGTCCATGAGAAGTCTGTCATGTGAATTCCCAGCGGGACCCCTGACACCACTGTCCTCACACAGCCTTCTGTGTACATGTGATGCCTGAAGACGCCCCCCGAGACCACCCTTCAGCCAAGTACTAGCCGGGACTACAAATCCAGCAGCAACACCCAGAGGAATCTGCTCCTCAGAACAACCAGCGACACAAAATCTAAAAGGCAGAGGGCCCCCAACCAAGGCTGGGAAGGCTGGGGGGACCGGGGCACTGT
The DNA here is from genome assembly GCA_028571685.1 of Heterohyrax brucei. Classification (NCBI taxonomy): domain Eukaryota; kingdom Metazoa; phylum Chordata; class Mammalia; order Hyracoidea; family Procaviidae; genus Heterohyrax; species Heterohyrax brucei. Next base: position 1,074,106 of record CM053166.1, read on the forward strand.
GCTGGGGGGCTCCAGGGAGAGAGCAGGTGAGTGCTGACACTCGGCGGGGGGCTGTAACAGCATCATGGAACCGCAAGAGGGCAAAAATCACTGGCTGGAGAACTAATTTGCCGTGTAAAGTGTCACCTAGCGCACAATCAAATGCCTTTAGAAGGTGAATTCAGAGATGAAACTAGCTCACTCTTTTGGGTTTAGGTTTAGAAACTACAGAGACAGGAGAGTAACAGGTGGTTTCTGGAGAGGTCGCAGCCCAGGCGTGTGCCTGTGCACACATACATGTCTGTGAGTGTGTGTGAGTTTGCTGTATCCGTGTGTGTGCTATGTGCACACAGACATGGATGTGGGTGATCACGCATGTGGGTGTGAGTGTGGTCTATGCGTGCAGAGGGTGTGTGTCTCTGCTTATGTGCTGTGTGTTATGTGTGCATATGTTTGTGTGTGGTGTGTAGTGTGTGTGTGTGCATGTGGAGAGACTGGCATGTGTGTGCTTGTGATGTCTGTGTGTGGTGGCTGTGCACGTGCATGGCGTGTGTGCACACAGTACATGTGTGACGATGTCATGTGTGCTGTGGTGTGTGTGTGTGATGTGTGTTGTGGGCATGTGGTGTATGTGTGATGAGCGTCCACATGAGATGCATGTTGTGTGTGAGGTGCATGATGTGTGTTTGTGTGGTGGGTCTCTGCATGAAGTGTGACTTATACCATGTGTGTGTTGTGTGCATGCGTGTGGCATGTTTGAGGCTCTGTGTGACTGTGTGTGCTGTACGTGTGCGCATGTGGTATATTTGTGTGACTGGGGTGGGTGTACGTGTGTTATGTGTGTGACTGCATGATGTTTACAGGCGGTGTATGTGTGTGACATGTGTGTTCACATGGTGTCTGTGACTGTGTGTGCTGTGTGATGTGTAGTACGATGTGTGTCCATGGTGTGTGTGTGTACATGTGGTGTGTGTACATGTTATGTGTGTGTGCATAACATGTGCATCTGTGAACACATACAGTGTGTGTGTGTGTGAGGACGGACCCCGCAGGCCAGCTGCAGCAGACGCCTCTGCATCTGCGGCGCCCCGGGGAACCCTCCTCCGCCGGGCGATCCGGCCCCCAGAGCCCTCCAAGGGGGAGCCACATACAGAGGTCAAACCACAGCAAGCCTGTTTCTGGGGTTCGCTGCCCAGCTGTGGTCTCGCCGAGACCCACACTAGAATTCCAGGGTGGGCTCCGAGCGATCCCGTGACATCACCCAGGCAGAGGCCCCTCGAAAGGCGAGAGGAAGCACTGAGGGGCAGCGGGCTGACGGCGGCCACGGTGGCATCGTTCAGCAACGGACGGCGAGGACGGCAGCACAGCCTGACGGACGTCATCGACGTCCCTGCAGAAGTCGCGGAAAGGGCGTCGAGTCTGACCAAGATTTAGACAGAAAAAATTTACCTGTCTACCTGGGAAAAAGAAAACACAGATAAAACACATGGCCATCCTGTTCACATGCAGGAAAACAGAGGCGAAGGTGGCCGGTCACTTGTTGTGGTTAGAATGTGACCCCCTCCCACACCCCAGAATGCGTTCAGATCCTAATATCTGACACGTTGGCACACAGAGTCTCTTCAAAGGTCACCGGCTAACACGAGGTCCTGTCTGAGGGGTCTCTGTATTAAAAAGGAGAAGAGACACAGTTGGAGAGATAATAGAGACCGGGGTGACAGACCCCAAGCCCACGGAGGCCTGGGGCCGGCAGGAGCTGGAAGGGACCAGGAGGGCCCTCCGGTAAAGCCTCTGGGGGACAACTGCCCTGCCCGCGGCCAGATCTCAGATTCCGACCCCCAGAGCTGGGCGGGAGTAAGTCCCCAGATCTTAAACCACCTGGTAGGTGACACACACCACTGAAGCTACACCCGCCATCCAAAGGGTCAGCGAATCAAACCCACCAGGCACTCCTTGGAAACTCTATGGGGCGGTTCTGCTCTGTCCTATGGGGTCAACGTGAGGCAGAACCAACTCAGTAGGACAGCGAGTTTAGTTTTGGCTTTCAAGCAAAACTTTGCTTTGTGTCCATTAAAAACCAAACCACAACCATTGCTCTCGAATCGACTCCGACTCACAGAGACCACAGGACGGAGTAGAACTGCCTCATAGGCTTCCAAGGGGCCCTGGGGGTCTGAATTGCTGATGTTTTCGTGAGTGGCCGAGAACTCGGCCCCTGTGTCCCTCAGGTTCTCGGTGTCCATTCGCAGCTATGGGGACGGTGACAGAGAGGCTAGACTGCCCGTGTGTCCAGCAGACAGGAAGTGTCCTAGAGACAGCGTTCAGATGAGAAGCAGCCCTGTCTGCTGGACGCACACGTTCACACGCCTGTTCACAGCTGCAGGCCGCTGTCATCCGTGCACGGCTCCTCCAGGTGACCTGTGTTCTTGTCCTGAGCATGCAGGACGGTGACGGTGGGAACCCCTTCCCCACTGTGGGATCCAGAAACTTCATCTGTGAAGGCTGGGGCCCCCAGGATCACGTCAACACAGGCCCTTGAGTGACTCCCAGGTCACGGCAGGTGACCTGCAACGAAAGGCCAATTAAGTCGGCAATTTATCCTAGAAAAATGGCTCCGTACCTCATAGCCGACTGTGGCCACTTCCCAGCCGCCCCTTGGGGAGCTCTGCATGGACACCAGTCCCTAGTCCACCCTTCAGAGCCACGTTGGAACTCTTTCTGGAACGGCCACTGTGCTCCGTGACAAGGAGGCCAATTTGTGAATTTAACTGGCTAGTCCACGAGGGAGTTCTTAGCCAGGAAAGAAATCACTGTATAGGAACACCCTCCCTACTCACCGGCTGTGGCCCCCAGGGACTTTTCTCTTTACCCGAAGACAGAGGAAACATTGAAAGGGAGGCATTGGGAGAACATTCCGGACTTCGAGGGTCCTATGGCGAGAGCTCCAGTCACCAGCCATTCTAGACAAACTGTTCCAGATCGGGTCTGCAGGGTGGGCTAGGGGCTGACGTCGGTGTCTAGCTTCCCGGGGGACGTTCTGGGAAGGTGCATCTCGTGACGGCCAGCAGAGACGCACGGACCACACGCTCTGGGATGAGTTTGCAAACTTAATTGTCACGCCTTGACAGACGACAGGTTACCGGAAGGTGCCGACATCAGACAACAGGTCTCGGGTCTTTGAAATCTTGTTCTGTAGACACTTTGTTCATGTGGTCACGGGGCTTCCACACCTCTATCTCGGCAAGAACTCAGAAACATTGAAATTACTGTAATAGAACCAGGTTCTACTCAAAAGGGGAAAAAACGCTTAGCTTTTTGTTTTGTCTTTTCATTTCTACCTCCGTGTATTGATGTGTTCAAATATGCTCACAAAACAATCATAACTGAATGGTTTCTGTGTAAATTCTTTCACCTGAATGTGTTTTTCATTATTATATTGACTACATATTAAAATACCATTTTTTTATAGTGAAGAAATATAGAAAGCACACTCTTTTCCGTTTCAAAGTTTCCCACACGTAGGATTCCACTGTATCAGCCGTCACCGAGTCGTGTTCTTTCTGCGCTTTGTCTGCAGGGCCGGGGGTTCCACGTTTCCACACCTCTGTCTTGACACTGACGGTCGGTCGTTAGCTAACTTAGGGGCTCGGGTGGTGTGGATCCGGATGCGCTCGTCTGCTCGTTGGGAGCTTGGAAGTGAGGTGCACCCGGAGGTACCTCGGAAGCAAGGCCTGGCAATCCGCTTCTGAAAACTCAGCCGCCGAGCCGAGCGCAGTTCTCCTCGGACACTCAGGGGGGCGCCGTGAGGAGGAGGGGGCGCCACGGCAGCGGTCGCTGCTGTAACAAAGGAGCGCAAACGCTGGCTTAGCAACAATAGAAACTTAGTGGCTCCCCCTGCTGAGGCCAGAGTCCCGACCAGGGTGCAGGCAGGGCTGGGGTCCCTGCAGAGGCTCTGGGGAGGGTCCTTCCTGGTCACTCCCAGCTCACGGGGGCCCCGGTGTCCCTGGCTCATGGCCACATCACCCCACTCTCTGCTCCATCTTCCCACGCCTTCTGTCTCTGTCTCCTGTCTGTACCAGGTCTCTTGTCTTGGGGTGCAGGGCCCACCCTAATCCAGGAGGATCTCATCTTGAGACCCTCACCTTAGCCACACCTGCAAACTCCACACTTCCCAGCGAGTTCCCATTCGTATAACGTTCTGAATGGACACAGACTTTGGGGTGCACTGCTCGGCTCACTGACAACAGGTGTAAGGAGAAAAAGAGGCTTCAGGGGGCACCGGCCCAGCGTGTCCCCAAGCGAGCCTCGAGGACACGGCTCTGCCAGAGCGACCAGGGCGAGGCGGTCACCTCCTCCAGCTGCGGCTTTTCCTTTCCGTGAAAGAACCCCGAGTAAACAGGGGGTCCCTGCCTGGAGCTGACAGGTCACAGGGTGATGCCAACGGTGAGCGCCGGACTGCCCACTGAAGGGCTGCGTCCCCAGGCTGCCCAGCCGCAGAGAAAAGCCTGGCGACATTGTTCTATGAAGATTAAATTAAAAAAAAAATCACTGTTGTGAAGTTGACTCCGATCGACAGCGACCCTACAGGACAGAGAGCTGCCCCACCGAAGGCCCAGGGGGCAGCTGGTGGGCTCAGACTGCTGAGCTTTGGGGCTAAAAGCCTTAGAACTTAAACCTCTTTGCCATTTAGGCCCCAAAAAGAAGGAACGAAGGAACGAAAAAAAAAGTTCATGCAGCCACCCAAAGGTCACCATCTTCTGAACGAGGGAGGTGGCTGTGGAAGCCCCCAGCCCAACCCCCACCCGCACCCCCGTCTTGCCCCGCGGAGGGACTCTGCGCAGGGCCCGGGCGCCTCGCCCGCCCTCCGTGTGGGGGTCCGGGGGAACCCCGAGAGCCCCTCCATGTGGGGGTCCGGGAGGACCGCCCGCCCTCTGTGTAGGGGTATGGGGGGCCCCGGTCGGCCCCTCCCTGTGGGGGCCCGGGGGAACCCCGAGAGCCCCTCCATGTGGGGGTCCGGGGGGCCCGCCCGCCCTCTGTGTAGGGGTGTGGGGGGCCCCAGTCCGCCCCTCCCTGTCGGGGCCTAGGGGCCCCGGTGTGCCCCTCCGTGTGACTCTGGGGGCCCCGGCCCGCCCCTCCACGTTGGGGCTTGGGGGGCCCAGGCCCGCCCCTCCGTGTGGGGGTCCGGGGGGTCCCGCCCGCCCTCCGTGTGGGGGTCCGGACCTGGAACCCGCCGCAGCCGGGGGGGAAGAGAGAGACCGGGGGAGATCCCACAGCCGCGCTCGCGTCTCCGCAAACGGCTCCAGCGCGCCCATAACCCGGTTTTATGGGGCCTCGAGTCAACATCCGTGAATCTCGCCGGCGGACCTGGGCGCAGTAACCCGCGCACCCCGCTCCCAGCTCCCCCTCCGCGGTGAACGTTCCAAGTCTCAGGCGAGGGCGCCAACTGGAGGGCAGGGCGGCTGGGCTTCTGGGGTGCAGGTGGGGGGCAGGGCTGGGGCCGCCTGGGGGGGCTGGGGGCCGCCTGGGGGGGCTGGGGGCCGCCTGGGGGGGCTGGGGGCCGCCTGGGGGGGCTGGGGGCCGCCTGGGGGGGCTGGGGCCGCCTGGGAGGCTGGGGCTGCCTGAGCGCGGGGGTGCAGGCGGCTCAGGGTTGGAACCCCGGCCCCACGAGGCCTTCCTTGCAGATGGAATTCATGGGCGCGCTGAGGACACGAGCTAGCTGAAGGCAAGTTCGGGTTTTCGTGAAGAAGCCTCTTTCTTAATCGCATTTGTCTGCCTGCCTGCCTGGGCTGCTGGGGAAACGGAGGTGCTCCGAAGGCCCCGGTTCTGACCCTCTCGGGGTCCTGTTCAGGGTCTTTGGTAAAGAGGCCTCCAGACCAAAGCGTGGGCCACAGCGTGGCCACCGCGGCGCTGGGCACAGCGGCCAGAAGGTGCCAACAACCTGCGTGTCCACCAACAGACAAACGGAGGCAGCGGCAGGTCCCTGCACACAGGGGGCGCTCTCGGGGCGAGGGGCTGTTGACTCGGTTCCGACTCATAGTGACCCCGTGAACAGCAGCGGGGAACACTGCCCAGCCCACGACTGTGCCCACCACCGTTTTTATGCTTGAGCCCCCTGTCGAGGCCACTGTGTCAGTCCATCTCCTGGAGGGTCTCCTTCTTTTGTGCAGACCCCCACTCTACCCAGCGTGATGTCCCTCTCCAGGGACCGGTCCCTCCTGATGACAGGTCCAAACTATGTGAGACGCAGTCTCGTGATGTCTGCTTCCAGGGAGCGCTCCGGTTGCCCTTCTTCCAGGACAGACCCGTTGGCTCTCCCGGTGGTCCACGGCCCCCCACGTTCTTCTCCAACACCACAACTCAAAGGCATCGAGGCTTCTTCTCTGCGCCTTGTTCACAGTCCAGCCTCTGGACGTGCACGATGCAGCTGAGAGCGCTGTGGCTTGGGGCAGGCCCACCGTGTCACAAAGGTGGTGACTTTGTGTCCCTCAGCCACCAAGACAAGGGAGGCGCTGGCCTGTGCCACAGCGCAGAAGGAATCTCAAGCGTCACACTGACTGAAAGAAGGAAGACGTAGGGGATCACATGCTGTGTGATCCCGGAGACAGGGAATGCCCGGTTAATAACCCCACCGCGGATGAGTGGATTTCAGCTCAGCACCACCCTACACAAACCGAAAAACCCATTGCCAAGGAGTTGGTTCAAGCTCGTAGCAACCCTCCAGGACAGAGTGGAACCGCCCCACAGAGTTCCCAAGGAGCGCCTGGTGGATCCGAACTGCTGACCTTTTGGGGAGCAGACAGAGCGCTGACCACTGGGAAACCAGGGCACCTTGACATCCAGACCTCCAGGAAGCAGATGAGTGGCTGCAGGAACTGAAGGGGAGACAGACAGGGGAGGAGGGAGTGCTCATGTTTGCGGGGCGAAATGCTTCGGGACTTTGGGGTCTGACAGTTAAGCCCATGCGCTCACTGCTCTCAGCGCTGCAGCCCGCACTGCTGAGCGTCACCACGGTCCCCTTCCAAGTCCTCCCCCAGGGAAGCCGTGCACCAACGCCAGCGCCCAGTCCGCCCTTCAAAGCCATTCTGGAACTCTCTCTGGAATGGCCATTGTCCATGGTGGCACGGTGGCAAGTTCACAAACTTAATCGTCTAGCCGTCTGCGAGGGACTTTTAGCCAGCAAACGAATCACTGTCTTGAAAACACCTCTGTGCTCACCTGATCGGGTCCCCGATGGCTTTTTCCTTTAGCTGAAGATTAAGGGAACACTGAAAGGGAGACATCGGGGTGACAATCAGGACATGCCACATATCCTCGGTGCCGCTGAAACCCACGTCTAAGACAGTTGATTTTGTGGGATGTGAATTTCACCTCCTTTTTAAAAAGAAAAGAAGAAAGGCGTTTGCTGTACCCACTCAGTCAGCGGTAGCGTGTGACTTGCTGACACCGTCCCTGGAGAGAAACGTCGGGCAGGATGAGCTCCCATCAGCTGGGGAAACGAGGCGAGAGTGTGGCGGTTATCGAGGTGGACCCCATAGCTGTGGCTGCCGTCCGGCGGGCATCCTGTTAAACCCTTGGGGTAACCAGATGTGATGGAACTCCACGTGTCTGCAGAGCCCCGGACAGACAGAGAGGAAGCCTGGTGGTGTGGTGCTTCAGCGCTCAGCCGCTAACAGAGAGTTCTGGGGTCTCAGCACAACAGGCGCCCGCAGGTGAGAACAGCTGGAAAGCTGCTTCCATAAATACGACGGGGAAACCCCATGGGGCACTGCTGCCCATCCTACAGGGGGTGAAGAGTCAGAATTTACTTGAATGCTACAGGTTTGCTTAAGCAATGAGAAAAGACGTGAGGAGAAGAGAGAGCAGAAAGACCGAGAGAGAAGGACGGATTTCAGCAGTGAGACTCAAAAGCCTCTCCCCACCCGGGCAGGTTTCTGAAGCTTGGAATCCGAAGACAGGAGAGCTCGGCTTGACTCTGGGGAGCAGGGGTGCCTCTCTTGTGGAAACTTCACCTTCCACGCTGGGGACCTGGTTAGGTTCCTGGCCAGGGGACCCCTGAACGGCCACCGGTCCTCCGCTTGGGGGGCTGACATGGGGCTGGGACGCTGGACAGGTCTCAGAGAGCTTCCTGGGAGCAGAACGAAAGGCCTGGCAACTGGCATCTGAAAATCGGCCCATGGAAACCCTATCAGTGCCGTGGTCTGATCCGCCGCCCCCCGTGGGGGTGGCACAGACTGGCAGCATATCTCATCCCGTTGGGGGAGGCACACGCCAAGCCGGGGGCCGACTGGCAAACTGCGCAGATGGGACTGCAGGCAGCACGGGCTGTGGCTGTTTACTTCCCAGTGGGGACACCGTGGCCCAGGGAACACGCAGAGTGTCACCCGTCAGCCTTACACACAGCAAAAACATGCAGGCTTCAGTAAAACACCTGAGGTGTGTGTACCAAGTCAGCCCCAGACAAACCTGGGTCTCTTAGTATTGAAAAGACTGCACTTGTGAAGATTTCATTTCACTTAGATCTGCTATCAAGACCCAGGGAAGATGCGGCCAGGAAATCAGATCACGTATCGCACCGGGCAGATCTGCGGCAAAGACCCTTTACAGTTTTGTTAAAAAGTCAAAATGTCGCCTTGAAGACTAAGGGGCACCTGACCCAAGTCATGGGGTTGTCAGCCTCACCACAGAAATGCGAAAACTGGACCGTGAACAGGGGAGACGGAAGACAAATTGATGCCTTTGAGCTGGGGCGTCAGTGACAAGTGTTGAATGTCCCACAGACCGCCCGAAGAACCACAGAACCAACCGGAGTGCTCCTTGGAAGCAAGGCTGGCAAGACTGCGTCTCACGTACTTGGTACACGCTGTCAGGAGGGACCCGTCCCTGCAGAAGGACGTCGCTCGTGGTAGAGGGGAGGGTCACTGAGAAAGAGGGGGACCGTCGAGGAGATGGATGAAGACAGTGGCCACCATGAGGGGCTTTAGCGTAAGAACGACTGCAGACGTGGCGCGGGACCGGGCCCCGCTTCGTTTAACTGTACACAGAGTCACCAAGTAGGACCTGTGGGTGCACAAGCCACAGGGCTTTCCCCTCCAGGCAGCCACACACCCGGTCCCTGCACAGCCCTCGGAGAAGTTAGGGTCTCACGCCCCAGGGCCCCTTTATTTTCTGCTTCCTCCCTCCAGCAGGACCACTCGTGTTGGGACTGTCTTGCGGTGGTTGATCGCATCTTGTTTTGCATTTATGACTCCCCCAGATAGGCATCATGGGGGGGCCTGATAAAGGGGTGTTTGTGGGGTTCAGACTGCATTCTAAAGAACATGTTTGTGGACCTAGCTTATCTGAACAAGCCTCGTCTGGAAAAGGAAGTGTGTATCATTAATTTCATGCTGAGAACACTATGTAGCTGCTCACAGGCATCTCTGCAAGGAAAAGGAAAAAAAATCTTAAGTATTATGTAGTTCCAATTAAAGTAGTAAGTAAAAATAAAGAAGTTCATATAAATGGCAAGTTTATAGCAGGGACCTGATTTTTTTTCTTAGGAGGAGGGGAGACGACACGTCTTCGATTCTAAACAGCAGAGATTTTGTTAAATTTCCATCGTTTCGCAGCTAATTCAATCTGAAAAGGTGGAGGGGAGACTTACCAGAAAGGCACTCTCTGTAAACACACTGTTTTGGGGAATAAACCGACCTTTTGTCCAATCTTCTGTGAATTAGGCTGTGTGGGGGGAGACTCCTCTGGATTCCCCACAGGAGCAGACAAGTCAATCAACAATCAGGACGGGAGTTCAAATCCGCTGAAGTCACCCAGAAGGAAGACACCTCGGGGTGACCGAGGGCATGGGCAGGAGAAGTGACCCAGGCAGGACTGGGATGGGGTGCTTCTGTGCACATCTCTTTCTGGCACTGAGAAGGGCACCGGGAGTCAGGGGCTGCGTGGGTCTGGGAGCCCGTGTGCGGCTGCCTCTGGCGCAGAAAGACCCACCGGGAAGCCCCACAAAGAAAACCGATTAGAGGAGAGACGGCCCTTACCTCCCCGACTGACTTCTCATCAGCACCAATGACGGCAGCCATCCTGACGTGCAGTTCACTAAACGGAAATAAAAACACCCAATAAGGGGCCGAGGGGGACCTGTGCCAGGCAGCACATCTTGACCAGGCCACCAAACCCCAATCCAGGCACAGGGGTGGGAGATTAGGGCCAGTCCTGCACCCCTCAGCTCTGGGGGGGAGGTGGGGAGGGCCTAGAGAATCACAACGTCTGGCCCTTAAAATAGTGGGTGCCTGGAGCTGAGCAGGAGGGGAGCGACGTCCCTCTGCCTGCTGCGGTGTGCGTGAAACAGGACCAGAGGACGCGGGGTGTGCGAGCCGGTCACAGAGGACGGATGCTGCCCCCTCCCACCTGCAGGGCAGGGCTAGGGAAGGCAGGACAGAGACCTGGGTTCGTCAGAGGCTGCCAGGGGCTGGGGAGGGTGGGGGACATGGCAGCTTATCCTCAAAGGGCCCTGAGTGTCTGTCTGGGGTGACCAAGAAGTTTAAGAAGTGAATCGGGTTGATGGCTGTGAAACTCAACAGTTGTGAATCCCGCCACCGAATTGTAGAGCTACAAATGCATACCAAGACACATTTTCCGTTTCATGGATTTTACTACAATAGAACGATTCTTTTTAATTTTTTTATTGTGACTGAGTGACAGTTTACAATCCAATTTTCCATCTAAAAGCCCGGGCACCCACCTCTCTGCAGCTCTGTCTGCTCCCCTCACCCTGAGGACGCACGCTCACCCCTTCTGCCCCTCCAGCGTCCGCTCAGCTGGCACCTGTCCCCTCCACTCCACCTGCTCCTCTGCCCTCTGGAGAGACACCGGTGTGACAGCCTCATGCACTCACTAAACCATGAAGCGCCCACACCACAGGCCTCACGCTGTGTCCCCAAGGCCAGTCCATTCTTTGTCTGAAGTATTGACCTCCGTCCTGGCCTCAGCTCTGGGCAGCAGCAAGTCCAGGGACTGTGTTCCCAGGGGACCCTCCAGGCTGTCAGACCATCAGCTTGGAACACAATTGTTTTTAAAGAGTGGATATAAATTGCGAAAAAAACCAAACGCAATTGTGTGATTCCAGCTGAGGGGACAGCAGAACGGCTCGTGGACACTCCCCCACTGCTGTCCTGTCCACCCCAACCTCTTCCCTAGCCCCAGGCTTTGTCCAGCCACATACCCAAGGCCCGTTTCTGGGAGATGGGATGACTGCAGCTGTATTTCCGGAAGGTTCCACGGTGTCCCCGGGGCTGTGTGTGGCCTTTAAATACCCAGCAGGAGGCCATACGTGCACACACCTTTGCTGCCTTTCCAAGAAGGACTTTTGGGACATGTCTGCCCTCCTGACGTTTGGCGGTGCTATTCTGCAGAGCAGGACTCGCACCCCACAGGGGAACAGCTCACCCACCGCAGCATCTCCACAAGCCCTCAATGCTTAGAAGCACCCTGAAGTTTTAAGCCATTACCCAGCTTCTGTTTAATTGCAATTTTGCCTGTGGAGAAGCCGGGAGAATCTCCAGAGACAGCTACGCGATGTCGTCCTTTCGGGCTCCCGAGGGAGCCGGCTTGGAACGCGCCTCCCCTGCGTTCGCAGCGGCTGGGGCCTGCCTTCGCCCAGACTCCCCCTGCTGAGGAAGGGCAGTCGAGGGGGACGCAGCCCTGTGGCTTCTGCAGAAATTGGCACCGGCTGTCTCCCTCCTCCCAGCCCTAAAAGCCCCCGACAGGCTGACAGCCTCAGCACTAAGTGGAAGTGGCGTGGGCCCGTCAGTGCGGGGACACGGTGATGAGCCCTGGCAGGGATCATGGCACCAGCCTGATGAGACCTGATGCCTGGCATTCACACAGACGCCCGGGGAGCCAATTCAGCCTCCGTAGCCCGGGTGTAGGATGAGGGGCAGGTCGGGGAGGGACTTGGGGGACGTGTGTTCCCTCTCTGTCATCTCAGAAAAAGATGGCAAATTGCTGAAACCCTCAGAACACAGCGGCAGTTCGCGGCCTCCCTGCCACGCGGCCTCTCTGAGGGTCTAATGGGTTTCGGATGTGAGTTTCAGACGTGGGCTTCCTCCTCCCCCCGGTGCTGGCCCAGCGGTGAAGGCGGATGGCCGGTGTCCCCAGAGTGGCCAATAGCCCCTCCTCCTCCCCGACTCTCCCAGCAATCTGGCCCCTTAATGAGAACTTTTGCACCGTGGAGAAGCAGCGCTGGCCTTTCTGGGCAGGCGGGGACAGGCCTGGATGCGGCCTCAGCACCGTGACAGGAGTCCTGGGGACCTGAAGACTGGCTGTCAGTGGCCGTGGCAGAAATGGCTTCTGACAAGCTGGAGCTGGATTCCCGCTGTACCCAAACACGGCCCGGCCCCTGCTCCTGAGTTCTGTCTTAACGGCCTAAAATGGACTATGTAGTATCTGAGTGTCTGGGCCCCGTGAGGATTTGGGAAAAGGGAAGCTGGTGTCGGGGGGCAGCTGGAGGGTCCCCGCTAGGTGAGTCAGCTGCCCCGTGGACCACTCAGGTGAGCTGCTGGGCGCTGGGCAGCCGCAGCATCCAGGGGCCTCAGAAAACCAGTCGATGAAGATATTAACAGAAGGCTTCGGGGGGCTTAGCTGCCCACGCATCCCGGGACTCAGGTAGTAAATAAACGAGCAGTTAAAGGGGCAGCTGACACTACCCAGGACCTGCCCAGCTGTGCTGGGAAGAGGGGCTCACGGGGCTTTGGGGTGGGGGACAGAGAGTCTGCCGCCGTAAGTGGGGCGTGGCGGTGGCTTGGGTCTCCCCGTCACGGTTTCATGGCCGTGACTCAGGGCACCCTGTGTGCCGCCTAACAAAACGCAGTCTGGTGCTCTCACGCCGTCAGCACCGCTGGGAGTGCTCCTTCCGACCTGCAGGGTTTCTGACGGCTGTTTAAGTCGATTGCCAGGCATCTCCTCGTGCTCTCTCTTATCTGGAGCGGAGCTGGGACCTGTCCCCGGTGGGCGACCCCGGTGGTGTCTGAAATGCCAGCGATGGACCCTCAGGGTCACGGGGGCCTGCAGCCACCACAGTAGGGCAGGCAGACAGACCGGGAGGCGGTTGGATGGATGGGCAGCCTGGGAGTGGGGAAGTTCACTGCAACACATTTTAAAAGCCCTACATGGTAGCCCACGGCCGTCGATTTGATTCGGACTTAGAGGGCCCTACAGACAGAGCAGAACTGCCCCGTGGAGTGAGTTTCCAAGGAGTGCCTTGTGGTGAGCAGACAGAGGCCCTAACCACAGCACCACCAGGGTTCACACACGCACACGCACACGCACACATCCGGTGTCCACTATGTGTTTCTACCCCCAGAGGCCAAAGTCTGAAAATTCTGAGTTCAGGTACGGCCAAAACACAGAAAGTCACATTAGTTCCTCTTTCTCGTTAAAAATGAATTTGTGTCCTTGTTTTGAAGGGAAGCCTGGCGGGCAGTGGTTGGTGCTGCGCCCGCTAACCGCAGAGGTCGGCGGTACGGACCCACCAGGTGAATTCCCTGAGGAGTTCTGCTCCGTCCTGCAGGCTCACTGGGAGCAGGAGTTGACTGGATGGTGAAAGGCTTGGGTTTTCTGTTGGACAGTCCACGAGGCAGTTGTACCATGCCCTATAGGGCTGCTGTAAGGCAGAACTGACTCAACGGTAGTGGGTTTGGCTTGATACATAGGGGCACCCGGGTAGCCCACTGGCTAAGTGCTAAGGCTGGCAGTTCAAATCCACCAGGCGCTCCTTGGGGCAGGTCTACTCTGTCCCGCAGGGTCACAGTGGGTCGGAGTCGACTCGACAGCTGTGGTTTCTGTGGGTTTTTCTCTCTACAGACACCCTGGTGGAGCAGTGGTTAGCGCTACGACTGCTCTCCAAAAGGTCAGCCGTTCAAATCCACCACCGGGTGCTCCTTGGAAACCCAGTGGGGTGGTTCTACTTTGTCCTGTAGGGTCGCTGTGAGTCAGAATCGACTTGACGGCAGTGCTTTGGGGTTTTCAATGGGGTAGCCAGCTCTCTGAGAGAGACAAATGGCCTCTGGGACTCAGGGGGCCACGCTTTCCGAGTCTGAAAGTGACCGTGTTCCTGGAACTGGCAAGGAGAAGACCACCTCTAACCAGCTGCGGACGGAAGGGAGGAGGCTGCTGAAGAGGAGGAAGTCTCTGAAACACGCAGGCGGGTAGGTAAGCTCAGTCTCCCGGCATTGTTGACGCTGCTGTGGGGGGAGCCCCGGCTGACGGCAACCCCGTGCCAGAGGAACAGAGTTCTGCGTCCAGTCCGTTCCATCCCAAGACTCGCTCTGGGTCAGACCGTGGTGACCCACAGGCTTCTCAGGGGCTGGATTTCCAAAGCCGGTCGTCAGGTCTTTCTGCCTCATCTCTCTTCATCTGGAAGCTTCACTGACCCCTGTGGAACATCTGAACGACCCCCACACCTCCAGGGACAGACGGGCGGACACTGCGTATGAGGGGCCCTGGCTGGGAATTGAACCGGGCTCTCCTGCGTGGAAGGCAAGGGTCTAACCACTGAACCACCGGTGCCGAGTGTGGACTTTGAACACTAGAACGGCGAGGGAGCGTCCCTGCCAGCTTGCACAGGCGCCCCTTCACTTGTAGGCGCTGGCAGCTGTTGGCAAGCCAGTTCCAACTCACAGAGACTCTGCCCACAGCAGAGCAGGGCGCCACGGGTCCCGCGCCACCCCACAACCTGTGTCACCCCGCAGCCCGTTGCTGCAGCCCCTATGTCGGCCCACCTCCTGGAGGGCCTTCTCCCTCTTTTTCTCTGATCCCCCACTTGTCGGTCAGTATTTCCTGGGGCAGGGGCTTGTGTGTTGCTGAGATGCTGGAAGCCGTGAGGTCTTCGGGGACTGAATTGTTCCGAGTCCTGTGCACCTCGTTACTGAACAGCGGTGCGTTCACCTGGGAAGTCTTCCCTTGGGAAGCTGAGCACCCTTCGGAGCCCTCTTGAAACTCTCTCTAGAATATGGCCATTGCACAGCTGGCACAGGGACAAGTTTGTGAGCTCAATTATCTGGTCTGTGAGGGAGTTTTTAGCCAGTCAACAAACCGCTGGGTGGGAATACGCGCCCTCCTCACCTGCTCTTTTTTTCCAGACTGTTTTTCTTGACCCAAAGATGAGGAAACACCGAAAGGAAGACTTTTGGATGACATTTGGGACATCCAGGGTCATACAGTGACAGCTCTGATGGCCATTCCAGAAAAAGAGTTCCAAAACGGCTTTCATAGGTGGGCTAGGTGCTGACCTGGGTGCTCAGCTTCCCAAGGGGAGGACTTGGAGGGGGACCACAGTGACACTCAGCAGTGCGATGTGTGGCACGTTGCCTAGGCTGAGTCCAGGGCCTGAGCTGGCCGTCTTCATGTGCCACGAGGGATCAGACACCAGCAGGGTCACCCACAGGCTTCAGCCGAGCTTACAGACCGAGACGGACAAGGAAGGAGGACTCAGCCGTCCACTTCGGAAAGGAGGGGCCAGTGGAAGCCTTCGGAACAGCAGCACACACTCACCCCTGTTATCGGGAGGGATCAGTCCCCAGAGCAGGAGACCACGCCGAGAAGAAGAGTCCTCTCCAGGGAGCGTCGAGAACCCCCAGACCATGGTAGGTGTGGCCTGAGTGCAGACCCCTGCCTGCCGGGGGGTGGGCAACGGGGTGCAGGCAGGGGTGTGTGCAGGGGGTGTGGACGGGGGTGGGTGCATTTGTGCACGGGTCTGCGGGCAGGGATGTGTGCAGGGGGTGTGTGCAGATGTGTGTGCATGCGTGCAGGGGTGTGTGCACAAAGGGGTGCACAGGGGTGCGTGTGCAGGTGTGGGCAGGGTTGTGTGCAGGGGGTGTGTGCAAGGGTGTGGACAGGGGGTGTGCAGGGGCTGCCTGCAGGCGCATGTGCGTGTAGTCAGGGGTTGCAGACACGGAGTGCACGTAAGGTGGTTTGGTCAGTAGGGTGCGGGAAGGGGATGTGGGCAGGGGGACAGGAGGAGGGTGTAGGCTGGGGGTGCAGGTCAAGGAGGGTGGGCAGGGCTGCAGACAGCGGGAGGGGGTCCGGCTAGTGGTGCTGCAGGAGCTGTTTCCACAGAACCCTGTGTTTTCCCAGCAACACGGCCCCGTCCAGGGAGGAAGTCCGAGAATTCAGGGTACAGGGGCTGCTCTATATGAGCTCTGGGGACACCTCACTGTCCCAGCCAGCCCCAGAGAGGCTGCACAGACTGCCCCTGAGGGGTTGCTGCCCTCCACAACTTCCGGGGTGCCCTCAGCCTGCCCCATGCACCCCACAGGAACCACCTGCACGGCTGGGGCCGGGGGGCTGACCCTGTGCAGCTGCCCGCCCCTCCACCCTCCGGGGTCAGCGGCCCCAGCAGGTGCTTCCCTCCCCTGGCCCCCTGATCTGCAGGCTGCAGGGTCAGAGGTCAGACGTAACAGCGCCAGGCCCCCCGGGGGGCCGGCTTACCAGGTGTTTAATATTATCAGGGCTCATTTGCCAAAGCAGCGACGGAGCGCTCTTGGAGGCCCCGCATAAATTTCCCGAGAGCGGCTTTCGGGGCCGGCCCGAGCGTCCTGCACAGTGGCTGTGGGGCCAACGCTAATTCAAGCCGGCGGGCCAGGCTTCCCCAGAGCCGGCGCACGTGCTTGCTGGCCGGGCCCCGGCAAGAGGGGGTCTCGTTTCCATTTGTGGGAAAATAAGTGCTTGCATATGGTAGCAATAAATAAGCCAAGCCATTAAAATTGTCTCTAATTTAGAGAAAATCTTAATGAAGTCATACCTTGGCCAAGGCAGGCAGAGAAGGAAGTCAGGGAGGAGAAGGCGCCCTATGAAGGGGTTTGCCATGGTGCCGCTCTGTTTCTTTTTCTTTTTTTTATTATAACTGAGTGAAAATGTACATTCCCATATAAATTTACATGCCCCCCTATATGCAGCTTCCACTGCTCTCCCTGTCCGGTGACTGCACACTATTCCTCTCTGCTCCATACATGTCTCATCCTCCCAACAGTCTCCTTCCCCTCCTCTGCGTCCACTCCCCTTCCTCCATCCAGAGGTCAGCAGGATGATATCCTATAGATGTATAGAACCATAAAGTGCATCCAGTATGTGGTCTCTCTGCATTGCCAAGTCCAATCCATTCGTGTCCAAAGAGTGGACCTTCGTTATGATTTATGGGGAAGGGCAGCATCAGGGCCGGGGGCCATGCTCCCAGGAGAACCCCAAAACCGCTTGACCATCAATAGAGGTCTTTTAGTGGACATCTCATGATGCACCTCTTTTTATTCTTGTGTTGCCAGTGAGGCTCCTCTCTGTGAGCTCCGTCATGGCTATCACTGGTGGTGGCCGGGCACCATCCGGTGCTTCCGGTCCCAAGTCGATGTAGGCACCCACTCTTGTGGGTCTCTCTGTCTTCTCGGTTGTCTTTACCGCATGCCATTTTGGCCCTCGGTGAGCATCTGTTCCTGCTGAGTTGGGACCATTTGCTGTGTCCTCGGATGGCAGCTTGGCAGCTTTTGAGACCCCAGACGCCACTCACCAATGTGGGGTGCAGAGAGCTCTCTTAGCCAAATGCTAGTTGTGCCAATTGGCCTGGAATTCGCCTAAGAGCATGGTCCCCCGCCCCCCGCCCCAGCTACTCTATCCTTGCAGTATTGACTTAAGATGGAAGGAGTACTCAAGTTATGCTGAAGTCCACTTAATGTTGTTCTAGTTCCTAATGTGTGCTGTCACCGCTTTCTCCCAACTAGATTTCTAGTAACTATCTAAACTAAACCCTCCCCCCCTTGCCCTCCCTCCCTCCCTCCCCTCCCTTGCAGCTGTCAAAGAGTCTTTTCTTCTATACACAAGTCTGTTTTTGAGGTCTTATCATAGAGGTCTCATACAGTATTTGTCCCTTTGTCACTGACTACTTTCACTCAACATAATGTCTTCCAGTTGAAACCAGGTTAGGAGATGTTTCCTGGAATCATCATTATTCTTTATCACTGCGTAGTGCTCCATTGAGTATATGTACCACAGTTTACCTATCCATTCTTCTGTTGTTGGGCATCTGGGTTGATTCCACCTTTTTGCTATCGTGGACTGTGCTGCGGTAAACATTCTGGTGCATGTGTCCGTTGGTGTGAAAGGCCTTGAATCTGTAGGATATATTCCAAGTAGTGGAATTACTGGGTCAAATGGTATATACACACCCATTTTTTTAAGGAAGCGCCAGATTGCCTTCCAAAGAGGCTGGACCATTTTGCAACACCACCAACAGTGTAGGAGGGTTCCACTTTTTTCACAGCCTCTCCAGCATTTGTTGTTTTGTGTTTTCTGGATCATGGCCAATCTTGTTGGGGTGAGATGGTATCTCATTGTTGTCTTGATTTGAATTTCTTTAATAACTAAAGATCGTGAACATGTTTGCATGCATTTTTTGGCTGCCTGGATCTCCTCTTTAGAGAAATGTCTGTCCATCTCCTTTGCCCATTGCTTAACTGGATGATTTAACTTCTTCTTATTGACATTTTGTAGTATCTTATAGATTATGGAGATCAGTCGTCAGTCTGACATAGAGTTGCCAGATATTTTTTCCCATTCTGTAGGTGGCCTTTTAATTCTATTAATAAAGCCTTTGGATAAGCAAAAGTGTTTGACTCTCAATAGTTCCATTTATCTGTTTTCTCTTCTGTTGATTGTGGTTTGTTTGACAGATTTTGAAGTCTGTCCTCATTGTATATTAAAACTTCCATTGCTGTTCCTACCTTAACTTGGATGAGCGTTATTGTCTTAGATTTGATATTTAGGTGTTTTATCCAGTTGGAGTCGGTTTTTGTATAAGGTGTAAGATATGGATCTTGATTCAGTTTATTGCAGATGGATAACCAATTTTGCCAGCACCATTTGTTGAAGAGACTGTTTTTACCCCAGTTTAATGTCTTAGGGCCTTTGTCGAATATCAACTGTTCATAGGCAGATGGTGTCATCTCTGGGGTCTCAATTCGGTTCCATTGATCAATCTCTCTGTTCTTATACCAGTACCAGGCTGTTTTGAGCACTGTGGCAGTGTAGTATGTTCTAAGGTCGGCTAATGAGAGGCCTCCCAGTGTGTTCTTCTTCTTTAGTAGTACCTTACTTATCCGGGGCTTCTTCCCTTTTCAAACAAAATTGGTGATTTGTTTCTCCATCTCATTAAAAAATGATGCCGGAACTTGTACTGGGATTGCATTATATAAATAAACTGCTTTGGGTAAAATAGACATTTTCACAATGTTGAGTCTTCCTATCCATGAGCAGAGTAGGTTTTTCCATTTATCTAAGTCTCTTTTAGTTTCTTGTAGTAAGGGCTTGTAGTTCTCTTTGTAAAAGTCTGTTGTTTCTCTGGTTAGATTAATTCCTAGGTACTTTATCTCTTTGGGGCTATCGTAAACTGTATTGATTTGATGATTTCTTCATTAACAGTCTCGTGGTTGGTATAAAGGAATCCTACTGATTTACTTGTGTTTATCTTGTATCCTGAGACTTTGCTGAACTCTTCTATCAGTTTGAGTAGTTTACTTATAGATTCTTTGGGGTTCTCTGCATGTACAATCATATCATCTGCAAACAGGGAGATTTTCACTTCTTTTTTGCTGATGCAGGTGCCCTTTATTTCTTGGTCTTGTCTAATTGCTCTGTCTAGAACTTCTAGCACAATGTTGAATAGGGGAGGTGAGAGTGGGCATCCTTGTCTAGTTCCTGATCTCAGGGGAAAGTCTTTCAGTCTGTCTCCATTCAGGATGACGCAGGCAGTTGGCTTTATATAAACGGCCCTTATTGCATTGAGGAATTTTCCGTCTATGCCTGTTTTGCTAAGACTTTTTAGCGTGAATGCGTGTTGGACTTTATCAAATGGCTTTCCTGCATCAATGGACAAAATCAGGTAATTCTGCTCTTTTTTATGTGGTTAATCACATTAATTGTTTTTCCGATGTTGAACCAGCACTGCATCCCTGGTATGAATCCCACTTGGTCATGATGGATTATTTTTTGGATATGTTGTTGTGTTGGCAATAATGTTGTTGAAGATTTTTGCATCTAGATTCATGAGTGATATCGGTCTGTAGTTCTCTTTCGTTGTTGGGTCTTTCCCTGGTTTGGGTAGCAGGATTATGCTGGCTTCATAGAATGAGTTTGGGAGTACTCCATCCCTTTCTATACTGTGGAATAGTCTCAGTAGTATTGGAGAGAACTCTTCTCTAAATGCGTGGTAGAATTCTGCCGTGAAGCCATCTGGGCCTGGGCCTTTTTTGGTTGGCAGTGTTTTGGTGACTTTTTCAATCTCTTTCTTTGTGATAGATTTCTTACGTTGTTTTGCTTCACCTTGTGATAATTTGCGTAGGTGGTATGAATTTAGGTTTTCTAATTTGTTAGAGTACAGTCTTTCATAGCATTCTGTTATGATATTTTTTATTTCTGTGGGATCTGTTGTGACACCTCCCCTCTCGTTTCTAGTTTGATTTATTTGTTTCCTTTCCTGTTTTTGTTTAGTAAGTTTAGCCAGTGGTTTGTCAATTTCATTGATCTTTTTGAAAAACCAGCGTTGGGTCTTTCCAATCTTTTCAATTGTTTTTCTATTCTCTAATTCATTTAGCTCTGCTCTGATCTTTATGATCTCATTTCTTCTGGTGCCCGAGGGGTTCCTCTGTTGTTCTTTTTCTACTTGTTCAAGCTGTAGAGTTAGTTCCTTCATTTGGTTTCTTTCTTCCTTCCAGATATGTGCATTTATGGAGATAAACAGACCTCAGAGCACTGCTTTGGCTGTATCCCATAGGTTCTGGTAGGAAGTGTTTTCGTTCTCACTGGAATCCATGAATTTCTTTATTTCATCCTTGATTTCCTCTATAACCCATGTTTTTTTGAACAAGATGTTGTTCAGTTTCCAAGAGTTCCACTTTCAATCTCTGTTTTTTATGCTATTGATTTCAACTTTGATGGCTTTATGATCTGAGAAGATGCTTTGCAATAATTCAACGGTATGGATTTTGTTGAGCATTGCATTATGGCCTATCACGTGGTCAATTCTGGAGAATGTTCCATGTGCACTGGAGAAGAAGGTGTAGTTGTCTGCTGATGGGTGGAAAGTTCTGTATATATCAATGAGGTTTAGTTGGTTAATTGTGTCAATGAGGTCTTCTGTATCTTTACTGAGCTTTTTTCTAGATGATCTGTCTAGTAATGAGGGTGGAGTGTTAAAGTCTCCCACTATTATTGTGGAGTCATCTAACTCTCTTTTGAGCACAGACAGTGTTTCTTCGACATATTTAGGTGCTCTGACATTAGGTGCATAAATGTTTAATATAGTTAAGTCTTGCTTGTGTACTGAACCTTTCAGCAATAAATAGTGTCCATCTTTGTCCACGATGGTGGATTCGACATTAAAATTGATTTTGTCTGAGATTAGAATTGCCACCCCTGCTCTTCTTTGTTCATTGTTAGCTTAATATATATTCTTCCATCCTTTAATTTTCAGTTTGTTCCTGTCTTTAGGTCTCAAGTGAGTTTCCTGTAGACAACATAAGGATGGCTCTTGTCTTTTGATCCAAGATGTCACTCGATGTCTCTTTACGGGAGCATTCAGTCCATTCACATTCAATGTAATTATTGATAGGTATGTGTTCACTGCTGCCATTGTGAGATGTTCATTTCTGTGTTGATGTTTTCTCTGTTGTTCTTATTAGTCTGCTCTGGGGCATTCTTTTTTGTGAGTTGATTTTTTCACCTTTTTCAGAGCTGGCTTTATAGTTGTTGAGACTCGTGTGTTACATTTCTTGAAATGGTAGGATACGCGTTTGCTGTGCTTTAAGCTGCCCCTATGATTCTGCTTAATGAACTATATATAAACTCAATTTTAATTACTACCAGTCTTGTTTTTTTTTTCCTTAATCTAATGAATTTATGAATTGCCGGTTGTGGAGTCAGGGACGCTGTTAATTCCCTATGTGTTCGGCTCGGCGGTCAGAGAGTGTGTGTTCACCAACAACACACGTTAACTGCCGCTCGTCAGGGCGCTCAGGCCGAGTCCATGTCCTGATGGGACCAAGTCGACGTGGATTCTCTCAAGTGTGGGGTGGACTCCAGCACCCGTGGGTGGTCCCCTGTAACATCCACAAAAATGGAACAAGCCCAGGAGTGTGGACCCTGAGCCCCCTCTGAAGTCAGTGCTGAGGTTTCCTGCTCAGCCACAGACCACACAGGCCCAGAAAAGGAACAGGGGGCTGTGCGGCTCAAGCACGGATCCAAGACGAGCCGGGGGACGAGGAGGAGAAGACAGGAGGGGACAGGAAAGCTGCCGAAGAGAAAGTGGGGGGCTCCGGGTGGAGGAGAGGAGAGAGAGTGATGATGCATTGTTGTGAATGTCACAGAACAGTCTGTGTGTTAACTGAAGGAGAACGGAGTTTGCTCCTAAATCTTGTTGCCAGTAAACGGGGTGGGGGGGAGGCCAGACTACCCGGGCACCCGCTTGGATGTCACACTCTCCTTGGCACCGCGGGATGCACAGTGCCCAAGTTCTACCTGGACACAGTCACCGGGCGGCTGGAAGGGTCTCATCTGGACACAGAGACGCACTGAAGGGAACAGAAAAGCAGGGTTACGGCCCCGCGTGGCCCCAGGTTGAGCCGTTTCCCGGTCTATGTGGGGTAGGGGCGTGCCTGCAGAGAGCGATGTGGCCCCTTGACCACCACGGGTCTCAGCAGCTGAGGGGGGACACAGAGCCCCTCGGCGTGACTCCTGAGGCTTTGGCACCCTCTCTGTGAGGGGAGGCTTAGGCGGGACCCTGCCGTCCCAAAGAATCAGAGTGTCACCAGGCCCCACTGGGTCCCAGCCAGCCTCCAGGCCACCTGGGTGTCACGTGTCCCCGAGTGGCACCGGGCACATTGAGTGAGAAGACGCTGGCTTCCTTCTGTCCTCAGTTGTTTCACCCGCTCGTGTGTGCACTGAACTGTGTCCCTGGAAAAGACGTCCGGAAATCCCAGTCTCTGCAGCTGGGATGGTGACCTTCTCTGGACGGAGGAGGTTTGAGGATCTTATTGGTTGGGTGGGCATGGGGCCACACCGATGACAGTGGGTTCTAACCCCCTCTGGGTGACACCCCAATAAAAGAGGAGAGAAGAAGAAGACTGTGTATGCTGCACTCATGAGCCCCAGAACCCCTGCAGACACCAGAAGCTGAAAAAGACACTTTCTTTCCCTAGAACCTGTGAGGGGAGCCTGGACCAACCACACCTTGATCTCAGACGTGTGGCCTGCAGGACAATGACAGTGCACACTTCTTGTCACCTGCTCCAACAGGCCCAGTCGCAGGCCCTGGGTGGAACCAACAGAGACTGAGCCTGGGTGCTAACAAAAAGGTTCAGGGTTCGAATTCAGCAGGCTGCCCCTCAGAAGACCAGCCTGGCAGTCTGCTCCTGAGACACGAGGGCCTGGGAGCCCTGTGGGCGCAGTTCTGGTCTGACACGTGCGGGGACGCCAAGATTCACCACCGACCGGACCACGCCTGGTTCCTGGTTGAGCCTGGCGTTGAGGGAGAGGACGCCCTTGCTGTGGCTGGCCTTCCTGGTCGGAAAGGAGACTCACACGACTGTGAAGAGAAACACAGACTCAAAACAAAACGCACTCGTGGCCGTCAACTCTATTTCAACTGCCAGCTGCTCTGCAGGACGAAGAACTGCCCCGTAGGGTTTCCAGGGCTGTAAATCCTTACGGGGGAAGACTGCCCCGTCTTTCTCCCAGGGAGCAGCTGGTGGGTGGCCTTTTGGTTTGCAGTGGAGCAATTTAACTGCCACACCACCACGGCTGTCTCTATGATGCAAACCGCTGTAATCCAGTTGATGCTGTCTCCTATCAACCCTAAGGGACAGAAGAGAACTTCCCCATAGGGTTTCCAAGGAGCGTCTGGTGGAATTGAACTGCTGACCCTTTGGAGGCTGATGTAGTTCTTAACCACTGCTCCACCGGGGTTTCCTAGGGTAGCACCCTCTTAATTCTCTTGTGTGTGTGCAGTGAGGAGGCAGCTGTCTGCTGCCCTGACGTCATCTAAGGGTACTAACCGTTTCTTTAAATGTACTTCACTTGTTAGAGCCGTGGTTGCTTTACAGAGAACGGGGCAGAACACAGAGAGCGGGTGCAGCCTTCTCTCTGCAGCTCGGGAGCTTCTGCCTGCTTCCAATACTGACGCACTGTTACCTGGCTTCCAATATTAATACAGTGCCACCTGGAATCCAAAATCGATACACTGTTGCTGGGCTTCCAACATCAATACCTTGGTACTTGGCTTCCAATACCGATACACTGTTGACGGGCTTGCAATACTGATACATTGTTACCTGGCTTCCAGCACTGACACCTTGTTACTAAGAAAAGTCTGCAGTTTACAGGAAGCTTGTGCATGGCTGCTCTGCAGTTGTGTGGTTTTTGACAAGGCCTGATGTCATGTGTCCATCGTGACAGCACCACACCCACAGTTCCAGCTCCCTGAAAAATGCCCTGGGTCCCACCTGTTGAAAGGAGCTATGGTAGTGCAGCGGTTAAGTGCTCACCGGCAAACCAGAAGGTCTGTGTTTCAAACCCAGCTGCCACTCCTTGGGACACAGATGTGGCCGTCTGCTTCTGTAGAGATGACTCCTTTGGGAGCTTTATGGGGCTGTTCTGCTCTGTCTTTTTTGTCCTCTGTCTGTCAAAGGACATTTTAAGCACTCTGGTTCAACTGGAAACCTGAATTCAGCAACCTCCCAGCTCCTGGCCTCTTCCTTCTGGCTCCTGACATCTTTTTCTCATGAGTGAGGGTCCAGTGTGGACCCTTAGGGTATGTTCTCTGCCCTCTGCACAGTGTATGGGCTGCACATGCCCGCCAAGTCCTGCCCAAGACGACACCTTCCTCATGGTGAACCCCGACCTACACCGCACGGGAATGCAGGTCTCCCCAGCCTGGAGGCTGGCACAGCTGGAAATGGCCAAGGAGGGCGGCCCAGGTCGATTTTGTCCAAAGGCCTCCCGGGGATGTGAAATGCTTCCCGTAGCAGGAGAGATGCCATGAGCTGGGCTTTCCACATGTGGCCCTTTATGAATGAAACACGGGTGGCTGAGGAAGCCTGTTTTCCAGCGAGCTCAGCTCTGCGGTCCCATATGCAAACGTCCTTGGTGGTACCCCATCAGGAGGCGGGCGATGGAACACAGGGATGGTGACTTTGAGGAGGGGGCAGAGGGGCCTTTAGAGAAGCTGGGCGGGGGAGGTGGAGAGACCGCAGCAGCGCCTGCCCGCAACAGGTGTTGGTGGAAACGTGGGTGGGTTTGTGTGGACAGAGTCTTTATGGGGCCCTGGGTTCCCCGTACCTCTTAGACTGCCTGTTAAAGTCAGGTTGATATAAACACGAGAGTCGTAAACCGGCGGGGCCCCAGCACCAATTAAAGTCGTGAAAACAAGGAGCTGCCCAGAACCCAGAGCTCCTGGCCCCTGAGAAGGAGGAGGGCAGGGGAGGCCGGCCAGGCGTGGGTCTGAGGGGGAGAAGGGGAAGCCAAGGCTGCCTGCGACACAGGGCTTTACCGCCAGAGGTCAGGCTGGCCCTGAGGAGCTCAGGGGACATCTGAGAGGGGGCTGAGACTGACCGGGTGGCCACCCAGCTGGCCAGGTGGGGGGTGGGGAGGGCACCCAGGCCGAGTGACGGTTGGCCAGGTGGGGGTGTAGGCAGGGTGCCTTGGCTGAGGGACAGTGGGCCACCTGGGGTGTGCCCCAGAGTGTGTCCATCAGGGCTGGGGGGCTGGGAGGGACGCCCATGGCCTCTGGTCCCTGGAGGGTCCCTTTAGAGGTGTGTTTACCAGCTGCACAGAGAAGGAAGAGAGGACAGCCCTCCTGCTCCCACCCTCTCTGTCCCCCGTGCCCCTCAGTCTCCAGTTCCCACTCTGCTGTCTCCCCAACGTCTCATCCCCACCCCTCTCACCCCTACATCCTTACTCTGTACTCGGCACCTCCCCACCTACCTCCGCACCCATCGCAG
This sequence comes from Heterohyrax brucei, assembly GCA_028571685.1. Lineage (NCBI taxonomy): Eukaryota > Metazoa > Chordata > Mammalia > Hyracoidea > Procaviidae > Heterohyrax > Heterohyrax brucei. The sequence continues at coordinate 1,100,112 of CM053166.1, forward strand.
TCCCCCACCTCCCTACACATAACAAACACTGCCCACTCCACCACCCCACCTTCTGGGCCCCTACTTCCCCACCCACCCTGACACCCCTGCCTCCTAGCCCTGCATCCCCACTCCACCGTGCCCACCTCCTCACCCATCCTCAGCTCTCCCATCTCCCCGCCCAGCTCCTTAGAAACAAGGGGGGTGCAAACCTTGCTCCCACATTCTTTCCACATGTTGTCAGGAGGGACCAGTCCCTGGAGAAGGGCGTCCCGCTTGGTCAAGGACAGAGTCAGGGACAAAGAGGACGACCTCTGGGGAGATGGACTGACCCAGCGGCTGTAACCGTTGGCTCTCCGTACATCTCCTGACGTGTGACGGTCAGATGGATGAATCGAAAGATACGTACGTAGATACATAGATAGACAAATAGATACCTAGATGTGTCCAAAAGATACATAGACAGATACACACATAGATAGGTAGATACATGAACACATACACAGGTGGGTACGAAGGTACACAGATGGCTGTGTAGGTAGATACATAGATGCACACGTGGGTACACAGTTACAGAGATACACAGACACACAGATGTAAAGATATGTAGATGGATACATAGCTGTATAAATAGACACATGCATAGATACGTATACAGACACACGGATACACATGCAGATGCATCCATAGCATGTAGGTAGACACACGGATATACACGTAGATTTGTAGGCAGATACACAGACAGACACAGAGGTACACAGGTTGGTTGGTTGGCAGGTAAAACCCACCGACTTCCGGTGACCCCACAGGCCCGAGCAGAACTGCCCCCCGAGCTCCCCCGCAGCGGCTGGCAGACTTGACCTGCTCACACCTTGGTGGTCAGAGAGAGCTCTGACCCACCGCCCCGCGGCAGCTTCGGTCAGCACGCAGACAGACACAAAGGCAGCTTCTCCTGGCAGGCGGGCCTTCATTTTAGGGGACTCGAGGAGTTACCGAGGCCTGGCACCTCGGCTGGTAGAGACGGTGGTTCTGTGTCAGCTGCTGTCTGGCCAGCTGTGGCCTCAGGACAACGCCAACCACCGTGGAAGGAAACGGTGCTCGGTCCTGTGGTGTCTTCGGGGTCACTGGCCAGCCCGAGCCGCGGCCTCTGTGCGTCCTGAGAGCCTTCCAGCCTTGGGGGAGGGGGCTCTCCTCTGTGTCAGACATGCTGTGTGGACACGCAGGGTTTTCACGGGCTGGTGTCCAGCCTTGGACTGCCAGTCCTCTCCCCCAGCCTCGCTCTGGAAACTTACGTGACACCCGTCACCCTGGGTGACCCCACCGGGGTTTGAAATCACGGTGCCCTAGCTCCTTTCTCTGTTTATCAGACAGCGCTCTGCTGTGCCCCATAGAGCCGTCACTGGGTGGTTTTCCTAAGTAGACCACCAGGCGTTTCTTCTGAGTCTTTGTTTGGAAGGTCCACCTTGAGGGACCCCGTTGGGATGTGGCACCCAAGTGCCCTAGCTTCTGTCTCTGCATCAGACGGTATTCTGTAGGGACCTGCAGGGTCTTCCTCTGCTGATTTTTCTAAGTAGACCATGAGGCCCTTCTCCCTTGCCTGCGTCTGGAAGCTGTGGGAAGCCTGTCCACCAGGGGGACCCTGCTGGTACCGGAAAGGTGGGTGAAACAGCTTCCAGCATCACAGCAATACACGGACAGGAGAGGGGGTGCGGCAGGTGGGGTGGAGACACACAGACGTCCAACCTCTGTCATAACGTGCCGGGCGCAGGCTGGGGCTGGGCTCAGGGAGAGCGGGAACCCTCCAGCCCTGCAGGCAGCATCCTGCTGTTGACCCTTCCACTGCCCCCTCTCCCACCTCACAGACACCCATCATCAAACCCCAGCAATGCCACCGTCTAGACTTGGGCAGAGGTGGCTGTCACAGCCAAGAGGTGGACATGTGGAATCAGAGTGGAACTGTGCTGGTTTCTCAACGTAATTTGAGAAATTCAGATTGCCAGGCCTTTCTTCCTCGGCACCTTTGGACAGACTCAAACCTCCAGTCTTTTGGTTAGCAGCTCAGCACTGCTAGTTTTTTTTTATTTTTTTGCATTTTCTTTCCCACATTGCTTTTTTTTAATCACACTTTATATATTTGTTCCTATAATCCACAAATATCATTGAAAACAAAATGTTATCTGAACTTGGTGTAGACATGTGGATATTTTCCTGGAAACTACTGGACACTTGTAGCTGGTTGACGTCCTTGAAATCATACTTTGTTCTTGTCCGTGGTCACCGGGTTGAACCCTGACTCACGGCACCCCCATCTGGGTCCGGGTAGAACTCTGTGCCACAGGGCTTCCAGCGGCCGGCTTTTCAGAAGCAGATTCCCGGGACTCCTCTCCAGACCCGTCTGCGTGGACTGGAAGCCCCAGTCTGCCGATACCAGCTGAGTGCGTTCACCGTCTGCACCACCCGGGAGCCAGCAACTTGAGAGGACATGGGCTCGCCCCTTCTCTCCTGCCCCTCGCGGGTCTCCCCTCCCACCCACCCTGGAGTGTGGACCCAGCTGGGTCTCGGCTCTGAGGGTCTTGGGAGTCGCAGGCAGTCATTTGCACAGAGCTGTGCTGGACGGGCAGGTGGCCCACAACTCCCACGACTCCGGGGAAAGCAAGACTGAACTGCATCAAATTTACACAGAGCCGAAACAGCCGATAGGACAGGGAAATAATACCGTAGAAGCTTAGGGTTTCTGTTCACCCAGAACTAAAACCGTTCCCAAAGCCCACTCTCAAGGCAAAGCTTAGACGAAACCTTAAAGCAGAAAACCACACTTGTGAAGAGCGTGCTTCATAGTTTCAGGGGCAGACGAGGGCAGACAGGCAGCTCCTGTCTGGAGGTGGGCTGGGGAGGCAGAAAGGACCCGAGCTGGGTGGACGGACGTGGGAAATCCAGGGTGGAAAGGAGGAGGGTGCTGTCCCACCGTGGGGACTGCAAATGGGGTCACATAACAATGTGAGTATAATAAAATTATTTTTTTTAAGCAAGAAGTTCACTTAGGCTATAAACACTCACCTGAACAGCACAATTAAAAAAGTAAAAAGTTGGGCGGCAGCGAGTGTAAATCAGTGGTGGTGAGTCCAGGAGACCAGAAGTGCCGAGTGCTGACCCACGGTGATGACCGTCCACTGGCTCGCTGACCCCAGGCGTCAGCCAAACCCAAACCTGTGGCGATTGAGCTGGTTCTGGCTGATTTTGACCTTACGGGAGACAGTAGAACCGCCCCAAGAGGCTCCAAGGCTGTACATTGTGAATGAAGCCACCTGCCAGGTCCTTGTCCTTTGGGGGAGCTAGTGGGTTCCAGAGGCTGACGACTCAGTGGGCAGCTGAGTGTTTAACCGCTGTGCCACCAGCACTAGTTGGAAAACATGGATAAAAAACCCCAAAACCCAGACTCACTGCCTTTAAGTCAATTCTGACTCATAGCGACCCTATACACAGAGCAGACCTGTCCTGCAGAGTTCCCAGGGAGCACCTGGTGGATTGGAACTGCTGGCCTTGTGCTTAGCAGCCACAGCACTTAAGCACTATGCCACCAGGGTTTCCAAAACATAAATAGAAACGGTTAGAGGGAAACGGGTTGGGGGTCTGTGTTATGTTTACCTAAGCCAAAAAGCCAAACCTGCTGCTGTCCAGTGGTTTCTGGCTCATACAGACCCCACAGGACAGAGCAGAACTGCCCCAGAGAGTTCCCAAGGAGCACCTGGAGGATTTGAACTGCCGACCCTTGGGTGAGCAGACGTAGCGCTAACCACTGAGCAACCAGGGTCACCAGGCTCACCTAAGGTGGAATGAAATCAAAAGTAAAAATAAAACCCAAAAAATGTCGGCAGAAAATAGAAGTAATACAACAAAGCCAAAGAGGTCAGAGAAGTAAGTGAGCAGGAAGCTGGGTATACGAGTTGGAGAAAACATTGACAGAGCAATGACGTTTCCTCATGAAACATAAGCCCTTCTCTGATGGGGTTAAAAGCCAGTCAGATTTTCAGAGACACAGGAAAAAAGGCAAACAGAGAATGAATAAAAATAAATCTAAAAGGAAAAGCCAACGTTCCCCATTAAAATCTAAACTAACGGAACAAGGAAAGACTTCAGGGAGAGTTTCCACCCTTGAAATGTTTGGTGTTGGCCTATTTTATGTTGATTCAAGTGAGCAGCGCAAACCAGCAGGCCTGAAGCTTTGGGGGAGCTCGGACAGCAGCCTCGGCCTTGGCGAGAATGCGGGGGAGACCGAAAGAGACGCAGGTGGACGGAGACTTCAGCTGCAGGTGTCACATGGCAAACTGGCCAAAAAATCAAAAGGAGGCACGGTAGATTTAAATTATTGAATAATAATCATCATTTAGTTGAATTTAAGTCATGTGATTTAAATGGTTGGAACCTCTATGGGGCCGTTCTACTCCGTCCTTCAGGGTTGCTGTGAGTCGCAATCCACTCGGTAGGTTTTGAATTTTTATATATACCCCATAAAACGTTTAAAAATTCCAAGCAGGACTATCCTGCACGTCAGGAAGCTGGCCACCTTGGGACAGCGGAGGGTCAGCTAGAGTCCGGCAGATGTGAGACTCAGAGATCGCTCCCTGGGATTTGCAGGAAGCAGAGAGGCCCCAGCCCCCCCGGGAAAAGCTCTTTCTTTACTGCACTGACTATGAAGAGGCGTGTGCTGCTGCTGACAGACAGGCACGAGGAGCTCAGAGGTGGCGAATCTGAGGACGTCACTCAGCCAGCAGGGGTGTGGGTGCTGACACCACCCGTCTCCCAGGCTCCACTCACGGGGACACGCGGGTGTGTGGGAGCCCACGCAGCCTGCTGTGTGGCCTATCACCGGTGTGCGCGTCGGCCTCACAGCTTGTGCGCCACCCTGCTCCCTGGGGAAGCTTGGACATCATGCTGCTGTCACAAAGACACCACAAGGGGGTGGGTTTCCGGAACAGAAACTTGCTTTCTCACAGTCTTGGAGGCCAGCGGACCCTGGAAGCAAAAGAGACAGTGGCAGCTTGAGTCCACCCAGTGGCTCTTGAAGACACAAACCCGGCACTGTGTTCCCGTGAAGACTCCAGCTGGGAAAGCCTTTGGGGCAGGTAAATCCCATCACCCGGCTTTCCTGTGAACTGGAACCGCTTGACAGCACCCGGGAGCAGCCTCTTCACGTCGCACTGACCCGGTGGAACTCTGGTGTGAAACAGGCGGCTGATTTGATCAAGCGTCTGTGGATGGAGGTGGTGAGGGGGGCTGGTCGGGGAGCCACGAGGTTTCTGGTCGCAGGCACGGAGGTGAGGATGGGCGTCGGGCATCTTGCTGAGATTGTCTTTCTGGACCGGTGCCAGCCCGGGACCAGACACACAAGGCGTCTTGGGACAACGGCTGAGGGATCGGTGTGGTGTCTGGTTTCTATTAAGGAACTCGGTGAAACAGAGGCAGAGACGACAGTAACAGTGTATGAGGGCCGCCAATTAGGTTTGCAAAGTCATCCTAGGGAAAGCGCTCGACATCTCATCGCTGAATATCTCTAAGTCACCTCTGAAGGACTCCCCGTGGGAAGCCGTGCACCCCCATCAGCGCACAGTCCACCCCTCAGAGCAATTTTGGAATTCATTTTCCGGAATGTCCATCAGAGCTGTCGTCATATTGCCCTTGATTTCCTGAACATCGTCCGAATATCTTCCTTACAATATTTCCTTTATGTTTGGGTAGAGAAGAAAGTCGCTAGGGGCCAGATCAGGGGAGTAGGGAGGGTGTTGCCTTACCGGGATTTGTTGATTGGGTAAAAACTTCCTCACAGACAACTAAGCAGTTGTGTTCTCATATTTGACATTGTGCACAGCATCCGTTCTAGAAAGAGTTCCCAAGTTGCTTTGAAGGGTGAACGAGGTGCTGGTGTCAGAGCCTGGCTTCCCAACGGGAGGACTTCAAAGGTGGCCACAAAGATGTTCAGCCGGGAGGCACGCAGCACTTAGAACAGTTAGGTTCCTGGACGTCACTGTGAGACCCGGCAGACCAGGGTGGGCCGTGGGCAACAGGAGGGGCCGACACGGCAGACGCAGCGTTGAGCATCAGCAGGAAGACCTCAGGGCAGTCCAGAAAGCAAAGATAGCCAAGGAGAGGAAGTCCACCCAGGGGCACCCGCAAGAAAGTCCTGGTGATCTTCTTGTGATAGAGCAGGCACTGGAAACTGCGTGGCTCACAGTCCCACCCTGGCACACACAGGGTCACCGCAGCTGGGGTCAACGGCATGGCCACGGGCTTCGTTTTAAAGAAACGTCCCTAGATGATACAGTATAATGTGCTTGGCTGCTCTGTCCCAGGCTGGGAGTTCGGGTCCACCCAGAGGCGCCCGCAGAACAAAGACCTGACGATCTCCTGAAGGATCAGCCTCTGGAAATCCTGATCTGACAGCGAGGCGTCCACTGTGGTCCAGCGCCGTCTCCACGGAAACGGATCGGAGGTGATTGGCAGACCCCTTGGCGCCCCCCAGTGGTGAGAGAGGAAAGGAAGGAGAAGAGATGGCACATCACCATGGTAACAGCCATCCTCTTCTCCAACAGGCCCGCACCGTAGTGGTCTGCACTTCCAAGAGGGGTTGTGACTTAACGGTTTGCGCAAAAATTAGAAAATCTTGAGGGCATCCCTTAGACAGGAGAGCTGACCTTGAAGCTCTTTCTCCCAATATTTCTGAACGGGCTTCTCCCTGCGTCTCTGCCCTCGCTTAATAACTCTCTGACTGAGAGACTGTGGTGGGTTCTTTTCAGGAAAGAATCTGAGTCATTTACTGCTGATTTAGCAGAAATACCACCAGCGGATGGCTTTTAAAAAGGAAATTTATTCTGTTCCAGTCCAGTAGGGTACAAGTCCAAATTCAGGGTGTCCACTCCAGGGGACGGCTCCCTCTGCTGGCTCTGGAGGAGGGTCCTTGTCATCAGTCTTCCCCTGGACTGCTTGTGGGGCGCAGGGACTCTGGTCTTCTCCAGAGGAGTGGTCAGCTCCTGGCGTTACTGCTTTCCTGATGGTACGAGACCCCAAGTCTCTGTTAGCTTCTCTCTTGTTTCATATGCCAACAGACTGCCTCAAAGCACAGTGCAGTATTACACACTGAGTCCCACCAACCCAACTGCCACCCACGCCCCCTCCTTAACATCGCAGAGGCAGGGTTTATGGCACAGAGACACATAACACAGGACCGGGACTCACGGCCTAGCCAAACGGCTAGACGTGTTTGGGGGCAGACTTCAATCCATGACAGTATTTTTCTGGCCCCATAAAATCGGATATCTTCCTATCGTCAAGAGCAGGGCACGAAAGAATCTGAGTGACTTTGGCCGTGGCTGGCTGGCACAGATGAGCCCACGAGGAGAAGCAGGAAAATCAGACGGGAAGAGTTTTGACCATTGGTTCGGTGAAGTCGGTGATTCATGTTTGAGGCAGATCAGATGGTTCTGTAAACGCTGGTGACAACCAAGCCTAGCGCTGTGCCTGGAAACACAGTACCCCATTGTTCTTAGAAATGCTGTAAGCGGGTTATAAATTCCATCCCCAGAGTCTTCCTGGTTCTATTGAGAGGAGGCCTGGTTTCACAGTGGTTAGTGCTATGCCTTCTCAGCAGAAGGTCGGCGGTTCAAACCCACCAGGCGCTCCTTGGAAACGCCATGGGGCAGCTCTGCTCTGAACTACAGGTTCGCTATGAATTGGATTCGACCCAACAGCAGTGGGTTTGGTTTTGTAACAGCCCCCGTGTCCACAGTCACAGCGTAAAACGGTGACTCAGCCTGAATTCCCTCCTCCAACCTGTATGAAGTATAAAACCAGAAGACCAAATCCATTGCCACTGAGTCGATTCTGACTCCCAGGGACCCACAGGATGGAGGAGGACCGCCCCGCAGAGCTTCCCAGGAGCACCTGGGGGCTTCGTAATGCGGACCTTCCGGCGAGCAGGCATGGCACTAACCACCGCCCCACCGAGGTTGGCAGAGACATCCATCCCAGCTGGCCTGCAGGTGACTAACCTGCAAGCTGGGTACCAAGGAGCCACCAACGGTTGTTACTGCTGACGCTGGGTGCCGTCGGGTCGATTTTGTCTCGCAGGGACCCGGTGTGACAGGGAGAAACTCCCCGCAGCGTCTCCTGGAACGTCACCTCACAGGAGCAGATGGCCACGTCTTTTCTCCCTCAGAGCAGCGGGTGTCTTTCCACTGCTCACCTTTGGGGGAGCGGGCGAGCCCCAGGACTCCCTGTCACCGAACCCCGTGAGGGAAATCAGCTCCCCAGAATGATGCCCTCGGTCTTTGCTTTCCTCCAGGGAAGTAACTTTTTTGAGAGAAATTGTACGTTATCCTCAATTTGTTTCTTTTCATCCGCCTTGCGTCTGTGGATACACAGTTATATAAATAGCCAATTAGAGAATGCAGATCCATAGGATTTGAGTCTTTATGGAAAGTGGATTTTAAGAGTCTCTGGTTGATTAAAGACTCTTTTTCTTGGAATTGTATAAATCTTTCCAGCACATTACAAATTAATGATTTGCTCTGTTTATTTATGGGTTGTCGTGTAACTCTGTCAATTATTAATGAAGACACTTACTATGGATAAATAATACAATGTCCACCCCATCCCGCCACTAACGCTCTGTGTTGGTACCCTGATAATAACACATGAATCATACAAGAAACGTACAGTCTGCAGCATGCCCTCAGAGCCGGCAAGGGCTGGTTTACCTTCAGACGTTTACGGCAAAGCCTGACAATGCTCGCTGTGGGATCCTACTGGGCTCAGAAGTTGGTGCAGTCGTACGCTTGGGCTCGGCAGGACATTAAACGAAGGTTTGGGGTCAGTTAGAGAACCGTACGTGATGGGCTCGGACACTCCTGCCGTTCCAGGGCAGAGCTGACACACAGACGTTTATGAGGAAGCTGCTCGGCGTGTATGTTTGCGGAAGCGGGACGGTGAAGAAGGGAGACGGGTGAAGGGTGACTGCACCCAAGCCAGGGTCCCAGCGAAGCCTACGGAACCCGTCACGGACCGTGAGGAGGACAAACACATCGGCTGCAGAAGAAACCCAGCCCGAGGGCTGCTCACAGGCCAGGATGGTGGGACCGCGTCTGACATGCTCGGGACACATTGTTAGGGGACACTGGTTGCTTGAAAAGGACAGCCTGGGAGTCACGTAGAGGGTCGGCAGAAATGAGGGACATGCTCCCCAAGATGGATGGATGCCGCGGCGCAACAACAGGCTCAAATGTAGCCGTGACTGTGAATGTGACGTCTGACAAGCCCGTCAACTGAGTTGTTCCAAGTGCTGCACGCCTCGTGGTAGACCGTCACTACGGTCACCTCCCAAGGACTCCTCTCGGGAAGCTGTGCCCGGATGCTGGCGCCTGGCCCACCCTTCAGGGCCGTTAGGGAACTCTTTCTGGAATGGCCACTGTGCACAGTGGCAGGTGACAAGTTTGCCAACTTCATTGTTTAGTTGTCTGTGAGTTGTTAGCCAGTCAACAAATCACTGTGGTGGAACACCGTCCTCGCTCACCTGATCTGTCTCCCAGAGACTTTTCTTTCTTGACCTGAAGACAAAGGAGATGTTGAAAGGGAGACACTGAGATGACATTCAGGACATCAAGGGTAACACAATGACAGCTCTGATGGCCATTCCAGAAAAAGAGTTCCCAAACAGCTTTGAAGGGAGGACTCGGTGCTGGCCTCAGTGCACAGCTTCCCAAGGGGAGGGCTTGGATGGTGAGCACAGTGGTATTCAGCAGGGAGGTGGGGAGCGTTTTCTCTAGGATGAGTTCATGAGCTGAACTGGCAGGCCCTCGCATGGCCCTGGACCAGGAAATGTTTCCTTCTGTTGGGCTCGCCGTGAGCTGGAGCCTCTGTGACAGCCGCATCACAGTCACAGCAGCGACAGCCCAGACACCGTGGGAAGAAGGAGCTGACCTTTGCACCCAAAGAAAACTCACGGCCGCTGAGCAAAGATGGACCATTATTTTCAAATCCAGTCTCCTCCGACAGAGGGAGGTCATGTTTGTCCCTTCCAAAAAGCATCATCCAGAACTTCAGTTCTATGTCTGTTATGCATTGAATTGTGTGCCCCCAAATGTGTGTCAACTTGCCTAGACTGTGATTCCCAGGATGGTGTGATTGTCATCCATTTTGTGTTCTGATGTAATCATCCTCCGTGTTGTAAATCCTCATCTTTGTGGCAGGAATGAGGCAGGATGAGAGGCTGTTATGCTAATGAGGCAGGATGAGAGGCAGTTATGCTAATGAGGAACGAAGAGAGGTAGTTATGCTAATGAGGCAAGGTGAGAGGCAGTTATGCTAATGAGGCAAGGTGAGGCAGTTATGCTAATGAGGCAAGGTGAGAGGCAGTTATGCTAACGAGGCACGAAGAGAGGCAGTTATGCTGATGAGGCTGGACTCCACCAGCAGGATGAAATTGTGTCTCCTGTCGATCTCTTCAGATATAAAAGACAGAAGCTAGCAGAGACGAGAGAGAACTCACACCACCAAGACAGAGGAGCCAGAAGCGGAGCCTGTCCCTGGGACTCAGGATCCCTGAGCTGAGAAGCTCCTAGACCAGGGGAAGACGGACAAGAAGGACCTTCCTCCAGGGCGGACAGACAGACAGCCTTCTCCTGGAGCCGGTGCCCTGGTCAGACTTCTTGTCTCCCAGACAGTGACAGAACGCATTTCTGTTTGCTAAAGCCATCCACCTGTGCTGTCTCTGTGACAGCCGCACTAGGGGACTGAGACTGTGACCGTGGATATAGGATCCATGCGCTGTAAAGGATTCATGGGCGCTGAGTCAGGTTTCCCATGTATCTGCAGACCCAGAGTGTGTCTTCGTCCCAGCCAGCCACTGAGAAGCCTGTATCCCTCATCGGGCGCCATGAATCATGGTTGTTTGGGTGCCCACTGGTATGGTTTTGTTTTTTTAAGGGTGACCCAGAAGTAGGAAATCCTGACAGGGAGGACATCTGGAAAGGGAAATGGCAGTTACCCCAGAAAGGGACAGGACAGCCTCGGCAAGGGCCACCAAACTGGGCCAAGATGTCACTGGAGAAACGCCTGCTGTGGACGCGTGCTGCCTGTCTCTACCAGTGTGCAGGGACAGGGACAGAATCTTTAACAGCACTTTGTTCAGATGGCCAGCGGCCTGAGAAGATGGGGGTTCACCCCCTAAAAACCATCTTTGCTTCTCGTCCAGACTGGCACGTTTTATAGGCAGGTTTAGGGGAGGGAAGGGAGCAGGCATGTGGGTGCTCAGAGGAGAGGGTGGTGGGGAAACAGGGCATCTCTCTTTCCAGATGAGTTGTCCTCGATCTCTAGAGTCTGGTTCACTTGTTTCATGGACTGTGTTGCTTCTCTGCATGAACCAAAAACCAAGCCCATTAGCATGGAGTCGATTCAAACTCATAAAACCCTATGGATGGTAGAACTGCCCGGCAGAACTTCCAAGGAGTGCCTGGAGGATTCAGACTGCTGACCTTTGGGTGAGCAGAGGCAGTGCTAACCATTATACCACCAGGGTTTCTGCCTCTGTGCATCCTGGGTTGCCAATTGGGGTCACTGTCTGGTCAGCATTTGAGAAACAGCCTGAGAAAACAATCTCAAAATCTTCATGAGCACCGGTCAGAAGGGAGCTTGGAATTTCTTTATGCGTCAGCATTCCAAGGGGGAGAAAGGGAGACTAAGCATTAAAAAATAATCTAGCTAAGAATTTTTCTACAGCTATCAACCCTAGCAAAGACAGCCCTTCAAGAAAAGGGCTTGGAGACAGGTATAGCATGTTTATGGGGTACAAAATGTTCTAGAAAGAAAGCAAAGGCCACTCCCTGAGACAGCTTTCAAAGAGACCCCACTGGGGTGACCAGCTGTTGGAGCTTGTGTGTGTGTGTTGGGCTGGTGCCGACACTCACCCCACTTCTTCATCACAATCCAGTGGGGCTCCAGGCCCCCCTCTAGCTCTGCTCTTTCTGCTTGTATCATCTTGGAAGACCTGGTTTCTCCCGCACTAGTACGCTGGTCGGTCGTGTGGGTCTTGCTGTAATTAAAAAAAACTAAATCAGCCCTTCACCTTTGAACAGGAATCCCTGGGCTGCACAAATGGTTAGACACTCTGCCGTTCCCTAAAACGGAACGCTGGGCATCCGAAGCCACCCCGAGCCACCTGGAGGAGAGGCCTGGCAGTCCACTTCCAAACCCACTTCTGAACCCACCCTGGGGCACCTGGAGGAGAGGCCTGGAGGTTCCACTTGAAAACCCTCTGGAATAAATGTCACTGAAAACACCCTAAAGTGAATTGCTGAGAAAGAAGACCCTGTAGGGCCTGGCTCTGACACACCTGGAGGCCCCACGATTTGGAGGGGGCCCCACGGCAACTGCTGTGGTTTCGCAGGTTTGCCTTTGAACAGTAATCATTTCCCCTGTTTTTATACTACAGTCAATTACTAAGGAACAGTGTTTGTCTAGCTCACCAGTGTCTGTGTCAGACAAATTCTTCGAGAATGATGTCTTTTGTTTGTTTTCTCTTTGGAGGATTGGGAAGGTTTACGGTCTGCTTTTCCTTCTCCTCGTGATTTTATTTTTTTGTTTCAAATCGAAATGAAACCTTTTGTTCTTGCTTGATGACGAGTTGATGGTGAATCCCCCCCGACAGGGAGGAAGTCAGACTCCTCCCCTTCCCCCCTTCTTGTCCCCGACTTCTGCTGGTTTTCAGAGAATGTATGAATTGTTTTAAAACAACGTTATAGTTACAGAACACAAGCGCTCTTTGTAACCAGCTCTTTGTTACAGATTTCACTTGTGATGAGGAGGCGCTTTGACAGCGCTCTACGGTCGAGGTTGGTTTTTCTTTACCTTTTTCTTCACTTGCAGTCAAACCAAAGCCGTAGAGGGAATGTTGGTGGAGTGACGTGGTGGAGGTGACGCAGATGGAGAGGACAGAGGGGAGGTGACGTAGGTGACGTGACACACATGGGGAAGACGACGCAGATGAGACGGTGCAGGCAGAGGCGGTACAGCAGGCGGCGGTGGTCCAGGCAGAGGCAGTGGGATTCAGCGGGTGCAGGTAGGGCTGGCGTGGACGGAGAAGGGGTAAATGACACGTGTACACGACACAGGTGGACATGATGGGCAGAGATGACACAGGGAAGCTGCAGGTGCAGACGGCGCAGATCGTACAGGTAAACAGACACGCACCGAGCCGAGTTTGTGTGGGCACAGATGGTACCCACGGATGCTGGTGATACAGATAACAGACGCGTGTGATGCGGACCCAGAGACAGCCCGGCAGGCAGAGCTGACGCAGGCAGAGACGATGGAGTGGGCATGACAGATGGAGGTCATGCAGGTGGAGGTGACGTGGGGTGAAGTGGGGGGCTGATGCAGGCAGGGCGATACGTGGGAAGGTGACCCGGCTGGAGGGGGCTTGGTGGGGCGACATAGGTGGGGTGATGTGTGTGAAGGTGACGGAGGTGGGGTGACATAGGTGGGGGTGACAGAGGTGGGCTGACCCAGGTGGGGGTGGCAGAGGTGACAGCGAGCTAGGTGGCCGTGCAGGGGCTGTGTCCTTGCCAGCTGTCACGGAGCCCACCACAACTCACAGCACCCCTGCGTGTGTCAGAGGAGCCCTGTGCCCCACACAGTTTCCAGGAGCCGATTTCCCAGAAGCAAGTGCCAGGCCTTTCTTCCTAGGTGCCTCTGGCTTGACTTGAACTCGCAGCCCAGGGCACTCAGTTTGCAGCACCCGGGGACACTTTGTTGCTCCCAGTCATTTGTCAGGACCCATACGCTGGTGGGTTGCTTTTTGCTGTCCCTGTTTTCACAAGGGTCTCATCGGCACTTCCTGCCTGGGGCCACCGCTGTCTGGGGCTGTCTTTGTGTGACCTTCACCTGGGTGGATAACTCAGGGGGCCCAGATTCCTGAGTGGGACCTGATTTGGCAAAAGGGTCTTTGCAGATGTAATTAAGGATTTCCATAGGTGATCTTCCTGGATTAAGGTGAGCCCCAAACCCAGGGACAAGTGTCCTTATAGGAAAACAGAAGAAGAGACACAGACATGGGGGTGCAGCCCCGTGAAAACAGAGCAGAGACTGGGGTGATGTAGCCACAAGCCTAGGGAAGCCACAAGCCCACAGGAGCCGGGAGAGAGCAGGAAGGACACCCCTCCCCAATCTTCTGGAGGGAGCCCAGCCCTGCCCACACCTTGATTTCAGGCTCCAGCTCCCAAAACATTAGGGGAGCGTGCCCCACTGACAGCATGAGTGAACTTCTTCTCTGTCAGTAGTGTCTGATGTTTTGGTCACAGCAGCCCAAGGACACTGAGACCCCCCTCGCCTCTGTGAACGGACACAGTCAGAAATACGGTCTTTGCAGATGGAATTAGAGGAAGGGTCTCGAGAAGGGACAGACAGACGCACACACACACACATACACACACACTACACATGTATGCAGATGCATGTGTGTATGTAATGTGTGCACCTCATGTGTATACATGTCACACACATGTCCACACACACATATAAACACCACACAAATGTGTGCACCAGACACACATACACATGCAGGCAGACACATCCCATCTACTCACACACCAGCTACATATGTGCAGTAAACACACATGTGCACATCACAAACACATGTACATGTAAGCACACACCACACACATGCACACCTATCACATCTACACAGGCTCTGCACACATACACACAAGGCAAATAGACACACATCACAGACATGTTCACATGTGTGAACACACACCACACACATATACAAGCCACACATGCTCAAATACATACAACACTTACCTACACACCACTTACATATATACTACCTGCATATACACACACCACAAATACATGTAGGCACGTATAAACACATACCACACACACGCCACACATACAGTCACATACAGATGCCACACCCACCCCAAACATCCATCACACACATACACACACACACCCTACATCTGTACTCACAAACACACGTTCACAATGCACACACCCAGAGACAGACTTTTCCCTCGATCACGCTAGAAAACAATCAGAAGCTGGAGGTGCAGAAGCCCTGGTGGTGCAGTGGTTGGACCCGGGCTACTCATCCAAAGGTCAGGGGTTCAGACCCACTGACCTCTGCTCAGGAGAGAGATGAGCACTCTGCTTCTGTGAGGGGACAGCCTGGGAAGCCCTGGGGGACAGTTCTCCTGGAGGGTCCTAGAGGGTCTCTGGGGGCCAGTTCCCCTCTGTCCTCCAAGGTCTCCAGGAGCAAGAACCAACTCAGTGGCAGTGTATTTTCGATTTGATGTTGAACGTAAGAAGTCTGATGAAGTTGGCGTCCAGACCACGTCCCTGCTGCCGGCCCAGAAAGCCCTGTCCCTGGTCACAAAGCGGCCCCCGCCCTCTGTGAAACCCTCAGGGGAACACTGGCTGCCGGCCTCGAACGCACACTGACCCCCACACCCGCGCCCCGCCGCTTGAGCGGGGAACGCATTCTCTCTCCCTCCCGACGACGTCAGGAGCCGTTGAGGGGTGCTGGGGTGGCCTGTCATCCCCGACGCGGGGCTCCTTCTAATGGGCTGATCTGCATACGGGCTGAATAATTCACTCCCCTAAATTATGGATCAAAGCGCCTCCCAGATCCCATCCTGTTCCGTGACACTGCTGCCTGTCACTCTTGCTGTGTCAGGATGACTCACGGCCTGCACCTCGTCCCCGCCCAGCCCACAGGGCTCAGGATCTCCCAGGCTGGGGAGGCGCCCCGGGGCCTCGGTGAGCGGCCGTGAGGTCTGGGGTGGGGGGCACAGGGCCGCTCACAGACGCCCGCCGAGCGGTGTCGGGGACGGGGAGCATCCTGGACCAGCTCCGGCGACAGCGGCTTCCTCTTTGGTGGGAGGTGGTCATCACCTTCTCGGCGGGCGGCACTGGGTTTCTGTCTGCCCAGCAGCCGCGGGGTGGATGCTGACTCTCGGTGACTCTGCGTGCATCAGACTGGGGCTGCACCCCACTGTGGTTTTGGGGACTGGGCCCTCGGTGGGAGAGTGCCAGCATTTCTTCCAGGGCACCCGTGAGCGGACCCCAGCCTCCAGGCTCCTGGTCAGCCACCGGGTGCGTTAAACGCTTGCGTTGCCCAGAGTCTCCAGAAACCAGCTGCCGTCAGCCAGGCCAGAGTCATGGCATCCCTCGGGGGTCAGAGTGGAGCCGGACTGTCCCGTGGGGTTCTCAGGGGCTCACTCTTCAGAAGCAGGTTGCCAGGACTTTGTGACGCATCCCTCGGTGGACTCGGCCCCCTGACCCTTACCAAGTGAGCATGTGAACTGTTTGCACTGTCACCCCCAAAAGGAAGCCCTGTGCCCACTTAGTAGGTCCAGTTTTCTTTCTTTTCCATCGGGTTAGTGACCCAGAGAGTGATTCTGAATCCCTAGAAACCGTCTCAGTCTCCAGCCATGAGAACACAGCAGGAAACGACACAGCAGCCCACACACAGCAGTCCAAGTGGAAATTAAACCCAAACCCCAAGCCCAGCGCATGGCCGCGCAGTCAGTTCTGAATAGAGTTACCCCACAGGACAGAGTAGGACCTCTCCACAGGGCTTAGAAGGAGCTGCCGGTGGATTCAAACTGCCAACCTTTTCGGTGAGTGGCCAAGATGTTAACCACTGCACCACCAGGCCCCGCAAACCCAAACCAGAGACACGATCATCAGTCAGCCAGTCCCCTCGGGAAATGCTCCCTAGAGACCCCCAATGGACCAGGAGCTGTCAGTGCACGCAGCCCACGAAGGCTTCATGTCAGCGGAGGAATGCAACTAAACCACACAAAAACAAAGAAACCAGACAACTATTTGTGTCTTCAAATAAGAGGTGAATCCCCCCAAAATTATGTGGGGTTAGAGAACAGGTCCTGAGTCGGCCTCAGAGATTTCTGCGTTGAGGTCAGGAAAACGAAACCCAAACCTACCACCATCAAGTAGATTCCAACTCCCAAGGACCCTAGAGGGTGGAGTGGGGCTGCCCCATAGACTCCCAGGGGCACCTGAGGGCTTTGAGCTGCCGAGGTCTCGGTTAGCCAACGGAGCTCTGACCACTGCGTCACCCGTGCCTCGGTGGCCTTTGATCTGAGGGGTTAGGTTGGAAGGCTGACTCACAGAGAGCAAAGCACAAAGGAGCGCGAAAGACGGAAGTTTCTGTATCCTCCATAGTGTTACAATGCAGGAAAATCAAGGGTATTTGAGCCTGGAGGGTACGGTGGGATCTGTGTTTTAAGGAAATGAGGGGCTGCTCTGAGGGAAATGGGTGGGAGACAGGCAGAGGTGGGAGCCGGGAGAGGAGTCCAGGGGTCCGTGGAGCGTAGGGCGGGTTACTCCAGTGAGGAGACTGGGTCTGGGGGGCAGAGGTGGCCAGGAGGAGAGAGACGCTGGGAAGGAGAGACGGAGAGGTGGGGGTGGCCTGGGTGCGGAACGCTGAGGGAAGGGGACCAGAGGGGCTGAGGAAGACCCCAAGCTTTCCAGTCGGCCCTGGGCAGAAGAAGATGGCACCCCTCGCCGTGGGTGGGAGGTGGAGCTGGGAATCGTAGTGGTCTCTCCAGCCTGTGGTGAGTCTGGTTTTAACCTCTCTCCTCCATCGCAAGCCCCCGGCTGGTCCAGATGGCAAACCACTGTCAGCCCCCAGAGTGCCTCAGAGAAAGCCCTGGTGACCTTGTCCCCCAAAGATCAGCCCTCGACTACCCTGTGATGTGCAGTTCTCCTCCAACCCACATGGGGGCTCCCTGCAGCAGGGTGGTCTCCATGGCAACGGGTTTGCTCCTCCTGTCCTACACAGCCCTGCCCCTCTCTCGTCCTGACAGCCCTCGCTGTCACACAGGCCCTCGCTGTCACACACACACATACACACACCGGTGCACACACACAGCTCAAGTCAAACGGCCACTGTCCAGAGAGCACTCAGCTCAGCTCACAAACACTAAATACGGATGCTGCTCTCTTTCATCCCCTCCTTCCTCCTTCCTCCTTCCTCCTTCCGACCATCTCCTCTTCCTTCTTCCCTCCTTCCTCGCTCGCTCTCTCCCTCCTTCCTTCCCTACCTCCCTCCACCCCTGCTTCCTCCTCCCACCTTCCCTCCTTCCTCTGTCTCGCCTGCCTTTCTCCCTCCTTCCTCTCTCTCTGTTTCACTTTCTAGAACCTTTCCTGTTATTCATTTTTTGACATCGCTTTGAACAAAAGGGAACCGCAACTGCAAGCTATGTCCACAAATCTGCCTTTTGCATCGGCTGAAAATTCTAACAGCCTGAGCAAAAATGAGATTAAAAATACACCAGAGACCTTGTCAACCAGACCTGGATAAACCCACAAGTACTGTTTAAGAGGAATTGAGACCAAATGTCAGAAAAGAGCGATCCTCATCATGCTTTAAGCTTATCAGACGGATTTTGAATAAACATCTCATGCTTAATGCAGTGTTTACATTCACGTCTTATGATTCTAGATTCTCTGTAATGAGATCAAGTCAGGCAATATGAAAACACCAGATGAAATTTTACATTTCTGTTCAAGGGAGAACAAATTTAGCCACGTTCCTGGCTGATTGCTTTTTTCTTCTTACTTTGGCAGAATGGTTGTTCACCAGCAATGCAGATATTTTAGAGACACACGGCTGCAAGCTACCTCACACGGTTTGACATTCGTGCTTAAAATGTTTAGTAATACGCCCAAAGTTTGGGCTTCCAGGACTGTGTTAGATTTCTTGGGCTGTCATAACAAAGAACCACACACTGGGAGGTTTGAAACAACAGTAGAAACTGCTTCTCCATCCGCCCATCCTGGAGACAGACTGTCCCCGTTCAGGGGTGGGCAGGGCTGGGCTCCCGCCAGGGGCTCTGGGGGACGGCCCTTCCTGGCCTCTCCCCGCTGCTGGGGGCCCCAGGCGTTCCTGGGCTTGCGGCTGCCTCACCCCAGTCTCGGCTCCATCTTCAGGTGATGCCTGCCCTGCGTCTCTGTGTCTTCTTCCAGCCGACAAGGACACCAGCTCAGAGAGAGTCAGGACTCACACTATTCCAGTGTGACCTGTGTTAACTTGTAACATCTTCAGACTCTATTTCCAAAGAGGGTAACAATTTGGCAGAGACCAGGTGGTGTGAGACAACAAGGGTGTCAGCTCTCACCGAGATTGAGGTGTGGGCTGGGCTGGGCTGGGCTCCCCCGAGGGGCCCTGGGTGGGGGTCCTTCCTGGTCTTGCCCAGCCCCCGGGGGGCCCTGGGACTCCTGGGCTTCCCATCTCTGCTCCGTCTTCAGGTGGCTGTCTCCGTCTGTCTGTTTTTTCTTTTATAAGGATACCACGTGGATGGATTCAGGATGCACCTGCTCCAGCGTCACCTCTTGTCAGCTGGTGACACCTTCAAACACCCGTGTCCAAATGAGGGCACCCCCACAGCTTCCCACACAGACCAGCTGTTGCACCTTAAATTGGGTTCCTCAAA
The DNA here is from genome assembly GCA_028571685.1 of Heterohyrax brucei. Taxonomy (NCBI): domain Eukaryota; kingdom Metazoa; phylum Chordata; class Mammalia; order Hyracoidea; family Procaviidae; genus Heterohyrax; species Heterohyrax brucei. Next base: position 1,119,599 of record CM053166.1, read on the forward strand.
AGTGAGGGTGAACTTGGCTTGTCCAGGGTTCCCAGGAGTGTGTGACAGTCCACTTTTGTCACCTGATGTGACTGTCCTGCGTGTTCTGCGTCCTCACTTCTGTGACGTTCCTGTGGCAGGATTAGGGGTGGTTACGGTGAAGAGGTGGGATCCATCTGCAGACTCAGTGGTGTCTTAAACGCATCTCCTTTGAGACATGAACACAGAAGCCAGGGGCGAGACGCCGGGGTCTCCTACCACCAAGTGAGAAGAGTCAAGAGCAGAGCCGTCCTTGGATGCAGGGTCCGTGCGCTGAAAAACTCCGAGACCAGGTGAAGCTTGACCACAGGACCGTACCCCAGAGCTGACAGAGAAAGCCTTCCCCTGGAGCTGCCCCCCATTCAGACTTCCCACCTCCTAAGCTGCGAAAGAATAAACTTCTCTTTATTAAAGATATCCGTTTGTGGTACTTCTGTTGTATCAGGTCCAGATAGCAAGACCCCAACCCATAACATCTAGGTCTACTGATCTGCAACTCAGGAATAGAACAGGACTTGAAATCTACCTGCAATTCCTCTGGCCTTAGCCCAAGAATGAGCATGTCGGGTGGCAGGACTCAGTGTTCTCATCTGTAAAATGGATGGCCATGAGACCCTAAAGATTCAGAGGCATCAGCTTCTAATCCTAAAGAAGTAACTAGGATTGCTTAGAATGAAATTTTTTTGTTTGTTTGTTTAAACAAGGGCCCTAAAATAACAAGAAGAGTCCTCAGGTATCACAAATGTTTAAGCTGTTAGCTACTTGTTGAAGAGATGGAAGTTTGAATCCACCCAGGGACACCAAGAAAGAAAGGACTGGCAAGCGCCTGCTGGAAAACCAGACGCTGAAAACCCCGTGGGGCTCAGCTGTCCTCTGACCCCCACGGGGTCACCAGGAGTCAGTGAGGACTGGACAGCAGCAGGTGGTTTAAAACGGTAACAGTCGTTGCGAGATCCGTTCAGCCAGACACCTCAGTCATCGACCCTGGAACACAGGAGTCGTGGTCACTCGGTCACTCGGCTGAGGGCTGGGCGTGGGAGCCTCTGCTCTGAGCTGCTCCTCGGTGCTGATGAGTCTGGGCCACGTGCGACCACTTTGCAGATGGAAACACCGAGTCCGGCCACTGACATGCTCACTCTTGCACTAAGCCAGAGGAACAGCTCCGCAGCCAGCCTGCAAAAACCTGCTCCCCCCTACTTCTCCTGGCACATGTGTTTCCTATCAAAAACCCTCCACTTCAGGAACTGTAACAATTTTATTGCAATTACGTAGCCCCTGGCCACTTCCCGAGCTCTTAGGAGCAATTAGGGAGGGTAGGAGTGATTTTCCCTGCAGTGTTTAATCAGATTTTCCGGGTGTTAGAGACTGAAGGGCTTTCTCTGCTAAAAATATTATAGAGTCCCTGCCCCCTACAAACACTACGGTGTCACTTAGTGGTGCACATGTTTCAGCGCAGGACTAGTGCTGAGAAACGCTGGCCGTTCAGACCCGCCCGGGGAAGCTCGGAAGAGAGGCCCGGCCACCTACGCCCCAAAGCTCCGCTGTCAGAACTCCCAGGGAGCACGGCTTTGTCCCCGACACACACGGGTTCATCACGAGTCAGTGACGCAGCATCTGGTTTGATTTCAGAGTCGCTGGGAGATGCAGGGACACTCTGGCGGTGCAATGGTTAGCGCGACAGCTGCTCAGCAGAAGGTCTGTGGTTCAGATCCCCCAGGCAGTGCTCGGGAACTCTACGGGGCAGTTCTGCTCTGTCCTATAGGGTCGCTAAGTATGTATACATACATATGTTTATATATGATATGTATATCAGATCTGACTCGACGGCACTTGGCGTATTATATATATCATGTATAATAATATATATTATTATAATATTATGTATTATGTATAATAATATATATTACACAATATTATATATACCATATAACATTACATAGCATATATTATATTCTATATTAATATAGTATATATAATATGTTATGTATCATATAGCCAAGCCAAGTGACATATATATTATATAACATCATATTTTTTATAATTATATAAAGTTTATATAATTGTATAATATATAATTACAATATTACATATAATATGTATAACATTATATTGTTATATATAACAATATATATAAACATACATATATACAGATGATCCCTATATGTATATAGGAAAATCCTAGTGGCACAGTGGTTTAAGACCTATAGCTGCTCACTGAAAGGTCAGCAGTCCAGATCCACCAGACGCCCCTTGGAAACTCTAAGGGGGTTTGTACTCTGTCCTGTAGGGTGGCTGGGCGTCGGACCCCACTCGACAGCAGTCAGTTTGGGAGATGCCGACCGCTAGCTGATGCACTCACTGCCTTACTGAACGTTCAGAGGTTCGAATCCAGCCACCAACGCCCCAGAAGAGAGGTCTACGGGTCCGCTTCCTAAAGCAGCAGCCCTGGAGACCCCGCGGCTGCAGGTCTCCTCGGAGACCCCAGGGGCGCCGTGGGTGGGAACTGACTCCGTGGGAACAAATGAGAGCGACCCAGCGTGTGAGCAAGTCCTGGCCCTGCAACTGGGGGCGTGATCCCCGGTGGAGATCAGGATTTCCTTCTGTCAGGTTAAGGGGACCAGGCCATACCAGCAAAAGAAACAACCCTCAGGAAGAGGGTTGCCAACGAGTCGACCCTAACTCAGGGCAGCGCCCTAGGGCACAGGGGAACCGCTCCTGTGGGGTTTCCTGGGCTGTCGTGTTTACGAAGCAGACCCCTAGGTGCCTCCTCCCACAGATCCGGGGGTCAAATTGAACCGCTGAACTTGGAGTTAGCCATCGAGTGGTTAATCACTGGGCCGCCAGCCCCAGCTGTGCCATGAAATACCGTAGCAGAGGGAGCCCTAAAGCCAGCCGCTGTGAGTCACAAAGGGAGCAGGAGAGGCCCCAAGGCACACGCAGCGGCGGAGGGCAGATGCCAGGGAAGTCCTGTGGCCGCTGACCCAGAAGGGCCCCTTTAGAATAGAATAATAGAATAGAATAATAGAATGATACCTGAATTCTCTTAAACTATAAGACAAGAAACAGTATGTTTTCACTCAGTCATAATAAAAAAATCATAAAAAAAGAAAAAAGGCAAGAAACGTCTCTTCCCTAAAGCCACCCTTTCCGGTGCCTTTTTTTGCACTGTAGATGAAGGCTCACCAAGCAAAGTCGTTTCTGTTAAACAGTTAATGCACACGACGTTTTAGGGCATTGGTTAACAACAGCGGCCACTCTCCTGGCTCCGTCTGGGGCCCCTGTTACCAAGTTCCGGCCCCTCCTGTCTTGTGGTCCTGGCCCTGGGGTTGGGATCGCCCTTCAGTTGTGTTTTGCAGGCCTGTCTCATCTTTGGTTGAAGGGTAGCTCTCAGGGGTAGGTTCAGTACTGGAGTGAAAAGCTGTCTCGAGCCTACACTCCTGGCGTTTCACAATCGTTGCTGTGACGAGGCATGGAAAGTGTCAGTTGGTTACAATTCACCAACCCGATGCTACACAGTTTCAACAATATTACAAAAGTATATACACTGTAACTGGAGCAACGGACTGAGGCGGGGAGACAGAGAGAGGCAAAGGGGTGCCTGCATTCTTAGTGTTATCAGGGAGACGTCAAAACCCGTACCCTCTGCCATGCCGTGGATTCCGACTTCTCACCACCCTATAACACAGAGCGGTGCTGCCCTGTAGGGTCTGCAAGGCCGACATCGACACAGAGGCCTCCTGGTGGCACGGGACCTAACTGCTCAGCTGCTAACCCAGAGCAGGGCAGGTCGGATCCCCCAGCCACTCCTTGGAAAGCCTGCGGAGCAGTCGGCTCTGTCCTATGGGGTCAGCGTGGGGTGGCATCGACCTGATCAAACAGGCTTCTGCTCAACTTTAGGGAAGTGGACCCCCAGCTTTCTCTCTCGAGGGCTGGCTGGTGGGCTCCCCCGGCCTCTGGGTGGCGGTGACTTTGGTGCTGAACCAAGGCCACACCAGCGATCCTCCCCCCGGGGGGCAACGCGCGGCACTGGGGGCTGGGGTTTCTGTAAGCAGGAACAGCAAGCTGGGTGGCTTGTAAAGACAGGTATTCTCTGACCACGCCAGAGGCCAGGTGGTGACCGGTCTAGATCCTTCTGAAGGCTGTGGGGACAGTCTGCTCCATTCGGTGGCCGACGTCACACAGACACTTTCCTCCGTCTGTCTGTGCCGGGCTGTACTGCCTTGGTCTCCGTCCTCTGTTACGTGTCTCAGTCCCCGAGGGCTGCTGTCACAGAGACACCACAGGCGGGTGTCTCGGTCACCCAGGGCTGCTCTAACAGAAACATCACAAGTGGACGGCTTTAATAGACAGAAATCCCTTCTCTCTTGCTGTCGGACCCTAAACGTCTGAATTCAGGGAGCCAGCTCTGAAGCAAGTCCCTGTTGGTTTAGGAAGCCCGTTGTTGGGAACCCTCCTACAGCCTCTGAGTGTCCCCCAGCTGGGACTTGGATCTCAGGGATGTGCCCTGCTCCTGGCTCTTGTCTCTGGGTGACAGGAGGTCCCCCTCCTCTCTGCTGACTTCTCCCTTTTACATCTCAAAAGAGATCAGCTCCCGAGACAGCAGAGCCTTTTAGGCTGAGGGTCACCCCTGGAACCCAGCCGGCTCTATTTCTGCCTTGGTAGCATCCAAAACCAAAGTCACCAAACCCATTGCCATTACTCCAAATCACAGAGATGCTCTGGGTCAGCGTGGAACTGCCCCACAGGGTGCCCCAGAGTGGACGGGGAATTTAAAGTGACGAGCTTTAGCAGCCAAGGTCTTAACCACTGAGCCACCAGGGGTTGCATCAACGCTACACACACACAAACCCACCCACTGGTACCCAGTGGACTCCACCTCACGGCGCCCTATAGCACAGGGTGAGCTGCCCCATGGGGTTTCCGAGGAGCGCCTGGTGGATTTGGACGGTTGACCTTTTAGGTGGCAGGTGAGCTCTAACCACTGCGCAGCCAAGAGGTGAGGATTCACCACAGGGGGTGACCGTGTCCCCCCGCGAAACGGCGCGCCACCACACAACACTGGGAGCCATGGCTGAGCCAAGCTGACACACATCTGGGGGCCACAGGTCACCCTCTACGAACTAGCAGTCCTCGGGGTTTTCAGGGTCCCCAGGGGGACCATCGTCCGTCTCTGACATTCTGTTTACCTCTTGAATGAAATGTGCTTGTTTCCCCCCAAAGAGAAGGGGTGACCAAGCGTGACCCCAAGCAGGAGTCGCTCCTCCACCCTGTCAGGCAGCAACGTAGCAGACGGCGCCTGCGTTCTAGGTTCGTGGGTCCCACTGTGTCTCGAGAGGTGTCTCGCCACAGACAGAGGCCCAGGGCGAGGCCAACGGTGACTGTCCTCAGCGCTGGCGGAAAGCCTGGAGATTACAGCCCACGCATGGGGGCCTCGCCACGAGCCCTGGTGGTCTGCGTCTGAGGGTCGGTCAGCAGCCCCCCACAGGGCACGGCTCTGTTCTGACACATGCGGGCTGTCGTCAGTCAGAGCCACAGAGTGGCAGCCACTGGGCGGGTGAAGTTGTCTCGGCCTGAGAACTTTTCCAGAGACTGTGGGTGGTTTGTGGGTGCTGAAGATGCCGGGGGACCAGCTGTTGTAAGATTGTATGCAAACACTCGTTTGAGTAAACACAGGGCTCTCACCTGTGGGTGATTTCATCATTCAGGAGACATTTGGACTTGTTTGGCAGCATTTGTGGGGGTCACAGCTGAGGGAGAGGAGGGGCTCCACTGGCGTCTGGTAGGTGGGGACCAGGGACGCTGCTCCCACCCTGCAGGGCACAGGACAGCCCAATGCAGAGGATTATCCAGAGCCAGGCATCCGTGATGCCAAGATGCAGACACACTGAAATCAGTGATATAAATGTTTGTCCCCTGGATGTTGACTAAGAAGCCCCAGTGTCTCTGGGGTTAGGCACTCACTTGTCTGCTGACTGAAGGTTTGGCCCTTTAAACCCACCAGCAGCTCAGCGGGAGGAGAAGAGCCACACTGCGTGGGCAACCCCGTGGGACCGTTCTCCGGGACCCGACAGGGCTCTGAGTGGCCTCAGGAGCAGCGAGGGAATTCATCTCTACGGCAACAGGTGGGTAGATTCGGCAGCTCTGCAAATGTGCCCTTTCTGCCAACTTTGCTGTCTGACTCCCATGTTGGTACCAACAGAACAAATTCTGATTAACAGCAAATCACAGGCAGACCTGAAGCCTCCTGGCCCCCAGGAGTGGGGACACATTGGCCAGAAATGGTCACATTCGTCTTTTGTCTGGGGCTGCATGCAAAGCCTCACCTCCTGGATTCCCCAGGACTTTGGGAAGCCCCAGCCCCCGAGCCCAGGGGAAGCCAGCATTGTGCGCGGGACAAAAGGCGCCGGCAGGGAGGCAGAGACCAGCTGGGCCGAGGGCCGCCTCTGTGGGGGACCCTTTGGTATTGAAATCTGCCTCCTTGCCCAGCGCTGCCCTGGACCGCTCCCGCAGCTGCACTGTGCCAAGTCCTGAAAGTCAGCCTGCACCCCAGAGCGAGACTGCCCAAGCCCAGTCCTTGGGCAGACATCCTAAGAACCCTTTTTTTCTCCCTGTAACTGTGCTAAAGATTATAAACAGCAGAAGACCAGCCAACACAACAATGTAGTGTTTACATATCAGTGACACTGAGTACTTTTCACCAGGGCCACCGTAATATAGCTGCCGTCTTCCAGAACCTTCCGCCACCAGGGACAGAAGGGGGGCCCCGCTGCTGCAGGGTTAAAGCGCTCAGCTGCTGACAGAAAAGTGGGGGGCCTGAACCCACTGCTAGCTCTGCAGCAGAAAGGCCTGGTGTTCCATCCTGTGAGGACGACAGGCGGCCTCTCGCCTGGAGGAGACCGGAGGGTCAGCGATGCTTGAAAACAGAGATGGGAAGGCTGCGGGCAGGAAAACCAGATGGGTGAGAACTGGACCACCAAGACGGAAAGGATGTGATTATTCCTGCCTTGTTAAAAATGTAGCCAGTGTCTTGTCACAAGGTGAGCAGAAACTGCAGAGACAGAATCTAAACCTCTGTGCGGCCTGTGACTGAAACACAATAAAATATTGCAAAAGTATTGGGAAAAAAAAATCTTCCGTTAGTTGGAATTGCCTCGGCAACACACACCCACAACTGAACGTAAACTCTTTACCCACACCCGTTGCTGCTGAGCTGATTCTGACCCACGGCGACCGTCTAGGACAGAGAGGAACGGCCCCATTGAACTCCCGAAAAGCGCCTGGTGGACTTGAACCGCCGACCTTCCGTTGAGCAGACGCAGCACTAATCGCTTTACCATCAGGGTTTCATAAACTCATTGACCCCCTAAAAACAAAAACAAACCAACCAAGCTCCTCCTGCCCTCCTTCCCACCACCCCTGGTCAACGCAAACAGCCTTTCTACACATTTGCTTATTTATTTCACATAAGTGAGGCCGTTGGGTATTTCTCCGTCTGTGACAGGGTGTTTTCAGGGTTCGTCCAGGCTGTGGCGCTCAAAAACCTGGCTTTGTTTCCGTCTGTTGTTCTTGTTAGGTACCCAGGAGTCAGTACGGACTTAATACCGACCCCGTAGGACAGGGCAGAAAGGGCCCGTGAGAGGCGGATGGGCTGCAGTCTTCAGGGAGAGAGATCACCACCAACCGGCTCAGAGCTGGCGGCTGGGTTTCACCCAACAGCCTTTCAGTTTGCAGGGAGGTAACGAATCTCTGCGCGTGGAACACAGCCCCCCGGGCTGCCTTCTTTATCCCACTACCTGCCCTACGGTGTGTCCTTTGCTGCCTTCCCTGCCCCCAGCTTTGTATTTGAATCCTGCTTTTAGTGGGATATTGTACCAAGGAAAATGCTCACTGTTGTAGAGGCTTAGAGAGGCCTCTCTTGATTTATGTCGCTGCAACGGCCGTGAAACCCAAGGTCAACAGGTCAGAAAACAGGGCTCCTGCTCACAGCCTTCAAGGACCCGTGAATCTCACGACTGGCAGGCAAGATCGCAGGTGCGCTGCTGGCTCAGGTCCTAGGAACTGGAGGTCAGACGAGCAGGAGCCAGCTGCGGGATCCAGAGCCAGCCAAAGATCGGAGGCCTGGCCAGAAAGTCCACCTCTACTGGGCGCAGGTGGCAGCCCCGTGGAAACTCACTTTCCAGTGACTGGATGCTCACAGCAGACCCCATCCCGGAGGTGATCCCATTGTCTCAGATCCCACTGCGAGGGCGATTGCTTTGCATCAGATCTCACTCAGTGTGGACCGTATCACCTTCCCACCTGGAGTGGGTAGAGGGATTGGCCGGCTTTCCTACAACGCCCATGCATGAGAAAAGAGAAAATTATTGTGAGCTCAGAACAGGCGGCTTCTCTCATAGGGAGGAAGAAGCAGGTGACAAAGACGTAGTTGCTGGGTGCCTTCCAACTGGTTCTGACTCAGAGATCACAGGTGACACAGCGGGACTGTCCCTCAGGGTCTCCTGGGCTGTAGTCTGAAGCCCTGGACACAGGGTTTTAAGAGCTACGGCATCTAACCAAAAGGCCAGTGGTTCAAATCCACCAGCTGCTCCTTGACAACCTAGGAAGCAGTTCTAGTCTGTCCCATAGGGTCCCCAGGGGTCAGAATCAACCCAACAGCCACAAGTTTGGTTTGGTGCTCTTTTAATCTTTCCAGGAACAGATCAGCTGACCTTTCTCCTGCTGGGTGCATTCAGACCACCAACGTTTAGGTCAGCAGGTATCATGGACTGAATTGTGTGTCCCCCAAAATGCGTGTGTCGCTTGGCCAGGCCATGATCCTGGTATTGCGTGACGTTCCCCTAGGCTGAAAACCTGTCTCTATGGTGTCAATGACAGAGGATGGGTGGCAGTCGGGTTGGTGGGCAGGACTCAGGGGTGTAAGGTTGTTTGGCCCCTTGAGGCAGTCTCTTGGGGCATAAAGGAAGGGGAAGCCTGCAGAGAGAGGGGACCTCAAAGCCCCAGGAATGAAGCAGTGCCGGGAGCAGAGCGTGTCCTTTGGAAAGGAGCTCAGGCCCCGGCGGGTCAGAAGTTGCCAAACCCAACCCAGCTGTGGCTGCTGGGAAGCTGACCCCAGCAGGACACGCCATGGACGTGAGAAAGTTAATCAGAAAAACAAGTCCCTGTTGTTGAGCCAATTCAAAGTACACCACGGGGCTTCTTTCCCTGGAATCTTTAAGGAGGAGGTTTTCACTGACTGATTCTTTTCAGAAGTCGACTGCCGGGTCCCTCTCCCTAGTCTGTCTTAGTGGGCAAGCTCAGCTGAAATCTGTCCACCGTGGGTGACCAGCTGCTGTCAGAACATGAGTGTCATAGCTGGGAGCCCCGCTCAAGCCCCCACAGCAGGACAGGCTGACAGACGCAAACTAGTAACCTGACAATAATCTTTAAGATTGCCAGGCCTTTCTTCCATGGTACCATTGGGTAGGATAGAACTGCCAGTCTTTGGGAGGAGAGTCCAAGGCTTTCTGGTTTCAACACCCAGGTACACATGAGAAAGGTAGCAGTATGTCTCTCTCTTTCTCTCTTCTCAGAGTTTTACAAAATGAAAAGAAATAAGAATCCCCGTCCAGGGGAAGACAGACAGCAAGGTCCTTCCTCCAGCACCCCCAGAGAAAGCCTTCTCCTGGAGCTGACGCCCTGAATTTGGCCTTGCAGCCTGCTGGGCTGGGAAGGAATAAATTTCTCCCTTTAAAGCCTCCCACTTGGGATATTTCTGTTACGGCAGCCCTAGATAACTAAGACATCTTTTTAAAGCTACCCACTTGGGATGTTTCTGTTACAGCAGCACTAGATGAACAAGACACCTTTTCATTCTCTTCTTTCTATTTAGTTCTTCTGTCTCCGGTGGTGTTGGTTTACACAGACCCTGTGTTTCCAGAAATGTGTCCACTGCCTCTGGGAACAGAGGCTAAGACAACACACAGATGGCTAACCACTGCACCTCCAGGCCCTTTATCCACAAGGATGTTGGGCTCTTGTTGCTGCGTGCCATCAGGCCGATTCCAACTCAGAGTGACCCCGTAGGACAGAGCAGACCTGCGTCACGGGGTTGGCAGCCTGCCATCTTAATGGGAGCGGATTGCCAGGTCTTTTCTCCCGTGGAACCGTGGCCTGGTTTCAAGTCACTGGCCCTTCACTTACCAGCTAAGCACTAAACTGATGTACCACCAAAAAAATGAAACCCCTTGCCATGGAGTCAGTTCCAACTCATAGAGACCCTTTAGACAGGACAGAACTGCCCCATAGAGTTTCCAAGGAGCGCCTGGTGGGTTATTTGGGCTTCTGACTGGTGAGCAGCCCTAGCACCTAGCCACTACAACATCTGGGTTCCCTCTGCCAGAATCCACCCTCGGCATCAGTCAACTCTGACTCATAGCGACCCTATGGGAAGGGGAGAGCTGCCCCCATAGAGTTCCCAAGGAGCACCTGGTGGGTTTGAATGATTAACTTTTGGGATTAGCGGTCCTAGGTCTTAATCACTAAGCCACCAGAGTACTAAAAATTCAAATCAATCATGTTTTCATCAAGTCAATTCTGACTGATAATGGGCCTACAGGACAGAGCGGGACTGCCCCATGGAGTTTCCAAGCAGCGCCTGGGGGATTTGAACGGTCAACCTTCTGCTAACAGCAGTTAACCACTTAGCGCCTAACCACTGTGCCCCCAGCGTTGCCTCCCCCAGAGCCCACCCTCTGCCGTCCAGTCAACTCCGACTCACGGCAACCCCATAGGTTAGAGCTCCTTAGAAAGAGACTGTTGGTCTTGTTTCTGTGTGCCGTCTAGCTGATTGGGGTGCCGAGTGACCCCAGATGGCCGAGTAGAGCGGCCTCGGGGAGTGTCCGAGGCTGGCATCTTTTGGGGGACACGTCAGCACATCTTTGTTCCTGCGAATCAGCTAGGTGGATTCAAACCACCAAGCTCTTGGTTAGCACAGCCTGTGCTGAAGGGGAACAGAGAGGTGGGGGACAGCCCGATTCTCAGCCTCCTTATGGGAGAGTGGTCTGGACCTGCAGCAGGCAGCTCTGTAGGAAGCAAAGAGATGAGACTGAGGGCGTGAGGGTCCTCCAAACCCACACTAATGTCGAGGAGACTACACCTGTCACAGAGGGAAGGACAGGTGTCTTCCAAAGGACCTGCCCTGCCCTCCCCCTACCCGGCACCCCCAGCTGAACCCCTCCAATGTTCTGCACAAAGAAAGAATTCATTCAGTCACTGCAGTCGACAACCGACAACCACGTTGCCTGAAGTCGGGAAACTCCATGAACTGTTTCTGCTTTCAGATACTTGCATCACTGTGTTTCTAAAACAGTAACATTTTAACTAAAAGTTACATTTGTGGCCTTTGGGATTTATTTTCAGCTTGTAAAACTCTGGAAAGAGACAGGGACAGATTGCTGTCTTTCTCAGGAGTCCCTGGGTGGTAGAAACAGCGAAGATTTTGACTCTTAACCAAAGATTGGCAGTTCAAACCAACCAAAGGCACCGCAGAAGAAAGGCCTGGCATTCGGCTTCGTTAGAGATTGATTACTGTTACCAGGCACTCTCGAGCTTGTTCAGTTTGTCAGCTACGAGTTCACGTCTGTCAGTTTGTTGTACCACGGGGGCTGGCATCTTGCTGTGATGCTGGAAGCTGTGTCCCTGGTATTCAGGTCATCTATGCTGGGCAGGCTTCAGCTGAACTTCCAGACTAAGACAGTGTCAAGAAGGATCTGGCTGGCTGCTTCTGAAGAGAACTAGCCGGTGAAAACCTCATCCTTAAAAATTCCAACCAACAAAACCCCAATCTCACACCACACACTAAAACTAACCCCAAATGTATCAAATATCTAAATACTTAATTTAAAAATGATAAAGTATGGAAGAAAAAATAAGGCCAACATTGGGAGCTCTAATACACGGCTTAAAGAGACTATAAAATATTAGTAACACTGTACAGACAGCAGAAGAGAAAACAGATCAATGGGAACTGCTAAAAATCAGTCACTGAGGCTGACCCAAAGAATTCATCAAAAGGATAAAAAGAGAACCTACAGATTGGGAAAAAGTATTTGTTAACTATATATCAGACTGACGTCTCATTTCTGTAATCTAGAAGGTACTGAAAAATACCACCGAGAAAAAATATCACCGAGAAAAAGACAAATAACCCAATTAAGTGATGGGCAAAGGAGATGGACAGACACTTCACCAAAGAAGACACTCAGACAGCCAAAAGACACATGAGGAAATGCTCACGATCATTAGCTGTTAGAGAAATCCAAATCAAAACTACAATGAGACACCTCTCACCCCAACACAGCTAGGGATAATCCCCCAAACACAAAACAACAAATGCTGGAGAGGCTGCGGAGAGACTGGAAGTCTGCTAACACTGCTGGTGGGAATGTAAAACGGTACAACCTCTTTGGAAACTGACTTGACGCTTTCTTGAAAAGCTAGAAACAGAAATAGCGTATGACCAGCAACCCTGCTTCTGGGAATATACCACAGAGAAATAAGGGCTGTCGCGCAAACAAGTGCACACACGTCAGTATTTATTGCAGCCCTGCCCACAATAGCAAAAAGACAGAATCAGTTTACATGGTCATCAACAGATGAATGAGTGAACAAACTATGATACATATACACAATGGAACAGTATGTAACGAGAAAGAACGGTGATTTTCAGAAATGTCTCGTAACACGGTGTCATCTGGAAGACATCAGTCAGTCACTAATGTCCAAATACTGTCTGAAACGATTATTAACAGGTCTTAAGAAGAAGGCAGTCTCTGTTGGTTACCAGGGAGGGGAGGGAGGGAGATGAGTGTTCCTACGTCAGACAGCAGATAGAAACTGGGTTAGTGAGAGCACACAGTGGAAGGGAGACGAACTCTGCTGGACTACACCAAGAGCTCAGAGGTTTCCTAAATACAATCCAAAGTTTTGAAAGTCCGAGTAGCAGGGCGGGTGTCTGGGGACCATGATTCCAGGGAGCATCTAGGTCAGTTGGCATAACTAAATCCTCGTTTTTTAAAAAAATGTTCTGCATCCCATTTGGGTGAGTGATGTCTGGGGTGTTAAAAGCCAGCAAGCTGCCGTCTAAGGAGCTTCAATTGGTCTCAGTCCTCCTGGAGCAGAGGAGAAGGAAGGAATCAAAGTCATGAGGGAAATACGAGCCCAGCAGACAGAAGGGGCCCTGTGACCCAGGTGTTACATCAGCACGAGACCCGAAGAACTAGACGGTACCCCGCCACCACCGGTGACTGCCTGGGCAGGCAGCACAACACAGGCCCCCGATGTAGTGGTAGAAAACATAGGGGTGCAGACCTAGAATTGTATTAAAAGACCAGAATTGACGGTCTGACACCCTAGAGGGTCCCCCAAGAACAGAGCCCCTGGGTGTACTCCTAGTCAAGAGCTGAAATCAGTACTGCAGACATCTCTCCAGAGAAAAGTTGTGCTGGACTATAAGATGTGGGCCATCAGGGCAGCTCCTTGTAGGAACAAGACGGGAGGGTGGAGAGGAGGGGACGGGGCTGGCTGGAGGGACGCAGGAAGAGGGGGGTGGAGAGGAGGGGACAGGGCCGGCTGGAGGGACGCAGGAAGAGGGGGGTGGAGAGGAGGGGACAGGGGCCGGCTGGAGGGACGCAGGAAGAGGGGGGTGGAGAGCAGGGGACAGGGGCCGGCTGGAGGGACGCAGGAAGGGGGGGTGCAGAGGAGGGGACAGGGGCCGGCTGGAGGGACGCAGGAAGAGGGGGGTGGAGAGGAGGGGACAGGGGCCGGCTGGAGGGACGCAGGAAGAGGGGGGTGGAGAGCAGGGGACGGGGGCCGGCTGGAGGGACACAGGAAGAGGGGGGTGGAGAGGAGGGGACGGGGGCCGGCTGGAGGGACGCAGGAAGAGGGGGGTGGAGAGCAGGGGACGGGGGCCGGCTGGAGGGACGCAGGAAGAGGGGGGTGGAGAGGAGGGGACGGGGGCCGGCTGGAGGGACACAGGAAGAGGGGGGTGGAGAGGAGGGGACGGGGGCCGGCTGGAGGGACGCAGGAAGAGGGGGGTGGAGAGGAGGGGACAGGGCTGGCTGGACGGACGCAGGAAGAGGGGGGTGGAGAGGAGGGGACAGGGGCAGGCTGGAGGGACGCAGGAAGGGGGGGTGGAGAGGAGGGGACAGGGGCCGGCTGGACGGACGCAGGAAGAGGGGGGTGGAGAGCAGGAGACAGGGGCCGGCTGGAGGGACGCAGGAAGAGGGGGGTGGAGAGCAGGAGACAGGGGCTGGCTGGAGGGACGCAGGAAGAGGGGGGTGGAGAGGAGGGGACGGGGCCGGCTGGAGGGACGCAGGAAGAGGGGGGTGGAGAGGAGGGGACGGGGGCCGGCTGGAGGGACGCAGGAAGAGGGGGGTGGAGAGCAGGGGACGGGGGCCGGCTGGAGGGACGCAGGAAGGGGGGGTGGAGAGGAGGACTGTGCTGCCGCAGGGTGGAGAGAGCAGATAGAGCTGGACAGAGGTGTGTGTATAGAGTTTTATATGGCAAATGGACTCGGATTATACACTTTCACTTACAATAAAATATTAAAATGCTAATATAAAAGACTTGAAACTGGCAGAAAAAATAAACTGAAACAAAAATATATTTGGATATATCTGAAAAACAAAAAAATCCAGCCAAGAAAATCCTGTGGATGAGTCTGTAACACAGGGGAAACCCTGGGCCAGCACTGAATGCGATATTTTGATTGACCTTCTCAAGTCACGGAAACCCTGGTGGCGCACTGGTTAAATGCTCTGTCTGCTCCCCAAAAGCTCGGCAGTTCAGATCCCTCGGGGTCTCCTTGGAAACTCTGCGGGGCAGTTCTACTCTGTCCCCTAGGGTCGCTAGAAGTCGGAATCAACTCAGTGGCACTTGGTTTGGCTTTTTTTGTTTTGGTTTCTCAAGTCCCAGGTTGGCTACAGACTTCCAAATCACCATGATGCTACCATTTTTATAAAAATATTTTATTGTGCTTTAAGTGAAAGTTTACCATCCAAGTCAATTTGTCACAGAAAGCTGGGCACAGACACCCTCTGTGTGACCCCAGCTGCCGTCTTGTGCTGTGACAGCACCCTCCTGCTCTCCCACCTGTGTCTCGTGGTTCTAACATGTTGAATTGTCTTTTGTAATGATCATTGGTAGACGTTTCCGTAACGGCAGTCAGGAGGATCTTCACGGGCCCAACAAAACTTCTCATCACAAATCACAAACAGACAAATTTAAGAGTCCCCCCAATATGTGTGTATCGGTCTGTCTTGACCGTGAGTCCCATTGCCCCGATGTGAGTCCCGCCTCTGGGATGGCGATGAGGGAGAAGGGGCAGCATTTGGGCTGCTGAGGCGGGACTCGAGGTACCAGCTTGTGGGGTATCAAGGAGAAAAGTGAGCGGACAGAGTTGGGGACCTCACACCATCAGGAAAGCAGCACCAGGAGCACAGCACGTCCTTCAGACCTGGGGTTCCTTCCCCAAGATGCTCCCTGACCACAGATGGATGTCACACAAGGAACTTCCTCCAGAGCTGACAGAGGGAAAGCCTTCCCCTGAGGGGGGGACCCCTGAATTCGGACTTGTAGCCTGCGGGGCTGTGCGAGAATAAACTTGACTAAATCCGTCTGCTCATGACGTCTCTGTGACAGCAGCGCCAGGTGACTGAAACAGAAGTGTATGAATCTTTTGTGTTCTGTTCAGGATGTGTTTATGCAGATGTTTCTTTCCTTGAGGAAGAAGCTTGTTCTGGATACCAACAGCCTTTATGGAAAACGTGGTGCCTCAGTGCTGCGGCTGCTCACCAAAAGGTGGGCAGTTCAAATCCACCACGTGCTGCTTGGGAACTCTGTGGAGCAATTGTCCTCTGTCCTATAAGGTTGCCGTGAGTTGGAATTGACTCAGCAGTTGTGGGTTTGGTTTGGGTTTTTTGTTGTTCTCTTTACACCTCAGGGGTCAGTTGATGGGTTCTTGTGGGTTACTTTCCAGGACAGGGATTCGTGGCCGCCGTGTTCTTTCATAAGCCACCGTTGGGTCGATTCCGTCTCGCGGGGACTACAGGACTCAGCAGAGCTGCCGGTAGGCTTTTCCAGGGCGTGACCTTCGCAGAAGCAGACCGCTGCGTGTCTCCCCGGGGAGCTGCTGGGGTCTTCAGACAGGCAACCTTCCCATTAGGGGAGGAATGCAGCGTTTGGTAAAGGCACCTGGAGGGGCTGCGGTCCTGGGATCCAGGGCCCCGCAGACTTGCAGAGCACAGTTCTTGTCCTTGGAGACGGGGAATCAGCCGTCCTCAGTACGGAGAGCACTCCAGGCAGACGGAGAGCACTCCAGGCAGATGGCGCGCACCGGTCCGCTGCAGACACCATGCATTAACATCAGGCAAGTTCCCGTCTCCAAAACAAAGAGGGCCGAGTCAAAAGCCTTTGATAGCACTGGCTATAAACACTGCCTTTTCCTCTCTCCCCTGTCCCCTGCAGGTGACGCTGCCTAAATGGGCCTTCAAAGAATTCCGGTTAACCTCTGCTTCTTTACTCCTTGCCTTCCAACCAGGCGTCTGAAAGGACACTTGAGCCTCTTCCCAGATGCTGTCCATAAAAACCCACAAAGCCAAATCCCAGTGCTGGGCTTTTGAAATTCCAAGGCTTTTAATGGGGAAAACATGAAACCAGCCCCAGATCCGAGCAGGACTCGTCATCTCTCCAAAGTGAAAACACAGGGCGCCCCCTGACAGAGTGCTGATATATAGGCGTCCGAATCCCTCTGGGACCTCCAATCCCGCGCTCATTCACATCCCCGCACTTCAGTTTGAGGGCTGCCGGCCAAACGGCTTATAAAACGGGAGGGCGGAGGGTGCCGACGTCCGTGACAAGTGCGAACGGACGCTGAAATACGACCCAGCCGGTGTGATGTGAGAAGGTAAGTGTGCTGACGAGAGGAAGGGCAGAGTGCGGAGAGACACGTTATGGGGGTCCAGCGAGCCACGAGGTTCCACACACATTTACGGAGCGTCTGCTCTGTAGATACAGCCCCTGGTGGTGCAGACAGGAAACGCTCCCGCCCGCCGCTGACCAAGAGGCTGGAAGTTGGAGTCCAACCAAATGTACGTCCGAAGAAAGGCCTGGCAACCTTCTTCTGGAAGAAAATTCAACCGCTGAAAAGGCTGTAGAGCACTGTTCTACTGTGCAACTCACGGAGGTGTTGTGAGCTGGTTCCCATTGGACAGACAGACAGATACAGAGATACACAGATACATAGATGCCCAGATACACGGATAGATACAGAGATATAGATACAGAGCTACAGTAATACACAGATAGATACATAAATGCACAGAAACATAGATACACAGATACATAGCTACACAGATAGATACAGAGATACACAGACACTTGGTTACACAGACAGATACAGAGATACACAGATACACACATAGATATGTGGATAAACAGAGGGAGCCTTGGGGGCACAGTGCTTGCGGAGCTCAGAGCGCCAACCAAAAGGTTGGCCGTTGTAATCTGCCAGCCGCTCCCTGGAAACCCGATTGGGGCAGTTTGGCTCTGACTTATAGGTCTGCTGTGAGTCGGAAGTGACTCAACAACAAAGCTTGTTGATACACGTAAAACTAAAGATGTCACTCTGTGCACAAATCAAGACATACAAGTGTACATATATAGGCATACATATACATATATAAATACACATATGTGTCTATAGGTGTGTGTGTATGTATGGCAATGCTGGTGGCCTGATGGTTATGTGCTGTGCCTGCTTACCAGAAGGTCAGCAGTTCCAGTCCTCCAGGCCCTCCTTGGAAACCCTATGGGACGGTCCTCCTCTTCCTCCTCTGTCTATGGGGGCACTAGGAGTTGGCTGTGACTTGACAGCAGTGGGTTTGGGTGTGTGTACACACATGTGTACACACACACACACACACATGCACACACACGTGTGCCTAGGTATACACACAAACACCAAAAGGAGACCAATGCTGTCAAACCAATTCAGACTCAGAGCAACCTGGTACATGCGTGTGAGGACCGCCAATTAAGTTCACAATCTCACCCTACAAATAGCGTTCCAGAGCTCCAGGCTGAATATCACTACATTCACCTTTGAAGGGCTCCCCTTGGGAAGCTGGGCACCAAGGCCAGCACCTAGTCCACCCTTCAAAGCCATTTTGGAAACTCTTTTCCTGGAGCAGACATCAGAGCTGTCGTGGTATGACCCTGGATGCCCTGAATCTCATCCAAATGCCTTCCATTCACTGTTTCCTTCATCTTCAGGTAAGGAAAAGAATCCACTGAGGGCCAGATCAGGGGTGTAGGGAGGGTGTCCCCAGACAGTGATTTGTTTACTTGCTAAAAACTCCCCCACAGACCACGATCCATTTAAGTGTGTGAACTGGCCACCATCTGCTGGGTGCAATCACCATTCCAGAAACAGCTCTGAAACGGCTTTGAAGCGTAGACTAGGCGCTGATGTGGGCGAATAGCTTCCCGGGGGGAGGACTGCAAAGGGGACCCTAGTGATACCCAGCAATGAGGTGTGGAGCCCTTAGAATGAATAAATTCGCAGACTTAATTGTGAGAACTCACCTGTCTATCTACCCATCCCTGTCTCTCCACCCATTCATCCATGTATCTACCTTCTCTCTGTCTGCACCCATCCATCCCTCTCCCTCTGTTCACCATCCATCCGTCTGAGGTCTACCCATGTACCCGCCCCCACCCATCTCTCCACCATCCATCTCTCTCTGTGCCTGTTGATCCATCTATCCATCCATCCACCCCTATCTCCCTACCTACCTGTTTGTTCCTGCCTCTGTCTGTCACCTGTCCATCCATCCACCCGTCACGTAGGTGTCATTTATCTGTGCACCCACCCACTTATCTCTCTCTGTTCATCCATCCATCCGTCCGGCTCATCTCAGGAAACCCCGGTGTGCAGTGGTTAGTGCTGTGTCTGCTCACCATAAACATCAGCAGTTCGAATCCCCCAAGCGCTCCTTGGAAACTCTATGAGGCAGTTCAGCCCCGTCCTATGGGGCCACTAGGAGTCAGAGTCGATTCCGCAGCAGCAGGTTTGGTCTTTATATTCCTCCGTAGAAAAGCGCCGGCGGCCCAGTGGTGAAGGCACTCTCCGTGGGGGACAGCTGAGGCCGCCGGCTTCTGCAAAGACCACGGCCTACGGACCCAGTTCTCCGTCACCTGGGGGTCTCTGAGGCTGGAACCAACTCGGGGGCGTGCAGCACCCCCCCTGTGGGTGCAGTCCCACTTGGGAATGGATCGCCATCGCTGGCATCGCTAACTCCCGAGGCCACGTCAGTGCAGGGCCTGTCTTAAACCTCATCCTGTTTGAGACGCAAAAGTAAGCAAGCCCGGATGGGGGCAGACAGACACCACGTGGGGACCTGCAGGGGGCAGCCAAGAGGAACGGCAGGGAACCGAGTCAGGGACCCTCACCCAGAGCTGAGAGCACCTGCCCCTGGAGCTGGCACCCTGAGTTCGGACTTGCAGCCTCCTGGACAGTGAGAAAGCATATTCCTGCTCCTCTGAGTCCCTTATGGTAGGTGGTGCAGTGGTTAGTGCTACACCTGCTCGCTAAAAGATCAGCAGTTCAAACCCCCCAGGGGCTCCTTGGAAATTCTGTGGGGCAGTTCAGCTCTGTCCTGTAGGGTCGCTATGGGTCAGAACTGATTTAATAGTGGTGGGCCTTTTTCGGGGGTTAGACAACCCTGTTGGTCGCCCAGAAAGCCCCTCGGGAAGGCAGCCCGTGAGGCCTGTTGCTTGCAGGGACGGCAGCAGAGGAGCAGACCTCCTCTGCGTTCCTGAGACGTCTGCTGTGCCTTTCTGAGCTGGCCGGGCTGCACCGGAAGGGCGGAAACATAATTAAAACGCAAATGACGCATGAACCTATTTCTGAAGGCAGTTCTAGGGACTTAGACAATGACCTCAGTGGGGGCCGTACGTGTGAAATTCCCACGTGCCCGGCCTCTGCACCTCGTTACGCCTCAGAAAGGTCAATGTGGGAACACAGCTCCTTACGAAGCCAGCGGTGGCTTCAGAGTGGAACCTGGCGTGTGTGGCCCTGCTGGACAAGGACAGGTTTTTAGATTTCCAGGAGGGGCAGCAGCATCTGGAGGTTTTCCCCGGACCATAAGAGTTCTTTATTGGTACTAATTTTTCTCCTAGAATGCTTTCTTCCTTCTCATGCACTCAGAGGGAAGAGTCATTACCTTCGGGTGAGACAGCGACGCCACCCACTAAAGAGGGAAATGCTGCCCGGTCCTGTGCCACCCCCACCACAAGCTGCAGATGGGACGGGTTTCCCCGTAGGTTGCCAGGCCTTTCTTCCTGGTCGTCATACCCTGGAAACTGCACTGCACACTGTCCCTCACGGTGACCCTGCTGGAAATAGAAGTACCAGCAGCCCAGCTGCCAGCCCTGTGTCGGGCAATGATCTAGGGTGATCTGCATGACATTCATGGGCTGGTTTTCAGATTGCCAGGCCTTTCTTCCTGGTCTCCCTCAGTCTGGAAACCCCTCTGAGACCTGTTGAGCATCACAGTCCCAAGCCAGCCTGCAGGACAGACAGGGCACGGGGTGGCTGTGCATGGGGCACTCTGGTTGGCAATCAAACCCCGGTCTCCCTGACAGAAGGTGAGTCTTCTTTCTCTGAGCCACACTGCTTCTGAGGTGAAATACCCACAGCTGCTCGACCAGCTTGCCAGGAGGCCAGACCAGGACCTGCCTTGAGAGTTTCTTCATCTGTCTCAGTCTGAGAAACTGGGTTTAATGTTGGCAGCGCTGTGGAACCAAAGCCAAAGCCAACCCCGTTGTCACTGAATCGATTCACTCAGGGTGACCCCGCAGAACAGAGTGTGACCAACGCAGAGGGCACCCACGAGCCCCTGGTGGACGGGAACTGTAGACCTCTCAGTCAGCCTCTGCAGAACTTAACCATTAACCCTATAAACCACAACCCACCACTTTCGAGTGGATTCTGACTCATAGCAACCCTATAGGTCTGAATGGAACTGCCTACAAAGTTTCAGAGGCGTGTCTGGTGGATCTGAACTGCTGACCTTTAAGTTAGCAGCTCTAGGTCTTATCCAGCAACCGTATACACTAAAACCCACTGCATTGGAGTCGATTCTGACTCATAGTGACCCTACAGGACCGAGGAGACCTGCCCTATAAAGTTTCCAAGGAGTTCCTGACAGATTTGAACTGCCAACCTTCCAGTTAGCAGCTGTAGCTCTAAATCACTGACCCTATTGACTCAAAGCCACCGCCATCGAGTCGATTCTGACTCAGAGTGACCCCACAGGTCAGAGCAGAACTGGCCCCATGGGGTTCTCAAGGAGTGCTGGGTGGATTGGTGCTGCTGACCTCCTGGTCAGCAGCCAACGCGCTTGACCACGGCACCACCAGGGTTTCTGTGAGACGAGAGACTGCAGATGATCGCCACCTGCCACTGCTGACCACATCTTTGCATCTCTGAAGTAAAAATTTTTCAGGGGGGTAAGGATGCCTCAGTTTCCCCCCTTGTGGTCCCATTTCCTCCAGGAACGCTTTCATTCGGATGGGCTGCTGCCATCCACGTCCCTAACTGTTCTGCGCAGTGGAAAACCTCACTGCTTTTGCCTTTTACGGTTTCCTTCTGTTGGCCACACTGGCAGAGTTCTCCAACTTCTTTCTTAGCCAGCTCTTGGGGTGGAGCAGACGGGCGCTGACAGTTTCAGCCCCGTCTCTGAGTCTGGGGGGCAGAGAAGTTTGGGATGCACCCCACAAACCTCAGCATGACTTTTGAAAGCGTCGTGCAAGCCCAGGGTGACTGTCCCTGTCAGCTGTGCTGGTAGCCAGAGCTGTCTGTTCCCGGTGGGCTGCCTACTCCAAGGGCTGCTTTTAAACTCTCTTTTTGGTGGGTGGGGGGCGGCGGCGATGTGGAGACCGCTAAATCGGAGTGATTCTGGGGGAACACTAGCTCCTGGTAGGTCGTCTGCTGGGCTTGTCAAGGTAGATGAGGTGCGGCGTCTGCTCCAAGTTTGCGGGGACTTTCTGAGAGAAGGCTCCCCTCACGGGGGTCAAGGCAGTGAGGACGTCTGCTGGGGACCATGGGGCAACAGGGAAATGCCACCAGGAAGAGGCTGTGTGTGGCCGCGGGTCTCGTTCCAAGCCTGGAAGGGTTCACTGAAGTGACCAGAGGGACGGGTCACTGTGACCTGTGACCTGTGACCCGTGACCTGTGACCTGTCACTCCTGGGTAGTGACAAGGTTAGCTAGGCAGCCTGGTTGCCCCTACTTGAGGCTAGAGAGGGGTGATCACAGATACAGGATAGCTCTCTCCTGATGGCTGCAACCCCGACAACAGCCTCCTGGCTGTTGGGGTGACGTGGCCACACGTACCCAAGGATGACCCGGAGGTGACCTGGTGATTCTGTCCGCCGTATCTCCACACCGTGACGGACCCTCCAGGAGGGGACCCGTCACGCAGTTGCTGACCTGTGGCCCTAAATCAGGATCCAGGAACCCAGTCACCACCTCCCTTCCCCCATCTGTGGCATCACTCCCTGCTTTTGCCCATAAAAGGGACCCCCAAAATCTGCACAGAGTCTTCTCTGCACTCACGGAGACTGACCTATTTCCTCTTTGGAACGCACCTCCACTTCATGAAACTTCTGTTCATAAAACTTAGCTGCTGAGAAGGTCGTGTGCTTCGGGGAGGGGGAGCCCAGTTTGCTGCCCATCAGGAGACCTGACTTGCAGGCCAGATCTCCAGAATCCAAAAGCTCTGTCATTCGGGGTCCTAGTCAGTTACGGGACCTCACCAGCATCAGTTCACCGAGCACGGGGTCTTGGAGACATCAACCTTCTGACACGTCAACTTTGCAGGTGGGAGACACTCCCCCTCGTACCGGGACCCTCACTGTGAAACCGCGGAGCCTGTGGGAAACCCAACCCGTCGCTGGGAAGTTGATGCTGGGGTCAGAGTCCAAACGCGTTCTTTTCAATGACTAGTTTGGGGTCAGCATGTGGCTGGGGCTTTCTTCCTCGGTCCCTCTGCGGGTGGGCCCAAACCCCCGACTTGTCAGGTGGCCGCCCAGCACAGGAGCAGAATTCCACCACCCAGGTCCCTTCCCAAACCAAACCCACTGCCGTGCGTTCTGACTCACAGCGATCCTACAGGACAGAGGAGAGCTGCCCCACAGACTTTCCAAGGAGCGCCTGGAGGATTTGAACTGCCGACCTTTCCCATTAGCAGGTGTACCACTTAACCACTAACCCTATAAACCAAAACCCAAGGCTAAAGAGTCAATTCCAACTCCTAGTGGCCCCCTAGGATAGAGTAAAACTGCCCCATGGGGCTTCCAAGGTTGCACATCTTTGTGGAAACCGACAGCCACGTCCGTCTCCTTTGGAGCGGCTGGTAAACTCTAATCACCGACCTTTGGATTACCAGCTGAACATGACTCACTATGGCAACATGTGTCTTTAGGGACCCCCTAGATACAGAATCATACAGACCTACATAGAAGGAAACCCCAGTGGTGCAGTGGTTAGGCGCTACAGATGCTCACCGAATAGTTAGCAGTTCAGATCCACGAGGCGCTCCCTGGAAACTCCACAAGGGCACTTCTGCTCTGTTCTGTGGGGTCGCTATCATCGGAATCAACTGGGCAGCAGTGGGTTTGCTTTAGTTTGGGTTTCAGACCCTAGGTTTGCAGCCCCAACAAGAACGTGCTGCTATCAGCTGACCCCTAGACCCACACGACACCCACAAGTGTCTCAGAGTAGAGCTGTGCTCCCCAGGGATTTGGACGGCTGGTTTTTCAGAGGCAGTCGAGCAGGGCTTTCTTCCAAGGCAGCTCTGAGTGGACTTTGAAGGTCCAGCCTTTTGCTTAGCAGACAAGTGTGCTACCCACCTGCAGGGACGCTGGGGAACTCACAGGGAAGTAAAAAGTGGATAACTTCCATGTCAATATTTATGTAAATCCACCCAAGTTTCTGTTCGGTGATTCTGATCACAGCACCGTCTGACCTGGAGGTGAAGAACACACCTTTCCTCCGTTATCCATACAGTTATAGGACTCCAGGAACCAGGTCCTTGCAAAAAGCTGGTGGTTATGCAGAAATGGAGGAAAACTGCATCCAATCACAAAAATGGAAGGTGACTACATCACTACCTGACGGACAAATTTCATCACTGCATAACTGCCAAGCTGCTGAGCATCACGGTCCAGCCAAGTTAACACCCAACCGGAACCATGGCAGCCCGGGGGACTCTTGCTTCGTACCTCAGTGTTTGTTACTGCCAGACACACATAGTTAACATGCAAAACAGACACTCGTTTTTTCACAACTGTTCTAAGTGGGAAATGTCAGATAATAGGACAGTCTGTACGTGCGGACAAGGCATATCTGATCGTTAGTGGCTGTGAGTTTCCTCTAACTCATGGGGACCCAATGTGCGTCCGAGCAGAACACAGCTCCCCAGCGTTTTCTGGGCTGTCTTCTGAAGCCAATGGCCAGGCTTTCTTCCACAGAGCTGCCGGATGGACTGGAAGCTCCAATCTTTCGTTAAGACACCGAGCCCAGACCGTCCCTCGGAGGCAGTAAGCCTTCAGAAGACAGGCCCGCCCCATGAGCAAAGTGTGTCCTTCAACTACAGAAATGAAGATTCAGTGAAGAACAAAAGTCCCTTCCGTATCATCTTCTCTCTTTGCGCACGCCGTCCTTTCCCGGGAGACGCCCTGGGTGTGCAGATGGTCCACACACCCCTCTGCTAACGCAAAGGGTAGACGTCCCAGTCCATCCAGCCGTGAGCCCACGGACCAGGGACCTGCAGACCTGTGTCTGCAGTATGACCGGGACACAGAGAACCACACAGAGGTCCACCCCACTGGGAAATGCCGGGCTCACCACTGGTCGGCACCCTCTCGAGGGCGCCAGGTTGTTATTTTTTAACTCCATGTGGTTAACTCACTCTGCTGCCAGCACACAGACTGGAGATTCGAGTCCACCCCAGAGGTGCCAAGCAGAAAGGCCTGGTGACCCTAACTCTGAAAAGCTGGCGATTGAAAACCCCGTGGGCTGGTTCTACTCTAACAGACATGCGGACGCTGTAAGCAAACATAAAATAAAAACAAAAGCCTTGTCTCGAGGGCAGCTGGTCTGGCTTTCCAGAGCTTGTTTTCTAAGCATTTAGCCAATTCAAACTTCAGTGGGCAGAGCTGTTGGCGGTGTGATTTCAGGGACCTCTTCCGCCATGTAGAAGGCCTGTCGGTTCAGTGGTCAAGGCTCTCGGCCACTCACCGTGACGTCAGCGGTGTGATGCCACCTGCAGCCCCTCAGGGGAAAGAGCAGGTGGTCGGCTCCCGCAGAGACGGACAACCTTGGAAACCCCACGGAGCTGCTATGAGCCGGAGTCGATTCAACAGCAGTAGATTTGGGCAGGGGGGTTCTTTCACCATGAGGAGTCCCTCCTCACTGACCTCAAGTGTTCACTTTTAGATTATAATCCTGGCGTTCCCAGTGACACCATGATAAGCCTCCTGCTGGATTATCGAGCCCCCTTGGTCTATAGATTCAGGGGTGTGAGTTCAGATGGCAGCCCTGGACACTGAGTTTGAAGGGTGTCCACTAAGAGGGATGCTGGTGTCTTTACCGGGAACCCCTGAAGGTGACCTTGTTTGGAAAGGGGTTCTTTGCAGATGTTGTGAGTTAGGAGACTGTGAGGTCACAGTGCAAAAATCAAACTAAACTCATGGCTGTGGGATCGATTCTGACTCATGGCAACCCCACAGGACAGAGGAGAACCACCCCGTAGAGTTTCCGAGAGGACTTGATGGATCTGAACTGCCCACCTTGCAGTTAACAGCTGTAGCTCCTAACCACTGTGCCACCAGGATTTCCAAAGGACAAAGCAGATCTGCCCCCATGAAGTTTCCAAGGAGCACCTGGTAGATTTGAACTGCTGACCTTTCGATGAGCAGCTAAGCTCTAACGAAACAACCCTAACCCTGACCCTGACCCAACCAAACTGAACCCATTGCTGTCGCGTCAACTCCGACTCGCAGCGTCCCTCTAGGAGAGAGTAGAACCGCCCCTTAGAATGCCCAAGAAGCGCCTGGTGGATTCGAACCGCTGACCATGCGGTCAGCAGCTGTAGTGCTTCATCACTGCACCACCAGGGTTCTCACTCTAACCCCAGGATGTGCTAAACCCAAGCCAAACCCAACCGACTGCCTCTGAGTGGATTCCAACTCCCAGTGACCCTACAGACAGAGTGCCTCATAGACGTTCCAAGGAGCGCCTGGAGGGTTTGAGCTGACCTTCTTGTGAGCGGCTGCAGCGCTAGCCACTGAGCAGCCAGGGTTACACCCCACTGGAGTCCGTGGGTCCTAATGTCGTTGTGATGTGTCCCATAAACGACAAGAGACGTGGAGACAGAGAGACCAATGAGCAACGGTACATGAAGCTGTGTCTGCAAACCAGGTGACGCCGGGAGCCACCAGGAGCTGGGACAGGGGCGCCAACAGATTGTCCCTGCCAGCCTCTGAAGGCATCCCCAGCCTCTGTGAGGCAAGGCACCCCTCTTCTTCTAAGTCTCCCACTTGAGGCATTGCATTAGGGCGTTCCCCGGGCACTGTGACAGCTGGCCTCTGGGTTCTCGGTCACCCAGTACCCGTGTAGATGGCACTGAGGGGATCTTCCAAGTCTAACGATCCCAGAGCTCGTTAATAGAGTTCTCTCGTCTTTGACGCACTTCCCCATCAAGTGTAAATTGAAATCTTGAACATCTCAACTCATCCATTAGAAAAGCAGCTGATGTCACCGGCTTTGCTGAGCGGGCGTGATGGATGGACTAGCGAGCAATTAATGGGCCCCTGAGTTAGCTGACCGATCGACTGGGCGCTGGACGTCACTCAGCGCCTGGCAGGAGCCAATACCTGATTGCTGTCGACTGCTCCGGGCTACGGGACTTCCAATGGATGGGACGGCAGCAGGGGCGGCTGCTCCTCGGACCCACAGGTGTCCAGTGGGCGCGTCAGAGCTGGCTGACTCGGGTGGGAGGAGGAGAAGGAGTCACCGCCGTCGGCCCGGGGCTGGTCCTCCCAGCGCGGAGATCAGGCCTGCCTCCTCTCGGCCACCTTTTCACCAGTTCTGACACCAGCCGTCCCTCCCAGGGCGCTCTCTGCTTCTCCGCTGGGTTCAACCATTTGTCGCAAGGGCAAACAGAACTCGCGGAGAATACCGGCTGTTACAGGGTTTATCGGGGAAGCAGCAGGTTGCAATTCCGGATGAGGAACAGCAGGCAAGTGACAGGTAGCTCTCAGGAGACACTTCTCCAATCAGGATGGCTTCTTCTCAGCTGCTGCCACCGAGCTGTGCTTGGGACAGGTCTGTTTCCCCTCCAGCAAGGGCTACAATGATTTTGGGGTTCACTAATAAGTGCCCAGAGGCACTCCAGTCCACCAGGAAGCCTCCTGCTAGAAGACGCCCCGCTGACTTTCTCCGAGGGTCACCAAGCTGACCCTGCCACATTCGTGCCGCATCTGTCCCGTGCCTGCTTCCCTGTCACTGCTCTCTCTGTGTCGGGCAGTCACGGATGTTCTCAGGACAGGGAACCTGGGTCCCAAGGCTGTGCTCCACTCCCAGCTCTTCTGGGTAACACCCAGGCTCCCCTTCAGCTCTGCTGTTAGCTCTTTTTAAGCCTAAGA
This sequence comes from Heterohyrax brucei, assembly GCA_028571685.1. Taxonomy (NCBI): domain Eukaryota; kingdom Metazoa; phylum Chordata; class Mammalia; order Hyracoidea; family Procaviidae; genus Heterohyrax; species Heterohyrax brucei. Next base: position 1,147,366 of record CM053166.1, read on the forward strand.
GGAGACCAGAATTGACCAATCTCCTACAAGGACTCCAGGCACCTTATTGGCATAGGAGTACACCTGCAATAAATCACAGAGAAGAGACGGAGGTTCTCAAGGGCGTCACTTTACTTTTCCCACAATCAACACCCATGGAAGCAGCAGCTAAGAAATTACATGATGCATGGCATTGGGTAAATCGGCTGCAAAGGACTTCTTCAAAGTGTTAAAAAGATGTCACCTTGAAGAATAAGGGGCACCTGACCCAAGCCATGGTATTTTCAATCACATCATCTGCATGCAAAAGCGGAACAATGAATAACAAAGACGGAAGAATGGACGTCTTTGACCTGTGTTGTTGGAGAAGAACGCGGAGTGTGCAGCGGACCACCAACAGGAGCAGCCGATCTGTTCCGGAAGAAGGACAAGCAGAGCGCTCCTTGGAAGCACAGACGGCGAGAGTGCGTCTTACATACTTTGGGCGTGTGGTCAGAAGGGATTAGCCCCTGGAGAAGGACATCATGCTGGGCAGAGCGGAAGGTCAGCGAGAAACAGGAAGACCCTCAACGAGATGGATGGACACAGTGGCCATGACCACGGGCTAGAAACACAGCAGAGGTTTTCAAGATGATGCAAGATCAGGCAGTGTTTCATTCTGCTGTGCGCTGGATCTCAATGAGTGAGAACCAGTCAGGTGGTGCCTGACAGCAACACCCTTCCTGCAAGGGCTCTGTGCGCCTTTTTTGCATGAGCAGACTGTCCAATCACCACAGGGGCTCTGTGCACTTCATTTGCATAGAAAAGCTGTCCAATCCCTTTGGGAGGTCACAGCACCTTCTTTGCATACTCCTCCCCCTCAATTATTTTGTGAGAGTCACAGACCACGTTTGCGGAAACTGAAAGTAAGTGACCCCACAGCCACCAGCCACACTGCTGACACCAGGGCTCGTGGGTTTCCACTCCTAACACAGAGAGATGCTCTGGGGATTTTGGTTTGTTTGTTTCTTTGTTTGTTTTAACACTACTTTATTTATCTTCGATGGTGATGCAGACAACCAAACATACATCCCTTCACAATTTCTTCCTGATCAGCTCAACGACATTGGTTACCCAGTTCCCGTGATGTCACTGTTCTCATTGTCCCCACCCAGATTTTGTCACCTTGTCACCCTTAATTTATGCTGTGTCCCTTAACGTCCCCATGTGTCCTGGAGGCGACCTCCGTTTAAGCTCATCTAGATAATTCTCTGTGAGAGTCCCATGCTCAAGGCATTCGCCTCACTCAGCTCGTGCTGCTGTAACAGAAATGCCACAAGCAGATGGTTTTAAAAAGAGAAGTTTTATTATCGCAGTCTAAAAAGCTGCGGGACCAGGCAGTACTTGGTCCCACTGCGTGCAGGGTGGTGCAGGACCGAACAGCCCGTCGTCCGCTGTCTGGGAGGTGGCTGTGGGTTGACGGGTGTCTTGGTCTTGGTCAACAACGGCAAGTGGACAGTCACGTGACCCGAGTTCCCAGCACCGCGTCTGACTGATGATCAGTCACGTTCACTGGGACGGCGGAGAGATAATTCATCCATTTTGAGCCCCATCCTCTCTGGTTTTCCTTTAAAAAACTGGCCGGGGGTCACCCCAGGAGCCCCAGTGGCTCAGAGGTTAAGCACTCAACTGCTCACTGGGTGCTCAGCTCTTAGAAACCAGCAGGTGCTCCAAGGGGAAAGACTTGTCGATGTTGTTGTGGTGGTTGTTAAGTGCCGTCAAGCTGGTTCTGACTCATAGTGACCCGGTGCATGACAGAACCAAACTCTGCCCCGTCCTGCGCCAGGCCCACGATCGCTGTTATGCCTGAGAGCATCGCTGTGGCCACTGTGTCAGCCCGTCTTGTCGAGGGTCTTCCTCTTCCTCACTGACCCTCCCCTCTACCCAGCATGATGTCCTTCTCAGGGGCCGATCTTTCCTGACAACATGGCCAAAGTGTGTGAGACGGAGTCTTGCCATCTTGGCTTCCCAGGAGCGCTCTAATTGTCGCTCTTCAAAGAGAGATCTCTTTGTTCTTTGGCGGTCCACGGGACTTCAACATTCTTCTCCAGCACCGCAATTCCAAGGCGTCAGTTCTTCAGTCTTCCTCACTCATTGTCCTGTTTTCCTTGTGCCCATAAAGACCATGGCCCAGGTAACCTCATGGGGCTGTTCTAATCAATCACACAGGATCACCAGGAGCCAGAATGGACTTGACAACAGTCCACAGGAACAGAGACTCTGTGTCCCTTCAGCAGTGAACCCCCATATCTCCCTCTTACCTCCCCCTTAAGCTGCAGAACTTTTAACAAACTGTGGCATGGGCTGGAGGAGAGACTTAAGCTTTGCAGAGACAGAAAGAGGTGGTGGCAGACACAGAGGCACAGAGACCTGTCCTGAAATCACAGCTGCCCAGATTCACACTGGTGGGCATTGCACACGTGTGAGCGTGTCCTGGGTGACAGAGGAAGAAGAAGTTCTGTCCGTCTGTCTGTGAAGACCATGAAGGCACACATTGGAGGCTGCAAACGGCTCCCAGCTTTTAAGTCCTATTGACACACAACGCTTGTACCAGTATTTCAGACAAGAAAAAAGACCATGATTTTTCTAGCTGACAAAGGAATTCTAATAGTCAAGTCAACCTCAAACTTCAGAACACAGTTGTACCACCTAGCATGTCTTGCAGATACTTTTAATTAGCAGAAGGCACCCAATTTGGCCCTGCTGGGCCTCTGTCTTTCTTTCCTGCTACAGACAGGATCGTGGGTGAAATAAAATCTGACGCCAGCCGTGAAGGCTGTCCGATGTGTTTTGTCTTCCCGTCTTGACTGATGTGGTCAGAGAAGAGAAGTCAGGGATCTTTCATTCTTTATTTTTTTAATAGTACTATTTTTGCTCCTCTCGTAAATGTTATGAAAGACACATGCTATACACATCGCCTGCCAAATTCAGGTTTAAGTTGGAGAAGGAGTTGCTCAGCAGATGGTTCCACGTGGAAACCCAGCACAAAGTGCCCGGAAAGGGAGACTGGCCAACGGGAACCCGGCGCCTACAGTTCCACGCTGACGCGGGTAGGGGGCGCCGCGACCCGCGGACTGGCCAATGGGAACCTGCAGTTCCACACTGACGTGGGTAGGGGGCGCCGCGACCCGCGGACTGGCCAATGGGAACCTGCAGTTCCACACTGACGCGGGTAGGGGGCGCCACGACCCGCAGACTGGCCAATGGGAACCTGCAGTTCCACACTGACGCGGGTAGGGGGCGCCGCGACCCGCGGACTGGCCAATGGGAACCTGCAGTTCCACACTGACGCGGGTAGGGGGCGCCGCGACCCGCGGACTGGCCAATGGGAACCTGCAGTTCTGCTCTGACGCAGGTAGGGGGCGCCGCGACCCGCGGACTGGCCAATGGGAACCTGCAGTTCCGCTCTGACGCGGGTAGGGGGCGCCGCGACCCGCAGACTGGCCAATGGGAACCTGCAGCTCCGCTCTGACGCGGTAGGGGGCGCTGCGATTCGGACTCGGCTCCTCTAGTGCTGGTCATGCGATTTTTTTTTTTAATTGCTGTTAGGCCAAAACAAAGCCCACCTCCGTCCAGCGGATTCTGACTCGCAGCAACCCTACAGGACAGAGCAGAACTGCACCATAGAGTTCCCAAGGAGTGCCTGGGGGATTTGAACGGCCGACCTTCTGGTGAGCAGACATAGCACTAACCACCGCTCCACCAGAGTTTTGGTGCCATTAGGAGGGGTCGTTAGCTAGCGCAGGGACCCCCCAGATGGTGCGGTGGGTAATGCTCTGCTACCAATGAAAGGTTCAGCGTTCCAGCCAGCTGAGACCTGCCGTGGGAGAAAGATCCAGGGATCTATTCCTGAACCGCCAGCCGTGGGAGGCCTGATGGGATACAGTTCCACTCTGATGCACACACGGGTGCCGTGAGCTGGGGCGGGCTCCATGGCAACTGGTTTGAGAGCAGGGGTGGGATTTTCTCCCTTGCAGGAGACCGGGGTTCGATTCCCCGCCAACATACCTCGTGTGTGCCCATTACATGTGTGTCGATGACGGTTTGCATGTGGCTGTGATGCCGAGCAGGTTTCAGGGGGGCATCCAGACTGAGACACACCCGCAGGAGAGGCCTGGTGATTCAGCTGTCTGGTTCTTCTCTGACAAAAAAGACCTCAGGATGGACGGCTTTAACACAGAGAAGTTTGTCCTCACACGGTCCAGTCGCCTACAAGTCCACGTTCAGGGTGTCCACCCCAGGGGAAGGCTGTCGCTCTGCCGGCTCTGGAGGGAGGTCCTTGTGTGGCATCCATCTCCGGTCAGGGAGCATCTTGGTGAGGGAACCCGGGTCTGAAGGGTGGGCTCTGCTCCCTGTGCCACTTTCTTCGCGGTGGGAGGTTCGCAGCTCTCTGCTGGCTTCCCCGTCCTTTTATCTCTTGTGGGATAAGAGAGGGCGCAAGCCACACTCCAGGGCAACTCCTTTTACAGTGGAGCAGGGAGGTGACCTTAGGAAAGGTGTCAAAGTCCCACCCTAACCCTCTCTGTTACCCACAGGCAGAGACTAGAACGGACAGCCTAGGAAAATCACAGAATGCAGGCCAATCACACAAGACTGGAACTGCGACGTGCATTTGGGGGAAGACCGTCTTCAATCCACAACACCCAGCGACCTGTCTCTGAACGTCCACCAATGCAACCCCTCAGAGTGACGACGGGGAAGCCCGCAGAGAGCCGAGAACTGTGTCCGTGGTGCCCCAGCACCTGGGAACCTCCCACCACCGAGAGCAGCACCGGGAGAAGAGCGAGTCCTTCAGATCCGAGGTTGCTGTGCCCAGATGCTCCCTGACCAGAAATTCTCATCGACTGTGAATTGTGACCTGTTGTCACCAGAAGGATTTCACTGGTGGGTGTTCAGAAAGGACACGTGTGGCGGTTATTTGCAATGAGGCTTTTCCCGTGTGTCCGTGGGAGATGCACCCGAGCCCTGGACATCAGCTACGTGTTAGGCCTGGGCAAATGAAAACGGTGTACACGTTCAGCTGCTGACCCCAAGGTGGGAGGCTGGAGTCCAAACAGAGAGGGAGGCCTCAGAAGACGCAGGCCCGGCCGCCTTCTGGAAACTCAGCCCTTGACGACTGTACAAAGCACAGTTCTGCTCCGCTGAGTGTAGGGGTGTCAGACTTGACGGCAGCTCACGTTCATGAGAGGAGGCCCTGGGCAGTGCTGCCTGCAGACAAGCTGGGGTGCCCGCTGAAGTTCCCCGGGCACCACTCAGCTGAATAACTGTGTCCATGGTGCCCCAGCACCTGGAAAACTCCGGGCTGCCGAGCAGGAAGGCGCCAGACTGAGCCAAGATCTCCTCCCAAAGAAAACACGGATATTAATTTTGAACGAGGTGGTTCTGATTCCGAAGTTTTTAAAAAAGCAAACAGACACAGGCTGGTGTGATGGGGAAAAGATGGTATTTTGCTAAGCGAGTGATTGTCCATTACAAATAGGAGATCGAGTGTTTTTAATAAATGAAGTTTAGGAAGGAGCAGGAGAAACAGCTTCCTCCTCTGTGGGAGCCAAAACAGCTGATGTGGTTAAAAGTGTCCCGCGATGGTGTTTAAAGGATGTGGGACAGACAGAGGACCCGGCAGGAGTGAGAGGGGAGGGGGCAAAGCTGGGTGACCTGGAGATGGTCTGGGGTCTTCCTTAGGTCAAGGGCCTCCGCTCTGGGGGAAGTCCTTGTGTTTGGGGTTTGTTTCTCCCCACATGTGACCGCTGAGTCAGCAGGGCTCCTTACAGAATAGATATGGTGTCCATAAGGCAGCCTCTGTCTGCAACGGTGTCCATGCAGGGTGGAGGTGAGGGGTACGTCCAGCAGGGTGGAATAGGTATTATACCCCATATACCACGCAGCCTGATGCTCATCAAATTGGTTCAAACTCCTGGCGACCCCCACGGGGCAGAGGAGAACTGCTTCACGGGGAATCCAAGGAGCAGCTGTGGATTGAAACTGACGACCTTTCAGTTAGCAGCTGAGCTCTTAACCTCTGCACCACCAGGGCCCCCCAGCTTTTTCTGGGCTGTAAATTTATGGGGGCAAATTGCCAGGTCTTCTCTTCCACGCAGCAACTGGTGGGCTCAGGCAGCTGACCTTGTGGCTCAGCAGCCGTGACTTAACGACTGTGCCCTCTGGGTTGCTCTCCCCAAGAGAAGAGGGCCATTTAGGGTGGGGGGCACAGAGGTCACCCCCAGGGTGAGCTAATCCCTCACACAGCCCCACCGTGAAGTAGGCAAAGCCGCAGGCAGGCGGGCAGGCGGGCGGCTTCGTTTGCCAGTTTTCACTTGGACCGCGGAGGCTTCCGGTAACGGGGCAGACAGCCACCCAGGGAGAGCCATGCTGGCACACGTCTCCAACTCAGGGAGCCGCCAGCCCCAGGTCCCTGAAGGGGACAACACCGATTCATGCGGATGACAGAGAGCCTGCTGGCCCACGAAGGGAGAGTGTTGCAGTGTGAAAGTTCGGGTCGCTAGCTTCACGATTTAATTTTGCAGCCAGGACGTCCAGGAGGCGGAATCTTCCACGTGGAGTCTGGGCTGAGCCGTCTCCGGTTCCCCAGTGTATCTTTCTGGTGTTTTATAACGGCAGAAAACAGACAACACGTGCCAAGTTTCATCCGTTTCTGTTTGTGACTTTAGAGACGTGGATTGCTGCTGTTGCTGAGTGTGGCCGAGTGGGTTCCAGCCCAGAGCAGCCCGGTGTGGCACCGCAGACCGACCCCAGGGTCTCCTAGGGTGTCCTCTGTGTGGGGGCAGATGCCCATGTCTTCCTACTGCCGAGCTGTCGGTGGCTCTGAGCTGCTGACCCTTCAGTGGGAAGGGCCTCGTAACCGTCGTACCACCCGCCCGCCCTGCAACGGGGTTGGTGGCATTGCTGCCGCTAGGCTGCACGTGCAGAAAACACAGAATTGGCAAACGTTGTGTTATCTACAGTGGAACAACAAGAAAAAGAAAGAAGGGGAGAGCAGGAGGGCAGCACAGCAGACCTGTCTCAGAAGGACAAACCGACGTTCCTCGGAAGCACAAACGGCGAGACTGCACCTGCTCAGGAGGGACCGGTCCCTGGGGAAGGACACCATGCTCGGTAGAGGGGAGGGTCCGCCAAGAACAGGAAGACCCTCGACAGGGTGCAGTGACGCAGTGGCCGCGACAGTGGCCTGGGACATGACGGCCGCCGGGAGGCCAGCCCAGGACCGGGATGGTGTTTCATTCCTTTGTATCCAGAGTCGCTCTAAGCTGCAACGTCCTGGATGGGACCAACCCACCGTGGCAGCCTCAGGTGACAACGTCTATTAGCCAGTTCTCTTGCTCGTGAGACAGCAAAGGTCTTCCACCTTGTTTCTCTCCCGGGGGTCCAAGACCCAGGACAGAAGATGAGGCGGGGGACACGGAGGGCTTTGAGTCCTAATCAAGGAAGGAAGCCGGCCTCCTGGAAATTAAAACACAGCACGCATCCTTCCTCTCTGAGCTCACCTTCCCAAGCACAGCAGACACTCTAAATCACATTCTAAAATCATAAAAATAAAGTGGTGGTGTGTGCAGAGGGGGTCCCGTCCAGCCCCTCCTCTCTGGGCTGACGCTATCAGCAGCCGGCGCCACAGACGGATGAAGGGCTTGGGGAGCCATCGTCTGATTGAGAATATTAAGGAGAACGGATTTGTGGGCTTTTTACATTTCTGTAACCATCGGAATCACAGCGGAATGCAAGTCTTTGATGCCTGCTAGACTCCCGTTTTATGAGACGGAATTTTTAATACTGAAACTTGGAGAACGCCAGTGTAATTCCTAAGCCCCAGCCGGGGGCATAGAAGGGGAGGTTGTGTGGTTGTTAAAATGCCCGATTTTTCCTGCACAGAAATTGCAGGCAGTGGGCTGCATCCACTAAGAGGAGGTCCCACTTAGAGGGTCGTGAGCTGCTTCCGGCCTGCCTCTCCCCCAAAAGACCCCAGACTCCCGAAGCCAACAGCAGATACTAAATATCCATCACACGTTCTCAAGACTTGAGCTGCCTCTGAGTGTATCAGCTGGTTCTGTCCCAAAAGAAAGACAAAAAACAAACCCATGGCCGTCCAGTTGGTTCTGACTCGTAGGGACCTGTGTGATGGAGCCCACCTGCCCTGCGAGGTTTATTTACGGCAGCAGGCGGCCACGTCTTTCATGCACGAAACAGCTGACAGGTACAAACTGCTGACGTGTTGGCTAGCAGGGGAGTGCTTAACTGCTGTGCCACCAGGGCTGTATGTTCTACGCGGGTTACTAGGAGTGGGGACTGACTGGACGGCAGCTAACCACAATGACACATCTTCGTCCTGTGGAACCCCAGTGCCCACCAGCAGGTGAATGGATCAGATAGACGTGGCCCCTCCATACGTGGAGTATTACTCAACCATGAAAAAGAACAACCCAGCTGTTCACTAGCAGGTGAGTCAGTTAGACAGATGTGGCCCTTCCACACATGGAATACTATGCAGCCGTGAAAAAGAAACAACCCAGGCACCCACCAGTGGGTGAATGGATAAGCCAGATAGGGTCTGTCCACTCGTGGAGTATTACTCAGCCAGGAAAAAGAAACAACCCAAGTGTCTGCCAGCAGATGAATGGATAAGCTAGATGAGGTCCATCGACATGTGGAATATTATGCAGCCATGAAAAAGAAACAACCCAGGTGCTCACCGGCAGATGAATCAGTAAGCTAGATGTGGCCTCTCCACACACAGAATATTACTCAGCCAGGAAAAAGAACAATCAAGTGCTCATCAGCACATGAATGAATAAGCTAGATATGGTCTGTGCACACATGGAGTATGACTCCGCCGTGAAAAAGAAACAACACAAATGTCAGTCAGCAGGTGAATGGATAAGCTAGATGGGGTCCAGCCACACACGAAGCATTGCTCAGCCATGAAGAGATATGCAACCCTAAAGGTGCAATCTGGTTGAACCCTGACAACGTGATGCTGATAGAAGTAACCCACTGACAAATGACAAATGACAAAGGGACAAACGCTCTGTGCTTCTGCCTGCACAAAATATTTACAATAAGGGAGCGCATAGAGAGAGTGAGCAACAGGAAAGGTGAATGAGGCGCTACCCCTTACAGGGCGTGGGGCTTCTGTCTCGGGGGTCAAACGCATTTTAGAAGCAAAGGTGGATGGTGTTTGTGTAACGCTGTGAAGGCGATTCACGTCACTAAATGGTACAATGGTACACTTAAACATGGTCAAGCGGTGAGTTTTATGTCGTGTATTTCACAGCAAGAAGCCCCAGAACGGCCACCAGAAATCCCCCACAGGCAGACGGGGGGCGGCCATGCCTAGGGTGCCTCGGCCGGGAATCAAACCCAGGCCTCCCGCATGGACACGCCGCGGCCCTGTCTAAAACCACACTGAGAAAACCCAAACCCACTGCCGTCGAGTCCGATCCAGTTCCTCAGCCACGGACCTTGACTCTCCTGGAATTGCTCTTCTGCACCGGCTCATGCCAAATCCCACGGATGAATCTGGGGTGTGCGATGGGGCTGTTAGGAGCTGGAATCGACTCGACGGCAGTGGGTTTGTCTGGGGTCTTACTGGCAGAGCCCAGTGGTGCCATGAGTGGTTAAGGGCTCAGCCGCTGACCTAGGGTTGGGGGTTCTGACCCACCAGTCACTGTGGAAGCCCTACGGTCAGTCCCACTCTGTCCCGTAGCGCAGCTGTGAGTTGCAATTGACTCGACAGCAATGGTTTGTTTTTTATGCTGTGTCTAGGGACCCCGGAGCAAAAACAGAAGACCCTCAACAAGCGGGCCTGACACAGAGGCACAGGGAGTCGGCACTGTGCGGGACCGGGAAGTGTTGGCTTCTGTGGTGCGTGGGGAGCAACTAGGAGCAGAACCAACTCGGTGGCACCTGACCACAGCAGGGGCCCCGACAGCACACGGGCTGAGCACTCAGCTGCCACCTGAAAAGGTGACAGTTCAAAGTCGCACAGAGGTGACGTGGAAGAAAGGCCTGGCGGTCTGCTCCCATAGTGATCACAGCCCAGGAAACCTCCTCTATCACGTGGGACGGCCACGGGTGGGAATCGACCTGACAGCACCCAGCTGTCCCTCCCCGAGGCCCTGAGACGTGCCACCCGGGAGAGAGAGACCGGTCAGCCTTGTGTCACGTGCACTGAGCTGTCGTCCTGCACACCCGGCGCTCTGTCCTCACCAGGAATAAACAGAGTCCCCGCAGCCCCCTGCCGGAGCGTCCTGCTGTGCTGGAGGGGAAACAGTGTAACAACGGGCACAGTGGTGCCGGGCTCCCCCAGGATGGCGAGCACCGAGTCCATCAGTGCCGCCCTGTGACCACCCGATGACTGCTCTGGGCGGCCGGTGGCGGGCACGATCGAACAGCTCGTCTGCCATGCTGACAGGTGAGGCGGCCCGTCTCCTGGGTGCCCAGCACCAGCATCGGAGGAGGAGGGACAAGCAGCTCCATGGGCGTGAGGCTGTTGCCGTGGCAACAAAGGATGCTGAAGCCCATCACAGGTTGGGGCCCTGGCATGCACGGGGAAATCCATGTGGATCAGAGGCTGGGAGGAACCGGACGCTGGCCCAAGACAGCCCGCAAAGACCCCGGTGGCCCTTCTCAGAGAAGACCCAGACACACAAACAGAGATGGTTTTTGTCTGGACATGCTGCACTTTGAATTGCTGCTGTTTTGCAGAACATGCTATTTCTGATGCAGAAACCCTTCCCTACCGGCCAGCCCACCACGGCATCCGACCGTCCCCTGCAGGGCAGCGTCCGGATGAGAGGACCCCCAGCACAATTTGAGCTGTTGGGCTCGCCCCGTCCGTTCCAGGCCTCCTCTCTCCACAGCAGCAGAACATCTGTCCTGCGCTTGCCTGCTTCCCTCCACTCCCGCCCGCACACCTGCTTGGTGGGCTTTCCAAGCCCTCTTTCTCTTCCTCCCGGAATAAGTCACAAACGAAGGCTGTGACACTGGTCCAGGACCCAGCAGCCTCTTGTTCTGTCATGTGCGGGGTGGCACCTTTGCTTCTCTAGTTGACAAGGTGGCCGTGACCCAGAGGTGACTGAGGTGACCCACCAACAGATGCGCGCAGAGTAACCGTTCCCCAGGAAAGGACACTGTGCTTGGTGGAGGGTCAGTGAGGATGAGGGAGACCCTGCACGGGATGGGGGGACCCCGTGGTCTCAGCACGGGACGCAGGCGTGCCCGTGAGCTTGAGGACGGCACAGGACGGGTCAGCGTTCCGCTCTGTTGAGTACGGGGTCATCACGATTAGAGCTGACCCCACAGCACATAACAGAGACGTGAGTCCGTGCAGTGACCATCTGCTGGAGAAGGACACCAGAGCTGGGCAAGCGAAGGGTCAGCGAAGGCTAGGCAGGCCGTCCATGAGACAGACGGGTGCAGGGGACCCGGACCCCAGACATCGCGAAGACGGCACGGGACCCCGCAGTATTCCATCATGTCGTACGCAGGGACCCCGAGAGTCAGCGCTGACGCGATGGCCCCTCACCACCATGGAGCACGCTGAGACGGACGTCCAGAGAGCCCTGCGCACGTCAGGAGGAGGAAGAGCTCCGCCCTGATGGAAGGACAGTCGGAACGCTCCTCGGAAGCGAAGATGGTGGGAATTTGTCGCCCTGGGAAAGGACATCACGGCCGGTAAGGCAGAGGACCAGCAAGAGGAGGGGGGCCCTCTGTCATGGCTTCAGCTGGGTCCCCCTAAATGTGCGTGATTCCCGGTATTGGGGGATGTCTGTCTCTGCTGTAACGCCCGCCTCTGTGATGTTCCTGCGGGTGGGTGGGGGGCAGATGTGCTGTGGGCCGGACGCAGAGTGTGGGACTGCGCCGCGGCTTCCAGCGCGCTCTTCGGGTATAAAGGACAGGGAAGCCGGCAGTCTGGGGACCTCAGGCCACCAAGAAGCAGTGCCAGGAGCAGAGTGCATCCACGGAGAAGGACCCCGGGTCCCGGCCCGTCAGAACCTCCCAGTCCAGGGTCAGACTGATGACAAGGACCTTCCTTCAGAGCCATCAGAGAAAGAAAGCCGGCCCCTGGGGCTGACAACTTAAATTTGGACTTGCAACCTACTGAACTGTGACACAGTAAATTTCTCCGTTTAAAGGCATTCACTCGTGGTGTCTCTGTGACGACAGCACCGGGGGACCGGGGCACCCCCGTCAGATGCACTGACACAGGGGTGGTGGCGATGGACTCAGACACACCCGCCGTCAGGACGACACCGAGGGACCAGACAGTGCTCTGTCCTCCTGTGCACAGAGTCACTCTAAGTCACAGCCGACTTGACGACCGCTGACAACGGTAGACAAGCTCCAGGATGCAGAGCTGGAGGCAGACATGGGCTCCCTCGCCTGGCTGGACCCCCACTCAGAGGAGAAAGAATGATATGTGTTTGAGGGGAGCGCTGGATCTCGGCAGACATGGCGTTCTAACCAGTGAGAGCACCGCCGGTGTTCGCAGAAAGGGGGGCTCCCACCATGACCTGTGCAGCAGCCCCTGGGAAGGGACAGCTCACCTCGGGGGTCCGGTGGGACTGAGTGAACGACCCCAGACTAGCTGCTGCCCGTGAGACCCTCGAGTATGTGCACTGGGGGCGGGGGCTCCTCCAGCTCCCACCCGACCACGCCACCTGCCGGAGCTGGGTCATTCCAGAGCACAGACCCTGGGCTGGCCGGGGCTGGCCAGGGGTGACCTTGGGCTGACCCAGCGCTGACCCTGGGCTGACCCAGGGCTGACCCAGAGCTGATCGAGGGCTCAACCCCAGCTGACCCACGGCTGACCCAGGTCAGACCCAGGGATGACCCAGGGCTGGGGTGGACACCCTTCGTTCTGGACCCTCACCCACAGAGCTGTGTGAAGGGCAGGCTGAGGTTTTTTTCCAAGCCAAGTCTGCCTCACATTGAATCTGACTCACAGAAACCCTACACAGCAGAGAACAGCTGCCCCAGAGGGTCTCCGAGGAGGGGCTGGTGGACTCGACGTGCGAACCTCTGGGTGAGCAAGGAGAGGCTTAACCCCTGCACCCTGGGTATGAAACAATAACAGCATCAGTCTTCCCAAAAAGTCCGCTTTGTGAAATAAAACTTGAGCCATTTAAAATGCGGGGTGGCAGAGACGCTGGGAGGAGAGTGTTCTTGAGTTGGAGTGACTGTTAACTCTTCACGGGTCACCGAGCAGCCTCTCTGAGTGAGAATGAATGAACCACGCTGTGTTTGGTGGGTGCTATGAAAGAGACCTGGTGGTGCAGTGGTTAAGCACTATGTCTGCTCTCCAGAAGGTGGGGAGATCAAACCCCGCAGGCGCTCCTTGGAAACTCTAGGGGGCAGTTCTACCCTGACCTGTAGGGTTGCTGTGAGCTGGAATTGACTTCACGTCCGTGGGTTTTTTGTTTTGTTTTGTCTGTGAGGAGACCTGACAGTGTCTGGGCCCGTCTATCCTCAGAGAGCTCCAGCATCTCCAGGTGTGCGTCTGGCCAGCGCCGGTCCCTGTGGGGTTGCCTGCACCGACGGCAACCCCTTGTGTGTCAGAAGAGAGACGACCCCACGGGGCCGCCGTGGCTGGGTCTGGGGGAGCCGGACGCTGAGAGCCGGGCCTGTCTGCCGAGGCCCCTCTGGGTGGGTTCAGAGGTCCAGGGTTCAGGTCAACAGCTGATTGTGTTCCCCGCCTGCAGCACCCACAGGGTCCACACATGCACCCCACTAACCACTTCCCCAGAACGTCGCGTGACAGGGAGGAGCGCGTCCCGGAGCACGCTGCTGCAGCCGTTGCCGTGAGGTGCCATCGCTCTGGTGCTGACGCACAGCAACCCGGGCCCCGCAGGACAAAACCCGGCCCGGTCCTGCGCCAGGACCACCGTCGTCTCCACGCTGAAGCCCATCGTTGCGGCCGCCGGGTCCGTCCGTCTCGTCGAGGGTTCTCGCTGACCCTCGGTCTCCCAAGCTTGGTGTCCTTCTCCGCAGGCTGAGCCTTCCTGACAACACGTCCGAAGCATGGGAGAGCCAGCCTCGCCGTCTCTGCTTCCAAGAGCCCTCGGGTGTCCTTCCTCCAGAACAGATCTGTGGGTTCTTTTGGAGGTCCATGGGATGTTCTGCGTTCTCCTCCAGCACCAGAACTCAAAGGCGTCACCTCCTCTTCTGTCTTCCTTGTTCATATTCCAGCTTTCACACGTATGTGGAGCGATTGAGAATGCCATGGCTTGGGTCAGGTGCACCTTAGTCTTGAAGGTGATGTCTTTCCTTTTCCATACTTTAAAGAGGGCCTTTGCAGCGGACTTCCCCAGTGCAATGTGTCTTTTGATTTTTGGACGGCTGCTTCCATGGGCGTTGATTGTGGACCCAAGTCCAATCAAATCCTTGACAACCTCAGTCCTTTCTCCATTTATGATAAGGTTGCTTACGGGTCCAGATGTGACGATTTTTGTCTTCCTCGTGCTGAGCTGCCATCTGTGCTGAAGGCTGTGGTCCTTGATCTTCAGCAGTAAGCTTTCAAACCCTCTGCTTTTAGCAAGTCACCTGCATAGGCGGGTTGTTAACGAGTCTTCTCGCAATCCTGATGCCCTGCTTTTCTTCACACAGCCCAGCTTCTTGGACTTCACACACGTCCAGCTGGACACGAGGCCTGGGTGAATAGGACAAAAGGGCGCAACACTGACTCACGCCTTTCCGGGTTTTTAAACAACATGGTATTCCCCCATTCTGCATAATATGTAACTTACTATGTAGATATTTTAATTAAAGTTGTCACCCAGTGTGACCCACTGTGACCCCATAGACAGGGCAGAACTGCCTGGTAGACTTTCCAAGGATTGCCTGGAAGACTTAAACGGCTGACCCTTTGGTTAGCAGCGGTGGCTCTCAGCCACTGGGCCACCAGGGTTTCCAATGTCCTGTAGAACAGATTAGAATTCAGCTAAAGAAGGAAAAGAGAAACCTGGAACAGCAGTATCTGTCGGACACATGGAGGAGCTCGACCGTGTTAAACGGCACAGCTATGATCTGACTGTCCTGTGGGCATGTGTGGGCACGTGTGTGCGTGTCAGACTGTAACATAACTGGTTCGACTTGGTTTAAGGACGTGAGAGACGTGAAAGCAAAGGGAAAAAGAGAGTTTTCACCCTCAACCCCAGAGGCCTCTGGGAAGACAGGCCTGGCACTCTCCTTTCCCACAGGCACCCACTGGAAACCCTGTAGAGGAGAGCCGGACCCTGGCACACGTGGGGTCACTGTCCAGTCGAGGGCTGCTCCTGGTGGGTTCCAGCGTCTGGTGACACGAGAGGCCAGGCTCAGTGGGTGATGGGTGCCACAGCTGAGTGATTCATTGTCCCCAGGGCACGGGGAGCACAGGTAGCAGAAGGGATAGCGGGGGTCGCTTAGGGCGCCCCTAGAGGCTGTGCCAAGTGTGTTCTGCTTGCAGGACTTTAATTAGGATAATCTCGGGGAGAAGGCGTCCGAGGGTGCTGGGGGTGGGTGTCAGGAGGAGTGGCAATCCGTGAAGATGTAAGCTAATGACTTAATCACTTGCATCTGTAAATCGCATTATTGGAAAAGAAATTACTCTGGTGATCGAGTTACCGATATTTATCCACTAATAGCCGTGATTAACTGGCTGTGCTAATCTGTCATTTTGAAAGCTAATATTAACAGCATCAATCTCACCGAAAAATAAACTGTTTATGGGAAATAAAACTTGGTCTATTTAAATGGCGGGGTGTCGGAGTCTCCCGGCCCAGCGTGTTCTGGAGTCAGAGAGATTGTGGCCCATTAACCCTTGGTGGGTCACGGGGCGCGTGCTCTTTAGGGGTGATCAAACAACCCCGGGCTGCGTTTGATGAGCGAGTGCAGTCCAGATAAACCCAAGAGCAGTGGGTTTGGTTATTGGTTTGAGGTGAAGATAAAGAAAAATATCTGGGTGACATGGGCTTTCAGAAACATCCAACATCTCCAGAAAATGGGGATCCCAAAGTACCCTGAAATGTTGAATTACAGGCTTCTACTGGGTGATGGCATGCTCCCTGAAAGTCCAAGAAAGAACGTGTTCACTGAGCATCTCCGTGACTAAAGCTGTCGCGTCCCACTTTAGCCAAATCAATGCTCTCGTCCTCAAGGACGAGCCTTTCGTTGGAGAGGAGAAGGTGCCATCAGCTGCTGTCACGGAGGAAATCGTGTCCCCCAAAATGTGTGTCTGCTGAGCTGGGCTGTGAGGCCCAGCACTGTCTGATGGCCCGCCCGGCGTGCCCTGTTTACCGCGCCCCCGTCACCGTGATGACTCCAGGTGGGTTCCCGGCCAACAGGGCGACGAGGTCTGCGAGACCAGACAGTGTCTGCAGCCAGTCTCTCTTGAGACAGGAAAAGGCGACAAGAAGAGGGACTGCACGCCGCCGGAAAAGCCGGCCCAGGGAAGAGCCGGCCCCTTGGGACTGAGGTTCCTGAGCTGAGGACATTGCAGACCAAAGGGACGCCGCCAGCGAGGACCCTGCTTACAGCTGGCACAGGGACGGAGCCTTCCCCGCAGCTGGCACCCGGGACCTGGACTCTCGGCACCCTGGAGACGCGAAGCCGCTCCCGGGAGAAGCCGTGCTCCTCCGGTGTCTCTGTGACAGCGGCGCCAGGTGACTGCGACACCCCCCGTGGTGTCTCTGTGACAGCACCTCTAGATGACTGCGACACCCACCCCTCCAAGCCCCCATTCTGGCCCCATGCCCACCCAGGCCCCGCCCACATGCAGTCCTCTGTCCCAGCCCTGCACCGTTCCTGCCCTCCATCTGATACCGCCCCTCAATCCAAGCCCCGCCCTCCATCCTATCCCCGCCCCCCATCCCACCTTCCATCCTATCCACGCCCCATCCTATCCCCGCCCCATTCTATCCCCACCCCATCCTATCCCCACCCATCATCCTATCCTTGCCCTCATCCTATCCCCGCCCCCATCCTATCCCCGCCTCCATCCTATCCTTGCCCCTATCCTATCCCTGCCCCCATTCTATCCTCCATCCTATCTCCGCCCCCATCCTATCCCCGCCCTCTGTCTTGCCCCCATCCTATCCCTGCCCACCATCCTATCCCCGCCCACCATCCTATCCCCGCCCCCATCCTATCCCCGCCCCCATCCTATCCCCGCCCCCGTCCTATCCCCGCCCACCATCCTATCCCCACCCCCATCCTATCCCCGCCCCATCCTATCCAGGCCCCATCCTATCCCCGCCCACCATCCTATCCTTGCCCTCATCCTATCCCTGCCCCATCCTATCCCTGCCCCCATCCTATCCCCGCCCCCATCCTATCCCCACCCCCATCCTATCCCCGCCCCATCCTATCCCCTCCCACCATCCTATCCTTGCCCCCATCCTATCCCTGCCCCCATTCTATCCCCGCCCACCATCCTATCCCCGCCCCATCCTATCCCCGCCCACCATCCTATCCTTGCCCTCATCCTATCCCTGCCCCATCCTATCCCCGCCCCATCCTATACCCGCCCCATCCTATACCCGCCCCCATCCTATACCCGCCCCATCCTATCTCCGCCCCCATCCTATCCCCGCCCTCTGTCTTGCCCCCATCCTATCCCCACCCCATCCTATCCCCGCCCCATCCTATCCCCGCCCCATCCTATCCTCGCCCACCATCCTATCCTTGCCCTCATCCTATCCCTGCCCCATCCTATCCCCGCCCCATCCTATCCCCGCCCCATCCTATCCCCGCCCACCATCCTATCCTTGCCCTCATCCTATCCCTGCCCCATCCTATCCCCGCCCCATCCTATACCCGCCCCATCCTATACCCGCCCCCATCCTATACCCGCCCCCATCCTATACCCGCCCCATCCTATCCCCGCCCCATCCTATCCCCGCCCCATCCTATCCTCGCCCACCATCCTATCCTTGCCCTCATCCTATCCCTGCCCCATCCTATCCCCGCCCCATCCTATCCCCGCCCCCATCCTATACCCACCCCCATCCTATCCCCGCCCACCATCCTATCCCCGCCCCCATCCTATCCCCGCCCCCATCCTATCCCCGCCCCCGTCCTATCCCCGCCCACCATCCTATCCCCGCCCCATCCTATCCCCGCCCCATCCTATCCCCGCCCACCATCCTATCCTTGCCCTCATCCTATCCCTGCCCCATCCTATCCCCGCCCCATCCTATCCCCGCCCACCATCCTATCCCCGCCCACCATCCTATCCCCGCCCCATCCTATCCCCGCCCCCATCCTATCCCCGCCCACCATCCTATCCTTGCCCTCATCCTATCCCTGCCCCATCCTATCCCCGCCCTCTGTCTTGCCCCCATCCTATCCCCGCCCCATCCTATCCCCGCCCACCATCCTATCCCCGCCCCATCCTATCCCTGCCCCATCCTATCCCCGCCCTCTGTCTTGCCCCCATCCTATCCCCGCCCCATCCTATCCCCGCCCACCATCCTATCCCCGCCCCATCCTATCCCCGCCCCCGTCCTATCCCCACCCACCATCCTATCCCCGCCCACCATCCTATCCCCGCCCCATCCTATCCCCGCCCCATCCTATCCCCGCCCCATCCTATCCCCGCCCCCATCCTATACCCACCCCCATCCTATCCCCGCCCCATCCTATCCCCGCCCCCATCCTATCCCCGCCCACCATCCTATCCCCGCCCCATCCTATCCCCGCCCCATCCTATCCCCGCCCCCATCCTATCCCCGCCCACCATCCTATCCCCGCCCCATCCTATCCCCGCCCCATCCTATTCCCGCCCCATCCTGTCCCCACCCACCATCCTGTCCACGCCCACCGTCCTGTCCCCGCCCCCTGTCCCCGCCCTCCACCCTGTGTCTGTCCTGCGTCTCCCCTCCGTTTGTCTTGTGTCTGTAGTCTGTCCCCACGGGACGGCCTCCACCTGTCGCTGTCCCCACCCTGCCTTGTGTAACTCTCCTCCTCGCACAGCCCCTCCGCCCTCCGTTGTCCATCTGGTCTCCGCCCTCCGCCTCCTTTCTACTCTTGGCTTATGTAACGGTTCGTGGTGGGGCCGTGTGGCTCAGTGGGAGGATGCTCGCCTTCCGTGCGGAGACGTCGGTTTGATTCTGGCCGGTATGTCTCGCTCCCGGCTGCCACCGGTCCGTCCGTCGAGGCTCGTGTGTGGCTGTGACGCTGTACCTCAGTAGGGGGCCCAGACCGAGACCAGGGACAAAGGCCTGGGGACCCGCTCTGAGAATCAGCTGGTGGAGCCCCGCGGACCGCAGAGGTCGGGCCCACAGCCCATCCCAGGCTGCCACAGGGCTCATCCCATTGTTCACGGGGTCGCGGAGACGGGGGCCAGCTTCACAGCAGCTAACCACAACACCGGGACCTCGTCTCCCGGTGGGCCGGCCTGGAGGAAGTCAGGCTGCAACCTACACACCCAGAAAGGACCCTGTGGCTCCATCCACACAGGCCAGGCCTTTTCCAACACCTGTCAATCTCTAGGACCCCGACCAGTGACAAATCCCCCACTCCTGGAGCCACCTCAGTCCTTGATGGGATCAGAACTCAGCACGGCTCTCACGCTGGGCTCCAGGCAGCTGCTGGGACAGCCTGACATGTCCCCCTGCCGTTCTTTGCCTCTTCTGGGTGTCAGGCTTAGCCGCACTTCCCTCAGAACTGGCTCCAGACAGAGGCATCTGAGCTTTTCCAGACCACGGGCTGTGTGAATTCATCTCTGCTGAGCTTGGGCTCTGAGAGATGTGTCACAGGGAAATGCTGGGGTCCTGCAGGAATCCTGCCAGCACCCCAAGTCCCAGCAGAACCCGCAGAGGCAGCAAAGAGCACCCAATCTCAGCTTGCTGAGCTAGGTCTGCTTCCCTGTTCTCTCGAGAAGCTGGTCCCCCGAGTTATGTGACACAGCAAAGTCGACTCCAGACTTGTGACAGCCCCACAGGACAAGGCAGAGCGGCCCCGTGGTGTTTCTGGGGCTGTCATCACTCAGGACTGGGCAGAGTGGCCCCGTGGCGGTCCTGGGGCTGTTGTCTCTTAGGAGCGGATCACCAGCTCCTGTCTCCCGTCGCCATGTGGATTCGAGCCTCCACCTGTAGGTCAGCATCTGGGCACTTAACTGCCACACCTCCAGGGCTCCCTGGTATGTGACCGGCAGGCAAGTTCCAAATGGAAGCAGAGGACACACAGTGACAGCCAGATCCTCACGGTAACATCGGGTTACACAGGCTGCATTGGTGATCGACAAGGTATGGACGCACGGCTCACATCAGGAACTGGACGTCTGGATCCCCCTCCTCTGCGAGAGAAAGAAAACACCCCCAAAGCACCGTGCCCGGCCACACACCTGCGGAGTGGCTGAAATGGGCTGGGGTCCTGCAGCCCCACACCTGCCTGTCCACTGTACAGTGGGGGCTTGACTGCGGCTGGGGTGCTGGGCGATGCCACCGGTGTTTCAGACACCAGCAGGGACACCCGCGGCAGACGGGCCTCGGCGGGGCTTCCAGACCAAGTCTAGGAAGAAATGCCTTGCGGTTCACTTCGCCAAATCAGCGGCTGGAGACTCTACGGGACGCCAGGGGAGACTTCTGATGCCCTTGCTTTGGACCCGTCGGCCGAAGGGGTCAGCTGCTGGAGCAGGACGGCAGATTTGGTGAAGCAGGGGCCACTCAGCCTGCAGGAGGCCCTCGGTGACATGGGACCTTAACGTGGGGCGATCGGGAGGGTGACGCTGGGCGAGGCAGCGTCAGCGTCTGCTGCGCACAAGTTCTCCACGAGCTGCACGCAGCTCGGCAGCCGGCATCTGTCACGCGTGTGTCCGTTGTCTGCTGTCTGTCCGCATCTCTCATCTGTCATGTGTCCTGTACCTGCTTATCTGTCTGTTCTCATCCGTCTACACTGGCCTGTCGGCTGCCGTGTGTCGTGTGTCCATCTGGTCCTGTCACCTGTCACCTACCTGTCCCCTACCGTCTGCTGCAAGCGTCTATAATCTACCATGTATCACCTAACCGCCTACCTACCACGTGCCATGTATCTACACGGATCTGTTGTGTGTTATGTGTTAGGTATCTACATGTATCTATCATCTATGAGACACCGTGTATCTACACGGATCTGTTGTCTGTTGGGTATCCTCTACTTACCCATTATCTATCATTTATCTACATTTATCTATCGTCTATCTAACTAATCTATCAATTATCTTTGTATCACTTGTCTCTGTACCTATCCACCCATCTGTCCGTCTGTCCATCTGTTATTCCATCTGTCCATCCGTCTGTCCATCTACCTGTCTACTTTCCAATCATCTATCTTTCCATCTGCTCATGTTTCTGTGCTTGCCTGTCCCTCTGTCCCTCTTTCTGTCCGTCCGTCTGTCTGTCTGTCTGTCTGGGCTGCAGCCCCCTCCAGTCCTCAGCACTGGGGACTCTGGGGAGGAAACGAGGAAAGAGGCCACTGTACCTCAACGGGGTCGCTCCCAGGCCAGCAAACGCCGAGGCTGTCAGCACGGGCATTTCTGTGAAGGCATCAGTGGACAGTGCTCACGCACCCCCGTCTCTCGCTGGCCGCGTCCCCGTGCCCAGGCTGCCCCCTGCAGGCACGCGTCCCCTGCCCCGTCCTCCTGCCGCCTACCTGCTCACCGCCTCCCTGGCCTCTGCGCAAAGAAATGTCCAGTCTCTTCTTTCCCACTCCTTTGGACCAGCTCCTCGAGGCTCATCCGTACAGTTTATCCCGTGACTGACTGCCCTGCCCGGGGTCTCCAAACCCCATCCTGCAGGTCGAGCCTGACTCACGTGCCCCCAACCCTCGTCAGAGCAGCACTGCCTCCACGGGGGTCCTCACCGGTGAGTTGCTCCAGCAGCCGATCCCCAGGCCTCTCTCCCATCACACCTCCGGATGGAACGATTTCAGTCCCCATTAATGAGGACCCCGCAAGGCATCTCTGGGATCGCCAGGGCTGTAAGTGGGTTTTCCACAGAGCCAGGATGCTAACTGCAGCCAAGCACAACATTACTGTTGCAGCGAAACTTAGAAAACCTTGTAACAGGTCGTAATACCCACCAGCGCCCAGGAGGGCGAGGGGAGGGGGCGGAAATCTATCAAGATGGATGAGGGTTCTCAGGAAACGGAGGAGACCTCCAAAGAAGTAGGCTGCCGGATTCTGCAGGTTTTCTGCTGCTGAACGCTTTCACTGCTGAAAACGCACACCGACGCTGTTCGTTAGAGCCCCGGGGGTGAGACACACACTTAGTGTGCTCCACGAAACATTGGGGGTTCGAGTCCACCCGGAGATGCCTTGGAGGACAAGCCCAGCGATCTCCGTTGGAAATGGAGGCGCACAACGGTCCTGTGAGACAATTGGGGTGGCCGTGGAGCCCGGGGGGACTCCGTGACAGCTGGAAGTGGAAGCGAAGGGCAGGACCGAGTGCCCAGGCCCTGGCAACTCCAGCGGCACCTGGGTAGAGAGGTCCAGTTAACCGCGCCTCAGAGACACAGCGGGCTGCCTTCTGCTCTGGCACGTCTGGGGCCGGCACAAGTCGGGGACAACTCGAGAGTGCCGATTTGAAGTCCCAATGTGGTACAAACTGTTCATGCCCTCGGCTAGCGGCTGGAAGGCTATGGGTTTGAAACCATCAAAAGGCACCAAGGAGCCCCCGGTGGTGCAGTGGTTAGCGCTGCGCCTGCTCACCAGAGGTCGGCCGTTCCAATCCACCCGGTGCTCCCCGGAAACACTATGGCAGTTCTGCTCTGTCCTGTAGGGTCACTAGGAGTCAGAATGGACTCCACACTACTGGGGTTTTTCGGGGGGGGAATTAAAGGCCTAGTGATGTGCCCCCCAAAACTCAGTGACCAGGCCCCCCGGGGAGGACAGGTCTCCTCTGACACGGTGGGATGCCATGATCCGGGACCATCTCAGCGGCTACGTGACAGCCGGATCATACGGTGTTTTGTGTCTGATGAATTTCCTTACTTTCCTGGATTCCCCACTTTGCCCTCACCCACATCTGCCCCCAGGACCCTTCTCTGTCTCCCCACGAGATCCTGCCTGCCTGCCCCCTGAGCCCATGGGACCCCTTTCCAGCCATCACACACCTCCCAGATGAAGCCACCCAGGGGGCTTTGTGGGTCCTTCCTGCAAAGCCTGGTCCGCGCTCGGCCGAGGGCGAGTCTGTGGAGCGCTTTCCTGTCCTCAGAGGGTGCCCCACTCCCTAACCAGGCGGCAGCAATACCGGCTGCGTGGAAGGGTGGCAGGTCCATTAGGTGGCTTCTTCTCACAGCAGGAAGGCTCCCGACAGTCCCAGGAGAGCTGGGACGCTGCGACATGGGAGCAGGGCGCCGCTGGACGCTTTGTCTGCTCCGGGCCTCAGAGTCTAACGCTGCTCTGGTCTTGGCCACCAAAACGGGTCAGCACTTGGGGTGACACGGTGCAGAGGGGACAGCGTGATTCTGCCAAGGACTGGGAATGATCCAGAAGCGGGCGGGGGTAAGAACCACACAGCTCAATGGAATCCATGTCACTGGGCTGGGCAGGAAACACCGCGGCGTTGGTGAATACTTTGTTATGTTGTCTGTACATTCGCCACAATTAAAAAAAAGCCATGAGAGGAGGCGTCTCCAAGATTTGGAAATGCAGACGACCTTCAGGAGCCAGGGTGGCACTGTGCTTTAGAGCTCCGTTGCTTGCAGAAAGGTCGGCCGTTCAAACCCACCGCTGTCTCCTCGGGAGAAAGGCGTGGCTGTCTGCCTTCACGGAGAGGACTGCCTTGGAAACTGACGGGGCCCTTGGGCTCTGTCCCCTGGGGTCCCTCGGAGTCAGAATTCACCCTACAGCAAGGAGTCAGGTGACGGTGACGCGTGCATACAGAATCACGACCTCAGGCAATTTCAGACTGAAGGAGCACCTCCAGGGGGCAGCCGGCGGATTCGAACCCAGGACCTGCAGCCAACCGGCGGATTCGAACCCAGGACCTGCAGCCAGTCACCACACTACCAGGATTCCCGACTTGCTGAAGGCACCAGGGAACGCGTGGCTCCAGCCAGAACGTTCTGTTTGATACCGAGACTCAGAGAAGGTCTTTTCTCCCACAGAGGGTCTCACGTCGCAGGTCCAGACAGGTGAGGTTCGGTTCCTCTGACGCCCGGTGACTCTGCAGACGTGTTCTCGTAACAACCGCGCCTTTGCCTCTGGTTTGCAGCTTTCAAACGGTTACCCTGGGGTCACCCGTGCGTCCTTGGAGAAGGCACTCTCACTTGAAGTTGTGACTTTCATCTCTTCTCTTTGGGGTGCCTGGTACCCCAAAGCACATTTCCTCATGGTGTTTTTACAACACACCAAGTGTTGTGGCTGTGAGGTGCTGTCGAGTTGGTTCTGACTTACAGCAACTCCGTGCACAACAGGAGGGACACGGACTTGGGGGCCCTGTCCACGACAGAGGGGACACTGCCCGCTCCCGCAGCATCGAATGTGTGACCTCGCTCCTGCAGCCACTCTGCCACCCACCTCCTTGAGGGTCCACCACTTTTGGGCTGACCCTCTACTTGAGCAAGCACGATGCCCTTCTCCAAGGACACGTCCCTGCTGACAGTGTGACCAAGCACGTGAGTCCCCCTCAGAGTTGTCATGGAGGTGGCGTCCTGCACCTTCTTCTCAGCGGTCGGTCTGCGGACCCTCTGTGGCAGCCTTGGTGCCGGCCTGCCTCACGGGGTCCCCCCGTCTTTGCTGACCCTCTGCGTGACCCACCAGCAGGTACCATCCAGCCGTGTGCCAGGGGATAAAGCGGCAGCAAGCAGAGCCAGCACCCTGGTTCTGGGCAAACCTCATCCCAGGACCCCGGGGCACCCGTCCCCCTCTGAATCTCGTGAACGTGTCCTTAGGAGGCAGGAACACGCGCTCACCAGGCGAACTGCTCCCTGCCAGACCCGCTCTCGGCAGGACAGAAACTCCAGGGCGGAAGTTTCCTCCAGGAACAAAGCCCGCAGCAGGCAGGCGCCCGCTGGAGCAGAGAGCATGCCGTCTGCAGGCCGCAGGAGTGAAGAGGCGGGCAGGCTCTGCAGGGGGCTCCCTCACAGCCCCGTGGAAGTACGTGCACGGCTTTGAAGAGAAAAACTCTGTAACGAGCAAGAAGAAGCAGCGAGCGGGCTCCCCGGGAGAAGTCAGCCCCCATCCCCTAATCTACCTGATGCCAAATAGCATCAATAATACAAGG
This sequence comes from Heterohyrax brucei, assembly GCA_028571685.1. Classification (NCBI taxonomy): domain Eukaryota; kingdom Metazoa; phylum Chordata; class Mammalia; order Hyracoidea; family Procaviidae; genus Heterohyrax; species Heterohyrax brucei. The sequence goes on from CM053166.1 coordinate 1,172,577, forward strand.
CCAACTTATCTCCCTTGAACACGGAGCACCCCTAAACAGGGTGACACCCTGAAATCCAGGATTATCAGCCCTAGTGAGAGCAGCAGAGGCTGGGAGCTAGAGGCCAGGGGTCTTTCTTCAGAGAGGCGGAGTCACTCTGCTGCAGGGGCCTCTCGGACCTGAGGCCGGAGTGCCGTCCGTGGCCAGGGGCTTTGTCCAGAGGGACAGGTCATCCTGGTGGCTTGGCCAGGGGACTGTCGCACTGTGCACAGTCTCAGCATTTCAAACTGCAGATCAGATCACAAAGGCACCACACTGGAGATCCGTGCCCACCTGGTCAGGGGGTCTCGTCCCCAGCCCTCCGCCCATGTCAGGTGACCTGGGTGGGACCCCAGTGCTGAAGGACAAAGACGGTGCTCACAGGTGTCTCCAGCCCTGAATGTGCTCAACTGCTCCCCAGAGGGCTGGAGGTGCAGATCCACTCTGGGGGGGCCTCCGGAGAGAAGCCTGGTGACCCACAGATGAAAGTATCAGCCACTGGGACCCTGTGGGGTGCAGCCCCCCTGGGTGCCCTGTGAGTCCAGTCGACCCAGCACAGCTGCTTTGGGTGCCCTGGGCCTGGGGCTCACACAAGCAGCTGGTAACCAGCAGACTGCATGCCCCAGTCCAGACTGAGTCACCCAGGAGAAAGCCCTGACAACCTCTTACGGAAAAATCAGCCACTGAAAACCCCACAGGGCCCAGCTCTCCTCTGAGACCCACACGGGGTCGGCTCAGGGGACTCCCTGGTGGTGCGTTTGGCCACCACCCTCAGCCACCAACCCACCAACTGCTCCTCAGGAGAGAGGTGGGGGGGGTCTGCTCCATAAAGATGCCAGCCAGGAGAACACGACGGGGGCAGCTCCGGTCTGCCAAGTGGGGCCACCGCTCACCACTGAGTCACCCAGTCTCCATCAGACACTCATTAAAAGGCGGGTGCTTCCGGTCCAGGATGGTGGAACGAAGGCACGGTGCTCGGCTTCTGGGTAATGGCTGCTGGGTGCTGCCTGTTGGGTGGCGGCCACCTCACGGGACAGGCTAAGGCGGCCCAGAGGGTCTTCCCGGCGGTGATCTTTCCAGAAGCTGGTTGCCAGGCATTTTCTTCCGGGTACCAGCTGTTGCACAGTTAATGGTCTGCGCTGGCCCCTTGTGTCACTTGGGATCTTTCTGGTACGATCACAGCTCTGGAAGACCCCATGGAGCGCAGATCACTCGGATGTACATGGGGACGAATCAGCTGGGAACTCCTTGAAGACAGAGTTGGTTTGGTTTGGCTGAAGTTCTAAGGATAAAACATCATTGCAATCCTAAAAACCGTGACAGAACACCATCCCGGCTGTCCTTGGCCACCTCCAGCTGAGCGCAGCGCTCTGTCTTCTCTGAAAGCTCGGGGCCCCTTCTATCAGCACCCCCCCAGCAGACCTCATGTCCCCAAGGTTGTTGGCTGACACGCCAAGGGCAGACCCAGGTGACATCTCCAGGGACACTCCCTGGACATGCTGCAGTCCACTCAGCCGCCCGTCCACCTTACGGCACTTTGAGACTGCGAAACTTTTCAGGAATCTCAGGGTTAGAGGGCGAGAGGGACTCTTCCTTCAAGATCCATCCCTGGAGGAGGCCTGTGTGTGCTCCACAGAGAGAAATCACGGTGTGAGGCACGGGTCCTCCTTCTGTCTCAGCAGAAGGGCAAAGGGGTTCAAACCTTACACCCCACAAACAAAAAAACCCCACTGCTGTCGAGTCAAGTCCAACTCATAGTGACCCTACAGGCCAGAGTGGAACTGCCCTGTACGGTTTCCAGGGAGCACCTGGTGGACTGGAGCTGCCAATGTTTTGGGGAGCCGACAGGGCACCCAACCAGTGCACCACCAAACGTAACCCCCAAACCCAAGTCATTGCCATCCAGTCAATTCAGACTCACAGTGAACCGACAGGACACAGCAGAACCGCCCCCATGGAGTTCCCAAGGAGCATCTGGGGGATTTGAACTGCCGGCCATCTGGGGGGCAGATGATGCACCTAACCGCGGCTCCTCCAGGGTTTCAGAGGGAAAGCAGCCTGAATTCTCGGGAGCCTGGCACCCACCGGGTCAGCCTCTTGTTGGTGGCCACCGCACAGATGGCACCTGGGCAGATCTGGAAAGCTTGCTGGGGGCCCGGGGTCTCAGAGCCCCTGTCCGCCCTTTACTCTCAAGGTGGAAACAGAGCTCACAATCTCCACGCAGGAAAATTCAGGCCGTGCTGCTGTCTGGGACGAGGAGAATTTTCTTCTTTTTTACAGCCCTAGAAACACCCAGAGGCTTTGCGATCATGTTCACGGCGGCGGCTGCAGTGACTCAGAAAAGAGGGTGACAAGAGTGCCACCTCCTGTGTGACATCAGCAATGTCACTGAACTGTTGTCTGTTGCCGTGGAGTCCCGTCCGACTCACGGCAACCCACGTGTGCAGACTACAGCGGTCCCTCCACGGGGTTTTCAAGCCTGCAGCCTCTCAGGAGCAGCTGCCAGGCCTTTCTTGTGATGCACCTCTGGGTGCCTTCACGCAGCACAACCATCTGTCCGTTGATGAGCACCTAACTGATTTCACCCACCGGGGACTCCCATCTGCAGAATAGGGATAGCAGTTCAGTTGGCTGGTAACCTGTGTAGATGGGGTATTAGCACCCTAAACACCACCTTAAGTCCCAGTCAAGGATGATGAGTTTTAGGGTTTAGGGGAACAAGCAGGGGCCGGCGAGGGGTGCAGGTGCTCAGGTGATCAGAGGAGGTGAGGGTGGAGAAGACACCACGGCTCTGTCCCCAGGCGAGCTGTCCTGGACGTCTACAGGCTGGGGGCTATTCTCAGAGACTGTGAGCTGCCAACAGGTGTCTTTCTGGTGATGGGTCAAGAATAGCGCCTGGGACAACAATCTCAAAATCTTTGTGAGCACCAGTCAGAAGGGAGGTTGCAATCTCCAACTGGGGGAAGCAGTTTAAGTATTAAGAAAGAAGCCAGACGAGAATTTTTCTGTAGCTGGTAACCCTGTCAGAACGAGGTGACAACATCAGCAGTGACCGCTCTACTTCTCTCCAGATGAAGGAGAGACTCGGCTCTTGGCTGTTACGATGTGACCACCCCATGGCTTTTCATCTACGTCCCCAACATGGAAACCTCAGACGCATTCGTTTCCTGGCAAATGATCCCTTCCTTTCCAGTTTCTGCCGAGCTGTTTCCCTGCTTGGTGACGGATGTCCCAGCTGCCGACTAAAGCCTCTGCTTGGAAATTGTTGCCAGTTGTGAAGTGTCTGCTGACCGAACGCTTTCTCTGCACAGGCAGTGGCAGTGACCGTCCCCTCCCCGGCGGGCAGCAGCGTGCTTCTGCTCGCCGTGTCTTCAGCACCACTGGGCCCTCGCCGTCCACCCCAGCGGTCCCTCACTCCTCTCCGCGCTGGAGTTGCTGAGGCAGATGCCGTCTGATGCTGCTGGTGGGGGTTTTACACTGCAGCCCCCCATTTGTCACCTGCTCTGTGACTTTCTTCTGCACCACGCCTTGTGTTTCACGTGCACTGTGAGCTCAGATATCGTCACTGGAACTCTGTTCCACAATTATCCACACACACATATATGTATGATCTGATTATACACATACATAGATACACATATGTTGCTTATGTATCCTTTCTACTCCATGTAACTGGCCTATTCACCCTACTGACGTCTTCCAGACCTGGGTAGTAGGGCCGTCTCTCTCTGAAGGTGACTCGATACCATCTGACCAATTGACATCCCCTCCACTCCAACTTATAGGAGGGGGGACCCCGTATGTGTCAGAGCAGAACAGTGCTCTGTCGGGTTTTCAGTGCCTGATTTTACAGAAACAGATTGCCAGGCCTTTCTTCTCAGTCACTTCTGGGTGGATTTGAACCTGCAGCCCTTCGCTCAGCAGCCGAGTGTATTCACTGTTCGTACCACCTGGAATCAGTGGGTCTCTGATAGCCATCAATCAAATATCCGTGGTCCACGTCCCTGCCGTGCCATTTCCTCCTGTGTGCCTGCAGTTTCTCCTCTCTACCCTCCAGGCCTTATAAAATACAAGATCCCAGTCCTTAGAGCTTCCCATTCTTTTATTAGGCTGCCTCCCAACGCTGTGAGTGGATACACGTTTTCAGGATAATGGTCAGAGAAGTCTCAGGAACTCTTCCATTTCCCAGGGCCCACATGGTTGTTCACCGCGCAGCACAGAGTGGGCACGAGCTGGGGTCGACTCACCTGGCAGCAGCCACCGCCCGCTGTCCACTTGCCATGACGTGGCGTCTCGCACGTGGCCATGATGTGGGAGGCTAGTCCACTGGTGTTCCAAATCCCAGCAGGGCCACCTGTGGTGGACTGATTTTGGTGGGGCTTCCAGACTAAGAAAGATGGAAGACGGACCTGGCCATCCGATTCTGAAAGTCAGTGCGTGAAACCCCTAAGGGTCCCAACAGGTTGCCCCCCACGGCGTTGGAAGATGAGCCCCCTGGGTTGGAAGGCACGCTGGCCGCCCTGACGGACTTGAGCCGACCCGTGCTTGTGAAGAGAGAGCAGGACCAGGCGGCGTCTCCTTCTCTGCACCTGAGGTCTCCGTGGGTCGAGGGCAGCTGATGACAAGCCCGTCACAGAGGAAAAAGACGGGCGTGCTATCTGACCACGAAGAGGAGAGAAGGTGCCTGCTAGGGCCTGGGGGAACCTCGGAAACTTGAAGCCAAGGGAACAAAGCCAGACACAAAAAGTCTACACAGAGTGTGAGTCCATTCACCTGAAATGGCCTGAACAGGCGAATCCATCATGATAGAAGACAGATTAGTGGTTACGAGGCATTACAGGAGGGACGAACGGACAGTGACCGTGTGTGGGTTTCTGTTGGGGCAATAGGAACATTCTGGAACCAGAGAGTGCTGGTGTCTGTACGACGTCGTCAATAAACCGAATGCCACTGAATTCCGCTGTTTAAGGTGGTGACTTCTATGGTATGAGAGTGTCATTTTTTTTTTTCTAAAAAAAGAAGGAATAAGTGATACAAGGTTGGGAGGGCTGGTGGTGGTTTTGGCAATCTGAGTTTCCTCTTTAGAAACTCTCTACAAAAATGGAACAGGATGAAAAGATACAAGGTTTCCAGACACTTGAGTTCTAAGCACCAGCTGCCAGGCTTTGGAAATATTGTATCTAAATGGGGAAAGATGAGGGATACAATGTTTCTAAATGGCTGAGTTCTGAGCACCAGCTTCCATGCTCTGAAAACCTTGTGACTAAATGGGGACAGGTGTGGGACACGATGTTTTGGGGCTACCGTTCTTCAGTCCACCTGGAATCCTCACCCTCTTCTTTGGCAATCTGAAACACAAGCTCATACCAGCATAACTGCCCCCTTTAAAAATGTGGTCAGATTAATAGATGGAGACTTCAATTTTTGTTTCCTTATTTTTATGCCTGGGACCATTTATGTGGTTGTGCATTCCAGCTTTAAAGGCACACTGGCAGCAATATCCTTTATGCTCAGTTTTCTTATAATTCTGAGCAAGTGGACGCAGTGGGGGGTTGGTTAACTGCCTATGATCTCTAACCCAAAATGTACTTTAATTATTATATTCCTTAACTTTTGAGTATGTGGTTTCATAGTAAAAAAAAAAAAACAACATCTTAATGAATGAAGTAAAACAGAGGAGCTGTAATTACAGCTGGAATGTTGGTTTTTATTTTTGCCAAATTCTGGCATGGAAGAGTGTTGGGGCTGCGACATTCACTCACGTGCAGCTGAGTCGTTTCTAGAAAAGCCTGAGTGCACTAAAGGGGAAATAGAGACAGCAGAAAATAATTGACAGCAAGCACTCACGGGAATGGCTAACGTGCTCAGCTGCTACCGAAACGGAGAGTTGAGTCTCCTTGGAGGTGCTTCAGAAGAAAGGCCTGGCAATCTCCTTCTGAAAGCTCAAAAGTCCCGGTGGCTCAGTGGTGAGGGCTGCAGCTGCTCACCGAAAGGTTGGCAGTTCAAATCTGCTAGCCATTCCTTGGAAACTCTACGGGGCACTTCTACTCTGACTTATAGGGTCACTATGAGTCTGACTCGACTCGGCAGCAGTGGGTTTTTTCATTTTTAAGGATGGCCTGGAGCAGCACGCTTCTCTGACACACACAGGCTGGCCGCCAGCTACCGTCACCCGCGTGGTAAGTGGCATTCACTGAGATGCCATCCCCAGGGAAGGAAGCCATTTGGGATCTTTGCGAGCTCAGTCCTGGAAGTGCTGACTGTGTCCTAGTGCTGTTTGATGGCCCCGTGTGAGACACCCCAGCATCTGCCCTGGGAAGCCTGTCCTTGTCACCCCCCGGGACGTGGCCTCCCCTCTTTGAACACGGCGGCACTTGTGCTGCTGTCCTGTGCGACTGAGGGGCTCTGACGGAAGGTGGCCCCACATAGCACAGAAACCTGGGCTGCCGCACTGTGGCCGTCCTCGCTGCTCTGCTCACGCCCGGGGTGGTGGCCCTGTGTGCATGCTGAGTGGCTTCCTGCCTTGGGAGCCCCTCTTCGAGCCGGAGACCAGACCACGCTCTCCAGAGGTGCCTAAGGCTCGCAGGGGCTGGTTTTCAGAAGGAGATTGCCACCCCCTTATTCCTCATCTCTTTCAGTCTGGAAGCTCTCTGGGGAAATCTGCCCACCACGGGCACCCTGCTGGGATCTGAAATACCAGAGGGGTGGCTCTCAGCGTCACCACTACACAAAAGCCGCCCCGGTGACAGGTGGTGGAGGGCATCCCAGTGTCATTACACATGTTTTATGAAAACTGATCACAGGCAGCTTATGGTCCCGCTTTCTTCTCTCCTGGAGCTTTGCCCGATACCTGGTGGGCACCCAGTGAGTATTTATTCAATGACAGAAGGAACTGCTCTTTTAAATTACTCTTTTGCTGTGACGTCATTCTCTTTATTTCTTGAAGTATTTGAACCCTGCCGTTCTACTCTGTCCTACAGGGTTGCTATGAGTCAGAATTGATGTGATAGCAACAGGTTTGGGTTGTTTTATTTTATTTTGGGGGCTTTGGTTTTTAGATAAATTATGAACGGAATGGTGTCTCCCAAATAGACATGTTGAAGTCCTAACCACGGGTCCCTGGAAAGATGACCCCACTGGGGAACACGGTCTTTGCAGATGTCACTAGAGGAAGTCATTCTGGAGGAGGGGTGTCATGGATCGGACTGTGTCCTCGCCTCCGCCCCCAAAGGTATGTAACGATCGTCTGGGCTGCGATTCCCAGCCTCCCGGGGCTGCCTTCCGTTGTGTGATTGTCCCAGGCTGTAAGTCCCAGTCTCTGCCTGTGATTAACCGAGTGAGTTAGGTGAACGAGGGTTAGGGTGCAGCTGTGACACGCTTCCTGTGGTCTCCTCCCTGCTCCAGTGCAGAGAGGGTTTCCCCGGAACGCAGCCTGCACCCTCTTTTCTCCTACAGGAGATGAAAGGGAAGCGAGCAAAGAGTTGAGACCCTCACACCATCCAGAAAGCGGCACCTGCAGCAGAGTGTGTCCTTTAGACCCGAGGTTCACACGCCAAGATGCTCCCTGGCCACAGACCGATGCCACACAAGGACCTTCGTCCTGAGTCACAGAGGGGAAGACTTCCCCTGGAGCAGGCGCCCTGAATTCAGACATCCACCCTACTAGACCGGGTGGGAAGGAACCCCGCTTTCTTAAAGCCGTCCAGTATTTCTGCCGGAGCAGCAGCAGGTGGCTAAGACGAGAGGGTTACTAACCCAAGGACAAAACCAAGAGACCAGAAGCCTTGCTGCTGAGTGGATTCCGACTCCCAGCGGCCCTATGAGACAGCAGGGAACTGCCCCATGAGCTTTCCACGGAGTGGGTGTCTGGATTCACACCGCTGACCTGTTGGCCAGCTGCTGTAGGGGGGTCTTCTTAAAAAGAGAAGAGGCCGACAGAGAAGGAAGCTGTGTGAAGGCCAGGACGGGGTCTGCCGAGGCGCTGTGGGCACAGGTGAAGGGGCACCAGGGCGGCAGAGACGGCAGAGCTGGGACGGAGGCAGGGGGCAGGCCTGGAATAAAACCCACCTGCTGGCCCTGGAGGTTGCGTCTGGCCTCCAGAGGGTGCGGTGGTGATTTCTGTCCTACGAGCCGCCTCGTAGGTGGCACTGTGTTATAGCAGACACAGGACACTCGGGCAGACAGCACCAGGTGCCCTGGAGGCGACCCCGAACATCCTGGCGCCCCCACGTGGGCAGGGCAGAACCGCGGCTCCGCAGGGTCTTCAGAGACTGAGTTTCCCGAAGCGCACCGACGGGCGTTTCTCCCGCAGAAGCTCTGGGTGAGCTCCAAGCACCCACCTCCGGTGAGCAGCCGGGTGTCATCACTCCGCGTGTCACTGAGGGCCCACGACGTGACAGGATGTGATGTCGTGTGCTGTGCTACACGGCACGGTGTGGCCTGGCGTGGCGTGGTACAGCGTGATAGATGATACATGGTATGTGTGTTGTTGCACGATACAAAATGTGATGTATGACATGGGGTGGCATGATACATGGTATGTGTGATATATGATAATGATGAGATGCAATCAGATATAGGGTATGGTGTTGATATGACATCATATGGAATATGGTATGGCATCTCAGGGTACTTATCATATATGATATATAGTGTGGTATGTTATGTGATGTGTTACATATAAGATGTGGTAAAATATATAGCATATGGTATGTGTATGATGCGATATATATGCTATATGGTACGGTATTATACAATATGATATGATAAGATGCCAAGTGTTACAATATCGGGATCCCCAGGGGTGATATGGGGCTCAAATGCCGTGTCCACTAATCAAAACGTTGATGGTTCAGATCCACCAGGTGCTCCTTAGAAACTCTATGGGGCCGTTCTACGCTGTCCTGTAGGGTTGCTGTGAGTCAGCCACTGCTGCTAAGAGCTGTAGCTGCTCACCCCAAGGTTGGCAGTTCAAATCTACCACGCTCTCCTTGGAAACCCTGGGGGCCAGCTCTGCTCTGCTGTAGGGCTGCCGGGAATAGGAATCAACTCAACAGCTTGTGAGAACAATAGGGTGTGACTGGAGAGGATATAAACAACGTGACTTGAAGGCAATGGCTTGGGGTTTTTTAAAACAATATATTGTATGAAAACGCTGGTGGTCCAGTGGTTAGTGCTGCAGCTGGTAACCAGAAGGTTGTCAGTTCCAATCTACCCGGCGCTCCTAGGAAACCCTGAGGGGCAGTCCTGCTCCGTCCTGTAGGGTCTCTGTCAGTCGACATTGACCTGGCAGCTGTGGGCTTGGTTTCTCACTATAACGTATAACACAATCTAACAACAACAATGAAACCATTGCTGTGTTGTCGCTTGTAGCAGCCCCATAGATGCCAGAGTCAGACTCGTCCAGTGGGGTTTCGATGGCTGACTCTTCAGAAGCAGGTCGCCAGCTCTTTCTTCCTAAGCACCTCCTTAACCTCCAGGCTTTAAACTAGCAGCTGAGCTTGTTTGCCATTTGCAGGGACCCCCTACAGTGTCTGACGGTGAGGACACGGACATCTTTGGGAGTCACTGTCCTGCCAACCATAGACATGACTGTCTCAAGTGACTCTTCTTTACATGACGGAAGCAAAGTACCTGGGCTCAAGCATCCCCTGCGTGTGGAGGCCCACTGTCAGGCTGGAAGTTCTCCAGAGCTACAATTCAGGCAAAAGACGGGGTGTGAGGAGCCCCGCACCTGAGGTGTGGGTGGGAGCACACAAGCAAGTCCCTACGAGCGCCCCACGGTGTGTGTCTGGTGATGAGTGCCCACGGCAGACGCCACACTGACGACTGAAGTGTGCCCGGCCTGAGACAGAGGCTGGCGATCGTCTCAGACGCAGTCAAATGCCAGACCAGGAGAAAGGAAGGCCAAGAAGAGTGGATGTATTCAGACTGTCACTCTGCATACGAATATTTAACAAAACGTGGATTGCCAGAAAAGCAGGCAAATCAGTCTTAGGAGAAATACAACCAGACGCTGCTTGGAAACAAGGATGGCGTGACTTTGTCTCTGTGACTTTGAACATGTCTGGAAAGACCAATTGCTACAGAAGGGCATCATGTTTGGTTAAGTGGAGGGTCTGGGAAATCAAGGGAACCCCTCCACCAGGTGGACTGACCCAGCGGCCTCAACAGCAGGCTCCCATACGCCCACCATCATGAGGATGGCGCAGCTGGCAGCATTGCGACTCTGTGGTTCATGAAATCTCCGTGAGCCAGGGTCCACTTTGATGACCACTCGGTGTTGAGTTTGGTCAAGTGGAGAGTCAGCAGGGATGAAGGAAATCCTTCATGAGATGAACTGACCCAGCGGCCCCAACAGCAGAGCCCAGCTTACTGACCATCGTGCAGATGAAACAGAGCAAGGCAATGTTTCCTTCTGATGTCCTTTAAGAGTGCCATAAATTGCAGCCAGCCAGACAACGAGCATCACAACACACTAGGACAAAATACAGAGTGTGCTGTGACTGCCAGACGAGCACACTAATTGGTGTCAGAAGAAGCACACCCAGAGTGCTCCTTAGAAGCAAAGATGGCGAGACTTCAGCGTGCTTTCTTAGGACACACCATCAGAAAGCACCACTCGCAGAGGGAGGCTCACGCCTCCTGCAGGAAGCCCAGCACCCACCTGACCTTGGGCCTCCAAATTCAGGAAGTTGGGGGAGGGCAGTTGACGGCCTTGGGCCCAGGGAAACTAGACGTATGAACAAGTGGCATTGCCAAGGGCAAGGGATGCCCAGATTCTGAGGTAAGGACAAAGTGTGACAGCAGAAGTCAGGGGGCAGAGCTCAGCCCAGTTTCTGCATGCTAACCAAAGGGAGACAGGACGGATCAGGTGAGCGGGGTTTTGCAGTGTGAATAGGAGTTTTCCAGGCAACTTAAGAGGAAAAGTTCATGGAGACGGAGCTAGATTTTTTTTTTTTACTTAATTTATTTTATTTATAACTTTTGTTGCTGAAAAATGTACCCAGTGGGACACACACCAATTTAGCTTCTACACATGCCATGCAGTGACAAGAATGGCGTTCTCTGAGTCATGCAAACATCCTTTTCCATGTTGTCCCTTCTCTGTTGACATAAACTCACTGCCACCTAAGCTTACTGTCTAATCTCCCATCTGAGGTGTAGGTCTGGGGGTCTTTGGTGAGGACAGTGGGGTACATGCAAAGATTGGGCTGCTCTTGGCACGGGGAGGGAGGTAGATCTGGGTGTAGACCCAGAGCTCTGGGAACAAAGAGGAACGGTGCCACTTCTCCTGAGGAGGAAGGTGCTCAGTCCTCTCACCCTTGTGGTCAGGGGTTGTGTTAAGCCCCAGAGTTCAGAGCTGGGGTCCAGGACTTTCGACCAGAAGGTGTCAGCTCTCACTCCCACCTGTATCATATGTAACCTCACAGGCAGGTTCTTAATTAGCTGTCTCTGGTTTGGGAAACCTGGTGGCCCAGTGGTTAAGTGCTATGTCTGCTCACCAGAAAGTCAGCATTCAAATCCACCAGGTGCTCCTTGGAAACTCTGTGGGACCGTTCTCCTCTGCCCTACGGGTTTACTGTGTGTTGGAAGCCATGTGATAGCAGCGGGGCCTGGGTTTTGTCATGAGTGATCTCATGAGCCCAGCTACCACAACTGAACGTCCTGATCAAAAGGGGGGGAAATGCAGAACGGAATGTAAAGAAGATAGTTTCAATACACCGATACAACTTATATTTAGATTTAGATGTTTATTGGGGAACATTTTGTGATAGTGCAGTCCAGTCTGTGAGATCACAATGAACACAGGAGCTAAAGTGTCAACATGAACAGGGAACAGAGCTCACTGTTCCTGGCCAACCCTCAGCTCCCGCCAGCACCCACCGTGACCCCCTGTGACCTCGCTGCCTCCATTTGCTTTGCCGTGGAATCCAGTCGTGTGTGTCAGACATCCCCATGTCTACCTTCAGCACTATGTGTCTGTCTGTCTGGTCCCTCGGCTGTGTGGCCAAGTTGCTGGAAGCACACGCCGCCCGTAATTCAAATACCGGCAGGGTCACCCACTGTGGGTGGGTTTCCACGGGGCTTCCAGACTGAGACAGAGGAAGGAGAAAGGGCGGGTGGTCTCCTTCCGCCTGGGAGAGCTCTGTGGACCCCAAGAGAACGCTATCTGGTGCCGCTCTGGACAACAAGTCCCCTGGGGTGTCAGGCTCTCAGGGCCGCAGCAGCTGTCATGTGGGAGTCAGAGACACTGGCCATTGTCAAGATGGTGCAGGATCCAGCTGCATTTCGTCGTCTATCCTTGTCTGTCTGTCCTCCTGGGGTGGTTTGTCTGCTGCTGTGAGGCTAGACGCTGTCTCACCAGTGTTTCAAATCCCAGCAGGGTCACCAGTTGTGGACAGATTTCAGCAGAACTTCCAGATGAGAAGAGACTAGGAAGAAAGCCCTGGCAATCTTCCTCTGAAGATGAGCCCGTGGAAAACCTTACTGATCAGTGGAGGCTTGTGTGTGGCTGGGAAGCTCAGTGGGTTTCTGAGGAGTTTCCAGAGCAACAGAGACTAGGAAGAAAGCCCTGGCAATCTACTGAAAGTCAGTCACTGAAAGCCTAGGGGTAGCCAGAGAACCCTGGCTCAGCTGGCTTCAGGCACATCACTGGGAGGCAGCAGTGTGGGGTGCCGTAGAGGACCAGCAGGGGTGAGGAAGGCCCTGGTGAGAGGCACTGCCCAGAAGCTCTACTCCCAGGCAGCTGTGGGGTCCATGCAAGGACAGGCCACGGGGTTGTCACAGTGTGAGGTGACTCGACAAGGAACAACACCCCGGTGGAAATAACACACTTCCTGTTGTGTTTTTTTTTGAAACAGGGCTTCCCATCCTGAAAATCCCATTTCCTCTGTTGCACACCCCATAGATTCCTTCCTGGCCACCAGGAGCTGGGTCCCTGCCTCAGCCATCTAAATGCCCAGGTGGCGTGCCCCCACGGCAGACTGGGGTCTTCTCGCACCATGTGCTCGGGGTGCCAGATGGCCCCAGAAACCCGGATGCGCCCCGAGAACATGAAAAGATGCTCGTGACTCAGTGTTTCCTTTCAAAACTGTGAGCAGGCTTTCTTCCCCGCAGCCCCCTGCTGTGGCACACTTTGTATAATTGATGTCAGCGCTGTGTGCTCTCCCGGGTGGTCCGCAGGCTCATTAGGGCACCTGATTTCTGTCAATAACGAAGGCAGCAGCCCCAGACGTGACTGCCTGATGAGATGAATTTATGCATGGGCTCGACGCCCCGGGTCCTGCAGGGGCGCGAGAAGAGGCACCTAGTGAGTCAGATGAGGAGAAGGGGTCCCTGTGTCCCCTGGCCTGGCACGCTGGCCTTCGGGACAGAGAGAGGGGCTGACGGGAGTGCTGCGGGGACGCGCTCATCGTGGTCCAGGAGAGGGGCTGGGAGAGGGCGCGGGCTGGGGGCGAGGGCTGGAAGGGGAGCGGGCAGCAGAGCCAGCAGGTGCAGCCGGGCAACCAGGAGCAGGGTGTCAGCCCCGGGGTCGCGGCTGTGAGCACAGTGTCTGGGGGTGAGGGCCCGGGGGTGGGGGTCCAGGAGGGTGGACGCTGCAAGGGGAAGGGTAGTGAGGGCGGGCACCTTGTGCAAAATCCCAGCCCTGATGTCACTGGGGCTGGAAGAGACGGGGTGTATGTGTGTGTGTGTGTGTGTGTGTGTGTGTGTGCACATGCACAAACATGTTATACGTACCACCTACACGTGGACTACACACACACATAGTACACACACCATCCACATGCACACTACATACACAGACTATACACACACACTGCATACACACAGACTACACACACCATCCACGTGTACAGAACACATACACGTACTACACACACCATCCACACACACACTGCATACACACAGCATACATTGCTTACATACCCACAATACACACACACCACACTACATGCTGTATACACACACATACATTACTGCATACATGCGCACACTGCATGCAGACATATGTCACACACCACCTGCATGCAGACATCACACACTGTGCACACACAGGCACGTACAGTCTACACACCCACACACTCCATCAGACACACATGTTACACACATGTACGCACAGAGGCTGGGTGGAAACAGCGGACTGGAGCATGCGGTCGGCTGTGTGACCGCTGCAGCCCGGCCGCATCCCCTCTGCTGTGCAGCTGTGGCCACTGGTCGGGGCTGACCGCACGGTAAGGAGCACCGCGCCTGTGGGGAACGGCTGAGAGCCGCCCCGGTGCCCGATGGGAGGGTGGCCATCAGAGAAACGGGCCCGGGGTCAGTGGGGACGCGGAGGAGCTGAGCGCTCGTCCACCGTTGCCAGGATTCCAGGTGGTGCAGCCACTGTGGAGAACAGTGGGACGGAGACTTTAAAAGTCAGACACGCAACTGTCATGTGACCAGCTACTCCACTCCCAGGTGCACGCCCCAGAGGCCCGGGGGCCAGGCCACAGGCAGCTGCACACCAGGGGTCACAGCGGCACGGTCCATGGTCATCAAAGGCAGGACGGCCCAAGTGTCCACCAGCAGGTGACGGAGGGACATGGTGGGGACCGCCCGTACCATGGGATACCGTTCACCCGGGAGCAGCAGACCACCCAGGTGTCCACCACAGATGAAAAATGAACGCAACAGGTTCCACCCGAAGCATGGACAGTCACTCAGCCCCGCAGAGACACGTGCTGCACGCTACCACATGGGTAAACCTCAAAAGCAGGGTGCCGAGTGGAAGAAATGAGACTCAAAAGAACCCAGATCACTGGATTATTCCGCATATGTGAAGTGCCTGGGCTGGAGGGTCAGCAGGAAGCAGGAAGACCCTCAGGGAGGCAGAGGGACGTGGCCGCAACGATGTGCTCGAGCCGAAGGTCAGCCATGAGGGTGGCGCAGGACCTGTGGGGACCAGGGCCCCCAGAGCCATCCACCGAACAAGAACAGGGAAGCCACCCGGGCAGAGAGCGAGCTCGAACAGAGGTTGCCCGGGGCTGAGAGGTTCGGGGAGCTCCAAGTGTCCCTTTCAGGGTGACGAGGTCTCAGAACAGGGTGACGGTGACAGACACACAGCTTCATGGTGACACTGAAGTCACTGTACCGTCAAAATTGTGGGTTTTGTGTGACTTGAATTTTACCTCCATCAAGAAGAGAGACAAGTGCGTTTGTTGTGGCCTGAATCCTGTCGCTCCCACTAAAAACAGGACAACGTCCTGACCCCAGTAGCTGTGGCGGTGACCTTGGGTGGACATGGACATCTGCTCAGGTGACGTCACACCGGAGCAGAGTGAGTTCTGGTCCCCGGGTCCTTGGCGTCCTGGTCAAAGAGACACAGACCCAATTCTGTCACAGGGGAATGGTGTTGTGGGGTCAGCAGTGTCCCCCACGAGAGATGGACTGCCGTCCTAACCCTGGGGTCTGTGGGCATGACCTCGTTGGGGAATTGGATCTTTGCGGCTGTTACCAGCTGGAACGCTGTGAGTGCTGACCCCGTGGGATGGCTGGCCCTACAGAGAAGAGACACGGGGAGGCGGCCATCTGGAGACAAAGCAGAGACTGGGGGGATGAGGCCACAAGCCTAGGAATGATGGGAGCCTCCAGGAGCTGGCAGAGACCAGGAAGCCCCCTCCCCCAGAGCCTCTGGAGGGACACAGCCCTGCCCGCACCTCGATGGCCATCTTCCAGCCTCTGGAGCTGAGAAGGAAGGAATTCTGGTGGCTTGGGCTGTCTGCCATGCGGCCCTTGGCTACAGCGGACACAGGGTGGTGACATAGTAAGCTGATGTCCCTTGTCACTGTGTGCTGTCCAGTTTGTTCTGACTCCCAGCAGCCCTGGGCGACAGAATCAAACTGGGCCCCAGGCCGTCACCTTGACGGAGCTGAGTGCCAGTCCTCTCGTCCTCAGTGCCACCCGACGGGTTCGCACTGTCGAGGTCTCGGGGACAGTCGAGCGCTTCACCATTCGCGCCACACCGGCTCCCTCGGTTCACACTACAAGTGAACCTCAGCGACCTTGAGAGCTTTCCCCAGCGACGGCCAGGACGAGACCGCCTGGCCCTCCTCCCCATCAGCGGCTTCCTGCAGACACACTCATAATTCCCCCTTCCCACCACCATCTCGGGACACTCAGTGCCGCCTCTTGTTGGCAGCATGCGGCTCAGGGCTCATACAGAGGAGAGGTGAGGCTGGGGTTTAGCCAGCTCCTTGCATTTCTCCTTTCTGCTGTCTTTGAGAGGGTGGGAGGCTGGTAGGACAAGCCCCGCTTTCTCTTTGGGGCGCCAGCAGAGGGAATAAATCACCCCCGTTCCCTGGAATCTCAGCTCTAAGCAGATTTAATAGTGCTGTTACTGTGGGGTGCGGGGCATCCACAGGAGCCTGGTTACAGCACGGCTTTGTGGGGCTGACCTGCGTCAGCAAGAAAAGGCTTTAGCTTCAGCAGACAGATCTGCTTCTTATTAGCAGGCTGCCCATTCAGGGTGCCGCTCGGAGCCCGGGTTCTGTTTCCATTCAGCCCCGAGTCCAGAGGGGTCCAGGCTGCGTTCAGACCAAATCCATCACACAAGTGGCAAAGAGCCACTGTCTCAACAGGAACGGCCTCCAGCCCCCAAAGTCCTGTACACTCAGGAGTACATCACCGGGGTCGGGCACGGCCACGGTCTGAAATTCAGCCCGGACACAGGCAACAGCCACAGTCCAAGAGGACTCTGGGGGGAAGGGGGAAAAGTTGAGAAAATGGTTAACCCACAAACTGGAAGTCGGGTCTGCCCAGAGGTGGCTGACAACGTCCGGGCAAATCAACCATGGCAGACCGTGCAGGCCACCGTCCTGCCCTGGTCCGCATGGGGACGCCGTGCGCAGGGCCGCCTCCGCGGTCGCTCGCGTCTATGTGACATCAACTTGTCAGCTGCCACGGGGACACTCCCACGTGACACCCAGGGGCTGGCGAGTGTGTCAGTGGTGTTGAAACCACGCAGGGAGAGACGAGAAGGGGGACTCCGTGTGAGGAACACAAACCCTGCTGTTGAATTCTAGGGTAGAAATCGATAGACAGCTGGGTATTTTGCTGTGTGTATTTTCGCCAATGTTAAAAATTTTAAATTTTGAAGTATAAAAACTAAGTCTTTCTATGTATGTATATGTATACACACCCGTCCACTGCCACTGAGTCACGTCCGACTCATAGCGACCCTAGAGGTCATGTATGTGTACATATTCCATGAATATATGGAAACCCTGGTGGTGCAGTGGTTAGTGCGACATCCGCCCACCAGAAGATCGGCAGTTCAAATCCCCCAGGTGCTCCTTGGAAACTCCATGGGGCAGTTCTACTCTGTTCTATGGGGTTGCTGTGGGTCGAAACTGACTCTATGGTAGTGGGTATGTGTCTATCCATCAGTGTCTCTTCATCCGTCTGTCTGTCTGTTGGTCTGTTCACCTGTCTGTCTAAAACCTGATTGCATAGTGGTAAAAAACTATGCCTGCTCACCAAAAGATCCGCAGTTCACATTCCCCAGGCACTCCTTGGAAACCCTCTGGGGCAGCTCTGCTCAGTCCTGCAGGGTTGCTGTGAGTTGGAATCAACTTGACAGCAGAGCGTTTGGTTTAGTTTAACAACAGATGTTTAGCTCTCTGCTGGCAACAAACTTCATTACCCCAGGCTACCTCTGGAAATAGACAACAACATCCCAGGGAAAAAGAAGTCTGCCTCAGTTTTCTCATCTGTGAAATGGGTGGGAACATACACAGAAGGCAACTGTTGCAACTCTGGATATAAAGAGCCTGTTGATGGAGAGCCTGGATTTATTCCCACTTAGAAACCCAACTGCAAGCTCCTGGGGGCTGCAGTTGGTCAGTGCTTTTGGCTGCTGACCTGAAGGCTGGAGGTTTCAGGACCCCCATAGACATTTCAGGGACCTCCCCATGCCTGATCAGGGTATTCACCTTGGATTCTCCACCCATGGAGGGGACCTGGGCAAGCTCCCTCCTCAGAAGGATAAAGATGGGGTTCCCGGGTTCTGCAAACACTGGACATGCTAGCCAGAAAGTTGGAGGTGCAAATCTGCTCAATGTCCCCTGGAAGAAAGGCCTGGCTATCCGCTTCTGAGAAAGTCAGCTGCTGGAAACGTGTGGAGGGCAGTTCCCCTCTGGTGCACCAGGGTGGCGCTGCAAGCCGGGGTCTACTTCACGGCAAAGGGTTTCGGGGCCCTGCTTAGTGAGGCTAACACACACAGCCGCTCCCCAAGAGGCTGCAAGGGTGAGTTCAGCTCGAGTCCCCCTAGAAGCAAGGCCTGGGGTGATGCTTCTGAAAACCGTTGTTGGGAGACTCCCCAAGCACTGTTCTCATCTGACACAGAGACACACACACACACACACACACACACAGACACACACACACACACACACACACACACACACACACGAGATGGCCTGGCGTCTGCACCGAGTTGACAGCAAGGGATTTGGCTCCAGGTCGGAAAGCAGACGAGGGATGGCAAAACGAGAGCAAGAAACACAGATCAGGACTTGCGAGGGGGACCCCGCTGTGGGCTGGCTGCCTTTCCGCTTTCTTTTGTTCCCTCTGTGTGGACATACGTCACTTTCCTGGAAATAAAATTGTTCGTCTCCAGAACATTGGCCAGTTTAATTTGAATGACTAACTTAACTTGATTAAAAGGTTTGTGGATTTGAAAACGAATTTGAAAGCAGACACTCTGTAATGGGAACCTTCAAAGATGTCACACTTGGCGGGGTATACCGTCAGACCTCGGCGTCCCTTGCCTCCTGGCCCCGGGACCCCACAGCCTGCGGAGCTGACCAGTGGATACCGCCTCAGCCCCTCCCCTCCTGTCCCCTCCCTGCCTGAGGCCGTGTCTTCTCGGGGTGAGAGCTCACTCTGTCCCCACTGAGGTGACCCACGAGGCGGGCTCCCCATCTCCCCCACAGCCTGCTGCCCAGCTGCCTGTCCTTACATTACGTTGCTGCTGAGAGCTGCCACCATGGTGCCCGCCTCTGACTCACAGTGACCCCGACATACAACAGAACGGAACCCCGCTCTGTCCTCTGTCACCCCATGAACAGTCACTGATGAGACTGTGCCATTCATGGAACCAGCCACAGTTTCTGTTGGCTCATTTTCAGAAGCCAGTTGCCAGGCCTTTCTTCCTGGTCTCCCTCAGTCTGGAAGCTCAGCCAAGACCTAGTCAGCATCACAGCCAGATGGGTGTGAAGGCTGTGTCAGATGGGTGGCGGCTGTGTGTGAGGTGCACTGGCTGGGGATTGAACCCGGGTGTCCTGCATGGAAGGGGCAGATTCTACCACTGAACCACAAATGGCCCGTCTGCTCCTCTTCAGAGTTGCAGTAATAAAGACCTATGTGTTTCAGGTCTCTTGTGAAATGTGACCACCTTCTCTGGAACTCTTCCATTACCCAAAACTGTGGCATGGGAAGATTCATCCATGAATAAGCGAAAGCTGCCCTGCCATTCACAAAATGTCCAGAGCAGGTGACAACAGTGTGAGGTCGTGACATTCTATTCTACAAGAAACTTTCCAGTACTACACTGTTGTATACTGTACCCAGTAGGATGATGTGGGAACAAGTCATTGTGGCCACCTGAAGTCCAACAATTGAACTCCATTCACCTGGAACAGCACCAGAACAAGGAAACCCAGGAATCAGACAAGAAACTGAACTACAGGTCTCATTCCTTGACAAACTTCTACCTTGTTAGCCACGAGACCAGAAGAACTGGATGGTGCCTGGGTACTATGACTATAAGTTTTGACCAAGCAGTCTATAGGAAAATGCTGATCAAAAGGGGGGAATGTGCAACAGAGTTCAAGGTGATTACAGAGTTAAGACTTCCTGCACTCACTGAGGATTCCCTGGCTGAAATCTGTAAGTTGCTCCTGAGAAACCACATGGGGAAGCTCTGCTCTGTTCTATATGGTCAGAATGAATTGGCACTTGAGAAAACCCTGAATCTATTGTTCTGAGAAAATATTTAAACCTTGAATCTAAATTACCCCCTGAAGCCATCTTTAAACAACTGTTTAGCTAAATTAGGAAAGACCAATCTAGGGAGCACTACAGCTCTTTGAAAGAATTATCTCTATGAAAACAACTTGTCAACAGTCCCTCTAAAGCACAGATGGGACATTCAGGGGCTACTGAGTCTAAGTCAGTGATGTCGAAACACTACAGAGACAGAGAGGACTATAGACCCCACAGGACAAACGCAATCCATGGATTGTAAAGTAGAAACTGATGAATGGGTGTATGTTTTTCTGTGTGTATTTTCACCAAAATTAAAATTTTAAAAATCTTTTTTGTCTCATTGGTAGAAATATACCAGGGGTAGGGCAGAAGGGGAAATGGACAGATCTGGAATTTCTGTTTATGGGGATGATAAAAAGTGAGAAATGCCGGTCTGAGCCCACAGCTGGGACTGTTGTGTCCATCCATCGCGTGACAGTCCCCCTTGTTCTCACTGAGCCTCCACTTCACCAAACATGATGGCCTTTTCTAGCCATGAGTGTGCAGGTGACGTGTCCAGAGTAAGCCAGATGAAGGCTCACCATCGTCACTGCTGCGGAGTCTTCTGGCTGTCTTTGTTCCAAGACAGAATTGTTCCTTCTTTTGGTTGATAGTCTGCACCAGCTCCATGTGATTCAAAGGGGTCGATTCTTTGTGCTCCCTTGTTTATCGTCCAGCTGTTGTGAGTGCTGTTGTTGTGAGGTGCTGTCGAATGAGTTCCAACTCATAGCAACCGCCTGCGCAACAGAACACGACGCCGCCAGGTCCCACGCTGTGCTCACAATCATTTTCATGTTCTGCCTCTTCATTCCAGCCGTGGTGTCACCATCTCGTCCAAGGTCTTCCTCTTTGTTACTGACCGTCCCCTCTACCAAGCATGCTGTCCTTCTCCAGGGACTGGTCCCTCCTGACAACATGTCCAAAGTCTGTCAGACACAGTCGCTCCATCTTTGCTTCCAAGGAGCTCTCTGGCTGTCGCTTTTCCAGAACAGGTCTGCTTGCTCTTTTAGCGGTCCATGGGACATTCGGCGTTCCTCTCCAACACCACAATTCAAAGGCATCCACGTACATGAGACCACTGACAACAGCAAAGCTTCAGCAAGATTCATCTTAGCCCTCAAATACCCTTTCTTAGGATATATTTAATGTGTGCTTTCGAAATACACCTCTCAATCTGGTGGCCCAGTGAAGGGGGCATTCATGTGGGTCTGGGATGTGGAACCAAAATACAGGAACCCGGTTCCTCCCTTCTCACTTCCCTCTCAACCGCCGTGACCCTGCCTCCGTTTCCGCTAACTCACCCACAGAGGGGAACCCCAAGCCTGCACCGGTAGGGCAGACCTGGCTCACAGGGTCCCCCTGTGTGTCTGAAAAGAAGGGTGCTCTGCGGGGTTTCCAATACCTGGCTTTCTGGAAGCAGATTGTGAGGCCAATCTTTCAAGGCACCTCTGGGTGGATTCAAACCTACAACCTTTTGGTGAGTGACTGAGCGTGTGAACTGATTGTGCTACCCAGAGAGTCCTCCATCTATGTATCCATCAATCATCCATCCATGTATCCATGTGTCCACCCATCCGTCCGTCCGTCCATCCATCCATCCATCCACCCATCTACCAATTCATTCCACTCATCCATCCAGCCATGTATCCATCTAGCCATGCATCCATCCTTCCTCCCGTCCACCTATCTGTCCATCCATCAATCTACCAATTTATTCCACTCACCCATCCAGCCATGCTTCCATCCTTCCTCCTGTCCATCCATCTGTCCATCCATCCATCCATCTACCTATCTACTGCATCCATCTATCCACCCACCCCTCCAGTCATCCTTCCATCCATCCATACCAAAAGCAAATATGTGGTGCCTTCCTATCTGTCTGTCTGTCCATCCATCCGTCTGTCTGTCGCTCCATCCATCCCCGAACCAAACCCAACCTCTCGCCATTGAGTCTATTCTGACTCACAGTGACCCGACAGAGAAGACCACAACTGTGCCCCGTGGCGCGCCTGCTGGCCGCACACCGCTGCCCTTCCAGCAGACACGGCCCTTCTCTTCCTTGGCACCAGGGTGCCCGCACCACCGTTAGGTGCTGTCATGTTACAGCAGAGTGGAATGAATGAACTGCTGCCCAGCCCTGCACCATCATCTCTGCCACTGGCACTGTGGAGTCCGTGGTGGAGGCCCCTGCGTGTGCTCGGTGCCCTTCGACCTGGGGGCTCATCTGGCAGCCCCCGTGTCAGGGGACAGGCTGTGATGGTGTCTACATTGCTGCTGATTGGTTTTCGGGAGTCGATCACCAGCCCTTCTTCCTCATCTGTCTCAGTCTGGAAGCCCCGCTGAAGCCTGTCCCCACGGGTGACCCTGATTCTGCGGGAAGTCCTAGTGGCCTGGCTCCCAGCATCCAGCAATGTGCACACTTCCACAGTGTGCCAAGCTGGCAGGCGGTGGAGTTGGTCTTTATGAGTGCCTTTGAATGCCTTCTGAGGTACACACAGTGACCTGCCCCTAATTTCTGAGCACCCCACTCCTCATGCCATCAGAGACACCTCTGTGGGTGGGGAGGAATTCCTGGGGTGCCATTAACTCTAGATGGGGGTCCCCTCCCCATCGCCTGTCTATGGGGCAATGATCCCCACACAGGGACATCAAGTGACGCTCTCGTGTCCCAAGAGTCTGCCGTTCCTGGTGCAGGCTCCACGGAGAAGTCCTCTGTGTCCACAGTTAAAGCAGGGAAACCCTGTGCGTCCTCCACCCCAGGGCCGGACGCTCGAGCGGCTGCCAAGTGCACTCAGGCATTTTAAAATGCAAGGACGGTTTCTGCTGCCCAGCTTGCCAAGGGCACTTTTGCTGGGTGCACGCTCTGGTGCTGCATAAACAAGGCACGTTTCCCAGCATTTGACTAGCCCCCTCACAGCCAAGGAACACTCTTCAGAGTGGCCCCCTAAGAATGCAGAGAGGAGCTGGTCCTCTGTCAGGCCCTCCGGACAGACAGTCTGACATCTGTTGTATTGACTGATACAGAGACCGCCTTCTGTGTGGGAATACAGATTTGCACATGACCCACACCTCGGCTGTTGAATATGAAATGATCAGAGCCGAAGTCGGGGTGTCTGCTGTTCCTGCAGTTCATGGGGGTCCCAGCTTCCTTATCTGAGCCTCCTCTGGACCCTAGAGCATGCAAAGGGGCAGGGGTGCTATGCTTCTGTGGTTTTCGGGGCAACAGGGTGATGCAGGGGTGCTGGGCAGTGCACACGGTTAGCGCTTGCTGCTAAACGCCGAGGTTAAAGGTTCGAGTCCACCCAGAGGCCACAGGAGACAGAGCCAGTCAGCAACTTGTGAAAAAAATCAGCCACTGGAAACCACAAGGAACGCAGTTCTACCCCGGCCCAGAAGGGGGGCGCTGTGCGGTGAAAGGCGACTCAGTTGCAACTGGTTTTGTATGTACAAATACGGTTTTATGTGTACACATATGCTGTAAGGAAAGCCGGTTGGCACAGTGGTGAAGTGCTCCGTTTGCTGACCATAAAGGGGACAGTCTGAATCCACCACGGTGGAAACGGTGGGGCAGTTCTACTCTGTCCTATAGGGTTGCTATGAGTAGGAATCGACTTGATCACGGTGGGTTTAGGTTGTGAGCAGCCCACACACCTCAAAGTTTCAGTGCTCGGCTGTTTGCTGGAAGGCTGGAGATTCAGAAGCCCCCCAGAGGGTCTGCGGGACAAAGACCTAGTGACCTGTTCCTATGAACATTAATCCTAAAAGACCAGGCTTGTCAGCCTGATAGAGACTGGAGAAACCCCAAGAGTCTGACCCCACACAGCCTTTCAGCTCAGTAGTGTAGTCACTCCTGAGGTTCACCCTTCGGACAAAGGGGGGACAGCCCCCTAAAAGGGCACACCAGCCCAGGGGCAGTGACGGGAAGGCAGGAGGGGACAGGAAAGCCAGTCATGGGGAACCCGAGGTGGAAAAGGAAGAGCATTGGAATGTCCTGGATTTGGCAACCCCTGTCACACCACAACGTACGTATGCATTGTTTCATGAGAAGTTAGTGTGCTCTATAAGACGTCATCTAAAGCACAGACACACACACACAGAGACGTACGCACAGACTGATTAACACTATGAGACAGTTCTACTCTGTCGCCTGGGCGTGACGTGACCAGAAAATCCACTCGATGGCACCACGACAACACGTCTCCGTAGAACCTCTGTGGTGCTGACGGTCCAAGGGCCCAGCCACTGACCAGTGGAGGCTGGGGTCTCCCTGGAGGGGCCTCGGAAGAAGGGCCTGGCAATCTCCTTGTGAAAAATCTACCCTGAGACTCCTGGGAAGGTCAGTTCTCCTCTGACACACATGGGGGTAATGTCGCTCAGACTGGCTCCATGGTCACCAATTTATGGGAGACAGAGGAACAGTTCACGCCGAAGAGCAGCGTCTTTGCTTTGTCCCCCCAGGGGGCATTTCTGGGATGCCTTTGCATCAATCATCTCAGGGCTTTCACACATCCACTGTGTGGGGGGGTGAAGGGGCGCTCTGAGAAGCAGCTTTCCCACAGATGTGGAGAGCAGGTTTGGATGAAGGAGACTTTGAAAGATTGCCTGGGATCCTGGGGTCCCTGGGGGTGCACACTTGCACGGAGCTTGCATTTGGGAGAGCCCAGATTAGTTAGATACCAGCGGGAATGCTTATGTCTTTGCTGCTGGAATTGAATCTGGGAGGAGAAAAGAAATTACAAGCCCCATGATCCCCCAGGGAACAGCCATGTGGTGGTACTTGGGGGAATAGTGTAACTTGTGGGGAGCCAGGATTAGACAGATGGGGGATTCTGGCCTTCGTGGTGGAGGGCAAGATACCATGAAGGCAGAGCATAGAGAGACTTTCCTGATGATGGCTGGACAATGCTGTGTTCTAAGGACAATTCATAGTCTGACATAGAGGATTTACACACCCAATCAGCCCACTCCAGCAGAGTCTAAGAAGTGGTAGGGTTTATTTCTGTGGGGTGCACTTGAGTCCCTGGAGGCTGCTAACTGACAGGGTTGGACATTTTAGCCCACCCAGAGGAGACTCAGAAGAAAGCCTGGTGATCTGCTTTTGACAATTTTGTTGCAGAAAGTCCTACAGAACACACTTCTACTCTGACACAAGTGGGGTCACCAAGGGCCACAGTCCGCTCAATGATGACTTTTTTTTTTGGCTTTGCTTTAGTGTAAAATCACAGAGTCGCCAGTGGACACCAAGGGTTGACATCTTTGGCTGCTTGCGAAAAGATTATGGGTTTGTGTTCACCCGAGGGTGCCTCAGACAAAAGGCCTGGTGATGCATTTCCCCAAAAACCAGCCACGGAAAACCCGGTGGAGCGCAGTGCCCACCCGACACACAGGGGGGTGCTGCATCAGAATCAGCTTGACGACGAGCGGTTTCGGTCAGCGGTGGCCAACAGCTCTTGGTGTGAAAACTGGGTTTTCTCTTCCTGCAGCTTGACCCAGACACAGGACTGCAGGAAGCACAGCAGCCCCGCGGTCGCCTGGAAAGTCAGTCTTTTCAAGGACACTGGCCAGCGCGAGACTTCCGTGGCTAGGGCAAGGGGTGGACGTGTTTTGCCGCCCACTGAAAGGATGCAGGTTGGAGTTCACCCAGAGGCACCTAGAAATAAGGGTCTGGCAACTTGTTTCCCCCAAAGCGCCCATATGGGAACTCTGGAGGCCAGTTTCTCTCTGACACACAGCAGGGTTCCAGGATTCGGGCGTGCTCGGCAGCTGCTGGCTTGATTGGTCTTATTTCTGTGGTCCTTTTTCTGCAGTGTTGTTGAGCTGGTTCTGACTTGCAGCGACCGTGTGAACAACAGAACCAGATTCGGCCCGATCCCGTGCCATGCCCACAACCGTTTTCATGCTTAAGCCCCCTGTTGCAGCCACTGTGTCAGTCCGTCTGCTTAAGGGTCTTCCTCTCTCTCAGTGACCCTCCCGTCTACCAAGCGTGACCGGGACCTGGCCCCCTCCTGCTGTCTTCCCGCCTCCAGTGATGATCTTCTCAGACAGCCCCCCGAGTATTTGTATAGGTCCAAAAGTTTGGTGCTGGGACCACAGCACGTCCCGTACTGTCCAGCTCAGTCTTTGGGGAGCTGGCCTCGGGGCTGGATGCACTTTGGGGTTAAGGAGTCTGGGGCCCATGCTCCCAGGGGCTCCCCGAGCTGAGGGACCACCAGCTGTGGTCATTCAGTGGAGTTCCGGTTCTGCACGCTGGTGTTTCTCCTGCTGCGTGGGGGGCATTGTGGTGTGCACCCCACTGTGGCGGCCACAGGACGTGGCCAGGCTCCATCTGGTTCTGCGGGTCCTGCGTCAGTCTCTGGGTTCTATGGTGCCTCTGTCATCTGGGCTCGTGTTTTCATTCTGTCCTTGATGTCCCCTGTCCAGCTCTGATCCAGGAGGACTGGGACCAAATGGCCTACTTAGATGGCAGCTTATTGGCTTTTAAGACCCCCGACGCCACTCACCCAAGTGGCGGGCAGAACCTGTTGGGGCTCCCCCTTGGGGCGGTCCTCGGTGGTGGCCGGGCACCGTGTGGTTCTCCAGGTCCCCCGCGGGGCTGACTCTGGCTCACAGGGCCACCTCCGCCTGCTGCGCCCGCATGTCCTCCGTGTCCCAGATGTCCTCTGTCTAGCTCTGGTCCAGGCATGTTGGGACAAATTGATGCTTCTTAGCTGCCAGCTTGTGAGCGTCTAAGACCCCAGACACCTCTCATCCAAGTGGTACACAGGATATTTTCTTAAGAGAAAAAAAGAAAAAGAAAAAAAAGAACTTGACCATGCCCAGGAGTCTAGACATCCCCGAAAGCATGGTCCCCCAGCTGCACTGCCTGTTACCCTGTCTTTTCAGAGAGATGGGCCGCACGGGGGGGACAGTTTAGTTTGGGAGGTGAACCGTGGTGGGTCCCTCCCTTCTATGACCTGCTGTCTAAACACGGTTTATGAATGCTGCCGTGGAGTGAGTGCTGTCCCCCCCAAAATACATGTGGATGTTCTGATCCCTGCACCTATAAATACGCCCCCTATTAGGAAAGAGAGGTTCTCTCCTCTTAGGGTTATGAAGTCAGACCAGAAGAGCTCTTACAGCTGGTGGGGTAGAGTCTGTTTAAGAGAACAAGCAGGCGAGCGCGTGGAGTCACAGGGATCAGGACCCCGGGGGCACGTGTCCTACGCACGCGGCTGGCAGCTGAACGGTAGGCAGCTCAGGCCTTCCACCCTCTGCTCAGGAGGAAGATGGAGCCTCGGCTTCCTTGGGGGCTCACGGCCCTGGAGCCCCTGGGGAGTTCCCCTCTGCCCTAGAGGGTCACATCAGAACCGACGGAACGCAGTGGGTTTGGGTTTGGGGTTGCGCTGGGCACGAGGGAAGCGGAACGGTCTGTTTCTTCTTCTTCGTCTCCCCTCGGCCTCCAGCTCGGTTCTCAGTTCCTCAGTGGAATTGGGGTCCTGCTCCTTGTCCCCGAGCCCGCTCTGACTTCCGGGGGCCCAGGCACAGCAGCACAAGGTGCTGCCGGATCCCGTGCCGTCTGCACAATCGTGGGTGTGCTGCCATCCGCAGTGGCGGCCTCCGTGCCTTCTTAGTGCCCCCCAACCTGGGGCCCCGTCGCCCAGCTCTCTGCTGGACAGCGTTCGTCTGAGGTCGATCACCAGGCCTCTTTGGTCTGTCTCGGTCCTGGGAGTGCTGATGAGACCTGTCCACCCCGGGGGACCCCGCTGGTGTTGGAAACACCCGTGACCTAGCTCCCGGCGTCACAGCCACACACAGGCCACCCCGGCAGCATGCCCTGGCCAGCGGTTCGTGTCAGCGCCTAGGGGGCCCGGCCTGGGAACCAAACCCAGGTCTCCCGTGCAGCAGGCGGGAATGCCGCCACTGGGCCACCGACGTCCTCGCGTGCAAGATGAGAGGCCGTGTCTGCTTGCTGGCTCCTGGCTTCAAGGACGCCCGGTGGTGCTGTGGTTTAGCGCTCGGCTGCTACCCTGAAGGTTGGGGGCTCAAATCCATGACCATCTCCTAGGGGGAAATGTTGGATACCGGCTCCCGTGAAGACAACAGCCAAGGAAAACTGTGGGGCGGTCCTGCTCAGTGCAACACGGTCACTGTCCGTCCAGACGGACCCAGCAGTCCTGCTCAGTGCGACACGGTCACTGTCCGTCCAGACGGACCCAGCGGTCCTGCTCAGTGCGACACGGTCACTGTCCGTCCAGACGGACCCAGCAGTCCTGCTCAGTGCGACACGGTCACTGTCCGTCCAGACGGACCCAGCGGTCCTGCTCAGTGCAACACGGTCACTGTCCGTCCAGACGGACCCAGCGGTCCTGCTCAGTGCAACACGGTCACTGTCCGTCCAGACGGACCCAGCAGTCCTGCTCAGTGCGACACGGTCACTGTCCGTCCAGACGGACCCAGCGGTCCTGCTCAGTGCGACACGGTCACTGTCCGTCCAGACGGACCCAGCAGTCCTGCTCAGTGCGACACGGTCACTGTCCGTCCAGACGGACCCAGCAGTCCTGCTCAGTGCGACACGGTCACTGTCCGTCCAGACGGACCCAGCAGCACCGAACGCCTTGCTGTCTGCCCGAAACTTGGAATTCTCTCAGCACATTGGTCCTCGGTCGAATAACCGATCCCCAAAGGGACGTGAAACAAACATCATGAAGCGAGAAGGTGCTGTGAGCCCCGGACCCGCGTGGGCACGGTGTGGGCTGGCCACTGACACGGCCCTGCTTTGTCACATGGCGTCCTGCCTGTCTGCTTCGCTGTTGGGTTATCTGGAAATGCTCATTTTATACAATTGGTCTTTCCTCCTCCCCAGCCAGAGACTCTTCTCTCCCCACAGCTCAAGAGAGTGTTGGGAAGCTTTATTTCCCAGCTCTTTACGAGCCGTCCTGGGGTTTTAGGACTGATGCACATCTCTCCTAGTGCCGTGCCCCCTAAACGTCTCTCTGCTTCAGAAACCTGTCCCCATTTGTGTGTTTCTTAAAAAATGTTAATTCAGTTGATGTGAAAAGTGGGCCTGAGATTTGCTTGTTTGCCAAATATAACTTGAATTTTGCCTCAAGGGTTTGAGGGGGACCCAGGGCTGTTCCTGGGGCGCCTTCAGTATGTGACAGCCGTGGGACACCAGGAGGGTGGCAGTGAGAAGGGGAC
Organism: Heterohyrax brucei; assembly: GCA_028571685.1. Classification (NCBI taxonomy): domain Eukaryota; kingdom Metazoa; phylum Chordata; class Mammalia; order Hyracoidea; family Procaviidae; genus Heterohyrax; species Heterohyrax brucei. Next base: position 1,201,839 of record CM053166.1, read on the forward strand.
ATGGGCGGTTGCCAAGCCCTCTGGGTGCACGGACCCCAGGGAGCTGAGCGGTGGGGAGGGGCTTCCCAGCACCGTGGAGGAAGTCCTTGGGGAAGCGAGAAGAGGCCCCCCAAGCCAAGAGAGTGTCTGTGGACCTGTGCTCTGCTCTGGTGAGTAGCTGGTCTTTTCCGTAAGATTCTGCAAGAGACACCATGGGATTGGGACACACAGGCTTGAAATTCCCAAGACCAAGGATCCTTAGGAATAAAGGCCGTAGGATTGGGGTCCCTAGAGCTGAAATTCATAGGGCTGCAATCTGCGGGACCAGGAACCATAGGAGGAGAGCCATAGAACCTACAGGGGTGAGACCCATTGGGTTCAGACCCATAGAGCTGAGATGCACAGGACTGGGATCCACAGAGCTGGGGCCCATGTGGCTGAACTCTATAAGGCTGAGACCTAAGGGAATCTGTTGGCGTGGGACCCCTAGGATGAGACCCACAGGGTTGCGGTCCTATAGTGGCCTGTCCTCCCTCTCTGTCACACACATATCTGCCTTCACTATCAGCTCTGAGAGGCGCAATCTGTGCCTCTGCGGTCTCTTTACGGGAGCCCCTGGGGGGTGCCATCGGGAAGGCACTCGGCTGCCTGGCAAAAGCCTGGAGCTCTGAGCCCACCCAGAGGCCTCTCAGAAGAAAGTCCCACCAAAAACCCACCAAAAACTTAGTGGAGCCCAGTCCTGCTCAGACACCCATGGGTGGCCATGAGTCTGTGTGGGCTGGACCTCAGCTGGTGTGTTTTACTCTGCTTTGCCCCCCTGAGGGCTCACTGTCAGACCACTGGACCTTCTCTGTCCATGGGACGCTTTTCCAAAACAAGCCACGTCTTTCCTTAAGGTCTGCTGCTTGTCCACCTGCCACCATGGCACCCCAAGACACAGCTGCTTGAGGGGCCGCTGGTCTCCCTTGGGGTTTATAAATGTCTTCAATATCAGGGCCTCACTGCAGGTCTTCCATGCATAATGGAAGTGTGTGGCTTGGGGCCAAAGGTGGGATATTCTCCAGTTAACATTCCCTTGGAGTCAGCCGTGATTCTGGGATGGAATTCTCACCTTCTACCCGAGAGACCCTGGTTTGATTCCCAAGCTAGGCACCACCTCTGCGGCCACCACCTCTCTGTTGGGGGAGGCCTGCGTGCTGTCCAGATGCTGAATGCGTTTCTGCAGAGCATCCAGACTAAGGGAAACCCTGGTGGTGCAGTGGTTAGTGCTCCGTCTGCTCACCAGAAGGTCGGCAGTGCCAATCCACCAGGCACTCCTTGGAAACCGTCTGGGACAGTTATGCTCTGATTTACAGTCATTGTGAGTAGGAATCCACTCTACCACACTGAGTTTGGGTTTGAGTCTAGGCTAAGACAAGCAAGAAAGACCTGGCAATCTGCTTGTAAATTTTGTGAAAACCATGTGGCTCACAGCAGAACGTTGTCTGGCACCAAGTTGGAAGATGAGGGCCCCCTACCCGGGCTGGAAGGTGCTCAGGGCACACAGTGGCCATGGCCATGGGCTGGAGCAGAGCAAAGACGGTGACCAGGGTGTGGCACGGTGAGACGTGTTGTTCTGTCATGGGAGGGGTCGCTGTGAGTCCCGCCACCTGGGTGACCGGTTATGGCCGTCTCCAGCTGAAGATGGGCGTTGCTGGAGTGTTGTTCTGAACGAGCTCTCCGTGGGGTGTCTCGCCTGCTCGGCGACGGCTGGCCACTTCCCGGCTTTTCGCCCCTTGAAGGCACAGGGCTGAGAGCGTGCGGTATCAGGGTTTGGCGGCTGTCCCCCAAGGGCAGGGGGAAGGCACCAGGGCCGGTGTCCGTCAGGGAGAAGGGTGATGAAGACAGCGTCCCCCCTGCCAGGCTGGGTTAACGAGGTCCGGCGCGCACCGGGTGATGGGGGGCAGCCAGCGGCCCCGAGATCAGGACAGATACGGCAGCTGAAAACCGCGGACGGAATAAATTGACCTGGGCACTGAAGCCTTCCCGGACGCTTCTCAGATCAGTGTTCCCAACAAGGGCATTGTGGGAAAAATAAAACCAGAACATCCAGGCCAGCCGTGACAGGGACCGAACCCTCCCTGCCAGCCTGACACCCGGGTCCTCGTTCCCGAGTTTGTAACATTGTTTCTGGAGATTTCTGGATGCAGGGAATCAGCTCTTTGGAGGCCAAGGGGGGCATGAGGCCACTCACCTGTCTATGGAAACCACCTGTTTGGGGACTGTGAACCTTGTTGTAAGGCACAGACCCTGGCTTTGACCTGGGGCACCCCTAGATTCCAACCCTGATTGCCTTCATCCCGAGACATCTAGAAGAAAAGGGGGCAGCAGGGTCGCAGGACAACTCCAGTGACACAGACAGGGTCACTGAGTGGCGCTACTGAGTGACCCAGCTTTCCCGACACTGCTGGGTCTCCGTCCTCCGAGGCACCGGGAACACGTGTCTCCTGACACCGTTCAGAGCAGCCCTCCTGTTAGTAAATGCCACCTCGTCAGCCCCCTCGGGCCCCCGCCGCTGCCTGGCAAGCTGCTTTCTTTCTTTTTTTTCACTATTTTTTTCCCCAGCTACCCCGAGTCAATTAAAATACAGAAACGCTGACATTTGCAGAATACGGCGTGATCAAAGCCCGAGATGCCCATACAGCTTCTGACATGAAAACAGCGTGTTTGGCGGCAGAGTGACATGGTGTACCGGGTCAGGTAATTACGAGCCGAGCTGTGATGTGCGTGTTGCAATTGCTTAGCTTGTTACCGCATCACAGCCATCAAACGCGGCAGCGCGCTCCCTTCCCCTGACGGCTCTCCAAGCCGGTGACACGCTTGCCGGGCTGATACAGATGGCACCCAGGCAGCCGCTGAATTAATCTGACAGTCAGTAGGTGAGCGTCGTTACCGCCTTCTTTAAATACATATTTTTTAATTGCACCGGGACAGGTTTCTGCGCTTGGGGAGCAGCTAGGGATGCTTGGAGTCTGATGGGCGTCACACCGCTCCGCTCCCAATTCCAGGCAGAGCCCCGCACTCGGTGCCGCTGGAGTGCACACTGGGGGGTGCACAGACACCCCACAAACTGCTTCCGCGTCTCTCTCTCTCTCTGTCTCCCTCTCTCTGTCTGCCTCACTCTCTACGTGTCTCTGTCTCTCTGTCATTCCACGTCTGTCTGTCTATCTCTCCCTCCCTCCGTCCCTCCCTCTCTGCCGTGCATGGTGAGGAGAGATGCAGACAGGCACTTTGCTCCCGTTTTACTGTTTACATAGTAACAAACTGCAGCTGCTAGTTCTCCCCTCTTCCTGGGCTCCCGACACTCAAAACTGAGCATGTGTGTTCATTATGACAGAGAAGGAAGCGTCCCATCTTTGTCCTGGATGTGTTTATTAAATCAATGCAGAGAGGCAGCGGGTGAAGCTGTGGCTTCACTGGCGTGGGTGACAGCCGGGGCGGTATTGGGGTTGGCAGGCTGCTCTCTGCCATGCCGGCACCCTAATTGGTTTAATGGGTGCTCACTAACCCGCCTGGGCTGCTTCCCCGTCTCTCAGGCAGACTAATTACAGCTTTTTACACTAAATTCTAATAGATTTCAATTTATCTCCTCTGAATTATCACAATAATTACAGTAATAAATTAGGCAGATGGATGCCGTTAGTCAAAACACTTGGCATTTGCCATCGTAGCAGCGCTGTGCAGCCTGTGCTGGCTAAACGCGTTACAGCCGCCGGGTGATGAGTGTGGAGGTGTGACTGCATGTGCGTGACGTGTGGTGTGGGCGGTGTCTGCTGTGTGTATGTATGTGTCATGCATGTTTGTGGGGCGGTGTCTATGCGTGTGGGCTCCTTCCTGTGTGTGTAAATATGGCATGTCTGTGCTATATGTGTCTGGTGTGCGTGTCTGTGGTGTGTCCTGTGTGTCAGGTGGCATGCATGTAATGTGTATGCATACATGTATGTGTGGTACTGTGTATGTAAATGGTGCGTCTGTACACATGTGTAATGGATGCGCATGTGGCCTGTGACAGGTGGGTGGGGATGTGTAGTTTGTATGTGTGAGTGTGCATGTCTGCACATAGCTGGTGTGTGTGTGGTCTGTGTAGCGATGTCTGTGTGTAGTGCGAGTGGTATGTGTGTTGATCATGTGTGGTGTGTGTATGTGGTACGTATGTGTGTGTGTGCAGTGTGTGTGATGTATGTGTGGCATGTGCTTAGTGTGTGTGCTGTGTGTCATGGCTGTGCATGTGTGATGTGTGTACATGGCATAGATGTGTGTCTTGCGGTGCATGCGTGGTATGCATATTGATTGTATCTACGAGTCATATGTGTACGTGGTGTGTGTGTAGCATGTGTATATGGTGTGTGCAGTGTGTGGTGTGTACATGCGAGCACATGGTGTGTACACTGATTTCATACGTGTGGCATATGACGCAGCATGTGCCCTGTGTGTTCTAAGTATGTGGCACATGTGTCCTGCAGTCTGTGATGTGGGTAGTCATTGTGTGCGGTGTTTGTGTATGGTGTGTGTGCATGTTTATTTTCCGTGTGTGCACGCATGTGGTGGGGGTGCGTATGGGTTGCCTATGTGTGGTGTATGTGTATGGTGTGGGGGGGTCTGCATGCATGTGTCATGTGTGTGTTGTATGTATATGGTGTATGTATATGGTGTGTGCATATAGTGTGTGTGTGTCTACAATTGGTGTGCATCTGTGTGGTGGGGGTGTGTGTGTTGATTGCACGCATGTGGTGTACATATACAGGACACGTGTGTGCATGCGTGTGGTGGGGCGTGAATATGGGTTGCCTATGTGTGGTGTGTGTATATGGTGGGGGGGTCCGCATGCATGTGTCATGTGTGTGTTGTGTGTATATGGTGTATGTATATGGTGTGTGTGCAGTCTGTGTGCACACTGTGTGTGCATATGGTGTGTGTGTGTCTGCAATGGGTGTGCATTTGTGTGGTGTGGGGTGTGCGTGTTGATTGCATGCATGTGGTGTATGTATACAGGACATGTGTGTGCAGTGTGTGTGTGCACATGTGCAGTGGGTGGGTGGATGGTGAGTGCACGCAGGCACTTTGTGTGAGGTGGGCATATTGCATGTGTGTGGTGTGTGCACATGGCATACATGTGTGCTTGTGTGGTGAGTGGGTGTGACTGTGATTTACACTAAAACTCCACAGTCTGCAGGACGAGGGCTGGCATGCCGGGGGTCTGCGCCCCTGGCAGGCATCTGCCCCAACTGAAGCCAGCTGTCTCTGAGGAACGTGTCTGGCCCGCACAGACACGCGTGACAACATGGCTGTGCTCAGCGGAGTGGGCACCTGGTCCCCTCTCTGTCCCCATGCCTTCTGGTCTGTTTTAATAGCCTCCCGTCACCCAGCAGAGAGGCAGGAACCTCGCCTTAACCAGGGCGCCCCAGCCCCCCTTCCACGGCCCCGTGTCTTTCCTTCCAGCCTGAAACATGCTTCGGATGAACCAGACGTTCTTGCGGCTCGGTTTGTCACCTTGGCCGATGGGGCTGTCATGTGTGAGGCAAGGACAGACCCGATTTAAACGGCAGTGGGAAAGATGCCCTCAGAGTCCCAAGATTTAGATGGGTGATGTCTTTCTTTTTTAAGGATAACGAGAGCAAACTTTGGGGCTCACGTTCAGACTTCCGGGGCTGCAGTGACCACAGCGCCGCCTTCCATGGAGAGGCTGACGGACGAAGCAAACAGCAGCGGGGAGATGGTGCCCCACACTCTCTCCTGGCCTCAGATTTCCAGGACATCTTCTGTACCCGGCTGGAACTGCAGCTAAAAATACAGAATATTTAAAACGTTCCCTTTTACTTCCTGGCATTGTGAGGATTAAAAGCGACTGCTTTTATGTGAATTACACTGGCTGCACAGTCGACTCAGACTCACAGCGCCCGTGGGTCAGAGCAGCGCCCCACTCCGCAGAGTGTTCAGCAGCTGAGCTTTCCAAAGCGGGCGACCAGGCCTTTTTCCCAAGGCACAGATTGAACCTCTGAGCTGCCAGACGGCAGCCCGGTGCTTAGCTATCCACAGCACCCAGGGGCCCCTCCTGGCCTCAGGTCATAAACAAGGCCCCCGAAGCCAGTTGCACTCCCGTCCATGTCAACACACAACGACACCGTGTGCATTGGGGGAAGTTTTCTTCTCCACACGGTTCTGAACGGCTGACTTTTCACAAGTAGATTGCTCGGCTTTTCTTCCAAGCCTCCTCTGGGGGGGACCTGAACCCCCAGCCCTCAGTTAGCAACTCAGCAGGTGAACCATGTGCCCTGTGCAGGGACCCCTGGAACCAGACATAGGCGATACACCAAAGAATGGACGCGACCCTGTGCTGTGCCCAACCCCGGGGCGGCCGCCTCTTCTGGCCCCTGGGATGGGGCCTGGTGACAGCTGATTTAGTGATCCAAGTGACCAAACAGGAATTAATGTCATCTGTGTGTTTCCAGGGATACTGGGCTACTTCAGATTTTATCTCAAATTTGTTTTTAGGGACACCTAAATCAGCTGTAATAGATACACAGCTCCTTTTTTTTTCTTTAATTTTCATAGAGTCATTTTTCTTAATTACTCAGAAGTGTACAGAGTTTCTATGAGTCAGAATCCACTTGATGGCCCTGGCTTTGGGCTGGGTTGGGTTCGAGTGGCTATTCACACCCTGTTGTCTGTCTGTCTTTGCTGTGGGCGCTGGCAGGCTGCGGGTCACTCACGGCGGACAGGCTGCAGTGGAACTTCCCCACTAAGAGAAACGAGCAAGAAAGCTCTGGCAATCTGTTTCCAAACCTCGGCCAAGCAAAGCCTTGTGCGTCCCAGAAAAACCTTGTCCGACCTGCTGGCTGTGGGCATCTCACCAGGAAAGATCCATCCCTGGAGGAGGAGGCCATGTTTCGGGGGAACAGTGTCCGTGAGGGCGAGAAGGACCCTCCGTGGGGTGGGTTGGCACAAGAATGGCACCGGCAGGCGCCAGCATCCCAGGCTGTTGTGAGGATGACGTCGGCGCTGGACGATGTTTCCTTCTGCGGCGTGTGAGTGGTCACGAGTCGGGGCTGTCCCCACCACGGCTGACAGTGTGTGTCTTAGTCACCTGGTGCTTCTGTAGCAGAAAAGCCACCGGTGATAGCTGTGACAAAGACAAGTTTATGCTGTCACCTTCTGCTACGCTAACAGTCCAAATTCAGGGTGTCCGCTCCAGGGGACAGCTTTCTCTGCTGGCTCTGGAGGAAGGTCCTTGTCACCAACCTTCCCCTGGACAGGGAGCTTCTGAGGTGCAGGGACCCTGGGTCCGTTCCACAGGATGCGCTCGGCTCCCCAGCTCTGCTTCCTGGGGTGTGAGGTCCCCCCACTTCTCTGCTGGCTTCTTTCGTTTATATCTTACGATGCTGTCTCGAGACACAACACCTTCTTACACACTGAGTCCTGCCCACCGACACAGCGGCCACCCACCCTCCCTCGTGAATGTCCTAGAGACACAGTTTACAGCGTAGGGGATAATATCACACCACGCCAGGAGGCCCGGCCCAGCCATATGGCCGCACAGATTTGGGGGGGACACTCTTCAGTCCATGACAGTGTAACGCAAACGTGCAGCTGAGGCCAGAAGCCCTCTCTCAGCAGCCTCCTCAACACAGCAGCCCAGGAAAGTCCATCAACGGGCTGTCACCAGGAGCCAAGACGGCCCTCGTCTGCTGTCTCCAACCTGGACAGGACCTCACACTTGCACCCCCGTCTGCAAAGATGCATTTTCCTTCCTAAGAGGATACTCTTGGGCTGCCCATGAGGCCAATCTTTGAAATGTGTCTCTTGTTTAATGTCAGCACAGACACAGGCATGCTTTCAGCAGGCCAGAAGCAGGCAGCCAGGACAATGCCCAACATGTATCTCCGGTCCCACGGGGCTCTAAACCCAACTGTGTCCTGACACCCAGCTAGGGTGCCTTGTGACCTGGGATTTCTGCCACAAACCCCTGGTTCCAGCAGAGACAGTGACATCAGGGCGATCCAGTCTCTGGTTTGAGATGTGATTGGGTAGCATTATCAGGAAATTAAAATTGCAGACTGTGTGCAGGGTTACAGGGGTGTACTAGTCATAGGGGGGCTGTTGGTGCCTGCTGTTGACTCATTGCAGACTCACAGAGACCCCAAATGACAGAGAAGGCCTGCCCCACAGCGTCCCCCAGGTTGCAGTCTTTCCAGGAGCAGACTTGGGTGTCTTACTCCCGTGCAACTCCGGGGTGTGTTCAGACCACCGGCTTTTGGGTTAATAGCTGACAAATCAGCGACTGTGAGGCAAGGAGCTCTTCCACAGAAGGAAAAACCCCAACCCAATGCTCTCCAGTCAAGTTCCTACTCACAGCGACCCCCTAGGGCCAAGCAGAACTGTCCCAGAAGGATTCTGAGGCTTTGGAGTTAGACCGCCACGTCTTGGCGCCACGGAGCAGTTAAGGAGTTTCAAGGTCAACCTTCCGTTTAGCAGACAAGTGCTCAGTGGTCGAGGCTGTTGCAAAAACATGCTTTTCTTGCACAGAGGCAGTGTTCCCAGTGGCATGTGGGTTGGACAGAGACACAGGTGACAGAGAGGAGGCAGAGACGGAAAGTGGAGAACGGGAGAGAAGAGAAGAGAGGCCAGAGAGAAGTGGGGGACAGGACTGAGATGCAAGAGAAAGTGGGACAGAGTGAGGAAGAGACAGAGACGGGGGGGCGGAAGAGGGAATGGAACTCAGAAAGGAGGTGGCGGGGAGAGAGCCCCCCAACCTGCAGGGCCCCTGCCCCTCCAGAGCTGAGGAGGGTGCAGAACTGAGTGAAACTGGGGGTGCAGGGTGCCTGCTCTGATGTGCACGTGACCATGGGAACCTAGACCTGTGTGATGTCAGGAGAACACAGACCGCCCCCCAGCAGGAATTTAGACAAGCCAAAAAAGAAAAGGAAGCCCACCCACCATCCCCCAGTGCTGTCCCAGGGTGGTGGGAGGAGGAGTGTGCTGTCCCAGGGTGAAGAGAGCACATAGGGCCACACAGCACTTGGGGTGCAAAGTTCTGTGTTAGAAACAAACTAAAACTGTAAACATGCACTTAAAAGCACAATTTAAAAAATTATTAAGTGCTGTTAGCTGCGCCCAGGCTGAAAAATCAGAACAAAACAAGACAAAGCCCTTCCCCTGGCTCTTCAGTCCTCCTCCCGGCAGCCCCCACCTCCCAGGACCCCCGCCAACACTCCTACCAGGCCTCCTGTGGGCCGAGGTCTCCACCGAGAGGGCCCCCCGGGGCAGGCCCTCAGCCCACTGCCCCGTGGCCGAGCTTCGGCCCACCCCCGTTTTCAGCAGAGCCTGACTTTGCCTCCAGGGCGCCCGACCGCCCTCTGCCCCCGACCCTGCGGCCCCTTCTCCTCCCCCACCCCTTCCCTCGCTACCTGCCCCCTCCTCCGCTCCACTTCCTTCCTTTCTTTGGGCTTCGACCCACGGCCATCAAGTCTGTTCTGACTCGAGGCCCCCGACAGACAGAGCAGCACTGCCCCGGAGAGTTTCCAAGGAGCGCCTGGGGGATCTGAGCCGCTGACCTTTGGGGAGCAGAGCACTTAACCACCGCACCACCACGGTCTCTGAGCTTTCTTTTTGTTTCTCTTTCTTTTTCTTTCTCTCTCCCTTCTTTCCTAGGTATCCAGATAAATGGCAGATCTAGAAAGGTGATAGATTAATTGATAAATAGATAAACAGATAAATAGAAATTAGATAGACAAATGTATAACTAGATATAGACAGGTATTTAAGGTTAATACATTGATATATAAACAGAGATGGATGGATGGATGGATGAATGGATTGATGGACGGACGGACGGACGGACGGACGGACAGACGGACAGACAGATGGCTGGATGAATAGACGGGCCCACAGACAGACGGGAACGACAGAGGTGAATGGAGACACCCCCCAGAGGTGAGCCCGCTGACCGGGTGTCCTCTGAAGGCAGCGCCCAGCCTGTGCTGAGTCCCACTCTAGAAGCAGAGCAGCAGGTCAGCGGGAACTGCCCAGGGGAAGCTTTGCTGTAAAGGACAGGCCTCCAGCTCCGGGACCAGCAGCTGCCTGCGGATCCCTCCCCACTGACCACACTTGTGTCCCAGGGGTCCCCGTCTTCCTGGATGGCCAGCAGACTTTTGAGAGCAGCCCCATGGCCCAGCATGTTACCGGGACCAGGAGCCCCAGATGTGGGCCCTGGGATCCCCCTCGTGTATTTATCTGGGAACAGTGTTTCTGACACGCTGCCTTCACAGTCGTTTCAGGACAGGCTGGCAGGGTGTGGGACAAGGCTTGCGGGCTTTGGGTGAGTTCTGTCGGGGACAGAGGGCGAAACAGCTTGCGCTCAGCTAGTAACCTAGACGAGCCCTGTGGTGCAGTGGTTAGCGCTGTGTCTCACAAAAGGTCGACAGTTGAAATCTGCCAGGTGCCCCCTGGAAACTCTATGGGGTAGTTCTATTCCATCCTGTAGGGTTGCTGTGAGTTGGCGTGGACTCAGTGGCACCAGGTGTGTTTGTTGTTTGTTGTTTTTGTTTTGTTCAGTTTGGTTTGGTGACACAGTGGTTAGCGCTACCTCCGCTCACCGAAAGGTTGGCAGTTCACATCCGCCAGACACTCCGTGGAAGCTCTGTGGGCCAGGTCTCCTCTGTCCCATGGGGCCACTGTGAGTCTCCATCGGCTCAGCAGCACTGCATTTGCTTTCTGATTAGCAAGGTCAGCTAGGTCAGATCCACCCGGTGACACCTCAGAGGAAAGGTCAGGCCCCCTGCGCCTGTGAAACGACCTCCAGGGGCAGCCGTGTTCTGTAACACGCAGGGGTGCTCTGAGTTGGAACTCACTTAACAGCAGCCCGTCTCTGGGTGGCTTCTTTGTTTAACCCAAGAACAAAGTAGAAGGGTGACCTCAGCAGGCACCCCACATTTCACCTGCCTTGTGTCCCCCAGGCCCCAGAAAATAAAGTCCGGGAATCGTCACCGCAATTCCTCCAGAGGTGGGGACACTCAGGACAGGGTATTCTCTGCTGCGTTAACTAGGTTGTAACTGAGTCAGGGGCGTCCTGAGCCTGACGACGTACAAGTCACACAGAGAGCTGAGGTGACACACAGACACACACAGCGGAGGACAGACGGAGCGTGCGGACGGTCGGCAGACCAGGGGACCGAGGTTCGCGGGGCCACCAGCAAGGTGGGGACCGACTCTGCCTGGGGACGCCGAGCCTAGATCCTAAACTGTGACAAGACACGTGTTTGCTCTGGAAAGCCGTCCCCACGAGGCATCTGGGTGACAAGCAGCTCTAAGAGACCCCTCACTGCACCAGGCACCTGCACATCCCAGTGGGGGCAGGGAGGTGCCACGGTCCAAGGGTCCTCTGGCTCCCGGCCGTCCCGCCAGCTCACCCTGCATCCCCCTGGCGGCCCCCTCATATTCTCCACGGGTCGCTCTCTGCTGCTGAGTCTCCTGGAACTCACCGCAACACCACGCACAGGTGGATCCAGTTGGACAGGTCATGCTCTGCCCGACAATCGTCCACAGTCCTGCCCGTGGTGGCAGCCACTGTGTCCCCAGGGCCATGCAGCCCAGGGGCTGGCCTTCCAGCTCTGTCTCTGCCCACGTTCTGTGGTGAGCCCCGGGTGTCCACGGGCCGCTTCATAAGGAGATCCCCAGGCCTGTCTTCCTCCTCTGTCTCTTAACCTGGACCCCACACCGTAACCTGTCCACCACAGACGACTCTGCTGGACTTAAGGTCCTGGAGGCACAGCTCCCCGCACCACGGCCCTCAGAAGCCCCCACAGCCCAGGAGAAGGACGGGCGAGTGGCAGCTGGACACAGACTTTTACCCTGAATCTGACGCCCAGGGACAATGACCTCACGTGACGCAGTAGAACTGCTCCATACAGCTGTCTTGGCTGTAACCCTACTGAGCACAGACTTTCAGGCCTTTCTTCTGAGGGACCCCACACAATACCCTCAGGTTAGGGCACAGCCTTGGTACACCCAGGGACCCCTCTGCCTCCCTAAAGACCCTACAAGGACAGACAGGGAGTGTGGCCCCGTCTACCAGTGCAGACAGGGACCCCAGAGCCCCAGAGCAGGGACAGACCCCCTCAGGGGTCTTCCTTCCACCTCCCTCCCTGTGATCAGGGGCCTCCTGTGTTTCCCACCAGGAGAGGGGCCTCCCTGGAGGACGACGGCCCCCAGGCTCATGGGCCGTTTTCACACACAGGACCCAGGCAGCCAAGACCTCTTCTGGCCCCACTAACATCCCAGGAGGCTCGGCTGTGGGCATCCGTCTCTTGCCTAGCCCACAAACTCCGCACATAGGGCTGCCCTCCGGGGCACTCTGAGAGTTGTATCCGCACTTGGAGGAAGGTGCTTTTCTTGGGGGATGATAGGCTAAAAGGAGCAACCAAAGAGGGGATCACCTCCCCAGGAGGAGCTCGGGGTAGAGGAGGAGCAGAAACCGTCAGAGACCAGTGAGGGCAGGCCAGGACCACAGACACCCGCTCTTGGGGAGCCAGAAGCTGCCAGCAGGGCTGGAGGTGTTTGCTAGGTGCTCCACCCCAGCGGAGCCCCGGGCTTTGCCCCCAGACCCTTTCCCTGCGTTGCTCTGCCCTGCACCCCCTCACCAGCGGGGCCCTCTTCCAGCTCTGGCAGAGGAAGTCCCTGCACCTTGCCCCGCCTCCCCTCTGCTCTCTGCGACCCCTGCGCTCCAGCTTCCCCTCCTGCCTCCCTGCCCCCCTCGTGCCCCCTGAGCCCCCTCCCGCCTCCCTGCCCCCCTCGTGCCCCCTGAGCCCCCTCCTGCCTCCCTGCCCCCCCGTCGTGCCCCCTGAGACCCTTACTTTCCCCTCCGCGCTCCCTGCTTCCCCTCTGAGCCCCCAGCACCCGTGCTCCTCCCTGCGCCTCGCTGTGCGCCCTGTGCTCCCGTGTCCCCTGAGCCCCTCGTGCCTCCCCCAGCCCCCCTGTGCCCTCGCCGCCGGCCCCCTCGGCCTTCCCCGGCTCCCAGCAGCTGGCGCGAGGCGGGAAGCAGGCACCAGACCCCCTCTCGGCGCGTCTGCTCCTGTCCGTCACCCGCCGCGGAGGCCGAGGGGCTGTCCGGTCCGTCCCTGCCGGGGGTCCGCAGCCCTCGAGCCCGCGAGGACAAGGAGCGCTTTGCCTGGAGGGTGCTCGGGGTGCAAGCGCGGCGGCGGGGGCCCCTCAGCCGGGCGGCCGTCTCTGCTTCCCTGGCGGGGCTGGCCGCGGGGGCACGGGGCGCTGCTCAGGAGCCGGGACCGGCCACGCGGCCCTGGTGAGCCGGGCACTGGGGGTCCCGGTCCCCTTCCAGGGAGAGGATGGGGGAGGGGCGGGGCCAGGGGAGGGGCGGGGCCAGGGGAGGGGCCAGACGTGAGGGGGAGGGGCCAGGGTGAGGAGGAGGGGCCAGGGTGATGGGGTGGGACCAGGGGAGGGGCCAGAGATGAGGGGGACGGGCCAGGAGTGAGGAGTAGGGGCCGGAGTGAGGGGGCGGGGCCAGGGTGAGGAGGAGGGGCCGGGGGTGAGGAGGAGGGGCGAAGAGTGAGGAGGTGGGGCCAGAGGTGAGCAGAAGGGGCCGGAAGTGAGGAGGCGGGGCCAGGGGTGAGGAGGAGGGGTCAGGGGTGAGGGGGTGTGGCCAGGGGTGAGGAGGCGGGGCCAGTGCTGCTCATGTACATTACAGACACACATGTGTACACCCATATGTTACATATGCATTTATACGAAGTGTTTACATGTGTGTATACATGGGAGGTATACCTGTTACAGACATATATGTATACATCCATGTGTCACGTGTGCACTTATATGAAGTGTTTTACCTGTTGGCATATATACAAGGAGGTATGTGTGTTAGAGATACACATGTCCACCCATATGTTGTATATGCGTTTATATGAAGAATTTTACATGTGTATATACGTGGGACATACGCCTGTTACAGAAACATATATAAAGCCAAGTGCCGTCGAGTCGGATGTACATCCATATATCATGTGTACTTATATGAAGAGCTTTACATGCATTTATATACACAGGAGGTATGTCCCTGCCCTGGATTGAATTGTGTCCCCCAAAATACGTGCAGCCATGTGTCTGGGCCATGATTCCCAGTATCTTGTGATTGTTCTCCATTTTGTGATTTTCCTATGCTGTATGTTAAAGGATTAGGGTGGGACTGTAAATCTTTTATAAGACCCCCTCCCTGCTGCACTGTAAAGGGAGTTTCCCTGGAGTATGGCTTGCCCCACCCTTAATCCTTCGAGAGATAAAAGGACAGAGAAGCAGGCAGTGAATTGGGAACATCGTAACATCAGGAAAGCAGCACCGGGAGAAGAGCACGTCCTTCAGATCTGAGGTTCCTGTGCCAAGACGCTCCCTGGACAAAGACTGATGCAATACCGGACTTTCCTCCAGAGCCGACAAGGGGAAAGCCTTCCCCCGGAGCAGACACCCTGAATATGGACTTGCAGCCTACCAGACTGTGTGAGAATAAACCTTCTTTTGTTGAAGCCATCCATTCTGTGGTATTTCTGTTACAGCAGCCCTAGCTAACTAAAACAGTCCCTTATAGACATACAGATACATCCACATGTTACATATGTGTTTATATGAAGTGTTTCACTTATGGTATGTATGCACAAGGATCTATGTCTGTTACAGACATACATGTACATCCATGTTATACGTGCATTTATATGGTGTTGACGTGTTTGTACACACAAGGAGGAGTGTCTGTTATAGACACACGTGTACATCCGTATGTAATACTTGGGTTTATGTAAAGTGTTTTACATGTATTTATACACTTAAGAAGGCCAGCGAGGACTGACAATTAGGTCTGTGAACTTCACTGTTTTAGGTACTAAAGTGCTCCACACCTCGGTGCTGAATGTCACTACAGTCACCTCTCAAGTCCTCCCCTTGGGAAGCTGTGCACCGAGGCCAGCACCCTTCAGAGCAATTGGGGAACTCTTTCTGGAATGGCCATTGTGCAGGGTGGCACGGTGGCAAGTTCTTGAGCTTCACTGTTTAGCTGTCTGTGAGGGAGTTTTTAGCCAATAAACAAATAACTGTACGGAAACACTCTCCCTCCTCACCTGTTCTGGCCCCAGATCTTTTTTTTTTTTTTTTTTTTTACCCAAAGATAAAGGAAACATTGAAAGGAAGACATTTGCATGACATTCAGGACATCAAGGGTAATCCAGTGACAGTTCTGATGACCATTCTGGAAAACGTGTTCCCAAATTGCTCTGCAGGGTGGGCTGGGTGCTGACCTCCGTGCAGAGCTTCCCAAGGGGAGGGCTTGGAAGGGGACCACGGAGATATTCAGCAGTGAGGTGTGGAGCAGTTAGAACGATGAAGTTTGTGGGCTTCATTGTCGGACCTTGTGTACGGTCATTATGTATTATACGGAACTTAACAATATATATCTACAACGTAAGAACACGCAGGCATAATGAATTATCCCTAGAGATGACGGCAAGTTTGATTAAGTAGAGGTCAAACAGAAGCAAGAGACCCCCCAAAGATGTGCGGGCACAGGGGACGCCACGCGGACTCCTGAAGACGGTTGGGACTGGGCAGGGCTGTGTATGGGTACATCAGGTCGCCGTGAATCGAGCCACGTCACCAGCAACGGTCAACAACAGCCATGAACGTGGGGCCTCGTAAATGCCCAGGCTGCAAACAAAGTCTTGTGGAACTTCAAGTTTGGTGCAAATGAGCAGCGATCCCCCACACAGGCATAAACCGAAACCCACTGCGATGCAAGTGGACTCAGTTCTGACCCACAGGCACCCCAAAGGACAAAGCAGAGCTGCCCACTAGGGTTCCTGAGGCTGTCGGCCTCTGGGGGAGCAGACGATGCTGTCTCTGAGGGTGTCGGTCTCTGGGGTGCAGACGGCCCTGTCTCTGAGGGTGTCAGTCTCTGGGGGAGCAGACAGCCCTGTCTCTCCTTCAGGGCAGCTGGTGGACTGGAACCACCAATCTTTCCGTGTGCCGTCAAGTACTTAACCACAGCATAACCAGGGCTGCTTTAAACAGTCAGGAAACAACCCCGTTCTCCGGAGCATTCCTGGACCAAGAACTTGACCACATCAATTAAACCACAGCATGACAGAAACTCTTATTAGGACATGTGGAGTCAGAGAATTTCCAGGCTACAGAACAGACCCACAAAATGACCAAAGTTGATGGTCCGTGAGCCCGTGTCCATGGCTCTCCTTGGGCTCCAGTGCCACCAGGAGATAGTGCCCGTTCTGTGCCCCGTAGAGGAGGTTCACTGATCCATTAGGCTCCCAGGTCCAGGCTGGGGTCAGGCAGACCGGCGTGCCCCCTGAAGCTCACTGGGTGTCTCGGCATGTCGGCGCTGCTGTAACAGAAACGCCACCAGACGTGGCTTCCGAGAACAGAAATTTGCTCTCCTACCTTAAGGAGGCTCGAGGCCTGGCGAGGCTCTAGGGGGAGTCTGGCTCTCTCTGTCAGCTCTGGGGGAAGCTCCTTGCCTTATCGCTCAGCTTCTGTACACCCGGTCTTCCTTGGGGAATTCCATGTGTGTCTGTCTTCCCCGTCTGTGCCTCTTAGTCCATCTAAAAAACCAAAAAGCCCTGCCATTGAGTAAATTACAACTCACAGCGACCGTACAGGACAGAGTAGCACTGCCCCATAGAGTTTCCAAGGACTGCCTGGTGGGTTTGAACGGCTGGCCTTTTGGCTAGCAGACGGAGCACTAACCACTGCGCAACCAGGGTTTCCCACCTCTGTCTCATCTTCCCTTTTATGGCTCAGAAGGGACCAGGTTGAAGACAGGCCCTATGCTGATAGGGCCTCCTTCACATAACCCTTTTTCCAAAAACTGTTCTGATGTGGTGGGTTTTCACTCATCAAGGACCTGTTTGGAATTCTCTACACAAGGTTTGCAAATCCTGGTGGTGCAGTGGTTAGTGCTCACCGAAAGGTCAGCGGTTCAGGTCCACCAGGTGCTCCCTGGAGACCCTAGGAGGCAGTTCTGTTCTGACCTCTGGGGTCGCTATGAGTCAGGGTCGACTCAATGGCCGTAGTCAGACAAGTTACAGCTTTGGAGAAACGTGACCTGGGAATGCCAGCCCACTAAGGGGGTGAGTGGCCCTGGTGGCACTACACATCTGAGGGGTGACAGTACAGCAAAGAGACATAATTAGAGAGTTTATGGCAACTCCCTTCTGTGGAGGTTCCATCAGGACTCTGGTTTTCCAGCTGTGACACAGAAAAACCCAAACAGAGCTCTCGGGGCTCCCCCACTATCACACGGGAAGCCTCAGCCTCAGCCTCCCCAGCCTGACCTCAGAGACACAGAAGAAAAAAAGACAGAGGTGAGAAAGCTAAGACGTCCAGGCAGCGTCGCATGATAGAACATCAGCCCTCCTGACGGCGAGGTGGCCGCCCTGGTCGGCTCAGCTTCCAGCCTTTCAGAAGGACCCCCCTAATTGCTCACTGATCTTGAACCCCCTTAACACACCGGCCCCTCCGACAGAATCACCTCATTGGCAGCGGGTTTGTGTTCTCACAGGCCGCTCGCTGTTTAAAAGCTGCAGCTGCCCACCGGGAGGTCAGCGGTTCAAACCCACCAGCCGTCTCCCTGGAAACCCCGCGGGGCTGTTCCACTCCATCCTATCGGGTCAACAGGAGTTGGAATCAAGGGGACAGCAACAGCTCAGAAGGTCCCAGACAGCAAACCCAGCCGGCTCCAAACGATCCTACAGGACAGAGTAGAACGGCCCCATAGAGTGTCCAAGGAGCACCAGGCGGGTTTGAACCGCCAACCTTTTGAGTTGCAGCTGCAGCACTGACCACTGAGCAACCAGGACCCAGAGGCACAAAAAGCAGCCACGGTAGGACCAGGGCAGGTGTGGACGCAGCGAGACCCCAGGAGGTTTGTGGAGGGATTTGGGGAAGGGCAGTCGTCCCGCCAGGACAGCTGTGGACCCAGGGAGACCCCTGGGAGGCCTCTGGACAGACGTGGGGAAGAGCAGGAGCCCCCACTGACTCCTGGATGAGACCGTCCGGAGGTGACAGCCCAACGACTAAAAGGAAACACAGCACACTTTGTACGCACACTGATGGCCGTAAGATGCCGCAATGCTCCAAGCCTAATTAAATGTACCCTGCAGTTACCCTCTGTAAGCAGGGTACCGTGCAGCCCCAAATGAAATGGCTGAGAACACACCAAACCGCTTCTCACTTACAGACCCTAAATTACCCCCTTCCCCACTGCAGACGAGATGCACACATTACACCCACTAATACTTTCTTTTTTCCTCTTCTGCTTCTCATTATAATGGAAGAAAACACAGGAAAAAAAATACTAATAAACTCAGGGCTTTCGGCCTGGCTGCAAATTAAGTGGATTCTCTTCCATTCATTCCAACCAGTTTTCAACGCAATCACTGCTGCCGTGGTCAGCTGACCTTAAGCGGACCCTCAGGACAGGTTGGCCTCACACACACCAGGAGGGCACTGCTGTGAGCCACATAGCGTTCATGGCTGATCTTCAGAAGGTGACTGCCAGGTGTTTATTCCTAGTCTCATAGTCTGAAAGTTCCACTGAAAGCTGTCCCCCCAGGCTGAGCTTGCTGGGTATTGGAAATACCGGTGGCCTAGCTTCCAGCATCCCAGTATAACACTGAGGTCCACCACAGTAGGACAATCCAGAAGGTTACTGTTGGGCTCAGCTGGTGGGAAGCTAGAGAATTCTTAGGTAGCTTCCTTTCTACCCAAACCGATTTCTCCGTTTGGGACGCTGACACATACAGAATATTGTAACCTCCGTTCTGACCAGCACTCACAAAGATTTTTGAGTTTGTTTCCCAGGCTGTGCTTGACCCAACACCAGACAGACGGACACCAATTGGCAGCCCACTGTCTCTGAGAAAAGTCCCTGCCGACGTCCCTGCAGACGTCCAGGACAGGTCACCTTGGGACAGAGAGTGGTGTCTTCTCCACCCTCGCCTCCTCTGCACACCTGCACGCCTGCACCCCTCAGTGGCCCCGCTTCCCTCCCCTGAGCCCTTCTATAAAACTTGCCAGCCTGGGCCAAGATGTCAAGATTTTTTTTAGGGTGCTAACCCCCAATCTTCTCAGGTTGCCAGCCACCTGAATCAAGTGCTTTTAAAAATCCAACCCCTGGGTCTGCTCCACAGTGACCGGCAGAACAAGTCCACAACCAGGACTTTTCCGCTAACCAAGTCAGCTCCCGACTTGCAGTGACAATCGCTGCCTGGACCCGTGCCATCCTGATGATTAGTTGCAGATGGGACCGTTTGTCCCACTGGACTTTCAGTGGCTGGTTTTTGGAAGCAGATTGCCAGGCCTTCCTTCCTAGTGCCTCTCAGTCTGGACCCTGTGCTGAAATCGGTTCCTCATCACAGCTGCACAGCAGAAGGCTGGGTGGCAGGGGAGGGGTGTGAGTGACTGTCCTTGTTGGGTTGTTCTGTACCTTCGAGTCACAGTGACCCTGTACAACAGAGTAGCACTGTCCCCACGGGGTTTCCAAGGAGAGGCCGGGAGACTCAGCTCACCGAGCATCTGGCTGGGAGCCCAGATCCCAACCACGGCACTACCGGGGGTCTGGGGGGACCCTGAGATGAGCTGTATCTCTCGAGTATGCGTCTCCTCCCTTCTCTTGCTTGTTTCACATGGTGTGTTTATAAGAGAAGTTTCCGGAATATGCAGCTTCTTGTCTGTTTGGGACTCCAAGGGAGGAGTCTTCAGTGCTCTGGGTGCAAATGGGTTAATTTTGGTGAGATCGTCCGCTTGACGAAGCTGCCTGGAAAGCAGGCACCGCCTGCCTGTTGCACGAAGTGAGGAAGCCTCACTGGGCTCCTGCAGAAGAGGCTTCACTAACTTCCCTGTCCTCCTTTGTTGAGCAAACACAGCCGTGATACAAGCTTTCCAAACCAAGTCTGAAGGCTTCCTCTTAGTATCTACCTGCACAAGCGCTTGCAATGCGAAAGAAACAGAATCACAAACTGGGATCTCAACCCCTCCGCCCCGCTGCTTTCCAGCCTGGACCCTAGGGAACCCCAGAAAATTTGTCCTTGTATTCCGTCAGTGAAGGAGGACGCTTTATTACCTGGATACAAGTCATGGATGTCACCGTGCTGGGCGCTGTCAAGCCCATTCCAGCTCCTAGTGTGACCTGACCCGGGCACAACACAACAAAATCCTGCCCGGTCCTGCGCCACCTCCACAACTGTTTTTAGGCTTAACCCGTTGTTGCGGCTACTGTGTCAGTCTCTGTTGTCGAGGGCCTTCCTCTTTTTCCCTGAGCCTCCACTCTGCCAAGCATGATGTCCTTCTCCAGGGACCGATCCCTCCTGACAACGTGTCCAAACCACGTAAGACACAGTCTTGCCGTCTTTGCTTCCCAGGAGCTCTCTCGTTGACCATCTTCCAGAACAGACCTGTTGGTTCTTTTGGCGGTCCGTGGGACGGTCAACATTCTTCTCCAACACTGCAATTCAAAGCCGTCAGTTCTTATTCTGTCTTCTTCTTTCACGCTCCAGCTTTGGCATGCATACAATGTGACTGAAAACAGCGTGGCTTGGGTCAGGCGCACCTCAGTCCTCAAGGTGACATCTTTTTAACATTTTATGACGTTTCACAGCCATAGGTCCCAATAAGGTCCCATTCTGCCACAGGCTTTTAGCGGACGCTGGTGGTTTGGTGGCTGCATTCTCGCCTTCCACGCAGGAGACCCGGGTCCGATTCCCAGCCACGGCACCCACCCGCCCCCCATAGATCGGTGGGGGCTTGTGGGCCAACGTGAGGCTGAAGAGAAGCTTCTAGAAATGAGACAGAGGAGGAAGCAAGGCCTGGCCACCTACTGGAAAGCCCTGTGGTTCACGGTGGTCTGATCCCCAGAGACAGCACAGCACCCAGAAGCTTCTCCTCCTGCTGTGCAGCTCAGAGGCGGACTGAGATGGGGGGACGGTCAAAGCCACCTGGGAGTGCTGCAGAGAAACGCCTGGCCATCTGCTTCTGCACAACCAGCCGCTGAAAACCCAAAGGAGCTGGGCCGTCTGAACTCCCTTGGGCCTCACAGAGGCAAGAGGGAGCTGAGGGTGGAAAGGACCCTCCTTGGGGTTTGGGGTGCTGTGGAGAAGCTTCCCACTCACTGCAGACCCATGTGTCAGAGTAGAACGGTGTTCCTCGGGGTTTTCAGCAGCTGGTTTCTCAGAAACAGACAGCCAGGCCTTTCGTCCAAGGTGCGTCTGGGTGGATTCGAACCGTCAAACTTTAGGGGAGCCGCTGCGGGTGCCATCTCTTGGCAGCACCCAGGGCCCTTTAAGCGCATAACAAGCTGCCAGGAGTCGCCTGGGCCTGAGGGCGTCCCCATGAGCGTCGGAGGGGAACTGCACCCCACGGTGGCTGAGTTTCCTGAAGCGGATCACCAGGCTTGAGGCAACTCTGGGTGGATTCAAACCGCCAACCTTTGGGTTAGCAGCTGAGCGCACGTACTGTTTGCCCCACACAAGGATTCCGTTGGAAGTGCTGGGATTCCTGTTCTCTTCCCTTTCACAGAAAGTCCTTACTCTGTCTTGTGTTGGGGTCTTTGTCCGTGCAGCCTTCACAGGCTGGGGTGGTCCTCGGAGCTGGGCAGGTGTCTCCCCCATCTGGCACTTACAGTGACGCCACGAGGTGGGTGAGACCACCCCCAGTTTGCACACGGGGACACCAGGGCTCGGGAAGCAGAGTCAGCACTTGGCAGGGTCCATAAGCTGGCCGTGGTGGGCTTGGGGCTGGGCTGGCTAGTTCCAGACGTTACTGGTTTCCATAACAGGATTGCTGGGAGGTCCCCAGGTCTCTGGGCTTCCCGGGAACAGTCTGCTGTGTCTCAGCCAGTATCCTAAGATGACCAGCCTGTCCAGGGTGCTAGAGCAGGTATGGGGTGCCCACTGGATCATGCTAGGCAGGGAAGGCTTTGTCCTTGAAAACACAGCTCCTCTTGTTAGAAAGAGACGGGCGAGTGACAGACACTCAGCCCCTAAATCTACCGCGTGCTCCTTTTAGAAAACAAAAATCTCTATTGCCATTGGAGGGAAAAAAGGCTGACTCCTAGTGAGTGCAGAGAAGATGCATGTTGAAATATTTCCGAAGGGCTGACTTCCCTGTTCCAGGCTGCCGACAACACCCGGGGAACCTCAGGGTGGCCAGGGTCACAGGGGTCTGGCCGTCGGACCTGTCCCAGGGGACCTCAGTGGGACGATGACACAGAGGGCCCTGGGGGACATGAGATCTGTCTGGGGGTCCAGGGAACAAAGTGCACGTGTGTGCACATCCTGGAGTGGGTGTGCATGCACGTCAGTGACTCCAGGGGTCTGAGCAAGTGGGATGCACAGTGTCACATGCAGTGTGCCTGCTCCGTGTAGGTGCAAGCTGTGTACGTGTGTGCATATGTGTGCATTGGAGTGTGTGGATGTGTGGATGCTGGTGTGCACATGTGCCCCTCTATGTGGTGCACATGTACGTATGCACACGTGTGTTTGTGTGCAGGCTAGTGTACACTCATACAGCTATGTTTACAAACGTGTGTGTGCAAGCCAGTGTGTGTGGGCATGTGTGTGTGATCTTGATTGTGTGTGCACGTGCCTCTGGGCACATTCTAGCATGTGTCTGAATGGGCGCGCGGAGGTGGGCATGTGCGTGTGCAAGTTTTGTGTGCACTGTCATGTGTATGTGTGGGTGCCAGGACAGTAGTGTTTGTGCGTGGGCAGGATTGCGTGTACTTGTGAGCTTGCTTGTATGTGTGCACGCCTCCACATGCATTCTCACATGTCTGTTGGTAAGCATGCTGATGTGTGTGTGTGTCCGTGCAAGTCTGTAGGTGTGCGTGCATGTGCAAGTGGGTGTGCACGCGTAGATGTGGGCTTCTGTTTCACAAGTTAGGTTGCGTGTGTGCATGTGTGTGCACGGTAGTGTGCATGTCTGCTAGCGTATGTGCACACTAGTATATGTGTTCATGTACGTGCGTGTGCATGTGTGTGCACGTGCGTGCACGCCTGCGAGCCTGCGCCGTTTCCTCCTCCACTGTGGGGGTGGCGGGGAGAAGTCAGATTAGAAAACTTCAATTAAGCCCTTACAAAGACCATCTGCTGAATGGTGGCTGGGGTTTCGTGTAAACAAAACGCCAGCGCTGGTTACAAACAAATGATCTTATCTATTGCATTGTGCTACAAATTAAAATTAGATTAAGCCACCTACGTGGTACCTGGCTGCGTCTTCAGTTTCTGGCGGAAAAGGCGCGTCGGCGGCCGCGCGAGCTCCTGCCTCCTGATGAGGCCTCATTATCCCCGCGCCAGCCGCACTCTCGGCGCCGGCATAATCAAAGCCTGGGGGTGCGTATTAATTATCCTTTTGAATGGTGATGAAATTTTAAAAAGATTTCCTTTAGGCTCCCGTCCTCGGCAGATGAAACAAAGGCTGCCACAGCCCGCGCGCAGCGGCTGGCATGTGTTGCTACATCTGTTCGGGATATTTCAATTGGAAACTCAACAAGCAGGCTCTGGGATTAAAGCGGGAGATGGCGGGGAAAAACCGAGAGAAAAGAGAATATCCGGTAACACAGGCTCCGCCTCGTCTCGTCGCCGCCCAGGGACGGACGTCTGTCTCCCTCCTCCAAAATGCGGGGTGGCTTCAGGACCCAAAAGGGACAGGGGAGGCGGGCCGCGTGCAGGGACGTCCCCGAGAGGTGTCCGTCGTCGTCTCCAAGGACCCAGTCCCCTGGCACATGTGTATCCGATGGTGTTTGCACCCTCGCTGTGAAACCCGTGGGTCCTCAGGCCGTGCAGTGGACGGGCTCAGCTCTAAATTGAGGGGTGGGAGGTTGCAATCCAGCTGGTGGCGCATCAGAGGACGGCCTGGTGGTCTACGTCCCAAAATATCACACCGTGTGGAGCGCAGTTCCCCGCTGAGAAACACGGAGGTGCTGTGAGTTGGGGCTGCCTCAGCAGCCGCTGGCCCCGGGAGGCCCTGACGGTACAGGGAGGAGCCCCCCTTCGAGGAGCCCCCCTTCAAGGCCCCGGCGGAATGGGGATCTGGAGAGTGGGGCGTGTGACAGCAGGGTTGACCCCCTGCACCCACAGACTGTGTTGTCTGACTTGGATTTGGAATGCAGACGTGGAGTGACCTTTCTGGATGGCAAAAACGTACACTTTACATGCGTGTGATGGTTTGGGTGACAAGGACGGGTCTCGGTAGGGGGATGAGGTAGTCACAGAGCTCTCTGCATGGGGACAAAGACTTCCCTTGGTGCAAACATGCTCACTGGGGACCGAACTTGTGAGCTTCGCACTGGGGACACCCTTCCGAGCCCAGATGGCCTTGAATTCCCCCAGATGGTGACACAGACCGACTTTCTCTTCACCCTCTTTCTGACAGCAGCGGCCGGGGTACTGTCAAGCACCCACATCGGCGAGGTCCCTTCGAACGGCTTCTCAGATGTCAAGAGGCAATCGCAAGGCCATTTCACCGTCTGGTGGCTGTGTTACCGCAGAGACTACAGGAACGTCGTGAAACTCTGCATTTGAGTCTTTTATACCCGTACACAGCTGAAGACGCAGAAACACACAGGACGTTTCCCTGTACAAGCCCCTGTTTCCCTGGGCAGCAGCAGCAGCAAACAAAAGGTGTCTCAGTGTGCAGAACACAGAAGGCGCTCATGCAGGGTGGGATGGATCCCGAGGCTGCGGGGAGCTGCGGTATTATTCTGCCTCCCCTGCCTGAGACCCAGGTTCAAGTCTCAGCCAGAGCACCCCACACGCAGCCTCACCCTCTGTCCGTGGAGGCTCGAGTGTTGCAAGGACACTAAACAGCGGTCAGCGGAGTTTCCAGCTGAGACAGACGAGGAAGAAACAGCTGGTGATCTTCTTGCAAAACTCAGCTGCTGGAGCCTATATGGACTGGAACAGGAGGGCGTGGGAGCCGGCGGTGTCTCGTTGTGTTGTTTGCAGGGTCTCCGTGAGTCGGGGTCACCTTAATGGCAGCTGACAAACACGAGTGAATCGGGGTGCCACAGCCTCCAGCCTAGCACACAAACTACAGATTTTGCGGAGCTGAGTACCCAGAGCAGAGGCGTCGCCCAGTTGCATAAAGGAGGGGACCTGTCTCTACAGGACGTTCTTGTCCGACAGTGGTGGTTGTTGGGTGCCATGGAATCTGTTCTGACTCATGGGGACCCCGCGTGACAGAGCAGAACTGCCGCACCGGGTTTCCGAGGCCCTTCTCTTTCAGAACCGGATCTCCAGGCCTTCCAGGCTCCGCGTGGATCCCAGCTACAGACCTCTCTATTAGCTGCCGTGCTCCACCATGGCACCAAAGGCCCCGTCTCTGTGGCTCTGTTGGCGCTTTCTCAGCCATTTCTGGGTGCCGTCGACGCCATTCCAGTCCCAACTGACGCCCTGTGACAGAGGAGACCCGGACACAGGCTGTCGTCCTTACTGGAAGCAGAGAGACTGGTCTGGCCTTCCGCAGGGCCGCTGGGCAGACCTGAGCCTCCACCTCTCAGGCAGCAGGTGAGCGTGTGGGCTGCTGGCATCCCCCAGGGGCTTCAAGAGACCCTTCAGGGAGAATTCACCCACCAAAAATGGGAAGAAAGAGACAGGGCGGTCCAGAACTCAGATTGCAACATGAAGGTATGGCCAGCCGAGGCCACAGACCCAGACTCAGAATCGTAAAAGCCACACTGACCCCCAAACACTCTCCAGTCTCAGTGCCATTGAGTCAATGCCAACTCACAGCGACCCTACAGGACAGAGCAGAGCTGCCCCATAGCGTTTCCAGCAGCGCCTGGTGGCGTTGGACTGCCGACCTTCTGGTGAGCAGGCGTAGCGCCTAACCACTGCACCACCACGGTCTCCAGGTCGACCCTAAAACCCCTGCCATTGGGCCGGGTCCAACCTGTAGCAACCCTATAGATCAGAGTGGAGGCTGACTCTAGAGATTCAGAAAAACCAGAACCAAACCCATTGCCGCCAAGTTGATTCCAACTCATAACGACCCTACAGGACAGAGTAGAACTGCCCCGTCGATTTCCAGGGAGCACCTGGGGGATTTGAACTCTTGATGTTCTGATCAGCAGACATAGCACAAACCACTGCAGGGTTCCCCCCAGAGGTTCAGGAAACCTTCAGTCAGAAGGTGTCTGTGGGTCGGGGCTCTTGCAACTTAACATCGGGACATGTGTTTGCTTTGTTTACCCGGGAGCCGTGTGGCCGTCCCACTGAGAGCTCCCCTTCGTGTGTCAGGGTGGGACTGCGCTCCTCAGGGTTCTCAGTGATTGATGGCCAGGGCTTTCTTCCGAGGCACCTCTGGGCAGACTCGAACCCGCAACCTTCAACCTCTGGGCAGTCTCGAACCCGCAACCTTCAATTGCCAGGCGGGCGGGTAACCATGCATGTCACCCAAGGACTCCTCACTTTGTGTAACCAAAACCAAAGCAAACGTGCTGTCGCGTCAATTCCTTTGCAGCAACCCTGCAGGAGGTCGGGGGACTGCCCCACGGGGCTTGCAAAGAGTGATGGCGGATTTGAACTGTCGACCTTTTAACAAAAGGTAGCAGTTGAGCTCTTCATCCTTACACCCCTGGGGTGCCTCGCTCGGCACAGAGACCCTGATGCTGACCTGTCACTTGGCCGAAGCGGGCACGTGGGCATGTGGCATTCGGGAAGGAGAAACGGATTCATAAAGTGACTAGTGAGATTTTTTTTCAAAAAGTGAGGCAGAGAGTCACCATGTGGTGGCACTTGCACTTCTCAGCATGTCCCCAAGGGTCACAAGTAGGGGTGGCAGCAGGTCTTTGTACACAAACATTCCCTGTGGCTCTCTTTCCAGAAATCAGAAGATAAAAACAGCTCACATCTCCACCAACAGGTCAGCGGAAACACACAGTGGGCTCTGTCCACACACGGAGCGTTGGTCAGGCGTCAGGAGACTGGAAATCCCGCTCGAGGCCTTCCTGTGGAAGGGCCTTCACAACAGGATGCTGCGTGACAGGCCTCAGACGCCAAGGGACA
This sequence comes from Heterohyrax brucei, assembly GCA_028571685.1. Taxonomy (NCBI): domain Eukaryota; kingdom Metazoa; phylum Chordata; class Mammalia; order Hyracoidea; family Procaviidae; genus Heterohyrax; species Heterohyrax brucei. The sequence goes on from CM053166.1 coordinate 1,228,922, forward strand.
CACTGAGTAGGACCCCACTTGTGTGGATCACCCAGAGAACGCAGATGCACACAGGCCTCCTGCAACCGCTCCCCAGGCCTCCTGTCTTTCCCCCAGTGCTGAAGACCCCGACCCTGGCTGTCAACAGAGTTCCCAGGGGGTCCTCAAAACATGACCCACAGAACTAGCAGACAACCCAGCAGCCCCCCCCCGGGTGCAGACCCAAGGACCCAGACAGACACACAGACACCCATGTTCAGAGTAGTCCTCCTCACAACAGAAGGAAGGTGGAAGCTACCTAAGCGTGCATCCACAGAGGATGGAGAGACGCAATGGGGTCCATCCACACAACGGAGTATTACTCAGCCATGAAAAAGAAACAGCCTAGGTGACCACTAGCACGTGGCTGGATAACCAAGCTGGGGTCCGTCCACAAGTGGAGTATTACTGAGCCATAAAAAGGACGTGAGTGCCCATCAGTAGATGAATGGAGAAGTTAGGTGTGGTCCATCCGTACAACAGAGTATGACTTAACCATAGAAATTAAACAACCCAACTGTCAACAGACAGATGAATGGATAAAAGCAGTGTGATCCATATGGTGAAGTATTACTCAACCATAAAAAAGGAACAACCTGTGTCCATCAGCAGAGGAACGGATAAGCTAGATGCCATCCATCCATCCATCCATCCATGGAGTATTACTCACCCATGAAAAAGAAACAACCTGAGTGCCCACCAGCCGATGAATGGGTAAATACACTGTGGTGTGCACTCATAGTGGAATATTACTCGGCCATGAAGAGAAATGAAGTCCTGATACGTGCCATCATGTGGCTGAACCTTGAGAACATGATGCTGAGAGAAGTCAGACACAAGACGACAGCTATTGTCTGATTCCACTAAGATGAAATACCCAGAATAGGCAAATGCCTGGCAGCCAGAACTGATGACTGGTCCCCTGGGGACGGGAGGAGGAGGAAACAGGGTTTGTTACTTTACCCTTCAGGGACTTAATTATTTTCTTGTTTGACTTTTTCTTGACACTGTGTTTTCGCTGTGAAGTTGTACAGATCAAAGCACCCTGAGTTTCTGTGTGTTGCCATTCAGTGCCTGCGGCCAGCTACGTAGAGGGAAGGAAACAGCCCGTCCTGCGCCCTCTTCAGGATCGTTGGTGGGCTGGAGTCCGCTGTTGAGGCCACTGGGTCAGTCCACCTCCTGGAGGGTTTCCCTCCTCTCTGCTGATTCTGCGCTTTACAAGTGATTGGTCTTTCTGGATGACACGTTCAAAATCTGCCAGCTGAAGTCTCTCCATCCTCGCTTCTCAGGAGAATTCTGGCCTGACAAGCTAGGGGAATTCTTGCCTTTCTAAAAGGGAGATCCACAGCCTTCCTAAGGTCTCTCCAGGTGTTCAGCCATGGAAGGCTGACCCACGCTTCTGTGGGATGGCTGGGAGAATGCAGAAAGAGGGTCTCCGCCGTGGAGTATGGAGCCCATGGGACTTCTATGTTGCTCCCTCTGTCCACTCAGCCAGACTGGCTGCATTGTGGCCTTGCTGCTTTATGCTTTGGGGGACCACCCAAGGTTCACGGCGCCCTTGGAGGTGGGCAAGATGGCAGTCCTGTGTGGGAAATATCACCCAGCACCCAGCTTCCTGATGTCAGCTGTGCCCACTGGGAGAGGTGGGTCCTGAAACACACTCTGATCTGTTCTTTCCATGCCCAGATTGGCTTTTCCACATTTTCTTGATTTTTATTTTGTCTTCTGCTCACAGGCTGAGATTTCCTGCCTCGTGTCTGCCTAGAGCAAATCTGAACGGCTGAGTTATGAGCCCCTAAAAATAGGGTTTTTGCACTCGGAACGCTGACACCACTTTCTCTGAGCTGAGCGGGCGGCTCGGCTATCGTTGAACGGACACAGAGTGCTTTGTCTTTGGGTTCCCTACGTTGCTATCAGGTTACCTCAAGATAAAGTTTCTGTGCGTCAGATGACGCTTCGGGACATAGAAGGCTTGTTCTTCCCCGGAACCAGAACTGGATTATCCAACTGGGGTGAGAGGTGAAGAACAGTGAGGCTGTCTGTGGCTTCCGAAACGACAGGAATCAAAAAGCGCCCTTGGAAATGTAATGTGAACTGCCCAGCAGAATCTTTGCAGAAGTGCCTGTTTGGGTTCCCTCACTTCCCTTCAAAGATGCTTCTGTCTTCAGACAACTCCAGCCGCACTGCTCACCGGCAGACTTAGCCGTCTGTGCTTGAACTGCGGATTCTATAATAAAAAGAAGCGGGTCTTCTCCCCTTTTCTCTCTCTCAGGCATCTCGTCTCTACCTTTTTTGTTTTACTTTTTCCTGGGTCTGGTCTGGCATTTACTTCTCCAGCGGAGAACGACGGTATCTGGGGTATAATGGTTCATTTTCCTTTGGGGTTTAATAACATTTTCGTCTCAGGTTTCTCTGAGTGTCTTCAAGAAGTTCTTGGGGTTCCAGTGCACTGCATTACATCCCTGGCTGGGGTTCCACGGCAGCTGTGGGCTCTTCCTCCGTCCTCCCACCCTTCTTCCGGCTTTCCCTCCCTCCCGCCTGCCTCTCTGCCTCCTCCACCCCCTCGCTTCTCTCCTTCCATCCTCTGTCCCTCTGTTCCTCCTTCCCTCTGTTTCCTCCTTCTGTCTCACGTCCCGGCTCCACCAAGCGCACTCTCTCACCTGATAAACCCAGCCGCGCTGGTGCCTGCTGCTTTTCCTCCAGGAGTGCATGCACCCCCGGAAAGTTCCCCGCAGTTCTTTTCTTCTGTCTCTGAAGGACGGCAGAGCCACAGACGGGGCCCTGAGAAGAGGCCAGAACAGGGCTGTTGGTGTCTTTAGCCCCAAGAAAGAGCAGACAGCAGAAAGACGGTGAGCTGGAGATGCTGCTGAACAACAACGGGTTTTCACCAGGATAGATGTTCTCTTCTCAGGGGCGTCCAGTCTCTTCCAACCCCCTCGTGTGACAGCAGGACTGCCCCATACTTAGGTCCCCGAGGCCGTCATCTTCCTGGGAGCAGACGTCCTGCGGGACCTCTGAAGGGTTGGGGCCCCGACCTCGGTCAGCAGCCAGCACCTAACTGTTGTACCACCAGGCCCTACTGATGCCGGGTGGGAGTTAGGAAGAAGAGCAGGACAGCCTGGTGGGCGTCCAGCAGGCTCCGGAGCTCTGGTGGGGAGCTCAGGCCGAGTGCCCAGGCCCTGCCGGGGAGCCCCTGGTGCCCCTTCACTCTGGGGGCCAGAGGGCACACTCCTGGCCGCTGACCACCTTCCCACGTCCACACCCCACCATCCAGGCCATCCAGGACCCCCTCCCACCCCATCCCCGACTCCAGGGGTTCTGGTTCAGCACCCGCCCTCTGCAGGATCCTTGGCGGGGTCACCAAGGGAAACCCCAAGGGCTGTGGCCGGCTTCCACCTTCCACTGTCTTCTGCGTGTTGAATTTAAGAACGTGTCATCGTCGGGGAACGCCGTCCTCCTGCTGACTTCACGGCTGAGAGCCGGGTCCTGGGCTTCTCCTCGGGCCGGGCTCAGGGGAGCATGGGCCCTGAAGGGGTGGCCACGGGGTGCCCCAGCCCCCACGCCGGCTCCAATTCTGGGTGCTGCTGCGGGAAGCGCGTTCACCCGACGCCCTCTGCTGGGAGATGACAGACCTTGTCTCTCTGTCTCCACCTCTCTGTCTGTCTCTCTGTGTGTGTCTCCCTGTCTCTGTCTGTCTCTGTGAGTCCTCTCTCTGTCTCTCTGTGTTCTCTCCTCTCTCCTCTCTCATCTCTTCAGACCTCACTTCCCCATATCGTCCAGAGGAATATTTGCAAACTGTGCTCCTGAGAACAGTCTGAAAGGCTGGGACAACCCAGGTGTCCCCTGACGCAGATGTCCCACCTGCTGACAAAGCAGAGGTGAAATCTCGGGGAGCAGGGAGGATGTTGTGGAAAGAGAAGTGTTGCAGATTAAATTGTGCCCCCCAAAAAGAAAAGAAAAGCCCTAACTCCTGTGCCTTTGGGGGTCACCGCTTCTGAAAACGGGGCTTTTCTCTCCCTGTGTTAGTGAGCTTGCACCAGGGAAGCCCAGAACCAAGCTGAAGCCACTGCCTTTGAGTCCATCCTGCCTCTTGGTGACCCTACAGGACAGAGTTGGACTTCCCCATAGGGCTTCCGAGGAGCACCGGGTGTCTCAGCTTGGCTGGGCCACGATCCCGAAGATGGGGTGGCTGTCCATTTCGTCCTGTGCGTAGTAAGTCCTGTCTCAGTGATGGCAGTGAAGTGGGATCAGTGGGTTCCTTTAACGAGGCAGGACGCATGAGGCTGTGTCTTCAGTCTCTTGAAAGATGAAAGTGAAACCCACAGACAGGGGCAGGGCCTCCCAGCACCAAGAAGGCAGTGCTGAGAGCAGCGCTGGTCCCTTGGACCCGGGGCCCCTGTCCTGAGAAGCTCCCAGACCAGGTAGGATGGGGGGCAAGGACCGTACCCCAGAGCCAGCAGAGAGAGAACGCCTTCCCCTGGGGCTGGCACTCTGAATTCAGACTTGTAGCCTCCTGGGTGGTGAGAGGATAAGCTTCTCTTTATTAAAGCCGGCTTCTTGTCTGATTTCTGTAACGGCAGCCCTAGATAAGTCAGGCAGACAGAGACAGGCTTCCCCTGGCGTTTGCGGCCTGAATTCAGACTGCAGCCTCTAGGCCGGAGAGAATAAACTTCTGTTAGTTAAAGCCGTCCCCTTGCGGTACTTCTGCGACCGCAGCCCTGAACGACTAAGACAGGGAGGCTCCGGAGAAGAGCCCACCTCCGGGCTTTTTCCAGCTTCTGGTGGCTGCCCGCATTCCTTGGCTTGTGATCCCTTTCTCCGTCTTCAAAGCTTTTTCAGATTTCTCTCTTTCTGGCCCTAATTCCGTCCTCACATCTCTCCCTCTGCCTTCCACCCTCCTGCCTCCCTCTTATAAGGACACTGTGGAGACGTTTCGGGGGGCCCCCCGGCAGTCCAGCATCACCCCCACCTCAGAATCTGTCCCGTGGCCACATGAGGGTGCAGCTCCACAGGTTCTGGGGACCAGGACGTGGGCATCTTCAGGGGCTGTTATCCTGCCAGCCAGGTCTCTGGGTGGCCCAGAGTCTGCTAACGGAAAGGTCGCCAATTCAAATCCAACCAGCAGGGCCTGGCTATTGGCTTGCAAAAATCAGCCACTGAAAATCTCCGGGGCCTGTCTCTCTCCCACACACGGGGTCCCCGTCAGTCACGTGGGACCACCGTCAGTCAGAATAGACCCCACAGCCGCTCACCACAGCACTTGGCCTGTGGGAGGAGTTTCTGGGAGCTGAGACCCGACCCCACCAACGCCGTTCTGCCCGAGGGTCCCAGGTGTCTGTTCCATCACCAGCGCTGGCCCCTGGGGACTCCGGGAGCAGGCAGACGAGGCAGACCCTCCAGGCCGGTGACAGAACCCAGCGCAGATGGCCTTCAGGGTGCAGGCTGCTCGGTCCAGGACTCGAGACCCCGGAAGATCTCCACTTTTCCCTCCCTTCCACCATCTGTACTGTACTGTAACCGTACCAAAGTGAATTTCCATGCAGAAAAACCTCCCGGGGTGGGAAAGACATAGCCTGTCCTATAAGACCGTGCCGTCCACCCCCCGGGAGCTGGTCACAGCATGCATGCCAGCCCACATGCAGGGACGTGCACGTGTGACTCCAGACAGAGGTGTTTTGTGAGTGTGTTAGACGCCATCCATCAGGTCCAGCTCCCAGGGGCCCATGTGTGACAGGAGGAGACGCCGCCTGGTCCCGCACCAGGCTCACCGCCAGTGCTCAGTCGGAGCCCCTGTTGCAGGCCCTGTGTCCACCCACCCGGCCTGATGTCGCCCTCTGCTTGGCTGACCGTCTGTTTCACGTACCTGAGGGACTGGCCCCTCCTGATAGCACAGCAACACCCGCAGGACGTGAGACAGCATACACGCCAACACACCCAAAGGCAAGGGATGGAATCTGGCCATCCTGGCTGCTCAGGGACATCCTGGCTCTACTTCTTCTAAGACAGATTCACTGGTTGAATTATCATGTAAGCAGAGAGGATTGAATGCACCGTGGACCACCAAAATAATGAATGAATGATGGAGACATGTGGTCTTCTGTGCTCGGGGCATTTCCAGGAGGGACCAGTCCCTGGAGGAGGCCATCGTGCTTGGTGTCATGGATTGAACTGTGTCCCCCTAAAGTATCTGTCACCTTGGCTGGGCTGTGATTGTCAGTATCACGTGATTGCTGTTCTGTGATGCGATGTAATCATCTTCCGTGTTGTAAATCCTCACCCTTGTGGTGCGAATGAGGCAGGAGGAGAGGCAGTTATGTGAATAAGGGAGTACTCCTCTGCGGGACGAGGGTGTATCCTGAGTCCATCTCTTCCGAGATTTCAAAGACAGAAGTGAGCAGACACGTGGGGGTGCCTTGTATCCCCAAGAAAGTAGAGCTAGAAACGTGCCTCTTTTGCACCTGAGATCCCTGCACTGAGAAATTCCTCCAAACCAAACCAAGCCCATTACTGCTGAGTCCACTCCAATTCATAGGGACCCTGTAGGACAGAGTAGAACTGCTCCGTCTAGTTTCCCAGGAGTGCCTGGTGGACTTGGACTGCTGGCCTTTTGGTGAGCCGATGGAGCACTAACCACTGAACAACCCTGGTCACTGAAAAAGAGGAAGACCCTCAACGAGACAGATGGGCGCGGTGGCTGCCACCATGGGGTCAGGCATGACAACAGTTGTGAGGCCGGTGTGGGATCGGGCAGGGTTTCGTTCTGTTGTGCACGGGGTCACTGAAAGCCCCTGGGCAGTCCCTGACAATGACTATGGGGTGGCCTTAGCCCCTGGCAGCCCTGCGCGTGTCAGAGTAGAAGTGTGCTCCCAGGGAGACCCTGTCCTGAGACGTCAGGGCAGTGTTCACCCAGGATTCTGTATCCAGGGTTCCCTGGGACTGTGCCTGGTGGACAGGGACCTGCAGGCCTTCTCCTGAGATGTCTGGAGATATTCACCCATAAGTGAGCAGAGAGGTGGGGGTGCCTTGTATCTTTGTGTTCTTCTGTATGCGTGTTCTTCCGGGGGTGTCCCTGCTAGAAGTATTCCCGGTAACCTTCCCCAGAGAGATTAGGGTGACGCTGTACCTAGAAGTCTGTGTCTGGGTCCTCCAGGAAGGCCCATCATGGAGGTGGATCTGAAGACCTTCTCCTGAGAGATTGGGGTGATGTTTATCTAGAATTCAGTGTCTCTTGTCTTCTAGGAAGGTCCCTTGTGGAGAGGGACCTAGAGACCTTGTCCTGGGATGTTGGGGTGATGTTCAACCCGATTTTGTATCTGGAGTTCTCTACGGGTGTCGCTGGTGGAGGGGAACCGGGCGCCTTCTCCTGCAATGTAAGGGTGACGCTTAACCTGATTTTGTATCCAGAGTCCCCTGAGAGTCGTCGCAGCTTCCCTGAGTGGGGGTCAGGTTGCCACTCTGAAACTTGTTAGCTTTGGTTTTGAGGAAACCCAGGGAGCCCCTTTTCCTCTGTAAGGTGGATGTATCACCTGTCTGTCTCAGTGTGAGCTGGGAGAATTGAGGGAGATTCAATGAGAGCAATTTGTAGATTGCATAAACACAGATTGCTCTAATTTAGGGCAGTTGATCCTGCACGGCCCCATTCATCCGGGCAACGGGAATACATGCAAGTGAGAAAAGCCTGGTTCCACGCTGGAAAATCCAGCCCATTTTTCATTCCAATGGCATTTTATCTGGAAGCCTTCGGGACTGCCCTGGCTGCTGGAATCAGGGTTCCCCTTGAAGGTAACACAGCAACAATCAACATTTTGTCCCTAAGCCATCACCCTATAGCGCACTCCAGTATTAACTGGGAAATGGTTTTAAGCCGAAAAGTTAGTTACTGAGATTCCTTGCTGAAGAAACTAGATCCATTTCTAGAAGGCGGGCAGATGGCTTTGACGTCACCGTGTGGAAAACCACATCCGGCAGCTGCCCGCTGCACTTTGCAGTTGGAAAAGGTGTGAAACGGTCTGAGTCCCTCTTGGCTCTTTCCCTCTGCCTTCTGCCTGCTCTGTGGAGTGAGAGTGTAAGATAAACACTTGACTGAGAAGACCCCATCCAAGGAGACAGAGCCAGCTCTCCAAATCTGGTGTGATTGTGTCAGCTGCTGTCAAGTCAATTCCAACTCACAGCAACCTGATGTACAACAGAAGGAAACACTGCCCAGTCCCGCGCCATACCCACAGTCCTTCTGAGGCTCCCACCCACTTTTGCAGCCACTGTGTCCATCCGTCTCCCGGAGGGTCTTTCTCTTTTTCGCTGACCCTCTATTCGAACAAGCATGACGTCCTTCTCCAGGGACTGGTCCCCCGTGACAACACGTCCAAAGTCTCTAGGACAGAGTCTCTCTGTCCTTGCTTCTGTGACCCTGTGACTCTCATCTCTGATGACACATTTTCTCCCATGGAAAATAGAGGACGAAGGGCTAGCTATAGCTGTCACCATGACGACACTGTAAGTGACTTGAAGCTTTTTTTGGTTTTGTGTGTAATGTGTCTCTCACACTAGCTGCACTGGTTTTTGTTCTGATTCCACACACACACACACACACACACACACACACACCTGCTTTCTTTTCAGAAAAGGTAGCGAGCGCTCTCAACTCCTGTGGCCTGGGTCTTGTGAGAAATGGCCTTCATTCTGCCTGAAAACAGCAGCTGGAGAAGCCAGCTGGTGTTCCTTAATTCACACTTTTCTCTCTCACTTGTAAGATCCGTCAGAGTGAAGCGGGCAGGTCTGTTCCGCAAGCTGAGGAACTTTTTTCGTAAGTTTTGTGTTTGCCTGTTAGAAACAAACTAGCTAGAGTTCAGTAGAGAATTTCTTGTGACTATTCTGAAGTGCATATGATTTTCTGTGGGCTATGAACTTAAAATCATGAATAATCCTTGCCAAAATGATACATAAACTTGGGTGCAAAACTGTCTTTTGAGCCTCCACGGAGAAGAGCCTGCCCTGCTGTCGAGTGTCCGGTGGTATCACTGCCACTAATAAATCTTCTTCCTCTTTCTGACTGGGAGTGTGTTTCACGGGCTCAAGTGCTCCAGGGCAGGGACCCAAATTGGGTGACGCTCCTAAAGATCATTTTGGCTACACTTCCTTCAAGACAGATGTGTTCATTTTTCTGGAAGTCCGTGGTAGAGTCAATATTCTTCATCAACTCTACAACTCAGATGAACTAATTCTTCTTCGGCCTCCCTTCTCTGTTGTTCTGCTTTCACGAGCATACGAGCCGATTGAAAGGACCGTGGCTCGGGCTGCTGTGGCCTTTTGGAAGCTGTGAAAATCTAGGTAAGAATCTCCCACCAGCCCTGCTGCATCCTTGATCTCCACGCCTGAGACTTCAGAGTGTAAGGGAATAAACTGCTGTTTATCAGCAGGCTTCAGGCCCTCTGTCACAGAGAAGAAGACCCGTGCAGCTTCTTCCCTCTCTGTTCCATCCTTCCCTCCTTCCTCAGCAATTTCCTCTTGTGACTCAGCTGGGAAGCCACAACCCACTGGAGTCTTGTGTCCCAGACTTGCCATGGGCTGGAAGGAGGTGACCTGGGCCTGAGTGAGAACTGTAGCCCGAGGGTGCCCAGTGCTCTGGAAGCTAAGGGCGCGAGTCTCCACATTTGGGCTCTGGAAGCGTCCATGGAGGAAAGCAAACACAGCTTTATGCCTCGACGAGCAACAGCATTTCAAAATAGCCTTTTATCCGTGAAGCCACCTTTTATGGAAATAAGGCTGGCATGAAACATACATGAAAAATAAAAGACATGAGTTCTGCCAGTTAAGATCATGAACTCATCCCAGGAAAAAGCGCCCCATGCCTCGCTGCTGAGTACCACTGCGGTCCCCTTCCAAGTCCTCCCCTTGCGGGCCGGGCCCCGATGCCAGCACCTAGCCCACCCTTTCAGAGCCGTTTGGGAACTCTTCCTGCAGTGGCCACCAGAGTTGTTATTGTATTGCTTTTGATGTCCTGAATGTCGTACAAACATCTTCCTTGCTGGGGGCAGGTCAGGTGGGTAGGGAGGGTGTTCCAATCCAGTTATTTGTTTACTGGCTGAAAACTCCCTCACAGAGAACTAGACAATTAAGGTCATGAACTTGCCACCGTGCCACTGTGTGCCATGGACACCCCAGAAAGAGTTCCAACATGGCTCTGAAGGGGGGACGAGGCTCTGCCGTCACTGCATGGCCTCCCAAAGGGAGAACTTCAAAGATGGTCCCAGTGATATTCAGCAATAAGGTATGCAGCTCTTAGAACCATTAACTTTGCAGACTTCATTGCCAGACTTTGTATTTCTTGTAAGTAGGATGCTCCTTTAAAAAAAACCACTTTTAGAGAGGCATCTGGGGTCTTAAAATCTAACAAGCTACCATCTGAGGTACAGCAAATGGTCCCAGCTCACCCAGAACAGATGATCGCCAAGAACAACAAAGACACGAGGACAAAAGAGCCCAGGAGACAGAAGGACACGTGTGAATGGGAGACGGTACCAACACGTCACCAGAAGAACCAGATGGTGCCCGGCCACCACCAAGGACAGCCGTGAGGGGACAGACAATGCTGGGTCCCAGTGCCAACACGAGAAAAAGAGGGGAGCAGCTCAACAACTTCACTAAAAAGCCACACCTGATGATCTGACAGCCTGGGGTTCCCCTGGACTGTGGCCCCTAGACTTGCTGCTGCTGGTGACCAGAAAACACCACAGGGGTAACTCCTGGGACAAAAACAGACCAGACCCGGGGACACAGTGGGAGCACATGGTGTGCATACTTTATGGTTCTATGTATTTCTAGGAGGCCGTCCTACTGGTCTGTTTCTAGATGGGAGAGAAGAGGGTGGAGAGGACGGGACAGGAGCTTTTTAAGAGGATACAAGAAGTATAAAATGAAAAGCAGCAGTGTGCTGTCACCAGGCAAGCAGAGTCGAAGGAGCTGCAGACAGGCAGGCGTGCAAATTTGGTTTGGATTATATACTTTCACTGAGACAGAAGAAAAATTAAAAACTATTTCTAGAAAGCCAAAGAATCCCTGGTGGAGCAGTGGTTAAGAACTTGGCTGCTAGCCAAAAGGCTGGCAGTTCAAGTCCACCAGCTGCCCCCTGGAAACGCTGTGGGACAGTTGTGCTGTGTCCTTCAAGGCAGCTGTGAGTTAGAATCCACTGGAAAGCAGTGGTACGAGCTCCAGAGCTCCACATTCAATACAAACCAGAGAAGAGAAGAGAAGGGCACGGTGAAACTGGTGAAACTGGAAAGCAAAGAAGCAGCAGGCAAGGAAAGAGGAAGCTGACACACTGTAAAAAATGTAACAACTTGTATAGACACCCACATGTGAACTTAATATGCTCTGTGAACTTTCAGTGACAACACAATGACACGTTATTTAAAAAAGAAAAGTCTATTTTACCTGGAAGCACTCAGGACTTCACGGGCTCTTGGAATCTCAGACTGTTTGTTTAAGGTAGGGCCAACCATTATCTGCATTTCATGATAAAAAAAAAATTAACCTCTGGTAGAGAAAGTTATTACACTGAAGTGTCTACCTGACAGAGCCTGGAGAAGCTGCCAAAATCTGCAGAAGCCACTGCTCCTGTGTCTTAGTCTCCCAGCACCTGCAAGAGCAGACATACCACAAGGGGGGAGCTTTCAAGAACAGAAGTTTCTTTTTCTGTAAGTCCAAATTCAGAGTCTCAGCCGTGTCAGTTCCTTTCTTGTTGGTAGTCCCAGAGATCCTTGCTTTCTTGGCTTGTACACAATCCTCACCTGGCATCTGTCTTCCACTGTGCACTGTGTGTGGGTACATCTGTGGGTCTAATCCGCTCTTAGTATAACTCAGAAGAAACAGGGTTTAGGCTCTTCCTCAGAAAACAAAAGAAAACTCCTGTTTCCAAGGGAGGTCACAATTACAGGTGTGAGGGCTGAAATTTCAACCCATATTTTGTGGGGACACAGGGCACGTTGTTAGGCGCTGCTGAGCTAATTCCAACTTGTGCTCACCGTGTGTGTGGGAGCAGGACTGCCCCACAGGGATTCCGAGGAGCTGCTGGTGCGTTCCGAAGGCAGACTTTTCAGTTAGCAGCCAAGATCTTCAAGACTGTGCCACCAAACCAAAAAAGGGAAAAATGCCACGGAGTCCATTCCAAGTCGCAGTGACCCTACAGGGCAGAGGAGAACTGCCCCGTGGAGCTTCCATGGGGGGCTGGCGGATGGCCAACGCCGACCGTCTGGTCAGTGGCTGAGCGCTTCACCACTGCGCCGCCACGGTGTCTTAACTCAGATGATAAGAGCGGGAAATCAAAACAAGGGAATGCCACCCCTTACTGAAGACGCCCCCGGGCCAGCACAAGCCACTAGCTTGTCCAGCCTCCCCTGGGTGTGTGATTATCGCAAGCCTCTGGTCCTGTTCTGGGAACCCCCCTCTGCTGGTTACCTGAGGGGAGGGGGCTGCCAGAAGAAACTCCCAGACACGGGGGGACCCTAAAACAACAGGAATTTGCTCCCTGCTCTGCAGACCATCCGAATCAACGGCCGTGGAAATAGTTGTAACTCACAGTGACCCGCAGGACAGAGCAGAACGGCCCCGTAGAGTTTCCAAGGAGAACCTGGGGGATTTGAACTGCCGACCTTTGGGTGAGCAGACGGAGCACTAACCACTGCGCAACCACGGTTCCCAGAATCTCGGAATCAAGCTATGGGCAAGGCCGTGTTCCCTCTGGAAGCTTTAGGGGAGGGTCCTTTCTAGTCTCTCCCAGTTTCTGGGGGTCCCAGGCATTCCTGGGCTTGTGGGCACATCGCCCCAATCTCTGGTTAGTCTTCTGATGGCGGTCGCCCCTCTGTGAGTGTGTGTGTCCCCTCCTTCCTTGTTTAGCAGACCGTTCTTCAGACAGGATTAGCACTCCTCCCTAATCCCAGTCTAGGAACCCCGGTGGTGCAGTGGTTAGTGCTACGGCTGCTAACCAAAAGGCCGGCAGTTCAAATCCACGGGACGCTCCTTGGGAACTCTACGGGGCTGCTCTACTCTGTCCTGTAGGGTCGCTAAGAGGCAGAATCGACTCGACAGCGGTGGGTATGGAGTGGGTTCATCTCCAGTCACACCTGCAAACGCCCTCCATCCCAACAAGGCCACGTCGGTGTCATGAGAACTGAGACAGAAATACGCCTTTCGGGAGCCACAGTTCAACCTCCCGGCACTTTCCTGCCTTCGGCTGCCCTGTCTCTCGTACGGGACCAGCTCTCCCAGACCCTGGTCAAGTGGGGACCGCCTGAAATCCTCCCAGCACCCACCTGGGACACACTCTTCCATCTCCAGCTTCAACACCGGCTCCTCTTGGCCTGTCTCTCTTGCTTCTCCCTGAAACCTCATGTCCCAGAGGCCTCATCCTGAAGTCACAGGTGATGCTTGGAAAGCTAGATTTAGCATTCGGGAGGGGACAAAGAGAGACGCTGCTGGAGGGCTCTGCGTCAGTGACATTGGACTTCCTGCCTCCTTGTTCTCTTGCTGTTGGGCTTGTTACTGGAGGAAAATTAATGGCTTTTTGAGTTTTCCGTTTTCATACAGCCGCACTTCATGATTCATGGGTTTGCACGCCAGCTCCTGGGGCAGCAAATCACGGTGCTAACACACGCCGAAGAGAGTCGCCGACCACAAGCCTCTGCAGGTGCCTGGAACTCTTCTCTCTGCTCGGAACCGTGTTGAGTCCTCAGGCTTTGTAAGAAGTTAGAAGTCAGGGAGGAAAGGCAGAATCTCGGGGTCATCTCTGGTATATCTGCCGTTGTCCACAGAAACCCCTGCAGTGGACAAACAGGAAGAAACGGCTGCGATAATTCCTGATCTGGTCGTGTTTGGTGACGGATGTTTCCTGACCCTGCTGGGGACTGTGGTGGATCCGTGTACAACTCTCGTCTTCCCTGCAGGAGAACCGGGTTCAATTCCTGGCCAGTCTACCTTGAGAACAGCCACCAGCTGTCTGTGCTTGCGTGGGGCTGTGATGCAGAACGGGCTTCCGCAGACCTTCCACATTGAGACGAGGAAGAAAGACCTGGGCATCTTCTGTACATCGGCTATCGAGACCTGAAGGAGAACAGCTGCACCATGACACATGTGGGGTGCCACGGTGCAGTGACTCGATGGCAGCTGGCCCCCTCTTTTAAACACTTGTAGGGGACAGCAACCCCTTGGCGCTTTCTCTAACCCCTGTTTTCAGCATGATTTGTAAACATTGCTTCCCCCTCTGGCTTCTGTGTGGCTGCAGGTGACCCCACAGGCAGCCGGATCCCAGGCCTCCGTGTGCACGCAAAATCGAGGCTCCGTCCACGGGAGACACGGCGGCCGACCGCCAGGGCACCGCTGGCCTGGGGTGTCGCTGAGGAGCCGGCCTGATTGAGTGCTAACAGGGACGCGGGCAGGAAATGTGAGGTCTGCATGGTCCTGGGGACGTTTGTGGAATGGGGTGCTCCGCTGTGTGGGGCCTTTCGTGGTGAGCTTTGGTGAAAGGGGGGCTGCACCCTGCACCGCTGCATCTGACCCCGCTGCACCCTGCAGCCCTGCTCTGTCCCTGCTGGGCCCACATCCCTGCTGCACCCCTGATTCTGCCCCCACTCTGCCCGACACCACTGCCTGTGTCCCCACCAACCCTGAACCCTGAACTCTGTCCTCACTACACGCTGCACCCCTGCCTCTGTCCCCACCATGTCCTGAAAAGTGTCTCTGTCCCCACTATGTCCCACAGTCCTGCCTCTGACCCCAGCACAGCTCCGCCTCTGTCCCTGACAGGCCCCGCCTCCGTCCCCAATAGGCCCCACCTCTGTCCCCAACAGGCCCCGCCTCTGTCCCCAACAGGCCCCGCCTCTGTCCCCAACAGGCCCCGCCTCTGTCCCCAACAGGCCCCGCCTCTGTCCCCGACAGGCCCCGCCTCTGTCCCCGACAGGCCCCGTCTCTGTCCCCGACAGGCCCCACCCCCAACTCGTCCCCGGCAGGCCCCGCCTCTGTCCCCAACAGGCCCCGCCCCCGCCTCCACGCCCAGCCCCCCAACAGGCGTGGACCCAAACCCAACAGCGACCGTGAAGCCAGTGCAGGACCAGACCATGGGTGGTTCTGGGGTTTGTGCACAGTCCCCGGGGTCACAGCCAGCTCCAGGGCACCCCACAACCACAGAGAAGCTAAAAGACACATGCCAGCGGTGTGGTGCACCCCAGAATGTTCATTAGGAGCGCGATGTCGAGACTTGAGCTTGCTCACTCGGGACCAGCCATTGGGAGGAGTGGTCGGCCAAAGGGATGTCACAGCTGGTCAGGTGGAGGGTCTGCCACGACGGGAAGACCCTGCGCTGGGCAGACGGCCGCAGTGGCTGAGACGCTGGGCACCCTTCCCGCCCCTGGCATGTTGGAGCCCGCGGGTGCAGCCTGCACCCCTGGGAGCCTTCCGACCTGGGGGACTCGCCCCCCAGTGCACCACCACACGGTGCTCTCCTGGGACCCAGAGGGTTCCCACGGGCCGGTTTGGGGGAGGAAATTGCCTGGCTTTTCTGCCCAGTCTCAGTCTGGAAGGTCCCCTGAAACCCGCCCACCAGGGAAGACCGTGCTGGGATTTGAAATCCCAGTGGCCCAGCTTCCAGCGTCACAGCCACGTGCAGCCACCGCAGCAGGACACAGAGATATGGTCAAACGTCAGGCACCTAGAGAGGACACCGAAACAAACACATAAAACAAACGTCCATTTACCCTGACCCCGCAAACGGAATAGGTGGGTCCCACTTAGCCATGCAGGGGGTGAGGTCCCTTCCTGTCTCTGCCACGTCCATCAGCCAGCTTCCTGGGGCGCAGCCCTTCTGGTCCATCAGCAGCTCGGTAGTGAAACAGCTTTCTTCCTCTTCTGTGCTTCTGGGGCTGCTTCCTCGGCGGGAGCAGAAGCGTTTGCAGTGATCTTTTTCCAGCATCCTGGCCCTCCGCTGGGCCCCCTGCCCAGCAGACAGAGTGTGGGTGGGGGTGGGGGAGCCAGAGACGGGGTCGGTCAGGGGTCAACCCCTCCTAGGTCTGTATCCCCAGCTTATGGGGTGACTAGGGGTGTCCCGAGTTAGGGTTTCAAGTGAGATCACACAACATGTGTCCTCTTGTGTTACAATTTGTTTTCACTCAGAGTGATTTTGTCTTTTTTAATTGTGCTTTAGATGAAAAGAAACCCCAGTGGCTCAGTGGTTAAATGCCCTGTCTGCTCTCCCGATAGCCAGCAGTTCAAACCCACCAGGCACCCCCTGGAAACTCGGTGGGGTGGTTCCGCTCTGCCCTAGAGGGTCTCTGTGAGTTGGAATTGACTCGACAGCAGTGGTAGATGACGTACGCAGACACTGTTTCCTCACTCAGTG
The DNA here is from genome assembly GCA_028571685.1 of Heterohyrax brucei. Taxonomy (NCBI): domain Eukaryota; kingdom Metazoa; phylum Chordata; class Mammalia; order Hyracoidea; family Procaviidae; genus Heterohyrax; species Heterohyrax brucei. The sequence continues at coordinate 1,245,324 of CM053166.1, forward strand.
GTTTGGCAGTGATGGGATGTGAGTAGTCAGTTATGTGGTGGGCGCAATTTGGCAGTTACGTAGTGATGTAATTTGGCAATTCTGGGGTGATGTCATCGGGCAGCTGTGTGATGATGTCATCGGGCAGCTGTGTGATGATGTCATCGGGCAGCTGTGTGATGATGTCATCGGGCAGCTGTGTGATGATGTCATCGGGCAGCAGTGTGATGATGTCATCGGGCAGCTGTGTGATGATGTCATCGGGCAGCTGTGTGATGATGTCATCGGGCAGCTGTGTGATGATGTCATCGGGCAGCTGTGTGATGATGTCATCGGGCAGCTGTGTGATGATGTCATCGGGCAGCTGTGTGATGGTGCCGTCATCTTCCATTTCCTGATCTGATGTGGCCGTCTTCCATTTTCGCACACCGCCAACTTTTCCATGACAACCTGGTCTTGGAAACCTAATCATGCTGATAAGTGAAGAACAAACATGTGTATATATAACATACACACATGTGTGTGTATATATTACAGGTGTGTGCGTATTGTATAGACACATAGACACAGACGTGCGTACCCCTTGATGCTGAGTCAATTTTAACTCGTAATGACCCCACAGGACAAACTGGAGCTGCCCCATAAGGTCCCCAAGAAGCTGCTGGGGGGTCAGACAGCCGACCTTTTGGTGACCAGCCACAGCTCTTAACACTGCAAAACCGGGACTCCTATAGACACACACGTACATATGGATACACGTGTACAAAAACACACCAAACCCACTGTTGTTTTGTTGATTCCAGCTCATGGTGACCCAGTAGGACAGAGTAGAACTGCCCCGTAGAGTTTCTAAGGAGCACCTGGTGGATGTGAACTGCTGACCTTTCGGGGAGCCGACAGAGCACTAACCACTGACCTACCAGCTTCTACAAGAAGACCTTTCTTGGTCGTTCCCAGCGACTGGTGGCAGCAAGCATTCCTGGGATGGTGGCCTTTGTCACCCCAATCTCTGCTCCGTCTTCACACGGCTACCTCCTCTCTCATCTTCTCCTCTGTCTTTTGTAAGAATACCAGGCTTTGGCTTTAGGACTCGCTCAGATAATCCAGAAGGAGGCCTGGCATCCCAGTGGTCAAGCACTCAGCTGCTAACTGAAAGATTGGTATTTTGAACCCATCCACCAGCTCTGCAGAACAAAGCCCTGGTGATCTGCCCCCACAAAGAATATGGCCCAGGAAACCGTATGGGGCCGTTCTGCTCTGTCCCGTGGGGTCAGTGTGACTCAGAGTTGACTCACCACCTGGCAACAATGGATAAGCCAAGACAATCTCATTTTGAGGTCCTTCACTTACGTCTGAAACCGTCTTTTTAAAGTGACCTTTCACGCCTCCCGACACCACAGCCGTTTGCGGTGCTGGACAGGGGCACTGGAACACCTCGGACCACCAACAGAACCAACAGATCCGCTCTGGAAGAAGGACAATCGGAGGGCTCCCGGGAAGCAGAGACGGCGAGACTGCGTCTGACGTACTTTGGACATGTTGTCAGGAGGGGCCCGTCCCTGGAGAAGGACGTCGTGGTTGGTGGAGTGGGGGGTCGGGGAGAAGGAAGAGCCTCAGGGAGGTGGACTGACACAGGGGCCACAATAATGGGCTTAAGCAGAAAAACGATTGTGGACGTGGCCCGAGACCAAGTAGTGTTTTGTTCCGTTGTGCACAGAGTTGCTGTGAGTTGGAACAGACTCGACAGCACCTCAAAAAACAACATTCATACTTTCTGGTGAACGTGAATTTTAGGGGGGCCCCATTTGACACTCCACAATAGCTTGCTCTTGGTAGACAGACGGAGGACCCTCTGAGGGAGGACAGACATCCAGGCTCAGACCAGCGTCTGGGAGTCACAGACACCTCTGGCCTTTCCCAGTGGACCCTACAGACAACCGATCCCCCACAACATCCCTGGAGGAACACACGGGGTCTCAGGCAATCCCCCCAAAAAGACCTCCCTGCAAAACCTACACATCTGAACAGCTTGGGACAGACAGAGGGCATCTCAGAGACACGGGTTATCAGCAAGTGCCAAGGAAGTTTTTATTAAAAATTGCAGGAACTTCTCCCAGTTTGTGTACCACAAACATATGCAAGACCCAGGAAATGAGTCTGCGGAGATCAGTGAAGCACTGGGCAGCCCAGGTAATTGCGTTAGGGGAATAATCACGGAAATGCAACATAGCACGACTGCTCTGCCACCCTCTGTCTTGGTGGGGGTGGACGGTGACTCACTGGACTTGCTATTTGCAGCCTGGCAGGCTCTACATAGTAGAGGATTTCTAATCAAGAAAGATAGGAAGGCATTTTTGGAAGACTGGAGGAATGCGATTTTCCTTGACAGGGGGCCAAGGTGGGCATGTGGGACCCACATTGCTGTTAATAATGTCATAAAGTGTTCTGGCTTCTCAAGGCCTCTGAGGCAGAATCCCACCAAGTGGGAGGGTTTAAAGGATGGGGGTGCATCTGTCTACTGGAATTCTAGGAGGTGAAGTCCAGGTCTTCCTCCTCCGGCCAAGTTCCTGGCCCGCCAGGCGCTCTCAGCCTGCAGACCCGTGACCCTGTGCCCTCGGCCTCCCTCTGTCTCTCCGCCCGCCCCCGCCACGTGACTGTTTCAGTGCCTGCATGCCCCTCTGGGAGACCCGGTAGCCCAGAGGGTAAGTGCTCAGCTCTTGCCAGGAGGCCACAGTTCAAATCCACCCAGCGCTCCTTGAAAACTCCGTGGGGCAGTTCTACTCTGCCCTGTAAGGTCGCCGTGAGTCAGAATTAGCTCAACAGTGGCGGGCTTTAGTTCATAAGGTTAGTGGATTAAGCGCTACATCTGCTCACCAAAAGGTCAGCAGTTCGGATGTGCCAGGCGCTCCTTGGAGACGCCGTGGGGCAGTTCTACTGCGTCTCGATGGCCCTGGGTTTGGCTTGGGGTCACCCCTCCCAGGGCTGCAGATGCTCTGGTTGTCAAGCCAAATGGGGGTTTGCTTTTCTAGGGTTTTCATCAGTGGAACGGGCCAAGTGGACCCTCATGAGAGTCTCGATGTCCCCGGGACGTGAGATGACGCCCCCCAATCTGCTGGCCCAGAGCCCTTCCTCTAAGTTCACACTCGGCGCTGACGGACCTTCTCCCGGCTTTCACACGTGTGCACATTGGAGCACGTCTCTTCTGGTCTTTTATTTCGAAATCCCTCCCTGTGACTTTTCTTGGAAAATCACTATTTTTTTTTAACTTCTGATGAAGCCACCACATGTTTGCTTTTGCTCTTGTTTTTATTTCTTAGTTCCCTGGGGTCAGACAGCCGTACCCAAAACAGGCCACTGTAGCCGTTTTTAAGTGGACGATTTGCTGGTGTTGGTCGCGTTTCTCACACTGGAGAGGGAAACCTGTGAAAGCCGGAACCTCGGTCAAACCTGCCCGAGGAGGGGCTCCAGGGTGACAGGGACAGTGCGGACAGGGCAGGCCAGGCACGTTTCATTCTCTTCTGCACACACACACGGTGCCCAGCAGTGAGAACCGGCTCGACACCACGGGACATCAATACATGTATGTCACAGGGTGATGACACAGTTGCTCACGCTGAAGCCCACGGTTTGTCAACCTGAGCACTAACGACATTTTAATAGAGTGATTTTCTGGGGGGGGGCATCCTGTAGGGTGTGAGCAGAACCCCTGGTTCCCTTCCCCTAGTCACTCTCTGTGCTGGGGTGTCCTGTGGCCTGCAGGGTGTGGGGTGTGAGCAGCGTCCCTGGCCCCCACCCCCCAGGTGTCAGCAGAGGAACTATCAAGAATGCCTCCAGCCTTGCCGGTGTTCCCGGGACTGAACCGCCCACCCAGCAAGGACCCTATAGACCCGCCTCCACAGTGAGGGCAGAGGCTAGCACCCCATCCTGCTGTCTCCCTGGTTCATCTCCATGCCCACTGACACCTGTGACAGACTGTCTGTACCCCAGAATACCCTGCACCATCGAACACCCTGTCTCCCTGCTTTTGAATCAAGACTGGGATTTTAGACCAAGAAACCCTGACACGGCAGCCAGCCTTCTCAGTGCAAGGAGGCCGATTCCATCTCTGCCTCCCCGTCTGCATTTTGGGAACAATTCACCTGTCCCCCGCAGAAACCACCTGCCCAGGGCCAGGTCCCCATTCAGTAAGGCCATCATCTGCCCAGATTTGCATGGAGGCCCCTTAGGGCTCAGTCCCCCAGCCAGGAGTCCTGACCCCCAAGTCCTGAAAGAAAGCTTCTCTTTGACATACTCTCCCAATTCACTTCTTCTTTTTGTAAAAAGTTAAATTTAGAAAGGCAGACTGTAGAACACTTCCTTTATTTATTTTGTCCCCAACACTCAGGTCTTTAGGCCCTGCCGGGCCCCAGCTTCTCGCCCGGGAGCCGCCCCATTAATTATGAAATCTGGCTGCAGACGAAGCCTCCAGGCTCCGTCCAGCAACACTGGGGGCTTGTGAGGACGGCCGCAGACCACAGGGAGGGTGGGGGCTGCCCAAGGACCACTGTGGGCGGGAGGAGGGTGTGGGCGCACAGGCGAGGGCCCCCCGTGGCGTGCTGCTTCTGGTCCCTCTAGGAGGAGGGCACGCTGGGGGCTCCTGGAGAGGGGATGTGGGCTCTGAAGGCGACCGTGTCAGCCTGGGGCATCCCAGGGGGCCTGGGTGGGGGTTGCCGGCTGCTGGGGTTTCAGGGTGCATCCCCACATCACACAGCCTCACCCAACTAACTGTCACTGCTGCTCAGTGCCATCAAGTCAGCCGTGACACACAGCCACCCCACATGCAACAACGGAAATTGGCCAGGTCCTGGGCCATTTCCGTGGTCATCAGCGTCCTGGAGCCCAGGGCAGGGCCACCGTGTGCTGAGTGTGACTGCCTCCCCTCCTGGGGGCTCACCTGCCGTCTGAATCAGGCAGTGTGCTGTTGGGAGCCAGAGGCCTTTTATGGGCTGGTTTTCAGAAGTAGATTGCCGGGCCTTTCTTCCTGGTCTCAGTCTGGAAGGTCTACTGAAACCCATATAACACAAGTGACCCTGCTGGCATTTGCAATCCCGATGGCCCAGCTTCCAGCATCATGGCCACACGGGAGCCCCAAAGCACGGCAAAGTGACAGTGGGGTGCAGGGAGGGGGCTCCTCCTTCACCTGGGACACCAGATTTGTCCAAAGTGAGCTCCCTCTGGCATCTTTTGTGATTACATTTTGGGCTCATGTTAAGCTGCACCGGCCGCTGAGGGCCTGGAGAGCTGTTCTTTCCTCCGTGCACTCCTTTAGGACCAAGGGGAGAAACACACATGCAAAAATTCTTTTCCTAAAAAAACTTTTTATGAGTTTTATTGCAATATTCCTCTCTATAAAATGAACGGCTCCAAACTGGGGGTGGCCTCATGATGTCATAAAATCCTGCTTAAGTGTAATGTAAACCACTCCTTTCCCTGCTGGAACTGGGCCTTTTGAGGAACGTGAGCTTGGAGGGTCTCGGTCAGGGAGGCCCCTGGGTGGTGCAAGTGGTCAAGGCGCTCGTCTGGTAAGAGAGAGTTTTAGGGTGGGGGTCGGGTCCCCCCCGAGGTGCATCAGTAGAAAGACTGAGCAATCAGTGTGACTTTGTCTGTTTTTAAATTCCACGTAGCGTTCTTTAGGTTGAAAATGTTGCCAGGAGCAGCCCCCACCTAGAAATCCAGCTGACTCCATTTTCCCATCGTCCCCAAAGCCCTCCTGCCAGCGGCCGTCGACCTGGCTGTGACGCACGGCGCCCCCGCGTGGACAGAGCAGACTGAAATCTGTGGGGTTTCGGGGGGCAGATTTTTCAGACGTAGACCACCAGGCCTTGCTTCCGAGGCGCCTCTGCATGGACTCAAATCACCAGTCTGTCAGTAAGCAGCCGGGAGCGTGTGGTGTCCGGGCCACTGGACCTCTTCCTCGGAGATGTCACCTGACCCACTGCCCACCCAGGCTCTTCCCCCGTCCCCTACACTCGCTCTGACACGTTTCCCTCCTACACCCGGCAAATGGGAAACTTTTGGAAACAAAGAAAGTCAGACGAGAAACACTTCAGGAAACACAGGACGTTAAAACGCAATCCCACCACTTTTACACAAAGCCACATACAAGGGGATTCAGGAATACTAGCAGCAAAGCTGCAGGATTTTACCCAGAAACAGGGTGTTCAGAAATAACATCATCTTGAATGCCACCTACAGAGCGGAGCCTTCAAGAGTCTCATTTGTATCAGGTGAGTGAGGCCAGACCCCAAATCTCAGAACAGCGTTAGGGCCGTGAAATCCAAAACGGGCAAATGTTTGCTTAAGCAATCCATAATTGAGCTCATTTAAAAAAAGAAAAAAAATGTAGGGAGGCCTTGAATTATTTAAATGTGAAGGTGCTGTTTAATTTTATGTAATTTTTAGTATTTTTTGTGGCAGCTGATGTGACGCCTCGTTTGGTCTCCTTCTTAGGAAGCTCTCCTGCAGGCCTGTTTGCTGGGATTATCCAAAGCCCTGACATACACGGCTGCAAGAAAAGGGTCCCACTCATCAGATGGCATTTTGGGGGCTTCCGGGGAAACCCTGGTGGTTCAGTGGTTAGTGCTACCTCTGCTTGCCAAAAGGTCAGCAGTTCAAATCCACTAGGTGCTCCTGGGAAATTCTATGGGGCAGTTCTCCCCTGTCTGTAGGGTTGCTGTGAGGTGGAACCAAACAGACGGCAGTGGGTTTGGTTTGATTTAGATTTGGGTCTGTATAATGGGTAAAATGAGCCCAAACCCCAAAGCTGTTACAGTTGAGTTGACTCTGACCCATGCATTCCTGATGTGTGTCAGGGGTCTGATGTCCCCATGGGATTTTCAGAGGCCGAGTTTTCAGGAGCAGACCACCAGGCCTCTCTCTCGCAGCGCCTCTGGGGGGACTGGCTCACACCTCCGGCCTTTGACTCAGCTTGTCCATTCCGGGGTGCCTGAGTCACTTGCCGTCCAGTCGTCACCGGTGTGTGGTGTCCCCAGCTGTGTCTGAGCAGACCTGCGCACCACGTGGTCTTCACCGGCCAACCGCCTGAAGCTAGATCGCCAGGCCTTTCTCCTGCGGCCCCTCTCGGCGGGCTCACAGCGCTCACATCCCCGTCAGCTGTCAGGTGTGTCCTCAGGGCTGGACTCCTCGAGCCCTGAGAGTGCCCGGGGACACTTGGTGTCTGTGGAGGCTTTTCTCCTGAGTGTGTCTCTGCGTGCCCCTGCAGACACCCCATGAGTGACGGGGCAAGGAGGGCTGGGGGGCAGGGACAAGCCAACCCCAAACCAAACCAAATCAGCTGCTGCTGGCTGAGTGGTGTCCACCGAGGGAAAAGGGCTCCCCGGGACGTGTGTCCCCATGATCCCAAGACAGGAAACTCTGAGAAGCTGTGGGGGCCTGCTGCCACCTACTGGAGGGTGGGGAGCATGGCCCCAAAGTCGCCAGTGTGACAAGCTCTGTGCCCCCAAATTCAAACCCTAATGACCTTGCAGGGCAGACTAAAATTGCCCACAGGGCCCCCTGGACTCCCGTCTTTGAGGACAGAGCGCCAGGCAGGCTAGGAAGACAGCCTCTCGGTTAGGAGCCGTGTGTTCTACCACCAGGACCGTCTGTGACAGCCGTGTCACGGGAACCCGGTCACCTGCAGAGAAGGTGGGGGGGCTCCATACACGACTCCAGGTTAAAACGGAAGGTGCGGGGGGGAGGGATGTGGGGGGATATCCTGGTTCATTGGGCCAGGTTTTCTCTACACTGTCAACTGAATAAGAGACACTGAGTCCTCCTGAGTCCTCTTAATTCTGTGTGTCTATCAATAGAGTGAGAAAGCCTGGTAGCGCAGTGGTCAGCGCTGCCTCTGCTCACCAAAAGGCTGACAGTTCAAATCCACCAGGTGCTCCTTGGAAACTCTGTGGGGCAGTTCTGCTCTGTCCTACAAGCCCTGGGAATGAAGTTTGTGAACCCATCCCAGAAAAAGTGTGCCATACCTCATTGCTGAACATTACTGGGGTCCCCTTCCAAGTCCTCCCCTGGGGAAGCTGGGCACCGACGCCAGCGCCTAGTGCCCCCTTTAAAGCCATTTGGAACACTTTCCAGAGTGGACATCAGCGCTGTCATTGCATGACTCTTGATGTCCTGAATGTCATCCAAAAGTCTTTTTTTCAATTTTTTTTTTCTTCGGGTCAAGAGAAACATCACCGGGGGGCAGATCAGGGCAGCAGGGCTGGCGTTCCCATACAGCGATTTGTTTGCTAGCTAAAAACTCCTTCACAGACAAGTGGACAGTTAACTTCACAAACTTGCTGCCGTGCCACCGTGTGCAACAGCCATTCCGGCAAGAGTTCCCAAATTGCTTTGAAGGGTGGCATAGCAGCTGTCGTCCGTGCCTGGCTTCCCAAGGGGAGGGCTTCAAGGGTGACAGTAGTGACATTCGGTAACTTTGAACAATTAAGCTTGCGGACTTCACTGTCAGACCTCGTATCGGGTCTCTATGAGTCACAGACGACTTGTCAGCAAGGAGTGATTAGTTTACCAATACCTCTGGAATGCCTGGTTGTAAAGTGGTTAGCGCTGCAGCTGCTCACCCAAAGGTTGGAGGTTCAAAGCCACCAGGCGGTACTCGGAAGCTCCACAGGCAGGTCCACAAGGTCGCTGGGAGTAGAACTCACTCAGCAGCAGTGAGTGTCAGTGCATCCACAGAGGCCTGATGGTTCAGTGGTTAAGCACCCAGATGCTAACTGAAGAACCACTCTCCTGGGCAAAGACCTAACCCTCGGCGCCCACACAGATGACAACCCAGAGACCCAGAGGAGTGCTTCTGCTCTGTGATATGGGTCAGAATTGAAATGTAACAGCACCCATCAGCAATGTACCCCGTCATTCAAACATCCCCCGAAGGTCCTTCACCATGGTGTGGGTGTGAAGGTCCGGAGTCACCGACAGGCAGGTGGAAAGGGACACAGTCGTCACCACACACACTTGGATGCCCCAGAACAATCAGAACAACCCACAGCTGTAGGTTCACCCACGAAACGCTGTGGCGCAGAGGTTAGAGCTCTCCACGGTAAACCAGATGTTGGCGGTTTGAACCCACCAGCTGCTCCACAGGAGAAAGATGCGGCCTTCTGATCCCATTGAAGTTGACAGGCGTGGAGAGAGCCCTACGGGGCAGTTCCCCTCTGTCCTGTGGGGCCGCTGTGCGTCAGGACCCTCCGGGTGGCAATGGGTTTGGGTTGTCTGTTTGTGCTGTTTGTCCTGCCCTCTGGCCAAGGCTGACCGGAAGGTGACCACACGGAACTCCAGGAGACACGTTCCTCTTCTCCTGGAGACAGACTGGTGGGGGATTTAGGGCTGGAGCCAGGCCCTCCCTGTCTCCTGCGCTTGAGGCCGCAGGCAGGAGGCCGCCCCAATGCCTCCTGTGTTCCCTGACTTGGGGGTTCTGAAAACACCTCACTGCATTACAGCTCCCGCTAAATAAGTCACATGCCTCCAACGTCCCCCCCGAGGGGGTCCAAGGGCCACACACACATCAGATGTTTACTGTATGAATTAATTTAATTACAAAACATAACATTGGGCACACGTGTTTAGAAAGCGGATCGGTGCGCCAAGGTGGAGAGGTGTGGTGGGGCTTCCTGAAAGCTGCCCCCCCCCGCACCCCAGGAAGGCCTGTTTTCCTTCAGAGGTGAGAACACGAAGTTATCCTTCAGGGGGACGTTTGCACTCTGTATTTCTTCTCCCCTCCACCGGGAAACCTGACAAGGGTCCATTTCTGTTTCCGCAGAAGGAGGAGTGGGTTTCAGCTGCTTGTGTCCTTCCCTGGCCAGGTACACCTGAGGGACGTCAGGGTTTATGTGGGGGCTCTTTGCAAGGACAAAGAGCCCTGGGGGGGTGGGCAGTTAAGAGCCCAGCTACTCAGAAAAAGTCAACTGTTGGCCACTGCTAGAAATAGCTGTGACACAGGACACAATGTAGCTTCCCTGATGCCGCCCGACGAAAACGGGGCTGCAGATCCAGAACTCCACTGGGGCTTGATGGCCCCACATCCTGGAGGGCCCCCTGAGAACACAGCCCCTGGACTTGCTGCTGCCCAGAGCTGAGATCAGGACTGAGGTCAACACTTCAGAGAAGGAACAGACTGGAGCTCGGGTCACAGAGGGAGGCAGGGGGTGTGCGTGCTTCAGGGTTTGGTGGGTGTGGGAGGCTGTCCCGCTGGTTTCTTTTGAGAGCAGAGAGGAGAGGGTGGAGAGGAGGGGACAGGTGTCGGCTGAGTGGACAACGGGGTGGGGAGAACAGATGGAGCTGCAGAGAGGCGGGTTTCATATGGGAAATTGACTTGGACTGTAAACTTCCATTTAATGACAATAAAATTTTTCCTTTATAAAGTCAGCACTTGGAGCTCACTCTAAGGCCCCTCAGGAGGAAGGCCTGGCACCCTGCTTCCTTCAAGACGACAGCTTAGGGGATGTTGGGGGCACTTCCACTCTGCTCCACGGGGTGTCTAGGATTGGAATGAAGTTGAAGGCATCCAACTGCAAGAGCAACACTGAAGGGACATCAAGAGGGACCGGATGGTTATTCACTTCTGTAGAGAGCAACACCTACAAAGACTTGGTTCTAAAAACACCAGCAGCTAGTGCCGCAAGAGTTTATTTCAAAATATTGCCAAACTTAATTCAAAACATGGACACTAGATAATCCAGCTCTGCCCTGAAACCCAAAGTATTTCCACACTAAACCCTGGTTGTGCAGTGGTTAGTGCTGTGTCCGCTCACCCAAAGGTTAGCAGTTGAGATCCACCAGGCAGTCCCTGGAAGCTCTGTGGGGCAGTTCTACTCTGACCTGTGGGGTCTCTATGGGTTGGAATTGACTCAACAGCAGCTGTTTTTTTTTTTAATATATACAGTGACACGGTGTTCTCCAAGCCACTGTTTGGGTACAGTATGGTTATCCAGAGACTCTGGGGTGCTGGGGTTGGAAGTTCAGCTGCTCACCTGAACGTCGGCAGTTCAAATCCACCAGCTGCTCCCGGGAAACGGTTATACAGGGAGAGGTCCCTGGGGTGTCCCCCTGTGGGGCTCTGGGTGGGTCTGATCCACTGACCTTCCGGTGCGCAGCTGAGCACTTCAGCTCTGCGCCACCACAGGAGGAGTGTACACAAACCCACCGCCGTCAAGTCCGTTCCAACTCCGAACAGCCCCACAGGGCCCAGCATAACTGCCCCTCAGGGTTTCCGAGGAGTGGCTGGGGGATTCCAGCGGCCGTCTTGACCACTGAACCACCAGGACTCTCCCGGACAGACGACAGCCCTGGGAACGCTGCGTCCTGCAGGGTCGCTAAGAGTCGGACCGAGCAGTGAGAACACCACAGCAATAACAACAACGCTGAGAGAAGCCACTTTGCAAGGAGACCTGGAAGCCCAATGGTTAGGTGCCCAGCGGCTCCTCAAAAGTTTGGTGGGGTTCAGATCCACGTGTAGCTTCATCACAGAAGGACTTGGTGATCCGTTCCCGTAAAGATGACCGGCAAACAAACCCTACAGGACCCTTCTGCTCTGTCACGTGGCTCAAAATTGACTGGAGGACACGCAACATTTCTCTACAAGCAGTTTTAGGTTTATATAGAAACAGAGCGCAGAGTACAGCAATTTCACACAGATCACTTCCCCGCAGTGCGTGCTTTTCCCCTCTTATCAAGCTGTTACATCTGTGTGTCTACAGGGCTGTTCCGTCCTGAGGGACACAGCTGCTACAACGTCTATGCGCTATCAGTAGGGGAAGTCTACTGTTCACACAGCGGTCCCTCTGTTGTAGGGTCCTGTGGGGGGGCTCTGATAAAGGCATCCTGTCATGTGCCTACCCTGACAGCATCTCACAGAAGAATTCCAGCGGACCCCGGGAATGTCCGCTCTCCCCACTTCGCCCGTTCTTCCTCCCCTTAACACCTGGCAACCGCTAAGCTTTTTGTCGTCTCGACAGTTTTGCCGTTGGCGTCGAGTGTGTTCTGACTCACAGCGACCCCACAGGACAGAGGAGAACTGCTCCCTGCAGGGTTTCCAAGGAGCAGTTGGTGGATCTGAACGGCCAAATTTCTGGTCAGTTACCAGGCTCTTGACCACTTTGCCACTGGGGATCCTTCCTAATTAATACCGCTCTCTCACTTTTTATTTTTTTTAAGTGCTTTTAAGTTTGCAGAGAAACAGCAAAAAGTAGCAGGAGTTCCCAAAGACTCTTCTTCCCCTTAGCAACATTGTGCAGCTGTGTGGTCCATTTGTTACAACTCATGCACAGATATGGATACATTGTTACCCATAGACTTTACACAGACTGCGATCTACTTCTGAAAATCAGCCTGAAAACCCTATGAATCCTAACCGTCTGATTCACAGTTAATCTCGGGGACAGCGCAGGTCCCAGCAGTGGTTTTTTCCAGTGTGGGAGGGGGCTGTCTTGCGGCAGAAGCCACCCAGCAGCTGTGAGCAGCAGCTTCCCTCAGAGACCACGTCCTGTGACGCACAGCCCTGTGGTCTTTGGTAGAATGATGCCATGTGTCCCCGTGACCGTACTAGACATTCAAGACTTAGTTCCACTTTTCCGTGGATTGGTTCTTTTTGACGAGAGACAGCCCTGTTGGTGCAGGTTCTGGGCTCAGGAAAGCAGGAGAGACCTGGCCAGGGGGTCCCCAAAGACGGACACAGGTTTACAAGGACCGGTGTGCCGGGGAGGGGCTCGGATGGTGCAGAGACCTGGATGGGGAATCTCGGTTCTGCTCTGGGTGGGTGGGTCAGATGTTTGCAGGCGCCGTGAGTTATAAAGCCCCTGACAGCCTGGGTCAGAGAATTCCATCTGTCCCAGTGCGGTCTCCTCAAAGAACCTTCTGGGGTTCCATATCTTCCTTCCTTAAACAAAGACCAAAACCACTGCTGAAAGGACCTCCTGGAAAAAAATCAGTGTCTTAGTGCTGCTGTAGCAGACGCACCACAAGAGGGTAACTGTAACCAGCGGAAGGTTACAATCTCACAGTCTAGGAGGCTAAACCTCTGACCTCAGTCAGCCCCAGGGAGGAGGGCTTTCTCTGTCCGCCCTGGGGAAGTCCTCGTCACCAGCCTTTCTAGGGGCTTGTTAGCTCAGGGATCCCAAGTCCATTGCCGCACTCGGCTCCTGGATCTTCTTCCCAGAGGATGTGAGGCCTCTCTTTCATCTATCTCCAAAGAGACTGACTCCCAATACAGCCGAATTCTGCAGACTGAGTCCTGGCTTGTTAACATAACTACCTCAAACCCCACCTCCTTTGCATCCACAAAGGTTGGAATTCACAACACAGAGGATGATTACATCAGATCACTGAGCCCAGCCAAGCAAGCATATTTTAGGTGAACCTAATTCAATCCATTATGCAAATCCAAACCTGCTGCCGTCAGGTCAATGCTGACTCGTGGTATCCCTACAGGACAGAGTCTGACGGCCCCATAGAGTTTCCCAGGAACACCTGGAAAATTTGAACGGCCAACCTTTGGCTTAGCAGGCACAGGACTTAACCACTTAATCGTTAGAGACACCCTGTCAGGAAAGCAGAGGGTCAGGGAAGACAGGGGGACGCTCTGTGACACAGACTGACACACGGGCGGCGGTCAGGGGGTGAAACACACGCAAGCTCCTGGTGACAGGTCAGCCTCTCCTTGTGCTGGGTGAGCTGTCACCAAGGAGGTGCCGCTGACCCTGCTGTCAGCTGACACGCGTGTCTCTAGACCAGCCAATGCCTAGAAATGCAGACAATCCGAAGAAACAAAGGAAGCCCTCCATGGGACAGATGGACTGGTCACCACAGCGCTGGGCGCCAGCAGCCAGGGGCGGCGAGGACGGCGCAGGACCTGGGACGTTTGGGTCTGTTACACGAGGTCCAGCAGTGAAGTCCACAGACTTAATTATTCTCAGCACTACACACCTCCCTGCTGAATATCAGCACAGCCCCCTTCTACATCCTCCCCTTCAGAAGCTCTGCACTGACCCTAACACCCAGTCCCCCCTTCAAAGCCATTAGGGAACTCTTTCTCTGGAGTGGCCAGAGATGCTGGACGTCCTGAGCACCATCCACAAGTCCTCCTTTCAGTATTTCCTTCATCTTTGGGTCAAGAAAAAAGTCACCGGAGGCCAGATCAGGTGAGGAGGGACGGTGTTCCGCACAGTGATTTGTTGACCGGCTAAAAACTCCCTCACAGACAGCTAGACGAGGAACTTTGTGAACCTGCTGCTGTGCTGCCGTGTGCAATGGCCGTTCCAGAAGGAGTTCCAAAACGGCTTTGGAGGGTGGACTAGGCACTGGCATCGGTGCCTGGCTTCCCAAGGGGAGGACGCGGAAGGGGACCCCAGTGCCAGTCAGCTGTGAGGTGGGGAGCAGTTTTTCCAGGACGCGTGCCCAAACTTGACCGTCTGTCTTCGGCTCGTTGAGCTGCTGTAAACCCGGGCAGACTCTCTGGCAGCTAATGACGTCTCAGGCAACACCAGTGTCCCCAGACTGGGAATTCCAAGTCTTGAACGACTTCCCAGAGAAGGAGAATGAGTCTGTAAGAAAACACACTATTCTGCGTGCACAGCCAGAGTCTATCCGTCAACACTGCTGGGCGTTTATACGTGAGTGAATCCAGGCAGCTCTGGGGCCCCCACAGAATCCTGAAGATGTGGGGGGCCCGTCTGGGCTGCCACCCCGACCGCCACTGGGTGGAGAGCACAATCTGTCGGTGAGATGTTTACGAGCTTTTCCTCCAGGGGGCTGCCAAAGAGTGCAGGCCTGTGGGAGGCAGAAATGAAAGCCCCCTCCTCCTCCTGCCCAAACCAGCTCCAGAATCCCACACTGCCAGGACCACCTGGAAGAAGAAGCTGGAAACTGGCCGAGGAAAAGGTCCCCACTGCAGGAAAGACCAACAGGACTGCGTCACAAGGCTCGGCAAAACACGCCTCACTTGTCAGGAATTTGTCGTCCGCGAGACGGGAAGCCCAGTGACGGGGGACGTTAGGCTGTGACTGTGTGAGTGTGTGTGAACACGTGTGTGACTGTACAAGAGTGTCAGTGTGCACCTGTGTCCATGTTTGTGTCAGTGTGTACATGTGAGTATGTGTGTCAGTGGGGGAGACTGTGCGTGTGTATCCATGAGTGTGTGTGTTATTGGGTGGCCACTGTGTGCATTGAGTGTGTACGTGTGAGTATGTGTGTGTGCCTGTGTGTCTGTGAGTGTGTCAGTGTCAGGGGCCACTGTGTGTGTGAGTGTGTGCATGTCAGTGTGTAGGGGAGATTGTGAGTGTGCACAGAACTGCGTGAGTGTGGGTGTCCTGTGAGTGTGGCAGTGTGCAAGGCAAATGTGTCCGTGTGCATGGGGGTGCATAAATGTGTGTGTTATGTACACATGAGTTGGTGGGTGTGGCTGTGTGAATGTGCGTGTGAGAGCACATGGGGTGTGTGTGAGTGCGTGTCAGTGTGTGTGTTAGTGGGGGGTGAGTGTATAAGTGAGTATATGTGGGTGTGTGCATGTGTCAGTGAGAGGGTGAGGGGGTACATGTATGTGAGTGCATGTGAGCGTGTGTGTTAGTATGGGTGTCAGTGTGTTGGGATGGGTGTGTGTCTGAGTGAGTACACGTGAGTGTGTGCATGTGTGTCTGGGGGGGGCTGTCAGTGTGGGGTGTGTGTGAGTGTGTATGTGCATGAGTGTGAGTGTCGGTGATTGTGTGTCTTACTTGAGTGTGTGTGAGTTTGTGAGGTGAATGACTGTGTGTGAATGTGCGTGTGAGCACGCGGATGAGTGTGTGTGCATGTCGTGTGTATGTGCAAGTGTATGCAAGTGAGTGTGTGTGTCCGTGTGGAGGCAGGAGTGTGTGCGTGCCTGTCAGTGTGGGTGCGCGTGTCTGTGAACATGTCCGTGTGTCCACATGTCTGTGAGTGCGTCTGTGAACGTGTCCGTGTGTCCACATGTCCGTGAGTGCGTCTGTGAACGTGTCCGTGTGTCCACATGTCCGTGAGTGCGTCTGTGAACGTGTCCGTGTGTCCACATGTCTGTGAGTGCGTCTGCCTTGGTTTTACGGCTCTGAATTTTGCCAGCAGGGCGCTGGTCTGCACAACTTGGCCAACGTGCAGTCCCAGAAGCCTCTGAGATTCCTCCACGTGCCCTGGGGGGCTGAGCTACTGGGGACGAGGGCTGGGGACGGCAGTCACGGGATCATCAAGGCCAGCCGCCGTAACACTAACAGAGAGAAAATGTTCTATGTCCGGCTGCCGTGAGCAGCGTGTGGCATCTGAAAGCCCTGTGCAGGCCCGAGACAGGCCACTGGACTCCCCCAGGGGGGCGAGGAGGGGTGAAGGCAACTGGAAACACGCAGAGAAGAGGCGTCCAAAGGATGAACGGACCCCCAACTACCACGGCCACCAGCAGCCTGAGTCCAGCACAGCTAGACGGGGACCGGCTGCCACCACCGGTCACTGTGACACGGACGACCACAGAGAGTTGCAGGCAGAGTGGAGGAAAACATGGAACAAAAACCACATCCGCAGGGGGAAAAACAAAGACCCGCGTGAGGACGCGTGTGTGAGTCTGGCGCTGAGCCGGCCGGTGTGAACTTGCTTCCCAGATCAGTTCAGAAAACCACACCACAGGCTGCTCTGAGAGGGATCACAACCGAAGGCTCTAGAAAGAGCGCGAGGAAAGTGTCCAACAAAACCCTAACATACAAAAGACCACACTTACCGGTCTGACAGCCACGGGAAGAACCCCCGAGGCTACGGCTCCCAGAGATCGTCTCAACTCGGAGCTCAAAGCGCACCCTTCAGCCACAGATCAGAGGGTCTGTAAAACAAACAGGAGCACAGGCGAGAAGCGCTTCTTAGTTCAGCCGTGTCTGTAAGACAGAAGAAGGGCCTGCCAACGTCTGCCGAGACGGAGGGACAAGAAGGCGGGAAGGGACAGGAAAAAAGAGGACACAGAGAGACAGGGGACTGGGGGGCGGGAGGGGAGAGGGCTGGCACGTCGAGGGGCCAGCAACCAAGGTCGCGAAACAATCTGTGTCTAAGCTGTAGAATCACAGACTCATCTGCTCTGTAAAGTTTGACCGAAAGCACAGTTTAAAAAAACGTAAATTAAAAAAGAAAATGGGAGTTGGACTTACGCTTCTTGGCCCACCAAGCCCAGCGTCTTCTAAATCTGTGGGGTTTTGGCAGACACACAGATGCACAGATCTAGCCTCTAAATATCCATCTTAGACATGATTTTTAATTGGAAAAAAAAGTGAAAATCCAGCAAGCAGCAAGCCTAATAAATTGCAAACGTTTTTACAACGGTATTGTCCCAGAGTAGCCAGAGACACCAAACCGTGACGGCTCACGTGTGGGAAATTTTTACTATTAAAAGTCTGTCTTTTGTGTGCAGCTTAAGCATTCCCACAGTGTGTCTGGGAAACCCTGGTGGTGCAGCGGTTAGTGCTCCCTCTGCTCACCACAAGGTCAGCAGTTCAAGTCCACCAGGTGCTCCTTGGACACTCCACGGGGCAGTTGTAGTCTGTTTCATAGGGTCACTACATGTGAGAATTGAGCCGACGGGAGTGGGTGGCTTTTCAGGGGACATCTGATCCTCCTCACCTTGCACAGGGTAAGAGACGGACAGGCTGGGCTTCAGGACTCGAAGGTTCACTTGTCAGTCAGGTGACAGGCTCAGTTCCCTGGACTGGGAGCGCAAGTTTTTTAGGGCTCAATTCTGAGAACAGGTAGTGTGGAAACACTGTAACTCCAGAAGGGTGTCTTGAAACATTGCAACTCCAGCGTGGCATCCTGAAACACTGTAACTCCAGAATGATACACTGAAACATTGTAACTCCCGAATGAAACCCTGTGGCTCCGGAATGCCCCCCCCTCAAACATCCTGACTCCAGAATGGCATCCTGAAACATTGTAACAGAAGAATTGGTAGAAGAATGGGTGCTTGTTCTGAGATCACTTCCTGTGGATTCTAGGCTAAAGTTAAGGACGGAAATGTATCTGATAAGGAAGGAAATGTATCTGATAAGGAAATCTATGCTTCCAGTGACTGACGTTTCTCAAGTAGCTCACCAGGCCTTCCTTTTGAAGCGATTCTGGGTGGACTTGCCCCTCCGCCCAGTCCAGCATGTCAGCCGCTAGCTCCACCCGGACAGCCCTAGATGACTTGTTAGTTACAAATAGCAGGATGGTGACCTGACAGACCAGGAAGACGGTTCTCTACGCAAGATCACAGTTAACATCCCTGAGAAGCTGGGACCTGCACCTCTTGGTAAAATACGCAGAAAAAAAACACATCGCCCCCCAAAGAATTCCTGCTGAAGATGCATATTGTGAGTATTATCTCAGGAAGACATCCAACAGACCCAGATCAAAGGCCTTACTCCAAAATCACGGCCTGAAGTCTTCAAAACAAAATCGTGTCCTGTACAGTGCTGGAAGACAGACCCCATAGGCTAAAGGGCCGCCTGGACACACAGTGTCTGCAGGACTGGACCTGGGCCTGCCAGCCGTTGTGAAGACGGTGCCACGCGGGGCAGCGCTGGGCCCTGCTGCGTGTGGTCAGAGTGGACTCGGTGGCGGACGGCAGCATCTCTTCACACACATCCGTGTGCAGACCGCAATGACTCTGTGAGTCTTCCCTGAACCAAACACTGAGCTCGCTGATGAGGGAAGAAAGCCCGACTTGTGCACCGCGCTCGGTGCCAGAACCATCCTTCCGCGAGCCACCACAGCGCAGAGACTCCACAGGGTTGACGGGAGCTTAGGGATGCTGGGTCCGTGTGGACAGAGGGGGGACGGCTGGGAAAGGGAGGGCGGGGGCCTGACGGGAAGTATGTCATCTGTGTCACGGAGCTGTACGTGTCATCCACGTCATGGAACTGTGTGTGTCGCCAATGTCATGGAACAACCCGTGTCACCAATGTCACAGAACAGCACACCATCAACATCATGGAACTGCACATGTCATCCGTGTCATGGAACTCTACATGTCATCCATGTCACGGAACTGCACGTTTCATCAACATCACCGAAGTGTACACGTCATCTGTGTCACAGAACTCAACGTGTCACTGATGTGGTGAAAGCACATGTGCCATCCATGTCACCGACCTGTGCATCCTGTCCATGTCGGGGGCCTGTGCGTGTCCTCAAGATCACAGGGCTGCACATGTCACTGATGTCACAGAGCTGCACCCACGTCACCTGTGTCACTGAGCTGTGCATCCCGTCGATGTCACGGATCTGCCCGCGTGGACACTGCCGACCGGCCCGGTTCACCCAGCCGTGTGCTCAGCGGCGACACCAGCAGGGAGATGCTCTCACTGCAGGTGGAGGAAGGCAGAGGCTCCGCGTCCTCTGCCGCAGACGAGAGCCCTCAGAGGCCCAGGAAGCCCCGTCGGCCCTGAGGGCTGGCGGTCACCGGGTTCTCTACGGCTGTCACAGACACTGACAGCAGGCCTGGAACCACCACCACTCCCGGGAAAAGGCCGGATCTGCTCCTGTGGACCGCCGGCCCCAACGTCTGATCCAGACGGAACCTTCTTTCATGTATGCATCTGTTTAGTGACACCTTAGTTGACACGTACAGTCAGTGGGCGCTGCAAACAGGTAAGCGCCCAACTACCAGCCCACAGAGGGCAGCTCACACCTGCACCCAGCTGATCTAACACGTATGTTTTCTCCACCGGGCATGCAACACTTGTTCCTGTGTTTGGAAACACCGCCTGGCGTCTTAGCACTAGGCCTGAAGGCATTTTCAGAAGCCAACTCACAGCAAAAATGCCAAAACCATGGCCCTGAAGAGACCAAGAAGAGGACATGCGGAAATGTCACTGCTATCAGCAATTGGACAGGCCAAGCTTCCGGAGGACCTGCAAGTCCCAGGCGCAGAAGGGAACCAGAGACAGCAAGGAAAACCCCGGGTCACACAGCACGGTGCGGTGGTGTTTTCTGCAAAGAGCGGGCCACCGCCTGCTGGTGCTCGTCCATCAGTGCGGACAGTGCAGCCCCCCTGCTGACGGCTCTAACCTCGGCATGTAAACCTTTCATCTCCCTTTTCGGGGTGCAGTCTGGAGCCAGCACCCCGATTCTCATTTCTGCCCCAGCTTTCAGACTCTGAGGTTTGAACAGCCGTTTCTGTTATTGATTATGAGGGATGATTAAGACTGTGGGTGGCAGAGAGGGGGTGCCTCCTTGGTGGAGAAAGTGGACCCCCCAAAGGAGGGACAGGTAGCATCTCTTCAGAAAGACTATTAGCTACACCACCCACAGCTTCCTGCCCTGGTTCCCCTGGTCCCCCTGGTCCACCTGGTCTCCCCAGTCCCCCTACCCAACTCAAAACCAGGCTTCAGGGACTCCAAGTAGGAAGTCAAACTAATGACCCCCTAGTGGCTAAAATTTGGCTCTCCTGAGCATGACATCCTCTTCCAGGGATGGGTCCCTCCTGAGAACACATCCAGAATAGCTGAGGCCTAGTCTTGCTTCTGAGGGACATTCAGAAAGCAGAGCATGAGGACCCCAGGAATTCTGGTTTCCAGAAGTTGATTGCCAGGCCTTTGTTCCTGCTGTCTGGAAGTGCCCTGAAGCCTACTCAGCATCGCAGCCACACGCCAGTCTCCGCCAGCACACAGGCAGTGACCGTGAGTGAGGGACATCGGCCAGGAATCAAACCCAGGTCTCCTGCTGGAAGCTGCACGTCTTTCTGCTGGACTACATGGCCCTCTCCTTGAACCGCCGCAGGCCACCAAGTCAGCATCACCTTAAAGCACCCTCCGTGTGGGTCAGGGGGGATATTGCACCCCTCAGGGTTCCCAATAGCTGATTTTTGAGACCCAGACCACCAGGGCTCTCTTCTGAGGCCCCTCTGGGTGAATTCGAATCTGCAGCCTTTGGGTCAGCACCCAAGCGCATTCACCACTTGAACTCCCACCCGGGCTGTGTGTTGTGGAATTCATCCCAGCCAGCCCGAGCACATCACCAAAATGTTTAACATGGGTGCTCCCCAAATCACTTATGAAGTAGACTTCTAGAGGCTTCAGAGAGGCAATGGTGTTCCCCAAATAACAGAAAGCAACCAAATAACCACCCAGAAAACCAAGCCCCTTCCTGTCAAGTTGATTCCAACTTACAGTGAAGGAGGAGAACTTCCCCAGAGGGTTTCCAGGGCATGACAGGCAGGTTCAGACAGCCCAACCTAAGCACACACATACACCTGTGCACACATACGCACACTCACCACACACACAGACACCACGTGTATACACGCCACACACGGGTAACTGCACCGCATCTCCACACATAGACCCCCCCCACGGAACACACATGTCACGCACAGATGACTACACCACAGCCCAAAATAAACACATTACGTACGTCACAGGTATACACAACATACACACACAGATACCATACATACACAGCACACACATAACTACAACACACCCCTGGACATATAACTAGACCACACATACACACCACACAGTACCCACATGTAACTACATCCCACCCCACAAGAAACACATAGTACACACATGCCACATACACCACGCATACGTATCACACACATACACACATACACTCCACACAAACCACGTGCACGCATACATACCACACACAATGCACACATTACACATGTAATTACACCATACCACGTACACACAGACTCCGGATGCATATGCTGCAGATACACACATGCGTGGGCCATACACACTCATTGCACACCCTTCATTACACTGCATCCACCAGAGACACATACCACACACATACACCACACACACATGTACAGACCACACGGATTCACACAGACTCCATACAAACCATGTGTATGACCCCCCCGCACATGCACACCGCACACTCAGTCACCCCAGATGTGACTACAAATGTTTTTCTGAACTCCACAGGAAAAGAGCTTCAGCCCAGTTCCCACTCCGAGATCTGAATCTCCCTCCCCCCGAAACGCGGGCGGCCCCCGGATCCTGCCGTTATCTGCAGGCTCATCAAAACCCAGCTTTGTCTCACTCAGGGCTGGGCCAACGGTTTTCTTGCTCTCTTTATTTCAAAGACATGAAAAGCAGGCACCAAGTTGGGGGAGCAGAGGCTTTGTGGGACCAAGCTGAGGATTTGCAACCTCAAGTATCTCTTGGATACCAGTCATCTCACCCAGGAGGCCCTGGGAACAGAAACCGTGTCTTCTGAAGACAAGGTCACATAGTTCCACAGAGGACCTCCCCCTCCAGTTGGACCCCTGCATGGGGTGGGCGTTCTAGAAACAGGGTTCTTTCTGTCACCCTAAACAGCCACACCCCACCTCCTAGAGACCGTGCCGCAGAGTACCACCCTGTCACCTGTTGACCTGTGACGTGGGGATGGCTAGTTTGTGGCTGTGCTGCTGGAGGCCATGTCATCAGCACTTCCAATGCCAGCTGGGTCACCCATGGTGCACACATGTCGGCGGAACCTCCAGACTGAGACAGACCAGGAAGAAAGGCCTGGTGGTCTCCTTCCAAACCCCGATACGGCACGACGGAACCTTGGCTGGCCCGTGTGCTGTGGACGGGCCATGAGGAGGAGTCCCTCTCTGCAGCAGGGCCTCCGTTCTGGTGCAGCAGAAGACCATCGGGAGCAGGGAGAGCCTCAGGGACAGGAACAGGAACAGTGTCCATGGAGAGGGGCCAAAAGGTGCTCTCAGGGGTGAGGATGACGCAGGCCTGGGTGATGGGGTGCTGTGTTGTGCATGGGGCTGCCATGAGGGGGAGCCAAGTCAACGGCATCTTTCTATCTGTCTTCGTCACCTGCCCCCCACCTCATCCACCCACCCATCCCTCCTTCTATCCTTCCACGCCTCTGTCCAACCACCCAGCCACCCAGCCACCCCCTGTCCTTCCGCATCTCTGTCACCCACCCGTTCATCCACCCATCCGGTAATCCACCTACCCTGTCTTCTGTCCTTCCATCCACCCACCCACCCACGTACGCATGCGTGCATCCTTCCCTTCACCTATCCACCCATTCATCCTCGGTCCTTCCATGCCTCAAAGCCTCCATCCATTCATCTACCCATCCATTAATCTACGTATCCATCTCTCTGTCCCTCCCTCCGTGCACCCATCCAGCCATCTGTCCATCCGCTCAGCCAGCCAGTCAGCTGTCATCCCATCCATCCCCTCATCCACCATCCCACCCATCCACCCACCCACCCATCCATCCACCCATCCACCCACCCACCCACCCATCCATCCACCCATCCATCCATCCACCCATCCATCCATCCATCCTTCCATCCCTCCATCCATCCATCCATCCATCCACCCATCCACACATCCACCCATCCATCCACCCACCCACCCATCCATCCACCCACGCACCCACCCATCCATCCATCCATCCATCCTCCCATCCATCCATCCATCCTCCCATTCATCCATCCTCCCATCCATCCTCCCATCCATCCATCCTCCCATCCATCCATCCTCCCATCCATCCATGCCTCCATCCATCCATCCATCCATCCCTCCATCCCTCCCTCCCTCCCTCCCTCCATCCATCCATCCTCCCATCTATGCATCCACCCACCCACCCATCCTTCTCGTCTCTTTATCTATCTTTCTGTCCATTCATCCATCCGCCTATAATCTCATCGATTTTTGCGTGGAACAAAAGGCCTGAGAAACTGCCTGTGGACGGACCCGGTGAAAGAGACAAGAGCCTGTGGGCAGACCAGAAGGTGGTCTCAGTGTACCCTGCCACCCTTCAAGACTTTATGGACAGCCCCGAGAGGAGCAGACACCCACCACAAACAAGAGATGCTCAGCTAGCCTTGTCTTCCACCCCCAAGTGTCCCTGTAGTGAGGATGTCTGGAGAATAAAACTAGACCCCGGGAGCCCCTGTTCTGTAGCAGGGGGCATCTTCAGCACCCCCTGACACCCGCATCATCGACCCCAGGTGCCACTCTGAGGTGGCATCCCTCACAGCACCACGTAGGCATTGTCATTGACCACGAAGGAAAAGTCACCCAGGGCAACAGCGTCAGTGCGCTGCGGCAGCCGGCAGGGACCCAGGGCCTCTCCCCCCCTGGCCTGAGGGTGCAGGGGGTCTACTGCCGGTGTCGCTGGCTTGGCCTTGACCGGCAGGCCCACCGGCATCTCCTCCAGGGCGCATGCTTCCTCTTCACTCTCCACCTTGTTGACGTCGGCCACGTTCTCTCGGAACCGGATCCACTCCTGCAGGGGAGCAACGCGCCCTCAGGTCCCGCAGACACAGCCAACAGCCAGGTATCTCCCTGCCCCGCGCGTTCCCCGAATCAACTCTAAACCGAAAACCAAACCGGCTTTCACCAGGTCGATTCTGACTCACAGGGACCTTACGACCCTACCAAGCCCAAACCCATCCCTGTCAAGGACTTTCTGACTGTAACGACCCTACAGGACAGAGAAGAACTGCCCCATGGAGTTCCCAGGGGGCGGCTGGTGGATTGGAGCTGCCGACCTTTTGGTGAGCAGCCGTAGTACTTAACCCTGCGCCACCAGGGTTCGTCGGAAGGCGAGGTGCAAGTTACAGGGTGGAGACAAGATGCGGGGCGTGCACGCAATGGGGGCAGGGTGGGGATGGCGTGGAGGCTGAGCAGGGGGGAGCCGTTGGCTGGGGCGGGGCGGGGTGAGGTGGGGGTGCGGTGGGGCGGGATGGGAGGATGGGGCAGAGACAGCATGGGGTGGGGGCGTGGACAGGGCAGGGGCAGGGTGGGGGCGGGACGGGGTCGGGGCGGGGACCGGGTGGGGCAGGGCGAGGCCCGGGGCTGGACAGGGGCCAGGTGGGGTGTAGGCGGGTTGGCATGGACCGGGTCGGGATGGAGGGTGGACACAGGGTGGCAGGCAGGGATGTCACAAGGACTCCGCAGCGTTCTGTGGGTCATTGACTTCTTGTCATTGTCATCCCCTTGACAGCGATAGGAACTGGCAAGCCTCCTTCCTCAGGAGACAGCAAACAGCATTGCCTGTACCTGGAAGTTCCCCCTGTGGTCCTCAAAGAGCCCGGGAAAGGTGAACTTGGGGTCTGGCACGCTGGGTATGAGGAAGTTCTTCACTCTGAAACGCACACGGGGCATCTGGTCAGACGGGTTGGCTACCCCAGGGGGCTCTGGATGCTCCGGGGTCACAGACCTCAGGCAGGGGCCAAGGACGCTGAGGAATGGCTGCGGGTGACCCAGCACCCAGGCCCCCAAACGCCAGGTGGTTGCTCCCCTCAATACCCCGCCATCAGCAGGCTGTGGACACCCCTGGGCACTCCCTGCTACACAGGGTGGGCTGTGTGGGGCCTCGAGGCGCTTTCTACAAAGACCGGACCAGTTACCCTCCAGGGGGTTCCAGGGCAGAACTGTGCTCCTGGGGTGGGGTTCAGCGACTGGTTTTCAGAAGGAGGTGGCTAGGGCTTCCTTCTGAGGTACCCCGGGGCATGCTCCCAGCTTCAGCCCTTCAGCCAGCCACCAAGCAGGTGAGCTGTTTGCACCCTCCAGTAAAACCCTGGCTGCCGCTGGGCTGACTGCAGCTCCTAGTGGCCTTACAGGACCGAGGAGAAGTGTCCTATGGGGTGTCCAAGGAGCAGCTGGTCCATTTGGACAGTCAACCTGCTGAGCTCTAACCACTGCTCTACCAGGCACTGTCCAGGCACTCCTAAAACCAGTGACCATGGAGTCGGTTCTGACTCACAGCAGCCCAGTGAGTGTTAGGGCAGAACTGGGCTCCGTGGGGTTTCCAGGGCCTGAGCTTTCAGACAGAGATGGGCAGGGCTTTCTTCGTGGGCACCTATTGGTGGACATGGACTTCTTGTCTTTCATTGACCAGATGAGTCTGTTCACCCTTGGCACCACGGAGGGGACCCTCCCCCAGCAGACACCCTAGCAAATCCACCAGAAAGAGTTCCAAAACTGCTTTGAAGGGGGGACTGGGCACTGGAGTCAGTGAATAGCTTCCCAAGGGAAGGACTTGGAAGGTGACTATGGAGAACCTCAGGAATGAGGTGTGAAGTTCTTTTTCTGGGATGACTCTAAGAATGTAATTGTCCGTCCTGGGGTCTTCCCTGGGTGGATCTCTCCCCCTCCCTGTGAATGAAGCGTTCCCTTACAGATGGGGCCAAGTGTTGCTTTTTCCAAGAGGGGCACCCCTGAGTTTCCGCCATGGATGCCTGCCTCATTGGTGGGTGCAGAGCCTGACTGCTCGGCCTCGGGCATCCCGCCCCGGAGCTCGTGGCCTCGTTCCCTCCCTTGCGGGGCCTGGTCTGGGTGGTGCTTTGTCTGCCAGTACCAAGAGATGAAGGCGGCCTGAGGGGTTGTGCCTGCTGCTCCAGAGGTTAAATGACCCCAGAGACGGAGCTGGGCAACCTGGGGAGGGGGCTGACAGCCCGGCTCAGAGCCTCTGTGTCTCCTGGCCACTTGGCTTGTTGGCGGGGAAACCTGATCCTAAGAAACAAAAAGATGACGTCTGTGACATGGGACCCGAACAATTCCACCTAACTACAAGTGGAAGTTATGCCAAAAAGCCAACGCCATTGCTATTGAGTAGATTCTGAGTCATGGCAACCGAGTTGCACAGAGTAGAGCAGCCCTGTCGAGTTTCCAAGGAGCACCAGGTGTATCTGAACTGCTGGCCTCTCGGTGCGTAGAGGAACTCTGAGCCACTGAGGTATCGGGGCTCCAGAAATGAAGAGAGGGTTGGTTAAAATGTCATATGGGAGGTAAGAAAAAGGAAGGAAGAGAGATAAAGGGAGAAAGGGAAGAGGGAAGAAGGAGGAGAGGAAGGGAGAGAGAAAGAGAAAAGGAAGAAGGAAGAAAAGAAAGAGAGAGAGGAAGGAAAGAGGGAGAGAGAGGGAAGGAAAGACTGATTCCATGCAATATTTTGGAAAAGCTCTCTGCGTTCTCAAAGAATTGCTTCCCTGTGTGCATAACAGACAGTAAAATCTGAGCTTTTCGTGCACGACTCTCCCTGCTGCCTTTGTCACACTGCACATTGTAACTGGTCTCAGTTCCAAATGAGGACACAGTTTCGGCTTCGCTGACAAGGAAACCGAGGTGGTGCAGTGGTTAGTGCCGTGTCTGCCCACCAGACGGCCAGCAGGTCAGATCCACCGGGTGCTCCTGGGAGACTCTGTTGGGCAGTTCTGCTCTGCCTACAGGGTCTCCATGAGTCTGAATCTACTGGACAGCAGCGGGTCCAGGTTGGGGTTGGGGCCATGTGCAAAGAATCGTGGTCGGAAGGACACGGCTCGGTCAGGCTGCACGCCTGAAACAAGTGAACTCTCAGAGGATCCCTGGTTGCTCAGTGGTTAGGAGCACAGGCTGCTAACCTCAAGGTCAGCAGTTTGGACCCGCCGGCCGCTCCTCAGAAACTCCGTGGGGAAGCTCTGTGCCCTCTCGGGTTGGCATGAGCTGGAAAGGGCTTTGCGGTGACAGCTTTGGCTTAGCTTTCCAGGGTGCCAAGGCAAGGCGAATGGTGAACACACTCTGTGGCCCCCCAAAAAACTCGAGGTTGGGGTCCACCCCAAGGTTCCTGGGAAAAAAGACCTGGCCATCTGCTTTTGAAAAAGCAGCCCCGAGACCCCAGGAGCACGGCTGTGCTGTGACAGACCGAGGGGTCCTCCAGAGCCAGGGTCACCCTGTGGCAGCTGGGCTCGCCCCGCGGAGGCGTCTGACCTGGAAGGGTTTTACTGCGTCCACAAGAGCTTTTCTGAAATAATACTCTTGCTAACTCTCGGTGGCGTACCGTCAAGAGCTACAGATGCCCACCGAAGCGGTGGCAGGGTGACTCCACCGGGATCTCCCGGGAAAACGTGCGGGGCAGTCCTACTCTGTCCTCTGAGGTCACCCTGAGCCAGTTCTCCTCTGTCCTGTACGTCACTACGGGGCCGTTCTCCTCCATCCTCTGGGGTCTCGGAGACTTGGGACCAACTGGACAGCCACGGCTCGGCGTCTTCTCCTCTCCACATGGGTGAGCCATTGGCGACCAGGTGGGCAGCGGTGGAGACGAGAGCCTCCGCCACGCACCCCACCGGGTGACCTGTCTTTCCTCCCGCTGTGCGGACGCGCTGTGACCCAGCGGCCCGGCCGGGTGCCGAGCAGGCTGGTGGGGTGCGCCTCACCTCTGCCGATGCCACAGGAAGAGCAGCAGCGCAGACACCATGAGAAGCGCCACCAGACAGGAGGCGAAGACGAACTTGGGGACCAGCACCGCTTCCTGCTGACACGAACCTGGAACAAGACGGGGGCGGCGGGGAGTTCTCAGCCGGGCACGGGGACTCACATGCGCACGGGGTTTTCAGTTCTTTCAATATCAGAATCGCTGGACTTCACTCAGGTGGGAAGTAATTTTTTAAAAAAATTTTGTTGTTGTGTTTTGCATGAGGGTTCACAGAGCCAGCTTCTTAGTTCGTATACTGTGTTATGACATTGGTGGCCAAGCCCCCAACTTGCCAATGCACACGCCTCCCGCCTCCACTTCGGGTTCCCCGTGACCAGCTCTCCTGTCCCCGCCCACCTTCCGATCCTTGTCCCTGGGCTGGGGGGGCCCCACTAGTCTCCTTCTGTTTTATGGGCCTGTCTCCCCTTTGGCTGAAGGGTGACCCTCCACTGGGAACTCATTACCAAGCCGGAAGGGTGTCCGAGGGCCACACTCTCCGGGTTTCCCCAGTCTGTGTCCGGCCAGTAAGTCCGGTCTTTTTCCTGAGTTAGAATTTTGTTCTGCCTTTTTCTCCAGCTCTGTGCAGGGGCCCCTGTTGTGACCCCTGGCAGAGTGGTCTGTGGCGGTGGCTGGGCACCACCTGGTTGTGCGGGACTCAGCCTGGTGGGGGCTGTGTGTGGACATACTTTGGAAAGCGAGGCAGAGGGAGCCTACACTGGACACACAGCAGGCTGGCACCCCTGTGGGCTGGCATGGCCCCATCTGCCCCTACTGCCCGGGTGATTGTTGTTACCAGGGGCATATGGGGGGCATCAGTGTGGCTTTGGGCTGCTGGTGGCCGAGGGAAGCTACACAACCTGGACTTGTTGCCGTCCTCTAGCTAAACACCTGCTGGGATCCTCCTCGGGCTTGGAGATGCCCCCTGAAGACCCACGAAGGTGGGAGGCTGCAGGAGAGGAGAGTCACACACTCCTGAACGGTCCCTGGTTTGCATATCCAGTCACATCTTGTACACCACAAAAGACAGCCTCGTCCATATCACGAAAATCACGGCTCTCACCCCTCTCTTCCGAACAGGGACTTCCTCTGAAGACGAGTGCTGGCTGTTTCCAAGAAGGGTCCCCTCTGTTTCCCCGGGGCTGACGTGGGCTGTCAGTGTCAAACAGCAGAGGGACCACGGTACAGCCTGTCCTCACGGCAGTCACCACCTTTATCTGATGGATTCACTTCCTCCCTCTCTCTCTCTCCGAGCTTCACACTGGTAGCATTTGTTTGAGCTGCTAGGAGCAGCGAAGTCAGATTGGAGAGGCACGGGGGCTTTGCAAGAGACGAAAGCGAAGCCCGTGCCTTCACGTGTCCGGTGGCACCAGGAAGCACTGGAAGATGACCAGCATCTGTGGCTGACGGGCTAAAGGTCCGCTGAGTCAGTGGGGGGCCCCTGGAGCAGTAAGAGGAGTGAAGCAGGAGCTTTTCATTGAAAAACTAGACCAAAGCATACCATTACAGACTCTGGTTTGCAGGGTCCTGGCACACATGGGCCCTTCATTTTCAGACATCTGTTTAAACTGTCTGTTGGGCATCCCTTGTTGATGTGTCCTCCCGGGATGGCAGCGTGAACTGATCCAGTATGGTGCCATTTCTCTCCCAAGCCCTCTTTGCCTTGGTCATTTCCAGTGGGACGCCCTGCTGTCCACTCAAGCCAAAGCCGGGAGCTGTCCGTAACAGGCTCAAGCACCCTGTGAGCGGACTGTCTTTCTTAACAGCATCCCAGAGTTGTGGCCCTGAGCTCCCGATGGCTTTGTCCTCCTGAGACGACACTTCCTGGCCCGGTTGCGTTCTCGCATTCCTGTGCTGTGTGTCATCCGTCTGACCACGGCTGGAGATACGGTGACCCAAGACTGAAGAAAGCAGCAGGTGAACCCTTACCATCCGCTGGTGGAAAATTCCGGGTTCTGTTCCTTGGCGCTCTCTTCTTCCGCTTTTGGAAATGCTCCATTATACACAGCTAGCCACCCATGTGTCTGTTCTCCTGTGCCTTTGTCCGTCTGTCCCACCACTGAGCCACATACTAACCTGTCCATCCATCCATCCACTCATAGAAAATTTCACCTCCCCCTTTCATCCCTCCCTCACCCCACTCACCCCCCAGTTCACCCCCCATCACTCCATCGAGTCTCTCGCCTCCCGATCTAACCACTAGCTCACCCATCCATCCCCTTATCTACCCGTCTATCCACTCGTGCAGTCTCTCCCTATCATGAATTCAATCACGTCCCCTCTAAAACGTGCAGCGATTTGGCTAGGCCGAGATGCCTAGCCCTGGGTGGTAATCATCCCCGTTGCAGACCCGGCCTCTCTGATGTTAATAACGGTGGATGGGCAGCAGTTGGGTTGCTGGGGGGGGACTCAAAGTGTAAGACTGCTGGTTGGTTGAGGCAGTCTCTTGATAATATAAGGAAAAAGACTCTGGCAGAGAGATTTGGGGACTTCATACCACCAAAAGGCAGCATTGGGAGCTCAGCACATCTTTTGGAAAGGGCCCAGGGTCCCTGCACCCCAGAAGCTCCCAGTCCAGGGGAGACTGACCACAAGGCCCTTCCTCCAGAGCCAGCAGAGGAAGCCTCCCCTGGAGCAGACGCCCCGAGTTTGTACTTGCAGCCTCCTAGACTGTGACAGAATAAAAGTTTTCTTTTTAAAGCTGTCCACTGGTGGTATTTCTGTTAGTGCAAGGCTGGATCGCTAGGACACTCACCTACCCAGGTAACCACCAACCCCTGCATCCATCCACCATCCATCCATCATCGACCTACCCATCCACCCATGCAACCCTCCACCCATGCACCCCTCCATCCATCCAACCTCGCATCCATCCACCATCCACCCATCCACCCATCCATCCATCCACCCATCCATCCATCATCCATCCATCCATCCACCCATGCACCCATCCATCCATCCACCCACCCACCCATCCATCCACCCACCCACCCACCCATCCATCCATCTATCCATCCACCCATCCATCCATCATCCATCCACCCATCCATCCACCCACCCACCCATCCATCATCCATCCACCCATCTGTCCATCCACCCATCCATCCACCCATCCATCCACCCATCCATCCATCATCCATCCACCCATCCATCCATCCATCCATCCACCCATCCATCCATCATCCATCCACCCATCCATCCACCCATCCATCCACCCACCTACCCATCCATCATCCATCCACCCATCTCTCCACCCACCCATCCATCCATCCACCCATCCATCCACCCACCCACCCATCCATCATCCATCCACCCATCTGTCCATCCACCCATCCATCCATCCACCCATCCATCCACCTGTCCATCCACCCATCCATCCATAATCCATCCACCCATCCACCCACCCACCCACCCATCCACCCATCCATCCATCCACCCATCCATCATCCATCCACCCATCCACCCATCCACCATCCATCCATCCACCCATCCACCATCCATCCATCCACCCATCCATCATCCATCCACCCATCCACCCATCCACCATCCATCCATCCATCCATCCATCCATCCATCCACCCATCCATCATCTATCCACCCATCCACCCATCCACCATCCATCCATCCATCCACCCATCCATCATCTATCCACCCATCCACCCATCCACCCATCCATCCATCCACCCATCCATCCATCCATCCTTCCATCCCTCCATCCATCCATCCATCCATCCACCCATCCACACATCCACCCATCCATCCACCCACCCACCCATCCATCCACCCACGCACCCACCCATCCATCCATCCATCCATCCTCCCATCCATCCATCCATCCTCCCATTCATCCATCCTCCCATCCATCCTCCCATCCATCCATCCTCCCATCCATCCATCCTCCCATCCATCCATGCCTCCATCCATCCATCCATCCATCCCTCCATCCCTCCCTCCCTCCCTCCCTCCATCCATCCATCCTCCCATCTATGCATCCACCCACCCACCCATCCTTCTCGTCTCTTTATCTATCTTTCTGTCCATTCATCCATCCGCCTATAATCTCATCGATTTTTGCGTGGAACAAAAGGCCTGAGAAACTGCCTGTGGACGGACCCGGTGAAAGAGACAAGAGCCTGTGGGCAGACCAGAAGGTGGTCTCAGTGTACCCTGCCACCCTTCAAGACTTTATGGACAGCCCCGAGAGGAGCAGACACCCACCACAAACAAGAGATGCTCAGCTAGCCTTGTCTTCCACCCCCAAGTGTCCCTGTAGTGAGGATGTCTGGAGAATAAAACTAGACCCCGGGAGCCCCTGTTCTGTAGCAGGGGGCATCTTCAGCACCCCCTGACACCCGCATCATCGACCCCAGGTGCCACTCTGAGGTGGCATCCCTCACAGCACCACGTAGGCATTGTCATTGACCACGAAGGAAAAGTCACCCAGGGCAACAGCGTCAGTGCGCTGCGGCAGCCGGCAGGGACCCAGGGCCTCTCCCCCCCTGGCCTGAGGGTGCAGGGGGTCTACTGCCGGTGTCGCTGGCTTGGCCTTGACCGGCAGGCCCACCGGCATCTCCTCCAGGGCGCATGCTTCCTCTTCACTCTCCACCTTGTTGACGTCGGCCACGTTCTCTCGGAACCGGATCCACTCCTGCAGGGGAGCAACGCGCCCTCAGGTCCCGCAGACACAGCCAACAGCCAGGTATCTCCCTGCCCCGCGCGTTCCCCGAATCAACTCTAAACCGAAAACCAAACCGGCTTTCACCAGGTCGATTCTGACTCACAGGGACCTTACGACCCTACCAAGCCCAAACCCATCCCTGTCAAGGACTTTCTGACTGTAACGACCCTACAGGACAGAGAAGAACTGCCCCATGGAGTTCCCAGGGGGCGGCTGGTGGATTGGAGCTGCCGACCTTTTGGTGAGCAGCCGTAGTACTTAACCCTGCGCCACCAGGGTTCGTCGGAAGGCGAGGTGCAAGTTACAGGGTGGAGACAAGATGCGGGGCGTGCACGCAATGGGGGCAGGGTGGGGATGGCGTGGAGGCTGAGCAGGGGGGAGCCGTTGGCTGGGGCGGGGCGGGGTGAGGTGGGGGTGCGGTGGGGCGGGATGGGAGGATGGGGCAGAGACAGCATGGGGTGGGGGCGTGGACAGGGCAGGGGCAGGGTGGGGGCGGGACGGGGTCGGGGCGGGGACCGGGTGGGGCAGGGCGAGGCCCGGGGCTGGACAGGGGCCAGGTGGGGTGTAGGCGGGTTGGCATGGACCGGGTCGGGATGGAGGGTGGACACAGGGTGGCAGGCAGGGATGTCACAAGGACTCCGCAGCGTTCTGTGGGTCATTGACTTCTTGTCATTGTCATCCCCTTGACAGCGATAGGAACTGGCAAGCCTCCTTCCTCAGGAGACAGCAAACAGCATTGCCTGTACCTGGAAGTTCCCCCTGTGGTCCTCAAAGAGCCCGGGAAAGGTGAACTTGGGGTCTGGCACGCTGGGTATGAGGAAGTTCTTCACTCTGAAACGCACACGGGGCATCTGGTCAGACGGGTTGGCTACCCCAGGGGGCTCTGGATGCTCCGGGGTCACAGACCTCAGGCAGGGGCCAAGGACGCTGAGGAATGGCTGCGGGTGACCCAGCACCCAGGCCCCCAAACGCCAGGTGGTTGCTCCCCTCAATACCCCGCCATCAGCAGGCTGTGGACACCCCTGGGCACTCCCTGCTACACGGGGTGGGCTGTGTGGGGCCTCGAGGCGCTTTCTACAAAGACCGGACCAGTTACCCTCCAGGGGGTTCCAGGGCAGAACTGTGCTCCTGGGGTGGGGTTCAGCGACTGGTTTTCAGAAGGAGGTGGCTAGGGCTTCCTTCTGAGGTACCCCGGGGCATGCTCCCAGCTTCAGCCCTTCAGCCAGCCACCAAGCAGGTGAGCTGTTTGCACCCTCCAGTAAAACCCTGGCTGCCGCTGGGCTGACTGCAGCTCCTAGTGGCCTTACAGGACCGAGGAGAAGTGTCCTATGGGGTGTCCAAGGAGCAGCTGGTCCATTTGGACAGTCAACCTGCTGAGCTCTAACCACTGCTCTACCAGGCACTGTCCAGGCACTCCTAAAACCAGTGACCATGGAGTCGGTTCTGACTCACAGCAGCCCAGTGAGTGTTAGGGCAGAACTGGGCTCCGTGGGGTTTCCAGGGCCTGAGCTTTCAGACAGAGATGGGCAGGGCTTTCTTCGTGGGCACCTATTGGTGGACATGGACTTCTTGTCTTTCATTGACCAGATGAGTCTGTTCACCCTTGGCACCACGGAGGGGACCCTCCCCCAGCAGACACCCTAGCAAATCCACCAGAAAGAGTTCCAAAACTGCTTTGAAGGGGGGACTGGGCACTGGAGTCAGTGAATAGCTTCCCAAGGGAAGGACTTGGAAGGTGACTATGGAGAACCTCAGGAATGAGGTGTGAAGTTCTTTTTCTGGGATGACTCTAAGAATGTAATTGTCCGTCCTGGGGTCTTCCCTGGGTGGATCTCTCCCCCTCCCTGTGAATGAAGCGTTCCCTTACAGATGGGGCCAAGTGTTGCTTTTTCCAAGAGGGGCACCCCTGAGTTTCCGCCATGGATGCCTGCCTCATTGGTGGGTGCAGAGCCTGACTGCTCGGCCTCGGGCATCCCGCCCCGGAGCTCGTGGCCTCGTTCCCTCCCTTGCGGGGCCTGGTCTGGGTGGTGCTTTGTCTGCCAGTACCAAGAGATGAAGGCGGCCTGAGGGGTTGTGCCTGCTGCTCCAGAGGTTAAATGACCCCAGAGACGGAGCTGGGCAACCTGGGGAGGGGGCTGACAGCCCGGCTCAGAGCCTCTGTGTCTCCTGGCCACTTGGCTTGTTGGCGGGGAAACCTGATCCTAAGAAACAAAAAGATGACGTCTGTGACATGGGACCCGAACAATTCCACCTAACTACAAGTGGAAGTTATGCCAAAAAGCCAACGCCATTGCTATTGAGTAGATTCTGAGTCATGGCAACCGAGTTGCACAGAGTAGAGCAGCCCTGTCGAGTTTCCAAGGAGCACCAGGTGTATCTGAACTGCTGGCCTCTCGGTGCGTAGAGGAACTCTGAGCCACTGAGGTATCGGGGCTCCAGAAATGAAGAGAGGGTTGGTTAAAATGTCATATGGGAGGTAAGAAAAAGGAAGGAAGAGAGATAAAGGGAGAAAGGGAAGAGGGAAGAAGGAGGAGAGGAAGGGAGAGAGAAAGAGAAAAGGAAGAAGGAAGAAAAGAAAGAGAGAGAGAAAGGAAAGAGGGAGAGAGAGGGAAGGAAAGACTGATTCCATGCAATATTTTGGAAAAGCTCTCTGCGTTCTCAAAGAATTGCTTCCCTGTGTGCATAACAGACAGTAAAATCTGAGCTTTTCGTGCACGACTCTCCCTGCTGCCTTTGTCACACTGCACATTGTAACTGGTCTCAGTTCCAAATGAGGACACAGTTTCGGCTTCGCTGACAAGGAAACCGAGGTGGTGCAGTGGTTAGTGCCGTGTCTGCCCACCAGACGGCCAGCAGGTCAGATCCACCGGGTGCTCCTGGGAGACTCTGTTGGGCAGTTCTGCTCTGCCTACAGGGTCTCCATGAGTCTGAATCTACTGGACAGCAGCGGGTCCAGGTTGGGGTTGGGGCCATGTGCAAAGAATCGTGGTCGGAAGGACACGGCTCGGTCAGGCTGCACGCCTGAAACAAGTGAACTCTCAGAGGATCCCTGGTTGCTCAGTGGTTAGGAGCACAGGCTGCTAACCTCAAGGTCAGCAGTTTGGACCCGCCGGCCGCTCCTCAGAAACTCCGTGGGGAAGCTCTGTGCCCTCTCGGGTTGGCATGAGCTGGAAAGGGCTTTGCGGTGACAGCTTTGGCTTAGCTTTCCAGGGTGCCAAGGCAAGGCGAATGGTGAACACACTCTGTGGCCCCCCAAAAAACTCGAGGTTGGGGTCCACCCCAAGGTTCCTGGGAAAAAAGACCTGGCCATCTGCTTTTGAAAAAGCAGCCCCGAGACCCCAGGAGCACGGCTGTGCTGTGACAGACCGAGGGGTCCTCCAGAGCCAGGGTCACCCTGTGGCAGCTGGGCTCGCCCCGCGGAGGCGTCTGACCTGGAAGGGTTTTACTGCGTCCACAAGAGCTTTTCTGAAATAATACTCTTGCTAACTCTCGGTGGCGTACCGTCAAGAGCTACAGATGCCCACCGAAGCGGTGGCAGGGTGACTCCACCGGGATCTCCCGGGAAAACGTGCGGGGCAGTCCTACTCTGTCCTCTGAGGTCACCCTGAGCCAGTTCTCCTCTGTCCTGTACGTCACTACGGGGCCGTTCTCCTCCATCCTCTGGGGTCTCGGAGACTTGGGACCAACTGGACAGCCACGGCTCGGCGTCTTCTCCTCTCCACATGGGTGAGCCATTGGCGACCAGGTGGGCAGCGGTGGAGACGAGAGCCTCCGCCACGCACCCCACCGGGTGACCTGTCTTTCCTCCCGCTGTGCGGACGCGCTGTGACCCAGCGGCCCGGCCGGGTGCCGAGCAGGCTGGTGGGGTGCGCCTCACCTCTGCCGATGCCACAGGAAGAGCAGCAGCGCAGACACCATGAGAAGCGCCACCAGACAGGAGGCGAAGACGAACTTGGGGACCAGCACCGCTTCCTGCTGACACGAACCTGGAACAAGACGGGGGCGGCGGGGAGTTCTCAGCCGGGCACGGGGACTCATGTGCGCATGGGGTTTTCAGTTCTTTCAATATCAGAATCGCTGGACTTCACTCAGGTGGGAAGTAATTTTTTAAAAAAATTTTGTTGTTGTGTTTTGCATGAGGGTTCACAGAGCCAGCTTCTTAGTTCGTATACTGTGTTATGACATTGGTGGCCAAGCCCCCAACTTGCCAATGCACACGCCTCCCGCCTCCACTTCGGGTTCCCCGTGACCAGCTCTCCTGTCCCCGCCCACCTTCCGATCCTTGTCCCTGGGCTGGGGGGGCCCCACTAGTCTCCTTCTGTTTTATGGGCCTGTCTCCCCTTTGGCTGAAGGGTGACCCTCCACTGGGAACTCATTACCAAGCCGGAAGGGTGTCCGAGGGCCACACTCTCCGGGTTTCCCCAGTCTGTGTCCGGCCAGTAAGTCCGGTCTTTTTCCTGAGTTAGAATTTTGTTCTGCCTTTTTCTCCAGCTCTGTGCAGGGGCCCCTGTTGTGACCCCTGGCAGAGTGGTCTGTGGCGGTGGCTGGGCACCACCTGGTTGTGCGGGACTCAGCCTGGTGGGGGCTGTGTGTGGACATACTTTGGAAAGCGAGGCAGAGGGAGCCTACACTGGACACACAGCAGGCTGGCACCCCTGTGGGCTGGCATGGCCCCATCTGCCCCTACTGCCCGGGTGATTGTTGTTACCAGGGG
The DNA here is from genome assembly GCA_028571685.1 of Heterohyrax brucei. Classification (NCBI taxonomy): domain Eukaryota; kingdom Metazoa; phylum Chordata; class Mammalia; order Hyracoidea; family Procaviidae; genus Heterohyrax; species Heterohyrax brucei. Next base: position 1,282,904 of record CM053166.1, read on the forward strand.
CATATGGGGGGCATCAGTGTGGCTTTGGGCTGCTGGTGGCCGAGGGAAGCTACACAACCTGGACTTGTTGCCGTCCTCTAGCTAAACACCTGCTGGGATCCTCCTCGGGCTTGGAGATGCCCCCTGAAGACCCACGAAGGTGGGAGGCTGCAGGAGAGGAGAGTCACACACTCCTGAACGGTCCCTGGTTTGCATATCCAGTCACATCTTGTACACCACAAAAGACAGCCTCGTCCATATCACGAAAATCACGGCTCTCACCCCTCTCTTCCGAACAGGGACTTCCTCTGAAGACGAGTGCTGGCTGTTTCCAAGAAGGGTCCCCTCTGTTTCCCCGGGGCTGACGTGGGCTGTCAGTGTCAAACAGCAGAGGGACCACGGTACAGCCTGTCCTCACGGCAGTCACCACCTTTATCTGATGGATTCACTTCCTCCCTCTCTCTCTCTCCGAGCTTCACACTGGTAGCATTTGTTTGAGCTGCTAGGAGCAGCGAAGTCAGATTGGAGAGGCACGGGGGCTTTGCAAGAGACGAAAGCGAAGCCCGTGCCTTCACGTGTCCGGTGGCACCAGGAAGCACTGGAAGATGACCAGCATCTGTGGCTGACGGGCTAAAGGTCCGCTGAGTCAGTGGGGGGCCCCTGGAGCAGTAAGAGGAGTGAAGCAGGAGCTTTTCATTGAAAAACTAGACCAAAGCATACCATTACAGACTCTGGTTTGCAGGGTCCTGGCACACATGGGCCCTTCATTTTCAGACATCTGTTTAAACTGTCTGTTGGGCATCCCTTGTTGATGTGTCCTCCCGGGATGGCAGCGTGAACTGATCCAGTATGGTGCCATTTCTCTCCCAAGCCCTCTTTGCCTTGGTCATTTCCAGTGGGACGCCCTGCTGTCCACTCAAGCCAAAGCCGGGAGCTGTCCGTAACAGGCTCAAGCACCCTGTGAGCGGACTGTCTTTCTTAACAGCATCCCAGAGTTGTGGCCCTGAGCTCCCGATGGCTTTGTCCTCCTGAGACGACACTTCCTGGCCCGGTTGCGTTCTCGCATTCCTGTGCTGTGTGTCATCCGTCTGACCACGGCTGGAGATACGGTGACCCAAGACTGAAGAAAGCAGCAGGTGAACCCTTACCATCCGCTGGTGGAAAATTCCGGGTTCTGTTCCTTGGCGCTCTCTTCTTCCGCTTTTGGAAATGCTCCATTATACACAGCTAGCCACCCATGTGTCTGTTCTCCTGTGCCTTTGTCCGTCTGTCCCACCACTGAGCCACATACTAACCTGTCCATCCATCCATCCACTCGTAGAAAATTTCACCTCCCCCTTTCATCCCTCCCTCACCCCACTCACCCCCCAGTTCACCCCCCATCACTCCATCGAGTCTCTCGCCTCCCGATCTAACCACTAGCTCACCCATCCATCCCCTTATCTACCCGTCTATCCACTCGTGCAGTCTCTCCCTATCATGAATTCAATCACGTCCCCTCTAAAACGTGCAGCGATTTGGCTAGGCCGAGATGCCTAGCCCTGGGTGGTAATCATCCCCGTTGCAGACCCGGCCTCTCTGATGTTAATAACGGTGGATGGGCAGCAGTTGGGTTGCTGGGGGGGGACTCAAAGTGTAAGACTGCTGGTTGGTTGAGGCAGTCTCTTGATAATATAAGGAAAAAGACTCTGGCAGAGAGATTTGGGGACTTCATACCACCAAAAGGCAGCATTGGGAGCTCAGCACATCTTTTGGAAAGGGCCCAGGGTCCCTGCACCCCAGAAGCTCCCAGTCCAGGGGAGACTGACCACAAGGCCCTTCCTCCAGAGCCAGCAGAGGAAGCCTCCCCTGGAGCAGACGCCCCGAGTTTGTACTTGCAGCCTCCTAGACTGTGACAGAATAAAAGTTTTCTTTTTAAAGCTGTCCACTGGTGGTATTTCTGTTAGTGCAAGGCTGGATCGCTAGGACACTCACCTACCCAGGTAACCACCAACCCCTGCATCCATCCACCATCCATCCATCATCGACCTACCCATCCACCCATGCAACCCTCCACCCATGCACCCCTCCATCCATCCAACCTCGCATCCATCCACCATCCACCCATCCACCCATCCATCCATCCACCCATCCATCCATCATCCATCCATCCATCCACCCATGCACCCATCCATCCATCCACCCACCCACCCATCCATCCACCCACCCACCCACCCATCCATCCATCTATCCATCCACCCATCCATCCATCATCCATCCACCCATCCATCCACCCACCCACCCATCCATCATCCATCCACCCATCTGTCCATCCACCCATCCATCCACCCATCCATCCACCCATCCATCCATCATCCATCCACCCATCCATCCATCCATCCACCCATCCATCCATCATCCATCCACCCATCCATCCACCCATCCATCCACCCACCTACCCATCCATCATCCATCCACCCATCTCTCCACCCACCCATCCATCCATCCACCCATCCATCCACCCACCCACCCATCCATCATCCATCCACCCATCTGTCCATCCACCCATCCATCCATCCACCCATCCATCCACCTGTCCATCCACCCATCCATCCATAATCCATCCACCCATCCACCCACCCACCCACCCATCCACCCATCCATCCATCCACCCATCCATCATCCATCCACCCATCCACCCATCCACCATCCATCCATCCACCCATTCACCATCCATCCATCCACCCATCCATCATCCATCCACCCATCCACCCATCCACCATCCATCCATCCATCCATCCATCCATCCATCCACCCATCCATCATCTATCCACCCATCCACCCATCCACCATCCATCCATCCATCCACCCATCCATCATCTATCCACCCATCCACCCATCCACCATCCATCCATCCACCCATCCATCCATCCATCCACCCACCCACCCATCCACCCATCCACCCACCCACCCATCCATCCACCCACCCACCCATCCACCCACCCATCCACCCACCCATCCATCCATCCATCCATCCATCCACCCACCCATCCACCCACCCATCCATCCATCTTTCACCTACCCACCCACCCACCCTGTGTATATTTCTAGAGCTTCTATCATGGATACCAATCTGCGTAGACTGGAGTCTAAAGCCCAGCTTGCCAATTAGCTACGTACCCTTAGGGAAATCACTTTCCTTCATCTGATTTTATCATCACAAATTCATACACCTACAACAACACTGAAACCTTACTTTGAAGACAAGAGCTAATTGATGTAGCAACTCATACAAATAAGGCTTTTGGTAAATGATACCTATTATGATTGCAACTGTTTTCCTAGGTGTCAAAAAAAAGAACAAAAACAAATTCTAATTGGCTCAATGCAGAAGCCTGTTTGCAGCAGGAAAGCCCTGTGTGACTTTCAAAGTCATCTTTGGAACCGACATCATTCGCGGTTTTCCCTCACCATCCCCGGGGGCCCTCACCTCCACACCGCCTCACCCTGCAGGCGTGCGCCCCAGCTGCGTAACAAACGTCACCTGTCTGCCGTCCCTTCTGCCAGTGGGTCACCTCTGACCAGTCACTGGGGTGTGTGTCTGGGCCATATCTGGACTCCATAGTTTTCACTCTGGCACGGAAATAATAGCACTTATCAGGATCCAGACTCCCTACTGTGATGCTGCAGGTCTTCTTCTCTGTAGACTGCGGAAAAAACCGACAGGGTGAAGTGTGAGGAGATGCAGCCTCCTTGCACCGACACAAGACTTGTGCTCAGGATGTTTCTCGCCCGCCACCTGCTTCCCACCCTGCCTGCACCGGCCGTAGATATCCATGCACTGTCCCCATCCTTTCCTAACTCACTCTCCTTTAACAAAAGCAGTGAGGCAGCCCCACTGTCTCCACCCCTGCAAAAATACACTTTGTAACAAACACTACTGCAGAAGCTTTTTCACAAATGGCTTTGTGACAAGTAATTCCTTTTAGAAAACTTAGTGACTTGATAGCATTGTAAAAATAACACGTTTAATTCAGAGACCTTAAAACCGATTACTGTCAAGTCGGTTCTGGTTCATAGTGATCCTGAAGGGCAAGGTAGAATTGCCCCGTAGAGTTTCCAAGGAACACCTGATGGGTTCAAGCTGCTGATCTTTTGCTTAGCAGCTGTAGTTCTTAACCACTGTGCCATCAGGCTTTCTGAGACCTTAGAAAATAATAAAGGTAAAGGGACCGTTAGGTGGAAAGGGAAAAAAAACTTTCTTATTAAAACGTGGAATAGAACTCAAATGGTTAAAAAGCCCAGACTTCCTGGAGCGGTTGAGGCCGGAGGGCTCCATGAGACTATCGCCTTGAGATATTTTTCCAATCTTGAACCCAAACTATCTGCCCTCTGAAGTCACCTTTTAACTATACAACAGACTGTCTCATAAAATAAAGACTATTGTTTGTTAATTTTGTGCTCCTTTACCAAAAAAAAATTATCTATATGAGATGAAAGAACACCCAAACTCCTTGCCTTCTGGCTGATCCTGACCCATGCTGGCTCTATAGGGTAGAACAGAATGGCCCTGTAGTTTTCAAGGGCTGCCTGGTGGATTAGAACTGCCTGTCTTTTGGTTAGCTGCTGTTTTTCTTAATCACTGGGCCACCGGGCCTCCCTTACTCTAAAAGCCGAGACGAGAAGGTAGAGGATGGGGACACCAAGGCACTGGGAAAGAAACACCCGGAACAGAGACAATCACAACCTTGATACATTTTTATAATGTATTATAACAACATTATATTTTTACAATGTAACCAACATCCCTGAACAATTTCTGCAGTGATTGTTAAATGGGACCCTGATTTGCTGTGTAAACCCTCAGCAGAAATGCAATAAAATGTGACATTAAAAACAACAAATTTTTCTTGTTTTAGCTGTAACATACAAGCAGAAGAAGGAGTGGATGTTTTCTGTTTATTCCCAGCAGTACTGACGGGGTGGCAGGGTTCACAAAACTGTGTGTCATTTTTAATGTAAGTTTTCACGACACATGTTTTATTTTGTTATTAAGTATACATCAGTATTGCTGTTGCTGTTAGCTGGGGGACAGTCTGCCCTGATTCGTGACGACCTCATACTCAGCAGAACAAAGCTTTATTCTACCCCTTAATCCCACTGTGGATTGTTGTGTGTACAGGACACTGGAAGTACCAATGTGAACACGAATTTCGTTTCTCCATGAATCTCATTCGGACGCTTAAATCCCAAACTTGCTTCCCTGTGTGTAAAACACAAAGGAGGTGCCCGCTCTGGGGACTGATTCCCCAACAGGAAGGTGTTATAGATTGAATTACATACCCCTTAAAATACAGGATAGAAGTCTAACACCCACACTGTGGATGCGACACAATTGCGTGGGAATAGCATCTTCTTTCTCATGTTAATGAGATCTGCGGTCTGGGGTCCGCTCTGCAGCTAATCGTTTCTGACTTAGAGGACGAGCAGCTTAGACCCCAAAGTACAGACATGCAGATTTATAAGGTGTGATGATTAAATCCACGCCCTGAATTTGGACTTATAGCCTACTGGACTGTAATGGACAAAATGACCCTTTAAAGACATCCATTTGTGGTATTTCTATTCCAGCAGTGCTAGGTGACCGAGGCAGAACTCCAGGGAAGGCTCACTCTCTCTGGCAGCTGTGGGGGAAGGTCCTTGTCCCTGTAACCTTCTTCCTGGTGTGCCTTGGTGCTCTCCGTGTGACATCTGTCTTCCCAGCGGGTCTTTGCTTCTCTCTCTGCCTGATCTGGAGCCCTGGTAGCACAGTGGTTAAGAACTCAGCTGCTCAGCAAAGGTTCAGCCTTTCAAACCCAGCAGCCAGCCCTTGGAAGCCCTATGCGGATGGCTCTACTCTGTCTGTAGGATTGGTATTGGAGTTGGCTCACCAGCAACAGATTGTTTTGTTGTTTTTTTGAGTTCTGTTCCTTTTCTATTTCAGAGGAGATGGACTTCAGACACATCCCACACTGACACGAGCTGATGGACACAACCTGTCACCCAAGGGGATTGCAGCCAGAGATATAAGGCTTAGGATGCCAGATCCACATTGTGGGGGACATAATACAGGATTATAAGCACAGGGGCAGGGCTTAGGATGCAGGACACATATTCTGGGGGACACAATACATTCCATAACAGGCATGAATATCTGGTCCCTGAGAACCCGCCTCAGAGCTCACCTGCCACTCAGAGTCGAAGTTGCTCTTGTGTTGGATTTCGTACAGGAGACCGCCGTACGGAAGGCTGGAGCATGTGACAGTGACGGCCTCCGGGTGCCACCAGAAGCTCAAGTTTTTCGGAGAGCTGGGTTTTACTGTAAAGGAAGAAACACCAAAGCAGAAGAGACGCCTTTGGATGGCCGTGTTGGAGAAGAACGTTGAACGTCCCATGGACCCCTAAAAGGGTGAGAGCTCGTTCTGGGAGGACAACCAGCGGGTCCTCGGAAGCCAAGACGGAGAGACCGCGTCTTACACCCTTTGGACGTGTGCTCGGGAGCAACCAGTCCCTGGAGACGTCGTGCCGGGTACAGCGGAGGGTCAGCAAGAAAGAGGAAGACCCTCGACGAGACGGACTGCTGAGACACTGACCACAAAGACGGGCTCCAGCGCGACGATCGCGGGCCTGGCGCAGGACCGGGCCGTGCTGGGTTGTGTTGTGTGTACTGTAGGTGTGTATCAGAACCAACCCCAACAACGTGACAACAGGAAGGAGAAACAACAGAGCTCTTGCTGACAGGATACACAGGTGGCCTCTTGAAAACTAGGGTTCTGGACTCACTTTCCTCAGAGACGTACAGTGGATGGACCCCCACCGCTGTGAGGAGGGTGGCACAGGATCCGGTGGCGTTCAGTATTGTGGTCCCCGAGGTCAGCACAACTTGGGGTGACTCGATGACAGCTCATGACAGGTCTCTCACCTGCCTGGACCAACTCTTCCTTTAATGGGCAGCCTTACAGTGGTGGAGTAATTTGGGGTTTATTTCTCTTGACTGTCTTTGATGGACCAATAGCCACAGTGTCGATTCCAGCCTATGGGTCCCCGTGTGTGTCAGGGCAGAGCTGCACTCCGTAGGGTTTTCAGCAGCTGACTTTTGAGACGTGTGCACGACCAGGCTTGTCTTCTGCACGGACCAGCCCCCACCTGTCAGCGACCAGCTGAGCACACTCATAATCCCTGGTTTCACCCAGATCCCTCATTGCCCCCCAGAATGAACAAGTTTAGCCAGGGACTCAAAGAGCTGTTGGCGTCCAGGGGGAGAAATTCTCTGAAACTGCGTGAAATGCTGCTTGTACGCGGGGACCTGTGAGTGATTTATTAAGTCGGGATTCCGTGGTTCTCATCAGGTTCTGAAGGAAACCCGTGACTCCTGCCCTCAGGAGGAGGAGAACCACTGCTTGACGGAGTTCTAGAGTGAAGACTAAAGTCTCGCAGTGTTGGCACGTGTGTGCAAGGTTCTCCTCACTCAAGAGTGACCAGAAAAAAAAACAACTCCTTGCTGTGTCAAGAGTTACTGCACCACAGTTTTCTCAGCTGTGATCTTTACAGAAACAGGTCACCCGATCTTTCCCCAGCGCTGTTCCCTGGTGACTGAGAACCTCCAGTCTTCAGTTAGGTGCCACCAAGCCAGCTCTGACTCACGGCAATCCCACACACAACAGAGGGGAACACGGCCCCGTCCCCCGCATCCTCGCAATCGTGGTCGTGGTCGAGCACACTTCGGCAGCGCCGTGTCGGCCCATCTTGGTGAGGGTCTTCCTCTTTCTCGCTGACCCCTTGCTTTACCCAGAAACCCAGGTGGCGTGTTGGGCTAAGTGCCACGTCTGCTCACCAAAAGGTCAGCAGTTCAAATCCTCCAGGTGCTCCTTGGAAACTCTACAGGGCAGGGCTACCCTGACTTCTACGGTCTCTCTGAGTTGGACCTGACCGCACCGCGGTGGGCTTTTGTTTCTGCTTTGCTCAGCATGATGTCCTTCTCCAGGGACAGACCCCTCCTCAGAACATGCCCAAGATAAGTGGGGTGCAAGCCAGAGGGACCCCTTAGGGCTCTTGCAGCTCAAAAGGGCACTTATGCAAAAAGAGGAGGGGGGCAGGTTGGAAACGGGCTGGGAGAAGTGAGTGCTTCTCTCTGTCTGTCTCTCTGTCTCTGTCTCTCTGTCTCTGTCTGTGTCTCTGTCTCTCTGTCTCTGTCTCTGCCTCTGTCTCTCTGTCTCTGTCTCTCTGTCTCTGTGTCTCTGTCTCTCTGTCTCTGTCTCTCTGTCTCTCTGTCTCTGTCTCTGTCTCTCTGTCTCTGTCTCTCTGCATCTGTCTCTCTGTCTCTGTCTCTGCCTCTGTCTCTCTGTCTCTGTCTCTCTGTCTCTGTCTCTGTCTCTCTGTGTCTCTGTCTCTCTGTCTCTGTGTCTCTGTCTCTCTGTCTCTGCCTCTGTCTCTCTGTCTCTGTCTCTCTGTCTCTGCCTCTGTCTCTCTGTCTCTGTCTCTCTGTCTCTGTCTCTCTGTCTCTCTGTCTCTGTCTCTCTGTCTCTCTGTCTCTGTCTCTCTGCATCTGTCTCTCTGTCTCTGTCTCTGCCTCTGTCTCTCTGTCTCTGGTCTCCACCACTGGACATTCGAGATCACTCCATCAGTACAGACCCGTCCGTGCCCAGCACGTCTCAAGGAGGATCTTATCAGAAAGGTCCATCTCTTCCCATTGGGGATCAGGAGGGGAGCGCCCCTGGGCTCAGCCCCCTGGGGGTCAGTGGATGCTGAGCTCCTGTCTGGATTACTTACAGTAGTAGCTAATCCACTCGCTTCGGTTGAGAAAAGCGTGGGTTTTGTTGAGGAGCGAGAACTCGAGGAGAACATCTCTAACCCCGTTCTTTGTCTCCACCTCCACGACACACCCTGAGGTGTAGCCTTGGTCCACAGTGTAGCGGGGACAGGGGCTCATCACGCCACCACCACCGCCGAAACTGTGGGTAAAGGAAGAAGACAGTTTAGCCAGAACACAACCAAACCAAACCCATGGCCATAGAATTGTTTCTGACTCCTAGAGACCCTACAGGACAGAGCAGAACTGCCCCCATAGAGTTTCCAAGAAGTGCCTGCTGGAATCCAACAGCAATCTTTCAATCAGAAGACATAGTTCTTAACCACTGCACCACCAGGGATTAGCCAAACACCATCTCTAAAACACTGTCTTCAGGGGTCTACCACCCAATGCTTCTCTCCAGATCCCCGTCACAGACAGGACCTGGTCCCTTTCTCCTTCCCCCCAAGGAGCTCCAAGAAGACCTCTGCACACAGAAAAGGGACCCCCTCTCTTAGAGGCTTAAAGCCCTTGAAAGACTCCCACGTGGGGGGATGTCACTCAACGGCGCTCCCTGGGAGTTATGTCCACGTCCTGACTCCCAGATTCTGTAGATGGGACTTTATTTGGAAAAAAGAGTCTTTGCACATGCAATCAAAAGAAAGATCTCGAGAGGAGGCTGCCTTGGATTTCAGGGGACCCTCAGTCTGGTGACAGGCATCCTCACAAAAGCAGAGACCCAGAGTCGACGGCCGTGTGAAGACAGGCAGACAGTGGAGTGGCACGGCCACCAGCCCAGGAGTGCCGGAGAGAACCAGAAACTGGACGAGGGAGAGAGCGGTCTCTCCTGGGCGCCTCTGGAGGGTGCCCGGTCCTGCCGACAGCCGGATGGGGGCCCCGGGCTCCAGAGCCACGTGACCACCGTGGGGGTCCTGTTTCGGTTGCTGTACGGGAAATCAGTGCTGGTGTCTCCCGCTCGGGGAGTCCTCCTGTGCACTGCGATGCAGCTGGGCTCCCCGGGGTTTTCTGGGGCTGATTTCTGGTTTGGCTCACTGCGCTTTGGACGAAGGTTTACAGAAGAAACCAGTGTCTGGTTCAGCTTAGCGCATGTGTTGTTTCACGACAGGGGTCACCCATCCCAGGGCATGTCAGCAATCTCCCTTCCCAAACTTGGGGTCCTTGTTTTCAGCTCTTCTGTCCCCCCTCCTCCCTTCCAGTCCTTGTCCCTGGGCTGGCGTGCCTCTTTGGTCTTGTTTCATTTCACAGCGCTGTCTCATCTTTGGCTGAAAGGTGACACTCGGCAGTGACGTCATCACGGAGCTGACAGGGTGTCGGGGTGCCATGTTCTCGGGGTCTCTCCATGTCTCTGCCAAGCCAGCGAGTCTGGTCTTCTTCGGGAGGTGAGAATCCCGCTTCACGTCTCTCTGCAGCCCTGTCCAGGACCCTCTTCTGTGACGCCTGGCTGAGCGGTCAGTGGTGGTGCCGTCTAGTTACGTTGGCCTCTGTCTGGTGGAACACTCGGTCGATGCAGCCCCCAGTCCTTGGGGCTCCCCGATTCCTTGTGTCTTTGGTTTTCTTCATTCTGCTTTGTCTCAGAGGGGCGAGACCAGTAGAGTGACTCCGAGGGCCGCTCACAGGCTTTTGAGAGCCCAGGCACTGCTCGGCAAACTAGAACACAGGACATGGTCTTCACAAACTCTGTCACACCAGCACACATGCTGACGTCCCCCAAGAGTGCAGTCCGCACAGCCCTCAGCCTGGCAGTTCTGTCCCCAGGGATTTTCCTGTCTCTGTGGCACTTGGCTTGGCTGTGGGGCTCCACGACCTTGTCAGTGGCTGTTTTCTGAAAGGGGATCATATAGGACCTGCTTCTGGAGACGCACCAGGCGGACTCATTCCTCCTGCCTGTCTGTTAGCAGGCTGTTCCATTAACGTTTTGTGGAGCCAGACCTCCCGTCCGTCTGTCAGTGGCTGACTACATTAATCCTCTGTGGCACCCAGAACGCCAACCAAACCAACCCAACCCAACCCCCTGCTTGTGGAGTCCATTCCACCTCATAGGGACGCTGTAGGGCCGAGGAAAACTCCCCCACGGGGATTCCAAGGCTGTGAACCTTTCTTTTTTTGTGGTAGTTTAGGTGAAAGTTTACATAGCAAATTGGATTCCCTTTCCACAGTCTCTACCCGGCGTGTTTCACGTTGCTGGCTACAACGTGACCGTGTCAACACTGTCCTGCCTTCCTTCTCTGGGTCCCCACTGTCCACTCACCCAGCTTTCCTGCCCCTGCCCTGTCTTTCTAAATTTTACTTTGGAGGCAATACTGCCTTTTAGATCTGGTGTAGTGGATTATTTCGAAGTCTGCATTCCTCACTGGTCTTCTGGTTCATTTTATAGGATTGTCTCTCTTAAGGCTGTGACCCTAATGCCTTGGAATGTGTCTTCTGCTTTCCCAAACAGGTAGATAAAAGCCTGATGCAACCAAGGCCATAATGATATTCTAAATAGTCTAAATGTGCTATTTATTGCACCAGCCCCACTGGCCTCTTTCAGAAGGGGCGCAGAGCCCTTCAACTCCTCTGCCCTTGGTCTCTCCCCTTTTCTCGGCTCTCCTGAGACAGGGCCTTCAGCCTGGAAGACAGCAGCCAGGAAGGCTGGTGGCGTTTTTTTGAATCTACAGCTTTGTTTGTTGCCCCTCATCTCCATCAGAGCCTGGCAGGCCAGTTCACTAGCCAGGGAATTTTTAGATAAGTTTTACCCTTGTCTGTTACAAACATATAGAGTCCAGGTGTCCGACCCACCTATCTGTAGTTTAATAAAGAGTTTCTCGTGGTTATTTTCTGATGGAAGCAATTCTTTGTGGCCTGCTTACAAATGTGAAGTGTTCCTTGCCAGAATGATACATAAACTCTGGTGTAAAAATTGTCTTTTGAGACGCCATGGAGAGCAGCCTGGGTTGCTCGGAATCTCCGCGGGGACCACACCTCCTCGTGTACCCTTTTCCTCTTCCTAACTCGGACTGTGTGTTGTGGCCTTGACTGGTCCAAGGCACGGACCCCCATGGGGTAACATGACTATAATTTCACCTCCCGCTTTGAAGGGGGTCTAAGGGCCATAATCTGGAGGGTTCACCAGCCTCTACCAGGTCAGTAAGTCTGGTTTTATGTATGAGTTTGGACATTTTTTACACTTCTCTCCCTGTCTGTCCAGGACCCGCCGTGGTGGTCCTGGCTGGCAGACTGAGTATCCAGGAGGTTGTAACTTTTTACAGAAGCAAACTGTCACGCGTCTTTTCCCCACAGAGCAGGTGGGGGCCTGGGGGGCATGTTCCAGCTGTTCCCCTCTGAGCTGTCGAGCACTGTAACAGCCGATGCAGCCCAGGAAGACCTGTAGACCCCTGGCTTGTCCTCACCGGTCACGGAGCCCTGGGAAACGTGCACGGGGGTGGTTTCACTGGGGGAGAAGCCGAGCTTCCGATCTGCAGAGGGGCTGCCTTCCCGGGGCCTCTCTCTGCAACACTGTTCCAGAGAGAACACAAGGAGGCCACCCAGGGAGAAGCCGAGCCTCAGATTCACTCCATCACAGAGGCGCCCTGCTGGGTGTATCTCCGCAACGATGTTGCAGGGAGAACACATTTTGCAGGAGGCAAACCACAGTCCCTCAGGAGGACCACAGACCCAAGGAGGAGGAAATCCCACCAGCGGTTTGGACTCAGTGACTGACGTAAAGGCTGCCCGCTGAAACTCACGCAGGGACTGCAGAAGAAAGGCCTGGCTATCGGCTTCCCAAAAGTCACAGCCAGTCAAAACCCCGTGGGGCACGGCTCTCCCCTGTAACAAATGGGGTGGCCACAAGTCACAGTCGACTCAACCGTTTTTTCCTTTGTTTTGGTTTGTGTTTTAATGGATGAGAGGACGGAGATTCAGAAAAACTTGGATGACTTCTCTGTTTGTGACCCCTTAGGGAATCCGATACTTCTGTGTGTCACGGGTCTCGTTTTCCAGATCTGCTCATCTGAAAATTTCCCTCTTGGGGTCCTGTCTTGTTTTTTTCCTGTGCTGTCAGACTTCAAAGGATCCGCCATACGTGGTGCCCTGCCCCCACCTGAGCAGAATTCATACAAGTAATCACCGGAAAAGCCCTCCCTCCCACACTGATTCTCTGGGGAGCAAACAAAAAACAGCACTGCCGGGGGGTCCAACTCAGCAACCCTGTGGGACAGAGCAGAACCGCTCCCAAGGCTTCTGGGCAGCAGCTTGGGGACTCAAAGCGGTGGCCTTGCAGAGCAGGAACTGACACAATTCTGGGGGCAGAAACCCCCACCGGACAACGGCTCGCGAGGGTCTGCCTTCTCGGTAGTCCTGGGGGCTCCCCGGCTACTCAGTGCCCCCTGTCTTCTCTGTGTGTCTGTCTGTGTATCTGTGTGTGTGTCTATGGAGGTGTCAGTGTGTGTGTGAGTTGGTGTCTGTGTCTGTGTGTCCATGTCTATGTGTCAGTGTCTGTGTCTGGCTGTGTGTCTGTGTCTGTGTGTCTGTCTATGTGTCAGTGTGTATGTGCCTGTGTGTGTCTGTGTTTGTGTTTGTATTGTGTCTCGCTGCGCTGTGTGTCTGAGGATGTCTGTGGGTATTTGTGTGTCTGTGTCTGTGTGTCTCTGTATCTGCGTTTCGTCTGCTTTGTCTGGATGTCTGCGTGTCTATGTGTCTGCATGTGTCTGCGTACGTATCTATGTGTCTAAGTGTGTCTGCACGGAGTGTCCCTCCGTGTCTGTGTCTCTAGGCCTGTGTGTGTGTCTATCTGTCTGTCTATGTCTGTGTCTGTCTGTGTCAGTCTGTAAGTCTACGCCTGTGTGTCTGTCTGTGTGTCTGTCTGTGTGTCAATGCCTGCTCTGCTCTTTGCACAAAATACGACTCAGAATTCATTACACTTAAGACCCACCCTCTGCTGTGACCTCGTAAATGTAAAAAAGAAAACACCTATTTCCAAATAGGGTCAAACTCATTGCGCTGGCTCAGTTCTAACTCACAACAACCCTGCAGGACCACGCAGACTGGCCCCACCGCTTTCTAAGGCTGCAGGTCTTCACCAAAGCAGGCTGCCGCTTCTTCCCCTTGGGAGTGGCCAGTAGATTTGAACCTTGACCTTCTGATTAGCAGCTGAGGGCCTAACCACTGGGCTACCAGGCTCTTTTATCACACCACAGGAATTAAAATGTTGTTGTTGGTAGCTGTCATTGAGTAGATTCTGATTTAATAGAACATATTGTATTATATTATATTATATATGGTAATGTTTAATATGCCACAATACAGCATAATTACAGATTATAATAAAACCCAACCATACCAAATCTGTTGCGATTGAGTCGATGCCCCAGCAACCTGCTAGGACAGAGTGGGACCACCCCACGGGGTTTCCAAGGAGCAGCTGTTAGACTCAAGCTGCTGACCTTTCATTAGCAGCTGAGCACTTAACCACAGTGCCACCGGGATACGTTTACAACTCCAAAAGCAAAAAAAATATCAGACTCACTGCGGTCAAGTCAATTGCAACTCACGCTGGCCTGCCAGACAGGGTAGAACTGCCCCACAGAGTTTCCAAGAAATGCCTGGTGGACTTGAACTGCCCACCTGCTGGTGAACAGATGCAGCACTAACCACTGCACTTCCAGGGTTTCTTTTGCTCATACAGAAGTTAGGATTTTGACCCATAACATCAGACGAGAAAGATTCAGCACATGGGTCTCTGCCACGGCCGTGCAGCGGATCAGATTCCCGGGCTGTGGAGCGCTCAGCAAAGGCAGCTGCCGAGCTGCCCCCGGTGGTGCTGGGTGAGGCAGACCCTTGGTGAGTACCCAGGTAAGAGTCTCAGTATTCTCGGGCATGACTCAGTCATCACTCAGCTCAGGGTTTGGAGAACTGTGATTGTGGTGAGGACTGAGGTGAGAGGAGAAAGCAGGCTCTCCCACATCCTGACCTCTCACTACAAGAGCCGTGTTAGCACCGGGCGTCAGATTCCCCACCTGAGGGCACTTACTTGTAGGAGAAAGTGAAATTAGTCCCTGGGTACTGGCTTGCGTTCCATATCACCCTCACGGTGTCAAAATTAAAGTTGATTAACTGAAGTGGTACTAGGTCTTCTGGGTCTAAAAAGAGACGAGAGAGAGAGAGAGAGAGAGAGAGATTATGCTTTGCGGCAGTGCTGAACGCAGCTTGAGATCTCAAGCGTTATGATCACTTCCTGTGCGTTAACGGGGCCAGAGGGAACCGAGATCTTGCAACGCAAGCCAAGCTTCGTGTGACACACCAGGGCGGATCAGGGAGCTCTTTGGCCCCAAGAGAGGCCCAGACTGCGGCTGCTTTCCTTCCGTCCTTGTCACGGCTGATGACAGCTCACTGGGTGACCTTGAGAAAGGCCGAGAGACAGGCATCGTGCTGCCGCTCGAGAGGCTGGAGGTTCAAGTCCACCCAAAGGTGCCTTGGACGAAAGGCCTGGGGGTCAGTGTGCAGGGGCTCAAAGATGTTGAAAATCCCACGGGGTGCTGGTCTATTCGGTGACCCCCGTGGGGTCACCAGGGCTGGAGGCGGCTCAGCAACAACTCTTAAAGGCCACCCTCTCATGTCATTGAACAACCCGTGAGCGCCAACTGTATACCCAGTGAGAGACCCACAGGTTCGTAAAGAGACGGCGATTCCAGCACCCGTCAATCCACCTCGCTGTCTTATTCAGAGTACCTCATGCTGCAGCCGGAGCCGAACTCGGGGACACATGAGTTCTTCGGTCTTTGCTCTGCGAGTTGGATAGCTAAGTAGTAGTTTTGTTGGGGGTGGGGGCTTGGGTTTCTTTTTTTTTGTGGTTGTTTGGCAGATGCCTAGGTTAGCAATTCTGAAGCCAATCAATGTGTGTGTGATCAGGGCGAGAGCGTACGCAACTGTGTTGTAGAAAGGAAGAGCTAGGTTGGGCTGACTGAGACAGCGGGGTCGAGGTACAGAAAGAGGGAAGGCTAGATGAATCCCACAGTGCTGGATTGGAAGTGGAGGTATTAAGCAGATGGGTGGAGAGGTAGGTGGGCAGACAGGTGAGTGGGTCACACAGACAGACAGACAGACAGACAGACGGTGTTGTTACATCTACCACCAAACGCCGATCATAGAAACGCCATATGACAGAGAAGAACAGCCCCATAAAGTTGTCTAGGCCGTAATCTCTATGGGGACAAATTGCCAAGATCTACTCGGTGGACTTGAACTGACCGCTTCTTGGTCAGCAGCCAGGCAGGTAATCCCTGTGTCCCTGGGACTCCTTTAGGCTGATGGATAGATAGATAAATCCATACCTACAGACGGTCATAAACTGTACGGTATTTACGTATTGTCTGGGGCCCTGGTGGTGCAGTGGGTTAAGTGTTTGGCTGCTCAGTGGTTCCAATGCACCGGGCGCTCCTTAGAAACTCCGCGGGGCAGCTCCTCTCTGCCGTATCAGGTTGCTGTGCATCAGAATCTGCTTGATGGTGATAGGTTTGGCTTTGCTTTTATATCTTATCAACTAAAATAGGGTGACAGCTGGGCTGCTGACTCAGAGGTCAGTGGTTTGGTGCCATGAGCAGCTCCACGGGAGAAAGATGGGGCAGTCTGTTGCCATGGAGACTTAGCGGCTTGGAAACCCTATGGGGTCACTAGGGGTCAGAATCCACTCAACAAGAGCAGGTATTACAATCCATCTACAATCTGTCTACCCTGATATCTATTGTTTAGCAATCTGCCAAACCAACGCTATTGCCACTGGGTCACTTTCAACCCACAGCCACCTGGTAAGACAGAGACAACTGCCCCATAGGGTGTCCTCATTGGAATCCCTACAGAAACGGACGGCCCCGTGTTTCTGCCAGGAAGAGGCTGCTGGGTTCAAACCACTGAACGGTCAGTTAGCAGCTGAGCACTTGAACTCTTGCACCACCAAGATTCCTATCTGTGCATTAATAAATACCTATAACATTTGCGCGATGTTATTTCAGGGTGACTACATTGCATTCCGTCAGGGAGGGTGAGCACCTTGCATTATATAACATTACAGTACCCACAGGAAGTCTCTGACTTACAGTGAGGGTTCTGTACTAACAACCCCACTGTTTGTGGTGTAGGTAGAATACCTCTCTTCTTGTTTTCCTCCTTCATCATTGCCTTTTATTATCAGCATCTTTGTAATGCTGGTATGGTTTTGAAGAGTAAGTCGTAAAACTGAGTACCAGTGAAAGTCTGAGAGGAATAACATCCACAAATTACGTGCAGCAAAGCATTACTAATGATAAGGTGTGTTTAAAAAAAAAGGACAGTTGTAAGTGTAGTTTGCCACAATTCAGATATAGGTCGGGGACCGCCTGGGCTAATCATATGTGAATAAATGAGTATACACCAAATCTCACCGCCGGCAAGTCAATTCTGACTCACAGCGACCCTACAGGGCAGAGCAGAACTGCCCCACAGAGTTTGCAAGGAGCACCTGGTGGATTTGAACCGCTGACTTTTTGGTGAGCAGACGTCGCACTAACCACTATGCAACCAGGATTTCCATAAGTAAATATAGCAGTACCTAATATGTGTTATAGTATATATAATTCATATCAATATAAGTAAATACAGCAATATCTGGTATTTATTATGACCCAAGCCATGATATTTTCAATTGCGTCATATACACGTGAAAGCTGGACTGTGAACAGAGAAGACAGAAGAGGAATTCATGCCTTTGACTTGTGGAGTTGGAGAAGAATGTTGAACGGCCCACGGACCACCAAAAGAACCAAGAAGTCTGTTCTGGAAGAAGGACCACCAGAGCGCTCCCGGGAAGCAAAGGGGGCGAGACTGCGTCTCACATACTTGGACACGTGGTCGGGAGGGATCAGTCCCTGGAGGACATCATGCTGGGTAGAGCGAAGGGTCAGCGAAAAAGAGGAAGACCCTCGACGAGACGGATGCCCCAGTGGCCACCACAGTGAGCTTAAGCCTAAAAACAGTCTTGGACGCGGCGGAGGATCGGGCTGGGTTTCATTCTGCTGTTCACTGGGTCCGTGTGAGTCAGAACCGACTCTGCGTCACCTGACCACAACAGTGTGTGTTACAGCATGTGTAATTCCTATGAATATTAATGAACGTAGTGACACCGAATATGTATTTTGGATAACCGGGTAGTGCAGTGGTTAGTGCCCTCATCGGCTCATCCAAATGTCGGCGGTTCAAATCCGCCAGGTGCTCCTTGGAAACTCCATGGGGCCATTCTCCTCAGTCTATAGGGTCGCTGTGAGTTGGCACCGACTTGACAGCAGTGGGTTGGGTTGGGTTTGGGGTTACTATGCATTATAGTCTGTATAATATAATTCATAGGGATATCAATGAATACAGAAATACTTCGTATGTATAATAGTACACAGCATACAATTCACAGGAATTTTAGTGAACACAGCGATACCTACTACATAGCACAAAACCAAAAAGCAAACCCAGTGCTGTCAAGTTGATTCTGACTCCCAGCGACCCCGCAGGACAGAGAGGAATTGCTCCACCGAGTTTCCCGGGAGCACCTGGTGGAATTAAAATGCTGACCTTTCTGGGAGCAGACAGAGCCTTTAAACGCCACACCAGCAGCGTTTCCAGTAGTCTATACTGTACTACATAGAAGATAATTCATACAAGTATAAATGAACATAGCAATACCTAGCATGTATCCTAGTATATGTCATATAATTCACATCAGTCGGATTTGACTCGACAGCAGCAGGCTTGTATTTTTTTTAATACAAATGCCAACATAAACGAATGAATTTGGGAAAGTCAGGAAAGCCTTCCCTTGCTGTTGAAGGAGGACGAGCGCGTTAGAAGGAGCCACAGAATTAAAAAAATCACCGTTTGGTGGTCACCCTTGTCCTATCTTTTTTGGGTGAGAATCATCATTGACAGCTAAAACTGGTGGGTAAAAGCAGGAAGGAAGGGGTTGACACGACCCCCAGTAACCCCACCATACTGCCAGTAATGACACAATGCCAAGTATGAATTTCAGTGGGAACTTCGCTGGTGCCGTGGTTAAGAGCTATGTCTGCTAAGCAGAAGGTCAGCGGTTTGAGTCCACTGGGTGGAAAGACACCATCAGAGTCCAGTGACCCAAATGGATGTCCCCAGAGTTGGGACAAAGGGACACCACACAGTCTGGGAATACATCTTCTTTATGTGTCGAGAAACGCCCGTCCTGTCCTTTTTCTTGATATAGAAACAAAACCAAAACAAAGCCAGTGCCATAGAGCTGATTCTGATTCAGAATGACTTTCTAGGATGCAGTAACACTGCCCAGTAGAGTTTCCAAGGAGTGCCTGGCTGACGTGAGCTGCCAGCCTTTCGATTGGCAGACATAGCACTTAACCACCGTGCTGCAGGGTTTCTTAAGAAAAAAAACAAAACAAAAAGCCAAGACTGTCGCGTGCATGGTGCTGTGCAACCTTTTGCTAACAAGAAGTGGGGCTTGAAAACCATCAGTGACTCACTATCAAGACTGCTTTTCATGTTCCCTCTGTATGTGAGTGTGTTAATCCTACACGGCTGTGTGGTGAAGAAGTCTTCATATCAGAGTTAGAGGAATGGTGAGGGCAGTGACCGGAAGTCTTTATACACGGCCCCGGTGGGTGGGAGAAGAGATCCCAGCCTCAGAAACCAGGAGATCCAGGTTCAAGTCCCAGCTCCCTGTTAGTGAGCCCCAAACGGGGCAGACAACTTCGTCAAGGCCTTCTTCACTGCAAAAGGCCCCTCGAGTCCCTCAGGGTCCCTCCGAAACGCAGGCAGTCTGACCACAGGTGAGAGCAAGGCTGGCAGTCTGCGTTTCTGGCTCCCAGGCGATGGTCGTGCCATCTAGATCATCCAGATGACAAGGCCCCTTGCGTAGGAGTCTCCCACAGCTGCTCCCAACAACCACACACTGCAGGGCTTCGGACAGCTAGAATTTATCCTCTCATGGCTCTGAAGACCAGAAGTCTGAGACTTAGGTGTGGGCAGGGCTCTGGCTGCTCTGGAGGTAGAGGGTGTCTCCCAGCTCCCTGCGGCCCTGGGCGTTCCCTGGGCTTGTGGTGATGTCACCCCAATCTCTGCTCTGCTTTCGAGTGGCCTTCCGTCTCCCTTGTGACTGTGACTCCTTTCTGTCTGTTGTAAGGACAACTTTGTAGGACTCAGGGTCCACCTGGCTCCGGAAGGGGCCCTGGCAGCTCCGTGGTTAAGAGCCTAGCTGCTCACTGGGATGTCAGCCATTTGGATTTGCCAGCTGCTCCTTGGGGACCCTAAGGGACACTTGTATGCTCCATGTAGGGTGGCTAAGGGTCGGAGTTGGCTCAGTGGTGTGGCCTGATGAGGGTCCGTGCCCTGGAGCAGTCGGACTGGTGAAACATTCCTCAAGTCAGAAAGAGGAAGAAGGTTTATCAGGAAGCGAGGCGCCACCAGAGACCCAAGCAACACAGGCTGCTCTCCACGGAGTCTCCAAAGACAATTTTTAGAGCAGAGTTTCTGTATCCTTTTGACAAGGATGATTTCATGTTTTTAAGCACCTATAACTCTCAGATAATTGTACATGTCACACAATAAACACACGAAACTCTTCATTAAGACGACAGGTGTGGGGGCCAGACACATTTGCAACAGGCTAAGACAAAAGTTGCATAAAAATTCCTGGGCTAGCAGACAGAACGACCCATACGGGGGGGAGAGACTGCATCAACAAGTGACCAGAGGTATCAGACGGTGCCCGGCCACCGCCCAAGGCCACTGCAGTGAGGGATGCGGTGTAGAGTCCGTGAGGCCACAAGAGAAAAAGAGGGGTGCGTGTCAAGGACTCTACTCAAAGACCCGAAATGCTGGTCTGATGGCCTGGGGGGTCCCCTGGGAACATGGGCCCTAGTCTTGCTGCTGTCCCCGACTGGAAACAAGCACGGAGGTGAACTCTTCGGACAAGAATGGAATGGACTTGGGGACACAGTGGGACCATATGATGGGGTACTTGACGGTTCTGAGCATTTACAGGAGGCTGTCCTACTGGTCTCTTTCTAGATGGAAGGGAAGAGGGTGGGGAGGAGGGGACAGGTGCTTGCTGAGGGGACACTAGAAGTATGGAATGGAAAGGAGGGTGCTGTCACCAGATGGGGAGAGCGGAGGGAGCTGCAGAGAGCTGGGCGTGCAAAACTGACCTCGATTGTACACTTTCACTTAATCACACTATAAAAAAAAATTCCTGTACTAGTGGAACTGGCCTGCCAAGTCTGCTCCGGCTGAAATAAGAAACAAGAAAGAAAGTTGTAGACACAGAAAATGCCACCAGCCTTCCTAGCTGCTGTCTCCCAGGCTGAGGGCCATTCCTCGGGAGAGCAAAGGAGAGGAGGGAGACCAAGGTCACAGGTGCCAAGGCAGAATCCCTTTGCAAAGAGAGCAGTGCACCTGGCAAAACAAAAAAAAACCACTTCTAGATGATTTAATCATTATGGCGTTAGTTATGTCAAGCTCTCAGTTACCCAGTTTGAAAAGGAGAAAATGTATTGCAAAGGTGACAGCAGCAGCCGATGCTTTTGGTCCACTCCAGGACGACCCCTTCCCACCTCAAGACCCTGCCCTAAAGCCTGTCTGTAAGCACACCCTTTTTCCAAGTAACTCTGTGTTCACAGGTCCTGGGGATCAAGACACGGGCGTGCATTTTCAGGGTGGAGGGGACCGTTTGAGCCCCTCCAGGGTGCACCCCTTTTGTCCCCTGCTTCTCATCCGCCCCACAGAACCTTCAAGGAAGAGGCCTAAACAGTATCGTCTTCACAGAGCACTCAGAACAGGGCGTCCACCATGGCAAAGTCTCTCTTTGCTCCCCTGTCTTTCTTACCGGGTCCTGTCCCCACCGACACTGCTTTCCTTAAAAACAAGACTGGTCTGTGGGCTGAAAAGGTGATGGAATGCTTTCAAGAGGCACAAACTGGTGTCTGGTAACACAGACATGCCGTGTATCTCAAGCTGATCAGTAGGTCTGTTGCTGCATCTGTTGAAAATCATCCACACGGAGATGCAAAACAGAGATAAAACATGTGCGTTTCACAGTGTGTCCCCAAAGCTAATTTTACAAATGACATTTCTGTGGGGACTTTTTGCAAGGATGGGATGGTGTCCCCCCCAAAATTGCGTGTCGACTTTCCCAGTATTGAGAGATGCTCCGGTGTGCCATAAACTGTGCCTCGGGAGGTTAATCTGGGATGATGGGTGGCAGTTGTGTTGGTGGGCAGGACTCAGGGTGTCAGACGCCTCGTGCCTTGAGGTGGTCTCCTGAGACCTACAGGAAAGGAGACCACAAAGAAACAAGGGTACCTTCTAACACCAGAAAACAGTGCTAGGAGCAGAAGGCATCCTGCTCCCCACTTCTCACAGATGCTTCCAGTCTCGGGAACAGCTGGTCAGGACATGAACTTGGAGCCTCGTGGTTATGAGGCAGGTTTGTGGGTGGGCGAACATGACTAAATGACCTTCCCCTGGTCAAAGGCATCCACTTGGTGGTATTTTCAGCGACAGCAGCACCTGATGACTTAGACAGCGGTGGAGTCACACGGTGGGGACGACGCCTCACAAAGACCCCTCATGGAGGGCGTTCTGAGCAGTCTTTCAGTTTAGGAACTCACAGGAAACTCACGTGGGGCCGAATTCTGCCATGAGGACACCACCGTCACCACTAAACACGTCACCACCCATCCCAACTCACGGTGACCCCGTGTAGCACGAACTAGAGTTTCCCCGTCAGGATTTCTTGGGTGTGATCTTCACGTCATCAGATTGGCACACGGTCCTCTGGGGGGAAGGGGTCCCTGGGTAAGTTCAAGCTGCCAGTCTTTTGAAGGTCAGCTGAGTGTTTAGTGATGGTACCACCCAAGCCAAACCCTCTACCATCCGGTCCGTGCTGATGCTTTAGTTGAAGGTTAGAGTTAAGGAAGGAGTTTAAACAACCTTTGAGTGTCTGAGAAGGAGGTGTGAAACTCTGCTACCTGCCCACGGTGTATAGGACACTTCTGCTGTGTGCTGGGCATCACTGACCATGAAGGTGAACACAAAACAGACACAGCTGAACTTGACCCGGCTCTTTCTGGAACACACAGGAAAATCTCAAAGAGGGAGGTCGTTAGACCAACAGGAAAACCCCGAGATTCAGAAGAGGAACTTGGGTTCCTTCCTTCTAACAAACACCTTCCGGGCTCTGCACAGAGGAGGCGACAAAGGGCCTGTCCCCTTGAAAGCGTCATTCCCTCAGCGGTCCAGGCCTCCCAAGCGGAAAATGTCTGATTGATGAGAGCTGACACCCCCGTTTTCCAGCCCCAAAGTGAGGTGTCCTGCAGGTGAAGAACTCCCACGAGCCGTGGGTCGGCAGCAGAAATGGGTGACACGTCCTCTCTGAGGCCGTCACAGAGAAAGGTCATTCGGGGCTTGTCAGCATGCAGCTTGTGTGCTGACGGGTCACGACGGACGTAGGTGTTCCTGCTGAGTCATGGGCAGTCATGGGCTCTGGGGGAGGCGTCCAGTTGGGGCCCCCAGCCTCAGCATTTGGGTGGTCAGCCCTCTGAGAGCGGGGGGTGGGGGGAAGGGTGGGAGGCTTTGCACAGCTCCCACCTCACACGCTGTTGGGGAAATGCCTGCGCTGAGATAGAAAGACACAGAAAAGCCTGAGGACGGCAGGAAGCAGGGAGACAGACGGCCCTGTGCGCCCTCAGCCGGGCCAGATGGGCGGGCACGCCACTGAAACACCCAGAAATCTCTCTGACGGCACAGCACAGCACCCTCTTAGTTTGTTTGTGTTTTTTAATGTAGGGAAGGTCATTCATCACAATAATTTGCTGTGGGAAGTGTGGGCATCCCTGCGGGGGCTGGCCAGCACACACTCATAGACAGTTTAGGGGCAGGTCTGTGAGGGGCGGCCTGAGCGAGTGGACAGCTGGGGGACCACAGATGTGCGGCCGAGATTCCACTGTGGCTGTCACCGGCTGCCTTTGAGTCTGTGCCAACTCGCTGTGACTCTGCACCACGAAACAAAAGCGCCTAGATGTGCACCGCCCCCACGGCCAGCTGTGATGTGACCAAACCAGGGTTTCTACCGGCTGACTTTTTGGAAGCAGATTGCCAGGACTTTCTTCCTAATCTCTCTTAGATTAGAAGCTCTCCTAAAACCTGTTCAGTATCCCAGCAACGTATGAGCCTCCAGTGACAGGCGGGAGGTGGCCCTGGCCGGGCGTCAGAGTTGGTCCTCTCACTGCAGAGGCGAGCATCCTACCACCCCAACACTACTCTGCCTATACGGCTTAGGTGACTTCATTTAAAATCCCACGCTGCTCCACACCGGCTGGGTCTGCCACACTTAAAGCAGCCTTTGCAGTCCTGAACACAGCAGGGGCCCACGGACTTCATCAGAAATGAAAAACATTCTTTGCATATCATCTGTTTCATCTGCCCTGCAGGGGGGAGCAGGGAATTCAGGGAAACGCTGAAGTCACCAAGCAGTGGCCTTCAAGTCAACTCCGACCCCTGACGACCCCGTGTGTGTTGGATTAGAACAGAGCTTCTCCGAGATTTCAGTGGCTGATTTGGGGGAACAGATGGCCACACCTTCCTTCCAGTGCACCTTGGGGTGGCCTTGAACTGTTAGCCTCTCAGTTAGAGGTGGAGTGCCTTAGCCATCTGCACCAAGCAGGCACTCCCAGGCTAACACACCGCCCTCCTTCCAGGCGCTTCTGGAGAAGAAGCTGACCTTCTAGTTGGCCGTCCACCAAGGCCGCCTGCTCGTCCGTCCCCACCCAGCCAGGCTTCCTAGCCCAGTGTGATCTCAGTTTGAGTTCTTCCTATCTAGTACCATGGCGACAGAGATGCCCTGCTGGTGCTGAGGTGAGGAGCTCGGAGGCTGACCCCCGAGAGGTCGGCAGTTCAAACCCAGCAGCTGCTCCTTGGAAACCCTGTTGGGCCTTCCACTGGCCTCTGTACCCACCTCTGCCCCCTCTCTGTCCTCGCTCTGCCACCTCTGCCCACCTCTGTCCTCCCTCCGTCCCCTCTGTCCTCCCTCCGTCCCCTCTGCCCTGCCTCACTCTGTCTCTGCACTCTCTGTGTCCTCTCGGCCCGCCTCTGCGGTGGCCGTCACTGGTCTCTCTCACCGCCCCCCTTCTGTCTCCTCTCTCTGCTTCTCTACAACTCGTAGCTCTCTCTCGTCTGTCGTCTCTAGCCCCCTCTGTCCTCTCCCTCCTTCTCTAAGGCTTCTGTCCTTGCCTGGGACTCAGAACCCACTTCACGGTAGCAGGTTTCGTGTTTGGGCTGTCACTGAAATGCCACCCGTCAGTGGCCTCAACCAAGAGAAGCCGAGGTGCTCTCCGACGAGGAGGTGCACACTCTGAGCTCAGGGTGCCGCTCTGTTAGGAGAAAGCTGCCTGTCGGCTCAAAGAGCGAGCCTGGTGTTGTCCAGGTTCTGTTCCGCAGTTTGTGGGTGATCTCCACGGGCATCTGTCTACCCACCACGTTCTGCCGTTTCATATCTAAAAAGAGGTTGTCTTAAGACACACCTTACATTGATATTACTTCATTAACGTAACACAGGAAACCCATTCCCAAAGGAGATTATAGCCACAGATACAACAGTCAGGGATGACAACACTTCTTTTGGGGGGACACAATTCAGTCCACATCAGGGCTGTAAAAGAAAACGCTTTCTCCCTAAGTCTTGGGTACACTTGCAGATCTGATGGTCAGAACAGTCTCAGGCTACGGTCGTCCCTTCTCTGACTTTGATGGTTCATTCTCCATACCCTTTCTGAAGAAAGTCTCTCCCTTCCCGAGTCCGGATGTGGTTTCTGGCCCGGTGGCGCTGTGGTTAAGAGGCACAGGCACAAACTAAAAAGAGTGAGATTCAGATCCAGCAGCCACTCCCTGGAAACCCGACGCGGCAGTCCTGCTCCGTCCTATGGGGTTGCTATGAGTCAGAACAGCCTTGAGAGCCAGTGGGTCATCGTCCCCTCAGACACAAGGTGCCCTGGTGGCACCGTGGTCACGAGCACAGTTACTGAGTGCAAAGTCAGCAGTGCCAGCGCCCCAGCAGCTCTTATTTACAAACACCTGGTGATCTGCTCCTGGGAAGCGGACAGCCTGGGAAACCCCAGGGGACAGCTCTACTCTGTCACACAGGGGTGCTGTGAGCCAGGACAGACACTGCCCAACAGCAACAGGCTAGCAGAGGAGGCCATGAGCATTGCAGAGAGTTCAGCGCTTGGCCGCTAACTGGATGGTGGACAGTTCAAACCCACCGAGCAGCTCCACTGGAGAAAGATGTGGCCATCTGGGCCTGTACAGACGGCAGCCTCGGACACCCTATGGGGACCGTTGTGCTCTGGTCACAGGAGGTCTCAGTGAATCAGAACAGTGTGGACAGCACCCAACAACAGCTATCTCAAACACAAGGTGTCTCTCCTCCACTCCCTCCACTCCAGACCCAGCTATTGGTTCTATTTAAAGACGAACCCCTGGTTTTGCCGTGGTTAGGGCTACAGCTGCTAGCCAAAAGGTCGGATGTTCAGATCCACCAGCTGCTCCCTGGAAATCGTCTGGGGAAGCTCTCCTCTGTCCTGTAGGGCCACTAGGAGTTGGAACGGACTCAACGGCAATGAGCTGGGTTTTCTGGCTTGTGCCAAGAGGCACCATCCAGTGATGTTCCATTGAGATAAATTTACAGTGGGGATGCTGGTCAGAGCCTCGGTGCCTTCCTTAAGTCCTCGCGGGTCCCTGTTCACTTGGAATGACTTTCTACCAGTCTTCACAGCTCTACACATCTCAGGTAAAAGACAATGAGTTGAAAGAAAAGAAATGCAAACAAACCACAAAAGTTTTCATAAAGGAAGCAACCTTAAGCATCTTCTAAGAAGTTTCTAGAAGGACGGAGCATGTTTGGCTGGATGACAGGGAGCCAGATTTGGAATGCAAATTAACAGACTTTATACCCACTTTTGTCTGTGTCTGTGCTTGGGGCGGGCCAGAATCTGCCCACGCCCCACCTTCCCCAAATGCATTCCAAGTTCAAGTGCATTAAAAGAGGAAGGAAAGGGTCTCAAGATGCGGCCCCACTGTTCTGCAGAGACTGGGGAAACCCCAAGACTATAGCACCTCAACATCTTTTTAGATTGGTAGTGAAGTCACCACTGAGGTTCACCCTTCAGCCAAAGGTAAGATAGACCCATGAGGCAATGCAGCAGTAAAGGGGCACCCCAGTCCAGGGGCCAGGACAAGAAGACAGGCGGGGGCAGGGAGAGCCAGTCACAGGGAAGCCACGGTCAAAAGGGGGAGATTGTTGACATGCCATGGGCTTCTTTGCCAATGTCGGAAAACAGTACATATATTAATTGCTTAATGAGAAACAAGTGTGCTCTGTACCTTCAACTAAAGTACAGTAAGAAGAAAAAAGTCTTTTAATAAAATAAAAAACAATGAAAAAGACCAGGCTCGCTGGTCTGACAGAGACTTGAGAAAACCCAATAGCACGTGAGAGGACAGGAAAGCTGCTCATAGGGAACCCAAGGTCTAGAGAGTGTTGGCAGGTTGTGGGACTGGCCACCAACATCACTAATCAGTAACTGTTAATTGTTTCATGAGAAGCAAGTTTGCTCTGTAAACCTTTATCTAAACTACAATTTTTAAGAATTAGAAATAAAAAAATATTTGTAACATGAGCACAGTATGGTGATGATTTTTGAGTCTGCAGAAACAACACCATGAGACAGGTAGGAATTGTGATCAGCCTGAACAGACGTGCGGCCCCTCGGAGCCCAGGGGGACGTGCGGTTCAGTCAGGTGCCTGCCTGGGGTCTCGGTGGTGGCACTGATTATTTCCCGGGTGCCACCAAAGCCTGTTGTGTTAGCCCCTCAACTCTGCCTGAGGGCTCATTACTGTGTGGCCTCACCCCCAGAACACAGAAACCGATTTAAACAAAAACCGTCCCCCTCGTTGAAGGCAGCAGGATGGGAATGATAACCCCCTGACCCCAGAATCTCAGCAGACCAGGATCACTTTCTTACTCACTTCACATCTAATCCTGCGTTCCAGCAAATTCTGTTTTCAAACCATTTCCAACAGGTTTACCTGATGCCACTAAGTGTCCCCATGAACATGAGAGCTGGACTCTACAAGGACTTTGGTGGCCGACTTTTCCAAGGTAGACCAGCAGGCCTTTCTTCTGTGGCTTCTCTGGGTAGACCTGAACCTCCCACCCTGTGGGGAGCAGGGTGACTTGTTAACTGCACCACCCAGGGACCCCAGAAATAGGTTGAGATGATCAGAAGTCACATACAGAGACACAGAAATTCTAGCATGTCTGCTGTTAACTTCTATGGAAAAAAAAGCACAGCTGACAAACAGATTAAGGGAGAGAAAGAAATAAACAGACAAAAGAGCAGAAAACTAGGTGTATTAAAACAAAGAATACAGCCCAGCTCCCATTACTGAAGATTATGATCAAAGATTTTACGGATAAATTGTCATCAAAAGGGGGGAAATGCAGAACAGAATTCCCAATTTTCATAGAATCCAGACTTCCACAGCCATAAAGGCTGCAAGAAACCCCCAAAACTGTTGTTCTAAGATCTTCTTTAAACCTTAAACCAAAAATATCCATGAAGTCATCCTTAAACCAAACAATTACATGGCTTAACTTGTAAAGAACGTCTTTCTTGAGCTTCAAGTTTTTTTAAGCTCTACCTGGAATCAAATCTGCAACAGAAACTCTAACAGTTAGAGAGAAACCTCAGAGGCAGTGAGTTTCTTTTCACAGGGTGAAGGGTGAAAATGGTGTACAAAAAAACCACCAAACCTGGTGCCCTCGGGTCGATTCTGACCCATAGCCGACCTGTAGATCAGAGTAAAACTGCCCCATAGAGTTTCGAAGCAGCACCTCATGGATTTGAACTGCTGGCCTCTTAGTGAGCAGACGGAGCACTAACCACTGCACCATCAGGGTTTCCAACTGAATGGAGGTACACTGTGAATGTATCCTCAATAATCAAACCAAACCCACTGCCGCTGAATGGATTCCAACTCACAGCAACCCCATGGGACAGAGTAGACCTGCCCCATAGAGTTTCCAAGGAGCGCCTGGGGGATTTGAACGGCCGACCTTCCAGTGAGCAGACACAGCAGCTAATCACTGGGCCACTGGGGTTTCCTTCTCAGCACCAACCAAAATAAATCAAACGATTTGGGGTTTTTAAAAAATAGGATATTCGGCAGACAGGATGCACACCCCCTTGGGTGACAGCTTACCGAGTTCTGGTTCCTGCAGGGCCACCAGCTGTCCCACCAGAAGCAGGACAGCCGCCACCTGGGGCGGGAGGGACAGCCGCATGGTGAGGCAGGAGCCGGCAGGTCCTCGGAGTTCGAGAGCGCCCGGGGGGGGGTTCAGGAGCACCGTGCCCAGGCGGCCGCATTTTAAACGGAGGAGAGCCCAGCTGGGGAAGTGAGCACAGGAAGCGCGGACTCGTGTTTGAGTTCTGAAAGGGCGTTTGTAGCTGGCTCACCCACCTGCGATCTGCGTCTGCTCGGTGATCTCCCCGAGATAGCTTATCAGGAGCTGACTTTCCTCAGCCAGCCCCAGGTTCTCGCAGATCTCAGATAAGAGGCAGGATGGAGATGTCTTCTGAGGACGCATGAGGCAGAGTGCTGGGGGGTGGGGACCCCGACCTCCACGATCTCACCAAAGCCTCCCGAGAGATGGGTATGGCTGTGCACCCCGCTAACACCCGGCGTGGCCTCGTCACTAACAGCCAGAGCCGGGACGGGGACCCACACACGAGAGACCTGGCTGCGGGCTCCCACACAGGAGACAGGCTGGGACACACCAGGGGGCAGCTCTACCCTGTCCCAGGGGGTAGCTAACCAAACCTGCTGCTGTTGGCTTGACCCCAACTCATAGCGGGGCCCTACAGGACAGAGCGGAACTGCCCCACAGAGTTTCCAAGGAGCGCCTGGCTGATTTGAACTGCCGACCTTCGGCGGAGCAGAAGTGGCACTAACCACTGTACCACCAGGGTTTCCTCGGCATCCGACGAGCTCGGAATCAACTGGAGAGCACTCAACCACAGTCTCTGTATTTTTAATTTTATTGAGCTGTAGGCGAAAGTTGGCCAGTCCCGTTAGTTTCTCCTTCAAACGCTTATGTGCACACTGACCTGTGACGTGCGTGGGCCCTGTACGGCGTGACAGCACACTCCCCCTTTCCACCCCGGGTCCCCCGGGTCCCTTCATCCAGTTCCTGTCCCTCCCTGCCTCCTTGTCCTGCTTTGGGACAGGAGCTGCCTGTTTGCTCTAGGCTGTTTGGTTGAACTTGAGGAATCCACCTTCCTCACTTGGGTTATCGGGGAGTCCCAGTGGAGCGTCTGTTAAGCACTCAGATGCACACTGAAAGAACAGGGATTCAAACTCGCTCCCCTCAGAAGAAAAGACCTGGCCACCTGCCCCCGTAAAGATGACAGCTAGGACACTTTATGGGGCAGGCTCTCCCCTGTCACACGGGGTCACAATCGAGTCAACAGCACCCAACAGCAGTAGAACACCTTCAGTGGGAGCCCCGGGGTGATACACACACACTGAACGGCTAACGGAAAAGCTGGAAGACCCCAGTTCACCCAGAAGTGACTCGGAAGAAAGCCTTGGCCACCTACCGTCCCAAAATCAGCAACCAGTGGTCCATGGCGCCCGCTTCTGCTAGGACAGAAGGGATGTCATCGGCTGACGCCCACTCAAAGCAATTTGTTTTTAAATGCCTTAAACTGGACAGACTGGTGTCTCAGTGGTTGCACCCTCACCCTCCGTGCAGGAGGCCCAGGTTCGACTCCCGGCGGGGATCCCTCGGGTGAACGCACCCCCCTCATCTGTCCGTGGAGGTTCGTGTGTGGCTGGGAGGGTCAACAGGCCTTGGCTCAGATCCCAGACTAAGGGAGACCAGGAGGAGAGGCCTGGCCGTCCATTTCCAAACCCAACCAAAGTCAACGCTGTGGGTCCCAACAGCTCAACCAACTGCCGACGTTGGGGAGGGAGCGAGACTGGGTGTGCTTTGTTCCTGATGTGTGGGGTCTCCGTGAGTCACGGCTGGCCTGTGGGAGCTGTAGGGGTGCCTCCCAGCAGAGCCTCACGCCCGGCCACTCTGCCGACCAACAGGGGATGTCCCCAAGCTGTGCGATCCGTCACCAGCCTGACACTCCGATCTCAGAACCACAGAGCTGCTCAGGAAGCGTCCTCATTGCTGGGTGCTGTAGGGTCTGTTTTCAACACAGAGGGACCCCGTGGGACAGAGCAGGGCAGCCCCGAGGGGCTTTCTTGGGGGGGTCTTTAGAGAAGCAGAGCCCCAGGGCTTTCTCCCACCCCAGGGTGAGGTCCAGTGCCAACCTTTCAGGTAGCAGCCGTGCGCTTAATTAACCCTGCTTCAGGGGTGCATCCCAGAAACGGACCCTGTTCTTGTCCTGTCACTTCTGGCTGCTAAAGCAGAGGGTCCTGCCTGGGAACTCAGCCGCCCTGGTGTTCTGAGGCTGCCGGGAGCCAGAGAAAGCCCACCCGGAGGGCCGGCAGTTCCAATCCACCAGGCGCTCCTTGGAAACTCTGTGGGGCAGTTCTCCTCTGTCCTGTAGGGTCGTTGGAAGTGCACAACTGCCCTGGGTTTCTGGTTTAGAAGCCGCAGGCCAGGAGGATTGGATCTGTCAGGGTGACACAGTCTGGGGACACTCAGGGTCCACACACAGGATCATTTTCCAGGACGCGTTGGTGTGCAGGCTTGGGAGCTGGAAGACGGCGCTGGACTCTGAGTGGGTAACTTTACGGCCTGTCACACTCGCCAGGACTGCTTCGTGAGTGGTGCCCGGTGACTCGGTTTCTGGTACAAGATAGGACAGAGTTTCTCCACCTCAGCACTGTGGACACTTGGGGCTGCGTCACTCTCTGTGATGGGGACAGCCTGAGTGCCAGAGGGTGTCAAGCAGCATCTCTTGTCTCCAGTCACTGGACACCAGGGACACGCTTTCACCTCAGCTGTGACGGCCAAAAATGTCTCCAGGCATGGCCAAGTGTCCCTGGGGGACAGAATCACCTCTGGTTGACAAACACTGACATGGACAGACAGATAGCTAGATGACAGACAGGCAGACAGGTAAGCGGATGGGTGGATGGATGGGCGTGGGTGGATAGATGGATGGATGTGTGGGTGGGTGTGTGGGTGGGAGGGTGGATGGATGGATGGATGGATGGGTGGATGGGTGGATGGGTGGATGGGTGGGTGGGTGGGTGGGTGGATGGATGGGTGGGTGGGTGGGTGGGTGGGTGGGTGGATGGGTGGATGGATGGGTGGGTGGATGGATGGGTGGGTGGGTGGGTGGGTGGATGGGTGGGTGGGTGGGTGGATGGGTGGATGGGTTGGGTGGATGGGTGGCTGGGTGGCTGGGTGGCTGGGTGGATGGATGGGTGGGTAGGTGGGTGGGTGGGTGGATGGGTGGGTGGGTGGATGGATGACAGGATGAGTGGATGGATGGTTGGATGGGCGGGTGGGTGGGTGGGCGGGAGGGTGGATGGGTAAGTCAGTGGATGGGTGGGCGGGTGGAGTTATGGAGGGAAAAGAGAGGATGAGATAGGTAGGTAGACAGTCAGTGGTACTGCGACCCAGGGTTTCTCAGCCTCAGCACTGTGGACACAAGGGCTGAGTTACCCCCTGTGGTGGGTCCATCCTGTGCACTGTGGGGTGTGAGCAGCACCACCGGTCCCCACACCCCAGCTGGTCTCTGTGGTGGGATATCCTGTGCGTTGTAGAAGGTGAGCAGCATCCCTGGTCTCCACTCTCTCAGCATTCTCTGTGGTGGGGGTGTCCTGTGCACTGTGGGGTGTGAGCAGCTCCTCTGGTCCCCACCCACCGGATGCTTCTCTGGTCTCTCCACCTCAGCTGTGACAAACACAAGTGCCAACAGACACGGTCAAGTGTCCCTTGTGGGTGGGGGACACAGTCATCCCTCCCCCTCCCCATGGGGACACACTGTTCTGGGGACACTTGGGCTTCCCGTTCCTCTTCCCCTTTCCCCTTTCAGGGAGTGTCTTTCCAGGCATTTCAGTTCTAAAGAAAGGAAGCAGGGAAGAACTGGAGGTGGTGAGAGAAGTCCTAGAGGCCAGGGTGAGCTCCAGAGGCCTTCCACCCACGACACCGGCTCTTCTGGAATGTGAAAACTGTTTCGTCCGGCGACATTAGTATTTCTTGGAAGCAGAAACACTGCAGTTCCCCAAAACAGATGAAACCACTTCTCAGGTTGGTAAAATTAAAGAGAACATCAACTCCAAAGGGTCGGAGGATGGGTCTGGACATGGGGGACACGCCACGCCCCTCCTCTTCCTCGCAGGAAGTGTGGTGTCCCCTTCACACGTCCTTGTGCGGGGTCAGAGAGGCTCCCCTCTGTTTCATTACCCCGTAAAGCAAAGATCAAGGGTGCAAACCAGGGCTCTGAGAAGGACCCCCGGGGACTCACAACACACTCCCTGTCGCCGGGCCTTCCTGGGAAGTGCTAAATCCCACTGTTGCTGTCAGGGCCGCAACGGGGTGAGACCCTGACTGTCCCTCCAGTCCCTGGTGGCGGCCACTGTGTTTCCTGAGTGCCTCCCACCCTAGGGCACCCAGCTTCCAGTGCTGAACAGAACAGCACTCTGTTGCGCCCAGAGGGTTTTTGCGGGCTGCTCTGCAGAAGGACAGGGCGAGACCTTGCTCTTCACTTAGTCACTGTCGTGGGTCAAGTTGTAGCGACTGCAGACGTCTTTACCCAACTTCAGGAGGCAGAACCCCCCCCAGCTGTGTTAAGCAAAGCAGCTATTGCTGAGATCCCGTAACTGGTCAGATTCCGAGTCACCTGGTTCAGTTCTGCTGATCATGCCTGTGAATCCAGTCTCCTGATGGGCGGCTAGGCCGGGCACCGCTCGCCAAAGCACGTAACCTTCTCGGCAGCAAAGATTTATCACGGAATGTTTTCTTAAGACAAAGAATGCTCCAAAGGGGAATGTGTAGAGAAAATGTGAGTGAAGATTTTGGGGGTTCCCTCTTATCGGCAGAGGCAGGGAGTGATGTCGTAGACAGGTGGGAAGGCGGTGACGTGGTTGCTGGTTCCAGGTTTGAGGCTCCATGTCATCATCTCCCAACAGCCAGGAGCAATCCTTAGGTTTGTGTCGCAAATACCAGGAAGAACTGTTGGTGTGTGTGAGGGATCAGGATTCCTCGCTAAGCTCGTCACTGAGAAATTTATGTCACATCTGCAGAGTCCCTTTTGCTGTCTCAGGCCACCTCTCAACGGTTCCCGGAATTAGAACACAGGCACCTTTGTTGTCGGGGTGGTGGGGGGCTGCTGTCAAGCTACCCCTCTCCCTTGGCAAGGCCACGCACCTGGTCCCAAGCGCTGCCCGGTCCTACTGCAGCCCCGTAACAGTTGTGGGCTGGACCACTGTGCTGCAGAGGGTTTTCACGGGCTGATTTGGGGAAGCAGATTGCCAGGCCTTTCTCCCTGGTCCCTCACAGTCTGGGCACTCCATGGACCCCTGTCCAGCATCCCAGCCACACCCCAGCTCCGCAGACAGACGGGGGTGGGCTGTGTACAAGGTTCCCTGGCCAGGAATCAGACCTCAGTCTCCCCCATGTGGAAGGGCAGAATTCTGCCCCGAACCCCCACTGCCGTGCCACACTCTTAGGATCCTTAAGCTCTGGAGCCCCCCCCTTGAACGGGGGTATGACAGGAGCATTAGGGACAGAGTGGTCTCTGCCAGGCCCTTTCCTTCCTGCAGACCCCAGAGTGGAGACTGACTCTGGATGAGTTCTGAATCCAGGCCTGTTTCCCACGGAGACGACACGTCCCCATCTGCTACACTGCTTCCTCTTCTGTTCTTCTGCAAAGACACACACCAGGATTGTGTTGTCTGTGTTTCACCATGTCGGGCACACAGGGTAATTCAGCAAACAAGGGAGAGATGAGACAGGGAGGGAAAGAGGGAGGGAAGAGGGAGAGAAGGGCAGACGGGACGTGGGGGAGGAAGGAAGGAAGGCAGGAGAGGGCTGCCGCCTTAGCTACCTGTTGGAGTGTAAAGCGAAGAGTTGAACTGCTTCTCTTAGAGGACTATGGGTCTCAATTCTTCTCTGCACAGCAGCGACTGTTTATCACTGACGAAGGTACCACCCCAGAATTGAGCGGCCTCCTCATTCCGAGGCTGCACTGGACTAGACAGGGAAGGTCCTCTGCTCCACACGACGTGGGTTGGAGCTGCTGGTCACCTGGAATGTTCTAGAAGGTTCACTCCTGAACACTGGCGCTTCCCGGTTGGACACCCTGCTGAGAATGTGCCTTTGTCCAGAATCTGCAGTGTAACAAGATGCCCCAAACCCCCCACAGTGGAGTCCTTCTGGCTCATAGCAACAGAGCGGGATTGCTCCATAGAGTTTCCAGGGAGTGCCTGGTACGCTGGGACTGCTGACCGTTTGGTGAGTGGACGCAGGACTTCACCACTCAGATTCCCCAGATGACTCTTAGGCCAGAACCTACATTGTAACAAGGATCCCAGCTAACTCTCGTGTAGAACTGGTTGAAGGGCAAATTCCCAGCCGGCGTTTGAACCGGGATGAGCTGGAAGGGAGCCCCTTCCCAGACCTGAGCCCCATGTGTGTCAGAAGCTCTTTGGGGCCGACCTGCTGGCCCCCTGGGGGCTTCCTTGAGTGGTAAGTTGTAAAACGCTTGCTGTATTTGTCTCCTGGGGCCCCTAGAAACAGACCACCACCCAGTGATGTATTCTCTCACCGCTGCAGAACCCGGAAGTCCAGAGTTGAGGTGTCAAGTCTGTTGCTCCCCTCCGCGGCTCTGCAGGAAGCCAGCCCCAGGGGTCTCTCCGGGATTCTGCCAGCGGCCAGGGGTCCCTGACCTGCCGTGACCAGAAGCTGGGTCATCAGCTGGAATCCCCTCTGTCTCCTTGTTTCTGTGTGCCTTCTCCTGTTTTACAGGAATTAGGACTCACTTAATCTGGTCTGACCTTCTGATGTCATCTGGTCATATTTTCAGACCTTCATTCTGAACACGAATGTGTTTGCAGGTACCAAGGGGATGACCTCCAGGTGGCTTCAAGGGCGATGCTGTCGTGCCCCTGGGAGCTGGGCCAGCAGTCAGCAGGGAGCGTTAAGGGAGCTGTCGGCCATCTGGAGCCTTGGCGGAGCAGAATGTTCTGGAAGGCCTGCTCACACTGCGAAGAACATTCTAGAAGGCCCACTGAGACACCCACCACCCCCACCGTGTTCTAGTGGCTGACGTGCAGCTCAAGACTCACATCCAGGAGCAACGTCATGTGACCCAGGAACAACGCCACCACCCTCCTCCTTTGCCAGTGTGTAAAAGAAACCCCCAAAATCTGGGCAGCGTCTTTCCTCTCCTCTCAGAGACTGGCCTATTCCAGCTTTAGAGCATTGTTCCCCTTAAGAAAGCTTTCCTTCCTAAAGCTTTGCTGCCGAGAAGGTTGTGTGCTTTGGGGCAGGGGAGCCCAGCTAACCGACCACCAGGAGCCCGGACTTCCAGCCTGATCCCCGGAATCCGAACCAGGTCACCCTGGATGCGATCTGTTACAGGACCTCGATGACGGGAGCCGCCTCTGGCGTTGTGGTTTTTCTGAGGCGCCATCGAGTTGGTTCTGACTCCGGTGACCTGATGTGCAGCAGAATGAAGCACTGCCCGGCCCGGGTCACCCCCAACACCACTGTCGCCCGCCGTAGTCCATGTCAGTCCACCGCGTGGACGGGCTTCCTCCCCTCTGCTGACCCCGTACAAATGGTAACCAAACCCCAACCCATTGCTGTTGAGCCAATTTGGACTCACAGCAACCCCGGAGGACAGAGGAGATCGGCCCCGTAGAGTTTCTGAGGAACCCCTGGGGGGTTTGAACTGCCGACCTCCCGGTGAGCAGACGTTCCACTAACCGCTTCACCACCGGGCTTTCCAGGACCCCGTAGGAGAGAGCGGGGCTGACCCAGGGGGTTTCCTCAGCGGCCGTCAGTATGAGAGCGGACCTCTGGGTGTCTCTCTTTTTTGCAGCTGCTGGGTGACTTCGAGCCAGGGGCCTGCCTTTGAGCAGCTGGGTGCTTAAGCACTGTGCCACTGAGGCCAAGACTTTGTGTGATTTTCAGGAAAAAAGTTGGGCTCCTGTGCCAGCCTCCAGATAGTAAGCCATGGGAATTGTGTTAGCCACACTCCCAGCCGCCGTGAGGTGTCACACGTCTCCCGATGCCACGCTCCTTCTGCACTTTATTTGGCCAGGACGTGCACGGCACGCTGCCACCGTCAGCGGCCGTCTATGCTGGCGTGAGCTCCATGGTTTGCTGTCTGATTCATGTCCAGCAAAAGCCGTGCGAGCTCACTCTTGGTGGAAGGAGGGAGGCGTTCCACCACAGTGACGTTCCTCTGAGGGAGAGAGGACGGCGTTGCCAGTGACACAAGCCTGTCTCTGCCGAGTCGGCTCTGTGTGTGCCACGGCAGAACTGCGCCCCACGGGGCCTTCTGTGGGTGACTGCCAGGTCTTTCTTCCGAGGCACCTCAGGGTGGGCAGCCACTAAGCGTCGTCACCCTCTGTGCCATCTGGGGACTTCAAGTGACACTGCTGGGGAGTGAATGCGACTCCTAGCAACCAGCCTGTAGGGTGGAGCAGAAGCGTCCCAGAGGGTCCCGGAGGCTCGCTGTCTTCATAGATGCAGACGGTTACGTGTTCCTCCCATGGATGGCGGAACTGCTGTGTTCGAATGACCACAGAACTCTCATGGATTGGATTGCGTCCCCCCCAAAATCTGTGTAGCTAAGTAGTGAGGCCACGATTCCTGCTCTGGTGTAACATTCCTCTGTCCTGTAAATCCTGCCTGCCTCTGTGACATTAATGAGGGAGTATGAGCGGCAGCTGTGTTGGCTGGCAGGACTCAGTGGGCGAGATCGTTTTGTGCCTTGAGGCTATCTCTCCGGATAGAAAGGAAAGAGGCTAGCAGAGAGATTTGGGGCCCTCACACCACCACGAAGTTGAGCCACAAGCATCCTTTGGAAAGTAGCAGGGTCCCTGAACCTCAGAATCTCCCAGTCCAGGGGAAGATTCACAACAAAGAACTTCCCCCAGAGCCCACATAGAAAGTCTTCCCCTGGAACTGATGCCCTGAATTTGGACTTGTAGCTACTGGACTGGGACAGAATCCAGTTTCTCTTTTTAAAGCCACCTACCTGCAGTCTGTTTGCTGGAGCAGCACTATATGACCGAGACAACAGTCCACTCCTATCCAGTTAGTCTGGCTCCGAGCGGCCACACAGGACCGTGCAGGACTGCCCGGAGGGTTTATAAGGCTGCAGATCCTTACAGAGGTGGACTGCATCGCCGTTGGCCCACGGTGGGGTGGAATGGCCATTTGGTACAGCACTATTTTTACATCCTAGGAGAGCGGAGGCTGGGTTCCTCCCTCATGTCCTTTCCTTTGGTAGAACTTTGCCCCAAAGATTGGAGGGGGAGAGCCATCTCATGCAGAATCTCCCAGGGTGAAAGGACAGGGGGCTTGAGGGGGGGTGAGGACACCTGGGGGCTGCAGGGATCTGGACCCCAAAGCTCCCTGCCTTGGCCACATGCCCTGTGTTTCAGCCCCACCCGTGCACCCCCTTCTCTGAGTCCTGGAGATCACGGACCACCACTCGGGGGCTGCGCACACGCAAGGACTGCCGGCTCGGTTCCCAAACTCGTCCTAGAAAACATGCTCCGCACCTCACTGCTGGGTACAACTATGGTCCCCTTCCAGCCCTCCCCTTGGGAAGCCGTGCACTGACGCCGGCCCCTGGCTCACCCTTCAGAGCAATTTTGGAACTCTTTTTCTGGAACGGCCATCAGAGCTGTTGTTGTATTCCCCTTGAGGTCCTGAAAGTCATCCACACGTCTTCCTTTCAGTATTTGCTTCCTCCTGGGGTAAAGGAAAAAGCCGTTGGGGGCCAGATCAGGTGAGCAGGGGAGGGTGTTCCCATACAGTCCTCTGTTGACTGGCTAAAAACTCCCTCCCAGACAACAAAAGACAATTAAGTCGGCAAATTGCCACTGTGTTACCATGCACAAGGATGTGGGGGGGACTGACAAGTGGACAGACAGACGGGATGGACTGATGGACGTGTTGACAGGAGGAAGAACGGACGGACCAGTGGACAGATGGACAGATGAACAGAAGAGTCCCAGCCTCATCTGCCGCCTTAAATCTGAGAAAACAGTGGCAGGACGGACACCGGGACACTGTCGGAGGACTGAGGCCCGCTGAACCGTCTCCGGGGGCTTTGGAGGGTCTCTGAAAGAGCACATCCTGCATCAGCAGCCGTAGGGCAGCAAACTCACCACGGACAAGGCACCCAGTGGTGCTCCTGAAAGGCTGAGATGGGCACAGCATCTGTCTGTCCACCCCTCTCCTCCTGCCTGACACACGGAACACCTGTCTCCACGGGACCGCCCTTCAGATCCCTGGAGATGGGGCAGGTCTCACCCTGACTCACTTCCTGGACCCTTCAGCACTCTGGTCTCCGTTTCTCCAGTGTCCCCTCAGAATGAAGATGGTGAACTGTCCTCCAAGACCTTGTCTCTGTGGCCAAAGAGGACGGCCAGGGAGACGGTGAACCCAGGAGGGTGAGGAGGCTTGGAGGCACCGGGGTCTGGGGGGCACAGAGCTCTGCAGATTTCAGGATTGAAACGAAGCTGACTTTTTACTTGTTTTCTAAAATCTGCTTTTATTCCTTACTTAAACTCGCATTAGCTGCCCTCCTCCGTCTATTTCTGAAAAGTAGACGCAGAAGGGATGGAATTCCTGTAAACTAAGCCCATCTTGCTGGGATTTTCAGCTATAAAAGTTTGGGAAACACCCAATATTCTCAAGACACCATGAAAATCTACCTTAAAACGATGTCAGCTACTCGGTGGGGGACATTTAAGTGGCAATAGACGGCGACGGGAGAAGTACCACCTGACACTGCGACACAGTGCTGAGCTCCTGCCAAGCACGGATTTGGGGACTTGGCTGCTCCCCGAAAGGTCGGCAGTTCAAACCCACCAGCTGCTCCTTGGGAACGCTGTGGGGCAGTTCCTCTCTGTCCTACAACGTCACGGCGAGTCGGCGTTGACTCAGTGGCAGTGAGTTTGGGTTTTTTTTGTTTGTTTGTTTATTACATGCACTCAAACTTTAGGTCAGTAGCCAGGCAGAAACCGTCTGTCCCGTCCAGGGACCTGCGCGGACCCCGACGTTCTCCTACTGCTGCTTGTCGGTCACACGTGCCTTATCGCTGCCGTGTCTTCAGGGTCGGTGTCTTCCCTGCCCCAAGTCAGATGAAGACACACAGACACACATGCACCTACACGCGCGCGTGCGCGCGCACACACACACGCAGGAGGGTCGTGAAGTGAAACTTTGTTGACGGTGTCCTCCCAGTCGCTACGGCCGCGAGGAGCTGGCCCCGGGGGCCAGCAGAGCTGTCCTTTCAGCAGGCGGCATCATCTGGGGCAGGAATTCAGAAACGAGTCACTGCAGCTGGTGGGGGACTCAGAAGGGACGCACCCCAGCAAGGCAGCTTTTCTTCCCCCCTTCCTCCGTACAAGTTTGCAAGGGCTAATAATTATAAAATACTGATGAAAAATCTTTGCCTGATCTCTCAGACTGAACTGGAGGCTGCGGTCTCTTTCCAGATCCTGCCTGGGGCACTGAGCCTGATAATCTCACCCAGCTTGTCCAGGGACCTGGGAAAGCTACCCACTCAACTCACTGCCCTGGAGCTGGAAAGCTACAGACTCCAGAGAACATCCCAGTTCCTCTAACAACAGCCCGCAGGGCTGGCCCACCTTGTGGCCCGACCTAACGGCCCCCCAAACCCTCCAGCTTGAGACGGTGACATCGCCCACCTTGTAACTCCAGACGGCCCGGGGACAGACCCCTGTCCAGACAACATCACCGTTCTGCTGACCACGCCCCCGCCGCCCACTCCCTTCCTTCCTGCTCCTCCCCTTGCCCTCTCCCACCCGGTGACATGGGCTCACCTGTGACTCCAGGTCTTGTCCAGAGACCCGAGTCCAGATAACACCACAGTTCCAGCACAACCCCCCTGGTAATTCGGGACTCCCCCACCCCAGACACCTTAGTAACACCTCCATTTTTTCTGTTACCCTTCCTCCTTCTTCCTACAAAAACCTCCAGCTTCAGATGAGGTGTTAAGAAGGCTTTTAGGGTGCTACAGATGGGTTTTAGGTGCTCAGCTCACCGGCCATCCGGATGAAGCAGAGGCCCTCCCGGTCTCTCTGTCTGCTTGTGTGGTGACAGGTAGCTCAAAGCAGTGACTGGCTGTTCTGGTTACTTGTTGACAGTTTTAATGTAAACCGAATGTCGTGGAAAGGAAATAAATGATCTGCCCCCAAGGGATGATTCCATCCGCAGCAGACCCAGCCCAGCGGCCCCCAGGTGACCTGCTTCCCGCAGTCTCAGGCTTCCGTCTGCATTTTCCTTTCGGGGACACCCATCCACGGAGCCCTGCCTCTGCCCTCTCCCCTCCCTGCACCCATGAGAACTGGGCAGACCCCAAGGAGGCAGCCTGTGTCCTCGGCACGCTCCTCTCTGGTGGTGCAGTGGTTAAGTGCTCAGCTGTTGGCTGATGGATCTGAGGTTCAAATCCTCCCACCGTTCTGGTGGAGAAAGCTTTGACAGCAGCTGCCTAAAGATTTACTGTCTCAGAAACCTTACCGGGAAGTTCCCGTTTGTCACACAGGGTCACTGTGTACCAGAATCTGTTCCATAGCACCCACAAAACAATGACTGTTGGCTTGGCTTCAGGGAGCCGGGTGTCACAATGGTTAGACACTTGGCTGCTAACCCAAACATTGGTGGTTTGAACTCACCAGCTGCTCTCTGGGGGAAGAAAAGTTGCAGCAGTTTGTTTCTATAAAGATGCAAACCCAGCTCATCGCCCCTGAGTCTGTCCCAAATCCTAGCGACCCTATACAGCAGAGTAGAACCGCCTCGTACAGTTTCCAAAGAGTGCCTGGTGGATTCAAACTGCTGGCCTTTTAGGGAGCTGCTGTAGGCTAACTACGGCAGTCAACAAGCCTTAGACAGCTCCCCGTTGTAGGCAGGAGGTGCTTCTTGGGAGCTACAAGCACTTCGTTCCAAGTTCCCAGCTTCAGGATGGAAATTTTAGCTCCGCCTTCTACAGGGCCAGCAGGGCGTGGGGTCTCACTTAACCCTGCAGCTGCCCTGTGATTTTCCCTCCCCCTGCTGTGAAGCATTCAGCCCCTACCTGAAAGGTCGAGAAGGTCTGAGTTCAACCTGGATGCCGCCTGGGGACCTTGGTGGCGCAGAGGTTAAGAGCTCCGTCTGCTCGCCAGAAGGTCGGTGGCCCCCATCCAGCAGGCGCCTTGGAAGCTCCGTGGGGCAGTTCTGTGCTCTGGACCAGGGCTGACTGCAGACGGCTGCCGAGATGGGCGTCCTGGCCGCCTCTGTTTACCTCGCTCCTTCGGTCTCCGGGTTCTCAGGCTGGATCTCCATCCCGCCGCCCACGGATGCGTGCGTCGTACCTCGTGCTCGGGGTCGCTGCGAGGTGGAGCCAACTAGCAGCTCCTGACAGCAACACCCACCCACCTAGGTGTTGGTCTGCCTCTCTGTGTGTCGCCTGTCTGTCTGCGTCCGTCTGTCTACCTACCTACCTGTCATCCACCTGTCTGTGTCTTTGTCTGTCTGTCTACGTTAGCTGTGCGCCTGTCTGTCTATGTGTCTCTATCTCTACCTACCTGTCTATGTACCCGTCTACCTGTCTTGTCTGTGTATCTG
Source organism: Heterohyrax brucei (assembly GCA_028571685.1). Lineage (NCBI taxonomy): Eukaryota > Metazoa > Chordata > Mammalia > Hyracoidea > Procaviidae > Heterohyrax > Heterohyrax brucei. Next base: position 1,325,588 of record CM053166.1, read on the forward strand.
TCTCACCTACCTGGCTGTCTATGCATCTATGTCTCCATCTGTCTGTCTGTCTATCTACCTGTCTGCCTATCTATGTAGCTATGTACCTGTCTATCAGTGCATCCGTCTGTCTACCGACCTGTCTGTCTGTCAGCAGTCTCTCTGTCCCCTACCAGCCAGTTGCCACGGCATCACCTCTGACCCGTGACGGCCCCACGGGCACTGCAGCCAGATCTCCGCGGGCTTTTCCCTGGCTGATTTCTCCAAAGTGGGTCACCAGGCCTTTCTTCTGAGGCACCTCTGGGTGCATTCCAACCTCCAACCCTCCGGTTAGTAACCAAGCCGACTGGACCCCCAGAGACCAGCCCCGCCGGCTGGGTTCCCTCCGCATTTCTGCACTAGCCTCCAAGCTTCTTAAACACCTTGCCGTGCTCTGACCTGTGGGGTCGCTATGAGTCAGACCTTGACTTGACGGCTGCCGAGTGGCTGTCCTTTTCATCAGGGACGAGGACTTGTGAGGGTCTGCTCCGTCCTGGCGGCAACAGTCTCCTTCCTTCCCACGGCCACGTGTGTCCCCAGCCCTGTCCTGCAGCCCTTCAGTCTCCCCGCAAAAGTCCTTTTGAATCCAGTCATCCCGGTCCGTTGTAACGCTGTCCCACGCTGTGCAATTCCATGCTAGGCACCGAGGTGAAATGCCCAGAACACGCAGTAACCACAGCTGATGTTGTGGATGGGCCCGTGTCCGTCCAACGCTGAGGTCCAGCTCTTGGTCACCACTGTTTGCTTAGATCTGTTTATGGTGGTTACATGAACGTCTGCAGCTGAAGCCATTTGCCACATAAAACCTCAGTATGCCACCCCTCTGCAGCTCCATCCGCTCCCCCCCACCCAGTTCAGCCCACTCGTCCTTCCCCCTCTTTTCTTCCCGTGTCCACTCAGCCAGCGCTGTCCCCTCCTCCCCACCGTCTCCTCTGCCCTCTAGAAAGAAACCAGCAGGACAGCCTCACATCTGTATTAAACCCTAAAGGACACACACCGCCTGCCTCTCTCTAGGTCCCGAGTCCAGTCCCTTCTTTGCGGAGTTGACCTCAGTCCTGGTTTCAGCTCTGGGCAGCAGCAAGTCCAGGGGCCGTGGGTGACCCTGCTGGTGTCTCAGCTGCAAAACTCAGCACAGTATGACACACTGACAGACGGGAGAAGGGGGACAGACATCGCTGGGAGAGAGCTTTTCGGGCCCTACCCAGAACCCCCAAACCAGTATCTGTTCTGTTTTGCGTGTAGGCATCTCTAATTAAACTGACTTTTCCTTCTTTCTTTCTTTCTTCAGCTGGATTTAGTTTAGACAAGGAGCGCCACCTGTCAGAGAAGCAGGGTCGTCAGGGAAGTCCTCGCCACCTCTGAGAAACTCTTTCCCACAGACTTGACGATGATGATTCCCCTGTTTCCAACCAAAGGGGAAACTGGCGTCTCTGCAAAGTGCGGTAATGGATTATAATTCACTGGGAGGGGAAGGGGAATAGACCGTCCCAGGGGATACAGCTCACTTTTACTAAATTGACATGGTTAAAGGAAATCATTATTTTGCAATACTGTTTTCTCAAAATGCATCAGGTGTGTTGAAATAAGCTGGAGTCTGTTTTGGAAGCCAGCTAACTGTCTGAAAGCGGGGGGGGGGGTGGCTGCGGCTGGCAGGGGCCATCGTGTCAGGCACGAGCACTGCAAATTATGGGGGTGAACTCATCCCAGAGAAAGTGCTCCCCACCTCGCTGCTGAGCATCACCGTGGTCACCTTCCAAGTGCTCCCCTTGGGAATCCTGGCACCAACACCAGCGCCCGGTCCACCCTTCAAAGCCGTTTTGGCCCTCTTCCTGCAATGGCCTTCAGGACTGTCACCACACGACCTTTGATGTCCTGAATGTCACCAAAATGTCCTCCTTTCAGTATTTCCTTTATTTTATGGTAAAGAAAAAAGTCACTGGGGGCCAGATGAGGGGAGCAGAGAACGTTTTCCGATACTGTGATTTGTTGACTGGCTGAAAACTCCCTCACAGACAACTAGACAATTGAGGTCACAAACTTGCCACCGTGCCCCCGTGCCACTGTGCGCAACGGCCATTCCGGCAAGAGTTCCAGAATTGCTCTGAAGGCTGGGCCAGGCGCTGGTGTCGGCGCACGGCTTCCCAAGGAGAGCACTTGGAAGGGGGCCGTGGTGACACTCAGCAGTGAGGCGTGGGGCCCTTAGAACAATTCAGCTCACAGACGTCACTGACGAACCTCGTAGCTGCTCTACGGACAGCAACTGGAGACAGGGCCCGGTCCTGTGCCACTGCTGATGGTCCGCCCAAACCCCCCGCTGCAGCCGCTGCCAGACCACCTCATCCACTGATGAAGAGTGTACCCCGAAATTCACGTTCAGCTTGCACCGGTGAATGCGACCTTGTTTGTAAACATGGTCGTCGCAGACGAGGTCACCTGGAGGAGGGTGGTGTGGAATCCGTGTTCCCCCTGCACACCGCTTTGTCCGTTTGTTGTCCTCTGGGGGCTTCTGTGTTGCTGTCATGATGCAAACTAGGACACCAGGATTCAGACCCCCGCAGGGCCAACGGGTCTCGGCTCAGCTTCCCGACTAAGACTGACGAGGAAGAAGGACCTGGCAGTCTACTTCTGAAAAGAACCAGCCAGGGAAACCCTCACAGATAGCAGCAGGCTGTCGTCTGACCTAACAACAACTAAAAAAAAAAAGCTCACGGCTGTCAGGTCGGGTCCGACTCCCAGCGACCCTACAGCACAGATCAGAGCTGCCCCGCAGAGTTTCCGAGGAGCGCCCGGTGGGTCTGAACTGCCGGCCTTCTGGTGAGCAGAGACAGCACTAACCACTGCACCACCAGGGTGTCTATCCTCAGACGCGGTGCCTGGAAATGAGCCCCAAGCTGGAAGGCCCTCAGAGGACGGCTGGGGAAGAGCTGCCCTCCTCAAAGCAGAGCGACCTTCACGACGTGCATGGAGTCGACCCTTCAAGGTCATCACTCACAGACGCAGCATGACTCAGAAAGAGAAGCCACGGTGTCTTCACGGGGAAGAGGAGACGTGGACGTGGATACAAGGGAAGACGGCTGCGTGACGAGGAGGGCAAACATCACAGACACAGCCACGAACTGCAGAAGGCCAGGAGCGGCTGGCCCCCCGCCGAACCAGGGAGACAGTGGACAGGACTCTCGCGGACGCTGAGCGGAGCCCTCCGTCACCGTCACAGGATACACTGACCTTCTCACAAGCCGGCCTTGGGACTGTCCGTGCTCCACGACTGACCCTAGAGTCAGTGGCTGCTGTCCACATGGTGTGCGTCCCTGAAGACACGCCAGCAGGTGGCCTTCCAGGGAGGTGGCCGCTAGGTAGGGCCAACACCAGTGCATCATGACCGTTTACGTCACGGCAGGACGTCCCCTGGGGTTTCCCAGGCTGTCATCTTTTTTTAATTATTATTAAGATTGAGTGAAAATGTATCTTCCCATATAAATTTGCGTGCCCGCCTGTGTGCAGCTCCCCCTATTCTCCCTGCCCAGTGACGGCACACTTTCTGTCCATTCTATACAAGTCCTATCCTCCCAACAGTCTCCTATCCCCTCCTCTCCACCCACTCCCCTTCCTCCAGTAAGAGGCCAGCAGGACGACATCCTATAGACGCAAAGAACCCTTAAGTGTACACATCATATGGTCACTCTAAGTCCACAAGTCCAATCCACTCCTGTCCAGAGAGTTGACCTCTGTTATGCTTTATGGACAGGGCAGCATCAGGGCCAGGGGCCATGCTCCCAGAGGAACCCTGAGGCCCCGGACCATCAATTACAGTCTTTTAGTGGAGATCTCAGGGTGCACCCCTTTTTATTCTTGTGTTGCCAGTGAGACTCAACTTAGTGAGCTCCATCGCAGCGATCACTGGTGGTGACCGGTCACCATCCGATTCTTCCGGTCCCAGGTTGATGTAGGCTCCCACACACGTGGGTCTCTCTGGCCTCTGGGTTCTCTTTCCCCCATGTCATTTTGGTCCTTGGTGATTACCCATTCCTGCTGAGTTGGGACCATTTGGCGTACCTCAGACGGCAGCTTGGCAGCTTTTATGACCCCAGACGCCACTCTCCAACGTGGGGTGCAGAAGACTCTCTTCTCCTAGGCTGTAATCTTGACAGGAAGCCCTGCTGGTGTAGTACTTATGTGCTCCATCCACTAAACGAAAGGCCAGCCGTTCAAATCCACCAGGGGCTCCTTGGACACTCTGTGGGGCAGTTCTGCTCTGTCCTGTAGGGTCTCTGAGTTGGAACCGGCTGGACAGCAGTGGGTTTGGTTTTTGATTCTGGCCATCAAGTCGATCCTGACTCCTAGCAACCCTATAGGACGGTCCACAGAACGGCCCCATTGTGTTCCCAAGGAGCACCTGGTGGATTTGAACCGCCGACCTTTGCTCAGTCGCTGTAGCTCTTAACCACTAAGCTAGCAGAGATTCCCACAGCATGTTAAAATGTGACGGTAAGTGCACACTGTCTCACATTTTTTTGTCCAAAGTCCTTGCTTTTTCCAATAAAGCCTACTTGGATTGGGGAAAAAAGAGAGAGGAGAGGGAGGGAAGGCAACTCACTGATGGGGCTCCCTGTCAGGATGGGGTGAGGCCCTGCTAGACCCCAGATGGTGGGACTGCAAACCTGAGGGCGGCCTGCTCTGCCAGCATCGGCTGCAGGGGAAGCTGCAGCCGCTTCAGACGGACCAGCTGTCACCACACAGACCCCAGCTCCCGCTGTCCCCGTGTGTGTCAGAGGAGAACTGTGCTGCATGGGACTGGTGGCAGCTGGTTTTTCAGAAGCCGTTTGCCGGGCGCTTCTTCCTAGTCTCTCTTGGTCTGCCCTCTGCCCTGGAACCTGTCCTCACAGGGGGGTGACCTTGCTGGCACTGGAAGTACGGCAGACACTGCTTACTGGCAAGGGAGCCCCGGTCACGCCAGAGTTCGGCACTCAGCTGCCAACCTAAAGGTGGGTATGTTGAACCCACCCCCAGGGCTTTGCAGGGAAAAGGCTAGAGACGTCCTTCTGCAAAGACTACGCAAACAAACCACTGCTGCGGAGTCCCTTCTGACCCAGGACCACCCTACAGAACTGCTCCGGGGGCTCGCAAGCAGTGCCTGGTGGACGGGAACCCTCCACCTTTTGGCGAGCCGCTGTGGCTCATAACCACTGCACCACAAGAGCCTAGAAAATCCTACAGGGTCCTGCTGCGTCTCGTGGGGTCGCTATCATTCAGCAGTGACGCGGCAGCACACAGCAACAACCCCAACAAAACTTCCACTATTCCAGGAACATGCAAACCCCCGGCACAACAGACTGACGGAGGAGCGGTGGGAGTGTACGCCAAGCCAGCCAAGCGCCGTCGCTACGTCTGTGCAGTGGTGCGTGTATACAGGGGTTTTTACAGACTTACATTTGTGTAGCAGTGGGTGTATAACAGGGGTTTCTACATAGTTATTTTTATACAGTGGTGCGTGTATAATAGAGGTTTTCACATAGTTACACTTATATAGCTGTGGATGTATAGAGGGGTTTTTACACAGTTACATTTGTGTAGTGGTGGTATAATAGGGGTTTTAACATAGTTATATTTATATAGTGGTGGGTGTACAATAGGGGTTTTTACGTACTTACTTTTATATAGTGGTGGGTGTATATAGGGGCTTTCATGTAGTTACATTTGTGTAGTGCTGGGTATACAATAGGGGTTTCTACGTAGTTACATTTATATAGCAGTGGGTGTATATAGGGTTTTTACATAGTTACATTTGTGTAGTGGTGGTGTATATGGGAGTTTTTACACGAGTTTACACAGTGGTCGGTGTATACAGGGGTTTTACGTAATAACATACATGTTTTCACATAGTGACAGTTTCATATGTTTAAAAGCCATGGATAAAAAGTCAACTGCCGCAGCCACCCTCCGTGTGCCAGACACACCCCACGAGGTGCCCCAGCGGCTGACTTGTAAGAAGCTGGTTGCCAGGACTTGCTTCCACGGTGCCTCTGGGTGGATCTGAACCACGTACCATTCAGTTGGAGCTGAGCACTTTAACACTGTGTGCCACTGGGGCCTTGTCCCCCAGACGCAGGTCTTCCTCATCCCTGTCAGCACTCTGAGCACTCCGGGAGGGGTCTCAGCAGCCCCGGGGTCACCTCCATTGCTCCTTTACTGGCATTTTAATCAGGAAAAAATAATAAGAGTAGTTAGACAGGGTCGTGAGTCAGTCTTCCCAAAGACGCCAGGACCGCATTCTGAACCACATTTCGGCTTTAATTTACACGAGCAATGGAAATGACATTCTGACATCCAGGGACTGTGAAATACACTCTCATTATAAGTCAGACTCCGGCATTTACATTCTTTCCCTTGAAAATGGATTTCATGCCCAGGAAAAGTGTTCCCTGGGGAACGGCCTCCGAGGCCCGCTTATTGAAACCGGCTTCTTAACCTTCCCGTACCACGTGTTCCAATTAATCCACGGGCTTGGAAAGGGCTTTCTGAAATCCCAGGGCAGCCCGACGAACTTTTGCACCCCTTGTCTGGGAAGCCTGGGCGGCCAAGTCCTCACCCCCTGGCTGCAGCCGCCTGGACTAGGTGGGTTTGCCAGGAGTGGGGGGGGGGTGTTCCCTGCACTTGCGAGCTACGGCCTGGGGGGTCCTTGGAATCTCAGAGCCAACAGTCATTAAACACACTGGTTATTAGCTGGGATAAGCATCACATCTGCAGAGATTGCAAACCTTAGCTGGTTCCAAAGCCAGGATGAAGCTGTTCCCGGCGTCCTGAGCTCGGAGACCCGTGGGACAGCTCTCACCCCAGAGCTGTGCCTTACACCTGGTCCTCGAGAGGAAACGTGGCGTTTTCTTTTCGAAATTGTGCCTGGAGGTATTACGTGAAGTGGAAAATTGAGGCAATTATCCTGATCATTCCCTCTCACTCTGCTCTGCCTCCACCCCCCAAAATGCCTGGATCCAAACCAACCAAGCCAAGCTTCTGCCTCAAGTGAATCCCAACTCACAGCAAGCCTACAGGATAGAGTACAGTGGTCTCACAGAGTTCCCAAGGAGGGCATGGTGGGTTTGAACTGCCGACCTTTCGGTGAGCAGCCACAGCACTGACCACTGTGCAACCAGGCTGTGACTCCAGGCCTAATTAGCCAAAGATGAAACCCCAAAACAAACCCACTGCCGTCAACTGGATTCCAATTCAGATTGACCCCATAGGAATAGTAGAAGTGCCCTATAGAGTTTCCAAGGAGCACCTGGTGGATCTGAACTGCTGACCTTTTGGTGAGCAGATGTAGCACTAACCACTGCACCACCAGGGTTACCAGGCAAAGATCAGACAAGTGTATTAAGGGAACCTTGTCCTTGGAATTCAGGGAGGTCACTGAGGGGACCCTGTCCCTGGAATTCAGGGAGGTCACTGAGGGGACCCTGTCCCTGGAATTCACGGAGGTCACTGAGGGGACCCTGTCCCTGGAATTCAGGGAGGTCACTGAGGGGACCCTGTCCCTGGAATTCAGGGAGGTCACTGAGGGGACCCTGTCCCTGGAATTCAGGGAGGTCACTGAGGGGACCCTGTCCCTGGAATTCAGGGAGGTCACTGAGGGGACCCTGTCCCTGGAATTCAGGGAAGTCATTGAGGGAACTCTGTCCCTGAAATTCATGGGGGTCATTGAGGAGACTCTTTCCCTGGAATTCAGAGAGGTCACCTTATCGAATGATCAGACCTCACCATTAACTGAAAACAGCCTGGTATGCATGCCCCGCAGGTATGACCAGAAACAGCCCGGCGTGCCCCACCTGCTATAACCAGAAAACCATGAATCACTGGTCCACCAAGTCACCCTCACTTCTTCATCACAACTTTAAAACTATAAAAACTGTTCCCACCTGCTACTGGGTGGACTGCGCCACATCTCGGATTGGACCGTGTTCTCTTTGAATAAACTTCCCTGGACTCTCGGGCTGGCCCGTCTCTGCCCCTGTTGGGTGCTATACTGCCTGTAGCACCTAGGAGGCAACCATAAGCCCTACGAGGAACATGCCGTGCAGTCCAACCAAGCCTCGAGACCAAAGAGGGGACTCCTGCCCAAAGCAAGGATGAGAAGGCAGGGAGGCAAGGGGAGAAGTGGACCAAGGGGCACAGAGAAGCCCGGATGGAGGGGGATGGGGAGAGAGCTGGCCCGTGGCGGGGATTGCAGCTGAAGTCCCAGAACAATCAGGGTACAGATTTCTTAATCAGGCGTTAACTGGAGCCGTGAGCTTTCACCTAACACACAGTACAATAATAATAATGACCTTGGAAACTTAAAATGTGACTAAGAAGGGGACAGGAGCTGGTTAAATGGACACAGGAGCCACAGGGTAGAGAGGAGGAGTGTGCTGTCACAGTGTAAAGTCTCTGTACCTGTTTTTGTAAGAGAAACTGACTTAAATTGTCCACTTTCACTAAAAACATATTTGCATACAAGGTCGGACAATTAAATCCACAAGCTTGGTTGTTCTAAGTGCCCCACAGCTCACTGCTGAGTGTGACCACGGTCCCCGTCTAAGTCCTCCACTTGGGAAGCTGTGCACTGAACCAGGACCTAGTCCACCCTTCCAAGCCATTTTGGAACTCTTTCTGGAGGGGACATTGTGCACAGTGGCATGGTGGCAAGTTTATGAACTTAATTGTCTAGCTGTCTGGGAGAGACCTTTGAGCCAGTCAGCAAATCACTGTACGGGCTCTCCCACCTTACTCAGCTGATCTGGCCCCCAGTGGCTTTTTTCTCCATCTGGAGACAAAGCAAATATAGAAAGGAAGACATTTGGATGACATTCAGGACACCAAGGGTCATACAGTGACAGCTCTGATGTCTGTTCCAGAAAGAGTTCCCAAATGACTTGGAAGGGTGGACTGGTCGCTGACGTCAGAGCACAGCTTCCTACGGGGAAGACTTGGAAGGTGACACAGTGACATTCAGTAGCGAGGTGTGGAGCACTTCTTCTAGGATGAGTCCATGAACTTAATTGCCAGTCCTTGTATAGATGTGTAAATAAATAAAAAGGAAAACCAAACTACAGCCGGAGCTGGGCTGACCCTGACACACGCAACCCCAGGTGTGGCGGAGTAGTTCTCATCTCGGAAGGGCTTGTTGGACTGTTGTCTTTATGGACCGAGATCCCCAAGCCTTCCTCCCGCAGTGCTGCAGGGCACACTGGCACTGCCAACCTCCAGGTCAGGAGAGGAGCACAGGCCATTGGGAGCAGCCGGTGTCCCCAGCCTTGAATAAAGACACCAGCTTCTGCCTCGCAAGCCTTGGCTGGGTTTGGAAATCCAGGCATCAGACCAGCAAAACAATTTCTCTTCTGCGCCCAAATCCCGTGCACCCATGGCAAGGGTATATTTGCCAGCTACAGGCAAGGGAAAGCGTACCTTGTTTTCCCCTGCAAGACTGTCCTGGGGATGGGTGCAGACGGTGGGTGCCTACAGCTACACACCCAGCGGTTGGAGGTTTGAGTCCATCCAGAGTGCCTGAGAGCAATGGCCTGGCAGTCTGCTTCTGGGCAAGCAGCCCCCAGAAATGCTGTGGAGGGCAGCTCTCCTCTGATGCCCACAGGGTCAGCGTGAGTCAGCATTCACTCGACACGTCTTGTTTTTTGTCTTGGCCCGGTCACCAACAGGCCTTGTGGTCTAACACGAAATCCCAGAGTCTCCGAGGCTCAGCTCCTGAAGGCTGATGTGAGGACACTCACGGAGACAAAGTCTGCAAAGGTTGACAGCCCCGTGTCCCCCAGGCGTGGACATCAGCCAATGTGCGGGTGAAACGGGGCCTTCCACGACAGCCAGGACACAGGAAGGTGCCCGAGTCCTGGGAGAGACCCTGGTACATCCTCCCGGTACTGGCTGGGGTCCTGCCTGGCTAACAGCTTCCCCATGCTGAGGTCACCTAGGCCAGCTTTTCAGAGGGAGCTGGTGACCCCTCGTGTCCAAGCCACCTGAACCCAGGACACAACCTGGAAGACCAGGGTCCTTCATTCCGTGGGCTCCCTTACACAGGTGAATAAACAAACCCCAAAACAGCCTCCAGGAAGCAAGCCCTGACTCACAGTGTCCCCTGTGAGCGTCCCGGTTTGTAAGGGCTGAGTTTTTACAAGCAGATGGCCAGGCCTTTGTTCTAAGGTACTTAATTTAAACCAGATCCTTTGGCGGGATCTCTTACTTAGGTAAGCTGCTGTGTTATTGGGCTTCCCCCAGGCCTGTGCCCAGGGCTAAGGAGCCCTGGTGGTACAGCCATGAAGCACTCGACTGCTGTCAGAAAAGCCAGTAATTGAAACCCCCCAGGCGCTCGGCGGGAGACAGAGGCGGTCATCTGCTGCCAGAAAGACTACAGCCTCAGAAACGCTACAGGGCCGTTCTGCTGTGTCCTGTAGAGTCGCTCGTCCTGTAGCATTGGCTGGACAGCAACAGGATTCATTTGGGTTGTGTTTTTTTTTTTTTCCTTGGTACTTTGGGTCCAACAGGGAAACCCTGGTGGTGCAGTGGTTAGTGCTCCACCCGCTCACCAAAAGTCGGCAGCTCAAATTCACCAAGCGCTCCTTGGAAACTCTATGGGGAAGTTATACCCTGTCCTCTAGGGTCACTAGGAGTCAGAATCGACTTGATAACAAGTTTTTTTTGTACCCTCGGTCCTAAGTTAAGGAGCCCTAGTCGTGCAGCGGTTAAAATGGTTGCCTGCTAACTGAGAAGTCGGCAGTTCAAGCCCACCAGTCACCCTACAGGACAGAGATGTGCCAGTCCACTTCTGGGAAGACGGCAACCTTGGGAACACTGTTGGGCACTTCCACTCTGACTTACAGGCTCCCCAGGACTCAGAACTGACTTGACAGCTCAGGGGTTTGGTTTGGGGTTGGGTCAAGGTGAAGGAAGAGAAAAACCACGTCTTGGAGCAAGGTCTGGGGGCTGCTGCCTATCCAAGCCTGGGTCCACGGAGTCCATTCCGACTCGTGGAAATCCCACGTGTGTCCGAGTAGAGCTGGGCAGCACAAGGTTTTCAGGGGCTCATGTCTTGGACGTGTGTCACCAGGCCTTTCTTCCGGGGCACCTCCAGGTGGACTTGACCCTCCAGTCTCTTGGTTAGTAGCTGAGTGTCCTAACAGTAGTGCCCAGGGACTCCGCGTGTGACGCCCAGGAATCGCACTTGGCCATGCGCTTCCAAGGCCCAGGACGCTGCAAGGCAGAAGATGGAGGAAGTTCCCAGGACACCTACAGGCAGGCGAGTCCCCTCAAAGCTGCACTGGGTGGGTGGCACCCCAAAACTGTGTACAAGGGGAAGACTGCCTCTGCCAGCCACCCGCCCGTAAATGCAGCAGGCCGCCAGCAGGTGGCGGGAGAGCCCCTGGGAGGAAACAGCTGGACCGCCGCTGGGTCGACCTGTCCGTCTGTACTGGTCAGCGAGGGGGTCTGCAAAGACGCCTGACCAGGACAGCTGTCTCCACAGCCTGGAGACCCTGGCCCCGGGACCCCCAGGGCTGCTGGGTGTGCTGGCTGTTTCTGTTGCTAGGTGGCACTCAGTCGCAGCTTGCTCCTGTTACATTGTTGCAATGTATAGCTGTTCTCACGTGGTTGCAGTTACAACACAGACATATATACCTATATATACATATATAACATATTTGTTATAATACAGCTATTATAACATATAACATTATAACATATTATTGTTATAATACCATAGTTATAACAGTTGTTCAAATGACATACTATGTTAAGAAGTATAATGTAAAATAGAATAAATATTTAATATTATAATTTAGTACATAATATAAAAAGAACTATAGTTATATATAATTATGACATAATTAGTATAACATTGTGATTATGACAGAGTTCCTGTAATGTAACTGTGATTATAATATAGTTATACTTGCTATAATAGCATACAGTTATAACAGTTGTTAAAGTATCATTATTATAGCATAGCTATAATATTGTGGTAACAAATAGAACATAAAATATAATAGACATCTAATATTACAATTTAATATATAATACAAAAAGAAATATAATTATAATTATAACACTCTAGTTATGATATAGTCATGTAACTGTAATATTTTGCATCGTGTTTTTCCCTTTTCAAAATGTGTAATTGAGAGATTCAAAATGTGCAACTAATGTCATAATAATACTCTAAATAATCTGTGAGTGTTTTTTACGGCACCACTGCTCCGGTCTCTGTGCTGCCCTCTTTCCAGAGGGATGCAGAGCCTTCTCAGCTCCCGTGACCTCGGTCTCCTGAGAAACGGCCTTCCGCCTGGGAAACAGAAGCCAAGACGTCTGCTTGGCATTTTGTGTATCCACAACTTGCCCTCTTGCTCTTCATCTCAGTCGGAGTGAACTTGCCAGACCAGTTTTACTAGCTGAGAAATTTTCTCCTAAGTTTTGTCTTGGCCTGATGTGAACAAACTGGCTAGAGTTTCTTGTGACTGCTTTGTGGGGCATGTAGTTACCTGTGGGCTACGTGCATAAAAACAGGAAGTATTTCTTGTTGAGGTGATACAGAGACTCTGACGCAAAAATTGTTGTTTGAGCCTCCACGGAGAAGAGCCTGCCCTGCTGTCGAGTCTCCGGTGGGATCACACCTCCTAGTGAACCTTCTTCCTCTATCTGACTTGGAGCGTGTTTCATTGGCTCAGCTGCTCCAGGGCAGGGACCCAGCTGGGTAACAGCTAGTACAATATAGCTGTGATTCTAACACAGCTGTTATAACATACAAGTATGTACAACAGAGCCGTAACATAGTTCTAATACATAGTTATTATAACAGAATATGCTTATAACGGAGTTATAATGCAATTATTATAACAAAGTGGTTACAGTTATCATAATATGGTTGGTGTAATATATATATCGTGAATTGAGTTGTGTTTCCCCAAAAAATCTGTGTAACAATTTGGCCAGGGGGTCGCCGTGAGTCAGAATCGCATTCCTGGTGTTGTGCGATGTCCTCCGGGTTGGGATTCCTGCCTCTGTGGCATTAGTGAGGGATGGCAGGCGGCAGCTGGGTCGGCGGGGTGGGACTCGGTGGGTAACACTGTTTTGTCCTTTGAGGTGGTCTCTTGAGATATAAAGGAGAGAAGCTGGCAGAGACAGTTGGGGACCCCACATCACCAAGAAAGCAGCCTCGAGTGCAGAGCACGTCCTTCAGACCTGGGGTTCCTGCGCCAGGATGCTCTTGTGAATCCAGACCCAGCCTGCTGGACTGTGATAACTTCTCACATGGGATCTGGACTTGCAGCTTGCTGGACTGGGACAAACAGAATTTCTGTCTTTAAAGTCATCCTCTTGTGGTATGTAGTTACAATATAGCTACAACATAGTATGAATTGTGGTAGTGTAGTTACAATATAGTTATAACATAGTATCATAATATAGTTATTACAACAAAGATATAACTTATTCATTATACAGTTACTGTAACGTAACTATTATCCTGTTGACCTCATTACCCTGGATTTGATTCTGACTGATAGCCGCTCTATGGGGCAGTTCTACTCTGACCTCCAGGGCTGCTAGGAGTTGGACCCGACTGGACAGCAGTGGGGTGGTGGGGTATCAACCCTATAGAAAGAAGTAGGGCTGTCCCATAGGGCCTCCCAGGCTGTCATCTTTCCAGAAGCAGAAGCCACATCCTCTCCTGAGGAGCAGCTGGTGGGCGTGAACTGTTGGCCGTGCCACTCGTAGCTGATGCCTAACCATTGGGCTACCAGGTCTCCATAGGATGCTACAGTGATTATCACGTAGCATATGGTGATTGCTGTCACCAGGTAGATTCCAATTTGTGGTGACCCCTAATATAACATAATGTAAAATATTGACATATATAATATGACATAGTATAATTACATATTGCAATATATAATATCACATATACTAGTATCTGTCTTAGCTAGTGCTGCTCGAACAGAAATAACACCAGTAGATGGCTGTAAAAAGAGAAATTTATTCTGCCACAGCCCAGTGGGCTACAAGTTCAAATTGAGGATGTCAGCTTCAGCGGGAAGGCTTTCTCTGTTGCCTCTGGAGGAAGGTCCTTGACATTCATCTTTCCCTGAACTGGGAGCTTCCGGGGTGCAGGGACCCCAGGGCCTTTCCAAAGGTCACACACTGCTTGCGGGAACTGCTTCTTTCCGGATGGTAGGAGGTCAGCAGCTCGAAGCTAACTTCTCCTTCCTTTATGCCCCAAGAGACGGCCTCAAGGTGTGATACAGCCTTACCCACTGAGTCCTGCCCCACCAACCCAACCAGCACCCATCCTCCCTCAGTGTCATCCCAGAAGCAGGATTTACAGCACAGAGAAACACCACACGGTACCAGCAGTCCTGGCCCAGCCAAATCTCTGCACACGTTTTTCGGAGGACACAATGTAACCCATGACACACCTGTAAGTCTCAATGCATGGAACTCTAAAACCACCCCACGTGTTATGTGAGGGATGACGCAGACCAACGGACAGAGGGGAGGCCACCACAGTTGACAGGGACACTGAACTGGACCTTCCAGCAGCATGTCTGCAAAGTCCACTCTTCCTGCATCCTGAACCCCTAGAGTTTGGAGCACAAAGAAGTGTCTCAGACGCCCTGGGCCCTCAACACACTCTGATGGACCTGGCACTGGCCTGGCTGCACCCTCTGAACTTGGTTTTTCTCTCCCACCTTGCAGCCCCTCAGAAACTCTGGTGACGCAGCATTTAAGTGCTGGGGCTGATAGCAAAAGGTCAGCAGTTCAAATCCGACAGCCACTTCTTGGAAATCCTATGGGACAGTTCTACTCTGTCCCATAGGGTCACCAGGAGTCAGAATCGACTGGACAGCAACTGGATTTGTTAGCCTCTTGTGACTGTGTGGTGTGGGTACTTCAGGGTTCTGTGCATTGATAGGGTGCTGTCCTACGGATTTCTTTCTAGATGGGAGAGAAGAGGGTAGAGAGGAGGGGACAGGAGCCTGTTAAGGGGATAGGACAAGTATAGCGCTAAAGGAGGGGTGTGTTGTCACGGAACAAAGAGCAGAAGGAGCTGCAGATAGGCAGCCATGCCAATTTAATTTGGATTGTATAGCTTCCCTTAATCACAATAAAATAATAATAATTTAAAAATCCTGTGTGTAATTATCTACACTGAGTTCCGTGGAAACTAGCCCACTTTTTAAAAACCTCTCTCAACACTAACAGCACTAATCACTCAGTCATGAGGAAGTGTGGTTCCATGGTAGAACCTCATCTTTTATGGGGGAGACCTGGGTTCAAATCCCGGCCAGCAAATGTGGTACAAAGTCACCGCCCCCTGTCCCTGGAGGCTGGCGTGTGGCTGGGATGCTGAGCGGGCTTCAGCTGAGTGTCCAGACAAACACAGGCCGGGGAGAAAGGCCAGGGGATCTCTGGAAGATCAGCAGCGGGAACCTGATGGGTCACAGCGGCAGAACCCACAACCGGTCACGGGGACGGAGCAGGCCCAGCGGCGATGTTTCCCACTCTGCATGGAGCCCCCGTGACTCAGACACACTCAGTGTTGGTGTCTGAATCCACCAGGCCCTCCTGGGAAAGCCTGTGGGGCAGTTCTCTGTCCTGGAGGGTCTCTATGAATCGGAATCAGTGCACTGAGCTGGGGTTGGGGCACCCCTTCGATTTCATTTCCTGGGCAAGTACCTGACTTCCTGCACCTGCTCTGCTCCATCCAGAAGGGAAAGGAGAGCTGCTATCCAGCCAGCTCTGTCTTGTGGTGATGTGTGTTGGAGCAGAAAGGGGCACCACTGTGTGTCCAGCGGCAGTTTTTCCAGAAGGCCAGGTCTTCTCCTGAGTTGTCCTCAGCTGCGTGGATTTGGACTTCCAGGCTTCCAGTCAGCCAGCGATGGAGTTAAGTGCTTAGATGTTTGCTCTTCCGAGGGACTCTGAGCAGGACGTGGGCACATGGCCATACCCTAAACCAGACCCCGGAAACCCTGGTGGTGTAGTGGGCTAAGTGCTGGGTCTGCTCCCCTAAAAGTTCGGCCGTTCAAATCCATCAGGCACTCCTTGGAAACTGCAGAGAGCCGTTGTCCCGTAGGGTCGCTGCCAATGGAACCCGGCTCAACCGTGGAGGAACCCTGTCCCTGAAATTCAGGGAGGTCATTGAGAGGACTCTGTCCTTCAAAGAGGTTGTCTTACCCGATGATCAAACCTACCATCAGCTGAAGACAGCCTGGTAGGCTCCACCAGTTATCACCATAAATAACTGGAAGCCTGTCTTCCGCATCCCCCAACTGAAAGCCCTCCCCTTATCAAAATCGTGACCCTAAACAAGCCTTAGCCCATCTCCTTCTCATCAACACTTCTTCCCAGTTCAGACCATAAGTCTGTTAACCAGAATTTCTTGCTGCCTGCTCCCTTCCTTATCAAACCATAAATCCCCTCACCCCACACCACCTCACTGAAACTTCAAAACTATAAAAAACCTGCCCTACTGGGGAGGGATGGGCTGAGCCACTCTCTGCTCAGACCCCACTCTCTTTCTCTCCCAGTAAACCTCTCTGGACCCTTGAACTCACGTGTCTCTGCCTCTGTTTCAGGTCGCCCTCTCCCCAACAAACGGCAGTGGGTTTAGTGGGCGAAACCAAACCCACTGCACGGAGTCCATTCTGACCTGCAGAGACCCTATGGGACAGAGTAGAACTGACCCATAGTTTCCAAGCAGTGCCTGGGGGGTGTGAACTGCAACTTTTGTGTGTGTGTGTGTGTGTGATTAAGTGAAAGCCAACAATCCACGTGAGCTTTGTATGCCCCCCTCTGCCGCTCCCTCTGCTCTCCTCACCCCCCCTTTTCACTCCCAGTATCCTTTCAGAAACAAACCCTGGTTCTGCAGTGGTTAAGGGCTGAGTCTGCTCATCGAAAAGTCAGCAGTTCAAAGCCAGCCGGTGCTCCTTGGGGATCCTATGGGGCAGTTCTGCTCTGTCCTGTAGGGTCGCTATGAGTCAGAATGGACTCGCAGCAGTGGGTTTGGTTTTAGCATCCTCTTCAGGAACACCTGTCCCCTTCTCTCCACCCGCTCCTCTCCCTTCTAGAAAGAAACCAGTACGACAGCCTCATACACATGTTAAACCCTAAAGGACACATGCCACCTGCCTCCCTCTGTGTCCCCGAGTCCAGTCCATTCCCTGTCTGAAGTGTTGACCTCAGTCCTGGTCTCAGCTCTGGGCAGCAGCAAGTCCAGGGGCCGTGTCCTCGGGGGACCGCCCTCAGCCGTCTGACCATCAAGTCTGGTCTTTTAATAGAGTTCTTCACCTGCACACCTCTTTCTCTCATGCTGCATCAGGGACTCTAGACTGTGTCCCCTGTCAGGGCTGTCTTTGGTGGTGGCCGGGCACCCTCTGGTTGTTCTGTCTCATTCTGATGGAGTCTCCCAGTCACATGGGTCCTGCAGTCTCCTGGGCTCATATTTTCCTTCTGTCTTTGATGTTCTCAGTCATCATCTGTTCTAGGTCATCTGGGACCAATGGACGTTCCTCAGATGGCAGCTTCCTGACTTTTAAGACCCCAGATGCCATACAGGGTGCAGCAGACTCTCTTAGCAAAATGAACTGCGGACCTTCTGGTGAACAACTGTCGTGCTTAACCACTGCGCCTCCAGAGTTTCCCATGTGATTATAAAAAACCAAACCCCTGGCTGTGGAGTCGGTTCTGACTCATAGCGACCCTACAGCTCAAAATAAAACTGTGCCATAGAGTGTCCAAGGACAGCTTGGCCGACTGGAACTGCCGATCTTCTGATGAGCATCTGCAGCTCTTAACCGCTTGGCCACCAGGGTCTCCAGTGTGACGACAGACGGGTGACATTGAATCACATGGAGGTGTAAGGGTATGTGGCCGAAGTGGCCCTGTGGTACAGTGGTTACGCACTTGACTGTTAAGCAAGAGGTGGGAGGGAGATGCGGCCGTCAGAGCCCATCAAGGCTTACAGCCTCGGGGAGTCTACTGGGGCTGGTTCTGCTCTGCCCTGTGAGACAGCTCTGTGTCAGAAAAAACTCGAGGGCACTGATACGGGGTACGGATTCAGATATGGGATATGGACCCAGATGACAGGGCTGTTAGGGTTTCTTTTTTCTTGCAAAGCAGGTCCAGAGTCACAGACCACCTCACCTGCCTTGGGCGGTTTTACCCTGGCGCCCACATGGGCCGGAGCAGGGCTGTGCCTGCAAGGTGTTGGTGGGTGACCTTTCAGAGGCAGACGGCCCAGCCCTTCTTCCGAGGGGCCTGTGGGTGGATCTGAACACCCATCTTTCCCTTCATAGCCAACGCGCAACCGCTGGTACCAACGGGTACTCCAAACAGGAAGCGCAGGCTTTCATCAGCGATAAGGCAGAAATCACCTCCGAGTCACCCTTGGTCCCAGCCAGCCTGGGAGCCAGCAGCCTCAGTGATGACTGTTTCATAGAGGAGTGTCATGGTTGGAATTGTGTCCCCCCAAAAATGTGTGCAGCCACGTGGCTGGGATATGGTTCCCAGTATCTTGGGACTGTCCTCCATTGTGTGGTTTTGCTAACCTGTATATTAAAGGATTAAGGTGGGGCTGTGAATTCCTGCTGTGGGGGGAGTTTCCCTGGAGTATGGCTTGCCCCACCCTTAAAGCTTTTAGCTTGCAAGGAATAAAAGGAAAAAGAACCAAGGACAATTTGAGAACCTCGCTACCATCAAGCAAGCAGCACCGGGAGCAGAGCACGTCCTTCAGACCAGAGGTTCTTGTGTGAGGACGCTCCCTGGACAAAGACTGATGCAATACCGGACTTTCCCCCAGAGCCGACAAGGGGAAAGTCTTTCCCTGGAGTGGACACCCTGAATATGGACTTGCAACCTACCGGACTGTGTAAGAATAAATCTTTCTTTGTTAAAGCCATCCACTCTGTGGTATTTCTGTTAGAGCAGCCTAGCTGACTAAAACAAGGAGGAAACTGAGGCACTCAAGGACACCCCCTGACATCACACTGTGAGGGTGAATGGTGTCTACTCCAGATGTTTATGCTGATGTTTATGAACTCCAGGCTGTCCCCTCCAGGGTCCCGCTGGGGAGCCCCCCTCCAGGGTCCCGCTGGGGAGCCCCCTCAGACCTCTGTGTGCTCCACTGGCTGCCGCTCTCAGACTCTGAGTGAGGGGAGCTTGCGGAGACCTGGCTTCCTTCTCCTTCCATCACGTGCAAATATAAGGACAGTCTGTACAGTGGACGGCCCCAGAGGAGAAGGAGACAGGTCCCCTCCTCCTCAGGGGCTCTCACTTGAGAAGAGGAAGCTGCCCCCAGCCCTGGAGACCTTCAGGGTGAGACAGCTGAGTAAAAGAGGAAAACACGGACTTAAGGATTTCTCTCAGAGGCATCCTACTGATAGAGACTCACTCTTCTGGAGCTGATTTCAAATGCTCCTTGCTATGGGAGGAAGTGACAGCTGCCTCTGGCTGCTGATGAGGCCCCTGTGTGGTGTGTACCACTTGCTTAGCTGGCCCCTCCGCATGGCTGGCTCTTTGGAGCCTGCTCCTTATCTGATTGTTGCGGGACAGCTTGGGTCCCTGAGAGACAGCGGAGTGTTTCCTGAAGGTGTCATGGTGCATTTGGAAGTGAAGTTGTGAGTTAGAGGGCTCAGGAGCCGCGGGGGCGCAGTGGTTAAAAGCTCAGCTGCTACCCAAAGCTCTTCAGTGTGAACACACCGGTTGCCCCTGGAAACCTGTGGGGCAGTCCTCTGGGTCCTGTCAAGTTGCTGTTAGTTAGGATTGACCAGGCCGCTGAGGGCTTGGGTTTGGGTTTTCACGAAGGTCAGGGAATGCTACTTTGAACCCTGTGAGTCAGATTTTGACTGCGGAGATGGCTGAAGAGGTGCATATTATAACCCAGCTGGGAAAGAATGAATCTCACATTTACGTGTATTCAATAATTCACAAACCGTTTTTGTGGGCCTTCTCACATTGGTTAGCATCACAGCCCTGTTTAGATTGAGGATGTGTGCCCACATCAGCATAAAGAAACTAAAGGAATGCCCCGATGGATTAGCTAACTGTAGGCCCCGATTCCGCCACCTTGGTGCAGGAACCAGCCAATTCAATCCCTGTGTTTTCTCATTCCAGCCTAAGGATTCTGTTAGGCTGAAACCCAAGCCCCCTCCCCAACCACTCCCAGAGTCAAAATGTTTTATCTGCCAGCTATTCCTGAAATTCCATTCAAATGAGACGAGCTGCCTGGGCAAATAGCTATCACTTCTTTCCTGCAGGCTCAACTCCACTGAATGAAACCCCCTGTGTTAATTAAGCAACGCTAGTCGCCCACGACCCCGTAGACTACTTGCCACAGACACCATTCTCATCCTCACGGGCGCTGTTTTCAGCTCTGTCCTCAGTAAGGCCCGCTGGGCCCCTTTATAAGCCCCCAACCCCAGAGCCAGTGTGCGGTTTTGCAGGCTCCCTCCTGGGAGCTCTGTGAAGCCGCCCTGGACGCAAATAAACTTTTCCTTTTCTTTCTTCTCCTGTCTCTGGTTTTTCCTCTACATACTTTCAATTCAGGAAAACTCACTGCACCCAAAAAATCTCTAACAGATTCCTTCCGCGACCAGGTAGTTTTCAGCTTTGGGCATCACTGCCCCGTCGCCTCGATAGGTTTCTGTAGCAGTGCGTGCCCCTCTGCAGTCACACTGCTCCATCCTTTGTTTCCAGGGCGCTTTGGCCTCCTTCAGCTTGTCTGCATTGTATCTCCCCTCGAATGTCCACTTGTTGACATGAGACCCTCTGTTTGTGTGGGCCCCACTCCATCTCTCCCTGGGGATGTGTGTTCTCCGTAGTGTCTTAAGCTTTCTCCTTCCCTCCCTTCTCCTCCATGGGGAACTTTGCAGAAAGTTGACGAGAAACAGCCTGAAGACACAGGTTCTGATGGGGGGCCCTTCTTCCTCCCTAAGGTCCTCTGGCTTCCAGGAGCCTCAGGGCTGCGGGAGCTCTAGCTGAGGGTGTGGGTGGGGTGCTGGTTCTGTTCAGTCTGACCTGTGATCTGGACCCCGGTGCCTAGCCAAGCTCCCATCCAGCCGCTATGAGTTGCAGCCCCCAACCTTGGGGCCCCTACCAACGGGTCAATTTCCATGAACACAAAAGAAAGTTTGGACATTAACTCTGATGCTGGGTGTTTTAGTCAGCTAGGGCTGCTCTAACAGAAATACCACAGAGTAGGTGGCTTTATAAAAGGAAATTTTTTTATTCTTATGCAGACTGGTATGCTACAAGTCCAAATTCAGGATGTCCTCTCCAGCGGACGGTTTTTCCCCTTGTCGGCTCTGGAGGAAAGTCCGGTATTGCATCCGTCTTTGTCCAGGGAGTGTCTTGGCACAGGAACCTCAGGTCTGAAGGACGCGCTCTTCTCCCGGTGCTGCTTGCTTGGTGGTATGAGGTTCCCAGTTCTCTGTTTGCTTTTCTTTCCTTTTATCTTTTGCAGGATGAAAGGATTAAGGGTGGGGCAAGCCACACTCCAGGGAAACTCTTTTTACAGTGCAGCAGGAAGGCGATCCTATGAAGGGTTTTACAGTCCCGCTCTAATCCTTTAACATGCAGCACAGGAAAATCACAAAACGGAGGGTAATCACAAGATACTGGGAACCATGGCGGCCACGTGGCTACACCTATTTTTGGGGGGATGCAGTTCAATCCATGACACTGGGCCAAGCTTGAATTCAGACTGATGCCGCCTTCTGTGCTCAGGGCCCCTCGAAAGGAATATGGGGGGCTGAATGTCACCCTGGGCCATGCTCACGCGGCGAAACTAAAGCAGGTTTGTTCTGCCTCTCACTGGCAGCCAAAATTCAGAGACAGCTTGGGGCTCAAGGAATGCCTCCTTTGCAGATAAACCGGTGAACCTGGGGGAACAGCGAGAATAACTTCTGAAAAAAGCTGTCCCCCCTTGGGTCACATTTTCAGTGGTTTTTATGGCCAGACTTCAAAGGGATTGGCATTTGTCACAGAACAATAGCCAGGAGTCACAGGATTCTGTTACATCGTAAGGTTTCTTCACATTTGATCAGTGTGAATTACCCAAAATTCCGTTATCTTTCTGAGGTCTTGACAAATTTTCCATCCTGGAGACAGGGAGAGGGACACAGACCTGCTAATCCGGTCCGAGGTTGATAACTGAGGCCCAGGATGGACTGTCGCTCCATAACCTCAGTGACCTCTGTCAGATTCTTACAGCCACCAGCTCTTAGACTAGGTCCAGCCAGAGCTGCAGCCACTGCGGGCACTCAGTGTGACTTCCAAAGACTGAGACACGTGATAATATAGGACATTAGAGTGATTTCTAAGAAAAGAAGCAAACCAAGGGGGACAGAGAAAGGGAGGAGGCAGGAATTCCTCCCAGCAGGGTGTAGATTTTACCCAGGTGAGAAGAAATGGGAGACGAAGAGTGAGTCTTGATAGGGTCAAAGCAAACGTCTCCGCAGGGCAGCACTTTGCTAAGGCGGGTGGTTGTTCCTGAACATGGAAGGACCCTTGAAACTCTGTTTAATTTCCCAAGTTTGGAGGGATCTGGAAAGGTGCAGGACAAACATGATAAGGAGAGACGTGACCTCCATCACAGAGGATGCTGGTCCCAAATGTTTTTTGTGAATTAATGTCACCAGCTTTTTGAGAAACCTCAGTGCAGCTGGCTGCGAGAGTACCCGCCGTGGGGTCAGTCTCACGGGCTGTGGACACAGGTCATTCCCGACTGAGGAATTACTCGAGGGACGATGAACTGAACTTAGTACGGTCTCTTTTTCCCCAAATCTTATATTTCATAACATGTATTCATACAGCACTGCAGTGCAGAGTTTGCTGATATTTCTGTTCTCAAAAGTTCACTCACAGATGTTCAGTTACTGTTCCAAACCCCACTGTCCCACAGGCTGTGGCCAGACCTACAGTGATGTCTCTCTCAGGATTGGTGTAGGGGCTCAGGGAGACTGAACGACTAGAAAGTTGGGCGCTGTTCAACTGTAACGACGCACAACAATTTAACTGTGCGTCTGCCCGACAGCCTTGAGGACTCCAGGATCACCGTTATGACACAGACAGTGACTATAAAGATCGGATTTGGAAAGATACTCAAAATGAAAAGAAATAATAATGAAAAATGAAAGAGAAGGATGTATTCAACTGAGGTCAGAGCCAGCTTAGGATGCAGCCACTGAAAGGTCATCCTGTGGTAGGTTATGGAGTGCATGTGCTGTGAAATGGAGGGATAGACTTTAGCTGACACGGGACCCATAGGTAAGTCTTGAAAGATCACATCCCAAAGCCAAACAGGTAGTTGTCCACTTGACTCTGACTGAAAGCAGCAAAGGGAACAGAGAAGAAGTGCCCCCTGGGGCTTCCAAGGAGCAGGTGGTAGATCTGAACCTCTGTCTTTGTGGTTTGCAGTGCAGTGCCACCCGGGTTCTTCAACAATCGTATTGTTTTGTTGTTGTCAGGGGCTGTTGGGTCAGTTCTGACTCTGGGCAACCATGTGCTCAACAGACCAAAACACTGCCCAGTCCTGGGACCTGCTCACGGTCACCGTGCTGGAGCCCGTTGTGGCAGCGACTGTGTCAGGCCGTCTCATCGAGGGTCCTCCTCTTTTCAAGGGTCTCCCTTTGCCCAGGGACTGGCCCAGCCTCACAACGTGTCCACGTGCATGAGATGAAATCTCACTGGTTCCCATCTAAGCAGCAGTCTGGCTGCACTTCTTCCACTATGCATGTGTTGGCTCTTCTGGAAGTCCATGGTGTATTCAGCACTCGTCACCAGCTCCCTAATTCGAAGGTGTCGGTTGTCTGGGCTTTCTCCTTCATTATCCAGCTTTTGCATGCATGTGAGACAGTGAAAAATACCGTGGATTCTGTCGGGTACACTTTAGTCCTCAACAGGACATCTGTGCTTACTCTACTGGCTGCTGTGGAGTCTGTCCCACCTCTATAGCACAGGGTAGAACTGCCTGATAATTTCCAAGAAGTGACTTGTTGATCTCAACTGCCAGCATTTGGGTCGGCAGCAGTAGCTCTTAACCATGGTACCACCAGGGTTTCCTTGTTACTGTCTAGGAAACTCTATGTGGCCGTGCCATGGAGCCCTGGGGAGACCCTGGTGGCATCGTGGTCAAGCTGGCTCATCAAAAACTCGGCAGCTGCGGTCCACCAGGTGCTCCTTGGAAACTCTATGGGGCAGTCCTACTCCGACCTATAGGGTCGTGTGAGTCAGAATCGACTTCATGTCAGCGGCTGGCTTGGTTTAGGGGTCCTGGAGGCTCAGTCATTGAGAGCTTGTCTGCTAATCAAAAAAGGCCGCAGTTGGAATCCACCAGCTGTTCCTTAGGAACCCTGTGGGGCTGTTGGTGACTATCTTCCACGGTCACTGGGAGGTGTCCTCCGCTTGAGGCCACAGGTCAGGCTTTCGTTTTGCTGTCCTGTAGGGTCTTTAGGAGTCAGAATTGACTGTAGGTTACACAGTCACAAAAACCGCAGGGGAGGGGAAAATGTGTCCCCTTCCAACATGCGTGACCTACACGGCTCTCCTCTCCTTGTACCTTAGATGAAGATTTACGGAAAAAGTTGTTTCAGGTTAAACCATTAGTACACATATTATTTTCTGGTATTAGTTACAACTCCAGGGCGTGTGAACTGTGTCCCTTTTCGACTTGGGTCCCCTAAGGCCAGCTTTCCCGTCCCTTCTGGCTTCCAAGGTTAAGGGACGCAGCTGTGGTCTTCCGGACCGCAAACACTTTGAAGTGATTCACTAGGAAGAGATTCAAGTTCCGTGGAAAAGAGAGACCCCAAACCCTCAGGCGGGGTCAGCTCCTGTCGTGCCGGCCCCGCCCACCCCTGACCCACGTGGGTGACATAGCAACGCCCAAGGCCCGCCTCCCTCAGGCCCCGCCCCCAAGACGTCATCCTCCTGCGCGGCCTCGCGCTCAGCCCCTTCTGCGCATGCGTGAGCGTTTCGCTGGGCCCGCCATTCCCACAGCGCGCCTGCGGTGTTTCCGCCTGAAGCCCGCGCCCCGAGATCCGCGGCCCCTGCGGCCTCCCGTCCTCCGGCTCGGGGTCGGGGACCCCTCGGATCCCAGGTGCCCGTTCTGCGGGCGTCCCGGCTCCGCGTCCGTGTCTGGCCCGCAGACCCCGCCGTCACCGGCCGCCCTCCCCCGCCGCCCGCGCTGACCGCTGCTCCCTCCGGCCCGAGCCGCCCGGGGGTCGTCGCCCGCGCCTGCCGTCCCGGGTCTTTTCGCCGTTTGCAGTCAGATCTGCTGCTTCTTTCTTTCATTTCTGCGGTGAGTATTTCTTTCAGATTTTCTTTTTCTTTGGGTTTCAGTGTGACCCGTGGTTTTCCTTTGGCCCTGTCTTACGTACAGATTTGAAAATCCGTTTATTGATTTTGAACCCTACTTGCTGTCTTGTATTTTTAACTGACTTTGGGTGAAAGTTTCTAGATCACACTTCTTATGGCTAGGTACTGTCCAGTCGGTCCCAACACACAGCGACCGCGTGCAAAACGGAAGTGTAACCCGAATACCTTACAAGAGGCTTTTTCCTTTTCCAAATGAGTAGTTCAGAGCTTGATAGAACTAATGCCGTAATGATCCGTTGAATAATCTATGCTTTTTATGGCACCGGCTACTCTGGCCTCCGTGTTGGCCTCTTTCCAAAGGGGCGCAGAGCCCCCCAGCTACTGGGACCTTGGTCCCCCTCCTCCTCTTTGCTGCCCTGAGCAGTGGCCTTCAGCCCAGAAAACAGCACCTGGGAAGGCTGCCTGGCATTTTCTGTATCCACAGCTGTCTCTTGTTCCTTGTCAGAGTGAACCGCTCAGGCTTTTTCTGTAAGTGTTGTCTTTCCCTGTTACAGAGATGCAGATTAGCGTCCAGGTGTCTGACATGCACACCTGTCGTCTACTCAAGAATTTCCTGTGACTGGTTTGTGGTGCCTACACTTACCAATGGGCTACGTGCTTACATTCTTGAAGTGATACATAGACCCTCATGTAAAAATGGCCTTTTGAGCCTCCATGGAGAAGAGCCTGCCCTGCTGTGGAGTCTCCGGTGGTATCACACCTCCTAATGAACCTTCTTCCTCTTTCTGACTTGGAGCGTGTTTCATTGACTCAACTGCACCAGGGCAGGGACTCAATTCGGTAACAGGAGGAGCACTGCCCGCTCCTGCCCGCGCCTGCCCGGTCCAGCGCCATGTCCATAGTCGTTTTGTCTTTAAGCCTGTCGTGTGGCCACTATGTCAATCCATTTCATCGAGGGTCTTCCTCTTTTTCACTGTCCCTCGACTCTACCACACACGATGCCCTTTTCCAAGAACTGATCCCCCCTGACTACATGTCCAAAGTATGTGAAATGCAGTCGCCCTGTCTCTGATTCCAAGGATCCCTCTTGTACTTCTTCCAGGACAGATCTGTTTGTTCTCTTGGCGGTTCCGGGTACGTTCAGCATTCTTCTGCGTCTCCACAGTTCACACGCGTCAGTTCTTCTGTCTTCCTTCTTCCTTGCCCAACTTTTTTCACACACGTGATGCAGTTGAAAATAATGTGACTTTCGGATCCGACTCGATGGCGCTTGGCTTTTGGCTGAATTAGGAAAACCTTAGTTTTCAAGGTGACATCTTTAGTTTTCAATCCATCAAAGCGGTCATTTGGAGCAGATTTCCCAATGCAATGTGTCTTTTGACTTCTTCACTGCTGCTTCCATGGGTGTTGATTGTGGACCGAAGTAAAATGAAATCCTTGACAGCCTCACTCTTTTCTCCATTTATGACAGTGTTCCTTACTGGTCAATTTGTGAGGATTTTTCTTTTCCTGATATTGAGGTGCAATCCTTGCTGCAGGCTGTGGTCCTTGATCTTCCTCTGTGTCTCAAGTCTTTGTGACTTCCAGCAGGTAAGGTGGTGGTGGTGTGTGAGTAATGCAGGTTGTTAATGATTTCTTCTCCAATCGTGATATGTCATTCTTCTTCATAGAATCCAGCTTCAAGGATTGTTTGCTTAGCATACAGATTAAAAAGGTATGGTGAAAGAATGCTACCATGACACAGAGCTTTCTTGACTTGTAACCACGCGATGTTCCCTTGTTTTCTTCCCACAGCTGCCTCTTGATCCATATGCAGGTTCCATAAGAGCACAGTGAGGTGTTCTGGAATTCCCGTTCTTTGTAGTGTTTTCCATAATTTGTTATGATCTACGCAGTCTAATGCTCTTGCACAGCAAATAAAACTTAGAGGTAAGCATCTTTCTGGTATTTTCAGCCAGCATTGATCTGACATCAGCACTGATAGTCCCAGGTTCCGCATCCTCTTCTGAACGTGCCTGGACCTTTTGGCTGTCCCTGTCTGTATGTTGCTGCAGCTGCTATTGAATGATCACAAAAGTTGGAAGTGATACTGTATGATGATTTCTACATTCCTCTGGATCTTTCTTCTGGGAATAGGCCTAAATAGGAATCTTTTCCTGTCTTTTGGCTCAGTAGCTGTCTTCTTCAGTTTGTGGGCATCTGTGAGGGAGCTCTCCTAGCACTGAATCTGTTTGTTGGAATGTCTCTGTTGATGTTGGGTGAGTTCCTGGAGCCTTGTTTTTCACCAGTGCCTTCAGGACAAATTGAACTATTTTTCCTTCAGTTCTGCTCGTTCCTCATCATATGCCAGCTTCTGAAATGGTTGACCAGCAACAAATCCTTTTTGATACAATAACTGTATTCTTTCCATCTTCTTTTGATGCTTCCTACCTCATTTAATATTTTGCCATAGAATCCTTCATTATTGCAAGTCAGAACTGAATTTCTTTTTTCAGTGCTTCAGCTTTATAAATAGCTAGCCTGTTCTTCCCTTTTAGTTTTCTATCTCCAGCTGTTGCCTGATGTCATTATACTAGTTTGTCTACTAAAGCTGCCCTTGCAACTCTTCTGTTGAGCTCGTTTCCTTCATCCTTTCCAGTTTTCACTTAAGCTGCTCTACTTCCCAGAGAAAATTTGAGTGTTTTGTGACTTCCATTTTGCTCTTTACTTTCTTTTCTGTCTATAACAACCTCTTGTCTTCTTCAGGTCTGATATCTTTGATGTCATTCCGGAACTCATCTGGTCTTTGGTCACTGGTGTTGAAGGCATTAAATCTATTCTTGAGATAGTCTCTGAACTCAAGTGGGGTGTACTCAAGGTTCTCCTCTGGCTCTCATCTGCATATTCTGATTTTCTTCAGCTTGCACGTGAACTTGCATCTGAGCAACTGATGCACTCTTTTGCAGTCAACCCCTGGCCTTGTTCCATCATCTTTTCCCATAGACGTAGTCAGTTTTATTCTTCACTGTTCAATTTGATGAGGTCCACGTATTTAGTCTCCATTGGGAAAGAAAGGTATTTGGAATGAAACAGTTTTGCACAATTCCATCATTTGATCTCCAGTATCTCTTCTGTCACCAAGGCCCTGTTTTCCAGCTACTCGTCCTTCTTTGTTTCCAGCTTTCGCATTCCAGTCACCGGTGACCATCAGTGCCTACCGATGACATGTTCAGTCAGTAACAGAGGGCAGAAGTTGGTGCAGAAATTTGAATAGTAGTTGTGTTAACTGGTCTCCTTGTAGACATATGGATGTGAATCCCCTTTGTTTTTTATCATCCTCTGATGCTCTGTGTAGACTTCTGGCACCGTGTTGACTAGCAGTGGTGACAGTGGACATACTGGTCTTTGCTGTTCTTAGGAAGACTGATTCCAGTCTTTCTCCACTGAGTGTGACATTAGCTGTGGATTTTCATAAGTTCCTTCTAGCATGTTGAGGTATTTCCTGTGTGTCGTTGAAAGAGTGTATTTTATCATGAAAAGGTCTTATATTTTCTGAAGTGGCTTTTCTTTGTTGACTGAAATAATGTGATTATTTTTCTGACTTGAATTAATGTGATAGTGTTATGTTGCTTAATTTTCTTGTATTGCAGCTTTTCTTGACACAGCCCACTTGATTGGTATGTGTGATCCTTTTCAAATGCTGTTGGACTCGTTGCATCCCAATTCATACGGGATATTAGTGTGTCCTCTTCTTTTACTGTGGTATCTTTCTCTGGCTTTAGTAGCAGGATATTGCTGGCCTTAGGGAGCAAGTTAAAAAGTGTTCCCTTATAATTATTGCTATCTTTGTTCCCACTTAACTGAAAAGAGCATCAACGATAAAAATGTATTCATTGTTACTGCCTGGTATTTTCTGCCCCAAACTGCAGCTTTACACAGACTTAAACTCTGGGCAGAAGGACTCCCTGTAGCCTCACTTTGATTCGATCCATTTTAGGCCTCCTGAGCAGCCTGGAACACCCAGCCATGCTTCTGTCTTCTGTTTGTCAGGTTGAGTCTTGGACTCGTAAGGCCTGTTCCCCGAGACTAGAGTCCTTCATTGTCTGCTGTCCCTATTGCCAGACAGAGACTATGTCATGCCCACACTGATCCACTGTTCTGAGACAAGGACATGACCTTAGTAGAGGGCCCACCACATTGGATCCTGGCAGGCCTTACACAGTGTCCTCAGCCTTCCCTCCAAGAAAGCAGTAGAAATTAAAGAATAGGATCCTTTGGTCCTGTTGAAATCCTTTTGTTTGTCACAAGCTTGTAACCATCAGAAGTCATTCTTCTAAAAGCCATTCTTATCTACCGTGCCGGCAGATGTCTCTTGAGGCAGTCACCATTGGAAACCAGTAAGTGCCAGAAAGTGGGTGAAAGAAACAACTAGAAAACTCAAGGGAAAAGAAGAAATGTTAGTTACAAAATGGAGAGGAACACTACTGGTCACGTATATGAACCCAAAACCCAAACCCACGTTGGTTTCCCTAGTGATCACATCTCTGAGCCCCCACCAGACCCCACACTTGTTGCCCTACTGATCACATATAGCAAACCCAAACCCAAATCCACACTTACTATCCTCTTGATCACATATATGAACCGAAAAGCAAAACCCACAC
Organism: Heterohyrax brucei; assembly: GCA_028571685.1. Lineage (NCBI taxonomy): Eukaryota > Metazoa > Chordata > Mammalia > Hyracoidea > Procaviidae > Heterohyrax > Heterohyrax brucei. The sequence continues at coordinate 1,355,590 of CM053166.1, forward strand.
TTGTTGCCATTGACTTGAATCTGCCTCAGGAACCTTGTAGGACAGCATGGAGCTGCCCTGGAGGGCTTCCAAGTCTGTCCTCTTGGTGGAAGCCCATTGCGACACCTTTCTCACTTGAGTGTGAATGTGGCCTTTCAGTTAGCAACTGTTGGTTCAGCACTGTGCCGTCAAGGCTGCTTGATGACAGGTGACTGTCCTGCAGAGGCAGTGAAAAGTTTTTAAAAAAGCACAACAGAAGAGTTTCAGCTGCACATAATTACACATCAGGGTTGCCTCATGAGTTCATTGACTTGAACTTGACAAATATCCTATCCTTGAGACTCACCCGTGTTCATACTAAATAAAAGTCTTTGGGTTGTTCCACGTAGGTGACACTTTAGCAGGTGAACCCTCAACCTAAACCTTGAGCCCTCGTGTCCTAGAGGAGGCCAGGTTCATGTTTTCCAGACTGGGCTGGCCTGGGTGCCCCTTGCTCTGTGACTATTGACAGAGGAAGAGGCCTGTGGTACATTGTGAAGAATGCGGCGATGTGCTCAGGAGGCTGCAGCGGGACCCACGGTCAGTGCTGATGTCCTCAGAGTGGAGCGTGGCCTGGAGCCTGGGGAAGCCCTGCCTGAGTTGAGGCTAGGAACCAGTCACTCTTTACTGAACATTGTCTTCTTCCATTGCAGGTCTCAGGTGCAGCGCCCTCTGTCTTCCACGTTCATGGAATCTCAAGGAAGGATCTAAGCTGCTGTGGCTGGCTGTGTGGACCCAACATCACTCATCTGCCTCCAGACTCCCACGAAGCTCTGCATCCTCTGCTGTCCCTATTCCTGAAGTAGCCTGGCAGGCTCAGAGAGCACATTCAGTTAGAGTTCCAGAAGCTGGAGCCCCAAAATGGTGTGTACTACAGAGAACTGGGGTCCTGTTACTCAGAGGGGTGAGGCTCGATGTGCATTGTTAGGGACCGTGTGCTCCATGCACTGATGATGGTACCAGCCGTCACAGACGAACAGAGGTGAGGGGAAAGTGCGGGAGCTGAATAAGAGCCGAAACAATCACATCAGGGGGGACTCAATCAAGCTGAGACACGAAGCTTTATTTTTCAGTTACATATATATCCCACACACTTCCTTGTTCCCTTCCTCCAAGCATTCTTTTGCTGGTCATATCGAAAGCAGATCAGGGGCATGCTGACTTCTGCTTATTCTGGGGGCAATGCTGGGTGTACAATACTTGGAATGTGCTTAATTTAGATTCTTGTTGATACAAGAGTTTGCTTGACCGCACTTTGACCTAGCCTTGATTGGGGAAGTCTTGGCTTCCCACATCTTCTCTTTTTATATTATAAAACAGCTGGGCTACAGCTGGCCTGTACTACATGCCTGTCTTAGGTTGCATTTATTGGCGCAATCTCTTACCCGTCTTTGGAACCTAGCTGTCTTTTCATGGCAAGACCCTGTCTTAGGTTGAGAAAGGTCAATTAAATTTCTTACCCGCCTTTGGCTACCGCAGGGGGCTATGTAGTAAACCTGGGAGGTTCATGTCGCGTTTGCAACTTTAGGTGGTGAACATCTATTACAAGCTGTTGTAAGCTTTTGCAAATTAATCTAAACAGGCAAGATGTGCAGAGGATCACCAGGAGGACTACTCCCCCGATAGTGGCCATCGGGAACAGCAGGTGCCAAATCTGGTCAAGAGGTCCAGTAAACATTTCTTTAAAATTGTTTAGAAGATTCTCAGCTGTCTTTGTAGCATGTAAAGGCAGATGGGCATGACTCAAGGCCAGAATTTGTGAATGTAACTGTACTAAGTCCAGAGTTTCGTTAGTATGTTCCCACATACCTTCTAAATGTTGTTCAACTCCCATGGATCTGTGCTTATATTATAAGTTTTATTAGTTGCACAAATCCAAGTAAATTCAGCATGACAAGCCAGCCTGGCTTGGTGCTGCAAAGTTTGGACTAGACTTCCTATGACTTCTACAGTTTCAAACAGTAAGTCTAACTTTTGTTCTATTTTTAAATCATTCATTTCCTGGGTACTCATAAGTTGTGACATATTGTGAACCACATTGTCTGTAAATTGAGCAGTCTGTACATTCTGAATAATGGCCACGGCAGCCGTGGTGGTTGTGATTATAGCAGATACAAGTGCGATTATTCCCATAATAACTAATCCCACAGCCTGTTTAGGCCTAATTAACTCTTGTAGTCTTTCTATAACTTGTAGCCCTCTGTACTGATACCAGGGTCCCGACAAGTTTACAGGCAGTACCACAAAAGGGGGGCTGATGTAGAACAATCCTAAGTTCCCCTTCCCCAAGGGGATCTACACAATTTGTAAGGTTACAGTTAAAGCATGTTATGTTAAAGCGGGTTACATTGTGGCAGGTTTCATTGCCCTGTGTGACAGTCACCTTTGTCCAAGTGCTGTTCACCTTTTCCTTGCTGAAATTCCCTTTAAGTAGTACGTTGGTCCCTGTCACACAGGTGGTGACTGTTTTATTCGGGAGGGATTGGGATAGTTTATGTCCAAGTCCAGAGTTCCCTCCATTTTGGCCATTGGCAACATAGCCCCCTGTGTCATTTAAGTTGGTGATGTTGTAGCAGCCGCTGTACACTGCGGGGATGTTGTTTCCTAGGCAGAGCACTCATCGTGTTCCTAGACCCGTGTAATTCCACACTCTGTGAATTGTTGTTTGATTGTAAGTGATGTGCATCTCCCGACCCCAAACACTGGCATGCAGCACTGGAGGACTAGGAACATATGCCTAGTATAGTGCCCCTTCAGCCACCAGGGTCATCAGGAGGAGCCACAGCCACACTGTCAGCCTTGGGTTCCTCTGCCAGGTGCACCAACCTCTCGGGGAGCCACCGCACTCCATCAGCATCGTGCGGAAAAACACAAACATGCCCTCATCCCCAGATAAGTACAGGGTTGGGGCTGTTCCATACCCCTGTTAAGGGGTTCTTCCACTTTATTAAAGTGAAATGTGTACGTGTATGTGGATGCCAGAAGCGCTCTGCAGGTGACCACCCATCCCGGTCTAAAGTTAACAAATTTAAGATGAAGAGTGAATGATTAAGAAGGTTATGAGGGGTACAGGGGTATAATTCCCCCTTTTTTTATTTTTTGAGGTTGGTGTTTGAGGGTACCATAGGCTCGTTCAACTATACCTTTACCCCGAGAGTTATAAGGTATTCGTGTTGTATGCTGAATGTGTAACTGTGTGCAAAAGGTTTGAAATGCCCAACTGGTATAGCCGGTGCTATTGTCAGTTTTCATTACTCGTGGCAGTCCTAAAATGGAGAAACACCGGAGGCGGTGGGTTACAACATCCTTATCTGCTTCGCCCTCAGCGGCGGTGGCGACAGTGAAGCCGGAAAACGTATCTATGGTAACATGGACATACTTCACTTTTACCAAAAGAGAGGATATGACTAACGTCCATTTGCCACAGGTGGTTACACAGGAGACCTCGCGGGTTTATTCCATAATGGGGGACTGAAGAATGTCGTGGGCAAGTCTGACATTGTTTTACAATTTGCCTTGCAGCATCTCGGGGGATTGGGAACATGCGGTGGAGACTATAGCTATTTTGATGATGAATTGCATGAGAGGACTGAGCCTCCTGAATCTTAGCAAGTCCAATGATTTGTGTGGCTTGATCAGCAAGCTCCAGCTTGCTGAAATAGAACTTCTTTAATAGTTTTTTCCTGTTGGGCTGCGGCCAGGGTCACCCCCTGAACATAGCCAGGCCCAATATCAGCACATAGTCTGATGTAGTCCAACAAATCAGACTTTTTTTCTCCACGGGCGAATGGCCACTTGGCACGCCGAATTGGCATTTTCATAATCTAGCTGCTTAATTAAGAGCATTCCAGCTGCAGTGACGCCCAGAAGCCTTTCTGCCGTTTTTAAAAGGTGGGAGACAAAATCTTGATAGGACTCATCAGGCCCCTGTTTAATCTCAGACAAGTCCTCAGCCGTCTTGCCTGTAGGGGGCAACTTATTCCAGGCCTTTTTAGCAGCCGCATTGATTTGCACATAAATTCCAGGGTTGTACTGGAACTGATTACTTAGGTCGCCCCACTGTCCTTCTCCCACCAACATCTTGTAGGGAGCCACAACCTGGTTGCATCTATTTATGTCTGCAGTTGTTTGGCGTTGGTCTAAAAGCTCTGATTTCCATAACAAAAAAATCCCCTCCCGAAAGACATGCTTTTAATCATTTTCCAGTCTGCTGGAGGCAAAGCGTCCATGGCAATGTTTTCCAGCAGCACCAGAATAAAGGGCGCTTTAGGGCCGTAAGACACACAAGAGGTTTTGAGCTCATTTAGCTGCTTGAAAGGAATAGGCCTATGCATCCTCTGTGGATTTCCCTGCTGATCTAATTCCTCATATACTGGATACAAATTCTCAAATTCCTCCATGCTCTCCCCTTTTCTAGCCGCTTGTTGAAGAGAAACCTGCAGAGGGAACATAGGCACATGCATTTTTATAGCCTGGAGCCGGGGTTGTTGTACCATCGCAATCACCGGCTCCGGAACTGCTGGTTCGTCAGGTGGATCTGAGCCTGCTATGACACTGGGTGTGGGGCTAGGTGGCAGCAGAAAACTTAATGGTTTCAAAGGGGAAAAATGAGTCAACAATTTATTAATTTGCTTTTGCATCTCCTCAACAGCCTTAAGGAGATTGGGATCACTTGCTGGAGGAGCAGGCTCGGCCAAATTGATCAGGGTCACAGGGTAATCCCTGGGACGATATAGAGCAGCTGCCTCCTCCGGGTCAGCTGCGGATGCAGGGTCTAACTCCACATTTTCCTCATTCTCTTCCTCCAAAAGAGGCACACTGGGGAGAATTTCATTAACAGTGCCGTTGCTTTCTCTTTCCTTTACTGTGATGGAGGAGGGGGTACTTTCTGTATTTCATGGCAGTTATCCAAACAATCCTTAACTAATGCCCAAAGGCTAAAGGCATCTACAGGCATCCTTTCTGGCCCATGGGCAGAAAAATAAGCTTTCATTTTGTCTCCTAATTTCCTCCATGTTGCTAGGAAACCAGGGATATATCTTCTCAACAAATTCAAGAAACCTTAAAAGTTGATTGTACCCAACCTTCATGCCCCAACCTTTTAGCATGTGTCAGAGCATTTGTGCGAATAGGACCCTACTACTGGTAGTTCCCATTCTTCCCCTGATGTTTATCTAACTTCGCTGCCCCTTTACTTACCTCGTGTGCGCACCTTATAACTCACGGCAGCTTGTTGTGGAATTCTTTCATACCTCAGGCCCCTGCTCTGGTGCCACTTGATGGTGCCAGCCATCACAGACAGAGCTGAGGGCAAAGCGCGGGAGCTGAATAAGAGCCGAAAAAATCACATCAGGGGGGACTCAGTCAAGCTGAGACACCAAGCTTTATTTTTCAGTTACATATATATCCCACACACGTCCTTGTTGCCTTCCTCCAAGCATTCTTTTGCTGGTCCTATCGAAAGCAGATCGGGGGCATGCTGACTTCTGCTTATCCTGGGGACAATGCTGGGTGTACAATACTTGAAATGTGCTTAATTTAGATTCTTGTTGATACAAGAGTTTGCTTGACCACACTTGGACCTAGCCTTGATTCGGGAAGTCTTACCTTCCCACACACTGAGGTTCCTCAGTGAGGTCATCAGGTGGCAGAGAAGGCCAAGGGCCTGAGCCCTAAGAGGCCTCCTGAGGCCCTGCTCCCCTGTCACTGGACCATTCCTCTACAGAGAGGTAGATTTTTCTCAAGTCCTGGATGTCTGGGATCCCCTTCCTTGTGTGACTCTTGGGGCTGACATCTTGGGCGGTTAACAGCCCGATCCTTGGCCTCAGTTCTGTGTGTTGAAGGACAGAGCCTCCTGAGGGAGTAAGAAGATGGCCCAGCTGTGGCTGAGGAGACCGAGCCCCAGGTCCTCCAGAGCCGTCCTCATCCCTCCCCTGCAGTTTTCGTGGCTTCCCCCATGTCTTAGTCATCTAATGCTGCTGTAACAGAGATACTGGCAGTGGAGAGCTTCGACAAAGAAAAATATATTTTCTCTTAGTGTAAGGGGGTAGAAGTCTAAATTCAGGGTGTCAGCTCCGTGGGAAGGCATTCTGTCTCTGTCAGCGCAGCAGGAAAGTCGTCTCATCTGTCCTGGGCAAGGAGCTTCCTGGCCCAGGGACCTGGGTCCTGAGGGCGTGCTCTACTCCTGGTTCTGCTTTCTTGGTGTGATGACGTTTCTTACTGTCTGCTAACTTCCTTTTCCCTTGTCTGGTAAGATAAAAGGTGTTGTAGGCCACTCCCCAGGGAACCCCCTTTTACACTGGATCAAGCATGTGAGCTTAGGAAGGATGTCACAATCCTGCCCTAATCCTCTTTAACATAATCTCATCTTTCCTCATTAACCACAGGTGGAGATTGAAACTTATAACATATGGGAACATTACAATCACAAAACGAAGGACAATTCCCAGAGTCCTGAGACTCCTGGCCTAACCAAGCTGAAAGATATTTGGGGGGCCACAGTTCAGTCCATAGCACCCCAGATCCTAGAGCCTTTTCAGTGCCATTCTAAAACTCCAGCCCCACTTCTCACACTGTGTGATGTTAGATTAAATGGGAGAGCATTGACCGTGGAAGGCCCTGACTGCTAATGGGGTTCTCTGCTGAAGTCATCCTTGCTGTGGGGCAGTGGCAGTGGGTACCCCTGCATCATGTGTGGGGTGTGCACTTCCATCTGTTTGTGGCGATGGTGTTTCTGTGAGGCTCTCGGATGTTTTGGACGGATGCTTTCCTGAGTGGAGTCTTTTGTCGTCCTCCATCTGTGCTAGAGCTGGTGTTACACCTCTGGAATTTCGAACTACCCTACATCATCTTCAGTGGGAATCTGAAGTGAAAATGTTCTTTGTTGATCAGCAAGCCAGATATCACGTGTATTTAATTTCTCAGGCTAAACGTTTCCATTGGATGCAAAATTGTAGACCAGTTTGTGTTTCTACTGTGAATGTTTCAATGCAATGCATATAAACTTCTCAAACACAAAGAAATTCCCATTTTACCTGATACAGAAGAGTGAAAATTCAGAAGTCAAACAAATTATGTGTTCTGTTTTGTTATACGAAGGGTAGTTGCAGTGTACGCTTGTTTTTTAATTAACAATTTTCTTAGAGTTTTTAGAAGAATACAGAAAGCGTAAAGCTAACTTCCTGGGAAACTGTGATATTGTGCATGATTGATCTTTGTTGTTCTGACCACATTGCTACAGATAGAAATGGGATGGTGCTCGGTCTTTCGCTCTTCCAAAGCTTCACCTAGTGAATGAATATAAATGTATGTTTTTGAAGGTCCAAGTGTCAATAGTATAGACAGATAATCCCTTTTGAATGAAGACAAATCCAAATGACAGGGTTTTCACAACACTTTGTAAAATGAGTATATGAAAATTCCACATATTCTGTATTTTTAAGTCATACCGTGTATTGCACCAGGAATGACACATTGCAGAGAAATGGTGTTGGATTTATCGTCAAAAAGAAAATTTCAAGATCTATCCTGAAGTACAACCCTGTTGACAAGAGAGTGATATTCAGCTATCTGCAAGGGAGAATTGTGAATAGAACTATCTGTTATTTAAATTTACCCACCAAACACTGAGGCCCAAGATGAAGAAATTCTAGATTCTTTTTTTTTTTTTTTTTGCCACCATGTGCAGTGTGAAATGGATGAAACATGCAATCAACATGGACTGATAATTATTTCCTGCCCACTGGGATGCAAAAGTTGGAAACAAAGAAGGAGGACTGGTAGAAAACTGTGGCCTTGGTCATTGACACCACTTGACTAATGACTTCTTCAGTGAAAATACTTTTTTCCAGCAATATAAACAAGGAGTTTAAATGTGGGCTTTGCCGGGAGGAATACAGAGGAATGTGACTAGCTGCATCTGAGGAAAGAGACCACTGCAAAGCTGAGTATCTTCAGTCAGAATAAGGCCAGAGGCCGACTGTTGGACAGACCATAAATGGCTCATGTGTAAGTTCAACTTGAAGCTGGAGAAACTTGAAAGGAGTCCACTGTAGCCAAAGGATGCCCATGAGTGTCTCCCACTGGAACATAGAGGCCATCGGAAACCCGATTTGACACACTGAGCACTAATGGTGAGACACTAGATGAGTTGTGCAATAACTTCAGGGACATTGTACATGATGGAAACCAGAGGTCATACAAAAGACAGGAGAGGAAGGACCCAGAAACAATAGAAGGGTCTCTGAAATTTGATCTTGCACATTGAGTAGCTGAAGTGAAGGAAAGAAAGGATGAAGTAAAGGAGCGGAAGAGTAGATTTCAGAGGGCAGCTGGTGAGATAAGGTCGGGTAACAACATGTGCAAAGAGCTAGAGTGGAAAACCAAAGTGAAAACCACACTCAGCATTTCTCAAGTCTGAAAGAAGTGAAGATGGAAGTGTGAGAAACATCGTCCGCACCCTGGATACTGTTGTGGTCCCTCTTTGCAACTGGTGGGCCACTGTTAACCCCCAGCTAGGACCCTACCTTGATGACCGAGGCGGGCCGCCTTATCTCTTAGGAGGTCACTGATAGGTAGTTACAAGTCTTTTCCCAGTGAACGCTCAAGAAATTCAATTTAAATTTAGTTAGCGAGAGTGAGGTTTTGTTGGATGATTTTGCAAAATCGGATGGCTGAGCCCACAGTGGAGGCTAGACGGGCACGCCGCCATCTCGTACAAGCTGTTCTGATGCTCTAGCTGGCGAGTCTTTTCCTCCTTTCTCCATTGGGTGAGTACCATGAGGTGAGCAGTCTCTCCCAGCTGTTGCCTAAGTCGTACCATTCCATTCTCTTTTAAGGTTGTGTCTCCTGCTTTCTGAACAGGTTTGTATACCTCCTTCTGCCCCTTTTCTCTTTGGCTAGCTAGCATCTTCTTAGCCTTTGTTCTGAAGACAAACCCTTTTGAAATGTACTTCTTACATAAGGCATACCTCAGGTTGTAATGTTGAAGGCCTCTGTGGGAAAAGTATTACATGACCTGGGGAGCATGAGAAGATGGAGGGAATACACAGTCACGATCCCAAAAAGACGTGAAGGGCGTTGAGCCATTCAGGAGGTGGCACGGGGTTAAGAACTAATGGTCCTGAAGGAAGAAGTCCAGGCTGCACTGAAGGCGTTAGGAAAAAGCAAGGCTTCAAGAATTCAGACAGTTGAAATATTTTAAGAAACGGATACACACTGGATACGCTCACTCACCTGTGCCAGGAAATTTGGAAAACGGCTCCCTGGATAGCTGACTGGAAGAGACCCATGTTTGTATCCATTCCTAAGAAAGGTGTTCCAAACAACAGTATCATTACTATCACAGAAAAATAAAGTTTTCCTGATGATCATTCAGAAGTAGTTGTAGTGGACATGGACAGGGAACTAGCGTAAATTGAAGCTGTATCCTGAAGAGGACGTAGAACAGGGGTTGCCTTGGCTGATGTCAGGTGGTGTATCTTGGTGCAAAGCAAGGAGCAGCAGAAAGACGTTTCTCTGTGTTTTTCACTGTGCAGAGGCGTTAGATTTGAGTGCTCTGTATTCCGCCTGGTGAGGTGCAGTAATCGTTTCTGTTGGCTTCAGAAAGGTGTTTGCAGTGAAGAAGTGGTTAGTCTTGCAGAATTCTATCATGTGATCTCCAGCATCATTTCTGCCACCAAGGCCATGCTTTTTAACTGCCGATCCTTCTTCATTGTTTCCGCTTTTCCATTCCAGTCACCAGTAATTATCGGACTACAGAAGCTGGTAAAAATCTTTAGTCTCTTCCTCTTTGGCCTTGGTGGTTGGTGTGTAAATTTGATTAAGAGTTGCATTAAGTGGCCTTCCTTGTAGGCGAATGGAGTGATCCTGTCCCTGACACTTTTCAGACTTCAGGACAAATGTTGGAATGCTCGTTTTGATGATGAACACAACAGTGTTCCTCTTCAAGTTTTCATTCCCAGCATAGTAGACCCTGGGAGTGTCTGTTTCACGGTGGCCCCTGCCAGTCCCTTTTGACTGATTAACACCAAGAATATCAGTGTTTCCGTTTCGTTTTGAATGATTTCCTGTTTTCCTACATTCCTGCTTTGTATATTCTATGTTCTGATTATCAATGGATGTTTACGGCTGTTTTTTCTCATTTGGAGTCTTGCTGCATCAGCAAATGACGATCCCAAAGACTACTTCATCCACATCATGAAGGTCAAGTCTCCTTTGAGGAGGCGGTTTTTCCCCAGTCTTCTGAGTGCCTTCCAGCTTGACAGTGTTCTGCTGCTCTACATACAGTGTCACTGTTTCAAAGTATATGGCCGGGTCCTTCTTCGTGCTGTGTGTTACTCTGAAAGCTTAGCTGCAGCCTGACCACTGTGGGTGACCCTGCTGGTATCTAAATACCAGTGGCATCGCTTCGAGCGTCACAGCCAGCGCATGCTCCACAGTACAATGGACTGACAGACTCCAGCAGGATTCCCACATAACAGCATAGCATTCCTTTACGCAGTCTTCAGTGGTTAACTTCTGTTCCACGTGCTTCTGGATCAACTGTGGTCTGTGAAAGCATCAGCTTCTCCATGGGAGTTTTTGAAAACCTCAGTTCAGTCTAATGACACTTCTTTTCCTAACTCGAATACAGTTCATCTTTTTGTTGAAGCCTTTCTATTAAACATTATCAGCAGATCACCTGAGTTTTCAAAACTTCTCTGCAAATGATAAATTTTAGTATGGCCATGATTAATGTGTACGCAGTACTCTCAGTTGTAAGAACTTAAGAACCCAGTAGTCAATTAAAAAAAATTGAGATTTAAGTGTTTCAAATATAGTGATTAACTTTATTTTTAAAGAGCTCCAGATACAACACACTGAATGATACTTTAGAGGCAAAATACTGTATAATCAGGATAGGCTAAGCCTGTCAAGGGTCTGGACACCTGAAGAGGAATGATAAGCTTTCCTAGGTCAAAGATGTAAATGTCCAGCAAACTAGGCTTTGATTCTAGAATCAGAAAAGTATGTTGTGGCCAAGTTAGTAATAAAGAAAGAATAAAATTATAGTGTGATATTATGTGTTTGCTGTCTAATATTAAAACAAAACCATCAGAGGGAATATTAACCAAAATTCTGCCCAGAAGACAATCAGGCATTTCTTTTGATTTTAACTATATATTCGATGTAATTTATTAACACTTTTCAGTCTGGTCCTTCATAAAAATCATTAGACGTTTCAGGGGTGTCAGGAATTTATTGTAGGGCACCCTGAAACACATTCCATATAATCTGCAGCTTAAGCTGCTCATAAAGGTCCTTTTCAGATTGAAGCATTGAGTTTTCATTGTAGCTGCTGAAGTTGATAGAATAAGATAGAAAACATATTTTTATAGACAGAAAACACATTTTTTCTTGGATAAGGGAAGTATTGAGGTTCTAAGGCTTACAAAAACACAGCAATTCTCAGCAGTAGCCTCCGGACTGATAGAAGACAGATGCTCGGACCCCATGCTGTAGAAGAAGCAGGCTCTCAACAAAGAGTGAGACAGAAAGACCTCATCAATTCACCCAGCACCACCACAAGGCTGTGGGGATCCCGGTTCCTTCAAGTGCATGTAAATATGAATCCCAGAGCAGTGTCTTGATAGCAGGAGGGGAGATGGGCTCATTTCTCAAAGATGTTGAGCTCTGTGGTTCGGGCTTTCGATTTCCTTCTTTTTGAGCTTCGTTCCTCCTCCTGGCTGGAGATCTCGTCTCTTCCTTTAGACCGTGAACCCCCTGGTTCTTCCAGTTGGCTTTAAAGTAGCTACTGAAGATTATAATTGTAACTTTGTGATCCCATGTTGAAAAACCATTATAAAACAAGAGGGAGACCCATCACTTCTCCCTGAAATTTCGTGCAAGAGACCCGTAGCTGCCGCTTCTTGCCGCAAGGATGACAGCGCAGGTCGGAAGCTGGCACCTCCCCCTGAGAAAGGGACCAAACAGGTGAGGGGCTGTGACCTCCAGTTGCAAATGCGGCCAATCAGAGCGCTATTCTGAGCCACGGAAGGAAACCTAAGGGACGCCACGGGGCTGAAGTGGTGTCGCTTAGACCAGTGGACGCCTGCGTTATACAGGTTTCCTTGTGGGTGGCACAGTAGCCTGTCTGTCGACCACCTTATCCTGTCATGGGAGTTTTTCAGTTGTAACGAGTACTAGTGACCACCCTCGTGCTTTTACAGGTCACCCTGTGCCTGAACTTTTGCAGGTTATAGCAGCTGAGCACACTGAGAATAGAACGACCTCTTTGTTGTTTGATATGCCCGAGTCTGGCTCTGTACTGCAGTTCTCCCAAGAGTGAGAGATACCACTTCTCAACAAAGGACCAAGTAGAAGCTAAGAAAAATCCACCTTAATCAAACAGCTTTCAAACAAGCGTGCCAAACACAGCTGGAGAATCTGTGAGGAAAAGCTGACCCAGAGTACGATAGACTCGTTTGCCACAAGGGCTCACCTCGTTGGTGTCAACGGGACAGGGCGTGCAAACGCTTGGGTGCAGAGGACAGGCCCCCTGTCTGCCAGCTTCTGCTCCCAGTCCAGGTCACCTTGAGTTTGCCTGGATCCGTGGTTTCCGAATCCCTGCAACAGCTTTCCCAGTAACTCATGCAGGGTGAACACAGCACAGAGTTCAGTGAGGTGAACACAAAGGGCCTGTGCAGCAGAGGTCTACAGAGGCAGGAGGAGGAGTGGGACAGGACTGCTGCCGAAGCCGTGACTGAGTCCCTGGTCTCCGTCTGGATGGGGCAGCTGAGCGGGCTGCTGAACGGTCCTCATTCTGTGGCTAGACACACACAACCTCGCAACCTAATCCAGTAGACCAGTTCCACGGGTCCTCAGCCTTTGATGCTCTCAGCAGTCAAGTTCTGCCCCTTCTTGGGAGTCTGAGGCCTTAACTCTGAGGTCCTTACCCCGTTATTGACTCCACACAGACAGATTCCTGATGCCTCACCAGTCCGTTTCGCCTGCGTCGTTGGTCTCGTCTGAGGCCTCCCGCGGGCACTTGGCTAACAAGCCTTGTGCATTTCCTGTCTGTCACAGAGCCCTCGGTGGCCTCCCGGGGGGACTGACTTTCACAGCTGCTTCCGACTCTCCAGGAGAAATCTCCTGGTGAGGCAGACCTCGGGGTCAGTCTGTTTTCCAGTTCCCCTTCAGAACCACGCAGCTGGCTCCTGGCTGGGCCACTGGAAGTGTGACCAGGTGGGAACCCCAGTTTCCTGCTGCGTGTGACTTGTGGTCACCAGTAAATGAGAGACCAAGGTAGAAGAACAGGCACACCTTGATTTCATTTTATAAGGAAAGAAGTCCCTTGGAAGAGTTTCTAAATTCATCCCAGCATGTCAAAGGACAGAGTAACAGAGTTTTCTGCACCCATATTAGTGAGTGGTTTCTGGGGTTTTAAAAAACCAACAAGCTGCCAATTGTGTTGTCCTCCTCTGGGGACTGGTCCCAGCTGGTGACATGTCCCTTGTATATGTGACGAAGTCCTGCCATTCTTTCTTCTCACAAGTCTCCTGGCGGCATTTCTTCCAAAAGATTGACTTGTTCTTTTGGCGTAACTTCCTGAATCACAGCAACACACAACTCCCTGGAGTGTGAGAAAGTGAGGGACGTGTGGGAGTGTGACCTGTATACATTGTACTGTTTGACCTAGTGTCCCACGACACTTTGGTACTACAGCTTCAAACGTAGGAAGGAGTCCTGCAGGACAGTTGGTTCCGTGTACGTATCCATATGTCCCACCAAGCCCTTAGTCCATAATCTGTTTTAGTGATTGTCATGGTTTGAATTGTGTCCCCCCAAAAATGTGTGCAGCCACGTGGCTGGGATATGGTTTCCAGTATCTTGGGACTGTCCTCCATTGTGTGGTTTTGCTAACCTGTATGTTAAAGGATTAGGGTGGGGCTGTGAATTCCTGCTATGGGGGAAGTTTCCCTGGAGTATGGCTTGCCCCACCCTTAATGCTTTTAGCTTGCAAGGAATAAAAGGAAAAAGAACCAAGGACAATTTGAGAACCTCGCTACCATCAAGCAAGCAGCACCGGGAGCAGAACGCGTCCTTCAGACCAGAGGTTCTTGTGTGAGGACGCTCCCTGGACAATGACTGATGTAATACCGGACTTTCCTCCAGAGCCGTCAAGGGGAAAGTCTTTCCCTGGAGCGGACACCCTGAATATGGACTCGCAACCTACCGGACTGTGTAAGAATAAATCTTTCTTTGTTAAAGCCATCCACTCTGGTATTTCTGTTAGAGCAGCCCTAGCTGACTAAAACAATGATGTCACTTTGGAGCTTCCTGTAAATTTCATCATAATTGAGTCTCAGTTTTTCTGTGAATTGCTTTCTTGAGCGCTTTTGATTTTCTGAGTTTTCTGTCTGCGGTTTAGCCTACGCATGTTGCTTTATATACGTGCTGCCATTGTGTGAGAGGGCCAGAACTGACCTGCCCGATGTAGAGCCCCCTTGAGGGTTTCTTTACATGGATGTGTAGTCCGTACTGATGGCTGTAGTTTTGACCATCATCAATAAGTGATTCAAGTCACCTTCATTCCCTCAGCAGAGCTCTGTATGTAGTCCAGCCTCTCTGATTATTCGCTGAGCAGAGAGATTGAATAGGTACGGTGAGAGGACAGACACCTTTCTTGACTGTAAACTGTGCAGTATCACCCTGTCCTGTTCCTGGGTCTGCTTCTTGGCCTCTGTTCTCCAGAGCACAAGTAAGTCTCCTGAGTTACCATTCTTCCTGGTGTTGTCCATAACTGGTTAGGACTCCCACAGTCAGATACCTTTGCGTAGTCAAGAAAACAGTAACAGGTCAACATCTTCTTGGTACTCTGTGCTTTCTCCTGTGACCCATCTGACGTCAGCAGTGATGTCCCTTGTACCGTGTTCTCTTGTGAACACAGCTGGGATTTCTGGCATTTCCCTGTTGATGTGCTGCAGCAGCCGCTTCAGAGGGATCTTCACCAGCAACTGTTTGTGTGTCGTATTAATGATACTGTTTGATGATTTCTGTGTTCTGTTCAATTTTCTTTTGCTGGAATGGGAGCAAATCATGTGTTTATTGTAGTTGGTCGGCCGGGTAGCTATTTTCTGTAATTCTGGGAATAGGCGAGTGAGCACCTGCAGCACCCGATCCTTTCACTGAAATATCTCCGTTGGTGTTCCGTTAATTCCCGCAGCCTTGTTCTCCTTCGGTGAAGCTTGGATCTCTTCCTTGAGTGTCGCCAGTCCTGGTCTGACGCTGCCTTTTCAGGTGGTGTGAAACATCACTCAGTTTTCTTTGGTGTAGCGACTCTGTGTATTCCTTCTATCTTATTTTGACTGCTCTGGTGTCCTTTAGTATTTTCCTTGAAAAATGCTTAAATGCTGCAAATGAAAGCTTTAGTTTCTCCTTCAGTTCTCTGGATTCCCTTTTGGTTTTCTAACTCTTAAGTGTTTATGCATTCCATTATGGTACTTTGTCTTTTCTGGCTGCCCTTTGGAATCTTCTGTTCAGGTCTGTTACTGCATCATGTCTCCCTTTGCCTGTAGCTCCTCTATATCCCGGCACCGATTTCAGAGTCTTTTCTGCTATCCGTTTTGGTCTTCTGTTACTTTGCTGCGTTTTTAGGGACCTGTTGCCTCCTTCATGGGCGATGTCCTCGATGTCGTCCCACGGCTCATCGGGTCTGCAGTCGTTCGTGGCCAGTGCAGCACATGGATTCTTGAGATGGACTCTAACTTCAAGTGGAGTACACTCCGGGTCAAAATTTGGCTCTCAAGGACATTTTCTAATTTTCTTCAACTTCTCTTTGAATTTGCATCTGAGTAAGTCATGGAAGCCCTCATGGTGTAGTGGTTAAGAGCTATCTCTGCCAACTGAAAGGTCAGCAGTTCTGATCCCCCAGGTGCTCCTTGGGAATCCTGTGGGGTAGATCTGCTCGGTCCTGCGGGGTCACTACGAGTTAGCATCCACTCGACAGCTCTGTTGAGTGTGTTGCGGAGCACTTCATGGGCTGTTCCCAATGGTACTTGCTGTCTTTCTCACTGATGCTATTAAGCATCTCTGTCCTGCTTTCCACAGATAGATTCAGTTGGATTCCTGGGTTTTCTGTCTGGTGAAGTCACTGCGTATAGTTATCATTTCTGTTGTGTCAAAAAAGGTGTTTCCAGTGAAGAAGTCGGTGATCTTACAAAATTCTGCCCTTGGATCCCTAGCAGCTTTTTCATCACTGAGGCTGTGTTTTTCAAATACAAATCCTTCTTTGTTTCCAGATTTTCATTTCAAGCACCAGTAATTTTTAGTGTGTCTTGATTACATTTTTGCTAAATATGAGGGTACAGAAGTTTGTGAATGTCGTCTCTTTCTTCCAGTTTGGCCTTAGTGGTTGGCAAGTAGATTTAAATAATAGCCATATGAACTGGTCTTCTTGTAGGCCTGTAGATATTATCCTGTCACTGACAGTACTGTGCTTCAGGGAGAATTTAAACTATTTTTTTCATGAAAAAACACAGCACCATTTCTCTTAAATATGTATCAGGCCATGTGATTGATTGAGAATGACTGATACCATTCAGCGCACTAATCCTCAGGGTATCATTTCATTTCACCGTTGATGTCTTCCCATCTTTCTCGAGACATTCTTCCCACATTCTGTGTTCCGATCCTTAGCTGCTGTTTGCCACTGTCTCTTCAGATTTTTAGTCATGCCCTGTCACAAATTAAGGTCCCCATAGCTTGTCTCTATTCATGTGCTCTCCTTTGAGGACACTCCTCATTCACCTTGTCAGTATTTTTCCCCCAAGGTATTCATCTGGTGGTTCACTGCGGTGGTACAGGGTTTTACTTCTTCAGTGTTTTTCTTTGTGTTTTAGGTGAACATTTAAAATTCCGGTCACTTTTTCATACAAAAACTTAGACCCACTTTACAGTGTCACCCTCCTGCTGTCCACATGCCATGACACCAGAGTCCTCCACTCCACCTCACGTTTCCCATGGCCATTTAATGTTGTAGGCCTTAGTCTCACCTGAACTGTGTTCGCGTTTCAGTGCTCTTGCCTGTCCCCATGAAGGGACAGAGTGCACGACAGTGCAATTGTAGGGGGTACTGGAAAGTAGTGGACCGACATGGAACAATTCAGAATTCTCCGAAAATACTGTTCTTTTTCCAGCCTATGGTCTTGTTAGCTCTTGATCACGTGCTGTCCTTTAAGAAAAGCTCAGGGCCTTGGGTCACCCGTCTGTGCAGGGCTCCCATTACTGGGCCAGAGAAAAGTGGGCCATGCTGCCGTGTTTCCCAGTTGTTAGTCCGATGGCCTGCTTGCACCCTGTGCTTCGTGTTTTGTTAGGTATTTGGGCAGGTGCTGTGCAAGGAGGGAACTCCCCGCCCCCGCCCGAGAAGAGGTGCTCTGAGAGTGGAAATAGAGCTTTAGTGTGAGGGCATTTCTCCAGTTTCTGTCCTTGGGCTCTGCCTGTTCTAGGGTGTAAAGAGGGGAGTGAGAGTGGAATTGGTCCCAGACAGAAATAAGTCCCTGAGACAGGATGAAGTCAGTGAGGTTGAATGTAGACAGTGAAGGGACGAGACTGATGGCTAAGTCCTAGAGCAGAACTCAGGAGAGCACAGATCCTGTGCCAGAATCCCATGAAACCTCATCTCCCCTGGACTGTCAGCCTCACCCTGCCTGTCCCACACATTGGAATCCATGGTACCTTGCTCAACCAGAGTATTTGGGATATTCCAGGACTCGGTGACTGTTCAGGATGTGAATATAGACTTCACCAAAGAAGAGTGGGCATTGCTGGGTCTTTCTCAGAGGAAGCTCTACAGAGAGGTGATGCTGGAAACCTTCAGAAACCTGGCCTCAGTAGGTATGGCTGACTTCTTTTTCTTGAAAATTTATTCCTTACTAGCCAGTTATGTGATACTCATCAGTGTTCCCCCATATATGGGCTGGGAGGGATGGGAACACGTTGTGAAAGAAGACAAGTATGGACGTTTGCTCTCGGGGGCACGGATATCCTGACTTTACACTAGTCTGCGTATGCAGCTGACTTCTCCTTTCGATTTTAGTTAACAGTTTTAAGGCCCTTTAAATGTTTCCAGTGGGAATGTTGACTTCAGGATTTTTGCTTAGTTGTTTGTGTTTTGCTACCCAGAGAGATTATTTGCAGTTTGGTTTCTTGTAAAGATTCTCACTGTCTAGTACAAGTTTACATTATAATGTTGCCACAGACTTTGACCTGCCCATCTCCAGAAACCCTGAAGACCAGAGTCTTGGCTCAGTGTCGGGGAAGGGTTCATGGTTTTCCGTGTCTTCCTCTATGATGTGCCTTTCTCCATGATCACCGTGTCAGCTGTACCCAGTGGTCCTCCCAGAGCAGCAGAAGGAGGAGCTGAGGAAAGTGCAGATCACACTGATCTAGGATGGCTGTGTTGTCGGCCGCAGGAGACAGGAAGCCTACCTGAGTAGGCTTTTCTGACTTGCATTCAGTCCTAACACACAGGTTTTGATGGGGAAAAACTGTCCCTTTTTATTGTTCCCTGTGCTTGACATCCAGTACCCCTTTGCTGTGCTCTTCCAGTTACACCCTGCTTATGTCACCTACAATGTGCAGTCTTCATGGATGTCTTTCCTGGTAAATTACCTTTGGACTACTGCAAAAGTACTGAGACAGCAGAATGTGTTCAAGCCTTTTCTCCAGCTTCCCTCTCCTTCTGAATCCTCTCTGTCCTTTCTGTTTCATACCGTGAACCCCAGCTGAAATCAGTCGGTCAGGTGCCATAAATATTAATGGTGGAGACAAGCCGTCCCCTCAGAATAGAATAGTGTGAGTGAGGAAAAATGCCCCATGACCCTGCAGGGGAAGAGTAGTATTTGACCTGCATGGCATTGAAATCCAGGGTAACAGGTAGAAAATTCATGGGAGGTGAGTGGCATTCCTTCCGCACTCGGCAGTGCTTCAGGAGAGAGGGTTAAGGCGCATCGCATTAAAATAGTTACAAGGCACACCGATGGCCCAACAGGGGAAGCACCCAACTACTCACCAGAAGACTGGCTATTTGAACCTACCCAGTGGCTCTGCAGAAGTCCTTGGCAATCTGCTTCTGTAATAATTACAGGTAAGGAGACCCTGTGTATGTGTGTGGATGTGTAAACTAAATGCTGTTGAGTCAACTTAAACTCACAGTGACCCTGTAGGACAAGGTTGAACTGTGCTATAGAACTTCAAAGATTGTCATCTTGAGGGAAAAAGACTCCATGTCTTTCTCCCCTGTAGCTGCTTGTGGGTTTGGATTCCCCACCCTTCAGTTACCTTCCAGGTGCCTAACCCAGGGCCATGCTTCTCAGTTTGCAGCTCCATCCTTTAGGGCTAGTTAATCACCCAGGTATCTTATAAACCAGCAAACCAAACCCGTTGCTGTTGAGTCTCTTCCAACTCATAGTGATCCCACAGGATGGACTAGGACCGTCCCATAGGATGTCCACAGAGCCGCTAGTGGATTCCAGCTGCCAACCTGTTGGTTACCAGCCGAGCTCTTAACTTTATGTCAGCAGGGCTCCAGGTGTCTTATAAGCCAAGCCAAGTACTGTCGAGTCAGATCCGAGTCATGGGTGTCTTATAAACGTATGTAAAACCAGTATAAGAAACAGCAGCTCTAATGTTGTGTGGGAACCCTGGTGGCATACTTGTGAAGAGCTCCATCTGCTAACCAAAAGTTCAGCAGTTTGAATCTGCGAAGCACTCCTTCAGTACCCTGTGGGGCACTTGTGTTTAGTCCCGTGGGATCCCTGAGTTGGAATCTACTTGATGGCAAAGTGTTTTGTGTGTGTTTGTCATACTTTCACAGTACAGTATTTTTCACAAATGTGAGATACTATTTGAATGCTATTTCAATTATATAGAATTATATAGCCCTGTAGTTTATAAGTACAGTGAAAATAATGGTAGTATCCCTGCTAGAGGATTTCCTGTATGAAATATAATTCAAGGCAAAAAAGAAAAAAAAAAAAAAAACCCTGAGTACTGTGAATGGTAATGGTGACTTGCTAACCATCCAACAGCATGCTGCCTGTTTTTAACACTGTATGTTACAGAACCTGTGTTTAGGTAATCAAAAGGCAGTGTAGACAGAACTTCCACAAGACACCCAGTCTTTCTGTGCTTTGGAGAATTCCTATGGAAGTGTATCCTTCTGGATTACTTGAATGTGGCTAGTAGTTGAGGACTCTTTCATCACCTAGGCGCCCCACAAGGTCTCGCTCTGTGTGCAGTGGCTCTTAGTGTAAGGAGCGTGCAGAAGGCTGCAGTTGTCCCTCTCCCTTCAGCATCTCGTGAGAACTCTTACTGGAGAGTTACTGTGAATGTCAGGGCTGTGGGAACGTGTTTCTTCAGACCTCATTATACGTGCTGAGAACTCACACTGGAGAGAGGCTTTATGAATATAAGGGATGTGGGAAATCCTGTAACTGTGTGACACACCTCACTACACATAAGAGAATTCAAAATGGAGAGATTCCTTATGAATGTAAGGAATTTCGGAAAGCCTTTATTTGGCCAGGAAACCTTTCTAGACGTGGAAGAACTCACAGTGGCGAGCAGCTTTATGAATCTAAAGAATGTGGGAAAGCCTTTGGTTGCTTTTCAAGCTTCTCTAAACTTAGGAGAATTCACAGTCCTTGTGAGTGTAATGAGGGTGGCCAATCCTGTGGTTCTCCTTACCCTTCACTGAGCATGTGAGAATTCATAATGGGGAAAGGACTTATAAGTGTGAAGAAAGTAATAAAGCCCTTTGTGGTTCCTCACACCTAACTGGACAGGAGTATTCACAGTGGAGAGAGGACTTCTGCCTGTAAGGAAAGTGACAGATGTTTGAGTAGCTCCTCAAACGTAACATATGGGTAGCCACAGGAGAGAAAAGCCTTCTGAATGTAAGGAATGTGAGAGAGTCTTTGGTTGTTCGTCAAGCTTCACTAAAGATAGCAGAATGAGGAGAGAGGCCTTATGAATGTAAGAAATGTGTCAAATCCTTTCATTCTTCCAGCTTAGCCTATGAGACTTTACAATGGGGAGAGGTGGGGAGAGGACTTACGTAATGAATGTGGTGAAGTCTTGTCATTTCCTGAGACCTCTCTGCAGCTGAGAATTCACAGTGGAGAGAGGACTTATGATGGTGAGGCATGTAGGAAAGCCTTTCTTAGCCATCCCATTTCTCAAAACTTAGGAATTCATAGTGGAGAGAGATGAGGCCTCATGAATGTACCAAATGTGAGAAGGCCTTTGCATGGCCATCGCATCTCATGAAACGTTAAGAATTCACTGTGGAACATTTCACTAAAGGAGAGATCCAGGCAGCCAAAAAAACACATGCAGACATGTTCACGATCTTTAGTTATTAAAGAAATTCAAATCAAGACGATAATGAGATACCATCTCACCCCAACAAGGTTGGCCATGATCCAAAAACACAAAACAACAAATGCTGGAGAGGCTGTGGAGAAAGTGGAGCCCTCCTACACTGTTGGTGGGGTTGCAAGATGGTCCAGCCTCTTTGGAAAGCAATCTAGTGCTTCCTTAAAAAAATGGATATTGATATACCATTTAACCCAGTAATTCCAGTACTTGGAATATGTACTACAGAATCAAGGCCTTTCACACCAATGGCCACATGCACCAGAATGTTTATCGCAGCACAGTCCACGATAGCAAAAAGATGGAATCAACCCAGATGCCCAACAACAGAAGAATGGATAGGTATACTACGGTATGTATACTCAGTGGAGCACTACACAATGATAAAGAACAACGATGACTTCAGGAAACATCTCGTGACCTGGTTTCAACTGGAAGATATTATGTTGAGTGAAAGTAGTCAACGACAAGAGGACAAATATTGTATGAGACCTCTACGATAAGGTCTCAAAAACAGACTTGTGTATAGAAGAAAAGACTCTTTGACAACTGCAAGGGAAGGGGGGGGGTTTAGATTAGATAGTTGCTAGGTGTGTGGTTGGGTGAAATCGGTGATAGCACACATTAGACACAAGAACAATATTAAATGGACTTAAACATAACATGAGTGCTCTTTCCATTTTAACCCAATATTGCAAGGATAGAGTAGCTGGGGCAGGGGCGGGGGACCATGCTCTTAGGCGAAAGCAAGGCTGATTGGCACAACTAGCGTTTTGCTAAGAGGGCTCTCTGCACCCCACATTGGTGAGTGGCATCTGGGGTCTTAAAAGCTGCCAAGCTGCCATCCGAGGGCACAGCAGATGGTCCTAACTCAGCAGGAACGGATGCTCACCGAGGACCAAAATGACATGGGGGAAAGACAACCCAGAAGAGAAAGAGACCCAGATGAGTGGGTGCCTACATCGACTTGGGACCAGAAGAACCAGATGGTACCCGGCCACCACCAGTGATAGCCGCGATGGAGCTCACGAAGTTCAGTCTCACTGGCAATACAAGAATAAAAAGGGGTGCACCCTGAGATCCCCACTAAAAGACTTCAATTGATGGTCCAGTGGTTTCAGGGTTCCCCTGGGAGCATGGGCCCCCACCCTGATGCTGCCCTTGACCATAAATCATAACGAAGGTCCACGCTTCAGACAGGAATGGATTGGACTTGGTGATGCAGTGACCATATATTGAATGCAGTTTATGGTTCCATACATCTATAGGATGTCATCCTGCTGACCTCTGGCTGGATGAAGGAGAGTGGGTGGAGAGGAGGGAAAAAAGAGACTATTGGGACACAAAACATGTATGGAGCACAAAGGAATAGTGTGCTCTCACCGGGCAGGGAGAGCAGTGGAAGCTGCATATAAGTGGGTATGTAAATTTATACGGGAATGTAAATTTTCACTCAGTTATATTAAATAAAAAATTTTTTAAAAAAAAGAATTCACAGTGGAGAGGGGCCTCATGAATGGTAGGAAAGAATGTGGGAAAGCCTTTAGTTGGCCATCACACCTCTGAACCCTGTGAAAATTCATAGTGGAGGTGAGATGAATGTAAGGAATATGGCAAAGCCTGTCGTGGTGTCTCCCACCTCACTACACATATGGGTACTCACAGTGGATAGAGGCCGTTTAAATGTAAAGCATGTGGGAAAACCTTTAGTTGGCCATCAGTCCTCAGTGCATGGGTAAGAACTCATAGTGGAGGTCATATGAATGTAAGGAATGTGGGAGAGCCTTTAGTTGCTCTTAAAGCTTCACTAAAGGTATCAGAATGCACAGTGGAGGGAAGGTTTACAAATGGAAGGGATGTGGGAAATCCTTTAGTTTCTTCTCAGACTTAATGCGTGAGACTTCACAATGCGGAGAGGTCTTTGAATGTGAAGATTCTGGCAGAGCCTGCATCATACCCCAGACCTCATTGTACATACGGCGGTTGGTGGTCGAGAGAGGCTTTGTGAATGTAAGGAATGTGGCAAGCCTTTAGTTGTTCTTACGTCTCCCTACACGTGTGCTGCCAGTGAAGGGGCATCTTGATTACTGTAAAGAAGGTGGTGGAACCTGTAGTTGCTCCGCAGACTTCACTAGTCACAGGAGTACTCACAGTGGAGAGAGGCCTTATGAATGTAGGAAATGTGCCAAAGCCTTCAGATGCTTCTCCTACTTAGTCGTGTGAGTCCTGACAGTGGGGAGAGGCCTCTGAACATAAGGAGTGTGGCAAAAGCTTTCTGGGACTATGTTACTGTTTGTGTCTCTTATTGTGCAGATTAGCTGGGCAGATATTTCCTTTCACAGTCCATGATGTTTTTGCTTCTTCAAGCCCTTGGATGTTAACAGTAAGGCTACAGTGAATAGCCTTAGGTGTATGTCATTTCATGTTTTTTAATGTTTTTAATTTATGGTAAATTCCATACAATCCAGTGCACTGATGTTTTATGGATTAAGATTTTCCTTTCATTTACAAGATGCTTTCTTCCAGTTTTTCCTCTTGGAAAATGGTTTTACCATTTGCAATTGATAAATTTCTTATGGGGAGATAATTTGAGACTATTTTTCATCTTGCCTTTGTGTACTGGTATTAGATTTCTGGCTAATGTTTACCTGCAACCATTATTACTGCTGTGTTTCCCAAAGGGTGCTTTTTGTTCCAAGTCCTCATTCTGTACTTCTGAATTGGAATCCAAGTGTCAGGAATAGCTTTCCTCTCCCCGCTCTTATTTATTGGATTGTTCTCAGTGCAGGCTCCTGTATGTTAGTATTTCTTATGGTTTTATTCAGATGGTCTCAGATTTGGTTATTAGAGGCTGCGTTCTGTAGGTTCCTGTCTTTTTTGTTTCTTCTCTTTGCCGTCACTCTCCCAGGCTGATCTTAGACTTTTTCTCAATCAGCCTTTGAATGAGCGTCATGAAAACAGAATTGTTGCAAACTACATGTGTGTATGCGTGTTGTGCACTCACCTCGGGAGCCTGTGAATGGTACAGTCTTGGGGTATGCCCCAGCCTAGTTGTCACCTCAAGGGAGCAGAGCGGGTTGTGTGGAGGAAAGCCATTCCACTGTCTGAATTTCTGTGTCTTTGGCCTCTGATTCTGTGGAACTAAGTACCCCTCAAAAATGAAAGGGATCAAATTGATCAGTCAACACTCTTTTCTAGGCTTTTCTCCAATGAGCAAGCAGTGAGGTAGCCCTCAAAATTGTGTGTCAACTTGGCTGGCCCATGATTCTCTGTTTCGGCAGTGATACTTCCCTGTTGAGATTTGATGGGTGACCACCCGCACAATGGGATCTGCCGTTACTAGCCCACTGGTTGAACAGGAGTTTTCTTTGGTGTGTGGCCTGTATTTGAATACAAGTGGACATTGTCTCTTTGACCTTCTTTGGATGAAGCAGCTGGCTCCTGTTCCTGTGTCCTCTGGTTCTTGGGACTTGAGGTCGCAGCTTCCCTGCTGATCTTGGGTTCCCAGGCCCTGCCACTACCTGAATGAGGAACTTGGTGGTCAGTCCTGCTGATCCTGACATTTGTTCGTCTTCCCTGCCTGAGAGCAAGAGCCCTGCTCCCCAGCCTGCTGGTGTGGGTTCTCCAGCCCCTGCAGCTGTGCAAGTCAGGAAAAGCCTTTACCCGAATCTGCAGACTTGGGACATTCCAACCTGTACAATCCCATGAGCCGTTTCCTTAAGAGCTCTTCGTGTGTGTGTGCATATCTGTCTTTGTGTGTAGGCATTTGTATATGTATGTGTGTGTGTATGTATATTTTACTAGTTCTCTTTCTCCGGAGAACCCAGCTTGAGGCAATCAGTGCCTGCAGCTTCCTGATTACCTGCCATTTCACCTCATTCCAAATGTCAGGATCCCATTTCTTTCCAGTCACTGCCTCCAGTTTACCTTCTGAACCATTCCAGGTTGAGAATTCAGCCACTGTTAGAATAAGGATGTGCCCTCAGTTTTCAGCACTGTCAGCTCTGTTACTACAGGAAACTAGGTTTTCCGAGTGTAAGTGGCAACTTGGAGGTCCTTTTTGCACGCTTGAGCTAAAATTCTGAAGCCTGGAACTCATATCTTTCTTTTACTACTTTGTCTAGCTTAAGTAGGACTGTCGCAGGCTAAAATAGCTGTAAGGTCAGAGCAAAGGACGAAGAAATACTTTGTTCAGCATATATTGCAAGAGGCTAAAGTGGAAAATATACAAGTATGCCAGTTAGGTATGATTGAGTCTGAGGAGTATTCCAGAAGGATCAGTGCACACGTACTGACATGACAAGTGGGTAAATTTAGAAAAGCTTTATCTTTCCATGAATTCACTAAAAACTGCTAAATCCTTTGGGACTATCAGTTCCTGATCCTTTGGTCCCTCTTGACATGCTTGAACGCTGATCAGTTCTTTCTGATATAATGACTATTGCAACTCAAGGCTTGAAATTTGTCTTCCGTCCTTTCATCTTGAGAAATTTAGAATGTGTTCTACCCCTTTGGTTTTCTGTTTCCAGCTCTTGGCACATACTCATTGTAATACTTTGTCTTCCGGAGCTGCCTTTTGAAATCTCCTGTTGTGATCTTTTATTTTGTCATTCCTTCCTTTTGCTTTAGCTACTCAGCATTCAAGAAGAACTTGAAGAGCCTCTTCTGACATCCAGTTTGGTCCTTTGTTTCTTGTCTGTCTTTCTAATGACTTCTCGGTCCTTCATGGATGATGTCTCTGAAGTCACTTCACGACTCGTCTAGTCTTTCATCAGTAGTGTTCAGCACATCGAATGACCTCTTGAGATGGTCTCTGAACTCAGATGGGATATACTCAAGGCTGTACTTTCGCTGTCATGCCAAGCCAAGTCAAAGACTTGTTCTAATTTTTTCAGTTTCAGTTTGACCTTGCATATGAGCAGTGGATGGTGAATGCCGCAGTCAGCACAAGGCCTTGTTTTGACTGCTTCTAGTGAGCTTTTCCAGCATCTCTTTCCACAGCTGTAGTCTGTTTGATTCCTGTGTGTGGTATCTGGCAATGTCCATGTGTACAGTCGCACTTTATGTTGGTGAGAAAAGATATTTGCAGTGAAGAAGTCTTTGGTCTTGCAAAATTGAATTATGCAACCTCCGGCGTCGTTTCTGTACCAAAGCCACATTTTACAACTATGGATTCTTCTTAGTTTGGAACTCTTGCCATACAACCAGTGGTAATTATCAGTGCATCCTGATTTCCTGTCCAGTCAGTTTCGTACTGCAGAAGCTGGTAAAGTTCTTCAAAAACTTCATCTTTGGCCCCCGTGGGTGGTGTGTGAATTTGAGGAATATTTGTATTATCTTACCTTGCTTGTAAGCCTACAGATATTAAATCCTATGACTGACAGCATCCTACTTCAGGACAGATCTTTAAATGTTCTAATGATAAATGTGTTTCATTCCTTTTCATGTTTTCATTGGCAGCACAGAAGACCCCATGGTTGTCCGATTAAAAATGGCCAATACTGGTCCATTTCAGCTCACTAATGCCTCAGATATGAATGTATATGCATTTTACTTCATTTGTGACGATTTCCTGTTTTCTGAGATCCCTGCTTTGTACATTCGACCTTGTGATCGTTAATGGATTTTTTAGCTGTTTCTTCTCATTTTAAGACATGCCACATCAGTAAATGAAGTAGTCTCTGGTGTCTGTGGCATTTCTTCTTTTGGGCTTGCCCTTTTCTCATATTTTTGATGGTCGTCTTTGCTCTGGGGGGCTGAGGCCCATTAATGCTTCTCAGATGGCTGTTAGGTAGCTTTTAAGACCCCAGACACCAGTCACTAAAGTGGGATGGAGAACATTTGCTTCAAAAACTTGATTATGCCATTCGACCTCGAATTCCACTAAAGCCGCAGTTCCCAGAGCCCTGACCCTGATACTCGGTCCCTGGAAGTGTTTGGTTTTGGTTAGGGTGCTTCTAAAGTTTGAGTTTGGTCCATTCCTGGTGACTTCTCTGCTGTGTACGTTCTAACATTTCATTCATCTAATTGGTGAATACCCCTCCCTCCCACCCTCCCGTCATGCCTGTCAGATAGTGTTTGCTTCTCTATTTTAACCAGTTGAGTCCTTGCAATAGTGGTTTCATAGAGT
The DNA here is from genome assembly GCA_028571685.1 of Heterohyrax brucei. Lineage (NCBI taxonomy): Eukaryota > Metazoa > Chordata > Mammalia > Hyracoidea > Procaviidae > Heterohyrax > Heterohyrax brucei. The sequence continues at coordinate 1,383,155 of CM053166.1, forward strand.
ATTTGTCCTCTTTCATTGCCTCATTTCACTCAGCATAATGCCCTTCCAGATTCTACTGCTTCATGAGATGTTTCCCAAATTTATCGTTCTTCTTTATCACTGCCTAATATTCCATTGTGTGACTCTACCTCAGTTTGTTTATCCATTCTTCCGTCGATGGGGACCTGGCTCATTCCATCTTTTTGCTGTTATGAGCAGTGCTGCACTGAACGTTGGTGTCCTTGTGTGTATTTGTGCGGTAGCTCTTTGTTCTCTAAGATGAATTGCAAGAAGTTGTATTGCTGGGATGTATAGTATTTCTTGGAAACCCTGGTGGTGAAGTGGGATAAGTGCTGTGTCTGCTAACCACGTGGTCGGCCGTTCAAATCTACCAAGTGCTCCTTGGAAACTATGGGACAGTTCTGCTCTTAGAGGGTCGCTGTGAGTTGGACCCGACTCAACATCAGTTTTTTTTTTTTTAATGTATATATGGTATTTTTATTTCCAGCTTTTTAAAAGCTAGAATGGTACAAAGTAATTGTACCATGTTACATTCCTACCAACATTTGTAGTAGAGTTCCAGTCTCCCTGGAGCTTCTGTCATTTATTATCTTGTGTTTTTTGGATTAATGCTAGCTTTGTTGGGGTGATGTGCTATCTCATTTGAGTTTTGATTTGGATTTTGCTAGTGACTAATGATCATGAGCATTTCCTGTTGTATCTTTTAGGTCCTGAATATCTTCTTTGGTGAGGTACCTGGTCATATCTTTTACCTGTTTGTTTTAGTCAGCTAGGGCTGCTCTAGCAGAAATACCACAGAGTGGATGGCTTCAACAAAGGAGGGTTTATTCTTACATAGTCTGGTAGCCTGCAGGTCCATATTCAGGGTGTCCGCTCCAGGGTAAGGCTTTCCTCCTTGTCGGCTCTGGAGGAAAGTCCGGTATTACATTAGTCTTTGTCCAGGGAGCATCTTGGTGTGGGAACCACAGGTCTGAAGGATGGCCTCTTCTCCTGGTACTGCTTTCTTGATGGTAGGAGGTTCCCAATTCTCAGCCTGCTTCCCTTTTGTTTTATCTCTTGTAGGATGAAAGGATTAAGGGTGGGACAAGCCATACTCCAGGGAAACTCCCTTTACAGTGAAGCAGGGAGGTGATCCTATGAAGGGATTTACAGTCCCACCCTAATGCTTTAACATACAGCATAGGAAAACCACAAAACAGAGGACAGTCACAAGATACTGAGAATCAGGGCCCAGCCACATGACTACACATATTTTTGGGGGGACACAATTCACTTGGGGGGGACATATTTTTGGGGGGACACCATTTTATTTAAAAAAGTTTTTATTGTGACTAAGTGAAAGTTTACAATCCAAGTCCATTTTCTGTATAAAATCCCAAGTACCTACCTCTCTGCAACTCTGCTCTGCTGACCTTAAGACTGCACACTCTTCCTTTTTTAGTTTTCTTTACTATGTTTAAGTGAAAGTTTATAATCCAAGTCAGTTTTCTGTATTGAGTCCTGAGAACCCGCCTCCTTGCATCTGCATCTGCTCTCCTGCCACACACTCTTCTTTTTGACTCTTCAGTATCCACTCAACCAACACTTGTCCCCTCCTCTCCACTCTGTCCTGTCCCCTCTAAAAAGAAAGTACTAGTACGGCCTCGTATGTGTATATTAGACTGTAAAGGATACACACCATCTCCATCACTCTGTGTCCCCAAGTCCAGTCCATTCTTGGTCTGAAGTGTTGGCTTCAGGATGGGTTTCAGCCTTGGGAAAGCAGGTAGTCCAGAGGCCGTTTTCTGAGGGTACCTTCCAGGTTGTCAGAGCGTCAGTTCTAAGCTTTTTATAGGGTTTTTGATCTGCGTACCTCTGTTTCTCATGCTACATCACGGACTGTATGGTGTCCCCTGTCAGGCCTTTTCCCGTTTTTAATAGAATCATATGTCTTTTCTTGTTTAGGTTTTGCAGTAGTTTTTACATTTTCAGGGTTAGACGCTGATCAGACTCGTGGTAGACAAAAATCTTAACCCAGCCTGTGTGTCATCTGTTTATTCTTTTGGAGCAGTCATTGAATAAGCACGATTGTTTGATTTTTTTTTAAGTGTTATTGGTTATCTGTTTTCTCTGTGGGTGTTTGTGCCTTGTTCATGATATTTTGTTGTCAGTTTATGCCATGTATTAGGGCCCTGAGCGTTGTCTCTATTTTTGTCCCATGATATGTATTATTTCAGATTTTCGATTTAAGTCTTTGGTCTATTTTGAGTTAGTTTTGTGTTTGGTATGAGATGGATTTTGTTGATTGTTTTGCTTATGGATATCTGGTTATGCCAGCACACTTTATTAAACAGAGTGTCTTTCCCCAGTTGACAGACTTTGGGTCATTGTCAGATAGGTGGCTGATATTTTATCTGGAGTCTGAGATCTGTCCCATTCGTCTGGTATTTGTCTCTGGACCAGTGTCAGGTGTTTTGACTGCTGTGGCAGTGTAATAGGAGCTAAAGTCAGGTCACGTGTGGAGGCCTCACACTTTGTTCTTAATCTTCAGTCTTGCTTTGCTTATCTGGGGCTTCTTCCCTTTCCGTAGGAAGTTTCTGATCTGTTTCTCCATCTCATTCAGAAATGCCGTTGGCATGGCCTTCTATCTATAGATCACTTTGCGTAGAACAGACATTTTCACCATGTTGTATCTTCCTATCTATGATCAAGGTAGATTTCTGCAGTTATGTTGGTCTCTCTTGATTTCTCACAGTAGAGTCTTGTAATTCTGTTTGTAGATGTTTTTTACGTCTCTGATTATTTTATTCTGAATTAGTGTGTTTTCTTGGGGGCTGCTGTAGATGGTGCTGATTTGGTGGTTTCTTCTTTGACAGTGTCTTTGTTGGTGTAGGGAATTCCACTAATTTTTGTAGGTTTATCTCGTATCTGGATACTTTCCTGTACTCTTCTGTTAGTTCCAGTAGGGTTTTTATTTCAGTTTTTTGTGTATTAGGTCATATCATCTGAGAATAGAGACACTTTTACTACTACCTTACTTGTTTGGATGCCTTTTATTTCCTCTTCCACCTGGTTGCTGTGGCTAGAAGCTCCAGCATAGTGTACAGTAGCATGCGGACCGAGGGCATCCTCATCTGGGTCCTGTTCTTCAGGAGAATGCTTTCACACTCTTTGTATTTCAGATGAGATTGGCTGTTGGCTTCTCACAGATGCCCTTTAACATGCTGAAGAATTTCCCTTCTATTTCTGTTTTACGAGAGCAGTTCACGTGAATGGGTGTTGGACTTGGTCAGATGCACTGTACTCCTAGTGCTGCTTTCTTGATGGTATGAGGTTTCCAAGTCACTGCTTGCTCTCCTCTTTATCTCTCTTAAGATGAAAGAATAAAAGATGGTACTGCCCACAACCCTCTGAAGCTCCCTTAGCACAGGTCTTGCCGTCCCACTCTAAGCCGTTTTAACATAGTCGTCCTGTCTGTCAGCCTCAGGCAGAGATTAGGATATGTAACATAGGAACATCACAGAATCTTACGAATGATGGCCCAGCAAAATGAATACATCCATTTTGGGGGGACACAGTTCAATCCATGACACCCTCCATCTTGTGAGTTTCCTGTGTTGTAAATGTTAATCTCTGCCTGTGGTTAACAGGATTCGTTTTAAAGAGCATTAAGATGTGACTGCAACACTCTTCCTAAGGGAATTTCCCTGGCATGTGGCTTTCCCCGTCTTTGATCCTCTTACTGTAAAAGACAGCAGAGGAGAAGGAAGCAGGCAGAGTGTGGGCAACGCAATCACGTCAAGAAAGCATCCCCGGAATTGGAGCGTGTCTTTCAGACCTGAGGTTCGTGCCGCAAGATGCTCCCTGACCAGCAAGTGATGCACCACAAGGATCCTCCTCGAGAGCTGACGAGGAGTGAAAGCTTTCCCCTGCAGTGGACACCGTGAATTTGGTCTTGTGGCCCACTGGGCTGTGTAGGAATAATCTCTTCTTTACTAAAATCAGCCACTCAGGTTGCCTTTGTTAGAGCAGTCCCAGATGACTGAAACAGCTCCCAAGTGCCTGTGGCCAACGTGTCATGCTAGTGAGCATGCACATACATGTGTCAGTCCCGCGTATGTGTATGTCCCCCCGTCAGTGTGCACACGATTCATCTGAGTCCGCATCCACACATGTCATCCCAGACAGCAAGTGTGTACACGTGTGTGTCACAGCAGACAGTGAGTGAGATCTATGGCTGGGAGGTCACGTGTCCTCTGTGCCAGATGCTGCTTTCGTCAGTCTACGGCCTGCAGACATGGCGGGGGGTCCACTCGGAGGCTGTTTCAGTGTCCACGTGAGGGGCTGGTGGGCAGAGGCAGGAGCTGAGAGGGTGTGAGGAGTCTGAAAGAGAACTTCTGTCACCTGTCAGCTGGGGGGTGACTGAAATGAAGTCCAACATGAAGAATATGTTTCATTTTATAATTTAGGAAAACTAAAAATGTCCAACTCAGCAAGACTCCGAATCCTCCATTCAGTGGCCTGCGTGGGTCCTGTGTCCCTCACAGCCCAGTCACTGCCCGAGACAGAACCAGGCAGCGTGGTCCTCGGTCAAACGCACTATTTCACTCAGCTGGGGCTGCTCTTATGGAAACACCACAGAGCGGACGGCCTTAGTAAAGGAAGGTCTATTCTCACACACTCCTATAGGCCATGAGTCCAAATTCGAGAAGTCCACTCCAGGACAAGGCTTTCCCCCTTATCAGCTGTGAAGGAAAGTCCTTTAGCTCATCAGTCTTTGTCCAGGGAGCATCTTGGGGCAGAAACCTCAGGTCTGAAGGATGCGCTCTTCTCCCAGTGCTGCTTTCTGGATGGTGTGAGCTTCCCAGTTGGGCTTGCTTCCCTTTCTTTTTATCCCCTGTAGGATGAAAGGATTAAGGGTGGGGCCAGCCATACTCCAGGGAAACTCTCTTTACAGTGGAGCAGAGACGTGATACCATAAAGGGATTTACACTCCCACCGTAATCCTTGAACATACAGCATAGGAAAATCACAAGATGGAGGACATTCATAGAATACAGGGAATTGTGGCCCAGCCATGTGGCTACACATTTTTGTGGGGACACAGTTCAATGTGTGACACACACCTCAGTGAACACATGCTCTCTAACCACTGCCCAACACTGCCTTCTCCTTGTAGGAACCTGCAGGCTGCGAGCTCCTGACTCAGTGGACCCATGCCTCATAGGAAAGGCGACTAAAGAGGTTTCCACATAGGTCATCAGGAGCAGCACCTCTGAGGAGAGAGAAATAGCGATCCACTCCGTGTCCAGGGAGGAACAGCACTTAGGAGAAGCCTGTGGGAAGTTCCAGCTGGAAACGGAGTCTGCCTCCTTCCAGTTCCTACTGGAAGGCCCTTGTCCCCTGAGATGCAGAGAAGGGCCTGGATGTGGGTCCCAGATGGCTGAGGACGAGGAAATGAATAAAAAGGGGTGAAAAGTAGACTGTGGAGGAGGCTGTGGAGACCCTGTGCAGTGAGCACGCTGTGAGTGGTTACAGGGGAGTGTTTCCACGAGATGACGCAGAGGGCCAGGCAGCCTTGTCTCCCCAACTCTGACTGAGAACGTTCTCTTTCAGGAGCAGCAAGGCTGGAGATCCATCCGTGTCCCTACTGTCCTCTGGCCTTCTCCACTCAGAAAATCCTCAGCCTCCACTCGAATTTCAGCCACCCCTCTCAGCCCGTCCCAGGAACGCCTGCAAGGCACGTTGGACTGGAAGACCCCTGTTCAGAGGATCGGAGGCAGCAGCGTTCTGAGCAACACAACCACAGTGACAACGCAGGAGGTCCGGAGAGAGATGTGTCCAGGCCAGGGTTCAAAAGGACAGCAAAAGCGGGGATTTCAGAGACCTGCTCCAGGCTCCCCGAAGGACAGGTAGGGATGTCAAGGGCAAGTGCAAGAATGACAGAGACACAGAGAAGCCTAGGCCCTAAGGTGACTCCTGAGGACACAGGGACATTATTCCCGAGGAAAGGAATCTCAGAAATTGTCAAAGTAAGGTGTGGAGACGATGGACAAGCCTTTCACCAGAAATCACGCCGGATAACACACCAGAGAACCCACTCAGGGGAGAAGCCCTGTGTCTGTAGGGAGTGTGGGCGAGGCTTTAGGGTAAAGTCAACGCTGTTCAGACACCAGAGGACACACTCAGGGGAGAAGCCCTATATCTGCAGGGAGTGTGGGCGAGGCTTTACCGAGAAGTCACACCTCACCAGACACGAGAGTACACACTCAGGGGAGAAGCCGTATGTCTGTATGGAGTGCGGGCGAGGCTTTAGGGTGAAGTCAGCCCTCATCATACACCAGAGGACACACTCAGGAGAGAAGCCCTATGTTTGCAGGGAGTGTGGGCGAGGTTTTATTCACAAGTCAGGTCTGATCAGACACCAGAGGACACACTCAGGAGAGAAGCCCTATGTCTGCAGGGAGTGTGGGCGAGGCTTTAGTCACAATTCAGGTCTGATCAGACACCAGAGGACACACTCAGGGGAGAAGCCCTATGTCTGCAGGGAGTGTGCGCGAGGCTTTACCGAGAAGTCACACCTCACCAGACACGAGAGGACACACTCAGGGGAGAAGCCGTATGTCTGTATGGAGTGTGGGCGAGGCTTTAGGGTGAAGTCAGCCCTCATCATACACCAGAGGACACACTCAGGGGAGAAGCCCTATGTCTGCAGGGAGTGTGGGCGAGGCTTTCCTGAAAAGTCAGCCCTCATCGTACACCAGAGGACACACTCAGGGGAGAAGCCCTATGTCTGCAAGGAGTGTGGGCGAGGCTTTACCCAGAAGTCAGGCCTCATCAGACACCAGAGGACACACTCAGGGGAAAAGCCCTATGTCTGCAGGGAGTGTGGGCGAGGCTTTATCTGGAAGTCATTCCTCGTGATACATGAGAGGACACACTCAGGGGAGAAGCCCTGTGTGTGAAGGGACTGTGGACGAGGCTTTATCCAGAAGTCATGCTTCATCATACATGAGAGTACACACACAGGGGAGAAGCCGTATGTTTGTAAAGAGTGTGGGCGAGGCTTTACCTAGAAGTCAAGTGGTGTCAGACCCCAGGGGACACAGTTCGGGGAGAAAACCTCTGTCTGCAGGGAGTGCGGGCAAGGCTTTAGCTTAAAGTGAAGTCTCTTCACACACCAGAGCAGACACTCGGGAGAAGCGCTGTCTCTGTAGGGAGTGTGGGTGAGGGTTTAGTGACGAGTCTTACCTCATTATGAGAGAAGAAGGAAAAGCTTTTAGGAAGGTACCACCACTTACATTCCAGAAGGCCTAGGTGCAGGGCTTGTGAGGCTGTAAATGAGTGATTGTCAACAGCTGAAAACGGCTGGAACCCATGACATCAGAAAAAGTCCCTGATAGGCCCAGTTTCTAAGGAGGAGGTAGCTTCTTCCTGTGTAACTTAATGGTAACTGCTTATCTAGTGCCTCTTTAAGTATGCTGGACCAATAGAAATGCAATATGAAAATTTGTATACCTGTAACTGCCAAGTAAGAGAATATATGGGAATTCCTTTGTCTGCTTTGTTGAAAAACATATAGATGTGTCTGATAACGGAACAGAGTGCGCGACTATTTTTCGGACTTGAATCCATCTGCTGCACGGCTACCTAATACACAGCCTCTTCCTCTACAAATAAGATGGTGTTCCAGGTGTTTTCTGTTACGTGGACCGAACTGGTTTTTCCTGCTACAGTCACACACCAGAGGACCCACACAGGGGGCAACCCTGTCTCCAGGGAGTGTAGGCAAGGCTTTAGCCTAACATGAAGCGTCACTGTACACAGGAGAAGGAAATGCAGCCACCACACACCTCCACCTCCCCAGCTCTGAGGGGTTCAACGCTGCTGAGCCCTCGTCCTCCGACACAGTATCAAGAGAGCAGAAATAACGGAGTAAACAGGTTCTCCGCTTTCGTGCAAGGGGTGATGTGGAAAAGCTGGCGGGGAGGGGGTCCCTGCAGTGGTCTGGGTGTTCTCAGCTGGTTTTCTGAGTTAAACAACCATATCCCGTGGTGTTTAGGCCTCTTATTATAAGGGAGAACCTCAGGAGTGGCTTCACCACTGTGTTACGGGGGTGCCTGGGGACCCTGCTCAGGATTCTCCAGTATCTGTGAGACTGGTAAGTGTGGTCTTCGTGAGGTCACCTTTTGTCCTGCTATTGTCTCCTCCTCTGTCTAGGTCCCTCGATGGTGATCCCTGTCAGAGCAGTTGGTGGTGGTGCTCGGCACCGTCACTTGTGCTGGACTCGGTCTGGTGGCGGTTGTGAACGTGGCGGTCCTTGAGGCCTTTGGGCTCCTGTTCCCCTTGTTTTCTGCAGTCTCCCCTGGTCCAGGTGGGGTGGGACCAGTAGACCTCTGTGAGCACTTCCATGCCCCTGAGACCCCAGGCGATCCGTAGCAGAGGAGAATGGAGGACATCAGAGACGTGGGGACCATCGGGGCCAGGAGGCAGCCCGTGTGAGCTGCGAATCCCTCGGCTGGCACAGAACTCGATGGCCCCCAGCCCCCGCCAGTCATCGCCCTGACAAAGACTACAATGTAAAGTCTGATGCAGCGTGAGGAAAAGCGGGCATGTGGCAGAACTCCCATAAAGTGACCACACTGGATGGCCCATCGGACTGGAGGGTCCCCTGTGGACATGCCCCCAGGCTGTGAGCACAGCGCTGAAACCAGTACCGAAACCAACGCTGGAGAGAAAAACTGGACTGGACTGAAGACAGAGTGACGGCGGCGAAATGTGTGTTTCTTGGCTTACATCTACGTACAAGGCTGTCTGAGCAGTTACTGTCAGGGGTGAGGTGGCAGGGAGCTGGGACAGGGGTTGGCTGGATGGGCGCTGGAGGGACAGGGTGGGAAGGAAGAGCATCCTGTCCTGGAAGTTCGGGGGAGCGGAGGTAAAGTTGCCTAGCGGGGTGTCTGCGGGTTTCTGTGGGGCAAACTGGCTTGGACTGTAAACTGACTTAGATTGTAAACTACCAACTCAAGAACGAAAAATAAGAAAGACTCCATGTGCCACTTAGAAATGTGGAATGTAGATTATCCTCTTTAGAAGCTCTGTTACACTTCCGGAGTTAGATGTCCTCTGTGATCGTGGTCCCTGGCCATCAGTTCCATTGGAAAGCTACCTGTTGGACCAGACGTGGGAAAGCCACCTGCCGTGAGGGAGTGGCCCATTGCGCTGGTCTGTCCCCGGCCCCTTTGACTCACAGAGCAGGAGCAGAGACCGGGGGGCCCGCACCTTCTCACCGGTGCTGTCCCTGGCATGCCAGGCCAAGGTCTGCTTTTCTTCTGAAAGAGGAAGAAGAAAGACCAAGAAGCTGCATAAATTTTGTAACTTGAGGATTGGAGGGGCGCCTGCCTGCTGATAGTATTGGCAAAGGAACAGTAATGGGAGGTGGGGAGTTTGAAAGTCTGGGAGAGACGCTGTGACGGCAGTTTCCTGGCTCTGTTTTTCAGACTTGAAGAAGTTCACAGGCTGAAATTCTGAGTCCACCACTCTCCCTGTGGGGGAAGAAGCCCTGGGTTGTTAAAATGGTTGAGGGCTTGACTCCCATCTGGGAGGCTGGTGGTTAAATGCCCCTCAGAGATGCCTCAGAAGAGAGGCCTGGCGATTTGCATGTGAATGGTCACAGCCTTGAAAACCTCATGGAGCGGTTGTGTCCTGCCCTGTTGGGGTCGCTGTGGGATGCGATGGTCTGGACAGCGGCCAACAACTCCTCTGTGGTATCAAAGAACCAGAGGCTATTGAGCCTCAAATGATCCTGTAGATAAACATAGTTGTGTTCAAGGTCATTCAAAATCGGCAGCAACATGTTGGCAGGGAACTGCCAGGAACTCAAGCCAGATTCACTAGGGGACATGAAACCAGGGGTATCATTGCTGATGTCACATGGATTTGGGCTGAAAGCAGGGAATACCAGAAAGAGGTTTTGCTGTGTTTCCTTGATTATGCGAAGAGGTTTACCTGTGTGGATTGTAACAAATTATGGTAACAGTGCAGAGAATGGGAATTCCAGAACACTTAATTGTGCTCATGAGGGATCTATGTGGATCAAGAGGCAGTTGTGCGAACAGAACATGGGGACACTGCAAGGTTTAAAGTCAGGAAAGGTGTACAATGCAGTTGTATCCTTTCACTTTACCTTTTGAAGCTGTATGCCCAGCAAACAATCTCAGAACCTGGACCATAACATAAAGAAGAATGAGGTGTCAGGGATAGAGGAAGACTCATTAACAAGCTGTGGTAGGCAGATGACACAACCTGCTTGCTGACACTGAAGAGGACTTGAAAGACTTAGTGATGAGGATCAAAGACCGGAGCCGTCAGTGTGGACTGCACCTCAGCATCAAGAAAACAAGAATCCTCACAACTGGCCCACTAAGTGATATTGTGACAAATGGCAAAAGGACTCAGGTTGTCAAAGACTTTGATTTACTTGGTCCCATGGTTAACACCCATGGAAGCAGCAGTCACAGAAACGAAAGAGGCGCTTCTCTTTGGTTTCAGTTCAACCTTGCACATGTGCAGTTGATCATCTGTGCCATAGTTAGCACCTGGTCTTTTTCTGACTGCTGACGTCAACGTTTTCCATCCTCTCTTCCACTGATATACTTTATTTGACTGGTGTATTGAATCTGGTAAGGTCTAGCCATTGTTTACATTGGTGAATAAAGGTATTTGCAATAAAAAAAATTGTCGCTCTTGCAAAATTTCTGTCTTGTGATCTCCTACATCATTTCTGTCATCCAGGTGGTATTTTCCAATTTCCAGTCATTCTTCTCTGCTTTTAACTTTGGCATTCCAATCACCCGTAACTATCAGTGCATCCTGCTTATATATTTGACTAGTGTGAACTGCAGAAGCTGGTGTAAATCTTGACTTTGTTTATCTTTGGCCTTAGTCGTTGGCATATAAATTTGGGTAAGAAGAAACAGGCAGTCTACTTCTGAAAAGAATTCCCCAGTGAAAACTGACTAAAAACAGTGGAAGGTTGTCAGAGATAGTGACAGAAAATGAGCCCCCAGGTTGAAAGGCACTCAGAAGATGTCTGGGGAAGAGCTGCCCTACAGAGTAGACTCGGCCTTAATGACACGGATGCAGTAAAGCAGTTGGGACCCTCATTTGCGGATATGGCACAACTCAAAATGAGAAGAAACAGCCATTAGTAATCAGAATATGGCATGTATGATGTTACGAATCTTGGAAAGTTCGAAATCTGGAAAACAAAGTGGGATGTATAGACATCAGGATCCTAGGCACTAGTGGGCTAAAATGGACTAGTATTGGCCATTTTGGATCAGGCACTAACATGGACTGGTATGCCAGGAACGAATACCTAAAGAGGAATGGTGGTGTGTTCATTGTGAAAAAGCACATTTCAAGATCTGTCCTGAAGGACAGTGCTGTCATTGATAGGATAATGTCTGTCTGCCTCCAAGGAAGGCCAGGTCATGTGACTATTATTCAAATTTATGCACCAGTAATTCTAGTAATTTACACAGATGGATATTAAATTGACTATTCCTTCTGGAGCACATCTTAGAATTCAGTAAAAACAATGTTTAGGAAAAAAACAAGCACTTAGAAATTTAAAAAATTATCAACAGGCACATGAAAGAAAAAAACAGAAGGAAAATTACAAAATATTTAAAACTCAGCTACAACAAAGTATTACCTAGTAAAGTTGGTGGACGCATCTAATGCATGAAAAATATCTACAGGGAAAATATTGAAATACAAATTGTATGGCCTAGTATGTCTACGTTACAAAAGAAGAAATTGTGAATAAACTGAGCACCTACTTTAAGGAGGCAGAAGATGAAGAACAAAAGTAAAGAAATAAGATTAAGAGCAGAAATAAAGATGAATACAGCAACAGTCAAAGCCTGATTTCTACAAGACAAGCTTAAAAAGCAAACAGAGCAAAAGGAAAAATCTTTAAGATGGTGTCAAAGTAACCAGAAAGCATCATCATGTGAATCAACAACAGACATTAATATCTATGAAGATAATTGTAAAATGAACAAAAGACATAGAAGACTTAAAGAAACACATCGCATTAATAGAACGTTCCCTTGAAGACTAGGCTGCGCCTGATCCAAACAGTGCAGTTCCCAGTCACATCATGGTGCTGGTTAAGAATACTGAACATTCCATGGATTGCCAAGAGAATGAACAAAGCTGTCTCGAAAGAACTGCAGCCAGAATCCTCCTTGAAAGCAAGGAGGATGAGACATCTCACATACTTTGGACATACTGTCAGGAAGGATGAGTCCCCAGAGAAGGACACTGTCTTAGTCATCTGGTGCTGCCCTAACAGAGATACCACGAGTGGATGGCTTTAACAAATGAAAGCTTATTCTTAGTCTGCTAAGCTACAAGTCAAAATTCAGGATGTTGACTCCAGGTGCAGACTTTCCCCCTTGTCGGCTCTGCAGGAAAGCCCTTGTGTGGCATCAGTCTTCGTTCAAGCAGCATCTTGGCTTCAGAACCTGAAGAGTGAAATGTGTGCTCTTCTCCCTGTGCTGCTTTCTTGATGGTGTGATGTCCCTGGTTCTCTGTTTGCTTCCCCTTAATCTCTTGTTAGGATGAAAGGATAAAGGGTGGTACAAGCCATACTCCAGCGAAACTGCCTTTACAGTGGAGCAGAGAAGTGATCTTTTGAAGGGACTTATAATCTGACCCGAATCCTCTAACATGCAGCATAGGAAGATCACAGAATAGAGGACAATCAAAATATTGGGAATTTTTGGGGGGACACAGTTTAATGCATGACAGACATCATGCTTCATAAAGTAGGGGGTCAGTAAAATAAAGGAAAACCATAAAAGAGAAGTGTTGACACGGTGGCTGTAACAATGAACTCCAACATAATGACTGTGAGGAGGCGTCAGAGCTGCCAGTGTTGCGCTGTGTCGGGCGTGAGGTCCCTATGAGCCAGAAGTGACTTCCCAACTCCTAACAACAACAATGGAAAGACTTCATATTATAAAACTGTGGCACTTTTTCCTGCTGAAAATGAAGAGGAATTGATGGACTTACTGGTGAAGATCAAAGACTACAGCCTTCCGGGTGGATTACAGCTCATTGTAAGGAAAACAGAATCTTGAGAGCCGGACCAGTAAGCAATGTCATGATAAAGGGAGAAAAGAGCAACATTGTCATAAATTTTGTCTTACTTGGATCCCACAGTCAACACCCATGGAAGCAGAAGTCAAAATCAAGTGACACATTGCATCGGTTAAACGTGCCACAAAAAAGCCTCTTTAAAGTGTTAGAAAGCAAAGATGTAACCTTGAAGACAGATGCACCTGACCCACGCTGTGGTACTTTCAACCACCCCACACATGCGAAAGCTAGACACTGAATGTACAAGACCACGTAAGACAGCTGTGAGTTACAGTGTTGGAGAAGCACATTGACTATACCGTGGACTGCAAATGGAACAAAGAAATTAGTTTTGGAAGAAGTACAGCGAGAATGTTCCTCAAAAGCAAAGGACGGTGGGACTTCTCACATACTTTCGACGTGTTATCAGGAGTGTCCAGTCCCTGGAGAAGGACATCATGCTGAATAGAGTGTCAGTGAAACAGAGGGAAACTTTCAGTGGGTGGATGGACACAGTGGCCGCCTTTGTGCTTGGGCATCACAAGTGTGCAGATGGATCCAGACCAGGCATCCTGTACTCTGCTGTGGGGGTCAGTGTGAGCTGGAACTGACTCTATGGCACCTGACAACAATGACGTGTTCATTCACCCCAAATACACCAATACGGGGCAATTCCAATCAAAATAGGAAGATTTTTTTTTGGAAAAGTGGCAAGATTCTAAAACGCTGATTGAATACTAAAAGGTACAGGCAGGAGGTGGACTGAGACGTGTCTGACTAGATACCCTGACAGTGTGACATGGGTGTGGGGGAAACTGTGTCATGAAGACAGAGCACTGAGAACAGATCCCCATGCATCACTCCCTGAGACAAGCAGGCAGGTCGTGCAGACCAGGGATAGGGGTCCCCCAGCCAAAGGATCTGGCATAAACTACCATCTATTTAGCCAAAAGTAAAATGAAACCCACCACCACCAAGAATCCCAAAGAAGGCCTGGAAGTAGAAAAGAAAACTGTTAACAAAATTTCAGAGAAAACCCTAAGGAATGTCAAAGCAGACCAAAGGATTTCCTGTACGAGATCCAAAAGGGACTTGTATGTAGTCCATAATGAAGGAGAGGAACAGGAGACGTAAACCACCTCTCCCCCACACGGACAAGAAAACGCTCTGTGAAAGAAGCTGTGTGCCACTACCCCGACATAAGAAGGTGCAATCCCAAAGGCCAGCTCTGTCCATGGAATTGGACAGCTGAGCCAAGCGACTGTTGCCGAGGGAAGAGGAAAGGAAAACCCATGCAGGTGAGAGCTGAGACACTCCAACCAGCAACTGTGAAGCAGAAAACCGCAACAGAATGCATTCACTCTAATCTCATTCTCCCAAACAAACATTTGGGGGAACAAAAAGTCAGATTTTTAAATCAGAAATTAAATAAATGGACAAAAACCAGATGAAAAAAAGCATTCTTTTCCATCAAACCAATAACCAAACGAAATGGATTGCCCTCGAGTCAATTCTGACGCACAGTGACCCTAGAGGACAGTAGAACTGCCCCCATCGAGCGTCCGAGGAGCACTTGGTGAAATAAACTGCCATCCCTTTTGTTAGCAGCTACAGCACTCACACACCACACCACGGTTTCCAAAGGAACAGAAAGAAGGTGGACAGGCGACGTTGTAGAACAGGGTAGACTGCCCTGGTGGATTCAAACTGCCGACCTTCCGGTTAGCACAAGTCAAAGGAAAGGACACAAATACAGCTGCAGATGAGAAAAAGACACAGGCAGCACGGGTGAGTGGCCAGAGATCAGTTCCACAATTCGTAAAGCACTTCTGTAGGTCAGTATGAGAACAGCCCCAGAGGCAAGCAGGCCGAGCTGTAACAGGTGATGCTCAGAAGATGCACCGCCGGCCAGAAGGTGGAGGAAACGGTGCCGAACTTCACCGACAACTGGCTGCAGGCCTCTGAGACCCAGTTTCACACCCATTGCTGGCCTGTCTCAGCTTCAGAGAAAATCACAGCATCTTCCTCCTCCTCCTGGCCATCCCACTTTCCTCGGTCAGGATGGAAACCGCATTTGATCTGCCTTGAAGATGATTTCCCCACCCATGTTCTATGAGCAAATAAACACGGGCCACTGATGGAACCCAGGGACCTCTGCCCAGTGGGCCAGTCCCAAGGATTTTTCTCTTAAATAGAGGGCCCCACTCCTCTCCTGTTTTGAATGGCAGCAAACCTCTTCCTGATACATTGATGGTTGTGATCTGAGGCAAAGAGCCAGAGAATACAAACAACAAGATCCCAACAAAGGTGCAGGCGCCTCTTAGGGACAGGAGTGGACACGGTACGCGTGGATTCCATGACCCGATCCAAGAGCGGGCACAGTGAGTGTGGAGTCCATGACCCAAGGCCGCCTCGTTTCCCCTACAAGTTCCCCACAGTCACAGGCTCTGGGTGAAGTCTGACTGTGCTGTGTGGTGGTCATGGATTGGGCTCAGGAGTCTCCTTATGCACGAGCTGGGTGACCTGCAGTAGTCCCTCATGCTCTGTATGGCCAGTGTTCTCCCCTGTGAAATGGGATAGACTAGCACCTCTGCCTTTATTCCAGAGGCCGGAATGGTCTCAAAGGACAGATGATGAGCTCTCATCTCATCTTCCTACATCTCCAGTCCCCACCTCAACCCACAAAGTGTCCAAGGAGGTGTTGTTTAGCCCCTGAAACACGGACTCCACGCCGCGGGAGCAGAAACCAGAGCTAGGTCCCTGAGGGCACTGGCTGTGGGGCCTGACACCGAGGGGCCCGAGTGTCTGGAGGCAGCACCAGCCCCACAACATCTCCGGAGCCAGTTCCGAGGCCCACACGCCCTCCCCGAACCTGGGCAGCCTCCTGCCTCCTCACTCCCTGCACCGGTGCCTGCTCCCGCCTCACTCTCGCCGCCTCCGGGGTTTCCTAGCCCTTCCCACTTCTTTGGGGTCGCACCTTTGCATTCAGATTCCCTCTTTTCTGCCCACACTTGTACCTTCTTGTCATCTGTCCCTGCTCCTCAGTCCCTTCGCCTTCCTCACAGTGTCTGGACTGCCTCCTGGCTGTCCCCACCTCACCATGACACATACCTGCTGTGGTGTTCTGGTCCCACCCTCTTCTCGGTTCTTCTGCCTGGGCTCACTCCTTATTCCCCCAGCTCAGTCCCCACACCGTGCTGCCTGCTGACCACTCCTGCGTCCTGTTGACCCACAGCTGGGAGTTTTCTGGGCCTCCCGCAGGGCTCCACCTCCCACGACTTGCTTCCGTCTTGATTTCTTCAAACTCTCGGTCTCACACCTGGCCTCTCTCCTCACCGTTAGCGTCCGCGGGACTGTATCATGAAGTCAGGAACTCAAGGACACACCAGGACATGGATGCTCACCACAGCACATTAGCTACCAGGTGGAAACCACCCCAGTGTCCGTCAACACATAAAGGGGGACACACTGTGGTCCGTCAGGACTAGGGGATCACATTCACACGTAGAGAGGAATTAGATGTGGGCACACGGCACTCCTTGGATGAACCTCAAAAACAGTGGAGACAAGAGGCCACAGGATGCAGGATTCCCGTTAGATGAGAACTGCAGGGTAGGGGAATCCATGGATACAAAAAGCAATCGTGTGAATTCCAGGGGCTACAGGCAAAGACTCTTGCCTGCTGGTCACAGGGATTATGTTTTGGAGGGTGAAAACACTCTGGACCCAGAGAGGGGTGGCGGGAGCACAGCAGTGTGAAATCATACACAGCCACTGCATTCTACACTTTGAAAAGACGAAAATCGGAAACTTTAAGCAGAATTCGATGATGAAGTAACTGTTCAACAAGGAAAAGGGACCAAAAATAAGAGAGCTACTCTTTGGCAAAGGGCAGGAAGCTCCAGAGCGAATGCCTCCTTTGGCTCAGAGCCTGACGCTGGAGGCTGGTCTGGGCTGGCTCTGCCTTTAGACCCGGTTCCGGAGGCGGTGCCCACCGTGCATCTGGAGCCGGTTCTGGAGACGACGCTCACGCTGGGTCTGGAATGAGTACAGAGGGGAATGTCGACGTGGATCTGGGGCAGACCCCAGGAGCGACTCTTGATATGGCCCCGGAGAGTGTTCCCGACGTGAACATTCCTGTGGATCTGGAGCCGGTTCTGAAGGCCACACTCGATGGGGACCTGGAGTGGGTTCTGGGCGTGGGTCGCCATGTGGATCTGGAGTGGGAACCAGAGGTAACGCTGACCTTGAACCTGTGGCAGGTTCTGGGGCTGCATCTCACTGTGGCTCTGGAGAAGGCTCCCGAGGCTGTGCTCCGTGTAGGTCGGAGTGGGTCTGAGGTGAATCTTCAGGAGAACCTGGAGTGCCTTCTGCTGGTTAGGCTCGATGTGGACCTCCAAAACGTTCCTAAGCAATGCTCAATACAGACCCAGATCAGGTTTCAGAGGAAACTCCACATGGTTCTGAAGCAGGTTGCACTCTCAGTGTATCTGGAGTGGGTTCCGAAGCTGTCATTTGTGATGGAGATGCAAGAGACAGTTCACTAATATGACAGCCTTTCCAAAGACAGGAAAACTTCCCACTGTCCTTAAGAGAAGCCCAACCCCAAGAGCCCGTCCCTAGGAGATTTCCAGACTGCAGCCCACCAAGTGAGTGCTCCAAGGGGACTGATGCCCATTATACTTCTCGTGGTCCAGCTTCTTGGATGGTGTGCTCGGCACACGGATTGAATGAGCATGGTGAAAGGACACAATCTTGACGCACACCTTTCGTGACTAAACCACACACGACATCCCTTTCATCTGTTCAAATGACTGCTTCTTGGTCTGTGTACAGGCTCCACCAGAGTAGTATTAAGTATTCTGGTCACAGTGTTGTCCATAACTGGTTATGATCCACACAGCCAACTGCCTTTGCCTAGCCAGTGAAACACAGATAAACAACTTGCTGGTGTTCTCTGCTTTGGCCAGGATCCATCTGACACGAGCCACGATATCCCTCATTGGACCTCCTCTTCTACATCTGGCTGGAATTCCTGGCAGCTCCCGGCCAGTGTACTGCTACAACCACTTTGGAATGATCTTCAACAAAATGTTACTTGTATATGATATTAATTCTATTGTTTGATAATTTCTCCATTCTGAAGACGGATCTCTTCCAGCTGCTTGACCAGGTAGCTGTCATCCGAATTTGTTGGCATAGGTCAGTAAGCACCTGCACCCCACATGCGTTTGTGGAAACATCTCAGTTGATGTTCCCGTGCTTCCTGGAGCCTTGTTTTCCGCCAGTGTCTCCAGAGCAGCTTCAGCTTCTTCCTTCAGTACCACTGGATCTGGCTGAGTGCCTGCCTCCTGAAATGGGTGAGCATCGACCAATTCTTTTTGATCTCGTGACTGTTTTCCTTCCGACTTCTTGTGATTTTTTTCTGTCTTTCAGTACTTCTCCTGGACTTCAGTTTTTTTCTTCCGTTCTTTCAGCTTGCGGAATGCCAAGTGTGATCTTCTCTTTACTCCCAATTCTTTCGATGACCTTTTGCTTTCTTCATGTACAGTGCCCTTGATGTACCCCACAACTCATTAGGTCTTCAGTTATTTGTGCCTGCTACATTTGTCTCCTCCAAAAAATGTGTGTAGCCATTTCGCTATGCCATGATTCCCGGTCTGGTGTGATGTTCCTCCACACTGTAAACCCTGCCTCCATGATGTTAATGCGGGACGAGGGGCTGCAGTTGAGTCGGTGGGGCAGGACTCAGTATCTGAGATCTTCTGGTGCCTTTAGACAATCTCTTGGGCTATAAAGGGAAGGGAAGCAAGCAGAGAGTTGGCGACCTAATACCACAAAGAAGCAGAGCTGGGAGCAGAGTGCATTGTTTGGAAAGGACCTGGCGTCCTGGCACCTCAGAAGCTTCCAGTCCAGGGGAAGACTGACAACAAGGATCTTCATCCACAGCCCACAGAGAAAGCCTTCGCTGGAGCAGATCCCTAGATTTTGACTTGTACCCTACTGGGGAGTACCAGAATAAATTTCTGCTTGTTAAAGACAGCCCCGTGGGGTATTTCTGTTGGAATGGCACTAGATGACTAAGTCAGTGTTCAGTATATCGAATCTATTCCTGAGATGGTCTCTGTATTGACATGGGATATTTGCAAGGTCATACTTTGGCTCTTGTGGACTTGGTCTGTTTTCCTAAACTTTGACGTGTACTTAACACAAGAGCCATTGGTCTTTTCCTCAGTCAGGCCCTGGTCATGTTCTGACTATGAGACTGAACTTTTCCAGAGTCTCTTTCCACAGATGTAGTTGATTTGATTCCTATGCCTTCTAACCAGTGAGATCCAGCGTGTGTTGATGGTGGTGTTAGGATCGAGTCATATCACTTCCAACAAACAGCAACACTGCACAACAACATCGAGACTGCACAACACCGACACTGCACAACAACACTGACACTGCACAACACCGACACTGCACAACAACACCGACACTGCACAACAACACCGACACTGCACAACAATACTGACACTACCCAGCTGCGGCATCCCCACAACTGTTTTTACGCCTGAGCCCATCACTGCAGCCACTGTGTCCGTCCATCCTGCTGCAGGTCTTCCTCTTTTTTGCTGACTCTTCATCTACCAAGCATGATGGCCTTCTCCGGGGACAGATCCCTTCTGAAAACATGTCCAAAGTATGTGAGATGCAGTCTCGCTGTCTCTGCTTCCGAGCAGCCCTCTGGTTGGACTTCTTCCAGAATAGATCTGTTTGTCCTTTCGGCAGTCCATGGCACATTCAATAGTCTTCTCTAATACCATGATTCAGAGACATCAATTATTCACCTCTCCTCCTTATTCATTGTCCAGCTTTTACATGCATATGATGCACCTGAAAATACCATGGCTCGGTCACGGTATTTAGTCTTCAAGGCGGCATCTTTGCTTTTCACACTTTAAAGAGGTCCTTTGCAGCAGGTTTTCCATTGTGATGCGTCTTTGGATTTCATGACTGATGCTGCCATGTGATTTGACTGTGGGACCCGGGAAATGAAATCCTTGACAACTTCAGTGCCCTCTCCATTTCTCAAAATGTTTTTTACTGGTCCAACTGTGAGGATTATTGTTTCCTTGATGTTAAGGTGCAGTCTGTACTGAAGGCTTTAGTCTTTGATCTTCCTCAGTAAGTATCTCAAATCCTCTTCACTCCTACCAAGCAGAGTTGTGTCATCTGCACAATGCTGGTTGTTGATGTGACCGGTATTGTATCAGTCTTTGTCCAGGGAGCACCTCGGTGCAGGAAGCTCAGGTCTGAAGGACGCGCTCTTCTCCCGGTACAGCTTTCTTGATGGTGCGAGGTTCTCGATTCTCTGCCTGCTTCTCTGTCCTTTTACCTCTCGTAGGACGAAAGGATTAAGGGTGGGGCAAGCCATACTCCAGGGAAACTCCCTTTACAGTGGAGCAGGGAGTTGATCCTATGAAGGGACATACAGCCCCACCCTAATCCTTCAACATGCAGTTTAGGAAAGCCACAAAATGGAGGACAGTCACGAGATACTGGGAATCATGGCCCAGCCACATGGCTACACTTATTTTGGGGGGACACAATTTGATCCATGACAACCAGTAAATATCAATGCATGCTGAATGTATGTTCGATCAATTTCCTACTGCAGACGGTGGTAAAGATCTTCAGATTCTTCATGTTTAGCCTTAGTGGTAGGTGCAAAAATCTGAACAGTGCTCACTGTTTTATTCATCTGGTACTGCTCTAACAGAAAATACCACAAGTTGATGCTTTCATGAAGAGAAATTTTATTGACACAGTCCGATAAGTCACAAATCCATTTCTGAATTATAAGTCCAGTCAGTAAGAGAACTTACCATAGTCCAGTAGGCTGAGTCCAAATTCAGGGAGAGCATTTGGCACAGGAACCTCTGGCCAAAAGGACATGTTCTGCTCCCAGAGCTGCCTTCTCGGTGGTATGAGGTTCCCAACTTCCTCTGCTCACCTCTCTCCCTTCTATCCCACAGCTGGTCACTGGAGTCCTGCCTCACCAGCACAACTGCTGCCCATTCTCCGCCATGAACATCACAGAGGCAGGAATCACAGCACATGGGTGGAAAGGCACCATACTGCGACTCAGAGCCATGCCAAATCAATACATACATTTGGGGGGGACACAATGCAATCCACGACAGTCAAATTAACTGGTCCTCCTTGCAGACATAGGACATTATTCTGTCACTGACAGCAGTCTACTTCAGAATGGATCTTTTGAAATGCTCTTTTTGGTGATGATTGCAATGCTATTCCTATTAAATTATCTTGCCCAGTGTAGTAGACCACAGTATTGTGTGCTTCATCATGGCTAGTACCAGTCCATTGCAGGTCACTAGCCCCTACGGTATCGATGTTTATGCATTTAATTTTTTAAAATTTCCAGTTTCCCTAGATTCATACTTCACACATTCCACGTTCCGATTATTAATGGATGTTTACAGCTGCTTCCTCTCATTCTGAGTCAGGCCACATCGGCAAAAGAAGGTTCTGAAAGCTCGACTCCATCCCCATCATTAAGGCGGACTCTCACTTGAGGAGGCAGCTCTTTCCCACTTGTCCTTTGAGTGCCGTCCAACCGGGAAGGTCATTCACCCACACTGTCTCTGACAACGTTCCACTGCTATTCATAAGCTTTTCAATGGCTTATTCTTTTCAGAATTAGACTGCCAGTTCTTCCTTCATAATACTATTATTATTCAAAATTCTATACCAAATGCTACAACCAAAGATGAAACAATTCAAGATTTTTACTAACTTCTATAATTTGAAATACAATATGAACATTGATAATTACTTGAGGTAGAAGAGGAAAGTTCACAACAAAGGAAGAAAGATCAGGATTTGGAAAAATATGACCTTGGAGATAGGGACGACGTCCGAAATTGCATGATTAAATTTTGTTGCTTCATTGCAAAAACCTTTTTCCACTGAGATGAACGGCGTCTGTCCACACGGACCTTGCCAGATGGAATTCACAGAACCAAATCGACTACATGTGTGGAGAGAGAGGGTGGAAAAGCCCACTATCATCAGTCAGAAAAATGCCAGCAGCTAATTGAAGATCAGAGCTTCAGTTACTTATATGCAAGTACAAGTTAAAGCTCAGGGAAATGAGAGCAAATCCATGGGTGCCATAGTGTGACCTTGAGTGGATTCCACCTGAATTTACAGATCATCTCAGAAATAGATTTCAGCCACTGAACATCTCTCACTAAAGACCGATAAGTTGTAGGGTGATGTCTAGGACACGATACAGGAAGAAAGGCAAATGTCATGAGAAAGACAAGAGACAGAAGGAAAAAAGACCAAAACGGATGTCAGGAGACATTCTTGAAGGTCGAGTAGCTGAAGCAAAAGGAAGAAATGATGAAGTACAAGCGCTGAACAGACGATTTAAAAGGGGGCTCAAGAACACAGAGTATTATGATGACATGTGCCAGGACCCTGAGACAGGAAACCCAAAGGGAAAAACACACTTAGCATTTTTCAAACTGAGAAGACTGAAGAAAAAACTCAAGCCTCAATTTGCAGTATTGACGGATTCTTGAGAAAAATATTAAACAATGAAGGAAGAATTAAAAAAAAAAGAAATACAGTTACTGTATCAAAATAATTGGCTGGTGTTCAGCTACTTCAGGAGGTAGCTGACCAGGAGGTGACAGAAGTGCAGGCGGAAGCTGAAGCCGCACTGAAGCCGGAGGGGAGAACAGGCCCCAGGCACTGTCCGAGTACCAGCTGAGACGCTGCTACGAATGGACGCAGGGCTGCGAGTGCACAGTGGTCTATGCAAGAAATTTGGAAGGCAGCGACCTGGCCAACCAACTGGAAGTCATCCCTGTTTCTGTCGATTTCTGAGAAAGGTAATCCAACCCAATGCAGAAAGTAATGAATATTATCATACATATCACAAGCAAGCAAAATTTTGCTGAAGATCATTCAAAATCAGTTGCAGCAGTACATCGACAGGTTAAGTGCCAGAAACTGAAGCTAGATTCAGAAGACTCTGAGGAACCAGGGATGTCATTGCTGATGCCAGTTGGATTCTGGCCCAAAGCAGAGTATCGTGGACTGAATTGTGTCCCCCCAAAAAATGTGTGTATCGATTTAGTTGGACCCTGATTCCTACTATTAGGGTGGTTGTCCTCCATTTTCTGATTTTTCCATGTTGTAAATCCTAATCTCTGCCTGTGGTTAATATTGGAAGATTGAATTATTTTAAAGAGAATTACAGTGGGAATGCCCTAACCCTAACCCTAACCCTCCCAGCGCTGTCCCTATTTTTTTCTTTTTTCTTATTCCATCTGCATCACTTTAGATTTGATATTTAGGTTTTGATCTTTTGAGGTGGGTTGTGTGCATGGTGTCAGATATGAGTCTTTCTTGATCTTCCAAAAAATACGTTATTGTGCTGTAAGTGCAAGTTTACAATCCAAGTCAATTTGCCACATAAAATCCACCCCCCCACCACGATGGAATTCTGTCTGCTCTCCCTACCCCGTGACAACCGTCCTTTCTACTCTGTATTTCCTGCATCCATTCAACCAGCTCCTGTCCTCCTCCACCTTCTCATCTTGCCCTTGAACAGGAGCTGCTCAGACAGCCTCATGTATTGTTTAAGCCAAGAAGCACACTGTGAACCAGCATCACTCGATGTCTTCCACTCCAGCCCAATCTTTGTCTGAAGAGTTGGCTTCAGTCCTGGTTTCGGCTCTGGGCTAACAGGTAGTCCAGGGGCCAAGTTCTCCGGGGACCCTCCCCTCGGTCAGACTATCAGCTCTGGTCTTTTAATAGAGTTCTAGTTCTGTGCACCCATTTTTCTCCTACTTTGTCAGGGACTCTGGGAAACGGTGGTGTAGTGCTTGAGTGCTACAGGGGCTAACCTGAAGGTCAGCAGTTGAAATCCGCCAGGTGCTACGTGGAAAGTCTATGGGGCAGTTCTACTCTGTCTGTATCATTGCTGTGAGTCAGAATGGACTTGACAGCAGTGGGTCGGGATTTGGTTTATGTCAGGGACTCTACATTGTGTTCCCTGTCAGTGCAGTGAAGAGCCTGGGCACCACTGGGTACTTCTGGTCTCACGCTGACATGGTATCTAGAGCTTGTGGCCCCTTCACTCACCGGGACTTATATTTTCCTCATAACATTCATGTCTTTCATTCTCCAGAGCTCGAGGTGCACTGGGACAAATGCGTGCTACTTAGATGGCTGCTTGCTAGTTTCTAGGACTCAAGCTGTCACTCATCAAACTGGGAT
This sequence comes from Heterohyrax brucei, assembly GCA_028571685.1. Taxonomy (NCBI): domain Eukaryota; kingdom Metazoa; phylum Chordata; class Mammalia; order Hyracoidea; family Procaviidae; genus Heterohyrax; species Heterohyrax brucei. The sequence goes on from CM053166.1 coordinate 1,407,590, forward strand.
GCACAACATTTTGTGAAAAAAACAAAACAAGACTTATACCAAATGATCTAAATGTCCCCTGAAACCATGGTTCCCAGACCCCTGTGGCTGCCACTATGTCCTTCCAGATGTTGGGTGGTATTTAGGAAATCTGTTGGCTTTTGGTGTAGTTCAGCTCTACTGACCTCCCTTCTTAGTATGTTTTAACCCAGTTCCCACCTACTGTCTGACCTGAGTATACCACTCTCTCCCATCCAGTAACCCTAATGCATTGCAACATGTTCTCCCCTTTTCAAAATGTGTCACTGAAAGTTTCACACAACTAATGCCATAATGATACTCTAAATAATCATCTGTGTTTTTTACAGCACCAGCTACTCTGGCCTCTGCACTGGCACCTTTCCAAAGGGTCACAGAGCCCCCTCAGCTCCTGTGACCTTGGTCTCCCTCCTCCTCCTTGCTCTCCTGAGAAATGGCGTTCAGCCTGGAAAACTGCAGCTAGGAAGTCTGCCTGGCATGTTGTGTATCCACAACTTTCTTTCTTGCTCCTTATCTAGTCTGAGTGGACCTGGCAGGCTAGTTTCACTAGCTGAGGAATTTCTGTTGTTTTGTCTTTGCCTGTTACAAACATGTGGAGTCCAGGTGTCTGACATACATATCTGTAGTTTATGACTATTTTGTATATGTATATGACTATTTTGTCATATACATAGTTATCAGTGGGCTATATGCTTACATACACAAAGTATTTGTTGTGTAACTGACATATATACTCTGACGTACAAACTGTCTTTTTAGACTCCATGGAAAACAGCCGGCATTTCTGTCGAGTCTCCGATGGCAGCATGCCTCCTAATACACCTTCTTTCTCTTTCTAACCTGGAGTATGTTTCTTTGGCTCGGCTGCTCCACGGCACGGACCCAAACTAGGTAACAATCCCACACCTGTTAATACCAAACATTATTTTCTTCTGTGTATAAGCCTGCTCTTGAGTCCTTTATAATAGGGGTCTCACATTACATTTGTTGTTTTGCAACAAATTTCAATCAGCATGATGTCTTCGAGATGACTCCACGTTATGTTTCTCAAGATTATTGTTCTTCGTCATTGTCTGGTGTTCTGTTTTGTGAAGGTACCGTAGTTTGGTAATCGATTCATCCCTTGATGGGCACATATGTGGATCCCATCTTTTGGCGACTGTGAACAGTGCTGCAAAAAGCATGGGTGTCTATGTATCCATTCAGGTGACCACTCTTATGTTTGTAGGATTCCAAGAAGTGGGATTGCTGGATCATGTTATTTCGATTTCTAGCATTTCAAGGCATTTCCAGAGTGTTCATACCAGTTTACCTTCCGACTATCAGTGTAGAAGAGTTCCAGTCTATCCATAATGTCTCCAACCTTTTTTATTTCGTGTTTTGTAGATTAATGCCAGCCTTATTGGGTGATATGGTATCTCGTTTTAGTTTAGATTTGGATTCTCTAATGGTTCATGATTGTGAGCATTTCCTCATCTATGTGTTAACTGCCTGCATCTCTTCTTTGGTGAAGTGCCTGATCATACCCCTTGCGTATTTTTAACTTGGGTTTTTGTTGAGGTTTGGTAGTATGTTGTTGGTTTTGGCCACTAGATGTGGACAGGATTCGTGGTACCCAGCGTGTTACTCAGTCTGTAGGTAGTCTTTTCATTCTTTGGTGAGTACACGTGTTTGACTTTTAGGAGTTCCCACTTACCTATTCTCTTCTTTGGTGTTGCAACATTGTTAACACTATTTTGTAGGCTTTTTCTTCTATGTATTAGAGCTTCCAGCATTGCCCCTAGTTTTTCTTTCATGATCTTTTAGTTTTATATTTAGGTCATTGATCCATTTTTTTTGTTAATGACTAAGTGAAATCTACAATCCACGTCAACTCTGCATGCCTGCCTCTCTGACCCTCTGCTCTCCTAAACCTGTGACAACACACTCCTGTTTCACTCTTTACTTCTAATATCCTCTTAATGATCACCTGTCCCCTCCTCTCTACCCTGTACTCTCCCATCTAGAAATTCAGTAAGACAGTGTCCTACAGATGTATAAAATGATAAACTACACACACCACAGACTCAGTCTGTGTCCTCGAGTCCAGTCAATTCTTCATCTGAAGTGTTGACCTCAGTACTGGTTTCAGGTCTGGGGCTGCAGCAAGTCTATGGCCTATTTTCTCACCAGACCTTCTAGGCTGTCTTTTAGTAGATTCCTTGATCTGCACACCTCTTTTTCTCATGCTACATCAGAAAATCTACATTGTGTCCCCTATGAGGGCTGTGTTTGGTGGTGGCCAGGCAACATCTGGTTCGTCTTGTCTCATGTTGATATAGTCTCCCAGTCACATGGGTCCTTCTGTCTCGTGGGCTCATTTGTTCCCTTGTCTTTGATGTTCTCGGTCATCGTCTTCTCCCGGTGGGTTGGGACCAATTGATGTTCCTCAGATGTTAACTTGCTGGCTTTCAAGACCTGCCGGGAGCGGGACCCCTCTCCCGACATGAGGATCTGAGAGGGGCTTCAACCCCTCGGTTTATGAGACTATATTGGGACAATCTGACCAAGAACTTCTGAGAAATAGAGATCAGAGAAATGGATTTCAATGCAGCATGCCTGATAGCACTGAGGCCTGCCCAGCTTCACTGGCTCCACACTGATTACATTCCCCCTCCCTTTTCTTCACATACACAAGTTTGCAAGCTAACCCTTAGGAAGCTCTCAAGGACAATTCTCCACATAGCCATCAAAACTACAAAGCATCCTTTCTCCTTGCAGCTGGAAGAATAGATAAACTTTTAGGTTCATTATAGCTAGTATAGAAAACTGATAACACTATAGAAACATCTTTTTTAGTGCAACTGGCTTAATTAGAGAATGGCAGGCGCTTACTATCTGCACATAAATAAGAACTTAGAGAAACAAACTGAGACAGCCAAAAGGTTAGGCCTTGAGAAGTTTACTCCTCTGTGCCTTCCACTTTGAGGTACGAATAAGACCATTAATTGTGTTCCTGACATTTTATCACCACTGAACACCTGGCTTGGACAGTTATTCAAAAAGGCCTTGACAATTAATTAGAAGTAGAAAACCACGAGGGGTCACTTTCTTGTTAGCCAATAATGATGGGTCAGTTTCTTGTTAACCAATAGTTTGTATAATAAAGAAAATAGGGTGACCAACTACGTCACCTCACCTATAAAAAATAAAGACAGCAGCTCTCGACACACAGAAGAAGATCTAATGCTCTCTGGGTCGGGCTGCCTTAAACCAGAAAATTCTTTCCTGTCTCCTTTGTTCATTTCCCGCCGACGTCTTCCCTCCCTCCGTGCGGGACCCTACAAAGTGTTGGGACCGGCTCCCGGCATCTGGCGCCCGAACGTGGGGCACGGAGGGTAATCTCGCCGACGCCGCACTCCTCTTAAGGGGGTAGTGGATAGGATCTCGTCCTATAACTGAGGGGACGGGTAATCATCGGGAAGGCGCGGACCCTACTCCAAGGTGACGGGGTAGGAAGCACAGAACCGCCGACACCACCCATCTCTCGCAGGAACGAGGGTAAGCATTCTCCGACGCCAATTAAGGCTAGGATCTTGCCTCAGAAGTGAAGGGGCAAAGAGGTTAAGAGTATCGGGGTGGTTAGGATCTTGTCCTAGGAATCTGCAGTTCCCTCATTCGTCGCAATGAGTAAGTGAAGGGACAAGTAATGAGAACTTGAGAAGTTTGAGCCATAAAGAACTCCAAAAAGGGAGGATTCTTTATTGTTTTGAGGAGCGAAGCTTACGTACCATAAAGAGTTCAAAAGAATTCTTTATAGTTATTTAAGAGCGAAGAATTGTGCCGTAGAGAGTCTAAAGAAAAAAGCAGACTCTTTACAGTTAAGTTTGAGCCATAAGGAATTCCAATAGGAGGAATTCCTTATAGTTATTGAAGAGCGAAGAACTGGGCCGTAGGGAGTCCAAAGAAAGAGAAGACTCCTTACAGAAACCTCCCTGTAAATATCTTTTCTTACTGGAATCTAATCTGTTATTTCCTGACTGCTCCTTTCTCTCTTCTTCCTAAATAGCTGCAGCTCCTTTAAGAATCAGGGAAGACACAGGGTCGATACCTGAAAAAAAAAACCTGTTGAGATAACCGCCAGCAGTAGCCACGTTTGCGGCAGCCGTGGGAAATTTAAAAGAACAGGCTGCTCGGTTTTTTTTTCTCTGCTCACAGGTGCCTCTAGAGGCTTTTTGCGTCAGCAGTAGCCACTGCCGCGGCCGGCGTGGCAGGAGAATTTAAAGGAACTGGCTATCTATTCTCTTTCTGTTTTCAGCTTCATGGGTTCTAGCAGTGTCCCCCACCAGGCGTTTCTCTAGGAGGGCACCTCTTTTCTGTGCTGTTTGGCATTAAGGGACGACTTAAATCCAAAGTCAATACCTGAAGCCATTTGGGAACCTCTTCTCTTAGAATCTCTTAGTAACTAAAGTTATGTGCCTTAAAGAGTTCTAAAAAACAGGATTCTTTATAGATTTTTAACAAACAAAAGAATGATGGGCTGTAAAGAGTTAAAGCAAAGGAAACTCTTTTGTGAAGGTAATTAAGAACCTTTTATGTCAACAAAGGGTTAAGGTTTCCACCAAGGATTTAACAGTCTTTATAAATTTTGTTCAAGAGTTTTGCCCCTACTTCCCCACAGAAGGCACGCTGGAAAAAGAATTTTGGGGACGTATTGGTCATAGCATACAAAAAATTTACTATCAGGGGCCTGATAACATCTCTATAAGTGCCTTTTCTTATTGGAAATTAATCTATTACACTCTAATTGATAAGTGAAAGTCTCCTCCCAAATTTATTCCCTCAGCACCTAAGACTTCTCTAAAACTGGCTGTGCTTTTCAAGCTCAAACCAACTTTACAGCTTCAGCCAGCAGAAAATTTAAAAGGACAGGTTACTCATTTTTTTTTCCCTGCTCACACCTGCCTCAGCCGCTTTACAGCTTTAGCCAGCAGAGAATTTAAAAGGATAGGCTACTCAGTTTTTCTCTGCGCTCAGGCTCTTGTGTCTGGTACGTTTGTCACCTAAGGGCAATCAATACAACAATGGAATTCGTAAAAGTTTTGCAACCTGAGTTCTCTCCCTCTTCACTTTTAGTTTTGTTTTTAATTTGCCACCAGAGAATTTCAAACGGCCTTTCCAGCGTTATCAGGGGAAAGCCCCCCCCCAAGGAATGAAAAACAGTTTCACCCTTTGTCAGAAATTTATTGATGCTGCTATAGTAACTCATCCTCCTCTTGTTTTGAGAACAGCCCTACTCTTTGTCGGAAATTTGTAAATGTTACAATAGAGAATGTCAGAAAATAATTTCACTCTGTTTATAACATTCTGTTAGCTCACCCTGATCATTCTTTTTTACAGAAGTGCTTAATAACACTCACCTTTGCCCTAAAAGCTAGAGGCTTGGTAATTGCCCCAAATAAAATCCAAATTCCGCCTCCAATTTCTTACTTGGGCCGTGTTTTAAATAACACCAGTGGCTTGTGTTTTCTTTGTCTTAAAAACTTCCTGCCTAAAAACTTTAAATGACTTTTAAAAACTGCTTGGTGAAATCAACTAACTGCAGCCCTTAAAACTAAAATTAACTCCTACCAGGCTGGTCCGAGTGCAGCGTGGGGCTTACAACTGATTAATCACAACCAATTACAGATTCCTTTGTTCCTTCTCCTTTAATCTCCAAGGACATGGCCTTCAGACCAGAAAACAAAAACTACATTTAATAAATTCACAACATGCTTGCTTGCTTCTTATCTCTGTAAAAATGTGAGTTTAACAGACTAATTTCATTAACTGAAAAATTTTTCTCTTAGGTTTTAAACTTTGCCTGATGTAAACAACCTGGCTAAAGTTTCCTGTGACTATTTTATGATATATACAGTTATCTGTGAAACCCCAAGTGTGACAAATATAAAGGGAATATAAAGAAAGTATGAGCAAGTGAAAAAGTGGGTGAAGAGGATGTAGAAAAGAGAAAAAATAAAAGGCTGGATAGCTAAAGAGGAAGAAAATGCAGGAAAAGGCTGGATAGCTAAAAAGAAAGAAAATGCAGGAAAGAAAGAGTAAGAGAGAGAAAAACAGATAAGAGAGTGTCACACAGAAACTGAAAAAGACAAAGGCACTGTGGAGAGTTCTAGAAAATGAGGAGATTAAATTTGTCTCAAAAACTCTTGCCTGGCTAAAACAATTATATATATCATAACAGACAAATGATTCCTAAGGCTCAGTGTCTTTGGCAAAATGTCACCTAGAGTGGTTACATTTGCTTAAAGTAGTTGTTAATTATCTGGCCCCGATAGCCACTCTCTCAATGATAGGAAAGCGGGCAAAGCTAAAAAGCCACACAAACTGGAAACAGCGGTCTGTAAATATATGAAAAATCATTTACCTCCTCTACAGTTTGATCAAAACATATCCTTTATTTCTCTTTAGCTAACTAACTTCACCCCTCTAGATGATGCAGAATTAGCTTTTACTAATGATTCCTCTAGCAGAACTACTGTTACAGAATTCTAACTTCAGAAACATCTGCACAAAGAACTAAGCCCCTTACAATGTGAGCAGTTTTTTCAATGCTACATGACAAAAAATTTAACCTGTATACTGACTCCCAATACATTGTTAGGCTATTTCCTCACATTAAAACTGCCACATTATGTCCCACAAAGAATATTGTCATAGTTGTCTTACAGTCTTTACAGGATTTATTCTCACTCAATTACGACCTCAGCCCACACTGGAGAAGCTTGCAAGGATGTAATTCGACACCTCTTTCACTGTTTTACCAGTTGCTAAATTCCCTCACATCTCAAAACAAACTGCTCTGGCTTATACATCTAAGAGCTTTCAAAAATTTTACAACACCCTTAAAATTATAAACACAGCTTACCATATCACTTAATAAATATACCCTTTTGTTATCAATCACTTGCTGTCACTAACCAAGCCGCAAGGCAAAAATTATATTTTCACAGGAATTCAACTCACAAACACAACCTGACACCATCCCCTCCGAGAGATCTCCCCAACAACGGTGAAGTCACCACCGAAACGTCGTGTGATTGGTGCCCACCAGCTCCTTCATCGTTAACCCTTTTCAGATACTACAAATCACCAACTTAAATAACACAAGGAACTATGCTGCCAATGGCCAAAATGTAAAGAACTCTGGACTTGGACATAAACTAACCCAATCTCTCCTGAATAAAACAGTCACCACTTGTGTAACAGGAACCAACATAATCCTTAAAAGGAATTTCAATGAGAAAAATGTAAACATCACTTAAAAAAAGGGAATGACTGTCACATAGGGCAATGAAACCTGCCACAATGTAACCTGTTTTAACATAATGTGTTTTAACTGTAATTTTGCTAATTGTGTGGGCCCCCTTGGGGAAGGGAAACTTATGATTGTTCTACATCAGCCTCCCTTTGTGTTACTGCCTGTAAACTTGTCGGGACAAAGGGCTACAAGTGATAGAAAAATTGCAAGAGTTGATTAGGCCTAAGCAGGCTGTGGGGATTAGTTATTATGGGAATAACTGCACCTGTATCTGCTACAATCACCGTGGTCACTACTCAGAATATACAAACTGCTCAATTTACAGAGAATGTGTTTCATAATATGTCACAACTTACGAGTACTCAGGAAATGATTGGTCTAAAAGTAGAACAAAGTTAAAGCTACTGTTTAAAGCTATAGGAGTAATAGAAAGTCTGGTCCAAACTTTGCAACACCAAGCCAGGCTGACTTGTCTTGCTAAATTTATCTAGATTTGTGTAACTAACAAAACTCACAATATAAGCACAGATACATGGGAAAGAGTTAAACAACATCTAGAAGATATGTAATAACATACTAATGAAACTCTGCACTTAACACAGTTACATTCAGAAATTCTGGCACTAAGTCATACCCATTTATCCTTTAATGCTGCTGCAACAGCTGGAAATCTTCTGAATAACCTTAAAAACATGTGTGCTGGACCTCTTAATCAACTTTGACACCTGCTGGTGCCGATGGCCGCTAATAGATGTTCATCACCTAAACCTGCAAACGCAGCATGAAACCCCCCCATGTTTACTATGTAACCCACTGCGGTAGTCAGAGACGGGTAAGATGCTTCTTGATTTGTGTTCGCCTAAGACAGGACTCTATCGCTAGAGGATAGGGTTCCAATGACGGGAAAGACACAGAAATAAAGGAGCACGACCTAAGACAGACACGCAGATGGGGCAGCTGGGAGCCAGCTGATTTGTATAATAAAAAAGGGGGAGATGCCGGGAGCGGGACCCCTCTCCCGACATGAGGATCTGAGAGGGGCTTCAACCCCTCGGTTTATGAGACTATATTGGGACAATCTGACCAAGAACTTCTGAGAAATAGAGATCAGAGAAATGGATTTCAATGCAGCATGCCTGATAGCACTGAGGCCTGCCCAGCTTCACTGGCTCCACACTGATTACATTCCCCCTCCCTTTTCTTCACATACACAAGTTTGCAAGCTAACCCTTAGGAAGCTCTCAAGGACAATTCTCCACATAGCCATCAAAACTACAAAGCATCCTTTCTCCTTGCAGCTGGAAGAATAAATAAACTTTTAGGTTCATTATAGCTAGTATAGAAAACTGATAACACTATAGAAACATCTTTTTTAGTGCAACTGGCTTAATTAGAGAATGGCAGGCGCTTACTATCTGCACATAAATAAGAACTTAGAGAAACAAACTGAGACAGCCAAAAGGTTAGGCCTTGAGAAGTTTACTCCTCTGTGCCTTCCACTTTGAGGTACGAATAAGACCATTAATTGTGTTCCTGACATTTTATCACCACTGAACACCTGGCTTGGACAGTTATTCAAAAAGGCCTTGACAATTAATTAGAAGTAGAAAACCACGAGGGGTCACTTTCTTGTTAGCCAATAATGATGGGTCAGTTTCTTGTTAACCAATAGTTTGTATAATAAAGAAAATAGGGTGACCAACTACGTCACCTCACCTATAAAAAATAAAGACAGCAGCTCTCGACACACAGAAGAAGATCTAATGCTCTCTGGGTCGGGCTGCCTTAAACCAGAAAATTCTTTCCTGTCTCCTTTGTTCATTTCCCGCCGACGTCTTCCCTCCCTCCGTGCGGGACCCTACAAAGTGTTGGGACCGGCTCCCGGCAAAGACCCCACAGCCACTAGCCCATATGAAGTGCAGAAGACTCTCTTAGCAAAAGACTAGTTATGCCAATTGACCTAGATGTCCCTTGAAAACATGGTCCCTGTCATGGATTGAATTGTGTCCCCCCAAAAATATGTGTAGCCATGTGGCTGGGCCATGATTCCCAGTACCTTGTGACTGTCCTCCGTTTTGTGGTTTTCCAAAACCCTATGTTAAAGCTTAGGGTGGGGCTGTAAACCCCTTCATAGGATCACCTCCCTGCTCCACTGTAAAGGGAGTTTCCCTGGAGTATGGCTTGCGCCACCCTTAATCCTTTCATCCTACGAGAGATAAAAGGACAGAGAAGCAGGCAGAGAATCGCGAACCTCGTATCATCAAGAAAGCAGCACTGGGAGAAGAGCACGTCTTTCAGACCTGAGGTTCCTGTGCCAAGATGATCCCTGGACAAAGACTGATGCAATACCGGACTTTCCTCCAGATCCGACAAGGGGAAAGCCTTCCCCTGGAGTGGATACCCTGAATATGGACTTCCAGCCCAGACAATGTAAGTATAAACCTTCCTTTGTTAAAGCCATCCACTCTGTGGTATTTCTGTTAGAGCAGTCCTAGCTGACTAAAACAGTCCCCACAGTAATGTTCCTGCTTTTCTATCCTTTGAAATGTTGAATTGAATTTAGAAAACTCACTTTATGGTGTAGTCTAGTTATGCTGACCTGCCTTCTACTGCGTGCTGTCACTCCCTTCACTTAACCACATTCCTGTCGACTGTCTAATCTAGGAAAAACCCTCTACCTCCTGGTAGGCATCAAAGACTCTTGTTATGTGTGTAAGTCCTTTTCCAAGTCCTTATGATAGTATTCTCACACAAGACTTGTCCTTTTGCAGCTGACTGATTTCACTCAGTGTAATGTCTTCTAGTTGACACGAGGTTAGGAGATGCTTCGTAAAATCCTCATTGTTTTATATCATGGCACGCTGTTCCATTGTGCATATATGCCACAGTTTGTCCGTTTATATAGTGATGGGAACCTACGTTAATTCCATCTTTCTGCTGTTATGAATAGTGCTGCAACAAACACTTAGGTGCATGTGTCAGTGTGGCACCCCTTATTTCTCTAGGATATAATCCCAGCGCTGGGATTGCTGGATCATGTGGTATTTCTATTTTTAGCTTTTCAAGGAACCACCAAATTGCTTTTCAGAGAGGTTGTACCATGTTGTATTCCCACCAGCAGTGTAGCAGAGTTCCAATCTCTCCAGAGTGTCTCCAGCATTTGCTGTTTTGTGTTTTCTGGATCATTGCCACCATCATTGGCATCTAACTGCAGTTTTCATTTGGATTTCTCTAATAGCTAAAGATTGTGAGCATATCCTCATTTGTCTTTTAGCTGCCTGCATGTGTTCTTTGGCAAAGCTTATGTCCATATCCTTTGCCCAATGTTTAACTGGGCTATTTGTCTTTTTCTTGTTGATGCAATACGTAGCTGCCAAATATTTTCTCTCCATTCTCTAGGGAGTCTTAACTCTCTTGATAAAGTCTTTCCATGAGCATAAGTGAATGATTTTTAGTAATTCCCATTTACCTGTTTTCTGTTAAGCATTGTAGTCTAAGCCATGTATTAGAACCTTCTTTATTGTCCCTAAATTTCCTTTCATAATTTTTATCATTTTAGGTTTGCTATTTAGTTCTCTCATCCATTTTTAGGATCTGTGAAAGGTGGGAGATATCAGTCTTTTTTGTTTTTCGTTCAGATGCATACCCAATATTGTCAACCCCATTTGTTTTCACCCTAGTTGATAGCTTTTGGGTTTTACAAATATCAGCTGTTCAGGGGTGGATGGTGATATCTGAGGGATCTCAGTCTGTTCGTTGGGCTGCTGTCTCTTTTTGTAACAGTAGCAGACCGTTTTGATTTCTGTGGTAGTGTAATAGGTTCTAAGGTTGGGTAGTGTGAAGTCTCTGTGTTTCTCTTCTTCAGTACTGTTTAACTTATCCAGGTAGAACAGACATTTTCACAATTTTAAGTCTTCCTGTTCATGAACAAAGTAGGTTTCTCCTTTAAGTCTCATTTGGTTTCTCGCAGTAGCGTCTTAATGTTCTCTGTATACATCTCTTACATCTATGGTTGGATGTGTTCCTAGGTACTTTATCTTCTTGGGGGCCACTGTAAATGGTTTTCTTTTTATCATATATCATGACAGTTTGCTGAACTCTGCTCTCAGTTCCAGTACTTTATTTATGGATCGTTGAGGGTTTTCTCTGTGTAAAATCATATCATCTGCAAATAGGGATACTTTCACTTCTTGTTTACCAATGCAGGTGCCCTTCATTTCGTTGTCTCATTTCTCTGGCCAGAAACACTAACACAATGTTGAATAGAAGTGGTGACAGTGGGCATCCTTGTCTGGTTCCCGTTCTCATAGAGAATTCCTTCAGTCTCTCTCCATTCAGGGTGATGTTGGTGATTGTCTTCGTATAGATGCCCCTTATGGTGTTGAGGATTTCCCTCCGATTACTAGTGTACTGATAATTTTTAACATGAATCAGTGTTGGCCTTTGTCAAATGCCTGTTCTGCGTCATTTGATAAAAGCAAGGGATTCTTATCCTTTGCATTATGTGGTTAATCACATTAATTGGTTTTCTGATGTTCAATCAAACTTGCATCCCTTGTATGAATCCTACATGGTCATCATAAATTACTTTTTCGTTATGTTGTTGAATTCTACTGGCTAGGATGTTGTTGAAGATATTTGCATCTAGGTTCTTGAGTGATACTTGTCTGTAATTTACTGTTTTTGTGAGATCTTTCCCTGGCTTTGTTATAAGATAATGGTGGCTTCATGGAATGAACCCGCCCCCCAACCAAAAAAAATTTTGTTAACTTCTCCAGTGAAGCTCTCTGGACCAGGACTTCTTTTAGTTGGCACTTCTTTTTATTTTGTTATTATTTTACAATCTCTTCTTTTGTGATGGGGTTATTAAGTTGTTCTACTTTTCTTTGTGATAATTTTGGTAGGTGATGTGAATCTAGACCATTGTCAATTTCCTTTAAGTTTTCAAATCTGTTAAGAGTATAATTTTTATAGTATTGTTGTTTTTAATTTTGATTGACTCTATTGTGAATCTCTCATCTCATTTCTTATTCAGGTTGTTTCCTCTCCTGTCTTTCTCTTGTGAGTTTAGCCAATGTGTTATTAACTTTGTTGATCTTTCAGATCCGACTCGATGGCACTTGGCTGGCTTGGCTTTCAAAAAGCCAGCTTTTGGTTTTGTTTATTCATTCGATTGTTTTTCTATTCTGGAATTTGTTTATTTCTACTCTGATTTTTATTATCTGTTTTCTTCTGGTGCCCAAGGGGTTCTTTGTTTATTCTGTTTCTACTTGTTCAGGTTGTAAGGCTAATTCTTTGGCTTCAGCTGTGTTCACTCCCCATGTGTGCTTTACAGAGATGAAGTGACCTCTTAGCACTCTTTTACTCTATCCTGTAAGCTATGGTAAGATGTTTTCATTCTCATTTGATTCCATGAATCTCCTTACTGCATCCTGGATTTCCTCTATACCCCATGACTTTATTAGCAAGGTGTTGTTTAGTTTGTACAAGTCTGAATTTCTATTCCTGAGTTTTTTGCTATTGATTTCAATTTTTATGGCTTTATGGTCTGAGAAGATGCTTTGCAGCAATTCAGCGGTTTGGATTTTGTTGAGACTTGCTTTCTGGCCTATATGTGGTGTATTCTGGAGAATGTTCCACATGCATTGAAAAAGAAAGTGTACTTATCTGTTGTTGGGTTGAAAGTTCTATGGATATCTGTGAGGTTGAGTCACTTGATTTTTCCAACAAGATCTTTTGTATCTTTACTGAGGTATTTTTCTGGATGAACTGTGACTTACTGAAAATGGTGTTGAAGCCTCCTACTATTATTGTGACCTATCTCATTTTTCAATGTTGTCAGTGTTTGACATATTTAGGTGGCATGATATTGGGTGCATAAATATTTAATATTGTTATGTCCTCCTTATGTATTGCGCCTTTAAGCAATAAGTAGTGGACATCCTTGCCCATGATGGTGGATTTTACTTTCAAATGTAGTTTTTGAGATTAATACTGCCACTCCTGCTCTTCTTTGCATGTTGCTAGCTTGGTATATACTTTTGCAACCTATGATTTTCAGTTTGTTCATACCTTTGAGTCCCAAGGTGTGTTTCTTGTAAGCAGCGTATGGGTGGATTGTTTTGATCTAACCAGTCACTCTCTTCATTGGACCACTCAATCCATTTACATCCCATATAATTAGTACTAGATATCTATTTCATGTTATCAATTTGTTACCTTTGTTTTTGTATTGGTGTTTTCTTTGTTCCACTTAATATTCTGTTCTTCACTGATTTTCTTTATGGGTGTTCTTTTCATCCTTTTCAATGTTGGTTTTATGTTTGTTGAGACTTCTGGATTGTTCTTTTGACATGTAGTCTTGTTAGTTTCCTTTACTGTTAATGCAGTATTTTCCCATAATACTCTATGTTTAAACCAGTCTTTTAACTTCTTTATATCTCCTTCACTTCCTCTTCATGAAGAGGGGATACTGTACTGTATCCCTCTTCATAGTTGTTTCAGTCAGCTAGTGCTTCTCTAACAGAAATGCCATGAGTGGATGGTTATAACAAAGGAAAGTTTATTCTTACACAGTCTCGTAGGCTGCAAGTCCCAATTCAGGATGTCTGCTTCAGGGAAATGCTTTCCCCATTGTTAACTCTGGAGGAAAGTCTGGTATTGCATCTGTCTTTGTCCAGGGCGCATCCTGATGCAGGAACCTCAGGTATGAAGGACATGCTCTTCTCCTGGTGCTGCCGCCTGATGCTGTCAGAGTCCCACTCCTCTGCTTGCTTCCCTTTCATCTCTTAGGATGAATGGGTTAAGGGTGGTGCAAACCATACTCCAGAGAAACTCCCTTTACAGTGGAACAGGGAGGTGGTCTTATGAAGGGACTTACAGTCCCACCCTAACCCTCTCACACAACACAAAGGACAATCATAAAATCCTGGGAATCATGGCTACACATTTTTTGGGGGGGAATCCAATTCAATCCATTACTACAGTGTAATGCTGTCATAGTTTACATGTTCAGATCTGTTTTCCTAATTTAATATTTGAGCTTTGAATGAGCTCTGTGACTTCCCTAACTAAATAAGACTCTGGATACTGTCCTCCATTGCCTCCTTGACTATATATCTGGCCTTGGTGATTTTCTAATAAAAGAACTTTCATGAGTATTTCTGTCATTTTGATTTGGTTTTTGCAAAGTTTCTAAGCTTCCCTTTGAGAATGCCCTAATCTCACTGTGATGTTTGAGAGACAATTTTGGAGGATATGTAACTCTTGGTTTGAAGTTTTCTTCCTTCAAGGCTTTGTATGTGTCATCTCATTGTCTTCTTAACTACTGCGTTTTGGAGTAGTCGGAGGTTTGCCTTTGCACATTACTTTTGGTTTACGCCTACCTGCCTTTAAGACTCTTTCCTTATGTTTCATTTTATTAAGCTTGATTATGTTGGGGTGTCTTTCTTTTGAGATCTAACTTTCATGGAGTTGGTTGAACATCTTGAATGAGTGCCTACTTTTCTTTCATCATGTCAAGGAAGTTTTCTGTCAAAAAGTTTTCAACAATTCTGTTTTCTGCTATCCCTCGTTTTAGAACTCCAGTTACTTGTAAATTGTTCCTCTTGATAGAGTCCGTCATGGTTCTTAATGATTCTTCATTTTTCTTGTTTCTTTGATTGGATTTCTCCTCATAAATGCTACCATCAGTTGGTGTTATCTGCAGTCTCCCAAATTCTGCATTCCCTTTCCTCAATCATGCTCCTTTGGCTTTCAAATGAATTGTCTAACTCTGTAATTCTATTATTGAACAGCTGAATTTCAGATTGTTGATGGTTGATAAAGATCACCACCTATCTGTGCAGTCTCTCCAGAGCTGCACCAGAAGACGCTATGGCATGGCTCAAAGAAGGCAAGGGGAAGTGCGTCAACACACTCAGCTGCCGGCCACCCCTGCATTCTCTAGGTGTGGTTGTCTTAAAAATAGCTTCTCTACTAAGGAAGGTGCAGTCCAGTCAGGCACCGCTGCTCAGTGCGGTAGCCAGACACAAAGGCCCTGCAGACACTGCTTCTCAGCTAAGTTTGCATCCTATATATGTCACCTCTTCTGGGCTATGCCAGTGGAATCTATGGCAGAGCTCAAACAGGGGGAAAGGGTGCTTCTGCACTTGGCCCCCAGGCAGCACTGCATTCTCTAGATGTGGCTGTCTTAAGTGCAGCCTCTCCACTGAGACGCTCCCCACTCAGGTGCTCTTGCTCAGTGTGGCGCTGGCGCCAGAGGCTCAGTTGCAGCAGCCCCACTGCAGCCTCCTACTTGACAAATGGTGTGGGTACCTGTAAGCCTCTCTGCTGCCACCCAGCAGAAGGGGGACCACTTGCACTGCCGACCCACCTCCGACAAACAGTTTTCCCATTCCTGTAATGCAGTCCAGTCTAACAACTTTCTGCCTAATCTTGGGGCTCCTGAAATGCCCACTCTCCTCTGTTCGGCCTTAGTTCTCAGAAGAATTGCAGGAGCAGTGTGACTAGTCCGTCTCTTGGGCCCGCTTACTCTTTGATCTGTTTTGAGTGTTTTTAGGCATGGTGTGAGATACAGGTCTTTTTTTTTCCCCCTTGCAGATGGAGATCCTGTTATGCCAACATCATTTGTTAAAGAGTGTCTTTTTACAATGTATGGGCTTTTGGCCTTCGTCAAGTATTAGCTGCTCATAGGTGGATGATGTTTTATCTGGATTCTCAGTGCCACTGGCCTGTGAATTTGTTGCTGTAGCAGTACCAGGATGTTCTGACTAGTGTAGCAGTGTATTGTGTACTAAAATCAGCTACTGTGCAGCCTCCCACTTGGTTCTTCTTCAGTAATGCCCTACATATCTGGCTCTTCTCTTTTCATATGAAATTGGTGATTTATTTCCCCATCTCCTTAAGAAATGTCGTGGAATTTGTATTGAGACTGCATGGCATCTATAAATCACCTGGGGTTGAACAGATGTTTTCTGTGATGTTGAGTCTTCCTAACCATGAGCAAGGTATGTTTCTTGACTTATGTCTCTTGATTTATTGCATTCTTGTAGTTTACTTTGTACAGGTCTTTTATGTCTCTGGCTGAATTTATTCCTAAGTATTTTCGTTCTTGGGGGCTACTATAAATGGTATTGATTTGGTGATTTCCTCATCAATAGTCTCTTCTTTGGTGTAGAGAAATGCAACTGATTTTTGTACATTTGTTTCCTGATCTGTACTGAATCCTATTAGTCCTACTAGTTCTCTTTCTCTCTCTCTCTCACTGTATACTCATTAGGGTTTCGTACATATAGGGTCATATCATCTGAGACTGGAGATGCTTTTATTACTTCCTTCACAATTTGGATGCCTTATATTACTTTTTCCACATGATTGCTCTGGCTAAAAGCTCCAGCACAATGATCAGTAGAACTGCTGAAACATGGAATCCTTGTCTGACTCCTGTTCTCAAGGGGAGTGCTTTCACTCTATTTATGATGAAGTTGGCTACTGGCTTCTCATAGATGCCTCTTATAACGGTGCATAATTTCCCTTCAATTCCTATTTTGCTGAGAGTATTTAACATGAATGGGTGTTATACTTGGTCTAATGGCTTTTCTGCACCACTTGGGAAAAGCAGGTGGTTCTTGCCTTTTGTTTTATTTAACTGGATGATTACATGGATTGTTTCTCTAATATTCAACCATTCCTGCATCCCTGGCATGAATCCCACTTGGTCATGGTGAATTATTTTTTTTTGATATATGGCTGACTTCTTTTGGTGAGAGTTCTGTTGAAGATTTTTCCATGTCCATTCATGAGATCCTGATCTGAAATCTTCATTGTTAGTAGTATTTTTACATAGTTTCAGTACTAGGGTTATGCTGGCTTCACAGAATGACTTAGGGACGATTCTGTCCTTTCATGCTCTACAATACCTTTAATGATAGTGATGTTAACTCTCAAACATTTGGTAGAATCCTGCAGTGAGGCCACAGGGGTCAGAGGTGTTTTCTGGGGTGGGGTGTTCTGCAGTTAACTTTTGCATCGCTTATTTTGCTGTGGGTTTATTTAGTCATTCTGCCTCTGTCTCTCTTAGTGTAGGTAGGTAACATGTCTCTAGAAAGTTGTCCATTTCCTCTAGGTTTCCAAATCAATTAGAGTACAATCTTTCATAGTGATCTGGTATGCTTTCTTTTAAATTTCTGTTGAGTCTGTTGTGGATTCGGCCCATCTCATTTCTGATTTCTTTCTTCTGCTATTTTTCTTTTCTCAGTTTAGCCAATGGTTGATAGATTTTGTGGATCTTTTCAAAGAACTAGCTTATGGTCTTGTTATTTCATTTGTTTTTCTAGTGTCTACTCTAATTTTTATTATTTGCTTTCTTCGAGGACTTGTTTAGGCACTATTTGAGTTGTAGAGTTCAGCCAGAACTGAAGCACAAGGACCCAAGAACAAAACAATACTTCTTTAAATTTTACTTCAAAATTTGATTTTAGCAAAGGATTTAACAAATTCTTAAGTTTATTAGAATCGCCAGGGCTTTCCATACTACTGACTTTAGAACACTGTAAATACCCATCAGCACCTTCAAAACAGTATGTTTTGGTGTCCAGTAGTCTTTTATTTCTAGCTTGTTTCATCATCAGACCATGATTGATAAGACTGACCACCCATTTAGCAGATTTGTTTTTCTTGTTCTTTCTTGTCCTTTTAGAACTGTTTTCCTTTCGTCTTGTAAAACACAGTAGTTTAGTGAAGAGTTTGTTGGGCCTGAAACACTCTTACTGTGTCTGAGTTCTTTGATGTCAGTGTAGCTATGTAATTGCAGCAAGATAGTTGTATTTTGTTTCAACATTGTTGTTTCAACATTGTTGTCCAGGTTTCTGTCCCCTTAACTGCTCTTAGTTGCGATGAACTTGCAGAACACCACACAGGTCTGTCGTGAAACAAGAACAGTCAGAATGCTCCTTAGAAGAGCAGAGAGATGTTGTCTAGCATATTTTATAGGTTATGAGGAGGGACGAGTCCCTGGCAAAGACATCAAGATTGGGAAAGGGTCAGCAGAAATACTGAAGACCCTCAATGAGACTGTGTGAGACAGAGGCTGCACCACTCAACTTAAGTGTAACACTAACTCATTGTGAGCATGACACAGGACCGAGCATTGTTTCGTTCTGCTGCACACTGTGTCACAGGGAGTTGGAATGAACTCAGGGCCACCTGACAACCACCACAGTTGCTCTGGAGAAGTCTGCATTCAGCCTTGTTGCTGTGTGGTGTCTTCTGTTTGCTCTTCATCTCACTGCTGTGCAGTTTCAATAAAGTGTGTCTTGGATTACATTTCTTTATGGTTTCTCCAGTTGGGTATTCACTGTACTTCCAGAAACTATGGAGTTGAGCTTTCATCCATTTTAGGCTTTTTGCACACTGGTCAGTGCTCTTTTTATTTTTTGTTTTGGGGGGAATCTGTTATTTTCTTGTGAGCTGAGCCCTGCATTTCCAAAGATATTCAAGATATCCAATAAGTGGGTGGTTTGTTTCAGGTGGATTTTGCGGAAAGCATCGTCACACACCATCTGGTTCTTCTAGTTACATGTCAATGTAGTCACCCGTTCATGTGTGTCTGTCTTCTGGGTTTTCTTTCCCCCATGTCCTTTTGTTCCTTGGTGATCATCCGTTCCTGCTGAGTTGGGACTATTTGGTGTACCTCAGACAGCAGCTTGGCAGCTTTTAAGACCGCAGATACCACTCACCAATGTAGGATGCAGAAGATCCTCTTAGAAAAACACTAGTTACGCCAACTGGCCTTGATGTCCTCTGAGAGCATGGTCCCCGAACCCTCATCCCAGCTACTGTCCTTGCAATATTGGGTTAAGATGGGAGGAGTAATCATGTTATGTTGAAGTCCAGTTAATACTGATCTTCTTTCTAATGCGGGCTGTCACTGATCTCACCCAACCAAATTTGTATCAACTATCTAACGTATACCACACTCTCGCCCTCCCTCCCTCCCTACCCTTGCAGCCATCAAAGAGTCTTCTTCTACGCATGAGTCTGGTTTTAAGTTCTTCCTGTAGGGGTCTCATACAATATTTGTCCTTTTGCCACTGACTACTTTTACTCAACATAATATCCTCCAATTGAAGCCAGCTTATGAGATGCTCCAAACTTTCTTTAGCTGTTTTTTGATTTTTCCTCCTTGAAAATGAAAGCCAAGCTGTGCAGGAAGAGTGCTGACAGGACAGTTGAGGAAGAATGGGCCTTTCTGCCTTAGCTATTAGAACAAAGGTGAGGGTCAGTTAGAAGAGGAAAAAGAAACAGGTCAAAGCGGATGCCATCAAGGAAGCCGTTCTGATTCACAGCAACCCCTTAGAGGTCAAAGCACAACCGCCCTGAAGCCTTCTTCCTTCCCGTCAAAAAGGCAGCCTTCCTACTGGACTGAGGGCTGAGACCATGATCTCAGGGACCTCTAGCTCAATCAGTGTTAACACTTTATAAAGCCGATATTCTAACTCTACAGTAGGAAGCAGCACCTGAGGCCTTAGAAGCACATCAGCAGCCACGTACACTGTCGGCTGATGCCTTCCCACCAGAGCAATGGAGAATTCAAGAAACCAGAGACAAGACGGGAAGAGGCTAGGGGCGCACAAGTCCCACAGACTCTACTAGACTGAGTGTAGCACAGCTGACGGTGCCTGAGCACCACTGATGCTCACACAGGGATCCCAACAGAGGGTCCTCTAGAGAGAGGGAGACAAACATGGGGCAAAATCCTAACTCATGGACAAAAGACCAGCCTTACTGGTCTGACAGATACTGGAGAAATCCTGAGAGCATGGTCCCTAGGCACCCCTGTAACGTAGTAGTGAGGCCCCTCCCAATGTTCACCCTTCAGCCAGAGATGAACAGGCCCAGAAAACAAATCATGGCACCTGGAGGTCAACCACGTACATGAGATGTAACAGGCACACTGGCCCAGGTTCAAGGACCAGAAAGCAGGAGGAAAGCTGGACAAAAGGGGGGCCCAGCTTGAGAAGGGGAGAGGGTGGACACACTGTAGGGCTGCCAACTGATGTCACCAGAGAGCACACATCAGCTGTTTGATGACAGTGTAACTTGCTCTGCAAACTTTCACCTGAAGTGTGTGTGCATGCGTGCGCATGCGCGCACAGGCGCGCGCACACACACACACACACACACACACACACATGCTCACTTTACAGTTCCCTCCAAGAAAACACCCAAACCTGTTGCTGTGGAGTTTTCATGGACAGGCACCCGACAGGATGGAGCAGAGCCACTCCCAGGGTCTAAGCTGGTGACATTCTACACAAGTCGACAGGCACATCTTGCTCCTGTGAACCACCAAGTGGGGTTCAAACTGCCCATCTAGTGGCCGAGCACTTAATCACCACACGACTACTGCTCCCTTCACTTTGCAAACGAGAGATGTTAATTTCCTGAGCCTGTCCTCACAAGTTACCTGACACAGGGTGGCTTAAAACAAGAATTGATACTCACAGGATTTTGGTGGCCAGAAACCTGTGATCACAGTGTGGGCAGGGCTGAGCTCTATGGAGGGACCTTCCTGGCCTTTCCCAGCTTCTGGGGGACCCAAAACATCCACACTACACCACTGTGAGCTTTCTTCCTTCTTCTCTGTGTCCCTCCTCTGTGTGTCTCCATTTATGTGGCCACTGGCCACTGGCTTCAGAGCTCACTGGGTTAAACCAGGGTAATGTCACATTGAGACCATTATGTCAATTACATCTGCGAAGACCCTTTTTCCAAATAGCTATCAGTCGCATGCACGGGGTTTAGGACATGGACACAGGCTGCGAGGCCACAGTTCAGCCCAGACAGCAGGGTAGATGTGCGGAGGTGAGGGTGGGAAGCAAGGTCATTGTCGTGAAAACCCTGCTTGGGGGCCCTCAGTGTGGCCAGGTCACGGGGCCCTGGAGTCCAGCTTCAGCAGCTGCCATTGACTATGTCAACAAAGGGAGAGCGTCCTGGGCTGGGTGCACCCAGGAGATGAAGGTGGCCATGTAGTGGGGGTGCCCTCCCCAGAAAGGTGTCTCCCCTGTAGCCGCCATCAGCATCCTCTACTGACTAAGGTTCGCGTCAGTTGGCTGAGGAGGGAAAACACTGGATCCTGTCTGACCTTCAGGGAGCCAGCAACACCAGACAAGTTGGGTGCTGAGACAGAGGTGAACATGTCACCCTGAGCCCCGATGAAGCCCCCATGAGTTCAGGGCAGAACCAACCATAGCCCAGGAGGGCTGGGCATACTACCCCCAGTGGCTGGCTGACAGAGACCCAGGACAGGGCCTGTATGACCCTGAGAGACAGCCAGTCCCAGGGAGGGGCAGCGAGGCCGGTAGACTTGGGGCAGATGGCCTGGTGTCAGAAACAAACGTCCTGAGGCCCTGAGGAGAAGGTGGGTGGCCTAGAACCAAGGGGACGGCGGTGAGGTTGGTGTGCTGGGAGACATGCAGTTCTAGGGTCCTGGGGGACACTGACACCTGAGGAGAGTGGGAAAGCGAGGCTTCCAGGTGGTCCTGGGGGGTAGCCGTCAGGAGACACCACCTTGGAAGAAACTGGGGGGCTCCCTTCCAAACAGACAGACCATCTGAAATTCTCTCCCTAAACACAGGATAGATTCTTACACTATTTAACCAGGGTGTAGATAGCACCTTTTCAACAGTGGAACTGCTGTGGATGCTGAGAGTGTGAGCTCTCTGTGTCCTGCATTGAGCCAACAGCTCTGTCTGCAGGCAATGTTTATTACAAGAAGAGATCTAAATACCACGGGACGTGACTGTTTGACCCAGAAAACTGGTTGATAATACCCTGACCACTGTAGGGACCTTCCCAGCTTTTCCACGTCATCCTATGCATGAAACTAGAGCATCTGGTTACTTAGTTATTTCTGTGCTGATACTCTGGGGGAGGACAAGGGCTCACCAGCACTGAACCCCTCAGAGCTGGGGAGGCAGAGGTGTGGTGGCGGGATTTCCTTATTCTGTGTCCAGTAAGGCTTCACTGTACACTAGAGCTTGCCCACTGCCCCTGCAGACATACGGCTTCTCCCCTTAGTGTGTCCTCTGATGTTTGATGAGACTTGACTTTACATTAAACCCTCGCCCTCCGTACAGACAAAGGGCTTCTCCCCTGAGTGTGTCCTCTGGTGTGAGATGAGGTGTGCCAGCCAAGTGCCGTCGAGTCGGATCCGACTCATGGCGACCCTAGGGCTGCTGGCTAAATCCTCGCCCACACTCCTCGCAGACAAAAGGCTTCTCCCCTGAGTGTGTCCTCTGATGTCTGATGACGCCTGACTTCTGGTTAAAGCCTCACCCACACCCCCAGCAGACAAAAGGCTTCTCCCCTAGGTGTGTCCCCTGGTGATTAATGAGGGATGACTTCCAGCTAAAGCCTCACTCACACTCCTTGCAGACATAGGGCTTCTCCCCTGATTGTCCCCTCTGGTGTGTGATGAGGTGAGACTTCACAATGAAGCCTCGCCCACACTCTGTTGAGACATAGGGTTTCTCCCGAGTGTATCCTCTGGTGTGTGATGAGAGTTGACTTTACACTAAAGCCTCGCCCACACTCCCTGCAGACATAGGGCTTCTCCCCCGAGTGTGTCCTCTGGTGTCTGTTGAGGCCTGACTTGTCACTAAAGCCTCGTCCACACTCCCTGCAGACATAGGGCTGCTCCGCTGAGTGTGTCCTCTGGTGTCTGATGAGGTATAACTGCCAGCTAAAGCCTCGTCCACACTCCCTGCAGACATAGGGTTTCTGCCCTGAGTGTGTCCTCTGTTGACTGATGCGGAGTGAATTTACCCTAAAGCCTTGCCCACACTCCCTGCAGACATAGGGCTTCTCCCCTGAGTGTCTTCTCTGGTGTGTGATAAGGAGTGACTTTACACTAAAGCCTCACTCACGCTCCCTGCAGACATACGGCTTCTCCCCTGAGTGTGTCCTCCGGTGACTGATGAGGAGTGACTTTACCCTAAAGTCTCGCCCACACTCCTTGCAGACACAAGGCTTCTTCCCTGAGTGTATCGTCTGTTGTGTTACGTGGTGTGACTTCAGGCCAAAGCCTTGTCCATACTCATCCCACCTGACTTTGGCAAGAGTCACCTTTGGGCCTGGGCTGCTTTGTGTCTCCGCCATTCTCTCACCCTCCCTAGTCCTCCCCATCTGTCCTCTGGGGAGGCTGGAGCAGGCTTCAGAAATCTCCCCTCCCCACGTCCTTTCAAGCACTGGCCTGGACACATCTCCTCTCTCCGGGCCTCCTGCACCGTCGTTCCATTTGTGTTGCTCAGAACGCTGATGCCTCTGATACCCTGGACGGGGGTTGTCTCGTGGGAGGTGTCTTCTTGCATGTGTTCCTGGGAAGGGCTCAGAGTGGCTGTGATTCACGTGGTAGCTGAAGAATTTCTGAGTGGAGAAGGCCAGAGGGCAGGAGGGACACGGGTGGATCTCCGGCCTTGCTTCTCCTGGAAGAGAACGTTCTTAGTCAGAGTTGGGGAGACGAGGCTGCCTGGCACTCTGCGTCATCTCATGCAAAGGCCCCCCCTGGGACGATTCACAGTGTGCTGACCGCACAGGGTCTCCAGAGCATCTTCCAGTCTGCTTTTCACTACTTTTGATTTATTTCCTGTTCCGCAGCCATCTGGGACCCACATCCAGGCCCTTCTGTACATCTCAGTGGACATGGCCTTCCAGTAGGAACCGGAGGAAGCCTGGCTCCCTTCCCAGCTGAAACTCCCCAACAGGTGTCTCCTAAGCCCTGTCCCTCCTTGGACACAGAGTGGACAGCTATTTCTCTCCTGAGAGGTACTACCCTTGATGGGCTATGTAGACGCTTCTCTAGAGGCCTTTCCTACGAGGGATGGGTCCACTGACTCAGGAGTTCTTGGTCAGGAGGTTCCCATGTGGGAAGGCACTGTGGAGAAGTGGTTAGAGAGCACGTGTTCAGAAGGCCTGTTTCACTGAGGACGATGCTGCGTGGCTCTGTCTCTGGCAGTGACTGGGCTGTGAGGGACACAGGACCCACCCAGGCCCACTGACTGGAGGACTCTGGGTCCTGCTGAGTTGCATATTTGTAGTTATAAAACATGTCCTTCATGCCCAGACTTGATTTCAGTGTTCCCCAGCGGACAGGTGACACAAGTCCTGATTCAGACCCCTCACACCCTCTGAGCTCCCGCCTCTGCCCACCTGCCCCCCACAGGGACACTGAAGTAGCCCCCAAGTGGATCCCCCACTGTGTCCGTATGTCACGGAGTAACCAAAGCAAGATCATGCAGAAGACATGTCACCTCCCACATGCAAATCCCATTCGCTGTCTGCTGCGACACACACATGTGCATGCTAACCGTCTGGAATGACACGTGTGCACACTGACTCGGGGATATACACACACACTGGAGTGACACACGGCTGTGTACGCTCACTAGCGTGGCAACGGTCCATACGCAATTTGTGAAGCAGCATGGGAGTGAAAACACTGATGTGAGGTGTGTGCAAATGCACTGTCTCATGTGAAACACGTGTGCACGCTGCCCGGTGTGAGACAACTGTGTGCACACTCACTGGTAGGACATGTGTGTGCACACTCCGTCTGGGACGGCACAGGTGTGCACGCTGCCCGGTGTGAGACAACCGTGTGCACACTCCCTGGTAGGACATGTGTGTGCACACTCCGTCTGGGACGGTACAGGTGTGCACGCTGACTGGGGTGGTCCGTGTGCACACTAACTGGGGTGAAAGACCTACAGCCTCACTTGGTGACTCCCATGTGCCTGCTCACGGAAAGGACACGTGTGCAGACACACTCTGCTATGAAAGACGGGCACACACACTGTTGGGAGTTACGTGTGCATGTCCACTGGTATGACGTGTGAACACCCATTACCTGGAGTGACATGGGTACAAACACACTGGTGTCACACGTCTGCACATGAACCGCATCATGTGAAACACATGCGTGATCACGAGCATGACACGTGTGCATACTCAGTGTACAGTGTGCAACACGTGTGCATTTTCCGGTGAAGTCCATGTGCACTCTGGTGTGAAACACTCCTGCTTGCTGCCTGGTGTGGCACAACTGTGTGGCACGTTGATACTCTGTTGACACACATGGGTGCACACAGGCTCTGTGATGACGTTCTGTTTCTGTCGTGTCCCCTGTTCCCAGTGGTTACTCTCACGTCCTGATTCACCTGGGCATCCCGTTCCAGGATCCCGTCCACGAAGACAGAGCAGGAGGTCACAGGACAACTGAACTAGAGTGTTTTCTAGAAACCTGGAAGAGATGACAAAGAATCAGCTTGGTGGCCGCTGCTGAGAACCTGTTTTGGGCTCTACCTCTGTGAGCTGTGGTATACAGTGTGTGTCAAGTACTAAAGGAGGAATCACAACAAACCCTTAAAAGTAAACAAACCATTCAAAGGAAAAGGCAGAGGACATGAGTCCTCCATTGGGGCGTACCTCATCTGACTCTCACTGACTGTAGACGGAGTCCACTCTACTGACAGGTTGGACCTAGAAAACTTACAAAGAGAAGGGACCCCGGCACCCACCTGTCTGTGAAGTGAGCTCCGTCGTCCGCCTGCTGCCTGGCTCCCGGCCGTCCTCAGCCCCACGCCACACCACCAGCTCAGAGCCCGGCCAGATGGCGCGGTAGGTCCGGTAGAAGATCTGCCTGTGGTACTGAAAGGACACCAGGTTCCACTCCTGCGCATCCCAGGCCGACCTCACATACCTGCCAATGACAGGACGTGACACAAGGACTGATAGGGAATGCCCCCTACAGACAGGTCCCAGCCCTGCTCTCCTGATGTTCCAGGCCTGACACTGCCCACCCCTCACGGAAACCTTCTGTCGCCCCTCAGCCTTGGTGGTGCTGTCGTGTGAAGCCCTCTCCACAGGCCCAGCTCCCAAGGCAGTACAAACCAAAAGGCTGGATGTTCAAATCCACTCACAGGCACCTCAGGAGAACGGCCTTGCGGTCTGCTCCTGGAAGGTCACAGCCTGGAAACCCAGTCAGCGCAGCTCTCCTCTGACACAGCATGCACTGGCACAGTCAGTGACAACCCCGAGTCTCCTGGAGGTCCTGGGTGGCACAAAGACTGAAGCTCTCGGCTAAGAACACAACGCTAGCGACTGCGATCCAACCAGAGGGGCTCGGAAGCAAAGCCTAGTTGTAGGCTTCGGAAAGGTCATCAAAAACCTCCTCTGGACACCAGAGAGCGCAGGAAGTTGGAACAGACTCAACAGCAACTGTTTTGTTTTTTTTTTAATGTGAAAGGTTCCCGAAGGGGGGGGGACCCCTCCTCGAGTCACAGGCGACAATGTAAACCCCAATCAGTCACGAAGTTCGCAGCTTGATGCAAACAGCAAGAGGCTTTATTGAAAGAACCAGCGTGCTGGGGCCCAGCTTCCGACCCACTTAGGAGTTGAGAGGCTGGCACCCCAAGCAGAGGAAGGGGTTTGGTATTTAAGGGCTAAATTTGTAGGCGGGATTTTTGTAGCCTGTAACACCGGTGGGACTTTTGCTCAGTAGCCTGTAATATCTTTGAGAACTCAGGAAGTTGGGGGGAAGGGTTGTTCTCTGTGGCGGGAAAAGGTTGCTCTCTGAAACAAAGAACAGTTTGGTGGGAAAAGGTTGCTCTCTGAAACAAAGAGACAGTTTAAAATTTTCCATTACATTCCCCCCTTTTTCTTTTTGGGAATGTGTTGGGGTCCAATCTTGGAACCCTTAAGGTACGGCCGTTTCTCTAGTTTCTATCTGCTGGTATTGTTGTCTGAGGACCATAATCTGTACAGTACTTATTCTTTTCCTTATAAAGGCTACTAAATTGTAAGTGTAAGGCTGTACAAATTTCATAGTGATTAAACCTGGGGATGGGTTAGTAGTCTATTTCCATTCCCCATCATTTGTTGTTACACAGGTCTAACTTTTACAATATAAAACTTCTATTCCCCCCGCATTCATTTTCTCTCATTTTTGGGTCTAAACCCGGGATATGCATAGAATCTATTTCTATTTATAGAGACTTTCCGTTGTTTTTGTCTCTAGATTTCCTGGATCCCCTTGAGATCTGCCACTTACTCCAGGTTGAAATAGAGGTCCCCAGAGCGATGTTGCCTCACGTAGACGGTGTCTCCAACATGGAACTGGTGTGGAGTCTTGATATCACCTGGCTGATAGACAGCTGTGAGGGGTTTCCACACCTCCTGTTGGATTAACTTAAGGGCTTGGAGTCTAGAGAGTAGAGAGGAATTAGTTACATTTTCGGGGGAAGCCTATGATCTTAGAGTGGCTAAGGGCGGAGTTGTTCTATATAGGATTTCAAAAGGGGTCAGTTCCATCCAATTAGGGGTATTTCGAGCCCTGAATAGGGCCATAGGAAGGAGGGCTATTCAGTCTGTTAAGCCAGTCTCTATGGATAATTTAGTCATGATCTCTTTTAGAGTTCTATTCATTCTTTCTACCTGACCTGAACTTTGGGGCCTGTAAGCACAATGTAATTTTCACGGTACCCCAAGGATCTTGGCCAGACTCTGACTTACCTGGGCAATAAAGGCAGGACCACTGTCTGACCCCAACATCTTGGGGACTTTATACCTGGGTAAAATTTCTTCTAGGATCTTTTTGGTAACCACCAACGCCATTTCAGTCTTTGTAGGGTATGTCTCAACCCATCCTGAGAAGGTATCTACAAATACTGGTAAATATTTGTTTCTATATTTTGCAGGTTTTACTCCTGTGAAGTCAACTTCCCAATAGACTCCAGGGCGGTCTCCTCAGAATCTATTGTCTTGGGTTTTAGAGGAGGCATGAGCATTTACTAGTTGACAAGGCACACAGTTCTTTACTACCTGTTTTACATTTTCTCTCAGTTTCTTTAATTTATGAGGACATTGGTAGTGGGGAGATTTTTGAGTTAACGCTTGGAGGCGCCATACTCCTAGATGAGTCATTTTGTGAAGGTGCTCAATATATGTGAGATCTTCATCGGGCTTCAAGTTCTCATCTATAGGGGTCTGAGAAAGCAGCCCCAGAGACAGTACTTGTAGTGGGAGTGCCCTGAATCGGAGGGTATCTGGCAACCAGGATAGTGTCGTCATTAGCAGCCAATTTGGTTTCAGATTTATTTAGAGTGTCCGCTCCAGGGAAAGACTTTCCCCTTGTCAGCTCTGGAGGAAAGTCCGGTATTGCATCAGTCTTTGTCCAGGGAGCGTCCTCAGGCAAGAAACTCTGATCTGAACGACACGCTCTGCTCCCAGTGCTGCTTGCTCGATGGTAGCGAGGTTCTCAAATTGTCCTTGTTTCTTTTTTCCTTTTATTCCTTGCAAGCTTTTTTAAAAGCATTAAGGGTGGGGCAAGCCATACTCCAGGGAAACTCCCCCACAGCAGAGCAAGGAAGTAATCCTATGCAGGAATTTACAGCTCCTTTAGCATACAGTTTAGTAAACCACAGAATGGAGGACAGTCCCAAGATACTGGGAATCATGTCCCAGCCACACAGCTGCACATATTTTTGGGGGACACAATTCAACCCATGACATCCCACCCTTTGACAACCCAAAAATCACATCGCAGAAACATTTAACACATTCATCTCACCATAGTAAAATTATGTCCATCTATATAACAGAAGTCTTAAATCAGTTCCAAGTCCAAAATACAAAAACTCTTCTACATCTGTGAAACTTAGAAGGCATTAACAGGCAACAGGCAAGTTAACAGAACACATTACATTAGCCCTCAAAGCTTTGGAAATACTCTTACATTTTCTGAGACATTCTACACAACAGCAATGCTCTCCAGACTCTAAGTATCGGTCACACTCTCTGGTTTCTGAGTGGAGACCTCCAGCCCCGTGCTACAACTCTGCCTTCAAGGCCCACTTGGACAGAAACTCTGTCCCATTGGCTTTAGGAGCACCCTAAGCTCAACTGAGTGGCAATTCTACCCTTACGAACACAGCACGCCATGGTTCCACCCTTTCAAACCCCTGAGGTCATGGCCATACCTCTCAAGACTGAGGCAGCTCAGCTTCTCACGCTATTTGTCTCTTCAGCTTCAGCTTCCTATGGCCGCATGGCCTGGGCCTCAGGCCCACATCTGCCCTGCCGGGTAAGTGTTCCAAAGCTCTGTAGCTCCACTGGTTTAAGTGCCCGGAGGTACCCCACTCTTGCTGGAAAGCGTCCTGCCCAGAGGCACTCAACTCTCACTCCGTGGGTCAGCAAGGCCAGCTCCACGATTCAAGTGCCCAGAGGCACCCCGTTCCGCGAGGAAAACTCTGCGCAGGCACTGACTTCTCTCACCCCTGTTGGTGTACCAGGTAATCTTGGTGTCGGGAAGGGGCTGGTCGCTGAGGTCTCATTGAACTCCTGTTTCCTCTGCTACAATCTCCTGGCAGGTGTGGAGCACCTCAATTCCTTCTTCCATTTCAGGCATCAGGGTGGCAGGGTTCAGGGTGGCTGGGGAAGCGAACTGGATCTGTTCTTTATTTAGGAGGAAACTTTGATAGAGTCATTCTGGCGTTAGACAGCCACCTCTCGGGCGGCTGGCGAATAATGTTTTCTAGGGCATGTGGTGCCACTATACCCAGAGTTAATTTGTCAGCATCTTTGACCAGGGTTGTTACCGAAGTAACTGATTTTAGGCAGGCTGGTCATCCGCTGGCAACCGGGTCCAGTTTTTTAGATAGGTATGTTACTGGTCTTTTCCAGGGCCCCAGGGTTTGGGTTAGGACTCCTCTGGCTATTCCCTTTCTCTCATCCACGAAGAGGGTGAAGGGCTTGGTCACATCAGGGAGGGCCAAAGCTGGGGCTGACAGTAAGGCTTGTTTGATGTCATTGAAGGCCTGCTGTTGCTCCTTACCCCAGACAAAGGGAACTGAGTTCTTGGTTAACGGGTAGAGAGGAGCGGCTTTAGTAGCAAACCCAGGTATCTATAATCTACAAAATCCCGCTGTACCTAGAAATTCTCTTACTTGTCTTGGAGAGGAAGGTATTGAGATTTGGATAACCGTCTGCTTCCTGGCTCATGGGATATTGGCAGACTGCAATAGGGTCAGCTGAGGCTTTCAGTTCTATGACCACAGGAGGTCGCTGTTTAGCTAGTCCCATTTCAGCCTTTTCAGCCCAGGCCTCAGGAATATTTTTTACCTAATCTGTTATTTTTACAGTCTCGGGGGCTGGCTCGAAAAGTCGGTGTTCGTCTTCTAACCTAATGGTAAGGGCTGTAATTATTTGGCCTTCTTTAGTGTCTTTGAGCCCTTCGGGGGTAAAGGTAATTTGAGCCCCCAGCTTGGTTAATAGGTTTTGCCCCTGAGCCCCCGTATCTACCAGGAACTCAACTGGCTTCTCCTCTACTTTAAGAGTTACCCTAGGCTCAGGGAGGGGGTCTGAGCCCTGACTTCCCTAATCATCCTCCGTTAGGCTCAGGATTTTTTTTCTGGGCCTTTTTCTCGGGGCAATTCCGGGCCCCATGTCCTTTTTCCTTACAGAAGGCACATTGATTCTTTTCAAGCCTCCGTCTTCTGGTCCCGATTGCCCAAGTTGCCCTTTGTCCCTGACCGGCTCGCTCCCTCCCTATCAATAACTGCGGCCAAGATCCATGTGAAATCTTTATTTCATCTGCGATCTCTTTGTCTTCCTATTTCCTCCTGTTCCTTTTTTATGCGTGGTTTTTTTCTCCTCTCCTGTTTCCCTATGATGGTATATCTTTTCTGCCTCTCTAACAAAATCCTGCAGTGATTGATCCTGCAGCCCCTCTAACCTCTGTAGCTTCCTTCTAATGTCTGGGGCGGCTTGTCCTATAAAAGCCATGGCTACTGAGCCCCTTCATCCCTCAGAGGTTGGAGCAAAGGGAGTATACCTTTTAAAACCTTCCATTATTCTTTCTAAAAAGACAGACGGAGCCTCTTTTGGCCCCTGCTGAATCTCCCTTACCTTAGCCAAATTGGTCGGGCACCATGCAGCCCCTCGGAGACCTGCCACAAGAGCCTGGCGATAGACGGTTAGCCGCTCCCTACCTTCAGGAGTGTTGAAGTTCCAAAGGGGTCTTGTCAGGGGAAACCCTCGGTCTATCTCGTTAGGGAGCTGCGTGGGTCGTCCATCGCTCCTTGGCACGTTTTTCCTTTTGTGGGGCACCTCGCCTTGTTTGGCCAGCCTCTCCTTTTGGGGGTGGGCGGGCCACCATGATATACATCTGTTCCCTGGAAAATAACTGATAAAGATTGAAAGAGCCTTCGGGGGGCCATCTCACATTGAAAGTGGGCCATTCTGAGGCGCAAAATGTCCTCCAAGACTTCTTCCGGACCTCAACGGACAGATTACGAGCTCTTTCTTTCACCTCAGTCCAATGGTTAAGTGTCAAAGTAAGGGGGGTAGTCACCGTCCGACCCATCGTCAGTCACACACTCAAAACAAAGACAAAACAAGACAAAGACAGAACGAGACTACGGCCGCATTGAGTTTCTGCCATGGACGTTTCTTGACCTGTGAGCCAGAGTCAGCAGCCAGGCTTAGTTTTTCACCAAAGGAAGAGGGAGTCAGACGGGCGGTCATCGGGAATTTCCATATCCAAAAACCGAACCGTATCCTCATCCTTCTCATAGGAGGCAACCAGGCGTCCCTGGTCCCTCTCTATTTCCCTGGGGCGTCCCCCAGGGTGCAGTTTGAGACCCTTCAGGCACGTCTACCGGCCTCCGTTTGCTCACCCTCACGGTGAATTCAAACAACTGCAAAACCAAAACCCAAGCCTTGCTCACCCTCACGGTGAACTTAAACAACTGCGAAACCAAAACCGAAACCAAAAGTCTAAGTGGCCGTACTGAAACAAAAACACAGACACGATGAACTGGACAAACGGACAAGGCTAGCCCGTTATTTTACCTCCAAGAGCGGCTAAGAAACTGAGGGGTCGCCCTGCTTCCCGGCCAATGCACCAAATGAAAGGTTCCCGAGGGGGGGGGACCCCTCCTCGAGTCACAGGCGACGATGTCACGAAGTTCGCAGCTTGATGCAAACAGCAAGAGGCTTTATTGAAAGAACCAGCGCGCTGGGGCCCAGCTTCCGACCCACTTAGGAGCTGAGAGGCTGGTACCCCGAGCAGAGGAAGGGGTTTGGTATTTAAGGGCTAAATTTGTAGGCGGGATTTTTGTTCAGTAGCCTGTAACACCGGTGGGACTTTTGCTCAGTAGCCTGTAATATCTTTGAGAACTGAGGAAGTTGGGGGGAAGGGTTGTCCTCTGTGGCAGGAAAAGGTTGTTCTCTGAAACAAAGAACAGTTTGGCGGGAAAAGGTTGCTCTCTGAAACAAAGAGACAGTTTAAAATTTTCCATTACAAATGCTCCTGTTGGGCAGTCAACTAATCATCTTCTTACAAGGTTAAGTACCTAAAATTTCACCACTGCTCTATTCTATGTTCTTATCCATTAAGTGGTAAGACCTCAGTAAGTTTATTTATATAAACTTTTAAAAATAAAGTCAGGAATGCTGCAGAAATCCCACAAGTGGCAACTGTTAAAGCTGCTGTTTTCTGCAGTAGGGCCATGAGGTGTAGGACTGTGTGTGGGTGTGGTTCGGAGATGTGGCCCAGTGTACTGCGCTGTCCTGAGTGTGGCTTCACCAGGACGGCGTCTCGTCTGTAGGACTCCCTGATACTCACCTTCTGGAGTTTTCTCAGCTCCCCTCCGGCAGTTTGGCTCAAAGGCAATGAGAAGTCAGAACTAATCTGCTGGTGAATGCCCCAAACCCCAGGGATGCTAGGCGTGGACGGAGAACAAGGGAGCAGAGCACAGAGACGCCAAGGGTCATCCGAGGGGACCTCAGGGTGTTTCTGCAGCATCGTTACTGACATTACTAACAGCATCAGGTGTTGTGATTAAACCTACACGAATAATGTATCCTCACATCTCTGTTAACTGTGTTTTCGTGTTTAAGACATTTCACCCGGAAACTATGAACCACTATCAAATTAACATTATAAAGTGGTTTTACACTTGTATTAAGGTTTCTTAGCTGATCTCAAATTATGAAGTTTTAGGAAAAACCATCTCCTTAAAGAAAGGTTATGAATTTTAAGTATCAGAGAAGTACAGGGAATTGTCCTGGAAATGCCCATAAACCCACCACCATGGAGACCCTGATGTACAGCTACAACGGCTTCTGATCTTGAGTTTCTATGTTACAATTAAAAACTAAAACAAATTACAGCTAAGTTACCTGTGAACCCTCCCTCCTTCTCTAGTGCTCAATCGGGTCTTTCTTACTCACATTCCGTTTTGATTCATTTACCGTCAATTAACACAGCTGCAAATGACACACACTGTCATCTTACAGTAGGTACCTTGGTGGCATCGTGCTTCATTGCTACAGCTGCTAACCTAAAGGTCAGTAGTTTGAATACACCCCGTGGATACTCTACAGGGCAGGTCTACTCTGTCCTACGTGTTTACTATGAGTCAGAATAGAGTTGACAGCTGTTTTTTCTTTTTAAATCATCTTAAACATTATGAAACTTTCAACAACTATCCTCTCACTGAATGTACCCTTCGGATCTGGTTTGTATGCTGAATATTTAGTTTTAGTGTGAACAAGCCCTCTACTTCATCAGCTTCTGAGGAATGGTTGAGCAGCCCTGACCCCTGGACACCTTACGGACCTCACCTTGCTGCCTAGCTGTCCAATCCTCATCAGAATCCTCACTGTCATCTATCTGGACTTTGATGGTCTTCCTGGGATGAACCATGAAAGGTGGACGAAAGACTCTAATACCTGGAAGGAAGGAAAACTTTTGTACTCACAGGGAAAAGCTGGGAAGAAAAAGAACAGTGGCTGGGGGATGGGCTGAGAGAGCTGAGAGGGACACCGAGAAGCAACTTTCCTTCCAGGTCCTTCTATGGACATGCTGTTGTTGCTAAGTACAGCTGAGTGTTTTCAGTTTATACTGATCCTGAGAACAGCAGAACGCAACACCATCTAGTTCTGTGCCAGGCCCACAGCCTATTGCTGCAGCCACTGTGTCAATCCATCTTCTAGAGTGTTTGCTGACCCTCTACTTTAGCCAGAACGATGTCCTTCTCCACAGACTGACAGACACTGACAACATATGTAAGATGCCGTGAGACCTGCCTTGGTGACAAGGAGCATTCCGGTTCTACTTCTTCCATGACACGTTTGTCCCTTTGACAGTCCATGGTACATTTAATATTCTTCTCCAATGCCACACTTCAAAGACATCAATTCCTCTTATCTTCCTTGCTCACTGTCCAGCTATCATATGAAAAGGATGCAACAGAACATTCCTTAAGTCAGACCCACTATGTCTCCAAGTTTTCAACACTTCAGAGAGGTCTTTAGAAGCAGATTTGTTCAGTGCAACGTGCCTTTTGATTTCTTGAGTGCTGCTTTCACGGCTGTTGACTGTGAATCCAAGTGAAATGAAATTCTTGACAACCTCCATCCTCTCACCTATCTTGATATCGTCTCCTCATCCAGTTGTGAGGACTCTTGTTTTCTTGATGTTGAGATGTAACGCATACTGCAGGCCATGGTCTTCGATTTTCCTTAGTAAGTCCTTGAAGTCCACTTGACTTTCAGCAAACAAGGTTGGGTCATGTGCAAAAAAGAAAACTCCTCACAAGTGGTCCAGTACGGAGCATCACACAAAGCAGAGAAAAAACGGAAGTTGTCAAAGATTTCATTTTACTTGGCTTCACCAATCAACACCCACTGCTTTAGTCAGCTAGTGCTGCTCTAACAGAAATACCAGAGTGCATGGCTTTAACAAAGCAACGTTTATTTTTACACAGGCCAGTAGGCTAGAAGTCAAAATTGATGATCTCTCCTCCAGCAGAAGGCTTTCCCCAGTCAGTTTTGAAGTCTGATATTGCATCAGTCTTTATCCAGGGAGCATCTTCGGGCAGGAACCTAAGGCCTCAGGAACACGCTATTATCACAGTGCTGCTTGCTTGATGGTGTGCGGTTCCCAATTCTCTACCTGCTTCCCTTTCCTGTTATCTCTTGTAAGAGGAAAGGATGAAGGATGGGGAAAACCATACGCCAGGGAAAGTGTTTATACAGTAGAGGGGGGAGGTAACCCTATGAAGACATTTACAGTTCCACTCTAATCCTTTAACACACAGCACAGGAAAATCATAAAATGGGGGACAATCATTCAATATAAGGAATCATGGCAAAGCCACAAGGCTACAAATATTTTTAGGGGAACACAGTTCAATCATAACACCCATGGAGGCAGCCATCAAGAAATTGAAGGATCCCTGATTCCCTTCTTTTAGTATCATAGCTTTGGTTCAGTACTGTGACTTCCCTAACCGAGTAGGATTCTGGAGGCTGTGTCCTGCATTGTGCCCTTAAAGACATAGTTAATGGTGTTGTTTTGTGATACAAAGCTTCTTTCAGTGTTTCCTGTTGTTTTCTTCAGTTTTCACCAAGTCTCTAAGTTTCTCTTTATCTGCAAATGTCTTAATTTAACTGTCATATGTGATAGACAGTTTTGCAGGATATATAATTCTTGGTCATTTATCTCTTTCAGCACTTTGAATGTGTCACGCCACTGCTCTCTAGGCAACATCATTTCTGCAGAAAAGTCAGATGAAAGCCAACAGGGTTTCTCTCACAGTGTTAGCTTTCCTTTGAGCCTTGCTGTCTCTGAAAGCATCTGTTTATGTTTCATTTTATTGAACTTGAGTATAATATGTCTTGGTGTCTTTCTTTTCGGGTCTAGTTTTACTGGTGATGGATACACATCTTGGATATTTATGTTCTCTATTTACAGTTTAAGACAAGTTTTCAGTCAGTGACTCTACAGCAGTGCTCTATCAACGTCTATCCTCCCTTGGTCATAAACTCTAATGAATCATAAATTATTGCTCCTAATAGACTCCCATATGTTCCTTCATTTTTATTTATTTTCTCTGATTTCTCCTCATAAATGCTGCTGTCAGTTGGTATATCCTCAAGGTTACTAAGCCAGATTTCCACCTTCTCAATTCCACTCTTTGGCTTTGGACTCAATTATCTAATTCTATTTTGTTATGGATCTGCTGTATCTCCTATCACTCATGTGCCATCAGTTCAAACAGCTTGCTGAATTTTTCATTTTGTTCTGCATTTCACTTCATCTCTACGAGGGTTCTATATATCTTTCTTTTGTACTTGACCTCCAATAATTTCAGAATGGCTTCTTCATCTGGGAAGTGGTTTCATTCTTTGTTTTCGGACTATTCAGGAGTCAAGGTGAAATATTTCTTTAAATGACTAACTACAGTCTGCTGTCTGCATGTCGTCGAGAAGCTGTTTGACACCTCTCGGGCTATCTGAACAGGAACAGAGTTGGTTACGAGACGTCCAAATGTACTGTAGTGATGGGCACCAAGTAGACTCTCTGGGGAGGATATCTCCGCCTATTCAGTGGCAAAGATGGAGCCCTATTTATGGAGATACTGGGGGCTGTCAGCGAACGCTACACTGTGTGTCGGTGTACACTCCGGGAAAAAACTGTCAGCTCTCTCACCAGACAGATCTCCAGTCAAATGCCTATCAACCCTAACACTAAACTTTACTTCTGTGCACAAAACTGTCCAACTGCTGAAAAGTGGACAACTGCCAAGTGAGTAGCTGTCCAAATGCTGTAAAAAACAGTCAGGCCTTCAGGAGCAGCAGATGCTGCCTTCCAGCAGACAATGAAACTATGTGATCAGCCGACTGAAGAAGCTGCAGTTCTCTCATATGGTTGAAATGAGTAGCAGAAATGCCATAGGTAGAAACAAAAACTCATTTAAACCAAACAACACCTTTCTCCAAGAGCCATGAGTTGCAGAAGAAACCCAGGACAAAATAAATTCATGGGAACAAATAAAAAAGAAAACATATCTTACCAAAATCTATAGTATACAGTAAAAGCAGTGCTCAGAGGTCAATCTACCTCTATAAATGCACACATCTGGAAGGAAGGACCCAAACTGAAGAATTAACCCTACATCTTGAACAAGTTGGAAGACAGCGACAGAAGGACACTTGAGGCACCAGAATAAAAACAGATAATAAACATTAGAGCAGGGGGGTGGAGTCAAGATGGTAGACTAAACACACATCTCCCCAAATCCCTCTGGAAACCAAGACCTGAACCGATAATTAAACTGAGCCTTCGGGACACCTAGTAAGACCTACAACACAACATTAAGTCTGTTAATTGGGACTTCATATCACTGTATGAAAAACTTCCTGTCTTTTGCTGACCCCCACACTTGGTGAGAGCTGGCTTTCATGGACCGAAGGTAACTCGATGTCATGGATTGAATTCTGTCCCCCCGAAAAGTATATGTAGCAATGTGGCTGAGCCGTGATCCCAGTATCTTGTGATTGTCCTCCATTTTGTGGTTATCTTATGTTGTATGTTAAAGTATGATGGTGGGGCTGTCATTCCCTTCAGAAGATCACCTTGCTACTCCACTGTCAAGGGAGTTTCCCTGGAGAATGGCTTGCCCCACCCTTAATCCTTTCATCCTGCAAGAGATAAAAGGAAAGGGAAACAGAAAGAGAATTGGGAACCTCACACCACCAAGAAAGCTGCACCAGGCTGTCTTAGGCTGGGTTTTCTAGGGAAGCAAAATCAGTAACACATGTAGGTACAAGGAAAGATTTATAATATATATATAGACAGATAGACACAAATATAGGAAACAGCTCACGTAATCACAGAAGCTGAATATCCCAAGCTCTGGCACAAGCCTCACGTGTCCATGGAAGCTGAGGAACCCAAGGTCAGCAAGTCAGGGACCAGAGTTGCAGATCACCGGTTGTGTAGGTCAGTGGATCCCAAACTGGTGGCGAGATGAAGCGACAGTGGCTGGAGGTCGGTGGATCCCAAGCTGGTGGCAAGACGAAGCGACAGAGGCTGGCGAACCCAGGATCGGCGGGTCAGGGAGCAGGACTGGGCAGAGGCTGGCGAGCGCAGGATGGGCAGGTCAGGGAGCAGGACTCTCAAGTGCCGACTGTAAGGACTGATGAGCCCAACAACTGCTAGCTCAAGTCCTGCAACCCGACGCTGGAAGAAGAGAGCAGGAGCTCCTGGCCACGTGAGCGATCAGCAGCCGTAGTCCAAGGTCACGAGATGAGAGCCGAGGGGCAGGGAGCACCACAAACCCCGCCCTGCCACTTAATACAGCAGCCAAATAGGTAGTAGCCAAGTTGACATAATCCTGACCACCACACGGGCGGAGAGCCCATACTTCACACCTGAGGTTTCCATGCAAAGATGCTCACTGGACAAACACTGATGCAATACCGGACCCTCCTCCAGAGCCAACAAGGGGGACAGTCTTTCCCTGGAGAGAATATCCTGAATTTGAACTTGCTGCCTACTAGACTGTGTAAGAATAAACCTTCGTCTGTTGAAGGCATCTATGCTGTGGTACTTCCATTAGAGGAGTCCTAGCTGACTACAACACTCGCCATTTTAACTTTTGTTTCCCTATGTCTTAGCCAGTGGGCAGAGCTAGGACTTCACTAGCAGGTAATCTCAGACACACTGAAGGGATCGGAAGGCAAAACTGCCTTATTTTGAGAGCCTGGCTTTGGACTCTGTGCATCTTGGCACCTTTGACCTGTCTTTCTGCCTCCACCATTGAGTAGCTTGTACTGAGATAGGAAGAGAGCTTGTGTGGGATTACATCCTGTTCCACTGGGAGGTGGAAATACCCATACAGAGGACTCAGCGGGACCTAATTCCTAGGCTTGGAGGCAGCAGCTGCCTGGAGGAAAGCACCTTTGTGGCAGAAAAACAGTATCCTACACAATGTTGCCTAAGGCTGGGGCTCAACAGTAGAGGACAGCAGGGCAGTAGCCTTACTGTATTTTGAACTACTTTATAACATCTGGGGTTGGATATAAAGGTGCTTACTTTGCCAGCTGGGAAGAGGGATCTGTACACCTGAAAACCTTACTGACTTTGGAAGTTATCAGATATCTTTTTCCTTTCGTTTTAAGCTGGCTCAGAGAAACAACTACGGTCCATCCTGACAGCATCTCTCCCAGTTACTACTGACTCACATCATGCTCCAAAAGCAACAAATTCTGTATAAAAGCATGACAAAGGGATCACCAATGGCTTGAAAAGGCCCCCAAAAGAAAGCTCCAAAGAACTTTCCAGACAAAGAAACCTTTCTGAAACTATCAGAAGGTAAATACAAAAGGATTATATAGAGAGCCATTCTAAATATTATATAAATACAGCAAAGCAAGATAAAACATTTAGCAAGTTCTACGACCTGATGGAAGACACTACTGTGAAATCAAACAGATCAAGAACACAATCAAAGACATACACACTTCAATTCAAAGCCAAGAAGACAGAATGGAACAAATAGAAAAGAGACTTTGTCTTGGAAGACAGAGCTACTGACTCCAGCATCTATAAAGAGAAATCAGAAAAAAGAAACAACAGAGATGAAGCAGCATTAAGAAGCACATGGCACTACATTAA
Organism: Heterohyrax brucei; assembly: GCA_028571685.1. Lineage (NCBI taxonomy): Eukaryota > Metazoa > Chordata > Mammalia > Hyracoidea > Procaviidae > Heterohyrax > Heterohyrax brucei. Next base: position 1,447,432 of record CM053166.1, read on the forward strand.
TTTAATTTCTAAAAGTCAAACCAATGCTGCAAGAAATACTGAAAGAGCCTCTTGGCTTAGAACAAAACCACTAACTTTATATTTTACACTCAAATACAAGACACATCACCCAGAAACCTACTCAATTAGGGAAGGCTCCAAATCCAATAAAAGCTATAACAGTGAAAAACAGAATCCAGTGATCATGAAAAGTGTAATGTGATCATATTAAAAAGAGGGATGTACTACAGTCGCTACAGTGTTTCCAGATGAAGAGGAAGTTAATGACACTGCTACTAATTACAATTGGGTTTACACATAGTTTATTAAGGGGGTTCACAGGGGCAGCCGCAAAGCACAATAAAGATGCAACATATCAAATCACCTAATATTACAGCACCCGAACACACTGAAGAAACACTGACTACACTAAAAAATGAGATAGATCACTTCACAGTAACAGAAGACTTCAACACTCCACTATCAAGCTATTAAAGAAATTCAAGTTAAAACTATGATGTGCCAGCCCACCCCAATAAGGTTGGCCATTGTCATGGGTTCAGTTATGTTCCCCCAAAAAGGTCTCTGTTGATTTGGCTGTGAGTCCCAATATGGTGCCACTCCTCCCATGTGTTGTGAATCCTTCCTCTGTGAGATTGATGATGGAGAAGAGCAACAGCTGTGTTAGTGAGGCAGGTCTCAAGCTACAGGCTTGTGGAATATGAGGGAGAGAAGTGAGCTCAGGAAGTTGGGAACCTCATACTACCGAGAGAGAAGCACCGAGAGCAGACCATGTGCTTTGGACCCAGTTTCCTGTGCTGAGATCCTCTCAGTGGAAGTGGATTCAGCCTACCGGACTGTGATAAATTCTCTTACTGAATGGACTTACAATTTGTAAATGGATTTGCAGTTAACCAGACTGTCTCAATAAAACCATCTCCTCATGAAACCTTCCACTCGTGGTATTTTCTCTTAGAGCAGAACCAGATGGCCAAGACAGCCACGATCCAAAAAACACAAAACAAGAAATGCTAGAGAGGCTGTGGAGAAATTGGAAATCTCCGTTTACCTATCCATTCATCTGTTGTTGGGCATCTGCGTGGATTCCATCTTTTGGCTATTGCAGACTGTGCTGCAATAAACACTCGTCTGCACGTATCAGTTGGTGTGAATGCCTTGATTCTGTGGGACATATTCCAAGCAGTGGAAATACTGGGTTGAATGGTATACCTATGTCCACTTTTTTAAGAAAAGTGCTAGATTGCTTTCCAAAGAGGCTGGACCATTTTACAACCCCACCAACAGCACAGGAGAGTTTCACTTTCTCCACAGCCTATTGAGCATTTGTTGTTTTGCATTTTTTGGATCATGGCCAATCCTGTTGGTGTGAGATGCTATCTTACTATCATTTTGATTTGAATTTCTTTAATAGCTAATGATCGTGAGCATGTCTGCATGTTCTTTCTTATGATTCTGACTGAGTTCAAATGTACATTCCCACATAAATTTACATGCCTACCTATATGCAGCTTCCACTGCTCTCCCTGCCCGGTAACAGCACACTATTCCTCTCCGCTCCATACATGTCTCATCCTCCCGACAGTCTCCTTTCCCCTCCTCTCCACCCACTCGCCTTCCTTGATCCAGAGGTCAGCAGGATGATATCCTATATAGAACCATAAAGTGCATCCAATAGATGGTCACTCTGCATTGTCAAGTCCACTAGATCGTGTCTGACGAGTAGACCCTCATTATGATTTACGGCCAAGGGCAACATCAGGGCCAGGGGCCATGCTCCCAGGGGAACTCCAAAGCCGCTGGATCATCAACTGCATTCTTTTAGTGGAGACCTCAGGGTTCACCCCCTTTGATTCTTGTGTTGCCAGTGAGACTCAACTTAGTGAGCTGCATCGCGGCTGTCACTGGTGCTGGCCTGGCACCATCTGGTTCTTCCGGTCCCAAGACTATGTAGGCACCCACTCACGTGGGTCTCTGTATCTTCTGGGTTGTCTTTTCCCCCTGTCACTTTGGTCCTCGGTGAGCATCCATTCCTGATGAGGTGGGACCATCGGCTGTGCCCTCAGATGGTAGCTTGGCAGCTTTTAAGACCCCAGACGCCACTCACCAATGTCGGGTGCAGAGAGCCCTTTAGCAAAAGGCTAGTTGTGCCAATTGGCCTCGATTTCGCCTAAGAGCATGGTCTCCTGCCCCCTGCCCCAGCTACTCCGTCCTTGCAATATTGGGTTAACATGCACAGCGTATTCAAGTTACGCTTAAGTCCACTCACTAAATATTGTTCTCGCATGTATTTTTTGGCTGCCTGGATCTCCTCTTTAGAGAAGTGTCTGTCTATGTCCTTTGACCATTGTTTAATTGGATGATTTATCTTTTTCTTATTGATATTTTGTAGTACCTTATACATTATGGAGACCCGGCGCTGGTCTGACAAAGTTGCTGAATATTTTTTCCCATTCTGTAGGTGGCATTTTAATTCTATTAATAAGTCTTTCGATGAGCAAGTGTTTGATTCTTAGCAGTTCCTATTTATCTATTTTCTCATGATTGTGCTGTTGAAGTCTGATGGTTGTGAATTTGATGTGTGTTTACGTTCTGTATTAAAACTTCCATTATTGTTCCTACCTTTTCTTGGATAAGCTTTATCGTTTTAGATTTGACATTCAGTTCTTTTATCAAGTTTGAGTTGGTTTTTGTATAAAATGTTAAGATATGGGTCTTGCTTTAATTTAGTGCAGATGGATATGCAATATTGCCAGCACCATTTGTTGAACAGATTGTTTTTACCCCAGTTTAACATCTTAGGGCCTCTGTCGAATATCAACTGTTCATAGGGAAGATGATGTCATCTCTGGGGTCTCAATTTTGTTCCACTATTGTATCTGTCTGTTTATGTACCAGTACCACGGTGTTTTGACTACTGTGGCAGTGCAATAGGTTCTAAAGTCAGGTAATGAGAGGCCTCCCAGTGTGTTCTTCTTTAGTAATGCTTCACTTATTCGGGGCTTTTTCCCTTTCCATCTCATTAACAAAGTTGGGTAAAATAGACATTCTCACAATGTTAAGTCTTCCTACAAGCAGAGTAGGTTTCTCCATTTATGTAAGCCTCTCACAGTTTCTTGTAATACGGGTTTGTACTTCTCTTTGGAAAGGTCTGTTCTTTCTCTGCTTAAATTTATTCCTAGGTACTTTATGTTCTTAGAGGTATAGTAAATGGCATTGACTTAGTGATTTCTCCTTAATAATCTCGTTGTTGTTATAAAGGAATCCTACTGATTGACTTATGCTTATCTTGTATCCTCAGACTTTGCTGAACTCTTCTATCAGTTTCAGTAGTTTCCTTATGCATTCTTTGGGATTCTCTGCATATACAATCGTATCATCTGCAGATAGGGAGATTCTTAGTTCTTCTTTGCCGATACAGCTGCCCTTTACTCCATGGTCGTCTTTAACTGCTCTGGCTAGAACTTCTAGTACACTTTGAATAGGAGAGGTGAGAGTGGGCATCCTTGTCTAGTTCCTGTACTGAAGGGAAAATGTTTCAGTCTGTCTCCATTCAGGATGACACAGGCAGTTGGCTTTGCATAAATGGCCCTTACTGCATTTTGGAACTGGCCGTCTATTCCTATTTTGCTAAGCGTTTTTAGCATGAATGGGTGTGGGGCTTTATCAAATGCCTTTTCTGCACAAATAGGCAAGATCAGACGATCTTGTCCTTTGTGATATTTATGTGGTTGATCACATTGTTTTTCTGATGTGCAACCAGCCTTGCATCACTTGTATGAATCCAAGCTGGCCATGATGGATTATTTTTTTTGACATGCTGTTGTATTCTACTAGCAAGAATGTTTTTGAAGATTTATGCATCTAGATTCATGACTGATTATCAGCCTGTAGTTCTCCTCTTTCGTTGGGTCTTTCCCTGGCTTTGGTATCAGGGTTACACTGGCTTCACAGAAGGAGTTTTGGAGCATTCCATCCCTTTCTATACTGTGAAACAGTCTCAGTAGTATTGGAGATAACTCTTCTCTAAAAGCTTGGTAGAATTCTGCGGTGAAGCCATCTCAGCCCAGGCTTTTTTCGGCTGGCAGTTTTTTGACCACTTTTTCAATCTCTTCCTTTGTGATGTTATTGTTTTCCTTTACCTTGTGATAATTTTCGTACGTGATACAAATCAAGGTTTGTCCATTTCCTCTAGGTTTCCAAATTTGTTAGAGTATGGTATTTCATAGTATTCAGCAATGACATTTTTGATTTCTGTTGGATCTGTTGTAACAACTCCCCTTTGATTTCTTACTTGGGTTCTTTGTTCCCTTTTCTGTCGTCCTTTGGTAAGTTTAGCCAATGGTTTCTCCATTTTCATGATCTTTGCACACCCTCCACCACTGGGCACCAACCTCAGGCAACACTGTGCAAAACACCGCCTCCCTTCTCGAAAAGCAGTCTTCCCCCGCCAGGTGTCACCTCCCAGGCTAGGAACCAACTCCAGCCGGAGTCTCTGCCTCGGCTGCTCTGTTTCACAGTGGATCAAGATCGTGTACCCCAAAAGCGCATCTGTAATGCTACCACATGGCGGAGTCAGAAAGATAGTTGAGACAAGTCAACACGCATAGCGTGGAAAGCCGGGATCTCAGAACATGGCAATTACAGTTGCCAGTCCCACCAGCAGTGCATCCAAGACCAGTGGCTAGTCAAGTCCGAGCTCTGCCCACCACTCAAGACAGAGAATAAAAATCCACAATGGTGACTTACCTTCAGTCTGTGCAAGCATGCACTCTGCAATAGTGCGGTCAGTGAAAGAAAGGAGGTTTTGCATTCACTGGTGAGAAGTCCAAACTAACAACCCTATGTCACATCCCAGGGCTCACTAGGTGTCCAGAAGGCTCCGTTTCATTATCTTTTCAGGTCTTGGTTTCCAGAGGGATTTAGGCAGGTGTGCGTTTAGTCTACCATCTTGACTCCATCCATGTACATTTTTAAGGAAGCCATCAGTCTCCAAAAAAAGAGATTTGCCATCATACTGTATGTACATAGATACTGTATGTATGTGTGTGCTGTACTGAAACTGTAGATTTCTTTCAGGAGAATGAGCATCTTAACAATACATTCCAAATGTAATCAAGACAAATTGCTTTTTAGTGGAGAACAAATATTTCCACCTTGATGACAGGCAAAGGTGCTATCCTTCCATTACATAAGGTGCTCCCGGGAACCAAGGAGAACAGCTACATGATAGAAAAAGAGGCAAAAGAAGCCAAAAGTACTGAGAAAAGGCAATATTAACAGCCTTTAACACAGGAAAGCACACGTGACACAGAATACACTGCAGCAGGGCTGGACACACGGAACCTAACACACATGATCTGACCGGTTGCAGTGTGGATCACATGTGGGGGCAGGACTCACAACTACACGCTCTCCTCGTGTGCATGTGGCCAGGGATACAGCCTGGCTGACGTGACTGGTCTCCTTTCAGGGCCTGCTCTACATAAGCCAGCTGCCCACATACCCCCTGAGAGGAGCCCCACGGAGTACTCCCAATCCAGTTTGACATTCCACCATATCAAGATGAACCATATGATCAGGAACTGGTGATCCTAAAGGAGTTAGCAGGTTTTGGAAATTTATCAAAAGATAAACCTTTTATAAATCTACCCATTGTAATCTCAATTCATATCTACTGATAATTCTATAAACATTCCTGAAACTCAGTCACACCTAAGTGAGTCAGCATACTTCTCTATCTTTTGTCTCTTGGAATACATGCTGAATAAAATATTTCTTCTTTACTATGACCTTACATTTATCACAGGACAGTCCTTCTTAAGTTAAACAAGGTGGTAAAAGAAATGAAATCCAGGCTTCAGAATTATAGCTCGAGTAGTGCAGAAAAGACCTCAAATTTGTCTACTCACTCTGAAAACCTAATTTCTTATAGTAACAGAGCTGACAGTGCTGAAAAGTGAGAACACTGTCTATTCTAAGAGTAAATTAATACCAATCTCAGCTGCATTCTTAACCTTAAGTGCTGTCTGAATGTAAAGTGAGGGCAGTGACTGCAAAGAAATGGGATCCTGACACTTGGCATGAGGGCAAATGGGCAGGTAATTAGGAACCTGAGGGCACTTACTTCCTCAAGCTTGGGCTTTCGAGATAAAGACAAACATTCCTAAGGCTTCTTTCCACTTTAAGTTCTTATATATGCAGTGAGGACCAATGGCCAACTGAAAGTTTTCCCACATTCCTTAAATTTTAATGGCCTCTATCCACTGTGAGTACCCATATGCATAGTGAGGTGTTAGGCATTACCACACACTTTGTCACATTCCTCATGTGACCTCCACTGTGAATTCTTACATGGTTCATAGGTGTGATGGCCAACTAAAGGCTTTCCCACACTCTTTACATTCATAGGGCCTCTTCACCGTGAATTCTCAGATGTGCAGTGGGGTCTGAGAAATGACAACAGGCCTTTCCACATTCCTTACATTCATAAGGCCCCACTCCACTGTGAACTTTCAAATGTTAACTTTCAGGAGCAACTGATTTCCCACATTCCTAATATTCATAAGGCCTCTTTCCACTGTGAATTCTTACCTGTTTCACAAGATGAGATGACCACACAAAGCCTTTCCCACATTTTGTACATTTGAAAGGCCTCATCTCCCTCCATTATGAATTCCTAAGTTTTGTGAGGTGAGATGGCCAACCAAAGGCTTTCCTACATTCCTCAGAATCATGACGCCTCTCTCGACTGGCAATGGTCACTCTCTCAGGAATGACAAAAGACTTGGCCACATTCTTTACATAAGGCCTCTCTCCACTGCTACCCGTTGTGAAGTCTCATATGTTAAGTTGGAAGAATGAAAGGCTTTCCCACATTCCTTACACTCATAAGGCCTCTCTCCTCAGTGAATTCTCCTATCTTTAGTGAGGCTTGAGGAACAATCAAAGGCTCTCCCATACTCCTTACATTCATAAGGCTTTTCCCCACTGTGACCACCCACATGTTACCTGTGAGGAGCTACCGAAGTAACTGTAACTTTCCTTAAACGCAGAAGTCCTCTCTCCACTGTGTACGCTCATGTCCAGTTAGATGGGAGGAAACATAAAGAGCTTTAAAACATTCTTTACATTTATAAGTCCCTTCCCCATTACAAACTCTCACATGCTTAGTGAAAGGGTAAGGAGAAACTACAAGATTGTTCATTCTCATTACATTCAAAAGGACTGAATTTTCATAAGTTGAGAGAAGCCTGAAAAGCAACCGAAGACTCTCCCACGTTCTTTCCATTCATAAAGCTGCCCTCTGCTCTAAGTTCTTAAATGGCTAGAAAAGATTCATCGCCAATTAAAGGCTTTCCCATATTCCTTACATTCATAAGGAATCTTTCCACTGTGAATTCTCGTATGTATGAGGTGTGACACAGAGTGATAGGATTTTCCACTTCCCTTATATTCATCAAGACTCTCTCCAGTGTGAGTTCTCATCATGTATAATGAGGTCTGAGTTCTCAGGAAACACGTTCCGACACTTCTCACATTGACAGTAACTCTCCAGAAAGAATTTTCACAAGATGATGGAGAGGGGCAACTGCAGGCTTCTCCACGCTCCTTACACTGAGAGCCACTGCACCCAGAGTGACAACTGGTGCCTAAGTGATGAACGAGTCATCAAGTATTATCTACATTCAATGTATCTACAAGGATATGCTTCCACAGGAGTCCTCTGGAGCACAGAAATAAATACTGGGTGTCTTGCTGAAATTCTGTCTATACTGACTGTTTTCATGACTTAAACAGTGAAAACGAGAAAGGATGAAGGAAAAAAGCTCAACAAAAGACTTCAAAAGGCAGCTTAAGAAGACAAAGTATTACAATGACATGGGTCAAGAGCTGAAAACAGAAAACTAAAAGGGAAGAACAGACTAGCTATTCATCAAGCGGAAAACACTGAAAAGGAATTCCAGTTTGGACTTGCAACAGTGAAAAACTGATTCTATGGGGAAGATAGTAAACAATGTAGGAAACGTTAAAAGAAGATGGAAAGAATCCATAGTCATTATAGCAAAACAGATTTGTTGCTGGCCAACCATTTCAGGAGGTGGCATTTGATGAGGAACCAGTAGAGCTCAATGTAAAACCACAATTTGTCCTGAAGGCGTTGGTGAAAAACAAGGCTCCAGGAACTCATCCAATATCAACAGAGACACTGCAAGAAACAGATGCAGCACCAGAAGTGCTCCCTCACAGATGCCCACAAATTTGAGAAGACAGCTAATTGGTCAAAAGACAGGCAAGATTCTTATTTAGGCCTATTCCCAGAAACATGATCCCAAGGAATGTAGAAATCATCCAGCAGTATAGCTTGCAACTAAACTTTTCTGACCATTCAAAAGCAGCTGACAGGGAGAGCCAGAAGGTCCAGGCACGATCATAAGAGGAAAAGGAAACAGGAACTATCACTGCTGATGTCAGATCGACCTTGGCTGAAAATACCAGAAGGATGTTTACACCTGAGTTTTCTTGGTTGTGTGAAAGCATTACACTGTGTAGATCATAACAAATCATGGAAAACGTTGGAAAGAATAGGAATTCCAGAACACTTTTGTGCTTGTGAAAACTCTGCACATAGATCGAGACAGTCATCTGATCAGAATAAGGGCATACAGGGTGGCTTAAGGTCAGAAAAGTTATCATCATGGTTATCTTCTTGGACCACACCTATTGAATCTGTGTGCTCGGCTAACCATTTGAGAAGCTGTACTCTAGGAAGTAAAATGAGGCATCAAGACTGGAGAAGATTCATTAACAACTGCATTATATACATGACACATTTGTTGCCAAAAGTGAAAAGACTTGAAGCACGAACTGATGAAGATCAAAGACTACAGCCTTCAGTATGGATTACACCTGAACATAAGGTAAACAAAAATCCTCACGACTGAACAAAAGAGCAACACCATGATAAACAAGGAAAACACTGATGTTGTTGAGGGTTTCATTTTATCTGGATCCGCAATCAACACCTCTTAAAGCATCACTCAAGAAATCAAAAGATGTGTTGCATGGAGCAAATCTGCTGCAAAAGATCTCTTTGAAATGTTCAAAACAAAGTTGTCCCTCTAAGGACTAAAGTGCACCTCACCCAAGCCTTGGTGTGTTTAGTCACCTCATATGCATGGGAAAGATGAGTAGTGGACACCAAATATGGGAGAGAAATGGACCCCTCTGAATTAGAGAACCCCTGGTGGTGTCATGATTAAATGCTACGGTTACAACCTGAAGTTCTGCACTTCAAGCCTACCAGGTGGGGCAGTTCTACTCTGTCTCTCCAAGGTTCCAATCTTTGGATCCACAGCCCTTGAGGCTACAGGAGTCCAGAGAAGTCTCCATCCGGATCCACAGACTGGGGACACTACAGCCTCAACAACTGAGTGACCTGTATCTTGGATAGAAGCCTCTCTGCATCTTTATAGGCTTGACTGATTTTGCTCAGTGGAGAACCCAGCCTAAGACAACGGTTTCCTCAGTGCTGTTCACCAACACCATAACTCAAGGGCATGGATGCTTCTTGGTTCTTCCTTATTCACTGTCCAGCTTTCAGATGAGTATGAGGTGATTGAAACCAACACAGCTTGAGGGAGGTGCACCTTAGTTGCTAAAGAGACATCTTTGCTTTTGATGCTTTAAAGACTTTTTTTGCAGATTGGCCTACTGCAATGTGTTGATTTTTCTGACTGCAGCTCCCATGGGGATTGATTGTGGATCGGAGTAAAACGAAATCCTGGACAGCTTCAGTCTCTTGTCTGTTGATATCAAGCTGTTTACTGACCCAGCTGTGAGGAATTTTACTGTCTTTATGCTGAGGTGTAATCTGTACTGAAGGCTGGGGTCTTCGATCTCCATCAGTAAGGGCTTCAAGTCTTCTTCACTTTCAGCAAGCAAGGTTCTGTCATCTGCACACGGCAGGTTGTTAACAAGTCTTCCTCCAAACCGGACGCTGAGTTCTTCTGTAGCCCAGCTCCTCAGAAGATTTCCTTAGCAGACTGGCCAAGTATGGTGAATGGACACAACCCTGACATCCATCACTCCTGACATTAATCCACGCATGTCCTGGTTCTGTTCAGACGACTGCCTCTTAGACTACGTACACCCTCCTCATGGTCACAGTACAGTCCACTGTCTTCTATGATGCACACATATGCATGTCTTTTCATACTCAAAACACAGGTAAAAATTTTTCTATTTTTTGCCTTTCAGTCAAGATCCATCTCACATCAGCAATGCCAGACCTAATTCCACATGATTTTCAGAAACCAGCTTGAATTTCTCACAAGTCCCCGTCCATGGAACTGCTTTCAAATGGTCTTCTGCAAAATTTTACTTCTATCTAATACTAATGACATTGTTCAGCAGTTTCTACCTTCTGTTGGATCCCCTTTCTTTGGGACACACACAAATATGCATCTCTTTCCCTCAGTTGGCCAGACAGCTGTGGTCCAAATTCCGTGGCTGAGACAAACGTGCACTGTCAGCACTGCACCCCATTCCTCAGACACCTCAATGGTGCTCCGTCCATTCCCAGAGTCTTGTTTTCTGTCAATACATTCAGTGCAGCTTGGACTTCTTCCCTCCGGAACACACGTTCTTGACCCTAGGTCATCTCCAAACTGAACATCCACCAATTCTTTTTGGTTCAGGGACTCTGAATATTCCTGCCATCCTCTCCTGAGGCTTCCTGCATGTTCAGTGTCGTCCACGCTGCTGGGCGCCACTGAGGCAGGTATCACGGAATACGACTCTGTGTACAACAGCAAACCTCACCCTGTCCTGTGCGACCCTCACAATGGCTGTCTCGGAACCCACTGTTGTAGACCCCATGTCCACCCATTTCAACGTCTGCCTCTCTTTGGCTGAACCTCTATGTTACCATGTCTTTCTTCACGGACTGTTCCCACCACATAACATGCCTGTCATAGACTGAGTTGTATGCCCAAAACTGTGTGTATCCATTTGACTCGGCCGTCATTTCCAGTATTTTGTGATTATGCACTGTTTTGTCATCAAATCTGATTTTTTCTGTGTTGTAAATCCTGCCTGTGCTAAGCAGACGGAACACAATCTGTGGGATTTCATTCTATCTTAAGCCCATTTCTTTTGGCAAATAAAACAAAGAAGAAAGCAGAAGCATCAGAGGCCATGTTTCCTAGGCTGCAAGTGGAACCCACCACATGACCAAGCATGTCTACCGTATTTTGGGAGAAAACAAACAACAAACAAGAAACAAAGGCCACCAGCTACCCTAAGCATTCAACAGGATGTGCCCTCTTTAGCATGGTACCTCAGGGAACATACCTGAAGCCTACTTTCAAGCAGCAACTAAACAGGGGTGCAGATCTGTGACATCTGGTACTACGCTGCCTATTACGCAGAGTCCTCACCTCCCCGTGGCACGCGTCTCAGCATTGGTGGCTCCACCCACTCCAGCCAGAAACCTACAACAGGGGTCTTAGAACAAGGGGTGCATCCCAGTCCTTACAGCAACAGCACTGGGGGTCCAAATTCAAGATGCAAAAACCGAACCACCTACACACTGGAAGGCACAGCGACATTCCTTTCACCTGCGCACTCAGGACAGCCATCAGCCCTCTACCGTGCTCAGCACATAACCCAATACAGCAGCCATTTAATTCCCCCTGCTCCAATCACTCTTACATAGCCCTGTCCAACCAGAACTGCAGGTGAAAGTCTGCACCACAGACCAGGTGACCGATGAAAAGTAAATGTATTCCTGGGCTCGCATGTCTGACAAAAGCACTATCTGCCACGTGACAGGATGTAAAATTTTAAAGACACCCAAACTCAAAGTAGCTCACATGCTCTGCTCATTGGGAAACTGAAAATAAAACAAGAAGCTAGGACACTCTAAGTATACTTATAGTACATATAACTTCCTAGCAGTTTAGAGACAACAGTCAGTGGTGAATCACACAACAAGGCAAACCATGATTCCAGCAAGTAGCCAAAACAAAGAACCTAGTAATCTTCCAGAGGAAGACAAGCTCTTATAGCTATGGAAGACAGAATTCAAGATTCCTCCACAAACAACATGCAGACACTTCAAGAGTTAAGGACAGAAAGCAAGGGAAACTTTGACCAAGCCACGTAACAGAGACAAAGCAAAAGAGGAATTTCTGCAAGTGGCACAGCAGTCACATGCTATGACTAGTAACGAGTTTGACTCTGCCTAGTGCTACCTGGAAATTCTACGAGGCAGTTCTACAGTTTCATAGGATCACTATGGGGGGAACCGACTCGTCAGTAACAGGGTACACAAAAGGAAACTGACAAATTGAACAGGTTGCTAGAACCCAGAGACAGAGCAAACAAATTCAAGAGTTTAACAACAAACTTTCAGAATCTGTTGTTCCCAGGTCCGATCAAGCTGCTTCTGACTCACATGTACCACTGAACAAAACACCACCCAACACCTCACGATCCAATCCTCATTATGATTCAGCACGCTGTTGCAACCACTGTGTCCATTATTTTGTTGAGGGACCTCCTCTTTTGCTCTGAACTTCTACCTTACCATGCATCATGTCCTTCTCCAAGGACAGATCCCTCATGATGACATGTCTACACTAGATGAGACAATGTCTTGCCGTCCTTGCTTCTAAGGACCATTTTGGTTGCATTTCTTCTAAGACAGACTACTTCATTCTTTCAGAAATCCATGGTACACTGAATATTCTTGGCCAACACTATAATCAAAGACACCTATTCTTCCGTCTACCTTACCCACTGTCCAGCTTTCACGGGCATAGGAGGTGACTAAAAACACCATGGCTTGGGTCAGGCACACCCTGGTCTTCCACATGACATCCTTGCTTTTCAACACTTGAAAGAAGTCTTCTGCAGCAGAAATGCCTGATGTGGGGCATCTTTTGGTAAGCTGACCGCTCCTTCCAAGGTTGCTGATTTGCAGATCCAAGTAAAATGAAATCTTTGACAACTTCAATCATGTCTCCACTGATCATGATATTGTTACTGCTCCAGTTGTGAGAATTTTGTTTCTTTAATCTTTATGTTCAGGTGAAACCATAATAAAGCCTTTGATCTTTACAGGTAAGTGTTTCAACTCCTCTTCACTCTCAGGAAGCAAGGTTGTGTCGTTAGAGTATGTCAGGCTGTTAAAAAACTCTTCCTCCAATCCTGCTGCCCTGTTCTTTACATACTCCATTTTCTAAGATTATTTGCTCAGCAGACAGCTTGAATACATCCAATGAAAGGATGTAACACTCACAGACACATTTCCTGCTTCAAACTGCAGACTGAATGCATGGACTAACTGCAGTGTTTCCTTGTACTGTTTGAACACCTGCTCCTTGATCTGTGTACCGGTTCTTCATGATTCCATTTAAGTGTTCTTAGTCACTGGAGCAGAACTGAGGCAATGGAAGTTAAAATTAGTGACACTCAAAGTAAAGCACTTGACACCATTCTGTAAAAAATCCAAAAGAGATTTTAAGAAATCAACATACCCTAAGAATTACTACATTCTTCAAGAGGAATAACCCATGAACAGTTACCAAATTACAAGTAGGGATAACCAAAAATGTAGGGAGAACTGTTGAAGATTTGTTAGCCGCAAACTTCTCTGATATTGTGAAACACAAAAACACATCTGTCTAACAACTCAATGGACCCCACCAAGATCCCAAAAGACACGAAGACCTACTATGGTCAGTCTTGTGAAAACGAAAGACAGAGAGAGCACTTTAAGAGTGGCAACTGAGCAACGACTGGGAGAGTCATGGATCAAGAACAGATCCAGCAGGTTTCTGACTACTCAGCAGAAGCCATGAGGGCGAGCAGGTGACAAGCGACACACGCAGGCGAGGTGACGGACGGCACACATGAAACCTTTCAGGGAAGAGTTGGAACCAAAGCTGTGTCTCAAACATGATGGTGATTTTAGGTCCTTTCCACATTAACAGAAGTTAAAGGAATTTGTGAAAACTAAACTAAGACTGCAAGACACATTAAAAGGAGTTCTATGGAGTCCCAGAGGCAATATAGGCATAAGAAGGGGTGCTCCCTGAGAACTCAACTAAAAGACCCCAATTGATGACCTGGAGGCCTGGGGCATAACCTGGGAGCATGGCCCCCAGACCCGATGCAGCCCCTGATCATAAATCGTTACTGTGGTCAACTCTTCAGGCAACAATGGATTCTACCCGGGGACACAGGTGATCACATATCACGTGCACTTTATAGCTCGACGCATCTATAGGATGTCATCCTGCTGGCCTCTTACTACAGGAAAGTAGAGAGGGTGAAAAGGGGACAGAAGATTGTTAAGAGGATATGACTTGAACAGAACAAAAAGGAGGCATGCGCTGTCACCAGGCAAGGAGAGCAATAGGAGATGCACAGAGGCAGGCATGAGAATTTAAACTGGATCAGACACTTTCACTCAACCACAATTCACATGAAAAACAAAACAGAGTACTTCAACCAGAGATTCAATAATATCAAACAACCACCCATGAATAGAACACAGGACAGAACAACCAGATATCAATCTAGATACAGAAGGAACCAAAATAAGTCAAAGGTAAAACACCGAAAATAGTGAAAGAGACATCGATAGGTAAAAGATCACAACATTAAAACAAAAAAGTGGGACTAAAAGTTGTAGGCACAGATCTTTCACATAGAGAGGAAGTCAAGGCAACATAAACAAGCAAAACTTTGTTTAGACTGAGAAAAACAGGGGTAAATATTAAGGTGACCACAAAAAGAATCATATAAACCTACATATCAATCTACGAAAAGAACATAAAACCAAAGCAAATATCCAATCCACAATAAAAAAAGATGAAAACAAAAACCACCCAGTACAGGAAATGATCAAAACTAAAATGGAATGCATAAACATTGACATCCTAGGCATTAGTGAGCTGAACTGAACCAGTTTGGGCCATTCGGAATCTGACAGCCATATGGCCTACTCTGCTGGGAACAAAAACTTCAAGAGGAATGGTGTTGCATCCATCATCAAAAAGAACATTTCCAGATCTGTCCAGACGTACAGTGCTGTCAGGGATAGGTTAATGCCCACACACCTACAAGGAAGACCCGTTAATATGACTTTTATTCAAATTTCAGCACCAACCACTAAGCCCAAAGAGGAAGTGATACAAAAATTTTACCAGCTTCTGCACTCTGAAATTGATCAACGTGCAATCAGGAAGCATTGATAATTACTGTTGACTGGAACGTCCAAGTTGGAAACAAAGAGGATGAGTAAATGAAAACACAGACCTGGTGACAGAGATAATACTGGAGATGGCATGACAGCATCATGCGAGACTGATGACTTTGTCATTGCAAACACTTTTTTTAATCAACACAAACAGCTACTGTACAAACAGACCTCACCAGATGGAATACACAGGAACCCAATTCACTATGTCTGTGGAAAAAGACAATGGAAAAGCTCCACATCAGCAGTCAGAACGAGACCAGGTGCTGACTATGGCACAGAGCATCACTGGTTCGTATGCAAATTCCAACTGAAACCAAAGAAAATTACAAGTCCACCAGAGGTCATTAAAAAGACAAGAAAGAAAGAAAAGACCAACTAGGTGTCTGAAGAGACTCTAACATGCCCTTAAACCTTGAGCAGCTAAAGTGAAAGGAAGGAACGTGAAGTAAAAGACCTAAACACATGACATCAAAGAACAGTTCGAGAAGACAAAAGTACCATAATGACATGTGCAAAGAGCTGGAAATGGAAAACCAGAAGGCAAGAACACTTTCTGCATTTCTCAAGCTGAAAGAACTGAAGGACTCTACAGGGAAACTATTAAACGAGTCAGGGAGCATGAAAAGATGGAAGGAACACAGAGAGTCATTATATCAGAAAGAACTAGTCGATGTCGAGCCATCTGAAGAGGCAGCACACGATCAGGAACCAATGGGACGGAAGGAAGAAGTCGAAGCTGCACTGAAGGCATGGCAAAAAACAGGGCTCCAGGAACTGATGGAACAGCAACGGAGGTATTTCCACAAACAGATGCAGCGCTAGAAGGGCTCACCTGTCTATGCCAAGAAACTGGGAGGACAGCTATCTGGCCCACTGACTCGAAAAGATCCATATTTAGGCCCACTGCGAAGAAATGAGATCCAACCGACTGTGGAAACTGTATCACATGCAAGTAAAATTTTGCGTAAGATCATTCAAAAGCGACTACAACATTATACTGACAAGCAACTGCCAGACATTCAAGGTGGATTCAGAAGAGGACATGGAACCAGGGATTTCACTGCTGATGTCAGATGGATTCTGGCTGAAAACACAGAAGACCAGACAAAAGTTTGCTTGTGTTTCATTGACTATGCAAAAACATTCGACTGTACGGATCATATTATACCATGTCCAATGTTCCAGAGAACGGGAATTCCAGAATATCTAGTGGTGCTCATAAGGAATCTGTGTATGGATTGCGAGGAAGTTGTGTGAACAGAAGGAGACACTACATGGCTGAAAGTCAGGAGAGCTGTGTGTTAGGCTTGTATCCTTTCATCATATGTTTTTAATCTGTATACTAAGCAAACAATCCAAGAAGCTGGATTCTATGAAGAACGAGGTGTCAGGATTGGAGAACGACTCATTAACAACCTGCATCACACACACAACTTACTTGCTGGAAGAGAAGAAGATTTGAGACACTTTCTGATGGAGATCAAGGACCACACACAGCCAGCAGAATGGACTGCACCTCAACATCAGGAAAACAAAAATCCTCACAAATGGACCAGTAAGGAACACTGTCAAAAATGGAGAAAAGACTGAGGTTGTCAAGGATTTCATTTTACTTGGGTCCACAATTAACACCCATGGAAGCCGCAGTCAAGAAATCAAAAGACACATTGCATTGGGGAAATCTGCTCCAAAGGACGTCTTTGAAGTATTGAAAAGTAAAGATGTCACCTTGTAAACTATGGTGTGCCTAAACTAAGCTGTGGCATCTTCAATTGTATCATCTGTGTGCAAAAGCTAGAAAAGTAAGAAATAACAGAAGAACGAATGCCTGTGAACCATGGAGATGCAGCAGAATTCTGAATCTACCATGGACCGCCAAGGGAACAAACAGATCCGTCCTGGAAGAAGGACAACCAGAGTGCTCCTGGAAAGCAAAGGCAGGGAGACTGTATTTCACATATTACAGACATGCAGTCAGGGGAGATCAGTCGCCACAGAAGGACATCGCGTTTGGTAGAGTGGAGGCTCAGTGAAAAAGAAGATCGTAAACAAATGGACTGACAGAGTGGCTGCAACCACAGCCTTAAACACAAAAACGACTGTGGACATGGTGCAGGCCTGGGCAGCGCTCCTTCTGTTAGCGAATTGGGTCCCCGCCCCGGAGCAGCTGAATAAATGAAACATGCGGCAAGTTAGAAAGAGGAAGAAGGTTTATTAGGAGGTGTGATACCACCCGAGATCGACAGCAACACAGGCTGCTGTCCATGGAGTCCGAAAAGAAAATTTTTACATCACACTGTATATTACCATTGCGGTAACAAAACACTTCATGTTTCTAAGCACACAGTCTACAGATAACCACATATGTCACAAAACAGTCACAGGAAACTCTTATTAGACTACAGGTGTGTCTGTCAGACACCTGGACGCTAATCTGCATCTCTGTAACAGGCAAAGACAACACTGCCACGAAAAGCCTGACGAGTCCACTCCGAGATAAGGAACGAAAAAGAAAGCTGTGGACACACACAATGCCAGGCACCCTTCCCAGCTGCTATTTCCCAGGCTGAGGGCCGTTTCTCAGGAGAGCAAAGAAGAGGACGGGGACCGAGGCCACAGGAGCTGAGAGGGCTGTGCGCCCCTCTGGAAAGAGGCCAGTGCAGAGGTCACAGTAGCTACTGCAGTAAAACACACATTATTTAAAAGGTTATTACGGCATTACTGATACGAAGGTCTCAACTACCCATCTGGAGAAGAAAAAAACGTATTCGGGTTACACTTCCGTTTTTCACGCGATCGCTGTGAGTTGGGACCGACTGGACAGCACCTAGCCATAAGAAGTGTGATCTAGAAACTTTGACTCAAAGTCAGTTAAAAATACAAGACAACAAATAGGGTTCAAAATCAATAAAAGGATTTTCAAATCTGTACCTAAGACTGGGCCAAAGGAAAACCCCGGGTCACACTGTAACCCAAAGAAACAAAAAGAATACTTGAAGGAAATACCGCAAAAATGCAAGAAAGAAGCAGGAGGTTTGACTGAAAACGACGAAACGTCCAGCCCCTCACGACGCGCGGGAGGGCGCCCCGAGACCCAGGACGGCGGGCGCGGGCGACGACCCCCGGGCGGCTCGGGCCGGAGGGAGCAGCGGTCAGCGCGGGCGGCGGGCGGGGCGGCGGAGGGCGGTCGGGCGACGGCGGGGTCTGCGGGCTAGACACGGACGCGGGGCCGGGACGCCCGCAGAACGGGCACCTGGGTCCGAGGGGCCCCCGACCCCGAGCCGGAGGACGGGAGGCCGCAAGGGCCGCGGAGCGCGGGCCGTGGGTTTCTGGCGGAAACCCCACAGACGCTCTGCGGTCATGGCGGCCGCGAGCGAAACGCCCACGCATGCGCAAAAAGGGCTGAACACCAGGCCGCGCAGGAGGATGACGTTGAGGGGGCGGGGCAGGAAGGGGCGGGCCTTAGGTCGGAGCTGTGGTACCCACGTGGGTCACGGGTGGGCGGGGCCGGCGGGATAGGAGCTGACCCCGCCTGAGGGTTTGGGGTCTCTCTTTTGCACGGAACTTGAATCCCTTCCTAGTGAACCACTTCAAAGTGTTTGCGGTCCGGAAGACCAGAGCTGCGTCCCTTAAACTTGAAAACAATTTAACTGGAGGCCGGAGGGGACGGGAAAGCTGGCCATAGGGGACCCAGGTCGAAAACGGACGCAGTTGACACGCCCTGGAGTTGTAACTAATACCACAAAATAATATGTGTATTAATGGTTTAACCAGAAACCACCTTTTCCGTAAATCTTCATCTAAGGTACAAGAAGAGGAGAGCCGTGTAGGTCACTCATGTTGGAAGGGGACACATTTTCCACCTCCCCTGCGGTTTCTGTGACTGTGTACCCTACAGTCAATTCTGACTCCTAACGACCCTACAGGACAGCAAAACCAAAGCCTGACCTGTGGCCTCAAGCCGAGGACACCTCCCAGTGACCGTGTAAGATAGTCACCAACAGGCCCACAGGGTTCCCAAGGAACAGCTGGTGGATTCCAACTGCGGCCTTTTTTGATTAGCAGACAGGCTCTCAACGACTGAGCCTCCAGGACCCCTAAGCCAAGCCAGCCGCTGACATTAAGTCCATTCTGACTCACACGACCCTATAGGTCGGAGTAGGACTGCCCCGTAGAGTTTCCAAGCAGCACCTGCTGGATCGCAGCTACCAAACTTTTGATGAGCCAGCTTGACCACGATGCCACCGTGCTCCATGGCACGGCTATGTAGAGTTTCCTAGGCAGTAACAAGGAAACCCTGGTGGTACCATGGTTAAGAGCTACAGCTGCCCACCCAAATGCTGGCAGTTGAGATCCACGAGGCACTCCTTCGAAATTACGAGGCAGTTCTACCCTATCCTATAGAGCTGGAAAAGACTCAACAACCGCAGGTAAGGTAAGCACAGATGGCTTGTTGAAGACTAAAGTGTACCCAACAGAATCCACAGTATTTTTAACTGTCTCACATGCATGCAAAAGCTGGATAATGAAGGAGAAAGCCGAGACAACTGACATCTTCGAATTAGGAAGCTGGTGACAAGCACTGAATACACCAAGGACTTCCAGAAAAACAAACAGATGCGTTGTGGAAGAAGTGCAACCAGACTGCTGCTTAGACGACAGCCGGTGAGATTTCATCTCATACACATGGACACGTTATCAGGATGGGCCAGTCCCTGGAGGAAGGGAGACCCGTGAAAAGAGGAGGCCCCTCCATGAGACGGCCTGACACAGTGGCTGCCACAACGGGCTCCACTACGGGGACCATGAGCAGCTCCCAGGACTGGGCACCGTTTGGTTCTGTTGAGCACATGGTTACCTTGAGTGAGAAGAGACTCAACAGCGCCTGACAACAACAAACCAATATGATTGTTCAGGAACGCGGGTGGCACTGCACTGCAAACCAGAAAGACAGAGGTTCAGATCTACCAGCTGCTCCTCGGAAACTCCATGGGGCACTTCTTCTCAGTCCCCCTTTGCTGCTATCAGTCAGAATCAAGTGGACAGCTACATGTTTGGCTTTGACATGTGATCATTCTACAGTTACCTACGGGTCCCGTGTCAGCTAAAGCCTATCCTCCCAATCACGGCACAAGTAGTCCATAACCTACAACAGGGTGAGCTTTCAGTGGCAGCATCATAAGCAGGTTCTGACCTCAGTTGAATACACCCTTGTCTTTCAGGTTTCCTTAATATTGCTTTTTATTAGCAGTATCTTTGTAAATCCGATCTTTGTCGTCAGTGTCTGTGTCATAGCAATGACCTGGCTGTGGGACTGTTCTTTGTCAAGGTTAGCTGTGGAACCTGATCTCTGCCCCTGTCGCGGCATACTAAGGTGTTATACTCTAGAATCTACCATTTTCTAGGGATGAC
Organism: Heterohyrax brucei; assembly: GCA_028571685.1. Taxonomy (NCBI): domain Eukaryota; kingdom Metazoa; phylum Chordata; class Mammalia; order Hyracoidea; family Procaviidae; genus Heterohyrax; species Heterohyrax brucei. Next base: position 1,468,115 of record CM053166.1, read on the forward strand.
AAAGGTCATAGTTTACACTATAGAACACACACAGTATTGATACGGTTACCAGGGGAACCTGATCGGCACCTGTCAGCAATTCTGCCTGGCAGTTTGTGCTGAAGATGTGGGTCCTTCCTGGCAGGTGTGATCCACATAGAACCTTTTCTCCTGGTAGTTGTAAGGTGCCTACAGTGGGCAGTCGGAAGCCAAGTTGCTACCTCACCTCACATCTGACATTGCCCTCTGTTTTTATCTATGTGGAGTCTTTTTCCAGTCGTGGAGACTGACCTGTTCTCTCTTTCGAATGTACTTTCCCTAACTTGTCTGTCATTTGCTTCTAAAAAAGATACATCCTGTGCTTTGCGGGAAGGACAATACCAGTTTGCCACCCAAGCGGAAACCTAACTTGCCATTTTGATCTCTTAAACCCGAATCTGGTCACTCGGGGTCTTCTACTAGCTGCAGAACCTCGACATTCTTCACTGTCCTGTAGGACCACAGCGAGTTGAATGAGACCTGAGGCAACAGGTTAGCTTTGGGTTTCACTGTTTTATAGGGTCTCTGGAAACTCTGGTGTTGTAGTGGTTAAGTGTTATGTCTGTTAACCGAAAGCTGCACACTTCAGATCCGGTGCTCCTTGGAAACTCTATGGGGCACTTTTACTCTGTTCTGTAGGGTCGCTATGAGTTGGGATCCACTCGAAGTCACTGCGTTTTGGGGTATAGGGCCTCTATGGTTCACAAGTGACTGTTGGGCACACAATCAGAAATCGCATGTTTGATGGAACACGTCTCAGCTCCCAATACATGTTACCTACACAACTCGCCTCTTCTTGTAGCTTAGACGAAGATTTCCAGAAAAGAGTAACTTCCGGTGAAATAATTAGTACAATTACTGTTTTGTGATATTAGTTACAAGTACAGGACATGACAACTTGTTGAAGTCAGCTAATTGATTAGACCCCAAGTGACCCAATTTGGGTTCCAGAGGTTGAGCTGTTTTCATGGTTAAATCTGATCTCTGCTGCCACATACTACCATACTCCAAGATGGAAGAGTTCCTGGGAATGACAAAGGTCGTGGTTGGCATTATAGGACACACACAGTATTGATAAGGTTACCAAGGGAACCTGACATGCCACCTATCTGCCGTTCTCTCTGGCAGTCTGTCATGTAAATATAAGTTGTTCCTGGCAGATGGCATGAAAATACAACTCCTCCCGGCAGCTGTGAACTGGAGACAGGAGCCTCAAATTCAAACAAACGACAAGTTACTTCCTCTGACTCGTATTGACCCCCTGCTTTTTAAAATAAAAAGCGCCCCCGAAATCTATGCTGGGTCTTTTTCCACTCTCGGAGACTGACCCGTTACCACTTTGGAACGTACGTCCCTTAATATTTTTCTGTCGTTAACTATTAAAAAGGATGCATCGTACTGTGCTTTGGGGGCTGGGGAACCAATTTTGCCATAGGTGGGCCAACTGAACTTGCTGGCTGGATCTCCAGAAGCAGGATGAGGTCACTCGGGATCTAACCAGTTACATGACCTTGACACTATTAAGTGCAGTCTGCGTACAAACTGGTGCACACTGGGTTCCCTCTCCCCCAAAGGACAGGAGGATGTCTTCTTTTTGGTAGCAAATGACCAAAGTTTATTAAAGGAAAGTATGTTCAAAAGACGGAAGGGGTCAGTCTCCATGGGTGGAAACAGACCAAGCATCGATTTTTCAGGATGCCTTTTTATTCGCAAAAATAGGGCAGGGTGTTCTAGATAGTAGAGGGCTGTATTAACCTGGATGTTGATCGGGTTTGACGCCGCCCTGTGCACCTCACAACCGCCAGACGGCGCTGTTGCGCTTGCAGCCCAGCTGCGGGAAAAACTTAATATTTCCATCACCACCGCCAGGGGGCGCTGTTCCCACCTGGGAGAAGAGGCTCCCCGGGACCTTCTCCGCGCTCCCTGTGTTCTGCAGTGCAAGCCACCACCTTGGGGACCCCGGAAAGTGTCAGGTTCTGGAGCGAAATACGCTAGCAGAGGGGGGCGGCGATCAGGTTCCCCGGCTAACCCCGACCCACTCGGTCCCTTGTTGCCGGGTTTCCTTTCCCTGCGGCTTTCAAACCTTGAAATTCTTGGAAGCTTGAGGACGCGAGCCCCGGTCTTCCGGGCTGTAAACACTGGAAACGCTTCAGCAGGACGAGAACCCCGCTCCTCGGAAAGAGAGAAACGGGCGCCCGGGCGGGGCTGCTCCGGCCCGGCTCGCCCCGCCCACTGCGCGCCTCCGCCCGTCGGGGCCACGCCCTCCATGAAGCCCCGCCCCGCGACGTCATCGGCGTGCTCTCAACGGAACAGAAGAAGCAGACACTGAGTGATTTACAGTCAGGGAAGATGTGCATCAGGATTGGATCCTGTCCCGTAGCTTTTCAGTCCGTGCGCCAAGCAAATAATCTGACATGTTGGATTCTGTGAAGAAGAAGGCGGCATCAGGAGTGGAGGATGCCTCATTAGCAGCCTGCGTTACGCAGACAGCACTGCCTTACTGAGTGGAAGAGAAGCAGATCAGAAATGGTGATGAAGACCAAGGACCACAGACTTCAGTATGCATTGCACCTTAACATCAACCAAGAAAAGTCCTCACAGCTGGACCAGTAAGCAACTTCTTCACAAGTGAAGAAAGGATTGTGGTTGTCAAGGATTTCATTTTACTGCGGTCTGTAATCAACACCCGTGGAAGCAACAGTCAAGAAATCAAAAGACAAATCACATTGGGAATACCTGCTCCAATGGATCTCTTTAAAGTATTGACAAAGTAAAAGTATCACCTTGAAGATTAGCCTGTGCAGGAGCCAGACTGTGATATTTTCATTTGCATCATCTGCATGTCAAAGCTGGACAGTGAACAAAGAAGACAGAAGAGCAACTCATGGCTTTGCACCAAGATGCTCCGTGAACGAAGATTCATGCCACACAAGAGCTTTCCTCCAGAGCCAGCAAGGGGGAAACTCTGGACTAAACATCCTGAATTTCGACTTGTAGCTTAGCAGACTAAGAATAAACTTTGATTTGTTAAAACCATCCGCTTGTGGTATCTCAGTTAGAGCAGCACTAGAGGACTCAAAGAATGTCCTTCTCTGGGGACTCATCCTTCCTGACAGCATGTCCAAAGTACGTGAGATGTCTCATCCTCCTTGCTTTCAAGGAGCCTTCTGGCTGCAGTTCTTTCAGGACAGCTTTGTTCATTCTCTTGGCAATGCACGGTATGCTCATTATCCTTAACCAGCACCACGATGTGAAGACATCCGGTCTTCTTCTGTCTTCTCTATGGACTGTGCACCTTCCACGTGCCTAAGAGGTGACTGAGCACTGCACTGCTTGGAGCAGGCGCAGCAAGTCTTCAAGGGAACATTCTGTTAATATGGTATCTTTAAGTCTTCAATGTCTTTTCTTCGTTTTATAGTTTTCTTCATGGATGATATTCATGTCTTTTGTTCTTCATATGATTATGGTTTGGGGTTACTTTCACACCTGAAGATTTTCCTTTTGCCTGCTTTGCTTGTCTTTTAGAAAATCAGGCTTTGACTGTTGCTCTATTAGTATTTATTTCTGCTCGTAAGCTTATCCTCATTTCTTTACTTTGTTTTTCCTCTTCAGCCTCCTCAAGGTAGATGGTTAGTTTATTCACAATTTCTTCTTTTCTAATTTAGACACATTAGGCTATGCAATTTGCGTTTAAATATTGTCCCTGTAGATATTTGTTCCTGCGTCAGCTGCATTGACAAACTTTACTAGGTAATACTTTGGTGCAGCTCAGTTTTATTTTGAAATTTGCCTTCTGTTTTTTTCTTTCACCTGCCTGTGGATAGATTTATATATTAAATTTCTAAGTGCTTGTTTTGAATCTAAACTTTTTTTATTGAATTCTAACGTGTTACTAAATGAATAAACAATTCAACATCCATCTGTGTAAATTAATTTAATTCCTGGTACATAAATTTGAATTATAATCATATCACCTGGCCTTCATTGTACGCATATAGATTTTATTCTATCAGTGACAGCGCTGTCCTTCAGGACAGATCTTGAAATGTGGTTTTCAATGATGAACACATCACCCTCTTCGGATTTTGTTCCTAGAATGGTAGACCGTATGACTGCCTGGTTCAAAATAGGCAGTACTGCTCCATTTCAGCTCACTAGTGCCTAGGATACTGATGTTTATGCATTCCATTTCATTTCTGAGATTTCCAACTTTCCAAGATTGATAATATCTTACATTCCACATTCCAATTATTTTTTTATTTTTATTTAACATAACTGAGTGAAAATGTACATTCACGTATAAATTTACATGCCCACCTATATGCAGCTTCCACTGCTCTCACTGTCCGGTGACTGCACACTATTACTCTCTGCTCCATACGTGTCTCATCCTCCCAACAACCTCCTCTCCGCTCCTCTCCGTCCACTCCCCCTCCTCCAGCCAGAGGTCAGCAAGATCATATCGTGTAGATGCACAGAACCACAAAGTGCTTCCAATATATGGTCACTCTGCATTGCCAAGTCCAATCCATTCCTGTCCAAAGAGTGGACCTTTGTTATAATTTATGGGAAAGTGCAGTATCAGGGCTGGGGGCCATCCTCTCAGAGGAACCCCAAAACCGCTGGACCATCAATTGAGGTCTTTTAGTGGAGATCTCATGATGCACCCCTTTTTATTCTTGTGTTGCCAGTGAGACTCCTCTCTGTGAGCTCCATCGTGGCTACCACGGGTGGTGGTCGGGCACCATCCGGTTCTTCCGGTCCCAAGTCGATGTAGGCACCCACTCTTGTGGGTCTCTCTGTCTTCTCGGTTGTCTTTACCGCATGTCATTTTGGTCCTCTGTGAGCATCCGTTCCTGCTGAGTTGGGACCATTGGCTGTGTCCTCGGATGGCAGCTTGGCAGCTTTTAAGACCCCAGACGCTACTCACCAATGTGGCGTGCAGAGAGCTCTCCTAGAAAAACGCTAGTTGTGCCAATTGGCCTGCAATTCGCCTAAGAGTATGGTCTCCCGCCCCCCGCCCCAGCTACTCTATCCTTGCAGTATTGAGTCAAGATGGAAGGAGTGCTCAAGTTATGCTGAAGTCCACTTAAAGTTATTCTTGTTGCTAATGTGTGCTGTCACCGCTTTCTCCCAACTAGATTTCTAGTAACTATCTGAACTAAACCCTCCCCCCCTCACCTTCCCTCCCTCCCCTCCCTTGCAGCTGTCAAAGAGTCTTTTCTTCTATACACAAGTCTGTTTTTGAGGTCTTATCGTAGAGGTCTCATACAGTATTTGTCCCTTAGTCGCTGACTACGTTCACTCAACATAATGTCTTCCAGTTGAAACCAGGTTAGGAGATGTTTCCTGGAATCATCGTTATTCTTTATCACTGCGTAGTGCTCCATTGAGTATATGTACCACTGTTTACCTATCCATTCTTCTACTGTTGGGCATCTGGGTTGATTCCATCTTTTTGCTATTGTGGACTGTGCTGCAGTAAACATTCTAGTGCATGTGTCCGTTGGTGTGAAAGGCCTTGAATCTGTAGGATATATTCCAAGTATTGGAATTACTGGGTCAAATGGTATATCAATATCCATTTTTTTAAGGAAGTGCCAGATTGCTTTCCAAAGAGGCTGGACCATTTTGCAACCCCACCAACAGTGTAGGAGGGTTCCACTTTCTCCACAGCCTCTCCAGCATTTGTTGTTTTGTGTTTTCTGGATCATGGCCAATCTTGTGGGGGTGAGAGGGTATCTCATTGTTGTCTTGATTTGAATTGCTTTAATAACTAAAGATCGTGAACATGTCCGCATGTGTTCTTTGGCTGCCTGGATCTCCTCTTTAGTGAAGTGTCTGTCCATCTCCTTTGCCCATCGCTTAATTGGATGGTTTATCTTCTTCTTATTGATATTTTGTAGTATCTTATAGATTATGGAGATCAGGCGTCGGTCTGACATAGAGTTGCCAAATATTTTTTCCCACTCTGTGAGTGTTCTTTTAATTCTATTAATAAAGTCTTTGGATGAGCAAAAGTGTTTGATTCTTAATAGTTCCCATTTATCTACTTTCTCTTCTGTTGATTGAGGTTTCTTTGACAGATTTTGGAGTCTGTCTTCATTGTGTATTAAAACTTCCATTGTTGTTCCTACCTTCTCTTGGATGAGCTTTATCGTTTTAGGTTTGATATTTAGGTCTTTTATCCAGTTGGAGTTGGTTTCTGTACAAGGTGTAAGATATGGATCTTGATTCAGTTTATTGCAGATGGATAACCAATTTTGCCAGCACCATTTGTTGAAGAGACTGTTTTTACCCCAGTTTAATGTCTTAGGGCCTTTGTCGAATATCAACTGTTCATAGGCAGATGGTGTCATCTCTGGGGTCTCAATTCTGTTCCATTGATCGATCTGTCTGTTCTTGTACCAGTACCAGGCTGTATTGACCACTGTGGCAGTGTAGTATGTTCTAAGGTCGGGTAATGAGAGGCCTCCCAGTGTGTTCTTCTTCTTTAGTAGTACCTTACTTATCCGGGGCTTCTTCCCTGTCCAAACAAAATTGGTGACTTGTTTCTCCATCTCATTAAAAAATGATGCTGGAACTTGTATTGGGATTGCATTATATAAATAAATTGCTTTGGGTAAAATAGACATTTTCACAATGTTAAGTCTTACTATCCATGAGCAGGGTAGGTTTTTCTATTTATCTAAGTCTCTTTTAGTTTCTTGTAGTAAGGGCTTGTAGTTCTCTTTGTAAAGGTCTGTTGTTTCTCTGGTTAGATTAATTCCTAGGTACTTTATCTTCTTAGGGGCTATCGTAAATGATATTGAATTGATAATTTCCTCCTTAACAGTCTTGTTGTTGGTATAAAGGAATCCTACTGATTTGCTTATGTTTATTTTGTATCCTGAGACTTTGCTGAACTCTTCTATCAGTTTGAGTAGCTTACTTATAGATTCCTTGGGGTTCTCTGCATATACAATCATATCATCTGCGAACAGGGAGATTTTAACTTCCTCTTTGCCCATGCAGATGCCCTTTATTTCTTCACCTTGTCTAATTGCTCTGGCTAGAACTTCCAGCACAATGTTGAATAGGACAGGTGACAGTGGGCATCCTTGTCTAGTTCCTGATCTCAAGGGAAAGTCTTTCAGTCTCTCTCCATTCAGGATGATGTGGGCAACTGGCTTTGTATAAATGGCCCTTATTGTGTTGAGGGATTTGCTGTCTATGCCCATTTTGCTAAGAGTTTTTAGCATAAATGGATGTTGGACTTTATCAAATGCCTTTTCGGCGTCAACGGACAAAATCAGGTGATCCTTGTCTTTTGTGTTATTTATGTGGTTTATCACATTAATTGTTTTCCTGATTTTGAATCAGTGTTGCATCCCTGGTATGACTCCCACTTGGTCATGATGGATTATTTTCTTGATATGTTGTTGTATTCTGTTAGCAAGAATTTTGTTGAAGATTTTTGCATCTAGGTTCATGGGTGATATCTGTCTGTAGTTCTCTGTCTTTGTTGGATCTTTCCCTGGCTTAGGTATCAAGGTTATGCTGGCGTCATAGAATGAGTTTGGGAGTACTCCATCCATTTCTATACTGTGAAATAGTCTCAGTAGTATTGGGGATAACTCTTCTCTAAATGCTTGGTAGAATTCTGCCGTGAAGCCATCTGGGCCCAGACTTTTTTTTTGGTTGGCAGTGTTTTGATGACCTTTTCAATCTCTTCCTTTGTGATGGGTTTATTAAGTTGTTCTGCCTCATGTTGTGATAATTTGGGTAGGTGGTATGAGTCAAGGAGTTGGCCCATTTCCCCTAGGTTTTCAAATTTGTTAGACTACAGTCTAACATTCTGTTACGATATTTTTGATTTCTGTTGCATCTGTGGTGGCAACTCCCCTCTCATTTCTGATTTGGGTTATTTGTTTCCTTTCCTGCTTTTCTTTAGTAAGTTTAGCCAGTGGTTTATCAATTTTGTTGGTCTTTTCAAAAAACCAGCTTTTGGTCTTTTCAATTTTTTCAATTGTTTTTCTATTCTCTAATTCATTTAGCTCTGCTCTAATCTTTATGATCTCCTTTCTTCTGGTGCCCGCGGGGTTCGTCTGTTGTTCTCTTTTTATTCGTTCAAGCTGTAGAGTTAGTTCCTTGACTTGGTTTCTTTCTTCCTCCAGATGTGTGCATTTATGGAGATAAACAGACCTCTGAACACTGCTTTGGCTGTATCCCATAGGTTCTGGTAGGAAGTGTTTTCGTTCTCATTGGAATCCATGAATTTCTTTAATTCATCCTTGATTTCCTCTATAACCCATGATTTTTGAACAAGATGTTGTTCAGTTTCCAAGAGTTCCACTTTCTATCTCTGTTTTTTCTGCTATTGATTTCAACTTTTATGGCTTCATGGTCTGAGAAGATGCTTTGCAGTAATTCAGTGGTATGGATTTTGTTGAGCATTGCATCATGGCCTGTCACATGGTCAATTCTGGAGAATGTTCCATGTGCACTGGAGAAGAATGTATAGTTGTCTGCTGATGGGTGGAAAGTTCTGTATATATCAATGAGGTTTAGTTGATTAATTGTGTCAATGAGGTCTTCTGTATCTTTACTGAGCTTTTATTCTAGATGATCTGTCTAGTAATGAGAGTGGAGTGTTAAAGTCTCCCACTATTATTGTGGAGTCATCTAACTCTCTTTTGAGCGTAGTCAGTGTTTCTTTGACATATTTAGGTGCTCTGGCATTAGGTGCATAAATATTTAATATAGTTAAGTCTTGCTTGTGTACTGAACCTTTCAGCAATAAATAGTGACCATCTTTGTCCACGATGGTGGATTTGACATTAAAATCGATTTTGTCTGAGATTAGAATTGCCACCCCTGCTCTTCTTTGTTCATTGTTAGCTTGATATATATTCTTCCATCCTTTAATTTTCAGTTTGTTCCTGTCTTTAGGTCTCAAGTGAGTTTCTTGTAGACAACATATGGATGGGTCGTGTCTTTTGATCCAAGATGACACTCGGTGTCTCTTTACTGGCACATTCAGTCCATTCACATTCAATGTAATTATTGATAGGTATGTGTTCACTGCTGCCATTGTGATATGTTTATTTTTATGTTGATGTTTTCTCTGTTGTTCTTATTAGTCTGTTCTGGGACACTCTTTTTTGTGAGTTGATTTTTCACCTTTTTCAGAGCTGGTTTTATAGTTGTTGAGACTCGTGTGTCAGATTTCTTGAAATGGTATGATACATCTTTGTTGTACTTTACAGCTGCCCCTATGAACCCCCTTAATAAAGTATTTATAAACCCAATTTTAATTACTATCAGTCTTGTCATCTTCCTCTCCATCTAGAAGGACTATAACAACTGTAGTACATCCCTCTTTTTATTATGATGACACCATAGTTTTCATGATGATCACTGGATTGCTTCTTTCCATATCAAAGCTGTGATTTACTTTGGAGCCTTCCCTAAATGAGTAGAGTATTGAGTAGTATGTCGTTCTAAAATATAAAGTTAGTGGTTTTGTTCTTCTGAGCCAAAGCCAAGAACTTCTTTCAGTATTTCTTGTAGTTTGGGTTTGGTTTTTACAAAGTCTCTGAGTTTCTGTTTATCTGGGAATGTCTTTTTTATGTTAATTTCATTTTTGTATTTGAAAGACAGTTTTGCAGGATATATAATTCTTGGTTGGAAGTTCTTCTCCTTCAAGACTTTGAATGTGTCATGCCACTGTCTCTGTGCCATGCCACTGTCTCTGTGCCAGCATGGTTTCTGCTGAGAAATCTGAAGAGAGCCTACAGGGTTTCCCTCTGAATGTTAGCTTTGCCTTGAGTCTTGCTGCCTTTAAGAGTTGCTGCTTATGTTTCATTTTGTTAAACTTGATTATAATATGTCTTGGAGTCTTTCTTTTGAGATCTATCTTGGGTGGCGTACAATATGCATCTGAGATGTCTATATTCTCTTCCTTCATGATTTCTGGGAAGTTTTCTGTCAGCAGTTCAGCAACAATACTCTCTGTGTTCTCAGATGTCTCACCCTGTTCAGGGACTCCAATTAATCGAAGGTTGTTCCTCTTAATAGAGTCCCACATGCTTCTTAATGTTTCTTCATTTTTCTTCTTTCTTTATTCTGATTTCTGCTCATAGACACTGGCATCAGTAGCTCTGTCTTCCAAGTCAGAAATTCTTTTTTCCATTTGTTCCATTCTGTTTTCTTGGCTTTGCATGGAAGTTTCTATGTGCTTGATTTTCTTCTTGATCTGTTGGATTTCAGAGTACTGGTGTTCCATCAGATGGAACAACTTGCTTAATTTTTCATTTTGTTCTGCTGCATTTTGTATAAGGTCTAGAAGGGCTCTGTATATAATCAATTTGTATTCACTTCCTGATGCTTTCATACAAGTTTCTTCATCTGGAAAACTCCTTGGTTGCTTTGTTTGGGAGCCTTCTGAAGCCATGAGTGATTGCTTGTATGCCACAATTGTCTGTTGCTTTTTGGGTCCCATGTGAGTATATAGAGGCTGGAAGAGGTACTGTGAGGATGGATTGCAAATGTTTCTCTAGGCTGTCTTCAAATGTAAAGCAAAAGGTGCCTGAAAAGTTCACAAGTCAGTTAGGTTTTCAGGTCTAGAGGTCCCTCTTCTCATCTGACAAAGTAAGCGCCACTATATCCAACCCCAGATGATAACACACTAGTTCAGAATACAGCAATGCTACTGCCCTGTTGGCCTCTACTGACAGGGCCTAGCCTTATCCAACATTGCGTCGAGTACTGGTTTTTTGATAGGAAAGTGCTCTCCTGTGGGCAGGCTCTGGCTCCCAAGCTGAGAATTAGGTCCAGCTGCGGCCACTGTATCCAAGATGGCGTCCTCCACACAGGCAGAGGACAGAGGGGCTAAAGGTGCCGAGAGGTAGTGATTCCTCTGCTTCTGCTGCAGGGCCCCCAACGTAGGCAGTACTGTGTAAAATCACTACTTTTCTGCCAGAGAAGCACTGTCCCATTTGCAGGCGCTGTCTCCCAGGCTGAGAACAAGGTCCCGCTAAAATCTCGGTACCAACATGGCGTCCCACATACTGACCACGAAGCTCCGCACAAACCCCGCTGAGGCAGCTACTAAACGAAAGGCTCAAAATGTCTAGATTAACAGAGTCCCGAGCCTGGCTCTCAGAATATGGGAATTTCACCTGCCTATCCCCCCAGCAGCACGTTTGAGTCCAGCCTCCAGGCAAGACCCAGCTCCACCCGCCGGCCGAGACAGAGGAAAAAAATAGTCAAACTGGTGCGTTTACCTTCCGTCCGTGAGAGCCGGGGCTAGACAGGAGCGGGAGTCAGCGAGAGAGAGGAGGTTTTTCACCGAGTGGTATGAAGTCCCAATTAACAGCTCTGTGCCATGTCCTGAGGCTGATTAGGTGATCAGAAGGCTCTGTCTGATTGTCAGTTCAGGTCTTGGTTTCCAGAGGGATATAAGGAGACGTGTGCTTAGTCTGCCATCTTAACTCCGCTCCCTCCTCCACATTCCAATTATTAATGGCTGTTTCTTCTCCTTCTGAGTCGTGCCATATCCGCAAATGAGGGCCCCAACTGCTTTGCTCCATCCATGTCATTAAGGTCGAGTCTACTTGGTAGAGGCAGCTCTTCCCCAGGCATCTTCTGAGTACCTTCCAACCTGGGGGCTCACTTTCTGACACTATCTCTGACAGCATTACTCCGCTTATAGTATGGTTTACACTGGAGAATTCTTTTCAGAAATAGACTGTCTAGTTTTTCTTGTTCAAATTTATACACCAACCACTAAGGCCAAAGATGAAGAAACTGAAGATTTTCACCAGCTTCCCCAGTTCAACACTGGTCACATGGATAAGCAGGATGCACTCATAATTACTGGTGATTGGCATGCAAAAGAGAAAAACAAAGAAGAATGATTGGTAATTGGAAAATACCACCTGGTGACAGACATGATGTGGGAGATTGCATGATAGAAATTTTGCAAGAACAACCTATTTCTTATTGCAAACACCCTTCTTCACCAACTTAAGTGGTGACTAGACACACGGACCTTCCCAGATGGAATACATAAGAATCAAATCAAATACATCTGTGGAAACAGAACAGAAAAGCTTGATGTCAAGAGTCAGGGAAAGAGCAGGGGCTGACTATGACACAGATGATCAGTTGGACCTATGGAAGGTTGAACTGAAATCAAAGAGAAGTAGAAGTCCATGAGGGCCACAGTCCAACCTTCTGTATATCCCACCTGAGTTCAGAGTGTCTCAAGAACAGATTTGATGGACTGAACAGTAACGACTGAAGACCAGATGAAACTGTGGAATGACATCCAAGACATCATCCGTGAAGAAAGCAAGAGGTCATTAAAACAACATGAATGAAAGAAAAGATCAAATTGGATGTCAGAAAAGACTCTGAAGCTTGCTCTTGAATGGTGAGTAGCGAAAGCCAAAGGAAGGAATGGTGAAGTAAAAGAGCTGAAGACTTCAAAGGGTGGCTCAAGAAGACAAAGTATGGTAACAACCTGTGCAAAGAGCTGGAAATAAAAACCAAAAGGAAAGAACACACTCCGTATTTCTGAAGCTGAAAGAACTGAAGGAAAATTTCAAGACTCAAGTTACGATAGTAAAAAATTCTTCTCAGAAAATACCAAATGACTCAGGAAGCATCAAAAGAAGATTTAAGGAATATAGAGTCATTATGCCAGAAAGACGTAGTCGACACTGAACCATCTGAAGAGGTAGCTTCTGATCAGGAACTGATGGTACTGAACGAAGAAGTCAAAGCTGCACTGAAGGCATTGGCCACAGACAATGTTCCAGGAACTGATGGAGTAGCAACAGAGGTGTTTCATCAAACAGATGCAAAACTGGAAGTGGTCACTTGTCTATGCCAAGAAGTGGAAGGCCAGCTACCTGGCCAAACACACTTGAAGTGATTGATATTTCTGTCTATTCCCCAAGAAGGTGACCCAACTGAATGTAGAAATTATTGAATAATACCATTAATATCACTTGCGTATACAATTCTGATTAAAATAATTCAAAAGCAACTGCAATAGTCAATGGACAAGAAACTGCCAGAAATTCAAGCCACATTCCAAAGAGGATGTAGAACTGAGGATGTCACTGCTCATGTCACATGGATCTTGGCTGAAAAGCAGGGAATACCAGAGAGGTTTACCTGTGTTTTGTTGACAATCCAAAGATTTCAGTGTGTAGATCATAACAAATTATGGATAACTTTGTGGATTATGGGAATTCCACCACATGAAACTGTGCTCATGAGGAATCTGTATGGATGAAGAGGCAGTCTTGCAAATAGAATAAGGGGACACTGCGTGGTTTAAGGTCAGGAAAGGTGTGGGGCAGGCTTGTATCCCTTCACCATCCATTTCTGATCTATATGCCTAGCAAATAATCCAAATAGCTGGATGATATGATGAACAAGGCATCAGGAGGAGAGAAAGACTCATTTACAACATGTGTTATGCAGATGAGGCAACCCTGCTTGCTGACACTCAAGAGGATTTGAAACACGGAGGAAGATCAAAGATCACAACCTTCAGTATGGATTGCACGTCAGCATCTAGAAAACAAAAATCTTCACAACTGGGCCACTAAGTGGTATCATGATAAGAAAGGACTGAGGTTGTCAAGGACTTTCATTTACTTGGTCCCACAGTCAACGCCCATGGAAGCAGCAGTCAAGAAAAGGAAAGACACACTGCTCAGGGTAATTCGCAGCAAAAGACCTCTTTAACGTGTTGAAAAGCAGAGATGATAACTTGAAGACTGCAGTGCCCCTGACCCAAGCTATGGTATTGTCAGTTGCATCACATACATGTGAATGCTGAAAAGGAAGACAGAAAGACAACTGATGCCTCTGGGTTGTGGTGCTGGAGAAGAATCCTCAACGTCCCGGGGACTCCCAACAGAACAAACAGACGTGTTCTGGAAGAAGGACAACCAGACTGCTCCTTGGAAGCAGAGAGAGCGAGACTGCGTGCTCCATACTTGTGACATCTCTTCAGGAGGGCTCACACTCTGGAGAAGGACATCAGGCTGGGTAGCGTGCAGGGTCCGTGAAAAAGGAGACCCTCCAGGAGCTGAATGGACACAGTGGCTGCAGGGGTGGGCTCCAGCCCAGCAACAACGGTGAGTTCGGCACAGGCCCGGCCGTGCTGTCCTGCTCGACACAGGGTGGGTGTGAGTCAGGATTGGCTAAAGGCAGCGAAGAAGAAAGCCGCCACTCTTTAAACTGAACTCCAACATTTTATTTTAGCAAAGAACTTGACAAAGTCTGAAGTTCCTTAGAATGCCCAGGGCTGTCCTAAGAAAACACAGACTTTCCAACAGTGTAAGCACATATAAGCCACTTGGAACCAATATATTTTTGGGGTCCAGTATTTTGTTACTTCTAGCTTGTTTCTTCATCACCGAGCCATGTTTGATTAGATGTATCCGCGTATTTAGCACGGTTTTTTTCTTTTGATTTGTTTTGCTTATTCTTTCTTGTAACTTAGACTTCCCTTTAGGATCATTTTCCTTTTTTCTTGTAAAATAGAGTTTAGGGAGAGTTTGCCGGCGTGAAATGGTCTTGCTCTGTCTTGGTGCTATATGATTCCAGGAAGACAGCTGTATCTTCTGAACCCTTGAAATGCACTGTTTTCTGGGTTTCCGGCCCCACAGTGACTCCGAGAGTAGTCACCACGGGCTTCCGGAACATACAGGTCTGAGAAGAACTACAGTCAGAAGGCTCCTCAACAGGATGGAGAGACTTGGTCTCCTGTATGTCAGATGTCACCGGAGGGCAGGTGGAGGACAGTCCCTGGAAAATGTCATGATGGTAGAGGTTCAGCAAAAATCCTGAAGACTGAAGACCCGCAGTGAGATGGGGTGACACAGAAGCCTCCCCACTGGGCTCCAGCATGACAATCACTGTGAGCAGGGCACAGGCCCGGGCACTGTTCCAGTCTGATGCCATGGCATCACAATCTGGAAGAAAGTCAGTGGCCCATGCCAGCAGCAGTGGCTCTGGAGAAGTGCGCAGTCAGCCTTGTCACTGCTTTGTGGTGTGCTCTGTCTGCTTTTAAGCTCACCGCTTTGCTCTGAAGTTTCAAGAAAGTGTGCCTTGGTTTATGTTTTGAATTTCTCCTGTTGGACGTTCACTGTACTTCCTCATCTGTGGAGTTCTCCTGTCAATTTGGGATTTTTCTCATTTGGGTTTGAATGCTCTCTTGGATTTTGGTTCTTGGGGGAATTTATTTTCCTATGAACTCAGCTTTGCATTTCAGAGTATTTGTTATATTCAATAAACGATTTTTTTTGTGGATTTTGTTTTAATGTATACTCGACTTTGCTGATGGAAGGAGCAGTCACCAGTAGCCTTTTAATTACACCACAGGGTGGACGCTTGATTTTTATGTATATGTTGTTGTTGTGAGGTGCCGTCGAGTCTGTTCCAACGTACAGCCACCCTGGGCACAACAGAACGATACAGTGCTCGATACACGGCCCGGTCTTGCGCCATGTGCACAATTGTTTCCATGCTGAAGCCCATCGTTGCGGCCACTGTGTGAGTCCCTCTTGTCGAGGGTCTTCCTCTTTATCACTGAGCCTCCACTCTACCAAGTATCAGGTCCTTCTTCAGGGACTGATCCTGACAATGTGTCCAAAGTCATCTCACCATCTTTCCTTCCATGGAGCACTCTGGTTGTACTTCTTCCAGAACAGATCTGCTTGTTGTTTTGGCGGTCCATGGCATGTTTATTATTCTTCTCCAGCACCACAATTCAACTCTTCTGTCTTCCTTATTCATTGTCCAGCTTTGGCATGTGTATCATGCGAATGAATGCTTGAATGAATGAATGAATACCATGGCTTTGGTCACATTGACCTATGACTTCAAGGGAATGTCTCTTACCACATTTTAAAGAGGTCCTTTGCAGCAGTTTTCCCCAGGGCAGTGCATCTTTTGATTTCTTGACTGCTGCGTCCATGGGCGTTGATTGTGGGGTGTACTCAAATCCTCGACCATCTCCATCCTTCCTCTGTTTCTCAAGATGTTGCTTAGTGGTCCAGTTGTGAGGACTTCTGTTTTCCTCATGCTGAGGTACAGTCCATACTGAAGACTCTGGTCTTTCATCTTCATCTAAGTCCTTCAAGTCCTTTTCAGTATCAGCAAGCAGGCTGCAGCAGGCCTCTGAAATCCCTCCTTCCTGTGTCCTTTCAAACCCTGGCCTGGACACATCTCCTGTCTCCGGACCTGCTGCATTGTCACTCCTGTTGTGTTGCTCAGAACACTGCTGCCTGCGATTCCCTGGACGGGGATCCTCTGGTTCGAGGTGTCTTCTTGCAGGTGTTCCTGGGAAGGGCTGAGAGGGGTGGCTGTGATTCAGGTGGAGGCTGAGGAATTTCTGAATGCAGAAGGCCAGAAGGCAGGAGGGACACGGATGGATCTCCTGCCTTGCTTCTCCTGGAAGAGAACGTTCTCAGTCAGAGTTGAGGAGGCGAGGCTGCCTGGCGCTCTGCGTCATCTCATGGAAAGGCCCCCCTGGGAGCACTCACAGCGTGCTCACCGCACAGCATCTCCACAGCATCCTCCCCAGTCTACTTTTCACCCCGTTTTATTAACTTCCTCTTCCTCAGCCATCTGGGACCTACATCCAGGCCCTTCTCTACATCTCAGTAGACCAGGGCCTTCCAGTAGGAACCGGAGGAAGCCCAACTCCCTTCCCAGCTGAAACTCCTCACAGGCATCTCCTGTGTCCTGTCCCTCCTTGGACACAGAGTGGACAGCTGTTTCTCTCTCCTGAGAGCTGCTGCCCTTGACGGCCTAGGCAGAAACCTCTCTAGTGGCCTTTCCTACACAGGATGGGTCCACTGAGTGAGGAACCCTCAGCCTGGAGGTTCCCACATGGGAAGGCAGTGTGCAGAAGTAGTTAGAGAGCACATGTTCTGAAAGACATGTATGACCAAGGACCACACGGCCTGATTCTCTCTGAGGCAGTGACGGGGGTGTGAGGGACACAGGAGGCACCCAGACCCACTCACCAGAGGACTGTGAGTCCTCCTGCATGGAAAATTTTTTACTTATCTTAAAATTATAAAGTGAAATATGCCTTTATGTCCAGACTTCATTTCATCTTCTCCCAGTTGACATGTCCGAGGAAGCCCTGTTTCAGGACTGCTCACACCCTCTCAGCTCCTGCCTTTGCCCACCGGTCTCTCACGTGGACACTGACATAGCCCCCAAGTGAATCCCCCACCGTGTCTGCATTACATGGACTGACCAAAGCAGCGTATTGCACAGAAGACATGTCACCACCCAGCTGCAAATCCTACTTGCTGTGTGCTGTGACACACACGTGTGCATGCTTACTGTCGGGGATGACACGTGTGCACACTGACTGGGGGAAATGCATACACACTGCAGGGCCACATGCCTGTGCATGCTCACTAGTGTGACACCTGTCCGTACGCATTTTCTGACGTGACACGGGTGTGCAAACACTGGGGTGACATGTGCACATGCACTATCAGTGTGAAACACGTGAGCATGCTGCCTGGTGTGAAACAACCGTGAGCATGTTACCTGGTTGGACACGTGTTCATACACCGTGGGATGGTGCAGGTGTGCCTGCTGCCTGGGGTGACACACCTACAGGCTCCCATGTGCCTTCTCACGGGCAGGACACACATGCGCAGATTCACTGTCTGCTGCGATGGATGGGCACACACACCACTGGGAGTGACATGTGCACATTCATTGGTGTGACATGTGTGAACACACATGATCTCGAGTGGTGTGGGCACAAACATGTGACACGTGTGCACATGAACTGTCTTGTGTAAACACATGCATGATCACTGGCATGACACATCTGTATACTCAATAGGCAGTGTAAAACAAGTGCGCGTTGGCTGGTGAAATGCATGCACACTTTTTGGTGTTAGACACCCCTGCATCCTCCCTGGTGTGACACAACTGTGTGGCATGTTCATATTCTGCTGACACACACATGTGCACACATGCTCTGTGACCATGTGGTGTTTCTGTAGTGTTCCGTGCTCCTGATCAATGTGGGTTTTTCTGTTCCTGGAACCCCGTCTAGCACAGATAGAGCAGGAGGTCACAGGAGAACTCAAACAACGACGGGTAGCACAGTGTCTTCTAGAAATCTGGAAGAGATAACAGAGAAAGATAAGAGGGCCCCAAGCAGCACCGTGGTGGCAGCTGTCTCTGGTGGCAGCTGTCTCGTGCTGAGAACCTGGGTTAGCCTCTAGCTCCATGAGCTGTTGCCAGGAACCAGCCCCGAAAACTTTTTGGGGTCCCGCACGGAGGGACGGAGAGGCGTCGGCGGGAAAAGAATTAAGAGAGACAGAAAAGAGTTTTGGAGAAAACAGTGGCCCGAAAAGGACTGTCTTTCTTTATTTTTATAGTCAGAATGACGTGAGTTTCACCCTGCCCACTAACCACACAATCTATTGACTAATTTGAAACTGAAACCTCGTGATCTTGTTAATTGACAAGGCTTTCTAGATAATGGCCTGAGGCAGGTGTGTTGTGGTGATAATTGACAGTGAAAACAAAGTTATGCCCTGAGCTCAATCAGCCCTACTTACACCTCAAGGTTAAAAGGTACAGGAGGAAGGCTCTAAAGGTTATAATGTCTGTATGTTCCTACCTTGCTCTTTATTTTATCTCCTCCTGCGGGAACAGTAAACACCTACCGTCCCCCACCTTATGCCTTTCTTACTCTGTTCTAAAAAGGATAATTCTTTTCACATGGGTCGGGATGTGCAGTTGGGGGAAGTCAGTGAGGCTGGGCAGGCCTCAGTGCTATCAGGCATGCTGTATTAAAATCCATACCTCTGATCTCTATTCCCTAGAATTTCCTGGTCAGATTTTCCGAATATAATTCCATAAACCAAGGAGGTTGTAAAGCCCCAGGGTCGGCTCTCCACAAGCTGTGCTACACCATGTGTCTGAAGTACTAAAGGATAAGCAAGGACAAACCCTTAAAAACGTACACCAACTGCTGAAGGAAAAGGCAGAGGAAATGACTCCTCCACTGGGGAGCAGCTCATTTGAATGTCACTGTAGACGGAGTCCACTCTACTGATGTGTTGGACCACAAAAATTTACAAAGAGAAGGGTCCTCGGTGCCCACCTGTCTGTGAGGTGAGCTCCGTCGTCCACCTGCTGCCCACCTGCTCGCCGTTCTCAGCCCCGCGCCACACCAGCAGCTCACAGCCCGGCCGGACGGCGCAGCAGGTCCCGTACAAGATCTGCCTGTGGTACTGAAAGGCCACCAGGTTCCTCTTCTCCTCGTCCCAGGTGCGCTGCACATACCCGAGAATGACAAGCCGTGAGACAAGGATTGGCAGAGTGTGCCCATCACAGGCCTGTCCTGCTCCTGCTCTCCTGATGTTCCTGGCCTGACCCTGTCCACTCCCTCACAGAAACCTTCTGTCCACCCTCAGCCTTGGTGGTGCTGTCGTGTGAAGCCCTCTCTCTGGGCCCAGCGCGTGGGGATCAGCCTCCCTGGGCTCATCAACCACGTTCCAGAGTTCACGTCGCTCTCCTGTATGATGAGTGGAGCATCAGACCTCTAAATTAATTTGTGCTTCATGGCACACAACGCCATGGCACACACTCTGTTTCTGAACAATGACATGTCACTCAGCACTCAGCCCAAGCCTATCTTCCCATGAGAGGCCTTTCTCCAATCTCCCCACACTTCACTGAAGTCCTACTGACCTGTCCCCAAATTCCCACAGAAACACGGACGTCTCTCCTCTTAATCCATTCTCACTCTAAACCCCAAAGAATGAGAGCCCTGAAGGACAGGATGGATCATGGGCAGGTGTCCATGAACAGCCCGCGGCTCACTCCGGCTGGCACCTGTAGGGTTTGACCTCCCAGATGAAAGGGCCCTTGTTTCAGGTTCCCGTGGCATGAATTCTCAAAAGCCACAAGACTTATACTGAGATTTTCCCGAAACAAACTGTTTAACATCTGTCTCCAGTGAGTCTGTATTCTCAACGAGGACACACGCTTTGGGGCCTGGCCATGAACAACAGTGTCTCTGCTGGCCTCAGTGAGTGTGTCGTTCATGTCCATCAGATGAATGAAGTGACAGTGAGTGCCTGTGGAACACGACTCCTCTGTGTGTGTCCCTCAGTCTTGGCGAGGACACACGTTAATGCTCAGAGGACGTTTATGTTAGCCCTTTATTTCTCAGTGTCTCAGGACCTGACAGGGCACCGTGTGGAGAATGAAGGTCTGAGTGTACAGCCCACCCAGCGAAGCCTGACGAGAAGGAAGCAGGTCTGTGCTTCTGAGACAGTTGGACTCTGATGCAGACCCCTGTGGCCTCACCTCATCCAGTTGGCCAAGGATTTGTCCTTCCCATCCATATCCTGAGAGCAGCTCCTCCCTTTGGAGACCTTAGTTTCCAAACAGAAGGCACTTTTCGGTAAGTCATGAGAGGCGTTACTTGACTCTCCTCAGTTCTCTGTGATGCCATATGCCTCTGTCACCACCCACAGGTCTACGTGGACTGTCAGAGCACAGGCAGAGGCTTCTCTCTCTCTGTCTCTCCCCTACTCTCTCCCACTGTCCCTCTTCAGTGGGAGCCCCAGGGCGAGACAGAAAACACACAGTCCACAGAATGGCCTGTTTCCACCACGGGCCCCAGCACATCCAACCAGGGCACACACTGAGGAGGGAAGTGAGGACAGGGCAGGGACGGGTGCTTTCCACCAGCCAGGAGTACCCACTGCTGGCTCCCTCCTTGTCTTCTGTCAGCTGGCCCTCACAGGGGCCAAAGTCCAGGCCTGGCAGCAGCTCGGATGCCTTGTTCCACACTCTGAGCCCAGGCTGACGTATGCTGGACAGCCCAATTCTCAGTCCAGGGGGCAGAGTGAGGGCTAAGTGATTGCAGTGCACCCTGTCTACAGGAATGTCCATCATAAACACTGGGGTCCCATTGGCCACACAGGTGTCCATGAAGAACTTCTGACACTTCTCACAGTCTGGAGAAGGGAGGAGCAGGGGTCAGAATGTGGGGTACAACATGGGACATTCAGAGCAGGAGCAGAAAGAGCCCACATCCCAATCCTGGACTCCAAGTCACTAGGGAAGGGAAACTGTTGGGGGACCAGAATCTAAGCCTTCTGCTGGGGACAGGAGGGGTACTTACAAAGGTAGTCATCATTCTGGGGCTCACCGACCTCCTGGTATGGGGAGCCCGTTCCTCCTCGCAGGCTATACCCCTTGTCTTCAGCCTCATGTCTCCTGGGCTCTGAGGTGGCGAAGACAGCTGGGTGAGTACAGGGGACAATGTCAGTCCCTGTTTTGTCAGAAACTGTGAGGTCCCATCCCATCCAGTCATCACTGTCTTTCTACAGACTGTGATTTCCCCATCACTGTTGGTTTAAGGACCAAAACTCCACCAGGACGCCATGACATTCTGCTGGAAGGTGGAGTTATCCAACCTCAGCAGGGGCTAATTCCCACGCTGGGAGGCACTGCCAGTCTGGGGAGTCCTTTTCCAGCAGAAAGGCTGTGTTTAGGACAGTGCGGCCTTACGAGTAGTGTCTGGCAGGCAATGGCAGCAGCACAGTAACTCCTCCATACTGCACAATAACATCTGAGAATGGTGGAAGAGGTGCCCCACTGTCAGCCGAAAGGAGAGCCTTCCCACACCTGGTAGCCTCACTGATTTTGGAAACTCTCAGATAGCTTTTTAAAATAAGACTGCCTTTGGAAATAATCATGATGCAGCCCAACAGCCAAAAGAGCAGAACTGCTGAGTGGAAACTCAGACATCATGAGCTTGAAGATAGAGCTACTGACACCAGCATATATAGGAGAAATCAGAGCACTAATAAACATGTGGGACTCTACAGAGAAGAGTAATCTATGGTTAATTGGAGTTGCTGAACAGAGAGGGATACCTGAAAACACAGTATTGTTGTTGAGTTGCCAACAGAAAACTTCCCTGAACTTATGAAAGAAGAGAACGTAGGTATCCACCATATGTATCAAACAGCACAAAAAGCAGACCCCAAAAGAAAGATACCAAGACATATTATAATCAAACTTAATAAAATGAAACATAAGCGGAAACTCTTAAAAGTCAGTCAGAATCAAAGTAAAGCTAACATTCACAGGGAAGCCCTACAGGATTTGATCAGACTTCTCAGCAGAAGTGATGTTGGCACGGAGGCACTGGGATGACACAATCAAAACTTAAAGAAGAAAAATTTTGAAACAATAACTATATATCCAGCAAAACTGTCTTTGAAATATGAAGATGAAATCCAGGCACTCGCAGAGAAACAGAAGCTCAGAGACATTAGAAAAGCCAAACCAAAACTTTAAGAAATACTGAAAGAAGCTGTTTGCTCATACAAAGAAAACCATGATGTGTATTTTAAGGAGGCAATGCAGGACACAACATCCACAAACCTGCTAAGTTAGGGAAGGCAGAAAACTCAAAGTGATAATATTAAAAGAAGTGAACCAGTGATCCTATCATGAAAACTGGGATAACATCACATTAAAAACAGGGATATACTACAGTAGTTGTACTCCTTTCAGATGGAAGATATACAGAAGTTAAAATTGCATTGAAACAGAGAATATTAACGGAGACCACAGGGATAGCCACAAGGCACAATAACAATGCAGCCTATCAGAACAAGAAATGCAACACAGGAGTCTCAACAGACACAAAACCAACACTGAAGAAGATGAAAAGTCAAGCCATAAAGAAGAATGACCCAGAACAGAATATTAACAGCAACAGAGAAAATACCAACACAGAAATGAATAATGAGAGCACTAAACACCTACCTATAAATAATGACACTGAATATAAACAGACTGAATGGTCCACTAAAGAGACGAGTGACATCTTGGTTCAAAAGACACAATGCATCTACAGGTTGCTTCGAAGAAACACACCTCAGAGTTAAGGATATAAAGAAACCGAAAATTAAAGAATGGAATAATATATACCAAGCTGACAAAACACAAAGAACAGCAGGTGTAACAACGTTAACCTCTTATAAAATAGACTGCAATGTAAAATCTACCGTCATGGACAAGGACGGCCACTATTTATTGCTGAGGCGTTCACTACGTAAGTAAGACGTAACATCATTAAATATTTAGGCACCGGTATCTAAATACATCAAAGCAAACACTGACTACACTAAAAAATGAGAGAAATCATTTCACAATAATAGCTGAAGACTTCGACACCTTATTTTCAACAATAGACAAATCATCTAGAAAAAACATCAGTAAAGAAACAGAAGATCTTATTACAACAATGAAGCAAGTTAGACCTCATGGACTTATACAGAACTATTTATCCATCAACAGAGACACATATCTTCTTCTCCAATCCACATGGAATATTCTCCAGAATAGACCATGTCAGGACATAAGGGAAATCTCAAAAAAATCCAAATCACTGAATTATTGAAAAGCATCTTATCACAGCATAAAGCTAAAAAAGTGAAAGTCAATAGCAGAAAAAAACATAGAGAGAAGCTGAAATGCATGGAAAGTGAACAAAGCCTTGCTCAAAAAGCCATGGGTTATAGAAAAAAATCAAGGATGAAATTTAAAAAAATATATGGATTCAAATAAGAATGAAAATGCATCCTACCAGAACCTATGGGATACAGCCAAAGCAGTGCCCACGGATCAATTTATCTCCATAAATGCACACATGCGGAAGGCAAAAAGGACCCAAAGAATTAACCCTACAGCTTGAAGAAGTAGAAAGAGAGCAAGACAGAAACCACTCAGCCACCAGAAGAGAACAGATCATAAAGTTGAGAGCAGAACTAAACGAGTTAGAGAATAAGAAAACAATTGATAAAATGGTAAAATGAAAAGCTAGTATTCTGAAAACATCAACAAATTTGACGAACAATTGGCTAAGCTTACTATAAGCAGAAGCGGAAACAAATAAACCAAATAAGGAAGGAGATGGAGAGGTGACACCAGATCCAGCAGACATCAGACGTATCATCACAGGACACTGTGAAAGACTGAACTCCAACAGGAGGAAATGGACAAATTCCTATATTCATATCACCTACCAAAATTTTCACACGGTGAAGGAGAATAACTTAACCCATCACAGAGGAAGGGACTGAAAAACTATCAACCAAAGAAAGCCTTGGCCCAGATGCCTTCACGACAGAATTCTACCCAGCTTTCAAAGAAGACTTAACTCCATTACTACTGAGACTATTTCACAGCACTGGAAGGGATGGAATACTCCCAACACATTCTATGAAGCCAACACAGAACCCTGATACCAAAGCCAGGGAAAGATCCCACACTAAAGGAAAATTACAGACCAGTATCAGTCATGAACCTAGATGTAAAACTCTTCAAGAAAATCCTTGCCAACAGAATTGAAAAACGTATCCAAAAAATACTTCATGACGACCAACTTGGATTCAGACCAGGGATGCAAGGCTGGTTCAGTACCAGAAAAACAATTAATGTGATCAACCACATAGAGAACACAAAAGAATCACTTGATTTTGTCAGTTGATGCAGAAACGGCATCTGACAAACTCCAACACCCATTGATGCTAAAAATTCTCAACAAAACAGAAACAGAAGGCAAATTTCTCAATGCAGTAGGGGTATCAATGCAAAGCCAACCACCTACATCATCCTGAATGGAGAGAGACTGAAAGACTTCCCCTTGAGGACAGGAACTAGGCAAGGGTGCCCACTCTCACCACTCTGTTCAACGCTGTACTAAAAGTTCTGGCCAGAGCAGTTACAAAAGACAAGAAATAAAGGGTATCCACACTGGCAAAGAAGTAAAAACCTCCCTAATTGCAGATGACATGATTGCATATGCAGAGAATCCCAAAGAATCTGTAAGTAAACTATTCGAACTAATAGAAGAGTTCCACAAAACATCAGGATCTAAAACAAACACAAGTAAATCAGTAGGATTGCTTTCTACCAACAAAAGGATCATGGAAGAACAAATCACCAAATCAATACCATTTACCATAGCCCCCAAGAAGATAAAATACCTAGGAACAAGTCTAACCAGACAAGTAAGAGAACTATACAAAGAGAACTACAAGATCTTACTGCAACAAAATAAGCGAGACTTGCATAAATGGAGAAACCTACTATGCTCATGAGTAGGAAGACTTTACATGGTGAAAATGTCTACCTTACGCACAGTGATCTACATATACAATGCAACCCCAGTACTAATTCCAGTAACCTTTTTTAATGAGATGGAGAAACAAACCAACTTTGTTTTGAAAGGGAAGAACCCCAGATAAGTAAATGACTATTGAAAAAGAATAGACTGGGAGGGTTCTCCATACTGACTTTAGAATCTGTTTACACTGCCACAGTAGACAAAACAGCCTGCTAGTAGTACGAAGAGAGATACACAGACCAACAAGACAGAGCTGAGATGCCAGAGATGCCACCATCCTCCTATGAACAGTTGATACTCAACAAAGGCCCTGAGATTCTAAACTGGGGTAAAAACAGTCTCTGTTTACAAATGCTGCTGACAAAATGGGATATCCAATGGCAAAAAACTCAAGTAAGATCTGTATCTCACTCCTTACACAAAAACAAACTTAAACTGGATAAAAGACCTAAATATCAAGCCTAAAAGGATAAAGACCATACAGGAAAAAGTAGGGTCAATAGTGAAATTTCTAAAACACAACTTAGACTTGAAAATCTGACAAATAAAGCACAACCATAGAAAATAAAATAGATAAATGGGAACTACTAAGAATCCAACACTTTTGCTCATTCCAAACACTATCAGCAGAATTAAAAAACCACCTGCAGAATGGGAAAAAATATCTAGCAATACTTGTCAGACTGACGTCTGATGTCCATAGTCTACAAGGTACTGCAAAATGTCAACAAGGATAAAAAACCCAAGTAAGCCCTGGGCAAAGGAGATGGACAGACCCTTCTTGAAAGAGGATATCCAGGCAGCCAAAAGACACATGTGGAGATGCTCATGATCATTAGCTGTTACAGAAATCCAAATCAAAAGTACAATGAGATGCCTTCTAGCCCCCACAAGGTTGGCCATGATCCAAAAAAACAGAAAACAACAAAAGTTGGAGAGGCCGTGGAGATACTGGAAGCCTCCTACACTGCTGCCGGGATTGCAAAATCATACAACCTCTTTGAAAGCAATCTAGCACTTCCTTCAAAATCTGGAAATAGATAGACCGTTTGATCCAGTAATCCCAATGCTTGGAATATATCCTACAGAAGGAAGGGCAGTCACAAAACAGACACACACACGAATGTTTATTGCAGCACAGTCCACAGCACAATGATGGCGTCAAATCAGATGCCCAACAACAGATGAATGGATAAATAAGCTATGGTTTAGATACTCAGTGGAACACTATGCAAGGGTAAAGAATAAGGTTGATTTTAGGAAGCATCTCATGAGCAGGTTTCAATTGAAAGACATGTTGACTGAAATCAGTCAGCAGCACAAGGACAAATATTGTACGAGACTCTTACTATATGGATTACAAACAGACTCACATACACAACAAAACTCTTTGATGGCTGCAAGGGAGAGAAGGGAGGGAAGTACAGGGCTGGTTATAGACTAGATAGCTGATGAAAGGTTGGTTCGTTGAAATCAGTGACAGCATACATTAGAAAGAAGATCCACTTAACTGGACTTCAATATGAACTGAGCAGCAAGGGATCTGGGGACCATGCTCTCAGGGGACATCGAAGCAAATTGGTATTCTCACCGACCGCTAAGAGAGTCCTGTCCAGTCCATATTGATGAGTGATGTCAGGGGTCTTAAAAGCTAGCAAGCTGCCAGCTGAAGTAAGTCAAACAGTCTGAACTCAGCTGGAACAGTGATCACCAAGAACAGACACAGGAGGGAAAAACAGCCCAGAAGACAGACGGACCCATGTGAACGGGTGACTGTATCAACATGTGACCAGAAGTACCAGATGGTACGCGGCCACCACCAAAGACATCTGTGGTGGGTCACACAATTGCTGAGTCCCAGTCAACATGATAAGAAGAGGGTCGCACCTCAAGGACTCCACTAAAAGACCGCAAAAGATGGTTTGAAGGCCTGGGAGTTCCCTGGGAGTTCCCCTGGAAGCATGGCCCCTAGACCTGCTGCTGCCCCCAATCATAAATCATTACTGAGGCCAACTCTTCAGACAAGAATGGATTGGACTCGGGGACACAAAGTAACCATATGGTTTGTGTACTTCAGAATTCTATGTATCTATGAGATGCTGTCCTAGTTGCTTCGGGCTGGGAGCTACTGTGTTGTAGCCCCCTTGTCCCTTCCTCCCTCTTCCCATGTTTTGTACTTCTCTGCTTGGGGCCTTGAAACTACTTCCAGAATAATAAGAATCATCTCCTTGAAACTGTTTGTAGGATACTAGCCCAGAGTAAACTATTTGCAAGTTACAACTATTTCCTTGAAACTATTTGCAGTTTCATTGACTCAGGCAAAACTATTTGTAAAATAATAAGTCTCAAACGACAACTATTTCCTTGAAACTGTTTGCAGGATAACAGCTAAGGTTAAAACTATTTGCATGCTCCTGTCCTTCGCTCTGTGACAAAGAGCATGACCATTTTTGCCTATGTACCATCCTGTTGACTTCCTACCTGTTCAGCCTATAAATACAGCTTGTGAAAGTGGACCACTGTCCATCGTTCTCCACCAGAGACCTTGGTCCCACCTGGTCCCAACATTATCTTGCATATGTGATGTGTTTGCTCTCGTGTGAGCAACATGTTTTCATGTGTGAGATTTTCTCATCCTTTCACCTGTCCACATTCGGCCCTTGGACCCTATCCAGCGCTCGCCGCTGAAGGGCCAGACATGGCACCTAGTGGCTTCATAATCAGAAGTTAGAGGAGATGTTAAAGAGGAGGGGAGAGAAGATTGTTAAGAGGGTATGACATGTACGAAAAGGTAAGGAGGAGTGTGCTGTCACTGAGCAAGGAGAGCAGAAGGAGCTACAGATAGGCAGGCATGCAAATTGAACATGGATTGCATACTTTGACTCAATCACAAAAACAAAAGAAGAAAATAACAGAGAATTGTACCGGGAAAGGCTAAAAAGCCATGACCGTGGAGACCTGAACATTCTGCTACAACTGCTTCAGAATTTTTAATTTCTATTTTAAAATTAAACAACTAAAAGTGAAGACTACTGACACCAAAGTCACCTGAGAGCCCTTCTTCCTCCTCTCATCATCCATCTGATATTTCTTATTCACATTCAGATTTCCATTCGTCTACCATCTACTGACATAACTGCAAATAACAGACAATTAAGTTTAGGAACTCATCCTAGAAAAACTGCTACGTACCCCAGTGCTGAATATCACTATGATCGCCTTCTCCTCTGGAGATGCCAGCACCTAGTCCATCCTGCAAGCCAATTTTGGAACTCTCTGGAATGGCCCTCAGAGCTGTCCTCATATCCCCTTTGATGTCCTGAATGTCATCGAAATGGCTTCCTTTCAGTACTCCCTTCTCTTTGGGGAAAGAACAAAGCCATTGAGGACCAGATCAGGTGAGTGTGGGGTGTTCTGATACAGCTATCTGTTTGCTGGATAGGCACCCCGACACTGAACGTGCCTTGTGAGCTGGTGCACTGTTGTCGTGCCAGAGCTGTGACTTGCTGGTGAAAAGTTCAGGTTGTTTTCATCTAACTTTTTTAGACAGCCATTTCAACGCTTCCAAAGAGTCAACTTGGTTAATTCTTTGTCCATTGGGTACAAATTCATAATGAGCAATCCCTCTGATATTAAAAAGGGTTAGTAACATCATTTCGACGCTTGATTTGGACTCACAGAGTTTCTTTGGTAGTGGAGAACCGGCAGACTTCCACTGTGCACTAGGACGCTTTGTTTCAGGTTCATATTGGTATACGAATGTTTCACTACCTGTGATAAGACTGCCCACAACATCATCTCGCCTCCCCAAAATGCCTGGGCAGACTTCAACTCTGCTTTGCATCTATTCACTGATAAGCTCCTTCAGGACCAGTTTTGCACACTTCTTTCTCACGCCAAGATTTTCATTTAAGATTTTCCGAAATATCGATGCTTACATGATCTGCTATCCTTCTCACAGTCAGCAGAGAATTCTGACTCCAAATTCGAGTGAAGTTTTGCAGTGTTTTCATCGGATCTTCATAGCCTTAACTCCAAAACCTTGGACTAATATGTCCCTAATTTCACTTCCATTCTTGTCAAGTTTAACAAGAAGTTTCAAGTTTGTCTGTTGCTAATTCAAGCTCTCACATTCCTGTGATGGCACACAAAAACATACAACAACGAATGCAGTTCAGTAAGACACCACCATATGTCAACACGAACGCAGCTGTGAGACACTGACATTGCAAGGTTAGGAAACCGTACTGAGTTGTTTGCACAGTGCCACCAACGTCAGCACACGGTTGCAAGTTCAGAGACTTCACTGTCAGACCTCGTTCACCTGGTTTCTCAGCTGTGCTGTACTGGTCAGTGTATCAGTCCTAGTAGCTACACCACGACCAGGTGTCTCTGTTTCAAAGGTGTGTCTCTACTAAACAGTATACTATGGATTCCGTTTTTAAATCTATTTTGTCACCCTCGGTCTCTTGTATGCATTCCAGCCATTTACGTTCAGTGTATTTCTCGCTAGATGTGAGTTTATTACTCTCATTTTGTAGTACTTTTTTTTAAGGGGCTATTTTCTTCGTCTCTCCTGTGCTGAATTCTTTTAGCGTGTAAATTTCTTGATCATATCTACTGGTTTTGTAGGTGAATAAACACATTCATAAACATGTTTTCCTTCCTTATTGAGATGAATGGTTTGTTTGTTTTTTTTAACTTTCTTTGTGAAGACCTTAAAATTTATCCTTATTTCTGTAGCTTTGAAGCAGTCTACTATTATGGGTTATTATGCCTTGCCTTCTACTCTCTTCTGTTCTACACCTACAACTTTTACTCTCTTTTATTACTCGACTATTGAGATCATTTACAGATTAACTGCTCTGGTTCCCTGTTCTAAGTCTTTTGGTTTGGATAGTTCTTCAGAGTTTATTTCCTAGGCTGGTATCTGCTGGTACAATCTTGTATCCTACCTTTAGACTGTGGTCTTGTATAGTCTATTCTCAGACCGAAGGACTTCCTCCAAAAACTCTGGTACATTTGTTTTGGTTTTAACATAGTCCCTTCATGTCTCTTTACTTGGAATTCTAATTGATAAACATCTGTCCACATAAAAACCCCAATGAATATCTACAGCAGCTTTATTCACCAATGCCAAAGGCTGGATGCCACCAAGGTGGCCTTTAACAGGTGCCGGGAAAACCAAGTGTGGTGCATCTGCACCACGCACTATCGTTCAACAGATAAACACGAAGTGAGATATGAAGTCACAGAATGACAGCAACGGACCTCAAACGCATACTGCAAAGTGAATGGAGGCAGTCTGGAAAAAGCAACACGAAACAGACAACAAAGAAATCAGATGCAGGGCTAATGACAAGACCTGAAAAAAAAAACAGCTAACAATATATGATATTCTGGGGACCCTAAAGATGAAAGGAAAAGTTGAGGCACTGCACTGAGCAACAGGGACAGGCGAGTAGGTCTAAAACTATCTATGACGGCCCAGGTATGACACAATGGGAATCAGCATCCCACAAAAGGATTAGCATCTTACCCTAGGTACTGCTCCCATAAATGCATACAAAAATGGTTGCAGAGGCTGTGGAAAGACTAGAACTCCTGTACACTGGTAGTGCAAATATAAAGTGTGACAACCTCTTTGGAAATCAATTTAGTATTTTCCTTAAAAAGCTACAAACAGAAATACCAACTGGTTCGTCAATCCCAATGCTTGAAATACATCCGACAGAAGGAAGGGCTGTGACATAAATAGATGCATGCTCACAAGTGTTTACCGAATGATTGTCCACAATAGGAAAAAGATGGACTCAATCTAGATGCCCATCAGCAGGTGCATGGGGAAACAAGCTATGGTGTATTTACCCAGTGGAACACGATGCAATAATACACAACAACGGTGACTGTCTGCAACATCTCATAACCTGGAATCAACTAAAGGACCTTTTGTTGAGCGAAATCAGTCATCTGCCAAAGGACAAATATTGTGTAAGGCCACCACTATAAGAACCTAAGAAAAGGCACATGCACTGAAGAAAATATTCATTGACTGCCACAAGGATTGGAGGTCAGAGAGTTAATCCTAGACTAGCTGGTCAATAACAATTCAGTTAGGATTGACAGCACGCAGTAGAAGGGAAGTCAGCACAACTGAAGTACAACATAACCTAAATGCTTTCTACAACGCAACACTTTAACGGACAAAGTAGCAGGGATGTGGGACTGGGGACCATGGTTTCAGGGGACAGTGAGACTGTTCTGCATCCACGAGTGGTGAGTGCTGCTTGGGGTCTCAAAAGCCAGCAAGCTACCATATAAGGAACATCAACTGGTCCCAACCTACATGGAGAAGGTAAAAAACAGGAAAATCAAAGACAGAAGGAAAACAGGATCCCAGGAGTCAGAAGAATTCATATGATTGGGATACAACACCATCAGCAGACCAGAAAAGCTAGGTGCTGCTACAAAAGGCAGCACTGACAAGGACCACAATGCAGAGTCTCTGATGCTGCACGAGAAAACGGGGTGTGCAGATCTAGAGCTCTATTAAGAACCCAGACTTGATGTTCCAAAATCCTGGAGGGTTCCATGAGAACACGTTCCCTGGACTCGCTGCTAGCCCAGAGCAGAAACCAGTACTGAAGCCAACATGTCAGACAAAGATTGATCTGGACTACGGGACATGGAGTGATGCGGGCAGTGTGTGCATTTTATTTTTAAATATATGCATGAGAGTGTCTGATTTCTGTCTAGAGGGGAGAAAAGACGGTCGAGAGGAAAGGACAGTGTCACTTGAATGGATATGGGAATTACAGAGTGAAAGGAAGACTGTGCCATCAGAGTGAGGAGAGTAGATACAGTTTCACAGAGGCAGGTGCGAGGGCTTTCATATCGCACTTGACTGAGACTGTACAGTGTCACTTAATTGCCGGGAGCCAGCCCCGGCAGGGTTTCAGGACGACAGACGGGTGGGAACGGCGTCAGCGAAGGAGGAAAATGACCAGATACAGACAGGAAACAGTTTTGAAGAAAAAACGGCAGCCCCCGAAGGTCTGTCTTTCTTTATTTTTTATAGTTGAGGTGACGTAATTTTCACCCTGACCCCTGACCACACAGCTATTGGCTAACATAACTTTCACCCTGCTCCCTGGCCACACAGCTATTGGCTACCTTAATTTTCACCCTGCCCCCTGACCACACAGCTATTGGCTAACTCAAAACCTATACCTCGTGGTCTTTTTTTTTTTTCATGTTAATTATTAGGGCCTTCTGGATAATGGCCCAAGACAAGTGGTTTCTTTACGTATTAGCCATAAGGGCCTTCTCGGTAATGGCCCGAGTCAAGTGGTCTCTTTACGTATTAATCATTAGGGCCTTCTAAGTAATGGCCCGACCTCGAGCTCAACCACCTTTGTGCTTCAAGGTCAGGAGGTGCAGGAGGAAGAGGGATATACAGTTAGGGCAAAATATTATCAAGGACAGTATGGCCAAAAATATGTCACGGGTGAAATGCCTCTGCCCCTGTCACATAGACTTGTAACTTTGTTCACAAAGGCCTTTGTGGATGATGGGCGTCAGCATGTTCCCTTTTTTATTTTTTAGGTTCAGCGTTTGTAATTCCACTTGTATGGTCCTTATGGTCTGTCTAAGTTGTCAGAGGATGACTGGAAGGCAAAAATACAGTATTAAGATTATCCCAGCACAGATGCCTAGATTTACCAAAATAGAGCTCCAAGATTCTGTTTATAAGGCCTTCGTAAACATGTTTATGAAATTAGATGCAACGTCCTCAGCTGATGTTATTTCTAAAGTAGAATGACTGTTGGCTTGTATTTGGGCATGTAAGTGTGTTATGTTAAATGCAACAGGTGAGTCATTCCAGACTCCTTGTAGGTGAGCCTGTACCTGTGGCCATGTAAGATCTGTTTTGTTGTAAGGTAATGGGGTCACAGAGACTCATCTGTATTTGGTATGACAGGAAACACACTGGGGTACCTTCAGATTGTGCAGTTGGTTCAATATACCTAACAGTTTCCTCTAGTGCATTAACCTTATTTTCTAATTTTCTGTCTATAATTTCTTTTGTGGCCAATGTTAGTGAGACATTTTTAGCCAGATTATTAATGTAAGGTCCTGAGTGCAAACGCCACCCCAAATCACTCACAAGAGACGGTTCTTGATGCAAACAGCAAGAGGTTTTATTCCAGCGCGCTGGGGCTTAATCCATACTCTTGTCAGAGTAGAGGGAACGAGCCCCGAACAAGAGAATTACAGAGTATATAAAGGCGGGGTCTTACATTCCTAGCGGAGGTGGGGTTGGGGAAAGATTCCGCGTGGGGCAATTTTATGGTTTGTATTAGCTCAGGGCTCGGGGCTAGGGCGGATATTTCGGGTGCATTTTCTTCCTGGTATTTCTGAAACTAGCCTTTTTTGGGTAAGTTCCTTCTTGTTATTCCCGAAACCAGCCTTTTTGGGTAAGTTCCTGGAACTTCTTGTTATTCCCGAAACCAGCCTTTTGGGTAAGTTCCTGGAACTCTGAGGGGGTTGGTCCTATATTGTCCTGCTCTTTGGTATGGAGGATCTCACATTCCCCACTTTTCCTATTTGTAAATGTTTTCTAATGATAGAAAACTCAGATATCCGTATCTCTATAATCAGGATGTTGTTGTAGGGCCTGATATTGTTGTTTGAGTAATAAAATCTGTACTACGCTGACTCTTTCTCTAATGAATGTTACTAGTCTGTTGAGAATGCAGGGTCCCAGCGCCAGAAGTAATAGCAGTATTAGTAGGGGGCATATAAGGGAGGACATTAGGGTGGTCAGCCAGGGGAACCAGGAGAACAGAGACTCAACTGATCCTAATGAGGTCCCCTATTTTCCCTGATCCAGGGTGCATTGGTTTCACAACCCCATGTATAACAGAAATAATCATTTGTTCCTCCACATGATCCATAGACATTAGCCCCGGGACAGATGTAAAATTGTTTCTTAGCCAGTTGTTGCATGAGGCAGTTAGTAGCCCACCCCCACCCATCAGCATGCATACATCCCCCAGTATTTGAGTGTTCGTGTGCACGAACCGGGTATGGGTCTTTCTTAAGCTGTGAGCCTATAGAACCCCCCACAAGGTCACATGAATCAAGGTGAAAAACTGGTGAAGTCACCTCGGGAGGGCCGAGGTTTCTTGGAGTCGCCTCAGGGCCACTATGTTGTCACACCCTCCATTGAAGGTAGATGGGAGTGATAGACTCAGGGCGGGATCCTGTCAACCTCTACGGCAGTGGGGGTTGCCAGGATTACTGTGTGGGGTCCTTTCCAATGGTGCTCCAAAGTCTCCTTTTGGTGTCTCAGGACCCAGACTAGACCCCCGGCTGAAACTGATGTGGCTTTACAGGAGAGAGATCGTGGAGGCGTCTCGACAAGGGGAAAAGCAGATCTTGAGTTTTCTGCAGGGCCTGGAGGGACTTAAGCAGGTCATGATTAGAAATTTCAGCAAGTATGTCATCCCTTGGTTTAGGGCAGAGGGTTGTGGCCTCCCGAAAACAATTTCATAGGGCGTAAGGCCTTGGGGGTAGGGAGAATTACACACACACATTAAGGCAAAGGGAAGCAGGGCCGTCTAGTCACTGCCAGTTTCTAGGGTCAATTTGGTTAAGGTCTCTCAAGGGTCCGGTTCATCCTCTCTACCTGTCCTGAACTCTGGGGGTGATAGGCACAATGTAGTTTCCAGTTAATCCCCAGAACAGATGTTACTCCCTGAGAGACTATGGCCACAAAGGCAGGGCCACTGTCTGATCCTAGCATCAGCAGAACCCCAAACCTAGGTATGAGTTCTTCCAGGAGTTTTTGTTTTTTTTCAAACTACTTGTGCTGTCTCTCTCTTAGTGGGAAATGCCTCAGTCCAACCAGAGAATGTGTCTACGAAAACTAAAAGGTACTTATATCCATATCTGCCGTGCTTAATTTCAGTGAAGTCCAGTTCTCAATGTACTGCAGGCATAGTACGTCTTTCTCTCTTACCTTGGTGGGCCTTACCAGAGCTGCCTGCATTAGTGGCTTGGCAGGCTTGGCAGGTATGTGTTATTCGTTCATCAAGCCGGGATAGTTGGGGTATATAGTACCTTGGAGACAGAAGTTCCTGGATTTTTGTTGCTCCCAGATGGGTGGTCTGGTGGATCTGGCGGACGAGCTTCTCTCCCAATTTTTGAGGGAGAATGGGGAGCCCTCCCGAAGTATAGTGTCATCCTTTCTTCTCTTCTAGGTGGGCTCTTCGGGAAGGGTCGGCTCGGGGAACTGGATAGAACTGATCTCCAGGAGGCTGAGGGCAACTTCCTTAGCTGCTCGGTCGGCTAGGTTATTGCCTCGGGCTTCCATTGTTTCAGCCCGATGATGTGGAAGGCATCTCGTAGCCACTGGTCACGGGCATTGTGTGTCTGGGGCACGGTGAGGGCTGGCGAGTCAGGGGACAGGCTGGCGTCAGGAGGCTCCTCGTCATCTGAGAAGCCGGATCTGGTGGGTAGGAGCTGTCAGAATGCAGGGACAAGGACAGATCCTGGCACAGGCTCAGGTCTTGGCACAGGTGCTTGTAGTCCTGGATTGACTCATACAGACCTCACAGCTGGCACAGCAGCGACATGTCCAGTTGTCGCAGTCCCAGCTGTAGGCAACATCTCCTTGTACAGCACCACTAATGTAGTGTCAAGGTTGACTGGGCAGCGTGGAGCGGCGAGGCCGGCGATGCGGCCCGCGTTGGCAGTGCCAGCGCTGTGGCGGGGTCTGTCCGGAGCACGGGCTGTGTGGCTCAGCCCGTCACGGATGCAGCTGTGCTGGCTGTAGACGTGCTCCAGCTCCTGCCACGAGCCCCCGCTGGCGTTGAGAAGGCTGCTGAGGCTGCACAGCAGCCCGGCCAGGGAGCAGCCCACACCGCCTGGCACCTTGGCTGAGGGCAGCCTGTTGCTTTGATGTTCCAGATGGTAGGGCTCGTGACCAGAGGGCCCGATCTCCGGCTACCACCGCTGCCCCTGTGTATCTGGGGTCGTCCCTGATAAAACTGCTCCTGTCAGTGCACAGAGTGAGATCAGGGTCGTAAGTCCCGATGAAGGACCTCATCAAAGATGGTGGGAGAGTTCTTGAACCCTTGTGGCAGGCAGTCCAGGTCAGCTTCCCGCTGAAGCCATCTTCTGGGTCCTGCCATTCGAAGGTGAAGAGTGGCTGACCCTGCGGGCTCAGGGGTATACTGAAGAATGCATCCTTTAAATCCAGCACTGAATACACCCGGTGTCCTGGTGACAGAGAGCTCAGGAGAGTGTACGGGTTAGGACTGGTCTGGAGTCCAGCCCTCCTGCCTTCCTCACCGGCAGGAGGGGAGTATTCCAGGGTGACTGGAAGGGCACCAGTATTCCATGTTTTCTGAGTCTTTGAATGTGGGCCCTGATCCCTCTCTTTGCTTCTGGCACAATGGAGTACTGTTGCACCTGAATCGGGCTGGCAGATGGTTTTAAAGTCACTATAACCAGTGGTTGGTGTTTGGCCAGTCCTGGGGAGTTGTTTTCAGCCCAAACCTGGGGAATCTCTTTCATCAATTGATCCACTGATATCACAAGGATAGAGCAGGGGCCCCTGTCAGAACCATCATAAAATCTGTATTCTTCCTCTAAAGGGGCTATCACATTGACTTGGGGTGTCAGGTAAGCATGATCCCCAGCAAAGTGGGTAGTCGCCTGCATTTTTGATAACAAGTCTCTTCCAAGTAAAGAGCACGGGCATTCAGACATTACTATAAACGAGAGGGAGACAGTCTTAACTCCCAGATCTACCTTTCGTTCATCAGTCCATGAGTAGGCATTAATCCCAGTAGCTCCTCATGCTAGGGTTCTGGTTTCAGTTATGGGTCCTAGGGGTTCAATTAGAACTGAGTTGCTAGCCCCGGTGTCGACCATGAATTCTACTGGCTGTTCCCCTATTTTTAAGGTTACCCTGGGCTCGGGGGCGGGGCCGGTGAGCCCTGACGCCCTCAGGCCTCTAGGTTAAGAACCTTTGGAGGGGGCTTTCTTTTGGGGCACTCACCCTTCCAATGTCCAATTTCCTTGTAGTAGGCACACTGGTTTCTCTGCAGGGGAGGCTTTCCTGGCTTCCTTGTCTGACCGGTTTCTTCTCCCAAGGGTGCAGCGGCGCATGGCCCCGGGCTTCTGCCAGGAGGATTCTGCTTACCTTTTTGGCTTGTTTGTCTTCTGGTAGTTCGCGGTTATTGAAGGTTTTCATAGCAATTACCATCAGCTCAGATAGATTCTTTCCCTCGAATCCTTCTATTTTTTGTATTTTTCTTTTGATGTCAGGGGCTGACTGTCCCACGAAGGCTATGTTAATGGCCCGTTGATTTGGGGGAGACTCAGGGTCAATGGGAGTATACGTGCGGTATGTCTCCATCCGTCGTTCCAGAAAGGCTGCTGGGGATTCTGAGGGTTTCTGAATTACCTGTGTTACTTTAGACAAATTTGTGGGGCGCCCAGCGGTGGCCCGGAGACCCCCCGTAAGAATCTGGCAGTAAACAGTTAGGCGCTGCTTACCTGCAGTGGTGTTTGGGTCCCAATTTGGGCGGGTCAGGGGAAAAGCGTGGTTAATCTCATCTAAATCACTCGTAAAGTTTCCATCATCTCCCGGCACCTGTTTTCTGGCTAGGGAAACAATCTTAGCCCTCTCCTCAGTGGTAAAGAGGGCTTGGAGAAGTTGCTGTATGTGGTTTCTAAGAGGGATATCAAGGTAAAAGGAGTATAGACCAAGAAGGGGGTCCCAGCCTCAGTCATGTGCCCTATAGCTCGCAAGGGGAAAATATGAGGGAGGGTTTTATAAGTCGTTGGAAAGATCGGCCTGAGCGGGTATGGGCTGGGCTCTAGAGGTCAGAGGAAGGTGGTGCTGCACAAGTGGCGGGGGTCGGGGGAGCAGTCGGGACTGGAGGGTCTGCGGGGACCCTATACAGTCCACGGAGACTGGCTTTGGCTCCCTCAGCCCTGGTGGCGGCAGGAGGAGAAACAGGAACTGGGGGTAGGGAAGTGGGAGACTCAATCAGAGGAATCAGATGGAGGAAGGGAAGCCGGCGGGGGTTTTCAGGAGCCCTGAGCCGCCAGGGTTGTAGGAGGTTGTTTAGGGGGAACATAGGGTTGCAGCCACGCAGGTGGCCTCCTGAGGAGGTCTTGCCAAGCAACAAGGTATGGCATTTGGTCGGGGTGACCCAGATCGCCAGAGATGACCTGAAAAACAGAATGGGTTTGGTTAATGTCTAGGGATCCCGTGGGTGGCCATCCAGTACCAAAGGCCGGCCATTCCAGATTACAAAGTGTGTGGAGTTTTCTGACCACACCTTGCCAAAGTCTCGGGCTCGTTTCTGGAAATCTGAAAGTGGCTAAGGAATAGGTCTAGGGGTGTTACAGAGTGAGAAGAAGATTGCCCCATGGTGGCAAAAGTAACAATCAGGACAAACAACACAATCAAACAGACACAGACCGGTCACAGAAGAAACAAAACAAAAACCAGATGTGGGATTTACAGGCCGCAGAACCCAGAAAGGAACCAGCGGTGCCCACCCAGATGGAGAGCTGAGGCGTCCCCCAGCCTCCGACTCAGAGAGTAATTCTGCATCCAGATTCTCTCTTAGTGAGTCCCAGAACCAGAGCTCGAGCACAGACAGACAATATCCAGACTCACCGGTAAGGTCAAACCAGATCGGCTGGCCGCA
This sequence comes from Heterohyrax brucei, assembly GCA_028571685.1. Classification (NCBI taxonomy): domain Eukaryota; kingdom Metazoa; phylum Chordata; class Mammalia; order Hyracoidea; family Procaviidae; genus Heterohyrax; species Heterohyrax brucei. The sequence continues at coordinate 1,507,085 of CM053166.1, forward strand.
GAAGTCGCTCTTGAAATCCCGGGAGAGCCCCAAAATGTTAGGTGGAAATACGGGGGGATAGGGTGGGGGGTCATCAAGAAGTAAGAGGTCCTGGGTTTCAGGGAAAACTGAAGGTTTGGGTTTTTGGTCAGTTGTCTCTCCTTTTGGGGGTGGGCGGGCCACCATGACATGCATCTGCTCTGGCATCCAGGGTTTTACCCAAGAGGGGGGGTTCTGAACCAGATCTTGCCATATGGTGATGTATGATTGCTGGTCTAGATGTCCTCTGGGTCTCTCCTGAAAATAACTGATTTAACTTTTAGAATCAAAGAAAGATTGAAAGATCCTTCGGGGGGCCATCCTACACTGAAGGTGGGCCACTCTGAGGTGCAAAAAATTCTCCAGGGCTTCCTCCTAATCTTAACAGACAGATTATGAGCTCTCTCCTGTACATCAGTCCAATGGTCAAGTGTCAAAGTAAGGGGGGTAGTCACCGTCCGATCCATCGTAAGTCACACACTCAAAACAAAGACAAAACAAGACAAAGACAGAACAAGACTACGGCCGCATTGAGTTTCTGCCACGGACGTTTCTTTACCTGTGAGCTAGAGTCAGCAGCCAGGCTTAGTTTTTCACAAAAGGAAGAGGGAGTCAGACGGGCGGTAATCAGGAATTTCCATATCCAAAAACCGAACCGTATCCTCGTCCTTCCCATAGGAGGCAACCAAGCGTCCCTGGACCCTCTCTTCCCCTGGGGCGTACCCCAGGGTGCAGTTTGAGACCCTTCAGGCATGTCTACCGGCCTCCATTTGTTCACCCTCACGGTGAATTCAAACACTCTAAACTGGAAACAGAAAGGAAATCACACAGAGACAAAACACCGGTTAGGCCTTTTGTTCTTACCTCCAAGTTAGTCTTTGAGAGTGAGGGGTGGTCGTCTCTTCCCGGCCAACGCACCAAATGTAAGGTCCTGAGTGCGAACGCCACCCCAAGTCACTCACAAGAGACGGTTCTTGATGCAAACAGCAAGAGGTTTTATTCAAGCGCGCTGGGGCTCAATCCATACTCTTGTCAGAGTAGAGGGAATGAGCCCCGAACAAGAGAATTACAGAGTATATAAAGGCGGGGTCTTACATTCCTAGGGGAGGTGGGGTTGGGGAAAGGTTCCGCGTGGGGCAATTTTGTGGTTTGTATTAGCTCAGGGCTCGGGGCTAGGGCGGATATTTCGGGTGCATTTACTTCCTGGTATTTCTGAAACTAGCCTTTTTTGGGTAAATTCCTTCTTGTTATTCCCGAAACCAGCCTTTTTGGGTAAGTTCCTGGAACTCTGAGGGGGTTGGTCCTATATTGTCCTGCTCTTTGGTATGGAGGATCTCACATTAACATAGTGAGCTGAATGGACCTCCTTTGTAAGGGCTATAGAGGAGGCAGTCACTGAGGCTATAGCTCCAATCAAAGCAGTTATCCTTAATATCAAAGCTATAATAAATCGTCGAGGACAGCTAAGATAATCAGTTACTATCTTCAAAGCATGTAAACCTAAATCTTCATACCATTCTCCCGTGAGATTCACAGGCAGCAGAGCATAAGGGGGTTATCTCACTATAATAAAGGTAGAGGGTGACACAGAAGAATTTCAGCAATTACTCAGCATGCAGTTTTTGCAAGTTACCAATACAGTGCCTTTTTCAGGCATAATGGAGAGAAAAAGATTGGGGCCTGTGGATATTATAGCATAAGGAGAGGGAACACAGGCACGGACGCTGAACATCTCAGAAGTCGTCTTGTCAGGGCGTAGGAAGACAATGGGACCAGTAGCTGCAAACAACCTATACAGGCCCGTCTGGAGAATATTGGTATTTTCTGGTTTATATATAGGGGCCACCTGCCGGGAGCCGGTCCCAACACTTTGTAGGGTCCCGCACGGAGGGAGGGAAGACACGGCGGGAAATGAACAAAGGAGACAGGAAAGAATTTTCTGGTTTAAGGCAGCCCGACCCAGAGAGCATCTGCTGGTGGTGGTGGTGGTGCTGATGCTGATGCTGGTCGAGAGCTGTCGTCTTTATTTTTTATAGGTGAGGTGACGTAGTTGGTCACCCTATTTTCTTTATTATACAAACTATTGGTTAACAAGAAACTGACCCATCATTATTGGCTAACAAGAAAGTGACCCCTCGTGGTCTTCTACTTCTAATTAATTGTCAAGGCCTTTTTGAATAACTGTCCAAGCCAGGTGTTCAGTGGTGATAAAATGTCAGGAACACAATTAATGGTTTTATTTGTACCTCAAAGTGGAAGGCACAGAGGAGTAAACTTCTCAAGGCCTAACCATTTGGCTGTCTCAGTTTGTTTCTCTAAGTTCTTATTTATGTGCAGATAGTAAGCGCCTGCCATTCTCTAATTAAGCCAGCTGCACTAAAAAAGATGTTTCTTTAGTGTTATCAGTTTTCTATACTAGCTATAATGAACCTAAAAGTTTATTTATTCTTCCAGCTGCAAGGAGAATGGATGCTTTGTAGTTTTGATGGCTATGTGGAGAATTGTCCTTGAGAGCTTCCTAAGGGTTAGCTTGCAAACCTGTGTATGTGAAGAGAAGGGAGGGGGGAATGCAATTAGGGGGAAGCCAGTGAAGCTGGGCAGGCCTCAGTGCTGTCAGGCATGCTGCGTTGAAATCCATTTCTCTGATCTCTATTTCTCAGAAGTTCTTGGTCAGATTGTCCCAATATAGTCCCATAAACCAAGGGGTAGAAGCCCCTCTTAGGAGGCACCTCCTTGGTCCTCATGTCGGGAGAGGATATCTTTTTAGGAGAATTTAATTAAGAAGCAAAATATTATCAGGGTTAATAGGCCAAAAAACATATTACAGGTGAGATGTCTCGGCCTGTCACCTACAGAAGCCTGTGACTTTGTCTACAATGAGCTATGCAGAATGGCGGGCCTCCGCAGCCACCCGTCCAAGCGAATACCAGTGGTGTATAGGCCCTGTGTTTGAGAGGGCGGAGGCAGTCCAATTAAATAGTTTAGGGCCGTTAGCTTTTAGATAAGTTCAGTAATCATATGAGGGGTTGGAGACAGACCAGTCAAGAATATTTGTGGAACTATTGGCCTGTTTGGATTTAACTCCAAATTCAGGAAAGGTACAAGAAAACCAGGTGGGAAATCCACCTGTATTTTCCACTGGTTCCCAATGGTATTCTTGTCCCAGGGCATTCTTGCAAGGCTTAAGATGACTTCGAGGGAGGGATTGTGAGGAAACACTTTACTTAGAAAGGTCTCCTAGTATTCTTAAATATATGGACCATAGGAGATGAGGGGCAGTTTTTTTTGTAGGTTCATGATTAGAGAAATCAGCTAGTAATTCATCATAGTACAGGGAGATACACCCCGTTATGGTATGTTGGGGTGAGTACTAGCACAAATAGGGGGAGCACGGCTACGTCCTCAATAGTTAAGAGAGGGGGCTTATCTGGCCATTATATAGCTGTCCTCTTCTCCCCCCAGAAGGGCTGTATGATTAGTAAAGACCAGAACGTCAGCGAAGTCCCACGGAACCGGGTGTAGTAAGGGAGGGTCAGGAATGAAAGTCCAATAAGGGATCGCAGCTACAGGGACAAGAAATACCTCCACTGTGAGAACAGCGGCCATTGCAATAAAAAGGTGTTCCGGTGATGGAGGAGCACCCTGCGACTGCAACAGCTATTTTGCCTTGTCAGCAAGCCGTTTGATTTGTCCCCATGTGGGCGGACGTGCTTCTCAAGTACAGCGAGCTTGTCGGTGATTGTACTGTGATGAGATGGCTAGACGACAGAAATCTCAGGACAGGAGTTATAGTATCTGAAGAGGGTTGATAAGGGGGGAAAAAGGATGAAGGAGCTGGTGGGCACCAATCACACGGAGTTTCGGCGGTGGCTTCCTCTTTGCTAGGGGGATTTCCCAGGGGGAGTGATGTCGGGCTGTGTCTGCGGTATGACAGCGGGTTGGCCATGTGGTCGAACTAACCTATCAGGAATCCAGATAGGGGAATCAGCGTCCTGTGGAAAGACACAAGCGTAACCTCTGCCACGGGTTAGTAATAGATGTGGGCCTTTCCACTGTCCTGTTAAAAGGTCTTTCCATTTTACCCAAATGCATGGGGTTTTATTGGGGCTCTCCCAGTGTCTCTGCATGGCTGACAGTCCGTTAGAGTCTAGATTCAAGTGATTGATAACAAAAGGCGCATGGTTTAATAGATGATGTGGTGAACTGTGTTTGTACTCTCCTTCCTGTAATGGGGTAATTCGAATCTTTGAGATTTGGTGTGCTCTTTCAACTATGGCTTGTCCTTAGGGGTTATATGGGATGCCAGTAGTGTGTTTGATTCTAAAGGTGTTGCAAAATGCCTGAAAGCCTTTAGAGGTATAAGCCGGGGCATTATCTGTTTTAAGATGGGAGGGAATCTAGCAATATGTAAAACAGTAAAAGAGGTGTCAAATTACATCCTTACAAGCTTCTCCCACGTGGGATAATTAAGTGAGAATAAATGTCAACGCATACATGGACGTAACAGAGTTTTCCAAAAGAGGGTACATGAGTAACGTCCATTTGCCATAGTTCTCCAGCCTTCAAACCCCGTGGGTTAATTCCCATCGGTAAGGAGGACTGTTGAGTGGGGCAAATATTACAACTTCTTAACAATAGAACGAGCCTGTTCCCTAGTCAACTGAAACTGGAGGCGGAGGGCTGTGGCGTTCTGACGGTGTAAGGCATGGCTCTGAGACACTCTTGTGAAGGCTGGGAGGACCTGAATTCAGGCATGAACGTCAGCCAAACGGTTTCCCTCTGTAAGAGGTCCGGGAAAAGGTGTGTGTGGTCAGATGTGTCCTACAAAGAATGGGAGAGTTCTCTTATGAATTAAATCCTGCAAAGACTGTAAGAGAACTATGACAGTACCCTTTGTGGGATATAATGTAGCAGTTTCAATGTGAGCAAATAGACTAACGATGTATTGGGAGTCAGTATACAGGTGAATTTTTTGTCATGCAGCTGTAAGAAAACCGCACACACTGCAAGGAGCTCAGTCCTTTGTGCAGATGTTTCTGAAGTTAGAATTCTGTTGACAGTGTGATTAATAATAGTAACAGCAGTTCCGTTAGAGAAACCATCAGTAAAAGCCAATTCTGCGTTATCTAGAGGGGTGAGGCTGGTTAGTTGAGGAAAAATAAAGGCACGTGCCTGAGCGAACTGTAGAAGAGGGCTTGAGGGCAAATGATACTGTATTTCTCCCATATACCCACAAACCGATATTCCCCAATCTGTATCGCTTTCTACGAGCCATTGTAGCTGTTCTTTAGAATAAGGCACAACAAGACAGGGAGGTTCAAGGCCGAAGAGCTCTCGGGCTCTTCGCCTTCCTTTCATGAAGAGGGTGGCCATTAAGGCCGGATAATCAGCAACTACTTTAGGAGACAATGAAGGCAAATGCAACCACTCCAGGAGTCCATCTTGCCAAAGACAGCCTGTAGGAGAGTGTGATGTATGCAGTAAAATTAACGACCAGAGCTTAGTATAATCCAATGGAGTAATGTACTGATTGTTTAATGCCTGCTGGACTTTATCAAGGGCTGACTGAGCCTCAGGGATCATTTGTCTGGGAGATGTAGGGCTAGAATCTCCCCTAAGGATATTAAATAGAGGGAGAAGCTCTGCAGTAGTTAGTTTTAGTAATGGTCGCAGCCAATTGACATCGCCAAGCAGTTTTTGGAAGTCATTTAAAGGTTTTAGGTGGGCGGTCCTCAAGACAAAAGGAGCATGAGTTACTGTGGTGTCATTTAATATACGGCTCAGGTAGGATATTGGGGGCTGAGTTTGGATTTTATCTGGAGTAATGACCAAGCCTCTATCTTCCAGGGCAGAGGTGAGTGCCATCAAGCACTCGTGTAAAAAGGAACGATCAGGGTGAGCTAAGAGAATGTCATCCATATAATGAATGGGATAAACAGAATGGAATTGTTTTTGAACATTCTCTATAGCAGCATCAACGAATTTCTGCAAAGAGTGGGACTGTTCTTCATTCCCTGAGGGAGGACTTTCCATTAATATCGCTGGAAAGGCCGTTTGAAATTTTCTGACAGCAGACTAAAAGTGAAACGATGCCTATCTTGAGGGTGTAAGGGGATAGTAAAGAAGCAATCTTGTAAATCAATTACAATAACAGCATAGTTCAATGGGACAGCACGTGGAGAAGGGAGCTCAGGTTGTAGGGCTCCCATGGATTCCATTGTTGCATTGACTACCCTTAAATCCTGTAACAAACACCATTTCCCTGACTTTTTCTTAATAACAAAAACAGGAGTATTCCAAGGACTAGTGGAAGGCTCGATACGACCTGCCTGTAGCTGCTGCTGTACCAGCTCAGAAGCGGCACAAATTTTTTCACTGGACAAGGCCCACTGTTCCACCCATACAGTAGAGTTATTTTTCCATATTATGAGATCAGCAGTGATTCCAGTGACCCTCAGGATAAATTTTGAGAGAACCCAAGTCCCTCTCAGGATTTGTGTGGCTTAGGGCTTAGGGTTAACGGGTGTTATGATTCCTTGATCTTGTTTTCCTAAGCCCTTAAAAGGATGATATCCCATTTGGATCATCTGAGCAGCAACCTTATCGTTAGGACATATCAACAATAAACCCATGTGAGAAAGAATATCACACCCCCAGGGTGTAATAGGCAGAGAAGTGACCATGTAGGGTTGAAAAGATCCCATGCTACTCTCGGCTTCCCATTTAAGTATGACTGAACTTTGAGCCACATGACTGGTCGGTCCGATACTTGACAAGGTGAGATTGCCAGCAGAGGCTGGCCAGCTCGAAGGCCAGTCCTTTCCTGCTATACAGGCTGTATCAGCCCCTGTATCAAGTAGACCTTCAATTTGTTTTCCCTGTACAGTAATCATCTTCGTTGGATGGTGATCACGGATTTGTTGGACCCAAAAGGCCCAGTCACTGGATCCAAACCCCTTTTGTTGTCAAGATTCAGAAGACACAGTTTGGCCCACAGTGTAATAAGGGAGAATTAGTAATTGGGCGATTCGCTGTCCTGGATAGATCTGAATGGTTTTGTGGGAGTCTGTATCATAACCTGAATTTCTCTGGTGTAGTCAGAATCAGTCACCCCAGGTAGAACAGTAATTCCTGACAAGGATGTAGAGCTATGCCCAAGGATCAGCCCCATTGTGCCAGAAGGCAAAGGACCCCAAGTACCGGTTGACAGGGCGATAGGCGGACTGTCAGGAGTTAATATTGTTCCAGTCGTGGAACAGAGGTCCAGTTCTGCACTGCCCAGGGTGGCACGGCAGAGGGAGTCAATCCCCCGGGGCTGGCGCCACATCCAGTTTCCCGAATTAGGGGAAGGCGTGAGTGCGGTCTTAAGGGGGCAGCTGCTGTGCACAGAAGCTGGTGCTGGCAATGGGGGCAATGGATGCCCATTTTTGTGAAACCTGGAATGACAATCTTTCTGCCAGTGAAACTCTTTTTCACAACAGGGACACATAGTTTTAGGAAGAGAGGGGGAGCCAGGTGTAGGAGTGGCACTGGGCGCAGCCACAGGTGAAGAAGCCACCCGGAGCAGGCATGTCCAACTAAAATGTCCCGCCTGTCCACAATTGAAGCATCCCTCATTTCTACAAGAGCTTGGAGGGGGCTGTTGTAGTTGGGCCATAAATCTGTGGGAGAACGATGTCACACTCTCCTTTCATCAACATGACCGTCTTGGAAGCCCTATGCGGTAGGTCTGCACTGTCCTGTAGGACTGCGACGAGCTGGTACGGAGTTCACAGAATTCACACACACCCACAGGGCTCTGCTACCTATAGTTGCTACAGAAGGAGATGGCCAAGTGTTTCTCCTACAGAGCCACAGGAAGGTTCAAATGCCCAACTTTTTGGTTGGCTGTTAAGTTCGTAACCTTCTGTGTGACATCTGTGTCGTATTAATATTGTAATGCTGCATACTTCCAGCCCTCTGTACCGAAGCACTTCTGACTCTTGAGTGAATGACAGGCACTTCACATGTGCTATGTGCTTGTCATCCGCATCTTCAGTGCCAGGGAATTGTCATATCTCTCTTACCACGGGGGACCAGGTGGCACTTCTCAGGAATTGTACTACCCTTTGTTCAGTGGATAGATTTTTCTCCATCTAGACACTAACAAATGATTTAAGGTGAGGGTCACATTGTGAAACAAAATGAATGAAATTACTCAGAAGGGGAAGGCAGCTGGGAGTAAAGACACAATTGAACTCATCGTGCCGTTCCAGTCTTTCGGCAGTGGTCGCAAAGCAATTCACTAGGAAATATCTCCGTGAAGATGCAGAGTGACAGGAACAGAAATGGGATGTAATGCGATGAGCAATGCAGAGAGGGACTGGACACAACGGACACAGGATACAAAAAGAAGGAAAGAGGCCAGTTTTTCTCCCAAAACAGCTGTGTGAGAATTGACGCAACTCAAAAAAGCCAGTTCAGGTGTCTGTGAAGTACATGCTCCTCCACTCAAGAGACTTTTGCTAACTGATTCCTTCAAACCCCATTCCCCTTTAACCTGACCGTCCGCTCTACCAAGCATGATGCCCGTCTTCAGGGAATGGTCCGTCCTGACAATGTGTTTTAAGTATGGGAGATGCAGTCTTGCTATCTTTGCTCTAAGGAACACGCTGGTTGTATTTCTTCTAGAACAGATCTGTTTGTTCTTTGGACAGTCCATGGTACATAAAATATTCTTCTCAAACACTGTAATTCGAAGGCATCAATGAGTCTTCTGTTTTCATTATTCGTTGTCCAGCTTTTACATGCCTAGGATGCAAGTGCAAACACCATGGCTTGGGTCAGTCACAGTTCAGTCTTCAAGGTGACATCTTGAGTTTCAATACTCCAAAGGGGTCCTTTCCAGCAGATGTTTCCAATGTTATACGTCTTTTGATTTCTTGACTGATGCTTCCATGGGCATCAATTCTGGAACCCAGCAAAACGAAATCCTGAAAACCTCATTCTTTCTCCATTTATCCTGATGTTGCTCACTGGTCTGCTTGTGAGGATTTCTGTTTTCTGGATGTTGAGGAGCAATCCACACTAAAGGCTGTGGTCTTTGAGCTCCATCAGTAAGTGTTTCAGATCCTCTTTGTTTCCAGCAAACAGAGTAGTGTCATCCACACCACAGGCTCTTAATGAGTGTTTCAGTCAGCTAGGGCTGCTTGGGATGTCATGGTTTGAATTGTGTCCCCCCAAAAATGTGTGCAGCCATGTGGCTGGGATATGGTTCCCAGTATCCTGGAAATGTCCTCCATTGTGCGGTTTTGCTAACCTGTATGTTAAAGGATTAGGGTGGGGCTGTGAATTCCTGCTATGGGGGAAGTTTCCCTGGAGTATGGCTTGCCCCACCCTTAATGCTTTTAGCTTGCAAGAAATAAAAGGAAAAAGAACCAAGGACAATTTGAGAACCTCGCTACCATCAAGCAAGCAGCACCGGGAGCAGAACGCGTCGTTCAGACCAGAGGTTCTTGCGTTAGGACGCTCCCTGGACAATGACTGATGCAATACTGGACTTTCCTCCAGAGCCGTCAAGGGGAAAGTCTTTCCCTGGAGCGGACACCCTGAATATGGACTTGCAACCTACCGGACTGTGTAAGAATAAATCTTTCTTTGTTAAAGCCATCCACTCTGTGGTATTTCTGCTAGAGCAGCCCTAGCTGACCAAAACAGAATTGGTACTTTGGGAGTGGGGTGCTGCTCTAGCAAATACCTAAAATGTGGAAGCCACTTTGAAACTGCGAATGGATAGAAGATTCAGAAGGAACGAAGAAGGCGCAGATGGTGAGAAACAACAGAGGACTGGCAGCAGCAGCAGCGGCAGCAGCAGAACTAGAGGCAGCGCTGGAGCCGACCCGTGGAGCGAGAGAGGTCAGTGCCTGCGCAGAGTTTTCCTCGCGGAACGGGGTGCCTCCGGGCACTTGAATCGGTGAGCTGATCTTGCTGACCCACGGAGTGAGAGAGTTAAGTGCCTTTGGGCAGGACGCTTTCCAGAAAGAGTGGGGTGCCTCCGGGCACTTAAACCAGTGGAGCTACAGAGCTTTGGAACACTTGCCCAGCAGGGCAGATGTGGGCCTGAGGCCCAGGCCATGCGGCCATAGGAAGCTGAAGCTGAAGAGGCAGATAGCGTGAGAAGCTGAGCTGCCTCAGTCTCAAGAGGTATGGCCATGACCTCAGGGGTTTGAAAGGGTGGAACTATGGCATGCTGTGTTCGTAAGGGTGGAATTGCCATTCAGTGGGGCTTAGGGTGCTCCTAAAGCCGATGGGACAGAGTTTCTGTCCAAGTGGGCTTTGAAGGCAAAGTTGTAGCACGGGGCTGGAGGTCTCCACTCAGAAACCTGAGAGTGTGGCCGATACCTAGAGTCTGGAGAGCATTGCTGTTGTGTAGAACGTATCACAAAATGTAAGAGTATTTCTAAAGCTTTGAGGGCTAATGTAATGTGTTCTGTTGACTTGCCTGTTGCCTGTTAATGCCTTCTAAGTTTCACAGATGTAGAAGAGTTTTTGTATTTTGGACTTGGAACTGATTTAAGACTTCTGTTATATGGATGGACATAATTTTGCTATGGTGAGATGAATGTGTTAAATGTTTTGTGATGTGATTTTTTGGGTTGTCAAAGGGTGGGATGTCATGGTTGGAATTGTGTGCCCCCAAAAATGTGTGCAGCCAAGTGGCTGGGATATGGTTCCCAGTATCTTGGGACTGTCCTCCATTGTGTGGTTTTGCTAACCTGTATGTTAAAGGATTAGGCTGGGGCTGTGAATTCCTGCTGTGGGGGGAGTTTCCCTGGAGTATGGCTTGCCCCACCCTTAATGCTTTTAGCTTGCAAGGAATAAAAGGAAAAAGAAACAAAGGACAATTTGAGAACCTCGCTACCATCAAGCAAGCAGCACCGGGAGCAGAGCGCGTCCTTCAGACCAGAGGTTCTTGCGTTAGGACGCTCCCTGGACAAAGACTGATGCAATACCGGACTTTCCTCCAGAGCCGACAAGGGGAAAGTCTTTCCCTGGAGCAGACACCCTGAATATGGACTTGTAACCTACCGGACTGTGTAAGAATAAATCTTTCTTTGTTAAAGCCATCCACTCTGTGGTATTTCTGTTAGAGCAGCCTAGCTGACTAAAACAACATGTATTGGGAGCTGAGACGTGTTCCATCAAACATGTGATTTCTGATTGTGTGCCCAACAGTCACTTGTGAACCATAGAGGCCCTATACCCCACAATGCAGTGACTTCGAGTGGATCCCAACTCATAGCGACCCTATAGAACAGAGTAAAAGTGCCCCATAGAGTTTTCAAGGAGCACCGGATCTGAAGTACGCATCTTTCGGTTAGCAGACACAGCACTTAACCACTACAACACCACGGTTTCCAGAGACCCTGTAGAACAGTGAAACCAAAAGCTAACCTGTTACCTCAGGTCTCATTCAACTCACTGTGATCCTATAGGACAGTGAAGAATGTCGAGGTCCTGCAGCTAGTAGAAGACCCCGATTGACCAGATTCGGGTTTAAGAGATCAAAATAGCAAGTTAGGTATCCACTTGGGTGGCAAACTGGGATTGTCCTTCCCGCAAAGCACAGGATGTATCTTTTTTAGAAGCAAATGACAGACAAGTTAGGGAAAGTACATTCGAAAGAGAGAACAGGTCAGTCTCCACGACTGGAAAAAGACTCCACATAGATTTCGTGGGCATTTATACAGATAAAATCAGAGGGCAATGTCAGATGCGAGGTGAGGTAGCAACTTGGCTTCTGACTGGCCACCGTAGGCACCTTACAACTACCAGGAGAAAAGGCTTTATATGGATCACACCTGCCAGGAAAGATCCACATCTTCATCACAAACTGCCAGGCAGAATTGCTGACAGGTGCCGATCAGGTTCCTCTGGTAACCGTATCAATACTGTGTGTGTTCTATAGTGTAAACTATGACCTTTGTCATCCCTAGAAAATGTTAGATTCTGGGGTATAACACCTTAGTATGCCGCGACAAGGGCAGAGATCAGGTTCCACAGCTAACCTTGACAAAGAACAGCCCCATAGCCAGGTCTCTGCTATGACACAGACACTGACGATAAAGATCGGATTTAGAAAGATACTGCTAATAAAAAGCAATATTAAGGAAACCTGAAAGAGAAGGATGTATTGAACTGAGGTCAGAACCAGCTTATGATGCCGCCACTGAAAGCTCACCCTGTTGTAGGATATGGTCTACATGTGCCGTGATTGGGGGGATAGGCTTTAGCTGACACGGGACCCATAGGTAACTGTAGAATGATCACATGTCAAACCCAAACATGTAGTTGTCCACTTGATTCTGCCTGATAGCAGCAAAGAGGGACTGAGAAGAAGTGCCCCATGGAGTTTCCAAGGAGCAGCTGGTAGATCTGAACCTCTGTCTTTCTGGTTTGCAGTGCAGTGCCACCTGCGTTCCTGAACAATCCTATTGGTCAGTTGTTGTCAGGCGCTGTTGAGTCTCTTCTGACTCAAGGCAACCATGTGCTCAACAGAACCAAACGGTGCCCTGTCCTGGGAACTGCTCATGGTCCCCGTAGTGGAGCCCGTTGTGGCAGCCACTGTGTCAGGCCGTCTCATGGAGGGGCCTCCTCTTTTCACGGGTCTCCCTTCCTCCAGGGACTGGCGCATCCTGATAACGTGTCCATGTGTATGAGATGAAATATCACCAGCTGTCGTCTAAGCAGCAGTCTGTCTGTACTTCTTCCACGATGCATGTGTTGGGTTTTCTGGAAGTCCATGGTGTATTCAGTGTTCGGCACCAGCTCCCTAATTCGAAGGTGTCAGTTGTCTGGGCTTTCTCCTTCATTATCCAGGTTTTGCATGCATGTGAGACAGTTAAAAATACTGTGGATTCTGTCGGATACACTTTAGTCTTCAACGGGACATCTGTGCTTACCTTACCTGCTGCTGTTCAGTCTTTTCCAGCTGTATAGGACAGGGTAGAACTGCCTCGTAATTTCTAAGGAGTCCCTCGTGGATCTCAACTGCCAGCATTTGGGTGGGCAGCAGTAGCTCTTAACCATGGTACCACCAGAGTTTCCTTGTTACTGCCTCGGAAAGTTTATACGGCCGTGCCATGGAGCCCACGGGAGACGCTGGTGGCATCGTGGTCAAGCTGGCTCATCAAAAGGTTGGCAGCTGCGATCCAGCAGGTGCTGCTTGGAAACTCTACGGGGCAGTCCTACTGAGACCGATAGGGTGGTGTGAGTCAGAATCGACTTAATGTCAGCGGCTGGCTTGGCTTAGGGGTCCTGGAGGGTCAGTCGTTGAGAGCCTGTCTGCTAATCAAAAAAGGCCGCAGTTGGAATCCACCAGCTGTTCCTTGGGAACGCTGTGGGCCTGTTGGTGACTATCTTACACGGTCACTGGGAGGTGTCCTCGGCTTGAGGCCACAGGTCAGGCTTTGGTTTTGCTGTCCTGTAGGGTCTTTAGGAGTCACAATTGACTGTAGGTTACACAGTCACAAAAACCGCAGGGGAGGTGGAAAATGTGTCCCCTTCCAACATGCGTGACCTACACGGCTCTCTCCTTGTACCTTAGATGAAGATTTACGAAAATGGTTGTTTCTGGTTAAACCATTAGTACACATATTATTTTGTGGTATTAGTTAGAACTGCAGGGCATGTCAACTGTGTCCCTTTTCGACTTGGGTCCCCTATGGCCAGCTTTCCCGTCCCCTCCGGCCTCCAGTTAAATTGTTTCCAAGGTTAAGGGAGGCAGCTCTGGTCTTCAGGACCGCAAACACTTCGAAGCAGTTCACTAGGAAGGGATTCAAGTTCCCTGTAAAAGAGAGAGCTAAAACCCTCAGGCGGGGTCAGCTCCTGTCCCGCCGGCACCGCGCACCCCTGACCCACGTGGGTCACATAGCATAGCCCAAGGCCCGCCTCCCTCAGGCCCCGCCCCTCGACGTCATCCTCCTGCGCAGCCTGGCGCTCAACCCTACTGCGCATGCGCAGGCTCTTGGCTCAGGGCGACATTCCAGCGCGCGCCTGTGGTGTTTCCGCCTGAAGCCCGCGCCCCGCGCTCCGCGCCCTCTGCGGCCTCCCGTCCTCCGGCTCGGGGTCGGGGACCCCTCGGACCCAGGTGCCCGTTCTGCGGGCGTCCCGGCTCCGCGCCCGTGTCTGGCCCGCAGACCCCGCCGTCGCCGGCCGCCCTCCCCCGCCGCCCGCGCTGACCGCTGCTCCCTCCGGCCCGAGCCGCCCGGGGGTCGTCGCCCGCGTCCGGCGTCCCGGGTCTTTTCGCCGTTTGCAGTCCGATCTGCTGCTTCTTTCTTTCATTTTTGCGGTGAGTATTTCTTTCAGATTTTCTTTCTCTTTCTTTGGGTTTCAGCGTGAGCCGTGGTTTTCCTTTGGCCCTGTCTTACGGACAGATTTGAGAATCCGTTTATTGATTTTGAACCCTACTTGCTGTCTTGTATTTTTACCTGACTTTGGGTGAAAGTTTGTAGATTACACTTCTTGTTACGGTCGGGTGCTGTCCCGTCGGTTCGCACTCACAGCCACCCCACGCGCAACCGAAGTGTAACCCTCATACCTTACAAGAGGTTTTTTCCTTTTCCAAATGGGTAGTTCAGAGCTTGATAGAACTAATGCCGTAATGATCCGTTGAATAATCTGTGCTTTTTATGGCACCGGCTACTCTGTCCTCCGTGTTGGCCTCTTTCCAAAGGGGCGCAGAGCCCCCCAGCTTCTGGGACCTTGGTCCCCCTCCTCCTCTTTGCTGCCCTGAGCAGTGGCCTTCAGCCCGGAAAACAGCAGCTGGGAAGGCTGCCTGGCATTTTCTGTATCCACAGCTGTCTCTTGTTCCTGAGTGAACCGCTCAGGCTTTTTCTGTAAGTGTTGTCTTTCCCTGTTACAGAGATGCAGATTAGCGTCCAGGTGTCTGACATGCACACCTGTCGTCTACTCAGGAATTTCCTGTGACTGCTTTGTGGTGCCTACACTTACCAATGGGCTACGTGCTAACATTCTTGAAGTGATACATAGACCCTCATGTAAAAATTGTCTTTTGAGCCTCCATGGAGAAGAGCCTGACCTACTGTGGAGTCTCCGGTGGGATCACACCTCCTAATGAACCTTCTTCCTCTTTCTGACTTGGAGCGTGTTTCATTGACTCAACTGCACCAGGGCAGGGACGCAGTTTGGTAACAGGAGGAGCACTGCCCGCTCCTGTCCGGTCCAGCGCCATGTCCATAGTCGTTTTGTCTTTAAGCCTGTCGTGTGGCCACTATGTCAATCCATTTCATCGAGGGTCTTCCTCTTTTTCACTGTCCCTCGACTCTACCACACACGATGCCCTTTTCCAAGAACTAATCCCCCCTGACTACATGTCCAAAGTATGTGAAACGCAGTCTCCCTGTCTCTGATTCCAAGGAGCCCTCTTGTACTTCTTCCAGGACAGATCTGTTTGTTCTCTTGGCAGTCCCGGGTACGTTCAGCATTATTCTACGTCTCTACAGTTCACAGACGTCAGTTCTTCTGTCTTCCTTCTTCCTTGCCCAGCTTTTTTCACACACGTGATGCAATTGAAAATAATGTGCCTTGAATTAGGAAAACCTTAGTTTTCAAGGTGACGTCTTTAGTTTTCAATACATCAAAGAGGACATTTGGTACAAATTTCCCCAACGCAATGCGTCTTTTGACTTCTTGACTGCTGCTTCCATGGGTATTGATTGTGGACCGAAGTAAAATGAAATCCTTGACAACCTCACTGTTTTCTCCATTTATGACAGTGTTGCCTACTGGTCAATTTGTGAGTATTTTTCTTTTCCTGATATTGAGGTGCAATCCTTGCTGCAGGCTGTGGTCCTTGATCTTCCTCTGTGTCTCAAGTCTTCGTGACTTCGAGCAAGTAAGGTGGTGTTGTGTGAGTAATGCAGTTGTTAATGATTTCTTCTCCAATCCTGATATGTCATTCTTCTTCATAGAATCCAGCTTCACGGATTGTTTGCTTAGCATACAGATTAAAAAGGTGTGGTGAAAGGATACTACCATGACACGGAGCTTTCTTCACTTGCAACCATGCGATATTCCCTTGTTTTCTTACCACAGCTGTCTCTTGATCCGTATGCAGGTTCTGTAACAGCAGAGTGAAATGTTCTGGAATTCCCATTCTTTGTACTGTTTTCCGTAATTTGTTATGATCTATGCAGTCGAATGCTTTTGCACAGCCAATGAAACTTAGCGGTAAGCATTTTTGTGGTATTTTCAGCCAGCATTGATCTGACATCAGCACTGATAGTCCGAGGTTCCACATCCTCTTCTGAATGTGCCTGGACCTTGTGGCTGTCCTTGTCTGTGCATTGCTGCAGCTGCTATTGAATGATCACAAAAGTTGGAAGTGATACTGTATGATGATTTCTACATTCCTCTGGATCTTCCTTCTGGAAATAGGCATAAATAGGAACCTTTTACCATCTTTTGGCTCAGGAGCTGTCTTCTCCAATTTGTGGGCATCTCTGAGGGAGCTCTCCTAGCGCTGAGTCTGTTTCTTGGAATGTCTCTGTTGATATGGGGTGAGTGCTGGAGCCTTTTTTACACCAATGCCTTCAGGACAAATTGAACTATTTTTCCTTCAGTTCTGCTGCTTCCTCATCATATGCCAGCTTCTGAAATGGTTGACCAGCAACAAACCCTTTTTAATACAATGACTCTATTCTTTCCATCTTCTTTGATGATTCCTACCTCATTTAATATTTTCCCCGTAGAATCCTTCACTATTGCAAGTCAGAACTAAATTTCTTTTTTCAGTACTTTAGTTTGATAACTAGCTAGCCTGTTCTTCCCTTTTAGTTTTCTATTTGCAGCTGTTGCCTGATGTCATTATAGTACTTTGTCTTCTCAAGCTGCCCTTCAAACTCTTCTGTTGAGCTGTTTTCCTTCCTCTCCAGTTTTCACTTAAGCTGCTCTACTTCCCAGAGGAAATTTGAGAGTGTTTTGTGACTTCCATTTTGCTCTTTACTTTCTTTTCTGTGTATAACAACCTCTTGCTTTCTTCAGGTCTGGTATCTTTGATGTCATTCTGGAACTCATCTGGTGTTTGGTCACTGGTGTTGAAGGCATTAAATCTATTCTTGAGATAGTCTCTGAACTCACGTGGGGTGTTGTCAGGGTTATCCTCTGGCTCTCATCTGCATATTCTGATTTTCTTCACCTTGCACCTGAGCTTGCGTCTGAGCAACTGATGCGCTCTTTTGCAGTCAGCCCCTGGCCTTGTTCCATCATCTTTTCCCATAGACGTAGTCAGTTTTATTCTTCTCTGTTCAATTTGATGAGGTCCACGTATTTAGTCTCCATTGGGAAAGAAAGGTATTTGGAATGAAACAGTTTTGCACAATTCCATTATTTGATCTCCAGCATCTCTTCTGTCACCAAGGCCCCGTTTTCCAACTACTTGTCCTTCTTTGCTTCCAGCTTTCACATTCCAGTCACCGGTGACCATCAGTACCTACCGATGACATGTTCAATCAGTAACAGAGGGCAGAAGTTGGTGCAGAAATTTGAATAGTAGTTGTGTTAACTGGTCTCGTTGTAGACATATGGATGTGAATCCCCTTTGTTTTTTATCATCCTCTGTTGCTCTGTGTAGACTTCTGGCACCGTGTTGACTAGCAGTGGTAACAGTGGACATACTGGTCTTTGCTGTTCTTAGGAAGACTGATTTCAGTCTTTCTCCACTGAGTGTGACATTAGCTGTGGATTTTCATAAGTTCCTTGTAGCATGTTGAGGTGTTTCCTGTGTCTCGTTGAAAGAGTGCATTTTATCATGAAAAGGTCTTATATTTTCTGAAGTGCCTTTTCTTTGTTGACTGAAATAATGTGATTATTTTTCTGACTTGAATTAATGTGATAGTGTTATGTTGCTTAATTTTCTTGTATTGCAGCTCTTCTTGATACAGCCCCCTTGATTTGGATGTGTGATCCTTTTCAAATGCTGTTGGACTCGTTGCATCCCGATTCATAAGGGATATTAGTGTGTCCTCTTCTTTTACTGTGGTATCTTTCTCTGGCTTTATTAGCAGGATATTGCTGGCCTTAGGGAGCAAGTTAACAAATGTTCCCTTATAATTATTGCTGTGTTTGTTCCCACTGAACTGAAAAGAGCATCAACGATAAAAATGTATTGGTTGTTACTGCCTGGTATTTTCTGCCCCAAACTGCAGCTTTAGACAGACTTAAACTCTGGGCAGAAGGACTCCCTGAAGCCTCACTTTGATTCGATCCATTTCAGGCCTCCTGAGTAGCCTGGAACACCCAGCCATGCTTCTGTCTTCTGTTTGTCAGGTTGAGTCTTGGAATCGTGAGGCCTGTTCCTCCAGACTAGAGTCCTTCATTGTCTGCTGTCCCTATTGCCAGACAGAGACTATGTCATGCCCACACTGAGCTACTGTTCTCAGACAAGGACATGAACTTAGTAGAGGGCCCACCACATTGGATCCTGGCAGGCCTTACACAGTGTCCTCAGCCTTCCCTCCAAGAAGGCAGTAGAAATTAAAGAATAGGATCCTTTGGTCTTGTTGAAGTCCTTTTGTTTGTCACAAGCTTGTAACCATCAGAAGTCATTCTTCTAAAAGCCATTCTTATCTACCATTCTGGCAGATGTCTCTTGAGGCAGTCACCATTGGAAACCAGTAAGTGCCAGAAAGTGGGTGAAAGAAACAACTAGAAAACTCAAGGGAAAAGAAAAAATGTTAGTTACAAAATGGAGAGGAACACTACTGATCACATATATGAACCCAAAAAGCAAATCCACGTTCGTTTCCCTAGTGATCACATCTGTGAGCCCCCACCAGACCCCACACTTGTTGCCCTACTGATCACATATGGCAAACCCAATCCCGAATCCACACTTACTATCCTCTTGATCACATATGTGAACTGAAAAGCAAAACCCACACTTGTTGCCATTGACTTGAATCTGTCTCAGCAACCTTGTAGGACAGCATGGAGCTGCCCTGGAGGGCTTCCAAGTCTGTCTTCTCGGTGGAAGCCCATTGTGACACCTTTCTCACCTGAGTGTGAATGTGGCCTTTCAGTTAGCAACTGTTGGTTCGGCACTGTGCCGTCAAGGCTGTTTGATGACAGGTGACCGTCCTGCAGAGGCAGTGAAAGGTTTTTAAAAAAGCACAACAGAAGAGTTTCAGCTGCACATAATTACACATCAGGGTGGCCTCATGAGTTCATTGACTTGAACTTGACAAATATCCTATCCTTGAGACTCACCCGTGTTAATACTAAATAAAAGTCTTCGGGTTGTTCCACGTAGGTGACACTTTAGCAGGTGAACCCTCAACCTAAACCTTGAGCCCTCGTGTCCTAGAGGAGGCCAGGTTCATGTTTTCCAGACTGGGCTGGCCTGGATGCCCCTCGCTCTGTGACTCTTGACAGAGGAAGAGGCCTGTGGTACATTGTGAAGAATGTGGCGATGTGCTCAGGAGGTACAGTCAGTGCTGATGTCCTCAGAGTGGAACGTGGTACAGATCCTGGGGAAGCCCTGGCTGGGTTGAGGCTAGGAACCAGTCACTCTTTACTGAACATTGTCTTCTTGCATTGCAGGTCTCAGGTGCAGCGCCCTTCTGTCTTCCACGTCCATGGAATCTCAAGGAAGGATCTAAGCTGCTGTGGCTGGCTGTGTGGACCCAACATCACTCATCTGCCTCCAGACTCCCATGAAGCTCTGCATCCTCTGCTGTCCCTGTTCCTGAAGTGGCCTGGCAGGCTCAGAGAGCACATTCAGTTAGAGTTCCAGAAGCTGGAGCCCCGAAATGGTGCGTACTACAGAGAACTGGGGTCCTGTTACTCAGAGGGGTGAGGCTCGATGTGAATTGTTAGGGACCGTGTGCTCCATGCACTGATGATGGTGCTAGCCGTCACAGACGAACAGAGGTGAGGGGAAAGTGCAGGAGCTGAATAAGAGCCGAAAGAATCACATCGGGGGGACTCAGTCAAGCTGAGACACCAAGCTTTATTTTTCAGTTACATATATATTCCACACACTATTCTTTTGCTGGTCGTATCAAAAACAGATCAGGGGCATGCTGACTTCTGCTTATTCTGGGGGCAATGCTGGGTGTACAATACTTGGAATGTGCTTAATTTAGATTCTTGCTGATACAACAGTTTGCTTGACTGCACATTGACCTAGCCTTGATTTAGGAAGTCTTGGCTTCCCACATCTCCTGTTTTTATATTATAAAACAGCTGGGCTACAGGTGGCCCGTACTACGTGCCTGTCTTAGGTTGCATTTATTGACGCAGTCTCTTACCCGTCTTTGGAACCTCGCTGTCTTTTCATGGCAAGGCCCTGTCTTAGGGTGAGAAAGGTCAATTAAATGTCTTATCCGTCTTTGGGTACCGCAGGGGGCTGTGTAGTAAACCTGGGAGGTTCATGCCGCGTTTGCAACTTTAGGTGATGAACATCTATTACAAGCTGTTGTAAGCTTTTGCAAATTAATCTAAACAGGCAAGATGTGCAGAGGATCACCAGGAGCACTACTCCCCCGATAGTGGCCATCGGCACCAGCAGGTGCCAAATCTGGTCAAGAGGTCCAGTAAACATTTCTTTAAAGTTGTTTAGAAGATTCTCAGCTGTCCTTGTAGCATCTAAAGGCAGATGGGCATGACTCAAGGCCAGAATTTGTGTATGTAACTGTACTAAGTCCAGAGTTTCATTAGTGTGTTCCCACATACCTTCTAAATGTTGTTTAACTCCCATGGATCTGTGCTTATATTATAAGTTTTGTTAGTTGCACAAATCCAAGTAAATTCGGCATGACAAGCCAGCCTTGCTTGGTGCTGCAAAGTTTGGACTAGACTTCGTATGACTTCTACAGTTTCAAACAGTAACTCTAACTTTTGTTCTATTTTTAAATCATTCATTTCTTGAGTACTCATAAGTTGTGACATATTGTGAACCACATTGTCTGTAAATTGAGCAGTCTGTACATTCTGAGTAATGGCGACAGCATCCGTGGTGGTTGTGATTATAGCAGATACAAGTCCGATTATTCCCATAATAACTAATCCCACACCCCGTTTAGGCCTAATTAACTCTTGTAGTCTTTCTATCACTTGCAGCCCTCTGTACTGATACCAGGGTCCCAACAAGTTTACAGGCAGTACCACAAAAGGGGGGCTGATGTAGAACAATCCTAAGTTCCCCTTCCCCAAGGGGATCTACACAGTTTGTAAGGTTACAGTTAAAGCATGTTATGTTAAAGAGGGTTACGTTGTGGCAGGTTTCATTGCCCTGTGTGACAGTCACCTTTGTCCAAGTGCTGTTCACCTTTTCCTTGCTGAAATTCCCTTTAAGTAGTACGTTGGTCCCTGTCACACAGGTGGTGACTGTTTTATTCAGGAGGGATTGGGCTAGTTTATGTCCGAGTCCAGAGTTCCCTCCATTTTGGCCATTGGCAGCATAGCCCCATGTGTCATTTAAGTTGGTGATGTAGCACCCGCGGTGCACTGCGGGGATGTTGTTTCCTAGGCAGAGCACTCGTCGTGTTCCTAGACCCGTGTAATTCCACACTGTGTGTGAATTGTTGTTTGATTGTAAGTGATGTGCATCTCCCGACCCCAAACACTGGCATGCAGCACTGGAGGACTAGGAACATACGCCCAGTATAGTGCCTCTTCAGCCACCAGGGTCATCAGGAGGAGCCACAGCCACACTGTCACCCTTGGGTTCCTCTGCCAGGTGCACCAACCTCTCGGGGAGCCAACGCGCTCCATCAGCATCCTGCGGAAAAACACAAACATGCCCTCGTCCCCAGATAAGTACAGGGTTGGGGCTGTTCCATACCCCTGTTAAGGGGTTCTTCCACTTTATTAAAGTGGAATGTGTACGTGTATGTGGATGCCAGAAGCGCTCTGCAGGTGACCGCCCATCCCGGTCTAAAGTTAAAAAATTTAAGATGAAGAATGAATGATTAAGAAGATTCTGAGAGGTACAGGGGTATAATTCCCCCTTTTTTTATTTTTTCAAGTTGGTGTTTGAGGGTACCGTGGGCTCATTCAACTATACCTTGACCCTGAGGGTTATAAGGTATTCGTGTTGTATGCTGAATGTGTAACTGTGTGCAAAAGGTTTGAAATGCCCAACCGGTATACTCGGTGCTGTTGTCAGTTTTGAAGACTCGTGGCAGTCCTAAAATGGAGAAACACCGGAGACAGTGGGTTATAACATCCTTACCTGCTTCGCCCTCAGCGGCGGTGGCGACAGTGAAGCCGGAAAACGTATCTATGGTAACGTGGACATACTTACTTTTACCAAAAGAGCGGATATGAGTAACGTCCATTTGCCACAGGTGGTTAGGCAGGAGACCTCGCGGGTCTATTCCATAATGGGGGACTGAAGAGTGTCGTGGGCAAGTCTGACATTGTTTAACAATTTGCGTTGCGGCTTCTCGGGGGATTGGGAACATGCGGTGGAGACTACAGCTATTTTGATGATGAATGGCATGAGAGGACTCAGCCTCCTGAATCTTAGCAAGTCCAATGATTTGTGTGGCTTGATCAACAAGCTCCAGCTTGCTGAAATAGAACTTCTTTAATAGTTTTTTCCTGTTGGGCTGTGGCCAGGGTGACCCCCTGAACATAGCCCGGCCCAATATCAGCACATAGTCTGATGTAGTCCGACAAATCAGACTTTTTTCTCCACCGGCAAATGGCCACTTGGCATGCCGAATTGGCATTTTCATAAGCTAGCTGCTTAATTAAGAGCGTTCCAGCTTCAGTGACGCCCAGAAGCCTTTCTGCCGTTTTTAAAAGGTGGGAGACAAAATCTTGATAGGGCTCATCAGGCCCCTGTTTAATCTCAGACAAGTTCTCAGCCGTCTTGCCTGTAGGGGGCAACTTATTCCAGGCCTTTTTAGCAGCCGTATTGATTTGCACATAAATTCCAGGGTTATACTGTAACTGATTACTTAGGTCGCCCCACTGTCCTTCTCCCACCAACATCTTGTAGGGAGACACGACCTGGTTGCATCTATTTATGTCTGCAGTTGTTTGGCATTGGTCTAAAAGCTCTGATTTCCATAACAAAAAAATCCCCTCCCGAAAGACATGCTTTTGCCAGCATTTTCCAGTCTGCTGGAGGCAAAGCGTCCATGACAATGTTTGCCAGCAGCGCCAGAGTAAAGGGCGCTTTAGGGCCTTGAGACACACAGAAGGTTTTGAGCTCTTTTAGCTGCTTGAAAGGAATAGGCCTATGCATCCTCTGTGGTTTTCCCTGCTGATCTAATTCCTCATACACTGGATACAAATACTCAAATTCCTCCGTGCTCCCCCCTTTTCTAGCCGCTTGTTGAAGACAAGCCTGCAGAGGGGACATAGCCGCATGGATTTTTATAGCCTGGAGCCGAGGTTGTACCATTGCAATCACTGGCTCCGGAACTTCTGGGTCGTCAGGTGGATCTAAACCTGCTATGACACAGGGTGTGGGGCTAGGTGGCAGCAGAAAACTTAATGGTTTCAAAGGGGAAAAATGAGTCAACAATTTATTAAGTTGCTGTTGCATCTCCTCAACAACCTTAAGGAGATTGGGATCACTCGCTGAAAGAGCAGGCTCGGCCAAATTGATCAGGGTCGCAGGGTAATCCCTGGGACGATATAGAGCAGCTGCCTCCTCTGGGTCGGCTGCGGATGCAGGGTCTAACTCCTCGTTTTCCTCATTCTCTTCCTCCAAAAGAGGCGCACTGGGGAGGATTTCATTAACAGTGCCGTTGCTTTCTCTTTCGTTTACTGTGACGGAGGAGTGGGGACCTTCTCTATTTCATGGCAGGGATCCAAACAATCCTTAGATAATTCCCAAAGGCTAAAGGCATCTACAGGCATCTTTTCTGGCCCATGGGCAGAAAAATAAGCTTTCATTTTATCTCCTAATTTCATCCATGTTGCTAGGAAACCAGGGATATATCTTCTCAACAAATTCAAGAAACCTTAAAAATTGATTGTACCCAACCTTCATGCCTCAACCTTTTAGCATGTGTCGGAACATTTGTGCGAATGGGACCCTACCGCTGGTAGTTCCCGTTCTTCCCCTGATGTTTATCTAACTTCGCAGCCCCTTTACATACCTCGTGTGCACACCTTATAACCCGCGGCAGCTTGTGGTATTCTTTTGTACTTTAGGCCCCTGCTCAGGTGCCACTTGACGGTGCCAGCTGTCACAGACGAACAGAGCTGAAGGCAAAGCGCGGGAGCTGAATAAGAGCCGAAAAAATCACATCAGGGGGGACTCAGTCAAGCTGAGACAGCAAGCTTTATTTTTCAGTTACATATATATCCCACACACTTCCTTGTTCCCTTCCTCGAAGCATTCTTTTGCTGGTCATATCGAAAGCAGATCGGGGGCATGCTGACTTCTGCTTATCCTGGGGACAATGCTGGGTGTACAATACTTGGAATGTGCTTAATTTAGATTCTTGTTCATACAAGAGTTTGCTTGACCACACTTGAACCTAGCCTTGATTCGAAAAGTCTTACCTTCCCACACACTGAGGTTCCTCAGCGAGGTCATCCGGTGGCAGAGAAGCCCAAGGGCCTGAGCCATAAGAGGCTTCCTGAGGCCCTCCTCCCCTGTCACTGGACCATTCCTCTACAGAGAGGTAGATTTTTCTCAAGTCCTGGATGCCTGGGATCCCCTTCCTTGTCTGACTTTCGGGGCTGGCATCTTGGGCGGTTAACAGCCCGATCCTGGGCCTCAGTTCTGTGTGTCGAAGGACAGAGCCTCCTGAGGGAGTAAGAAGATGGCCCATCTGTGGCTGAGGAGACCGAGCCCCAAGTCCTCCAGAGCCGTCCTTTTCCGTCCCCTGCAGTTTTTGTGGCTTCCCCCGTGTCTTAGTCATCTAATGCTCCTGTAAGAGAGATACTGCCGGTGGAGAGCTTCGACAAAGAACAATATATTTTCTCTTAGTGTAAGGGGGTAGAAGTCCAAATTCAGGGTGTCAGCTCCGAGGGAAGGCATTCTGTCTCTGTCAGCTCAGCAGGAATGTCTTCTCATCCGTTCTGGGCAAGGAGCTTCCTGGGTCCTGAGGGCATGCTCTACTCCTGGTTCTGCTTTCTTCATGTGATGAGGTTTCTTAGTGTCTGCTAACTTCCTTTTCCTCTTGTCTGGTAAGATAAAAGGTGTTGTAGGCCACTCCCCAGGGAACCCACTTTTACACTGGATCACGCATGTGAGCTTAGGAAGGTTGTCACAATCCTGCCCTAATCCTCTTTAACATCATCCCATATTTCTTCGTTAACCACAGCTGGAGATTGGAAGTTATAACACATGGGAACATTACAATCACAAAATGAAGGACAATTCAGAGTCCTAATATTCCTGGCCTAAGCAAGCCGAAAGATATTTGGGGGGCCACAGTTCAGTCCATAGCACCCCAGGTCCTAGAGCCTTTTCAGTGCGATTCTGAAACTCCAGCCCGACTTCTCACACTGTGTGATTTCAGATTAAACGGGAGAGCATTGACCATGGAAGGCCCTGACTGCTAATGGGGTTCTCTGCTAAAGTCATCCTTGCTGTGGGGCTGTGGCAGTGGGTACCTCTGCAGCGTGTGTGGGTGTCCACTTCCATCTCTTTGTGGCGATGGTGTTTCTGTGAGGCTCTCGGATGTTTTGGACGGATGCTTTCCTGAGTGGAGTCTTGTCATTCTCCATCTGTGCTAGAGCTGGTGTTACACCCCTGGAATTTCGAACTACCCTACATCGTCTCCAGTGGGAATCTGAAGTGAAAATGTTCTTTGTTGATCAGCAAGCCACTATATCACATGGTATATTTAATTTCTCAGGCTAAACGTTTCCATTGGATGCAAAATTGTAGAGCAGTTTGTGTTTCTACTGTGAATGTTTCAATGCAATGGATATAAACTTCTCAAACACAAAGAAATTCCCATTTTAAGTAAGAGTGAAAATTCAGAAGTCAAACAAATTATGTGTTGTGTTTTGTTATACGAAGGGTAGTTTGCAATGTACGCTTGTTTTTTAATTAACAATTTTCTTAGAGTTTTTAGAAGAATACAGAAAGCATAAAGCTAACTTCTTAGGAAACTGTAATATTGTGCATGGTTGATCTTTGTTGTTCTGACCACATTGCTACAGATAGAAATGGGATGGTGCTCGGTCTTTCACTCTTCCAAAGCTTCGCCTAGTGAATGAATATAAATGTATGTTTTTGAAGGTCCAAGTGTCAATAGTATAGACAGATAAGCCCTTTTGAATGAAGACAAATCCAAACGACAGGGTTTTCACAACACTTTGTAAAATGAGTATATGAAAATTCCACATATTCTGTATTTTTAAGTCATTGCTTTAGCTTTTCTTTATAAAGGACATTTTTAAACTTCCCCCACATGTGTCACTTTGTGGTTCTGTGCTGACTTGCATTTTGCTGAGAGGCTTGAAGCCATGTCACCAGTATTTCAGAGAGCAGCAGGGTCACCCCTAGTAGAACAGTTAATCTGGATTTCCAGACAGATTTTAGCTGAACATGGCAGTGTGCTTCCGAAAGAGTTAGCCTGTGAAAACCGTTTGGATAGCCATACAGGCTTGCCTGATAGAGTGCCAGAAGATTAGGCACTCAGGATAGAAGGCCCTCGGAGCCCAACGGGGAAAGAGCTGCCCGTGGACAGCATCGAGCTTTCAGGACCATCATTTGCTGGTGTGGCAAGACTGGAAATGAGAAGGAATACTGCAGACAGCCATTAATAATCAGAAGATGGCATTCAAAAAGCGTGGACCTGGGAAAACTGGCGATTGTCAAGACTGAAATGAAACACATAAAGTTCAGTATCTCAGGGGGGTGGAGTGAAGATGGCCGACTAAGCACACGTCTCCTTCTATCCCTCTGGAAACCAAGACCTGAATTGACAATCAAACAGAGCCTTCTGAGCACCTAATCAGCCTCAATATGGCACAGAGCTGTTAATTGGGACTTCATACCACTCAGTGAAAAACCTCTTCTCTTTCGCTGACTCCCACTCCTGGCTAGCCCCGGCTCTCACGGACGGAAGGTAAACGCACCATTTTGACTTTTTTTCCTCTGTCTAGGCTGGCGGGCGGAGCTGAACCTTGCCTGGCAGCTGGACTCAGACGCGCTGCTGAGGGGATAGGCAGGCGAAATTCCCATATTCTGAGAGCCAGGCTCGGGACTCTTAATCTAGACACTTTGAGCCTTTCGTTTTGTAGCTGCCTCAGTGGGGTTTGTGCGGAGCTCCGCGGTCAGGGTGCAGGACGCCATGTTGGTACTGAGATTTTAGCGGGAACTCGTTCTTAGCCTGGGAGCCAGTGCCTGCAAACGGAACAGTGCTTCTCTGTCAAAAAAGTAGTGATTTTGCACAGTGCTTCCTACGTTGGTGGCCCTGCAACAGAAGCAGAGGAATCGCTGCCTCTTGGCACCTTTAGCCCGTCTGTCTGCTGCCTGTGTGGAGGACGCCATCTTGGGTACGGTGGCCGCAGCTGGACCTAATTCTTAGCTTGGGAGCCGGAGCCTGGCCACAGGAGAGCGCTTTTCTATCACAAAACCAGTACTCGACGCAGTGTTGGATAAGGCTAGGCCCTGTCAGCAGAGGCCACGAGGGCAGTAGCAGTGCTGTATTCTGAACTAGTTTGTTATCATCTGGGGTTGGATATAGTGGCGCTCACTTTGTCAGATGAGAAGAGGGACCTCTACACCTGAAAACTTAACTGACCTGTGAACCGGTCAGATACCTTTTGCTTTACATTTGAAGACACCCTGGAGAAACATTTGCAATCCATCCTCACAGTACCTCTTCCAGCCTCTATATACTCACATGGGACCCAAAAAGCAACAGACAGTTGTGGCATACAAGCAATCACTCATGGCTTCAGAAGGCTCCTAAACAAAGCAACCAAGGAGTTTTCCAGATGAAGAAACTTTTATGAAAGCATCAGAAAGTGAATACAAATTGATTATATACAGAGCCCTTCTAGACCTTATACAAAATGCAGCAGAACAAAATGAAAAATTAAGCAAGTTGTTTGATCTGATGGAACACCAGTACTCTGAAATCCAACAGATCAAGAAGAAAATCAAAGACATAGAAACTTCCATGCAAAGCCAAGAAAATAGAATGGAACAAATGGAAAAAAGAATTTCTGACTTGGATGACAGAGCTACTGATGCCAGTGTCTATGAGCAAAATCAGAAAAAAGCAAGAAAAATGAAGAAAGATTAAGAAGCATGTGGGACTCTATTAAGAGAAACAACCTTCGATTAATTGGAGTCCCTGAACAGGGTGAGACATCTGAGAACACAGAGAGTATTCTTGCTGAGCTGCTGAAAGAAAACTTCCCAGAAATCATGAAGGAAGAGAATATAGACAATTCAGATGCATATCGTATGCCACCCAATATAGATCTCAAAAGAAAGACTCCAGGGCATATTATAATCAAGCTTAACAAAATGAAAGATAAGCAGCAACTGTTAAAGGCAGCATGACTCAAGGCAAAGCTAACATTCAGAGGGAAACCCTGTAGGCTCTCGTCAGATTTCTCAGCAGAAACCATGCTGGCACGGAGACAGTGGCATGACACATTCAAAGTCTTCAAGGAGAAGAACTTCCAACCCAGAATTGTATATCCTGCAAAACTATCTTTAAAATACGAAAATGAAATTAAGACATTCCCAGATAAACAGAAACTCAGAGACTTTGTAAGAACGAAACCCAAACTACAAGAAATACTGAAAGAAGTTCTTGGCTTTGGCTTAGAAGAACAAAACCACTAATTTTATACTTTAGAACGACACACTACTCAATACTCACTTAGTGAAGGATCAAAAGTAAATAACAGCTTTGATTTGGAAAGAAGCAATCCAGTGATCATCATGAAAACTATGGTGTCATCATAATAAAAGAGGGATGTCCTACAGTCGTTATAGTCCTTCCAGATGGAGAGGAAGATGACCAGACTGGTAGTAATTAAATTTGGGTTTATAAATAGTTTCTTAAGGGAGTTCATAGGGGCAGCCATAAAGCACAACAAAGATGTATCATACCATTTCAAGAAATCTAACACACGAGTCTCAACAACTATAAAACGAGCTCTGAAAAAGGTGAAAAATCAACTCACAAAAAAGAGTGTCTCAGAACAGACTGATAAGAACAACAGAGAAAACATCAACATAAAAATAAACATGTCACAATGGCAGCAGTGAACACATACCTCTCAATAATTACATTGAATGTGAATAGACTGAATGCTCCAGTAAAGAGACACCGAGTGTCATCTTGGATCCAAAGACATGACCCATCCATATGTTGTCTACAAGAAACTCACTTGAGACCTAAAGAGAGGAACAAACTGAAAATTAAAGCATGGAAGAATATATATCAAGCTAACAATGAACAAAGAAGAGCAGGGGTGGCAATTCTAATCTCAGACAAAATCAATTTTAATGTCAAATCCACCATCGTGGACAAAGATGTTCACTATTTATTGCTGAAAGGTTCAGTACACAAGCAAGACTTAACTATATTTAATATTTATGCACCTAATGTCAGAGCACCTAAATATGTTGAAGAAACACTGACTACGCTCAAAAGAGAGTTAGATGACTCCACAATAATAGTGGGAGACTTTAAGACTCCACTCTCATTACTAGACAGATCATCTAGAAAAAAGCTCAGTAAAGATACACAAGACCTCATTGACACAATTAATCAACTAAACCTCATTGAGATATACAGACCTTTCGACCCAGCAGCAGACAACTACACCTTCTTCAGTTCACATGGAACATTCTCCAGAATTAAGCACGTGATGGGCCATAATGCAATGCTCAACAAAATCCATACCGTTGAATTACTGCAAAACCTCTTCTCAGACCATGAAGCCATAAAAGTTGAAATCAATAGCAGAAAAAACAGAGATAGAAAGTGGAACTTTTGGAAACTGAACAACATCTTGCTCAAAAAAAACATGGCTTATAGAGGAAATCAGGGATGAATTAAATAAATTCATGGATTCCAATGAGAACGAAAACAGTTCCTAGCAGAACTTACGGGATACAGCCAAAGCAGTGCTCAGAGTTCTGTTTATCTCCATAAATGCACACATCTGGAAGGAAGAAAGAAACCAAATCAAGGAACTAACTCTACAGCTTGAACAAGTAGAAAGAACACAACAGAGGAACCCTTCGGGCACCAGAAGGAAGGAGATCATAAAGATTAGAGCAGAGCTAAATGAATTAGAGAATAGAAAAACAATTGAAAAAATTGAAAAGACCAAAAGCTGGTTTTTTGAAAAGATCAACAAAATTGATAAACCACTGGCTAAACTTACTAAAGAAAAGCAGGAAAGGAAACAAATAACCGAAATTAGAAATGAGAAGGGCGTTGTCACCACAGATGCAACAGAAATCAAAAATATCATAACAGAATACTATGAAAGACTGTCCTCTAACAAATTTGAAAACCTAGGGGAAATGGACCAATTCCTTGACTCATACCACCTACCCAAATTATCACAACGTGAAGCAGAACAACTTAATAAACCCATCACAAAGGAAGAGATTGGAAAGGTCATCAAAACACTGCCAACCAAAAAAAGTCCGGGCCCGGATGGCTTCACGGCAGAATTCTACCAAGCATTTAGAGAAGAGTTATCCCCAATACTATTGAAACTATTTCACAGTTTAGAAAGGGATGGAGTACTCCCATACTCATTCTATGAAGCCAGCATAACCCTGATACCTAAGCCAAGGAAAGATCCAACAAAGACAGAGAACTACAGACCGATATCACTCATGAACCTAGATGCAAAAATCTTCAACAAAATGCTTGCCAACAGAATACAACAACATATCAAGAAAATAATCCATCATGACCAAGTCGGATTCATACCAGGGATGCAAGGCTGGTTCAACATCAGCAAAACAATTAATGTCATCAACCACATAAATAACACAAAAGACAAAGATCACCTGATTTTGTCCATTGATGCAGAAAAGGCATTTGATAAAGTCCAAAACCTATTCATGCTAAAAACTCTTAGCAAAATAGGCATAGATGGCAAATTCCTCAACGCAATAAGGGCAGTTTATACAAAGCCAATTGACCACATCATCCTGAATGGAGAGAGACTGAAAAAGTTTCCCCTTAGATCAGGAACTAGACAAGGATGCCCACTGTCACCTGTCCTATTCAACATTGTGCTAGAAGTTCTAGCCAGAGCAATTAGACAAGGGGAAGAAATAAAGGGCATCTGCATGGGCAAAGAGGAAGTTAAAATCTTCCTGTTCGCAGATGATATGATTGCATATGCAGAGAACCCCAAGGAATCTATAAGTAAGCTACTCAAACTGATAGAAGAGTTCAGCAAAGTTTCAGGATACAAGATAAACATAAGTAAATCAGTAGGTTTCCTCTATACCATCAATGAGACTGTTAAGGAGGACATTATGAAATCAGTACCATTTACGATAGCCCCTAAGAAGATAAAGTACCTAGGAATTAATCTAACCAGAGAAACAACAGACCTTTACAAAGAGAACTACAAGCCCTTACTAGAAGAAACTAAGAGAGACTTAGAGAAATGGGAAAACCTACCCTGCTCATGGATAGGAAGACTTAACATTGTGAAAATGTCTATCTTACCCAAAGCAATTTATTTATATAATGCAATCCCAACACAAGTTCCAGCATCATTTTTTAATGAGATCGAGAAACAAATCACCAATTTTGTTTGGAAAGGAAAGAAGCCCTCGATAAGTAAGGTACTACTAAAGAAGAAGAACACACTGGGAGGCCTCTCATTACCCGTCCTTAGAACATACTACACTGCCACGGTGGTCAAAACAGCCTGGTACTGGTACAAGAACAGACAGATCGATCAATGGAACAGAATAGAGACCCCAGAGATGACACCATCTGCCTATGAACAGTTGATATTCGACAAAGCCCTAAGACATTAAACTGGGGTAAAAACAGTCTCTTCGACAAATGGTGCTGGCAAAATTGGTCATCCATCTGCAATAAACTCAATCAAGATCCATATCTTACACCTTATACAAAAAGCAACTCCAACTGGATAAAAGACCTAAATATCAAACCTAAAACGATAAAGCTCATCCAAGAAAAGGTAGGAACAACAATGGAAGTTTTAATACACAATGAAGACAGACTCCAAAATCTGTCAAAGAAACCTGAATCAACAGAAGAGAAAATAGATAAATGGGAAATATTAAGAATCAAACACTTTTGCTCATCCAAAAACTTTATTAATAGAATTAAAAGAACACCCACAAAATGGGACAAAATATTTGGCAACTCTATGTCAGACCAATGCCTGATCTCCATAATCTATAAGATACTACAAAGTATCAAGAAAAAGAAGATAAACCATCCAATTAAGCGATGGGCAAAGGAGATGGACAGACACTTCACTAAAGAGGAGCCAGGCAGCCAAAAAACACATGCGGACATGTTCACGATCTTTAATTATTAAAGCAATTCAAATCAAGACAACAGTGAGATACCACCTCACCCCAACAAGATTGGCCATGATCCAGAAAACACAAAACAACAAATGCTGTAGAGGCTGTGGAGAAATTGGAACCCTCCTACACTGTTGGTGGGGTCGCAAAATGGTCCAGCCTCTTTGGAAGGCAATCTGGCGCTTCCTTAAAAAAATGGATATTGATATACCATTTGACCCAGTAATTCCACTACTTGGAATATATCCTACAGATTCCAGACCTTTCACACCAATGGACACATGCACAGGAATGTTTATCACAGCACAGTCCACAATAGCAAAAAGATGGAATCAACCCAGATGCCCAACAATGGAAGAATGGATAGGTAAACTGTGGTACATATACTCAGTGGAGCACTACGCAGTGATAAAGAATAGCGATCATTCCAGGAAACATCTCCTAACCTGGTTTCAACTGGAAGACATTATGTTGAGTCAAAGTAGTCAGCGACAAAAGGACAAATACTGTATGAGAGCTCTACGATAAGACCTCAAAAACAGACTTGTGTATAGAAGAAAAGACTCTTTGACAGCTGCAAGGGAGAGGAGGGAGGGAGGGTGGTGGGAGGGTTTAGTTCAGATAGTTACTAGAAATCTAGTTGGAAGAACGCGGTGACAGCACACATTAGGAACAAGAAAAACATTAAGTGGACTTTAGCATAACCTGAGTACTGCTTCCATCTGAACTCAATACTGCAAGGATACAGTAGCTGGGGCGGGGGGCGGGGGACCATACTCTTAGGCGAATTCCAGGCCAATTGGCACAACTAGCGTTT
Source organism: Heterohyrax brucei (assembly GCA_028571685.1). Lineage (NCBI taxonomy): Eukaryota > Metazoa > Chordata > Mammalia > Hyracoidea > Procaviidae > Heterohyrax > Heterohyrax brucei. The sequence continues at coordinate 1,540,417 of CM053166.1, forward strand.
TGGTAAGAGAGCTCTCTGCACCCCGCATTGGTGAGTGGCGTCTGGGGTCTTAAAAGCTGCCAAGCTGCCATCCGAGGACACAGCCAATGGTCCCAACTCAGCAGGAACGGATGCTCACCGAGGGCCAAAATGACAGGTGGTAAAGACAGTCGAGAAGACAGAGAGACATCGACTTGGGACCGGAAGAACCGGATGGTGCCCGGCCACCACCAGTGATAGCCACGACGGAGCTGACAGAGAGGAGCCTCACTGGCAACACAAGAATAAAAAGAGGTGCATCATGAGATCTCCACTAAAAGACCTCAATTGATGGTCCAGCGGTTTTGAGTTTCCTCTGACAGCATGGCCCCCTTCCCTGATGCTGCCCTTTCCCATAAATTATAACAAAGGTCCACTTTTTGGACAGGAATGGATTAGACTAGGAAAAGCAGAGTAACCATATATTGGAAGCACTTTATGGTTATATACATCTATAGGATATCATCTTGCTGACCTCTGGCTGGGGGAAGGGGAGTGGACGGAGAGGAGGGCAAGGGAGACTGTTGCGAGGATGAGACATGTATGGAACAGAGAGGAATAGTGTGCAGTCACCGGACAGGGAGAGCAATGGAAGCTGCATATAGGGGGGCATGTAAATTTATACGTAAATGTACATTTTCACTCAGTTATGTTAAATATATATAAAAATTAAAAAAAAAAGTTCACTATCTCAGGCATTAGTGAGCTGAAATGGATTGTTATTGGTCATTTTGAATTAGGAAACTCTGTAATATTGTGCATGATTGATCTTTGTTGTTCTGACCACATTGCTACAGATACAAATGGGATGGTGCTCAGTCTTTCTGTCTTCCAAAGCTTCGCCTAGTGAATGAATATAAATGTATGTTTTTGAAGGTCCAAGTGTCAATAGTGTAGACAGATAAGCCCTTTTGAATGAAGACAAATCCAAATGACAGGGTTTTCACAACACTTTGTAAAATCAGTATATGAAAATTCCACATATTCTGTATTTTTAAGTCATACGGTGTATTGCGCCAGGAATGACACATTGCAGAGAAATGCTGTTGGATTTATCGTCAAAAAGAAAATTTCAAGATCTATTCTGAAGTACAACCCTATTGACAAGAGAGTGATACTCAAACATCTGCAAGGGAGAATTGTGAATAGAGCTATCTGTTATTTAAATTTACCCAACAAACACTGAGGCCCAAGATGAAGAAATTCTAGATTCTTTTTTTTTTTTTTTTACACCATGTGCAGTGTGAAATGGTTGAAACATGCAATCAACATGCACTGATAATTATTTCATGCCCATTGGGATGCAAAAGTTGGAAACAAAGAAGGAGGACTGGTAGAAAACTGTGGCCTTGGTCATTGACACCACTTGACTAATGACTTCTTCAGTGAAAATACTTTTTTTCAGCAATATAAACAAAGAGTTTAAATGTGGGCTTTGCCGGGAGGAACACAGAGGAATGTGACCAGCTGCGTCTGAGGAAAGAGACCACCGCAAAGCTGAGTATCTTCAGTCACAATAAGGCCAGGGGCCGACTGTTGGACAGACCATAAATTGCTGATATGTAAGTTCAAGTTGAAACTGAAGAAACTTGAAAGGAGTCCACTGCAGCCAAAGGATGCCCGTGAGTGTCTCCCACCGGAACATAGAGGCCATCGGAAACTCGACTTGACACACTGAGCACTAATGATGAGACACTAGATGAGTTGTGGAATAACTTCGGGGACATTGTACACGATGGAAACCAGAGGTCATCCAAAAGACAGGAGAGGAAGGACCCAGAAACAATAGAAGGGTCTCTGAAATTTGTTCTTGAACATTGAGTAGCTGAAGTGAAGGAAAGAAAGGATGAAGTAAAGGAGCAGAAGAGTAGATTTCAGAGGGCAGCTGGTGAGGATAAGGTCGGATAACGACATGTGCAAAGACCTAAAGTGGAAAACCAAAGTGAAAACCACGCTCAGCGTTTCTCAAGTCTGAAAGAAGTGAAGATGAAAGTGTGAGAAACATCGTCCGCACCCTGGATACTGCTGTGGTCCCTCTTCGCAACTGGCGGGCCACTGTAAACCCCCGGCTAGGACCCTACCTCGATGACCGAGGCAGGCCGCCTTATCTCTTAGGAGGTCACTGATAGGTAATTACAAGTCTTCCCAGTGAACACTCAAGAAATTCAATTTAAATTTAGTTAGTGAGAGTGAGGTTCTGTTGGATGATTTTGCAAAATCGGATGGCTGAGCCCACAGTGGAGGCTAGACGGGCACGCCGCCGTCTCGTACAAGCTGTTCTGATGCTCTAGCTGGCGAGTCTTTTCCTCCTTTCTGCATTGGGTGAGTTCCATGAGGTGAGCAGTCTCTCCCAGCTGTTGCGTAAGTCGTACCATTCCATTCTCTTTTAAGGTTGTGTCTCCTGCTTTGTGAACAGGTTTGTATACCTCCTTCTGCCCCTTTTCTCTTTGGCTAGCTAGCATCTTCTTAGCCTTTGTTCTGAAGACAAACCCTTTTGAAATGTATTTCTTACGTAAGGCATACCTCAGGTTGTAATGTTGAAGGCCTCTGTGGGAAAAGTATTACAAGACCTGGGGAGCATGAGAAGATGGAGGGAATACACAGTCACGATCCCAAAAAGACGTGAAGGGCGTTGAGCCATTCAGGAGGTGGCACGGGATTAAGAACTAATGGTCCTGAAGGAAGAAGTCCAGGCTGCACTGAAGGCATTAGGAAAAAGCAAGGCTTCAAGAATTCAGACAGTTGAAATATTTTAAGAAACGGATATACACTGGATACGCTCACTCACCTGTGCCAGGAAATTTGGAAAACGGCTCCCTGGACAGCTGACTGGAGGAGACCCAAGTTTGTATCCATTCCTAAGAAAGGTGATCCAAACAACAGTATCATTACTATCACAGAAAAATAAAGTTTTCCTGAGGATCATTCAGAAGTGGTTGTAGTGTACATGGACAGGGAACTAGCGTAAATTGAAGCTGTGTCCTGAAGAGGACGTAGAACAGGGGATTCCTTGGCTGATGTCAGGTGGTGTATCTTGGTGCAAAGCAAGGAACAGCAGAAAGATGTTTCTCTGTGTTTTTCACTATGCAGAGGCGTTAGATTTGAGTGCTCTGTATTCCACCTGGTTAGGTGCAGTAATCGTTTCTGTTGGCCTGAGAAAGGTGTTTGCAGTGAAGAAGTGGTTAGTCTTGCAGAATTCTATCATGTGATCTCTAGCATCATTTCTGCCACCAAGGCCATGCTTTTTAACTGCCGATCCTTCTTCATTGTTTCCGCTTTTCCATTCCAGTCACCAGTAATTATCGGACTACAGAAGCTGGTAAAAATCTTCAGTCTCTTCCTCCTTGGCCACGGTAGTTGGTGTGTAAATTTGATTAAGAGTTGCATTAAGTGGCCTTCCTTGTAGGTGAATGGAGTGATCTTGTCCCTGACACTTTTCACACTTCAGGACAGATGTTGGAATGCTCGTTTTGATGATGAACACAACAGTGTTCCTCTTCAAGTTTTCATTCCCAGCATAGTAGACCCTGGGAGTGTCTGTTTCATGGTGGCCCCTGCCAGTCCTTTTTGACTGATTAACACCGAGAATATCAGTGTTTCCGTTTCACTTTGAATGATTTCCTGTTTTCCTAGATTCCTGCTTTGTATATTCCATGTTCTGATTATCAATGGATGTTTACAGCTGTTTTTTCTCATTTGGAGTCTTGCTGCATCAGCAAATGACGATCCCAAGGACTACTTCATCCACATCATGAAGGTGAAGTCTCCTTTGAGGAGGCGGTTGTTCCCCAGTCTTCTGAGTGCCTTCCAGCTTGACAGTGTTCCGCTGCTCTACATACAGTGTCACTGTTTCGAAGTAGATGGCCGGGTCCTTCTTCGTGCTGTGTGTTACTCTGAAAGCTTAGCTGCAACCTGACCACTGTGGGTGACCCTGCTGGTATCTAAATACCAGTGGCATCACTTTGAGCGTCACAGCCAGCGCACGCTCCGCAGTACAAGGGACTGACAGACACCAGCAGGATTCCCACATAACGGCATAGCATTCCTTTACGCAGTCTTCAGTGGTTAACTTCTGTTCCATGTGCTTCTGGATCAGCTGCAGTCTGTGAACACATCAGCTTCTCCATGGGAGTTTTTGAAAACCTCAATTCAGTCTAATGACACTTCTTTTCCTAACTCGAATACAGTTAATCTTTTTGTTGAAACTTTTCTGTTAAACATTATCAGCAGATCACCTGAGTTTTCAAAATCTCTCTGCAAATGATAAATGTTAGTATGGCCTTGATTAATGTGTACGCAATACTCTCAATTGTAAGAACTTAAGAACCCAATAGTCAGTTAAAAAAAATTGTAGATATAAGTGTTTTAAATATAGTGATTAACCTTATTTTTAAAGAGCTCCAGAGACAACACAGTGAATGATAATTTAGAGGCAAAATACCGTATAATCAGGATAGGCTAAGCTTGTCAAGGGTCTGGACACCTGAAGAGTAATCAAAAGATTTCGTAGGTCAAAGATGTAAATGTCCAGCAGACTAGGGTTTGATTCTAGAATCAGAAAAGTATGTTGTGGCCAAGTTAGTAATAAAGAAAGAATAAAATTATAGTGTGATATCATGCGTTTGCTCTCTGATGCTAAAACAAAACCATCAGAGGGAATATTAACATAAAAATTCTGCCCAGAAGACAATCAGGCATTTCTTTTGATTTGAACTATATATTCCATGTAATTTATTAACACTTTTCAGTCTGTCCTTTATAAAAATCGTTAGAAGTTTCAGGGGTGTCAGAAATTTATTGTAGGGCACTGTGAAACACATTCCATATAATCTGCAGCTTAAGCTGCTCATAAAGGTTGTCCTTTTCAGATTGAAGCATTGAGGTTTTCATTGTAGCTGCTGAAGTTGATAGAATAAGATAGAAAACATTTTTATAGACAGGAAACACACTTTTTCTTGGATAAGGGAAGTATTGAGGTTCTAAGGCTTACAAAAAAACAGCAATTCTCAGCAGTAGCCTCCGGTCTGATAGAAGACAGATGCTCAGACCCCATGCTGTAGAAGAAGCAGGCTCTCAACAAAAAGTGAGACAGAAAGACCTCATCAATTCACCCAGCACCACCACAAGGCTGTGGGGATCCCGGTTCCTTCAAGTGCATGTAAATATGAATCCCAGAGGAGTGTCTGGATAGCAGGAGGGGAGATGGGCTCATTTCTGAAAGATGTTGAGCTCTGAGTTTCGGGCTTTCGATTTCCTTCTTTTTGAGCTTCGTTCCTCCTCCCGGCTGGAGATCTCGTCTCTTCCTTTAGACCGTGAACCCCCTGGTTCTTCCAGTTGGCTTTAAAGTAGCCACTGAAGATTATAATTGTAACTTTGTGATCCCATGTTGAAAAACCATTATGAAACAAGAGGGAGACCCATCACTTCTCCCTGAAATTTCGTGCAAGAGACCCGTAGCTGCCGCTTCTTCCCGCAAGGATGACAGCGCAGGTCGGAAGCTGGCACCGCCCACTGAGAAAGGGACCAAACAGTTGAGGGGCTGTCACCTCCCATTTCAAATGTGACCAAACAGAGCGGTGTTCTGAGCCACGGAAGGAAACCTAAGGGATGCCACAGGGCTGAAGTGGTATCGCTTAGACCAGTGGACGCCTGCGTTGCACAGGTTTCCTTGTAGGTGGCACAGTAGCCTGTCTGTCGACCAACTTATCCTGTCATGGGAGTTTTTCAGTTGTAACGAGTACTAGTGACCACCCTGGTGGCTTTTACCGGTCACCCTGTGCCTGAACTTTTGCAAGTTATAGCAGCTGAGCACACTGAGAATAGAACGACCTCTTTGTTGTTTGATATGCCCGAGTCCGGCTCTGTACTGCAGTTCTCCCGAGAGTGAGAGATACCACTTCTCAACAAAGGACCAAGCAGAATCTAAGAAAAATCCACCTTGATCAAACAGCTGTTTTTTTCAAATAAGCGTCGGAAACACAACTGGAGAATCTGTGAGGAAAAGCCGACCGAGAGTATAATAGGCTCGTTTGCCGCAAGTGCTCACCTCGTTGGTGTCAGCGGGACAGGGCGTGCAAACGCTTGGGTGCAGAGGACAGGTCCCCTCTCTGCCGGCTTCTGCTCCCAGTCCAGGTCACCTTCAGGTTCCCTGGATCCGTGGTTTCCGAATCCCTGCAACAGCTTTCTCAGGAACTCATGCAGGGTGAACACAGCACAGAGTTCAGTGAGGTGAGCGCAAAGGGCCTGTGCAGCAGAGGTCTACAGAGGCAGGAGGAGGAGTGGGACAGGACTGCTGCCAACGCTGTGACTGAGGCCCTGGTCCGCGTCTGGATGGAGCAGCTAAGCGGGCTGTTGAACGGTCCTCATTCTGTGGCTAGACACACTTACACAACCTCACAACCTAATCCAGTACACCAGCTCCACGGGTCCTCAGCCATTGATGCTCTCAGCAGTCAAGTTCTGCCCCTTCTTGGGAGTCTGAGGCCTTAACTCTGAGGTCCTTACCCCGTTATTGACTCCACACACACAGATTCCTGATGCCTCACCCGTCCATTTCGCCTGCGTCATTGGGCTCTTCTGAGGCCTCCCCCGGGCACTTGGCTAACAAGCCTTGTGCGTTTCCTGTCTGTCACAGAGCCCTCGGTGGCCTCCCAGGTGGACTGCCTTTCAGAGCTGCTTCCGACTCTCCAGGAGAAATCTCCCGGTGGGACCAGACCTCGGGGTCAGTCCGTTTTCCGGTTCCCCTTCAGAAGCACGCAGGTGGCTCCTGGCTGGGCCACTGGAAGTGGGACCAGGTGGGAACCCCAGGTTCCTGCTGCGTATGACTTGTTGTCACCAGTAAATGAGAGACCAAGATAGAAGAACAGGCACATCACCTTGATTTCATTTTATAAGGAAAGAAGTCCCTTGGAAGAGTTTCTAAATTCATCCCAGCATGTTGAAGGACAGAGTAACAGAGTTTTCTGCACCCATATTGGTGAGTGATTTCTGGGGTTTTAAAAAACCAACAAGCTGCCAATTGTGTTGTCCTCCTCTGGGGACTGGTCCCAGCTGGTGACATGTCCCTTGTATATGTGACGAAGTCCTGCCATTCTTTCTTCTCACAAGTCTCCTGGTGGTATTTCATCCAGAAGATTGACTTGTTCTTTTGGCGTAACTTCCTGAATCACAGCAACACACAACTCCCTGGAGTGTGAGAAAGTGAGGGACGTGTGGGAGTGTGACCTGTATACATTGTACCGTTTGACCTAGTGTCCCACGACACTTTGGTACTACAGCTTCAAACGTAGGAAGGAATCCTGCAGGACAGTTGGTTCCGTGTACGTATCCATATGTCCCACCAAGCCCTTAGTCCGTAATCTGTTTTAGTGGTGTCGCTTTGGAGCTTCCTGTAAATTTCATCATAATTGAGTCTCAGTTTTTCTGTGAATTGCTTTCTTGAGCGCTTTTGATTTTCTGAGTTTTCTGTCTGCAGTTTAGCCTACGCATGTTGCTTTATATACGTGCTGCCATTGTGTGAGAGGGCCAGAACTGACCTGCCCGATGTAGAGCCCCCTTGAGGGTTTCTTTATGTGGATGTGTAGTCCGTACTGATGGCTGTAGTTTCGACCATCATCAATAAGTGATTCTAGTCACCTTCATTCCTTTCAGCGGAGCTCTGTATGTAGTCCAGCCTCTCTGATTATTCGCTGAGCAGAGAGATTGAATAGGTACGGTGAGAGGACAGACACCTTTCTTGACTGTAAACTGTGCAGTATCACCCTGTCCTGTTCCTGGGTCTGCTTCTTGGCCTCTGTTCTCCAGAGCACAAGTAAGTGTCCTGAATTACATTCTTCCTGGTGTTGTCCATAACTGGTTAGGACTCCCACAGTCAGATACCTTTGCGTAGTCAAGAAAACAGTAACAGGTCAACATCTTCTTGGTACTCTGTGCTTTCTCCTGTGACCCATCTGACGTCAGCAGTGATGTCCCTTGTACCGTGTCCTCTTGTGAACACAGCTGGGCTTTCTGGCATTTCCCTGTTGATGTGCTGCAGCAGCCGCTTCAGAGGGATCTTCACCAGCAACTGTTTGTGTGTCGTATTAATGATACTGTTTGATGATTCCTGTGTTCTGTTCCATCTTCTGTTGTTGGAATGGGAGCAAATCATGTGTTTATTGTAGTTGGTCGGCCGGGTAGCTATTTTCTGTAATTCTGGGAATAGGCGAGTGAGCACCTGCAGCACCCGATCCTTTCACTGAAATATCTCCGTTGGTGTTCCGTTAATTCCCGCAGCCTTGTTCTCCTTCGGTGAAGCTTGGATCTCTTCCTTGAGTGTCGCCAGTCCTGGTCCGACGCTGCCTTTTCAGGTGGTGTGAAACATCACTCAGTTCTCTTTGGTGTACCGACTCTGTGTATTCCTTCTATCTTATTTTGACTGCTCTGGTGTCCTTTAGTATTTTCCTTGAAAAATGCTTAAATGCTGCAAATGAAAGCTTTAGTTTCTCCTTCAGTTCTCTGGATTCCCTTTTGGTTTTCTAACTCTTAAGTGTTTATGCATTCCATTATGATACTTTGTCTTTTCTGGCTGCCCTTTGGAATCTTGTGTTCAGGTCTGTTACTGCATCATGTCTCCCTTTGGCTGTAGCTCCTCTGTATCCCGGCACCGATTTCAGAGTCTTTTCTGCTATCCGTTTTGGTCTTCTGTTACTTTGCTGCGTTTTTAGTGACCTGTTGCCTCCTTCATGGGCGATGTCCTCGATGTCATCCCATGGCTCATCGGGTATGCAGTCGTTCGTGGCCAGTGCAGCAGATGGATTCTTGAGATGGACTCTAACTTCAAGTGGTGTACACTCTGGGTCAAAATTTGGCTCTCAAGGACGTTTTCTAATTTTCTTCAACTTCTCTTTGAATTTGCATCTGAGCAAGTAGTGGAAGCCGTCATGGTGTAGTGGTTAAGAGCTATCTCTGCCAACTGAAAGGTCAGCAGTTCTGATCCCCCAGGTGCTCCTTGGAAATCGTGTGGGGTAGTTCTGCTCGGTCCTGTGGGGTCACTATGACTTAGAATCCACTCGAGAGCTATGTTGAGTGTGTTGCGGAGCCCTTGATGGGCTGTTTCCAATTGGTACTTGGTGTCTTTCTTACTGATGTTGAGCATCTCTGTCCTTGCTTTCCACAGATAGATTCAGTTGGATTCCTGGGTTTTCCGTCTGGTGAAGTCACTGCGTATAGTTATCATTTCTGTTGTGTCAAAAAAGATGTCTGCAGTGAAGAAGTCCGTGATCTTGCAAAATTCTGCCCTTGGACCCCTAGCAGCTTTTTCATCACTGAGGCTGTTTTTCAAATACAAATCCTTTTTTGCTTCCAGATTTTCATTTCAAGCACCAGTAATTTTTAGTGTGTCTTGATTACATGTTTGCTAAATATGAGGGTAGAGAAGTTTGTGAATGTCGTCTCTTTCTTCCAGTTTGGCCTTAGTGGTTGGCAAGTAGATTTAAATAATAGCCATATGAACTGGTCTTCTTGTAGGCCTGTAGATATTATCCTGTCACTGACAGTACTGTGCTTCAGGGAGAAAAACTATTTTTTTCATGAAAAAGACAGCACCATTTCTCGTAAATATGTATCAGGCCATGTGATTGATTGAGAATGACCGATACCATTCAGCGCACTAATCGTCAGGGTATCATTTCATTTCACCGTTGATGTCTTCCGATCTTTCTCGAGACATTCTTCCCACATTCTGTGTTCCGATCCTTAGCTGCTGTTTGCCACTGTCTCTTTAGATTTTGAGTCATGCCCCGTCACAAATGAAGGTCCCCATAGCGTGTCTCCATTCATGTGCTCTCCTTTGAGGACACTCCTCTTTTGAATTCACCTTGTCAATATTTTTCCCCCAAGGTATTCATCTGGTGGTTCACTGCAGTGGTACAGGGTTTTACTTCTTCAGTGTTTTTCTTTGTGTTTTAGGTGAATATTTAAAATTCCGGTCACTTTTTCATACAAAAACTTAGACCCACTTTACAGTGTCACCCTCCTGTTGTCCACATGCCATGACACCAGAGTCCTCCACTCCACCTCACGTTTCCCATGGCCATTTAATGTTGTAGGCCTTAGTCTCACCTGAACTATGTTTGCCGTTTCAGGGCTCTTGCCTGTCCCCATGAAGGGACAGAGTGCACGACAGTGCAACTGTAGGGGTACTGGAAAGTAGTGGACCGACATGGAACAATTCAGAATTCTCCCAAAATACTGTTCTTTTTCCAGCCTATGGTCTTGTCAGCTCTTGATCACGTGCTGTCCTTTAAGATAAGCTCAGGGCCTTGGGTCGCCTGTCTGTGCAGGGCTCCCATCACTGGGCCAGAGAAAAGTTGGCCGTCCTGCCGTGTTTTCCAGTTGTTAGTCCGATGGCCTGCTTGGACCCTGTGCTTCATGTTTTGTTAAATATTTGGGCAGGTGCTGTGCAAGGAGGGAACCACCCCCCGCCCAAGAAGAGGTGCTCTGAAAGTGGAAGTAGGGCTTGAATGTGAGGGCATTTCTCCAGTTTCTGCCCTTGGGCTCTGCCTGTTCTAGCGTATAAAGAGGGGAGTGAGAGTGGAATTGGTCCCAGTCGTATGAGAGAAATCAGCCCCTGAGACAGGATGAAGTCAGTGAGGTTGAATTTAGACAGTGAAGGGACGAGACTGATTGCTAAGTCCTAGAACAGACTTCAGGAGAGCACAGATCCTGTGCCAGAACCCCATGAAACCTCATTTCCCCTGGACTGTCAGCCTCACCCTGCCTGTCCCACACAGTGGAATCCATGGTACCTTGCTCAACCAGAGTATTTGGGATATTCCAGGACTCGGTGACTGTTCAGGACGTGAATATAGACTTCACCAAAGAAGAGTGGGCATTGCTGGATCTTTCTCAGAGGAAGCTCTACAGAGAGGTGATGCTGGAAACCTTCAGAAACCTGGCCTCCGTAGGTATGGCTGACTTCTTTTTCTTGAAAATTTATTCCTTACTACCCAGTTATGTGATACTCACCAGTGTTCCCCCATATATGGGCTGGGAGGGATGGGAACACGTTGTGAAAGAAGACAAGTATGGACGTTTGCTCTCGGGGGCACGGATATCCTGACTTTACACTAGTCTGCGTATGCAGCTGACTTCTTTCGATTGTAGTTAACAGTTTTAAGGCCCTTTAAATGTTTCCAGTGGGAATGTTGACTTCAGGATTTTTGCTTACTTGTTTGTGTTTTGCTACCCAGAGAGATTATTTGCAGTTTGGTTTCTTGTAAAGATTCTCACTATCTTTAGTACAAGTTTACGTGATAATTTTGCCACAGACTTTGACTTGCCCGTCTCCAGAGACCCTGAAGACCAGAGTCTTGGCTCACTGTCAGGGAAGGGTTCATGGTCTTCCGTGTCTTCCTCTATGATGTGCCTTTCTCCATCATCACCGTGTCAGCTACACCTGATTGTCCTCCCAGAGCAGCAGAAGGAGGAGCTGAGGAAAGTGCAGATCACACTGATCTAGGATGGCTGTGTTGTCGGATGCAGGAGACAGAGGAAGCCTACCTGAGTAGGCTTTTCTGGCTTGCATTCAGTCCTAACACACAGGTCTTCATGGGGAAAAACTGTCCCTTTTTATTGTTCCCTGTGCTTGACATTCAGTACCTCTTTGCTGTGCTCTTCTAATTACACCCTGCTTATGTCACCTGCAATATGCAATGTTCGTGGATGTCTTTCCTGGTAAATTACGTTTGGACTACTGCAAAAGTACTGAGACAGCAGAATGTGTTCAAGCCTTTTTTCCCAGCTTCCCTCTCCTGAATCCTCTCTGTCCTTTCTGTTTCATACCGTGAACCCCAGCTCAAATCAGTCGGTCAGGTGCCATAAACATTAATGGTGGAGACAATAGTGTGAGTGAGGAAAAATGCCCCATGACCTTGCAGGGGAAGAGTAGTATTGGACCTGCGTGGCATTGAAATCCAGGGTAACAGGCAGAAAATTCATGGGAGGTGAGTGGCATTCCTTCTGCACTCGGCAGTGCTTCAAGAGAGAGGGTTAAGGCGTATCGCATTAAAATAGTTACAAGGCACACCGATTCCCCAACAGGTGAAGCACCCAACTACTCACCAGAAGACTGGCAATTTGAACCTACCCAGTGGCTCTGGAGAAGTCCTTGGCAATCTGCTTCTGTAATAATTACAGCTAAGGAGACCCTGTGTATGGGAGGTATGTAAACTAAATGCTATTAAGTCAACTTCAACTCACAGTGACCCTGTGGAACAAGGTTGAACTGCCCTCTAGAGCTTCAAAGATTGTCATCTTGAGGGAAAAAGACTCCATATCTTTCTCCCCTGTAGCTGCTGGTCGGTTTGGATTCCCCACCCTTCAGTTACCTTCCAGGTGCCTAACCCAGGGCCATGCTTCTCAGTTTGCAGCTCCATCCTTTAGGGCTAGTTAATCACCCAGGTATCTTATAAACCAGCAAACCAAACCTGTTGCTGTTGAGTCTCTTCCAACTCATAGTGACCCCACAGGGTGGACTAGGACTGTCCCATAGGATGTCCACAGAGCCGCTAGTGGATTCCAGCTGCTGACCTGTCAGCAGGGCTCCAGGTGTGTTATAAGGCAAGCCAAGTACTGTCGAGTCAGATCCGAGTCATGGGTGTCTTATAAACGTATGTAAAACCAGTATAAGAAAAAGCAGCTCTAATGTTGTGTGGGAACCCTGGTGGCATACTTGTGAAGAGCTCCATCTGCTAACCAAAAGTTCAGCAGTTTGAATCTGCCAAGTACTCCTTCAGTACCCTGTGGGGCAGTTCTGTGTAGTCCTGTGGGATCCCTGAGTTGGAATCTACTTGATGGCAAAGTGTTTATGTGTGTGTGTGTGTTTGTCATACTTTCACCGTACAGTATTTTTCACAAATGTGAGATACTATTTGAATGCTATTTCAATTATATAGAATTATTAGCCCTGTTATTTATAAGTACAGTGAAAATAATGGTAGTATCCCTGCTAGAGGATTTCCTCTATGAAATATAATTCAGGACAAAAAATAAAAAAAAAGCCTGAGTACTGTGAATGGTAATGGTGACTTGCTAAGCATCCAACAGCATGCTGCCTGTTTTTAACAGTGTATGTTACAGAACCTGTGTTTAGGTAATCAAAAGGCAGTGTAGACAGAACTTCCACAAGACACTCAGTCTTTCTGTGCTTTGGAGAATTCCTATGGAAGCGTATCCTTCTGGATTCCTTGCATGTGGGTAATAGTTGAGGACTCGTTCATCACCTAGGCGCCCCACAAGGTCTCGCTCTGGGTGCAGTGGCTCTCAGTGTAAGGAGCGTGGAGAAGGCTGCAGTTGTCCCTCTCCCTTCAGCATCTCGTGAGAACTCTTACTGGAGAGTTACTGTGAATGTCAAGACTGTGGGAACGTGTTTCCTCAGACCTCGTTATACGTGCTGAGAACTCACACTGGAGAGAGGCTTTATGAATATAAGGGATGTGGGAAATCCTGTCACTGTGTGTCACACCTCACTACACATAAGAGAATTCAAAATGGAGAGATTCCTTATGAATGTAAGGAATTTGGGAAAGCGTTTATTTGGCCAGGAAACCTTTCTAGACGTGGAAGAACTCACAGTGGAGAGCAGCTTTATGAATCTAAAGAATGTGGGAAAGCCTTTGGTTGCTTTTCAAGCTTCTCTAAACTTAGGAGAATTCACAGTCCTTGTGAGTGTAATGAGGGTGGCCAATCCTGTAGTTCTCCTTACCCTTCACTGATCGTGTGAGAATTCATAATGGGGAAAGGACTTATAAGTGTGAAGGAAGTAACAAATCCCTTTGTGGTTCCTCACACCTAAGTGCACATGAGTATTCACAGTGGAGAGAGGACTTCTGCATGTAAGGAAAGTGACAGATGTTTGAGTAACTCCTCAAACGTAACATATGGGTAGCCACAGGAGAGAAAAGCCTTCTGAATGTAAGGAATGTGGGAGAGTCTTTGGTTGTTTGTCAAGCTTCACTAAAGATAGCAGAATGAGGAGAGAGGCCTTATGAATGTAAGAAATGTGTCAAATCCTTTCATTCTTTCAGCTTAACCTATGAGACTTCACAATGGGGAGAGGTGGGGAGAGGACTTACGTAATGAATGTGGTGACGTCTTGTCATTTCCTGAGACCTCTCTGCAGCTGAGAATTCACAGTGGAGAGAGGCCTTATGATGGTGAGGCATGTAGGAAAGCCTTTCTTAGCCATCCCATTTCTCAATACTTAAGAATTCGTAGTGGAGAGAGATGAGGCCTCATGAATGTACCAAATGTGAGAAAGCCTTTGCATGGCCATCACACCTCATGAAACGTTAAGAATTCAAAGTGGAACATTTCACTGAAGAAGAGATCCAGGCAGCCAAAAAACACATGTAGACGTGTTCACGATCTTTAGTTATTAAAGAAATTGAAATCAAGACGACAATGAGATACCATCTCACCCCAACAAGGCATTTGTATATGTATATGTGTGTGTATGTATATTTTACTAGTTCTCTTTCTCCGGAGAACCCAGCTTGAGGCAATCAGTGCCTGCAGCTTCCTGATTACCTGCCATTTCACCTCATTCCAAATGTCAGGATTCCATTTCTTTCCAGTCACTGCCTCCAATTTACCTTCTGAACCATTCCAGGTTGAGAATTCAGCCACTGTTAGAATAAGGATGTGCCTTCAGTTTTCAGCACTGTCAGCTCTGTTACTACAGGAAACTAGGTTTTCCGAGTGTAAGTGGCAACTTGGAGGTCGTTTCTGCACGCTTGAGCTAAAATTCTGAAGCGTGGAACTCATATCTTTCTTTTACCACTTTGTCTAGCTTAAGTAGGACTGTCGCAGGCTAAAATAGCTGTAAGGTCAGAGCAAAGGACGAAGAAATACTTTCTTCAGCATATATTGCAAGAGGCTAAAGTGGAAAATATACAAGTATGCCAGTTAGGTATGATTGAGTCTGAGGAGTATTACATAAGGATCAGTGCACATGTACTGACATGACAAGTGGGTAAATTTAGAAAAGCTTTACCTTTTCATGAATTCACTAAAAACTGCTAAATCCTTTAGGACTATCAGTTCCTAATCCTTTGGTCCCTCTTGACATGCTTGAACGCTGATCAGTTCTTTCTGATATAATGACTATTGCAACTCAAGGCTTGAAATTTGTCTTCCGTCCTTTCATCTTGAGAAATTTAGAATGTGTTCTACCCTTTTGGTTTTCTGTTTCCAGCTCTTGGCACATACTCACTGTAATACTTTGTCTTCCGGAGCTGCCTTTTGAAATCTCCTGTTGTGATCTTTTATTTTGTCATTCCTTCCTTTTGCTTTAGCTACTCAGCATTCAAGAAGAACTTGAAGAGCCTCTTCTGACATCCAGTTTGGTCCTTTGTTTCTTGTCTGTCTTTCTAATGACTTCTCGGTCCTTCATGGATGATGTCTCTGAAGTCACTTCACGACTCGTCTAGTCTTTCATCAGTAGTGTTCAACACATCGAATGACCGCTTGGGATGGTCTCTGAACTCAGATGGGATATACTCAAGGCTGTACTTTCGCTGTCATGCCAAGCCAAGTCAAAGACTTGTTCTAATTTTTTCAGTTTCAGTTTGACCTTGCATATGAGCAGTGGATGGTGAATGCTGCAGTCAGCACAAGGTCTTGTTTTGACTGCTTCTAGTGAGCTTTTCCAGCATCTCTTTTCACAGCTGTAGTCTGTTTGATTCCTGTGTGTGGTATCTGGCAATGTCCTTGTGTACCGTCGCACTTTATGTTGGTGAGAAAAGATATTTGCAATGAAGAAGTCTTTGGTCTTACAAAATTCAATTATGCAACCTCCAGCATCATTTCTGTACCAAAGCCACATTTTCCAACTATGGATTCTTCTTAGTTTGGAACTCTTGCCATACAACCACCGGTAATTATCAGTGCATCCTGATTTCCTGTCCAGTCAGTTTCGTACTGCAGAAGCTGGTAAAGTTCTTCAAATACTTCATCTTTGGCCCCCGTGGGTGGTGTGTAAATTTGAGGAATACTTGTATTATCTTACCTTGCTTGTAGGCCTACGGATATTAAATCCTATGACTGACAGCATCCTACTTCAGGACAGATCTTTAAATGTTCTAACAATAAAAGTGTTCCGTTCCTTTTCATGTTTTCACTGGCAGCACAGTAGACCCCATGGTTGACCCGTTAAAAATGGCCAATACTGGTCCATTTCAGCTCACTAATGCCTCAGATATTAATGTATATGCATTTTACTTCATTTGTGACGATTTCCTGTTTTCTGAGATCCCTGCTTTATACATTCGACCTTGTGATCGTTAATGGATTTTTTAGCTGTTTCTTCTCATTTTAAGACATGCCACATCAGTAAATGAAGTAGTCTCTGGTGTCTGTGGCATTTCTTCTTTTGGCCTTGCCCTTTTCTCATATTTTTGATGGTCATCTTTGCTCTGGGGGGCTGAGGCCCATTAATGCTTCTCAGATGGCCGTTAGGTAGCTTTTAAGACCCCAGACACCAGTCACTAAAGTGGAATGGAGAACATTTGCTTAAAAAACTTGATTATGCCATTCGACCTTGAATTCCACTAAAGCCGCAGTTCCCAGAGCCCTGACCCTGATACTCGGTCCCTGGAAGTGTTTGGTTTTGGTTAGAGTGCTTCTAAAGTTTGAGTTTGGTCCATTCCTGTTGACGTCTCTGCTATGTATGGTCTAGCGTTTCACTCATCTAATTGGTGAATACCCCTCCCTCCCACCCTCCTCTCATGCCTGTCAGATAATGTTTGCTTCTCTATTTTAACCAGTTGAGTCTTTGCAATAGTGGTTTCATAGAGTATTTGTCCTCTTTCATTGCCTCATTTCACTCAGCATAATGCCCTTCCAGATGCTACTACTTCATGTTTCCCAAATTTATCATTCTTCTTTATCACTGCCTAATATTCTATTGTGTGACTCTACCTCAGTTTGTTTATCCATTCTTCCGTCGATGGGGACCTGGGCTCATTCCATCTTTTTGCTGTTACGAGCAGTGCTGCCCTGAACGTTGGTGTCCTTGTATGTATTTGTGCGGTAGCTCTTTGTTCTCTAAGATGAATTGCAAGAAGTTGTATTGCTGGGATGTATAGTATTTCTTGGAAACCCTGGTGGTGTAGTGGGATAAGTGCTCCATCTGCTAACCACGTGGTCAGCTGTTCAAATCTACCAAGTGCTCCTTGGAAACTATGGGATGGTTCTGCTCTTAGAGGGTCGCTGTGAGTTGGACCCGACTCAACAGCAGGTTTGTTTTTTTTTTTTGTATATATGGTATTTTTATTTCTAGCTTTTTAAACGCTAGAATGGTAGAAAATAATTGAACCATGTTACATTCCTACCAACATTTGTAGTAGACTTCCAGTCTCCCTGGAGCTTCTGTCATTTATTATCTTGTGTTTTTTGGATTAATGCTAGCTTTGTTGGGGTGATGTGCTATCTCATTTGAGTTTTGATTTGGATTTTGCTAGTGACTAATGATCATGAGCATTTCCTGTTGTATCTTTTAGATCGTGAATATCTTCTTTGGTGAGGTACCTGGTCATATCTTTTACCCATTTGTTTTAGTCAGCTAGGGCTGCTCTAGCAGAAATACCACAGAGTGGATGGCTTCAACAAAGGAGGGTTTATTCTTACATAGTCTGGTAGCCTGCAGGTCCATATTCAGGGTGTCCGCTCCAGGGAAAGGCTTTCCTCCTTGTCGGCTGTGGAGGAAAGTCCGGTATTACATCAGTCTTTGTCCAGGGAGCATCTTGGTGTGGGAACCACAGGTCTGAAGGATGGGTTCTTCTCCTGGTACTGCTTTCTTGATGGTAGGAGGTTCCCAATTCTCAGCCTGCTTCCCTTCTCTTTTATCTCTTGTAGGATGAAAGGATTAAGGGTGGGACAAGCCATACTCCAGGGAAACTCCCTTTACAGTGAAGCAGGGAGGTGATCCTATGAAGGGATTTACAGTCCCACCCTAATGCTTTAACATACAGCATAGGAAAACCACAAAGCAGAGGACAGTCACAAGATACTGGGAATCATGGCCTAGCCACATGACTACACATATTTTTAGGGGGACACAATTCACTTGGGTGGGGGAATATTTTGGGGGGAACACCATTTTATTTAAAAACGTTTTTATTGTGACTAAGTGAAAGTTTACAATCCAAGTCCATTTTCCGTATAAAATCTCAAGTACCTACCTCTCTGCAACTCTGCTCTGCTGACCTTAGGACTGCACACTCTTCGTTTTTTTAGTTTTCTTTACTATGTTTAAGTGAAAGTTTACAATCCAAGTCAGTTTTCCGTATTCAGTCTTGAGAACCCACCTCCTTGCATCTCCATCTGCTGTCCTGCCACACACTCTTCTTTTTGACTCTTCAGTATCCACTCAACCAACACTTGTCCCCTCCTCTCCACTCTGTCCTGTCCTCTCTAAAAAGAAAATACTAATACCGCCTTGTATGTGTATATTAGACCGTAAAGGATACACACCATCTCCATCACTGTGTGTCCCCAAGTCCAGTCCATTCTTGGTCTGAAGTGTTGGCTTCAGGATGGGTTTCAGCCCTGGGAAAGCAAGTTGTCCAGGGGCCATTTTCTGAGGGTACCTTTCAGGTTGTCAGAGCGTCAGTTCTGAGCTTTTTATAGGGTTCGTGATCTGCGTACCTCTGTTTCTCGTGCTACATCAGGGACTGTATGGTGTCCCCTGTCAGGCCTTTTCCAGTTTTTAATAGGATCATTTGTCTCTTCTTGTTTAGGTTTTCCAGTAGTTTTTACATTTTCAGGGTTAGACGCTGATCAGACTCATGGGAGACCAAAATCTTCACCAAGTCTGTGCATCATCTGTTTATTCTTTTGGGGCAGTCATTGAATAAGCATAATTGTTTGATTTTTTTAACTGTTATTGGTTATCTGTTTTCTCTGTGGGTGTTTGTGCCTTCTTCATGATATTTTGTCATCAGTTTGTGCCATGTATTAGGGCCCTGAGCGTTGTCTCTATTTTTGTTCCATGATATGTACTGTTTCAGATTTTCAATTTAAGTCTTTGATCTATTTTGATTTAGTTTTGTGTTTGGTATGAGATATGGATTTTGTTGATTGTTTTGCTTATGGCTATCTGGTTATGCCAGCACACTTTGTAAAAAGAGAGTGTCTTTTCCCCAGTTGACAGACTTTAGGTCATTGTCAGGTAGGTGGCTGATATTTTATCTGGAGTCTGAGATCTGTCCCATTCGTCTGGTATTTGTCTCTGGACCAGTGTCAGGTGTTTTGACTGCTGTGGCAGTGTAACAGGAGCTAAAGTCAGGTCGCGTGTGGATTCCTACTGCTTTGTTCTTCATCTTCAGTCTTGCTTTGCTTATCTGGGGCTTCTTCCCTTTCCATAGGAAGTTTGTGATCTGTTTCTCCATCTCATTCAGAAATGGGTTGGCATGGCCTTGTATCTATAGATCACTTTGCGTAGAACAGACATTTTCACCATGTTGTATCTTCCTATCTATGATCAAGGTAGATCTCTGCACTTATGTTGGTCTCTCTTGCTTTCTCACAGTAGAGTCTTGTAATTCTGTTTGTAGATGTTTTTTACGTCTCTGATTATTTTATTCTGAATTAGTGTGTTTTCTTGGGGGCCACTGTAGATGGTGCTGATTTGGTGGTTTCTTCTTTGACTGTGTCTTTGTTGGTGTAGGGAATTCCACTAATTTTTGTAGGTTTATCTCGTATCTGGATACTTTCCTGAACTCTTCTGTTAGTTCCAGTAGGGTTTTTATTTCAGTTTTTTGTGTATTAGGTCATATCATCTGAGAATAGAGACACTTTTACTACTACCTTACTTGTTTGGATGCCTTTTATTTCCTCTTCCACCTGGTTGCTGTGGCTAGAAGCTCCAGCAGAGTGTACAGTAGCATGCGGACCGAGGGCATCCTCATCTGGGTCCTGTTCTCCAGGGGAATGCTTTCACACTCTTTGTATTTCAGATGAGATTGGCTGTTGGGCTTCTCACAGATGCCCCTTAACATGCTGAGGAATTTCCCTTCTATTTCTGTTTTACGAGAGCAGTTCACGTGAATGGTTGTTGGACTTGGTCAGATGCACTGTACTCCTAGTGCTGCTTTCTTGATGGTATGAGGTTCCCAAGTCACTGCTTGCTCTCTTGTCTTTATCTCTCTTAAGATGAAAGAATAAAAGATGGTACTGCCCACAACCCTCTGAAGCTCCCTTAGCACAGGTCTTCCTGTCCCACTGTCAGCTATTTTTAACATAGTCGTCCTGTCTGTCAGCCTCAGGAAGAGATTAGGATATGTAACATAGGAACATCACAGAATCTTAGGAATGATGGCCCAGCAAAATGAATACATCCATTTTGGGGGGACACAGTTCAATCCATGACAGCCTCCATCTTGTGAGTTTCCTGTGTTGTAAATGTTAATCTCTGCCTGTGCTTAACAGGATTCGTTTTAAAGAGCATTAAGGTGTGACTGCAGCACTCTTCCTAAGGGAGTTTCCCTGGCATGTGGCTTTCCCCGTCTTTGATCCTCTTACTGTAAAAGACAGCAGAGGAGAGGGAAGCAGGCAGAGTGTGGGCAACGCAATCACGTCAAGAAAGCATCCCCGGAATTGAAGCGTGTCTTTCAGACCTGAGGTTCGTGCCGCAAGATGCTCCCTGACCAGCGAGTGGTACACCCCAAGGAGCCTCCTCCAGAGCTGACGAGGAGTGAAAGCTTTCCCCTACAGTGGACACCGTGAATTTGGTCTTGTGGCCCACTGGGCTGTGTAGGGATAATCTCTTCTTTACTAAAATCAGCCACTCAGGATGCCTTTGTTAGAGCAGTCCCAGATGACTGAAACAGCTCCCAAGTGCCTGTGGCCACGTCTCATGCTAGTGAGCATGCACATACGTGTGTCAGTCCCGTGTATGTGTATGTCCCCCCGTCAGTGTGCACACGATTCATCTGAGTCCGCATCCACATGTGTCGTCCCGGACAGGAAGTGTATACACGTGTGTGTCACAGCAGACAGTGAGTGAGATCTATGGCTGGGAGGTCACATGTCCTCTGTGCCAGATGCTGCTTTCGTCAGTCTACGGCCTGCAGACACGGCGGGGGGTCCACTCGGAGGCCTTTTCAGTGTCCACGTGAGGGGCTGGTGGGCAGAGGCAGGAGCTGAGAGGGTGTGAGGAGTCTGAAAGAGAACTTCTGTCACCTGTCAGCTGGGGGGCGACTGAAATGAAGTCCAGACATAAAGAATATGTTTCATTTTATAATTTTAGGAAAACTAAAAATGTCCAACTCAGCAGGACTCCAAATCCTCCATTCAGTGGCCGTCGTGAGTCCTGTGTCCCTCACAGCCCAGTCACTGCCCGAGACAGAACCAGGCAGCGTGGTCCTCGGTCAAACGCACTGTTTCACTCAGCTAGGGCTGCTCTTATGGAAACACCACAGAGCGGACGGCCTTAGTGAAGGAAGGTCTATTCTCACACACTCCTATAGGCCATGAGTCTAAATTCGAGAAGTCCACTCCAGGGCAAGGCTTTCCCCCTTATCAGCTGTGGAGGAAAGTCCGGTAGCTCATCAGTCTTTGTCCAGGGAGCATCTTGGGGCAGAAACCTCAGGTCTGAAGGATGCGCTCTTCTCCCAGTGCTGCTTTCTGGATGGTGTGAGCTTCCCAGTTGGGCTTGCTTCCCTTTCTTTTTATCCCCTGTAGGATGAAAGGATTAAGGGTGGGGCCAGCCATACTCCAGGGAAACTCTCTTTACAGTGGAGCAGAGACGTGATACCATAAAGGGATTTACACTCCCACCCTAATCCTTGAACATACAGCATAGGAAAATCACAAGAAGGAGGACATTCATAGAATACAGGGAATCGTGGCCCAGTCACGTGGCTACACATTTTTGGGGGGACACAGTTCAATGTGTGACACACGCCTGAGTGAACACGTGCTCTCTAACCACTGCTCAACACTGCCTTCTCCGTGCAGGAACCTGCAGGCTGCAACCTCCTGACTCAGTGGACCCATGCCTCATAGGAAAGGCAACTAAAGAGGTTTCCACATAGGTCATCAGGAGCAGCACCTCTGAGGAGACAGAAATAGCTATTTACTCCGTGCCTAGGGAGGGACAGCGCTTAGGAAAAGCCTGTGGGGAGTTACAGCTGGAAATGGAGTCTGCCTCCCTCCAGTTCCTACTGGAAGGCCCTTGTCCCCTGAGATGCAGAGAAGGGCCTGGATGTGGGTCCCAGATGGCTGAGGACGAGGAAATGAATAAAAAGAGGTAAAAAGTAGACTGTGGAGGAGGCTCTAGAGACCCTGTGAAGTGAGCATGCTGTGAGTGGTCCCAGGGGGGCCTTTCCATGAGATGATGCAGAGCGCCGGGCAGCCTCGTCTCCCCAACTCTGACTGAGAACGTTCTCTTCCAGGAGCAGCAAGGCCGGAGATCCATCCGTGTCCCTACTGTCCTCTGGCCTTCTCCACTCAGAAATTCCTCAGCCTCCACTCAAATCACAGCCACCCCTCTCAGCTCTTCCCAGGAACGCCTGCAAGAAGGCACGTTGAACCAGAAGACCCCTGTTCAGCGGATCGGAGGCAGCAGCGTTCTGAGCAACACAACCGGAGTGACAATGCAGGAGGTCCAGAGAGAGATGTGTCCAGGCCAGCGCTCAAAAGGACAGTGAAAGCAGGGATTTCAGAGGCCTGTTCCTGGCTCCCTGAAGGACAAATGGGGATGTCAAGGGCAAGTGCAAGAATGACGGAGACACAGAGCAGCCTAGGCTCTAAGGTAACTCCTCAGGACACAGGGACATTATTCCTGAGGAAAGGAATCTCAGAAATTGTCCAAGTAAGGTGTGGAGACGATGGACAAGGCTTTAACCAGAAATCACGCCGCATAACTCAGCAGAAGACACATTCAGGGGAGAAGCCCTATGTCTGTAGGGAGTGTGGGCGAGGCTTTAGTCACAGGTCACGTCTGATCACACACCAGAGGACACACTCAGGAGAGAAGCCCTATGTCTGCAGGGAGTGTGGGCGAGGCTTTAGTCACAAGTCAGGTCTCATCAGCCACCAGAGGACACACTCAGGGGAGAAGCCCTATGTGTGCAGGGAGTGTGGGCGAGGCTTTACCGAGAAGTCACACCTCACCACACACGAGAGTACACACTCAGGGGAGAAGCCGTATGTCTGTATGGAGTGTGGGCGAGGCTTTAGGCTGAAGTCAGCCCTCATCATACACCAGAGGACACATTCAGGTGAGAAGCCCTATGTCTGCAGGGAGTGTGGGCGAGGCTTTCCTGAAAAGTCAGGGCTCATCAGACACCAGAGGACACACTCAGGGGAGAGGCCCTATGTCTGCAGGGAGTGTGGGCGAGGCTTTACCCAGAATGCAGTCCTCATCGCACACCAGAGGACACACTCAGGGGAGAAGCCCTATGTCTGCAGGGATTGTGGGCGAGCCTTTCGTGAAAAGTCAGGCCTCATCAGACACCAGAGGACACACTCAGGGGAGAAGCCCTATGTCTGCAGGGAGTGTGGGCGAGGCTTTAGTGATAAGTCAGGCCTCATCAAACACCAGGGAACACACTCTGCGGAGAAGCCCTATGTCTGCAGCGATTGTGGGCGAGGCTTTAGTGTGAAGTCAACCCTCAACAGACACGAGATGACACACTCAGGGGAGAAGCCCTATGTCTGCAGGGAGTGCGGACAAGGCTTTAGAGTGAACTCCGCCCTCATCATACATCAGAGAAAGCATTCAGAAGCCCCATGTTTGCAGTGAGTGTGGGCAAGGCTTTAGTCAGAAGTCACACCTTGCCACACACGAGAGGACACACTCAGGGGAGAAGCTGTATGTCTGCGGGGAGTGTGGCCGAGGCTTTACCCAGAAGGCAGTCCTCATCACACACCAGAGGACACATTCAGGGGAGAAGCCCTATGTCTGCAGGGACTGTGGGCAAGGCTTTACCCAGAAGTCACACCTCACCACACACCAGAGGACACACTCAGGGGAGAAGCTCTATGTCTGCAGGGACTGTGGGCGAGGCTTTACCAAGAAGTCACACCTCACCATACACAAGAGGACACACTCAGGGGAGAAGCCCTATGTCTGCAGGCAGTGTGGGCGAGGCTTTCGTGAAAAGTCAGGCCTCATCAGCCACCAGAGGACACACTCAGGGGAAAAGCCCTATGTCTGCAGGGAGTGTGGGCGAGGCTTTATCTAGAAGTCATTCCTCATGATACATGAGAGGACACACTCAGGGGAGAAGCCCTGTGTGTGAAGGGAGTGTGGACAAGGCTTTATCCAGAAGTCCTGCTTCATCATACATGAGAGGACACACACAGGGGAGAAGCCGTATGTTTGTAAAGAGTGTGGGCGAGGCTTTAGCTAGAAGTCAAGTGGTGTCAGACACCAGGGGACACAGTTCGGGGAGAAAACCTCTGTCTGCAGGGAGTGCGGGCAAGGCTTTAGCTTAAAGTGAAGTCTCCTCACACACCAGAGCAGACACTCGGGAGAAGCGCTGTGTCTGTAGGGAGTGTGGGCGAGGGTTTAGTGACGAGTCTTACCTCATTATGAGAGAAGAAGGAAAAGCTTTTAGGAAGGTACCACTTACATTCCGGAAGGCCTAGGTGCAGGGCTTGTGAGGCTGTAAATGAGTGATTGTCAACAGCTGAAAACGGCTGGAACCTATGACATCAGAAAAAGTCCCTGATAGGCCCAGTTTCTAAGGAGGGGGTAGCTTCTTCCTGTGTAACTTAATGATAACTGCTTATCTAGTGCCTCTTTAAGTATGCTGGACCAATAGAAATGCAATATGAAAATCTGTATACCTGTAACTGCCAAGTAAGAGAATATATGGGAATTCCTTTGTCTGCTTTGTTGAAAAACATACATAGATGTGTCTAATAACGGAACGGGGTGCACGACTATTTTCCGGACTTGAGTCCATCTGCTACACGGCTACCTAATATACAGCCTCTTCCTCTACAAATAAGATGGTGTTCCAGGTGTTTTCTGTTACGTGGACTGAACTGGTTTTTCCTGCTACAGTCACACACCAGAGGACCCACACAGGGGGCAACCCTGTCTCCAGGGAGTGTAGGCAAGGCTTTAGCCTAACATGAAGCATCACTGTACACAGGAGAAGGAAATGCAGCTACCACACACCTCCACATCCCCAACTCTGAGGGGTTCAACGCTGCTGAGCCCTCGTCCTCCGACACAGTATCAAGAGAGCAGAAATAACGGAGTAAACAGGTTCTCCGCTTTCGTGCAAGGGGTGATGTGGAAAAGCTGGTGGGGGTCCCTGCAGTGGTCAGGGTGTTCTCAGCTGGTTTTCTGAGTTAAACAACCATATCCCGTGGTGTTTAGGCCTCTTATTATAAGGGAGAACCTCAGGAGTGGCTTCACCACTGTGTTACGGGGGTGCCTGGGGACCCTGCTCAGGATTCTCCAGTATCTGTGAGACTGGTAAGTGTGGTCTTTGTGAGGTCACCTTTTGTCCTGCCATTTTCTCCTCCTCTGTCTAGGTCCCTCGATGGTGATCCCTGTCAGAGCAGTTGGTGGTGGTGCTGAGCACCATAACTTGTGCTGGACTCGGTCTGGTGGCGGTTGTGACTGTGGCAGTCCTTGAGGCCTTCGGGCTCCTGTTCCCCTCGTATCTTTGGTTTTCTGCAGTCTCCCCTAGTCCAGGTGGGGTGGGACCAGTAGACCTCTGTGAGCACTTCCATGCCCCTGAGACCCCAGGCGATCCGGAGCAGAGGAGAATGGAGGACATCAGAGACATGGGGACCATTGGGGCCCAGGAGGCAGCCCGTGTGAGGTGAGAATCCCTCGGCTGGCACAGAACTCGATGGCCCCCAGCCCCCGCCGGTCGTCGCCCTGACAAAGACTACAATGTAAAGTCTGATGCAGCGTGAGGAAAAGCGGGCATGTGGCAGAACTCCCATAAAGTGACCACACTGGATGGCCCATCGGACTGGAGGGTCCCCTGCGGACATGGCCCCCAGGCTGTGAGCACAGCGCTGAAACCAGTACCGAAACCAATGCTGGAGAGAAAAACTGGACTGGACTGAAGACAGAGTGACGGCGGCAAAAAGTGTGTTTCTTGGCTTACATCTACGTACAAGGCTGTCTGAGCAGTTACCGTCAGGGGTGAGGTGGCAGGGAGCTGGGACAGGGGTTGGCTGGATGGGCGCTGGAGGGACAGGGTGGGAAGGAAGAGCGTCCTGTCCTGGGAGTTCAGAGGTAAAGTTGCCTAGCGGGGTGTGTGCAGGGTTCTGTGGGGCAAACTGGCTTGGACTGTAAACTGACTTAAATTGTAAACTACCAATTCAAGAACGAAAAATAAGAAAGACTCCATGTGCCACTTAGAAACGTGGAATGGAGAATATCCTCTTTAGAAGCTCTGTTACACTTCCGGAGTTAGATGTCCTCTGTGATCGTGGTCCCTGGCCATCAGTTCCATTGGAAGGCTACCTGTTGGACCGGACGTGGGAAAGCCACCTGCCGTGAGGGAGCGGCCCATTGCGCTGGTCTGTCTCCGGCCCCTTTGACTCTCACAGAGCAGCAGCAGAGACCGGGGGGGCCCGCACCTTCTCACCAGTACTGTCACTGGCATGCCAGGCCAAGGTCTGCTTTTGTTCTGAAGGAGGAAAAAGAAAGACCAAGAAGGTGAATAAATTTTGTAACTGGAGGATTGGAGGGGCGCCTGCCTGCTGATAGTATTGGCAAAGGAACAGTAATGGGAGGTGGGGAGTTCGAAAGTCTGGGAGAGACGCTGTTACGGCAGTTTCCTGGCTCTGTTTTTCATACGTGAAGAAGTTCACAGGCTGAAATTCTCAGTCCACCACTCTCCCTGTAGGGGAGGAAGCTCTGGGTTGTGAAAATGGTTGAGGGCTTGACTCCCATCTGGGAAGCTGGTGGTTAAATGCCCCTCAGAGATACTTCAGAAGAGAGGCCTGGCGATCTGCATGTGAATGGTCACAGCCTTGAAAACCTCATGGAGCGGTTGTGTTCTGCACTTTTGGGGTCGCTGTGGGATGCGATGGTCTGGACAGCGGCCAACAACTCCTCTGTGGTATCAAAGAACCAGAGGCTATTGAGCCTCGAATGATCCTGTAGATAAACATAATTGTGTTCAAGGTCATTCAAAATCGGCAGCAACATGTTGGCAGGGAACTGCCAGGAACTCAAGCCAGATTCACTAGGGGACATGAAACCAGGGGTATCATTGCTGATGTCACATGGATTTGGGCTGAAAGCAGGGAATACCAGAAAGAGGTTTTCCTGTGTTTTCTTGATATGCAAAGAGATTTAGCTGTGTGGATTGTAACAAATTATGGTAACAGTGCAGAGAATGGGAATTCCAGAACACTTAATTGTGCTCATGAGGGATCTATGTGGATCAAGAGGCAGTTGTGTGAGCAGAACAAGGGGACACTGCAAGGTTTAAAGTCAGGAAAGGTGTACAATGCAGTTGTATCCTTTCACTTTACCTTTTGAAGCTGTATGCCCAGCAAACAATCTCAGAAGCTGGACTATAACATAAAGAAGAATGAGGTGTCAGGGATAGAGGAAGACTCATTAACAAGCTGTGTTAGGCAGATGACACAACCTGCTTGCTGACAGTGAAGAGGACTTGAAAGACTTAGTAATGAGGATCAAAGATCGGAGCCGTCAGTGTGGACTGCATCTCAGCATCAAGAAAACAAGAATCCTCACAACTGGGCCACTAAGTGATATTGTGACAAATGACAAAATGACTCAGGTTGTCAAGGACTTTGATTTACTTCGTCCCATGGTTAACACCCATGCAAGCAGCAGTCACAAAAATGAAAGAGGCGCTGCTCTTTGGTTTGAGTTCAGCCTTGCACATGTGCAGTTGATCATCTGTGCCGTAGTTAGCACCTGCTCTTTTTCTGACTGCTGACGTCAACGTTTTCCATCCTCTCTTCCACTGATATACTTTATTTGACTGGTGTATTGAATGTGGTAAGGTCTAGTCATTGTTTACGTTGGTGAATAAAGGTGTTTGCAAAAAAAAAAAATTGTCGCTCTTGCAAAATTTCTGTCTTGTGATCTCCTACATCATTTCTGTCATCCAGGTGGTATTTTCCAATTTCCAGTCATTCTTCTCTGCTTTTAACTTTGGCATTCCAATCACCCGTAATTATCAGTGCATCCTGCTTATATATTTGACTAGTGTGAACTGCAGAAGCTGGTGTAAATCTTGACTTTGTTCATCTTTGGCCTTAGTGGTTGGTGTATAAATGTGGGTAAGAAGAAACAGGCAGTCTACTTCTGAAAAGAATTCCCCAGTGAAAACTGACTAAAAACAGTGGAAAGTTGTCAGAGATAGTGACAGAAGATGAGCCCCCAGGTTGGAGGGCACTCAGAAGATGTCTGGGGAAGAGCTACCCTACAGAGTAGACTCAGCCTGAATGACACGGATGGAGTAAAGCAGTTGGGACCCTAATTTGGGGATATGGCACAACTCAAAATGAGAAGAAACAGCCATTAGTAATCAGAATATGCCATGTATGATGTTACGAATCTTGGAAAGTTGGAAATCTGAAAAACAAAGTGGGATGTATAGACATCAGGATCCTAGGCACTAGTGGGCTGAAATGGACTAGTATTGGCCATTTTGGATCAGGCACTAACATGGACTGGTATGCCAGGAGCGAATACCTAAAGAGCAATGGTGGTGTGTTCATCATGAAAAAGCACATTTCAAGATCTGTCCTGAAGGACAGTGCTGTCATTGATAGGATAATGTCTGTCTGCCTCCAAGGAAGGCCAGGTCATGTGACTATTATTCAAATTTATGCACCAGTAATTCTAGTAATTTACACAGATGGATATTAAATTGACTGTTTATTCCTTCTGGAGCACATCTTAGAATTCAGTAAAAACAATGTTTAGGAAAAAAACAAGCACTTAAAAATTTAAAAAATTATCAACAGGCACACGAAAGAAAAAAAACAGAAGGAAAATTACAAAATATTTAAAACTCAGCTGCAACAAAGTATTACCTAGTAAAGTTTGTGGACGCATCTAATGCATGAAAAATATCTACAGGGAAAATATTGAAATGCAAATTGTATAGCCTAATATGTCTACATTACAAAAGAAGAAATTGTGAATAAACTGAGCATCTACTTTAAGGAGGCAGAAGATGAAGAACAAAAGTAAAGAAATAAGATTAAGAGCAGAAATAACGACGAATACAGCAACAGTCAAAGCCTGATTTCTACAAGACAAGCTCAAAAAGCAAACAGAGCAAAAAGAAAAATCTTTAAGACGGTGTCAAAGTAACCAGAAAGCATCATTATATGAATCAACAACAGACATTAATATCTATGAAGATAATTGTAAAATGAACAAAAGACACAGAAGACTTAAAGAAACACATCGCAGTAATAGAACGTTCCCTTGAAGACTAGGCTGCCCCTGATCCAAACAGTGCAGTGCCCAGTCACCTCTTATGCATGTCAAAGGTGCACAGTCCATAAAGAAGACAGAAGAACAGATGCCCTCACATCATGGTGCTGGTTAAGAATACTGAACATTCCATGGATTGCCAAGAGAATGAACAAAGCTGTCTCGAAAGAACTGCAGCCAGAATGCTCCTTGAAAGCAAGGAGGATGAGACATCTCACATACTTTGGACATACTGTCAGGAAGGATGAGTCCCCAGAGGAGGACATGGTCTTAGTCATCTGGTGCTGCTCTAACAGAGATACCACGAGTGGATGGCTTTAACAAATGAAAGCTTATTCTTAGTCTGCTAAGATACAAGTCAAAATTCAGGATGTTGACTCCAGGTGCAGACTTTCCCTCTTGTCGGCTCTGCAGGAAAGCCCTTGTGTGACATCAGTCTTTGTTCAAGCAGCATCTTGGCTTCAGAACCTGAAGAATGAAGTGCGTGCTCTTCTCCCTGTCCTGCTTTCTTGATGGTGTGATGTCCCCAGTTCTCTGTTTGCGTCCCCTTAATCTCTTGTTAGGATGAAAGGATAAAGGGTGGTACAAGCCATACTCCAGTGAAACTGCCTTTACAGTGGAGCAGAGAAATGATCTTTTCAAAGGACTTATAATCCCACCCGAATCCTCTAACATGCAGCAGAGGAAGATCACAGAATAGAGGACAATCAAAATATTGGGAATTATGGCCAAGCCACATGGCTACACACATTTTTGGGGGGACACATTTTAATGCATGACAGACATCATGCTTCATAAAGTAGGGGGTCAGTAAAATAAAGGAAAACCATAAAAGAGAAGTGTTGACACGGTGGCTGTAACAATGAGCTCCAACACAATGACTGTGAGGAGGCGTCAGAGCTGCCAGTGTTGCGCTGTGTTGGGCGTGGGGTCCTTATGATCTAGAAGTGACTTCACAGCTCCTAACAACAGCAATGGAAAGACTTCATATTATAAAACTGTGGCACTTTTTCCTGCTGAAAATGAAGAGGAATTGATGGACTTACTGGTGAAGATCAAAGACTACAGCCTTCCGTGTGGATTACAGCTCATTGTAAGGAAATCAGAATCTTGAGAGCCGGACCAGTAAGCAATGTCATGATAAAGGGAGAAAAGAGCAACGTTGTCATAAATTTTGTCTTACTTGGATCCACAGTCAACACCCATGGAAGCAGAAGTCAAAATCAAGTGACACATTGCATCGGTTAAATGTGCCACAAAAAAGCCTCTTTAAAGTGTTAAAAAGCAAAGATGTAACCTTGAAGACAGATGCACCTGACCCACGCTGTGGTACTTTCAATCACCCCACACATGCGAAAGCTAGACACTGAATGTGTAAGACAGCTGTGAGTTTCAGTGTTGGAGAAGGACATTGACTATACCGTGGACTGCAAATGGAACAAAGAAATTCATCTTGCAAGAAGTACAGCGAGAATGTTCCTCAGAAGCAAAGGACGGTGGGACGTCTCACATACTTTCGACGTGTTATCAGGAGTGTCCAGTCCCTGGAGAAGGCCATCATGGTGAATAGAGTGTCAGTGAAACAGAGGGAAACTTTCAGTGGGTGGATGGACACAGTGGCCGCATTTGTGCTTGGGCATCACAAGTGTGCAGATGGAGCCAGACCGGGCATCCTGTACTCTGCTGTGGGGGTCAGTGTGAGCTGGAACTGACTCTATGGCACCTGACAACAATGACATGTTCATTCACCCCAAATATACCAATACGGGGCAATTCCAATCAAAATAGGAAGATTTGTTTTTGGAAAAGTGGCAAGATTCTAAAACGCTGATTGAATACTAAAAGGTACAGGCAGGAGGTGGACTGAGATGTGTCTGACTAGATACCCTGACAGTGTGACATGGGTGTGGGGGAAACCGTGTCATGAAGACAGAGCACCGAGAACAGATCCCCATGCATCACTCCCTGAGACAAGCAGGCAGGTCGTGCAGACCAGGGATACGGGTCCCCCAGCCAAAGGATCTGGCATAAAGTACCATCTATTTAGCCAAAAATAAAATGAAACCCACCACCACCAAGAATCCCAAAGAAGGCCTGGAAGTAGAAAAGAAAACTGTTAACAAAATTTCAGAGAAAACCCTAAGGAATGTCAAAGCAGACCAAAGGATTTCCTGTACGAGATCCAAAAGGGACTTGTAGGTAGTCCAGGATGAAGGAGAGGAACAGGAGACGTAAACCACCTCTCCCCCACACGGACAAGAAAACGCTCTGTGAAAGAAGCTGTGTGCCACTACCCCGACATAAGAAGGTGCAATCCCAAAGGCCAGCTCTGTCCATGGAATCGGACAGCTGAGCCAAGCGACTGTTGCCGAGGGAAGAGGAAAGGAACACCCATGCAGGTGAGAGCTGACACACTCCAACCAGCAACTGTGAAGCAGAAAACCGCAGCAGAATGCATTCACTCTAATCTCATTCTCCCAGACAAACATTTTGGGGAACAAAAAGTCAGATTTTTAAATCAGAAATTAAATAAATGGACAAAAACCAGATGAAAAAAAGCATTCTTTTCCATCAAACCAATAACCAAACGAAATGGATTGCCCTCGAGTCAATTCTGACGCACAGTGACCCTAGAGGACAGTAGACCTGCCCCCATCGAGCGTCCGAGGAGCACTTGGTGAAATAAACTGCCATCCCTTTCGTTAGCAGCTACAGCACTCACACACCACACCACGGTTTCCAAAGGAACAGAAAGAAGGTGGAAAAGCGAAGTTGTAGAACAGGGTAGACTGCCCCACAGGAGCTGTTGGTGGATTCAAACTGCCGACCTTCCGGTTAGCACAAGTCAAAGGAAAGGACACAAATACAGCTGCAGACGAGAAAAAGACACAGGCAGCACGTGTGAGTGGCCAGAGATCAGTTCCACAATTCGTAAAGCACTTCTGTAGGTCAGTATGAGAACAGCCCCAGAGGCAAGCAGGCCGAGCTGTAACAGGTGATGCTCAGAAGATGCACCGCCGGCCAGCAGGTGGAGGAAACGGCGCCGAACTTCACTGACAACTGGCTGCAGGCCTGTGAGACCCAGTTTCACACCCATTGCTGGCCTGTCTCAGCTTCAGAGGAAATCACAGCATCTTCCTCCTCCTCCTGGCCATCCCACTTTCCTGGGTCAGGATGGAAACCGCATTTGATCTGCCTTGAAGATGACTTCCCCACCCACGTTCTATGAGCAAATAAACACGGGCCACTGACGGAACACAGGGACCTCTGCCCAGTGGGCCAGTCCCAAGAATTTTTCTCTTAAATAGAGGGCCCCAGTCCTCTCCTGTTTTGAATGGCAGCAAACCTCTTCCTGATACATTGGTGGTTGTGATCTGAGGCAAAGAGCCAGAGAATACAAACAACAAGATCCCAACAAAGGTGCAGGCGCCTCTTAGGGACAGGAGTGGACACAGTGCGCGTGGATTCCATGACCCGATCCAAGAGCGGGCACAGTGAGTGTGGAGTCCATGACCCAAAGCCGCCTCGTTTCCCCTACAAGTCCCCCAGTCACAGGCTCTGGGTGAAGTCTGACTGTGCTGTGTGGTGGTCATGGATTGGGCTCAGGAGTCTCCGTATGCACGAGCTGGGTGACCTGCAGTAGTCCCTCATGCTCTGTAGGGCCAGTGTTTTCCCCTGTGAAATGGGGGTAGACTAGCACCTCTGCCTTTATTCCAGGGGCTGGAATGATCTGGACGGACAGATGATGAGCTCCTGTCTCATCTTCCTACATCTCCAGTCCCCACCTCAACCCACAAAGTGTCCAAGGAGGTGTTGTTTAGCCCCTGAAACACGGACTCCACGCCGCGGGAGCAGAAAGCAAAGCCATGTCCTTGAGGGCACTGGCTGTGGGGCCTGACACCGAGGGGCCCGAGTGTCTGGAGGCAGCACAAGCCCCACAACATCTCCGGAGCCAGTTCCGAGGCCCACACGCCCTCCCCGAACCTGGGCAGCCTCCTGCCTCCTCACTCCCTGCACCAGTGCCTGCTCCCGCCTCACTCTCGCCGCCTCCGGGGTTTCCTAGCCCTTCCCACCTTCTTTGGGGTGGCACTTTTGCATTCAGATTCCCTCTTTTCTGTCCACACTTGTACCTTCTTGTCATCTGTCCCTGCTCCTCAGTCCCCTCGCCTTCCTCACAGTGTCTGGACTGCCTCCTGGCTGTCCCCACCTCACCATGACCCACACCTGCTGTGGTGTTCTGGTCCCACCCTCTTCTCGTTTCTTCTGCCTGGGCTCACTCCTTATTCCCCCAGCTCAGTTCCCACACCGTGCTGCCTCCTGACCACTCCTGCGTCCTGTTGACCCACAGCTGGGAGTTCTCTGGGCCTCCCACAGGGCTCCACCTCCCACGACTTGCTTGCTTCTTGATTTTTTCAAACTCTCGGTCTCACACCTGGCCTCTCTCCTCACCGTTACCGTCCGCGGGCCTGTATCATGAAGTCAGGAACTCAAGGACACCAGGACACAGATGCCCACCACAGCACATTAGCTACCAGGTGGAAACCACCCCAGTGTCCATCAACACATAAAGGGGGACACACTGTGGTCCGTTGGGACTAGGGGATCACATTTACACGTAGAGAGGAATTAGATGCGGTCACACGGCACTCCTTGGATGAACCTCAAAAACAATGGGGACAAGAGGCCACAGGATGCAGGATTCCAGTTAGATGAGAACTGCTGGGTAGGGGAATCCATGGATACAAAAAGCAATCGTGTGAATTCCAGGGGCTACAGACAAAGACTTGCCTGCTGGTCACAGGGATTATGTTTTGGAGGGTGAAAACACTCTGGGCCCAGAGAGGGGTGGCGGGAGTACAGCAGTGTGAAATCATACACAGCCACTGCATTCTACACTTTGAAAAGACGAAAATCGGAAACTTTAAGCATAATTCGATGATGAAGTAACTGTTTAACAAAGAAAAAGGGACCAAAAATAAAAGAGAACTACTCTTTGGCAAAGGGCAGGAAGCTCCAGAGCGAATGCCTGCTTTGGCTCAGAGCCTGACGCTGGAGGCCGGGCTGGGCTGGCTTTGCCTGTAGACCCGGTTCCGGAGGCGGTGCCCACCGTGCATGTGGAGCTGGTTCTGGAGACGACGCTCACGCTGGGTCTGGAATGAGTACAGAGGGGAATGTCGACGTGGATCTGGGGCAGACCCCAGGAGTGACTCGATATAGCTCCAGAGAGTGTTCCCGACGTGAACCTTCCTGTGGATCTGGAGCCGGTCCTGGAGGCCGCACTCGATGGGGACCTGGAGTGGGTTCTGGGCGTGAGTCGCCATGTGGATCTGGAGTGGGAACCAGAGGTAATGCTGACCTTGAACCTGCGGCAGTTTCTGGGGCTGCATCTCACTGTGGCTCTGGAGAAGGCTCCCGAGGCTGTGCTCCGTGTAGGTCGGAGTGGGTCTGAGGTGAATCTTCAGGAGAAGCTGGAGTGCCTTCTGCTGGTGAGGCTCGATGTGGACCTCCAAAAGGTTCCGAAGCAATGCTCAATACAGACCCAGATCAGGTTTCAGAGGACACTCCACATGGTTCTGAAGCAGGTTGTGTAAGCAGCGCTCGCAGTGTATCTGGAGTGGGTTCCGAAGCTGTCATTTGTGCTGGAGAGACAGTTCACTAATATGACAGCCTTTCCAAAGACAGGAAAACTTCACACTGTCCTTAAGAGAAGCCGAACCCCAAAAGCCCCTCCCTAGATTTCCAGACTGCAGCCCACCAAGTGAGTGCTCCAAGGTGACTGATGCCCATTATAGTTCTCGTGGTCCCGCTTCTTGGATGATGTGCTTGGCACATGGATTGAATGAGCATGGTGAAAGGACACAATCTTGACGCACACCTTTCGTGACTAAACCACACACGACATCCCTTTCATCTGTTCAAATGACTGCTTCTTGGTCTGTGTACAGGCTCCACCAGAGTAGTATTAAGTATTCTGGTCACAGTGTTGTCCGTAACTGGTTATGATCCACACAGCCAACTGCCTTTGCCTAGCCAGTGAAACACAGATAAACAACTTGCTGGTGTTCTCTGCTTTGGCCAGGATCCATCTGACACGAGCCGTGATATCCCTCATTGGACCTCCTCTTCTACATCTGGCTGGAATTCCTGGCAGCTCCCTGCCAGTGTACTGCTACAACCACTTTGGAATGATCTTCAACAAAATGTTACTTGTGTATGATATTAATTCTATTGTTTGATAATTTCTCCATTCTGAAGACGGATCTCTTCCAGCTGCTTGACCAGTTAGCTGTCATCTGAATTTGTTGGCATAGGTCAGTAACCACCTACACCCCGCATGTGTTTGTGGAAACATCTCAGTTGATGTTCCCACGCTTCCTGGAGCCTTGTTTTCCGCCAGTGTCTCCAGAGCAGCTTCGGCTTCTTCCTTCAGTGCCACTGGATCTGGCTGAGAGCCTGCCTCCTGAAATGGGTGAGCATCGACCAATTCTTTTTGATCTCGTGACTGTTTTCCTTCCGACTTCTTGTGATGTTTTTTCTGTCTTTCAGTACTTCTCCTGGTCTTCAGTTTTTTTCTTCCGTTCTTTCAGCTTGAAAATGCCAAGTGTGCTCTCTTTACTCCCAGTTCTTTCGATGACCTTTTGCTTTCTTCATGTACAGTGGCCCTTGATGTACCCCACAACTCATTAGGTCTTCAGTTATTTGTGGCTGCTACATTTGTCTCCTCCAAAAAATGTGTGTAGCCATTTCGCTATGCCATGATTCCCGGTCTGGTGTGATGTTCCTCCACACTGTAAACCCTGCCTCCGTGATGTTAATGCGGGACGAGGGGCTGCAGTTGAGTCGGTGGGGCAGGACTCAGTATCTGAGATCTTCTGGTGCCTTGAGACAATCTCTTGGGATATAAAGGGAAGGGAAGGAAGCAGAGAGTTGGGAACCTAATACCACAAAGAAGCAGAGCTGGGAGCAGAGTGCACCTTAGGAGAAGACCTGGCGTCCTGGCACCTCAGAAGCTTCCAGTCCAGGGGAAGACTGACAACAAGGATCTTCATCCACAGCCCACTGGGAAAGCCTTCGCTGGAGCAGATTCCCTGGATTTTGACTTGTACCCTACTGGGGTGTACCAGAATAAATTTCTGCTTGTTAAAGACACCCCCGTGGGGTATTTCTGTTGGAATGGCACTAGATGACTAAGTCAGTGTTCAGTGTATCGAATCTATTCCTGAGATGGTCTCTGTATTCACATGGGATATTCGCAGGGTCATACTTTGGCTCTTGTGGACTTGGTCTGTTTTCCTAAACTTTGACGTGTACTTAACACAAGAGCCATTGGTCTTTTCCTCAGTCAGGCCCTGGTCATGTTCTGACTATGAGACTGAACTTTTCCAGAGTCTCTTTCCACAGATGTAGTTGATTTGATTCCTATGCCTTCTAACCAGTGAGATCCAGCGTGTGTTGTTGGTGGTGTTAGGATCGAGTCAAATCAATTCCAACAAATAGCAACACTGCGCAACAACACCGACACTGCACAACAACACTGACACTGCACAACTGCGCCATCCCCACAACTGTTTTTACGCCTCAGCCCATCACTGCAGCCACTGTGTCCTTCCATCCTGCTGCAGGTCTTCCTCTTTTTTGCTGACTCTTCATCTACCAAGCATGATGGCCTTCTCCGGGGACAGATCCCTTCTGAAAACATGTCCAAAGTATGTGAGATGCAGTCTCGCTGTCTCTGCTTCCGAGCAGCCCTCTGGTTGGACTTCCTCCAGAATAGATCTGTTTGTCCTTTCAGCAGTCCATGGCACATTCAATATTCTTCTCTAATACCATGATTCAGAGACATCAATTATTCACCTCTCTTCCTTATTCATTGTCCAGCTTTTACATGCATATGATACACCTGAAAATACCGTGGCTCGGTCACGGTATTTAGTCTTCAAGGCGGCATCTTTGCTTTTCACACTTTAAAGAGGTCCTTTGCAGCAGGTTTCCCATTGTGATGCCACTTTGGATTTCATGACTGCTGCTTCCATGCGATTTGACTGTGGGACCCTGGAAATGAAATCCTTGACAAATTCAGTGCCTTCTCCATTTCTCAAAATGTTTTTTATAGGTCCAGCTGTGAGGATTGTTTCCTTGATGTTGAGGTGCAGTCTGTACTGAAGGATTTAATCTTTGATCTTCCTCAGTAAGTATCTCAAATCCTCTTCACTCCTACGAAGCAGAGTTGTGTCATCTGCACAATGCTGGTTGTTGATGTCACCGGTATTGTATCGGTCTTTGTCCAGGGAGCACCTCGGTGCAGGAAATTCAGGTCTGAAGGACGCGCTCTTCTCCCGGTGCAGCTTTCTTGATGGTGCGAGGTTCTCGATTCTCTGCCTTCTTCTCTGTCCTTTTACCTGTCGTAGGACGAAAGAATTAAGGGTAGGGCAAGCCATACTCCAGGGAAACTCCCTTTACAGTGGAGGAGGGAGGTGATCCTATGAAGGGACTTACAGCCCCACCCTAATTCTTCAGCATGTAGTTTAGGAAAACCACAAAATGGAGGACAGTCACAAGATACTGGGAGTCATGGCCCAGCCACATGGCTACACTTATTTTGGGGGGTCACAATTCGATCTATGACAACCAGTAATTATCAATGCATGCTGAATGTATGTTCAATCAATTTCCTACTGCAGAAGATGTTAAAGATCTTCAGATTCTTCATGTTTAGCCTTAGTGGTAGGTTGTAAAAATCTGAACGGTGCTCAGTGTTTTATTCATCTGGTACTGCTCTAAAAGAAAATACTACAAGTGGATGATTTCATGAAGATAAATT
This sequence comes from Heterohyrax brucei, assembly GCA_028571685.1. Lineage (NCBI taxonomy): Eukaryota > Metazoa > Chordata > Mammalia > Hyracoidea > Procaviidae > Heterohyrax > Heterohyrax brucei. The sequence continues at coordinate 1,578,708 of CM053166.1, forward strand.
TTATTCACACAGTCCGATAAGTCACAAATCCATTTATGAATTATAAGTCCAGTCAGTAAGAGAACTTATCACAGTAGTCTTAGTCCAAATTCCAGGAGAGCATCCTGGCACGGAACCTCAGGTCCAAAGGACATCCTCTGCTCCGAGAGCTGCCTTCTTGGTGATATGAGGTTCCCAACTTCCTCTGCTCACCTCTCTCCCTTCTATCCCACAGCTGGTCACTGGAGTCCTGCCTCACCAGCACAACTGCTACCCATTCTCTGCCATCAACATCACAGAGGCAGGAATCACAGCACATGGGTGAAGGGCACCATACTGCGACTCACAGCCATGTCAAATCAATACATACATTTGGGGGGGACACAATGCAATCCACGACAGTCATATTAACTGGTCCTTCTTGTAGACATAGGATATTTGTCACTGACAGCAGTCTACTTCAGAATGGATCTTTTGAAATGCTCTTTTTGGTGATGATTGCAATGCTATTCCTATTAAATTATCTTGCCCAGTGTAGTAGACCACAGTATTGTGTGCTTCATCATGGCCAGTACCAGTCCATTGCAGGTCACTAGCCCCTACGATATCGATGTATATGCATCTCATTTTTCAAAATTTCCAGATTCCCTAGATTCATACTTCATATGTTCCATGTTCCGATTATTGATGGATGTTCACAGCTGTTTCCTCTCATTCAGAGTCAGGCCACATCGGCAAAGGAAGGTTCTGAAAGCTCGACTCCATCCCCATCATTAAGGCGGACTCTCACTTGAGGAGGCAGCTCTTTCCCACTTGTCCTTTGAGTGCCTTCCAACCGGGAAGTTCATTCTCCTGCGCTGTCTCTGACAACGTTCCACTGCTATTCATAAGGTTTTGAATGGCTGTTCTTTTCAGAATTAGACTGCCAGTTCTTCCTTCATAATATTATTATTCAAAATTCTATACGAAATGCTACAACCAAAGATGAAACAACTGAAGATTTCTACTACTATAATTTGAAATACAATGTGAACATTGATAATTACTTGAGGTTGAACAGGAAAGTTCAAAACAAAGGAAGAAAGATCAGTATTTGGAAAAATATGACCTTGGAGATAGGGACCACGGCTGAAATTGCATGATTGAATTTTGCTGCTTCATTTCAAAAACCTTTTTCCACTGACATTAACGGCGTCTGTCCACACGGACCTTGCCAGATGGAATTCACAGAACCAAATCGACTACATGTGTGGAGAGAGAGGGTGGAAAAGCCCACTATCATCAGTCAGAAAAATGCCAGCAGCTAACTGAAGATCAGAGCTTCAGTTACTCATATGCAAACACAAGTTAAAGCTCAGGGAAATGAGAGCAAATCCATGAGTGCCAGAGTGTGACCTTGAGTGGATTCCACCTGAATTTACAGATCATCTCAGAAATAGATTTGAGGCCCTGAACATCACTCACTGAAGACCGACAAGTTGTAGGGTGATGTCTAGGACATCATACAGGAAGAAAGGCAAATGTCATGAAAAAGACAGGAGACAGAAGGAAAAAAGACCAAAACGGTTGTCAGGAGACATTCTTGAAGGTCGAGTAGCTGAAGCAAAAGGAAGAAATGATGAAGTACAAGAGCTGAACAAACAATTTAAAAGGGGGCTCAAGAACACATAGTATTATGACGCCATGTGCCAGGGCCTTGAGACAGGAAACCGAAAGGGAAAAACACACTTAGCGTTTTTCAAACTGAGAAGACTGAAGAAAAACTCAAAAAAAACCTCAAGCCTCAATTTGCAGTGTTGAAGAATGCTATGAGGAAAATACTGAACAATGAAAGAAGAATTAAAAAACAAAGAAGAAATACAGTTACTATACTAAAAATAATTGGCTGGTGTTCAGCTACTTCAGCAGGTAGCTAACCAGGAGGTGACGGAAGGCAGGCAGAAGCTGAAGCCGCACTGAAGCCGGTGGGGAGAACAGGCCCCAGGCACAGTCCGAGTACCAGCTGAGACACTGCTACGAATGGACGCAGCGCTGCGAGTGCACAGTGGTCTATGCAAGAAATTTGGAAGGCAGCGACCTGGCCAACCAACTGGAAGTCATCCCTGTTTCTGCCGATTTCTGAGAAAGGTAATCCAACTCAATGCAGAAAGTAATGAATATTATCATTCATATCACATGCAAGTAAAATTTTGCTGAAGATCATTCAAAATCAGTTGTAGCAGTACATCCACAGGTAAGTGCCAGAAACTGAAGTGAGATTCAGGAGACTCCGAGGAACCAGGGATGTCATTGCTGATGCCGGTTGGATTCTGGCCCTAAAGCAGAGTATCGTGGACTGAATTGTGTCCCCCCAGAAAATGTGTGTATCGATTTAGTTGGACGCCGATTCCTACATTTAGGGTGGTTGTCCTCCATTTTTTGATTTTTCCATGTTGTAAACCCTAATCTCTGCCTGTGGTTAACATTGGAAGGTTGAATTATTTTAAAGAGAATTAGGGTGGGAATGCCCTAACCCTAACCCTCCCAGCGCTGTCCCTATTTTTTTCTTATTCGATCTGCATCACTTTAGATTTGATATTTAGGTTTTGATCCTTTATTTTGAGGTGGGTTGTGTGCATGGTGTCAGATATGGGTCTTTCTTGATCTTCTAAAAAATATGTTATTGTGCTGTAAGTGCAAGCTTACAATGTAAGTCCATTTGCCATATAAAATCCGGCCCCCCACCACGATGGAATTCTGTCTGCTCTCCCTACCCCGTGACAGCCGTCCTTTCTACTCTATTTCCTGCATCCATTCAACCAACTCCTGTCCCCCTCCACCTTCTCATCTTGCCCTTGAACAGGAGCTGCTAAGACAGCCTCATGTATCGTTTAAGCCAAGAAGCACACTGCGCACCAGCATCACTTGATGTCTTCCACTCCAGCCCAATCTTTGTCTGCAGAGTTGGCTTCAGTTCTGGTTTCAGCTCTGGGCTAATAGGCAGTCCAGGGGCCAAGTTCTCCGGGGACCCTCCCCTCGGTCGGACTATCAGCTCTGGTCTTTTAAATGGAGTTCTAGTTCTGTGCACCCATTTTTCTCCTACTTTGTCAGGGACTCTGGGAAACAGTGGTGTACTGCTTGAGTGCTACACGGGGTAACCTGAAGGTCAGCAGTTGAAATCCGCCAGGTGCTACGTGGAAACTCTATGGGGCACTTCTACTCTGTCTGTGTCATTGCTATGAGTCAGAATGGACTTGACAGCAGTGGGTCGGGATTTGGTTTATGTCAGGGACTCTACATTGTGTTCCCTGTGAGTGCAGTGGAGTCCCTGGGCACCATTTGGTACTTCTGGTCTCACGCTGATGTGGTATCTAGAGCTTGTGGCCCCTACACTCACCTGGACTTATATTTTCCTCATAACATTTATTCTCCAGACCTCCAAGTGGACTGGGACAAATTCGTGCTACTTAGATGGCTGCGTGCTAGGTTCTAGGACCCGAGCTGTCACTCACCAAACTGGGATGTACAACATTTTGTGGGGGGGGGGGGAAAAACGTATACCAAATCATCTAGATGTCCCCTGAAACCATGGTCCCCAGACCCCTGTGGCTGCCACTATGTCCTTCCAGATGTTGGGTGGTATTTAGGAAATCTGTTGGCTTTTGGTGTAGTTCAGCTCTACTGACCTCCCTTCTTAGTATGTTTTAACCCAGTTCCCACCTACTGTCTGACCTGAGTATACCACTCTCTCCCATCCAGTAACCCTAACACATCGCAACATGTTCTCCCCTTTTCAAAATGTGTCGTTGAAAGTTTCACACAACTAATGCCATAATGATACTCTAAATAATCATCTGTGTTTTTTACAGCACCAGCTACTCTGGCCTCTGCACTGGCACCTTTCCAAAGGGTCACAGAGCCCCGTGAGCTCTTGTGACCTTGGTCTCCCTCCTCCTCTTTGCTCTCCTGAGAAATGGCCTTCAGCCTGGAAAACTGCAGCTAGGAAGTCTGACTGGCATGCTGTGTATCCACAACTTTCTTGCTCCTTATCTCAGTCACAGTGGACCTGGCAGGCTAGTTTCACTAGCTGAGGAATTTCTGTATGTTTTGTCTTTGCCTGTTACAAACATTTAGAGTCCAGGTATCTGACATACATATCTGTAGTTTAATAGTTTCTTGTGACTATTTCGTCATATATATAGTTATCAGTGGGCTTATGTGCTTACATACGTGTAGTCATTGTGTAACTGACACATATACTCTGACATACAAACTGTCTTTTGAGACACCATGGAAAACAGCCTGCGTTTCTGTTGAGTCTCCGATGGCAGCATGCCTCCTTAATACACCTTCTTTCTCTTTCTAACCTGGAGTATGTTTCTTTGGCTCGGCTACTCCAAGGCACGGACCCAAACTGAGTAACAATCCCACACCTGTTAAGACTAAACATTATTTTCTTCTGTGTATAAGCCTGCTCTTGAGTATTTTATAATAGGGGCCTCACATTATAATTGTTGTTTTGCAATAAATTTCAATTAGCATAATGTCTTCGAGATGACTCCACGTTACATTTCTCAAGATTATTGTTCTTTGTCGTTGTCTGGTGTTCTGTTTTGTGAAGGTACCATAGTTTGGTAATCGATTCATCCCTTGATGGGCACGTATGTGGATCCCATCTTTTGGCAACTGTGAAGTGCTGCAAAAAGCTTGGGTGTGCATGTATCCATTCAGGTGACCACTCTTGTTTCTAAGATTCCAAGAAGTGGGATTGCTGGATCATGTTTTTCTGATTTCTAGCATTTCAAGGAATTTCCAGAGTGTTCATACCAGTTTACCTTCCGACTATCAGTGTAGAAGAGTTCCAGTCTATCCACAGTCTCCAACCTCTTTTATTTTGTGTTTTTTAGATTAATGCCAGCCTTATGAGTGATATGGTATCTTGTTTTAGTTTAGATTTGGATTTCTCTAATAGTTCATGATCGGGAGCATTTCCTCATGTATGTTTTAACTGCCTGCATGTCTTCTTTGGTGAAGTGCCTGATCATACCCCTTGCGTATTTTTAACTTGGGTTTTTGTTGAGGTTTGGTAGTATGTTGTTGGTTTTGGACACTAGATGTGGACAGGATTCGTGGTACCCAGCTTTTTACTCTGTCTGTAGGAAGTCTTTTCATTCTTTGGTGAGTATACGTGTTTGACTTTTAGGAGTTGCCACTTACCTGTTCTCTTCTTTGGTGTTGCTGCATTGTTAACGCTAATTTGTAGGCTTTCTCTTCTATGTATTAGGGCTTCCAGCATTGCCTATAGTTTTTCTTTCATGATTTTTATTGTTTTATATTTAGGTCATTGATCATTTTTTTTGTTAATGACTAAGTGAAATCTACAATCCACGTCAACTCCGCATGTCTTTCTCTCTGACCCTCTGCACTCCTCACCCTGTGACAACACACTCCTGTTTCATTCTTTACTTCTAATATCCTCTTAATGATCACCTGTCCCCTCCTGTCCACCCTGTACTCTCCCATCTAGAAAGAAATCAGTAAGACAGTGTCCTACAGACATACAAAATGATAAACTACACACACCACAGACTCAGTCTGTGTCCTCGAGTCCAGTCAATTCTTCGTCTGAAGTGTTGACCTCAGTCCTGGTTTCTGGTCTGGGGCTGCAGCAAGTCTATGGGCCATTTTCCCACGAGCCCTTCTAGGTGGTCTTTGAGTAGATTCCTTGATCTGCACACCTCTTTTTCTCATGCTACATCAGAAAATCTACATTGTGTCCCCTATGAGGGCTGTGGTTGGTGGTGGCCAGGCAACATCTGGTTCGTCTTGTCTCCTGTTGATATAGTCGGCCAGTCACATGGGTCCTTCTATCTCGTGGGCTCATTTGTTCCCTTATCTCTGATGTTCTCGGTCACCCTCTGCTCCCGGTGGGTTCGGACCAACTGATGTTCCTCAGATGGTAACTTGCTGGCTTTTAAGACCCCACAGGCCACTAGCCCATATCAGGTGCAGAAGACTCACTTAGCAAAAGACTAGTTATGCCAATCGACCTAGATGTCCCCTGAAAACATGGTCCCTGTCATGGATTGAATTGTGTCCCCCTAAAAATATGTGCAGCCATGTGGCTGGGCCATGATTCCCAGTACCTTGTGACTGTCCTCCATTTCGTGGTTTTCCTAAACTGTATGTTAAAGGTTAGGGTGTGTCTGTAAATACCTTCATAGGATCACCTCCCTGCTCCACTGTAAAGGGTGTTTCCCTGGAGTATGGCTTGCCCCACCCTTAATCCTTTCATCCTACGAGAGATAAAAGGACAGAGAAGCAGGTAGAGAATCGCGAACCTTGTACTATCAAGAAAGCAGGACCAGGAGAAGAGCACGTCTTTCAGACCTGAGGGTCCTGTGCCAAGATGCTCCCTGGACAAAGACTGATGTAATACCGGACTTTCCTCCAGACTCGACAAGGGGAAAGCCTTCCCCTGGAGTGGACACCCTGAATGTGGACTTCCAGCCCAGACAATGTAAGAATAAACCTTCCTTTGTTAAAGCCATCTACTCTGTGGTATTTCTGTTAGGGGAGTCCTAGCAGACTAAAACAGTCCCCACAGTAGATGTTCCTGCTTTTCTATCCTTTGAAATGTTGGGTTGAATTTAGAAAACTTTCACTTTATGGTGTAGTCCAGATATGCTGACCTGCCTTCTACTGCGTGCTGTCACTCCCTTCACTTAACCGCATTCCTGTCGACTGTCTAATCTAGGAAAAACCCTCTACCTCCTTGTAGCCATCAAAGACTCTTCTTCTGTGTGTAAGTCCTTTTCCAAGTCCTTGTGATAGTAGTCTCACACACGACTTGTCCTTTTACAGGTGACTGATTTCATTCAGTGTAATGTCTTCTAGTTGACACGAGGTTAGGAGATGCTTCGGGCTACTGTAAATGGTTTTCATTTTATCGTATATCATGACACTTTGCTGAACTCTGCTCTTAGTTCCAGTAGTTTATTTATGGATCCTTGAGGGTTTTCTGTGTGTAAAATCGTATCATCTGCAAATAGGGATACTTTCACGTCTTGTTTACCAATGCAGATGCCCTTCATTTCGTTGTCTTGTCTCACTGCTCTGGCCACAAACACTAACACAATGTAGAATATGAGGGGTGACAGTGGGCATCCTTGTCTGGTTCCCATTCTCAGGGAGAATTCCTTCAGTCTTTCTCCATTCAGGGTGATGTTGGTGATTGTCTTCATATAGATGCCCCTTACGGTGTTGAGGATTTCCCTCCGATTACTAGTGTACTCATAATTTTTAACATGAATCAGTGTTGGCCTTTGTCAAATGCCTGTTCTGCATCATTTGATAAAAGCAAGGGATTCTTATCCTTTGCATTATGTGGTTAATCACATTAATTGGTTTTCTGATGTTTAATCAACCTTGTATCCCTTGTATGAATCCTACATGGTCATTATAAATTACTTTTTGGTTATGTTGTTGAATTCTACTGGCTAGGATGTTGTTGAAGATATTTGCATCTAGGTTCCTGAGTGATACTTGTCTGTAATTTTCTGTTTTTGTGAGATCTTCCCTGGCTTTGTTATAAGATAATGGTGGCTTCATGGAATGAACCCGCCCCCCCACCCCAAAATTTTAACTTGTCCAGTGAAGCTCTCTGGACCAGGACTTCTTTTAGTTGGCACTTCTCTTTATTTTGTTATTATTTTACAATCTATTCTTTTGTGATGGGTTTATTAAGTTGTTCAACTTTTCTTTGGGATAATTTTGGTAGGTGATGTGAATCTAGACCGTTGTCAATTTCAAGTTTTCAAATCTGTTAGAGTAAAATTTTTATAGTATTCTGTTATTTTTAATTTTGATTGACTCTATTGTGAATCTCTCATCTCATTTCTTATTCAGGTTGTTTCCTCTCCTGTCTTTCTCTTGTGAGTTTAGCCAATGTGTTATTAACTTTGTTGATCTTTCAGATCCGACTCAATGGCACTTGGCTGTCTTGGCTTTGAAAAAGCCAGCTTTTGGTTTTGTTTATTCCTTCGATTGTTTTTCTATTCTGGAATTTATTTCTACTCTGATGTTTATTATGTGTTTTCATCTGGTGCCCAAGGGGTTCTTTGGTTTTTCTGTTTCTACTCGTTCAGGTTGTAAGGCTAATTCTTTGGCTTCAGCTGTGTTCACTCCCCATGTGTGCTTTACAGAGATGAACTGACCTCTCAGCACTCTTTTGCTCTATCCTGTAAGCTATGGTAACATGTTTTCATTGTCATTTGATTCCATAAATCTCTTTACTGCATCCTGGATTTCCTCTATACCCCATGACTTTATTAGCAAGGTGTTGTTTAGTTTGTATAAGTCTGAATTTCTATTGATGTGTTTTCTGCTATTGATTTCAATTTTTATGGCTTTATGGTCTGAGAAGATGCTTTGCAGCAATTCAGCGGTTTGGATTTTGTTGAGACTTGCTTTATGGCCTATATGTGGTCTATTCTGTAGAATGTTCCATATGCATTGAAAAAGAAAGTGTACTTATCTGTTGTTGGGTTGAAAGTTCTATATATATCTGTGAGGTTGAGTCAGTTCAGTTTTCCAACAAGATCTTTTGTATCTTTACTGAAGTATTTTTCTGGATGAACTGTGACTTACTGAAAATGGTGTTGAAGCCTCCTACTATTATTGTGATCTATCTCATTTTTCAATGTTGTCAGTGTTTGACAGATTAAGTGGTATGATATTAGGTGCATAAATATTTAATACTGTTATATCCTCCTTAGGTATTGCACCTTTAAGCAATAAGTAGTGACCATCCTTGCCCATGTTGGTGGATTTTACTTTCAAATGTAGTTTTTGAGATTAATACTGCCACTGCTGCTCTTCTTTGCATCTTGCTAGCTTGGTATATACTTTTGCAACCTATGATTTTCAGTTTGTTCATACCTTTGAGTCCCAAGGTGTGTTTCTTGTAAGCAGCGTACGGGTGGATTGTTTTGATCTAACCAGTCACTCTCTTCATTGGACCATTCAATCCATTTACATCCCATGTAATTAGTACTAGATATTTATTTCATGTTATCAATTTGTTACCTTTCTTTTTGTATTGACATTTTCTTTGTTCCACTTAATATTCTGTTCTTCATTGATTTTCTTTATGGGTGTTCTTTTCATCCTTTTCAATGTTGGTTTTGTGTTTGTTGAGAATTCTGGATTGTTCTTTTGACATGTAGTCTTGTTAGTTTCCTTTACTGCTAATGCGCTATTTTCCCATAATACTCTATGTTTAAACCAGTCTTTTAACTTCTTTGTATCTCCTTCACTTCCTCTTCATGAAGAGGGGATACTGTACTGTATCCCTCTTCATAGTTGTTTCAGTCAGCTAGTGCTTCTCTAACAGAAATGCCACGAGTGGATGGTTTTAACAAAGGAAAGTTTATTATTATAGTCTCATAGGCTGCAAGTCCCAATTGAGGATGTCTGCTCCAGGGAAATGCTTTCCCCATTATTAACTCTGGAGGAAAGTCTGGTATTGCATCTGTCTTTGTCCAGGGCGCATCCTGATGCAGGAACCTCAGGTATGAAGGACATGCTCTTCTCCCGGTGCTGCCGCCTGATGCTCTCAGAGTCCCACTACTCTGCTTGCTTCCCTTTCATCTCTTAGGATGAATGGATTAAGGGTGGTGCAAACCATACTCCAGAGAAACTCCCTTTACAATGGAACAGGGAGGTGATCTTATGAAGGGATTTACAGTCCCACCCTAACCCTCTCACACAACACAAAGGACAATCATAAAATCCTGGGAATCATGACTACACATTTTTTGGGGGGGGGGAATCCGATTCAATCCATTACTACAGTGTAATGCTGTCATAGTTTACATGTTCAGATCTGTTTTCCTAATTTAATATTTGAGCTTTGAATGAGCTCTGTGACTTCCCTAACTAAATAAGACTCTGGATACCATCCTCCATTGCCTCCTTGACTATATATCTGGCCTTGTTGATTTTCTAATCAAAGAACTTTCATGAGTATTTCTGTCATTATGATTTGGTTTTTGCCAAAGCTTCCCTTTGAGAACGTCCTAATCTCACTGTGATGTTTGAGAGACAATTTTGGAGGATATGTAACGCTTGGTTTGAAGTTTTCTTCCTTGAAGGCTTTGTATGTGTCATCCCATTGTGTTTTTAACTACTGTGTTTTGGAGTAGTAGCAAAGGTTTGCCTTTGCACATTACTTTTGGTTTACGCCTACCTGCCTTTAAGACTCTTTCCTTATGTTTCATTTTATTAAGCTTGATTATGTTGGGGTGTCTTTCTTTTGGGATCTATCTTTCATGGAGTTGGTTCAACATCTTGAATGAGTGCCTACTTTTCTTTCATGATGTCAAGGAAGTTTTCTGTCAAGAAGTTTCAACAATTCTGTTTTCTACTATCTCTCGTTTTAGAACTCCAGTTACTTGTAAATTGTTCATCTTGATATAGTCCGTCATGGTTCTTAATGATTCTTCATTTTTCTTGTTTCTTTCATTGGATTTCTCCTCATAAATGCTACCATCAGTTGCTGTTATCTGCAGTCTCCCAAATTCTGCATTCCATTTCCTCAATCATGCTCCTTTGGCTTTCAAATGAATTGTCTAACTCTGTAATTCTATTATTGATCAGCTGAATTTCAGATTGTTGATGGTTGATAAAGATCACCACCTATCTGTGCAGTCTCTCCAGAGCTGCACCAGAAGACGCTATGGCATGGCTCAAAGAAGGCAAGGGGAAGTGCGTCAACACACTCAGCTGCCGGCCACCCCTGCATTCTCTAGGTGTGGTTGTCTTAAAAATAGCTTCTCTACTAAGGAAGGTGCAGTCCAGTCAGGCACCGCTGCTCAGTGCGGTAGCCAGACACAAAGGCCCTGCAGACACTGCTTCTCAGCTAAGTTCGCATCCTATATATGTCACCTCTTCTGGGCTATGCCAGTGGAATCTATGGCAGAGCTCAAACAGGGGGAAAGGGTGCTTCTGCACTTGGCCCCCAGGCAGCACTGCATTCTCTAGATGTGGCTGTCTTAAGTGCAGCCTCTCCACTGAGACGCTGCCCACTCAGGTGCTCTTGCTCAGTGTGGCGCTGGCTCCAGAGGCTCAGTTGCAGCAGCCCCACTGCAGCCTCCTACTTGACAAATGGTGTGGGTATCTGTAAGCCTCTCTGCTGCCACCCAGCAGAAGGGGGACCACTTGCACTGCCGACCCACCTCTGACAAACAGTTTTCCCATTCCTGTAATGCAGTCCAGTCTAACAACTTTCTGCCTAATCTTGGGGCTCCTGAAATGCCCACTCTCCTCTGTTCGGCCTTAGTTCTCAGAAGAATTGCAGGAGCAGTGTGACTAGTCCGTCTCTTGGGCCTGCTTACTCTTTGATCTGTTTTGAGTGTTTTTAGGCATGGTGTGAGACACGGGTCTTTTTTTTTCCCCCCTTGCAGATGGAGATCCTGTTATGCCAACATCATTTGCTAAAGAGTGTCTTTTTACAATGTATGGGCTTTTGGCCTTTGTCAAGTATTAGCTGCTCATAGGTGGATGATGTTTTATCTGGATTCTCAGTGCCACTGGCCTGTGAATTTGTTGCTGTAGCACTACCAGGATGTTCTGACTAGTGTAGCAATGTATTGTGTACTAAAATCAGCTACTGTGCAGCCTCCCTCTTGGTTCTTCTTCAGTAATGCCCTACATATCTGGCTCTTCTTCTCTTTTCATATGAAATTGGTGATTTATTTCCCCATCTCCTTAAGAAATGTCGTGGAATTTGTATTGAGACTGCATGGTATCTATAAATCACCTGGGGTTGAACAGATGTTTTCTGTGATGTTGAGTCTTGCTAACCATGAGCAAGGTATGTTTCTCGACTTATGTCTCTTGATTTCTTGGAGTCTTGTAGTTTACTTTGTGCAGGTCTTGCATGTCTCTGGCTGAATTTATTCCTAAGTATTTTCGTTCTTGGGAGCTAGTATAAATGGTATTGATTTGGTGATTTCCTCATCAATAGTCTCTTCCTTGGTGTAGAGAAATGCAACTGATTTTTGTGCATTTGTTTCCTCATCTGTACTGAATCTTATTAGTCCTACTAGTTGTCTTTCTCTGTCTCTCTCACTGTATACTCATTAGGGTTTTGTACATATAGGGTCGTATCATCTGAGACTGGAGATGCTTTTATTACTTCCTTCACAATTTGGATGCCTTATATTACTTTTTCCACTTGACTGCTCTGGCTAAAAGCTCCAGCACAATGATCAGTAGAACTGCTGAAACATGGAATCCTTGTCTGACTCCTGTTCTCAAGGGGAGTGGTTTCACTCTATTTATGATGAAGTTGGCTACTAGCTTCTCATAGATGCCTCTTATAATGGTGCATAATTTCCCTTCAATTCCTATTTTGCTGAGAGTATTTAACACGGATGGGTGTTATACTTGGTCTAATGGCTTTTCTGCACCACTTGGGAAAAGCAGATGGTTCTTGCCTTTTGTTTTATTTAGCTGGATGATTACATGGATTGTTTCTCTAATACTCAACCATTCCTGCATCCCTGGAATGAATCCCACTTGGTCATGGTGAATTATTTTTTTGATATATGGCTGACTTCTTTTGGTGAGAGTTCTGTTGAAGATTTTTCCATGTCCGTTCATGAGAGATACTGATCTGAAATCTTCATTGTTAGTAGTTCTTTACATAGTTTCAGCATTAGGGTTATGCTGGCTTCACAGAATGACTTAGGGACGATTCTGTCCTTTCATGCTCTACAATACCTTTAATAATAGTGATGTTAACTGTCAAACATTTGGTGGAATCCTGCAGTGAGGCCACAGGGGTCAGAGCTGTTTTCTGGGGTGGGGTGTTCTGCAGTTAACTTTTGCATCGTTTATTTTGCTATGGGTTTATTTAGTCATTCTGCCTCTGTCTTTCTTAGTGTAGGTAGGTAGCATGTCTCTAGAAAGTTGTCCATTTCCTCTAGGTTTCCAAATCGATTAGAGTACAATCTTTCATAGCGATCTGGTATGCTTTCTTTTAAATTTCTGTTGAATCTGTTGTGGATTCGGCCCATCTCATTTCTGATTTCTTTCTTCTGCTGTTTTTCTTTTCTCAGTTTGGCCAATGGTTGATAGATTTTGTGGATGTTTTCAAAGAACTAGCTTATGGTCTTGTATTTCATTTGTTTTTCTCGTGTCTAATTCATTGAGTTCTACTCTAATTTTTATTATTTGCTTTCTTCGAGGACTTGTTTAGGCACTATTTGAGTTGTAGGGCTCGGCCAGAACTGAAGCACAAGGACCCAAGAACAAAACAATCCTTCTTTAAATTTTACTTCAAAATTTGATTTTAGCAAAGGACTTAACAAACTCTTAAGTTTATTAGAATCGCCAGGGCTTTCCATGCTACTGACTTTAAAACACTGTAAATACCCATCAGCACCTTCAAACCAGTATGTTTTGGTGTCCAGTAGTCTTTCATTTCTAACTTGTTTCATCATCAGACCATGATTGATAAGACTGACCACCCATTTAGCAGATTTGTTTTTCTTGTTCTTTCTTGTCCTTTTAGAACTGTTTTCCTTTTCTCTTGTAAAACACAGTAGTTTAGTGAAGAGTTTGTTGGGCCTGAAACACTCTTACTGTGTCTGAGTTCTTTCATGTCAGTGTAGCTATGTAATTGCAGCAAGACAGTGGTATTTTGTTTCAACATTGTTCTCCAGGTTTCTGTCCCCTTAACTGCTCTTAGTTGCGATGAACTTGCAGAACACCACACAGGTCTGTCGTGAAACAAGAACAGTCAGAACACTCCTTAGAAGAGTGGAGAAATGTTGTCCAACATATTTTGTAGGTTATGAGGAGGGACGAGTCCCTGGCGAAGATATCAAGATTGGGAAAGGGTCAGCAGAAATACTGAAGACCCTCAATGAGACTGGGTGAGACAGAGGCTGCACCACTCAACTCAGGTGTAACACTAACTCATTGTGAGCATGACACAGGACTGAGCATTGTTTCATTCTGCTGCGCACTGTGTCACAGGGAGTTGGAATGCACTCTGGGCCACCTGACAACCACCACAGTTGCTCTGGAGAAGTCTGGATTCAGCCTTGTTGCTGTGTGTTGTCTACTGTCTGCTCTTCATCTCACCACTGTGCAGTTTCAATAAAGTGTGTCTTGGATTACATTTCTTTATGGTTTCTCCTGTTGGGTATTCACTGTACTTCCAGAACCTACGGAGTTGAGGTTTCATCCATTTTAGGCTTTTTGCACACTGGTCAGTGCTCTTTTTATTTTTTGTTTTGGGGGGAATCTGTTATTTTCTTGTGAGCTGAGCCCTTCATTTCCAAAGATATTCAAAATATCCAATAATTGGGTGGTTTGTTTCAGGTGGATTTTGTGGAAAGCATCGTCACACACCATTCTAGTCACATGTCAATGTAGTCACCCATTCCTGTGTGTCTGTCTTCTGGATTTTCTTTCCCTTATGTCCTTTGGGTCCTTGGTAATTATCCGTTCCTGCTGAGCTGGGACTATTTGGTGTACCTCAGACAGCAGCTTGGCAGCTTTTAAGACCGCAGATACCACTCACCAATGTAGGATGCAGAAGATCCTCTTAGAAAAACACAAGTTACACCAACTGGCCTTGATGTCCTCTGAGAGCATGGCCCCTAACCCCCATCCCAGCTTGTCCTTGCAATATTGGGTTAAGATGGGAGGAGTAATCATGTTATGTTGAAGTCCAGTTAATACTGATCTTCTTTCTAATGCGGGCTGTCACTGATCTCACCCAACCAAATTTCTATCAACTATCTAACGTATACCACACTATCGCACTCCCTCCCTCCCTACCCTTGCAGCCATCAAAGAGTCTTTTCTTCTACGCATGAGTCTGGTTTTAAGTTCTTCCTGTAGGGGTCTCATACAATATTTGTCCTTTTGCCACTGACTACTTTTACTCAACATAATGTCCTCCAATTGAAGCCAGCTTATGAGATGCTCCAAACTTTCTTTAGCTGTTAAGATTTTTGATTTTTCCTCCTTCAAAATGAAAGCCAAGATCCCCCACTGTGTCCATATGTCACGGAGTAACCAAAGCAGGATCAGGCAGAGGACATGTCACCTCCCACATGCAAATCCCATTCGCTGTCTTCTGCGACACACACTGGAGGGACACACGGCTGTGTACACTCACTATGGACAACGGTCCATACGCAATTTGTGAAGCAGCATGGGAGTGAAAACACTGATGTGAGGTGTGTGCAAATGCACTGTCTCGTGAAACGTGTGCACGCTGCCCAGTGTGAGGCAACTGTGTGCACACTTCCTGGTAGGACATGTTTGTGCACACTCCGTCTGGGACGGCAGAGGTGTGCACGCTGCCCGGTGTGAGACAACCGTGTGCACACTTCCTGGTAGGACATGTGTGTGCACACTCCGTCTGGGACGGCACAGGTGTGCACGCTGTCTGGTGTGAGACAACCGTGTGCACACTCCCTGGTAGGACATGTGTGTGCACACTGCATCTGGGATGGCACAGGTGTGCACGCTGCCTGGGGTGGTCCTTGTGCACACTAACTGGGGTCAAAGACCTACAGCCTCACTCGGTGACTCCCATGTGCCTGCTCACGGAAAGGACATGTGTGCAGACACACTGTCTTCTACGAAAGACGGGCACACGCACTGTTAGGAGTTGTGTGTGCATGTCCACTGGTATGACGTGTGAACACCCATTACCTGGAGTGACATGGGTACAAACACACTGGTGTCACATGTCTGCACATGAACCGCATCATGTGAAACACATGCGTCATCACGAGCATGACACGTGTGCATACTCAGTGTACAGTGCGCAACACGTGTGCATTTTCCAGTGAAGTCCATGCGCACTCTGGTGTGAGACACTCCTGCTTGCTGCCTGGTGTAGCACAACTGTGTGGCACGTTGATACTCTGCTGACACACATGGGTGCACACAGGCTCTGTGATGACTGTCGGTTTCTGTAGTGTCCCCTGTTCCCAGTGGTTACTCTTATGTCCTGATTCACCTGGGCATCCTGTTCCAGGATCCCGTCTACCAAGACAGAGCAGGAGGTCACAGGACAACTGAACTAGAGTGTTTTCTAGAAACCTGGAAGAGATGACAAAGAACCACCTTGGTGGCCGCTGCTGAGAACCTGTTTTGGGCTCTACCTCTGTGAGCTGTGGTACACGGTGTGTGTAAAGTACTAAAGGAGGAATCAAAACAAACCCTTAAAAGTAAACAAACCGTTCAAAGGAAAAGGCATGAGTCCTCCATTGGGGCGCACCTCATCTGACTCTCACTGACTGTAGACGGAGTCCACTCTACTGACAGGTTGGACCTAGAAAACTTACAAAGAGAAGGGACCCCGGCACCCACCTGTCTGTGAAGTGAGCTCCGTCGTCCACCTGCTGTCTGGCTCCTGGCCGTCCTCAGCCCCACGCCACACACCAGCTCAGAGCCCGGCCGGACGGCGCGGTAGGTCCGGTAGAAGATCTGCTTGTGGTACTGAAGGCACCAGGATCCACTCCTCCGCATCCCGGGCCCACCTCACATACCTGCCGATGACAGGATGTGACACAAGGACTGATAGGGAATGCCCCCTACACACAGGACCCAGCCCTGCTCTCCTGATGTTCCAGGCCTGACACTGCCCACCCCTCACAGAAACCTTCTGTTCCCCCCTCAGCCTTGGTGGTGCTGTCGCGTGAAGCCCTCTCCACAGGCCCAGCTCCCAAGGCAGTACAGACCAAAAGGCCGGATGTTCAAATCCACTCACAGCCTGGTGGTCTGCTCCTGGAAGGTCACAGCCTGGAAACCCAGTAAGCGAAGCTCTCCTCTGACACAGCGTGCACGGGCACAGTCAGCAACAACCCCCAGTCTCCTCGAGGTCCTGGGTAGCACAAAGCCTGAAGCTGTCGGCTAAGAACACAACGGTAGCGACTGCGATCCAACCAGAGGGGCTCGGAAGAAAAGCCTAGTTGTAGGCTTCGGAAAGGTCATCAAAAACCTCCTCTGGACACCAGAGAGCGCAGGGAGTTAGAACAGACTCAACAGCAACTGCTTTGTTTTGTTTTTTAATGCTCTTGTTGGGCAGTCAACTAATCATCTTCTTACAAGGTTAAGTACCTAAAATTTCATCACTGCTCTATTCTATGTTCTTATCCATTAAGTGGTAAGACCTCAGTAAGTTTATTTATATAAAGTTTTAAAAATAAAGTCAGGAATGCTGCAGAAATCCAACAAGTGGCAACTGTTAAAGCTGCTGTTTTCCCCAGTAGGGCCATGAGGTGTGGGACTGTGTGTGGGTGTGGTTTGGAGATGTGGCCCAGTGTACTGCGCTGTCATGAGTGTGGCTTCACCAGGACGGCGTCTCGTCTGTAGGACTCCCCGATACTCACCTTCCGGAGTTTTCTCAGGTCCCCTCTGGAGGCCACTGAAGGCGGTTTGGCTGAAAGGCAATGAGAAGTCAGAACTAATCAGCTGGTGAATGCCCCAAACCCTGGGGATGCTAGGCCTGGACGGAGAACAAGGGAGCAGAGCACGGAGACGCCGAGGATCATCCCAGGCGACCTCAGGGCGTTTCTGCAGCATCGTTACTGACATTCCTAACAGCATCAGGTGTTGTGATTAAACCTACACAAATAATGTATTCTCACATCTGTGTTAACTGTGTTTTCGTGTTTAAGACATTTCACCCGGAAACTATGAACCACTATCAAATTAACATTATAAAGTGGTTTTACACTTGTATTAAGGTTTCTTAGCTGATCTCAAATTATGAAGTTTTAGGAAAAACCATCTCCTTAAAGAAAGCTTATGAATTTTAAGTATCAGAGAAGTACAGGGAATTGTCCTGGAAATGTCCATAAACCCACCACCATGGAGACCCTGATGTACAGCTACAACGGCTTCTGATCTTGAGTTTCTATGTTACAATTAAAAACTAAAACGAATCACAGCTAAGTTACCTGTAAACCCTCCCTCCTTCTCTAGTGCTCAATCGGGTCTTTCTTACTCACATTCCATTTTGAGTCATTTACCGTCAATTAACACAGCTGCAAATGACACACAGTCATCTTACAGTAGGTACTTTGGTGGCATCGTGCTTCATTGCTACAGCTGCTAACCTAAAGGTCAGCAGTTTGAATCCACCCAACACTCCGTGGATACTCTACAGGGCAGGTCTACTCTGTCCTACGTGGTTACCATGAGTCTGAATAGACTTGAAAGCTATGTTTTGTTTTTTTTTTAAATCATCTTACACACTATGAAACTTTCAACAACTAGCCTCTCACTGAATGTACCCTTCGGATGTGGCTTGTATGCTGAATATTTAGTTTTAGTGTGAACAAGCCCTCTCCTTCATCAGCTTCTGAGGAGTGGTTGAGCAGCCCTGACCCCTGGACACCTTACAGACCTCACCTTGCTGCCTAGCTGTCCAATCCTCATCAGAATCCTCACTGTCATCCATCTGGGCTTTGATGGTCTTCCTGGGATGAATCATGAAAGGTGGACGAAAGACTCTAATACCTGGAGGGAAGGAAAACTTTTGTACTCACAGGGAAAAGCTGGGAAGAAAACGGAACAGCGGCTGGGGGATGGGCTGGTAGAGCTGAGAGGGACACCGAGAAGCAACTTTTCTTCCAGGTCCGTCTATGGACATACTGTTGTTGCTAGGTACAGCTGAGTGTTTTCAGTTTATACCGATCCCGAGAACAGCAGAACGCAACACCATCTAGTTCTGTGCCCGGCCCACAGCCTATTGCTGCAGCCACTGTGTCAATCCATCTTCTAGAGTGTTTGCTGACCCTCTACTTAAGCCAGAACGATGTCCTTCTCCAGGGACTGACAGACACTGACAACATATGTAAGATCCCGTGAGACCCACCTTAGTGACAAGGAGCATTCTGGTTCTACTTCTTCCATGACACATCTGTTTGTCCCTTTGACAGTCCATGGTACATTTAATATTCTTCTCCAATGCCACACTTCAAAGACATCAATTCCTCTTATCTTCCTTGCTCACTGTCCAGCTATCATATGAAAAGGATACAACAGAACATTGCTTAAGTCAGACCCACTATGTCTCCAAGTTTTTAACACTTCAGAGAGATCTTTCGAAGCAGATTTGTTCAGTGGAACGTGCCTTTTGATTTCTTGAGTGCTGCTTTCAAGGCTATTGACTGTGAATCCAAGTGAAATGAAATTCTTGACAACCTCAGTCCTCTCACCTATCTTGATATCGTCTCCTAGTCCAGTTGTGAGGACTCTTGTTTTTTTGATGTTGAGATGTAACGCATACTGCAGGCCATGGTCTTGGATTTTCCTTAGTAAGTCCTTGAAGTCCACTTGACTTTCAGCAAACAAGGTTGGGTCGTGTGCAAAAAAGAAAAATCCTCACAAGTGGTCCAGTACAGAGCATCACACAAAGCAGAGAAAAAACGGAAGTTGTCAAAGATTTCATTTTACTTGGCTTCACCAATCAACACCCACTGCTTTAGTCAGCTAGTGCTGCTCTAACAGAAATACCAGAGTGCATGGCTGTAACAAAGCAAAGTTTATTTTTACACAGGCCGGTAGCCTAGAAGTCAAAATTGATGATCTCGCCTCCAGCAGAAGACTTTCCCCAGTCAGTTTTGGAGGAAAGTCTGATATTGCATCAGTCTTTATCCAGGGAGCATCTTCAGGCAGGAACCTAAGGCCTCAGGAACACGCTATTATCATAGTGCTGCTTGCTTGATGGTGTGCGGTTCCCAATTCTCTACCTGCTTCCCTTTCCTGTTATCTCTTGTAAGAGGAAAGGATGAAGGATGGGGAAAAGCATACACCAGGGAAAGTCTTTATACAGTAGAGCAGGGAGGTAATGTTATGAAGACATTTACAGTTCCACTCTAATCCTTTAACACACAGCACAGGAAAATCATAAAATGGGGGACAATCACTCAATATCATGAATCATGGCAAAGCCACAAGGCCACAAATATTTTTAGGGGGACGCAGGTCAATCTTTCTCATCAGTGTCTGTGTAATAGCAGTCACCTGGCTGTGGGACTGTTCTTTGTCAAGGTTAGCTGTGGAACCTGATCTCTGTCCCTGTCGCGGCATACTAAGGTGTTATACTCTAGAATCTACCATTTTCTAGGGATGACAAAGGTCATAGTTTACACTATAGAACACACACAGTATTGATACGGTTACCAGGGGAACCTGATCGGCACCTGTGAGCAATTCTGCCTGGCAGTTTGTGATGAAGATGTGGGTCTTTCCTGGCAGGTGTGATCCACATAGAACCTTTTCTCCTGGTAGTTGTAAGGTGCCTACGGTGGCCAGTCGGAAGCCAAGTTGCTACCTCACCTCGCATCTGACATTGCCCTCTGATTTTATCTGTAAAAATGCCCCCGAAATCTATGTGGAGTCTTTTTCCAGTCATGGAGACTGACCTGTTCTCTCTTTGGAACGTACTTTCCCTAACTTGTCTGTCATTTGCTTCTAAAAAAGATACATCCTGTGCTTTTGGGGAAGGAGAATCCCAGTTTGCCACGAAAGCGGAAACCTAACTTGTTATTTTGATCTCTTAAACCCAAATCTGGTCACTCGGGGTCTTCTACTAGCTGCAGGACCTCGACATTCTTCACTGTCCTGTAGGATCACAGCGAGTTGAGTGAGACCTGAGGTAACAGGTTAGCTTTTGGTTTCACTGTTCTATAGGGTCTCTGGAAACCCTGGTGTTGTAGTGGTTAAGTGTTAGGTCTGCTAACCGAAAGATGCACACTTCAAATCCGGTGCTACTTGGAAACTCTATGGGGCACTTTGACTCAGTTCTATAGGGTCGCTAGGAGTTGGGATCCACTCAAAGTCACTGCGTTTTGTGGTATAGTGCCTCTGTGGTTCACAAGTGACTGTTGGGCACACAATCAGAAATCGCATGTTTGATGGAACACGTCTCAGCTCCCAATACATGTTACCTACACAACTCGCCTCTTCTTGTAGCTTAGATGAAGATTTCCAGAAAAGAGTAACTTCTGGTGAAATAATTAGTACAATTACTGTTTTGTGATATTAGTTACAAGTCCAGGACATGACAACTTGTCGAGGTCAGCTAATTGATTAGACCCTAAGTGATCCCATTTGGGTTCCAGAGGTTGACCTGTTTTCATGGTTAAACCTGCTGCCACATACTACCATACTCCAAGATGGAACACTTTCTGGGGATGACACAGGTCATGGTTTGCATTATAGAACACCCACAGTATTGATAAGGTTACCAAGGGAACCTGACATGCCACCTATCTGCTGTTCTCCCTGGCAGTCTGTCATGTAAATATAAGTTGTTCCTGGCAGATGTCATGAAAATACAACTCCTCCCGGCAGTTGTGAGTTGGAGACAGGAGCCTCAAACTCAAACAAACCTCAAGTTATTTCCTCTGACTCGTATTGATCCCCTGCTTTTTAAAATAAAAAGCTCCCCCGAAATCTATGCTGGGTCTTTTTCCACTCTTGGAGACTGACCCGTTACCACTTTGGAACGTACGTCCCTTAAAATGCTTGTCTGTCGTTTACTATTAAAAAGGATGCCTTGTAGTGTGCTTTGGGGGATGGGGAACCCATTTTGCCATAGGTGGGCCAACTGAACTTGCTGGCTGGATCTCCAGAACCAGGATCAGGTCAATCGGAATCTAACCAGTTACATGACCTTGACACTATTAAGTGGAGTCTGCGTACAAGTAGGTGCACATTGGGTTCCCTCTCCCCCAAAGGACAGGAGGATGTCTTCTTTTTGGTAGCAAATGACCAAAGTTTATTAAAGGAAAGTATATTCGAAAGACGGAAGGGGTCAGTCTCCATGGGTGGAAACAGACCAAGTATCGATTTTTCAGGATGCCTTTTCATTCGCAAAAATAGGGCAGGGTTTTCTAGACAGGAGAGGGCTGCATTAACCTGGATGTTGATTGGGTTGGTGGCCGCCATGGCCACATCACAACCGCCAGGAGGCGCTGTGCTGCTTGCAACCCAGCTGCGGGAAAAACTTAATATTTCCATCACCACCGCCAGGGGGCGCTGTTCCCACCTGGGAGAAGAGGCTCCCCGGGACCTTCTGCGCGCTCCCTGTGTTCTGCAGTGCAAGCCACCACCTTGGGGACCCCGGAAAGTGTCAGGTTCTGGAGCGAAATACGCTAGCAGAGGGCGGCAGCGATCAGGTTCCCCGGCTAACCCCGACCCACTCGGTCCCTTGTTGCCGGGTTTCCTGTCCCTGCGGCTTTCAAACCTTGAAATTCTTGCAAGCTTGAGGGTGGGAGCCCTGGTCTTCAGGACTGTAAACACTGGAAACGCTTCAGCAGGATGAGAACCCCGCTCCTCGGAAAGAGAGAAACGAGCGCCCGGGCGGGGCTGCTCCGGCCCGGCTCGCCCCGCCCACTGCGCGCCCCGGCCCGTCGGGGCCACGCCCTCCCTGAAGCCCCGCTCCATGACGTCATCGCGTTAGCTCATGCAAACAGAGGAAGCCGACACTGAGTGATTTACAGTCAGGAAAGATGTGCATCAGGATTGGATCCTGTCCCGTAGCTTTTCAGTCTGTGCGCCAAACAAATAATCTGACATGTTGGATTCTGTGAGGAAGAAGGAGGCATCAGGAGTGGAGGATGCCTCATTAGCAGCCTGCATTACGCAGACAGCACTGCCTTACTGAGTGAAAGAGAAGCAGATCAGAAATGGTGATGAAGACCAAGGACCACAGCCTTCAGTATGCATTGAACCTTAACATCAACCAAAGAAAAGTCCTCACGGCTGGACCAGTAAGCAACTTCATCACAAGTGAAGATAGGATTGTGGTTGTCAAGGATTTCATTTTACTGCGGTCTGTAATCAACACCCATGGACGCAACAGTCAAGAAATCAAAAGACACATCACATTGGGAATACCTGCTCCAATGGATCTCTTTAAAGTATTGACAAAGTAAAAGTATCACCTCGAAGATTAGCCTGTGCGTGACCCAGACTGTGATATTTTCATTTGCATCATCTGCATGTGAAAGCTGGACAGTGAACAAAGAAGACAGAAGAGGAACTCATGGCTTTGAATTGTAGCACTGGATCAGAATGTTGAATGTACAGTGAACCACCAGAAGAACCAACTGATCCGTTCTCAAAGAACTACAGCCGAGTGCTCCTTGGAAGCAAAGATGGCAAGACTGTGTCTTACATACTTCGGATGTGTTATCAGGCAGGATGAGTCCCTGGAGAAGGACATCATGCTTGGTAGAGTGGAGGGTCATCAAAAAAGAGAAGACCCTCGGTGAGATCCATCGACACGATGGCTGCAATAATGGGCAGGCATGAAAATGGCTGTGTATGTTACACAAGGCTGGCCACTGTTTCGTCATGTTGTACAGAGTCTCTGTGATTTGGAAGCGACTTGACGGCACCTAACAACAACTTTGTCCTTCCTGTGTCAGCGTTGTGTCCTTTCAGCATACCTTTTCAATTCTTAGGCCAAACAAATCATTTGAGAAGCTGGAGTATATGAGGAAGAATGAGACATCAGATATGGAGGAAAACTCATTAAGACCCTGTGGTGTGGATGACACAACTCTGTTTGCTGGAACTGAAGAAGATCTGAAACACTTACTGATGAAGCTCAAAGACCACAGCCTTTAGTGTTGATTTCTCCTCAACATCCAGAAAACAGAAATCCTCACAACCGGACCAGCGAGCAACATCAGGATAAATGGAGAAAGAATGAGGTTTTCAGGATTTCGTTTTATGGGGTTCCAGAATCGATGCCCATGGAAGCAGCAGTCAACAAATCAAAAGACGTATAACATTGGGAACATCTGCTGGAAAGGATCCCTTGGGAGTATTGAAAGTCAAGATGTCACCTTGAAGACTGAAGTGTGCCTGACTCAAGCCATGGTGTTTGCACTTGCATCCTAGGCATGTAAAAGCTGGACAACGAATAATGAAAACAGAAGACTCATTGATGCCTTCGAATTATGGTGTTTGAGAAGAGTATTTTATGTCCAAAGAACAAAGAGATCTGTTATTGAAGAAATACAATCAACGTGTTCCTTGTAGGAAAGTTGGCAAGACTGCATCTCCCGCACTTAAAACACATTGTCAGGAGGGACCATTCCCTAAAGAACGGCATCATGCTTGGTAGAGCGGAGGGTCACGTTAAAAGGGAAAGGGTTTGAAGGAATCAGTTAGCAGAAGTCTCTTGAGTGGAGGAGCGTGTACTTCACAGACACCTGAGCTGGCTTTTTTGATTTGCGTCAATTCTCACACAGCTGTTTTGGGAGAAAAACTGGCCTCTTTCCTTCTTTTTGTATCCTGTGTCCATTGTGTCCAGTCCCTCTCTGCATTGCTCATCGCATTACGTCCCATTTCTGTTCCTGTCACTCTGCATCTTCACAGAAGTATTTCCTAGTGAATTGCTTTGCGACCACTGCTGAAAGACTGGAACGGCACGATGTGTTCAATTGTGTCTTTTCTCCCAGCTGCTTTTCCCTTCTGAGTAATTTCATTCATTTTGTTTCACAACGTGACCCTCACCTTAAATCATTTGTTAGTGTCTAGATGGAGAAAATCTATCCAATGAACAAAGGGTAGTACAATTCCTGAAAAGTGCCACCTGGTTCTCCGTGGTAAGAGAGGGATGACAATTCCCTGGCACTGTAGATATGTATGACAAGCATATGGCACATGTCAAGTGCCTGTCATTCACTCAGGAGTCAGCAGTGCTTCGGTACAGAGGGCTGGAAGGACCTAGCGTGACAATATTAATACGGCACACATGTCACACAGAAGGACACACACTTAACAGCCAACCAAAAAGTTGGGCATTTGAACCTTCCTGTGGCTCTGTAGGAGAAACACTTGGCCATCTCCTTCTGTAGCAATTATAGGTAGCAGAGACCTGTGGGTGGGTGTGAACTCTGTCAACCCGACACCAGCTCATGGCAGCCCTACAGGACAGAGCAGACCTACCGTATAGGGCTTCCAAGATGGTCATGTTGATGAAAGGAGAGTGTGACATCGTTCTCCCACAGAGCTACTGGTGGGATTCCAACTACAAACCACCTACCCATCGCACCTTCAGGGATCATGGAAGCACACACAAACACACACATATACACGTGTCTCAAACCCAGAGCCATACAATCTATTTTGACTCGTGTAAGGAATGTGGCACAGCCTTTCTTCATTTCTTGGAACTCACCACAGATACAAGAATTCACAGTGGATGCAGCCTTATGAATGTAAGGAACGGGAAAAGGCCTTTACTTGCCGTCACACCTCATCACACACATCAGAATTCACAGGGGCGAGAGGTCTTATGAATGTAAGGAATCTGGAAAACCTTGTAGTTGCTCCTCACACTTAACATTTGGGGATTCACAGAGGAGAGGCCTTGTGCATGTAAGGAATGTGGGAAAGCCTTTAGTTGACCATCACACCTCCCAAAACAAGTATGAATTCACAGTGGAGAGAGGCCACAGGGATGTAAGGATTGCAGCAAAGCCTGTTATGATGCCCCGCACCTCACCAGACACAGGATCCTTACAGTGGAGAGAGGACTTATCAATGCAGTAAATGTGGCAGGTCCTATATGTGTGAGAATTCAAAACGCGAAGAGAACCTATGAATGTAAGGAATGAGACAGAGCCTCTGGTCATTCTGCTGACCTTCCCGTAAATGTGAGAATTCCTGGTGGAGAGGTCTTCTGCATGTGAGGAATGTGGGAGAGCCTTTACTGGACCGTCACACCTCACTACTCGTATAAGACCTCACAGTGGGTGGAGGCCTTCTGGATGTAGAAGTGTGGAAAATGATTTAGCTGCTCCTCAGACTGAAGTAAGCCTATGGGAATTCACAATGGGGACAGGCCTTATGTACAGTGCAGGCCCAGGAATGTTGCAGAGCCTTCCGTCACCTCCCAGACCTCACTACACATACAAGAATTCTGAGTGGAGAGAAGCCTTGTGAATGTAAAGAATGTGCGAAAGCCTGTAACTGCTTCTCATACTGAACTAGTCAGGTGGCAGTGGAGAGAGGCCTTTTGAATGTAAGGAAGGTGGCAAAGCCTTTCATCGTTTCTCACTCTTCCACAGGCATATGAGAACTCATGGTGGAGCGAGGCCTCAGGTAACAGTTGTGTCATTCATAGTGCGGTCACTTCCATCCGCAAAGTTTGGAAAGTCTCTGATGAGAGGACAGAGTTGCTCAGTGACTCAGAATATAGCAGAAATGCAAAGAAAGAGCCAGCAGAGGTACTTTATTTAGGGGGAAATGAGCAGTTTCATGGTAACAGGGACTGTTTGTTAGTGTTTATTTCTCCAGTTCCAGGATGAGCTGGGCCGAAATTTCCTTTTGCCATTCGTGCTGAATTTCTCTTTCTCACAATATCTTGGTGTTAGAAATAAAGTCTGGAGCCTAGGTGAATATCATTTTGTAACGATTTTATTCGATGATAATTTGCATGCCCTAAAGGGCATTTATGTTGTCTTTGAACTCAGGTTTTCTTTTGCTTTCTTCTACAAGGTGCTTTCTTCCAGTTGTTCCAACTGTAACTTAAGTGTTTTTACCATTTGTCATTAATAAATTTGTCATAGGGAGACAATTTGAGACTATAAATACTGGTTTTTTTTTTTTTTGCATTTGTGTACTGATTTGAGATCTTGTAATAATTATTACCTTCAACCATCGTTAGTGTTGTATTTCCCGGATTGTAATTTTCTGTCCCAAGCACTCATTGTATGTTTCTTCATTGAAATTCTACTGTTTGGAATAGCTTTCCTTTCCCCTACTTTACTTCTTAGGTTGTTCTTATCAGTACAGGCTAATAGATATTAGTACTTGCTGGTTTTCTGCTGAAACTGTCACAGATTTAGTTATTAGAAGCCACCTTAAGTAGTTTCTTGTATTTTTTGTTTGTTTAATTATTTTCTGCCAGTGTCCCAGACTCATGTGAGACTTCTTCTGAATCAGCCCGTGAACAAGTTTTATAAGTGTAAATATGTTGGAAGCCTAGTGTATGTGCATTCACGTCACATAGGAGCAGCCCTTGGTGGCCCTGTGATTGGTAGAGCCTTGAGGTAGGCCCCAGTATAGTTCAGTGTCACTGGCTGGGAGCAGACAGATTGTGGAGAGGAAGTCCTTTATTTCCTTGTCTTGTCTCATTGCTCTGGCCAGAAACACTAACACAACGTAGAATGGGGGGGTGACAGTGGGCATCCTTGTCTGGTTCCTGTTCTCAAGAAGAATTCCTTCAGTCTGTCTCCATTCAGGGTGATGTTGGCTATTTTCTTCCCATAGATGCCCCTTATAGTGTTGAGGATTACCCTTCTGTTCCTAGTTTGCTGAGCGTTTGTAACATGAATGGGTGTTGGCCTTGCTCAAATGCCTTTTCTGCATCAGCTGATAAAAGCAAGGGATTCTTATCCTTTGCGTTAATTATGTGGTTGATCACATTAATTGGTTTTCTGATGTTGTTGCATCCCTGGTAGGAATCCTACTTGGTCATGATAAATTATTTTTTGGATATGTTGTCAATTCTTTTGGCTAGGATTTTGTTGAAGGTATTTGCATCTAGGTTCCTGAGTGATATTTGTCTGTAATTTTATTTTTTTGTGAGATCTTTTCCTGGCTTTGTTATCAGGATAATGGTGGCTTCGTGGACTGAATTTGGGAATTTTTTCACCTTTTTTTCTGTTGTGAGATAGCTTCAATACTATTTGAATGACTCCTCTCTAAAACTTTGGGTGAATTCTCCTGTGAAGCTATGTGAGCCAGAAATGGTTTTGGTTGGCAGTTTTGTATTACTTTTACAATCTCTTCTTTTGTGATGGAATTATTAAATTGTTCTACTTCTCTTTGTGATCATTTTGGTAGGTGATGACATTTGTTAATTTCCTTTAGGTTCTCAAATTTGTTAGAGAACATTTTTATGGTAGTCTGTTAAGATACTTTTGATTTCGATTGACCATGTTGTGACATCTCTCATCTCATTTCTTATTCAGGTTGTTTCGTGTCCTGTTGTTCTCTTGTGAGTTTAGCCAATGTGTTATCAATTTTGTTGATCTTTTGGATAAAAAGAGATTTTGGTTTTGTTCATTCTTTCAATTGTTTTTCCATTCTCTAATTTATTTAGCTCTACTCTAATTTTTATTATCTGTTTTCCTCTTGTGTTGCAGGGGTTCTTTAGTTGTTCTCTTTCTACTTGTTCAGGTTGTAAGGTTAATTCTTTGGCTTGGGCTACGTTCATTTCCCATGTCTGCATTTGTAGAGATCAACTGAGCTCTGAGCACTGTTTTGCTGTGTCCCATAAGTTGTGGTAGGATGTGTCTTCTTTCTCATTTAATTCCATGAATCTCTTTATTGCATCTTTGATTTCCTCTATACCTCATGACTTGACAAGCAAGGTGTTGTTCAGTTTTCATGAGTTTGAATTTCTATGCTCCCACGGAGTGGACTCCATGTTTCAGGGGCTAAACAACGCCTCTTGTGATACTTTCTGGGTTCAGGTGGGGACTGGAGATTTAGGAAGGTGAGACGGGAGCTCATCATGTGTCCTTCGAGATCATTCGGGCTCCTGGAATAAACGCAGAGGAGATAGTCTTCCCCCATTTCACAGGGAGAACACAGGCCCTACAGAGCATGAGGGACTACTGCAGGTCACCCAGCCCGTGCATAAGGAGACTCCTGAGCCCAATCCATGACCACCACACAGCACAGTCAGACTTCACCCAGAGCCTGTGACTGTGGGGGACTTGTAGGGGAAACGAGGCGGCTTTGGGTCATGGACTCCACACTCACTGTGCCCACTCTTGGATCGGGTCATGGAATGCACGCGCACTGTGTCCACTCCTGTTCCTAAGAGGCGCCTGCACCTTTGTTGGGATCTTGTTGTTTGTATTCTCTGGCTCTTTGCCTCAGATCACAGCCACCAATGTATCAGGAAGAGGTTTGCTGCCATTCAAAACAGGACAGCAGTGGGTCACTCTACTTAAGAGAAAAATCCTTGGGACTGGCCCACTGGGCAGAGGTTCCTGTGGTCCGTCAGTGGCCCATGTTTGTTTGCTCATAGAACGTGGGTGGGGAAATTATCTTCAAGGCAGATCAAATGCGGTTTCCATCCTGACCCAGGAAAGTGGGATGGCCAGGAGGAGGAGGAAGATGCTGTGATTTCCTCTGAAGCTGGGACAGGCCAGCAATGGGTGTGAAACTGGGTCTCAGAGGCCTGCAGCCAGTTGTCGGTGAAGTTCGGCGCCGTTTCCTCCACCTGCTGGCCGGCGGTGCATCTTCTGAGCATCACCTGTTACAGCTCGGCCTGCTTGCCTCTGGGGCTGTTCTCACACTACAGAAGTGCTTCACGAATTCTGGAACTGATCTCTTTGCCACTCACACGTGCTGCCTGTGTCTTTTTCTCGTCCGCAGTTGTATTTGTGTCCTTTCCTTTGACTTGTGCTAACCTGAAGGTCGGCAGTTTGAATCCACCAACAGCTCCTGTGGGGCAGTCTACCCTGTTCTACAACTTCGCTTTTCCACCTTCTTTCTGTTCCTTTGGAAACCGTGGTGTGGTGTGTGAGTGCTGGAGCTGCTAACCAAAGGGATGGCAGTTTATTTCACCAAGTGCTCCTCGGACGCTCGATGGGGGCAGGTCTACTGTCCTCTAGGGTCACTGTGCGTCAGAATTGACTCGAGGGCAATCAATTGGGTTTGATTATTGGTTTTATGGAAAAGAATGCCTTTTCTGATCTGATTTTTGTCCATTTATTTAATTTCTGCTTTAAAAATCTGAGTTTTTGTTCCACAAAATGTTTGGGACAAAGTGATTCGGGTGAATGCATTCTGTTGCGGTTTTCTTCCTCAGAGTTACTGGTTGGAGTTTCTCAGCTCTCACCTGCATGGGTTTTCCTTTCCTCTTCCCTCGGCACAGTCGCTTTGCTCAGCTGTTCAATTCCATGGACAGAGCTGGCCTTTGGGGTGGCACCTTCTTACGTCTGGGTAGTGACACACAGCATCTTTAACACGTTTCCTTGTCCGTGTAGGGGAGAGGTGGTTTCCTTCTGCTGTTCCTCTCCTTTTCCTGGATTACCTAAAAGTCCCTTTTGTACCTGGTACAGGAAATCCTTTGATCTGCTTAGGTCAAAAGACATTCCTTAGGGTTTTCTGTGAAATTTTGTCAACAGTTTTTCTCTTTCATTTTTTACTTCCAGGCCTTCTTTTGTGATTGTTGTTGTTGATGGGTTTCATTTTATTTTTTACTAAATAAATGGTAGTTTGTACCAGATCCTTTGGCTGGGGGACCCTCATCCCTGGTCTGCAGGGCCTGCCTGCTTGTCTCAGGGAGTGATGCATGGGGATCTGTTCTCGGTGCTCTTTCTTCATGACACTGTTTCCCCCACACCCACATCACATTGTCACGATATCTAGTCAGACACGTCTCAGTCCACCTCCTGCCTGTCTTTACCTTTAAGTATTCAACTAGCATTTCTGAATCTTGGCCACGTTTCAAAAAAAAAAAATCTTGGCATTTTCATTGGAATTGCCCCGCATTGGTATAATTGGGGTTAATCCACATGTCATTGTTTTGAGGTGCCATAGAGTCGGTTCCACCTCAGAGTGACCCCCACAGCAGAGCACAGGATTCCTGGTCCGGCTCCATCCACACACTTGTGATGCCCAAGCACATGGAGACGGCCACTGTGTCCATCTACCCACCGAAAGTTTCCCTCTTTTTCACTGATACTCTGCTCAGCATGATGTCCTTCTCCACAGACTGGACACTCGTGATAACACGTCCAAAGTATGTGAGAAGTCCCGCCATCTTTCGCTTCTGCAGAGCATTCTGGCTGTACTTCTTGCAAGATGAATTTCTTTGTTCTTTTTGCAGTGCGTGGTATATTGAATGTTCTTCTCCAACACCGTAACTCACAGCTGTCTTACTTGGTCTTCCTCATTCACTGTCTAGCTCTTGCATGTGTA
Organism: Heterohyrax brucei; assembly: GCA_028571685.1. NCBI lineage: Eukaryota > Metazoa > Chordata > Mammalia > Hyracoidea > Procaviidae > Heterohyrax > Heterohyrax brucei. The sequence continues at coordinate 1,609,677 of CM053166.1, forward strand.
GGGTGATTGAAAGTGCCACGGGGTGGGTCAGCTGCATCTCAGTCTTCAAGGTGACATCTTTTCTTTTTAACACTTAAAGTGGTTTTTTGTGGCACATTTGTCTGATGCAATGTGTCAACTGATTTTGTCTCTGAATCCAAGTAAAACGAAATTTCTGACAATGTCCCTCTTTTCTCCATTTATCATGACATTGCTTACTGGTCCAGCTCTGAAGCTTCTCTTTTCCTTACGATGAGCTGTAATCCACACGGCAGGCTGTAGTTTTTTATCTTCTTCAGTAAGTGCATCAGTTCCTCTTCATTTTCAGCAGGAAAAAGTGGCATAGTTTTATAATATGAAGTCTTTCCATTGTTGTTGTTGCTCGGAGCTGTGAAATCACTTCTGGCTCACAAGGACCTCACACCCGACACAGCACAACACAGGTAGCTCTGACGCCTCCTGACAGTCATTACGTGGGAGCTCATTGTTGCGGCCACTATGTCAACACATCTCTGATGGTTTCCCTTTATTTGGCTGACCCCTTACTTTATGAAGCATGGTGTCTGTCATGGATTGAACTGCGTCCCCCCCCAAAATGTGTGTAGCCATGTGACTTGGCCATGATTCCCAATATTTTGATTCTCCTCTATTCTGTGATCTTCCTATGCTGTATGTTAGAGCATTAGGGTGGGACTGTAAGTCTCTTCGTAAGGTCACCTCTCTGCTCCACTGTAAAGGGAGTTTCCCTGGAGTATGGCTTGTACCACTCTTTATCCTTTCATCCTAACAAGAGATTAAGAGGACAGAAACAGAGAATTGGGGACATCACATCATCAAGAAAGCACCATTGGGAGAAGAGCGTGTACTTCACTCCTGAGGTTCCTGCCTGCACCAAGATACTCCCTGAACAAAGACTCGTGCCACACAAGAGCTTTCCTTCAGAGCAGACAAAGGGGAAATCTGCCCCTGGACTGAACATCCTGAATTTCAACTTGTAGCTTAGCAGACTAAGAATAAACTTTGATTTGTTAAAGCCATCCACTAGTGGTATCTCAGTTAGAGCAGCATGAGAGGACTCAAACAATGTCCTTCTCTGGGGACTCATCCTTCCTGACAGTACGTCCAAAGTATGTGAGATGTCTCATACTCCTTGCTTTCAAGGAGCCTTCCGGCTGGAGTTCTTTCAGGACAGCTTTGTTCATTCTCTTGGCAATGCACAGTATGCTCAGTATCCTTAACCAGCACGATGATGTGAAGGCAACCAGTCTTCTGTCTTCTCTATGGACTGTGCACCTTTCATATGCATAAGAGGTGACTGAGCACGGCACTGCTTGGAGCAGGCGCAGCCTCCTCTTCAAGGGAACATTCTATTAATATGGTATCTTTAAGTCTTTGATGTCTTTTGTTCGTTTTATAGTTTTCTTCATGGATGATATTCATGTCTTTTGTTCTTCATGTGATTATGTTTTGGGGTTACTTTCACACCTGAAGATTTTTCCTTTTGCCTTCTTTGCTTGTCTTTTAGAAAATCAGGCTTTGGCTGTTGCTCTGTTATTATTTGTTTCTGCTCTTAAGCTTATCCTCATTTCTTTACTTTGTTTTTCCTCTTCAGCCTCCTCAAGATAGATGGTTAGTTTATTCACAATTTCTTCTTTTCCAATGTAGACACATTAGGCTATACAATTTGCGTTTAAATATTTTCCCTCTAGATATTTTTTCATGCATCAGCTGCATCCACAAACTTTACTAGGTAATACTTTGCTGCAGCTCAGTTTTATTTTGTAATTTTCTTTCTATTTTTTTCTTTCACGTGCCTGTGGATAGATTTAGTTATTAAATTTCTAAGTGCTTGTTTTCATCTAAACGTTGTTTTTATTGAATTCTAACGTGTTACAAAAGGAATAACCAATTCAACATCTATCTGTGATCTGTGTAAATTAATTTAATTCCTGGTACATAAATTTGAATTATGATCATATCACCTGGACTCCATTGTAGGCATATAGATATTATCCTATCAGTGACAGCGCTGTCCTTCAGGACAGATCTTGAAATGTGCTTTTCAATGATGAATACATCACCCTCTTCGGATTTTGTTCCCAGAATGGTAGACCATATGACTGCCTGGTTCAAAATAAGGAGTACTGCTCCATTTCAACTCACTAGTGCCTAGGATATTGATGTTTATGCATTCCATTTCATTTCTGAGATTTCCAACTTTCCAAGATTCATAATATCATGCGTTCCACATTCCAATTATTAATGGCTGTTTCTTCTCATTCTGAGTCATGCCATATCCGCAAATGAGGGTCCCAACTGCTTTGCTCCATCCGTGTCATTAAGGTCGAGTCTACTTGGTAGAGGCAGCTCTTCTCCAGGCATCTTCTGAGTGCCTTCCAACCCGGGGGCTCACTTCCTGGCACTACCTCCGACAGCATTACTCCACTTATAGTATGGTTTACACTGGAGAATTCTTTTCAGAAATAGACTGCCTGGATTTTCTTGTTCAAATTTATACACCAACCACTAAGGCCAAAGATGAAGAAACTGAAGATTTTCACCAGCTTCCCCAGTTCAACACTGGTCAAATGGATAAGCAGGATGCACTCATAATTACTGGTGATTGGCATGCAAAAGAGAAAAACAAAGAAGAATGATTGGTAATTGGAAAATACCACCTGATGACAGACATGATGTGGGAGATTGCATGATAGAAATTTTGCAAGAACAACCTATTTCTTATTGCAAACAACCTTCTTCACCAACGTAAGTGGTGACTAGACACACAGACCTTCCCAGATGGAATACATAAGAATCAAATCAAGTACATCTGTGGAAACAGAACAGAAAAGCTTGATGTCAACAGTCAGAGAAAGAGCAGGGGCTGACTATGACACAGATGATCAATTGGACCTATGGAAGGTTGAACTGAAATCAAAGAGAAGTAGAAGAAGTCCATGAGGGCCACAGTACGACCTTCTGTATATCCCACCTGAATTCAGAGTGTCTCAACAACAGATTTGATGGACTGAACAGTAATGACTGAAGACCAGATGAAATTGTGGAATGACATCCAAGACATCATCCGTGAAGAAAGCAAGCGGTCATTAAAACAACAAGGATGAAAGAAAAGATCAAATTGGATGTCAGAAAAGACTCTGAAGCTTGCTCTTGAATGGTGAGTAACGAAAGCCAAAGGAAGGAATGGTGAAGTAAAACAGCTGAAGACTTCAAAGGGTGGCTCGAGAAGACAAAGTATGGTAACAACCTGTGCAAAGAGCTGGAAATAAAAACCAAAAGGAAAGAACACACTCTGTATTTATGAAGCTGAAAGAACTGAAGGAAAATTTCAAGACTCGAGTTACGATAGTGAAAAATTCTTCATGAAAATACCAAATGACTCACGAAGCATCAAAAGAAGACTGAAGGAATACAGAATCATTATACCAGAAAGAAGTAGTCGACGTTCAACCATCTCAAGAGGCAGCATCTGATCAGGAACGAATGGTACTGAACAAAGAAGTCGAAGCTGCACTGAAGGCACTGGGAACAAACAAGGTTCCAGGAATTGATGGAGTATCAACAGAGGTGTTACATCAAACAGATGCAAAACTGGAAGTACTCATTTGTCTGTGCCAAGAAGTGGGAGGCCAGCTACCTGGCCAAACACACTTGAAGCGATTGATATTTCTGTCTATTCCCCAAGAAGGTGATTCAACTGAATGTAGAAATTATTGAATAATACCATTAATATCACTTGCATATAAAATTCCTATTAAAATAATTCAAAAGCAACTGCAATAGTCAATGGACAAGGAACTGCCAGAAATTCAAGCCACATTCCAAAGAGGATGTAGAACCAAGGATGTCACTGCTCATGGCACATGGATCTTGGCTGAAAGCAGGGAATACCAGAGAGGTTTACCTGTGTTTTGTTGACAATGCAAAGATTTCAGTGTGTAGATCATAAAAAATTATGGATAACTTGTGGAGAATGGAAATTCCACAACATGAAACTGCTCATGAGGAATCTATATGGATCAAGAGGCAGTCTTGCAAATAGAATAAGGGGACACTGCATGGTTTAAGGTCAGGAAAGGTGTGGGGCAGGCTTGTATCCTTTCACCATCCATTTCTGATCTGCATGACTAGCAAATAATCCAAGAAGCTGGATTATATGATGAACAAGGCATCAGGAAGAGAGGAAGACTCATTTACAATGTGTGTTATGCAGATGAGGCAACCCTGCTTGCTGATGCTCAAGAGGATTTGAAACACTGAGGAAGATCAAAGATCACAACCTTCAGTATGGATTGCACATCAGCAGCAAGAAAACAAAAATCTTCACAACTGGGCCACTAAGTGGTATCGTGATAAGAAATGACTGAGGTTGTCAAGGACTTTCATGTACTTGGCCCCACAATCAAAGCCCATGGAAGCAGCAGTCAAGAACAGGAAAGACACTGCTCAGGGTAATTCGCAGCAAAAGACCTCTTTAACGTGTTGAAAAGCAAAGATGAAAACTTGAAGACTACAGTGCCCCTGACCCAAGCCATGGTATTGTCACTTGCATCATATACATGTGAAAGCTGAAAAGGAAGACAGAAAAACAACAGATGCCTCTGAGTTGTGGTGCTGAAGAAGAATCCTCAATGTACCAGGGATTCCCAAAAGAACAAACAGATGTGTTCTGGAAGAAGCACAACCAGAGTGCTCCTTGGAAACAGAGATAGCGAGACTGCATATTCCATACTTCTGACATCTTTTCAGGAGGGCTCACACCCTCGAGAAGAACATCAGGCTGGGTAGCGTGCAGGGTCCGTGAAAAAGGAGACCCTCCAGGAGCTGAATGGACACAGTGGCTGCAGGGGTGGGCTCCAGCCCAGCAACAACAGTGAGTTCAGCACAGGCCCGGGCCGTGCAGTCCTGCTCAACACAGGGTGGGTGTTAGTCAGGATTGGCTAAAGGCAGCGAAGAAGAAAACCACCACTCTTTAAACTGAACTCCAACATTTTATTTTAGCAAAGACATTGACAAAGTCTGAAGTTCCTTAGAATGTCCAGGGCTGTCCTAAGAAAACACAGACTTTCCAAAAGTGTAAGCACATACAAGCCACTTGGAACCAATATATTTTTGGGGTCCAGTATTTTGTTACTTCTAGCTTGTTTCTCCATCACCGAGCCATGTTTGATTAGATGTATCCGTGTATTTAGCATGTTTTTTTCTCTTGTTTTGTTTTGTTTATTCTTTCTTGTAACTTAGACTTCCCTTTAGGATCATTTTCCTTTTTTCTTGTAAAACATAGTTTAGGGAGAGTTTGCCAGCCTGAAACGGTCTTGCTCTGTCTTGGTGCTATGTGATTCCAGGAAGACAGCTGTGTCTTCTGAACGCTTGAAATGCACTGTTTTCCGGGTTTCCGGACCCTCAGTGACTCCGAGAGTAGTCACCATGGGTTTCTGGAACATACAGGTCTGGGAAGAACTACAGTCAGAAGGCTCCTCAACAGGATGGAGAGACTTGGTCTCCTGTATGTCGGATGTCACCAGGGGGCCAGGGGAGGACGGTCCCTGGAGAATGTCATGATGGTAGAGGTTCAGCAAAAATACTGAAGACTGAAGACCCGCAGTGAGATGGGGTGACACAGAAGCCTCCCCACTGGGCTCCAGCATGACAATCACTGTGAGCAGGGCACAGGCCCGGACAGTGTTCTAGTCTGATGCCATGGCATCACGAGCTGGAAGGAAGCCAGTGGCCCCTGCCAGCAGCAGTGGCTCTGGAGAAGTGCGCAGTCAGCCTTGTTGCTGCTTTGTGGTGTGCTCTGTCTGCTTTTAAGCTCACCACTTTGCTCTGAAGTTTCAAGAAAGTGTGTCTTGGTTTATGTTTTGAATTTCTCCTGTTGGACGTTCACTGTACTTCCTCATCTGTGGAGTTCTACTGTCAATTTGGGATTTTTCTCATTTGGGTTTGAATGCTCTCTTGGATTTTGGTTCTTGGGGGAATTTATTTTCCTATGAACTCAGCTTTGCATTTCAGAGTATTTGTTATATTCAATAAGTGATTTTTTTGTGGATTTTGTTTTAATGTATACTCCACTTTGTTGATGGAAGGAGCAGTCACCAGTAGCCCTTTAGTTACACCACAGGGTGGATGCTCGATTTTTATGTATATGTTGTTGTTGTGAGGTGAAATCGAGTCTGTTCCAACGTACAGCCACGCTGGGCACAACAGAACGATACAGTGCTCGATACACAGCCCGGTCTTGCGCCGTGTGCACAATTGTTTCCATGCTGAAGCCCATCGTTGCGGCTACTGTATGAGTCCCTCTTGTCGAGGGTCTTCCTCTTTATCACTGAGCCTCCACTCTACCAAGTATCAGGTCCTTCTTCAGGGACTGATCCTGACAATGTGTCCAAAGTCATCTCACCATCTTTCCTTTCAAGGAGCACTCTGGTTGTACTTCTTCCAGAACAGATCTGCTTGTTGTTTTGGCGGTCCATGGCACGTTTATTATTCTTCTCCAGCACCACAATTCAACTCTTCTGTCTTCCTTATTCATTGTCCAGCTTTGGCATGTATATCATGCGAATGAATGCTTGAATGAATGAATGAATACCATGGCTTTGGTCACATTGACCTATGACTTCACGGAGACGTCTCTTACCACGTTTTAAAGAGGTCCTTTGCAGCTGTTTTCCCCAGGGCAGTGCATCTTTTGATTTCTTGACTGCTGCGTCCATGGGCGTTGATTGTGGGGTGTACTCAAATCCTCGACAATCTCCATCCTTCCTCTGTTTCTCAAGATGTTGCTTAGTGGTCCAGTTGTGAGGACTTCTGTTTTCCTCATGCTGAGGTACAGTCCATACTGAAGACTCTGGTCTTTCATCTTCATCTAAGTCCTTCAAATCCTCTTCAGTATCAGCAAGCAGGCTGCAGCAGGCCTCTGAAATCCCTCCTTCCTGTGTCCTTTCAAACCCTGGCCTGGACACATCTCCTGTCTCCGGACCTGCTGCATTGTCACTCCTGTTGTGTTGCTCAGAACACTGCTGCCTGCGACTCCCTGGATGGGGATCCTCTGGTTCGAGGTGTCTTCTTGCAGGTGTTCCTGGGAAGGGATGAGAGGGGTGGCTGTGATTCAGGTGGAGACTGAGGAATTTCTGAATGCAGAAGGCCAGAAGGCAGGAGGGACACGGATGGATCTCCGGCCTTGCTTCTCCTGGAAGAGAACGTTCTCAGTCAGAGTTGAGGAGGTGAGGCTGCCTGGCCCTCTGCGACATCACATGGAAAGGCCCCTCTGGGACCACTCACAGCGTGCTCACCGCACAGCGTCTCCACAGCATCCTCCCCAGTCTACTTTTCACCCCGTTTTATTAACTTCCTCTTCCTCAGCCATCTGGGACCTACATCCAGGCCCTTCTCTACATCTCAGCAGACAAGGGCCTTCCAGTAGGAACCGGAGGAAGCCTGACTCCCTTCCCAGCTGAAACTCCTCACAGGCATCTCCTGTGTCCTGTCCCTCCTTGGACACAGAGTGGACAGCTGTTTCTCTCCTGAGAGCTGCTGCCCTTGATGACCTAGGCAGAAACCTCTCTAGTGGCCTTTCCTACACAGGATGGGTCCACTGAGTGAGGAACCCTCAGCCTGGAGGTTCCCACATGGGAAGGCAGTGTGCAGAAGTAGTTAGAGAGCACATGTTCTGAAAGACATGTATGACCAAGGACCACACGGCCTGATTCTCTCTGAGGCAGTGACGGGGGTGTGAGGGACACCACAGAAGATACCCAGACCCACTCACCAGAGGACTGTGAGTCCTCCTGCATGGAAAATTTTTTACTTATCTTAAAATTATAAAGTGAAATATGCCTTTATGTCCAGACTTCATTTCAGTCTTCTCCCAGCTGACATGTCTGAGGAAGTCCTGTTTCAGGACTGCTCACACCCTCTCAGCTCCTGCCTTTGCCCACCAGTCTCTCACATGGACACTGATGTAGCCCCCAAGTGAATCCCCCACCATGTCTGCATTACATGGACTAACCAAAGCAGCATATTTCACAGAGGACATGTCACCACCCAGCTGCAAATCCTACTCGCTGTGTGCTGTGACACACACGTGTGCATGCTTACTGTCGAGGATGACACGTGTGCACACTGACTGGGGGAAATACATACACACTGCAGGGACACACGCCTGTGCATGCTCACTAGTGTGACACCTGTCCGTACGCATTTTCTGACATGACACGGGTGTGCAAACACTGGGGTGACATGTGCACATGCACTATCAGTGTGAAACACGTGAGCATGCTGCCTGGTGTGAAACAACCGTGAGCATGTTACCTGGTTGGACACGCGTTCATACACCGTGGGATGGTGCAGGTGTGCCTGCTGCCTGGGGTGACACACCTACAGGCTCCCATGTGCCTTCTCACGGGCAGGACACACGTGCAGATTCACTGTCTGCTGCGACGGATGGGCACACACACCACTGGGAGTGACATGTGCACATTCATTGGTGTGACATGTGTGAACACACATGATCTCGAGTGGTGTGGGCACAAACATGTGACACGTGTGCACATGAACTGTCTTGTGTAAACACATGCATGATCACTGGCATGACACATCTGTATACTCAATGGGCAGTGTAAAACAAGTGCACGTTGGCTGGTGAAATGCATGCACACTTTTTGGTGTTAGACACCCCTGCATCCTCCCTGGTGTGACACAACTGTGTGGCATGTTCATATTCTGCTGACACACACATGTGCACACATGCTCTGTGACCATGTGGTGTTTCTGTCGTGTTCCGTGCTCCTGATCAATGTGGGTTTTTCTGTTCCTGGAACCCCGTCTAGCACAGATAGAGCAGGAGGTCACAGGAGAACTCAAACAACGACGGGTAGCACAGTGTCTTCTAGAAATCTGGAAGAGATAACAGAGAAAGATAAGAGGGCCCCAAGCAGCACCGTGGTGGCAGCTGTCTCTGGTGGCAGCTGTCTCGTGCTGAGAACCTGGGTTAGCCTCTAGCTCCGTGAGCTGTTGCCAGGAGCCAGCCCCGACAACTTTTTGGGGTCCCGCACGGAGGGAGGGAGAGGCGTCGGCTAGAAAAGAATTAAGAGAAACAGAAAAGAGTTTTGGAGAAAACGGCGGCCCGAAAAGGACTTTATTTTTCTAGTCAGAATGAGGTGAGTTTCACTCTGCCCACTAACCACACAATCTATTGACTAATTTGAAACTGAAACCTCGTGATCTTGTTAATTGACAAGGCTTTCTAGATAATGGCCCGAGGCAGGTGTGTTGTGGTGATAATTGACAGTGAAAACAAAGTTATGCCCCGAGCTCAATCAGCCCTACTTACACCTCAAGGTTAAAAGGTACAGGAGGAAGGCTCTAAAGGTTATAATGTCTGTATGTTCCTACCTTGCTCTTTATTTTATCTCCTCCTGCGGGAACAGTAAACACCTACCGTCCGCCACCTTATGCCTTTCTTAAACTGTTCTAAAAAGGATAATTCTTTTTACATGGGTCGGGATGTGCAGTTGGGGGAAGTCAGCGAGGCTGGGCAGGCCTCAGTGCTATCAGGCATGCTGTATTGAAGTCCATACCTCTGATCTCTATTCCCTAGAATTTCCTGGTCAGATTTTCCCAGTATAATTCCATAAACCAAGGAGGTTGTAAAACCCCAGGGTCGGCTCTCCACAAGCTGTGCTATACCATGTGTCTGAAGTACTAAAGGGTAAGCAAGGACAAACCCTTAAAACTACTCAAACTGCTGAAGGAAAAGGCAGAGGAAATGACTCCTCCACTGGGGAGCACCTCATTTGAATGTCGCTGTAGACAGAGTCCACTCTACTGATGTGTTGGACCACAAAAATTTACAAAGAGAAGGGTCCTCGGTGCCCACCTGTCTGTGAGGTGAGCTCCGTCGTCCGCCTGCCGCCCAGCTGCTGGCCATCCTCAGCCCTGCACCACCCCAGCAGCTCACAGCCCAGCCGGATGGCACAGCAGGTCTGGTAGAAGATCTGTCTGTGGTACTGAAAGGCCACCAGCTTCCTCTCCATCTTGTCCCAGGTGTGCCTCACATACCTCGGAATGACAGGACATGAGACAAGGATTGGCAGAGTGTGCCCATCACAGGCCTGTCCCATTCCTGCTCTCCTGATGTTCCTGGCCTGACCCTGTCCACTCCCTCACAGAAACCTTCTGTCCGCCCTCAGCCTTGGTGGTGCTGTCGTGTGAAGCCCTCTCCCCGGGCCCAGCTCGTGGAGATCGGCCTCCCTGGCCTCATCAACCACGTTCCAGAGCTCACGTCACTCTCCTGTATGATGAGTGGAGCATCAGACCTCTAAATTAATTTGTGCTTCATGGCACACAACGCCATGGCACACACTCTGTTTCTAAACAATGACATGTCACTCAACACTCAGCCCAAGCCTATCTTCCCATGAGAGGCCTTTCTCCAATCTCCCCACACTTCACTGAAGTCCTACTGACCTGTCCCCAAATTCCCACAGAAACACGGACGTCTCTCCTCTTAATCCATTCTCACTCTAAACCCCAAAGAATGAGAGCCCTGAAGGACAGGATGGATCATGGGCAGCTCACTCCGGCTGGCTCCTGTAGGGTTTGACCTCCCAGACGAAAGGGCCCTTGTTTGAGGTTCCCATGGCATGAATTCTCAAAAGCCACAAGACTTATACTGAGATTTTCCTGAAACAAACTGCTTAATATCTGTCTCCAGTAAGTCTGTATTCTCAACGAGGACACGCGCTTTGGGGCCTGGCCATGAACAACAGTGTCTCTGCTGGCCACAGTGAGTGTGTCATTCGTGTCCATCAGATGAATGAAGTGACAGTGAGTGCCTGTGGAACATGACTCCTCTGTGTGTGTCCCTCAGTCTTGGCGAGGACACACGTTAATGCTCAGAGAACGTTTATGTTAGCCCTTTATTTCTCAGTGTCTCAGGACCTGACAGGGCACTGTGTGGAGAATAAAGGTCCGAGTGTACAGCCCACCCAGCGAAGCCTGACGAGAAGGAAGCAGGTCTGTGCTTCTGAGACGGTTGGACTCTGATGCAGACCCCTGTGGCCTCACCTCATCCAGTTGGCCAAGGATTTGTCCTTTCCATCCATATCCTGAGAGCAGCTCCTCCCTTTGGAGACCTTAGTTTCCAAACAGAAGGCACTTTTTGGTAAGTCATGAGAGGTGTTACTTGACTCTCCTCAGTTCCCTGTGATGCCATATGCCTCTGTCACCACCCACAGGTCTACGTGGACTGTCAGAGCACAGGCAGAGGCTTCTCTCTCTGTCTCTCCCCTACTCTCTCCCACTGTCCCTCTTCAGTGGGAGCCCCAGGGCGAGACAGAAAACACACAATCCACAGAATGGCCTGTTTCCACCACGGGCCCCAGCATATCCAACCAGGGCACACACTGAGGAGGGAAGTGAGGACAGGGCAGGGACGGGTGCTTTCCACCAGCCAGGAGTACCCACTGCTGGCTCCCTCCTTGTCTTCTGTCAGCTGGCCCTCACAGGGGCCAAAGTGCAGGCCTGGCAGCAGCTCGGATGCCTTGTTCCACACTCTGAGCCCAGGCTGACAGATGCTGGACAGCCCAATTCTCAGTCCAGGGGGCAGAGTGAGGGCTGAGTGATTGCGGTGCACCCTGTCTACAGGAATGTCCATCATAAACACTGGGGTCCCATTGGCCACACAGGTGTCCATGAAGAACTTCTGACACTTCTCACAGTCTGGAGAAGGGAGGAGCAGGGGTCAGAATGTGGGGTACAACATGGGACATTCAGAGCAGGAGCAGAAAGAGCCCACATTCCAATCCTGGACTCCAAGTCACTAGGGAAGGGAAACCATTGGGGGACCAGGATCTAAGCCTTCTGCTGGGGACAGGAGGGGTACTTACAAAGGTAGTCATCATTCTGGGGCTCACTGACCTCCTGGTATGGGGGGCCCGTTCCTCCTCGCAGGCTGTACCCCTTGTCTTCAGCCTCATGTCTCCTGGGCTCTGAGGTGGCGAAGACAGCTGGGTGAGTGCAGGGGACAATGTCAGTTCCTGCTTTGTCAGAAACTGTGAGGTCCCATCCCATCCAGTCATCACTGTCTTTCTACAGACTGTGATTTCCCCATCACTGTTGGTTTAAGAACCAAAACTCCACCAGGATGCCATGACGTTCTGCTGGAAGGTGGAGTTATCCAACCTCAGCAGGGGCTAATTCCCACGCTGGGAGGCAGTGCCAGTCTGAGGAGTCCTTTTCCAGCAGAAAGGCTGTGTTTAGCACAGTGCTGCCTTACAAGTAGTGTCTGGCAGGTGATGGCAGCAGTACAGTAACTCCTCCATACTCTCAACTACATGATAACATCTGGGAATGGTGGAAGAGGTGCCCCACTGTCAGCCGAAAGGAGAGCCTTCCCACACCTGGTAGCCTGACTGATTTTGGAAGCTCTCAGATAGCTTTTTAAAATAAGACTGCCTTTTGAGATAATCATGATGCAGCCCAACGGCCAAAAGAGCAGAACTGCTGACTGGAAACTCAGACATCATGAGCTTCAAGATAGAGCTACTGACACCAGCATATATAGGAGAAATCAGAGCACTAATAAACATGTGGGACTCTACAGAGAAGAATAATCTATGATTAATTGGAGTTCCTGAACAGAGAGGGATACCTGAAAACACAGTATTGTTGTTGAGTTGCCTACAGAAAACTTCCCTGAACTTACGAAAGAAGAGAACGTAGGTATACACCATATGTATCGAACACCACAAAAAGCAGACCCCAAAAGAAAGATACCAAGACATATTATAATCAAACTTAATAAAATGAAACATGAGCAGAAACTCTTAAAAGTCAGCCAGAATCAAAGCAAAGCTAACATTCACAGGGAAGCCCTATAAGATTTGATCAGACTTCTTGGCAGAAGTGATGTTGGCACGGAGACCCAATCAAAACTTAAAGAAAAATTTTGAAACAAGAACTATATATCCAGCAAAACTGTCTTTGAAATATGAAGTGAAATCCAGGCACTTGCAGAGAAACAGAAGCTCAGAGACATTGAAAAAGCCAAACTAAAAGTATAAGAAATACTGAAAGAAGCTGTTTGCTTATAAAAAGAAAACCATCATGTGTATTTTAAGGAGGAAATGCAGGACACAACATCCACAAATCTACTCAGTTAGGGAAGGCACAAAACTCAAAGCAATAATATTAAAAGAAGTGAACCAGTGATCCTATCATGAAAACTGGGATAACATCACATTAAAAACTAGGATATACTACAGTAGTTGTACTCCTTTCAGATGGAAAGTTAGTAAGATATGCAGAAGTTAAAATTGCATTGAAACAGAGAATATTAACAGAGACCACAGGGATAGCCAAAAGGCACAATAACAATGCAACCTATCAGAACAAGAAATGCAACACAGGAGTCTCAACAGACACAAAACCAACACTGAAGAAGATGAAAAGTCAACCCATAAAGAAGAATGACCCAGAACAGAATATTAACAGCAACAGAGAAAATACCAACACAGAAATGAATAATGAGAGCACTAAACACCTACCTATAAATAATGACACTGAATGTAAAAGTACTGAATGGTCCACTAAAGAAACGAGTGACATCTTGGTTCAAAAGACACAATGCATCTACAGGTTGCTTCCAGGAAACACACCTCAGAGTTAAGGATATAAAGAAACCGAAAATTAAAGAATGGAATAATATATACCAAGCTGACAACACACAAAGAACAGCAGGTGTAACAACATTAACCTCTTATAAAATAGACTGCAATGTAAAATCTACCATCATGGACAAGGATGGCCACTATTTATTGCTGAGGCGTTCACTGCGTAAGACATAACATTATTAAATATTTAGGCACCAATATCTAAATACATCAAAGAAAACACTGACTACACTAAAAAATGAGAGAAATCTTTTCACAATAACAGCTGAAGACTTCAACACCTTATTTTCAGCAATAGCCAAATCATCTAGAAAAACATCAGTAAAGAAACAGAAGATCTTATTACAACAATGAAGCAAGTTAGACCTCATGGACTTATACAGAACTCTTTATCCATCAAAAGAGATGCATATCTTCTTCTCCAATCCACATGGAATATTCTCCAGAGTAGACCATGTCAGGACATAAGGCAAATCTCAACAAAATCCAAATCACTGAATTATTGAAAAGCATCTTATCACAGCATAAAGCCAAAAAGTGAAAATCAATAGCAGAAACAACATAGATAGAAGTTGGAATGCATGGAAAGTGAACAAAGCCTTGCTCAAAAAGCCATGGGTTATAGAAAAAATCAAGGATGAAATTAAAAAAATGTATGGATTCAAATAAGAGCATCCTACCAGAACCTATGGGATACAGCCAAAGCAGTGCCCACAGATCAATTTATCTCCATAAATGCACACATCCGGAAGGCAAAAAGGACCCAAAGAATTAACCCTACAGCTTCAAGAAATAGAAAGAGAGCAAGACAGGAACAACTCAGCCACCAGAAGAGAACAGATCATAAAGTTGAGAGCAGAACTAAACGAGTTAGAGAATAAGAAAACAATTGATAAAATGGTAAAATGAAAAGCTAGTATTCTGAAAACATCAACAAATTTGACGAACAATTGGCTAAACTTACTATAAGCAGAAGTGGAAACAAATAAACCAAATAAGGAAGGAGATGGAGAGGTGACACCAGATCCAGCAGACATCAGACGTATCATCACAGGACACTGTGAAAGACTGAACTCCAACAGGAGGAAATGGACAAATTCCTATATTCATATCACCTACCAAAATTTTCACATGGTGAAGGAGAATAACTTAACCCATCACAGAGGAAGGGACTGAAAAACTATCAACCAAAGAAAGCCTTGGCCCAGATGCCTTCACGACAGAATTCTACCCAGCTTTCAAAGAAGACTTAACTCCATTACTACTGAGACTATTTCACAGCACTGGAAGGGATGGAATACTCCCAAACACATTCTATGAAGCCAACACAGAACCCTGATACCAAAGCCAGGGAAAGATCCCACACTAAAGGAAAATTACAGACCAGTATCAGTCATGAACCTAGATGTAAAACTCTTCAAGAAAATCCTTGCCAACAGAATTGAAAAACGCATCCAAAAAATACTTCATCACGACCAACTTGGATTCAGACCAGGGATGCAAGGCTGGTTCGGTACCAGAAAAACAAGTAATGTGATCAACCACATAGAGAACACAAAAGAATCACTTGATTTTTGTCAGTTGATGCAGAAACGGCATCTGACAAACTCCAACACCCATTGATGCTAAAAACTCTCAGCAAAACAGAAACAGAAGGCAAATTTCTCAATGCAGTAGGGGTATCAATTCAAAGCCAACCACCTACATCATCCTGAATGGAGAGAGACTGAAAGACTTTCCCTTGAGGACAGGAACTAGGCAAGGGTGCCCACTCTCACCACTCTGTTCAACGCTGTACTAAAAGTTCTGGCCAGAGCAGTTACAAAAGACAAGAAATAAAGGGTATCCACACTGGCAAAGAAGTAAAAACCTCCCTAATTGCAGATGACATGATTGCATATGCAGAGAATCCCAAAGAATCTATAAGTAAACTATTCGAACTAATAGAAGAGTTCCACGAAACATCAGGATCTAAAACAAACACAAGTAAATCAGTAGGATTGCTTTCTACCAACAAAAGGATCATGGAAGAACAAATCACCAAATCAATACCATTTACCATAGCCCCCAAGAAGATAAAATACCTAGGAACAAGTCTAACCAGACAAGTAAGAGAACTATACAAAGAGAACTACAAGATCTTACTGCAACAAAATAAGCGAGACTTGCATAAATGGAGAAACCTGCTATGCTCATTAGTAGGCAGACTTTACATGGTGAAAATGTCTACCTTACGCCCAGCGATCTACATATACAATGCAACCCCAATACTAATTCCAGTAACAATTTTTAATGAGATGGAGAAACAAACCAACTATGTTTCAAAAGGGAAAAACCCCAGATAAGTAAAAGACTACTGAAAAAGAAAAGACTGGGAGGGTTCTCCATACCGACTTTAGAATCTGTTTACACTGCCACAGTAGACAAAACAGCCTGCTACTAGTACAAAGAGAGATACACAGACCAACGAGACAGAGCTGAGATGCCAGAGATGCCACCATCCTCCTATGAACAGTTGATATTCAACAAAGGCCCTGAGATTCTAAACTGGGGTAAAAACACTCTCTATTTACAAGTGCTGCTGATAAAATGGGATATCCAATGGCAAAAAACTGAAGTAAGATCTGTATCTCACTCCTTACACAAAAACAAACTTAAACTGGATAAAAGACCTAAATATCAAGCCTAAAAGGATAAAGACCATACAAGAAAAGTAGGGTCAATAGTGAAATTTCTAAAACACAACTTAGACTTCAAAATCTGACAAATAAAGCACAACCATAGAAAATAAAATAGATAAATGGGAACTACTAAGAATCCAACACTTTTGCTCATTCCAAACAGTATCAGCAGAATTAAAAAGCCACCTGCAGAATGGGAAAAAATATCTAGCAATACATGTCAGCTGACGTCTGATCTCCATAATCTACAAGGTGCTGCAAAATGTCAACAAGGATAAAAAACCCAATTAAGCCCTGGGCAAAGGAGATGGACAGACCCTTCTTTAAAGAGGATATCCAGGCACCCAAAAGACACATGTGGAAATGCTCATCATCATTAGCTGTTACAGAAATCCAAATCAAAAGTACAATGAGATGCCATCTAGCTCCCACAAGGTTGGCCATGATCCAAAAAACAGAAAACAACAAAAGTTGGAGAGGCCGTGGAGATATTTGCAGCCTCCTGCACTGCTTCCGGGATTGCAAAATCATACAACCTCTTTGAAAGCAATCTAGCACTTCCTTGAAAAGCTGGATATAGATATACCGTTTGATCCAGTAATCCCAATGCCTGGAATATATCCTACAGAAGCAAGGGCAGTCACAGAACAGATACAGACACACGAATATTTATTGCAGCACAGTCCACAGCAAAATGATGGCATCAAATCAGATGCCCAACAACTGACGAATGGGTAAATAAGCTATGGTTTAGATACTCAGTGGAACACTATGCAAGGGTAGAGAATAATGATGAATTTAGGAAGCATCTCATGACCTAGTTTCAATTGGAAGACATGTTGACTGAAATCAGTCAGCAGCACAAGGACAAATATTGTATGACACCCCTACTATGTGGATTACAAACAGACTCACGTACACAACAAAACTCTTTGACAGCTGCAAGGGAGAGAAGGGAGGGAAGTACAGGGCTGGTTATGGATTAGATAGCTGATGAAAGGTTGGTTGGTTGAAATCAGTGACAGCAGACATTAGAAAGAAGATCCACTTAGCTGGACTTCAATATAAACTGAGTAGCAAGGGATCTGGGGACCATGCTCTCAGGGGGCATCGAGGCAAATTGGTATTCTCACCTACCGATAAGAGAGTCCTCTCCAGCCCATATTGGCGAGTGGTGTCAGGGGTCCTAAAAGCTAGCAGCCAGCTGAAGTACACCAGATAGTCCGAACTCAGCCGGAACAGTGATCACCAAGGAGAACAGGCACATGAGGGAAAAACATCCCAGAAGAGAGACGGACCCATGTCAACGGGTGACTGTTATCAACATGTGACCAGAAGTACCAGATGGTACCCGGCGACCACCAAAGACATCCGTGGTGGGTCACACAATTGCTGAGTCCCAATCAACATGATAAGAAGAGGGTCGCACCTCAAGGACTCCACTAAAAGACCGCAAAAGATGGTTTGAAGGCCTGGGAGTTCCCCTGGAAGCATGGCCCCTAGACCTGCTGCTGCCCCAAATCATAGATCATTACTGAGGCCAACTCTTCAGACAAGAATGGATTGGACTCGGGGACACAAAGTGACCATATGGTTTGTGGACTTTAGAATTCTATGTATCTATGAGATTCTGTCCTAGTTGCTTTGGGCTGGGAGCTACTGTGTCGTAGCCCCCTTGTCCCTTCCTCCCTCTTCCCATGTTTTGTACTTCTCTGCTTGGGGCCTTGAAACTACTTCCAGAATAATAAGAATCATCTCCTTGAAACTGTTTGTAGGATACTAGCCCAGAGTAAACTATTTGCAAGTTACAACTATTTCCTTGAAACTATTTGCAGTTTCATTGACTCAGGCAAAACTATTTGTAAAATAATAAGTCCCAAACGACAACTATTTCCTTGAAACTGTTTGCAGGATAGCAGCTCAGGTTAAAACTATTTGCATGTTCCTGTCCTTTGCTCTGTGACAAAGAGCATGACCATTTTTGCCTATGTACCATCCTGTTGACTTCCTACCTGCTCAGCCTATAAATACAGCTTGTGAAAGTGGACCACTGTCCATCGTTCTCCACCAGAGACCTTGGTCCCACCTGGTCCCAACATTATCTTGCATATGTGATGTGTTTGCTCTCGTGTGAGCAACATGTTTTCATGCGTGAGATTTTCTCATCCTTTCACCTGTCCACATTCGGCCCTTGGACCCTATCCAGCGCTCGCCGCTGAAGGGCCAGACATGGCACCTAGTGGCTTCATAATCAGAAGTTAGAGGAGATGTTAAAGAGGAGGGGAGAGAAGATTGTTAAGAGGGTATGACATGTACTAAAAGGTAAGGAGGAGTGTGCTGTCACTGAGCAAGGAGAGCAGAAGGAGCTACAGATAGGCAGGCATGCAAATTGAACATGGATTGCATACTTTGACTCAATCACAAAAACACAAGAAGAAAATAACGGAGAATTGTACTGGGAAAGGCTAAAAAGCCATGACCATGGAGACCTGAACATTCTGCTACAACTGCTTCAGAATTTTTAATTTCTATTTTAAAATTAAACAACTAAAACTGAAGACTACTGACACCAAAGTCACCTGAGAGCCCTTCCTCCTCCTCTCATCGTCCATCGGATATTTCTTATTCACATTCAGATTTCCATTCGTCTACCATCTATTGACATAACTGCAAATAACAGACAGTTAAGTTTAGGAACTCATCCTAGAAAAACTGCTACGTGCCGCAGTGCTGAATATCACTATGATCGCCTTCTCCTCTGGAGATGCCAGCACCTAGTCCGTCCTGCAAGCCAATTTTGGAACTCTCTGGAATGGCCCTCAGAGCTGTCCTCATATCCCCTTTGATGTCCTGAATGTCATCGAAATGGCTTCCTTTCAGTACTCCTTTCTCTTTGGGGAAAGAACAAAGCCATTGAGGACCAGGTCAGGAGAGTGTGGGGTGTTCTGATACAGCTATCTGTTTGCTGGATAGGCACCCCGACACTGAACGTGCCTTGTGACCTGGTGCACTGTTGTCGTGCCAGAGCTGTGACTTGCTGGTGAAAAGTTCAGGTTGTTTTCATCTAACTTTTTTATACAGCCATTTCAACGCTTCCAAAGAGTCAACTTGGTTAATTCTTTGTCCATTGGGTACAAATTCATAATGAACAATCCCTCTGATATTAAAAAGGGTTAGTAACATCATTTCGATGCTTGATTTGGACTCACAGAGTTTCTTTGGTAGTGGAGAACCGGCAGACTTCCACTGTGCACTAGGACGCTTTGTTTCAGGTTCATATTGGTATATGAATGTTTCACTACCTGTGATAAGACTGCCCACAACATCATCTCGCCTCCCCAAAATGCCTGGGCAGACTTCAACTCTGCTTTGCATCTGTTCATTGATAAGCTCCTTCAGGACCAGTTTTGCACACTTCTTTCTCACACCAAGATTTTCAGTTAAGATTTTCTGAAATATCGATGCTTACGTGATCTGCTATCCTCACAGTCAGCAGAGAATTCTGACTCCAAATTCGAGTGAAGTTTTGCAGTGTTTTCATCGGATCTTCATAGCCTTAACTCCACAACCTTGGACTAACATGTCCCTAATTTCACTTCCATTCTTGTCAAGTTTAACAAGAAGTTTCAAGTTTGTCTGTTGCTAATTCAAGCTCTCACATTCCTGTGATGGCACACAAAAACATACAACAACGAATGCAGTTCAGTAAGACACCACCATATGTCAACACGAACGCAGCTGTGAGACACTGACATTGCAAGGTTAGGAAACCGTACTGAGTTGTTTGCACAGTGCCGCCAACGTCAGCTCACGGTTGCAAGTTCAGAGACTTCACTGTCAGACCTCGTTCACCTGGTTTCTCAGCTGTGCTGTACTGGTCAGTGTATCAGTCCTAGTAGCTACACCACGACCAGGCATCTCTCTTTCAAAGGTGTGTCTCTACTGAACAGTATACTATGGATTCCGTTTTTAGATCTATTTTGTCACCCTCAGTCTCTTGTATGCATTCAAGCCATTTACGTTCAGTGTATTTCTTGCTAGATGTGAGTTTATTACTCTCATTTTGTAGTACTTTTTTTTAAGGGGCTATTTTCTTCGTCTCTCCTGTGCTGAATTCTTTTAGCGTGTAGATTTCTTGATCATATCTACCAGTTTTGTAGGTGAATAAACACATTCATAAACACATTTTCCTTCCTTATTGTGATGAATTGGTTTTTTTTTTTAACTTTCTTTGTGATGACCTTAAAATTTATCCTTATTTCTGTAGCTTTGAAGCAGTCTACTATTGTGGGTTATTACGCCTTGCCTTCTACTCTCTTATGTTCTACACCTACAACTTTTACTCTCTTTTATTACTCGACTATTGAGATCATTCACAGATTAACTGTTCTGGTTCCCTGTTCTAAGTCTTTTGGTTTGGATAGTTCTTCAGAGTTTATTTCCTAGGCTGATATCTGCTGGTACAATCTTGTATCCTACCTTCAGACTGTGGTCTTGTATAGTCTGTTCTGAGACCGAAGGACTTCCTCCAAAAACTCTTGTACATTTGCTTTGGTTTTAACATAGTCCCTTCATGTCTCTTTACTTGGAATTCTAATTGATAAACATCTGTCCACATAAAAACCCCAATGAATATCTACAGCAGCTTTATTCACCAATGCCAAAGGCTGGATGCCACTAAGGTGGCCTTTAACAAGTGCCGGGAAAACCAAGTGTGGTGCATCTGCACCACGCACTATCGTTCAACAGATAAACACGAAGTGAGATATGAAGTCACAGAATGACAGCAATGGACCTCAAACGCATACTGCAAAGTGAATGGAGGCAGTCTGGAAAAAGCAACACGAAACAGACAGCAAAGAAATCAGATGCAGGGTTAATGACAAGACCTGAAAAAAAAAACAGCTAACAATATATGATATTCTGGGGACCCTAAAGATGAAAGGAAAAATTGAGGCACTGCACTGAGCAACAGGGACAGGCGAGTAGGTCTAAAACTATCTATGACGGCCCAGGTATGACACAATGGGAATCAGCATCCCACAAAAGGATTAGCATCTTACCCTAGGTACTGCTCCCATAAATGCACACAAAAATGGTTGCAGAGGCTGTGGAAAGACTAGAACTCTTGTACACTGGTAGTGCAAATATAAAGTGTGACAACCTCTTTGGAAATCAATTTAGTATTTTCCTTAAAAAGCTACAAACAGAAATACCATCTGGTTCATCAATCCCAAGGCTTGAAATACATCTGACAGAAGGAAGGGCTGTGACATAAACAGATGCATGCTCACAAGTGTTTACCAAATGATTGTCCACAATGGGAAAAAGATGGACTCAACCTAGATGCCCATCAGTAGGTGCATGGGAAACAAGCTATGGTATATTTACCCAGTGGAACACGATGCAATAATACACAACAACGGTGACTGTCTGCAACATCTCATAACCTGGAATCAACTAAAGGACCTTTTATTGAGCGAAATCAGTCAGGTGCCAAAGGACAAATATTGTGTAAGGCCACCACTATAAGAACCTAAGAAAAGGCACATGCACTGAAGAAAATATTCATTGACTGCCACAAGGATTGGAGGTCAGAGAGTTAATCCTAGACTAGCTGGTCAATAACAATTGAGTTAGGATTGACAGCACGCAGTAGAAGGGAAGTCAGCACAACTGAAGTACACCATAACCTAAATGCTTTCTATAACGCAACACTTTAACGGACAAAGTAGCAGGGATGTGGGACTGGGGACCATGGTTTCAGGGGACAGTGAGACCGTTCTGCATCCACGAGTGGTGAGTGCTGCTTGGAGTCTCAAAAGCCAGCAAGCTACCATATAAGGAACGTCAACTGGTCCCAACCTACATGGAGAAGATAAAAACCAGGAAAATCAAAGACAGAAGGAAAATAGGATCCCAGGAGTCAGAAGAATTCATATGATTGGGATACAACACCATCAGCAGACCACAAAAACTAGGTGCTGCTACAAAAGGCGGCACTGACAAGGACCACAATGCAGAGTCTCTGATGCTGCACGAGAAAACGGGGTGTGCAGATCTAGAACTCTATTAAGAACCCAGACTTGATGTTCCAAAATCCTGGAGGGTTCCATGAGAACACGGTCCCTGGACTCGCTGCTAGCCCAGAGCAGAAACCAGTACTGAAGCCAACATGTCAGACAAAGATTGGTCTGGACTACGGGACATGGAGTGATGCGGGCAGTGTGTGCATTTTATTTTTAAATATATGCACCAGAGTGTCTGACTTCTGTCTAGAGGAGAGAAAAGACGGTCGAGAAGAAAGGACAGAGTCGCTTGAATGGATGTTGGAATTGCAGAGTGAAAGAAAGACTGTGCCATCAGAGTGAGGAGAGTAGATACAGTTTCACAGAGGCAGGTGCAAGGGCTTTCATATCGCACTTGACTGAGACTGTACAGTGTCACTTAATTGCCGGGAGCCAGCCTCGGCAGGGTTTCAGGACCACGGACGAACAGGTAGGAACGGCGTCGGCGAAGGAGGAAAATGACCAGATACAGACAGGAAAGAGTTTTGAAGAAAAAACGGCAGCCCCCGAAGGTCTGTCTTTCTTTATTTATTATATTTGAGGTGATGTAATTTTCACTCTGCCCCCTGACCACACAGCTATTGGCTAACTCAAAACCTATACCTCCTGGTCTTTGTTTTTCATGTTAATTATTAGGGCCTTCTGGATAATGGCCCAAGACAAGTGGTTTCTTTACGTATTAGCCATAAGGGCCTTCTCGGTAATGGCCCGAGTCAAGTGGTCTCTTTACATATTAATCATTAGGGCCTTCTAAGTAATGGCCCGACCTCAAGCTCAACCAACTTTGTGCTTCAAGGTCAGGAGGTGCAGGAGGAAGAGGGATATACAGTTAGGGCAAAATATTATCAAGGACAGTATGGCCAAAAATATGTCACGGGTGAAATGCCTCTGCCCCTGTCACATAGACTTGTAACTTTTTTCAAAAAGGCCTTTGTGGATGATGGGCGTCAGCGTTTGTAATTCCACTTGTATGGTCCTTATGGTCTGTCTAAGTTGTCAGAGGATGATTGGAAGGCAAAAAAACAGTATTAAGATTATCGCACCACAGACGCCTAGATTTACCAAAATAGAGCTCCAAGATTCTGTTTATAAGGCCTTCGTAAACATGTTTACGAAATTAGATGCAACGTCCTCAGCTGATGTTATTTCTAAAGTAGAATGACTGTTGGCTTTTATTTGGGCATGTAAGTGTGTTATGTTAAATGCAACAGGTGAGTCATTCCAGACTCCTTGTAGGTGAGCCTGTAATGGAAAATTTTAACAGGCCTAACTGTTTCATTGTTGCAAGAAAACAACCCTTCCCCAACTTCATGGTTTCCTAAGAATGTTACAGGCCCCCTCCCTTAGATGCCCCTGTCGATAACCAGTTGCTTAACTGCTTGTTGACCGACGTGTTAAACTGTAACTGACTTACTGGGCTCCTAGAAGTGTTTACTCAACTTAACAAGTTTCTGGAAAATCCTGTTTGTAGTTTTAGCCTTTAAATATCCAACCCCTTCCGCGACTCGGGGCCCAGCCTCTGTACTCCTGCGTGAGTCAGAAGCTGAGCCCCAGCGCACTGGTTCTTATAAAGCCTCTTGCTGTTTGCATCAAGCTGGGAAATTCGTGACTGATTGGGGTTTGCGTCGTCGCCTGTGACTCGAGGAGGGGTTTCCCCTCTTGGGAACCTTTCAAGCCTGTACCTGTGGCCATGTAAGATCTGTTTTGTTGTAAGGTAATGGGGTCACAGAGACCCATCTGTATTTGGTATGACAGGAAACAGACTGGGGTACCTTCAGATTGTGCAGTTGGTTGCCAATATACCTAACAGTTTCCTCTAGTGCATGAACCTTATTTTCTAATTTTCTGTCTATAATTTCTTGTGTGGCCAATGTTAGTGAGACATTTTTAGCCAGATTATTAACACTGTGAGCTGAATGGACCTCCTTTGTAAGGGCTATAGAGGAGGCAGTCACTGAGGCTATAGCTCCAATCAAAGCAGTTATCCTTAATATCAAAGCTATAATAAATCGTCGAGGACAGCTAAGATAATTAGTTACTATCTTCAAAGCATGTAAACCTGAATCTTCACACCATTCTCCCGTGAGATTCCCAGGCAGCAGAGCATAAGGGGGTTGTCTCACTATAATAAAGGTAGAGGGTGACACAGAAGAATTTCAGCAATTACTCAGCATGCAGTTTTTGCAAGTTACCAATACAGTGCCTTTTTCAGGCATAATGGAGAGAAAAAGATTGGGGCCTGTGGATATTATAGCATAAGGAGAGGGAACACAGGCACGGACGCTGAACATCTCAGAAGTCGTCTTGTCAGGGCGTAGGAAGACAATGGGACCAGTAGCTGCAAACAACCTATACAGGCCCGTCTGGAGAATATTGGTATTTTCTGGTTTATGTATAGGGGCCACCCATCCAAGCGAATACCAGTGGTGTATAGGCCCTGTGTTTGAGAGGGCGGAGGCAGTCCAATTTAATAGTTTAGGGCCGTTAGCTTTTAGATAAGTTCAGTAATCATATGAGGGGTTGGAGACAGACCAGTCAAGAATATTTGTGGAACTATTGGCCTGTTTGGATTTAACTCCAAATTCAGAAAGGTACAAGAAACCCAGGTGGGAAATCCACCTGTATTTTCCACTGGTTCCCAATGGTGTTCTTGTCCCAGGGCATTCTTGCAAGGCTTAAGATGACTTGGAGGGAGAGATTGTGAGGAAACACTTTACTTAGAAAGGTCTCCTAGTATTCTTAAATATATGGACCATAGGAGATGAGGGGCAGTTTTTTTTGTAGGTTCATGATTAGAGAAATCAGCTAGTAATTCATCATAGTACAGGGAGATACACCCCGTTATGGTTATGTTGGGGTGAGTACTAGCACAAATAGGGGGAGCACGGCTACGTCCTCAATAGTTAAGAGAGGGGGCTTATCTGGCCATTATATAGCTGTCCTCTTCTCCCCCCAGAAGGGCTGTATGATTAGTAAAGACCAGAACGTCAGCGAAGTCCCACGGAACCGGGTGTAGTAAGGGAGGGTCAGGAATGAAAGTCCAATAAGGGATCGCAGCTACAGGGAGAAGAAATACCTCCACTGTGAGAAGAGCGGCCATTGCAATAAAAAGATGTTCCGGTGATGGAGGAGCACCCTGCGACTGCAACAGTTATTTTGCCTTGTCAGCAAGCCGTTTGATTTGTCCCCATGTCGGCGGACGTGCTTCTCAAGTACAGCAAGCTTGTCGGTGATTGTACTGTGATGAGATGGCTAGACGACAGAAATCTCAGGACAGGAGTTATAGTATCTGAAGTGGGTTGATAAGGGGGGAAAAAGGATGAAGGAGCTGGTGGGCACCAATCACACAGAGTTTCGGCGGTGGCTTCCTCTTTGCTAGGGGGATTTCCCAGGGGGAGTGATGTCGGGCTGTGTCTGCGGTATGACAGTGGGTTGGCCATGTGGTCGAATTAACCTATCAGGAATCCAGATAGGGGAATCAGCGTCCTGTGGAAAGACAAAAGCGTAACCCCTGCCACGGGTTAGTAATAGATCTGGGCCTTTCCACTGGCCTGTTAAAAGGTCTTTCCATTTTACCCAAATGCATGGGGTTTTATTGGGGCTCTCCCAGTGTCTCTGCATGACCGACAGTCCGTTAGAGTCTAGATTCAAGTGATTGATAACAAAAGGTGCATGGTTTAATAGATGATGTGGTGAACTGTGTTTGTACTCTCCTTCCTGTAATTGGGTAATTCGAATCTTTGAGATTTGGTGTGCTCTTTCAACTATGGCTTGTCCTTGGGAGTTATATGGGATGCCAGTAGTGTGTTTGATTCCAAAGGTGTTGCAAAATGCCTGAAAGCCTTTAGAGGTATAAGCCGGGGCATTATCTGTTTCAAGACGGGAGGGAATCTAGCAATATGTAAAACAGTAAAAGAGGTGTGAAATTACATCCTTACAAGCTTCTCCCATGTGGGCTGAGGCCATAATTAAGTGAGAATAAATGTCAATGCATACATGGATGTAACAGAGTTTTCCAAAGGAGGGTACATGAGTAACGTCCATTTGCCATAGTTGTCCAGCCTTCAAACCCCATGGGTTAATTCCCATCGGTAAGGAGGATTGTTGAGTGGGGCAAATATTACAACTTCTTAACAATAGAACGAGCCTGTTCCCTAGTCAACTGAAACTGGAGGCGGAGGGCTGTGGCGTTCTGATGGTGTAAGCCAGCTCTGGGACACTCTTCTGAAGGCTGGGAGGACCTGAATTCAGGTATGAACGTCAGCCAAACGGTTTCCCTCTGTAAGAGGTCCGGGTAAAGGTATGTGTGCTCGGATGTGTCCTACAAAGAATGGGAGAGTTCTCTTATGAATTAAATCCTGCAAAGACTGTAAGAGAACTATGACAGTACCCTTTGTGGGATATAATGTAGCAGTTTCAATGTGAAGAAATAGACTAACGATGTATTCGGAGTCAGTATACAGGTGATTTTTTTGTCAGGCAGCTTTAAGAAAACTGCACACATGTTGGGGACCACAGGAAAGCCCCGGGCCCCCAACATACAGGAAGCTTGGAAAGTCCCTAAAAAGCCCGCGCGTGTGAAAACTTCCCGCCCGCGGGAAATTTGAACTTCCCACCCGCGGGAAAACTTCCCGCCTGATGTCACTGCCTTAGTCTTATGCATATCCAATCCCGAGCCGACAGCTACCTCACTCCAAATGTCACCCGATCCCTATGTCACTTAATCCCTCCCTCCATTCCCTTTGCTATATATACCGCGCTGTAACAATAAAACCTTGAGGCTTGATCAGAACTTTGTCTTGCCTCCATTTCTTCGCGTCTCTTGCCTCACTTTCGTTTTCGCAGGCTCCCCCTCGTCCCTCTGTTGATTCGCCCCGCGAGTCCGGGCAAAATTTCGCCCAACATGGGGCCCGAGGTACGGAGCTGCTAAATAGACCCACCACAGAAGAGGAAGTCCTGCACAGGCATCCTGAGCTGCCGCACCGGGTGTGAGCCAGCTCTACCGGAGTTTCCACGGGAAAAGCTGCTCGTGAGTCAATCTCGTCCTGATCACCGCGGGAGTAGCCGCCCTGCGAGCCTGATCTGTCAGAGGTGAGTGGGTAAAAATCATGGGGCAAGAACTGAGTTCACATGAACTCTTTCTTACGGGAATCAAGGATTCTTTCAAGATGTGGAGAATTGAGGCTAAAAAAAGGATTTAGCTTAGTTTTTTATATTCTTATCAGATGTATGTCCATGGTTTCCACAAGAGGGCACTATTAACCCTCAAATCTGGAAAAGGGTTGGAGACTGTTTAAATGACTATTATAGAACCTTCGGGCCCAAGAAGGTTCCGGTCACTTGCTTCTCTTATTGGAGTTTGATAAATGATGTCCTTCAAAGTTCCCATAATGCTCCTGATGTTCAGCATCTCGCCCAGATGGGTGAAAAAGTCATGAAAGATCAGTCCCGTCCCCCTTCTGCCTGCCCATCAGTTTCTCTCAGTATTCCGGAGGAGCCTCAGGCCTCCGGAACAGACACACTCTCGCAAAAGAACCATAGCGGTCCCCCCGAAGGTTTGTACCCGTCCCTAAAGTCCTTCACTGACAAACCCGATCCTAACCCACTGTACCCCGAAGACCAGACCACTCTTGAAGAGCAAGCCGCCCATTATCATAATGATGCCTATTCTTGGACCCTTACGGCCCCTGCCTTTCACGCCCCCCTGAAACCTCCCCCTTACCCTTCAGGTCCTCCTAAACCGACCTCTCCACCTCTTGGCCCGGGACCCAGCCATTCTCCCCAGCCTACCAAAAACTCCCTCGATCATGATATTTCAATGTTAGAGAAATTTGTAGCTCGCAGACATAGACAACTAGACCTCCAAAAAGAACTCCAAGCCCTTGAGCAAGAACTTAACTCACTCAGCCTTGCCCAAAATCCTAAAACTCAATCCCGGAGCAATGTGTCAAAAGGTACCCCAGGCCGTCCTAAGACTCTCCTCACCTTTCCGGTAACTCGTAGCCAGCACGGGCAAGTAGAGATTGAAATAGAAAGTGAGGAAGCGCAAGGAAGCCCTAGAATAGAAGAGGAAGAAACTGAGAGTCCTAATGCAGATGACACCCAACCTGACAGCCTTAGCCCCCAAAAATATCGCCGCTTAAAAAAACATATTAAGGACTTAAAACTGGCTGTCAATAACTACGGCCCGACAGCCCCTTACAGTCTAGCACTGCTTGAGAGCCTTAGTGACCGATGGCTTACGCCTAACGACTGGCATTTCTTGGCCCGGGCCTGCTTATCAGGGGGTGACTTTGTTTTCTGGCGAACCGAGTTTGCTAAACAGTGCCGAGAAATGGCACAACGTAATGGAGGGAGCAAGGCCTCCCGCACCTGGACAAGAGATAAACTCTTGGGGCGGACTCCATATGACACCAATGAAAAGCAGGCAAATTTTCCCCCTGGTTTATTATCACAAATACAAAATGCTGGCCTCAGAGCCTGGAGACGTCTCCCCCCAAAGGGTGCAGCAACCACTTCGCTGGCTAAAATTCGCCAGGGGCCTGACGAACCATATAGTGAATTTGTCAACCGTTTCACAGACGCTGCCGAGAGACTGGTAGGAGAGGGTGAGACTAACAGTGCCTTTATCAAACACCTTGCCTTTGAAAATGCCAACCCCTCGTGTCAGGATGCCTTAAGACCTCATCGCAGGGGAGATCTTTCGGACTATGTCCGACTCTGCTCAGGCATAGGAGCCTCCTATGCCATTGGAATAGCCGTAGGAGCAGCACTCAGAGGCCTTGACCCTCACCCACAACAAAAAAAACCTGCTTTAATTGCAAACAGCCTGGCCATTTTGCACGCGAATGTCCCCTGGGGAAACAACATCGAGGGCCTCCCGCCTCAGTGTGCCCCCGGTGCAAAAGAGGCAAGCATTGGGCTGCAGATTGCTATTCCAAAACTGACATCAACGGTCAACCTCTTCCCCCGAAGCAGGAAAACTCCCAGCGGGGCCAGCCCCTGGCCCCATCCCCGAGACAGAACCTAGGGGCAGTCAGGTTCATCCCCCCAAAACAAACACAGAGACAGGTTTCGGCTCCCTCTGCCGTGCCACCCCTGGAAGCGCAGGATTGGACCTCTGTTCTGCCACCAGTACAATATTAACCCCTGAACAGGGCATTCAAGTCATTCCAACAGAGGTCCGAGGGCCATTACCCCCGGAAACGTTTGGACTGATAATAGGGCGAGGCAGCTCCTCCTTGGCCGGTCTTCAAATCCTCCCAGGAGTTATTGACAATGATTATACAGGACAAATATCCCTTCTGGCTTCTGCCCCATCGGGGCCAGTATCCATATATGCAGGCCAAAGAATAGCTCAAATTTTACTGCTCCCCTTATTACCTACACCCCATAGGCATTTAGTACCCCGGCGGCCTGACGTTGCATTTGGGTCCTCAGACGCGTATTGGGTACAACCAGTCACCCCCGATAGACCAAGGCTTACTCTCCAGTTAGATGGCAAAGCTTTTGAAGGAATAATGGACACAGGAGCTGATGCCACAGTAATTTCAGCTAAATATTGGCCTTCCAACTGGCCCTGTGAGACCTCAATAACCCATCTTGAAGGCATTGGCCAGTCTGTCAACCCTAAGCAAAGCTCAAAAATTCTTACTTGGAAAGACTCTGAGGGTAACTCAGGACAAATCCAACCTTACATTGTTCCGGGTTTACCTGTTAATCTATGGGGTCGTGATGTCTTATCCCAACTGGGAATCATCATGTGTAGCCCAAATGAGATAATTACCCAACAGATGCTTAACCTAGGCTTCCTACCGGGACAAGGACTGGGAAAAAATAATCAATGTATAAAGCAGCCTCTTCCTGTAACGCCTAAAAATAATCGTTCAGGCTTGGGAAGTAAAAATTTTCCTTAGCGGCCATTGACTCCCCTGCACCCCACGCTGATAAAATTAAGTGGAGATCTGAGTCTCCAGTGTGGGTAGATCAATGGCCCTTGACTGAGCAAAAACTCGCAGCTGCCACAGAGTTAGTGCAGGAACAGCTGGCTGCTGGACATTTGGAACCAACCACCTCTCCCTGGAATACTCCTATATTTGTAATCAAAAAGAAAAATGGGTCATGGCGACTCCTTCAGGATCTCAGAGAAATTAATAAAACTATGTTTACAATGGGGGCTCTCCAACCTGGACTCCCCTCCCCCATTGCCATTCCAGCTAACTATTTTAAAATCATTATTGATCTCAAGGACTGCTTCATTACCATCCCTCTTCACCCACTTGATAGAGAACGTTTCGCGTTTAGCCTCCCAGTTATTAATTTTAAAGGGCCAATGCAATGCTATCAGTGGAAGGTTCTCCCTCAAGACATGGCCAATAGCCCTATGCTATGTCAAAAATTTGTTGCCCAAGCGGTGGATCGTGTCCGCCGCTGATGGCCTTCTGTTTACATCATTCACTATATGGATGATATCCTGCTGGCCGGTGCCACCCGTCTTGAGGTGCTTAGCTGCAGCCAAGATTTGACTCACAGCCTGGCCCTTCTGGGGCTTCAAATTGCCCCTAATAAGGTTCAGCTCACAGACCCCTATTATTACCTTGGCTTTGAACTAAATAATAACCAAATTCGTACCCAAAAACTTAACTTCCATACCTCTCAGTTACAAACCTTAAATGACTTCCAAAGGTTCCTGGGAGACATAACCTGGCTCAGACCATATCTCCAACTCACGACAGGGGAATTAAAACCGTTATTTGATGTTCTGCAAGGGGACTCCGACCCTCCCTCCCCTCGACATCTCACCCCTGAGGCGTCAAAGGCCCTTCATACTGTTGAGCTGGCTGTGCAATGACAACAAGTCACCTTTCTTGCTTATGACAAACCCTTTGCTCTAGTTGTCTGCCAGACACCTCATACGCCCACAGGAGTGTTGTGGCAAGAAGGACTCCTCCTATGGATACACCTGTCGGCCAATCCACCCAATGTCCTTGTCACGTACCCTGCTCTGGTAGCAAAAATTATAAAAACGGGCAGAGAAAAGGGGCACCTACATTTCGGACGAGATCCTGATCACCTTGTAGTCCCATATACCAAAGAACAAATAGACTGGCTCTCTCAAAATGATGATGATTGGGCAATTACCCTAATCACATTTCAGGGTACTATAGATAACCATTATCCTTCACACAAACTTCTTCAGTTTGCCCAAAGGCACTCCTTCATCTTCCCCAGAATAACATCTGCTCAACCCTTAAAAGGGGCCTCCCTAGTTTTTTCAGATGGGTCTTCTTCTGGTATCGCCGCGTGGGTTATAGATTCACAAGAAGGTAGTGTCCAGTCTCCCTTTAAGTCTGCCCAGCTTGTAGAGCTTTTTGCTGTCCTACAGGTCTTCACCATACTACATGATGTCCCCTTCAATCTCTATACCGACAGTGCTTACATAGCCCTCTCAGTCCCAGTGTTAGAAACTGTTCCTTATATCAAACCATCTTCCAATGCTGTGCCTCTCTTTCAACAACTCCAGGCACTCATCCTAAAAAGACAACACCCTTTTTTTATAGGGCACTTACGAGCCCATACTGACCTCCCGGGACCCCTCTCCGAAGGTAATAACCTTGCAGATAAACAAACACATTTAGTCCTCTCAACTGCCCTAGAACCCATCACCAGGGCCCAACAAGCTCATGCTCTTCACCATCTCAATGCCCGTACACTCCGCCTTATGTTTAAGGTCACTAGAGAACAGGCAAGACAAATTGTTAAGGACTGTCCCACATGCGTGACTCTCCTGCCTCTCCCTCACCTGGGAGTTAATGCAAGAGGCCTGCTCCCTAATGAAATCTGGCAAATGGATGTTACCCATATCCCTGAGTTTGGTAACCTCAAATATGCCCATGTGACCATTGACACCTATAGTGGGTTCCTCCATGCCACCCTCCACAGTGGTGAGGCCTCTAAAAACGTTATAGCACATGTTCTCCAATGTATTGCCATCATGGGAAAGCCCCAACAAATCAAGACAGACAATGGACCAGATTATACATCACAATCCTTTAAAAACTTTTGTAGTCAATTCCAGATCAAACATGTAACTGGCATTCCCTATAATCCTCAGGGACAGGGAATAATATAACGAGCTCACCAGACTCTTAAAAACACCATGTCCAAGCTTAAAACTAACACTGTTTACCCCACTAGAGGTTCTCCCCATAACCTCCTCAATCATGCATTGTTCATCCTTAATTTCCTACAATTAGATCTTAATGAAAGGTCTGCAGCAGACCACCTTTGGCACCAAGAGACTAAAAATCAATATGCCAAGGTTATGTGGAAAGATCCTATAACCCACAAGTGGCACGGTCCTGATCCAGTTCTCATCTGGGGAAGAGGCCACACCTGTGTATATAGTATTCCTGAAGGAGCCCCTCGGTGGCTGCCCGAACGCTTTATCAAACCCATCAATGATAACCCCATCTCCAGGGAAAATACCCCTGAGAAACCTTCTCCTCTCTTATAGGCTGCAAAACCACCTGTGTCCAGCGCCACCAGAGTGAAGCACAAGTAGAACTCCACAAGATGAAAATCAACAATCCACCACAGATAAGCCTTTTACCCTTCTTGCTAATCATTCCCTCTGCATTTGTGAAATTTAGCTCTGCCAATCCCCAACCTAATCCCCATACTCCCAAAATCCTTAATTGGACAATTATAGACCTGAGTGAGGGTATTGTTCTCAATAGTACCTCGCACGAGGCCCCGCTTGGCACCTGGTGGCCTGATCTATATTTTTGCCTGCACCAGCCCATTCGCTCTGCAGGGAGCACCCCTCCTAATCTGGTGCGTAGTTATGGATTTTACAGCTGCCCCGGAAATAATAAGGGTAGACACTGCGGGGGAGCAGGAAGTTATTACTGCAGTAGTTGGAGTTGTGTCACTTCGAATGACGGAGATTGGAAACGGAATGTAGGTAACCGGGACCTTTTAAAATTCTCCTTTGTCAACCAAGGGCCCGGCAAATATGTAACCCAAGAACTTTACAGGCGCTGGGAGTGCAAAACTACCGACTTAGATTTCATAAGACTCCAATTTAATGAAGCAGCAAAACAAGACACCACTCAATGGATAACTGATTTAACTTGGGGTGTGGTGTTTTGGAAGTATGGAGGAGGTGAGGGAACCCTTATCCAAGTCCGCCTCACAATAAATAACCCCTCATCTCAGCCCATAGGACCTAATACAGTATTATCTGAACAGCAAACACCCCTAAGGCCCCCAAACCCGCCTCCTCAAATTCCACACGGCTCCCCCTCAGCTGGTCCATCACCCCCGTCCCTGGATTTATCCCAAGCACCCCCGTCCTCAAATTCATCTAGTGGCCAAAGACTATTAAGTCTAGTACAGGGTGCCTTCCAAGTCCTCAACAACTCTAACCCCAACTTGACCAAATCTTGCTGGTTGTGCTTAGCAACTACCCCCCCTTATTATGAAGGACTCACCTTAATAGGAAGTTTTTCCTATCAAACTGGTCACAGTAATTGCAGCTGGATATCCGAAAAAAGACTCACCCTTACTGCGATCTCAGGATCAAAGGGAACCTGTATTGGTACCCCGCAAAATTCCCAACAGACAAAACTTTGTAATCAAACTTTAAAAAGACCCCACACTTCTAATACATATTATCTAGTCCCCCCGGTGGGAGGCTGGTGGGCTTGTAACACTGGGCTGACACCTTGTGTATCCACCAGTGTGTTTAATCAGTCATGTGACTTTTGTGTCATGGTACAAATCTTCCCCAAAATCATCTATCACACCGAAGACAACTTCATAACCCAATACCAGTTACAAACCACCAGGGTTAAGATAGAACCCATCTCTTTAACCTCGGTGGTCCTTTTGGGCCTGGGCGTAGCGGCAGGGGTTAGCACTGGCACCGCAGCCTTAGTAGAAGGCCCTAAACATATCACCAGGCTAAACATGGCCATAACTGAGGACCTAAAAGCCATCGAACACTCCATCTCAAAATTAGAAAGCTCTTTAACACCCTTGTCGGAAGTAGTCCTCCAAAATCGAAGAGGGCTTGATCTACTTTTTCTTAAAGAAGGTGGCTTATGTGCAGCCCTCAAAGAACAATGTTGCTTTTATACAGATCATTCAGGGGTCATCAAAGACACTATGACTAAGCTCAGGGAGCGGCTGAACCAAAGACAGCGAGAGTGGGGAACCAATCCAGGACCACTTGGTTTTAGCTTGACCGGAACTTCATGGCTCACTAACTTGCTTCTCAGTTTTGCTGGCCCTATTTTAGGTATATTGCTGTTCCTGACCTTCGGCCCTTGGGCGTTCAGAAGAATAACGAACCTCATTAAACAACAAGTACATTCTTCACTAGCTAAACCTATTCAAGTTCACTACCACCGCTTAGCAGTTGACGAAACTTATGCCGCTGATAATGAGAAACCCTAGCTTCCTCCCCAGGGGGACAGCATGAAAAGTAGAGGCATGCTTACCTCCTTACCAGCCTGGGAAGAGAGGTATGGGCATCGGGACGAGTGCGAAGCAAAGCATTGCAAGGGAAAGTTATCATTAACTCCTCTACATTTCCCTGGAGCATACCTGGCTTGCACAGAGGTTGGTATCCATCACATAACAATACTGTTGCTCTGCCTCTCCTCCACAAAAGATACCAAGAGCAAAATTCATGATGGGAGGAGCCATGGTCACTACTCCCTCCCCCGATTAAAGCCCGCCTCCCATCAAATAAAACAAAAAGGGAGGAGATGTTGGGGACCACAGGAAAGCCCTGGACCCCCAACATACAGGAAGCTTGGAAAGTCCCTAAAAAGCCCGCACGCACGAAAACTTCCCGCCCGTGGGAAATTTGAACTTCCCGCCCGCGGGAAAACTTCCCGCCTGATGTCACTGCCTTAGTCTTATGCATATCCAATCCTGAGCCGACAGCTACCTCACTCCAAATGTCACCCGATCCCTACATCACTTAATCCCTCCCTCCATTCCCGTTGCTATATATACCGTGCTGTAACAATAAAACCTTGAGGCTTGATCAGAACTTTGTCTTGCCTCCATTTCTTCGCGTCTCTTGCCTCACTTTCATTTTCGCAGGCTCCCCCTCGTCCCTCCGCTGATTCACCCCGCGGGTCGGGGCACACACACTGCAAGGAGCTCAGTCCTTTGTGCAGATGTTTCTGAAGTTAGAATTCTGTTGACAGTGTGATTAATAATAGTAACAGCAGTTCTGTTAGAGGAGCCATCAGTAAAAGCCAATTCTGCGTTATCTAGAGTGGTGAGGCTGGTTAGTTGAGGAAAAATAAAGGGATGTGTCTGAGCGAACTGTAGAAGAGGGCTTGAGGGCAAATGATACTGTATTTCTCCCATATATCCACAAACCACTATTCCCCAATCTGTATCGCTTTCTACGAGCCATTGTAGCTGTTCTTTAGAATAAGGCACAACAAGACAGGGAGGTTCAAGGCCGAAGAGCTCTCGGGCTCTTCGCCTTCCTTTCATGAAGAGGGTGGCCATTAAGGCCGGATAATCAGCAACTACTTTAGGAGACAATGAAGGCAAATGCAACCACTCCAGGGGTCTGTCTTGCCAAAGACAGCCTGTAGGAGAGTGTGATGTATGCAGTAAAATTAATGACCAGAGCTTAGTATAATCCAATGGAGTAATGTACTGATTGTTTAATGCCCGCTGGACTTTATCAAGGGCTGACTGAGCCTCAAGGATCATTTGTCTCCCCTAAGGATATTAAATAGAGGGAGAAGCTCTGCAGTAGTTAGTTTTAGTAATGGTCGCAGCCAATTGACATCGCCAAGCAGTTTTTGGAAGTCATTTAAAGGTTTTAGATGGGCGGTCCTCAAGACAAAAGGAGCTTGAGTTACTGTGGTGTCGTTTAATATATGGCCCAGGTAGGATATTGGGGGCTGAGTTTGGATTTTATCTGGAGCAATGACCAAGCCTCTATCTTCCAGGGCAGAGGTGAGTGCCATCAAGCACTCGTGTAAAAAGGAACGATCAGGGTCAGCTAAGAGAATGTCATCCGTATAATGAATGGGATAAACAGAATGGAATTGTTTTTGAACATTCTCTATAGCAGCATCAACGAATTTCTGCAAAGAGTGGGACTGTTCTTCATTCCCTGAGGGAGGACTTTCCATTGATATCGCTGGAAAGGCCGTTTGAAATTTTCTGACAGCAGACTAAAAGCGAAACGATGCCTATCTTGAGGGTGTAAGGGGATAGTAAAGAAGCAATCTTGTAAACCAATTACAATAACAGCACAGTTCAATGGGACAGCACTTGGAGAAGGGAGCCCAGGTTGTAGGGCTCCCATGGATTCCATTGTGGCATTGACTACCCTTAAATCCTGTAACAAACACCATTTCCCTGACTTTTTCTTAATAACAAAAACAGGAGTATTCCAAGGACTAGTGGAAGGCTCAATATGACCTGCCTGTAGCTGCTGCTGTACCAGCTCAGAAGTGGCACAAATTTTTTCACTGGACAAGGCCCACTGTTCCACCCATACAGGAGAGTTATTTTTCCATATTATGGGATCAGCAGTGATTCCAGTGACCCTCAGGATAAATTTTGAGAGAACCCAAGTCCCTCTCGGGATTCGTGTGGCTTAGGGTTAACGGGTGTTATGATTCCTTGATCTTGTTTTCCTAAGCCCTTAAAAGGATGATATCCCATTTGGATCATCCGAGCAGCAACCTTATCCTCAGGACATATCAACAATAAACCCATCTGAGAAAGAATATCGCACCCCCAGGGTGTAATAGGCAGAGAAGTGACCATGTAGGGTTGAAAAGATCCCGTGCTACCCTCGGCTTCCCATTTAAGTATGACTGAACTTTGAGCCACATGACTGGTCGGTCCGATACTTGACAAGGTGAGATTGCCAGCAGAGGCTGGCCAGCTCGAAGGCCAGTCCTTTCCTGCTATACAGGCTGTATCAGCCCCTGTATCAAGTAGACCTTCAATTTGTTTTCCCTGTACAGTGATCATCTTCGTTGGACGGTGATCACGGATTTGTTGGACCCAAAAGGCCCAGTCGCTGGATCGAAACCCCTTTTGTTGTCAAGATTCAGAAGACACAGTTTGGCCCACAGTGTGATAAGGGAGAATTAGCAATTGGGCGATTCGCTGTCCTGGATAGATCTGAATGGTTTTTCTGGGAGTCTGTACCATAACCTGAATTTCTCTGGTGTAGTCAGAATCAGTCACCCCAGGTAGAACAGTAATTCCTGACAAGGATGTAGAGCTACGCCCAAGGATCAGCCCCATTGTGCCAGAAGGCAAAGGACCCCAAGTACCGGTTGACAGGGCGATAGGCGGACTGTTAATTTTGTTAATATTGTTCCAGTCGTGGAATGGAGGTCCAGTTCTGCACTGCCCAGGGTGGCACGGCAGAGGGAGTCAATCCCCCGGGGCGGAAGGGGTTGGTGAGTGCCCCGATTGTTTGTGGGGCCTGGGGCTGGCGCCACATCCAGTTTCCTGAAGTAGGGGAAGGCGTGGGTGCAGTCTTAAGGGGGCAGCTGCTGTGCACGGAAGCTGGTGCTAGCAATGGGGGCAATGGATGCCCATTTTTGTGAAACCTGGAATGACAATCTTTCTGCCAGTGAAACCCTTTTTCACAACAGGGACACATAGTTTTAGGAAGAGAGGGGGAGACAGGTGTAGGAGTGGCACTGGGCGCAGCCACAGGTGAAGAAGCCACCCAGAGCGGGCATGTCCAACTAAAATGTCTCACCTGTCCACAATTGAAGCATCCCTCATTTCTTTTTTCTTTCTTTTTTTTCAATTCATTTTTTTAATTTTTATTTTTATTTAACATAACTGAGTGAAAATGTACATTCACAAGTAAATTTACATGCACCCCTATATGCAGCTTCCACTGCTCTTCCTGTCCGGTGACTGCACACTATTCCTCTCTGCTCCATACATGTCTGATCCTCCCAACAACCTCCTTTCCCCTCCTCTCCGTCCACTCCCCTTCCTCCAGCCAGAGGTCAGCAAGATGGTATCCTATAGATGTATAGAACCATAAAGTGCTTCCAATATATGGTTACTCTGCATTGCCAAGTCCAATCCATTCCTGTCCAAAGAATGGACCTTTGTTATAATTTATGGGAAAGGGCAGCATCAGGGAAGGGGGCCATGCTCTCAGAGGAACCCCAAAACCGCTGGACCATCAATTGCGGTCTTTTAGTGGAGATCTCATGATGCACCTCTTTTTATTCTTGTGCTGCCAGTGAGGCTCCTCTCTGTGAACTCCGTCATGGCTATCACTGGTGGTGGCCAGGCACCATCCGGTTCTTCCAGTCCCAAGTCGATGTAGGCACCCACTCTTGTGGGTCTCTCTGTCTTCTTGGTTGTCTTTACCGCATGCCATTTTGGCCCTCGGTGAGCATCCGTTCCTGCTGAGTTGACACCATTTGCTGTGTCCTCAGATGGCAGCTTGGCAGCTTTTAAGACCCCAGACGCCACTCACCAATGTGGGGTGCAGAGAGCTCTCTTAGCAAAAGGCTAGTTGTGCCAATTGGCCTGGAATTCGCCTAAGAGCATGGTCCCCTGCCCCCTGCCCCAGCTACTCTATCGTTGCAGTATTAAGATGGAAGGAGTACTCAAGTTATGCTGAAGTCCACTTAATGTTGTTCTTGTTCCTAATGTGTGCAGTCACCGCTTTCTCCCAACTAGATTTCTAGTAACTATCTAAACTAAACCCTCCCTCCTCTCGCCCTCCCTCCCTCCCCTCCCTTGCAGCTATCAAAGAGTCTTTTCTTCTTTACACAAGTCTGTTTTTGAGATCTTATCATAGAGGCCTCATACAGTATTTGTCCTTTTGTCGCTGACTACTTTCACTCAACATAATATCTTCCAGTTGAAACCAGGTTAGGAGATATTTCCTGGAATCATCGTTATTCTTTATCATTGCGTAGTGCTCCATTGAGTATATGTACCACAGTTTACCTATCCATTCTTCTATTGTTGGGCATCTGGGTTGATTCCATCTTTTTGCTATTGTGGACTGTGCTGCGATAAACATTGTGGTGCATGTGTCCGTTGGTGTGAAAGGCCTTGAATCTGTAGGATATATTTCAAGTAGTGGAATTACTGGGCCAAATGGTATATCAGTATCCATTTTTTTAAGGAAGCGCCAGATTGCCTTCCAAAGAGGCTGGACCATTTTGCAAACCCACCAACAGTGTAGCAGTGTTCCACTTTCTCCACAGCCTCTCCAGCATTTGTTGTTTTGTGTTTTCTGGATCATGGCCAATCTTGTTGGGGTGAGATGGTATCTCATTGTTGTCTTGATTTGAATTTCTTTAATAACTAAAGATCGTGAACATGTCCGCATGTGTTTTTTGGCTGCCTGGATCTCCTCTTTAGTGAAGTGTCTGTCCATCTCCTTTGCCCATCGCTTAATTGGATGGTTTATCTTCTTCTTTTTGATATTTTGTAGTATCTTATAGATTATGGAGATCAGGCGTCCATCTGACATAGAGTTGCCAAATATTTTTTCCCATTCTGTGGGTGTTCTTTTAATTCTATTAATAAAGTCTCTGGATTCTTAATAGTTCCCATTTATCTATCTTCTCTTCTGATGATTGAGGTTTCTTTGACAGATTTTGGAGTCTGTCCTCATTGTGTATTAAAACTTCCATTGTTGTTCCTACCTTTTCTTGGATGAGCTTTATTATTTTAGGTTTGATATTTAGGTCTTTTATCCAGTTGGAGTTGGTTTTTGTATAAGGTGTAAGATATGGATCTTGATTAAGTTTATTGCAGATGGATAACCAATTTTGCCAGCACCATTTGTTGAAGAGACTGTTTTTACCCCAGTTTAATGTCTTAGGGCCTTTGTCGAATATCAACTGTTCATAGGCAGATGGTGTCATCTCTCGGGTCTCAATTCTGTTCCATTGATCGATCTGTCTGTTTTTGTACCAGTACCAGGCTGTTTTGACCACTGTGGCAGTGTAGTATGTTCTAAGGTCGGGTAATGAGAGGCCTCCCAGTGTGTTTTTCTTCTTTAGTAGTACCTTACTTATCCGGGGCTTCTTCCCTTTCCAAACAAAATTGGTGATTTGTTTCTCCATCTCATTAAAAAATGATGCTGGAACTTGTATTGGGATTGCATTATATAAATAATTTGCTTTGGGTAAAATAGACATTTTGACAATGTTAAGTCTTCCTATCCATGAGCAGGGTAGGTTTTTCCATTTATCTAAGTCTCTCTTAGTTTCTTGTAGTAAAGGCTTGTAGTTCTCTTTGTAAAGGTCTGTTGTTTCTCTGGTTAGATTAATTCCTAGGTACTTTAACTTCTTAGGGGCTGTAGTAAATGGTATTGATTTAGTAATTTCCTCCTTAACAGTCTCGCTGATGGTATAAAGGAAACCTACTGATTTACTTATGTTTATCTTGTATCCTGAAACTTTGCTGAACTCCTCTATCAGTTTGAGTAGCTTACTTATAGATTCCTTGGGGTTCTCTGCATATATAATCATATCATCTGCGAACAGGGAGATTTTAACTTCCTCTTTGCCCATGCAGATACCCTTTATTTGTTCGTCTTGTCTAATTGCTCTGGCTAGAACTTCTAGCACAATGTTGAATAGGAGAAGTGACAGTGGGCATCCTTGTCTAGTTCCTGAACTCAGGGGAAAGTCTTTCAGTCTCTCTCCTTTCAGGATGGTGTGGGTAATTGGTTTTGTATAAATCGCCCTTATTGTGTTGAGGAATTTGCCATCTATGCCCATTTTGCTAAGAGTTTTTAGCATGAATGGGTGTTGGACTTTATCAAATGCCTTTTCGGTATCAATGGACAAAATCAGGTGACCTTTGTCTTTTGTGTTATTTATGTGGTTAATCACATTAATTGTTTTCCTGATGTTGAACCAGCCTTGCATCCCTGGTATGAATCCCACTTGGTCATGATGGATTATTTTCTTGATATGTTGTTGTATTCTGTTGGTGAGAACTTTGTTCAAGATTTTTGCATCTAGGTTCATGAGTGATATCGGTCTGTAGTTCTCTGTCTTTGTTGGATCTTTCCCTGGCTTAGGTATCAGGGTTATGCTGGCTTCATAGAATGAGTTTGGGAGTACTCCATCCCTTTCTATACTGTGAAATAGTTTCAATAGTATTGGGGATAACTCTTCCCTAAATGGTTGGTAGAATTCTGCCATGAAGCCATCTGGGCCCAGACTTTTTTTTAGTTGGCAGTGTTTTGATGACATTTTCAATCTCTTCCTTTGTGATGGGTTTATTAAGTTGTTCTGCTTCACGCTGTGATCATTTGGGTAGGTGATATGAGTCAAGGAATTGGTCCATTTCCCCTAGGTTTTCAAATTTGTTAGAGTACAGTCTTTCATAGTATTCTGTTATGATATTTTGGATTTCTGTTGCATCTGTGGTGACAACTCCCTTCTCATTTCTAATTTGGGTTATTTGTTTCCTTTCCTGCTTTTCTTTAGTAAGTTTAGCCAGTGGTTTATCAATTTTGTTGATCTTTTCAAAAAACCAGCTTTTGGTCTTTTCAATTTTTTCAATTGTTTTTCTATTCTCTAATTCATTTAGCTCTGCTCTAATCTTTATGATCTCCTTTCTTCTGGTGCCCGAGGGGTTCCTCTGTTGTTCTCTTTCTACTTGTTCAAGCTGTAGAGTTAGTTCCTTGATTTGGTTTCTTTCTTCCTTCCCGATGTGTGCATTTATGGAGATAAACAGACCTCTGAGCACTGCTTTGGCTGTATCCGATAGGTTCTGATGGGAAGTGTTTTCGTTCTCCTTGGAATCCATGAATTTCTTTAATTGATCCCTGATTTCCTCTATAAGCCATGTTTTTTTGAGCAAGATGTTGTTCAGTTTCCAAGAGTTCCACTTTCTATCTATGTTTCTTCTGCTATTGATTTCAACTTTGATAGCTTTATGATCTGAGAAGATGCTTTGCAGTAATTCAATGGTATGGATTTTGTTGAGCGTTGCATTATGGCCTATCATGTGGTCAATTCTGGAGAATGTTCCATGTGCTCTGGAGAAGAAGGTGTAGTTGTCTGCTGATGCGTGGAAATTTCTGTATATATCAATGAGGTTTAGTTGGTTAATTGTGTCAATGAGGTCTTGTGTATCTTTACTGAGCTTTTTTCTAGATGATCTGTCTAGTAATGATAGTGGAGTGATAAAGTCTCCCACTATTATTGTGGAGTCATTTAACTCTCTTTTGAGCGTAGTCAGTGTTTCTTTGACATATTTAGGTGCTCTCACATTAGGTGCATAAATATTTAATATAGTTAAGTCTTGCTTGTGTACTGAACCTTTCAGCAATAAATAGTGTCCATCTTTGTCCACGATGGTGGATTTGACATTAAAATTGATTTTGTTTGAGATTAGAATTGCCACCCCTGCTCTTCTTTGTTCCTTGTTAGCTTGATATATATTCTTCCATCCTTTAATTTTCAGTTTGTTCCTGTCTTTAGGTCTCAAGTGAGTTTCTTGTAGACAACATATGGATGGGTCGTGTCTTTTGATCCAAGATGACACTCGGTGTCTCTTTACTGGAGCATTCAGTCCATTTACATTCGATGTAATTATTGATAGATATGTGTTCACTGCTGCCATTGTGATGTGTTATTTTTATGTTGATGTTTTATCTGTTGTTCTTATTAGTCTGTTCTGGGACACTCTTTTTTGTGAGTTGATTTTTCACCTTTTTCAGAGCTGGTTTTATAGTTGTTGAGACTCGTGTGTTAGATTTTTTGAAATGGTATGATACATCTTTGTTGTGCTTTACAGCTGCCCCTATGAACCCCCTTAATAAACTATTTATAAACCCAATTTTAATTACTACCAGTCTGGTCATCTTCCTCTCCATCTGGAAGGACTATAACGACTGTAGTACATCCCTCTTTTACTATGATGACACCATAGTTTTCATGATGATCACTGGATTGCTTCTTTCCAAATCAAAGCTGTGATTTACTTGGAGCCTTCCCTAAATGAGTATTGAGTAGTGTGTCGTTCTAAAATATAAAGTTAGCGGTTTTGTTCTTCTAAACCAAAGCCAAGAACTTCTTTCAGTATTTCTTGTAGTTTGGCTTTGGTTTTTACAAAGTATCTGAGTTTCTGTTTATCTGGGAATATCTTAATTTCATTTTCGTATTTGAAAGATAGTTTTGCAGGATATATAATTCTTGGTTGGAAGTTCTTCTCCTTCAAGACTTTGAATGTGTCGTGCCACTGTCTCCGTGCCATCATGGTTTCTGCTGAGAAATCTGACGAGAGCCTACAGGGTTTTCCTCTGAATGTTAGCTTTGCCTTGAGTCTTGCTGCCTTTAAGAGTTGCTGCTTATATTTCATTTTGTTAAGCTTGATTATAATATGTCTTGGAGTCTTTCTTTTGAGATCTATATTGGGTGGCGTACGATATGCATCTGAGATGTCTATATTCTCTTCCTTCATGATTTCTGGGAAGTTTTCTTTCAGCAGCTCACCAACAATACTCTCTGTGTTCTCAGATGTCTCACCCTGTTCAGGGACTCCAATTAATCAAAGGTTGTTCCTCTTAATAGAGTCCCACATGCTTCTTAATGTTTCTTCATTTTTCTTGCTTCTTTTTTCTGATTTCTACTCATAGACACTGGAATCAGTAGCTCTGTCTTCCAAGTCAGAAATTCTTTTTTCTGTTTGTTCCATTCTGTTTTCTTGGCTTTGCATGGAAGTTTCTATGTCTTTGATTTTCTTCTTGATCTGCTGGATTTCAGAGTACTGGTGTTCCATCAGATCGAACAACTTCCTTAATTTTTCATTTTGTTCTGCTGCATTTTGTATAAGGTCTAGAAGGGCTCTGTATATAATCAATTTGTATTCACTTCCTGATGCTTTCATAAAAGTTTCTTCATCTGGAAGACTCCTTGGTTGTTTTGTTTGGGAGCCTTCTGAAGCCATGAGTGATTGCTTGTATGCCACAATTGTCTT
The DNA here is from genome assembly GCA_028571685.1 of Heterohyrax brucei. Classification (NCBI taxonomy): domain Eukaryota; kingdom Metazoa; phylum Chordata; class Mammalia; order Hyracoidea; family Procaviidae; genus Heterohyrax; species Heterohyrax brucei. The sequence continues at coordinate 1,654,101 of CM053166.1, forward strand.
TTGCTTTTTGGGTCCCATGTGAGTATATAGAGGCTGGAAGAGGTGCTGTGAGGATGGATTGCAAATGTTTCTCTAGGCTGTCTTCAAATGTAAAGCAAAAGGTATCTGATCGGTTCACAAGTCAGTTAAGTTTTCAAGTGTAGAGGTCCCTCTTCTCATCTGACAAAGTAAGTGCCACTGTATCCAACCCCAGCTGATAACAAACTAGTTCAGAATACAGCACTGCTACTGCCCTGGTGGCCTCTGCTGACAGGGCCTAGCCTTATCCAACACTGCGTCGAGTACTGGTTTTGTGATAGAAAAGCGCTCTCTTGTGGGCAGGCTCTGACTCCCAAGCTAAGAGTTAGGTCTAGCTGCAGCCACCGTACCCAAGATGGCATCCTCCACACAGGCAGCAGACAGGGGGGCCAAAGGTGCCCAGAGGCAGCGATTCCTCTGCTTCTGTTGCAGGGCCCCCAATGTAGGCAGCACTGTGCAAAATCACTACTTTTCTGACGGAGAAGCGCTGTCCCGTTTGCAGGAGCTGTCTCCCAGGCTAAGAACGAGGTCCCGCTAAAATCTCGGTACCAACATGGCGTCCTGCACCCTGACCACGGAGCTCCGCCAAACCCCACTAAGGCAGCTACATAACGAAAGGCTCAAAGTGTCTAGATTAACAGAGTCCCGAGCCTGGCTCTCAGAATATGGGAATTTCGCCTGCCTATCCCCCCAGCAGAAAGTCTTAGTCCAGCTGCCAGGCAAGGCCCAGCTCCACCCGCCAGCCGAGACCGAGGAAAAAATAAAGTCAAAACGGTGCATTTACCTTCCGTCCGTGAGAGGGGGGCTAGCCAGGAGCGGGAGTCAGCCAAAGTGAGGAGGTTTTTCGCTGAGTGGTATGAAGTCCCAATTAACAGCCCTGTGCCGTGTCCTGAGACTGATTAGGTGATCAGAAGGCTCTGTTTGATTGTCAATTAAGGTCTTGGTTTCCAGAGGGATACAAGGAGACGTGTTCTTAGTCGGCCATCTTGACTCCGCCCCTCATCCCTCATTTCTACAAGAGCTTGGAGGGGGCTGTTGTAGTTGGGCCATAACCTGTTTGGCGGACTGACCTTTCAGGGCAGCCTCTAGAGTGAGCCCCTGCAGATAAGAGGGTGTAACCTCTGTACAAAGGCAAACGAAATCATTTAGTGTCCCAGTCTTACCAACTAGGCAAAGCAGGGTCTTGCAAGCTGAAGAAGCATTTTCGTAAGCCAATTGTTTTATTAAAATCTCTGCAGCTTCATTGTGAGGAATAACTTCTTCTACGGCATCCACAAGCCTAGCAAGGAATTTTTCATAAGGTTCCTCAGGTGCCTGGTGGATGTTCACAATGCCAGGCGCTTTTGTTCCCGTCGTGGGCAGATGGCACCATGCTTGCAAGGCACAGGAGGTTACCACAGCTAATGCTTCTTGAGGAGTCTGAAGCTGGTTTGCAGCGGAGATATAGTCACCCTGTCCGAAAACCATATCTAAAGTAACCCGGTTGGATTTTTTTGCGGCAACTTCCTTTTTGGCCAGCTCCTCAAACTCAACTCTCCATAACAAATAGTCTCCCCTGGACAGACAAGCTCTAACAGTTTGATGCCAATCATAAGGAGTCATCCATTTACCACTAAGACCCTCCACCAATGTTAGGGTGTAAGGGGAGATGCGGCCATAATCCTTAACTGCTTGTTTGATTTCCTTAAGAAGCTTAAAAGGAAGAGGTTCCCAAATGGGCTCATCTTCCCAGTTGGGCATGTCAGATAACACCGGACAGCACAGAAAAGAGATGTCCCCCTGGAGAGATGCCTGATGGAGGGCACCAAGAAAACCCACCGCTGTAGCAGATGGGGCACAAGGGCGACACTGTTGCAGTCTCGGGGAGGCAAGGTTGAGCGCAGAGAGAGAATGGGTGGCCTGTTCCTTTAAATCTTTTGTACTTACCGGCAACAGTGGCTCAGCAGATTTTTCAAGTTCTGACTCTGAGTCAGAAGCCTGCTGCGTAGCATAAACTTGCTGAGCGACCTTAGAAGGTGCCGCCTGTTTTAAAGGAGCCTTAGATGTTAGGAGAGAAGGCTCGATAGGGGAATCTCCCACACCAGTCAGAGAATGATAGATTAAATTCCAATAAGAAAAGACACTTATAAGGATGTTATTAGGTCCCTTCATGATAAAATTTCTGTATACTGTGACCAATACGTTTCCAAATTTCTTTTTCCAGCGTGCCTTCAGCAGGGAACCAGGGACAACATTTTTGAACAAAATCCAACAAAGCTGTTAAATCTTTGGTGGAAACCTTAACCTTTCGTTGGCATAATAGATTCTTAATGATCTCAATAAAGAGCCTTCTGCTTTGACTCTTTACGGCCCATAATCTTCGCTTGTCAGTATCTGCAAAGAATCTTCTTTTTAGAACTCTTTATGGCTCATAAACTTCTCAAAAGTTCTGACTGTTAGCCCCTTCACTTATTAATAGGTCGTCTGCAGAATCCCCAGGGCAAAGATCCTAAGTCACCCCGCTTGTCCTAACTCCTGTCCGTTCAGTTGTAGGACAGGATCCTATCCACTTCATTAAAAGTGGCGTCGGCGAAAGACTTACCCTTTGTTCCTGACGAGGCATAAGTCACATCGGAGTGTTCTGACTACCTGCCCCCTCAATTCCAGGGCAGAGTCTTAGCCATCCTGATTGATTCTTTGCCCCGTGAGTTCTAGGGCAAAATCCTATCCACTCCCTTAATAGTGGCATTGGCGAGATTACACTTCGTGCCCGACGTACAGGCCCCAAATGCCAGGAGCCAGCCCCGTCAGGGTTTCGGGACCACGGAGGGGTGGGAACTGCGTGGACGAAGGAGGAAAATGACGAGACTGACACAGGAAAGGGTTTTGGAGAAAAAATGGCAGCCCCCAGAGGTCTGTCTTTATTTTTTATAGTTGAGGTAATGTAATTTTCACCCTGCCCCCTGACCACACGGGTATTGGCTAACTTAATTTTGACCCTGACTTCTGACCACACAGCTATTGGCTAACTTGAAGCCTATTCCTCATGGTATTTTTTTTTCATGTTAATTATTAGGGCCTTCTGTATAATGGCCTGAGACAAGTGGTCTCTTTACATATTAATCATTAGGGCCTTCTAGGTAATGGTCCAACCTTGAGCTCAACCAGCTCTGTGCTTCAAGATCAGAAGGTACAGGAGGAAGAGAGATATACAGTTAGGGCAAAATATTATCAAGGACAGTATAGCCAGAAATATGTCACCAGTGAAATGCCTCTGCCCCTGTCACATGGACTTGTAACTTTGTTCATGAAGGCCTTTGTGGGTGATGGGCGTCGGCACTTAATCAGGATAAACTTTGTCCCCAAATATTTCAATATAAATGCTTGAAAAAACAAACAGTACAAATCATAAGATGTTTCTTCTTCACCAGTGAATAACCACAGCCTGACAAGGTACCCATCGGTCACTTATCATGAGGGACCAGTCCCTATGGAAAGACACCGTGTGTGGTAAGGTGGCGGGTCAGCAAAAGAAGACACTCAACAGGACGGACTGACACAGTGTCAGCAACACTGGGCTGAAACACGGCAGTGACTGTGAGGACGGCCCCGGGATCAGGAGTGTTTCACTTTGGGTACACAGATTAACTGTTCGTGAGAATGGACTTGCAAGCATCTAGCAGCAACAACAAGGCAACATCAAAGTGTCAGGACATCCAGACGCCAGGACTGGCCAAGGACGTCTCGAGCCAGAAGTAAAATGCCGAGCAGCCCACCTCAGCTCCCTGGCACACATGCACCTCTCCTCCCAGTACTCGGCCTCGGCCTCCTCTGTTCATACATCTGTTAGAACCCCACAGCCTCCTGTTAGCAGAGGAAATAGCATCACTGCACACATGTGGTCGCAGAGCGTAGCCTCCTTGCTCACTGAGCAAAGCCCAGAAAAGACTGTTCGCTGATGAATTTGTTCCCTTTATTGAGTTGCTGTGAGGTGGTTAGATCCACGGAATCAGAAGCAAAAGAGAAAGACAGTCAGACACGGCAATGTGCCTCCTCACTACAATTCGTCTGCTTCTGGCCAGTGACACTGAACTATGCTGGGGCCTACCTCATGGCTCTACCAATCACAGGGCCACCAAGGCTGCTCCTATATGACGTGAACGCACGCATACTAGGCTTCCAACCTATTTATAGTTTTAACACTTGTTCACGGGCTCATTCAGAAGAAGTTTCATATGAGCCTGGGACACTGACAGAAAATCATTAAACAAACAAAAAATACAAGATATCACTTAAGGCAGCTTCTAATAACTAAATCTGTGACAATTTCAGCAGGAAACCAACAAATACTAATATCAATTAGCCTATATTGATAAGAACAACTTAAGAAGTAAAGTAGGAGAAAGGAAAGCTATCCCAAACAGTAGAATTTCTACTAAGAAACATACAATGAGTGCTTGGGACAGAAAATTACAATCCGGTAAATACAACACTAATGAAGGCTGAAGGTAATAATTATTACCAGATCTCAAATTAGTACACAAATGCAAGAAAAAAAAAAGTATTTATAGAGTCTCAAATGGTCTCCCTATGAGAAATTTATTAATAGCAAATGGTAAAAACACTGAATTTTACAATTGGAACAACTGGAAGAAAGCACCTTATAGAAGAAAGCAAAGAAAACCTCAGTTCAAAGACAACATAAATGCCCTTTAGGGCATGGAAATTATCATCCATTAAAATCATTACAAAATGGGATTCGCCTAGGCTCCAGACCTTATTTCTAACACCAAGAGATTGTGAGAAAGAGAAATTCAGCACGAATGGCAAAAGGAAATTTTGGCCCAGCTCGTCCTGGAACTGGAGAAATAAACACTAACAAACAGTCCCTGTTACCATGAGACTGTTCGTTTCCCCCTAAATAAAGTACCTCTACTGGCCCTTTCTTTGCATTTCTGCTGTATTCTCAGTCACTGAGCAACTCTGTTCTCTCATCAGAGACTTTCCAAACTTTGCGGATGGAAATGACCGCACTATGAATGACACAACTGTTACCTGAGGCCTCGCTCCACCGTCAGTTCTCATATGCCTGTGGAAGTGTGAGAAACGATGAAAGCCTTTGCCACCTTTCTACGTTCAAAAGGCCTTTCTCGACTGCCAGTACTCACCTGACTAGTTCAGTATGAGATGCAGTTATAGGCTTTCGCACATTCTTTACGTTCATAAGGTTTCTCTCCACTTAGAATTCTTGTACGTGTAGTGAGGTCTGAGAGATGACAGAAGGCTCTGCAACATTCCTGGGCCTGCGATGTACATAAGGCCTGTCCCCATTGTGAATTCCCAAGGGTTACTTAAGTCTGAGGAGCAGCTAAATCATTTTCCACAGTTCTACATCCACAAGGCCTCTACCCACTGTGAGTTCTTATACGAGCAGTGAGGTGTGACGGTCCAGTAAAGGCTCTCCCACATTCCTCACATGCAGAAGACTTCTCTCTACCATGAATTCTCACATGTACAGCAAGGTCAGCAGAATGACTAGGGGCTCTGTCTTATTCCTTACATTCGTAGGATCTCTTCGTGTTTCGAATTCTCAAATATATAGTCACGTTTCAGGAGGGACTACAGGACCTGCCACATTTACTGCATTGATAGGGCCTCACTCCACTGTAAGGATCCTGTGTCTAGTGAGGTGTGGGGCATCATAACACGCTTTGCTGCAATCCTTACATCCCTGTGGCCTCTCTCCACTGTGAATTCATACTTGTTTTGGGAGGTGTGATGGTCAACTAAAGGCTTTCCCACATTCCTTGCATACACAAGGCCTCTCTCTACTGTGAATTCTCATATGTGTAGTGAGTGCTAAGAAATGACAAAAGGCTTTCCTACATTCCTTACATGCACAATGCCTCTACTCTTTGTGAATTCCCAAATGAATAGTTAAGTGTGAGGAGCAACTACAAGGTTTTCCAGATTCCTTACATTCATAAGACCTCTCGCCCCTGTGAATTCTGATGTGTGTGATGAGGTGTGACGGCAAGTAAAGGCCTTTTCCCATTCCTTACGTTCATAAGGCTGCATCCCCTGTGAATTCTCGTATCTGTGGTGAGTTCCAAGAAATGAAGAAAGGCTGTGCCACATTCCTTACATGAGTCAAAATAGATTTGATGGCTCTGGGTTTGAGACATGTGTATATGTGTGTGTTGTTGTGTGCTTCCATGATCCCTGAAGGTGCAATGGGTAGGTGCTTGGTAGTTGAAATCCCACCAGCAGCTCTGCGGGAGAACGATGTCACACTCTCCTTTCATCAACATGACCATCTTTGAAGCCCTATACGGTAGGTCTGCACTGTCCTGTAGGGCTGCCTCGAGCTGGTATGGAGTTCACAGAGTTCACACACACCCACAGGGCTCTGCTACCTGTAACTGCTACAGAAGGAGATAGCCAAGTGTTTCTCCTACACAGCCACAGGAAGGTTCAAATGCCCAACTTTCTGGTTGGCCGTTAAGTTCATAACCTTCTGTGTGACGTCTGTGTCGTATTAATATTGTAATCCGCATACTTCCAGCCCTCTGTACCGAGGCACTTCTGACTCTTGAGTGAATGACAGGCACTTCACATGTGCTATCTGCTTGTCATCCGCATCTTCAGTGCCAGGGAATTGTCATATCTCTCTTACCACGGAGGACCAGGTGGCATTTCTCAGGAATTGTACTACCCTTTGTTCAGTGGATAGATTTTCTCCATCTAGACACTAACAAATGATTTAAGGTGAGGGTCACGTTGTGAAACAAAATGAATGAAATTACTCAGAAGGGGAAGGCAGCTGGGAGAAAAGACACAATTGAACGCATCGTGCTGTTCCAGTCTTTCGGCAGTGGTCGCAAAGCAATTCACTAGGAAATACCTCCGTGAAGATGCAGAGTGACAGGAACAGAAATGGGACGTAATGCGATGAGCAATGCAGAGAGGGACTGGAGACAACGGACACAGGATACAAAAAGAAGGAAAGAGGCCAGTTTTTCTCCCAAAACAGCTGTGTGAGAATTGACGCAAGTCAAAAAAGCCAGTTCAATTAAGAATCAAACACTTTTGCTCATCCAAAGACTTTATTAATAGAATTAAAAGAACACCCACAGAGTGGGAAAAAATATTTGGCAACTCTATGTCAGATCGACGCCTGATCTCCATAATCTATAAGATACTACAAAATATCAATAAGAAGAAGATAAACCATCCAATTAAGCGATAGGCAAAGGAGATGGACAGATACTTCACTAAAGAGGAGATCCAGGCAGCCAAAAAACACATGCGGACATGTTCACGATCTTTAGTTATTAAAGAAATTCAAATCAAGACAACAATGAGATACCCTCTCACCCCAACAAGATTGGCCATGATCCAGAAAACACAAAACAACAAATGCTGGAGAGGCTGTGGAGAAAGTGGAACCCTCCTACACTGTTGGTGGGGTTGCAAAATGGTCCAGCCTCTTTGGAAGGCAATCTGGCGCTTCCTTAAAAAAATGGATATTGATATACCATTTGACCCAGTAATTCCACTACTTGGAATATATCCTACAGATTCAAGGCCTTTCACACCAACGGACACACACACCAGAATGTTTATCGCGGCACAGTGCACAGTAGCAAAAAGGTGGAATCAACCTAGATGCCCATCAATAGAAGAATGGATAGGTAAACTGTGGTACGTATACTCAATGGAGCACTATGCAATGATAAAGAATAAAGATGATTCCAGGAAACATCTCCTAACCTGGTTTCAACTGGAAGACATTATGTTGAGTGAAAGTAGTCAGCGACAAAAGGACAAATACTGTATGAGACCTCTATGATAAGATCTCAAAAACAGACTTGTGTAAAGAAGAAAAGACTCTTTGACAGCTGCAAGGGAGGGGAGGGAGGGAGGGAGGGCAAGGGGGGGGAGGGTTTAGTTTAGATAGTTACTAGAAATCTAGTTGGGAGAAAGCGGTGACTGCACACATTAGGAACAAGAACAACATTAAGTGGACTTCAGCATAACTTGAGTACTCCTTCCATCTTAACTCAATACTGGAAGGATAGAGAAGCTGGGGCGGGGGGCGGGGGACCATGCTCTTAGGCGAATTCCAGGCCAATTGGCACAACTAGCGTTTTGCTAAGAGAGCTCTCTGCACCTCACATTGGTGAGTGGCATCTGGGGTCTTAAAAGCTGCCAAGCTGCCATCCGAGGACACAGCAAATGGTCCCAACTCAGCAGGAACGGATGCTCACCGAGGGCCAAAATGGCATGTGGTAAAGACAACCGAGAAGACAGAGAGACCCACAAGAGTGGGAGCCTACATCGACCTGGGACCGGAAGAACCGGATGGTGCCCGGCCACCACCAGTGATAGCCATGACGGAGCTCACAGAGAGGAGCCTCACTGGCAGCACAAGAATAAAAAGAGGTGCATCATGAGATCTCCACTAAAAGACCTCAATTGATGGTCCAGCGGTTTTGGAGTTCCTCTGAGAGCATGGCCCCCAGCCCTGATGCTGCCTGTTCCCATAAATTATAACAAAGGTCCACTCTTTGGACAGGAATGGAATGGACTTGGCAATGCAGAGTAACCATATGTTGGAAGCACTTTATGATTCTATACATCTATAGGATACCATCTTGCTGACCTCTGGCTGGAGGAAGAGGAGTGGACGGAGAGGAGGGGAAAGGAGACTGTTGGGAGGATGAGACATGTATGGAGCAGAGAGGAATAGTGTGCAGTCACCAGACAGGGAGAGCAGTGGAAGCTGCATATAGGGGGGCATGTAAATTTACATGTGAATGTACATTTTTACTCAGTTATGTTAAAAAAAAAAAGCCAGTTCAGGTGTCTGTGAAGTACACGCTCCTCCACTCAAGAGACTTTTCTAACTGATTCCTTCAAACCCCATTCCCATTTAACCTGACCGTCCGCTCTACCAAGCATGATGCCCGTCTTCAGGGAATGGTCTGTCCTGAAAATGTGTTTTAAGTACGGGAGATGCAGTCTTGCTATCTTTGCTCCAAGGAACACGCTGGTTGTATTTCTTCTAGAACAGACCTGTTTGTTCTTTGGACAGTCCATGGTACATAAAATATTCTTCTCAAACACTGTAGTTCGAAGGCATCAATGAGTCTTCTGTTTTCATTATTCGTTGCCCAGCTTTTAGATGCCTAGGATGCAAGTGCAAACACCATGGCTTGGGTCAGACACACTTCAGTCTTCAAGGTGACATCGTGAGTTTCAATACTCCAAAGGGGTCCTTTCCAGCAGATGTTTCCAATGTTATACGTCTTTTGATTTCTTGACTGATGCTTCCGTGGGCATTGATTCTGGAACCCCGTAAAACAAAATAATGAAAACCTCATTCTTTTTCCATTTATCCTGATGTTGCTCACTGGTCCGCTTGTGAGGATTTCTGTTTTCTGGATGTTGAGGAGCAATCCACACTGAAGGCTGTGGTCTTTGAGCTTCATCAGTAAGTGTTTCAGATCCTCTTCAGTTCCAGCAAACAGGGTTGTGTCATCCACACCACAGGCTCTTAATGAGTGTTCCTCCATATCTGATGTCTCCTTCATCCTCATATACTCCAGCTTCTCAAATGATTTGCTTGGCCTAAGAATTGAAAAGGTATGCTGAAAGGACACAATGCTGACACAGAAAGGACAAAGTTGTTGTTAGGTGCCATCAAGTCACTTCCAACTCACAGAGAGTCTGCACAACAGGACAAAACAGTGGTCAGCCTTGTGTAACACACACAGCCATTTTGATTCCTGCTCATTATTGCAGTCACCGTGTCGGTCGATCTCATCGAGGGTCTTCCTCCTTTTTGCTGACCCTCCACTCGACCAAGCATGATGTCCTTTTCCAGGGACTCATCCTGCCTGACAACACATCCAAAGTGTGCAAGACACAGTTTTGCCATCTTTCGTTCCAAGGAGCACTCGGGTTGTAGTTTAGTTCTTCCAGAATAGATCAGTTGGTTCTTCTGGTGTTTCACTGTACATTCGACATTCTGATCCAATGCTACAATTCAAAGCCATCAATTCCTCTTCTGTCTTGTTTGTTCACTGTCCAGCTTTCGCATGCACATGATGCAAATTAAAATATCACAGCCTGGGGCTTGCACAGGTTAGTCTTCAAGGTGATACTTCTACTTTGTCAATTCTTTAAAGAGATCCATTGGAGCAGGTATTCCCAATGTGATGTGTCTTCTGATTTCTTGACAGCTGTTTCCATGGGCGTTGATTACGGACCCCAGTAAAATGAAATCCTTGACAACTGCAATCCTTTCTTCACTTCTGATGAAGTTGCTTACTGGTCCAGCTGTGAGGAGTCTTCTTTCGTTGATGTTAAGGTGCAATGCATACTGAAGGCTGTGGTCCTTGATCTTTATCACCATTTCAGATCTGCTTCTCTTCCACCCGGTAAGGTCGTGCTGTCTGTGTAATGCAGGCCGTTAATGAGGCGTCCTCCAATGCTGATGCCTCCTTCTTCTTCACAGAATACAACATATCAGGTTATATGCTTGGTGTACAGATCTAAAAGCTATGGGACAGCATCCAACCCTGATGCACATCTTTCCTGACTGTAAACCACGCAGAATCCCCTTCTTCTGTTTGCATGACTGCCAGGCCGGGCACGAGGATGACGTCACGGGGCGGGGCCTGCTGGGAGGGCGGGGCCCCGACGGGGAGAGACGCGCAGTGGGCGGGGCGAGCCGGGCCGGAGGGGCCTCACCCCAGTGCCCCGTTTCCCTGTTTCCGGTGGAGCGGGGTTCTCGTCGTGCTGAGCCGTTTCTAGTGTTTACAGCCCTGAAGACCGGGGCTCCCGCCCTCAAGCTTGCAATAATTTCAAGGTTTGAAAGCCGCAGGGACAGGAAAGCCGGCAAAAAGGGACCGAGTGGGTCAGGGTTAGACAGGGAACCTGATCGCTGCGGCATATATCGCTAGCGTGTTTCGCTCCAGAACCTGACCCTTTCCGGGGTCCCCGAGGTGGTGGCTTGCACTGTAGAACACAGGGAGCACTGAGAAGGTCCCGAGGAACCTCTTCCCCCAGGTGGGAACAGCGCCCCCTGGCGGTCGTGATGCAAACACACGCTGTTCCCGCAGCTGGGCTGCGAGCACCACAGCGCCTCCTGGCGGCTGTGCCGTGGCCAGGGCGGCCTCAAACCCAACCAACATCCAGGTTAACAGCCCTCTCCTGTCTACGACATCCGGCTCTGATTTTGCGAATAAAAAAAATCCCCCCAAATCGATGTTTGGTCTGTTTCAACCCATCCAGACGGACCCCTTCCTTCTTTGGAACATACTTTCCCTTAATAAACTTTTGTTATTTGCTACCAAAAAGGAGGCGTCCTCCCATACGTTCGGGGAGAGGGAGCCCAGTGTGTACCTACTTGTAGGGAGACTACACTTGATAGTGTCAAGGTCATGTAATTGGTTAGATCCCGATTGACCTGATCCTGGTTCTGGAGATCCAGCCAGCAAGTTCAGTCGGCCCAACTATGGCAAAGTGTGTTCCCCATCCCCGAAAGCACAGTACCATGCAGCCTTTTTAATAGTAAACGACAGAAAAGTGTATTAGGAGACGTACATTCCAAATTGGTAACGAGTCAGTCTCTAAGAATGGAAAAAGAGCCAGCATAGATTTCGGGGGCACTTTATATTTTAAAAAGCAGGGGGTCAATACAAGTCAAAGGAAGTAACTTGAGGTTTGTTTGAGTTTGAGGCTCCTGTCTCCAGTTCACAACTGCCGGGAGGAGTTGTATTTTCATGACATCTGCCAGGAACAACTTGTATTTACATGACAGACTGCCAGGGAGAACGGCAGATAGGTGGCATGTCAGCTTCCCTTGGTAACCTTATCAATACTGTGGGTGTTCTATAATGCAAACCACGACCTTTGTCATCCCCAGAAAGTGTTCCATCTTGGAGTATGGTAGGATGTGGCAGCAGAGATCAGGTTTAACCATGAAAACAGCTCAACCTCTAGAACCCAAATCGGGTCACTTGGGGTCTAATCAATTAGCTGACCTCGACAAGTTGTCAGGTCCTGGACTTGTAACTAATATCACAAAACAGTAATTGTACTAATCATTTCATCAGAAGTTACTCTTTTCTGGAAATCTTCCTCTAACCTACAAGAAGAGGTGAGTTGTGTAGGTAACATGTCAGTGCCTGCGCAGAGTTTTCCTCGCGGAACGGGGTGCCTCTGGGCACTTGAATCGGTGGAGCTGGCCTTGCTGGCCCACAGAGTGAGAGAGTTGAGTGCCTTTGGGCAGGATGCTTTCCAGCAAGAGTGGGGTGCCTCCGGGCACTTAAACCAGTGGAACTACAGAGCTTTGGAACACTTGCCCGGCAGGGCAGATGTGGGCCTGAGGCCCAGGCCATGCGGCCATAGGAAGCTGAAGCTGAAGAGACAAATACCGTGAGAAGCTGAGCTGCCTCAGTCTCAAGAGATATGGCCATGATCTCAAGGGTTTGAAAGGGTGGAACCATGGCGTGCTGTGTTCAGAAGGGTGGAATTGCCACTCAGTTGGGCTTAGGGTGCTCCTAAAGCCAATGGGACAGAGTTTCTGTCCAAGTGGGCCTTGAAAGCAGAGTTGTAGCACGGGGCTGGAGGTCTCCACTCAGAAACCAGAGAGTGTGGCCCATACCTAGAGTCAGGAGAGCATTGCTGTCGTGTAGAATGTCACAGAAAATGTAAGAGTATTTCTAAAGCCTTGAGGGCTAATGTAATGTGTTCTGTTGACTTGCCTGTTGCCTGTTAATGCCTTCTAAGTTTCACAGATGAAGAAGGGTTTTTGTATTTTAGACTTGGAACTGATTTAAGACTTCTGTTATATGGATGGACATAATTTTGTTATGGTGAGATGAATGTGTTAAATGTTTTGTGATTTTAGGGTTGTCAAAGGGTGGGATGTCATGGTTGGAATTGTGTGCCCCCAAAAATGTGTGCAGCCACGTGGCTGGGATATGGTTCCTAGTATCTTGGGACTGTCCTCCATTGTGTGGTTTTGCTAACCTGTATGTTAAAGGTTTAGGGTGGGGCTGTGAATTCCTGCTGTGGGGGGAGTTTCCCTGGAGTATGGCTTGCCCCACCCTTAATGCTTTTAGCTTGCAAGGAATAAAAGGAAAAAGAAACCAAGGACAATTTGAGAACCTCGCTACCATCAAGCAAGCAGCACCGGGAACAGAGTGCGTCCTTCAGACCAGAGGTTCTTGCGTGAGGACGCTCCCTGGACAAAGACTGATGCAATACCTGACTTTCCTCCAGAGCCGACAAGGGGAAAGTCTTTCCCTGGAGTGGACACCCTGAATATGGACTTGTAACCTACCGGACTGTGTAAGAATAAATCTTTCTTTGTTAAAGTCATCCACTCTGTGGTATTTCTGTTAGAGCAGCCTAGCTGACTAAAACAACATGTATTGGGAGCTGAGATGTGTTCCATCAAACATGTGATTTCTGATTGTGTGCCCAACAGTCACTTGTGAACCATAGAGGCCCTATACCCCAAAATGCAGTGACTTCGAGTGGATCCCAACTCATAGCGACCCTATAGAACAGATTAAAAGTGCCCCCTAGAGTTTTCAAGGAGCACCGGATTTGAAGTGCGCATCTTTCGGTTAGCAGACATAGCACTTAACCACTACAACACCACGGTTTCCAGAGACCCTGTAGAACAGTGAAACGAAAAGCTAACCTGTTACCTCAGGTCTCACTCAACTCGCTGTGATCCTATAGGACAGTGAAGAATGTCGAGGTCCTACAGTTAGTAGAAGACCCCGATTGACCAGATTCGGGTTTAAGAGATCAAAATAGCAAGTTAAGTTTCCACTTGGGTGGCAAACTGGGATTGTCCTTCCCGCAAAGCACAGGATGTATCTTTTTTAGAAGCAAATGACAGACAAGTTAGGGAAAGTACATTCGAAAGAGAGAACAGGTCAGTCTCCAAGACTGGAAAAAGACTCCACATAGATTTCGGGGGCGTTTTTACAGATAAAATCAGAGGGCAATGTCAGATGCGAGGTGCGGTAGCAACTTGGCTTCCGACTGGCCACCGTAGGCACCTTACAACTACCAGGAGAAAAGGTTTTATATGGATCACACCTGCCAGGAAAGACCCACATCTTCATCACAAACTGCCAGGCAGAATTGCTGACAGGTGACGATCAGGTTCCCCTGGTAACCGTATCAATACTGTGCGTGTTCTATAGTGTAAACCATGACCTTTGTCATCCCTAGAAAACGGTAGATTCTGGGGTATAACACCTTAGTATGCCGCAACAGGGGCAGAGATCCGGTTCCACAGCTAACCTTGACAAAGAACAGTCCCAGAGCCAGGTCACTGCTATGACACAGACACTGACAATAAAGATCGGATTTAGAAAGATACTGCTAATAAAAAGCAATATTAAGGAAATCTGAAAGAGAAGGATGTATTGAACTGAGGTCAGAACCAGCTTATGATGCCGCCACTGAAAGCTCACCCTGTTGTAGGTTATGGTCTACATGTGCCGTGATTGGGGGGATAGGCTTTAGCTGACACGGGACCCATAGGTAACTGTAGAATGATCACATATCAAAGCCAAACATGTAGCTGTCCACTTGATTCTGACTGATAGCAGCAAAGGGGGACTGAGAAGAAGTGCCCCATGGAGTTTCCGAGGAGCAGCTGGTAGATCTGAACCTCTGTCTTTCTGGTTTGCAGTGCAGTGCCACCTGCGTTCCTGAACAATCATATTGGTTTGTTGTTGTCAGGCGCTGTTGAGTCTCTTCTGACTCAAGGCAACCATGTGCTCAACAGAACCAAACGGTGCCCTGTCCTGGGAGCTGCTCATGGTCCCCGTAGTGGAGCCCGTTATGGCAGCCACTGTGTCAGGCCGTCTCATGGAGGGTCCTCCTCTTTTCACGGGTCTCCCTTCCTCCAGGGACTGGCCCATTCCGATAACGTGTCCATGTGTATGACGAAATGTCACCAGCTCTCGTCTAAGCAGCAGTCTGGCTGTAGTTCTTCCACGATGCATGTGTTGGGTTTTCTGGAAGTCCTTGGTGTATTCAGTGCTCGTCACCAGCTCCCTAATTCGAAGGTGTCAGTTGTCTGGGCTTTCTCCTTCATTATCCAGCTTTTGCATGCATGTGAGACAGTTAAAAATACTGTGGAGTCTGTTGGGTACAATGCCCTAATTCGAAGGTGTCAGTTGTCTGGGCTTTCTCCTTCATTATCCAGCTTTTGCATGCATGTGAGACAGTTAAAAATACTGTGGAGTCTGTTGGGTACAATTTAGTCTTCAACGGGACATCTGTGCTTACTCTACCTGCTGCTGTTGAGTCTTTTCCAGATCTATAGGACAGGGTAGAACTGCCTTGTAATTTCCAAGGAGTGCCTCGTGGATCTCAAATGCCAGCATTTGGGTGGGCAGCAGTAGCTCTTAACCATGGTACCACCAGGGTTTCCTTGTTACTGCCTAGGAAAGTCTATACGGCCGTGCTATGGAGCCCACGGGAGACGCTGGTGGCATCGTGGTAAACCTGCCTCATCAAAAGGTTGGTAGCTGCGATCCAGCAAGTGCTGCTTGGAAACTCTATGGGGCAGTCCTACTGCGACCTATAGGGTCGGGTCGTGTGAGTCAGAATCGGCTTAATGTCAGCGGCTGGCTTGGCTTAGGGGTCCTGGAGGCTCAGTCGTTGAGAGCCTGTCTGCTAATCAAAAAAGGCCGCAGTTGGAATCCACTAGCTGTTCCTTGGGAACCCTGTGGGCCTGTTGGTGACTATCTTCCACGGTCACTGGGAGGTGTCCTCGGCTTGAGGCCACAGGTCAGGCTTTGGTTTTGCTGTCCTGTAGGGTCTTTAGGAGTCACAATTGACTGTAGGTTACAGTCACAAAAACCGCAGGGGAGGTGGAAAATGTGTCCCCTTGGAACATGCGTGACCTACACAGCTCTCTTCTTCTTGTACCTTAGATGAAGATTTACGAAAATGGTTGTTTCTAGTTAAACCATTAATACACATATTATTTTGTGGTATTAGTTACAACTGCAGGGCATGTCAACTGTGTCCCTTTTCGACTTGGGTCCCCTATGGCCAGCTTTCCCGTCCCCTCTGGCCAGCTTTCCCGTCCCCTCCGGCCTCCAGTTAAATTGTTTCCAAGGTTAAGGGAGGCAGCTCTGGTCTTCAGGACCGCAAACACTTTGAAGGAGTTCACTAGGAAGGGATTCAAGTTCCCTGTAAAAGAGAGAGCCCAAACCCTCAGGCGGGGTCAGCTCCTGTACCGCCGGCCCCAAGCACCCCTGACCCACGTGGGTCACGTAGCACAGCCCAAGGCCCGCCTCCCTCAGGCCCCGCCCCTCGACGTCATCCTCCTGCGCAGCCTGGCGCTCAACTCGACTGCGCATGCGCAGGGTCTTGGCACAGGGGGACTTTCCAGCGCGCCTCTGGTGTTTCTGCCTGAAACCCGCGCCCCGCGCTCCGCGCCCCCTGCGGCCTCCCGTCCTCCGGCTCGGGGTCGGGGACCCCTCGGACCCAGGTGCCCGTTCTGCGGGCGTCCCGGCTCCGCGTCCGTGTCTGGCCCGCAGACCCCGCCGTCGCCGGCCACCCTCCCCCGCCGCCCGCGCTGACCGCTGCTCCCTCCGGCCCGAGCCGCCCGGGGGTCGTCGCCCCCGCCCGCCGTCCCCGGTCTTTTCGCCGTTTGCAGTCCGATCTGCTGCTTCTTTCTTTCATTTTTGCGATGAGTATTTCTTTCAGATTTTCTTTCTCTTTCTTTGGGTTTCAGCGTGACCCGTGGTTTTCCTTTGGCCCTGTCTTACGGACAGATTTGAGAATCCCTTTATTGATTTTGAACCCTACTTGCTGTCTTGTATTTTTAACTGACTTTGGGTGAAAGTTTCTAGATCACACTTCTTGTTACGGTCGGGTGCTGTCCCGTCGGTTCGCACTCACAGCCACCCCACGCGCAACAGAAGTGTAACCCTCATACCTTACAAGCGGTTTTTTCCTTTTCCAAATGGGTAGTTCAGAGCTTGATAGAACTAATGCCGTAATGATCCGTTGAATAATCTATGCTTTTTATGGCACCGGCTACTCTGGCCTCCGTGTTGGCCTCTTTCCAAAGGGGCGCAGAGCCCCCCAGCTACTGGGACCTTGGTCCCCCTCCTCCTCTTTGCTGCCCTGAGCAGTGGCCTTCAGCCCAGAAAACAGCAGCTGGGAAGGCTGCCTGGCATTTTCTGTATCCACAGCTGTCTCTTGTTCCTTGTCAGAGTGAACCGCTCAGGCTTTTTCTGTAAGTGTTGTCTTTCCCTGTTACAGAGATGCAGATTAGCGTCCAGGTGTCTGACATGCACACCTGTCGTCTACTCAAGAATTTCCTGTGACTGGTTTGTGGTGCCTACACTTACCAATGGGCTACGTGCATACATTCTTGAAGTGATACATAGACCCTCATGTAAAAATGGCCTTTTGAGCCTCCATGGAGAAGAGCCTGCCCTGCTGTGGAGTCTCCGGTGGGATCACACCTCCTAATGAACCTTCTTCCTCTTTCTGACTTGGAGCGTGTTTCATTGACTCAACTGCACCAGGGCAGGGACGCAATTTGGTAACAGGAGGAGCACTGCCCGCTCCTGCCCGCGCCTGCCCGGTCCAGCGCCATGTCCATAGTCGTTTTGTCTTTAAGCCTGTTGTGTGGCCACTATGTGAAGCCATTTCATCGAGGGTCTTCCTCTTTTTCACCGTCCCTCGACTCTACCACACACGATGCCCTTCTCCAAGAACTGATCCCCCCTGACTACATGTCCAAAGTATGTGAAATGCAGTCTCCCTGTCTCTGATTCCAAGGAGCCCTCTTGTACTTCTTCCAGGACAGATCTGTTTGTTCTCTTGGCGGTCCCGGGTACATTCAGCATTCTTCTGCGTCTCCACAGTTCAGAGGCGTCAGTTCTTCTGTCTTCCTTCTTCCTTGCCTAGCTTTTTTCACACACGTGATGCAATTGAAAATAATGTGCCTTGAATTAGGAAAACCTTAGTTTTCAAGGTGACGTCTTTAGTTTTCAATACATGAAAGAGGTGGTTTGGAGCAGATTTCCCCGACGCAATGCGTCTTTTGACTTCTTGACTGCTGCTTCCATGGGTGTTGATTGTGGACCGAAGTAAAATGAAATCCTTGACATCCTCACTGTTTTCTCCATTTATGACAGTGTTGCTTACTGGTCAATTTGTGAGTATTTTTCTTTACCTGTTATTGAGGTGCAATCCTTGCTGCAGGCTGTGGTCCTTGATCTTCCTCTGTGTCTCAAGTCTTCGTGACTTCCAGCAAGTAAGGTGGTGTTGTGTGAGTAATGCAGGTTGTTAATGACTTCTTCTCCAATCCTGATATGTCATTCTTCTTCATAGAATCCAGCTTCACGGATTGTTTGCTTAGCATAGAGATTAAAAAGTTATGGTGAAAGGATACTACCATGACACAGAGCTTTCTTTACTTGCAACCATGCGATATTCCCTTGTTTTCTTCCCACAGCTGCCTCTTGATCCCTATGCAGGTTCTGTAACACCACAGTGAAATGTTCTGGAATTCCCATTCTTTGTACTGTTTTCCATAATTTGTTATGATCTATGCAGTCTAATGCTTTTGCACAGGCCATGAAACTTAGCAGTAAGCATTTTTCTGGTATTTTCAGCCAGCGTTGATCTGACATGAGCAGTGCTAGTCCCAGGTTCCACATCCTCTTCTGAACGTGCCTGGACCTTTTGGCTGTCCTTGTCTGTGTATTGCTGCAGCTGCTATTGAATGATCACAAAAGTTGGAAGTGATACTGTATGATGATTTCTACATTCCTCTGGATCTTCCTTCTGGAAATAGGCTTAAATAGGAACCTTTTCCCATCTTTTGACTCAGTAGCTGTCTTCTCCAATTTGTGGGCATCTGTGAGGGAGCTCTCCTAGCGCTGAATCTGTTTGTTGGAATGTCTCTGTTGATATGGGGTGAGTTCCTGGAGCCTTGTTTTTCACCAACACCTTCAGGACAAATTGAACTATTTTTCCTTCAGTTCTGCTGGTACGTCATCATATGCCAGCTTCTGAAATGGCTGACCAGCAACAAACCCTTTTTAATATAATGACTGTATTCTTTCCATCTTCTTTGATGCTTCCTACCTCATTTAATATTTTCCCTGTAGAATCCTTCACTATTGCAAGTCAGAACTAAATTTCTTTTTTCAGTACTTTAGTTTGATAACTAGCTAGCCTGTTCTTCCCTTTTAGTTTTCTATTTGCAGCTGTTGCCTGATGTCATTATAGTACTTTGTTTTCTCAAGCTGCCCTTCAAACTCTTCTGTTGAGCTGTTTTCCTTCCTCCTTTCCATATTTCACTTAAGCTGCTCTACTTCCCAGAGAAAATTTGAGAGTGTTTTGTGACTTCCATTTTGCTCTTTACTTTCTTTTCTGTCTATAACAACCTCTTGCTTTCTTCAGGTCTGATATCTTTGATGTCATTCCGGAACACATCTGGTGTTTCGTCACTGGTGTTGAAGGCATTAAATCTATTCTTGAGATAGTCTCTGAACGCACGTGGGGTGTTCTCAAGGTTATCCTCTGGCACTCATCTGCATATTCTGATTTTCTTCACCTTGCACCTGAACTTGCATCTTAGCAACTGATGCACTCTTTTGCAGTCAACCCCTGGCCTTGTTCCATCATCTTTTCCCATGGACGTAGTCAGTTTTATTCTTCACTGTTCAATCTGATGAGGTCCACGTATTTAGTCTCCATTGGGAAAGAAAGGTATTTGGAATGAAACAGTCTTGCACAATTCGATCATTTGATCTCCAGTATCTCTTCTGTCACCAAGGCCCTGTTTTCCAGCTACTCGTCCTTCTTTGTTTCCAGCTTTCGCATTCCAGTCACCGGTGACCATCAGTGCCTACCGATGACATGTTCAGTCAGTAACAGAGGGCAGAAGTTGGTGCAGAAATTTGAATAGTAGTTGTGTTAACTGGTCTCCTTGTAGACATATGGATGTGAATCCCCTTTGTTTTTTATCGTCCTCTGTGGCTCTGTGTAGACTTCTGGCACCGTGTTGACTAGCAGTGGTGACAGTGGACATACTGGTCTTTGCTGTTCTTAGGAAGACTGATTTCAGTCTTTCTCCACTGAGTGTGACATTAGCTGTGGATTTTCATAAGTTCCTTGTAGCATGTTGAGGTGTTTCCTGTATCTCGTTGAAAGAGTGTATTTTATCATGAAAAGGTCTTATATTTTCTGAAGTGGCTTTTCTTTGTTGATTGAGATAATGGGATTATTTTTCTGACTTGAATTAATGTGATAGTGTTATGTTGCTTAATTTTCTTGTATTGAAGCTTTTCTTGATACAGCCCACTTGATTGGGATGTGTGATCCTTTTCAAATGCTGTTGGACTCCCTTTGCTAGTATTTCCTCTAGGTTGTTGCATCCCGATTCATAAGGGATATTAGTGTGTCCTCTTCTTTTACTGTGGCATCTTTCTCTGGCTTTAGTAGCAGGATATTGCTGGCCTTAGGGAGCAAGTTAAGAAGTGTTCCCTTATAATTATTGCTGTATTTATTCCCACTGAACTGAAAAGAGCATCAACGATAAAAATGTATTGACTGTTACTGCCTGGTATCTTCTGCCCCAAACTGCAGCTTTAGACAGACTTAAACTCTGGGCAGAAGGACTCCCTGAAGCCTCACTTTGATTCGATCCATTTCAGGCCTCCTGAGCAGCCTGGAACACCCAGCCATGCTCCTCTCTTCTGTTTGTCAGGTTGAGTCTTAGAATCGTGAGGCCTGTTCCTCCAGACTAGAGTCCTTCATTGTCTGCTGTCCCTATTGCCAGACAGAGACTATGTCAGGCCCACACTGAGCCACTGTTCTCAGACAAGGACATGACCTTAGTAGAGGGCCCACCACATTGGATCCTGGCAGGCCTTACACAGTGTCCTCAGCCTTCCCTCCAAGAAGGCAGTAGAAATTAAAGAATAGGATCCTTTGGTCCTGTTGAAGTCCTTTTGTTTGTCACAAGCTTGTAACCATCAGAAGTCATTCTTTCTAAAAGCCATTCTTATCTACCATTCCAGCAGATGTCTCTTGAGACAGTCACCATTCGAACCCACTAAGTGCCAGAAAGTGGGTGAAAGAAACAACTAGAAAACTCAAGGGAAAAGAAGAAATGTTAGTTACAAAATGGAGAGGAACACTACTGATCACATATATGAACTCAAAACCCAAACCCACGTTCGTTTCCCTAGTGATCACATCTCTGAGCCCCCACCAGACCCCACACTTGTTGCCCTACTGATCACATATAGCAAACCCAAACCCGAATCCACACTTACTATCCTCTTGATCACATATGTGAACCGAAAAGCAAAACCCATACTTGTTGCCATTGACTTGAAACTGTCTCAGCAACCTTGTAGGACAGCATGGAGCTGCCCTGGAGGGCTTCCAAGTCTGTCCTCTCGGTGGAAGCCCATTGTGACACCTTTCTCACCTGAGTGTGAATGTGGCCTTTCAGTTAGCAACTGTTGGTTCGGCACTGTGCCGTCAAGGCTGCTTGGTGACAGGTGACCGTCCTGCAGAGGCAGCAAAAGGTTTTTAAGAAAGCACAACAGAAGAGTTTCAGCTGCACATAATTACACATCAGGGTTCCCTCGTGAGTTCATTGACTTGAACTTGACAAATATCCTATCCTTGAGACTCACCTGTGTTGATACTAAATAAAAGTCGGTGGTTTCTTCCACGTAGGTCAAATTTTAAACTAGCACGTGAACCCTGAACCTAAACCTTGAGCCCTCGTGTCCTAGAGGAGGCCAGGTTCATGTTTTCGAGACTGGGCTGGCCTGGGTGCCCCTCGCTCTGTGACTCTTGACAGAGGAAGAGGCCTGTTGTGCATTGTGAAGAATGCGGCGATGTGCTCAGGAGGCACAGTCAGTGCTGATGTCCTCAGAGTGGAGCGTGGCCCAGATCCTGGGGAAGCCCTGGCTGAGCTGAGGCTAGGAACTAGTTACTCTTTACTGAACATTGTCTTCTTCCATTGCAGGTCTCAGGTGCAGCGCCCTTCTGTCTTCCACGTTCATGGAATCTCAAGGAAGGATCTAAGCTGCTGTGGCTGGCTGTGTGGACCCAACATCACTTATCTGCCTCCAGACTCCCACGAAGGTCTGCATCCTCTGCTGTCCCTGTTCCTGAAGTGGCCTGGGAGTCTCAGAGCACATTCAGTTAGAGTTCCAGAAGCTGGAGCCCCAAAATGGTGCGTACTACAGAGAACTGGGGTCCTGTTACTCAGAGGGGTGAGGCTCGATGTGAATTGTTAGGGACCGTGTGCTCCATGCACTGATCATCGTGCCAGCAGTCACAGACGAACACAGCTGAGGGGAAAGTGCGCTAGCTGAATAAGAGCCGAAACAATCACATCAGGGGGGACTTAGTCAAGCTGAGGCACCAAGCTTTATTTTTCAGTTACATATATATCCCACACACTATTCTTTTGGTGGTCATATCGAAAGCAGATCAGGGGCATGCTGACTTCTGCTTATTCTGGGGGCAATGCTGGGTATACAATACTTGGAATGCGCTTAATTTACATTCTTGCTGATACAAGAGTTTGCTTGACTGCACATTGACCTAGCCTTGATTCGGGAAGTCTTGGCTTCCCACATCTCCTCTTTTTATGTTGTAAAACAGCTGGGTTACAGCTGGCCCATACTACGTGCCTGTCTTAGGTTCATTTGTTGACGCAATCTCTTACCCGTCTTTGGAACCTAGCTGTCTTTTCATGGCAAGGCCCTGTCTTAGGTTGAGGAAGGTCAATTAAATGTCTTACCCGTCTTTGGCCACCGTAGGTGCCTATGTAGTAAACCTGGGAGGTTCATGCCACATTTGCAACTTTAGGTGATGAACATCTATTACAAGCTGTTGTAAGCTTTTGCAAATCAATCTAAACAGGCAAGATGTGCAGAGGATCACCAGGAGCACTACTCCCCCGATAGTGGCCATCGGCACCAGCAGGTGCCAAATCTGGTCAAGAGGTCCAGTAAACATCTCTTTAAAATTGTTTAGAAGTTTCTCAGCTGTCTTTGTAGCATCGAAAGGCAGATGGGCATGACTCAAGGCCAGAATTTGTGAATGTAAGTGTACTAAGTCCAGAGTTTCATTAGTATGTTCCCACATACCTTCTAAATGTTGTTTAACTCCCATGGATCTGTGCTTATATTATAAGTTTTGTTAGTTGCACAAATCCAAGTAAATTCAGCATGACAAGCCAGCCTGGCTTGGTTCTGCAAAGTTTGGACTAGACTTCCTATCACTTCTACAGTTTCAAACAGTAACTCTAACTTTTGTTCTATTTTTAAATCATTCATTTCCTGGGTACTCATAAGTTGTGACATGTTGTGAACCACACTGTCTGTAAATTCAGCAGTCCGTACATTCTGAGTAATGGCCACGGCAGCCGTGGTGGTTGTGATTATAGCAAATACAAGTGCGATTATTCCCATAGTAACTAATCCCACAGCCCGTTTAGGCCTAATTAACTCTTGTAGTCTTTCTATCACTTTTAGCCCTCTGTACTGATACCAGGGTCCCAACAAGTTTACAGGCAGTACCACAAAAGGGGGGCTGATGTAGAACAATCCTAAGTTCCCCTTCCCCAAGGGGATCTACACAATTTGTAAGGTTACAGTTAAAGCATGTTATGTTAAAGCGGGTTACGTTGTGGCAGGTTTCATTGCCCTGTGTCACAGTCACCTTTGTCCAAGTGCTGTTCACCTTTTCCTTGCTGAAATTCCCTTTAAGTAGTACGTTGGTCCCTGTCACACAGGTGGTGACTGTTTTCTTCAGGAGGGATTGGGCTAATTTATGTCTGAATCCAGAGTTCCCTCCATTTTGGCCATTGGCAACATAGCCCCCTGTGTCATTGAAGTTGATGATGTTGTAGCACCCACTGTACACTGCGGGGATGTCGTTTCCTAGGCAGAGCACTCGTCGTGTTCCTAGACCCGTGTAATTCCACACTCTGTGTAAATTGTTGTTTGATTGTAAGTGATGTGCATCTCCCGACCCCAAACACTGGCATGCAGCACTGGAGGACTAGGAACATACGCACACTATAGTGCCCCTTCAGCCACCAGGGTCATCAGGAGGAGCCACAGCCACACTGTTGCCCTTTGGTTCCTCTGCCAGGTGCACTAACCTCTCGGGGAGCCACCGCGCTCCATCAGCATCCTGCGGAAAAACACAAACATGCCCTCGTCCCCAGATAAGTACAGGGTTGGGTCTGTTCATACCCCTGTTAAGGGGTTCTTCCACTTTATTAAAGTGAAATGTGTACGTGTATGTGGATGCCAGAAGCGCTCTGCAGATGACCACCCATCCCGGTCTAAAGTTAAAAAATTTAAGATGAAGAGTGAATGATTAAGAAGGTTCTGAGGGGTACAGTAGTATAATTCCCCCTTTTTTATTTTCTAAAGTTGGTGTTTCAGGGTACCGTGGGCTCATTCAACTATACCTTGACCCTGAGGGTTATAAGGTATTCGTGTTGTATGCTGAATGTGTAACTGTGTGCAAAAGGTTTGAAATGCCCAACCGGTATACTCGGTGCTGTTGTCAGTTTTGAAGACTTGTGGCAGTCCTAAAATGGAGAAACACTGGAGACAGTGGGTTATAACATCCTTACCTGCTTCGTCTGCAGCGGTGGTGGCGACAATGAAGCCCCAAAACGTATCTATGGTAACGTGGACATACTTACTTTTACCAAAAGAGAGGATATGAGTAACGTCCATTTGCCACAGGTGGTTAGGCAGGAGACCTCGCAGGTTTATTCCATAATGGAGGACTGAAGAATGTCGTGGGGAAGTCTGACATTGTTTTACAATTTGCCTTGCGGCTTCTTGGGGGATTGGGAACATGCGGTGGAGACTATAGCTAGTTTGATGATGAATTGCATGAGAGGACTGAGCCTCCTGAATCTTAGCAAGTCCAATGATTTGTGTGGCTTGATCAACAAGTTCCAGCTTTCTGAAATAGAACTCCTTTAATAGTTTTTTCCTGTTGGGCTGCGGCCAGGGTGACCCCCTGAACATAGCCAGGCCCAATATCAGCGCATAGTCCGATGTACTCCGACAAATCAGACTTTTTTCTCCACGGGCGAATGGCCACTTGGCACACCGAATTGGCATTTTCATAAGCTAGCTGCTTAATTAGGAGCGTTCCAGCTTCAGTGACACCCAGAAGCCTTTCTGCCGTTTTTAAAAGGTGGGAGACAAAATCTTGATAGGGCTCATCAGGCCCCTGTTTAATCTCAGACAAGTCCTCGGCCATCTTGCCTGTAGGGGGCAACTTATTCCAAGCCTTTTTAGCAGCCACATTGATTTGCACATAAATTCCAGGGTTATACTGTAACTGATTACTTAGGTCGCCCCACTGTCCTTCTCCCACCAACATCTGGTAGGGAGCCACGACCTGGTTCCATCTATTTATGTCTGCAGTTGTTTGGCATTGGTCTAAAAGCTCTGGTTTTCATAACAAAAAAATTCCCTCTCGAAAGACATGGTTTTTCCAGCATTTTCCAATCTGCTGGAGGCAAAGTGTCCATGGCGATGTTTTCCAGCAGCGCCAGAGTAAAGGGCGCTTTAGGGCCATAAGACGCACAGGAGGTTTTGAGGTCTTTTAGCTGCTTGAAAGGAATAGGCCTATGCATCCTCTGTGGATTTCCCTGCTGATCTAATTCCTCATATACTGGATACAAATGCTCAAATTCCTCCGTGCTCCCCCCTTTTCTAGCCGCTTGTTGAAGAGAAGCCTGCAGAGGGGACATAGGCGCATGCATTTTTATAGCCTGAGCCAGGGTTGTTGTACCATCGCAATCACCGCCTCCGGAACTGCTGGTTCGTCAAGTGGATCTAAGCCTGCTATGACACTGGGTGTGGGGCTAGCTGGCAGCAGAAAACTTAATGGTTTCAAAGGGGAAAAATGAGTCAACAATTTATTAAGTTGCTGTTGCATCTCCTCAACAGCCTTAAGGAGACTGGGATCACTCACTGGAGGAGCAGGCTCGGCCAAATTGATCAGGGTCGCAGGGTAATCCCTGGGACGATATAGAGCAGCTGCCTCCTCTGGGTCGGCTGCGGATGCAGGGTCTAACTCCTCATTTTCCTCATTCTCTTCCTCAAAAAGAGGCGCACTCGGGAGAATTTCATTAACAGTGCCGTTGGTTTCTCTTTCGTTTACTGTGATGGAGGAGGGGGGACCTTCTCTATTTCATTGCAGGGATCCAGACAATTCTTAACTAATGCCCAGAGGATAAAGGCATCTACAGGCATCATTTCTGGCCCATGGGCAGAAAAATAAGCTTTCATTTTGTCACCTAATTTTATCCATGTTGCTAGGAAACCAGGGGTATATATATATCTTCTGAACAAATTCAAGAAACCTTAAAAGTTGATTGTACCCAACCTTCATACCCCAACCTTTTAGCATGTGTCGGAGCATTTGTGCGAATGGGACCCTACCGCTGGTACTTCCCATTCTTCCCCTGATGTTTATCTAACTTCGCCGCCCCTTTACTTACCTCGTGTGCACACCTTATAACCCGCAGCAGCTTGTGGTATTCTTTCGTACCTCAGGCCCCTGCTCAGGTGCCACTTGACGGTGCCAGCCGTCACAGACGCACAGAGCTGAGGACAAAGCCCGGGAGATGAATAAGAGCCGAAAAAATCACATCAGGGGGGACTCAGTGAAGCTGACACACCAAGCTTTATTTTTCAGTTACATATGTATCCCACACACTTCCTTGTTCCCTTCCTCCAAGCATTCTTTTGCTGGTCGTATCGAAAGCAGATCGGGGGCATGCTGACTTCTGCTTATCCTGGGGACAATGCTGGGTGTACAGTACTTGGAATGTACTTAATTTAGATTCTTGTTGATACAAGAGTTTGCTTGACCGCATTTGGACCTAGCCTTGATTCGGGAAGTCTTGCCTTCCCACACACTGAGGTTCCTCAGTGAGGTCATCAGGTGGTAGAGAAGGCCAAGGGCCTGAGCCCTAAGAGGCTTCCTGAGGCCCTGCTCCCCTGTCACTGGACCATTCCTCTACAGAGAGGTAGATTTTTCTCAAGTCCTGGATGCCTGGGATCCCCTTCCTTGTGTGACTATCGGGGCTGGCATCCTGGGCGGTTAACAGCCCGATCCTGGGCCTCAGTTCTGTGTGTCAAAGGACAGAGCCTCCTGAGGGAGTAAGAAGATGGCCCAGCTGTGGCTGAGGAGACCGAGCCCCAAGTCCTCCAGAGCCGTCCTTGTCCCTCCCCTGCAATTTTCCTGGCTTTCCCCGTGTCTTAGTCATCTAATGCTCCTGTAAGAGAGATACTGCCAGTGGAGAGCTTCGACAAAGAACAATATATTTTCTCTTAGTGTAAGGGGGTAGAAGTCCAAATTCAGGGTGTCAGGTCCGAGGGAAGGCATTCTGTCTCTGTCAGCTCAACAGGCAAGTCTTCTCATCCGTAAGGAGCTTCCTGGCCCAGGGACCTGGGTCCTGAGGGCATGCTCTACTCCTGGTTCTGCTTTGTTGATGTGATGAGGTTTCTTACTGTCTGCTAACTTCCTTTTCCTGTTGTCTGGTAAGATAAAAGGTGTTGTAGGCCACTCCCCAGGGAACCCACTTTTACACTGGATCACGCATGTGAGCTTAGGAAGGATGTCACAATCCTGCCGTAATCGTCTTTAACATCATCTCATATTTCCTCATTAACCACAGGTGGAGATTGAAACTTATAACACATGGGAACATTACAATCACAAAATGAAGGACAATTCACAGAGTCCTAAGATTCCTGGCCTAACCAAGCTGAAAGATATTTGGGGGGCCACAGTTCAGTCCATAGCACCCCAGGTCCTAGAGCCTTTTCAGTGCCATTCTAAAACTCCAGCCCCACTTCTCACACTGTGTGATGTCAGATTAAGCGGGAGAGCATTGACCGTGGAAGGCCCTGACTGCTAATGGGGTTCTCTGCTAAAGTCATCCTGGCTGCGGGGCAGTGGAAGTGGGTACCCCTGCATCGTGTGTGGGGTGTCCACTTCCATCTGTTTGTGGCGATGGTGTTTCTGTGAGGCTCTCGGATGTTTTGGATGGATGCTTTCCTGAGTGGAGTCTTTTGTCATACTCCATCTGTGCTAGAGCTGGTGTTACACCCCTGGAATTTCGAACTACCCTGTATTGTCTTCAGTGGGAATCTGAAGTGAAAATGTTCTTTGTTGATCAGCAGGCCAGCATATCACATGGTGTATTTAATTTCTCAGGCTAAACATTTCCATTGGATGCAAAATTGTAGAGCAGTTTGTTTCTACTGTGAATGTTTCAATGCAATGGATATGAACTTCTCAAACAAAGAAATTCCCATTTTAACTGATACAGAAGAGTGAAAATTCAGAAGTCAAACAAATTATGTGTCCTGTTTTGTTATACGAAGGGTAGTTTGCAATGTATGCTTGTTTTTTAATTAACAACTTTCTTAGAGTTTTTAGAAGAATACAGAAAGCGTAAAGCTAACTTCTTAGGAAACTGTAATGTTGTGCATGATTGATCTTTGTTGTTCTGACCACATTGCTACAGATAGAAATGGGATGGTGCTCAGTCTTTCACTCTTCCAAAGCTTCGCCTAGTGAATAAATATAAATGTATGTTTTTGAAGGTCCAAGTGTCAACAGTATAGACAGATAAGCCCTTTTGAATGAAGACAAATCCAAATGACAGGGTTTTCACAACACTTTGTAAAATGAATATATGAAAATTCCACATATTCTGTATTTTTAAGTCATACGGTGTATTGCGCGAGGAATGGCACATTGCAGAGAAATGGTGGATTTATTGTCAAAAAGAAAATTTCAAGATCTATCCTGAAGTACAACCCTGTTGACAAGAGAGTGATATTCAAACATCTGCAAGGGAGAATTGTGAATAGAGCTATCTGTTATTTAAATTTACCCAACACTGAGGCCCAAGATCAAGAAATTCTAGATTCTTTTTTTTTTTTTTACCACCATGTGTAGTGTGAAATGGATGAAACATGCAATCAACATGCACTGATAAATTTTTCCTGTCCATTGGGATGCAAAAGTTGGAAACAAAGAAGGAGGACTGGTAGAAAACTGTGGCCTTGGTCATTGACACCACTTGACTAATGACTTCTTCAGTGAAAATACTTTTTTTCAGCAATATAAACAAAGAGTTTAAATGTGGGCTTTGCCGGGAGGAACACAGAGGAATGTGACCAGCTGCATCTGAGGAAAGAGACCACCGCAAAGCTGAGTATCTTCAGTCAGAATAAGGCCAGGGGCCGACCGTTGGACAGATCATAAATTGCTGATATGTAAGCTCAAGTTGAAGCTGAAGAAACTTGAAAGGAGTCGATTGCAGCCAAAGGATGCCCATGAGTGTCTCCCACCGGAACATAGAGGCCATCGGAAACTCGATTTGACACACTGAGCACTAATGATGAGACACTAGATGAGTTGTGGAATAAGTTCAGGGACATTGTACATGATGGAAACCAGAGGTCATCCAAAAGACAGGAGAGGAAGTACCCAGAAACAATAGAAGGGTCTCTGAAATTTGTTCTTGAACATTGAGTAGCTGAAGTGAAGGAAAGAAAGGATGAAGTAAAGGAGCAGAAGAGTAAATTTCAGAGGGCAGCTGGTGAGGATAAGGTCGGATAACGACATGTGCAAAGACCTAAAGTGGAAAACCAAAGTGAAAACCACACTTAGCATTTCTCAAGTCTGAAAGAAGTAAAGATGAAAGTGTGAGAAACATCGTCCGCACCCTGGATACTGCTGTGGTCCCTCTTCGCAACTGGCGGGCCACTGTAAACCCCCGGCTAGGACCCTACCTCGATGACCGAGGCAGGCCGCCTTATCTCTTAGGAGGTCACTCATAGGTAGTTACAAGTCTTTTCCCAGTGAACGCTCAAGAAATTCAATTTAAATTTAGTTAGTGAGAGTGAGGTTTTGTTGGATGATTTTGCAAAATCGGATGGCTGAGCCCACAATGGAGGCTAGACCGGCACGCCGCCATTTCGTACAAGCTGTTCTGATGCTGTAGCTGGCGAGACTTTTCCTCCTTTCTCCATTGGGTGAGTACCATGAGGTGAGCAGTCTCTCCCAGCTGTTGCCTAAGTCGTACCATTCCATTCTCTTTTAAGGTTGTGTCTCCTGCTTTGTGAACAGGTTTGTATACCTCCTTCTGCCCCTTTTCTCTTTGGCTAGCTAGCATCTTCTTAGCCTTTGTTCTGAAGACAAACCCTTTTGAAATGTACTTCTTACATAAGGCATACCTCGGGTTGTAATGTTGAAGGCCTCTGTGGGAAAAGTATTACATGACCTGGGGAGCATGAGAAGATGGAGGGAATACACAGTCACGATACCAAAAAGACATGGAGGGCGTTGAGCCATTCAGGAGGTGGCACATGGTTAAGAACTAATGGTCCTGAAGGAAGAAGTCCAGGGTACACTGAAGGCATTAGGAAAAAGCAAGGCTTCAAGAATTCAGACAGTTGAAATATCTTAAGAAACAGATACACACTGGATACGCTCACTCACCTGTGCCAGGAAATTTGGAAAACGGCTCCCTGGACAGCTGACTGGAAGAGACCCATGTTTCTATCCATTCCTAAGAAAGGTGATCCAAACAACAGTATCATTACTATCACAGAAAAATAAAGTTTTCCTGATGATCATTGAGAAGTGGTTGTAGTGTACATGGACAGGGAACTAGCATAAATTCAAGCTGTATCCTGAAGAGGACGTAGAACAGGGGTTACCTTGGCTGATGTCAGGTGGTGTATTTTGGTGCAAAGCAAGGAGCAGCAGAAAGACGTTTCTCTGTGTTTGTGACTATGCAGAGGTGTTAGATTTGAGTGCTCTGTATTCCGCCTGGTGAGGTGCAGTAATCGTTTCTGGTGGCTTCAGAAAGGTGTTTGCAGTGAAGAAGTGGTTAGTCTTGCAGAATTCTATCATGTGATCTCCAGTATCATTTGTGCCACCAAGGCCAGGCTTTCTAACTACTGATCCTTCTTAATTGTTTCCGCTTTTCCATTCCAGTCACTAGTAATTATCGGACTACAGAAGCTGGTAAAAATCTTCAGTCTCTTCCTGTTGGCCGTGGTGGTTGGTGTGTAAATTTGATTGAGTTCCATTAAGTGGCCTTCTTGGTAGGCGAATGGAGTGATCCTGTCCCTGACACTTTTCATACTTCAGGACAGATGTTGGAATGCTCATTTTGATGACGAACACAACAGTGTTCCTCGTCAAGTTTTCATTCCCAGCATAGTAGACCCTGGGAGTGTCTGTTTCATGGTGGCCCCGCCACTCCGTTTTGACTGATTAACACCAAGAATATCATTGTTTCTGTTTCATTTTGAATGATTTCCTGTTTTCCTAGATTCCTGCTTTGTGTATTCCATGTTCTGATTATCAATGGATGTTTACAGCTGTTTTTTCTCATTTGGAGTCTTGCTGCATCAGCAAATGACGATCCCAAAGACTACTTCATCCACATCATGAAGGTCAAGTCTCCTTTGAGGAGGCGGTTGTTCCCCAGTCTTCTGAGAGCCTTCCAGCTTGACGGTGTTCCACTGCTCTACATACAGTGTCACTGTTTTGAAGTAGATGGCCGTGTCCTTCTTCCTGCTGTGTGTTACTCTGAAAGCTTAGTTGCAACCTGACCACTGTGGTGACCCTGCTGGTATCTAAATACCAGTGGCATCACTTTGAGCATCACAGCCAGCGCATGCTCTGCAAGTACAATGGACTGACAGACACCAGCAGGATTCCCACATAACGAAATAGCATTCCTTTACGCAGTCTTCAGTGGTTCACTTCTGTTCCACGTGCTTCTGCATCAGCTGCAGTCTGTGAACACATCAGCTTCTCCATGGGAGTTTTTGAAAACCTAAATTCAGTCTAATGACACTTCTTTTCCTAACTCGAATACAGTTCATCTTTTTGTTGAAGCCTTTCTATTAAACATTATCAGCAGATCACCTGAGTTTTCGAAACCTCTCTGCAAATGATAAATGTTAGTATGGCCATGATTAATCTGTATGCAATACTCTCAATTGTAAGAACTTAAGAACCCAATAGTCAGTTAAAAAAAAAGATATAAGTGTTTTAAATATAGTGATTAACCTTATTTTTAAAGAGCTCCAGATACAACACACTGAATGATAATTTAGAGGCAAACTACCATATAATCAGGATAGACTAAGCTTGTCAAGGGTCTGGACACCTGAATAGTAATCAAAAGATTTCCTAGGTCAAAGATGTAAATGTCCAGCAAACTTGGCTTTGATTCTAGAATCAGAAAAGTATGTTGTGGCCAAGTTAGTAATAAGGAAAGAATAAAATTATAGTGTGATATTATGCGTTTGCTGTCTAATATTAAAACAAAACCATCAGAGGGAATATTAACATAAAAATTCTGTCCAGAAGACAATCAGGCATTTCTTTTGATTTGAACTATATATTCCATGTAATTTATTAACACTTTTCAGTCCTGTCCTTTATAAAAATAGAAGTTTCAGGGGGGTCAGGAATTTATTGTAGGGCACTGTGAATCACATTCCATATAATCTGCAGCTTAAGCTGCTCAAAAAGGTTGTCTTTTTCAGATTGAAGCATTAAGGTTTCCATTGTAGCTGCTGAAGTTGATAGAATAAGATAGAAAACATATTTTTATAGACAGAAAACACACTTTTTCTTGGATAAGGGAAGTATATAGGTTCTAAGGCTTACAAAAAAAAACAGCAATTCTCAGCAGTAGCCTCCGGTCTGATAGAAGACAGATGCTCAGACCCCATGCTGTAGAAGAAGCAGGCTCTCAACACAGAGTGAGACAGAAAGACCTCATGAATTCACCCAGCACCACCACAAGGCTGTGGGGATCCCGGTTCCTTCAAGTGCATGTAAATATGAATCCCAGAGCAATGTCTTGATAGCAGGAGGGGAGATGGGCTCATTTCTCAAAGATGTTGAACTCTGAGGTTCAGGCTTTCGATTTCCTTCTTTTTGAGCTTCGTTCCTCCTCCTGGCTGGAGATCTCGTCTCTTCCTTTAGACCGTGAACCCCCTGGTTCTTCCAGTTGGCTTTAAAGTAGCCACTGAAGATTATAATTGTAACTTTGTGATCCCATGTTGAAAAACCATTATAAAACAAGAGGGAGACCCATCACTTCTCCCTGAAATTTCGTGCAAGAGACCCGTAGCTGCCGCTTCTTCCCTGAAGGATGACAGCGCAGGTCGGAAGCTGGCACTTCCCCCTGAGAGAGGGACCAAACAGGTGAGGGGCTGTCACCTCCCGTTGCAAATGTGGCCAAACGGAGCGCTGTTCTGAGCCATAGAAGGAAACCTGAGGGACCCCACAGGGCTGAAGTGGTGTCGCTTAGACGAGTGGATGCCTGCGTTGTACAGGTTTCCTTGTAGGTGGCACAGTAGCCTTTCTGTCGACCACCTTATCCTGTCATGGGAGTTTTTCAGTTGTAACGAGTACTAGTGATCACCCTGGGACAGGACTGCTGCCAAAGCCGTGACTGAGTCCCTGGTCCCCGTCTGGATGGGACAACTGAGTGGGCTGCTGAACGGTCCTTATTCTGTGGCTAGACACACTTACACAACCTCACAACCTAGTCCAGTACACCAGCTCCACGGGTCCTCAGCCTTTGATGCTCTCAGCAGTCAAGTTCTGCCCCTTCTTGGGAGTCTGAAGCCTTAACTCTGAGGTCCTTACCCCGTTATTGACTCCACACACACAGATTCCTGATTCCCTCACTCGTCCGTTTTGCCTGCGTCGTTGGGCTCTTCTGAGGTCTCCCCCGGGCACTTGGCTTACAAGCCTTGTGGGTTTCCTTTCTGTCACAGAGCCCTCGGTGGCCTCCCAGGGGGACTGCCTTTCAGAGCTGCTTCTGACTCTCCAGGAGAAATCTCCCGGTGGGACCAGACCTCGGGGTCAGTCCGTTTTCCGGTTCCCCTTCAGAAGCACGCAGGTGGCTCCTGGCTGGGCCACTGGAAGTGGGACCAGGTGGGAACCCCAGGTTCCTGCTGCATGTGACTTGTGGTCACCAGTAAATGAGACCAAGATAGAAGAATAGGCACATCACCTTGATTTCATTTTATAAGGAAAGAAGTCCCTTGGAAGAGTTTCTAAATTCATCCCAGCATGTCAAA
Source organism: Heterohyrax brucei (assembly GCA_028571685.1). Lineage (NCBI taxonomy): Eukaryota > Metazoa > Chordata > Mammalia > Hyracoidea > Procaviidae > Heterohyrax > Heterohyrax brucei. The sequence continues at coordinate 1,688,336 of CM053166.1, forward strand.
GGACAGAGTAACAGAGTTCTCTGCACCCATATTGGTCAGTGGTTTCTGGGGTTTTAAAAAACCAACAAGCCGCCAATTGTGTTGCCCTCCTCTGGGGACTGGTCCTAGCTGTTGACATGTCCCTTGTATAGGTGCCGAAGTCCTGCCATTCTTTCTTCTCACAAGTCTCCTGGTGGTATTTTTTCCAAAAGATTGACTTGTTCTTTTGGCGTAACTTCCTGAATCACAGCAACACACAACTCCCTGGAGTGTGAGAAAGTGAGGGACGTGTGGGAGTGTGACCTGTATACTTTGTACCGTTTTACCTAGTGTCCCACGACACTTTGGTACTACAGCTTCAAACGTAGGAAGGAATCCTGCAGGACAGTTGGTTCCGTGTACGTATCCATATGTCCCACCAAGCCCTTAGTCCGTAATCTGTTTTAGTGATGTCGCCTTGGAGCTTCCTGTAAATTTCATTATAATTGAGTCTCAGTTTTTCTGTGAGTTGCTTTTTTGAGCGCTTTTGATTTTCTGAGTTTTCTGTCTGCGGTTTAGCCTACGCATGTTGCTTTATATACGTGCTGCCATTGTGTGAGAGGGCCAGAACTGACCTGCCCGATGTAGAGCCCCCTTGAGGGTTTCTTTATGTGGATGTGTAGTCCGTACTGATGGCTGTAGTTTTGACCGCCATCCATAAGTGATTCAAGTCACCTTCATTCCCTCAGCAGAGCTCTGTATGTAGTCCAGCCTCTCTGATTATTCGCTGAGCAGAGAGATTGAATAGGTACGGTGAGAGGACAGACACCTTTCTTGACTGTAAACTGTGCAGTATCACCCTGTCCTGTTCCTGCGTCTGCTTCTTGGCCTCTGTTCTCCAGAGCACAAGTAAGTGTCCTGAATTTCCATTCTTCCTGGTGTTGTCCATAACTGGTTAGGACTCCCACAGTCAGATACCTTTGCGTAGTCAAGAAAACAGTAAGAGGTCAACATCTTCTTGGTATTCTCTGCTTTCTCCTGTGACCCATCTGACGTCAGCAGTGATGTCCCTTGTACCGTGTCCTCTTGTGAACACAGCTGGGCTTTCTGGCATTTCCCTGATGATGTGCTGCAGCAGCCGCTTCAGAGGGATCTTCACCAGCAACTGTTTGTGTGACTTATTAATGATACTGTTTGATGATTCCTGCGTTCTGTTCAATCTTCTTTTGTTGGAATGGGAGCAAATCATGTGTTTATTGTAGTTGGCCAGCCGGGTAGCTATTTTCTGTAATTCTGGGAATAGGTGAGTGAGCACCTGCAGCACCCGATCCTTTCACTGAAATATCTCCGTTGGTGTTCCGTTAATTCCCGCAGCCTTGTTCTCCTTCGGTGAACTTTGGATCTCTTCCTTGAGTGTCGCCAGTCCTGGTCCGACGCTGCCTTTTCAGGTGGTGTGAAACATCACTCAGTTCTCTTTGGTGTAGCGACTCTGTGTATTCCTTCTATCTTATTTTGACTGCTCTGGTGTCCTTTAGTATTTTCCTTGAAAAGTGCTTAAATGCTGCAAATGAAAGCTTTAGTTTCTCCTTCAGTTCTCTGGATTCCCTTTTGGTTTTCTAACTGTTAAGTGTTTATGCATTCCATTATGATACTTTGTGTTTTCTGGCTGCCCTTTGGAATCTTCTGTTCAGGTCTGTTACTGCATCATGTCTCCCTTTGGCTGTAGCTCCTCTGTATCCCGGCACCGATTTCAGAGTCTTTTCTGCTATCCGTTTTGGTCTTCTGTTACTTTTCTGCATTTTGAATGACCTGTTGCCTCCTTCATGGGCGATGTCCTCGATGTCGTCCCACAGCTCATCTGGTATGCCGTCGTTAGTGGCCAGTGCAGCAGATGGATTCTTGAGATGGACTCTAACTTCACGTGGAGTACACTCCGGGTCAAAATTTGGCTCTCAAGGACATTTTCTAATTTTCTTCAACTTCTCTTTGAATTTACATCTGAGCAAGTAGTGGAAGCCCTCATGGTGTAGTGGTTAAGAGCTATCTGCCAACTGAAAGGTCAGCAGTTCTGATCCCCCAGGTGCTCCTTGGAAATCCTGTGGGGTAGTTCTGCTCGGTCCGGTGGGGTCACTATGAGTTAGAATCCACTCGACAGCTCTGTTGAGTGTGTTGAGGAGCACTTCATGGGCTGTTCCCAATTGGTACTTGGTGTCTTTCTCACTGATGCTATTGAGCATCTCTGTCCTGCTTTCCACAGATAGATTCAGTTGGATTCCTGGGTTTTCTGTCTGGTGAAGTCACTGCGTATAGTTATCATTTCTGTTGTGTCAAAATAGGTGTTTGCAGTGAAGAAGTCGGTGATCTTACAAAATTCTGTCCTTGGATCCCTAGCAGCTTTTTCATCACTGAGGCTGTGTTTCTCAAATAGAAATCCTTCTTTGTTTCCAGATTTTCATTTCAAGCACCATTAATTTTTAGTGTATCTTGATTACATGTTTGCTAAATATGAGGGTACAGAAGTTTGGGAATGTCATCGCTTTCTTCCAGTTTGGCCTTAGTGGTTGGCAAGCAGATTTAAATAATAGCCATATGAACTGGTCTTCTTGTAGGCCTGTAGGTATTATCCTGTCACTGACAGTACTGTGCTTCAGGTGATATCTGAAAACTATTTTTTTCATGAAAAACACAGCACCATTTCTCTTAAATATGTATCAGGCCATGTGATTGATTGAGAATGACCAATACCATTCAGCGCAGTAATCCTCAGGGTATCATTTGATTTCACCGTTGTTGTCTTCCCATCTTCCTTGAGACGTTCTTCCCACATTCCGTTTTCCAATCCTTAGCTGCTGTTTGCCACTCTCTTCAGATTTTGAGTCATGCCCCGTGACAGATGAAGGTCCCCATAGCTTGTCTCCATTCATGTCCTCTCCTTTGAGGACACAGCTCTTTCCCATTCACCTTGTCAGTATTTTTCCCCCAAGGTATTCATCCGGTGGTTCACTGCAGTGGTAGAGGGTTTTACTTCTTCAGTGTTTTTCTTTGTGTTTTAGGTGAACATTTAAAATTCTGGTCACTTTTTCATACAAAAACTTAGACCCACTTTACAGTGTCACCCTCCTGCTGTCCACATGCCATGACACCAGAGTCCTCCACTCCACCTCACGTTTCCCATGGCGATTTAATGTTGTACGACTTAGTCTCACCTGAACTATGTTTGCCGTTTCAGTGCTCTTGCCTTTCCCCATGAAGGGACAGAGTGCACGACAGTGCAACTGTAGTGGTACTGGAAAGTAGTGGACCAATATGGAACAATTCAGAATTCTCCCAAAATACTGTTCTTTTTCCAGCCTATGGTCTTGTCAGCTCTTGATCACGTGCTGTCCTTTAAGAGAAGCTCAGGGCCTTGCATCACCCATCTGTGCAGGGCTCCCATGACTGGGCCAGAGAAAAGTGGGCCGTCCTGCCATGTTTCCCAGTTGTTAGTCCGATGGCCTGCTTGCACCCTGTGCTTCACGTTTTGTTAAGTATTTGGGCGGGTGCTGTGCAAGGAGGGAACCCCCCCGCCCGAGAAGAGGTGCTCTGAGAGTGGAAGTAGGGCTTTCATGTGAGGGCATTTCTCCAGTTTCTGCCCTTGGGCTCTGCCTGTTCTAGGGTGTAAAGAGGGGAGTGAGAGTGGAATTGGTCCCATTCGTATGAGAGAAATCAGCCCCTGAGACAGGATGAAGTCAGTGAGGTTGAATGTAGACAGTGAAGGGACGAGACTGATGGCTAAGTCCTAGAGCAGAACTCAGGAGAGCACAGACCCTGTGCCAGAACCCCATGAAACCTCATTTCCCCTGGACTGTCAGCCTCACCCTGCCTGGCCCACACACTGGAATCCATGGTACCTTGCTCAACCAGAGTATTTGGGATATTCCAGGACTCAGTGACTGTTCAGGACGTGAATATAGACTTCACCAAAGAAGAGTGGTCACTGCTGGATGTCTCTCAGAGGAAGCTCTACAGAGAGGTGATGCTGGAAACCTTCAGAAACCTGGCCTCCTTAGGTATGGCTGACTTCTTTTTCTTGAAAATTTATTCCTTACTAGCCAGTTATGTGATACTCATCAGTGTTCCCCCATATATGGGCTGGGAGGGATGGGAACACGTTGTGAAAGAAGACAAGTATGGACGTTTGCTCTCGGGGGCACGGATATCCTGACTTTACACTACTCTGCGTATGCAGCTGACTTCTCCTTTCGATTTTAGTTAACAGTTTTGAAGCCCTTTAAATGTTTCCAGTGGGAATGCTGACTTCAGGATTTTTGCTTACTTGTTTGTGTTTTGCTACCCAGAGAGATTATTTGCAGTTTGGTTTCTTGTAAAGATTCTCACTATCTTTAGTACAAGTTTATGTGATAATTTTGCCACAGACTTTGACTTGCCCGTCTCCAGATTCCCTGAAGACCAGAGTCTTGGCTCACTGTCAGGGAAGGGTTCATGGTCTTCTGTGTCTTCCTCTATGATGTGCCTTTCTCCATGATCACCGTGTCAGCTGCACCTGATTGTCCTCCCAGAGCAGCAGAAGGAGGAGCTGAGGAAAGTGCGGATCACACTGATCTAGGATGGCTGTGTTGTCGGCCGGAGACAGAGGAGGCCTACCTGAGTAGGCTTTTCTGGCTTGCATTCAGTCCTAACACACAGGTCTTCATGGGGAAAAACTGTCCCTTTTTATTGTTCCCTGTGCTTGACATTCAGTACCTCTTTGCTGTGCTCTTCTGATTACACCCTGCTTATGTCACCTGCAATATGCAGTGTTCGTGGATGTCTCTCCTGGTAAATTATCTTTGGACTACTGCAAAAGTACTGAGACAGCAGAATGTGTTCAAGCCTTTTTTCCCGGCTTCCCTCTCCTGAATCCTCTCTGTCCTTTCTGTTCAATACTGTGAACCCCAGCTGAAATCAGTCGGTCAGGTGCCATAAATATTAATGGTGGAGACAAGCCGTCCCCTCAGAATAGAATAGCGTGAGTGAGGATAAATGCCCCATGACCCTGCAGGGGAAGAGTAGTCTTTGACCTGCATGGCATTGAAATCCAGGGTAACAGGCAGAAAATTCATGGGAGGTGAGTGGCATTCCTTCCGCACTCGGCAGTGCTTAAGGAGAGAGAGTTAAGGCGCATTGCATTAAAATAGTTACAAGGCACACCGATTCCCCAACAGGTGAAGCACCCAACTACTCACCAGAAGACTGGCAATTTGAACCTACCCAGTGCCTCTGGAGAAGTCCTTGGCAATCTGCTTCTGTAATAATTACAGCTAAGGAGACCCTGTGTATGGGAGGTATGTAAACTAAATGCTGTCAAGTCAAGTTCAACTCACGGTGACCCTGTAGAACAAGGTTGAACTGCCCTCTAGAGCTTCAAAGATTGTCATCTTGAGGGAAAAAGACTCCATATCTTTCTCCCCTGTAGCTGCTGGTGGGTTTGGATTCCCCACCCTTCAGTTACCTTCCAGGTGTCTAACCCAGGGCCATGCTTCTCAGTTTGCAGTTCCATGCTTTAGGGCTAGTTAATCACCCAGGTATGTTATAAACCAGCAAACCAAACCTGTTGCTGTTGAGTCTCTTCCAACTCATAGTGACCCCACAGGGTGGACTAGGACTGTCCCATAGGATGTCCACAGAGCCGCTAGTGGATTCCAGCTGCCAACCTCTTGGTTAGCAGCCAAGCTCTTAACTTTATGTCAGCAGGGTTCCAGGTGTCTTATAAGCCAAGCCAAGTACTGTCGAGTCAGATCCGAGCCTTGGGTGTCTTATAAACGTATGTAAAACCAGTATAAGAAAAAGCAGCTCTAATGTTGTGTGGGAACCCTGGTGGCATACTTGTGAAGAGCTCCATCTGCTAACCAAAAGTTCAGCAGTTTGAATGTGCCAAGTACTCCTTCAGTACCCTGTGGGGCACTTCTGTTTAGTCCTGTGGGATCCCTGAGTTTGAATCTACTTGATGGCAAAGTGTTTATGTGTGTGTGTGTGTTTGTCATACTTTCATCGTACAGTATTTTTCACAAATGTGAGATACTATTTGAATGCTGTTTCAATTATATAGAATTATTACCCCTGTAATTTATAAGTACAATGAAAATAATGGTAGTATCCCTGCTAGAGGATTTCCTCTATGAAATATAATTCAGGGCAAAAAAGAAAAAAAAAGCCTGAGTACTGTGAATGGTAATGGTGACTTGCTAACCATCGAACAGCATGCTGCCTGTTTTAGACAGTGTATGTTATAGAACCTGTGTTTAGGTAATCAAAAGGCAGTGTAGACAGAACTTCCACAAGACACTCAGTCTTTCTATGCTTTGGAGAACTCCTATGGAAGCGTATCCTTCTGGATTCCTTTAATGTGGGTAATAGTTGAGGACTCGTTCATCACCTAGGCACCACACAAGGTCTGGGTGCAGTGGCTGTCAGTGTAACGAGCGTGGAGAAGTCTGCAGTTGTCCTTCTCCCTTCAGCATCTAGTGAGAACTCTTACTGGAGAGTTACTGTGAATGTCAGGGCTGTGGGAACGTGTTTCCTCAGGCCTCATTATATGTGCTGAGAACTCACACTGGAGAGAGGCCTTATGAATATAAGGGATGTGGGAAATCCTGTCACTGTGTGTCACACCTCACTATACATAAGAGAATTCAAAATGGAGAGATTCCTTATGAATGTAAGGAATTTGGGACAGCCTTTATTTGGCCAGGAAACCTTTCTAGATGTGGAAGAACTCACAGTGGAGAGCAGCTTTATCAATCTAAAGAATGTGGGACAGCCTTTGGTTGCTTTTCAAGCTTCTCTAAACTTAGAATTCACAGTCCTTGTGAGTGTAATGAGGGTGGCCAATCCTGTGGTTCTCCTTACCCTTCACTGAGCATGTGAGAATTCATAATGGGGAAAGGACTTATAAGTGTGAAGAGAATAATAAAGCCCTTTGTGGTTCCTCACACCAAACTGGACATGAGTATTCACAGTGGAGAGAGGACTTCTGCATGTAAGGAAAGTGACAGATGTTTGAGTACCTCCTCAAACATAACATATAGAGACAAAAAGCCTTCTGAATGTAAGGAATGTGGGAGAGTCTTTGGTTGTTCGTCAAGCTTCACTAAAGATAGCACTAAAGGGGCATCTTGATTACTGTAAAGAAGGTGGTGGAACCTGTAGTTCCTCCGCAGACTTCATGAGTCACAGGAGTACTCACAGTGGAGAGAGGCCTTATAAATGTAGGAAATATGCCAAAGCCTTCAGATGCTTCTCCTACTTAGTTGTGTGAGTCCTGACAGTGGGGAGAGGCCTCTGAACATAAGGAGTGTGGCAAAAGCTTTCTGGGACTATCTTTGTTACTGTTTGTGTCTCTTATTGTGCAGATTAGCTGAGCAGATATTTCCTTTCGCAGTCCATGATCTTTTTGCTTCTTCAAGCCCTTGAATGTTAACAGTAAGGCTACAGTGAATAGCCTTAGGTGTGTGTCATTTCATGTTTTTTAATGTTTTTAATTTATGCTAATTTCTGTGCAATCCAATGCACTGATGTTTTATGGATGAAGATTTTGCTTTCATATACAAGATGCTTTCTTCCAGTTTTTCCTCTTGGAAAATGGTTTTACCATTTGCAATTGATAAATTTCTTATGGGGAGATAATTTGAGACTATTTTTCATCTTGCCTTTGTGTACTGGTATTAGATTTCTGGCTAATGATTACCTGCAACCATTATTACTGCTGTGTTTACCAAAGGGTGCTTTTTCTTCCAAGTCCTCATTCTGTACTTCTGAATTGGAATCCAAGTGTCAGGAATAGCTTTCCTCTTCCCTCTCTTATTTCTTGGATTGTTTTCAGTGCAGGCTCCTGCATGTTAGTATTTCTTATGGTTTTATTCAGATGGTCTCAGATTTGGTTATTACAGGCTGCGTTCTGTAGGTTCCTGTCTTTTTTGTTTCTTCTCTTTGCTGTCACTCTCCCAGGCTGATCTTAGACTTTTTCTCAGCCTTTGAATGAGCATCATGAAAACAGAATTGTTGCAACCTACATGTGTGTATGCGTGTCATGTACTCACCTCGGTAGCCTGTGAATGGTACAGCTTTGGGGTATGCCCCAGCCTAGTTGTCACCTCAAGGGAGCAGAGCGGGTTGTGTGGAGTAAGGCCATTCCACTGTCTGAATTTCTGAGTCTTTGGCCTCTGATTCTGGGGAACTAAGTACCCCTGAAAAATGAAAGGGATCAAATTGATCAGTGAACACTCTTTTCTAGGCTTTTCTCCAATGAGCAAGCAGTGATGTAGCCCTCAAAATTGTGTGTCAACTTGGCTGGCCCATGATTCTCTGTTTCGGCAGTGATACTTCCCTGTTGAGATTTGATGGGTGACCACCAGCACGATGGGATCTGCTGTTAGTAGCCCACTGGTTGAAAGGGAGTTTTCTTTGTGTGTGGCCTGTATTTGAATACAAGTGGACATTGTCTTTTTGACCTTCTTTGGATGCAGCTGCTGGCTCCTGTTCCTGTGTCCTCTGGTTCTTGGGACTTAACCTCACAGCTTCCCTGCTTATCTTGGGTTCCCAGGCCCTGCACTACCTGAATGAGGAACTTGGTGGTCAGTCCTGCTGATCCTGACATTTGTTCGTCTTCCCAGCCTGAGAGCAAGAGCCCTGCTCCCCAACCTGCTGGTCTGGGTTCTCCAGCCCCTGCAGCTGTGCGAGTCAGGAGAAGCCTTTACCCTAATCTGCAGACTTGGGACATTCCAACCTGTACGATCTCATGAGCCGTTTCCTTAACAGCTCTTCGTATGTGTGTCCATATCTGTGTTTGTGTGTAGGCATTTGTGTATGTATGTGTGTGTGTATGTATATTTTAGTAGTTCTCATTCTCCCAAGAACGCAGCTTGAGGCAGTCAGTGCCTGCAGCTTCCTGATTACCTGCCATTTCGCCTCATTCCAAATGTCAGGATCCCATTTCTTTCCAGTCACTGCCTCCAATTTACCTTCAGAACCATTCCAGGCTGAGAATTCAGGCACTGTTAGAATAAGGATGTGCCCTCAGTTTTCAGCACTGTCAGCTCTGTTACTACAGGAAACTACGTTTTCAGAGTGTAAGTGGCAACTTGGAGGTCCTTTTTGCACACTTGAGCTAAAATTCTGAAACCTGGAACTCGTATCTTTCCTTTACCACTTTGTCTAGCTTTGGTAGGACTGTCGCAGGCTAAAATAGCTGTAAGGTCAGAGCAAAGGACAAAGAAATACTTTGTTCAGCATATATTGCAAGAGGCTAAAGTGGAAAATATACAAGTATGCCAGTTAGGTATGATTGAATCTGAACAGTATTACAGAAGGATCAGTGCACACGTACTGACAAGTGGGTAAATTTAGAAAAGCTATACCTTTTCATGAATTCACTAACAACTGCTAAATCCTTTGGACTGTCAGTTGCTGATCGTTTGTCCCTCTTGACATGGTTGAACGTTGGTCAGTTCTTTCTGATATAATGACTATTGCAACTCAAGGCTTGAAATTTGTCTTCTGTCCTTTCATCTTGAGAAATTTAGAATCTGTTCTACCCCTTTGGTTTTCTGTTTCCCGCTCTTGGAGCATACTCATTGTAATACTTTGTCTTCCGGAGCTGCCTTTTGAAATCTCTTGTTGTGATCTTTTATTTTGTCATTCCTTCCTTTTGCTTTAGCTACTCAGCATTCAAGAAGAACTTTCAGAGCCTCTTCTGACATCCAGTTTGGTCCTTTGTTTCTTGTCTGTCTTTCTAATGACTTCTTGGTCCTTCATGGATGATGTCTCTGAAGTGACTTCACGACTCGTCTGGTCTTTGATCAGTAGTGTTCAACACATCGAGTGACCTCTTGAGATGGTCTCTGAACTCAGATGGGATATACTCAAGGCTGTACTTTCGCTGTCATGCCAAGCCAAGTCAAAGACTTGTTCTAATTTTTTCAGTTTCAGTTTGACTTTGCATATGGGCAGTGGATGGTGAATGCCGCAGTCAGCACAAGCTCTTGTTTTGACTGCTCCTAATGAACTTTTCCAGCATCTCTTTTCACAGCTGTAGTCTGTTTGATTCCTATGTGTCATATCTGGCAATGTCCTTCTGTACAGTTCCACTTTATGCTGGTGAGAAAAGATATTTGCAATGAAGAAGTCTTTGGTCTTAGAAAATTCAGTTATGCAACCTCCAGCGTCATTTCTGTACCAAAGCCACATTTTCCAACTACGGATTCTTCTTAGTTTGGAACTCTTGCCATACAACCACCGGTAATTATAAGTGCATCTTTATTTCCTGTTCAGTCAGTTTTGTACTGCAGAAGCTGGTAAAGTTCTTCAAAAACTTCATCTTTGGCCCCCTTGGGTGGTGTGTAAATTTGAAGAATATTTGTATTATCTTACCTTGCTTGTAGGCCTACGGATATTAAATCCTATGACTGACAGCAGCCTACTTCAGGACAGATCTTTCAATGTTCTAATGATAAATGTGTTCCATTGCTTTTCATGTTTTCATTGGCAGCACAGTAGACCCCATGGTTGTCTGATTCAAAGTGGCCAATACTGGTCCATTTCAGCTCACTAATGCCTCAGATATGAATGTATATGCATTTTACTTCATTTGTGACGATTTCCTCTTTTCTGAGTTCCCTGCTTTGTACATTCGACCTTGTGATCGTTAACGGATTTTTTAGCTGTTTCTTCTCATTTTAAGACATGCCACATCAGTAAATGAAGTAGTCTCTGGTGTCTGTGGCATTTCTTCTTTTGGGCTTGCCCTTTTCTCATATTTTTGATGGTCGTCTTTGCTCCAGGGGGGCTGAGGCCCAATAATGCTTCTCAGATGGCCGTTAGGTAGCTTTTAAGACCCCAGACACCAGTCACTAAAGCGGGATGGAGAACATTTGCTTAAAAAACTTCATTATGCCGTTCGATCTCAAATTCCACTAAAGCCGCAGTTCCCAGAGCCCTGACTGTGATACTCGGTCCCTGGAAGTGTTTGGTTTTGGTTAGAGTGCTTCTAAAGTTTGAGTTTGGTCCATTCCTGTTGATGTCTCTGCTATGTACGGTCTAGCATTTCACTCATCTAATTGGTAAATACCCCTCCCTCCCACCCTCCTCTCATGCCTGTCAGATAATGTTTGCTTCTCTATTTTAACCAGTTGAGTCTTTGCAATAGTGGTTTCATAGAGTATTTGTCCTCTTTCATTGCCTCATTTCACTCAGCATAATGCCCTTCCAGATTCTACTACTTCATGAGATGTTTCCTAAATTTATCATTCTTCTTTATCACTGCCTAATATTCTATTGTGTGACTCTACCTCAGTTTGTTTATCCATTCTTCCGTCGATGGGGACCTGGGCTCATTCCTTTTTGCTGTTACGAGCAGTGCTGCACTGAACGTTGGTGTCCTTGTGTGTATTTGTGCGGTAGCTCTTTGTTCTCTAAGATGAATTGCAAGAAGTTGTATTGCTGGGATGTATACTATTTCTTGGAAACCCTGGTGGTGTAGTGGGATAAGTGCTCCGTCTGCTAACCACGTGGTCGGCCGTTCAAATCTACCAAGTGCTCCTTGGAAACTATGGGATGGTTCTGCTCTTAGAGGGTCGCTGTGAGTTGGACCCGACTCAACAGCAGTTTTTTTTTATATATATGGTATTTTTATTTCTACCTTTTAAAAGCTAGAATGGTAGAAAGTAATTGTACCATGTTACATTCCTACCAACATTTGTAGTAGAGTTCCAGTCTCCCTGGAGCTTCTGTCATTTGTTATCTTGTGTTTTTTGGATTAATGATAGCTTTGTTGGGGTGATGTGCTACCTCATTTGAGTTTTGATTTGGATTTCACTAGTGACTACTGATCATGAGCATTTCCTGTTGTATCTTTTAGGTCCTGAATATCTTATTTGATGAGGTACCTGGTCATATCTTTTACCCATTTGATTTAGTCAGCTAGGGCTCCTCTATCAGAAATACCAGAGTGGATGGCTTCAACAAAGAAAGGTTTATTCTTACATAGTCTGGTAGCCTGCAGGTCCATATTCAGGATGTCCGCTCCAGGGAAAGGCTTTCCTCCTTGTCGGCTGTGGAGGAAAGTCCGGTATTACATCAGTCTTTGTCCAGGGAGCATCTTGGTGTGGGAACCACAGGTCTGAAGGATGGGTTCTTCTCCTGGTACTGCTTTCTTGATGGTAGGAGGTTCCCAATTCTCAGCCGGCTTCCCTTCTCTTTTATCTCTTGTAGGATGAAAGGATTAAGGGTGGGACAAGCCATACTCCAGGGAAACTCCCTTTACAGTGAAGCAGGGAGGTGATTCTATGAAGGGATTTACAGTCCCACCCTAATGCTTTAACATACAGCATAGGAAAACCACAAAACAGAGGACAGTCACATGATACTGGGAATCATGGCCCAGCCACATGACTACACATATTTTTGGGGGTACACAATTCACTTGGGGGAGCATATTTTGGGGGGAACAGCATTTTATTTAAAAAAGTTTTTACTGTGACTAAGTGAAAGTTTACAATCCAAGTCCATTTTCCGTATAAAATCCCAAGTACCTACCTCTCTGAAACTCTGTTCTGCTGACCTTAAGACTGCACACTCTTCGTTTTTTTAGTTTTCTTTACTATGTTTAAGTGAAAGTTTACAATCCAAGTCAGTTTTCCGTATTCAGTCTTGAGAACCCGCCTCCTTGCATCTCCATCTGCTGTCCTGCCACACACTCTTCTTTTTGACTCTTCAGTATCCACTCAACCAACACTTGTCCCCTCCTCTCCACTCTGTCCTGTCCCCTCTAAAAAGAAAATACTAGTACCGCCTCGTATGTGTATATTAGACCATAAAGGATACACACCATCTCCATCACTCTGTGTCCCCAAGGCCAGTCCATTCTTGGTCTGAAGTGTTGGCTTCAGGATGGGTTTCAGCCCTGGGAAAGCAGGTAGTCCAGGGGCCATTTTCTGAGGGTACCTTCCAGGTTGTCAGAGTGTCAGTTCTGAGCTTTTTATAGGGTTCTTGATCTGCGTACCTCCGTTTCTCATGCTACATCAGGGACTGTATGGTGTCCCCTGTCAGGCCTTTTCCCGTTTTTAATAGAATCATTTGTCTTTTCTTGTTAGGTTTTACAGTAGTTTTACATTTTCAGGGCTAGACGCTGATCAGACTCATGGTAGACAAAAATCTTCACCAAGTTTATGTGTCATCTGTTTATTCTTTTGGAGCAGTCAATGAATAAGCACGATTGTTTGATTTTTTTTTTTTTAAGTGTTATTGGTGATCTGTTTTCTCTGTGGGTGTTTGTGCCTTGTTCATGATGTTTTGTCGTCAGTTTATGCCATGTATTAGGGCCCTGAGCATTGTCTCTATTTTTGTTCCCTGATATGTATTGTTTCAGATTTTCAATGTAAGTCTTTGATCTATTTTGAGTTAGTTTTGTGTTTGGTATGAGATATGGATTTTGTTGATTGTTTTGCTTATGGATATCTGGTTATGCCAGCACACTTTATTAAACAGAGTGTCTTTTCCCCAGGTGACAGACTTTGGGTCATTGTCAGATAGGTGGCTGATATTTTATCTGGAGTCTCAGATCTGTCCCATTTGTCTGGTATTTGTCTCTGGACCAGTGTCAGGCTATTTTGACTGCTGTGGCAGTGTAATAGGAGCTAAAGTCAGGTCACGTGTGGAGGCCTTCCGCTTTGTTCTTCATCTTCAGTCTTGCTTTGCTTATCTGGGGCTTCTTCCCTTTCCATAGGAAGTTTCTGATCTGTTTCTCCATCTCATTCAGAAATGCGTTTGCATGGCCTTGTATCTATAGATCACTTTGCGTAGAACAGACATTTTCACCATGTTGTATCTTCCTATCTATGATCAAGGTAGATTTCTGCACTTATGTTGGTCTCTCTTGATTTCTCACAGTAGAGTCTTGTAATTCTGTTTGTAGATGTTTTTACGTCTCTGATTAGTTTATTCTGAATTAGTTTCTTTTCTTGGGGGCTGCTGTACATGGTGCTGATTTGGTGGTTTCTTCTTTGACAGTGTCTTTGTTGGTGTAGGGAATTCCACTAATTTTTGTAGGTTTATCTCGTATCTGGATACTTTCCTGTACTCTTCTGTTAGTTGCAGTAGGATTTTTATTTCAGTTTTTTGTGTATTAGGTCATATCATCTGAGAATAGAGATTACTTTTACTACTTCCTTACTTGCTTGGATGCCTTTTATCTGCTCTTCCACCTGGTTGCTGTGGCTAGAAGCTCCAGCAGAGTGTACAGTAGCATGCGTACCAAGGGCATCCTCATCTGGTTCCTGTTCTCCACGGGAATGCTTTCACACTCTTTGTATTTCACATGAGATTGGCTGTTGGCTTCTCACAGATGCCCCTTAACATGCTGAAGAATTTCCATTCTATTTCTGTTTTACGAGAGCAGTTCACGTGAATGGGTGTTGGACTTGGTCAGGTGCACTGTACTCCTAGTGCTGCTTTCTTGATGGTATGAGGTTTCCAAGTAACTGCTTGCTCTCCTCTTTATCTCTCTTAAGATGAAAGAATAAAAGATGGTACTGCCCACAATCCTGGGAAACTCCCTTAGCACAGGTCTTGCTGTCCCACTCTAAGCCGTTTTAACATAGTCGTCCTGTCTGTCAGCCTCAGGCAGAGATTAGGATATGTAACATAGGGACATCACAGAATCTTAGGAATGATGGCTCAGCAAAATGGATACACCCATTTTGGGGGGACACAGTTCAATTCATGACACTCTCCATCTTGTGAGTTTCCTGTGTTGTAAATGTTAATCTTTGCCTGTGGTTAATAGGATTTGTTTTAAAGAGCATTAAGGTATGACTGCGACACTCTTCCTAAGGGAGTTTCCCTGAAGTGTGGCTTTCCCCATCTTTGATCCTCTTACTGTAAAAGACAGCAGAGGAGAGGGAAGCAGGCAGAGTGTGGGCAACGCAATCACGTCAAGAAAGCATCCCCGGAATGGGAGCGTGTCTTTCAGACCTGAGGTTCGTGCAGCAAGATGCTCCCTGACCAGCGAGTGATGCACCCCAAGGATCTTCCTCTAGAGCTGACGCGGAGTGAAAGCTTTCCCCTGCACTGGACATGCTGAATTTGGTCTTGTGTCCCACTGGGCTGTGTAGGAATAATCTCTTCTTTACTGAAATCAGCCACTCAGGATGCTTTTATCAGAGCAGTCCCAGATGACTGAAAGAGCTCCCAAGTGCCTGTGGCCGGGCATCACACTCGTGAGCATGCACATATGTGTGTCAGTCCCGTGTATGTGTATGTCCCCCATCAGTGTGCACACGATTCATCTGAGTCCGCATCCACACGTGTCATCCCGGAGATCAAGTGTGCACGCGTGTGTGTCACAGCAGACAGTGAGTGAGATCTGCAGCTGGGAGGTCACATGTCCTCTGTGCCAGATGCTGCTTTCGTCAGTATACGGCCTGCAGACACGGTGGGGGGTCGACTCGGAGGCTGCTTCAGTGTCCACATGAGGGGCTGGTGGGCAGAGGCAGGAGCTGAGAGGGTCTGAGGAGTCTGAAAGAGAACTTCTGTCACCTGTCAGCTGGGGGACCACTGAAATGAAGTCCAGACATAAAGAACATGTTTCAATTTATAATTATAGGAAAACTAAAAATGTCCAACTCAGCAGGACTCCGAATCCTCCAGTCAGTGGCCTGCGTGCGTCCTGTGTCCCTCACAGCCCAGTCACTGCCCCAGACAGAACCAGGCAGCGTGGTCCTCGGTCAACCATGCCGTTTCACTCAGCTGGGGCTGCTCTCATTGAAACACCACAGAGCGGACGGCCTTAGTAAAGGAAGGTCTATTCTCACACACTCCTATAGGCCATGAGTCCAAATTCGAGAAGTCCACTCCAGGGCAAGGCTTTCCCCCTTATCAGCTCTGAAGGAAAGTCTGGTAGCTCATCAGTATTTGTCCAGGGAGCATCTTGGGGCACAAACCTCAGGTCTGAAGGATCCGGCTCTTCTCCCAGTGCTGCTTTCTGGATGGTGTGAGCTTCCCAGTTGGGCTTGCTTCTCTTTCTTTTTATCCCTTGTGGAGTGAAAGGATTAAGGGTGGGGCCAGTCATACTCCAGGGAAACTCTCTTTACAGTGGAGCAGAGACGTGATACCATAAAGGGATTTACACTCCCACCCTAATCCTTGAACATACAGCATAGGAAAATCACAAGAAGGAGGACAATCATAGAATACAGGGAATCGTGGCCCAGCCATGTGGCTTCACATTTTTGGGGGCACACAATTCAATGTGTGACACACGCCTGAGTGAACACGTGCTCTCTAACCACTGCCCAACACTGCCTTATCCGTGTAGGAACCTGCAGGCTGTGACCTCCTGACTCAGTGGACCCATGCCTCATAGGAAAGGCGACTAAAGAGGTTTCCACGTAGGTCATCAGGAGCAGCACCTCTGAGGAGACAGAAATAGCTATTTACTCCGTGCCTAGGGAGGGACAGCGCTTAGGAAAAGCTGTGGAGAGTTACAGCTGGAAACGGAGTCTGCCTCCCTCCAGTTCCTACTGGAAGGCCCTTGTCCCCTGAGATGCAGAGAAGGGCATGGATGTCGGTCCCAGATGGCTGAGGATGAGGAAATGAATAAAAAGAGGTAAAGAGTAAACTGTGGAGGAGGCTCTGGAGACCCTGTGCAGTGAGCACACTGTGAGTGGTCACAGGGGAGTGTTTCCACGAGATGACGCAGAGGGCCGGGCAGCCTCGTCTCCCCAACTCTGACTGAGAATGTTCTCTTCCAGGAGCAGCAAGGCCGGAGATCCATCCGTGTCCCTACTGTCCTCTGGCCTTCTCCACTAAGAAATTCCTCAGCCTCCACTCAAATCACAGCCACCCCCCTCAGCTCTTCCCAGGAACGCCTGCAAGAAGGCACGTTGAACCGGAAGACCCCTGTTCAGAGGATCGGAGGCAGCAGCGTTCTGAGCAACACAACCGGAGTGACAACGCACGAAGTCCAGAGAGAGATATGTCCAGGCCAGGGTTCAAAAGGACAGCGAAAGTGGGGATTTCAGAGGCCTGTTCCAGGCTCCCCGAAGGACAAATGGGGATGTCAAGGGCAAGTGCAAGAATGACAGAGACACAGAGCAGCCTAGGCCCTAAGGTGACTCCTGAGGACACAGAGACATTATTCCCCAGGAAAGGAATCTCAGAAATTGTCAAAGTAAGGTGTGGAGACGATGGACAAGGCTTATACCAGAAATCACGCCGGATAACACACCAGAGAACCCATTCAGGGGACAAGCCCTATGTCTGTAGGGAGTGTGGGCGAGGCTTTAGTCACAAGTCAGGTCTCATGATACACCAGAGGACACACTCAGGGGAGAAGCCCTATGTCTGCAAGGAGTGTGGGCGAGGCTTTAGTCAGAAGTCACACCTCAACACACACGAGAGGACACACTCAGGGGAGAAGCCCTATGTCTGCAGGGAGTGTGGGCGAGGCTTTACCCAGAAGGGAGTCCTCATCGCACACCAGAGGACACACTCAGGGGAGAAGCCCTATGTCTGCAGGGATTGTGGGCGAGGCTTTCGGAAAAAGTCAGGCCTCATCAGACACCAGAGGATACACTCAGGGGAGAAGCCCTATGTCTGCAGGGATTGTGGGCGAGGTTTTCGGAGAAAGTCAGGCCTCATCACACACCAGAGGACACACTCAGGGGAGAAGCCCTATCTCTGTAAGCAGTGTGGGCAAGGCTTTAGTGTGAACTCAACCCTCATCATACACCAGAGGACACACTCAGGGGAGAAGCCCTATGTCTGCAGGGATTGTGGGCGAGGCTTTCGGAGAAAGTCAGGCCTCATCATACACCAGAGGACACACTCAGGGGAGAAGCCATGTGTCTGCAGGGAGTGTGGGCGAGGCTTTAGTCAGAAGTCACACCTCACCAGACACGAGAGGACACACTCAGGGGAGAAGCCCTATGTCTGCAGGGAGTGTGGGGCAGGCTTTAGGGTGACGTCAGCCCTCATCATACACCAGAGGACACATTCAGGGGAGAAGCCCTATGTCTGCAGGGAGTGTGGGCGAGGCGTTAGTGTAAAGTCAGCTCTCATCACACACCAGAGGACACACTCAGGGGAGAAGCCCTATGTCTGCAGGGATTGTGGGCGAGGCTTTTGGAGAAAGTCAGGCCTCATCATACACCAGAGGACACACTCAGGGGAGAAGCCCTATCTCTGCAAGGAGTGTGGGCGAGGCTTTAGTGTGAACTCAACCCTCATCATACACCAGAGGACACATTCAGGGGAGAAGCCATGTATCTGCAGGGAGTGTGGGCGAGGCTTTAGTCAGAAGTCAGGTCTCATCAGACACCAGAGAACACACTCAGGGGAGAAGCCCTGTGTCTGCAAGGAGTGTGGGCGAGGCTTTAGTCGGAAGTCGCACCTCACCAGACACGAGAGGACACACTCAGGGGAGAAGCCCTATGTCTGCAGGGAGTGTGGGCAAGGCTTCACCCAGAAGGCAAACCTCACCAGACACGAGAGGACACACTCGTGAAAAGCCCTATGTCTGTACGGAGTGTGGGCGAGGCTTTAGGGTGAAGTCAGCCCTCATCGTACACCAGAGGACACATTCAGGGGAGAAGCCCTATGCCTCCAAGGAGTGTGGGCGAGGCTTTACCCAGAAGGCAGTCCTTATCACACACCAGAGGACAAATTCAGGGGAGAAGCCCTATGTCTGCAGGGACTGTGGGCGAGACTTTACCAAGAAGTCAGTCACAGCTCCTAACAATGGCAAAGGAAAGACTTCATATTATAAAACTGGCACTTTTTCCTGCTGAAAATGAAGAGGAATTGATGGACTTACTGGTGAAGATCAAAGACCACAGCCTTCCGTGTGGATTACAGCTCATTGTAAGGAAAACAGAATCTTGAGAGCCGGACCAGTAAGCAATGTCATGATAAAGGGAGAAAAGGGCGACGTTGTCATAAATTTTGTCTTACTTGGATCCACAGTCAACACCCATGGAAGCAGAAGTCAAAATCAAGTGACACATTGCAGCGGGTAAATGTGCCACAAAAAAGCCTCTTTAAAGTGTTAGAAAGCAAAGATGTCACCTTGAAGACTGAGATGCACCTGACCCACACTATGGTACTTTAAATCTGATGCCGCCTGAGCAAACGTGGGGATGTGGCAGGAGAACTCCCATAAAGTGACCACACTGGATGGCCCATCGGACTGGAGGGTCCCCTGTGGACATGGCCCCCAGGCTGTGAGCACAGCGCTGAAACCAGTACCGAAACCAACGGCGGAGAGAAAAACGACTGGACTGAAGACAGAGTGACGGCGGCGAAAAGTGTGTTTCTTGACTTAAATCTACGTACAAGGCTGTCTGAGCAGCTCCCGTCAGGGTTGAGGTGGCAGGGAGCTAGGACAGGGGTTGGCTGGATGGGTGCTGGAGGGACAGGGTGGGAAGGAGGAGCGTCCTGTCCTGGGAGTTCGGGGGAGAGGAGGTAGAGTCGCCTAGCAGGGTGTCTGCGGGTTTCTGTGGGGCAAACTGGCTTGGACTGTAAACTGACTTAGATTGTAAACTACCAACTCAAGAAGGAAAAATAAGAAAGACTCCATGTGCCACTTAGAAACTTGGAATGCAGAACATCCTCTTTAGAAGCTCTGTTATACTTACGGAGTTAGATGTCGTCTGTGATCGTGGTCCCTGGCCATAAGTTCCATTGCAAAGCTACCTGCCGTGAGGGAGCGGCCCATTGCGCTGGTCTGTCCCTGGCCCCTTTGACTCTCACAGAGCAGGAGCAGAGACCGGGGGGCCCGCACCTTCTCACTAGTGCTGTCACTGGCATGCGAGGCCAAGGTCTGCTTTTCTTCTGAAAGAGGAAAAAGAAAGACCAAGAAGCTCAATAAATTTTGTGACTGGAGGATTGGAGGGGTGACTGCCTGCTGATAGTATTGGCAAAGGAACAGTAGTGGGAGGTGGGGAATTTGAAACTCTGGGAGAGATGCTGTGACGGCAGTTTCCTGGCTCTGTTTTTCAGACTTGAAGAAGTGCACAGGCTGAAATTCTCAGTCCACCACTCTCCCTGTGGGGGGAGAAGCCCTGGGTTGTGAAAATGGTTGAGGGCTTGACTCCCATCTGGGAGGCTGGTGGTTCAATGCCCCTCAGATGCCTCAGAAGAGAGGCCTGGCGATCTGCATGTGAATGGTCACAGCCTTGAAAACCTCACGGAGCAGTTGTGTCCTGCCCTGTTTGGGTCGCTGTGGGATGCGATGGTCTGGACAGCGGCCAACAACTCCTCTGTGGTATCAAAGAACCAGAGGCTATTGAGCCTTGAATGATCCTGTAAACATAGTTGTGTTCAAGGTCATTCAACATCGGAAGCAACAGCACGTTGACAGGGAACTGCCAGGAACCCAAGCCAGATTCGTTAGGGGACACGAAACCTGGGGTATCATTGCTGATGTCACATGGATTTGGGCTGAAAGCAGGGAATACCAGAAAGACGTTTTGCTGTGTTTCCTTGACTATGCAAAAAGATTTAGCTGTGTGGATTGTAATAAATTATGGTAACAGTGCAGAGAATGGGAATTCCAGAACACTTAATTGTGCTCATGAGGAATCTATGTGGATCAAGAGGCAGTTGTGTGAGCAGAACAAGCGGACACTGCAAGGTTTAAAGTCAGGAAAGGTGTACAATGGGGTTGTATCCTTTAACCTTACTTTTTGAAGCTGTGTGCCCAGCAAACAATCTCAGAAGCTGGATAACATAAAGAAGAATGAGGTGTCAGGGATGGACGAAGACTCATTAACAGCCTGTGTTAGGCAGATGACACAACCTGCTTGCTGACACTGAAGAGGACGTGAAAGGCGTAGTGATGAGGATCAAGGACCGGAGCCGTCAGTGTGGACTGCACCTCAGCATCAAGAAAACAAGAATCCTCACAACTGGGCCACTAAGTGATATTGTGACAAATGACAAAAGGACTCAGGTTGTCAAGGACTTTGATTTACTTGGTCCCATGGTTAACACCCATGGAAGCAGCAGTCACAAAAATGAAAGAGGCGCTGCTCTTTGGTTTCAGTTCAGCCTTGCACACGTGCAGATGATCATCTGTGCCATAGTTAGCACCCGCTGTTTTTCTGACGGCTGACGTCAACATTTTCCATCCTCTCTTTCCACGGATATACTTTATTTGACTGGTGTATTGAATCTGGTAAGGTCTAGTCGTTGTTTACGTGGGTGAATAAAGGTGTATGCAATAAAAAAAATTGTCGCTCTTGCAAAATTTCTGTCTTGTGACCTCCTACATCATTTCTCTCATCCAGGTGGTATTTTCCAATTTCCAGTCATTCTTCTCTGCTTTTAACTTTGGCATTCCAATCACCTGTAATTATCAGTGCATCCTCTTATATATTTGACTAGTGTGAAGTGCAGAAGCTGGTGTAAATCTTGACTTTGTTTATCTTTGGCCTTAGTGGTTGGCGTATAAATTTGGGTAAGAAGAAGCAGGCAGTCTACTTTTGAAAAGAATTCCCCAGTGAAAACTGACTAAAAACAGTGGAAGGTTGTCAGAGATAGTGACAGAAAAGGGGCCCCCAGGTTGGAAGGCACTCAGAAGATGTCTGGGGAAGAGCTGCCCTACAGAGTAGACTCGGCCTGAATGACACGGATGGAGTAAAGCAGTTGGGACCCTCATTTGCGGATATGGCACAACTCAAAATGAGAAGAAACAGCCATTAGTAATCAGAATATGCCATGTATGATGTTACGAATCTTGGAAAGCTGGAAATCTGAAAAACAAAGTGGGATGTATAGACATCAGGATCCTAGGCACTAGTGGGCTGAAATGGACTAGTATTGGCCATTTTGGATCAGGCACTAACATGGACTGGTATGCCAGGAACGAATACCTAAAGAGGAATGGTGGTGTGTTCATCATGAAAAAGCACATTTCAAGATCTGTCCTGAAGGACAGTGCTGTCATTGATAGGATAATGTCTATCTGCCTACAAGGAAGGCCAGGTCCTGTGACTATTATTCAAATTTATGCGCCAGTAATTCTAGTAATTTACACAGATGGATATTAAATTCACTGTTTATTCCTTCTGGAGCACATGTTAGAATTCAGTAAAAACAATGTTTATGAAAAAAAAAAGCACTTAGAAATTTAAAAAATTCTCAACAGACACATGAAAAAAACAGAG
The DNA here is from genome assembly GCA_028571685.1 of Heterohyrax brucei. Taxonomy (NCBI): domain Eukaryota; kingdom Metazoa; phylum Chordata; class Mammalia; order Hyracoidea; family Procaviidae; genus Heterohyrax; species Heterohyrax brucei. Next base: position 1,710,493 of record CM053166.1, read on the forward strand.
GAAAATTACAATATTTAAAACTCAGCTGCAACAAAGTATTACCTAGTAAAGTTTGTGGACGCATCTAATGCATGAAAACTATCTGCAGGGAAAATATTGAAATGCAAATTGTATAGCCTAATGTGTCTACATTACAAAACAAGAAATTGTGAATAAACTGAGCATCTACTTTAAGGAGGGAGAAGATGAACAAAAGTAAAGAAATAAGATTAAGAGCAGAAATAAAGACGAATACAGCAACAGTCAAAGCCTGATTTTCTACAAGACAAGCTAAAAAAGCAAACAGAGCAATACGAAAAATCTTTAAGACGGTGTCAAAGTAACCAGAAAGCATCATCATATGAATCAACAACAGACATTAATATCATCTGTGAAGATAATTGTAAAATGAACAAAAGACATAGAAGACTTAAAGAAACACACCGCATTAATAGAACGTTCCCTTGAAGACTAGGCTGCGCCTGCTCCAAGCAGTACAGTGCCCAGTCACCTCTTATGCATGTGAAAGGTGCACAGTCCATAAAGAAGGCAGAAGAACAGATGCCCTCACATCATGGTGCTGGTTAAGAATACTGAACATTCCATGGATTGTGAAGAGAATGAACAAAGCTGTCTCGAAAGAACTGCAGCCAGAATGCTCCTTGAAAGCAAGGAGGATGAGACATCTCACATACTTTGGACATACTGTCAGGAAGGATGAGTCCCCAGAGAAGGACATTGTCTTAGTCATCTGGTGCTGCTCTAACAGAGATACCATGAGTGGATGGCTTTAACAAATGAAAGCTTATTCTTAGTCTGCTAAGCTACAAGTCAAAATTCAGGATGTTGACTCCAGATGTAGACTTTCCCCCTCGCTGGCTCTGCAGGAAAGCCCTTGTGTGGCATCAGTCTTCGTTCAAGCAGCATCTTGGCTTCAGAACCTGAAGAGTGAAGTGTGTGCTCTTCTCCCTGTCCTGCTTTCTTGATGGTGTGATGTCCCCAGTTCTCTGTTTGTGTCCCCTTAATCTCTTGTTAGGATGAAAGGATAAAGGGTGGTACAAGCCATACTCCAGCGAAACTGCCTTTACAGTGGAGCAGAGAAGTGATCTTTTCAAGGGACTTATAATCCGACCCGAATCCTCTAACATGCAGCATAGGAAGATCACAGAATAGAGGACAATCAAAATATTTGGAATTATAGCCCAGCCACATGGCTACACACATTTTTGGGGGCACATAGTTTAATGCGTGACAGACATCATGCTTCATAAAGTAGGGGGTCAGCAAAATAGAAGGAAAACCATCAAAGAGAAGTGTTGACATGGTGGCTGTAACAATCAGTTCCAACGTAATGACTGTGAGGAGGCGTCAGAGCTGCCAGTGTTGCGCCGTGTTGGGCGTCAGATCCGTATGATCTAGAAGTGACTTCACAGCTCCTAACAACAGCAATGGAAAGACTTCATATTATGAAACTGTGGCATTTTTTCCTGCTGAAAATGAAGAGGAATTGATGGACTTACTGGTGAAGATCAAAGACTACAGCCTTCTGTGTGGATTACAGCTCATTGTACGGAAAACAGAATCTGGAGAGCCGGACCAGCAAGCAGTGTCATGATAAAGGGAGAAAAGGGCGACGTTGTCATAAATTTTTACTTGGAGCCACAGTCAACACCCATGGAAGCAGAAGTCAAAATCAAGCGACACATTGCATCGGGTAAATGTGCTACAAAAAAGCCTCTTTAAAGTGTTAAAAAGCAAAGATGTCACCTTGAAGACAGATGCACCTGACCTACGCTGTGGTACTTTCAATCACCCCACACATGGGAAAGCTAGACACTGAATGTACAAGACCACGTAAGACAGCTGTGAGTTACAGTGTTGGAGAAGCACATTGACTATACCGTGGACTGCAAATGGAACAAAGAAATTAGTTTTGGAAGAAGTAGAGCGAGAATGTTCCTCAAAAGCAAAGGATGGTGGGACTTCTCACATACTTTGCACATGTTATCAGGAGTGTCCAGTCCCTGGAGAAGGACATCATGCTGAATAGAGTGTCAGTGAAACAGAGGGAAACTTTCAGTGGGTGGATGGACACAGTGGCCGCCTTTGTGCCTGGGCATCACAAGTGTGCAGATGGAGCCAGACCGGGTGTCCTGTACTCTGCTGTGGGGGTCAGTGTGAGCTGGAACTGACTCTATGGCACCTGACAACAATGACATGTTCATTCACCCCAAATATACCAATTCAGGGCAATTCCAATCAAAATAGGAAGATTTTTTTTGAAAAGTTGCAAGATTCTAAAACGCTGATTGAATACTAAAAGGTACAGCAGGTGGACTAAGACGTGTCTGACTAGATACCGTGACAGTGTGACATGGGTGTTGGGGAAACAGTGTCATGAAGACAGAGCACCGAGAACAGATCCCCATGCATCACTCCCTGAGACAAGCAGGCAGGTCGTGCAGACCAGGGATGGGGGTCCGCCAGCCAAAGGATCTGGCACAAACTACGATCTATTTAGCCAAAAATAAAATGAAACCCACCACCACCAAGAATCCCAAATAAGGCCGGGAAGTAGAAAACTATTAACGAAATTTTAGAGAAAACCCTAAGGAATGTCAAAGGAGACCAAAGGATTTCCTGTATGAGATCCAAAAGGCACTTCTAGGTAGTCCAGGATGAAGGAGAGGAACAGGAGAAGTAAACCACCTCTCCGCCACACGGACAAGAAAACACTCTGTGAAAGAACCTGTGTGCCACTACCCCAATATAAGAAGGTGCCATCCCAAAGGCCAGCTCTGTCCATGGAATCGGACAGCTGAGCCAAGCGACTGTTGCCGAGGGAAGAGGAAAGGAAAACCCATGTAGGTGAGAGCTGAGACACTCCAACCAGCAACTGTGAAGCAGAAAACCGCAACAGAATGCATTCACTCGAATCTCATTCTCCCAAACATTTTGGGGAACAAAAAGTCAGATTTTTAAATCAGAAATTAAATAAATGGAGAAAAACCAGATGAAAAAAGCATTCTTTGCCATAAAAACCGATAACCAAACCAAATGGATTGCCCTGGAGTCGATTCTGACGTACAGTGACCCTCGAGGACAGTAGAACTGCCCCCATCCAGCGTGCGAGGAGCACCTGGTAAAATAAACTGCCATCCCTTTGGTTAGCAGCTCCAGCACTCACACACCACACCACGGTTTCCAAAGGAACAGAAAGAAGGTGCACAAGCAAAGTTGTAGAAGAAGGTAGACTGCCCCACAGGAGCTGTTGGTGGATTCAAACTACCGACCTTCAGGTTCGCACAAGTCAAAGGAAAGGACACAGATACAGCTGCAGACGAGAAAAAGACACAGGCAGCACGGGTGCGTGGCCAAGACATGAGTTCCAGAATTCGTGAAGCACTTCTGTAGGTCAGTGTGAGAACAGCCCCAGAGGCAAGCAAGCCGAGCTGTAACAGGTACAGTTCCCTGTGACACCATATGGCCGCGTCAGCACCCACTCGTCTGGGTGGACTGTCAGTCAGAGCAGAGGCAGGGCGTCTCTATCCCTCTCCCGCTCTCTCCCACTGTCCCTCTTCAGTGGGAGCCCCAGGGCCACACAGAGAACACGCAGTCCACAGAGTAGCCTGTTTCCACCATTGGCCCCATCATGTACCATCAAAGCAGACGGAGGAAGGGCAGGAGGACAGGGCAGGCGACGGGCTTCTCACCAGCCAGAAGTACCCGCTGTTGGCTGCCTCCTCATCTTCTGTCACCTGGCCCTCATAGGGACCAAAGTGCAGGCCCGGTGGCAGCTCGGATGCCTGGTTCCACACTCCGAGCCCAGCCTCAGGGATGCTGGATGGCCCGATTCTCAGTCCAGTGGGCAGAGTGAGGGCTGAGCAATTGGGGTGCCCTCTCTCTACAGAGATGTCCTTTATAAACACTGGGGTCCCGTCATGGAAAGCAGGGGCAAAAAGAGCCTAGGTCCCAAGCCTGGACTCCCAGTCACTAGGGAAGGGGAACCATTCGGCGACCTGGATCTAAGCCTTCTGTTGGGGAAGGAGGGACACTTACAAAGGTAGTCGTCATCCTGGGGCTCACTGACCTCCTGGCACGCGGAGCCCGTTCCTCCTCGCAGGCTGTAACTCTTGTCCTCAGCCCTGTGTCCCCTGGGCTCTGAGGTGGCAAAGATGGCTGGGTGAGTAGGTACCAGGGACAGTTTCAGTCCCTGCTTCATCAGAAATTGGGAGGTCTCATCCCATCCAGTCATCACTGTCTTTCTACAGACTGATTACCCCGTTATCAGCTCAACTTCCCCCCAACTTCCCACCGCACAAAGGGCTGGCCGTGTACTTGTTCCTTCGGGAAACACCTGCTGAAAGCATGTCATGCGTTAGGGGTCAAGGGAAGGCAGAAACCCTGAAGAGGTTTCGGTGCCTCACATCACAGATGGATTTCTGGGTCACTCGGCACGTGTCAGCTCCCTTTCACTGAACGCTTTCAGACAACACCTGGATTCCATATCTCTATCATTAGTTTCACATTAGGAATCTGGACCTCAGACAATCTGAGTTTTCCCTGTGCTCTGCAGTTCCGTGTGATGATAACCAAAATCTGTGACTTGAATTTCACAGAATACAGCACCCACTTCTGGCTTCCTGCTTCTACCTAGGCCCACACACCAGGCTCATGAAGCTTTCTAGAGGAGCGGGAGGGACTGGAACCAAATGACTTCCTTACCCACTTTTTGTCTGAAGGGTTGATTAGAGGCACTGGCTTCTCTACGAGACGACACTGGTTTCTGGGCCCGCTCCTGGGCCTGCTCCGAGTCAGCTGCGCTCCACACAATGGCTGGTTCTGACACTTGCTTCAGACTAGATTCAATACGAAGGGGCGCCCGGGATGGTCCCTTAAATGGGAAAGACATGTATTAAAGGACAGCAAGCTGCAGACACACCGACTTGACCGCAGGCAGAGCTCCCACAGCCCTGAGGCACCAGCAGCCAGGGGACTCGAGGGAAGAGCAAGGGCCCCGACAACAACCAGTGTCTTCGGGCTGTTTTCCTTCACCTTTCAACAAAGGTCTCCGTGGAGGAGGGAGGGAGAGGGCCTCAGACACCAGTGGGGAGCCAGGCACCCCGGGAGAGAAGGGGTGTGACAAAATGCAGCCAGCACCAAGGGGACGAAGCTCCCTGAACATCACAGATGGGGCGGGGGACCGGGAAGTGGACAGACACGGCTCCGGGAACGTATTGAGACGACAGAGCAGTGATGCTAGAAGCTGAAAGTGGCCGACACTCCACAGAATGCATACTTTGTAATTAAAAAATACCGAAATCAAACAGACTGGTTCATTACCCATTGCGCTGAATGAGGGTTTACGGTGAGCTAATTCTTCTGATTGTTCTTTAGCTGCTTTATGCATAATGGGCACACATGCCACATCGGAAGGTTACAGTGAACACTGGTCACACGACAGCGCTCCTGACAGGGAGTTACCGCACGCCACATGAAGGTGAGATCGCGGCTTTGCCAGCTGACCCGTAAAGGCCGCCTCCCGATCCACGTCCATACCAGGAACCTGACCCGCAGGACCATCGTGAGCATCCCACAACCTTCCCACCAACCCAGACCTGACCCACCAACTGCCAAGCTGCTGACCTCTACTGGTGAACTCGGGGGACACAGAAGAAGTGCCCCACAGGGTCCCAGGATCAACTGGCCGATGCAAACTGCCAAGCTTTGGGTGAGCACCAGAGCACTTCACCACCGCGCCACCAGGGCTCCTGACTCTTCTCACTCGTACTCCAGCCTGCAAACGTGCAAACACCTTCCGAAAACACTCAGGTGTCTCTCAGGGACCCACGCTGGGCCTGGGACTTCCCGGGCCTGTGAGATACGCAGCAGGCCCCAAAGAGCTTGCAACGCAGAAGGGCCAGGTGAGCAGATGAGGCAGACTCCACAGGATGCATCTCATCACCACCCAGAGGACAGCTCTGACTTCCTTCGAAGGAGAGAAGCCTTTGAGATCCGTTCCAGAAGAGTGACTTTCCATCAGTAGGGTGCACCTGGCAGAAATCCTTAAGTCAGAATCTTCTTCTTTTTCTCAATCACCAGCCCGAAGGCCTTCAGGGCTGGGAGCGGCTTCCTCTTCTTAAGTAGGAGCCCATGGGGAGGGGACAGGTCTCCTTTTTACCTCGGGCCATTCAATGTGCCAAATGTCCTCGTATTTGCACGTGATGCAATGACAAGGAAACCAGGACGGGCAGGGTCCCCTCACACAGCCTCCACCTGAGCACACCCAAGGACTGAGGGGGACTCCTCAGTGGGACCTTGGAGGGGACGGCAGGACTCCGTAAAGACACGCACACTTTCACGAGCAAGTACGGCTTCTGCATTAGATCACACTCCCGCTGAGACTGGGACGGCAGGTGTGTCACTGAGCAACTCTGCCCCTCTGTCTCCTCATCTATAAACCAGTGACCACTGAAGAACGCAGCTCATACGCTTGTTTGGACCAACGGTGATTTGAAAATGGTTTCTTCAGTATCAATAATGAAAGCCCAGACTTCGAGTTTCAGTTCCCAAGGTGGTACAGACCAAAAGGCCGGATGTTCAAATCCACTCACAGGCACCTCAGGAGAACAGCCTGGTGGTCTGCTTCTCGAAGGTCACAGCTTGGAAACCCGGTGAGTGCAGCTCTCCTCTGACACAGATTGCGCTGGCACAGTCAGCAGCAACCACCCGTCTCCTGGAGGTCATGGGTGGCACAAAGACTGAAGCTCTCGGCTAAGAACACAACGGTAGCGACTGCGATCCAACCAGAGGGGCTCGGAAGAAAAGTCTTGTTGTAGGCTCTGAAAGGTCATCAAAAACCTCCTCTGGACACCAGAGAGCCCAGGGAGTTGGAACAGACTCAACAGCAACTGTTTTGGTTTGTTTTTCAATTCTCCTGTTGGGCAGTCAACTAATCATCTTCCTACAAGGTTAAATACCTAAAATTTCATCACTGCTCTATTCTATGTTCTTATCCATTAAGTGTAAGACCTCAGTAAGTTTATTTAAATAAAGTTTTAAAAATAAAGTCAGGAATGCTGCAGAAATCCAACAAGTGACAACTGTTAAAGCTGCTGTTTTCTCCAGTAGGGCCATGAGGTGTGGGAGCGTGTGTGGGTGTGGTTCGGAGACGTGGCCCAGTGTACTGCGCTGTCCTGACTGTGGCTTCACCAGGATGGCGTCTCGTCTGTAGGTCTTTCCGATACTCACCTTCTGGGGTTTTCTCAGCTCCCCTCCGGAGGTCGCCAAAGGCAGTTTGGCTGAAAGGCAATGAGAAGTCAGAACTAATCTGCTGGTGAATACCCCAAACCCTGGGTATGCTAGGCGTGGACAGAGAACGAGGGAGCAGAGCACAGAAACACCGAGGGTCGTCCGAGGGGACCTCAGGGGGTTTCTGCAGCATCGTTACTGACACTACTAACAGCATCAAGTGTTGTGATTAAACCTACACGAATAATGTATCTTCACAACTGTGTTGTGTTTTCCAGTTTAAGACACTTCACCCAGAAACTATGAACCACTATCAAATTAACATTATAAAGTGGTTTTACACTTGTATTAAGGTTTCTTAGCTAATCTCAAATTACGAAGTTATAGGAAAAACCATCTCCTTAAAGAAAGACTATGAATTTTAAGTATAAGAGAAGTACAGAGAATTGTCCTGGAAATACCCAGAAACCCACCACCATGGAGACCCGGATGTACGGCTACAACGTCTCCGAATCTTGAGTTTCTATGGTACAATTAAAAACTAAAACGAATCACAGCTAAGTTACCTGTGAACCCTCCCTCCTTCTCTAGTGCTGAATCAGATCTTTCTTACTCACATTCCATTACCATTCATTTACCGTCAATTAACACAGCTGCAAATGACACACACTGTCATCTTACAGTAGGTACCTTGGTGGCGTCGTGGTTTACTGCTACGGCTGCTAACCTAAAGGTCAGCAGTTTGAATCCACCCAACACTCCGTGGATACTCTACAGGGCAGGTCTACTCTATCCTATACGATTACTATCAGTCAGAATAGACCTGACAGCTATGTTTTTTTTTTTTTAAATCATCTTACACATTATGAAACTTTCAACAACTAGGCTCTCACTGAATGTACCCTTCGCATCTGGCTTGTATGCTGAATATTTACAGTTTTAGTGTGAACAAGCCCTCTCCTTCATCAGCTTCCGAGTAGTGGTTGAGCCCTGACCCCTGGACACCTTACGGGCCTCACCTTGCTGCCTAGCTGTCCAATCCTCATCAGAATCCTCACTGTCATCCATCTGGGCTTTGATGGTCTTCCTGGGATGAATCATGAAAGCTGGATGAAAGACTCTAATACCCGGAAGGAAGGAAAACTTTTGTACTCACAGGGAAAAGCTGGGAAGAAAAAGAACAGCGGCTGGGGGATGGGCTGGGAGAGCTGAGAGGGACACCGAGAGGTAACTTTCCTTCCAGGTCCTTCTACAGACATGCTGTTGTTGCTAGGTACAGCTGAGTGTTTTCAGTTTATAGTGATCCCGGGAACAGCAGAACATAACACCATCTAGTTCTGGGCCACGCACACACTCATTTTTATACTTAAGCCTATTGCTGCAGCCACTGTGTCAATCCATCTTCTAGAGTGTTTGCTGACCCTCTAGCCAGAACGATGTCCTTCTCCAGGGACTGACAGACAATGACAACGTATGTAAGATGCCATCGGACCCACCTTGCTCACAAGGTGCACTCTGGTTGCAGTTCTTCAATGACACATCTGTTTGTTCCTTTGACAGTCCATGGTACATTAAATATTCTTCTCCAATGCCACACTTCAAAGAAATCAATTCTTATCTTAATTGTTCACTGTCCAGCTTTCATATGAAAAGGATGCAACAGAACATTGCTTAAGTCAGACTCACTATGTCTCCAAGTTTGTAACACTTTAAAGAGGTCTTTGGAAGCAGATTTATTCAGTGCAACGTGCGTTTTGATTTCTTGATTGCTGCTTTCACGGCTATTGACTGTGACTCCAAGTGAAATGTAATTCTTGACAACCTCTGTCCTGTCACCTGTCTCAATATCGTCTCCTTATCCAGTTGTGAGGACTCTTGTTTTCTTGATGTTGAGATGTAATGCATACTGCAGGCCATGGTCTTCGATCTTCATTGGTAAGTCCTTGAAGTCCACTTGACTTTCAGCAAACAAGGTTGGGTTGCATGCAAAAAAGAAAAATCCTCACAAGTGGTCCAGTAAGAAGCATCACAAAAAGCAGAGAAAAAACGGAAGTTGTCAAGGATTTCATTTCATTTGACTTCACCAATGAACCCCCGCTGCTTTAGTCAGCTAGTGCTGCTGTAACAGAAATACCACAGAGTGCATAGCTTTAACAAAGCAAAGTTTATTTTCACACAAGCCAGCAGGCTAGAAGTCAAAATTGAGGATCTCGTCTCCAGGAGACTTTCCCCCAATCTATTCTGGAGCAAAGTATTACATTGCATCAGTGTTTATCCAGGGAGCATCTTCGGGCAGGAACCTAAGGTCTCAGGGCACGCTATTCTCCCAGTGCTGCTTGCTTGATATGCAGTTCCCAATTCTCTACCTGCTTCCCTTTCCTGTTATCTCTTGTAGGAGGAAAGGATGAAGGACGGGGCAAACCATACGCCAGGGAAAGTCTTTATACAGTAGAGCAGGGAGGTAATGCTATGAAGACATTTACAGTTCCACTCTAATCCTTTAACACACAGCACAGGAAAATCATAAAATGGGGGACAATCACTCAATATCAGGAATCATGGCAAAGCCACAAGGCTACAAATATTTTTAGGGGGACACAGTTCAATCATAACACTCATGGAGGCAGCTGTCAAGAAACTGAAGGATCCCTGATTCCCTTCCTTTAGTATCATAGCTTTGGTTCAGTATTGTGACTTCCCTAACCGAGTAGGATTCTGGAAGCTGTGTCCTGCATTGTGCCCTTAAAGACCTGCTTAACGGTGTTGTTCTGTGAAACAAAGCTTCTGTCATTGTTTCCTGTTGTTTTCGTCTAGTTTTCATGAAGTCTCTAAGTTTCTCTTTATCTGAAAATGTCTTAATTTAACTGTCATATTTGATAGACAGTTTTGCAGGATATATAGTTCTTGGTCATTTATCTCTTTCAGCGCTTTGAATGTGTCATCCCACTGCTCTCTATGCAACATCATTTCTGCAGAAGAGTCAGATGAAAGCCAACAGGGTTTCTCTCACAATGTTAGCTTTGCTTTGAGCCTTGCTGTCTCTAAAAGCATCTGTTTATGTTTTATTTTATTGAACTTGAGTATAGTATGTCATGATGTCTTTCTTTTCGGACCTAGTTTCTGTGGTGATGGATACACATCTTGGACATTTATGTTCTCTATTTACAGTTTAAGACAAGTTTTCAGTCAGTGACTCTACAGCAGTGCTCCCTCTGTCGTCATCTATCCTCCCTTGGTCAGAAACTCTAATCAAATTGTAAATTATTGCTCCTAACAGACTCCCATATGTTCCTTCATTTTTATTTCTTTTCTCTCATTTCTCCTCATACATGCTGCTGTCAGTTGCTGTATCCTCAAGGTTACTAAGCCTGATTTCCACCTTCTCAATTCTACTCTTTGGCTTTGGACTGAATTATCTTATTTTATTCTGTTATGGATCTGCTATATCTCATATCACTCATGTGCCATCAGTTCAAACAGCTTGCTGAACTTTTCATTTTGTTCTACATTTCATTTCATCTCTAGGACGGTTCTATATATTCTTCTTTTGTACTTGACCTCTAATAATTTCAGAATGGCTTCTTCATATCTGGGAAGTGGTTTCATTCTTTGTTTTGGGAGTATTCAGGAGTCAAGGTGAACTATTTCTTTAAATGACTAACTATAGTCTGCTGTCTGTGTGCTGTCGAGAAGCTGTTTGACACCTCTCGGGCTATCTGAACACAAGGAGAGTTGGTCACGAGACGTCCCAATGTACTGCAGTGATTGGCACCAAGTAGACTCTCTGGGGAGGAAATCTCTGCCTATTCAGTGGCAAAGATGGAACCCTATTTATGGAGATACTGGGGGCTGTCAGCAAACCCTACACTGTGTGTCGGTCTGTACTCGGGGATAAAACTGTTGGGTCTCTCAACAGACAGATCTCCAGTCAAATGCATAGGCCTCTTAAACCTAAAACTAAACTTTACTTCTGTGCACACAACTGTCCAACTGCTGAAAAGTGGACAACTTCCAAGTGAGTAGCTCTCCAAATGCTGCAAAAAACAGTCAGGCCTTCAGGAGCAGCAGATGCTGCCTTCCAGCAGACAATGAAACTATGTGATCAGCCGACTGCAGAAGCTGTAGGGCTCTCTTATGGTTGAAATCAGTAGCACAAATACCATAGATAGAAACCAAAACTCATTTAAACCAAACAACACTTTGCTCCAAAAGCCATGAGTTATAGAACCAAGGACAAAATAAATTCATGGCAACAAATAAAAACAAAAACATATCTTACCAAAATCTATAGTATACAGTAAAAGCACTGTTCAGAGGTCAGTCTAGCTCTATAAATGCACCCATCTGGAAGGAAGGACCCAAACTGAAGAATTAACCCTACATCTTGAACAAGTTGGAAGACAGTAACAGAAGGACATGAGGCACCAGAATAAAAACACAATAAAGAATACAGCAGGGGGGTGGAGTCAAGATGGTAGACTAAACACACATCTCCCCAAATCCCTCTGGAAACCAACACCTGAACCGATAATTAAACTGAGCCTTCAGGACACCTAGTAAGACCTACAACATGACATTAAGTATGTTAATTTGGACTTCATATCACTGTATGAAAAACTTCCTCTCTTTTGCCGACCCCCACTCTTGGTGAGTGCTGGTGTTCACACACTGAAGGTAACTCACTGTCATGGATTGAATTGTGTCCACCCAAAAGTATGTGTAGCAATGTGGCTGGGCCATGATTCCCAGTATCTTGTGACTGTCCTCCATTTTGTGGTGATCCTATGTTGTATGTTAAAGGATGAGGGTGGGGCTGTCAGTCCCTTCAGAAGATCACCTCGCCAATCCACTGTAAAGGGAGTTTCCCTGGAGAATGGCTTGCCCCACCCTTAATCCTTTCATCCTGTAAGAGATAAAAGGGAAGTAGACAGAGAATTGGGAACCTCACACCACCACGAAAGCTGCACTGAGAGAATAGCACATCCTTGAAACCTGAGGTTTCTGCGCCAAGATGCTCCCTGGACAAACACTGATGCAATACCAGACCCTCCACCAGAGCCGACAATGGGGACAGTCTTTCCCTGGAGAGAATATCATGAATTTGGACTTGCTGCCTACTAGACTGTGTAAGAATAAACCTTCGTCTGTTGAAGCCGTCTATGCTGTGGTACTTCCGTCAGAGGAGTCCTAGCTGACTACAACACTCGCCATTTTAACTTTTGTTTCCCTATGTCTTAGCCAGTGGGCAGAGCTGGGACTTGACTAGCAGCTAATCTCAGACACACTGAAGGGATCAGAAGGCAAAACCGCCTTATTTTGACAGCCCGGCTTTGGACTCTGTGCCTCTTGGCACCTTTGGCCTCTCTTTCTGCCTCTGCCATTGAGTAGCCTGTACTGAGGCAGGAAGGGAGCTTGTGTGGGATGACATCTTGTTCCACTGGGAGGTGGAAATACCCATACAGAGGACTCAGCGGGACCTAATTGTTAAGCTGGGACGCAGCACCCGCCTGGAGGAAAGCACTTTTGTGGCAGAAAAACAGTATTCTACACACTGTAGCCTACCGCTGGGGCCCAACAGTAGAAGCCAGCAGGGAAGTAGCCTTTTTGTATTTTGAACTAGTTTATAACATCTGGGGTTGGATACAGAGGTGCTTACTTTGCCAGCTGGGAAGAGGGATCTGTACACCTGAAAACCTTACTGAATTTGGAAGTTATCAGATACCTTTTACCGTTTGTTTTAAGATGGCTCAGAGAAACAACTACGGTCTATCCTCACAGCATCTCTCTCAGTTACTACTCACTCACATCATGCTCCAAAAGTAACAAATTCTGTATAAAAGCATGACAAAGGGATCACCAATAGCTTGAAAAGGCCCCTAAAGAAAGCTCCAAAGAACTTTCCCGACAAAGAAACCTTTCTGAAACTATTGGAAGGTGAACACAAAAGGATTATATAGAGAGCCATTCTAAATATTATATAAATGTAGCAAAGCAAAATGAAACATTTAGCAAGTTCTATGACCTGATGGAAGACACTACTCTGAAATCAAACAGATCAAGATCAAAATCAAAGACATACACACTTCAATTCAAAGCCAAGAAAACAGAATACAACAAATAGAAAAGAGACTTTCTGTGTTGGAAGACAGAGCTACTGACTCCAGCATCTATGAGGAGAAATCAGAAAAAAAAGAACAACAGAAATGAAGCAGCATTAAGAAGCACATGGGACTACATTAATTTAATTTCTAAAAGTCAAACCAATGCTGCAAGAAATACTGAAAGAGCCCCTTGGCTTAGAAGAACAAAACCACCAACTTTATATTTTACACTCAAATACAAGACACATCACCCAGAAACCTACTCAATTAGGGAAGTCTCCAAACTCAATCAAAGCTTTAATAGTGAAAGAAGGAATCCAGTGATCATGAAAACTGTAATGTGGTCATATTAAAAAGAGGGATGTACTACGGTCACTACAGTCTTTCCAGATGAAGAGGAAGTTAATAACACTGCTACTAATTACAAATGGGTTTACACATAGTTTACTAACGAGGTTCACAGGGGCAGCTGTAAAGCACAATAAAGATGCAACATATCAAATCACCTAATATTACAGCTCCCGAACACATTCAAGAAACACTGACTACACTCAAAAATGAGATAGATCAATTCACAGTAATAGAAGACTTCAACACTCCACTATGAAGCTATTAAAGAAATTCAAGTCAAAACTGTGATGTACCAGTCCACCCCAATAAGGTTGGCCGTTGTCATGGGTTGAATTATGTTGCCCCAAAAAGGTCTCCGTTGATTTGATTTGGCGGTGAGTCCCAATGTGGTGCCACTCCTCCCATGTGTTGTGAATCCTGCCTCTGTGAGACTGATGATGGAGAAGAGGCAACAGCTGTGTTAGTGAGGCAGGTCTCAAGCTACAGGCTTGTGGACTATGAGGGAGAGAAGTGAGCTCAGGAAGTTGGGAACCTCATACCACTGAGAGAGAAGCACCGAGAGCAGACCATGTGCTTGGGACCCAGGTTCCTGTGCTGAGATCCTCTCACTGGAAGTGGACTCAGCCTACTGGACTGTAATAAATTCTCTTACTGAATGGACTTAAAATTTGTAAATGGATTTGCAGCTTACCAGACTGTCTCAATAAAACCTTGTCCTCATGAAACCTTCCACTTGTGGTATTGTCTGTTAGAGCAGTACCAGATGACCAAGACAGCCACGATTCAAAAAACACAAGAAATGCTAGAGGCTGTGGAGAAATTGGAAATCTCCGTTTACCTATCCATTCATCTGCTGTTGGGCATCTGCGTGGATTCCATCTTTTGGCTATTGCAGACTGTGCTGCGATAAACATTCGTCTGCATGTATCAGTTGGTGTGAATGGCCTTGATCCTGTGGGATATATTCCAAGTAGTGGAATTACTGGGTCGAATGGTATGCCTATGTCTCTTTTTTTAAGGAAGTGCTAGATTGCTTTCCAAAGAGGCTGGACCATTTTGCAACCCCATCAGCAGTATAGGAGAGTTCCACTTTCTCCACAGCCTCTCTAGCATTTGTTGTTTTGCATTTTTTGGATCATGGTCAACCCTGTTGGGGTGAGATGCTATCTTACTATCATTTTGACTTGCATTTCTTTAATAGCTAATTATGAGTATATCTGTATTTTTTAAAATTATTACGACAGTTAAAATGTACATTCCCACATAAATTTACACGTCTACCTATATGCAATTTCCACTGCTCTCCCTGCCCGGTAACGGCACACTATTCCTCTCTGCACCATACATGTCTCATCCTCCCAACAGTGTCCTTTCCCCTCTTCTCCACCCTCTCCTTCCTTGAGCCAGAGGTCAGCAGGGTGATATCCTATAGATGTATAGAACAATAAAGTGCATCCAATATACGGTCACTCTGCATCGCCAAGTCCACTCGATCGTGTCCAAAGAGTGGACCCTAAATATGACTTACGGGCAAGGGCAACATCAGGACCAGGGGCCATTCTCCCAGGGGAACCCTGAAGCCGCTGGACCATCTACTGCAGTCTTTTAGTGGAGACCTCAGGGTGCACCCCCTTTTATTCTTGCATTGCCAGTGAGACTCAACTTAGTGAGCTGCATCGCGGTTGTCACTGGTGGTGGTCTGGCACCATCTGGTTCTTCCAGTCCCAAGTCTATGTAGGCACCCACTCACGTGGGTCTCTCTTATCTTCTGGGTTGTCTTTTCCCCATGTCATTTTGGTCCTCGGTGAGCATCCATTCCTGCTGAGTTGGGACCATTTACTGTGCCCTCCGATGGCAGCTTGGCAGGTTTTAAGACCCCAGACGCCACTCACCAATGTCGGGTGCACAGAGCCCTCTTAGTAAAAGGCTAGTTGTGCCAATTGGCCTCGATTTCGCCTAACAGCATGGTCTCCTGCCCCCTGCCCCAGCTACTCTGTCCTTGCAATATTGGGTTAAGATGCACGGAGTATTCAAGTTATGCTTAGGTCCACTTAATATTGTTCTCTCATGTATTTTTTGGCTGCCTGGATCTCCTCTTTAGAGAAGTGTCTGTCCATGTCCTTTGCCCATTGTTTAATTGGATGATTTATCTTTTTCTTATTCGTATTTTGTAGTACGTTATAGATAATGGAGACCCGGCGTTGGTCTGACATAGAGTTGCTGAATATTTTTTCCCATTCTGCAGGTGGCCTTTTAATTCTATTAATAAAGTCTTTCGATGAGCAAAAGTGTTTGATTCTTAGCAGTTCCCATTTATCTATTTTCTCATGATTGTGCTTTTGAAGTCTGATGTTTGTCATTTTCATGTCTGCTTACGTTCTGTATTAAAACTTCCATAGTTGTTCCTACCTTTTCTTGGATGAGCTTTATTGTTTCAGATTTGATATTCAGTTCTTTCATCCAGTATGAGTAGGTTTTTGTATAAGGTGTTAAGATATGGGTCTTGCTTTAATTTAGTGCAGATGAATATGCAATTTTGCCAGCACCATTTGTTGAAGAGATTGTTTTCACCTCAGTTTAACATCTTAGGGCCTTTGTCGAATATCAACTGTTCATAGGGAAGATGATGTCACCTCTGGGGTCTCGATTCTGTTCCACTGATCTATCTGTCTGTTTATGTACCAGTACTAGGGTGTTTTGATTACTGTGGCAGTGTAATAGGTTCTAAAGTCAGGTAATTAGAGGCCTCCCAGTGTGTTCTTCTTCTTTAGTAATGCTTTACTTATTGGGGGCTTTTTCCCTTTCCAGACAAAGCTGATAATTTATTTCTCCACCTCATTAACAAAGTCATTGGAACTTGTATTGAGATCACATCATTATATAATCAGATTGTTTGTGGTGAAATAGACATTATCACAATGTTAAGTCTGCCTACAAGCAGGCTAGGTTTCTCCATTCATGTAAGCCTCTCTTAGTTTCTTGTAGTACGGGTTTGTAGTTCTCTTTGGAAAGGTCTGTTCTTTCTCTGCTTCAATTTACTCCTAGGTACTTTATCTTCTTAGACGTATAGTAAACGGCACTGACTTAGTGATTTCTCCTTAATAATCACGTTGTTGTTATAAAGGAATCCTACTGACTGACTTATGCTTATCTTGTAGCCTCAGACTTTGCTGAACTCTTCTATCAGGTTCAGTAGTTTCCTTATGCATTCTTTGGGATTCTCTGCATATACAATCGTATCATCTGCAGATAGGGAGATTCTTAGTTTTTCTTTGCTGATGCAGATGCCCTTTACTCCGTGTTCGTCTTTAACTGCTCTGTCTAGAACTTCTAGTACAATTTGAATAGCAGAGGTGAGAGTGGGCATCCTTGTCTAGTTCCTGTTCTCAAGGGAAAGTGTTGCAGTCTGTCTCCATTCAGGATGACACAGGCAGTTGGCTTTGCATAAATGGCCCTTACTGAATTTTGGAATTGGCCATCTATTCCTATTTTGCTAAGCGTTTTTAGCACGAATGGGTGTGGGGCTTTATCAAATGCCTTTTCTGCATCAATAGGCAACATCAGATGATCTTGTCCTTTCTGATATTTATGTGGTTGATCACATTGTTTTTCTCATGTGCAACCAGCCTTGCATCACTCGTAGGAATCCAATCTGGCCATGATGGATTATTTTTTAGATATGCTGTTGTATTCTACTAGCAAGAATGTTTTTGAAGATTTTTGCCTCTAGATTCATGACTGATTATCAGTCTGTAGTTCTCCTCTTTCGTTGGGTCTTTCCCTGGCTTTTGTATCAGGGTTATGCTGGCTCTGTAGAATAAATTTCGGAGTATCACATCCCTTTCTATATTGTGAAATAGCCTCAGTAGTATTCGAGATAACTCTGCTCTAAAAGCTTGGTAGAATTCTGCAGTGAAGCCATCTCAGTACAGGCTTTCTTTGGTTGGCAGTTTTTTGATGACTTTTTCAATTTCTTCCTTTGTGATGGGTTTATTCTTTTCCTTTACCTTGTGATAATTTTGGTACGGGATACAAATGAAGGTTTGTCCATTTCCTCTAGGTTTCCAAATTTAGTTAGAGTGCGATATTTCACAGTATTCAGCAATGATATTTTTGATTTCTGTTGATCTGCTCTAACAACTCCCCTTTGATTTCTTATTTGGGTTATTTGTTCCCTTTTCTGTCGTTCTTCAGTAAGCTTAGCCAGTGGTTTCTCAATTTTCATGATCTTTTCACAAAGTAGCTTTTGGTCGTTTCAACTGTTCTTCTATTCTCTAATTCATTTTGTTTCCCTCTAATCTTTATGATCTGTTTTCGTCTGGTGCCTGATGGGTTCTCCTGTTGTTCTCTTTCTACTTGTTGAAGCTATATGGTCGGTCAGTTCTTTGATTTGGTTTCTTTCTTGCTTCAAAACTATGAATTTATTGAGATAAACTGACCTGAAAGGACTCTTTTGTCTGTATCCCACAGGTTCTGGTAGGAAGTGTTTTCATTCTCATTGGAATCCATAAATTTATTTCATCCTTCATTTCTTCTATAACCCATGGTTCTTTGAGCAAGGTGTTGTTCAATTTACATGAGTTATACCTTCTATCTATGTTTTTTCTGCCATTCATTTTGACTTTTATGGCTTTATAATCTGAGAAGATGCTTTGCATTAATTCAGTGGTATGGATTTAGTTGAGAATTGTTTCATGTCCTAACACATGGTCTACTCTGAAGAACGTTACATGTGCACTGGAGAAGGTGTAGTTGTCTGCTAATGAATAGAAAGTTGTGTGTATGTCAGTAAGGTCTAGTTGGTTAATTGCGTGTAACAATGTCTTCCGTGTCTTTACTGAGCTTTTTTTCTGGGTAATCTGTCCAATATTGAGAGTGGAGTGCTCAGGTTTCTGCTATTATTGTGGAGTGATCTATCTCCTTTTTCAGTGTAGTCAATGTTTCTTTGACATACTTAGGTGCTCTAATATTAGATACATAAATGTTGAATACTGTTAAGTCCTGCTTGTATACTCAACCTTTCAGCAGTAGTGTCCATCTTTGTCCACGATGGTGGATTTTACATTAAAAGTGATTTTATCTTAGATGAGAATTGCCACACCTGCTCTTCTTTGTTCATTATTAGCTTGATATATATTCTTCTATCCTTTAATTTTCAGTTTGTTACTATCTTTAAGTCTAAGGTGAGGTTCTTGAAGGCAACATACAGATGGGTGATGTCTTTTGATCCAAGACGTGACTTTACTGGAGCATTCAGTCCATTCACATTCAATGTAATTACTGGTAGGTATGTGTTCAGCGCGGCCATTGTGATATGTTTATTTTTGTGTCGATGTTTTCTCTGTTGTTCTTATTAATCTGTTCTGCGGCCTTCTTTGTGAGTTGATTTTTCACCTTTTCCAGGGTTGGTTTTGTGGTTGTTGAGACTTCTGAATTACACTGCTTGATACGGTATGTTGCTTCATTATTGTGTTTTACGACTCACCCATGACCCTCCTTAATAAAGTATATATATACACCCAGTTTGATTGCTACCAGTCTTGTCAACTTCCTCTCCATCTGGAAGGACTATAATGACTGTAGTAGACCCGTCTTTTTAATATGATGATATCATAGTATACATGATATGATCACTAGATCTTTTCTTTTTCTATTATTGATTTGATTGTGTTTGGAGCTTTCCCTAACTGAGTAGGATTCTGGATAATGTGCCCTTATAAAGTTAGCAGTTAGCAGTTTTTAAGCCAAGAGTGTTTCAGTATTTCTTCTAGCTTTGGTTTGGTTTTTACAAAGCGTCAGAGTTTCTGTATATCTGCAAATGTCTTAATTTCATTTTCATATTTTAGAGATAGTTTTGTAGGATATATAATTCTTGGTTGGAAGTTCTCCTTCAAGATGTTGAAGGTGTGATGCAACTGTCTCCATGCCAGCATCGCTTGTGCTCAGAGATCCGACAAAAGCCTACAGGGTTTCCCTCTGAATGTTAGCTTTGCTTACACTCTTGCTGCCTTTAAGAGTTTCTGCTTATGTTTCATTTTGTTAAGCCTGATTAGAATGTCTTCAAGTCTTTCTATTGAGATCTATATTGAGAGCTGTTTGCTACGTATCATGGATATCTATATTTTCTTTCATAGTTTCAGGGACGTTTTCTGTCAGCAGCTCAGGAACAATATTCTTTGTGTTTTCAGGTGTCTCACCCTGTTCAGGAACTCCAATTACTTGTAAATTGTTCACCTTAATAGAGTCCCACATGCTTGTTAATGCTTTCTCTTTTCCGATTTCTCCTCACAGATGCTGGAGTCAGTAGCTGTGTCTTTCACATCAGAAATTCTCTTTTCCATTTGTTCCATTCTGTTTTCGTGGCTTTGAATGGAAGTTTCCATGTCTTTCATTTTGTTCTTGATCTGCTGGATTTCTGAGTACTGATGTTCCGTCAGATCGAACAGCTTGCTAAGTTTTCATTTTGCTCTGCTGCATTTTGTATGAGGTCTACGAGGGCTCACTATATAATCCTTTCATCTTCACTTTCTGATACTTTCAGAAAGGCTTCTTCATCTGGGAAGTTCTGAGGTGGTTTCTTTTCAGGGCCTTCTGATGCCATGGATGATTTCCAGGTTACTGTTCTCTCCAACACAGGCTGCTTTCTGGGATTCATGTGGGTCAATACAGGCTGTTTCTCTAGGTCATCTTAAAATGAGAAGTAAAAAGCATTTGACAACTTCCAAAGTCAGTCCGGTTTTCAAGTGTATACTTCCGTCTCACCATCTGGCAAAGTAAGCACCTCTATATTGAACCCCAGATGATATAAACTAGGTGAAAATACAGAAAGGCTACTGGCCTGCTGGCCTCTGCTGCCAGGCCCCAGCTGTAGGCAATACTGTATAGTGTTCTAGTTTTCTGATCCAAAAGCAGTCTCTTGGGGAGACATTGCCTCCTTGCACAGGAATTAGGTCCAGTTTAGGCTTCCGTATAGATGAATCTGCCTCCTAGCAAAATAAGATGGCGTCCCGCACAAGCTCACCACCTGTCCGGGACCAGGCTCCGTGTGAAAAGAGACGCCAAGAGTCACAAGATGCCCAGAGTCCACAGCCTACACCACTGGGCACCAACCTCAGGCAACACTGTGCAAAACACCACCTCTCTTCTCAAAAAGCACTCTTCCCCAGGCAGGTATCACCTCCCAGCCTAGAAACCAAGTCCAGCGGGAGTCTCTGCCTCGGCTCCTCTGTTTCACAGTGGATCAAGATTGTGTCCCACAAAAGCACATCTGTAGCGCTACCACGTCAGACGAAGAAAGATAGGCCAGACAAGTCGAGATGCATAACGTGCAAAGCTGGGGTCTCAGAACATGGTAATTATACTTGCCAGTCCCACCAGCACTGCATCCAAGACCACTGGCTAGTGAAGTCCAAGCTCTGCCCACCAGTCAAGACAGAGAAAAAAAACCAAAATGGTGACTTACCTTCAGTCTGTGCAAGCCTGCACTCCCCGAGACTGCAGTCAGTGAAAGAAAGGAAGTTTTGCGGTCACTGGTGAGAAGTCCAAACTAACAGCCCTATCCCACATCCCAGGGTTCACTAGGTGTCCAGAAGGCTCCAGTTCATTATGTTTTCAGGTCTTAGTTTCCAGAAGGATTTAGGCAGGCATGCGTTTAGTCTGCCAACTTGACTCCACCCATGTACATTTTTAAGGAAGCCATCAGTCTCCAAAAGAAGAGATTTGCCATCATACTGTATGTACATAGATATTGTATGTATGTGTGTGCTGTACTGAAACTGTAGATTTCTTTCAGGAGAACGAGCATCCTAACAATACATTCCAAGTGTAATCAAGACAAATTTCTTTTTAGTGGAGAATAATATTTCCATCTTGGTGACAGGCAAAGGTGCTATCCTTCCATTACATAAGGTGCTCGCAGGAACCAAGGAGAGCAGCCACATGATAGAAAAGGAGGCAAAAAAAGCCAAAAGTACAGAGAAAAGGCAGTATAAATAACCTTTAACACAGGAAAGCAAATGTGACATAGAATACGCTGCAGCGGGGCTGGACACACGGAACCTAACACACATGATCTGACCGGTTGCAGTGTGGATCACATGGGGGAGCAGGACTCACAACTACATGCTATCCTCGTGTGCATGTGGCCATGGATACAGGCCTGCTGACATGACTAGTCTCCTTGACAGGGCCTGTGCTACACAAGCTGGCTGCCTGCATGCCCCCCGAGGGGAGCCGCACGGAGTAGTCCCGATCCAGTTTGACATTCCACCATATCAAGAGGAACCATATGATCAGGAACGGTGATCCTAAAGGAGTTAGCAGTTTTTGGCAAATTTGTCAAAAGATAAAGCTTTTATAAATCTACCCACTTGTAATCTCAATTCGTATCTACCAATAAGTCTGTCAACACTCCTCAGACAGAATCACACCTAATTCCGACAGCACACTTCTCTATTTTATGTCTCTTGAGATATACACTGAATAAATATTTCTTCTTTACTATGACCTTATGTTTATTTTACCACGGGACAGTCCTTCGTAAATTAAATGAGGTGGTAAAAGAAATGAGCTCCAGGCTTCAGAATTATAGCTCAAATAGTGCAGAAAAGACCTCAAATTTGTCTACTCACACTCTGAAAACCTAATTTCTTATAGTAACAGAGCTGACAGTGCTGAAAAGTGAGGACACTGTCTATTCTAAGAGTAAATTAATACCAATGTCAGCTGCATTCTTAACCTCAAGTGATGTCTGAATGTAAAGTGAGGGCAGTGACTGCAAAGAAATGGGATCCTGACACTTGGCATGAGGGCAAATGGGCAGGTAATTAGGAACCTGACGGCAATGACTGCCCTCAAGCTTGGGCTTTTGAGATAAAGACAAAGATTCCTAAGGCTTCTTTCCACTTTTTAAGTTTTTACATATGCAGTGAGGACCAACGGCCAACTGAAAGTTTTCCCACATTTCTTAAATTTTAATGGCCTGTATCCACTGTGAGTACCCATATGCATAGTGAGGTGTTAGGCATTACCATATGCTTTGTCACATTCCTCATGTGACCTCCACTGTGAATTCTTACATGGTTCATGGGTGTGGTGGCCAACTAAAGGCTTTCCCACACTCTTTACATTGATAGGGCCTCTCCACCATGAATTCTCAGATGTGCAGTGGGGTCTGAGAAACGACAACAGGCCTTCCCACATTCCTTACATTCATAAGAAATCACTCCACCGTGAACTTTCAAATGTTAAGTTTCAGGAGCAACTAAATGATTTCCCACATTCCTAACATTCATAAGGCCTCTTTCCACTGTGAATTCTTACCTGTTTCACAAGATGAGATGACCACACAAAGCCTTTCCCACATTTTGTACATTTGAAAGGCCTCATCTCCCTCCATTATGAATTCCTAAGTTTTGTGAGGTGGGATGGCCAAGCAAAGGCTTTCCTACATTCCTCAGACTCATGATGCCTCCCTCGACCGGGAATGGTCACTCTCTCAGGAATGACAAAAGACTTGGCCACATTCCTTACATAAGGCCTCTCCCTACTGCTCCCCATTGTGAAGTCTCATATGTTAAGCTGGAAGAATGAAAGGCTTTCCCACATTCCTTACATTCATAAGGCCTCTCTCCTCATTGAATTCTCCTATCTTTAGTGAAGCCTGAGGAACAATCAAAGGCTCTCCCATACTCCTTACATTCATAAGGCTTTTCCCCACTGTGACCACCCACATGTTACCTGTGAGGAGCTACCGAAGTATCTGTAACTTTCCTTAAACGCAGAAGTCCTCTCTCCACAGTGAACGCTCATGTCCGGTTAGATGGGAGGAAACATAAAGAGCTTTAGAACATTCTTTAGATTTATAAGTCCTTTCCCCATTACAAACTCACACATGCTTAAGTCAAATGGTAAGGAGAAACTACAGGAGTGTTCATACTCACTACACTCAAAAGGACTGTGAATTCTCATAAGTTGAGAGAAGCCTGAAAAGCAACCAAAGACTCTCCCACGTTCTTTCCATTCATAAAGCTGCCCTCTACTCTGAGTTCTTAAATGGCTAGAAAGGATTCATAGCCAATTAAAGGCTTTCCCATATTCCTTACCTTCACAAGGAATCTTTCCACTGTGAATTCTCTTATGTGTGAGGTGTGACACAGTGATAGGACTTGCCACTTCCTTTATATTCATCAAGACTCTCTCCAGTGTGAGTTCCCATCATGTATAATGAGGTCTGAGTTCTCAGGAAACACGTTCCCACATTCCTCACATTGACAGTAACTCTCCAGAAAGAATTTTCAAAAGATGATGAAGGGAGAGGAGAAACTGCAGGCTTCTCCACACTCCTTACACTGACAGCCACTGCACCCGGAGTGAGATCTGGTGCCTAAGTGATGAATGAGTCATCAAGTATTATCTACATTCAATGTATCTACAAGGATATGCTTCCACAGGAGTTCTTTGAAGCACAGAAAGAAATACTGGGTGTTTTGCTAATGTTCTGTCTACACTGACTGTTTTCATGACTTAAAGAAACGTTATCTAACATACACTGTTAAACACAGGGAGCATGCTATTGGGTATCAATTGTCTTAGCAAGTCACCGTTACCATTCACAGTACTCATGCATTTTTTTGTGTGTACTGAATTGTCTTGTGTTTCATAGATTGAATCATCAGACAGAGATAATACCATTATTTTCACTGTACGTACAAATACAGGGTTTTCTCATAATCGTAAATAACTAAAACAGCATTCAAATATTTAGTATCTCACATTTGTGAAACATCCTGTAATACACACACACACTGCCATCAAGTAGATTCCAACTCAGGGATCCCACAGGGTACTGAAGGAATGCTTGGGAGATTCAAACTGCTGAACTTTTGGTTAGCAGATGCACCTCTTCACCAGTATACCACAAGGGTTTCCACACAATATTAGAGCTGCTGTTTATTACATTGGTTTTACATACATTTATAAGACACCTGGTGACACAAAAGTTAAGAGCCTGGCTGCTAACCAACAGGTCAGCAGTTGGAATTCACCAGCTGCTCTTTGGACACCGTGTGTGGGAATCCTAGTCCATCCTGTGGGGTCACTATGAGTTGAAACAGACTCAACAGCAATAGGTTTGGTTTTCTGGTTTACAAGATACCTGGGTGATTGACTAGCACTAAAGGTTGGTACTGCAAACAAACCGAGAGGCATCGCCATGAGTCATATCACGTGTGAGTGAACCTTGGTGATGCAGTGGTTAGGTAACTGGAAGCCAACTGAAGGGGGGGTAACCCAAACCCACCAGCAGCTATGGGGGAGAATCATATGGCAGTCTGCTTCCCTGAAGATGACAGTCTCGGAAGCTCTAAAGGGCAGATCAACCTTCTCCTACAGGGTTACTGTGAGTTGAAGCTGACTCAACAACATTTAGTTTACACACTGACGTGCAGGGTGTACTGAGGTGTAATTATCACACAAGCTGATTGCCAAGGACTTCTGCAGAGCCACTGGTTAGGTTCCAACTGCCAACCTTCTGGTGAGTAGTTGGGTGCTTCAACTGCTGGGTCCTCTGTGTACCTTATGAGTAGTTTAACGCTATGTGCCTTAAACCTCTCTCCTGAAACACTGCGGAATCTGGAGGGAATGACACGCACTTTCCCTAAGTTTTGTGCTTGTTATCCTGGATTTCAATGCCATGCAGTTCAAAGACTGCTCTTCCCCTGCAGGATCATGGGGTCTTTGTCTCCACTCCCAATATTCTATTCTGAGGGGACATCTTGTCTTCATCATTAATGTTTACAGTAATTGACGGACTGATTTCAATTGTGGTTTAGAGCATGACACAGAAAGGATGGAGATGACTAAGAAGAAAAGGGAAGCTGGGAGAAAAGGTCTGACCACATTTTGCTGTCTCAGTAGCTTTTCAATAGTGAACCAGGAAACACATCTATGAAGACAGACATTGTTGGTGACATAACCGGGGTGTAACTAGACGAGCAGAGCAAACAGGTACTGAAAACACAGCACATGGAACAACAAAAGGAGACAGGTTTTCTCTACAAACACAGGTGTGTTAGGACTGACACAAGTCAGAAAAGCAAACTCAGGTGTCTGTGAAATGCACACTCCTCAACTCAAAACACTTTTTCTAACTGCGTCATTCACATCTCATTCCCTCCATGAAAGCATGGTCCTTCAGAGGCTTCTTGTCTCCTGCGGCCATCAACACACTCATCCTAGATCAGTGTGATCTGCACCTTCGTTGGCTCCGCCTTCTGCTGCTCTGGGAGGACCATTCAGCCGACACAGTGATCATGGAGAAAGGCACACTACAGAAGAAGACAGGGAAGACCATGAACCCTTCCCTGACACTGAGCTAAAACTCTGGTCTTCAAGGTCTCAGGAGATGGGCAGGTCAAAGTCTATGGCAAAATCATAATGTCTATTATCCTAAAGTCAACGTTCACACTTAAAACATTTAAAGGGCCTTAAAGCTATTAATCAAAATTGAAATGAGAAGTCAGTTTCATACACAGAATAGTGTACAGAAGTCACAATATGTGTGCTCCTCACAGCAAACGTCCAAACTTGTCTTATTGCACAATGTGTTCCCATCCCTCAGCCCACACACTGGGTAACGTCACTGAGAACGACCTATGTGCTTACTGAAGAATCAACCTTAAAAAAACTGCAGTCAGCCATACCTACTGAGGCCAGGTTTCTGAAGGTTTCCAGCATCACCTCTCTGTACAGCGTCCTTTGAGAAAGATCCAGCAATGTCCATTCTTCCCGGGTGAAGTCCACAGCCACATCCTCAACAGCCACTGAGTCCTGCAACACCCGAAACATTCTGGTTGAGCAAGGTATCTTGGACTCCAATGTGTGGGACAGGCACGGTGAGGCTGACAGTCCTGGGAAAATGAGGTTTCGTGGGGTCCTGGCACAGGGTCTGTGCTCTCTCACGATCTGCTCTGGGGTTCAGCTGTCCATCTCAGGCCGTCACTGTCTACATTCACCTCCTCGCTGACTCCATTGTGTCTCCGAGACTTAACAATGCTTCCAATACAAGGGACTTAGTTCTCTAGTTTGTGAGCAACTCCACTCTAACTCCTGTTTTTACAGTCTAGAACAGTCAGAGCCCAGCACAGAAATTGGAGAAACGCTCTCACATGAAAGCCCTATTTCCAAACTCAGAGCACCTCTTCCTGGGCACGGGGTGGCTGGTGGTTTCCCTCGTTGCATAGCACCCACCTAAATATTCAACAAAACACAAAGCACAGGGTGCAAGCAGGCCACGAGACTAACAGCTGGGAAACATCGCAGGACGGCCAGCTTTTCTCTAGCGTCTTGCCAGCCAAGGGAGCCCCAATGGCCTGCACAAACTGGCTACCCAAAGCCCTTAGCTTTTCTGAAAGGATACCAGGAGATCAAGAGATAACAGGACCACCAGCTGGAAAGAGAATACTATTTGGAAGGAACTATGGATCGTTACATGTTGGTCCCCTACTTTCCAGTAACCCCACAGGTGCATTGTCGTGCACTGTGTCCCTCCATGGAGACAGACAAGAGCACTGAAAAGGTAAACACAGTTCAGGTGAGACACAGGCCTACAACGTTAAACAGGGATGGGAAACGTGAGGTGGAGATGAGGACTCTGCTGTCATGGCGTGTGGACAGCAGATAGGGTTACATGGCAAAGTGGGTCTAACTTTTTGTATAAAAAAGGGACTGGAATTGTACATGTTCACCTAAAACACAAAGAAAAGCACTGAAATAAAAGGTCCCTACCACTGCAGTGAACCACCGGATGAGTACCTCAAGTGGGAAAACTACGGAAAAGATGAGAGGGAAAGAGCTGTCCCCTCAAAGTAGAGGACACAGATGGAGTGAAGCTATGGGAACGGTCATGTGAGGTGGGGCATGACTCACAATGAGAGGAAACAGTGGCACACGACACCAAATGATCGGAACGTGGAATGCAGGAAGCATGACTCTATGAAACTTGGAAGACATCAACAATGAAATGGAAAGCATAAACGTGATATTCTGAGCATTAGTGACGTGAACAGTATTGGCCAGTCTGAAAAAGACAATCACACGGCCTCACACATATTTAAGAGAAATGGTGCTGTACTAATCAGCAAAAAAATAGCTAAAGACCTCTCCTGAAGTATAATACTGTCAGTGATAGGGTTAACATCCACAGGCCTACAAGAACACTTAAAATTACTTAAATTTACCAGACAAGAGGAAAAGAAAGGGAGCAGAGAATAAGAAACCTCATTCCACCAAGAAAGCAGAACCAGGAGTGTAGACCATGTCCTCAGGACTCAGGTCCCTGGGCCAGGAAGCTCTTTACCTACGGCAAGACTGAGAAGAAGACCTTTCTTCAGAGCTAACAAAGACAGAAAGCCTTCCTTAGGAGGTGACACCCTGAATTTGGACTCTAGCCTCCTACACTGGGAGAAAATATGTTTTTCTTTGTTGAAGCTCTCCAGTGGTAGTATTTCTGCTACAGCAGCACTAGATGACTAAGACCAGGGAGAAGCCCAGAAAAATACAGGGATGGAACGACGACGGCCCTGGAGGACCTGGGGCTCGGTCTCCTCAGCCACAGATGCACCATCTTCTGACTCTGCTCAGGAGGTTCTGTCCTTCCACACACAGAACCGAGACCCAGGATGGGAATGTTAACGGCCCGTGATGCCAGCCCCAAGAGTCACATGTGGAAGGTGATCACAGGCATCTAAGACTGGAAAAATCCACCTCTCTGTAGAGGAATGGTCCAGTGATGGCACAGCAGAGCCTCAGGGTGGCTCTTAGGGCTCAGGCCCTCGGCCTTCTCAGCCAACTGTTGACCTTACTGAGGAACCTCAGCCCATGAACACACTATCCCTAATAACTGACATCTAGCATCACCCCCCTGAGTAACAGTATCCCAGTTCTCTGTAGTGCGCACCATTTCCAGGCTCCAGCTTCTGGAACTCTATGTGAATGTGCTCTGAGCCCAGGAGGCCACTTCATGAACAGGCACAGCAGTGGACGTACAGCCTCGAGGTCTTTGGAAGCAGATGAGTAATGATTCACCCACACACCCAATAAGAACAGCTCAAATCCTTCCTTGTGATTCCACGAATGTGCAAGACAGGCGCCTTGAGTCCCCAGCTGCCTAGAATGGACTCTGTGCGCTGCACCTGAGACCTGCAATGGAAGGAGACAGCGTTCAGTAAGGAGGACTGGTTCCTGGCCTCTGCTCTCTCCCGGCCAGGGCTTCCCAAAGCTCCAGGCCATGCTCCACTCTGAGGACATCAACACTGATGGTGGCTCCTGCTCCAGCCTCCTGAGGACATCCCCACATTCTTCACCAAGGACCACAGGCCTCTTCTTTTGGCTAGACAGTCACAGAGCAAGGGGCACCCAGTCCTGCCCAGGCTGGAAAACTCGAACCTGGCTTCCTCTAGGACATGAGGGCTTTGAGGTTTAGGTTCAGGATTCACCTACATAAAACGTCACAGAGACTTTCGTTCAGTACCAACACAGGTGACTCTCAGGGCAACAAGTATGGGGTTTGGTTTGGGTTCACAGATGTGATCAGTAGGGTAACGAGTGTGGCTTTGGGTTCACATATGGGATCAGTGCGGTTCCTCTCCATTTTGCTTAACTCATGTTTGTTCTGTTTCCTCAAGTTCTCTAGTTGTTTTTTTTTCCCTCACTTTCTGGTACCTAGTGGTTTGAAATGGTGACAGCTTCAAGTGACATCTGCGGGAATGGAATGTAAGCATGGCTGTCAAAAAGAATGACTTCTGAACTTTACAAACTTGTAACAAACAAAGGGACTTTCACAGTACAAAATGATCGTAGTCCTCAATTTCTACTACTGTCTTGGAGGGGAGGCTGAGGACATTCTACAAGGCCTGTCAGGATCTAATGTGCTGGACCCTTCTACTAAGGTGATGTCCTTGTCTGAGGACAGTGGCTCAGTGAGGCGGTGAGCCACTGTCTGGCAAGAGGGCAGCAGACAACGCAGGACTCCGGTCTGGGGGACAGCCCTCAACACTCCAAGACCTAGCCTGATGGACAGAAGGACAGGAGTTGGGGGCAGTTCCAGGATGCTCGAGAGGCCTGGAATAGATGGAATCAAAGTGAAGTTTCAGGGGGTATTTCCAGCCAGACTAACTCCGTCTAATTCTGCAGGTGAGGGCAGCTCGAAGCTCAAGATACCAGGCAGTAGTAATAAATAGATTTTTATCACTGACACCATTTTCAGTTCAGTCAGAACAGACACAGCAATAATTATAAGCGAACACTTTCCAATTGGCTCCCTAAGGCCAGCACTACCCTGCTACCAAAGCCAGAGAAAGATACCACGGGAAAAGAACAGACTAATATCCGTCTGAAGCTGGATGCAACAACCTGCTGCAAAACACTAGGAAACGGAGTCCAATCGCATTTGAAAAGGATCACACACCCTCACAAGGTGGGATTTATCAAGGAATGCTTTAACATAAGAAAAGTAAGCAACAGAACACTACCACATTAACCGAAGTCAGAAAAATCATCGCATTATTTCAATCAGCAATGAAAAGGCATTTCACAAAATACAACACTTTTTCATAACAAAATACACTCAATCAACTAGACAGAGAAAGGAAATGTATCAACATGCCAGAAAGCACTTAGGAAAACCCACTAATATCATACTCAGTGGAGAAAGACTGAAATCAGTCCTCCTAAGAACAGCAAAGAACAGTGTGTCCACAGTCACCACTGCTAGTTGTCGGGAGCCATGGGTGAGCCCCCAGGCCCCAACATACAGGAAGCTTGAAGGGTGGAAAAAGCCCGTGCGCGCCAAGTTTGAAAAGGCCCGCGCCCGCGAAATTCAAAAGGCCCGCGCGCGCGAAAACTTCCTGCCTGATGTCACTGCCTTAGTCTTATGTATACCCAATCCCCAGCCGACAACTACCTCACTCCAAATGTCACTCAATCCCTACGTCACTTGATCCCTCCCTCCATTCCCGCTGTTATATATACCGCACTGTAACAATAAAACCTTGAGGCTTGATCAGAACTTTGTCTTGCCTCCATTTCTTCGCATCTTTCTTGCCCCACCTTCATTTTCACAGGCTCCCCCTCGTTCCTCCGTTGATTCGCCCCGCGGGTCTGGGAAGCTAGTCAACGCTGTGCCAGAAGTTCTAGATAGAGCCACAGTGGACAAGAAAAATCAAAGGGGATTCACACTCCTATGTCTACAAGGAGACCAGTTAATACATCTATTATTCAAATTTATGGACCCACTTCTGCCATCTGAAATGGACTCAACAAGCAAATCAGTACCCATTGATGATCACTGATGATAGCAATGTGAAAGCTGGAAATAAACAAGGATCAGTAGTTGGAAAACAGGGCCTTGGTGATAGAGGTGACACTGGAGATCAAATGACAGAAATGCGCAAAAGTGTTTCACTGCAGATATCTTCTTTTCCAAAGAAGGCTACACACGCAGACCACAGCAGATGGAACAGAGAAGAATCCAGTTATCTACACCTATGGAAACAGATGATGGAAAACCTCAACATCCTCAGTCAGAATAAGGCCAGGGGCTGATTGCAAAAGAGACTATCAGTTGCTCAGATGCAAGTTCAAGTGGAAGCTGAAGAAAATCAAAAGAGGCAGATGAGAGCCTGATTATAACCTTAAGTATATCCCATCTGAGTTTAGGGACCATCTCAAGAAAACACTGAATGCCTTGAACACCAGTGACCAAAGATCTGATGAGTTCTGGAATGACATCAAAGACATCCAACCTGAAGAAAGCAAGAGGTCGTTATAAAGACAGGAAAGAAAGCAAAGAACAAAATGGATGTCACAAAACACTGAAATGTGCTCTGGGAAGTAGAGAAGCTGAAGTGAAAATGGGAAAGGATGAAGGAAAAGAGCTCAACAAAAGAATTCAAAAGGCAGCTTGAGAAGACAAAGTATTACAATGACATGGGCTAAGAGCTGAAAATACAAAACAAAAAGGGAAGAACAGGCTAGCTATTCATCAAGCAGAAAACACTGAAAAGGAATTCCAGTTCTGACTTGCAACAGTGAAGAAATGATTCAACAGGAAAGAGATTAAACAATGTAGGAAACATCAAAAGAAGATGGAAAAAATCCATAGTCATTATAGCAAAACAGATTTGTTGCTGGCCAACCATTTGAGGAGGTGGCATTTGATGAGGAACCAGTAGAGCTCAATGTAAAAGCACAATTTGTCCTGAAGGCGTTGGTGAAAACAAGGCTCCAGGAACTCACCCAATATCAACAGAGACATTGTAAGAAACAGACACAGTGCCAGAAGTGCTCCCTCACAGATGCCCACAAATTTGAGAAGACAGCTAACTGGTCAAAAGACAGGCAAGATTCTTATTTAGGGCTGTTTCCAGAAACATGATCCCAGGGAATGTAGAAATCATCCAGCAGTATAGCTTGCAACTAAACTTTTCTCACCATTGAAAAGCAGCTGCATCACTACACAGACAGGGAGAGCCGGAAGGTCCAGGCACGATCATAAGAGGAAAAGGAAACAGGAACTATCACTGCTGATGTCAGATCGATCTTGGCTGAAAATACCAGAAAGATGTTTAAACCTCAGTTTTATTGGTTCTGTGAACGCATTACACTGAGTAGATCATAACAAATCATGGAAAACGTTGCAAAGAATAGGAATTCCAGAACACTTTTGTGCTTGTAAAAAATCTGTAGATAGATAGAGACAGTCATCTGATCAGAATAAGGACATACTGGATGGCGTAAGGTCAGAAAAGTTATCATGGTTATCTTCTTGGACCACATCTATTGATTCTGTGCGCTCGGCTAATCATTTGAGAAGCTGTACTCTATGAAGAAACATGAGGCATGAAGACTGGAGAACACTCATTAACAACTGCATTATACAGATGACACAACATTTGTTGCCAAAAGTGAAAAGACTTGAAGCACGAACTGATGAAGATCAAAGACTACAGCCTTCAGTATGGATTACACCTGAACATAAGGTAAACAAAAATCCTCACGACTGAACAAAAGAGCAACACCATGATAAACAAGGAAAACACTGATGTTGTTGAAGGTTTCATTTTATTTGGATCCGCAATCAACACCTCTGAAAGCATCACTCAAGAAATCAAAAGATGTGTTGCATGGAGCAAATCTGCTGCAAAAGATCTCTTTGAAATGTTGAAAACAAAGCTGTCCCTCTAAGGACTAAAGTGCACCTCACCCAAGCCGTGGTGTGTTTAGTGACCTCATACGCATGGGAAAGGTGGGTAGTGGACACCAAATATGGGAGAGAAATGGACCCCTCTGAATTAGAGAACCCCTGGTGGTGTCGTGATTAAACGCTATGGTTACAACCAGAAGTTCTGCACTTCAAGCCTACCAGGTGGGGCAGTTCTACTCTGTCTCTCCAAGGTTCCAGTGTTTGGATCCCCAGTCCCTGAGGCTACAGGAGTCCAGAGAAGTCTCCATCCTGATCCACAGAT
The DNA here is from genome assembly GCA_028571685.1 of Heterohyrax brucei. NCBI lineage: Eukaryota > Metazoa > Chordata > Mammalia > Hyracoidea > Procaviidae > Heterohyrax > Heterohyrax brucei. The sequence goes on from CM053166.1 coordinate 1,743,698, forward strand.
TGGGAACACTACAGCCTCAACAACTGAGTGACCTGTTTCCTGGACAGAAGCCTTCCTGCATCTTTATAGGCTTGACTGGTTTTGCTCTCTGGAGATCCCAGCCTAAGACAACAGTTTCCTCAGTGCTGTTCACCAACACCATAACTCAAGGGCATGGATGCTTCTTGGGTCTTCCTTATTCGCTGTCCAGCTTTCAGATGAGTATGAGGTGATTGAAACCAACACAGCTTGAGGGAGGTGCACCCTAGTTGTTAAAGAGACATCTTTGCTTTCGACGCTTTAAAGACTTTTTTTGCAGATTGGCCTACTGAAATGTGTTGATTTTTCTGACTGCAGCTCCCATGGGGATTGATTGTGGATCGGAGTAAAACGAAATCCTGGATAGCTTCAGTCTCTTCTCTGTTGATATCAAGCTGTTTACTGACCCAGCTGTGAGGAATTTTACTGTCTTTATGCTGAGATGTAATCCATACCGAAGGCTGTGGTCTTCGATCTCCATCAGTAAGGGCTTCAAGTCTTCTTCACATTGAGCAAGCAAGGTTCTGTCATCTAAACACAGAAAGTTGCTAAAAAGTCTCCCTCCAAAACGGACACTGAGCTCTTCTTCCTATAGCCCAGCTCCTCAGAAGATTTCCACAGCAGACTGACCAAGTATGGTGAATGGACAAAACCCTGACGCCCATCACTTCTGACATTAATCCACGCATGTCCGGGTTCTGTTCAGACAACTGCCTCTTGGACTACGTACACCCTCCTCATGGTCACAACGCAGTCCACTGTCTTCTATGATGCACAGATATGCATCTTTTTTCATACTCAAAACACAGGTAAAAATTTTTCTATTCTTTGCCTTTCTGTCAAGATCCATCTCACATCAGCAATGCCAGACCTAATTCCACATGCTCTTCAGAAACCAGCTTGAATTTCTCACAAGTCCCCGTCCATGGAACTGCTTTCAAATTGTCTTCTGCAAAACCTAACTTGTATCTAATATTAATGACACTTTTCAGCAGTTTCTACCTTCGGTGGGATCCCCTTTCTTTGGGACACGCACAAAAATGGATCTCTTTCCCTCAGTTGGCCAGACAGCTGTGGTCCAAATGTCTTGGCAGAGACAAACGTGCACTGTCAGCACTGCACCCCGTTCCTCAGACACTTCAATGGTGCTCCATCCATTCCTGGAGCCTTGTTTTCTGTCAATACATTCAGTGAAGCTTGGACTTCTTCCCTCCAGAACACACGTTCTTGACCCTAGGTCATCTCCGAACTGAACATCCACCAATTCTTTTTGGTTCAGGGACTCTGAATATTCCTGCCATCCTCTCCTGAGGCTTCCTGCATGTTCGGTGTTGTCCACGTTGCTGGGTGCCACTGAGGCAGGTATCACGGACCATGCCTCTGTGTACAACAGCAAACCTCACCCTGTCCTGTGCGACCCTCACAATGGCTGTCTCGGAACCCACTGTTGTAGACCCGATGTCCACCCATTTCAACGTCTGCCTCTCTTTGGCTGAACCTCTATGTTACCATGTCTTTCTTCATGGACTGTTCCCACCAGATAACATGCCTGTCATAGACTGAATTGTATGCCCCAAACTGTGTGTATCCATTTGACTCAGCCATCATTCCCAGTGTTTTGTGATTATGCACCATTTTGTCATCAGATCTGATTTTTTCTGTGTGTTGTAAATCCTGCCTGTGCTAAGCAGGCGGAACATAATCTGTGGGATTTCATTCTATCTTAAGCCCATTTCTTTTGGCAAATAAAACAAAGAAGCAAGCACAAGCATCAGAGGCCATGTCTCCTAGGATGCAAGGGGGACCCATCACATGACCAAGCATATCTCCCATATTTGGGGAGAAAACAAAAAACAAACAAGAAACAAAGGCCACCAGCTACCCTAAGCATTCAACAGGATGTGCCCTCTTTAGCATGGTACCTCAGGGAACATACCTGAAGCCTACTTTCAAACGCAGCAGCTAAATAGGGGTGCAGATATGTGATATCTGGCACTACCCTGCTAATTACGCACAGTCCTCACCTCCCCGTGGCACGCGTCTGAGCATTGGTGGCTCCACCCACTCCAGCCAGAAACCTACAACAGGGGTCTTAGAACAAGGGGTGCATCCCAGTCCTTACAGCAACAGCACTGGGGGTCCAAATTCAAGATGAAAAAACCGAACCACCTACACACTCGAAGGCCCAGTGACATGCCTTTCACCTGCACACTCAGGACAGCCATCAGCCCTCTACCGTGCTCAGCACATAACCCAATACTGCAGCCATTTAATTCCCCCTGCTCCAATCACTCTTACATAGCCCCGTCCATCTAGAACTGCAGGTGAAAGTCTGCATCACAGACCAGGTGACCGACGAAAAGTAAATGGACTCCTGGGCTCGCATGTCTGACAAAAGCAGTATCTGCCACGTGACAGGATGTACAATTTTAAAGACACCAAAACTCAAAGTAGCTCACATGCTCTGCTCATTGGGAAACTCAAAACAAAACAAGAAGCTAGGACACTCTAAGGAAACTTATAATACATATAAGTTGCTAGCAGTTTAGAGACAACAGTCAGTACTGAATCACATAACAAGGCAAACCATAATGATTCCAGGAAGTACCCAAAACAAATAACCTAGTAATCTTCCAGAGGAAGACAAGCTCTTATAGTCATGGAAGACAGAATTCAAAAGATTCCTCCACAAACAATTAACATGCAGACACTTCAAGAGTTAAGGACAGAATGCAAGGGAAACTCTAAGCAAGCCACGGAACAGAGACAAAGCAAAAGAGGAATTTTTGCGAGTGGCACAGCAGGCACATGCTATGACTACTAATGAGTCTGAATCTGCCTGGTGCTACCTGGAAATTCTACCAGGCAGTTCTACAGTTTCATAGGATCACTATGAGGGGAACCGACTCAACAGCAACAGGGTACACAAAAGAAAACTGACAAACTGAACAGGTTGCTAGAACCCAGAGACACGGCAAACAAATTTTCAGAATCTGTTGCTCCCACGTCCCATCAAGCTGCTTCTGACTCACAAGTACAACTGAACAAAACACCACCCAACACCTCACGATCCAATCTTCATTATAAGTCAGCCCGCTGTTGCAACCACCGTGTCCATCATTTTGTTGAGGGACCTCCTCTTTTGCTCAGAACTTCTACTTTACCAAGCATCATGTCCTTCTCCAGGGACAGATCCCTCGTGATGACATGTCTACACTAGATGAGACATCTTCCCGTCCTTGCTTCTAAGGACCATTTCAGTTGCATTTCTTCTAAGACAGACTACTTCAGTCTTTCAGAAATCCGTGGTATATTGAATATTCTTGGCCAACATTATAATCAAAGACACCTATTCTTCCATCTACCTTACCCACTGTCCAGTTTTCACGGACACAGGAGGTGACTAAAAACACTGTGGCTTGGGTCAGGCACACCCTGGTCTTCCACATGACATCCTTGCTTTTCAACACTTGAAAGAAGTCTTCTGCAGCAGAAATGCCTTAGGTGGGGCATCTTTTGGTAAGCTGACCGCTCCTTCCAAGGCTGCTGATTTGCAGATCCAAGTAAAATGAAATCTTTGACAACTTCAACCATGTCTCCACTGATCATGATATTGTTACTGCTCCCATTGTGAGGATTTAGTTTCTTTAATCTTTATGTTCAGGTGAAACCATAATAAAGCCTTTGATCTTTACCAGTAAGTGTTTCAACTCCTCTTCACTCTCAGGAAGCAAGGTTGTGTCTTTAGAGTAAGGCATGCTGTTAAAAAGTCTTCCTCCAATCCTGCTGCCCTGTTCTTTACGTACTCCACTTTCTAAGATTATTTGCTCAGCAGACAGCTTGAATACATCCAATGAAAGGATGTAACACTCACAGACACATTTCCTGCTTCAAACTGCAGACTGAATGCATGGACTAATTGCAGTGTCTCCTTGTACTGTTTGAACACCTGCTCCTTGATCTGTGTACTGGTTCCTCATGATCCCATTTAAGTGTTGTTAGTCACTGGAGCAGAACTGAGGCAATGGAAGTCAGAATTAGTGACACTCAAAGTAAAGCATTTGACACCATTCTGGAAAAAAATCCAAAAAAGGATTTAAGAAATCAACATACCCTAAGAATTACTACATTCTTCAAAAGAAATAACCTATGAACAGTTACCAAATTACAACAAGTAGGGATAACCAAAAATGTAGGGAAAATTGTTGAAGATTTGTTCGCCGAAAACTTCTCTGATATTGTGAAACATAAAAACACATCGGTCTAACAACTGAGTGGACCCCACCAAGATCCCAAAAGACACAAAGACCTACTATGGTCATTCCTGCCAAAACGAAAGACAAAGAGAACACTTTAAGAGTGGCAACTGAGCGAGGACAGGGAGAGTCATGGATCAAGGAGAACAGATCCCGCAGGGTTCTCACTACTCAGCAGAAGCCACGAGGGCAAGCAGGCGACAGGTGACACACGCAGGCGAGGTGACGGATGGTACACATGAAACGTTTGAGGGAAAAGAGTTGGAACCAAAGCTGTGTCTCAAACATGATGGTGATTTTAGGTCCTTTCCACATTAACAGAAGTTAAAGGAATTTGTGAAAACTAAACTAAGACTGTAAGACATATTAAAAGGCCTTCTATTGAGTCCCAGAGGCAATATAGGCATAAGAAGGGGTGCTCCCTGAAAACTCAACTAAAAGACCCCAATTGATGACCTGGAGGCCTGAGGGTTAACCTGGGAGCATGGCCCCCAGACCCGATGCAGCCCCTGATCATAAATCGTTACTGTGGTCAACTCTTCAGGCAACAATGGATTCTACCCGGGGACACAGGTGATCACATATCATGTGCACTTTATAGCTCGAGGCATCTATAGGATGTCATCCTGCTGGCCTCTTACTACAGGAAAGTAGAGAGGGTGAAAAGGGGACAGAAGATTGTTAAGAGGATATGACTTGAACAGAACAAAAAGGAGGCATGTGCTGTCACCAGGCAAGGAGAGCCCTAGGAGATGCACAGACGCAGGCATGAAAATTTAAACTGGATCAGACACTTTTACTCAATCACAATTCACATGAAAAACAAAACAAAACAAAACAGAGTACTTCAACCAGAGATTCAATAATATCAAACAACCACCCGTGACTAGAACACAGGACAGAATAACCAGCTATCAACCTAGATACAGAAGGAACCAAAATAAATCAAAGGTAAAACACTGAAAATAGTGAAACAGAGACATCAATACGTAAAAGATGACAACATTAAAACAAAAAAGTGGGACTAAAAGTTGCAGGCACAGATCTTTCACATACAGAGGAAGTCAAGGCAACATAAACAAGCAAAACTTTGTTTACACTTAGAAAAACAGGGGTAAATATTAAGGTGACCACAAAAAGAATCATATAAACCTACATATCAAACTAGGAAAAGAAAATAAAACCTCAGCAAATGTCCAATCCACAATAAAAAAGATGAAAACAAAAACCACCCAGTACAGGAAATGATCAAAAATGAAATGGAATGCATAAATATTGACATCCTAGGCATTAGTGAGCTGAACTGAACCAGTTTGGGCCATTCGGAATCTGACAGCCATATGGCCTACTCTGCTGGGAACAAAAACTTCAAGAGGAATGGTGTTGCATCCATCCTCAAAAAGAACATTTCACGATCTGTCCTGACGTACAGTGCTGTCAGGGATAGGTTAATGCCCACACGCCTACAAGGAAGACCCGTTAATATAACTATTATTCAAATTTCAGCACCAACCACTAAGCCCAAAGAGGAAGTGATAGAAAATTTTACCAGCTTCTCCACTGTGAAACTGATCAAGATGCAATCAGGAAGCATTGATAACTACCGTTGACTGGAACGTCCAAGTTGGAAACAAAGAGGATGAGTAAATGAAAACACAGACCTGGTGACAGAGATAATACTGGAGATGGCATGACAGCATCATGCCAGACTGATGACTTTGTCATTGCAAACACTTTTTTTAATCAACACGAACAGCTGCTGTACAAACAGACCTCACCAGATGGAATACACAGGAACCCAATTCACTATGTCTGTGGAAAAAGACAACGGAAAAGCTCCGCATCAGCAGTCAGAACGAGACCAGGTGCTGACTACGCACAGAGCATCACTGGCTCGTATGCAAATTCCAACTGAAACCAAAGAAAATTACAAGTCCACCAGAGGTCATTAAAAAGACAAGAAAGAAAGAAAAGACCAACTAGATGTCTGAAGACACTCTAACGTGCTCTTAAACCTTGAGCAGCTAAAGTTAAGGGAAGGAACGTGAAGTAAAAGACCTTAAACACACAGCTTTAAAGAACAGTTCGAGAAGACAAAAGTACCATAATGACATGTGCAAAGAGCTGGAAATGGAAAACCAGAAGACAAGAACACTTTGTGCATTTCTCAAGCTGAATGAACTAAAGGATTCTACATGGAAACTATTAAACGACTCAGGGAGCATGAAAAGATGGAAGGAACACAAAGAGTCATTATATCAGAAAGTACTGGTCGATGTTCAGCCATCTGAAGAGGCAGCACACCATCAGGAACCAAAGGGACAGAAGGAAGAAGTCGAAGCTGCACTGAAGGCATGGCAACAAACAGGGCTCCAGGAACTGATGGAACAGCAACGGAGGTATTTCCACAAACAGATGCAGCGCTAGAAGGGCTCACCTGTCTATGCCAAGAAACTGGGAGGACAGCTATCTGGCCCACTGACTCGAAAAGATCCATATTTAGGCCCACTGCAAAGAAATGAGATCCAACCGACTGTGGAAATCGTATCACATGCAAGTAAAATTTTACATAAGATCATTGAAAAGCGACTACAACAGTATACTGACAAGGAACTGCCAGACATTCAAGCTGGATTTAGAATAGGACATGGAACCATCCTATCACTGCTGACGTCAGATGGATTCTGGCTGAAAACACAGAAGACCAGACAAAAGTTTGCTTGTGTTTCATTGACTATGCAAAAACATTCGACTGTATGGATCATATTATACCATGCCCAATGTTCCAGAGAACGGGAATTCCAGAATACCTAGCGGTGCTCATAAGTAACCTGTGTATGGATTGCGAAGAAGTTGTGTGAACAGAAGAAGGGGACACTACATGGCTGAAAGTCAGGAAAGCTGTGTGTTAGGCTTGTATCCTTTCACCATATGTTTTTAATCTGTATACTAAGCAAACATTCCAAGAAGCTGGAATCTATCAAGAACGAGGTATCAGAATTGGAGAACGACTCATTAATAATGTGCATCACTCACACAACTTACTTGCTGGAAGAGAGGAAGATCTGAGACACTTTCGGATGTAGATGAAGGACCATAGCCAGCAGAATGGATAGCACCTCAACGTCAGGAAAACAAAAATCCTCACAAATGGACCAGTAAGGAACACTGTCAAAAACAGAGAAAAGACTGAGGCTGTCAAGGATTTCATTTTACTTGGGTCCACAATCAACACCCATGGAAGAAGCAGTCAAGAACTCAAAAGACACATTGCACTGGGGAAATCTGCTCCAAAGGACCTCTTTGAAGTATTGAAAAGTAAAGATGTCACTTTGTAAACTATGGTGTGCCTAAACCAAGCTGTGGTATTTTCAATTGTATCATCTGTGTGCAAAAGCTAGAAAAGTAAGAAACAACAGAAAAACGGATGCCTGTGAACTGTGGAGACGCAGCAGAATTCTGAACATACCATGGACTGCCAAGAGAACAAACAGATCCGTCCTGGAAGAAGGACAACCAGAGTGCTCCTTGAAAGCAAGGGCAAGGAGACTGTATTTCACATATTACAGACATGTAGTCAGGGGAGATCAGTCGCCAAAGAAGGACATCGCGTTTGGTAGAGTGGAGGCTCAGTGCAAAAGAAGATCCTAAACAAATGGACTGACAGAGTGGCTGCAACCACAGCCTTAAACACAAAAACGACTATGGACATGGTGCAGGCCTGGGCAGCGCTCCTTCTGTTAGCGAATTGGGTCCCTGCCCTGGAGCAGCTGAATAAATGAAACATGCGGCAAGTTAGAAAGAGGAAGAAGGTTTATTAGGAGGTGTGATACCACCCGAGATCGACAGCAACACAGGCTGCTGTCCATGGAGTCTGAAAAGAAAATTTTTACATCACAGTGTATATTACCATTGCGGGAACAAAATACTTGATGTTTCTAAGCACATAGTGTACAGATAACCACATATGTCACAAAATAGTCACAAGAAACTCTTATTAGACTACAGGTGTGTCTGTCAGACACCTGGACGCTAATCTGCATCTCTGTAACAGGCAAAGACAACACTCCCACGAAAAGCCTGACGAGTCCACTCCGAGATAAGGAACGAAAAAGAAAGCTGTGGACACACAAAACGCCAGGCAGCCCTCCCAGCTGCTGTTTGCCAGGCTGAAGGCCGTTTCTCACGAGAGCAAAGAAGATGAGGGGGACCGAGGTCACAGGAGCTGAGAGGGCTGTGCGCCCCTTTGGAAAGAGGCCAGTGCACAGGTCCCAGTAGCTACTGCAGTAAAAAACACACATTATTTAAAAGGTTATTACGGCATTACTGATACGAAGCTCTCAACTACCCTTCTGGAGAAGAAGAAAACCTGTTGTAAGGTAGTCGGGTTACACTTCTGCTTTCCACGCGGTCGCTGTGAGTTGGGACCGACTGGAGACCACCTAGCGATAAGAAGAGTGATCTAGAAACTTTCACCCAAACTGAGTTAAAAATACAAGAGAGCAAGTAGGGTTCAAAATCAATAAACGGATTTTCAAATCTGTACCTAAGACTGGGCCAAAGGAAAACCACGGGTCACAACGAAACCCAAAGAAAGGGAAAGAAAATCTGAAAGAAATACTCACCGCAAAAATGAAAGAAAGAAGCAGCAGATCTGACTGCAAACGGCGAAAAGACCCGGGACGCCGGGCGCGGGCGACGACCCCCGGGCGGCTCGGGCCGGAGGGAGCAGCGGTCAGCGCGGGCGGCGGGCGGGGTCGGCGGCGGAGGGCGGCCGGCGACGGCGGGGTATGCGGGCCAGACACGGACGCGGAGCCGGGACGCCCGCAGAACGGGCACCTGGGTCGGAGGGATCCCCGACCCCGAGCCGGAGGACGGGAGGGCGCAGGAGACGCGGAGCGCGGGGCGCGGACTTCAGGCGGAAACACCACTGAAGCGCTGCGGGAATGGCGGCCGGAGCGAAACGCCCACGCATGCGCAAAAAGGGCTGAACACCAGGCCGCGCAGGACGATGACGCATCGGGGGCGGGTGCCGAAGGGGCGGGCCTTAGGTCGGAGCTGTGGTACCCACGTGGGTCACGGGTGGGCGGGGTCGGCGGGATAGGAGCTGACCCCGCCTGAGGGTTTGGGGTCTCTCTTTTGCACGGAACTTGAATCCCTTCCTAGTGAACCACTTCAAAGTGTTTGCGGTCCGGAAGACCAGAGCTGCGTCCCTTAAACTTGAAAACAATTTAACTGGAGGCCGGAGGGGACGGGAAAGCTGGCCATAGGGGACCCAGGTCGAAAAGGGACGCAGTTGACACGCCCTGCAGTAGTAACTAATACCACAAAATAATATGTGTACTTATGGTTTAACCAGAAACAATCTTTTCCGTAAATCTTCATCTAAGGTACAAGAAGAGGAGAGACGTGCAGGTCACGCATGTTGCAAGGGGACACATTTTCCACCTCCCCTGCGGTTTTTGTGACTGTGTACCCTACAGTCAATTCTGACTCCTAACGACCCTACAGGACAGCAAAACAAAAGCCTGACCTGTGCCCTCAAGCCGAGGACACCTCCCAGTGACCGTGTAAGATAGTCACCAACAGGCCCACAGGGTTCCTAAGGAACAGCTGGTGGATTCCAACTGCACCCTTTTTTCATTAGCAGACAGGCTCTCAACGGCTGAGCCTCCAGGACCCCTAAGCCAAGCCAGCCACTGACATTAAGTCGATTCTGACTCCCACGACCCTATAGGTCGGAGTAGGACTGCCCCGTAGAGTTTCCAAGAAGTACTTGTTGGATCACAGCTACCAAACTTTTGATGAGCCAGCTTGATCACGATGCCACCTTGCTCCATGGCACGGCTATGTAGAGTTTCCTAGGCAGTAACAAGGAAACCCTGGTGGTACCATGGTTAAGAGCTACAGTTGCCCACCCAAATGCTGGCAGTTGAGATCCACGAGGCACTCCTTGGAAATTACGAGGCAGTTCTACCCTGTCCTATAGAGCTGGAAAAGACTCAACAACCGCAGGTAAGGTAAGCACAGATGGCTTGTTGAAGACTAAAGTGTCCCCAACAGAATCCACAGTATTTTTAACTGTCTCACATGCATGCAAAAGCTGGATAATGAAGGAGAAAGCCCAGACAACTGACACCTTGGAATTAGGGAGCTGATGACGAGCACTGAATACACCAAGGACTTCCAGAGAACAAACAGACGCGTTGTGGAAGAAGTGCAGCCAGACTGCTGCTTAGACGACAGGCGGTGAGATTTCATCTCATACACATGGACACTTTACCAGGATGGGCCAGTCCCTGGAGGAAGGGAGACCCGTGAAAAGAGGAGGACTCTCCATCAGACGGCCTGACACAGTGGCTGCCATAACGGGCTCCACTACGGGGACCATGAGCAGCTCCCAGGACTGGGCACCGTTTGGTTCTCTTGAGCACATGATTGCCATTAGTCAGAACAGACTCAACAGCGCCTGACAGCAACAAACTAATATGATTGTTCAGGAACGCGGGTGGCACTGCACTGCAAACCAGAGACAGAGGTTCAGATCTACCAGCTGCTCCTTGGAAACTCCATGAGGCACTTTTTCTCAGTCCCCCTTTGCTGCGATAAGTCAGAATCAAGTGGACAACTACATGTTTGGCTTTGATATGTGATCATTCTACAGTTACCTATGGGTCCCGTGTCAGCTAAAGCCTATCCCCCCAATCACGGCACACGTAGTCCATAACCTACAACAGGGTGAGCTTTCAGTGGCAGCATCATAAGCTGGTTCTGACCTCAGTTCAATACACTCTTGTCTTTCAGGTTTCCTTAATATTGCTTTTTATTAGCAGTATCTTTCTAAATCCGATCTTTATTGTCAGTGTCTGTGTCATAGCAATGACCTGGCTATGGGATTGTTCTTTGTCAACGTTAGCTGTGGAAACTGATCTCTGCCCCTGTTGCGGCATACTAAGGTGTTATACCCCAGAATCTACCATTTTGTAGGGATGACAACGGTCATAGTTTACACTATAGAACACACACAGTATTCATACGGTTACCAGGGGAACCTGATCGGCACCTGTCAGCAGTTCTGCCTGGCAATTTGTGATGGAGATGTGGGTCTTTCCTGGCAGGTGTGATCCACATAGAACCTTTTCTCCTGGTAGTTGTAAGGTGCCTACGGTGGCCAGTCGGAAGCCAAGTTGCTACCTCACCTCGCATCTGACATTGCCCTCTGATTTTATCTGTAAAAACGCCCCCGAAATCTATGTGGAGTCTTTTTCCAGTCGTGGAGACTGACCTGTTCTCTCTTTGGAACGTACTTTCCCTAACTTGTCTGTCATTTGCTTCCAAAAAAGATACATCCTGTGCTTTGCGGGATGGACAATCCCAGTTTGCCACCCAAGCGGAAACCTAACTTGCTATTTTGATCTCTTAAACCCGAATCTGGTCACTCGGGGTCTTCTACTAGCTGCAGGACCTCGACATTCTTCACTGTCCTGTAGGACCACAGCGAGTGGAATGAGACCTGAGGCAACAGGTTAGCTTTGGGTTTCACTGTTTTATAGGGTCTCTGGAAACCCTGGTGTTGTAGTGGTTAAGTGTTATGTCTGCTAAGCGAAAGCTGCGCACTTCAGATCCTGTGCTCCTTGGAAACTCTATGGGGCACATTTACTCTGTTCTATAGGGTCGCTATGAGTTGGGATCCACTCGAAGTCACTGCGTTTTGGGGTATAGGACCTCTATGGTTCACAAGTGACTGTTGGGCACACAATCAGAAATCGCATGTTTGATGGAAGACGTCTCAGCTCCCAATACATGTTACCTACACAACTCGCCTCTTCTTGTAGCTTAGATGAAGATTTCCAGAAAAGAGTAACTTCTGGTGAAGTGATTAGTACAATTACTGTTTTGTGATATTAGTTACAAGTCCAGGACATGACAACTTGTTGAAGTCAGCTAATTGATTAGACCCCAAGTGACCCGATTTGAGTTCCAGAGGTTGAGCTGTTTTCATGGTTAAACCTGATCTCTGCTGCCACATACTACCATCCTCCAAGATGGAACAGTTCCTGGGGATGACAAAGGTCGTGGTTTGCATTATAGGACACACACAGTATTGATAAGGTTACCAAGGGAACCTGACATGCCACCTATCTGCCGTTCTCCCTGGCAGTCTGTCATGTAAATATGAGTTGTTCCTGGCAGATGTCATGAAAATACAACTTCTGCCGGCACTTGTGAACTCGAGACAAGAGCCTCAAACTCAAACAAACCTCAAGTTACTTCCTCTGACTCGTATTGACCCCCTACTTTTTAAAATAAAAAGCGCCCCGAAATCTATGCTGGGTCTTTTTCCACTCTTGGAGACTGACCCGTTACCACTTTGGAACGTACGTCCCTTAATATGCTTTTCTGTCGTTTACTATTGAAAAGGATGCATCGTACTGTGCTTTGGGGGCTGGGGAACCAGTTTTGCCATAGGTGGGCCAACTGAACTTGCTGGCTGGATCTCCAGAACCAGGATGAGGTCACTCGGGGTCTAACCAGTTACATGACCTTGACACTATTAAGTGCAGTCTGCGTACAAATAGGTGCACACTGGGTTCCCTCTCCCCAAAAGGACAGGAGGATGTCTTCTTTTTGGTAGCAAATGACCAAGGTTTATTAAAGGAAAGTATGTTCAAAAGACGGAAGGGGTCAGTCTCCATGGGTGGAAACAGACCAAGCATCGATTTTTCAGGATGCCTTCTTATTCGCAAAAATAGGGCAGGGTTTTCTAGACAGGAGAGGGCTGTATTAACCTGGATGTTGATTGGGTTGGTGGCCGCCATGGCCACATCACAACCGCCAGGAGGCGCTGTGGTGCTTGCAGCCCAGCTGCGGGAAAAACTTAATATTTCCATCACCACCGCCAGGGGGCGCTGTTCCCACCTGGGAGAAGAGGCTCCCCGGGACCTTCTCCGCGCTCCCTGTGTTCTGCAGTGCAAGCCACCACCTTGGGGACCCCGGAAAGTGTCAGGTTCTGGAGCGAAATACGCTAGCAGGGGGCGGCAGCGATCAGGTTCCCCGGCTAACTCCGACCCACTCGGTCCCTTGTTGCCCGCTTTCCTGTCCCTGCGGCTTTCAAACCTTGAAATTCTTGGAAGCTTGAGGGCGCGAGCCCGGGTCTTCAGGACTGTAAACACTGGAAACGCTTCAGCAGGACGAGAACCCCGCTCCTGGGAAAGAGAGAAACGGGCGCCCGGGCGGGGCTGCTCCGGCCCGGCTCGCCCCGCCCACTGCGTGCCTCCGCCCGTCGGGGCCACGCCCTCCCTGAAGCCCCGCCCCGCGACGTCATCGGCGTGCTCTCAACGGAACAGAAGAAGCAGACACTGAGTGATTTACAGTCAGGGAAGATGTGCATCAGGATTGGATCCTGTCCCGTAGCTTTTCAGTCCGTGCGCCAAGCAAATAATCTGACATGTTGGATTCTGTGAAGAAGAAGGCGGCATCAGGAGTGGAGGACGCCTCATTACAGCCTGCATTACGCAGACACCACTGCCTTCCTGAGTGGAAGAGAAGCAGATCAGAAATGGTGATGAAGACCAAGGACCACAGACTTCAGTATGCATTGCACCTTAAGATCAACCAAGAAAAGTCCTCACAGCTGGACCAGTAAGCAACTTCTTCACAAGCGAAGAAAGGATTGTGGTTGTCAAGGATTTCATTTTACTGGGGTCTGTAATCAACACCCGTGGAAGCAGCAGTCAAGAAATCAAAAGACACATCACATTGGGAATACCTGCTCCAATGGATCTCTTTAAAGTATTGACAAAGTATAAGTATCACCTTGAAGATTAGCCTGTGCAGGACCCAGACTGTGATATTTTCATTTGCATCATGTGCATGTGAAAGCTGGACAGTCAACAAAGAAGACAGAATAGGAACTCATGGCTTTGAACTGTAGCATTGGATCAGAATGTTGAATGTACAGTGAACAACCAAAAGAACCAACTGATCTGTTCTCAAAGAACTACAGCCGGAGTGCTCCTTGGAAGCAAAGATGGCAAGATTGTGTCTTACATACTTTGGATGTGTTGTCAGGCAGGATGAGTCCCTGGAGAAGGACATCATGCTTGGTAGAGTGGAGGGTCAGCAAAAAGGAGAAGACCCTCGGTGAGATCAATCGACACGGTGGCTGCAATAATGGGCAGGCATGAAAATGGCTGTGTATGTTACACGAGGCTGGCCACTGTTTCGTCATGTTGTACAGAGTCTCTGTGATTTGGAAGCGACTTGACGGCACCTAACAACAACTTTGTCCTTCCTGTGTCAGCGTTGTGTCCTTTCAGCATACCTTTTCAATTCTTAGGCCAAACAAATCATTTGAGAAGCTGGAGCATATGAGGATGAATGAGGCATCAGATATGGAGGAACACTCATTAAGAGCCTGTGGTGTGGATCACACAACTCTGTTTGCTGGAAACAAAGAGGATCTGAAACACTTACTGATGAAGCTCAACGACCACAGCCTTCAGTGTGCATTGCTCCTCAACATCCAGAAAACAGAAATCCTGACAACTGGACCATTGAGCAACATCAGGATAAATGGACAAAGAAACAGGTTTTCAGGATTTCGTTTTACGGGGTTCCAGAATCGATGCCCATGGAAGCAGCCGTCAAGAAATCTAAAGACGTATAACATTGGGAACATCTGCTGGAAAGGACCCCTTGGGAGTATTGAAAGTCAAGATGTCAACTTGAAGATGGATGCGTGCCTGACCCAAGCCATGGCATTTGCACTTGCATCCTAGGCATGCAAAAGCTGGACAACGAATAATGAAAATAGAAGACTCATTGATGCCTTCGAATTATGGTGTTTGAGAAGAGTATTTTATGTCCAAAGAACAAAGAGATCTGTTATTGAAGAAATACAACCAGGGTGTCCCTTGTAGGAAAGATGGCAAGACTGCATCTCCCGCAATTAAAACACATTGTCAGGAGGGACCATTCCCTAAAGAAGGGCATCATGCTTGGTAGAGCGTAGGGTCAGGTTAAAAGGGAAAGGGCTTGAAGGAATCAGTTAGCAGAAGTCTCTTGAGTGGAGGAGTGTGTACTTCACAGACACCTGAACTGGCTTTTTTGACTTGCATCAATTCTCACACAGCTGTTTTGGGAGAAAAACTGGCCTCTTTCCTTCTTTTTCTATCCTGTGTCCATTGTGTCCAGTCCCTCTCTGCATTGCTCGTCGCATTACGTCCCACTTCTGTCCCTCTCACTCTGCATCTTCATGGAGGTATTTCCTAGCTTTTTGACCACTGCCAAAAGACTGGAACGGCACGATGTGTTCAATTCTGTCTTTTCTCCCAGCTGCCTTTCCCTTCTGAGTAATTTCATTCATTTTATTTCACAACGTGACCCTCACCTTAAATCACTTTTTAGTGTCTAGATGGAGAAAGTCTATCCACTGAACAAAGGGTAGTACAATTCCTGAGAAGTGCCACCTGGTCCTCCGTGGTAAGAGAGAGGTGACAATTCCCTGGCACTGAAGATGTGGAAGACAAGCAGCTAGCACATGTAAAGTGCCTGTCATTCACTCAGGAGTCAGCAGTGCTTCGGTACAGAGGACTGGAAGAATGCAGCATTACAATGTTAATATGGCACACATGTCGCACAGGTTACGCACTTAACGGCCAACCAAAAAGTTGGGCGTTTGGACCTTCCTGTGGCTCTGTAGGAAAAAAACTTGGCCATCTCCTTCTGTAGCAGCTATAGGTAGCAGAGCCCTGTGGGTGTGTGTGAACTCTGTCAACTCAATACTAGCTTTTCGCAGCCCTACAGGACAGAGCAGACCTGCCATATAGGGCTTCCAAGATGGTAATGTTGATGAAAGCAGAGTATGACATCGTTCTCCCACAGAGCTACTGGTGGGGTTCCAACTACAAAGCACCTACCCATTGCACCTTCGGGGATCATGGAAGCACAAACCAACACACACATATACACATGCCTCAAACCCAGAGCCATCAAATCTATTTTGACTCATGTAAGGAATGTGGCACAGCCTTTCTTCATTTCTTGGAACTCACCACAGATACGAGAATTCACAGGGGATGCAGCCTCATGAATGTAAGGAACGGGAAAAGGCCTTTACTTGCCGTCACACCTCATCACACACATCAGAATTCACAGTCGCGAGAAGTCTTACCAATGTGAGGAATCTGGAAAATCTTGTAGTTGCTCCTCACACTTAACTAAACATTTAGGATTTCCGAAAGAGGAGAGGCATTGTGCGTGTAAAGAATGTCGGAAAGCCTTTTTTCATTTCTCCGACCTTACTACACACACATGAGAATTCACTGTAGAGAGAGGCCTTGTGTATGTAAGGAATGTGGGAAAGCCTTTAGGTGACCATCACACCTCCCAAAACAAGTACGAATTCACAGTAGAGAGAGGCCTTATGTATGTAAGGAATGTGGGAAAGCCCAAAACAAGTACGAATTCACAGTGGAGAGAGGCCTCCTGGATGTAGAACTGTGGAAAATGATTTAGCTGCTCCTCAGACTGAAGTAAGCCTATGGGAATTCACAATGGGGACAGGCCTTATGTACGGTGCAGGCCCGAGAATGTTGCAGAGCCTTCCGTCACCTCTCAGACCTCACTACACATACAAGAATTCCAAGTGGAGAGAAGCCTTATCAATGTAAAGAATGTGCGAAAGCCTATAACTGCTTCTCATACTGAACCAGTCAGGTGAGTGCTGGCAGTGGAGAGAGGCCTTTTGAATGTAAGGAAGGTGGCAAAGCCTTTCATCGTTTCTCACACTTCCACAGGCATATGAGAACTCACGGTGGAGCGAGGCCTCAGGTAACAGTTGTGTCATTCATAGTGTGGTGATTTCCATCCCAAAGTTTGGAAAGCTTCTGATGAGAGAACAGAGTTGCTCAGTGACTGAGAATACAGCAGAAATGCAAAGAAAGGGCCAGTAGAGGTAGTTTATTTAGGGGGAAACAAACAGTTTCATGGTAAAAGGGACTGTTTGTTAGTTATTTCTCATGGAGACGGCTACTGTTTCCATCCACCCACCGAAAGTTTCCCTCTTTTTCACTGATACTCTGCTCAGCATGATGTCCTTCTCCACGGACTGGGCACTCCTGATAAGACGCCCAAAGTATGTGAAAAGTCCTGCTGTTTTTTGCTTCTGCAGAGCATTCTGGCTGTACTTCTTGCAAGATGAATTTCTTTGTTATTTTTGCAGTGCATGGTATATTCAATGTTCTTCTCCAACACCGTCACTCACAGCTGTCTTAGTTAGTCTTCCTTACTGACTGTCTAGCTCTTGCATGTGTGGGGCCATTGAAAGTGCCACGGGGTGGGTCAGCTGCATGTCAGTCTTCAAGGTGACATCTTTGCTTTTTAACACTTAAAGTGATTTTCTGTGGCACATTTGTCTGATGCAATGTGTCAACTGATTTTGACTTCTGCTTCCATGGGTGTTGACTGTGGATCCAAGTAAAACGAAATTTCTGACAATGTCGCTCTTTTCTCCATTTATCATGACGTTGCTTACTGGTCCAGCTTTGAAGATTCTCTTTTCCTTACGATGAGCTGTAATCCACACGGCAGGCTGTAGTTTTTGATCTTCATCGGTAAGTGCATCAGTTCCTCTTCTTTTACAGCAGGAAAAAGTGGCATAGTTTTATAATATGAAGTCTTTCCATTGTTGTTGTTGCTCGGAGCTGTGAAATCACTTCTGGCTCACAAGGACCTCACGCCAGACACACCACAACACAGGGAGTTCTGATGTCTCCTGACAGTCATTACGTGGGAGCTCATTGTTGCGGACACTGTGTCAACACGTCTCTTTGATGGTTTCCCGTTATTTGTCTGACCCCCTAATTGTGAAGCATGGTGTCTGTCATGGATTGAACTGTGCCCCCCCGAAATGTGTGTAGCCATGTGGAGTGGCCATGATTCCCAATATTTTGATTCTCCTCTATTCTGTGATCTTCCTATGCTGTATGTTAGAGCATTAGAGTGGGATTGTAAGTCTCTTTGTAACATCACCTCTCTGCTCCACTGTAAAGGGAGTTTCCCCAGAGTATGGCTTGTACCACCATTTATCCTTTCATCCTAACAAGAGATTAAGGGGACGGAAACAGAGAATTGGGGACATCACATCATCAAGAAAGCAGCACTGGGAGAAGAGCACGTACTTCACTCCTGAGGTTCCTGCCTGTACCAAGATGCTCCCTGAACGAAGACTCATGCCACACAAGAGCTTTCCTCCAGAGCCGGCAAGGGGGAAACTCTGGACTAAACGTCCTGAATTTCGACTTGTAGCTTAGCAAACTAAGAATAAACTTTCATTTGTTAAAGCCATCCGCTTGTGGTATCTCAGTTAGAGCAGCACTGGAGGACTCAAACAATGTCCTTCTCTGGGGACTCATCCTTCCTGACAGTATGTCCACAGTACGTGAGATGTCTCATCCTCCTTGCTTTCAGGGAGCCTTCTGGCTGCAGTTCTTTCAGGACAGCTTTGTTCATTCTCTTGGCAATGCACGGTATGCTCATTACCCTTAACCAGCACCATGATGTGAAGACATCCGGTCTTCTTCTGTCTTCTCTATGGACTGTGCACCTTCCACATGCCTAAGAGGTTACTGACCACTGCACTGCTTGGAGCAGGCGCAGCATAGTCTTCAAGGGAACATTCTATTAATATGGTATCCTTAAGTCTTCAATGTCTTTT
This sequence comes from Heterohyrax brucei, assembly GCA_028571685.1. Taxonomy (NCBI): domain Eukaryota; kingdom Metazoa; phylum Chordata; class Mammalia; order Hyracoidea; family Procaviidae; genus Heterohyrax; species Heterohyrax brucei. Next base: position 1,762,691 of record CM053166.1, read on the forward strand.
GTTCATTTTTATAGTTTTCTTCAGGGATCATATTCATGTCTTTTGTTCTTCATGTGATTATGTTTTGGGGTTACTTTCACACCTCCTGAAGATTTTTCCTTTTGCCTGCTTTGCTTGTCTTTTAGAAAACCAGGCTTTGACTGTTGCTCTATTAGTATTTATTTCTGCTCGTAAGTTTATCCTCATTTCTTTACTTTGTTTTTCCTCTTCCGCCTCCTCAAGGTAGATGGTTAGTTTATTCACAATTTCTTCTTTTCTAATTTAGACACATTAGGCTATACAATTTGTGTTTAAATATTGTCCCTGTAGATATTTGTTCCTGTGTCAGCTGCATCCACAAACTTTACTAGGTAATACTTTGCTGCAGCTCAGTTTTATTTTGAAATTTGCCTTCTGTTTTTTCTTTCACGTGCCTGTGGATAGATTTATTAAATTTCTAAGTGCTTGTTTTTCATCTAAACATTGTTTTTATTGAATTCTAACGTGTTACAAAAGGAATAAACAATTCAACATCCATCTGTGTAAATTAATTTAATTCCTGGTACATAAATTTGAATTATAATCATATCACCTGGCCTTCATTGTACGCATATAGATATTATCCTATCAGTGACAGCGCTGTCCTTCAGGACAGATCTTGAAATGTGCTTTTCAATGATGAACACATCACCCTCTTCGGATTTTGTTCCTAGAATGGTAGACCGTATGACTGCCTGGTTCAAAATAGGGAGTACTGCTCCATTTCAGCTCACTAGTGCCTAGGATACTGATGTTTATGCATTCCATTTCATTTCTGAGGTTTTCAACTTTCTGAGATTCATAATATCTTACATTCCACATTCCAATTATTTTTTTTATTTTTATTTAACATAACTGAGTGAAAATGTACATTCACGTATAAATTTACATGCCCACTTATAAGCAGCTTCCACTGCTCTCCCCGTCCTGTGACTGCACACTATTCCTCTCTGCTCCATACCTGTCTCATCCTCCCAACAACCTCCTCTCCGCTCCTCTCCGTCCACTCCCCCTCCTCCAGCCAGAGGTCAGCAAGATGATATCCTGTAGGTGCACAGAACCACAAAGTGCTTCCAACATATGGTCACTCTCCATTGCCAAGTCCAATCCATTCCTGTCCAAAGAGTGGACCTTTGTTATAATTTATGGGAAAGGGCAGTATCAGGGCCGGGGGCCATGCTCTCCGAGGAACCTCAAAACCGCTGGACCATCAATTGAGGTCTTTTAGTGGAGATCTCATGATGCACCCCTTTTTATTCTTGTGTTGCCAGTGAGACTCCTCTCTGTGAGCTCCATCGTGGCTATCACTGGTGGTGGTCGGGCCCCATCTGGTTCTTCTGGTCCCAAGTCGATGTAGGCACCCACTCTTGTGGGTCTCTCTGTCTTCTCGGTTGTCTTTACCGCATGTCATTTTGGTCCTCGGTGAGCATCCGTTCCTGCTGAGTTGGGACCATTTGCTGTCTCCTCGGATGGCAGCTTGGCAGCTTTTAAGACTCCAGACGCCGCTCACCAATGTGGGGTGCAGACAGCTCTCTTAGCAAAACGCTAGTTGTGCCAATTGGCCTGGAATTCGCCTGAGAGCATGGTCCCCGGCCCCCCGCCCCAGCTACTCTATCCTTGCAGTATTGAGTCAAGAAGGAAGGAGTACTCAAGTTATGCTGAAGCCCACTTAATGTTGGCCTTGTTTCTAATGTGTGCTATCATGGCTTTCTCCCAACTAGATTTCTAGTAACTATCTAAGCTAAACCCTCCCCCCCTGACACTCCCTCCCTCCCCTCCCTTGCAGCTGTCAAAGAGTCTTTTCTTCCATACAAAATTCTGTTTTTGAGATCTTATCGTAGAGGTCTCATACAGTATTTGTCCCTTTGTCGCTGACTAATTTCACTCAACATAATGTCTTCCAGTTGAAACCAGGTTAGATGTTTCCTGGAATCATCGTTATTCTTTATCATTGCGTAGTGCTCCATTGAGTATATGTACCATAGTTTACCTATCCATTCTTCTATTGTTGGGCATCTGGGTTGATTCCATCTTTTTGCTATCGTGGACTGTGCTGCAGTAAACATTCTGGGGCATGTGTCCGCTGGTGTGAAAGGCCTTGAATCTGTAGGATATATTCCAAGTAGTGGAATTACTGGGTCAAATGGTATATCGATATCCATTTTTTTAAGGAAGCTCCAGATTGCCTTCCAAAGAGGCTGGACCATTTTGCAACCCCACCAACAGTGTAGGAGGGCTCTACTTTCTCCACAGCCTCTGCAGCATTTGTTGTTTTGTGTTTTCTGGATCATGGCCAATCTTGTTGGGGTGAAATGGTATCTCATTGTTGTCTTGATTTGAATTTCTTTAATAACTAAAGATCGTGAACATGTTTGCATGTGTTCTTTGGCTGTCTGGATCTCCTCTTTAGTGAAGTGTCTGTCCATCTCATTTGCCCATCGCTTAATTGGATGGTTTACCTTCTTCTTATTGATATTTTGTAGTATCCTATAGATTCTGGAGATCAGGCGTCGGTCTGACATAGAGTTGTCAAATATTTTTTCCCACTCTGTAGGTGTTCTTTTAATTCTATAATAAAGTCTTTGGATGAGCAAAAGTGTTTGATTCTTAATAGTTCCCATTTATCTACTTTCTCTTCTGTTGATTGAGGTTTCTTTGACAGATTTTGGAGTCTGTCCTCATTGTGTATTAAAACTTCCATTGTTGTTCCTACCTTTTCTTGGATGAGCTTTATCGTTTTAGGTTTGATATTTAGGTCTTTTATCCAGTTGGAATTGGTTTTTGTATAAGGTGTAAGATATGGTTCTTGATTCAGTTTATTGCAGATGGATAACCAATTTTGCCAGCACCATTTGTTGAAGAGACTGTTTTTACCCCAGTTTAATGTCTTAGGGCTTTTGTTGAATATCAACTGTTCATAGGCAGATGGTGTCATCTCTGGGGTCTCTATTCTGTTCCACTGATCGATCTGTCTGTTCTTGTATCAGTACCAGGCTGTACTGACCACTGTGGCAGTGTAGTATGTTCTAAGGTCGGGTAATGAGAGGCCTCCCAGTGTGTTCTTCTTCTTTAGTAGTACCTTACTTATCCGGGGCTTCTTCCCTTTCCAAACAAAATTGGTGACTTGTTTCTCCATCTCATTAAAAAATGATGCTGGAACTTGTATTAGGATTGCATTATATAAATAAATTGCTTTGGGTAAAATAGACATTTTGACAATGTTAAGTCTTCCTATCCATGAGCAGGGTAGGTTTTTCCATTTATCTAAGTCTCTTTTAGTTTCTTCTAGTGAGGGCTTGTAGTTCTCTTTGTAAAAGTCTGTTGTTTCTCTGGTTAGATTAATTCCTAGGTACTTTATCTTCTTAGGGGCTATCGTAAATGGTATTGATTTGATAATTTCCTCCTTAACATTCTCGTTGTTGGTATAAAGGAATCCTACTGATTTACTTATGTTTATCTTGTATCCTGAGACTTTGTTGAACTCTTCTATCAGTCTGAGTAGCTTACTTATAGATTCCTTGGGATTCTCTGCATATACAATCATATCATCTGCGAACAGGGAGATTTTAACTTCCTCTTTGCCGATGCAGATGCCCTTTATTTCTTCGTCTTCTCTAATTGCTCTGGCTAGAACTTCCAGCACAATGTTGAATGGGAGAGGTGAGAGTGGGCATTCTTGTCTAGTTCCCGATCTCAGGGGAAAGTCTTTCAGTCTCTCTCCATTCAGGATGATGTGGGCAACTGGCTTTGTATAAATGGCCCTTATTGTGTTGAGGAATTTGCCGTCTATGCCCATTCCCATTTTGCTAAGAGCTTTTAGCATAAATGGGTGTTGGACTTTATCAAATGCCTTTTCTGCATCAATGGACAAAATCAGGTGATCCTTGTCTTTTGTGTTATTTATGTGGTTTATCACATTAATTGTTTTCCTGATGTTGAACCAGCCTTGCATCCCTGGTATGAATCCCACTTGGTCATGATGGATTATTTTCTTGATATGTTGTTGTATTCTGTTGGCAAGAATTTTGTTTAAGATTTTTGCATCTAGGTTCATGAGTGATATCGGTCTGTAGTTCTCTGTCTTTGTTGGATCTTTCCCTGGCTTAGGTATCAGGGTTATGCTGGCTTCATAGAATGACTTTCGGAGTACTCCATCCCTTTCTATACTGTGAAATAGTCTCAGTAGTATTGGGGATAACTCTTCTCTAAATGCTTGGTAGAATTCTGCCGTGAAACCATCTGGGCCCGGACTTGTTTTGGTTGGCAATGTTTTGATGACCTTTTCAATCTCTTCCTTGGTGGGATGGGTTTATTAAGTTGTTCTGCCTCATGTTGTGATAATTTGGGTAGGTGGTATGAGTCAAGGAATTGGTCCATTTCCCCTAGGTTTTCATATTTGTTAGAGTACAGTCTTTCATAGTATTCTGTTATGATATTTTGGATTTCTGTTGCATCTGTGGTGACAACTCCCCTTTTCTAATTTGGGTTATTTCTTTCCTTTCCTGCTTTTCTTTAGTAAGTTTAGCCAGTGGTTTATCAATTTTGTTCATCTTTTCAAAAAAACAGCTTTTTATCTTTTCAATTTTTTCAATTGTTTTTCTGTTCTCTAATTCATTTAGCTCTGCTCTAATCTTTATGATCTCCTTTCTTCTGGTGCCCGAGGGGTTCCTCTGTTGTTCTCTTTTTACTTGTTCAAGCTGTAGAGTTAGTTCCTTGATTTGGTTTCTTTCTTCCTTCCCGATGTGTGCATTTATGGAGATAAACAGACCTCTGAGCACTGCTTTGGCTGTATCCCATAGGTTCTGGTAGGAAGTGTTTTCGTTCTCATTGGAATCCATGAATTTCTTTAATTAATCCCTGATTTCCTCTATAACCCATGTTCTTTTGAGCAAGATGTTGTTCAGTTTCCAAGAGTTCCACTTTCTATCTCTGTTTTTTCTGCTATTGATTTCAACTTTTATGGCTTTATGATCTGAGAAGATGCTTTGCAATAATTCAATGGTATGGATTTTGTTGAGCATTGCATTATGGCCTATCACGTGGTCAATTCAGGAGAATGTTCCATGTGCACTGGAGAAGAAGGTGTAGTTGTCTGCTGAGGGGTGGAAAGTTCTGTATATATCAATGAGGTTTAGTTGGTTAATTGTGTCAATGAGGTCTTGTGTATCTTTACTGAGCTTTTTTCTCGATGATCTGTCTAGTGATGAGAGTGGAGTGTTAAAGTCTCCCACTATTATTGTGGAGTCATCTAACTCTCTTTTGAGCGTAGTCAGTGTTTCTTTGACATATTTAGGTGCTCTCACTTTAGGTGCATAAATATTTAATATAGTTAAGTCTTGCTTGTTTACTGAACCTTTCAGCAATAAATAGAGACCATCTTTGTCCACGATGGTGGATTTGACATTAAAGTTGATTTTGTCTGAGATTAGAATTGCCACTCCTGCTCTTCTTTGTTCATTGTTAGCTTGATATATATTCTTCCATCCTTTAATTTTCAGTTTGTCCCTGTCTTTAGGTCTCAAGTGAGTTTCTTGTAGACAACATATGGATGGGTCGTGTCTTTTGATCCAAGATGACACTCGGTGTCTCTTTACTGGAGCATTCAGTCCATTCACATTAGATGTAATTATTGATAGATATGTGTTCACTGCTGCCATTGTGATGTGTTTATTTTTATGTTGATGTTTTCTCTGTTGTTCTTATTAGTCTGTTCTGAGACACACTTTTTTGTAAGTTGATTCTTCACCCTTTTCAGATCTGGTTTTATAGTTCTTGAGACTTGTGTGTTAGATTTCTTGAAATGGTATGATACATCTTTGTTGTGCTTTACAGCTGCCCCTATGGACCCCCTTAATAAACTATTTATAAACCCAATGTTAATTACTACCAGTCTGGTCATCTTCCTCTGCATCTGGAAGGACTATAACGACTGTAGTACATCCCTCTTTTATTATGATGACACCATAGTTTTCATGCTCATCACTGGATTGCTTCTTTCGAAATCAAAGCTGTGATTTACTTTGGAGCCTTCCCTAAATGAGTATTGAGTAGTGCGTCGTTCTAAAATATAAAGTTAGTGGTTTCGTTCTTCTAAACCAAAGCCAAGAGCTTCTTTCAGTATTTCTTGTAGTTTGAGTTTGGTTTTTACAAAGTCTCTGAGTTTCTGTTTAACTGGGAATGTCTTAATTTCATTTTCGTATTTGAAAGATAGTTTTTCAGGATATATAATTTTTGGTTGGAAGTTCTTCTCCTTCAAGACTTTGAATGTGTCGTGCCACTGTCTCCGTGCCATCATGGTTTCTGCTGAGAAATCTGATGAGAGCCTACAGGGTTTCCCTCTGAATGTTAGCTTTGCCTTGAGTCTTGCTGCCTTTAAGAGTTGTTGCTTATGTTTCATTTTGTTAAGCTTTATTATAATATGTCTTGGAGTCTTTCTTTTGAGATCTATATTGGGTGGCGTACAATATGCATCTGAGATGTCTATATTCTCTTCCTTCATGATTTCTGGGAAGTTTTCTTTCAGCAGCTCAGCAACAATACTCTCTGTGTTCTCATATGTCTCACCCTGTTCAGGGACTCCAATTAATCGAAGGTTGTTCCTCTTAATAGAGTCCCACATGCTTCTTAATGTTTCTTCATTTTTCTTGCTTCTTTTTCTTGATTTCTGCTCATAGACGCTGGCATCAGTAGCTCTGTCTTCCAAGTTAGAAATTCTTTTTTCCATTTGTTCCATTCTGTTTTCTTGGCTTTGCATGGAAGTTTCTATGTCTTTGATTTTCTTCTTGATCTGTTGGATTTCAGATTACTGGTGTTCCATCAGATAGAACAACTTGCTTAATTTTTCATTTTGTTGTGCTGCATTTTGTATAAGGTCTAGAAGGGCCCTGTATATAATCAATTTGTATTCACTTCCTGATGCTTTCATAAAAGTTTCTTCATCTGGAAAACTCCTTGGTTGTTTTGTTTGGGAGCCTTCTGAAGCCATGAGTGATTGCTTGTATGCCACAATTGTCTGTTGCTTTTTGGGTCCTATGTGAGTATATAGAGGCTGGAAGAGGTACTGTGAGGATGGATTGCAAATGTTTCTCTAGGCTGTCTTCAAATGTAAAGCAGAAGGTATCTGACCGGTTCACAAGTCAGTTAAGTTTTCAAGCGTAGAGGTCCCTCTTCTCATCTGACAAAGTAAGCGCTACTGTATCCAACCCCAGCTGATAGCAAATTAGTTCAGAATACAGCACTGCTACTTCCCTGGTGGCCTCTGCTGACAGGGCCTAGCCTTATCCAACACTGCGTCGAGTACTGGTTTTGTGATAGAAAAGCGCTCTCTTGTGGGCCGGCTCTAGCTCCCAAGCTAAGAGTTAGGTCCAGCTGCAGCCACCGTACCCAAGATGGGATTCTCCACACAGGCAGCAGACAGGGGGGCCAAAGGTGCCCAGAGGCAGCGATTCCTCTGCTTCTGTTGCAGGGCCCCCAATGTAGGGAGCACTGTGCAAAATCACTACTTTTCTGAGGGAGAAGCGCTGTCCCGTTTGCAGCAGCTGTCTCCCAGGCTAAGGACGAGGTCCCGCTAAAATCTCGGTACCAACATGGTGTCCTGCACCCTGACCACGGAGCTCCGCCAAACCCCACTAAGGCAGCTACAGAACGAAAGGCTCAAAGTGTCTAGATTAACAGAGTCCCGAGCCTGGCTCTCAGAATATGGGAATTTCGCCTGCCTATCCCCCCAGCAGAAAGTCTTAGTCCAGCTGCCAGGCAGGACCCAGCTCCGCCCGCCAGCCGAGACCGAGGAAAAAATAAAGTCAAAATGGTGCGTTTACCTTCCCTCCGTGAGAGCCGGGGCTAGCCAGGAGCGGGAGTCAGCGAAAGTGAGGAGGTTTTCCGCTGAGTGGTATGAAGTCCCGATTAACAGCCCTGTGCCGTGTCCTGAGGCTGATTAGGTGATCAGAAGGCTCTGTTTGATTGTCAATTCAGGTCTTGGTTTCCAGAGGGATACAAGGAGGCGTGTTCTTAGTCGGCCATCTTGACTCCGCCCCTCATCCCTCATTTCTACAAGAGCTTGGAGGGGGCTGTTGTAGTTCGCCCATAACCTGTTTGGCGGACTGACCTTTTAGGGGAGCCTCTGGAGTCAGCCCCTGCAGATAAGAGGGTGTAACCTCTGCACAAAAGCAAACGAAATCATTTAGTGTCCCAGTCTAACGAACTGGGCAAAGCGGGGTCTTGCAAGCTGAAGAAGCATTTTTGTAAGCCAATTTTCTTATTAAAATCTCTGCAGCTTCATCGTGAGGAATAACTTTTTCTACGGCATCCACAAGCCTAGCAAGGAATTTTTCATAAGGTTCCTCAGGTGCCTGGTGGATGTTTACAATGCCAGGCGCTTTTGTTCCCGTCGTGGGCAGATGGCACCATGCTTGCAAGGCACAGGAGGTTACCACAGCTAATGCTTCTTGAGGGGTCTGAAGCTGGTTAGTAGCGGAGATATAGTCACCCTGTCCGAAAACCATATCTAAAGTAACCCGGTTGGATTTTTTTGTGACAGCTTCCTTTTTGGCCAGCTCCTCAAACTCAACTCTCGATAACAAATAGTCTCCCCCAGACAGACAAGATCTAGCAGTTTGATGCGAATCATAAGGAGTCATCCATTTACCACTAAGACCCTCCTCCAATGTTAGGGTGCAAGGGGAGGTGGGGCCATAGTCCTTAACTGCTTGTTTGATTTCCTTAAGAAGCTTAAAAGGAAGAGGTTCCCAAATGGGCTCATCTTCCCAGTTGGGCATGTCAGATAACACCGGACAGCACAGAAAACAGATGTCCCCCTGGAGAGATGCCTGATGGAGGGCACCAAGAAAACCCACCGCTGTAGCAGATGGGGCACAAGGGCGACACTGTTGCAGTCTCGGGGAGGCAAGGTTGAGCGCAGAGAGAGAATGGGTGGCCTGTTCCTTTAAATCTTTTGTACTTACCGGCAACAGTGGCTCAGCAGATTTTTCAAGTTCTGACTCTGAGTCAGAAGCCTGCTGCGTAGCATAAACTTGCTGCGCGACCTTAGAAGGTGCCGCCTGTTTTAAAGGAGCCTTAGATGTTAGGAGAGAAGGCTCGATGGGGGAATCTCCCACACCAGTCAGAGAATGATAGATTAAATTCCAATAAGAAAAGACACTTATAGGGATGTTATTAGGTCCCTTCATGATAAAATTTCTGTAGAGTGTGACCAATACGTTTCCAAATTTCTTTTTCCAGCGTGCCTTCAGCAGGGAACCAGGGGCAACATTTTTGAACAAAATCCATCAAAGCTATTAAATCTTTGATGGAAACCTTAACCTTTCGTTGGCATAATAGATTCTTAATGATCTCAATAAAGAGCCTTCTGCTTTGACTCTTCACGGCCCATAATCTTCGCTTGTCAGTATCTACAAAGAATCTTCTTTTTAGAACTCTTTATGGCTCATAAACTTCTCAAAAGTTCTGACTGTTAGCCCCTTCACTTATTAATAGGGGGTCTGCAGAATCCCCAGGGCAAAGATCCTAAGTCACCCCGCTTATCCTAACTCCTGTCCGTTCAGTTGTAGGACAGGGTCCTATCCACTTCATTAGAAGTGGCGTCGGTGAAATACTTACCCTTCGTTCCTGACGAGGGATAAGTCACATCGGAGTGTTCTGACTACCTGCCCCCTCAATTCCAGGGCAGAGTCTTAGCCATCCTGATTGATTCTTTGCCCCGTGAGTTCTAGGGCAAAATCCTATCCACTCCCTTAATAGTGGCATTGGCGAGATTACACTTCGTGCCCGATGTACAGGCACCAAATGCCAGGAGCCAGCCCCGTCAGGGTTTCGGGACCACGAAGGGGTGGGAACTGCATGGACGAAGGAGGAAAATGACGAGACTGACACAGGAAAGGGTTTTGGAGAAAAAATGGCAGCCCCCAAAGGTCTGTCTTTATTTTTTATAGTTGAGGTAACGTAATTTTCACCCTGCCCCCTGACCACACGGGTATTGGCTAACTTAATTTTCACCTTGATTTCTGACCACACAGCTATTGGCTAACTTGAAGCCTATTCCTCATGCTATTTTTTTCATGTTAATTATTAGGGCCTTCTGTATAATGGCCCGAGACAAGTGGTCTCTTTACATATTAATCATTAGGGCCTTCTAGGTAATGGTCCAACCTTGAGCTCAACCAGCTCTGTGCTTCAAGGTCAGAAGGTACAGGAGGAAGAGAGATATACAGTTAGGGCAAAATATTATCAAGGACAGTATAGCCAGAAATATGTCACAGGTGAAATGCCTCTGCCCCTGTCACATGGACTTGTAACTTTGTTCACGAAGGCCTTTGTGTGTGATGGGCGTTGGCACTTAATCAGGATAAACTTTGTCCCCAAATATTTCAATATAAATGCTTGAATAAAACAAACAGTACAAATCATAAGATGTTTCTTCTTCACCAGTGAATAACCACAGCCTGACAAGGTACCCATCGGTCACTTATCATGAGGGACCAGTCCCTATGGAAAGACACCGTGTGTGGTAAGGTGGCGGGTCAGCAAAAGAAGACACTCAACAGGACGGACTGACACAGTGGCAGCAACACTGGGCTGAAACACGGCAGTGACTGTGCGGACGGCCCCGGGATCAGGAGTGTTTCACTTTGGGTACACAGATTAACTGTTCGTGAGAACGGACTTGCAAGCATCTAGCAGCAACAACAAGGCAACATCAAAGTGTCAGGACATCCAGACGCCAGGACTGGCCAAGGACATCTCGAGCCAGAAGTAAAATGCCGAGCAGCCCACCTTAGCTCCCTGGCACACATGCACCTCTCCTCCCAGTACTCGGCCTCAGCCTCCTCTGTTCATACATCTGTTAGAACTCCACAGCCTCCTGTTAGCAGAGGAAATAGCGTCACTGCACACATGTGGTCGCAGAGGGTAGCCTCCTTGCTGACTGAGCAAAGCCCAGAAAAGACTGTTCGCTGATGAATTTGTTCCCTTCATTGAGTTGCTGTGAGGTGGTTAGATCCACGGAATCAGAAGCAAAAGAGAAAGACAGTCAGACACGGCAATGTGCCTCCTCACCACCATTCGTCTGCTTCTGGCCAGTGACACTGAACTATGCTGGGGCCTACCTCAAGGCTCTAGCAATCACAGGGCCACCAAGGGCTGCTCCTATATGACGTGAACGCACGCATACTAGGCTTCCAACCTATTTATAGTTTTAACACTTGTTCACTGGCTGATTCAGAGGAAGTCTCACATGAGCCTGGGACACTGACAGAAAATCATTAAACAAACAAAAAATACAAGATATCACTTAAGGCAGCTTCTAATAACTAAATCTGTGACAATTTCAGCAGGAAACCAACAAATACTAATATCAATTAGCCTATATTGATAAGAACAACTTAAGAAGTAAAGTAGGAGAAAGGAAAGCTATTCCAAACAGTAGAATTTCTACTAAGAAACATACAATGAGTGCTTGAGACAGAAAATTACAATCCGGGAAATACAACAGTAATGAAGGCTAAAGGTAATAATTATTACCAGATCTCAAATTAGTAAACAAATGCAAGAAAAAGAAAGTATTTATAGAGTCTCAAATGGTCTCCCTATGAGAAATTTATTAATAGCAAATGTTAAAAACACTGAATTTTACATTTGGAACAACTGGAAGAAAGCACCTTATAGAAGAAAGCAAAGAAAACCTCAGTTCAAAGACAACATAAATGCCCTTTAGGGCATGGAAATTATCATCCACTAAAATCATTAAAATGGGATTCGCCTAGGCTCCAGACCTTATTTCTAACACCAAGAGACTGTGAGAAAGAGAAATTCAGCACGAATGGCAAAAGGAAAATTCGGCCCAGCTCATCCTGGAACTGGAGAAATAAACACTAACAAACAGTCCCTGTTACCATGAGACTGTTCGTTTCCCCCTAAATAAAGTACCTCTACTGGACCTTTCTTTGCATTTCTGTTGTATTCTGAGTCACTGAGCAACTCTGTTCTCTCATCAGAGACTTTCCAAACTTTGCGGATGGAAATGACCGCACTATGAATGACACAACTGTTACCTGAGGCCTCGCTCCACCGTGAGTTCTCATATGCCTGTGGAAGTGTGAGAAACGATGAAAGGCTTTGCCACCTTTCTACGTTCAAAAGGCCTCTCTCCACTGCCAGTACTCACCTGACTAGTTCAGTATGAGACACAGTTATAGGCTTTCGCACATTCTTTACATTCATAAGGCTTCTCTCCACTCAGAATTCTTGTACGTGTAGTGAGGTCTGAGAGATGACAGAAGGCTCTGCAACATTCCCGGGCCTGCAATGTACATAAGGCCTGTCCCCATTCTGAATTCCCATAAGGTTCCTTAAGTCTGAGGAGCAGCTAAATCATTTTCCACAGTTCTACATCCAGAAGGCCTCTACCCACTGTGAGTTCTTATACGAGCAGTGAGGTGTGACGGTCCAATAAAGGCTCACCCACATTCCTCACATGCAGAAGACTTCTCTCTACCATGAATTCTCACATGTACAGCAAGGTCAGCAGAATGACTAGGGGCTCTGTCTTATTCCTTACATTCGTAGGATCTCTTCGTGTTTCGAATTCTCAAATACATAGTCACGTTTCAGGAGGGACTACAGGACCTGCCACATTTAGTGCATTGATAGGGTCTCTCTCCACTGTAAGGATCCTGTGTCTAGTGAGGTGTGGGGCGTCATAACAGGCTTTGCTGCAATCCTTACATCCCTGTGGCCTCTCTCCACTGTGAATTCATACTTGTTTTGGGAGGTGTGATGGTCAACTAAAGGCTTTCCCACATTCCTTGCATACACAAGGCCTCTCTCTACAGTGAATTCTCATATGTGTAGTGAGTGCTAAGAAATGACAAAAGGCTTTCCTACATTCCTTACATGCCCAATGCCTCTCCTCTTCGTGAATTCCCAAATGAATAGTTAAGTGTGAGGAGCAACTACAAGGTTTTCCAGATTCCTCACATTCATAAGACCTCTCGCCACTGTGAATTCTGATGTGTGTGGTGAGGTGTGACGGCAAGTAAAGGCCTTTTCCCGTTCCTTACATTCATGAGGCTGCATCCCCTGTGAATTCTCGTATCTGTGGTGAGTTCCAAGAAATGAAGAAAGGCTGTGCCACATTCCTTACATGAGTCAAAATAGATTTGATGGCTCTGGGTTTGAGACATGTGTATATGTGTGTGTTGTTGTGTGCTTCCATGATCCCTGAAGGTGCAACGGGTAGGTGTTTGGTAGTTGAAACCCCAGCAGCAGCTCTGCGGGAGAACGATGTCACACTCTCCTTTCATCAACATGACCATCTTGGAAGCCCTATACGGTAGGTCTGCACTGTCCTGTAGGGCTGCCTCGAGCTGGTACGGAGTTCACAGAGTTCACACACACCTACAGGGCTCTGCTACCTATAACTGCTACAGAAGGAGATGGCCAAGTGTTTCTCCTACAGAGCCACAGGAAGGTTCAAATGCCCAACTTTCTGGTTGGCTGTTAAGTCCGTAACCTTCTGTGTGACATCTGTGTCGTATTCATATTCTAATCTGCATACTTCCAGCCCTCTGTACCGAAGCACTTCTGACTCTTGAGTGAATGACAGGGACTTCACATGTGCTACCTGCTTGTCATCCGCATCTTGAGTGCCAGGGAATTGTCATATCTCTCTTACCACGGAGGACCAGGTGGCACTTCTCAGGAATTCTACTACCCTTTGTTCAGTGGATAGGTTTTCTCCATCTAGACACTAACAAATGATTTAAGGTGAGGGTCACGTTGTGAAACAAAATGAATGAAATTACTCAGAAGGGGAAGGCAGCTGGGAGAAAAGACACAATTGAACGCATCGTGCCGTTCCAGTCTTTCGGCAGTGGTCGCAAAGCAATTCACTAGGAAATACCTCCGTGAAGATGCAGAGTGACAGGGACAGAAGTGGGACGTAATGCGACGAGCAATGCAGAGGGGGACTGTACACAATGGACACAGGGTAGAAAAAGAAGGAAAGAGGCCAGTTTTTCTCCCAAAACAGCTGTGTGAGAATTGACGCAAGTCAAAAAAGCCAGTTCAATTAAGAATCAAACACTTTTGCTCATCCAAAGACTTTATTAATAGAATTAAAAGAACACCCACAGAGTGGGAAAAAATATTTGGCAACTCTATGACAGATCGACACCTGATCTCCATAATCTATAAGATACTACAAAATATCAATAAGAAGAAGATAAACCATCCAATTAAGCGATGGGCAAAGGAGATGGACAGACACTTCACTAAAGAGGAGATCCAGGCAGCCAAAAAACACATGGGGACATGTTCACAATCTTTAGTTATTAAAGAAATTCAAATCAAGACAACAATGAGATACCATCTCACCCCAACAAGATTGGCCATGATCCAGAAAACACAAAACAACAAATGCTGGAGAGGCTGTGGAGAAAGTGGAACACTCCTACACTGTTGGTGGGGTTGCAAAATGGTCCAGCCTCTTTGGAAGGCAATCTGGCGCTTCCTTAAAAAAATGGATATTGATATACCATTTGACCCAGTAATTCCACTACTTGGAATATATCCTACAGATTCAAGGCCTTTCACACCAACGGACACACGCACCAGAATGTTTATCGTGGCACAGTCCACAGTAGCAAAAAGGTGGAATCAACCTAGATGCCCAACAATAGAAGAATGGATAGGGAAACTGTGGTACATATACTCAATGGAGCACTACGCAATGATAAAGAATAACGATGATTCCAGGAAACATCTCCTAACCTGGTTTCAACTGGAAGACATTATGGTGAGTGAAAGTAGTCAGCGACAAAAGGACGAATACTGTATGAGACCTTTACGATAAGATCTCAAAAACAGACTTGTGTGTAGAAGAAAAGACTCTTTGACAGCTGCAAGGGAGGGGAGGGAGGGAAGGAGGGCAAGGGGGGAGGGCTTAGTTTAGGTAGTTACTAGAAATCTAGTTGGGAGAAAGCAGTGACAGCACACATTAGGAATAAGAACAACATTAAGTGGACTTCAGCATAACTTGAGTACTCCTTCCATCTTAACTCAATACTGCAAGGATAGAGAAGCTGGGGTGGGGGGCGGGGGACCATGCTCTTAGGCGAATTCCAGGCCAATTGGCACAACTAGCGTTTTGCTAAGAGAGCTCTCTGCACCCCACATTGGTGAGTGGCATCTGGAGTCTTAAAAGCTGCCAAGCTGCCATCCGAGGACACAGCAAATGGTCCCAACTCAGCAGGAACGGATGCTCACCAAGGGCCAAAATGGCATGCGGTAAAGACAACCGAGAAGACACAGAGACCCACAAGAGTGGGTGCCTACATCGACCTGGGACCGGAAGAACCGGATGGTGCCCGGCCACCACCAGTGATAGCCATGACGGAGGTCACAGAGAGGAGCCTCACTGGCAACACAAGAATAAAAAGAGGCGCATCATGAGATCCACTAAAAGACCTCAATTGATGGTCCAGCGGTTTTGAGGTTCCTCGGAGAGCATGGCCTCCGGCCCTGATGCTGCCCGTTCCCATAAATTATAACAAAGGTCCACTCTTTGGACAGGAATGGAATGGACTTGGCAATGCAGAGTAACCATATGTTGGAAGCACTTTATGGTTCTATACATCTATAGGATATCGTCTTGCTGACCTCTGGCTGGAGGAAGGGGAGTGGACGGAGAGGAGGGGAAAGGAGACTGTTGGGAGGATGAGACATGTATGGAGCAGAGAGGAATAGTGTGCAGTCACCGGACAGGGAGAGCAGTGGAAGCTGCATATAGGGGGGCATGTAAATTTACATGTGAATGTACATTTTTACTCAGTTATGTTAAAAAAAAAAAAAGCCAGTTCAGGTGTCTGTGAAGTACACGCTCCTCCACTCAAGAGACTTTTGCTAACTGATTCCTTCAAACCTCATTCCCCTTTAACCTGACCGTCCGCTCTACCAAGCATGATGCCCGTCTTCAGGGAATGGTCCGTCCTGACAATGTGTTTTAAGTACGGGAGATGCAGTCTTGCTATCTTTGCTCCAAAGAACACGCTGGTTGTATTTCTTCTAGAACAGACCTGTTTGTTCTTTGGACAGTCCATGGTACATAAAATATTCTTCTCAAACACTGTAATTCGAAGGCATCAATGACTCTTCTGTTTTCATTATTCGTTGTCCAGCTTTTACATGCCTAGGATGCAAGTGCAAACACCATGGCTTGGGTCAGTCACACTTCAGTCTTCAAGGTGACATCTTGAGTTTCAATACTCCAAAGGGGTCCTTTCCAGCAGATGTTTCCAATGTTATACGTCTTTTGATTTCTTGACTGATGCTTCCATGAGCATCGATTCTGGAACCCCGTAAAACAAAATCCTGAAAACCTCATTCTTTTTCCATTTATCCTGATGTTGCTCACTGGTCCGCTTGTGAGGATTTCTGTTTTCTGGATGTTGAGGAGCAACCCACACTGAAGGCTGTGGCCTTTGAGCTCCATCAGTAAGTGTTTCAGATCCTCTTCAGTTGCAGCAAACAGGGTTGTGTCATCCACACCACAGGCTCTTAATGAGTGTTCCTCCATATCTGATGTCTCATTCATCCTCATATACTCCAGCTTCTCAAATGATTTGCTTGGCCTAAGAATTGAAAAGGTATGCTGAAAGGACACAATGCTGACACAGAAAGGACAAAGTTGTTGTTAGGTGCCATCAAGTCGCTTCCAACTCACAGAGACTCTGCAGAACAGGACAAAACAGTGGCCAGCCTTGTGTAACATACACAGCCATTTTGATTCCTGCTCATTATTGCAGCCACCGTGTCGGTCGATCTCATCGAGGGTCTTCCTCCTTCTTGCTGACCCTCCACTCGACCAAGCATGATGTCCTTTTCCAGGGACTCATCCTGCCTGACAACACATCCAAAGTGTGTAAGACACAGTTTTGCCATCTTTCCTTCCAAAGAGCACTCGGGTTGTAGTTTAGTTCTTCCAGAATGGATCAGTTGGTTCTTCTGGTTCTCACTGTACATTCGACATTCTGATCCAATGCTAGAATTCAAAGCCATCAATTCCTCTTCTGTCTTGTTTGTTCACTGTCCAGCTTTCACATGCACATGATGCAAATGAAAATATCACAGCCTGGGGCTCGCACAGGTTAGTCTTCAAGGTGATACTTTTACTTTGTCAATACTTTAAAGAGATCCATTGGAGCAGGTATTCCCAATGTGATGTGTCTTTTGATTTATTGACTGCTGCTTCCATGGGCGTTGATTACGGACCCCAGTAAAATGAAATCCTTGACAACCGCAATCCTTTCTTCAGTTGTGATGAAGTTGCTTACTGGTCCAGCTGTGAGGAGTCTTCTTTGGTTGATGTTAAGGTGCAGTGCATACTGAAGGCTGTGGTCCTTGGTCTTCATCACCATTTCTGATCTGCTTCTCTTCCACCCGGTAAGGTCGTGCGGTCTGTGTAATGCAGGCCGTGAATGAGGCGTCCTCCAATGCTGATGCCTCCTTCTTCTTCACAGAATCCAACATATCAGATTATATGCTTGGTGTACAGATCTAAAAGCTATGGGACAGCATCCAACCCTGATGCACATCTTTCCTGACTGTAAACCACGCAGAATCCCCTTCTTCTGTTTGCATGACTGCCAGGCCGGGCACGAGGATGACGTCACGGGGCCGGGCCTGCAGGGCGGGCGGGGCCCCGACGGGGAGAGACGCGCAGTGGGCGGGGCGAACCGGGCCGGAGGGGCCTCAGCCCAGCGCCCCGTTTCTCTCTTTCCGGTGGAGCGGGGTTCTCGTCGTGCTAAGCCATTTCTAGTGTTTACAGCCCTGAAGACCGGGGCTCCCGCCCTCAAATCTGCAATAATTTCAAGGTTTGAAAGCCACAGGGACAGGAAAGCCGGCAAAAAGGGACAGAGCGGGTCAGGGTTAGACAGGGAACCTAATCGCTGCCGCCCCCTGCTAGCGTATTTCGCTCCAGAACCTGACCCTTTCCGGGGTCCCCGAGGTGGTGGCTTGCACTGTAGAACACAGGGAGCGCGGAGAAGGTCCCGGGGAGCCTCTTCTCCCAGGTGGGAACAGCGCCCCCTGGCGGTGGTGTTGCAAACACACGCTGTTCCCGCAACTGGGCTGCGAGCACCACAGCGCCTCCTGGCGGCTGTGCCGTGGCCAGGGCGGCCTCAAACCCAACCAACATCCAGGTTAATACAGCCCTCTTCCGTCTATGACATCCTGCCCTGATTTTGCGAATAAAAAAAATCCCCCCAAATCGATGTTTGATCTGTGTCAACCCATCCAGACGGACCCCTTCCTTCTTTGGAACATACTTTCCCTTAATAAACTTTTGTTATTTGCTACCAGAAAGGAGGCGTCCTCGCGTACGTTGGGGGAGAGGGAGCCCAGTGTGCACCTACTTGTACGGAGACTGCACTTGATAGTGTCAAGGTCATGTAACTGGTTAGATCCCGATTGACCTGATCCTGGTTCTGGAGATCCAGCCAGCAAGTTCAGTCGGCCGACCTATGGCAAAGTGTGTTCCCCATCCCCGAAAGCACAGTACCATGCATCCTTTTTAATAGTAAACGACAGAAAAGTGTATTACGAGACGTACATTCCAAATTGGTAACGGGTCAGTCTCTAAGAGTGGAAAAAGAGCCAGCATAGATTCCGGGGGCGCTTTATATTTTAAAAAGCAGGGGGTCAATACGAGTCAGAGGAAGTAACTTGAGGTTTGTTTGAGTTTGAGGCTCCTGTCTCCAGTTCACAACTGCCGGAAGGAGTTGTATTTTCATGCCATCTGCCAGGAACAACTTATATTTACATGACAGACTGCCAGGGAGAATGGCAGATAGGTGGCATGTCAGGTTCCCTTGGTAACCTTATCAATACTGTGTGTGTCCTATAATGCAAACCACGACCTTTGTCATCGCCAGAAAGTGTTCCATCCTGGAGTATGGTAGGATGTGGCAGCAGAGATCAGGTTTAGCCATGAAAACAGCTCAACCTCTGGAACCCAAATCGGGTCACTTGGGGTCTAATCAATTAGCTGACCTCGACAAGTTGTCAGGTCCTGGACTTGTAACTAATATCACAAAACAGTAATTGTACTAATCATTTCACCAGAAGTTACTCTTTTCTGGAAATCTTCCTCTAACCTACAAGAAGAGGTGACTTGTGTAGGTAACATGTCAGTGCCTGCGCAGAGTTTTCCTCACGGAACGGGGTGCCTCTGGGCACTTGAATCGGTGGAGCTGGCCTTGCTGACCCATGGAGTGAGAGAGTTGAGTGCCTTTGGGCAGGACGCTTTCCAGCAAGAGTGGGGTGCCTCCGGGCACTTAAACCAGTGGAGCTACAGAGCTTTGGAACACTTGCCCGGCAGGGCAGATGTGGGCCTGAGGCCCGGGCCATGCGGCCATAGGAAGCTGAAGCTGAAGAGACAAACAGCATGAGAAGCTGAGCTGCCTCAGTCTCAAGAGGTATGGCCATGACCTCAGGGGTTTGAAAGGGTGGAACCATGGCGTGCTGTGTTCAGAAGGGTGGAATTGCCACTCAGGTGGGCTTAGGGTGCTCCTAAAGCCAATAGGACAGAGTTTCTGTCCAAGTGGGCCTTGAAGGCAGAGTTGTAGCACGGGGCTGGAGGTCTCCACTCAGAAACCAGAGAGTGTGGCCGATACCTAGAGTCTGGAGAGCATTGCTGTTGTGTAGAATGTCTCAGAAAATGTAAGAGTATTTCTAAAGCCTTGAGGGCTAATTTAATGTGTTCTGTTGACTTACCTGTTGCCTGTTAATGCCTTCTAAGTTTCACAGATGTAAAAGAGTTTTTGTATTTTGGACTTCGAACTGATTTAAGACTTCTGTTATATGGATGGACATAATTTTGTCATGGTGAGATGAATGTGTTAAATGTTTTGTGATGTGATTTTTGGGTTGTCAAAGGGTGGGATGTCATGGTTGGAATTGTGTGCCCCCAAAAATGTGTGCAGCCACGTGGCTGGGATATGGTTCCCAGTATCTTGGGACTGTCCTCCATTGTGTGGTTTTGCTAACCTGTACGTTAAAGGATTAGGGTGGGGCTATGAATTCTTGCTGTGGGGGGAGTTTCCCTGGAGTATGGCTTGCCCCACCTTTAATGCTTTTAGCTTGCAAGGAATAAAAGGAAAAAGAAACAAAGGACAGTTTGAGAACCTCACTACAATCAAGCAAGCAGCACCGGGAGCAGAGCGCGTCCTTCAGACCAGAGGTTCTTGCGTGAGGACGCTCCCTGGACAAAGACTGATGCAATACCGGACTTTCCTCCAGAGCCGACAAGGGGAAAGTCTTTCCCTGGAGCGGACACCCTGAATATGGACTTGTAACCTACCGGACTGTGTAAGAATAAATCTTTCTTTGTTAAAGCCATCCACTCTGTGGTATTTCTGTTAGAGCAGCCTAGCTGACTAAAACAACATGTATTGGGAGCTGAGATGTGTTCCATGAAACATGTGATTTCTGATTGTGTGCCCAACAGTCACTTGTGAACCATAGAGGCCGTATACCCCAAAATGCAGTGACTTCGAGTGGATCCCAACTCATAGCGACCCTATAGAACAGAGTAAAAGTGCCCCATAGAGTTTTCAAGGAGCACCGGATCTGAAGTGCGCATCTTTCGGTTAGCAGACATAGCACTTAACCACTACAACACCAGGGTTTCCAGAGACCCTGTAGAACAGTGAAACCAAGAGCTAACCTGTTACCTCAGGTCTCATTCAACTCGCTGTAATCCTATAGGACAGTGAAGAATGTCGAGGTCCTGCAGCTAGTAGAAGACCCCGATTGACCAGATTCGGGTTTAAGAGATCAAAATAGCAAGTTAGGTTTCCACTTGGGTGGCAAACTGGGATTGTCCTTCCCGCAAAGCAGAGGATGTATCTTTTTTGGAAGCAAATGACAGACAAGTTAGGGAAAGTACGTTCGAAAGAGAGAACAGGTCAGTCTCCAAGACTGGAAAAAGACTCCACATAGATCTCGGGAGCATTTTTACAGATAAAATCAGAGGCCAATGTCAGATACGAGGTGAGGTAGCAACTTGGCTGCCGACTGGCCACCGTAGGCACCTTACAACTACCAGGAGAAAAAGCTTTATATGGATCACACCTGCCAGGAAAGACCCACATCTTCATCACAAACTGCCAGGCAGAATTGCTGACAGGTGCCGATCAGGTTCCTCTGGTAACCGTATCAATACTGTGTGTGTTCTATAGTGTAAACTATGACCTTTGTCATCCCTAGAAAACGGTAGATTCTGGGGTATAACACCTTAGTGTGCCGCGACAGGGGCAGAGATCCGGTTCCACAGCTAACCTTGACAAAGAACAGTCCCAGAGCCAGGTCACTGCTATGACACAGACACTGACAATAAAGATCGGATTTAGAAAGATACTGCTAATAAAAAGCAATATTAAGGAAACCTGAAAGAGAAGGATGTATTGAACTGAGGTCAGAACCAACTTATGATGCCGCCACTGAAAGCTCACCCTGTTGTAGGTTATGGTCTACATGTGCCGTGATTGGGAGGGATAGGCTTTAGCTGACACGGGACCCATAGATAACTGTAGAATGATCACATATCAATGCCAAACATGTAGTTGTCCACTTGATTCTGACTGATAGCAGCAAAGGGGGACTGAGAAGAAGTGCCCCATGGAGTTTCCAAGGAGCAGCTCGTAGATCTGAACCTTTGTCTTTCTGGTTTGCAATGCAGTGCCACCGGCGTTCCTGAACAATCATATTGGTTTGTTGTTGTCAGGCGCTGTTGAGTCTCTTCTGACTCAAGGCAACCATGTGCTCAACAGAACCAAACGGTGCCCAGTCCTGGGAGCTGCTCATGGTCCCCGTAGTGGAGCCCGTTGTGGCAGCCACTGTGTCAGGCCGTCTCATGGAGGGTCCTCCTCTTTTCACGGGTCTCCCTTCCTCCAGGGACTGGCCCATCCTGATAACGTGTCCATGTGTATGATGAAATCTCACCAGCTCTTGTCTAAGCAGCAGTCTGGCTGTAGTTCTTCCACGATGCATGTGTTGGGTTTTCTGGAAGTCCTTGGTGTATTCAGTGTTCGTCACCAGCTCCCTAATTCGAAGGTGTCAGTTGTCTGGGCTTTCTCCTTCATTATCCAGCTTTTGCATGCATGTGAGACAGTTAAAAATACTGTGGAGTCTGTCGGGTACACTTTAGTCTCAACGGGACATCTGTGCTTACTCTACCTGCTGCTGTTGAGTCTCTGTAGGACAGGGTAGAACTGCCTCGTAATTTCCAAGGAGTGCCTCGTGGATCTCAAATGCCAGGATTTGGGTGGGTAGCAGTAGCTCTTAACCATGGTACCACCAGGGTTTCCTTGTTACTGCCTAGGAAAGTCTATACGGCCGTGCCATGGAGCCCACGGGAGACGCTGGTGGCATCGTGGTCAAGCTGCCTCATCAAAAGTTTGGTAGCTGTGATTCAGCAAGTGCTGCTTGGAAACTCTTCGGCGCAGTCCTACTGCGACTGATAGGGTCGGGTCGTGTGAGTCAGAATCGACTTAATGTCAGCGGCTCGCTTGGCTTAGGGGTCCTGGAGGCTCAGTCGTTGAGAGCCTGTCTGCTAATCAAAAAAGGTCGCAATTGGAATCCACCGGCTGTTCTTTGGGAACGCTGTGGGCCTGTTGGTGACTATCTTACACGGTCACTGGGAGGTGTCCTCGGCTTCAGGCCACAGGTCAGGCTTTTGTTTTGCTGTCCTGTAGGGTCTTTAGGAGTCACGATTGACTGTAGGTTACAGTCACGAAAACCTCAGGGGAGGTGGAAAATGTGTCCCCTTCGAACATGCGTGACCTACACGGCTCTCTTCTTCTTGTACGTTAGATGAAGATTTACGAAAATGGTTGTTTCTAGTTAAACCATTAATACACATATCATTTTGTGGTATTAGTTAGAACTGCAGGGCATGTCAACTGTGTCCCTTTTCGACTTGGGTCCCCTGTGGCCAGCTTTCCCGTCCCCTCCGGTCTCCAGTTAAATTGTTTCCAAGGTTACCGGAGGCAGCTCTGGTGTTCAGAACCGCAAACACTTTGAAGCAGTTCACTAGGAAGGGATTCAAGTTCCCTGTAAATGAGAGAGCTCAAACCCTCAGGCGGGGTCAGCTCCTGTACCGCCGGCCCCGCGCACCCCTGACCCACGTGGGTCACATAGCACAGCCCAAGGCCCGCCTCCCTCAGGCCCCGCCCCCGACGTCATCCTCCTGCGCAGCCTGGCGCTCAACTCGACTGCGCATGCGCAGGCTCTTGGCAGAGGGGGACATTCCAGCGCGCGCCTGTGGTGTTTCCGCCTGAAGCCCGCGCCCCGCGCTCCGCGCCCTCTGCGGCCTCCCGTCCTCCGGCTCGGGGTCGGGGACCCCTCGGACCCAGGTGCCCGTCCTCCGTGCGTCCCGGCTCCGCGTCCGTGTTTGGCCCGCAGACCCCGCCGTCGCCGGCCGCCCTCCCCCGCCGCCCGCGCTGACCGCTGCTCCCTCCGGCCCGAGCCGCCCGGGGGTCGTCGCCCGCGCCCGGCGTCCCGGGTCTTTTCGCCGTTTGCAGTCAGATCTGCTGCTTCTTTCTTTCATTTTTGCGGTGAGTATTTCTTTCAGATTTTCTTTGTCTTTCTTTGGGTTTCAGTGTGACCCGTGGTTTTCCTTTGGCCCTGTCTTACGGACAGATTTGAGAATTCGTTTATTGATTTTGAACCCTACTTGCTGTCTTGTATTTTTAACTGACTTTGGGTGAAAGTTTCTAGATCACACTTCTTGTTACGGTCGGGTGCTGTCCCGTCGGTTCGCACTCACAGCCACCCCACGCGCAACAGAAGTGTAACCCTCATACCTTACAAGCGGTTTTTTCCTTTTCCAAATGGGTAGTTCAGAGCTTGATAGAACTAATGCTGTAATGATCCGTTGAATAATCTGTGCTTTTTATGGCACCGGCTCCTCTGGCCTCCGTGTTGGCCCCTTTCCAAAGGGGCGCAGAGCCCCCCAGCTACTGGGACCTTGGTCCCCCTCCTCCTCTTTGCTGCCCTGAGCAGTGGCCTTCAGCCCTGAAAACAGCAGCTGGGAAGGCTGCCTGGCATTTTCTGTATCCACAGCTGTCTCTTGTTCCTTGTCAGAGTGAACCGCTCAGGCTTTTTCTGTAAGTGTTGTCTTTCCCTGTTACAGAGATGCAGATTAGCGTCCAGGTGTCTGACATGCACACCTGTCGTCTACTCAAGAATTTCCTGTGACTGGTTTGTGGTGCCTACACTTACCAGTGGGCTACGTGCTTACATTCTTGAAGTGATACATAGACCCTCATGTAAAAATGGCCTTTTGAGCCTCCATGGAGAAGAGCCTGCCCTGCTGTGGAGTCTCCGGTGGGATCACACCTCGTAATGATCCTTCTTCCTCTTTCTGACTTGGAGCGTGTTTCATTGACTCAACTGCACCAGGGCAGGGACGCAATTCGGTAACAGGAGGAGCACTGCCCGCTCCTGCCCGCGCCTGCCCGGTCCAGCGCCATGTCCATAGTCGTTTTGTCTTTAAGCCTGTCGTGTGGCCACTATGTCAATCCATTTCATCGAAGGTCTTCCTCTTTTTCACTGTCCCTCGACTCTACCACACACGATGCCTTTCTCCAAGAACTGATCCCCCCTGACTACATGTCCAAAGTATGTGAAATGCAGTCTCCCTGTCTCTGATTCCAAAGAGCCCTCTTGTACTTCTTCCAGGACAGATCTGTTTGTTCTCTTGGCGGTCCCGGGTACGTTCAACATTCTTCTGCATCTCCACAGTTCAGAGGCGTCAGTTCTTCTGTCTTCCTTCTTCCTTGCCCAGCTTTTTTCACACACGTGATGCAATTGAAAATAATGTGCCTTGAATTAGGAAAACCTTAGTTTTCAAGGTGACATCTTTAGTTTTCAATACATCAAAGAGGTGGTTTGGAGCAGATTTCCCCAATGCAATGCGTCTTTTGACTTCTTGACTGCGGCTTCCATGGGTGTTGATTGTGGACCGAAGTAAAATGAAATCCTTGACATCCTCACTGTTTTCTCCATTTATGACAGTGTTGCTTACTGGTCAATTTGTGAGGATTTTTGTTTTCCTGATATTGAGGTGCAATCCTTGCTGCAGGCTGTGGTCCTTGATCTTCCTCTGTGTCTCAAGTCTTCGTGACTTCCAGCAAGTAAGGTGGTGTTGGGTGAGTAATGCAGGTTGTTAATGATTTCTTCTCCAATCCTGATATGTCATTCTTCTTCATAGAATCCAGCTTCACGGATTGTTTGCTTAGCATACAGATTAAAAAGGTATGGTGAAAGGATACTACCATGACACAGAGCTTTCTTTACTTGCAACCATGCGATATTCCCTTGTTTTCTTCCCACAGCTGCCTCTTGATCCCTATGCAGGTTCTGTAACAGCAGAGTGAAATGTTCTGGAATTCCCATTCTTTGTACTGTTGTCCATAATTTGTTACGATCTATGCAGTCGAATGCTTTTGCACAGCCCATGAAACTTAGCAGTAAGCATTTTTGTGGTATTTTCAGCCAGCGTTGATCTGACATCAGCACTGATAGTCCCAGGTTCCACATCCTCTTCTGAACGTGCCTGGACCTTTTGGATGTCCTTGTCTGTGTATTGCTGCAGCTGCTATTGAATGATCACAAAAGTTGGAAGTGATACTGTATGATGATTTCTACATTCCTCTGGATCTTCCTTCTGGAAATAGGCTTAAATAGGAACCTTTTCCCATCTTTTGACTCAGTAGCTGTCTTCTCCAATTTGTGGGCATCTGTGAGGGAGCTCTCCTCGCGCTGAATCTGTTTGTTGGAATGTCTCTGTTGATATGGGGTTGTCGCTGCCTAACTGTCCACCGGTGGAAAGAAGACAGGACACACGCACGGGTTGGAGCCACTTTACCAGTTGCTTACTTTATTCCTATTTCACTTACTTATGCTACTCCTACCTTACTCCTGCTGCTTACTTTACTCCTACTGCTTACTTACTGCCTCCTCGTCCGTCCGTCAGTCCGTCCGTCGGTCCGTCCTCTGTTCCCGGTCCCGGTCTTAGTCTTAGAAGTCTTCTGTCTTAGCCTTTGTCCCCGTTACCTGTGCTTGCTCAATTTATCCCAGATTCCTCCAATCCTCATGTGCCACGCTCTCCCAAGACGGAGGAGGCCCACAATAGGCCAGCGTGAAGCCACTGCCCACAGGCATGCGCCATGAATGCCCTAGGTCTGGTAAACAAGGGTGTGGCTGGGAAATGATAGCTATTCTGAATCCTGATGCATGGTAGCAGTCAGGAAAAGGCTGGTGTGTTGTTCTGGCGCTGGGCGCCAGCATGTCCCGCTTACCACATCTCCCCCTTTTTGTTTACACAAAAGAAAACCGAGAAGGTGCCTGACTTAGGTCCTCTTTGGCTAGGATGCTCCTTACCCGTCCTGGGGATACCTCACAGCTTGGTGAGTTCCCTGTCTTGGGTTGGAAGCACCCCCAAAAGAGGTTGCCCGTCTTTGACTACCCTTCCGAGGGCTGTTCATCTTGCACGGCTGCAATAGCCTGTATAATCAGGGCCTATTCTTGTCGTCGCTGCCGGGAGGCGCGCCGGCTAACAAGGCATATGGCAAAAATGGCACAGAGGAAAGAAGCTGCTCGGCACTCCTTGCTACACTGAGTACCCCAAGTCCCGCCCATTCCTTGATAGAAATTTCAGCAGTCCACTGGCGGTGTGAGTGTCGACCCTTGTGGAGTTGATCGTAGCATGGAGAGTCTGAGCTGTTCCAGAGTCTGCTCTAAATTAGCAGACCAGTTGCCTTGCAGCTGTAGGGAGTGATATCTGGAGAGATTATTAATGACTTGCTCGATATTATTACACCTGTTGAGGATAATGACCTGCTCAATGTTATTAACTTGCTTGTTGGGGATATTATTACACCTGTTGAGGATAGCCAGTTTGCTGGTTAGTAAAGCGCTCCCCTTTTTGGCCCCTGAGGGCGTCGGGCCCTGTCCACCGTGGTCATAACCGCGGCTGCTAGGCCGGCATTAGTCTACCTGCACCTGTTGTGCCCAGGCCCACCGGTCTCATTTCTGGGGTGGTTGTTCCTAGTCATGATTCCCTTGCTGGCTGTACCTTGCAGGGAGCCGACCCCCTCTGGCTCACTCCCTTGTTTGTCTCTGCTGTGGGGTCTCCTGTTCAGCAGCAGCTTACCGTTACCCAGCACTTGCTGCTTGCCAGGCAGCCCCCCAGTGGCCCTCAGTGACAGCGGGGCACCAGGGGTCCTGTGAACTGATCTTTCGGTCCCTGTTTTAAGCTGTTTTATATTCAGGTTATAAGGTGGAAAACTCTTACAGGCATCCTGAAGGTGTCTGGCAGACGGCTGATTCCCCATGGCGAAAGTGAAACTAACTTCCCACAACAACTACTCCGCTCCCACCCGGCGCTCCCCGCCCTGGGCTCTGCCGGTGCTTAGTGCACTTGGCTATGGTCTCCGATTCCCCAGAGAACTTCCCCTCCTGATGGTCTCCTCTTACCCGGAGAACTTCCCTTCCTGATGGTCTCCTTTTACCGGGAGAACTTCCCCTCCTGATGGTCTCCTCTTACCCGGAGAACTTTCCTTCCTGATGGTCTCCTCTTACCGGGAGAACTTCCCCTCCTGATGGTCTCCTCTTACCCGGAGAACTTTCCTTCCTGATGGTCTCCTCTTACCCGGAGAACTTTCCTTCCTGATGGTCTCCTCTTACCCGGAGAACTTTCCTACCTGATGGTCTCCTCTTACCCGGAGAACTTTCCTACCTGATGGTCTCCTCTTACCCGGAGAACTTTCCTACCTGATGGTCTCCTCTTACCCGGAGAACTTTCCTACCTGATGGTCTCCTCTTACCCGGGGAACTTTCCTACCTGATGGTCTCCTCTTACCCGGGGAACTTTCCTACCTGATGGTCTCCTCTTACCCGGGGAACTTTCCTACCTGATGGTCTCCTCTTACCCACAGAACTTTCCAGCGCTGCTCCTCTTGGGCTCGTTTTAAGGGTCTCCCCGTACGGGCCACCAGATGTCGCTGCCTAACTGTCCGCCGGCGGAAAGAAGACAGGACACACGCATGGGTTCGAGCCACTTTACTGGTTGCTTGCTTTATTCCTATTTCACTTACTTATGCTACTCCTACCTTACTCCTGCTGCTTACTTTACTCCTACTGTTTACTTACTGCCTCCTCGTCCGTCCGTCAGTCCGTCCGTCGGTCCGTCCTCTGTTCCCGGTCCCGGTCCTAGTCTTAGAAGTCTTCTGTCTTAGTCTTAGTCCCCGTTACTTGGTGGTTGCTCAATTTATCCCAGATTCCTCCAATCCTCATGTGCCACGCTCTCCCAAGACGGAGGAGGCCCACAATAGGCCAGCGTGAAGCCACTGCCCACAGGCATGCGCCATGAAAGCCCTAGGTCTGGTAAACAAGGGTGTGGCTGGGAAATGACAGCTGTTCTGAATCCTGATGCATGGTAGCAATCAGGAAAAGGCTGGTGTGTTGTTCTGGCGCTGGGCGCCAGCATGTCCCGCTTACCACCTGGGGTGAGTTCCTGGAGTCTTGTTTTTCACCAACACCTTCAGGACAAATTGAACTATTTTTCCTTCAGTTCTGCTGGTTCGTCATCATATGCCAGCTTGTGAAATGGTTGACCAGCAACAAACCCTTTTTGATATAATGACTGTATTCTTTCCATCTTCTTTGATGCTTCCTACCTCATTTAATATTTTCCCTGTAGAATCCTTCACTATTGCAAGTCAGAACTAAATTTCTTTTTTCAGTACGTTAGTTTGATAACTAGCTAGCCTGTTCTTCCCTTTTCGTTTTCTATTTGCAGCTGTTGCCTGATGTCATTATAGTACTTTGTCTTCTCAAGCTGCCCTTCAAACTCTTCTGTTGAGCTGTTTTCCTTCATCCTTTCCAGTTTTCACTTCAGCTGCTCTACTTCCCAGAGAAAATTTGAGAGTGTTTTGTGACTTCCATTTTGCTCTTTACTTTCTTTTCTGTCTATAACAACCTCTTGCTTTCTTCAGGTCTGATATCTTTGATGTCACTCCGGAACTCATCTGGTGTTTGGTCCCTGGTGTTGAAGGCATTAAATCTATTCTTGAGATAGTCTCTGAACGCACGTGGGGTGTTCTCAAGGTTATCCTCTGGCACTCATCTGCATATTCTGATTTTCTTCACCTTGCACCTGAACTTGCATCTGAGCAACTGATGCACTCTTTTGCAGTCAACCCCTGGCCTTGTTCCATCATCTTTTCCCATGGACGTAGTCAGTTTTATTCTTCACTGTTCAATCTGATGAGGTCCACGTATTTAGTCTCCATTGGGAAAGAAAGGTATTTGGAATGAAACAGTCTTGCACAATTCGATCATTTGATCTCCAGTATCTCTTCTGTCACCAAGGCCCTGTTTTCCAGCTGCTCGTCCTTCTTTGTTTCCAGCTTTCGCATTCCAGTCACCGGTGACCATCAGTGCCTACCGATGACATGTTCAGTCAGTAACAGAGGGCAGAAGTTGGTGCAGAAATTTGAATAGTAGTTGTGTTAACTGGTCTCCTTGTAGACAAATGGATGTGAATCCCCTTTGTTTTTTATCGTCCTCTGTTGCTCTGTGTAGACTTCTGGTACCGTGTTGACTAGCAGTGGTGACAGTGGACATACTGGTCTTTGCTGTTCTTAGGAAGACTGATTTCAGTCTTTCTCCACTGAGTGTGACATTAGCTGTGGATTTTCATAAGTTCCTTCTAGCATGTTGAGGTGTTTCCTGTGTGTCGTTGAAAGAGTGTATTTTATCATGAAAAGGTCTTATATTTTCTGAAGTGTCTTTTCTTTGTTCATTGAAATAATGTGATTATTTTTCTGACTTGAATTAATGTGATAGTGTTATGTTGCTTAATTTTCTTGTATTGAAGCTTTTCTTGATACAGCCCACTTGATTGGGATGTGTGATCCTTTTCCAATGCTGTTGGACTCCCTTTCCTAGTATTTCCTCTAGGTTGTTGCATCCCGATTCATAAGGGATATTAGTGTGTCCTCTTCTTTTACTGTGGCATCTTTCTCTGGCTTTAGTAGCAGGATATTGCTGGCCTTAGGGAGCAAGTTAAGAAGTGTTCCCTTATAATTATTGCTGTGTTTGTTCCCACTGAACTGAAAAGAGCATCAACGATAAAAATGTATTGACTGTTACTGCCTGGTATCTTCTGCCCCAAACTGCAGCTTTACACAGACTTAAACTCTGGGCAGAAGGACTCCCTGAAGCCTCACTTTGATTCGATCCATTTCAGGCCTCCTGAGCAGCCTGGAACACCCAGCCATGCTCCTGTCTTCTGTTTGTCAGGTTGAGTCTTGGAATCGTGAGGCCTGTTCCTCCAGACTAGAGTCCTTCATTGTCTGCTGTCCCTATTGCCAGACAGAGACTATGTCATGCCCACACTGATCCACTGTTTTCAGACAAGGACATGAACTTAGTAGAGGGCCCACCACATTGGATCCTGGCAGGCCTTACACAGTGTCCTCAGCCTTCCCTCCAAGAAGGCAGTAGAAATTAAAGAATAGGATCCTTTAGTCCTATTGAAGTCCTTTTGTTTGTCACATGCTTGTAACCATCAGAAGTCATTCTTTCTAAAAGCCATTCTTATCTACCATTCCAGCAGATGTCTCTTGAGGCAGTCACCATTGGAAACCACTAAGTGCCAGAAAGTGGGTGAAAGAAACAACTAGAAAACTCAAGGGAAAAGAAGAAATGTTAGTTACAAAATGGAGAGAAACACTACTCATCACATATATGAACCCAAAACCCAAACCCACGTTCATTTCCCTAGTGATCACATCTCTGAGCCCCCACCAGACCCCACACTTGTTGCCCTACTGATCACATATGGCGAACCCAAACCCGAATCCACACTTAACTATCCTCTTGATCGCATATGTGAACTGAAAAGCAAAACCCACACTTGTTGCCATTGACTTGAATCTGTCTCAGCAACCTTGTAGGACAGCATGGAGCTGCCCTGGAGGGTTTCCAAGTCTGTCCTCTCGGTGGAAGCCCACTGCAAGACCTTTCTCACTCAAGTGTGAATGTGGCCTTTCAGTTAGCAACTGTTGGTTCGGCACTGTGCCGTCAAGGCTGCTTGATGACAGGTGACCATCCTGCAGAGGCAGCGAAAGGTTTTTAAGAAAGCACAACAGAAGAGTTTCAGCTGCACATAATTACACATCAGGGTTGCCTCATGAGTTCATTGACTTGAACTTGACAAATATCCTATCCTTGAGACTCACCCGTGTTGATACTAAATAAAAGTCGGTGGGTTGTTCCACGTAGGTCAAACTTTAAACTAGCACGTGAACCCTCAACCTAAACCTTGAGCCCTCATGTCCTAGAGGAGGCCAGGTTCATGTTTTCCAGACTGGGCTGGCCTGGGTGCCCCTCGCTCTGTGACTCTTGACAGAGGAAGAGGCCTGTGGTACATTGTGAAGAATGCGGCGATGTGCTCAGGAGGCACAGTCAGTGCTGATGTCCTCCGAGTGGAGCGTGGCCCAGATCCTGGGGAAGCCCTGGCTGGGTTGAAGCTAGGAACCAGTCACTCTTTGCCGAACATTGTCTTCTTCCATTACAGGTCTCAGGTGCAGCGCCCTTCTGTCTTCCACGTTCATGGAATCTCAAGGAAGGATCTAAGCTGCTGTGGCTGGCTGTGTGGACCCAACATCACTCATCTGCCTCCAGACTCCCACGAAGCTCTGCATCCTCTGCTGTCCCTGTTCCTGAAGTGGCCTGGCAGGCTCAGAGAGCACATTCAGTTAGAGTTCCAGAAGCTGGAGCCCTGAAATGGTGCGTCCTGCAGAGAACTGGGGTCCTGTTACTCAGAGGGGTGAGGCTCGATGTGAATTGTTAGGGACTGTGTGCTCCATGCACTGATGATGGTGCCAGCCATCACAGACGAACAGAGGTGAGGGGAAAGTGCGGGAGCTGAATAAGAGCCGAAACAATCACATCAGGGGGGACTCAGTCAAGCTGAGACACCAAGCTTTATTTTTCAGTTACATATATATCCCACACACTATTCTCTTGCTGGTCATATCGAATGCGGATCAGGGGCATGCTGACTTCTGCTTATCCTGGGGACAGTGCTGGGTGTACAATACTTGGAATGTGCTTAATTTAGATTCTTGCTGATACAAGAGTTTGCTTGACTGCACATTGACCTAGCCTTGATTCGGGAAGTCTTGGCTTCCCACATCTCCTCTTTTTATATTATAAAACAGCTGGGCTACAGCTGGCCCGTACTACGTGCCTGTCTTAGGTTGCATTTATTGACGCAATCTCTTACACGTCTTTGGAACCTAGCTGTCTTTTCATGGCAAGGCCCTGTCTTAGGTTGAGAAAGGTCAATTAAATGTCTTACCCGCCTTTGGCTACCGCAGGGGGCTATGTAGTAAACCTGGGAGGTTCGTGTCGCATTTGCAACTTTAGGTGATGAACATCTATTACAAGCTGTTGTAAGCTTTTGCAAATAAATCTAAACAGGCAAGATGTGCAGAGGATCACCAGGAGCACTACTCCCCCGATAGTGGCCATCGGCACCAGCAGGTGCCAAATCTGGTCAAGAGGTCCAGTAAACATTTCTTTAAAATTGTTTAGAAGATTCTCAGCTGTCTTTGTAGCATCTAAAGGCAGATGGGCCAGAATTTGTGAATGTAAGTGTACTAAGTCCAGAGTTTCATTAGTATGTTCCCACATGCCTTCTAAATGTTGTTTAACTCCCATGGATCTGTGCTTATATTATAAGTTTTGTTAGTTGCACAAATCCAAGTAAATTCAGCATGACAAGCCAGCCTGGCTTGGTGCTGCAAAGTTTGGACTAGACTTCGTATGACTCCTACAGTTTCAAACAGTAACTCTAACTTTTGTTCTATTTTTAAATCATTCATTTCCTGGGTACTCATAAGTTGTGACATATTGTGACCCACATTGTGTGTAAATTGAGCAGTCTATACATTCTGAGTAATGGCCACGGCAGCCGTGGTGGTTGTGATTATAGCAGATACAAGTGCGATTATTCCCATAGTAACTAATCCCACACCCCATTTAGGCCTAATTAACTCTTGTAGTTTTTCTATCACTTGTAGCCCTCTGTACTGATACCAGGGTCCCAACAAGTTTACAGGCAGTATCACAAAAGGGGGGCTGATGTAGAAAAATCCTAAGTTCCCCTTCCCCAAGGGGATCTACACAGTTTGTAAGGTTACGGTTAAAGCATGTTATGTTAAAGCGGGTTACGTTGTGGCAGGTTTCATTGCCCTGTGTGACAGTCACCTTTGTCCAAGGGCTGTTCACCTTTTCCTTGCTGAAATTCCCTTTAAGTAGTACGTTGGTCCCTGTCACACAGGTGGTGACTGTTTTATTCAGGAGGGATTGGGCTAGTTTATGTCCGAGGCCAGAGTTCCCTCCATTTTGGCCATTGGCAACATAGCCCCCTGTGTCATTTAAGTTGGTGATGTTGTAGCACCCACTGTACACTGCGGGGATGTCGTTTCCTAGGCAGAGCACTCGTCGTGTTCCTAGACCCGTGTTATTCCACACTCTGTGTGAATTGTTTGATTGTAAGTGATATGCATCTCCCGACCCCAAACACTGGAATGCAGCACTGGATGACTAAGAACATACGCCCAGTATAGTGCCCCTTCAGCCACCAGGGTCATCAGGAGGAGCCACAGCCACACTGTCACCCTTGGGTTCCTCTGCCAGGTGCACTAACCTCTCGGGGAGCCACCGCGCTCCATCAGCATCCTGTGGAAAAACACAAACATGCCCTCGTCCCCAGATAAGTACAGGGTTGGGGCTGTTCCATACCCCTGTTAAGGGGTTCTTCCACTTTATTAAAGTGAAATGTGTACGTGTATGTGGATGCCAGAAGCGCTCTGCAGGTGACCACCCATCCCGCTCTAAAGTTAAAAAATTTAAGATGAAAAGTGAATGATTAAGAAGGTTCTGAGGGGTACAGGGGTATAATTCCCCCTTTTTTATTTTTTCAAGTTGCTGTTTGAGGGTACCATGGGCTCATTCAACTATACCTTGACCCTGAGGGTTATAAGGTATTCGTGTTGTATGCTGAATGTGTAACTGTGTGCAAAAGGTTTGAAATGCCCAACCGGTATAGCCGGTGCTGTTGTCAGTTTTGATGACTCGTGGCAGTCCTAAAATGGAGAAACACCGGAGACAGTGGATTATAACATCCTTACCTGCTTTGCGCGCAGCGGTGGTGGCGACAATGAAGCCGCAAAACGTATCTATGGTAACGTGGACATACTTACTTTTACCAAAAGAGAGGATATGAGTAACGTCCATTTGCCACAGGTGGTTAGGCAGGAGACCTCGCAGGTTTATTCCATAATGGGGGACTGAAGAGTGTCGTGGGCAAGTCTGACATTGTTTTACAATTTGCGTTGCGGCTTCTTGGGGGATTGGGAACATGCAGTGGAGACTATAGCTATTTTGATGATGAATTGCATGAGAGGACTGAGCCTCCTGAATCTTAGCAAGTCCAATGATTTGTGTGGCTTGATCAACAAGTTCCAGCTTGCTGAAATAGAACTCCTTTAATAGTTTGTTCCTGTTGGGCTGCAGCCAGGGTGACCCCCTGAACATAGCCAGGCCCAAGATCAGCGCATAGTCTGATGTAGTCCGACAAATCAGACTTTTTTCTCCACGGGCGAATGGCCACTTGGCACACTGAATTGGCATTTTCATAAGCTAGCTGCTTAATTAAGAGCGTTCCAGCTTCAGTGACACCCAGAAGCCTTTCTGCTGTTTTTAAAAGGTGGGAGACAAAATCTTGATAGGGCTCATCAGGCCCCTGTTTAATCTCAGACAAGTTCTCAGCCGTCTTGCCTGTAGGGGGCAACTTATTCCAGGCCTTTTTAGCAGCCGCATTGATTTGCACATAAATTCCAGGGTTATACTGTAACTGATTACTTAGGTCGCCCCACTGTTCTTCTCCCACCAACATCTCGTAGGGAGCCACGACCTGGTTGCATCTATTTATGTCTGCAGTTGTTTGGCATTGGTCTAAAAGCTCTGATTTCCATAACAAAAAAATCCCCTCCCGAAAGACATGCTTTTGCCAGCATTTTCCAGTCTGCTGGAGGCAAAGCGTCTATGGCAATGTTTTCCAGCAGCGCCAGAGTAAAGGGCGCTTTAGGGCCATAAGACGCACAGGAGGTTTTGAGGTCTTTTAGCTGCTTGAAAGGAATAGGCCTATGCATCCTCTGTGGATTTCCCTGCTGATCTAATTCCTCATATACTGGATACAAATGCTCAAATTCCTCCGTGCTCCCCCCTTTTCTAGCCGCTTGTTGAAGACAGCCTGCAGAGGGGACATAGGCGTGTGCATTTTTATAGCCTGCAGCCGGGGTTGTTGTACCATCGCAATCACCGGCTCCGAAACTACTGGGTCATCAGGTGGATCTGAGCCTGCTATGACACTGGGTGTGGGGCTAGGTGGCAGCAGAAAACTTAATGGTTTCAAAGGGGAAAACTGAGTCAAAAATTTATTAAGTTGCTGTTGCATCTCCTCAACAGCCTTAAGGAGATTGGGATCACTCTCTGGAGGAGCAGGCTTGGCCAAATTGATCAGGGTCACAGGGTAATCCCTGGGACGATATAGAGCAGCTGCCTCTTCCGGGTTGGCTGCGGATGCAGGGTCTAACTCCTCATTTTCCTCATTCTCTTCCTCCGAAAGAGGCGCACTGGGGAGAATTTCATTAACAGTGCTGTTGCTTTCTCTTTCGTTTACTGTGATGGAGGAGGGGGGACCTTCTGTATTTCATGGCAGGGATCCAGACAATCCTTAACTAATGCCCAAAGGATAAAGGCATCTGCAGGCATCTTTTCTGGCCCATGGGCAGAAAAATAAGCTTTCATTTTGTCTCCTAATTTCATCCATGTTGCTAGGAAACCAGGGATATATCTTCTCAACAAACTCAAGAAACCTTAAAAGTTGCCTGTGCCCAGCCTTCATACCCTGACCTTTTACCATGTGTCGGAGCATTTGTGCGAATGGGACCCTACCGCTGGTACTTCCCATTCTTCCCCTGATGTTTATCTAACTTCGCCGCCCCTTTACTTACCTCGTGTGCACACCTTATAACCCGCGGCAGCTTGTGGTATTCTTTCGTACCTCAGTCCCCTGCTCAGGTGCCACTTGCTGGTGCCAGCCATCACAGACGAACAGAGCTGAGGGCCAAGCGCGGGAGCTGAATAAGAGCCGTAAAAATCACATCAGGGGGGACTCAGTCAAGCTGAGACACCAAGCTTTATTTTTCAGTTACATATATATCCCACACACTTCCTTGTTCCCTTCCTCCAAGCATTCTTTTGCTGGTCATATCGAAAGCAGATCGGGGGCATGCTGACTTCTGCTTATCCTGGGGACAATGCTGGGTGTACAGTACTTGGAATGTGCTTAATTTAGATTCTTATTGATACAAGAGTTTGCTTGACCGCACTTGGACCTAGCCTTGATTCGGGAAGTCTTACCTTCCCACACACTGAGGTTCCTCAGTGAGGTCATCAGGTGGCAGAGAAGGCCAAGGGCCTGAGCCCTAAGAGGCTTCCTGAGGCCCTGCTCCCCTGTCACTGGACCATTCCTCTACAGAGAGGTAGATTTTTCTCAAGTCCTGGATGCCTGGGATCCCCTTCCTTGTGTGACTCTCGGGGCTGGCATCTTGGGCGGTTAACAGCCCGATCCTGGGCCTCAGTTCTGTGTGTCGAAGGACAGAGCCTCCTGAGGGAGTAAGAAGGTGGCCCAGCTGTGGCTGAGGAGACCGAGCCCCAGGTCCTCCAGAGCCGTCCTTGTCCCTCCCCTGAAGTTTTCGTGGCTTCCCCCGTGTCTTAGTCATCTAATGCTGCTGTAACAGAGATACTGCCAGTGGAGAGCTTCGACAAAGAACAATATATTTTCTCTTAGTGTAAGGGGGTAGAAGTCCAAATTCAGGGTGTCAGCTCCAAGGGAAGGCATTCTGTCTCTGTCAGCTCAGAAGGAAAGTCTTCTCATCCGTCATGGGCAAGGAGCTTCCTGGGTCCTGAGGTCATGTTCTACTCCTGGTTCTGCTTTCTTCATGTGATGAGGTTTCTTACTGTCTGCTAACTTCCTTTTCCTCTTGTCTGGTAAGATAAAAGGTGTTGTAGGCCACTCCCCAGGGAACTCCCTTTTACACTGGATCACACATGTGAGCTTAGGAAGGATGTCACAATCCTGCCGTAATCCTCTTTAACATCATCTCATATTTCCTCATTAACCACAGGTGGAAATTGAAACTTATAACACATGGGAACATTACAATCACAAAATGAAGGACAATTCACAGAGTCCTAAGATTCCTGGCCTAACCAAGCTGAAAGATTTTTGGGGGGCCACAGTTCAGTCCATAGCACCCCAGGTCCTAGAGCCTTTTCAGTGCCATTCTAAAACTCCAGCCGCACTTCTCACACTGTGTGATGTCAGATTAAACGGGAGAGCATTGACCGTGGAAGGCCCTGACTGCTAATGGGGTTCTCTGCTAAAGTCATCCTTGCTGTGGGGCAGTGGAAGTGGGTACCCTTGCATCGTGCGTAGGGTGTCCACTTCCATCTGTTTGTGGTGATGGTGTTTCTGTGAGGCTCTCGGATGTTTTGGACGGATGCTTTCCTGAGTGGAGTCTTTTGTCATACTCCATCTGTGCTAGAGCTGGTGTTACACCCCTGGAATTTCAAACTACCCTGCATCGTCTTCAGTGGGAATCTGAAGTGAAAATGTTCTTTGTTGATCAGCAAGCCAGCATATCACATGGTATATTTAATTTCTCAGGCTAAACATTTTCATTGGATGAAAAATTGTAGAGCATTTTGTTTCTACTGTGAATGTTTCAATGCAATGGATATAAACTTCTCAAACACAAAGAAAGTCCCATTTTAACTGATACAGAAGAGTGAAAATTCAGAAGTCAAACAAATTATGTGTTCTGTTTTGTTATACGAAGGGTAGTTTGCAATGTATGCTTGTTTTTTAATTAACAACTTTCTTAGAGTTTTTAGAAGAATACAGAAAGCGTAAAGCTAACTTCTTAGGAAACTGTAATGTTGTGCATGATTGATCTTTGTTGTTCTGACCACATTGCTACAGATAGAAATGGGATGGTGCTCAGTCTTTCACTCTTCCAAAGCTTCGCCTAGTGAATGAATATAAATGTATGTTTTTGAAGGTCCAAGTGTCAATAGTATAGACAGATAAGCCCTTTTGAATGAAGACAAATACAAACGACAGGGTTTTCACAACACTTTGTAAAATGTGTATATGAAAATTCCACATACTCTGTATTTTTAAGTCATACAGTGTATTGCGCCAGGGATGGCACATTGCAGAGAAATGGTGTTGGCTTTATCGTCAAAAAGAAAATTTCAAGATCTATCCTGAAGTACAACCCTGTTGACAAGAGAGTGATAGTCAAACATCTGGAAGGGAGAATTGTGAATAGAGCTATCTGTTATTTAAATTTACCCAACACTGAGGCCCAAGATCAAGAAATTCTAGATTCTTTTTTTTTTTTTACCACCATGTGCAGTGTGAAATGGATGAAACATGCAATCAACATGCACTGATAATTATTTCCTGCCCATTGGGATGCAAAAGTTGGGAAGAAAGAAGGAGGACTGGTAGAAAACTGTGGCCTTGGTCATTGACACCACTTGACTAATGACTTCTTCAGTGAAAATACTTTTTTTCAGCAATATAAACAAAGAGTTTAAATGTGGGCTTTGCCGGGAGGAATACAGAGGAATGTGACTAGCTGCATCTGAGGAAAGAGACCACCGCAAAGCTGAGTATCTTCAGTCAGAATAAGGCCAGGGGCCGACTGTTGGACAGACCATAAATTGCTGATATGTAAGTTCAAGCTGAAGCTGAAGAAACTTGAAAGGAGTCCACTGCAGCCAAAGGATGCCCGTGAGTGTCTCCCAGCGGAACATAGAGGCCATCGGAAACTCGATTTGACACACTGAGCACTAATGATGAGACACTAGATGAGTTGTGGAATAAGTTCAGGGACATTGTACATGATGGAAACCAGAGGTCATCCAAAAGACAGGAGAGGAAGGACCCAGAAACATTAGAAGGGTCTCTGAAATTTGTTCTTGAACATTGAGTAGCTGAAGTGAAGGAAAGAAAGGATGAAGTAAAGGAGCAGAAGAGTAGATTTCAGAGGGCAGCTGGTGAGGACAGGGTCGGATAACGACATGTGCAAAGACCTAGAGTCGAAAACCACACTCAGCGTTTCTCAAGTCTGAAAGAAGTGAGAAACATCATCCGCACCCTGGATACTGCTGTGGTCCCTCTTCGCAACTGGTGGGCCACTGTAAACCCCCGGCTAGGACCCTACCTCGATGACCGAGGCGGGCCGCCTTATCTCTTAAGAGGTCACTGATAAGTAATTACAAGTCTTCCCAGTGAACGCTCAAGAAATTCAATTTAAATTTAGTTAGTGAGAGTGAGGTTCTGTTGGATGATTTTGCAAAATCGGATGGCTGAGCCCACAATGGACGCTAGACGGGTACGCTGCCATCTCGTACAAGCTGTTCTGATGCTCTAGCTGGCGAGACTTTTCCTCCTTTCTCCATTGGGTGAGTACTGTGAGGTGAGCAGTCTCTCCCAGCTGTTGCCTAAGTCGTACCATTCCATTCTCTTTTAAGGTTGTGTCTCCTGCTTTGTGAACAGGTTTGTATACCTCCTTCTGCCCCTTTTCTCTTTGGCTAGCTAGCATCTTCTTAGCCTTTGTTCTGAAGACAAACCCTTTTGAAATGTATTTCTTACGTAAGGCATACCTCAGGTTGTAATGTTAAAGGCCTCTGTGGGAAAAGTATTACATGACCTGGGGAGCATGAGAAGATGGAGGGAATACACAGTCACGATCCCAAAAAGACGTGAAGGGCGTTGAGCCATTCAGGAGGTGGCACGGGATTAAGAATTAATGGTCCTGAAGGAAGAAGTCCAGGCTGCACTGAAGGCATTAGGAAAAAGCAAGGATTCAAGAATTCAGACAGTTGAAATATTTTAAGAAACGGATATACACTGGATACGCTCACTCACCTGTGCCAGGAAATTTGGAAAACGGCTCCCTGGACAGCTGACTGGAAGAGACCCATGTTTGTATCCATTCCTAAGAAAGGTGATCCAAACAACAGTATCATTACTATCACAGAAAAATAAAGTTTTCCTGAGGATCATTCAGAAGTGGTTGTAGTGTACATGGACAGGGAACTAGCGTAAATTGAAGCTGTGTCCTGAAGAGGACGTAGAACAGTGGATTCCTTGGCTGATGTCAGGTGGTGTATCTTGGTGAAAATGAAGGAGCAGCAGAAAGACGTTTCTCTGTGTTTTTCACTATGCAGAGGTGTTAGATTTGAGTGCTCTGTATTCTACCTGGTTAGGTGCAGTAATCGTTTCTTTTGGCTTCAGAAAGGTGTTTGCAGTGAAGAAGTGGTTAGTCTTGCAGAATTCTATCATGTGATCGCCAGCATCATTTCTGCCACCAAGGCCATGCTTTCTAAGGCCGATCCTTCTTCATTGTTTCCGCTTTTCCATTCCAGTCACCAGTAATTATCGGACTACAGAAGCTGGTAAAAATCTTCAGTCACTTCCTCTTTGGCCGTGGTGGTTGGTGTGTAAATTTGATTAAGAGTTG
Source organism: Heterohyrax brucei (assembly GCA_028571685.1). Lineage (NCBI taxonomy): Eukaryota > Metazoa > Chordata > Mammalia > Hyracoidea > Procaviidae > Heterohyrax > Heterohyrax brucei. The sequence goes on from CM053166.1 coordinate 1,803,466, forward strand.
CATTAAGTGGCCTTCCTTGTAGGTGAATGGAGTGATCCTGTCCCTGACACTTTTCACACTTCAGGACAGATGTTGGAATGCTCGTTTTGATGATGTACACAACAGTGTTCCTCTTCAAGTTTTCATTCCCAGCATAGTAGACCCTGGGAGTGTCTGTTTCACAGTGGCCCCTGCCAGTCCCTATTGACTGATTAACACCGAGAATATCAGTGTTTCCGTTTCACTTTGAATGATTTCCTGTTTTCCTCGATTCCTGCTTTGTATATTCCATGTTCTGATTATCAATGGATGTTTACAGCTGTTTTTTCTCATTTGGAGTCTTGCTGCGTCAGCAAATGACGATCCCAGAGACTACTTCATCCACATCATGAAGGTCAAGTCTCCTTTGAGGAGGCGGTTGTTCCCCAGTCTTCTGAGTGCCTTCCAGCTTGACGGTGTTCCGCTGCTCTACATACAGTGTCACTGTTTCGAAGTAGATGGCCGGGTCCTTCTTCGTGCTGTGTGTTACTCTGAAAGCTTAGCTGCAACCTGACCACTGTGGGTGACCCTGCTGGTATCTAAATACCAGTGGCGTCACTTGGAGCGTCACAGCTAGCGCACGCTCCGCAGTACAAGGGACTGACAGACACCAGCAGGATTCCCACATAACGGCATAGCATTCCTTTACGGAGTCTTCAGTGGTTAACTTCTGTTCCACGTGCTTCTGGATCAGCTGCAGTCTGTGAACACATCAGCTTCTCCATGGGAGTTTTTGAAAACCTCAATTCAGTCTAATGACACTTCTTTTCCTAACTCGAATACAGTTCATCTTTTTGTTCAACCCTGTCTATTAAACATTATCAGCAGATCACCTGAGTTTTCAAAACTTCTCTGCAAATGATAAGTGTTAGTATGCCCATGATTAATGTGTACGCAATACTCTCAATTGTAAGAACTTAAGAACCCAATAGTCAGTTAAAAAAATTTTAGATATAAGTGTTTTAAATATAGTGATTAACCTTATTTTTAAAGAGCTCCAGAGACAACACAGTGAATGATAATTTAGAGGCAAACTACCGTATAATCAGGATAGGCTAAGCTTGTCAAGGGTCTGGACACCTGAAGAGTAATCAAAAGATTTCCTAGGTCAAAGATGTAAATGTCCAGCAAACTAGGGTTTGATTCTAGAATCAGAAAAGTATGTTGTGGCCAAGTTAGTAATAAAGAAAGAATAAAATTATAGTGTGATATTATGCGTTTGCTGTCTAATATCAGAACAAAACCATCAAAGGGAATATTAACATAAAAATTCTGCCCAGAAGACAATCAGGCATTTCTTTTGATTTGAACTATATATTCCATGTAATTTATTAACACTTTTCAGTCTGTCCTTTATAAAAATCATTAGAAGTTTCAGGGGTGTCAGGAATTTATTGTAGGGCACTGTGAAACACATTCCATATAATGTGCAGCTTAAGCTGCTCATAAAGGTTGTCTTTTTCAGATTGAAGCATTGAGGTTTTCATTGTAGCTGCTGAAGTTGATAGAATAAGATAGAAAACATTTTTATAGACAGAAAACACACTTTTTCTCGGATAAGGGAAGTATTGAGGTTCTAAGGCTTACAAAAAACCAGCAATTCTCAGCAGTAGCCTCTGGTCTGATAGAAGACAGATGCTCAGACCTCATGCTGTAGAAGAAGCAGGCTGTCAACACAGAGTGAGACAGAAAGACCTCATGAATTCACCCAGCACCACCACAAGGCTGTGGGGATCCCGGTTCTTTCAAGTGCATGTAAATATGAATCCCAGAGCAGTGTCTGGATAGCAGGAGGGGAGATGGGCTCGTTTCTCAAAGATGTTGAGCTCTGAGGTTCGGGCTTTCGATTTCCTTCTTTTTGAGCTACGTTCCTCCTCCTGGCTGGAGATCTTGTCTCTTACTTTAGACCGTGAACCCCCTGGTTCTTCCAGTTGGCTTTAAAGTAGCCAGTGAAGATTATAATTGTAACTTTGTGATTCCATGTTGAAAAACCATTATAAAACAAGAGGGAGACCCATCACTTCTCCCTGAAATTTCGTGCAAGAGACCCGTAGCTGCCGCTTCTTCCCTCAAGGATGACAGCGCAGGTCGGAAGCTGGCACCTCCCCCTGAGAAAGGGACCGAACAGGTGAGGGGCTGTCACCTACATTTGCAAATGCGGCCAACCAGAGCGCTATTCTGAGCCACGGAAGGAAACCTAAGGGATGCCACGGGGCTGAAGTGGTGTCGCTTAGACCAGTGGACGCCTGCGTTGTACAGGTTTCCTTGTGGGTGACACAGTAGCCTGTCTGTCGACCACCTTATCCTGTCATGGGAGTTCTTCAGTTGTAACGAGTACTAGTGACCACCCTCGTGCTTTTACCGGTCACCCTGTGCCTGAACTTTTGCAGGTTATAGCAGCTGAGCACACTGAGAATAGAACGACCTCTTTATTGTTTGATATGCCCGAGTCTGGCTCTGTACTGCAGTTCTCCCGAGAGTGAGAGATACCACTTCTCAACAAAGGACCAGTCAGAATCTAAGAAAAATCCGCCTTGATCAAACAGCTGTTTTTTTCAAATAAGCGTCCCAAACACAACTGGAGAATCTGTGAGGAAAAGCCGACCAAGAGTATGATAGGCTCGTTTGCCACAAGTGCTCACCTCGTTGGTGTCAACGGGACAGGGCGTGCAAACGCTTGGGTGCAGAGGACAGGTCCCCTCTCTGCCGGGTTCTGCTCCCAGTCCAGGTCACCTTGAGGTTCCCTGGATCCGTGGTTTCCGAATCCCTGCAACAGCTTTCCCAGTAACTCATGCAGGGTGAACACAGCACAGAGTTCGGTGAGGTGAACGCAAAGGGCCTGTGCAGCAGAGGTCTACAGAGGCAGGAGGAGGTGTGCGACAGGACTGCTGCCGAAGCCGTGACTGTCTGAGTCCCTGGTCCCCGTCTGGATGGGGCAGCTGAGCGGGCTGCTGAACGGTCCTCATTCTGTGGCTAGACACACTTACACAACCTCGCTACCTAATCCAGTACACCAGCTCCACGGGTTCTCAGCCTTTGATGCCCTCAGCAGTCAAGTTCTACCTCTTCTTGGGAGTCTGAGGCCTTAACTCTGAGGTCCTTACCCCGTTATTGACTCCACACACACAGATTCCTGATGCCTCACCCGTCTGTTTCACCTGCGTCGTTGGGCTCTTCTGAGGCGTCCCCTGGGCACTTGGCTAACAAGCCTTGTGCATTTCCTGTCTGTCACAGAGCCCTCGGTGACCTCCCAGGGGGACTGCCTTTCAGAACTGCTTCCGACTCTCCAGGAGAAATATCCCGGTGGGACCAGACCTCGAGGTCAGTCCGTTTTCCGGTTCCCCTTCAGAACCACGCAGGTGGCTGCTGGCTGGGCCACTGGACGTGGGATCAAGTAGTCACCAGTAAATGAGAGACCAAGATAGAAGAACAGGCACATCACCTTGATTTCATTTTATAAGGAAAGAAGTCCCTTGGAAGAGTTTCTAAATTCATCCCAGCATGTCAAAGGACAGAGTAACAGAGTTTTCTGCACCCATATTGGTGAGTGGTTTCTGGGGTTTTAAAAAACCAACAAGCTGCCAATTGTGTTGTCCTCCTCTGGGGACTGGTCCCAGCTGGTGACATGTCCCTTGTATATGTCACGAAGTCCTGCCATTCTTTCTTCTCACAAGTCTCCTGGTGGTATTTCTTCCAAAAGATTGACTTGTTCTTTTGGCGCAACTTCCTGAATCACAGCAACATACAACTCCCTGGAGTGTGAGAAAGTGAGGGACGTGTGGGAGTGTGACCTGTATACATTGTACCGTTTGACCTAGTGTCCCACGACACTTTGGTACTACAGCTTCAAACGTAGGAAGGAGTCCTGCAGGACAGTTGGTTCCGTGTACGTATCCATATGTCCCACCAAGCCCTTAGTCCGTAATCTGTTTTAGTGGTGTCGCTTTGGAGCTTCCTGTAAATTTCATTGTAATTGAGTCTCAGTTATTCTGTGAATTGCTTTCTTGAGCGCTTTTGATTTTCTGAGTTTTTGGTCTGCAGTTTAGCCTACGCATGTTGGTTTATATACGTGCTGCCATTGTGTGAGAGGGCCAGAACTGACCTGCCCGATGTAGAGCCCCCTTGAGGGTTTCTTTATGTGGATGTGTAGTCCGTACTGATGGCTGTAGTTTCGACCATGATGAATAAGTGATTCAAGTCACCTTCATTCCTTTCAGCGGAGCTCTGTATGTAGTCCAGCCTCTCTGATTATTCGCCGAGCAGAGAGATTGAATAGGTACGGTGAGAGGACAGACACCTTTCTTGACTGTAAACTGTGCAATATCACCCTGTCCTGTTCCTGGGTCTGCTTCTTGGCCTCTGTTCTCCAGAGCACAAGTAAGTGTCCTGAGTTACCATTCTTCCTGGTGTTGTCCATAACTCGTTAGGACTCCCACAGTCAGATACCTTTGCGTAGTCAAGAAAACCGTAACAGGTCAACATCTTCTTGTTACTCTGTGCTTTCTCCTGTGACCCATCTGACATCAGCAGTGATGTCCCTTGTACCGTGTCCTCTTGTGAACACAGCTGGGATTTCTGGCATTTCCCTGTTGATGTGCTGCAGCAGCCGCTTCAGAAGGATCTTCACCAGCAACTGTTTGTGTGTCGTATTAATGATACTGTTTGATGATTCCTGCGTTCTGTTCGATCTTCTTTTGTTCGAATGGGAGCAAATCATGTGTTTATTGTAGTTGGTCGGCCGGGTAGCTATTTTCTTTAATTCTGGGAATAGGCGAGTGAGCACCTGCAGCACCCGATCCTTTCACTGAAATATCTCCGTTGGTGTTCCGTTAATTCCCGCAGCCTTGTTCTCCTTCGGTGAAGCTTGGATCTCTTCCTTGAGTGTCGCCAGTCCTGGTCCGACGCTGCCTTTTCAGGTGGTGTGAAACATCACTCAGTTCTCTTTGGTGTAGCGACTCTGTGTATTCCTTCTATCTTATTTTGACTGCTCTGGTGTCCTTTAGTATTTTCCTTGAAAAATGCTTAAATGCTGCAAATGAAAGCTTTAGTTTCTCCTTCAGTTCTCTGGATTCCCTTTTGGTTTTCTAACTGTTAAGTGTTTATGCATTCCATCATGATAATTTGTCTTTTCTGGCTGCTCTTTGGAATCTTGTGTTCAGGTCTGTTACTGCATCATGTCTCCCTTTGGCTGTAGCTCCTCGGTATCCCGGCACCGATTTGAGAGTCTTTTCTGCTATCCGTCTTGGTCTTCTGTTACTTTGCTGCGTTTTTAATGACCTTTTGCCTCCTTCATGGGCGATGTCCTCGATGTCGTCCCACGGCTCATCGGGTCTGCAGTCGTTCGTGGCCAGTGCAGCACATGGATTCTTGAGATGGACTCTAACTTCAAGTGGAGTACACTCCGGGTCAAAATTTGGCTCTCAAGGACATTTTCTAATTTTCTTCAACTTCTCTTTGAATTTGCATCTGAGTAAGTCATGGAAGCCCTCATGGTGTAGTGGTTAAGAGCTATCTCTGCCAACTGAAAGGTGAGCAGTTCTGATCCCCCAGGTGCTCCTTGGGAATCCTGTGGGGTAGATCTGCTCGGTCCTGTGGGGTCACTATGAGTTAGCATCCACTCGACAGCTCTGTTGAGTGTGTTGCGGAGCACTTCATGGGCTGTTCCCAATGGTACTTGGTGTCTTTCTCACTGATGCTATTAAGCATCTCTGTCCTGCTTTCCACAGATAGATTCAGTTGGATTCCTGGGTTTTCTGTCTGGTGAAGTCACTGCGTATAGTTATCATTTCTGTTGTGTCAAAAAAGGTGTTTCCAGTGAAGAAGTCGGTGATCTTACAAAATTCTGCCCTTGGATCCCTAGCAGCTTTTTCATCACTGAGGCTGTGTTTTTCAAATACAAATCCTTCTTTGTTTCCAGATTTTCATTTCAAGCACCAGTAATTTTTAGTGTGTCTTGATTACATGTTTGCTAAATATGAGGGTACAGAAGTTTGTGAATGTCGTCTCTTTATTCCAGTTTGGCCTTAGTGGTTGGCAAGTAGATTTAAATAATAGCCATATGAACTGGTCTTCTTGTAGGCCTGTAGATATTATCCTGTCACTGACAGTACTGTGCTTCAGGGAGAATTTAAACTATTTTTTTCATGAAAAAACACAGCACCATTTCTCTTAAATATGTATCAGGCCATGTGATTGATTGAGAATGACTGATAACATCCTCAGGGTATCATTTCATTTCACCGTTGATGTCTTCCCATCTTTCTCGAGACATTCTTCCCACATTCTGTGTTCCGATCCTTAGCTGCTGTTTGCCACTGTCTCTTCAGATTTTTAGTCATGCCCTGTCACAAATTAAGGTCCCCATAGCTTGTCTCTATTCATGTGCTCTCCTTTGAGGACACTCCTCATTCACCTTGTCAGTATTTTTCCCCCAAGGTATTCATCTGGTGGTTCACTGCGGTGGTACAGGGTTTTACTTCTTCAGTGTTTTTCTTTGTGTTTTAGGTGAACATTTAAAATCCCGGTCACTTTTTCATACAAAAACTTAGACCCACTTTACAGTGTCACCCTCCTGCTGTCCACATGCCATGACACCAGAGTCCTCCACTCCACCTCACGTTTCCCATGGCCATTTAATGTTGTAGGCCTTAGTCTCACCTGAACTGTGTTCGCGTTTCAGTGCTCTTGCCTGTCCCCATGAAGGGACAGAGTGCACGACAGTGCAATTGTAGGGGTACTGGAAAGTAGTGGACCGACATGGAACAATTCAGAATTCTCCCAAAATACTGTTCTTTTTCCAGCCTATGGTCTTGTCAGCTCTTGATCACGTGCTGTCCTTTAAGAAACCGCAGGGCCTTGGGTCACCCGTCTGTGCAGGGCTCCCATCACTGGGCCAGAGAAAAGCTGGCCGTCCTGCCGTGTTTCCCAGTTGTTAGTCCGATGGCCTGCTTGCATCCTGTGCTTCACGTTTTGTTAAATATTTGGGCGGGTGCTGTGCAAGGAGGGACCCCCCCCGCCCGAGAAGAGGTGCTCTGAGAGTGGAAGTAGGGCTTTCATGTGAGGGCATTTCTCTAGTTTCTGCCCTTGGGCTCTGCCTGTTCTAGCGTGTAAAGAGGGGAGTGAGAGTGGAATTGGTCCCAGTCCTATAAGAGAAATAAGTCCCTGAGACAGGATGACGTCAGTGAGGTTGAATGTAGACAGTGAAGGGACGAGACTGATGGCTAAGTCCTAGAGCAGAAGTCAGGAGAGCACAGATCCTGTGCCAGAACCCCATGAAACCTCATTTCCCCTGGACTGTCAGCCTCACCCTGCCTGTCCCACACATTGGAATCCATGGTACCTTGCTCAACCAGAGTATATGGGATATTCCAGGACTCGGTGACTGTTCAGGACGTGAATATAGACTTCACCAAAGAAGAATGGGCATTGCTGGATCTTTCTCAGAGGAAGCTCTACAGAGAGGTGATGCTGGAAACCTTCAGAAACCTGGCCTCCGTAGGTATGGCTGACTTCTTTTTCTTGAGAATTTATTCCTTACTAGCCAGTTATGTGATACTCATCAGTGTTCCCCCACATATGGGCTGGGAGGGATGGGAACACGTTGTGAAAGAAGACAAGTATGGACGTTTGCTCTCGGGGGCACGGATATCCTGACTTTACACTACTCTGCGTATGCAGCTGACTTCTCCTTTCGATTTTAGATAACAGTTTTAAGGCCCTTTAAATGTTTCCAGTGAGAATGCTGACTTCAGGATTTTTGCTTACTTGTTTGTGTTTTGCTACCCAGAGAGATTATTTGCAGTTTGGTTTCTTGTAAAGTTTCTCACTATCTTTAGTACAAGTTTACATGATAATTTTGCCACAGACTTTGACTTGACCGTCTCCAGAAACCCTGAAGACCAGAGTCTTGGCTCAGTGTCGGGGAAGGGTTCATGGTCTTCCGTGTCTTCCTCTATGATGTGCCTTTCTCCATCATCACCGTGTCAGCTGCACCTGATTGTCCTCCCAGAGCAGCAGAAGGAGGAGCTGAGGAAAGTGCAGATCACACTGATCTAGGATGGCTGTGTTGTCGGCTGCAGGAGACAGAGGAGGCCTACCTAAGTAGGCTTGTCTGGCTTGCATTCAGTCCAGCACAGAGGTCTTCATCGGGAAAAACTGTCCCTTTTTATTGTTCCCTGTGCTTGATATCCAGTACCTCTTTGCTGTGCTCTTCTAATTACACCCTGCTTATGTCACCTACAATGTGCAGTGTTCGTGGATGTCTTTCCTGGTAAATTACCTTTGGACTACTGAAAAAGTACTGAGACAGCAGAATGTGTTCAAGCCTTTTTTCCCGGCTTCCCTCTCCTGAATCCTCTCTGTCCTTTCTGTTTCATACCGTGAACCCCAGCTGAAATCAGTCGGTCAGGTGCCATTAATATTAATGGTGGAGACAAGCCGTCCCCTCAGAATAGAATAGTGTGAGTGAGGAAAAATGCCCCATGACCCTGCAGGGGAAGAGTAGTATTTGACCTGCATGGCATTGAAATCCAGGGTAACAGGCAGAAAATTCATGGGAGGTGAGTGGCATTTCTTCCGCACTCGGCCGTGCTTCAGGAGAGAGGGTTAAGGCACATCGCATTAAAATAGTTACAAGGCACACCGATGGCCAAACAACGGAAGCACCCAACTACTCACCAGAAGACTGGAAATTTGAACCTACCCAGTGCCTCTGGAGAAGTCCTTGGCAATCTGCTTCTGTAATAATTACAGCTAAGTAGACCCTGTGTATGGGAGGTATGTAAACTAAATGCTGTTAAGTCAACTTCAACTCATGGTGACCCTGTAGAACAAGGTTGAACTGCCCTCTAGAGCTTCAAAGATTGTCATCTTGAGGGAAAAAGACTCCATATCTTTCTCCCCTGTAGCTGCTGGTGGGTTTGGATTCCCTACCCTTCAGTTACCTTCCAGGTGCCTAACCCAGGGCCATGCTTCTCAGTTTGCAGCTCCATGCTTTAGGGCTAGTTAATCACCCAGGTATCTTATAAACCAGCAAACCAAACCTGTTGCTGTTGAGTCTCTTCCAACTCATAGTGACCCCACAGGGTGGACTAGGACTGTCCCATAGGATGTCCACAGAGCCGCTAGTGGATTCCAGCTGCCAACCTATTGGTTAGCGGCCAAGCTCTTAATCTTTATGTCAGCTGGGCTCCAGGTGTCTTATAAGCCAAGCCAAGTACTGTCGAGTCAGATCCGAGTCATGGGTGTCTTATAAACGTATGTAAAACCAGTATAAGAAAAAGCAGCTCTAATGTTGTGTGGGAACCCTGGTGGCATACTTGTGAAGAGCTCCATCTGCTAACCAAAAGTTCAGCAGTTTCAATCTGCCAAGTACTCCTTCAGTACCCTGTGGGGCACTTCTGTTTAGTCCTGTGGGATCCCTGAGTTTCAATCTACTTGATGGCAGTGTTTGTGTGTGTGTGTGTGTTTGTCATACTTTCATCATACAGTATTTTTCACAAATGTGAGATACTATTTGAATGCTATTTCAATTATATAGAATTATTAGCCCTGTAATTTATAAGTACAGTGAAAATAATGGTAATATCCCTGCTAGAGGATTTCCTCTATGAAATATAATTCAGGGCAAAAAAGAAAAAAAAAGCCTGAGTACTGTGAATGGTAATGGTGACTTGCTAACCATCGAACAGCATGCTGCCTGTTTTTAACAGTGTATGTTATAGAACCTGTGTTTAGGTAATCAAAAGGCAGTGTAGACAGAACTTCCACAAGACACTCAGTCTTTCTGTGCTTTGGAGAACTCCTATGGAAGCGTATCCTTCTGGATTCCTTGAATGTGGGTAATAGTTGAGGACTCGTTCATCACCTAGGCGACCCACAAGGTCTCGCTCTGGGTGCAGTTGCTCTCAGTGTAAGGAGCGTGGAGAAGGCTGCAGTTGTCCCTCTCCCTTCAGCATCTCGTGAGAACTCTTACTGGAGAGTTACTGTGAATGTCAGGGCTGTGGGAACGTGTTTCCTCAGACCTCATTATATGTGCTGAGAACTCACACTGAAGAGAGGCTTTATGAATATAAGGGATGTGGGAAATCCTGTCACTGTGTGTCACACCTCACTATACATAAGAGAATTCAAAATGGCGAGATTCCTTATGAATGTAAGGAATTTGGGAAAGCCTTTATTTGGCCAGGAAACCTTTCTAGACGTGGAAGAACTCACAGTGGAGAGCAGCTTTATGAATCTAAAGAATGTGGGAAAGCCTTTGGTTGCTTTTCAAGCTTCTCTAAACTTAGGAGAATTCACAGTCCTTGTGAGTGTAATGAGGGTGGCCAATCCTGTGGTTCTCCTTACCCTTCACTGAGCATGTGAGAATTCATAATGGGGAAAGGACTTATAAGTGTGAAGAAAGTAATAAAGCCCTTTGTGGTTCCTCACACCTAACTGGACATGAATATTCACAGTGGAGAGAGGAGTTCTGCATGTAAGGAAAGTGACAGATGTTTGAGTAGCTCCTCAAACGTAACATATGGGTAGCCACAGTAGAGAAAAGCCTTCTGAATGTAAGGAATGTGGGAGAGTCTTTGGTTGTTTGTCAAGCTTCACTAAAGATAGCAGAATGAGGAGAGAGGCCTTATGAGTGTAAGAAATGTGTCAAATCCCTTCATTCTTTCAGCTTAACCTATGAGACTTCACATTGGGGAGAGGTGGGGAGAGGACTTACGTAATGAATGTGGTGACGTCTTGTCATTTCCTGAGACCTCTCTGCAGCTGAGAATTCACAGTGGAGAGAGGCCTTATGATGAGGAGGCATGTAGGAAAGCCTTTCTTAGCCATCCCATTTCTCAATACTTAGGAATTCATAGTGGAGAGAGATGAGGCCTCATGAACGTACCAAATGTGAGAAAGCCTTTGCATGGCTATCGCACCTCATGAAACGTTAAGAATTCACAGTGGAACATTTCACTAAAGAAGAGATCCAGGCAGCCAAAAAACACATGCAGACATGTTCACGATCTTTAGTTATTAAAGAAATTGAAATCAAGACGACAGTGAGATACCATCTCACCCCAACAAGGTTGGCCATGATGCAAAAACACAAAACAACAAATGCTGGAGAGGCTGTGGAGAAAGTGGAGCCCTCCTACACTGTTGGTGGGGTTGCAAGATGGTCCAGCCTCTTTGGAAAGCAATCTGGTGCTTCCTTAAAAAAATGGATATTCTATACCGTTTGACCCAGTAATTCCACTACTAGAAATATGTCCTACAGAATCAAGGGCTTTCACACCAATGGCCACATGCACCGGAATGTTTATCGCAGCACAGTCCACGATAGCAAAAAGATGGAATCAACCCAGATGCCCAACAACAGAAGAATGGATAGGTATACTATGGTATATATACTCAATGGAGCACTACGCAATGATAAAGAACAACGATGACTTCAGGAAACATCTCATGACCTGGTTTCAACTGGAAGACATTATGTTGAGTGAAAGTAGTCAACGACAAAAGAACAAATATTGTATGAGACCTCTACGATAAGATCTCAAAAACAGACTTGTGTATAGAAGAAGACTCTTTGACAGCTGCAAGGGAAGGGAGGGAGGCGGGGGGAGGGTTTAGATTAGATAGTTGCTAGGTGTGTGGTTGGGTGAAATCGGTGATAGCACACATTAGAAATAAGAACAATATTAAGTGGACTGAAACATAACATGAGTGCTCCTTCCATCTTAACCCAATATTGCAAAGATAGAGTAGCTGGGGCAGGGGCGGGGGACCATGCTCTTAGGCGAAAGCAAGGCTAATTGGCACAACTAGCGTTTTGCTAAGAGGGCTCTCTGCACCCCACTTTGGTGAGTGGCGTCTGGGGTCTTAAAAGCTGCCAAGCTGCCATCCGAGGGCACAGCAAATGGTCCTAACTCAGCAGGAGCGGATGCTCACCGAGTACCAAAATGACATGGGGGAAAGACAACCCAGAAGAGAAAGAGACCCACATGAGTGGGTGCCTACATCGACTTGGGACCGGAAGAACCGGATGGTGCCCGGCCACCACCAGTGATAGTCGCGATGGAGCTCACTAAGTTGAGTCTCACTGGCAATACAAGAGTAAAAGGGAGTGCACCCTGAGATCCCCACTAAAAGACCTCAGTTGATGGTCCAGTGGTTTCAGGATTCCCCTGGGAGCATGGCCCCCCGCCCTGATGCTGCCCTTGACCCTAAATCATAACGAAAGTCCACGCTTCGGACAGGAATAGATTGGACTTGGTGATGCAGTGACCATATATTGGATGCACTGTATGGTTCCATACATCTATAGGATGTCATCCTGCTGACCTCTGGCTAGAGGAAGGAGAGTGGATGGAGAGGAGGGAAAAAAGAGACTGTTGGGACAACAAGATATGTATGGAGCACAAAGGAATCGTGTGCTGTCACCCGGCAGGGAGAGCAGTGGAAGCTGCATATAGGTGGGTATGTAAATTCATACAGGAATGTACATTTTCACTCAGTTATATTAAATAAAAATTTTTTTTAAAAAAAGAATTCACAGTGGAGAGGGGCCTCATGAATGGTAGGAAAGAATGTGGGAAAGCCTTTAGTTGGCCATCACACCTCTGAACCCTGTAAAAATTCATAGTGGAGGTGAGATGAATGTAAGGAATGTGGCAAAGCCTGTCGTGGTGTCTCCCACCTCTACACGTATGGGTACTCACAGTGGATAGAGGCCGTTTAAATGTAAGGCATGTGGGAAAACCTTTAGTTGGCCATCAGTCCTCAGTGCACGGGTAAGAAGTCATAGTGGAGAGAAGCCTTATGAATGTAAGGAATGTGGGAGAGCCTTAAGTTGCTCTTCAACTTCACTAAAGAGAATTCGCAGTGGAGGGAAGCCTTACAAATGGAAGGGATGTGGGAAAACCTTTAGTTTCTTCTCAGACTTAATGCGTGAGACTTCACAATGTGGAGAGGCCTTTGAATGTGAGGATTGTGGCAAAGCCTGCATCATTCCCCAGACCTCATTGTACATACGGCGGTTGGTAGTCGAGAGAGGCTTTGTGAATGTAAGGAATGTGGCAAGTCTTTAGTTGTTCCTTACGTCTCCCTACACATGTGCTGCCAGTGAAGGGGCATCTTGATCACTGTAAAGAAGGTGGTGAAAGCTGTGGCTGCTCCGCAGACTTCACGAGTCACAGGAGTACTCACAGTGGAGAGAGGCCTTATAAATGTAGGAAATGTGCCAACGCCTTCAGATGCTTCTCCTACTTAGTCGTGTGAGTCCTGACAGTGGGGAGAGGCCTCTGAACATAAGGAGTGTGGCGAAAGCTTTCTGGGACTATCTTTGTTACTGTTTGTGTCTCTTATTGTGCAGATTAGCTGGGCAGATATTTCCTTTCGCAGTCCATGATCTTTTTGCTTCTTCAAGCCCTTGGATATTAACAGTAAGGCTACAGCGAATATCCTTAGGTGTATGTCATCTCATGTTTTTTAATGTTTTTAATTTATGGTAATTTCTGTGCAATCCAATGCACTGATGTTTTATGGATTAAGATTTTGCTTTCATATACAAGATGCTTTCTTCCAGTTTTTCCTCTTGGAAAATGGTTTTACCATTTGCAATTGATAAATTTCTTATGGGGAGATAATTTGAGACTATTTTTCATCTTGCCTTTGTGTACTGGTATTAGATTTCTGGCTAATGATTGCCTGCAACCATTATTACTGCTGTGTTTACCAAAGGGTGCTTTTTGTTCCAAGTACTCATTCTGTATTTCTGAATTGGAATCCAAGTGTCAGGAATAGCTTTCCTCTCCCCTCTCTTATTTATTGGATTGTTTTCAGTGCAGGCTCCTGCATGTTAGTATGTCTTATGGTTTTATTCATATGGTCTCAGATTTGGTTATTACAGGCTGCGTTCTGTAGGTTCCTGTCTTTTTTGTTTCTTCTCTTTCCTGTCACTCTCCCAGGCTGATCTTAGACTTTTTCTCAATCAGCCTTTGAATGAGCATCATGAAAACAGAATTGTTGCAACCTACATGTGTGTATGCGTGTCATGCACTCACCTCGGTAGCCTGTGAATGGTACAGCTTTGGGGTATGCCTCAGCCTAGTTGTCACCTCAAGGGAGCAGAGCAGGTTGTGTGGAGTAAGGCCATTCCACTGTCTGAATTTCTGGGTCTTTGGCCTCTGATTCTGTGGAACCAAGTACCCCTCAAAAATGAAAGGGATCAAATTGATCAGTGAACACTCTTTTCTAGGCTTTTCTCCAATGAGCAAGCAGTGATGTAGCCCTCAAAATTGTGTGTCAACTTGGCTGGCCCATGATTCTCTGTTTCGGCAGTGATACTTCCCTGTTGAGATTTGATGGGATCTGCCATTAGTAACCCACTGGTTGAAAGGGAGTTTTCTTTGGTGTGTGGCCTGTATTTGAATACAAGTGGACATTGTCTCTTTGACCTTCTTTGGATGCAGCTGCTGGCTCCTGTTCCTGTGTCCTCTGGTTCTTGGGACTTAAGCTCACAGCTTCCCTGCTGATCTTGGGTTCCCAGGCCCTGCCACTACCTGAATGAGGAACTTGGTAGTCAGTCCTGCTGATCCTGACATTTGTTCATCTTCCCTGCCTAAGAGCAAGAGCCCTGCTTCCCAGCCTGCTGGTCTGGGTTCTCCAGCCCCTGCAGCTGTGCGAGTCAGGAGAAGCCTTTACCCGAATCTGCAGACTTGGGACATTCCAACCTGTACAATCTCATGAGCCGCTTCCTTAAGAGCTCTTCGTATATGTATGCATATCTGTGTTTCTGTGTAGGCATTTGTATATGTATGTGTGTGTGTATATTTTAATAGTTCTCTTTCTCCCGAGAACCCAGCTTGAGGCAATCAGTGCCTGCAGCTTCCTGATTACCTGCCATTTCGCCTCAATGTCAGAATCCCATTTCTTTCCAGTCACTGCCTCCAATTTACCTTCACAACCATTCCAGGCTGAGAATTCAGCCACTGTTAGAATAAGGATGTGCCCTCAGTTTTCAGCACTGTCAGCTCTGTTACTACAGGAAACTAGGTTTTCAGAGTGTAAATGGCAACTTGGAGGTCCTTTTTGCACACTTGAGCTAAAATTCTGAAGCCTGGAACTCATATCTTTCTTCTACCACTTTGTCTAGCTTAAGTAGGACTGTCGCAGGCTAAAATAGCTGTAAGGTCAGAGCAAAGGACGAAGAAATACTTTCTTCAGCATATATTGCAAGAGGCTAAAGTGGAAAATATACAAGTATGCCAGTTAGGTATGATTGAATCTGAGGAGTATTCTAGAAGGATCAGTGCACACATACTGACATGACAAGTGGGTGAATTTAGAAAAGCTTTACCTGTTCATGAATTCACTAAAAACTGCTAAATCCTTTGGTACTGTCAGTTGCTGATCCTTTGTCCTTGTTGACATGCTTGAACATTGATCAGTTCTTTCTGATATAATGACTATTGCAACTCAAGGCTTGAAATTTTTCTTCCGTCCTTTGATCTTGAGAAATTTAGAATGTGTTCTACCCTTTTGGTTTTCTGTTTCCAGCTTTTGGCACATACTGATTGTAATACTTTGTCTTCCGGAGCTGCCTTTTGAAATCTCCTGTTGTGATCTTTTATTTTGTCATTCTTTCCTTTTGCTTTAGCTACTCAGCATTCAAGAAGAACTTTCAGAGCCTCTTCTGACATCCAATTTGGTCCTTTGTTTCTTGTCTGTCTTTCTAATGACTTCTTGGTCCTTCATGGATGATGTCTCTGAAGTCACTTCACAACTCATCTGGTCTTTGATCAGTAGTGTTCAACACATCGAGTGACCCCTTCAGATGGTCTCTGAACTCAGATGGGACATACTCAAGGCTGTACTTTCGCTGTCATGCCAAGCCAAGTCAAAGACTTCTTCTAATTTTTTCAGTTTCAGTTTGACCTTGCATATGGGCAGTGGATGGTGAATGCCGCAGTCAGCACAAGCTCTTGTTTTGACTGCTCCTAATGAACTTTTCCAGCATCTCTTTCCACAGCTGTAGTCTGTTTGATTCCTGTGTGTGGTATCTGGCAATGTCCTTGTGTACCGTCGCACTTTATGTTGGTGAGAAAAGATATTTGCAATGAAGAAGTCTTTGGTCTTACAAAATTCAATTATGCAACCTCCAGCATCATTTCTGTACCAAAGCCACATTTTCCAACTACGGATTCTTCTTAGTTTGGAACTCTTGCCATACAACCACCGGTAATTATCAGTGCATCCTGATTTCCTGTTCAGTCAGTTTCGTACTGCAGAAGCTGGTAAAGTTCTTCAAATACTTCATCTTTGGCCCCCGTGGGTGGTGTGTAGATTTGAAGAATACTTGTATTATCTTACCTTGCTTGTAGGCCTACAGATATTAAATCCTATGACTGACAACATCCTACTTCAGGAAAGATCTTTAAATGTTCTAACGATAAATGTGTTCCATTCCTTTTCATGTTTTCACTGGCAGCACAGTAGACCCCATGGTTTTCCGATTAAAAATGACCAATACTGGTCCATTTCAGCTTACTAATACCTCAGGTATTAATGTATATGCATTTTACTTCATTTGTGACGATTTCCTGTTTTCTGAGATCCCTGCTTTGTACATTCGACCTTGTGATCGTTAATGAATTTTTTAGCTCTTTCTTCTCATTTTAAGACATGCCACACCAGTAAATGAAGTAGTCTCTGGTGTCTGTGGCATTTCTTCTTTGGTGCTTGCCCTTTTCTCATATTTTTGATGGTCGTCTTTGCTCCGGGGGACTGAGGCCCATTAATGCTTCTCAGATGGCCGTTAGGTAGCTTTTAAGACCCCAGACACCAGTGACTAAAGCGGGATGGAGAACATTTGCTTAAAAAACTTCATTATGCCATTTGATCTCGAATTCCACTAAAGCCGCAGTTCCCAGAGCCCTGACCCTGATACTCGGTCCCTGGAAGTGTTTGGTTTTGGTTAGAGTGCTTCTAAAGTTTGAGTTTGGTCCATTCCTGTAGACGTCTCTGCTATGTACGGTCTAGCGTTTCACTCATCTAATTGGTGAATACCCCTCCCTCCCACCCTCCTCTCATGCCTGTCAGATAATGTTTGCTTCTCTATTTTAACCAGTTGAGTCTTTGCAATAGTGGTTTCATAGAGTATTTGTCCTCTTTCATTGCCTCATTTCACTCAGCATAATGCCCTTCCAGATTCTACTACTTCATGAGATGTTTCCCAAATTTATCATTCTTCTTTATCACTGCCTGATATTCTATTGTGTGAGTCTACCTCAGTTTGTTTATCCATTCTTCCGTCGATGGGGACCTGGGCTCATTCCATGTTTTTGCTGTTACAAGCAGTGCTGCGCTGAACGTTGGTGTCCTTGTATGTATTTGTGCGGTAGCTCTTTGTTCTCTAAGATCAATTGCAAGAAGTTGTATTGCTGGGATGTATAGTATTTCTTGGAAACCCTGGTGGTGTATTGGGGTAAGTGCTGTGTCTGCTAACCACGTGGTCGGCCATTCAAATCTGCCAAGTGCTCCTTGGAAACTATGGGATGGTTCTGCTCTTAGAGGGTCGCTGTGAGTTGGACCCGAGTCAACAGCAGTTTTTTTTTTTGTATATATGGTATTTTTATTTCTAGCTTTTTGAAAGCTAGAATGGTAGAAAGTAATTGTACCATGTTACATTCCTACCAACATTTGTAGTAGACTTCCAGTCTCCCTGGAGCTTCTGTCATTTATTATCTTGTGTTTTTTGGATTAATGCTAGCTTTGTTGGGGTGATGTGCTATCTCATTTGAGTTTTGATTTGGATTTCACTAGTGACTAATGATCATGAGCATTTCCTGTTGTATCTTTTAGGTCCTGAATATCTTCTTTGGTGAGGTACCTGGTCATATCTTTTACCCATTTGTTTTAGTCAGCTAGGGCTGCTCTAGCAGAAATACCACAGAGTGGATGGCTTCAACAAAGGAGGGTTTATTCTTACATAGTCTGGTAGCCTGCAGGTCCATATTCAGGGTGTCCGCTCCAGGGAAAGGCTTTCCTACTTGTCGGCTCTGGAGGAAAGTCCAGTATTACATCAGTTTTTGTCCAGGGAGCATCTTGGTGTGGGAACCACAGGTCTGAAGGATGGGTTCTTCTCCTGGTACTGCTTTCTTGATGGTAGGAGGTTCCCAATTCTCAGCCTGCTTCCCTTCTCTTTTATCTCTTGTAGGATCAAAGGATTAAGGGTGGGACAAGCCATACTCCGGGAAACTCCCTTTACAGTGAAGCAGGGAGGTGATCCTATGAAGGGACTGGTTCAGTGGATACTGTCATTTATTATCTTGTGTTTTTTGGATTAATGCTAGCTTTGTTGGGGTGATGTGCTATCTCATTTGAGTTTTGATTTGGATTTCACTAGTGACTAATGATCATGAGGATTTCCTGTTGTATCTTTTAGGTCCTGAATATCTTCTTTGGTGAGGTACCTGGTCATATCTTTTACCCATTTGTTTTAGTCAGCTAGGGCTGCTCTAGCAGAGATACCCTAATTACAGACCCACCCTAATGCTTTAACATACAGCATAGGAAAACCACAAAACAGAAGACAGTCACAAGATACTGAGAATCATGTCCCAGCCACATGACTACACATATTTTTGGGGGGACACAATTCACTGGGTGAGGGCATATTTTTGGGGGAACACCATTTTATTTAAAAACGTTTTTATTGTGACTAAGTGAAAGTTTACAATCCAAGTCCATTTTCCGTATAAAATCCCAAGTACCTCCTCTCTGCAACTCTGCTCTGCTGACCTTAAGACTGCACACTCTTCATTTTTTTAGTTTTCTTTACTATGTTTAAGTGAAAGTTTACAATCCAAGTCAGTTTTCCGTATTCAGTCTTGAGAACCCGCCTCCTTGCATCTCCATCTGCTGTCCTGCCACACACTCTTCTTTTTGACTCTTCAGTATCCACTCAACCAACATTTGTCCCCTCCTCTCCACTCTGTCCTGTCCCCTCTAAAAAGAAAATACTAGTCCCGCCTCGTATGTGTATGTTAGACCATAAAGGATACACACCATCTCCATCACTCTGTGTCTGCAAGTCCAGTTCATTCTTGGTCTGAAGTGTTGGCTGCAGGATGGGTTTCAGCCCTGGGAAAGCAGGTAGTCCAGGGGCCATTTTCTGAGGGTACCTTCCAGGTTGTCAGAGCGTCAGTTCTGAGCTTTTTATAGGGTTCTTGATCTGCGTACCTCTGTTTCTCATGCTACATCAGGAACTGTATGGTGTCCCCTGTCAGGCCTTTTCCCGTTTTTAATAGAATCATTGGTCTTTTCTTGTTAGGTTTTGCAGTAGTTTTACATTTTCAGGGTGAGACACTGATCAGACTCATGGTAGACAAAAATCTTAACCCAGTCTGCGCGTCATCTGTTTATTCTTTTGGAGCAGTCATTGAATAAGCACGATTGTTTGATTTTTTTGTAAGTGTTATTGGTTACCTGTTTTCTTTGTGGCTGTTTGTGCCTTGTTCATGATATTTTGTCGTCAGTTTATGCCATGTATTAGGGCCCTGAGCGTTGTCTCTATTTTTGTTCCATGATATGTATTGTTTCAGATTTTCAATTTAAGTCTTTGATCTATTTTGAGTTAATTTTGTGTTTGGTATGAGATATGGATTTTGTTGATTGTTTTGCTTATGGATATCTGGTTATGCCAGCACACTTTATTAAACAGAGTGTCTTTTCCCCAGTTGACAGACTTTGGGTCATTGTCAGATAGGTGGCTGATATTTTATCTGGAGTCTCAGATCTGTCCCATTCGTCTGGTATTTGTCTCTGGACCAGTGTCAGGCTATTTTGACTGCTGTGGCAGTGTAATAGGAGCTAAAGTCAGGTCGCGTGTGGACGCCTACTGCTTTGTTCTTCATCTTCAGTCTTGCTTTGCTTATCTGGGGCTTCTTCCCTTTCCGTAGGAAGTTTGTGATCTGTTTCTCCATCTCATTCAGAAATGTGTTGGCATGGCCTTGTATCTATAGATCACTTTGCGTAGAAGAGACATTTTCACCATGTTGTATCTTCCTATCTATGATCAAGGTAGATTTCTGCACTTATGTTGGTCTCTCTTGATTTCTCACAGTAGAGTCTTGTAATTCTGTTTGTAGATGTTTTTACGTCTCTGATTAGTTTATTCTGAATTAGTTTCTTTTCTTGGGGGCTGCTGTAGATGGTGCTGATTTGGTGGTTTCTTCTTTGACAGTGTCTTTGTTGGTGTAGGGAATTCCACTAATTTTTGTAGGTTATCTTGTATCTGGATACTTTCTTGAACTGTTCTGTTAGTTCCAGTAGGGTTTTTATTTCCGTTTTTTGTGTATTATGTCATATCATCTGAGAACAGAGATTACTTCTACTACTTCCTTAATTGTTTGGATGCCTTTTATTTGCTCTTCCACCTGGTTGCTGTGGCTAGAAGCTCCAGCAGAGTGTACAGTAGCATGTGGACCGAGGGCATCCTCATCTGGTTCCTGTTCTCCAGGGGAATGCTTTCACACTCTTTGTATTTCACATGAGATTGGCTGTTGGCTTCTCACAGATGCCCCTTAACATGCTGAAGAATTTCCCTTCTATTTCTGTTTTACGAGAGCAGTTCACGTGAATGGTTGTTGGACTTGGTCAGATGCACTGTACTCCTAGTGCTGCTTTCTTGATGGTATGAGGTTTCCAAGTCACTGCTTGCTCTCCTCTTTATCTCTCTTAAGATGAAAGAATAAAAGATGGTACTGCCCACAACCCTGGGAAACTCCCTTAGCACAGGTCTTGCTGTCCCACTCTAAGCCGTTTTAACATAGTCGTCCTGTCTGTCAGCCTCAGGCAGAGATTAGGATATGTAACATAGGAACATCACAGAATCTTGGGAATGGTGGCCCAGCAAAATGGATACACCATTTTGGGGGGACACAGTTGAATCCATGACAGCCTCCATCTTGTGACTTTCCTGTGTTGTAAATGTTAATCTTTGCTTGTGGTTAATAGGATTCATTTTAAAGAGCATTTAAGGTATGACTGCGACACTCTTCCTAAGAGAGTTTCCCTGGCATGTGGCTTTCCCTGTCTTTGATCCTCTTACTGTAAAAGACAGCAGAGGAGAGGGAAGCAGGCAGAGTGTGGGCAACGCAATCACGTCAAGAAAGCATCCCCGGAATTGAAGCGTGTCTTTCAGACCTGAGGTTCGTGCTGCAAGATGCTCCCTGGCCAGCGAGTGATGCACCCCAAGAATCCTCCTCTAGAGCTGACGCGGAGTGAAAGCTTTCCCCTGCAGTAGACACGCTGAATTTGGTCTTGTGGCCCACTGGGCTGTGTAGGGATAATCTGTTCTTTACTGAAATCAGCCACTCAGGATGCTTTTGTCAGAGCAGTCCCGGATGACTGAAACAGCTCCCAAGTGCCTGTGGCCGGGCCTCACACTCGTGAGCATGCACATACGTGTGTCAGTCCCGTGTATGTGTATGTCCCCCATCAGTGTGCACACGATTCATCTGAGTCCGCATCCACACGTGTCATCCCGGACAGTAAGTGTGCACGCTTGTGTGTCACAGCAGACAGTGAGTGAGATGTTCAGCTGGGAGGTCACATGTCCTCTGTGCCAGATGCTGCTTTCGTCAGTCTACAGCCTGCAGACACGGTGGGGGGTCGACTCGGAGGCTGCTTCAGTGTCCACATGAGGGGCTGGTGGGCAGAGGCAGGAGGTGAGAGGGTGTCAGGAGTCTGAAAGAGAACTTCTGCCACCTGTCAGCTGGGGGACCACTGAAATGAAGTCCAGATATAAAGAACGTGTTTCGTTTTATAATTATAGGAAAACTAAAAATGTCCAACTCAGCAGGACTCCGAATCCTCCAGTCAGTGGCCTGTGTGGGTCCTGTGTCCATCACAGCCCAGTCACTGCCCGAGACAGAACCAGGCAGCGTGGTCCTTGGTCAACCATGCTGTTTCACTCAGCTGGGGCTGCTCTCATGGAAACACCACAGAGCCGACGGCCTTAGTAAAGGAAGGTCTATTCTCACACAGTCCTATAGGCCATGAGTCCAAATTCGAGAAGTCCACTACAGGGCAAGGCTTTCCCCCTTATCAGCTCTGGAGGAAAGTCCGGTAGCTCATCAGTCTTTGTCCAGGGAGCATCTTGGGGCAGAAACCTCAGGTCTGAAGGATCCGGCTCTTCTCCCGGTGCTGCTTTCTGGATGGTGTGAGCTTCCCAGTTGGGCTTGCTTCTCTTTCTTTTTATCCCTTGTGGGATGAAAGGATTAAGGGTGGGGCCAGCCATACTCCAGGGAAACTCTCTTTACAGTGGAGCAGAGACGTGATACCATAAAGGGATTTACACTCCCACCCTAATCCTTGAACATACAGCATAGGAAAATCACAAGAAGGAGGACAATCATAGAATACAGGGAATCGTGGCCCAGCCATGTGGCTAAACATTTTTGGGGGGACACAATTCAATGTGTGACACACGCCTGCGTGAACACGTGCTCTCTAACCACTGCCCAACACTGCCATCTCCGTGCAGGAACCTGCAGGCTGCAACCTCCTGACTCAGTGGACCCATGCCTCATAGGAAAGGCAACTAAAGAGGTTTCCACGTAGGTCATCAAGAGCAGTACCTCTGAGGAGACAGAAATAGCTATTTACTCCGTGCCTAGGGAGGGACAGCGCTTAGGAAAAGCCTGTGGGGAGTTACAGCTGGAAACGGAGTCTGCCTCCCTCCAGTTCCTACTGGAAGGCCCTTGTCCCCTGAGATGCAGAGAAGGGCCTCGATGTGGGTCCCAGATGGCTGAGGACGAGGAAATGAATAAAAAGAGGTAAAAAGTAGACTGTGGAGGAGGCTGTGGAGACCCTGTGCGGTGAACACGCTGTGAGTGGTCCCAGGGGGGCCTTTCCATGAGATGATGCAGAGGGCCGGGCAGCCTCGTCTCCCCAACTCTGACTGAGAACGTTCTCTTCCAGGAGCAGCAAGGCCGGAGATCCATCCGTGTCCCTACTGTCCTCTGGCCTTCTCTACTCAGAAATTCCTCAGCCTCCACTCAAATCACAGCCACCCCTCTCAGCTCTTCCCTGGAACGCCTGCAAGAAGGCACGTTGAACCGGAAGGCCCCTGTTCAGCGGATCGGAGGCAGCAGCGTTCTGAGCAACACAACCGGAGTGACAACGCAGGAGGTCCAGAGAGAGATGTGTCCAGGCCAGCGCTCAAAAGGACAGCGAAAGCGGGGATTTCAGAGACCTCCTCCAGGCTCCCCGAAGGACAAATGGGGATGTCGAGGGCAACTGTGAGAATAACGGAGACACAGAGCAGCCTAGGCCCTAAGGTGACTCCTGAGGACACAGGGACATTATTCCCGAGGAAAGGAATCTCAGAAATTGTCAAAGTAAGGTGTGGAGACAATGGACAAGCTTTCCACCAGAAATCACGCCGCATAACACACGAGAGAACCCATTCAGGGGAGAAGCCCTATGTCTGTAGGGAGTGTGGGCGAGGCTTTAGTGTGAACTCAACCCTGATCAGACACCAGAGGACACACTCGGGAGAAGCCCTATGTCTGCAGGGAGTGTGGGCGAGGCTTTAGTCACAAGTCAGGTCTCATGATACACCAGAGGACACACTCAGGGGAGAAGCCCTATGTCTGCAAGGAGTGTGGGCGAGGCTTTAGTGATAAGTCAGGCCTCATCAAACACCAGGGAACACACTCTGCGGAGAAGCCCTATGTCTGCAGGGATTGTGGACGAGGCTTTAGTGTGAAGTCAGCCCTCAGCAGACACGAGATGACACACTCAGGGGAGAAGCCCTATGTGTGCAGGGATTGTGGACGAGGCTTTAGTGTGAAGTCAACCCTCACCAGACACGAGATGACACACTCAGGGGAGAAGCCCTATGTCTGCAAGGAGTGCGAACAAGGCTTTAGTGTGAATTCCGCCCTCATCATACATCAGAGAAACCATTCAGAAGCCCCATGTTTGCAGTGAGTGTGGGCAAGGCTTTAGTCAGAAGTCACACCTTGCCACACACGAGAGGACACACTCAGGGGAGAAGCCCTGTCTGCGGGGAGTGTGGGCGAGGCTTTACCCAGAAGGCAGTCCTCATCACCAGACGACACATTCAGGGGAGAAGCCCTATGTCTGCAGGGACTGTGGGCGAGGCTTTACCAAGAAGTCACACCTCACCATACACAAGAGGACACACTTCGGAGAAGCCCTATGTCTGCAGGGAGTGTGGGCAAGGCTTTACCCAGAAGTCACACCTCACCACACACCGGAGGACACACTCAGGGGAGAAGCCCTATGTCTGCAGGGGGTGTGGGCGAGGCTTTCGTGAAAAGTCAGGCCTCATCAGCCACCAGAGGACACACTCAGGGGAAAAGCCCTATGTCTGCAGGGAGTGTGGGCGAGGCTTTATCTAGAAGTCATTCCTCGTGATACATGAGAGGACACACTCAGGGGAGAAGCCCTGTGTGTGAAGGGAGTGTGGACGAGGCTTTATCCAGAAGTCATGCTTCATCATACATGAGAGGACACACACAGGGGAGAAGCCATATGTTTGTAAAGATTGTGGGCGAGGCTTTAGCTAGAAGTCAAGTGGTGTCAGACACCAAGGGACACAGTTCAGGGAGAAAACCTCTGTCTGCAGGGAGTGCGGGCAAGGCTTTAGCTTAAAGTGAAGTCTCCTCACACACCAGAGCAGACACTCGGGAGAAGCGCTGTCTCTGTACGGAGTGTGGGCGAGGGTTTAGTGACGAGTCTTACCTCATTATGAGAGAAGAAGGAAAAGCTTTTAGGAAGGTACCACTTACATTCCAGAAGGCCTAGGTGCAGGGCTTGTGAGGCTGTAAATGAGTCATTGTCAACAGCTGAAAACGTCTGGAACCCATGACATCAGAAAAAGTCCCTGATAGGCCCAGTTTCTAAGGAGGGAGTAGCTTCTTCCTTTGTAAACTTAATGATAACTGCTTATCTAGTGCCTCTTTAAGTATGCTGGACCAATAGAAATGCAATATGAAAATCTGTATACCTGTAACTGCCAAGTAAGAGAATATATGGGAATTCCTTTGTCTGCTTTGTTGAAAAACATACATAGATGTGTCTGATAACGGAACGGGGTGCACTACTATTTTCCGGACTTGAGTCCATCTGCTGCACGGCTAACTGATACACAGCCTCTTCCTCTACAAACAAGATGGTGTTCCAGGTGTTTTCTGCTCCGTGGACCGAACTGGTTTTTCCTGCTGCAAGCACACACCAGAGGACCCACACAGGGGGCAACCCTGTCTCCAGGGAGTGTGGGCAAGGCGTTAGCCTAACATGAAGCGTCACTGTACACCGGCGAAGGAAATGCGGCCACCACACACCTCCACGTCCCCATCTCTGAGGGGTTCAACGCTGCTGAGCCCTCGTCCTCCGACACAGTATCAAGACAGCAGAAATAACGGAATAAACAGGTTCTCCGCTTTCGTGCAAGGGTGATGTGGAAAACTGCGGAGGTCCCTGCAGTGGTCTGGGTGTTCTCAGCTGGTTTTCTGAGTTAAACAACCATATCCCGTGGTGTTTAGGCGTCTTATTATAAGGGAGAGCCTCAGGAGTGGCTTCACTACTGTGTTACAGGGGTGCCCGGGGACCCTGCTCAGGATTCTCCAGTATCTGTGAGACTGATAAGTGTGGTCTTCGTGAGGTCACCTTTTGTCCTGCCATTTTCTTCTCCTCTGTCTAGGTCCTTCGATGGTGATCCCTGTCAGAGCAGTTGGTGGTGGTGCTCGGCACCGTCACTTGTGCTGGACTCGGTCTGGTGGCGGTTGTGACTGTGGCAGTCCTTGAGGCCTTCGGGCTCCTGTTCCCCTTGTATCTTTGGTTTTCTGCAGTCTCCCCTGGTCCAGGTGGGGTGGGACCAGTAGACCTCTGTGAGCACTTCCATGCCCCTGAGACCCCAGGCGATCCGGAGCAGAGGAGAATGGAGGACATCAGAGACGTGGGGACCATTGGGGCCCAGGAGGCAGCCCGTGTGAGGTGAGAATCCCTCGGCTGGCACAGAACTCGATGGCCTCCAGCCCCCGCCGGTCGTCGCCCTGACAAAGACTACAATGTAAAGTCTGATGCAGCGTGAGGAAAAGCAGGCATGTGGCAGAACTCCCATAAACTGACCACACTGGATGGCCTATCGGACTGGAGGGTCCCCTGCGGACATGGCCCCCAGGCTGTGAGCCCAGCGCTGAAACCAGTACCGAAACCAATGCCGTAGAGAAAAACTGGACTGGACTGAAGACAGAGTGACGGCGGCGAAAAGTGTGTTTCTTGGCTTACATCTACGTACAAGGCTGTCTGAGCAGCTACCGTCAGGGGTGAGGTGGCAGGGAGCTGGGACAGGGGTTGGCTGGATGGGCGCTGGAGGGACAGGGTGGGAAGGAAGAGCGTCCTGTCCTGGGAGTTCGGAGGTAAAGTTGCCTAGCGGAGTGTGTGCAGGGTTCTGTGGGTAAACTGGCTTGGACTGTAAACTGACTTAGATTGTAAACTACCAATTCAAGAACGAAAAATAAGAAAGACTCCATGTGCCACTTAGAAACGTGGAATGGAGAATATCCTCTTTAGAAGCTCTGTTACACTTCCGGAGTTAGATGTCCTCTGTGATCGTGGTCCCTGGCCATCAGTTCCATTGGAAGGCTACCTGTTGGACCGGACGTGGGAAAGCCACCTGCCGTGAGGGAGCGGCCCATTGCACTGGTCTGTCCCCGGCCCCTTTGACTCTCACAGAGCAGCAGCAGAGACCGGGGGGGCCTGCACCTTCTCACCGGTGCTGTCACTGGCATGCCAGGCCAAGGTCTGCTTTTGTTCTGAAGGAGGAAAAAGAAAGACCAAGAAGGTGAATAAATTTTGTAACTGGAGGATTGGAGGGGCGCCTGCCTGCTGATAGTATTGGCAAAGGAACAGTAATGGGAGGTGGGGAGTTCGAAAGTGGGAGAGACGCTGTTACGGCGGTTTCCTGGCTCTGTTTTTCATACGTGAAGAAGTTCACAGGCTGAAATTCTCAGTCCACCACTCTCCCCGTAGGGGAAGAAGCTCTGGGTTGTGAAAATGGTTGAGGGCTTGACTCCCATCTGGGAAGCTGGTGGTTAAATGCCCCTCAGAGATACTTCAGAAGAGAGGCCTGGCGATCTGCATGTGAATGGTCACAGCCTTGAAAACCTCATGGAGCGGTTGTGTTCTGCCCTTTTGGGGTCGCTGTGGGATGCGATGGTCTGGACAGCGGCCAACAACTCCTCTGTGGTATCAAAGAACCAGAGGCTATTGAGCCTCAAATGATCCTGTAGATAAACATAATTGTGTTCAAGGTCAGTCAAAATCGGCAGCAACATGTTGGCAGGGAACTGCCAGGAACTCAAGCCAGATTCACTAGGGGACATGAAACCACGGGTATCATTGCTGATGTCACATGGATTTGGGCTGAAAGCAGGGAATACCAGAAAGAGGTTTTCCTGTGTTTCCTTGATTATGCAAAGAGATTTAGCTGTGTGGATTGTAACAAATTATGGTAACAGTGCAGAGAATGGGAATTCCAGAACACTTAATTGTGCTCATGAGGGATCTATGTGGATCAAGAGGCAGTTGTGCAAGCAGAACAAGGGGACACTGCAAGGTTTAAAGTCAGGAAAGGTGTACAATGCGGTTGTATCCTTTCACTTTACCTTTTGAAGCTGTATGCCCAGCAAACAATCTCAGAAGCAGGACTATAACATAAAGAAGAATGAGGTGTCAGGGATGGACGAAGACTCATTAACAAGCTGTGTTAGGCAGATGACACAACCTGCTTGCTGACACTGAAGAGGACTTGAAAGACTTAGTGATGAGGATCAAGGACCGGAGCTGTCAGTGTGGACTGCATCTCAGCATCAGGAAAACAAGAATCCTCACAACTGGGCCACTAAGTGATATTGTGACAAATGACAAAAGGACTCAGGTTGTCAAGGACTTTGATTTACTTGGTCCCATGGTTAACACCCATGGAAGCAGCAGTCACAAAAACAAAAGAGGCGCTGCTCTTTGGTTTCAGTTCAACCTTGCACATGTGCAGTTGATCATCTGTGCCATAGTTAGCACCCGCTGTTTTTCTGACGGCTGACGTCAACATTTTCCATCCTCTCTTTCCACTGATATACTTTATTTGACTGGTGTATTGAATCTGGTAAGGTCTAGTCGTTGTTTACGTGGGTGAATAAAGGTGTATGCAATAAAAAAAATTGTCGCTCTTGCAAAATTTCTGTCTTGTGACCTCCTACATCATTTCTGTCATCGAGGTGGTATTTTCCAATTTCCAGTCATTCTTCTCTGCTTTTAACTTTGGCATTCCAATCACCTGTAATTATCAGTGCATCCTCTTATATATTTGACTAGTGTGAAGTGCAGAAGCTGGTGTAAATCTTGACTTTGTTCATCTTCGGCCTTAGTGGTTGGCGTATAAATTTGGGTAAGAAGAAACAGGCAGTCTACTTTTGAAAAGAATTCCCCAGTGAAAACTGACTGAAAACAGTGGAAGGTTGTCAGAGATAGTGACAGAAAAGGGGCCCCCAGGTTGGAAGGCACTCAGAAGATGTCTGGGGAAGAGCTGCCCTACAGAGTAGACTCGGCCTGAATGACACGGATGGAGTAAAGCAGTTGGGACCCTCATTTGCGGATATGGCACAACTCAAAATGAGAAGAAACAGCCATTAGTAATCAGAATATGCCATGTATGATGTTACGAATCTTGGAAAGTTGGAAATCTGAAAAACAAAGTGGGATGTATAGACATCAGGATCCTAGGCACTAGTGGGCTGAAATGGACTAGTATTGGCCATTTTGGATCAGGCACTAACATGGACTGGTATGCCAGGAACGAATACCTAAAGAGGAATGGTGGTGTGTTCATCATGAAAAAGCACATTTCAGGATCTGTCCTGAAGGACAGTGCTGTCATTGATAGGATAATGTCTATCTGCCTACAAGGAAGGCCAGGTCCTGTGACTATTATTCAAATTTATGCGCCAGTAATTCTAGTAATTTACACAGATGGATATTAAATTGACTGTTTATTCCTTCTGGAGCACATGTTAGAATTCAGTAAAAACAATGTTTATGAAAAAAAAAAGCACTTAGAAATTTAAAAAATTCTCAACAGACACATGAAAAAAACAGAGGAAAATTACAAAATATTTAAAACTCAGCTGCAACAAAGTATTACCTAGTAAAGTTTGTGGACGCATCTAATGCATGAAAACTATCTGCAGGGAAAATATTGAAATGCAAATTGTATAGCCTAATGTGTCTACATTACAAAACAAGAAATTGTGAATAAACTGAGCATCTACTTTAAGGAGGGAGAAGATGAACAAAAGTAAAGAAATAAGATTAAGAGCAGAAATAAAGACGAATACAGCAACAGTCAAAGCCTGATTTTCTGGAAGACAAGCTAAAAAAGCAAACAGAGCAATAGGAAAAATCTTTAAGACGGTGTCAAAGTAACCAGAAAGCATCATCATATGAATCAACAACAGACATTAATATCTATGAAGATAATTGTAAAATGAACAAAAGACACAGAAGACTTAAAGAAACGCATCGCATTAATAGAATGTTCCCTTGAAGACTAGGCTGTGCCTGATCCAAACAGTGCAGTGCCCAGTCACCTCTTATGCATGTGAAAGGTGCACAGTCCATAAAGAAGGCAGAAGAACAGATGCCCTCACATCATGGTGCTGGTTAAGAATACTGAACATTCCATGGATTGTGAAGAGAATGAACAAAGCTGTGTCGAAAGAACTGCAGCCAGAATGCTCCTTGAAAGCAAGGAGGATGAGACATCTCACATACTTTGGACATACTGTCAGGAAGGATGAGTCCCCAGAGAAGGACATTGTCTTAGTCATCTGGTGCTGCTCTAACAGAGATACCATGAGTGAATGGCTTCAACAAATGAAAGCTTATTCTTAGTCTGCTAAGCTACAAGTCAAAATTCAGGATGTTGACTCCAGATGTAGACTTTCCCCCTCGTCGGCTCTGCAGGAAAGCCCTTGTGTGGCATCAGTCTTCGTTCAAGCAGCATCTTGGCTTCAGAACCTGAAGAGTGAAGTGCGTGCTCTTCTCCCTGTGCTGCTTTCTTGATGGTGTGATGTCCCCGGTTCTCTGTTTGTGTCCCCTTAATCTCTTGTTAGGATGAAAGGATAAAGGGTGGTACAAGCCATACTCCAGTGAAACTGCCTTTACAGTGGAGCAGAGAAGTGATCTTTTCAAGGGACTTATAATCCGACCCGAATCCTCTAACATGCAGCATAGGAAGATCACAGAATAGAGGACAATCAAAATATTTGGAATTATAGCCCAGCCACATGGCTACACACATTTTTGAGGGCACATAGTTTAATGCGTGACAGACATCATGCTTCATAAAGTAGGGGGTCAGCAAAATAGAAGGAAAACCATCAAAGAGAAGTGTTGACATGGTGGCTGTAACAATCAGCTCCAACGTAATGACTGTGAGGAGGCGTCAGAGCTGCCAGTGTTGCGCCGTGTTGGGCGTCAGATCCGTATGATCTAGAAGTGACTTCACAGCTCCTAACAACAGCAATGGAAAGACTTCATATTATGAAACTGTGGCATTTTTTCCTGCTGAAAATGAAGAGGAATTGATGGACTTACTGGTGAAGATCAAAGACTACAGCCTTCTGTGTGGATTACAGCTCATTGTATGGAAAACAGAATCTGGAGAGCCGGACCAGCAAGCAGTGTCATGATAAAGGGAGAAAAGGGCGACGTTGTCATAAATTTTTACTTGGAGCCACAGTCAACACCCATGGAAGCAGAAGTCAAAATCAAGCGACACGTTGCATCGGGTAAATGTGCCACAAAAAAGCCTCTTTAAAGTGTTAAAAAGCAAAGATGTCACCTTGAAGACAGATGCACCTGACCCACGCTGTGGTACTTTCAATCACCCCACATATGGGAAAGCTAGACACTGAATGTACAAGACCACGTAAGACAGCTGTGAGTTACAGTGTTGGAGAAGCACATTGACTATACCGTGGACTGCAAATGGAACAAAGAAATTAGTTTTGGAAGAAGTAGAGCGAGAATGTTCCTCAAAAGCAAAGGATGCTGGGACTTCTCACATACTTTGGACGTGTTATCAGGAGTATCCAGTCCCTGGAGAAGGACATCATGCTGAATAGAGTGTCAGTGAAACAGAGGGAAACTTTCAGTGGGTGGATGGACACAGTGGCCGCCTTTGTGCCTGGGCATCACAGGTGTGCAGATGGAGCCAGACCGGGCGTCCTGTACTCTGCTGTGGGGGTCAGTGTGAGCTGGAACTGACTCTATGGCACCTGACAACAATGACATGTTCATTCACCCCAAATATACCAATTCAGGGCAATTCCAATCAAAATAGGAAGATTTTTTTTGAAAAGTGGCAAGATTCTAAAATGCTGATTGAATACTAAAAGGTACAGCAGGTGGACTAAGACGTGTCTGACTAGATACCGTGACAGTGTGACATGGGTGTTGGGGAAACAGTGTCATGAAGACAGAGCACCGAGAACAGATCCCCATGCATCACTCCCTGAGACAAGCAGGCAGGTCGTGCAGACCAGGGATGGGGGTCCGCCAGCCAAAGGATCTGGCACAAACTACAATCTATTTAGCCAAAAATAAAATGAAACCCACCACCACCAAGAATCCCAAATAAGGCCGGGAAGTAGAAAACTATTAACGAAATTTTAGAGAAAACCCTAAGGAATGTCAAAGGAGACCAAAGGATTTCCTGTATGAGATCCAAAAGGCACTTCTAGGTAGTCCAGGATGGAGGAGAGGAACAGGAGAAGTAAACCACCTCTCCGCCACACGGACAAGAAAACACTGTGAAAGAACCTGTGTGCCACTACCCCAATATAAGAAGGTGCCATCCCAAAGGCCAGCTCTGTCCATGGAATCGGACAGCTGAGCCAAGCGACTGTTGCCGAGGGAAGAGGAAAGGAAAACCCATGCAGGTGAGAGCTGAGACACTCCAACCAGCAACTGTGAAGCAGAAAACCGCAACAGAATGCATTCACTCGAATCTCATTCTCCCAAACATTTTGGGGAACAAAAAGTCAGATTTTTAAATCAGAAATTAAATAAATGGAGAAAAACCAGATGAAAAAAGCATTCTTTGCCATAAAAACCAATAACCAAACCAAATGGATTGCCCTGGAGTCGATTCTGACGTACAGTGACCCTCGAGGACAGTAGAACTGCCCCCATCGAGCGTGCGAGGAGCACCTGGTGAAATAAACTGCCATCCCTTTGGTTAGCAGCTCCAGCACTCACACACCACACCACGGTTTCCAAAGGAACAGAAAGAAGGTGCACAAGCAAAGTTGTAGAAGAAGGTAGACTGCCCCACAGGAGCTGTTGGTGGATTCAAACTACCGACCTTCAGGTTCGCACAAGTCAAAGGAAAGGACACAGATACAGCTGCAGACGAGAAAAAGACACAGGCAGCACGGGTGCGTGGCCAAGAGATCAGTTCCAGAATTCGTGAAGCACTTCTGTAGGTCAGTGTGAGAACAGCCCCAGAGGCAAGCAGGCCGAGCTGTAACAGGTACAGTTCCCTGTGACACCATATGGCCGCGTCAGCACCCACTCGTCTGGGTGGACTGTCAGTCAGAGCAGAGGCAGGGCATCTCTATCCCTCTCCCGCTCTCTCCCACTGTCCCTCTTCAGTGGGAGCCCCAGGGCCACACAGAGAACACGCAGTCCACAGAGTAGCCTGTTTCCACCATTGGCCCCATCATGTACCATCAAGGCAGACGGAGGAAGGGCAGGAGGACAGGGCAGGAGACGGGCTTCTCACCAGCCAGAAGTACCCGCTGTTGGCTGCCTCCTCGTCTTCTGTCACCTGGCCCTCATAGGGACCAAAGTGCAGGCCCGGTGGCAGCTCGGATGCCTGGTTCCACACTCCGAGCCCAGCCTCAGGGATGCTGGATGGCCCGATTCTCAGTCCAGTGGGCAGAGTGAGGGCTGAGCAATTGGGGTGCCCTCTCTCTACAGAGATGTCCTTTATAAACACTGGGGTCCCGTCATGGAGAGCAGGGGCAAAAAGAGCCTAGGTCCCAAGCCTGGACTCCCAGTCACTAGGGAAGTGGAACCATTTGGCGACCTGGATCTAAGCCTTCTGTTGGGGAAGGAGGGACACTTACAAAGGTAGTCGTCATCCTGGGGCTCACTGACCTCCTGGCACGCGGAGCCCGTTCCTCCTCGCAGGCTGTAACTCTTGTCCTCAGCCCTGTGTCCCCTGGGCTCTGAGGTGGCAAAGATGGCTGGGTGAGTAGGTACCAGGGACAGTTTCAGTCCCTGCTTCATCAGAAATTGGGAGGTCTCATCCCATCCAGTCATCACTGTCTTTCTACAGACTGATTACCCCGTTATCAGCTCAACTTCCCCCCAACTTCCCACCGCACAAAGGGCTGGCCGTGTACTTGTTCCTTCGGGAAACACCTGCTGAAAGCATGTCATGCGTTAGGGGTCAAGGGAAGGCAGAAACCCTGAAGAGGTTTCGGTGCCTCACATCACAGATGGATTTCTGGGTCACTCGGCACGTGTCAGCTCCCTTTCACTGAACGCTTTCAGACAACACCTGGATTCCATATCTCTATCATTAGTTTCACATTAGGAATCTGGACCTCAGACAATCTGAGTTTTCCCTGTGCTCTGCAGTTCCGTGTGATGATAACCAAAATCTGTGACTTGAATTTCACAGAATACAGCACCCACTTCTGGCTTCCTGCTTCTACCTAGGCCCACACACCAGGCTCATGAAGCTTTCTAGAGGAGCGGGAGGGACTGGAACCAAATGACTTCCTTACCCACTTTTTGTCTGAAGGGTTGATTAGAGGCACTGGCTTCTCTACGAGACGACACTGGTTTCTGGGCCCGCTCCTGGGCCTGCTCCGAGTCAGCTGCGCTCCACACAATGGCTGGTTTTGACACTTGCTTCAGACTAGATTCAATACGAAGGGGCGCCCGGGATGGTCCCTTAAATGGGAAAGACATGTATTAAAGGACAGCAAGCTGCAGACACACAGACTTGACCGCAGGCAGAGCTACCACAGCCCTGAGGCACCAGCAGCCAGGGGACTCGAGGGAAGAGCAAGGGCCCCGACAACAACCAGTGTCTTCGGGCTGTTTTCCTTCACCTTTCAACAAAGGTCTCCGTGGAGGAGGGAGGGAGAGGGCCTCAGACACCAGTGGGGAGCCAGGCACCCCGGGAGAGAAGGGGTGTGACAAAATGCAGCCAGCACCAAGGGGACGAAGCACCCTGAACATGACAGATGGGGCGGGGGACCGGGAAGTGGACAGACACGGCTCCGGGAACGTATTGAGACGACAGAGCAGTGATGCTAGAAGCTGAAAGTGGCTGACACTCCACAGAATGCATACTTTGTAATTAAAAAATACCGAAATCAAACAGACTGGTTCATTACCCATTGTGCTGAATGAGGGTTTACAGAGAGCTAATTCTTCTGATTGTTCTTTAGCTGCTTTATGCATAATGGGCACACATGCCACATCGGAAGGTTACAGTGAACACTGGTCACACGACAGCGCTCCTGACAGGGAGTTACCGCACGCCACATGAAGGTGAGATCGCGGCTTTGCCAGCTGACCCGTAAAGGCCGCCTCCCGATCCACGTCCATACCAGGAACCTGACCCGCAGGACCATCGTGAGCATCCCACAACCTTCCCACCAACCCAGACCTGACCCACCAACTGCCAAGCTGCTGACCTCTACTGGTGAACTCGGGGGACACAGAAGAAGTGCCCCACAGGGTCCCAGGATCAACTGGCCGATGCAAACTGCCAAGCTTTGGGTGAGCACCAGAGCACTTCACCACCGCGCCACCAGGGCTCCTGACTCTTCTCACTCGTACTCCAGCCTGCAAACGTGCAAACACCTTCCGAAAACACTCAGGTGTCTCTCAGGGACCCACGCTGGGCCTGGGACTTCCCGGGCCTGTGAGATACGCAGCAGGCCCCAAAGAGCTTGCAACGCAGAAGGGCCAGGTGAGCAGATGAGGCAGACTCCACAGGATGCGTCTCATCACCACCCAGAGGACAGCTCTGACTTCCTTCGAAGGAGAGAAGCCTTTGAGATCCGTTCCAGAAGAGTGACTTTCCATCAGTAGGGTGCACCTGGCAGAAATCCTTAAGTCAGAATCTTCTTCTTTTTCTCAATCACCAGCCCGAAGGCCTTCAGGGCTGGGAGCGGCTTCCTCTTCTTAAGTAGGAGCCCATGGGGAGGGGACAGGTCTCCTTTTTACCTCGGGCCATCCAATGTGCCAAATGTCCTCGTATTTGCACGTGATGCAATGACAAGGAAACCAGGACGGGCAGGGTCCCCTCACACAGCCTCCACCTGAGCACACCCAAGGACTGAGGGGGACTCCTCAGTTTGACCTTGGAGGGGACGGCAGGACTCCGTAAAGACACGCACACTTTCACGAGCAAGTACGGCTTCTGCATTAGATCACACTCCCGCTGAGACTGGGACAGCAGGTGTGTCACTGAGCAACTCTGCCCCTCTGTCTCCTCATCTATAAACCAGTGACCACTGAAGAACGCAGCTCATACGCTTGTTTGGACCAACGGTGATTTGAAAATGGTTTCTTCAGTATCAATAATGAAAGCCCAGACTTCGAGTTTCAGTTCCCAAGGCGGTACAGACCAAAAGGCCGGATGTTCAAATCCACTCACAGGCACCTCAGGAGAACAGCCTGGTGGTCTGCTTCTCGAAGGTCACAGCTTGGAAACCCGGTGAGTGCAGCTCTCCTCTGACACAGATTGCGCTGGCACAGTCAGCAGCAACCACCCGTCTCCTGGAGGTCCTGGGTGGCACAAAGACTGAAGCTCTCGGCTAAGAACACAACGGTAGCGACTGCGATCCAACCAGAGGGGCTCGGAAGAAAAGCCTTGTTGTAGGCTCTGAAAGGTCATCAAAAACCTCCTCTGGACACCAGAGAGCCCAGGGAGTTGGAACAGACTCAACAGCAACTGTTTGGGTTTGTTTTTCAATTCTCCTGTTGGGCAGTCAACTAATCATCTTCCTACAAGGTTAAATACCTAAAATTTCATCACTGCTCTATTCTATGTTCTTATCCATTAAGTGTAAGACCTCAGTAAGTTTATTTAAATAAAGTTTTAAAAATAAAGTCAGGAATGCTGCAGAAATCCAACAAGTGACAACTGTTAAAGCTGCTGTTTTCTCCAGTAGGGCCATGAGGTGTGGGAGCGTGTGTGGGTGTGGTTCGGAGACGTGGCCCAGTGTACTGCGCTGTCCTGACTGTGGCTTCACCAGGATGGCGTCTCGTCTGTAGGTCTTTCCGATACTCACCTTCTGGGGTTTTCTCAGCTCCCCTCCGGAGGTCGCCAAAGGCAGTTTGGCTGAAAGGCAATGAGAAGTCAGAACTAATCTGCTGGTGAATGCCCCAAACCCTGGGGATGCTAGGCGTGGACAGAGAACCAGGGAGCAGAGCACGGAAACACCGAGGGTCGTCCGAGGGGACCTCAGGGGGTTTCTGCAGTATCGTTACTGACACTACTAACAGCATCAAGTGTTGTGATTAAACCTACACGAATAATGTATCTTCACAACTGTGTTGTGTTTTCCAGTTTAAGACACTTCACCCAGAAACTATGAACCACTATCAAATTAACATTATAAAGTGGTTTTACACTTGTATTAAGGTTTCTTAGCTAATCTCAAATTACGAAGTTATAGGAAAAACCATCTCCTTAAAGAAAGACTATGAATTTTAAGTATAAGAGAAGTACAGAGAATTGTCCTGGAAATACCCAGAAACCCACCACCATGGAGACCCGGATGTACGGCTACAACGTCTCCGAATCTTGAGTTTCTATGGTACAATTAAAAACTAAAACGAATCACAGCTAAGTTACCTGTGAACCCTCCCTCCTTCTCTAGTGCTGAATCAGATCTTTCTTACTCACATTCCATTACCATTCATTTACCGTCAATTAACACAGCTGCAAATGACACACACTGTCATCTTACAGTAGGTACCTTGGTGGCGTCGTGGTTTACTGCTACGGCTGCTAACCTAAAGGTCAGCAGTTTGAATCCACCGGACACTCCGTGGATACTCTACAGGGCAGGTCTACTC
The DNA here is from genome assembly GCA_028571685.1 of Heterohyrax brucei. NCBI lineage: Eukaryota > Metazoa > Chordata > Mammalia > Hyracoidea > Procaviidae > Heterohyrax > Heterohyrax brucei. The sequence continues at coordinate 1,840,681 of CM053166.1, forward strand.
TATCCTATACGGTTACTATGAGTCAGAATAGACCTGACAGCTATGTTTTTTTTTTTTAAATCATCTTACACATTATGAAACTTTCAACAACTAGCCTCTCACTGAATGTACCCTTCGCATCTGGCTTGTATGCTGAATATTTACAGTTTTAGTGTGAACAAGCCCTCTCCTTCATCAGCTTCCGAGTAGTGGTTGAGCCTTGACCCCTGGACACCTTACGGGCCTCACCTTGCTGCCTAGCTGTCCAATCCTCATCAGAATCCTCACTGTCATCCATCTGGGCTTTGATGGTCTTCCTGGGATGAATCATGAAAGCTGGATGAAAGACTCTAATACCCGGAAGGAAGGAAAACTTTTGTACTCACAGGGAAAAGCTGGGAAGAAAAAGAACAGCGGCTGGGGGATGGGCTGGGAGAGCTGAGAGGGACACCGAGAGGTAACTTTCCTTCCAGGTCCTTCTACAGACATGCTGTTGTTGCTAGGTACAGCTGAGTGTTTTCAGTTTATAGTGATCCCAGGAACAGCAGAACATAACACCATCTAGTTCTGGGCCACGCACACACTCATTTTTATACTTAAGCCTATTGCTGCAGCCACTGTGTCAATCCATCTTCTAGAGTGTTTGCTGACCCTCTAGCCAGAACGATATCCTTCTCCAGGGACTGACAGACAATGACAACGTATGTAAGATGCCATCGGACCCACCTTGCTCACAAGGTGCACTCTGGTTGCAGTTCTTCAATGACACATCTGTTTGTTCCTTTGACAGTCCATGGTACATTAAATATTCTTCTCCAATGCCACACTTCAAAGAAATCAATTCTTATCTTAATTGTTCACTGTCCAGCTTTCATATGAAAAGGATGCAACAGAACATTGCTTAAGTCAGACTCACTATGTCTCCAAGTTTGTAACACTTTAAAGAGGTCTTTGGAAGCAGATTTATTCAGTGCAACGTGCCTTTTGATTTCTTGAGTGCTGCTTTCACGGCTATTGACTGTGAATCCAAGTGAAATGTAATTCTTGACAACCTCTGTCCTGTCACCTGTCTCAATATCGTCCCCTCATCCAGTTGTGAGGACTCTTGTTTTCTTGATGTTGAGATGTAATGCATACTGCAGGCCATGGTCTTCGATCTTCATTGGTAAGTCCTTGAAGTCCACTTGACTTTCAGCAAACAAGGTTGGGTTGCACGCAAAAAAGAAAAATCCTCACAAGTGGTCCAGTAAGAAGCATCACAAAAAGCAGAGAAAAAAACGGAAGTTGTCAAGGATTTCATTTCATTTGACTTCACCAATGAACCCCCGCTGCTTTAGTCAGCTAGTGCTGCTGTAACAGAAATACCACAGAGTGCATAGCTTTAACAAAGCAAAGTTTATTTTCACACAAGCCAGTAGGCTAGAAGTCAAAATTGAGGATCTCGTCTCCAGGAGACTTTCCCCCAATCTATTCTGGAGCAAAGTATTACATTGCATCAGTGTTTATCCAGGGAGCATCTTCGGGCAGGAACCTAAGGTCTCAGGGCACGCTATTCTCCCAGTGCTGCTTGCTTGATATGCAGTTCCCAATTCTCTACCTGCTTCCCTTTCCTGTTATCTCTTGTAGGAGGAAAGGATGAAGGACGGGGCAAACCATACGCCAGGGAAAGTCTTTATACAGTAGAGCAGGGAGGTAATGCTATGAAGACGTTTACAGTTCCATTCTAATCCTTTAACACACAGCACAGGAAAATCATAAAATGGGGGACAATCACTCAATATCAGGAATCATGGCAAAGCCACAAGGCTACAAATATTTTTAGGGGGACACAGTTCAATCATAACACTCATGGAGGCAGCTGTCAAGAAACTGAAGGATCCCTGATTCCCTTCCTTTAGTATCATAGCTTTGGTTCAGTATTGTGACTTCCCTAACCGAGTAGGATTCTGGAAGCTGTGTCCTGCATTGTGCCCTTAAAGACCTGCTTAACGGTGTTGTTCTGGGAAACAAAGCTTCTGTCATTGTTTCCTGTTGTTTTTGTCTAGTTTTCATGAAGTGTCTGAGTTTCTCTTTATCTGAAAATGTCTTAATTTAACTGTCATATTTGATAGACAGTTTTGCAGGATATCTAGTTCTTGGTCATTTATCTCTTTCAGCGCTTTGACTGTGTCATCCCACTGCTCTCTAGGCAACATCATTTCTGCAGAAGAGTCAGATGAAAGCCAACAGGGTTTCTCTCACAATGTTAGCTTTGCTTTGAGCCTTGCTGTCTCTGAAAGCATCTGTTTATGTTTTATTTTATTGAACTTGAGTATAGTATGTCATGATGTCTTTCTTTTCGGGCCTAGTTTCTGTGGTGATGGATACACATCTTGGACATTTATGTTCTCTATTTACAGTTTAAGACAAGTTTTCAGTCAGCGACTCTACAGCAGTGCTCCCTCTATCATCATCTATCCTCCCTTGGTCAGAAACTCTAATCAAATTGTAAATTATGCTCCTAACAGACTCCCATATGTTCCTTCATTTTTATTTCTTTTCTCTCATTTCTCCTCATAAATGCTGCTGTCAGTTGCTGTATCCTCAAGGTTACTAAGCCTGATTTCCACCTTCTCAATTCTACTCTTTGGCTTTGGACTGAATTATCTAATTCTATTCTGTTATGGATCTGCTGTATCTCATATCACTCATGTGCCATCAGTTCAAACAGCTTGCTGAATTTTTCATGTTCTACATTTCATTTCATCTCTAGGATGGTTCTATATATTCTTCTTTTGTACTTTACCTCTAATAATTTCAGAATGGCTTCTTCATATCTGGGAAGTGGTTTCATTCTTTGTTTTGGGAGTATTCAGGAGTCAAGGTGAACTATTTCTTTAAATGACTAACTATAGTCTGTGTGCTGTCGAGAAGCTGTTTGACACCTCTCGGGCTATCTGAACACAAGGAGAGTTGGTCACGAGATGTCCCAATGTACTGCAGTGATTGGCACCAAGTAGACTCTCTGGGGAGGAAATCTCTGCCTATTCAGTGGCAAAGATGGAGCCCTATTTATGGAGATACTGGGGGCTGTCAGCAAACCCTACACTGTGTGTCGGTCTACACTCGGGGATAAAACTGTCGGGTCTCTCAACAGACAGATCTCCAGTCAAATGCATAGGCCTCTCAAACCTAAAACTAAACTTTACTTCTGTGCACAGAACTGTCCAACTGCTGAAAAGTGGACAACTTCCAAGTGAGTAGCTCTCCAAATGCTGCAAAAAACAGTCAGGCCTTCAGGAGCAGCAGATGCTGCCTTCCAGCAGACAATGAAACTATGTGATGAGCCGACTGCAGAAGTTGTAGGGCTCTCATATGGTTGAAATCAGTAGCACAAATACCATAGGTAGAAACCAAAACTCATTTAAACCAAACAACACTTTGCTCCAAAAGCCATGAGTTATAGAACCAAGGACAAAATAAATTCATGGCAACAAATAAAAACAAAAACATATCTTACCAAAATCTATAGTATACAGTAAAAGCACTGTTCAGAGGTCAATCTAGCTCTATAAATGCACACATCTGGAAGGACCCAAACTGAAGAATTAACCCTACATCTTGAACAAGTTGGAAGACAGTGACAGAGGACATGTGAGGCACCAGAATAAAAACACAATAAAGATTAGAGCAGGGGGGTGGAGTCAAGATGGTAGACTAAACACACATCTCCCCAAATCCCTCTGGAAACCAACACCTGAACCGATAATGAAACTGAGCCTTTGGGACACCTAGTAAGACCTACAACACGACATTAAGTCTGTTAATTTGGACTTCATATCACTGTATGAAAAACTTACTCTCTTTTGCCGACCCCCACTCTTGGTGAGTGCTGGCGTTCACAGACTGAAGGTAACTCACTGTCATGGATTGAATTGTGTCCACCCAAAAGTATGTGTAGCAATGTGGCTGAGCCATGATTCCAAGTATCTTGTGACTGTCCTCCATTTTGTGGTGATCCTATGTTGTATGTTAAAGGATGAGGGTGGGGCTGTCAGTCCCTTCAGAAGATCACCTCGCCAATCCACTGTAAAGGGAGTTTCCCTGGAGAATGGCTTGCCCCACCCTTAATCCTTTCATCCTGTAAGAGATAAAAGGAAAGGGAAGCAGACAGAGAATTGGGAACCTCACACCACCACGAAAGCTGCACCGGGAGAACAGCACATCCTTGAAACCTGAGGTTTCTGCGCCAAGATGCTTCCTGGACAAACACTGATGCAATACCAGACCCTCCACCAGAGCCGACAAGTGGGACAGTCTTTCCCTGGAGAGAATATCCTGAATTTGGACTTGCTGCCTACTAGACTGTGTAAGAATAAACCTTCGTCTGTTGAAGCCATCTATGCTGTGGTACTTCCGTTAGAGGAGTCCTAGCTGACTACAACACTCGCCATTTTAACTTTTGTTTCCCTATGTCTTAGCCAGTGGGCATAGCTGGGACTTGACTAGCAGCTAATCTCAGACACACTGAAGGGATCGGAAGGCAAAACCACCTTATTTTGAGAGCCCGGCTTTGGACTCTGTGCCTCTTGGCACCTTTGGTCTCTCTTTCTGCCTCTGCCATTGAGTAGCCTGTACTGAGGCAGGAAGGGAGCTTGTGTGGGATGACATCTTGTTCCACTGGGAGGTGGACATACCCATACAGAGGACTCAGCAGAACCTAATTCTTAAGCTGGGAGGCAGCACCTGCCTGGAGGAAAGCACTTTTGTGGCAGAAAAACAGTATTCTACACACTGTCGCCTACCGCTGGGGCCCAACAGTAGAGGCCAGCAGGGAAGTAGCCTTTTTGTATTTTGAACTAGTTTATAACATCTGGGGTTGGATACAGAGGTGCTTACTTTGCCAGCTGGGAAGAGGGATCTGTACACCTGAAAACCTTACTGACTTTGGAAGTTATCAGATACCTTTTACCTTTTGTTTTAAGATGGCTCAGAGAAACAACTATGGTCCATCCTGGCAGCATCTCTCCCAGTTACTACTGACTCACATCATGCTCCAAAAGCAACAAATTCTGTATAAAAGCATGACAAAGGGATCACCAATGGCTTGAAAAGGCCCCCAAAAGAAAGCTCCAAAGAACTTTCCAGACAAAGAAACCTTTCTGAAACTATTGGAAGGTGAACACGAAAGGATTATATAGAGAGCCATTCTAAATATTATATAAATGCAGCAAAGCAAAATGAAACATTTAGCAAGTTCTATGACCTGATGGAAGACACTACTCTGAAATCAAACAGATCAAGATCAAAATCAAAGACATACACACTTCAAAGCCAAGAAAACAGAATAGAACAAATAGAAAAGAGATTTTCTGTGTTGGAAGACAGAGCTACTGACTCCAGCATCTATGAGGAGAAATCAGAAAAAAAAAAACAACAGAAATGAAGCAGCATTAAGAAGCACATGGCACTACATTAATTTAATTTCTAAAAGTCAAACCAATGCTGCAAGAAATACTGAAAGAGCCTCTTGGCTTAGAAGAACAAAACCACCAACTTTATATTTTACACTCAAATACAAGACACATCACCCAGAAACCTACTCAATTAGGGAAGGCTCCAAACTCAATCAAAGCTTTAATAGTGAAAGAAGGAATCCAGAGATCATGAAAACTGTAATGTGGTCATATTAAAAAGAGGGATGTACTACGGTCGCTACAGTCTTTCCAGATGAAGAGGAAGTTAATAACACTGCTAGTAATTACAAATGGGTTTACACATAGTTTATTAACGGGGTTCACAGGGGCAGCTGTAAAGCACAATAAAGATTCAACATATCAAATCACCTAGTATTACAGCTCCCGAACACATTCAAGAAACACTGACTACACTCAAAAATGAGATAGATCAATTCACAGTAATAGAAGACTTCAACACTCCACTATCAAGCTATTAAAGAAATTGAAGTCAAAACTATGATGTACCAGTCCACCCCAATAAGGTTGGCCGTTGTCATGGGTTGAATTATGTTGCCCCAAAAAGGTCTCTGTTCACTTGATTTGGCGGTGAGTCCCAATATGGTGCCACTCCTCACATGTGTTGTGAATCCTGCCTCTGTGAGACTGATGATGGAGAAGAGGCAACAGCCGTGTTAGTGAGGCAGGTCTCAAGCTACAGGTTTGTGGAATATAAGGGAGAGAAGTGAGCTCAGGAAGTTGGGAACCTCATACCACTGAGAGAGAAGCACCGAGAGCAGACCATGTGCTTTCGACCCAGGTTCCTGTGCTGAGATCCTCTCACTGGAAGTGGACTCAGCCTACTGGACTGTGATAAATTCTCTTACTGAATGGACTTAAAATTTGTAAATGGATTTGCAGCTTACCAGACTGTCTCAATAAAACCTTGTCCTCATGAAACCTTCCACTCGTGGTATTGTCTGTTAGAGCAGTACCAGATGACCAAGACAGCCACGATCCAAGAAACACAAGAAATGCTAGAGAGGCTGTGGAGAAATTGGAAATCTCCGTTTACCTATCCATTCATCTGTTGTTGGGCATCTGCGTGGATTCCATCTTTTGGCTATTGCAGACTGTGCTGTGATAAACATTCGTCTGCATGTATCAGTTGGTGTGAATCGCCTTGATTCTGTGGGATATATTCCAAGTAGTGGAATTACTGGGTCGAATGGTATGCCTATGTCTCTTTTTTTAAGGAAGTGCTAGATTGCTTTCCAAAGAGGCTGGACCATTTTCCAACCCCATCAGCAGTATAGGAGAGTTCCACTTTCTCCACAGCCTCTCCAGCATTTGCTGTTTTGCATTTTTTGGATCATGGTCAACCCTGTTGGGGTGAGATGCTATCTTACTATCATTTTGATTTGCATTTCTTTAATAGCTAATCATCATGAGTATGTCTGCATTTTTTAAAATTATTATGACAGTTAAAATGTACATTCCCACATAAATTTACACGTCTACCTATATGCAGTTTCCACTGCTCTCCCTGCCCGGTAACGGCACACTATTCCTCTCTGCTCCATACATGTCTCATCCTCCCAACAGTGTCCTTTCCCCTTTTCTCCACCCTCTCCTTCCTTGAGCCAGAGGTCAGCAGGGTGATATCCGACAGATGTATAGAACAATAAAGTGCATCCAATATACGGTCACTCTGCATCGCCAAGTCCACTCGATCGTGTCCAAAGAGTGGACCCTCAATATGACTTACGGGCAAGGGCAACATCAGGGCCAGGGGCCATGCTCCCAGGGGAACCCTGAAGCTGCTGGACCATCTACTGCAGTCTTTTAGTGAAGACCTCAGGGTGCACCCCCTTTCATTCTTGCATTGCCAGTGAGACTCAACTTAGTGAGCTGCATCGCAGCTGTCACTGGTGGTGGTCTGGCACCATCTGGTTCTTCCAGTCCCAAGTCTATGTAGGCACCCACTCACGTGGGTCTCTCTTATCTTCTGGGTTGTCTTTTCCCCATGTCATTTTGGTCCTCGGTGAGCATCCATTCCTGCTGAGTTGGGACCATTTCCTGTGCCCTCCGATGGCAGCTTGGCAGGTTTTAAAACCGCAGACGCCACTCACCAATGTCGGGTGCACAGAGCCCTCTTAGTAAAAGGCTAGTTGTGCCAATTGGCCTCGATTTCGCCTAACAGCATGGTCTCCTGCCCCCTGCCCCAGCTACTCTGTCCTTGCAATATTGGGTTAAGATGCACGGAGTATTCAAGTTATGCTTAGGTCCACTTAATATTGTTCTCTCATGTATTTTTTGGCTGCCTGGATCTCCTCTTTAGAGAAGTGTCTGTCCATGTCCTTTGCCCATTGTTTAATTGGATGATTTATCTTTTTCTTATTCGTATTTTGTAGTACGTTATAGATAATGGAGACCCGGCGTTGGTCTGACATAGAGTTGCTGAATATTTTTTCCCATTCTGCAGGTGGCCTTTTAATTCTATTAATAAAGTCTTTCGATGAGCAAAAGTGTTTGATTCTTAGCAGTTCCCATTTATCTATTTTCTCATGATTGTGCTTTTGAAGTCTGATGTTTGTGATTTTCATGTCTGCTTACGTTCTGTATTAAGACTTCCATTGTTGTTCCTACCTTTTCTTGGATGAGCTTTATTGTTTCAGATTTAATATTCAGTTCTTTTATCCAGTATGAGTAGGTTTTTGTATAAGGTGTTAAGATATGGGTCTTGCTTTAATTTAGTGTAGATGAATATGCAATATTGCCAGCACCATTTGTTGAAGAGATTGTTTTCACCCCAGTTTAACATCTTAGGGCCTTTGTCGAATATCAACTGTTCATAGGGAAGATGATGTCATCTCTGGGGTCTCGATTCTGTTCCACTGATCTATCTGTCTGTTTATGTACCAGTACCAGGGTGTTTTGATTACTGTGGCAGTGTAATAGGTTCTAAAGTCAGGTAATGAGAGGCCTCCCAGTGTGTTCTTCTTCTTTAGTAATGCTTTACTTATTGGGGGCTTTTTCCCTTTCCAGACAAAGCTGATAATTTATTTCTCCATCTCATTAACAAAGTCACTGGAACGTGTATTGAGATCACATCATTATATAATCAGATTGTTTGTGGTGAAATAGACATTATCACAATGTTAAGTCTTCCTACAAGCAGGGTAGGTTTCTCCATTCATGTAAGCCTCTCTTAGTTTCTAGTAGTACGGGTTTGTAGTTCTCTTTGGAAAGGTCTGTTCCTTCTCTGCTTAAATTTACTCCTAGGTACTTTATCTTCTTAGAGGTATAGTAAATGGCACTGACTTAGTGATTTCTCCTCAATAATCTCGTTGTTGTTATAAAGGAATCCTACTGACTGACTTATGCTTATCTTGTAGCCTCAGACTTTGCTGAACTCTTCTATCAGGTTCAGTAGTTTCCTTATGCATTCTTTGGGATTCTCTGCATATACAATCGTATCATCTGCAGATAAGGAGATTCTTAGTTCTTCTTTGCCGATGCAGACGCCCTTTACTCCGTGGTCGTCTTTAACTGCTCTGGCTAGAACTTCTAGTACAATTTGAATAGCAGAGGTGAGAGTGGGCATCCTGGTCTAGTTCCTGTTCTCAAGGGAAAGTGTTTCACTCTGTCTCCATTCAGGATGACACAGGCAGTTGGCTTTGCATAAATGGCCCTTACTGCATTTTGGAATTGGCCATCTATTCCTATTTTGCTAAGCGTTTTTAGCATGAATGGGTGTTGGGCTTTATCGAATGCCTTTTCTGCATCAATAGGCAACACCAGATGATCTTGTCCTTTGTGATATTTATGTGGTTGATCACATTGTTTTTCTGATGTGCAGCCAGCCTTGCATCACTCGTAGGAATCCAAGCTGGCCATGATGGATTATTTTTTGGATATGCTGTTGTATTCTACTAGCAAGAATGTTTTTGAAGATTTTTGCCTCTAGATTCATGACTGATTATCAGTCTGTCGTTCTCCTCTTTCGTTGGGTCTTTCCCTGGCTTTTGTATCAGGGTTATGCTGGCTCTGTAGAATAAATTTCGGAGTATTACATCCCTTTCTATATTGTGAAATAGCCTCAGTAGTATTCGAGATAACTCTGCTCTAAAAGCTTGGTAGAATTCTGCGGTGAAGCCATCTCAGTATAGGCTTTCTTTGGTTGGCAGTTTTGTGATGACTTTTTCAATTTCTTCCTTTGTGATGGGTTTATTCTTTACCTTGTGATAATTTTGGTACGGGATACAAATCAAGGTTTGTCCATTTCCTCTAGGTTTCCAAATTTGTTAGAGTGCGGTATTTCACAGTATTCAGCAATGATATTTTTGATTTCTGTTGGATCTGCTGTAACAACTCCCCTTTGATTTCTTATTTGGGTTCTTTCTTCCCTTTTCTGTCATTCTTTAGTAAGCTTAGCCAATGGTTTCTCAATTTTCATGATCTTTTCAAAAAGTAGCTTTTGGTCGTTTCAACTGTTCTTCTATTCTCTAATTCATTTAGTTTCCCTCTAATCTTTATGATCTGTTTTCTTCTGGTGCCTGATGGGTTCTCCTGTTGTTCTCTTTCTACTTGTTGAAGCTATACGGTCGGTCAGTTCTTTGATTTGGTTTCTTTCTTGCTTTGAAACTATGAATTTATTGAGATAAACTGACCTGAAAGGACTCTTTTGTCTGTATCCCATAGGTTCTGGTAGGAAGTGTTTTCATTCTCATTGGAATCCATAAATTTATTTCATCCTTCATTTCTTCTGTAACCCATGGTTCTTTGAGCAAGGTGTTGTTCAATTTACATGAGTTATACCTTCTATCTATGTTTTTTCTGCCATTCATTTTGACTTTTATGGCTTTATAATCTGAGAAGATGCTTTGCATTAATTCAGTGGTATGGATTTAGTTGAGAATTGCTTTATGTCCTAACACATGGTCTACTCTGAAGAACGTTACATGTGCACTGGAGAAGGTGTAGTTGTCTGCTAATGAATAGAAAGTTGTGTGTATGTCAGTAAGGTCTAGTTGGTTAACTGCGTGTAACAATGTCTTCCGTGTCTGTACTGAGATTTTTTTCTGGGTAATCTGTCCAATATTGAGAGTGGAGTGCTGAAGTTTCTGCTATTATTGTGGAGTGATCTATCTCCTTTTTCAGTGTAGTCAATGTTTCTTTGACATACTTAGGTGCTCTAATATTAGATACATAAATGTTGAATACTGTTAAGTCCTGCTTGTATACTCAACCTTTCAGCAATAGTGTCCATCTTTGTACACGATGGTGGATTTTACATTAAAATTGATTTTATCTTAGATGAGAATTGCCACACCTGGTCTTCTTTGTTCATTGTTAGCTTGATACATATTCTTCCATCCTTTAATGTTCAGTTTGTTCCTATTTTTAAGTCTAAGGTGAGGTTCTTAAAGGCAACAGACAGATGGGTGATGTCTTTTGATCCAAGACGTGACTTTACTGGAGCATTCAGTCCATTCACATTCAATGTAATTACTGGTAGGTATGTGTTCAGCGCGGCCATTGTGATATGTTTATTTTTGTGTCGATGTTTTCTCTGTTGTTCTTATTAATCTGTTCTGTGGCCTTCTTTGTGAGTTGATTTTTCACCTTTTTCAGTGTTGGTTTTGTGGTTGTTGAGACTTCTGAATTACATTGCTTGATACAGTATGTTGCTTCATTATTGTGCTTTACAACTCACCCGTGACCCTCCTTAATAAAGTATATATATACACCCAGTTTGATTGCTACCAGTCTTGTCAACTTCCTCTCCATCTGGAAGGACTATAATGACTGTAGTAGACCCGTCTTTTTAATATGATGATATCACAGTATACATGATATGATCACTAGATCTTTTCTTTTTCTATTATTGATTTGATTGTGTTTGGAGCTTTCCCTAACTGAGTAGGATTCTGGATAATGTGCCCTTATAAAGTTAGCAGTTAGCAGTTTTTAAGCCAAGAGTGTTTCAGTATTTCTTCTAGCTTTGGTTTGGTTTTTACAAAGCGTCTGAGTTTCTGTATATCTGCAAATGTCTTAATTTCATTTTCATATTTCAGAGATAGTTTTGCAGGATATATAATTCTTGGTTGGAAGTTCTTCTCCTTCAAGATGTTGAAGATGTGATGCAACTGTCTCCATGCCAGCATCGCTTGTGCTCAGAGATCCGACAAAAGCCTACAGGGTTTCCCTCTGAATGTTAGCTTTGCTTACACTCTTGCTGCCTTTAAGAGTTTCTGCTTATGTTTCATTTTGTTAAGCCTGATTAGAATGTCTTCAAGTCTTTCTATTGAGATCTATATTGAGAGCTGTTTGCTACGTATCATGGATATCTATATTTTCTTCCATAGTTTCAGGGACGTTTTCTGTCAGCAGCTCAGGAACAATATTCTTTGTGTTTTCAGGTGTCTCACCCTGTTCAGGAACTCCAATTACTTGTAAATTGTTCACCTTAATAGAGTCCCACATGCTTGTTAATGCTTTCTCTTTTCTGATTTCTCCTCACAGATGCTGGAGTCAGTAGCTGTGTCTTTCACATCAGAAATTCTCTTTTCCATTTGTTCCATTCTGTTTTCGTGACTTTGAATGGAAGTTTCTATGTCTTTCATTTTGTTCTTGATCTGCTGGATTTCTGAGTACTGATGTTCTGTCAGATCGAACAGCTTGCTAAGTTTTCATTTTGCTCTGCTGCATTTTGTATGAGGTCTACGAGGGCTCACTATATAATCCTTTCATCTTCACTTTCTGATACTTTCAGAAAGGCTTCTTCATCTGGGAAGTTCCGAGGTGGTTCTTTTCAGGGCCTTCTGATGCCATGGATGATTTCCAGGTTACTGTTCTCTCCAACACTGGCTGCTTTCTGGGATTCATGTGGGTCAATACAGGCTGTTTCTCCAGGTCATCTTAAAATGAGAAGTAAAAAGCATTTGACAACTTCCAAAGTCAGTCCGGTTTTCAAGTATATACTTCCCTCTCACCATCTGGCAAAGTAAGCACCTCTATATTGAACCCCAGATGATATAAACTAGGTGAAAATACAGAAAGGCTACTGGCCTGCTGGCCTCTGCTGCCAGGCCCCAGCTGTAGGCAATACTGTATAGTGTTCTAGTTTTCTGATGCAAAAGCAGTCTCTTCTGGGGAGGCATTGCCTCCTTGCACAGGAATTAGGTCCAGTTTAGGCTTCCGTATGGATGAATCTGCCTCCTAGCAAAATAAGATGGCGTCCCGCACAAGCTCACCACCTGTCCGGGACCAGGCTCCGTGTGAAAAGAGACGCCAAGAGTCACATGATGCCCAGAGTCCACAGCCTACACCACTGGGCACCAACCTCAGGCAACACTGTGCAAAACACCACCTCCCTTCTCAAAAAGCACTCTTCCCCAGGCAGGTATCACCTCCCAGCCTAGAAACCAAGTCCAGCCGGAGTCTCTGCCTCGGCTCCTCTGTTTCACAGTGGATCAAGATCGTGTCCCACAAAAGCACATCTGTAGCGCTACCACATGTCAGACGCAGAAAGATAGGCCAGACAAGTCGAGATGCATAGCATGCAAAGCTGGGGTCTCAGAACATGGTAATTATACTTGCCAGTCCCACCAGCACTGCATCCAAGACCACTGGCTAGTGAAGTCCAAGCTCTGCCCACCAGTCAAGACAGAGAAAAAAAACCAAAATGGTGACTTACCTTCAGTCTGTGCAAGCCTGCACTCCCCGAGACTGCGGTCAGTGAAAGAAAGGAGGTTTTGTGGTCACTGGTGAGAAGTCCAAACTAACAGCCCTATCCCACATCCAAGGGTTCACTAGGTGTCCAGAAGGCTCCGTTTCATTATCTTTTTGGGTCTTAGTTTCCAGAAGGATTTAGGCAGGTGTGCGTTTAGTCTGCCAACTTGACTCCACCCATGTACATTTTTAAGGAAACCATCAGTCTCCAAAAGAAGAGATTTGCCATCATACTGTATGTACATAGATATTGTATGTATGTGTGTGCTGTACTGAAACTGTAGATTTCTTTCAGGAGAACGAGCATCCTAACAATACATTCCAAGTGTAATCAAGACAAATTTCTTTTTAGTGGAGAATAATATTTCCATCTTGGTGACAGGCAAAGGTGCTATCCTTCCATTACATAAGGTGCTCACAGGAACCAAGAAGAGCAGCCACATGATAGAAAAGGAGGCAAAAAAAGCCAAAAGTACAGAGGAAAGGCAGTATAAATAGCCTTTAACACGGGAAAGCACATGTGACATAGAATACGCTGCAGCGGGGCTGGACACACGGAACCTAACACACATGATCTGACCGGTTGCAGTGTGGATCACATGGGGGAGCAGGACTCACAACTACACGCTATCCTCGTGTGCATGTGGCCATGGATACAGGCCTGCTGACATGACTGGTCTCCTTGACAGGGCCTGTGCTACACAAGCCGGCTGCCTGCATGCCCCCCGAGGGCAGCCCCACGGAGTAGTCCCGATCCAGTTTGACATTCCACCGTATCAAGAGGAACCATATGATCAGGAACGGTGATCCTAAAGGAGTTAGCAGTTTTTGGCAAATTTGTCAAAAGATAAAGCTTTTATAAATCTACCCACTTGTAATCTCAATTCGTATCTACCAATAAGTTTGTCAATACTCCTCAGACACAATCACACCTAATTCCGACAGCATACTTCTCTATTTTATGTCTCTTGAGATATACACTGAATAAATATTTCTTCTTTACTATGACCTTATGTTTATTTTACCACGGGACAGTCCTTCGTAAATTAAACGAGGTGGTAAAAGAAATGAGCTCCAGGCTTCAGAATTATAGCTCAAATAGTGCAGAAAAGACCTCAAATTTGTCTACTCACACTCTGAAAACCTAATTTCTTATAGTAACAGAGCTGACAGTGCTGAAAAGTGAGGACACTGTCTATTCTAAGAGTAAATTAATACCAATGTCAGCTGCATTCTTAACCTCAAGTGATGTCTGAATGTAAAGTGAGGGCAGTGACTACAAAGAAATGGGATCCTGACACTTGGCATGAGGGCAAATGGGCAGGTAATTAGGAACCTGACGGCAATGACTGCCTCAAGCTTGGGCTTTTGAGATAAAGACAAAGATTCCTAAGGCTTCTTTCCACTTTTTAAGTTTTTACATATGCAGTGAGGACCAACGGCCGACTGAAAGTTTTCCCACATTCCTTAAATTTTAATGGCCTGTATCCACTGTGAGTACCCATATGCATAGTGAGGTGTTAGGCATTACCATATGCTTTGTCACATTCCTCATGTGACCTCCACTGTGAATTCTTACATGGTTCATGGGTGTGGTGGCCAACTAAAGGCTTTCCCACACTCTTTACATTCATAGGGCCTCTCCACCACGAATTCTCAGATGTGCAGTGGGGTCTGAGAAATGACAACAGGCCTTCCCACATTCCTTACATTCATAAGGCCTCACTCCACCATGAACTTTCAAATGTTAAGTTTCAGGAGCAACTAAATGATTTCCCACATTCCTAACATTCATAAGGCCTCTTTCCACTGTGAATTCTTACCTGTTTCACAAGATGAGATGACCACACAAAGCCTTTCCCACATTTTGTGCATTTGAAAGGCCTCATCTCCCTCCATTATGAATTCCTAAGTTTGGTGAGGTGGGATGGCCAAGCAAAGGCTTTCCTACATTCCTCAGAATCATGATGCCTCCCTCGACCAGGAATGGTCACTCTCTCAGGAATGACAAAAGACTTGGCCACATTCCTTACATAAGGCCTCTCCTCACTGCTCCCCATTGTGAAGTCTCATATGTTAAGCTGGAAGAATGAAAGGCTTTCCCACATTCCTTACATTCATAAGGCCTCTCTCCTCAGTGAATTCTCCTATCTTTAGTGAAGCCTGAGGAACAATCAAAGGCTCTCCCATACTCCTTACATTGATAAGGCTTTTCCCCACTGTGACCACCCACATGTTACCTGTGAGGAGCTACCGAAGTATCTGTAACTTTCCTTAAACGCAGAAGTCCTCTCTCCACTGTGAACGCTCATGTCCGGTTAGATGGGAGGAAACATAAAGAGCTTTAGAACATTCTTTACATTTATAAGTCCTTTCCCCATTACAAACTCACACATGCTTAAGTCAAATGGTAAGGAGAAACTACAGGATTGTTCATACTCACTACACTCAAAAGGACTGTGAATTCTCATAAGTTGAGAGAAGCCTGAAAAGCAACCAAAGACTCTCCCACGTTCTTTCCATTCATAAAGCTGCCCTCTGCTCTGAGTTCTTAAATGGCTAGAAAGGATTCATAGCCAATTAAAGGCTTTCCCATATTCCTTACCTTCACAAGGAATCTTTCCACTGTGAATTCTCTTATGTGTGAGGTGTGACACAGTGATAGGATTTGCCACTTCCTTTATATTCATCAAGACTCTCTCCAGTGTGAGTTCCCATCATGTATAATGAGGTCTGAGTTCTTAGGAAACACGTTCCCACGTTCCTCACATTGACAGTAACTCTCCAGAAAGAATTTTCAAAAGATGATGAAGGGAGAGGGGAAACTGCAGGCTTCTCCACACTCCTTACACTGACAGCCACTGCACCCGGAGTGAGATCTGATGCCTAAGAGATGAATGAGTCATCAAGTATTATCTACATTCAATGTATCTACAAGGATATGCTTCCACAGGAGTTCTTTGGAGCACAGAAAGAAATACTGGGTGTTTTGCTAATGTTCTGTCTACACTGACTGTTTTCATGACTTAAACAAACGTTATCTAACATACACTGTTAAACACAGGGAGCATGTTATTGGGTATCAATTGTCTTAACAAGTCACCGTTACCATTCACAGTACTCATGCATTTTTTTGTGTGTACTGAATTCTCTTGTGTTTCATAGATTCAATCATCAGACAGAGATAATACCATTATTTTCACTGTACTTACAAATACAGGGTTTTCTCATAATCGTAAATAACTAAAACAGCATTCAAATATTTAGTATCTCCCATTTGTGAAACATTCTGTAATACACACACACACTGCCATCAAGTAGATTCCAACTCAGGGATCCCACAGGGTACTGAAGGAATGCTTGGGAGATTCAAACTGCTGAACTTTTGGTTAGCAGATGCAGCTCTTCACCAGTATGCCACCAGGGTTTCCACACAATATTAGAGCTGCTGTTTATTACATTGGTTTTACATACATTTATAAAACACCTGGTGACACAAAAGTTAAGAGCATGGCTGCTAACCAACAGGTCAGCAGTTGGAATTCACCAGCTGCTCTTTGGACACCCTGTGTGGGAATCCTAGTCCATCCTGTCGGGTCACTATGAGTTGAAACAGACTCAACAGCAATAGGTTTGGTTTTCTAGTTTACAAGATACCTGGGTGATTGACTAGCACTAAAGGTTGGTACTGCAAACCAACCGAGAGGCATGGCCATGAGTCATATCACGTGTGAGTGAACCTTGGTGATGCAGTGGTTAGGCAACTGGAAGCCAACTGAAGGGGGGGTAACCCAAACCCACCAGCAGCTATGGGGGAGAATCATATGGCAGTCTGCTTCCCTGAAGGTGACAGTCTCGGAAGCTCTACAGGGCAGATCAACCTTCTCCTACAGGGTTACTGTGAGTTGAAGCTGACTCAACAACATTTAGTTTACACACGGACGTGCAAGGTGTCCTGAGGTGTAATTATCACACAAGCTGATTGCCAAGGACTTCTGCAGAGCCACTGGGTAGGTTCGAACTGCCAACCTTCTGGTGAGTAGTTGGGTGCTTCATCTGCTGGGTCCTCTGTGTACCTTATGAGTAGTTTAACGCCATGTGCCTTAAACCTCTCTTCTGAAACACTGCGGAATCTGGAGGGAATGACACGCACTTTCCCTAAGTTTTGTGCTTATTATCCTGGATTTCAGTGCCATGCAGTTCAAAGACTGCTCTTCCCCTGCAGGATCATGGGGTCTTTGTCTCCACTCGCAATATTCTATTCTGAGGGGACATCTTGTCTTCATCATTAATGTTTACAGTAATTGACGGACTGATTTCAATTGTGGTTCAGAGCATGACACAGAAAGGATGGAGATGACTAAGAAGAAAAGGGAAGCTGGGAGAAAAGGTCTGACCACATTTTGCTGTCTCAGTAGCTTTTCAATAGTGAACCAGGAAACACACCTATGAAGACGGACATTGTTGGTGACATAACCGGGGTGTAACTAGATGAGCAGAGCAAATAGGTACTGAAAACACAGCACATGGAACAACAAAAGGGGACAGTTTTTCTCTACAAACACAGGTGTGTTAGGACTGACACAAGTCAGAAAAGCAAACTCAGGTATGTCTGTGAAATACACACTCCTCAACTGAAAACACTTTTTCTAACTGCTTCATTCACATCTCATTCCCTCCATGGAAGCATGGTCCTTCAGAGGCTTCTTGTCTCCTGCGGCCATCAACACACTCATCCTAGATCAGTGTGATCTGCACCTTCGTTGGCTCTGCCTTCTGCTGCTCTGGGAGGACCACCCAGCCGACACAGTGATCATGGAGAAAGGCACACTACAGAAGAAGACAGGGAAGACCATGAACCCTTCCCTGACACTGAGCTAAGACTCTGGTCTTCAAGGTCTCAGGAGATGGGCAGGTCAAAGTCTATGGCAAAATTATCATGTCTATTATCCTAAAGTCAACGTTCACACTTAAAACATTTAAAGGGCCTTAAAGCTATTAATCAAAATTGAAATGAGAAGTCAGTTTCATACACAGAATAGTGTACAGAAGTCACAATATGTGTGCTCCTCACAGCAAACGTCCAAACTTGTCTTATTGCACAATGTATTCCCATCCCTCAGCCCACACACTGGGTAACGTCACTGAGAACGACCTACGTGCTTACTGAAGAATCAACCTTAAAAAAACTGCAGTCAGCCATACCTACTGAGGCCAGGTTTCTGAAGGTTTCCAGCATCACCTCTCTGTACAGCGTCCTTTGAGAAAGATCCAGCAATGTCCATTCTTCCTGGGTGAAGTCCACAGCCACATCCTCAACAGCCACTGAGTCCTGGAACACCGAAACATTCTGGTTGAGCAAGGTATCTTGGACTCCAATGTGTGGGACAGGCACGGTGAAGCTGACAGTCCTGGGAAAATGAGGTTTCGTGGGGTCCTGGCACAGGGTCTGTGCTCTCTCACGATCTGCTCTGGGGTTCAGCTGTCCATCTCAGGCCGTCTCTGTCTACATTCACCTCCTCGCTGACTCCATTGTGTCTCCGAGACTTAACAATGCTTCCAATACAAGGGACTTAGTTCTCTAGTTTGTGAGCAACTCCACTCTAACTCCTGTTTTTACAGTCTAGAACAGTCAGAGCCCAGCACAGAAATTGGAGAAACGCTCTCACATGAAAGCCCTGTTTCCAAACTCAGAGCACCTCTTCCTGGGCACGGGGTGGCTGGTGGTTTCCCTCGTTGCATAGCACCCACCTAAATATTCAACAAAACACAAAGCACAGGATGCAAGCAGGCCACGAGACTAACAACTGGGAAACATCGCAGGACGGCCAGCTTTTCTCTAGCGTCTTGCCAGCAAAGGGAGCCCCAATGGCCTGCACAAACTGGCTACCCAAAGCCCTTAGCTTTTCCAAAAGGATACCAGGTGATCAAGAGCTAGCAGGACCACCAGCTGGAAAGAGAATACTATTTGGAAGGAACTATGGATTGTTACGTGTTGGTCCTCTACATTCCAGTAACCCCACAGGTGCATTGTCATGCACTGTGTCCCTCCATGGAGACAGACAAGAGCACTGAAAAGGTAAACACAGTTCAGGTGAGACACAGGCCTACAACGTTAAACAGGGATGGGAAACGTGAGGTGGAGACGAGGACTCTGCTGTCATGGCGTGTGGACAGCAGCTAGGGTTACATGGCAAAGTGGGTCTAACTTTCTGTATAAAAAAGGGACTGGAATTGTATATGTTCACCTAAAACACAAGGAAAAGCACTGAAAGAAATAAAAGGTCCCTACCACTGCAGTGAACCACCGGATGAGTACCTCAAGTGGGAAAACTACGGAAAAGATGAAAGGGAAAGAGCTGTCCCCTCAAAGTAGAGGACACGGATGGAGTGAAGCTACGGGAACGGTCATCTGAGATGGGGCATGACTCACAATGAGAGGAAACAGTGGCACACGACACCTAATAATCGGAACATGGAATGCAGGAAGCATGACTCTATGAAAATTGGAAGACATCAACAATGAAATGGAAAGCATAAACGTGATATTCTGAGCATTAGTGACGTGAACAGTATTGGCCAGTCTGAAACAGACAATCACACAGCCTCACACATATTTAAGAGAAATGGTGCTCTACTAATCAGCAAAAAAATAGCTAAAGACCTCTCCTGAAGTATAATACTGTCAGTGATAGGGTTAACATCCAGAGGCCTACAAGAACACTTAAAATTACTTAAATTTACCAGACAAGAGGAAAAGAAAGGGAGTAGAGAATAAGAAACCTCATTCCACCAAGAAAGCAGAACCAGGAGTGCAGAGCATGTCCTCAGGACGCAGGTCCCTGGGCCAGGAAGCTCCTTGCCTAGGGCAACACTGAGGAGAAGACCTTCCTTCACAGCTAACAAAGACAGAAAGCCTTCCTTAGAAGGTGACACCCTGAATTTGGACTCTAGCCTCCTACACTAGGAGAAAATATGTTTTTCTTTGTTGAAGCTCTCCAGTGGTGGTATTTCTGCTACAGCAGCACTAGATGACTAAGACCAGGGAGAAGCCCAGAAAAATACAGGGATGGAACGACGACGGCCCTGGAGGACCTGGGGCTCGGTCTCCTCAGCCACAGATGCGCCATCTTCTGACTCTGCTCAGGAGGTTCTGTTGTTCTACACACAGAACCGAGGCCCAGGATGGGAATGTTAACGGCTCGTGACGCCAGCCCCAAGAGTCACATGTGGAAGGTGATCACAGGCATCTAAGACTGGAAAAATCCACTTCTCTGTAGAGGAATGGTCCAGTGATGGCACAGCAGAGCCTCAGGGTGCCTCTTAGGGTTTAGGCCCTCGGCCTTCTCAGCCAACTGTTTACCTTACTGAGGAACCTCAGCGCATGAACACACCGTCCCTAATAACTGACATCTAGCATCACCCCCTTGAGTAACAGTATCCCAGTTCTCTGTAGTACGCACCATTTCCAGGCTCCAGCTTCTGGAACTCTATGTGAATGTGCTCTGAGCCCAGGAGGCCACTTCATGAACAGGCACAGCAGTGGACGTACAGCTTCGAGGTCTTTGGAGGCAGATGAGTAATGGTTCACCCACACAGCCAATAAGAACAGCTCAAATCCTTCCTTGTGATTCCACGAATGTGCAAGACAGGCGCCTTGAGTCCCGAGCTGCCTAGAATGGACGCTGTGCGCTGCACCTGAGACCTGCAATGGAAGGAGACAGCGTTCAGTAAGGAGGACTGGTTCCTGGCCTCTGCTTTTTCCCGGCCAGGGCTTCCCCAGGCTCCAGGCCATGCTCCACTCTGAGGACATCAACACTGACAGTGGCTCCTGCTCCAGCCTCCTGAGGACATCCCCACATTCTTCACCAAGCATCACAGGCCTCTTCCTTTGGCTAGACAGTCACAGAGCAAGGGGCACCCAGTCCTGCCCAGGCTGGAAAACTCGAACCTCACTTCTTCTAGGACATGAGGTCTTTGAGGTTTAGGTTCAGGATTCACCTACATAAAACTTCACGGAGACTTTCGTTCAGTACCAACACAGGTGACTCTCAGGGCAACAAGTATGGGGTTTGGTTTGGGTTCACAGATGTGATCAGTAGGGAAACGAGTGTGGCTTTGGGTTCACATATGGGATCAGTGGGGTTCCTCTCCATTTTGCTTAACTCATGTTTGTTCTCTTTCCTCAAGTTCTCTAGTTGTTTTTTTTTCCCTCACTTTCTGGTACCTAGTGGTTTGAAATGGTGACAGCTTCAAGTGACATCCACGGGAATGGAATGTAAGCATGGCTGTCAAAAAGAATGACTTCTGATCTTTACAAACTTGTAACAAACAAAGGGACTTTCACAGTACAAAATGATCATATTCCTCAATTTCTACTACTGTCTTGGAGGGGAGGCTGAGGACATTCTACAAGGCCTGTCAGGATCTAATGTGGTGGACCCTCTACTAAGTTGATGTCCTCGTCTGAGGACAGTGGCTGACTGAGGAGGTGAGCCACTGTCTGGCAAAAGGGCAGCAGACAACACAGGACTCCGGTCTGGGGGACAGCCCTCAACACTCCAAGACCTAGCCTGACAGACAGAAGGACAGGAGTTGGGGGCGGTTCCAGGATGCTCGAGAGGCCTGGAATAGATGGAATGAAAGTGAAGCTTCAGGGGGTACTTCCAGCCAGACTAACTCCGTCTAAAGCTGCAGGTGAGGACAGCTCAAAGCTCAAGATACCAGGCAGTAGTAATAAATAGATTTTTATCACTGACACCATTTTCAGTTCAGTCAGAACAGACACAGCAATAATTATAAGCGAACACTTTCCAATTGGCTCCCTAAGGCCAGCACTACCCTGCTACCAAAGCCAGAGAAAGATACCACAGGAAAAGAACAGACCAATATCCGTCTGAAGCTGATGCAACAACCTGCTGCAAAACACTAGGAAACGGAGTCCAATTGCATTTGAAAAGGATCACACACCCTCACAAGGTGGGATTTATCAAGGAATGCTTCAACATAAGTAAAGTAAGCAACAGAATACTATCACATTAATCGAAGTCAGAAAAATCATCGCATTATTTCAATCGGCAATGAAAAGGCATTTCACAAAATACAACACTTTTTCATAACAAAATACACTCAATCAACTAGACAGAGAAAGGAAATGTATCAACATGCCAGAAAGCACTTAGGAAAACCCACTAATATAGTACTCAGTGGAGAAAGACTGAAATCAGTCCTCCTGAAAACAGCAAAGAACAGTGTGTCCACTGTCACCACTGCTAGTCAACACTGTGCCAGAAGTTCTAGATAGAGCCACAGCGGACAAGAAAAACCAAAGGGGATTCACACCCCTATGTCTACAAGGAGACCAGTTAATACATCTATTATTCAAATTTATGGACCCACTTCTGCCATCTGAAATGGACTCAACAATCAAATCAGTACACATAGATGACCACTGATGATAGCAATGTGAAAGCTGGAAATAAACAAGGATCAGTAGTTGGAAAACAGGGCCTTGGTGATAGAAGTGACACTGGAGATCAAATGACAGAAATGCGCAAAAGTGTTTCACTGCAGATATCTTCTTTTCCAAAGAAGGCTACACACGCAGACCACAGCAGATGGAACAGAGAAGAATCCAGTTATCTACACCTATGGAAAGAGATGATGGAAAACTTCAACATCCTCAGTCAGAATAAGGCCAGGGGCTGATTGCAAAAGAGACTATCAGTTGCTCAGATGCAAGTTCAACTGGAAGCTGAAGAAAATCAAAAGAGGCAGATGAGAGCCTGAGTATAACCTTGAGTATATCCCATCTGAGTTTAGGGACCATCTCAAGAAAACACTGAATGCCTTGAACACCAGTGACCAAAGATCTGATGAGTTCTGGAATGACATCAAAGACATCCGACCTGAAGAAAGCAACAGGTCGTTATAAAGACAGGAAAGAAAGCAAAGAACAAAATGGATTTCACAAAACACTCTGTAATGTGCTATGGGAAGTAGAGCAGCTGAAGTGAAAATGGGAAAGGATGAAGGAAAAGAGCTCAACAAAAGAATTCAAAAGGCAGCTTGAGAAGACAAAGTATTACAATGACATGGGCTAAGAGCTGAAAATACAAAACAAAAAGGGAAGAACAGGCTAGCTATTCATCAAGCGGAAAACACTGAAAAGGAATTCCAGTTCTGACTTGCAACAGTGAAGAAATGATTCTACAGGAAAGAGATTAAACAATGTAGGAAACATCAAAAGAAGATGGAAAGAATCCATAGTCATTATAGCAAAACAGATTTGTTGCTGGCCAACCATTTCAGGAGGTGGCATTTGATGAGGAACCAGTAGAGCTCAATGTAAAAGCACAATTTGTCCCCAAGGCGTTGGTGAAAAAGAAGGCTCCAGGAACTCACCCAATATCAACAGAGACATTGTAAGAAACAGATACAGTGCCAGAAGTGCTCCCTCACAGATGCCCACAAATTTGAGAAGACAGCTAATTGGTCAAAAGACAGGCAAGATTCTTATTTAGGCCTGTTTCCAGAAACATCATCCCAGGGAATGTAGAAATCATCCAACAGCATAGCTTGCGACTAAACTTCTCTGACCATTGAAAAGCAGCTGCAGCACTACACAGACAGGGAGAGCCAGAAGGTCCAGGCACGATCCTAAGAGGATAAGGAAACAGGAACTATCACTGCTGATGTCAGATCGACCTTGGCTGAAAATACCAGCAGGATGTTTACACCTAAGTTTTATTGGTTGTGTGAAAGCATTACACTGTGTAGATCATAACAAATCATGGAAAACGTTGCAAAGAATAGGAATTCCAGAACACTTTTCTGCTTGCAAAAAATCTGTACATAGATCGAGACAGTCATCTGATCAGAATAAGGGCATACTGGGTGGCTTAAGGTCAGAAAAGTTATCATGGTTATCTTCTTGGACCACATCTATTGATTCTGTCTGCTCGGCTAATCATTTGAGAAGCTGTACTCTAGGAAGAAAAATGAGGCATGAAGACTGGAGAAGACTCATTAATAACTGCATTATATAGACGACACAACATTTGTTGCCAAAAGTGAAAAGGCTTGAAGCACAAACTGATGAAGATCAAAGACTACAGCCTTCAGTATGGATTACACCTGAACAGAAGGTAAACAAAAATCCTCACGACTGAACAAACGAGCAACACCATGATAAACAATGAAAACACTGATGCTTTTGAAGGTTTCATTTTATTTGGATCCGCAATCAACACCACTGAAAGCATCACTCAAGAAATCAAAAGATGTGTTGCATGGAGCAAATCTGCTGCAGAGGATCTCTTTGAAATGTTGAAAACGAAGATGTCCCTCTAAGGACTGGAGGGCACCTGATCCAGGCCATGGTGTGTTTAGTCACCTCATATGCACGGGAAAGTTGGGTAGTGGACACCAAATATGGGAGAGAAATGGACCCCTCTGAATTACAGAACCCCTGGTGGTGTCGTGATTAAATGCTATGGTTACAACCAGAAGTTCTGCACTTCAAGCCTACCAGGTGGGGCAGTTCTACTCTGTCTCTCCAAGGTTCCAGTGTTTGGATCCCCAGTCCCTGAGGCTACAGGAGGCGAGAGAAGTCTCCATCCTGATCCACGGACTGGGAACACTACAGCCTCAACAACTGAGTGACCTCTTTCATGGATAGAAGCCTCTCTGCATTTTTATAGGCTTGACTGGTTTTGCTCTGTGGAGAACCCAGCCTAAGATAACGGTTTCCTCAGTGCTGTTCACCAACACCATAACTCAAGGGCATGGATGCTTCTTGGGTCTTCCTTATTCGCTGTCCAGCTTTCAGATGAGTATGAGGTGATTGAAACCAACACAGCTTGAGGGAGGTGCACCCTAGTTGTTAAAGAGACATCTTTGCTTTCGACGCTTTAAAGACTTTTTTTGCAGATGGGCCTACTGCAATGTGTTGATTTTTCTGACTGCACCTCCCATGGGGATTGATTGTGGATCGGAGTAAAATGAAATCCTGGGTAGCTTCAGTCTCTTCTCTGTTGATATCAAGCTGTTTACTGACCCAGCTGTGAGGAATTTTACTGTCTTTATGCTGAGATGTAATCCATACTGAAGGCTGTGGTCTTCGATCTCCATCAGTAACTGCTTCAAGTCTTCTTCACATTGAGCAAGCAAGGTTCTGTCATCTAAACACAGAAAGTTGCTAAAAAGTCTTCCTCCAAAACGGACACTGAGTTCTTCTTCCTATAGCCCAGCTCCTCAGAAGATTTCCTCAGCAGACTGACCAAGTATGGTGAATGGACACAACCCTGACACCCATCACTACTGACATTAATCCACGCATGTCCGGGTTCTGTTCAGACAACTGCCTCTTGGACTACGTACACCCTCCTCATGGTCACAACGCAGTCCACTGTCTTCTATGATGCACACATATGCATCTTTTTTCATACTCAAAACACAGGTAAAAATTTTTCTATTCTTTGCCTTTCTGTCAAGATCCATCTCACATCAGCAATGCCAGACCTAATTCCACATGCTCTTCAGAAACCAGCTTGAATTTCTCACAAGTCCCCGTCCATGGAACTGCTTCCAAATGGTCTTCTGCAAAACTTTACTTGTATCTGATATTAATGACACTGTTCAGCAGTTTCTACCTTCGGTGGGATACCCTTTCTTTGGGACACACACAAATATGGATCTCTTTCGCTCAGTTGGCCAGACAGCTGTGGTCCAAATGTCTTGGCAGAGACAAACGTGCACTGTCAGCACTGCACCCCGTTTCTCAGACACTTCAATGGTGCTCCGTCCATTCCCGGAGCCTTGTTTTCTGTCAATACATTCAGTGCAGCTTGGACTTCTTCCCTCCGGAACACACGTTCTTGACCCTAGGTCATCTCCAAACTGAACATCCACCAATTCTTTTTGGTTCAGGGACTCTGAATATTCCTGCCACCCTCTCCTGAGGCTTCCTGCATGTTCAGTGTCGTCCACGTTGCTGGGCGCCACTGAGGCAGGTATCACGGACCATGACTCTGTATACAACAGCAAACCTTCAGGTATCCTGTGCCACCCTCACAATGGCTGTCTCGGAACCCACTGTTGTAGACCCCATGTCCACCCATTTCAACGTCTGCCTCTCTTTGGCTGAACCTCTATGTTATCATGTCTTTCTTCATAGACTGTTCCCACCAGATAACATGCCTGTCATAGACTGAATTGTATGCCCCAAACTGTGTGTATCCATTTGACTCAGCCATCAATCCCAGTGTTTTATGCTTATGCACCATTTTGTTATCAGATCTGATTTTTTCTGTGTGTTGTAAATCCTGCCTGTGCTAAGCAGGTGGAACATAATCTGTGGGATTTCATTCTATCTTAAGCCCATTTCTTTTGGCAAATAAAACAAAGAAGCAAGCACAAGCATCAGAGGCCATGTCTCCTAGGATGCAAGGGGGACCCATCACATGACCAAGCATATCTCCCATATTTGGGGAGAAAACAAAAAACAAACAGGAAACAAAGGCCACCAGCTACCCTAAGCATTCAACAGGATGTGCCCTCTTTAGCATGGTACCTCAGGAACATACCTGAAGCCTACTTTCAAACGCAGCAGCTAAACAGGGGTGTAGATCTGTGATATCTGGCACTGCTCGGCCAGTTACGCACAGTCCTCACCTCCCCGTGGCACGCGTCTCAGCATTGGTGGCTCCACCCCAGCCAGAAACCTACAACAGGGGTCTTAGAACAAGGGGTGTATCCGAGTCCTTACAGCAACAGCACTCGGGGTCAAAATTCAAGATGCAAAAACCGAACCACCTACACACTGGAAGGCACAGCGACATGCCTTTCACCTCCGCACTCACGACAGCCATCAGCCCCCTACCGTGCTGAGCACATAACCCAATACTGCAGCCATTTAATTCCCCCTGCTCCAATCACTCTTACATAGCCCTGTTCATCTAGAACTGCAGGTGAAAGTCTGCACCACAGACCAGGTGACCGACGAAAAGTAAATGGATTCCTGGGCTCGCATGTCTGACAAAAGGATTATCTGCCATGTGACAGGATGTAAAATTTTAAAGACACCGAAACTCAAAGTAGCTCACATGCTCTGCTCATTGGGAAACTCAAAACAAAACAAGAAGCTAGGACACTCTAAGGAAACTTATAATACATATAAGTTGCTAGCAGTTTAGAGACAAGTCAGTACTGAATCACATAACAAGGCAAACCATAATGATTCCAGCAAGTAGCCAAAACAAACAACCTAGTAATCTTCCAGAGGAAGACAAGCTCTTATAGTTGTGGAAGACAGAATTCAAAAGATTCCTCCACAAACAGTTAATACGCAGACACTTCAAGAGTTAAGGACAGAAAGCAAGAAAAACTCTGAGCAAGCCACGGAACAGAGACAAAGCAAAAGAGGAATTTTAGCGAGTGGCACAGCAGTCACATGCTATGACTACTAATGAGTCTGAATCTGCCTGGTGCTACCTGGAAATTCTACGAGGCAGTTCTATAGTTTCATAGGATCACTATGAGGGGAACCGACTCAACAGCAACAGGGTACACAACAGAAAACTGACAAATTGAACAGGTTGCTAGAACCCAGAGACACGGCAAACAAATTGGAGAGTTTAACAACAAACTTTCAGAATCTGTTGCTCCCAGGTCCCATCAAGCTGCTTCTGACTCACAAGTACAACTGAACAAAACACCACCCAACACCTCACGATCCAATCCTCATTATGAGTCAGCCCGCTGTTGCAACCACTGTGTCCATCATTTTGTTCAGGGACCTCCTCTTCTGCTCGGAACTTCTACTTTAGCAAGCATCATGTCTGTTTTAGTCAGTGGGGCCGCTCTAACAGAAATAGCGCAGAGTGGATGGCTTTAACAAAGAAAGATTTATTCTTACACAGTCCGGTAGGTTGCAAGTCCATATTCAGGGTGTCCGCTCCAGGGAAAGACTTTCCCTTGTCAGCTCTGGAGGAAAGTCCAGTATTGCATCAGTCTTTGTCCAGGGAGTGTCCTCACGCAAGAACCTCTGGTCTCAAGGACGCGTTCTGCTCCCGGTGCTGCTTGCTTGATGGTAGCGAGGTTCTCAAATTGTCCTTTGTTCCTTTTTCCTTTTATTCCTTGCAAGCTAAAAGCATTAAGGGTGGGGCAAGCCATACTCCAGGGAAACTTCCCCTTTAGCAGGAATTTGCAGCCCCACTCTAACCTGTAACATACAGGTTAGCAAAACCACACAATGGAGGACAGTCCCAAGATACTGGGAACCATATCACAGCCACGTGGCTGCACACATTTTTGGGGGCACACAATTCCAACCATGACATCCCACCCTTTCACAACCCAAAAATCACATCACAAAGCATTTAACACATTCATCTCACCATAGCAAAATTATGTTCATCCATATAACAGAAGTCTTAAATCAGATCCAAGTCCAAAATACAAAAACTCTTCTACATCTGTGAAACTTAGAAAGCATTAACAGGCAACAGGCAAGTCAACAGAACACATTACGTTAGCCCTCAAAGCTTTGGAAATACTCTTACATTTTCTGAGACATTCTACACAACAGCAATTGTCGCTGCCCCCTTGTCGCTGCCCCCAGCCGTCCAGCGGGAAAGAGGCAGGACACAAAGGACCACGCTGTGAGCCGCTTTTGTTCTGCAGAAAAAGCTACTTTATTTTCTCCAACCAGGGGTATATATGGGCGCCCGCAAACACCAATCAGCTCTCTCCACGCCCACGCAGGCTTGCGACCGCTGCATGCGCAGTACTCCGTACTTGGGGATCAACAGGATGTAGGTCAGGGTGGGGTATCAGGTGTAGGCGCCATCTTGGCGCTCTAGGGTGGGGCGCAGGGCCCGGGTGCCGCGCCCCCACATATCCCCCGTTTTCTTTCCTTAGAGCAACTGTGCACCAAGGCGCCTAGCTTGGGTCATCCCTGGCTAAGGCGTTCCTTACCTGTCCTTGGGAGCACCGCACAGCATGGTGGGGTCCCCGTCTTAGGTTGGTAACGTCTCCAAGGGAGGTTGCCCGTCATTGGCTGCCGTCGAGCATTCTGAGCCACACCTGGGCCTTTCCCCCGGAGATACCAGCCACTGCTTCAGTGAGCAGCGCACGGTCGTGGTGCTGCCGATGCCGCAAGCGGCGAAGAATCACACATACTCACACACAATTTCCCAGAGGGAGGGCACTCAGAACTAAGACCCCTGCCCACTCTATAAAGCCGGCGGCGAAGAACCGAAGGGCCAAAAGGAGGCCCTCGGCCGCAGACAAATCCACCCGCGCGCTGTTTGCCGTCAGGATGGTATATGCCGTCGAGCCCCACCGACCAGGGCTAGGCCAGCTTTCAGTTGGCGAATCGCCCGCAGCTCGGTGTGCATTGCCGCGGCGGTCCTTCTAACAAGCTGAGCCAGACATTTGCCAAGGGCTGTTCGTTAGGAGTGGCTGCAATAGCCTGCACAAGCAGGGCCTGCTCCCGCTTCCTCTGCCGGGAGGCGCATCGGACTGCTACAAACAAGTAAATGCAAAGGCAGAAAAGGAGGAGGGTCAATGGTCCAGTGCCCATCAGACCCTTAAAGTAAGAACGGATCGAGGAAAACAACCGCAGGAGAGTTCTAGCAGAAACCGGGTCCACCCGTGTCTCATTGATCATGGCGATTTCTAGCCGCAGGTCCTCAAGAACGTCTTCAATGTCTTTAATCCAGTTTGACCGAATCTGTTGAGACAACATTCTAGAGAGGTTAGCAGCATGAGAGAAATTCTGAAATTGAACAGCACAAGAGCAATGCCAGCACAGAGCTGCTGATCAACGTGCAGTTGTGTGAGGCAGGCGAGTAACTATTGCTAGGTGAAACTCGGAGGCATTAACAGACAGGGACCTTAAGGCCTGTCTCAAAACCCTCAGTGGAGTTCCAGACACCGGTGCAGTTTGCTATAAGCCCTCCACGAATCATACTGAGGGGAGATATATCAGAACAGCTTCCATTGACGCCACGTAGAAGCCAGAGATCAAGTGGATTAGAATGGACAGCCATGGTGGGAAGTCTGATTGAAGTAAGTTCTGACAGCCCGTCCAGGCATGGGGCCACGATCGTGAGCCAACACACCGGGGTGCCCACCGAGGCTGGGGGGGAATGGAGGCATTGTTTTTAAGCACAAGAGCAGGGATACGTCCTTGCAGGATCGTGCCATTACTAGAACTATTGCCATCCGCATGCTTCGGGGTGTCAAACCATCCTGCTGTCTGATTATACAAGGTGACACAAGGGGGGTTGTCTGAATTATAGTTACTGGAGTTACTGGAATTATTGTGGTCAGTGGGGATAGCAAAACAAAGCAGGCCTGATAAAGTAATATTCAAAGATTTTGTTAGAAGTCAACTTCGGGAACACAACAGGATGTTTTTCCATAAACTGTAAGAGAGGGTCCTTTGGGTAATGATTGTCAACATTGCCTTGGAAGATGAACAGCAATATTGCCCAATCATCACTTGCCACACCAAGTGTCTGTACTTGCTCTCTCGTGTAGGGTACGACCACTTTTGAAGGGGGCGACCCGAAGATCTGAGTACAAGCCTGGAGTCCCAGTAGGGCGAGTTGGGCAATTGCAGCAGGGTACCAAGTAATGCTTTTCCCTGCTGAAATTCTAGGATGGATCCAGTAAAGTGGGCCCCCCTGCCATAGGGTCCCTGTAGGTTGATTACGTGAGGGGAGAATGCACAGCTGAATTTCAGCGTTGGGATCATGCCGCCTAAGGGCAGCTGTGCTAATGACCTGCTCGATGTTATTAACTTGCTCGTACACCTGTTGAGGATAATTACCTGCTCGATGTTATTAACTTGCTTGTACAGCTGTTGAGGACAGCCAGTCTGCTGGTTAGTAAAGCGCCCTTGGCCCATCAGCATGTCTACATCCCAGGCCTGCTGACCATTGCGGGCGTTTTGGGCCGCCTGCTCTATGGCAAACTCAATTACAAGAGACTTCCAGTCTAAGTACTGGCCTGAAGTGAGGCAAGCACGAGCTAGATTCTGCCAGTCTCCTGGGGTCATAGCATACCTATGTAGGTTATCTAACGAGGCTATCACAAAGGAGGCGGCCACACCATATGTTCTCACTCCCTCCGCTATGTTTTTAACTATCTTCCAGTCTAGGGGCTCATGGTACCTATTACCCTGCTGATCCTGAAACACTGGAAAAGCACCCATGGTGTACGGCACTTCTCTCCATACCTCGGGGCAGAAACTTCTGCCTGATCCTTCGGTCCCTGTTCTAAGCTGTTTCTTATTCAGGTTATAAGGTGGGGGTGTATCCTGATGTACATCCGGCGGTTTCTTGGGCAGCTCCGGCGCTGAGGGTTTCAGGGATGTCAGACGGAGACGCCCAAAACGGCTTGCCGTTTCTTCCACTTTCTCCTCCTCTGACTCCTCTGCACTCTCCTCCCCCTCTGACTCACTCACTTTCTGTTCTACATTTTGTTCTCTGCAGACACTGCTCTTTTGTTCTCTGCAGACACTGCTGGGAGTGTTCCTCCTTAACTTGCTCTAAAGCTGATTGTCCCTTCTGCAAACATCTTTGGAATACACCAGACTCGTCCTCCAAACAGGTCAAAATAAGTATCCAGATGCCCATTACTCCCGTAGGCAATGTGCCGCTGGTATCAGCTGCTGTGAGGTCTTTCCCCAGTTTTATCCATGCGGCAACAGTAAGATGACCAGACACCAAAAACCAAGGGGCCACTTCCTCCACCACCAAGAGGAAGCGTTCCAGCGTAGCCTGCTTTATACCAATGCGATGCTGCTTAAACAAACTCTTACAGGCATTCTGAAGGTGTCTGGCGGACGGCTGATTCCCCATGGCGAAAGTGAAACTAACCTTCCACGACAACTACCCCGCTCCCGCCCGGTGCTCCCCGCCCCGGGCTCTGCCGGTGCTTAGTGCACTTCGCTATGGTCTCCGATTCCCCGGAGAACTTCCCCTCCCGATGGTCTCCTCTTACCCGGAGAGCTTACCCCGCTAGCGACCCGCCTCAAAGGGCGTCACACGATGGGGCTCAACAGGGGTCCCCGTACGGGCCACCACTTGTTGCTGCCCCCTTGTTGCTGCCCCCAGCCGTCTAGCGGGAAAGAGGCAGGACACAAAGGATCACACTGTGAGCCGCTTTTGTTCTGCAGAAAAAGCTACTTTATTTTCTCAAACCAGGGATATATATGGGCGCCCGCAAACACCAATCAGCTCTCTCCACACCCACGCAGGCTTGCGACTGCGGCATGCGCAGTACTCCGTACTTGGGGATCAACAGGATGTAGGTCAAGGTGGGGTATCAGGGGTAGGTGCCATCTTGGCGCTGTAGGGTGGGGCGCAGGGCCCGGGCGCCGCACCCCACAAGCAATGCTCTCCAGACTCTAGGTATCAGCCACACTCTCTGGTTTCTGAGTGGAGACCTCCAGCCCCGTGCTACAACTCTGCCTTCAAGGCCCACTTGGACAGAAACTCTGTCCCATTGGCTTTAGGAGCACCCTAAGCCCAACTGAGTGGCAATTCCACCATTCCGAACACAGCACGCCATGGTTCCACCCTTTCAAACCCCTGAGGTCATGGCCATACCTCTTGAGACTGAGGCAGCTCAGCTTCTCACGCTATTTGTCTCTTCAGCTTCAGCTTCCTATGGCCGCATGGCCCGGGCCTCAGGACCACATCTGCCCTGCCGGGCAAGTGTTCCAAAGCTCTGTAGCTCCACTGGTTTAAGTGCCCGGAGGCACCCCACTCTTGCTGGAAAGCGTCCTGCCCAAAGGCACTCAGCTCTCTCACTCCGTGGGTCAGAAAGGCCAGCTCCACCGATTCAAGTGCCGGCAGGCACCTCGTTCCGCAAGGAAAACTCTGCGCAGGCACTGACCTCTCTCGCTCCACGGGTCGGCTCCAGCGCTGCCTCTGGTTCTGCGGCTGCCGCTGCCGCCGGTCCTCTGTTGTTTCTCACCATCTGTGCCTTGTTCGCTCCTTCTGAATCTTCTATCCATTCGCAGTTTCAAAGTGGCTTCCACATTTTAGGTATTTGCTAGAGCAGCACCACACTCCCAACGGTACCAATTCTGTTTTAGTCAGTTGGGGCCGCTCTAACAGAAATACCGCAGAGTGGATGGCTTTAACAAAGAAAGATTTATTCTTACACAGTCCGGTAGGTTGCAAGTCCATATTCAGGGTGTCCGCTCCAGGGAAAGACTTTCCCTTGTCGGCTCTGGAGGAAAGTCCAGTATTGCATCAGTCTTTGTCCAGGGAGTGTCCTCACGCAAGAACCTCTGGTCTCAAGGACGCGTTCTGCTCCCGGTGCTGCTTGCTTGATGGTAGCGAGGTTCTCAAATTGTCCTTTGTTCCTTTTTCCTTTTATTCCTTGCAAGCTAAAAGCATTAAGGGTGGGGCAAGCCATACTCCAGGGAAACTTCCCCTATAGCAGGAATTTGCAGCCCCACCCTAACCTGTAACATACAGGTTAGCAAAACCACACAATGGAGGACAGTCCCAAGATACTGGGAACCATATCCCAGCCACGTGGCTGCACACATTTTTGGGGGGGCACAATTCCAACCATCACAATGTCCTTCTCCAGGGACAGATCCCTCGTGATGACATGTCTACACTAGATGAGACGACGTCTTCCCGTCCTTGCTTCTAAGGACCATTTCGGTTGCATTTCTTCTAAGACAGACTACGTCATTCTTTCAGAAATCCATGGTACATTGAATATTCTTGGCCAACACTATAATCAAAGACACCTATTCTTCCGTCTACCTTACCCACTGTCCAGCTTTCACGGACACAGGAGGTGACTAAAAACACCGTGGCTTGGGTCAGGCACACCCTGGTCTTCCACAAGACATCCTTGCTTTTCAACACTTGAAAGAAGTCTTCTGCAGCAGAAATGCCTGATGTGGGGAATCTTTTGGTAAGCTGACCGCTCCTTCCAAGGCTGCTGATTTGCAGATCCAAGTAAAATGAAATCTTTGACAACTTCAATCATGTCTCCACTGATCATGATATTGTTACTGCTCCCACTGTGAGGATTTTGTTTCTTTAATCTTTATGTTCAGGTGAAACCATAATAAAGCCTTTGATCTTTACCAGTAAGTGTTTCAACTCCTCTTCACTCTCAGGAAGCAAGGTTGTGTCCTTAGAGTAAGGCAGGCTGTTAAAAAGTCTTCCTCCAATCCTGCTGCCCTGTTCTTTACATACTCCACTTTCTAAGATTATTTGCTGAGCAGACAGGTTGAATACATCCAATGAAGGGACGTAACACTCACAGACACATTTCCTGCCTCAAACTGCACACTGAATGCATGGACTCATTGCAGTGTCTCCTTGTACTGTTTGAACTAGTGTTCCTTGATCTGTATACCAGTTCCTCATGATCCCATTTAAGTGTTCTTAGTCACTGGAGCAGAATTGAGGCAGTGGAAGTCAGAATTAGTGACACTCAAAGTAAAGCATTTGACACCATTCTGGAAAAAAATCCAAAAAAGGATTTAAGAAATCAACATACCCTAAGAATTACTACATTCTTCAAGAGGAATAACCCATGAACAGTTACCAAATTACTACAAGTAGGGATAACCAAAAATGTAGGGAAAATTGTTGAAGATTTGTTCGCCGAAAACTTCTCTGATATTGTGAAACATAAAAACACATCGGTCTAACAACTGAGTGGACCCCACCAACATCCCAAAAGACACAAAGACCTACTATGGTCAGGGGGAAACAAACAGTTTCATGGTAACAGGGACTGTTTGTTAGTTATTTCTCATGGAGACGGCTACTGTTTCCATCCACCCACCGAAAGTTTCCCTCTTTTTCACTGATACTCTGCTCAGCATGATGTCCTTCTCCACGGACTGGACACTCCTGATAAGACGCCCAAATTATGTGAAAAGTCCCGCCGTTTTTTGCTTCTGCAGAGCATTCTGGCTGTACTTCTTGCAAGATGAATTTCTTTGTTATTTTTGCAGTGCATGGTATATTCAATGTTCTTCTCCAACACCGTCACTCACAGCTGTCTTAGTTAGTCTTCCTCACTGACTGTCTAGCTCTTGCATGTGTGGGGCCATTGAAAGTGCCACGGGGTGGGTCAGCTGCATGTCAGTCTTCAAGGTGACATCTTTGCTTTTTAACACTTAAAGTGGTTTTCTGTGGCACATTTGTCTGATGCAATGTGTCAACTGATTTTGACTTCTGCTTCCATGGGTGTTGACTGTGGATCCAAGTAAAACGAAATTTCTGACAATGTCGCTCTTTTCTCCATTTATCATGACGTTGCTTACTGGTCCA
Source organism: Heterohyrax brucei (assembly GCA_028571685.1). Lineage (NCBI taxonomy): Eukaryota > Metazoa > Chordata > Mammalia > Hyracoidea > Procaviidae > Heterohyrax > Heterohyrax brucei. The sequence continues at coordinate 1,876,163 of CM053166.1, forward strand.
GCTTTTGAAGATTCTCTTTTCCTTATGATGAGCTGTAATCCACACGGCAGGCTGTAGTTTTTGATCTTCATCGGTAAGTGCATCAGTTCCTCTTCTTTTACAGCAGGAAAAAGTGGCATAGTTTTATAATATGAAGTCTTTCCATTGTTGTTGTTGCTCGGAGCTGTGAAATCACTTCTGGCTCACAAGGACCTCACACCGGACACAGCACAACACAGGCAGCTCTGACGCCTCCTGACAGTCATTACGTGGGAGCTCATTGTTGCGGACACTGTGTCAACACGTCTCTTTGATGGTTTCCCTTTATTTGTCTGACCCCTTAATTGTGAAGCATGGTGTCTGTCATGGATTGAACTGTGCTCCCCTAAATGTGTGTAGCCATGTGGCGTGGCCATGATTCCCAATATTTTGATTCTCCTCTATTCTGTGATCTTCCTATGCTGTATGTTAGAGCATTAGAGTGGGATTGTAAGTCTCTTTGTAACATCACCTCTCTGCTCCACTGTAAAGGGAGTTTCCCCAGAGTATGGCTTGTACCACCCTTTATCCTTTCATCCTAACAAGAGATTAAGGGGACGGAAACAGAGAATTGGGGACATCACATCATCAAGAAAGCAGCACTGGGAGAAGAGCACATACTTCACTCCTGAGGTTCCTGCCTGCAGCAAGATGCTCCCTGAACAAAGACCCATGCCACACAAGAGCTTTCCTCCAGAGCCGGCAAGGGGGAAACTCTGGACTAAACGTCCTGAATTTCGACTTGTAGCTTAGCAAACTAAGAATAAACTTTCATTTGTTAAAGCCATCCGCTTGTGGTATCTCAGTTAGAGCAGCACTAGAGGACTCAAACAATGTCCTTCTCTGGGGACTCATCCTTCCTGACAGTATGTCCAAAGTACGTGAGATGTCTCATCCTCCTTGCTTTCAGGGAGCCTTCTGGCTGCAGTTCTTTCAGGACAGCTTTGTTCATTCTCTTGGCAATGCAAGGTATGCTCATTATCCTTAACCAGCACCACGATGTGAAGACATCCCTTCTTCTTCTGTCTTCTCTATGGACTGTGCACCTTCCACATGCCTAAGAGGTTACTGACCACTGCACTGCTTGGAGCAGGCGCAGCATAGTCTTCAAGGGAACATTCTATTAATATGGTATCCTTAAGTCTTCAATGTCTTTTGTTCATTTTTATAGTTTTCTTCATGGATGATATTCATGTCTTTTGTTCTTCATGTGATTATGTTTTGGGGTTACTTTCACACCTCCTGAAGATTTTTCCTTTTGCCTGCTTTGCTTGTCTTTTAGAAAACCAGGCTTTGACTGTTGCTCTATTAGTATTTATTTCTGCTCGTAAGTTTATCCTCATTTCTTTACTTTGTTTTTCCTCTTCCGCCTCCTCAAGGTAGATGGTTAGTTTATTCACAATTTCTTCTTTTCTAATTTAGACACATTAGGCTATGCAATTTGCGTTTAAATATTGTCCCTGTAGATATTTTTTCCTGTGTCAGCTGCATCCACAAACTTTACTAGGTAATACTTTGCTGCAGCTCAGTTTTATTTTGAAATTTGCCTTCTGTTTTTTCTTTCACGTGCCTGTGGATAGATTTATTAAATTTCTAAGTGCTTGTTTTTCATCTAAACATTGTTTTTATTGAATTCTAACGTGTTACAAAAGGAATAAACAATTCAACATCCATCTGTGTAAATTAATTTAATTCCTGGTACATAAATTTGAATTATAATCATATCACCTGGCCTTCATTGTACGCATATAGATATTATCCTATCAGTGACAGCGCTGTCCTTCAGGACAGATCTTGAAATGTGCTTTTCAATGATGAACACATCACCCTCTTCGGATTTTGTTCCTAGAATGGTAGACCGTATGACTGCCTGGTTCAAAATAGGGAGTACTGCTCCATTTCAGCTCACTGGTGCCTAGGATACTGATGTTTATGCATTCCATTTCATTTCTGAGATTTCCAACTTTCCGAGATTCATAATATCTTACATTCCACATTCCAATTATTTTTTTTATTTTTATTTAACATAACAGAGAGAAAATGTACATTCACGTATAAATTTACATGCCCACCTATAAGCAGCTTCCACTGCTCTCCCTGTCCGGTGACTGCACACTATTTCTCTCTGCTCCATACCTGTCTCATCCTCCCAACAACCTCCTCTCCGCTCCTCTCCATCCACTCCCCCTCCTCCAGCCAGAGGTCAGCAAGATGATATCCTGCAGGTGCACAGAACCACAAAGTGCTTCCAACATATGGTCACTCTGCATTGCCAAGTCCAATCCATTCCTGTCCAAAGAGTGGACCTTTGTTATAATTTATGGGAAAGGGCAGTATCAGGGCCGGGGGCCATGCTCTCCGAGGAACTCCAAAACTGCTGGACCATCAATTGAGGTCTTTTAGTGGAGATCTCATGATGCACCCCTTTTTATTCTTGTGTTGCCAGTGAGACTCCTCTCTGTGAGCTCCATCGTGGTTATCACTGGTGGTGGTCGGGCCCCATCTGGTTTTTCCGGTCCCAAGTCGATGTAGGCACCCACTCTTGTGGGTCTCTCTGTCTTCTCGGTTGTCTTTACCACATGCCATTTTGGTCCTCGGTGAGCATCCGTTCCTGCTGAGTTGGGACCATTTGCTGTGTCCTCGGATAGCAGCTTGGCAGCTTTTAAGACCCCAGACGCCACTCACCAATGTGGGGTGCAGAGAGCTCTCTTAGCAAAACACTAGTTGTGCCAATTGGCCTGGAATTCGCCTAAGAGCATGGTCCCCCGCCCCCCTGCCCCAGCTACTCTATCCTTGCAGTATTGAGTCAAGATGGAAGGAGTACTCAAGTTATGCTGAAGTCCACTTAATGTTGGCCTTGTTTCTAATGTGTGCTATCATGGCTTTCTCCCAACTAGATTTCTAGTAACTATCTAAGCTAAACCCTCCCCCCCTGACCCTCCCTCCCTCCCCTCCCTTGCAGCTGTCAAAGAGTCTTTTCTTCCATACAAAATTCTGTTTTTGAGGTCTTATTGTAGAGGTCTCATACAGTATTTGTCCCTTTGTCGCTGACTAATTTCACTCAACGTAATGTCTTCCAGTTGAAACCAGGTTAGATGTTTCCTGGAATCATCGTTATTCTTTATCATTGCGTAGTGCTCCATTGAGTATATGTACCATAGTTTACCTATCCATTCTTCTATTGTTGGGCATCTGGGTTGATTCCATCTTTTTGCTATCGTGGACTGTGCTGCAGTAAACATTCTGGGGCATGTGTCCGCTGGTGTGAAAGGCCTTGAATCTGTAGGATATATTCCAAGTAGTGGAATTACTGGGTCAAATAGTATATCAATATCCATTTTTTTAAGGAAGCTCCAGATTGCCTTCCAAAGAGGCTGGACCATTTTGCAACCCCACCAACAGTGTAGGAGGGTTCCGCTTTCTCCACAGCCTCTCCAGCATTTGTTGTTTTCTGTTTTCTGGATCATGGCCAATCTTGTTGGGGTGAAATGGTATCTCATTGTTGTCTTGATTTGAATTTCTTTAATAACTAAAGATCGTGAACATGTTTGCATGTGTTCTTTGGCTGCCTGGATCTCCTCTTTAGTGTAGTGTCTGTCCATCTCCTTTGCCCATCGCTTAATTGGATGGTTTATCTTCTTCTTATTGATATTTTGTAGTATCTTATAGATTATGGAGATCAGGCGTCGGTCTGACATAGAGTTGCCAAATTTTTTTTCCCACTCTGTAGGTGTTCTTTTAATTCTATTAATAAAGTCTTTGGATGAGCAAAAGTGTTTGATTCTTAATAGTTCCCATTTATCTACTTTCTCTTCTGTTGATTGAGGTTTCTTTGACAGATTTTGGAGTCTGTCCTCATTGTGTATTAAAACTTCCATTGTTGTTCCTAGCTTTTCTTGGATGAGCTTTATCGTTTTAGGTTTGATATTTAGGTCTTTTATCTAGTTGGAGTTGGTTTTTGTATAAGGTGTAAGATATGGTTCTTGATTCAGTTTATTGCAGATGGATAACCAATTTTGCCAGCACCATTTGTTGAAGAGACTGTTTTTACCCCAGTTTAATGTCTTAGGGCTTTTGTCGAATATCAACTGTTCATAGGCAGATGGTGTCATCTCTGGGGTCTCTATTCTGTTCCATTGATCGATCTGTCTGTTCTTGTACCAGTACCAGGCTGTACTGACCACTGTGGCAGTGTAGTATGTTCTAAGGTCGGGTAATGAGAGGCCTCCCAGTGTGTTCTTCTTCTTTAGTAGTACCTTACTTATCCGGGGCTTCTTCCCTTTCCAAACAAAATTGGTGATTTGTTTCTCCATCTCATTAAAAAATGATGCTGGAACTTGTATTGGGATTGCATATAAATAAATTGCTTTGGGTAAAATAGACATTTTGACAATGTTAAGTCTTCCTATCCATGAGCAGGGTAGGTTTTTCCATTTATCTAAGTCTCTTTTAGTTTCTTCTAGTAAGGGCTTGTAGTTCTCTTTGTAAAAGTCTGTTGTTTCTCTGGTTAGATTAATTCCTAGGTACTTTATCTTCTTAGGGGCTATCTTAAATGGTATTGATTTGATAATTTCCTCCTTAACAGTCTCGTTGATGGTATAAAGGAAACCTACTGATTTACTTATGTTTATCTTGTATCCTGAGACTTTGTTGAACTCTTCTATCAGTCTGAGTAGCTTACTTATAGATTCCTTGGGGTTCTCTGCATATACAATCATATCATCTGCGAACAGGGAGATCTTAACTTCCTCTTTGCCGATGCAGATGCCCTTTATTTCTTCGTCTTCTCTAATTGCTCTGGCTAGAACTTCCAGCACAATGCTGAATGGGAGAGGTGAGAGTGGGCATTCTTGTCTAGTTCCTGATCTCAGGGGAAAGTCTTTCAGTCTCTCTCCATTCAGGATGATGTGGGCAACTGGCTTTGTATAAATGGCCCTTATTGTGTTGAGGAATTTGCCGTCTATGCCCGTTCCCATTTTGCTAAGAGCTTTTAGCATAAATGGGTGTTGGACTTTATCAAATGCCTTTTCTGCATCAATGGACAAAATCAGGTGATCCTTGTCTTTTGTGTTATTTATGTGGTTTATCACATTAATTGTTTTCCTGATGTTGAACCAGCCTTGCATCCCTGGTATGAATCCCACTTGGTCATGATGGATTATTTTCTTGATATGTTGTTGTATTCTGTTGGCAAGAATTTTGTTGAAGATTTTTGCATCTAGGTTCATGAGTGATATCGGTCTGTAGTTCTCTGTCTTTGTTGGATGTTTCCCTGGCTTAGGTATCAGGGTTATGCTGGCTTCATAGAATGAGTTTCGGAGTACTCCATCCTTTTCTATACTGTGAAATAGTCTCAGTAGTATTGGGGATAACTCTTCTCTAAATGCTTGGTAGAATTCTGCCGTGAAACCATCTGGGCCCGGACTTGTTTTGGTTGGCAGTGTTTTGATGACCTTTTCAATCTCTTCCTTGGTGGGATGGGTTTATTAAGTTGTTCTGCCTCATGTTGTGATAATTTGGGTAGGTGGTATGAGTCAAGGAATTGGTCCATTTCCCCTAGGTTTTCATATTTGTTAGAGTACAGTCTTTCATAGTATTCTGTTATGATATTTTGGATTTCTGTTGCATCTGTGGTGACAACTCCCCTCTCTTTTCTAATTTGAGTTATTTCTTTCCTTTCCTGCTTTTCTTTAGTAAGTTTAGCCAGTGGTTTATCAATTTTGTTCATCTTTTCAAAAAACCAGCTTTTGGTCCTTTCAATTTATTCAATTATTTTTCTATTCTCTAATTCATTTAGCTCTGCTCTAATCTTTATGATCTCCTTTCTTCTGGTGCCCGAGGGGTTCCTCGGTTGTTCTCTTTTTACTTGTTCAAGCTGTAGAGTTAGTTCCTTGATTAGGTTTCTTTCTTCCTTCCCGATGTGTGCATTTATGGAGATAAACAGACCTCTGAGCACTGCTTTGGCTGTATCCCATAGGTTCTGCTAGGAAGTGTTTTCGTTCTCATTGGAATCCATGAATTTCTTTAATTTATCCTTGATTTCCTCTATAACCCATGTTTTTTTGACCAAGATGTTGTTCAGTTTCCAAGACTTCCACTTTCTATCTCTGTTTTTTCTGCTATTGATTTGAACTTTTATGGCTTTATGATCTGAGAATATGCTTTGCAGTAATTCAGTGGTATGGATTTTGTTCAGCATTGCATTATGGCCTATCGCGTGGTCAATTCTGGAGAATGTTCCATGTGCACTGGAGAACAAGGTGTAGTTTTCTGCTGATGGGTGGAAAGTTCTGTATCTATCAATGAGGTTTAGTTGGTTAATTGTGTCAATGAGGTTTTCTGTGTCTTTACTGAGCTTTTTTCTAGATGATCTGTCTAGTAATGAGAGTGGAGTGTTAAAGTCTCCCACTATTATTGTGGAGTCATCTAATTCTCTTTTGAGCGTAGTCAGTGTTTCTGCGACATATTTAGGTGCTCTGGCGTTAGGTGCATAAATATTTAATATAGTTAAGTCTTGCTTGTTTACTGAAACTTTCAGCAATAAATAGAGACCATCTTTGTCCACGATGGTGGATTTGGCATTAAAGTTGATTTAGTTTGAGATTAGAATTGCCACCCCTGCTCTTCTTTGTTCATTGTTAGCTTGATATATATTCTTCCATCCTTTAATTTTCAGTTTGTTCCTGTCTTTAGGTCTCAAGTGAGTTTCTTGTAGCCAACATATGGATGGATCGTGTCTTTTGATCCAAGATGACACTCGGTGTCTCTTTACTGGAGCATTCAGTCCATTCACATTCAATGTAATTATTGATAGGTATGTGTTCACTGTTGCCATTGTGATATGTTTACTTTTATGTTGATATTTTCTCTGTTGTTCTTATTAGTCTGTTCTGGGACACTCTTTTGTGAGTTGATTTTTCACCTTTTTCAGAGCTGGTTTTATAGTTGTTGAGACTCGTGTGTTAGATTTCTTGAAATTGTATGATACATCTTCATTGTGCTTTACAGCTGCCCATGTGGACCCCCTTAATAAACTATTTATAAACCCAATTTTAATTACTACCAGTCTGGTTATCTTCCTCTCCATCTGGAAGGACTATAACGACTGTAGTACATCCCTCTTTTATTATGATGACACCATAGTTTTCATGATGATCACTGGATTGCTTCTTTCCAAATCAAAGCTGTGATTTACTTTGGAGCCTTCCCTAAATGAGTATTGAGTAGTGTGTCATTCTAAAATATAAAGTTAGTGGTTTCGTTCTTCTAAACCAAAGCCAAGAGCTTCTTTTAGTATTTCTTGTAGTTTGGGTTTGGTTTTTACAAAGTCTCTGAGTTTCTGTTTAACTGGGAATCTCTTAATTTCATTTTCGTATTTGAAAGATAGTTTTGCAGGATATATAATTTTTGGTTGGAAGTTCTTCTCCTTCAAGACTTTGAATGTGTCGTGCCACTGTCTCTCTGCCATCATGGTTTCTGCTGAGAAATCTGATGAGAGCCTACAGGGTTTCCCTCTGAATGCTAGCTTTGCCTTGAGTCTTGCTGCCTTTAAGAGTTGTTGCTTATGTTTCATTTTGTTAAGCTTTATTATAATATGTCTTAGAGTCTTTCTTTTGAGATCTATATTGGGTGGCATACGATATGCATCTGAGATGTCTATATTCTCTTCCTTCATGATTTCTGGGAAGTTTTCTTTCAGCAGCTCAGCAACAATACTCTCTGTGTTCTCAGATGTCTCACCCTGTTCAGGGACTCCAATTAATCAAAGGTTGTTCCTCTTAATGGAGTCCCACATGCTTCTTAATGTTTCTTCATTTTTCTTGCTTCTTTTTTTTTGATTTCTGCTCATAGACGCTGGCCTCAGTAGCTCTGTCTTCCAAGTCAGAAATTCTTTTTTCCATTTGTTCCATTCTACTTTCTTGGCTTTGCATGGAAGTTTCTATGTCTTTGATTTTCTTCTTGATCTGTTGGATTTCAGATTACTGGTGTTCCATCAGATCGAACAACTTCCTTAATCTTTCATTTTGTTCTGCTGCATTTTGCATAAGGTCTAGAAGGGCCCTGTATATAATCAATTTGTATTCACTTCCTGATGCTTTCATAAAAGTTTCTTCATCTGGAAAACTCCTTGGTTGTTTTGTTTGGGAGCCTTCTGAAGCCATGAGTGATTACTTGTATGCCACAATTGTCTGTTGCTTTTTGGGTCCTATGTGAGTATATAGAGGCTGGAAGAGGTACTGTGAGGATGGATTGCAAATGTTTCTCTAGGCTGTCTTCAAATGTAAAGCAGAAAGTATCTGACCGGTTCACAAGTCAGTTAAGTTTTCAAGTGTAGAGGTCCCTCTTCTCATCTGACAAAGTAAGCGCCACTGTATCCAACCCCAGTTGATAACAAACTAGTTCAGAATACAGCACTGCTACTGCCCTGGTGGCCTCTGCTGACAGGGCCTAGCCTTATGCAACACTGCATCGAGTACTGGTTTTGTGATAGAAAAGCGCTCTCTTGTGGGCCGACTCTGGCTCCCAAGCTAAGAGTTAGGTCCAGCTGCAGCCACCGTACCCAAGATGGCATCCTCCACACAGGCAGCAGACAGGGGGGCCAAAGGTGCCCAGAGGCAGCGATTCCTCTGCTTCTGTTGCAGGGCCCCCAACGTAGGCAGCACTGTGCAAAATCACTACTTTTCTGAGGGAGAAGTGCTGTCCCGTTTGCAGGAGCTGTCTCCCAGGCTAAGGACGAGGTCCCGCTAAAATATCGGTACCAACATGGCATCCTACACCCTGACCACGGAGCTCCGCCAAACCCCACTGAGGCAGCTACAAAACGAAAGGCTCAAAGTGTCTAGATTAACAGAGTCCCGAGCCTGGCTCTCAGAATATGGGAATTTCGCATGCCTATCCCCCCAGCAGAAAGTCTTAGTCCAGCTGCCAGGCAAGGCCCAGCTCCGCCCGCCAGCCGAGACCGAGGAAAAAATAAAGTCAAAACGGTGCGTTTACCTTCCGTCCGTGAGAGGGGTGCTAGCCAGGAGCGGGAGTCACCGAAAGAGAGGAGGTTTTTCGCTGAGTGGTATGAAGTCCTGATTAACAGCCCTGTGCCGTGTCCTGAGGCTGATTAGGTGATCAGAGGCTCTGTTTGATTGTCAATTCAGGTCTTGGTTTCCAGAGGGATACAAGGAGACGTGTTCTTAGTCGGCCATCTTGACTCCGCCCCTCATCCCTCATTTCTACAAGAGCTTGGAGGGGGCTGTTGTAGTTGGGCCATAACCTGTTTGGCGGACTGACCTTTCAGGGCAGCCTCTAGAGTGAGCCCCTGCAGATAAGAGGGTGTAACCTCTGCACAAAGGCAAACGAAATCATTTAGTGTCCCAGTCTAACGAACTGGGCAAAGCGGGGTCTTGCAAGCTGAAGAAGCATTTTCGTAAGCCAATTGTTTTATTAAAATCTCTGCAGCTTCATCGTGAGGAATCACTTCTACGGCATCCACAAGCCTAGCAAGGAATTTTTCATAAGGTTCCTCAGGTGCCTGGTGGATGTTTACAATGCCAGGCGCTTTTGTTCCCGTCGTGGGCAGATGGCACCATGCTTGCAAGGCACAGAAGGTTACCACAGCTAATGCTTCTTGAGGAATCTGAAGCTGGTTAGCAGCGGAGATATAGTCACCCTGTCCGAAAACCATATCTAAAGTAACCCGGTTGGATTATTTTGTGGCAACTTCCTTTTTGGCCAGCTCCTCAAACTCAACTCTCCATAACAAATAGTCTCCCCCGGACAGACAAGCTCTAGCAGTTTGATGCCAATCATAAGGAGTCATCCATTTACCACTAAGACCCTCCACCAATGTTAGGGTGTAAGGGGAGGTGGGGCCATAGTCCTTAACTGCTTGTTTGATTTCCTTAAGAAGCTTAAAAGGAAGAGGTTCCCAAATGGGCTCATCTTCCCAGTTGGGCGTGTCAGATAACACCGGACAGCACAGAAAAGAGATGTCCCCCTGGAGAGATGCCTGATGGAGGGCACCAAGAAAACCCACCGCTGTAGCAGATGGGGCACAAGGGCGACACTGTTGCAGTCTCGGGGAGGCAAGGTTGAGCGCAGAGAGAGAATGGGTGGCCTGTTCCTTTAAATCTTTTGTACTTGCCGGCAACAGTGGCTCAGCAGATTTTTCAAGTTCTGACTCTGAGTCAGAAGCCTGCTGCATAGCATAAACTTGCTGCGTGACCTTAGAAGGTGCCGCCTGTTTTAAAGGAGCCTTAGATGTTAGGAGAGAAGGCTCGATAGGGGAATCTCCCACACCAGTCAGAGAATGATAGATTAAATTCTAATAAGAAAAGCCACTTATAGGGATGTTATTAGGTCCCATCATGATAAAATTTCTGTATACTGTGAGCAATACGTTTCCAAATTTCTTTTTCCAGTGTGCCTTCAGCAGGGATCCAGGGGCAACATTTTTGAACAAAATCCATCAAAGCTGTTAAATCTTTGGTGGAAACCTTAACCTTTCGTTGGCATAATAGATTCTTAATGATCTCGATAAAGAGCCTTCTGCTTTGACTCTTTACGGCCCATAATCTTCGCTTGTCAGTATCTACAAAGAATCTTCTTTTTAGAACTCTTTATGGCTCATAAACTTCTCAAAAGTTCTGTTAGCCCCTTCACTTATTAATAGGGGGTCTGCAGAATCCCCAGGGCAAGATCCTAAGTCACCCCGCTTATCCTAACTCCTGTCCGTTCAGTTGTAGGACAGGGTCCTATCCACTTCATTAAAAGTGGAGTCGGCGAAAGACTTACCCTTTGTTCCTGACGAGGGATAAGTCACATCGGAGTGTTCTGACTACCTGCCCCCTCAATTCCAGGGCAGAGTCTTAGCCATCCTGATTGATTCTTTGCCCCGTGAGTTCTAGGGCAAAATCCTACCCACTCCCTTAATAGTGGCATTAAGATTACACTTCGTGCCCGACGTACGGGCATCAAATGCCAGGAGCCAGCCCCGTCAGGGTTTCGGGACCACAGAGGGATGGGAACTGCATGGACGAAGGAGGAAAATGACGAGACTGACACAGGAAAGTGTTTTGGAGAAAAAATGGCAGCCCCCAAAGGTCTGTCTTTATTTTTTATTGTTGAGGTAACGTAATTTTCACCCTGCCCCCTGACCACATGGGTATTGGCTAACTTAATTTTCACCCTGACTTCTGACCACACAGCTATTGGCTAACTTGAAACCTATTCCTCATGGTATTTTTTTTCATGTTAATTATTAGGGCCTTCTGTATAATGGCCCGAGACAAGTGGTCTCTTTACATATTAATCATTAGGGCCTTCTAGGTAATGGTCCAACCTTGAGCTCAACCAGCTCTGTGCTTCAAGGTCAGAAGGTACAGGAGGAAGAGAGATATACAGTTAGGGCAAAATATTATCAAGGACAGTATAGCCAGAAATATGTCACGGGTGAAATGCCTCTGCCCCTGTCACATGGACTTGTAACTTTGTTCACGAAGGCCTTTGTGGGTGATGGGCGTCAGCACTTAATCAGGATAAACTTTGTCCCCAAATATTTCAATATAAATGCGTGAAAAAAACAAACAGTACAAATCATAAGATGTTTCTTCTTCACCAGTGAATAACCACAGCCTGACAAGGTACCCATCGGTCACTTATCATGAGGGACCAGTCCCTATGGAAAGACACCATGTGTGGTAAGGTGGCGGGTCAGCAAAAGAAGACACTCAACAGGACGGACTGACACAGTGGCAGCAACACTGGGCTGAAACACAGCAGTGACTGTGAGGACGGCCCCGGGATCAGGAGTGTTTCAGTTTGGGTACACAGATTAACTGTTCGTGAGAATGGACTTGCAAGCATCTAGCAGCAACAACAAGGCAACGTCAAAGTGTCAGGACATCCAGACGCCAGGACTGGCCAAGGACATCTCGAGCCAGAAGTAAAATGCCGAGCAGCCCACCTTAGCTCCCTGGCACACATGCACCTCTCCTCCCAGTACTCGGCCTCGGCCTCCTCTGTTCATACATCTGTTAGAACTCCACAGCCTCCTGTTAGCAGAGGAAATAGCATCACTGCACACATGTGGCCGCAGAGGGAAGCCTCCTTGCTGACTGAGCAAAGCCCAGAAAAGACTGTTCGCTGATGAATTTGTTCCCTTTATTGAGTTGCTGTGAGGTGGTTAGATCCACGGAATCAGAAGCAAAAGAGAAAGACAGTCAGACACGGCAATGTGCCTCCTCACCACAATTCATCTGCTTCTGGCCAGTGATACTGAACTATGCTGGGGCCTACCTCAAGGCTCTACCAATCACAGGGCCACCAAGGGCTGCTCCTATATGACATGAACGCGCGCATACTAGGCTTCCAACCTATTTATAGTTTTAACACTTGTTCACGGGCTGATTCAGAAATAGTCTCACATGAGCCTGGGACACTGACAGAAAATCATTAAACAAACAAAAAATACAAGATATTACTTAAGGCAGCTTCTAATAACTAAATCTGTGACAATTTCAGCAGGAAACCAACAAATACTAATATCAATTAGCCTATATTGATAAGAACAACTTAAGAAGTAAAGTAGGAGAAAGGAAAGCTATTCCAAACAGTAGAATTTCTACTAAGAAACATACAATGACTGCTTGGGACAGAAAATTACAATCCGGTAAATACAACACTAATGAAGGCTGAAGGTAATAATTATTACGAGATCTCAAATTAGTAAACAAATGCAAGAAAAAAAAAGTATTTATAGAGTCTCAAATGGTCTCCCTATGAGAAATTTATTAATAGCAAATGGTAAAAACACTGAATTTTACATTTGGAACAACTGGAAGAAAGCACCTTATAGAAGAAAGCAAAGAAAACCTCAGTTCAAAGACAACATAAATGCCCTTTAGGGCATGCAAATTATCATCCATTAAAATCATTACAAAATGGGATTTACCTAGGCTCCAGGCCTTATTTCTAACACCAAGAGATTGTGAGAAAGAGAAATTCAGCACGAATGGCAAAAGGAAATTTCGGCCCAGCTCATCCTGGAACTGGAGAAATAAACACTAACAAACAGTCCCTGTTACCATGAGACTGTTCGTTTCCCCCTAAATAAAGTACCTCTACTGGCCCTTTCTTTGCATTTCTGCTGTATTCTGAGTCACTGAGCAACTCTGTTCTCTCATCAGAGACTTTCCAAACTTTGCGGATGGAAATGACCGCACTATGAATGACACAACTGTTACCTGAGGCCTCGCTCCACCGTCAGTTCTCATATGCCTGTGGAAGTGTGAGAAACGATGAAAGGCTTTGCCACCTTTCTACGTTCAAAAGGCCTCTCTCCACTGCCAGTACTCACCTGACTAGTTCAGTATGAGATGCAGTTATAGGCTTTCGCACATTCTTTGCATTCATAAGGCTTCTCTCCACTCAGAATTCTTGTACGTGTAGTGAGGTCTGAGAGATGACAGAAGGCTCTGCAACATTCCCGGGCCTGCAATGTACATAAGGCCTGTCCCCATTCTGAATTCCCATAAGGTTCCTTAAGTCTGAGGAGCAGCTAAATCATTTTCCACAGTTCTACATCCAGAAGGCCTCTACCCACTGTGAGTTCTTATACGAGCAGTGAGGTGTGACGGTCCAGTAAAGGCTCTCCCACATTCCTCACATGCAGGAGACTTCTCTCTACTATGAATTCTCACAGGTACAGCAAGGTCAGCAGAATGACTCGGGGCTCTGTCTTATTCCTTACATTCGTAGGATCTCTTCGCGTTTCGAATTCTCAAATATATAGTCACGTTTCAGGAGGGACTACAGGACCTGCCACATTTAGTGCATTGATAGGGCCTCTCTGCACTGTAAGGATCCTGTGTCTAGTGAGGTGTGGGGCATCATAACAGGCTTTGCTGCAATCCTTACATCCCTGTGGCCTCTCTCCACTGTGAATTCGTACTTGTTTTGGGAGGTGTGATCGTCAACTAAAGGCTTTCCCACGTTCCTTGCATACACAGGGCCTCTCTCTACTGTGAATTCTCATATGTGTAGTGAGTGCTAAGAAATGACAAAAGGCTTTCCTACATTCCTTACATGCCCAATGCCTCTCCTCTTCGTGAATTCCCAAATGAATAGTTAAGTGTGAGGAGCAACTACAAGATTTTCCAGATTCCTTACATTCATAAGGCTGCATCCCCTGTGAATTCTCGTATCTGTGGTGAGTTCCAAGAAATGAAGAAAGGCTGTGCCACATTCCCTACATGAGTCAAAATAGATTTGATGGCTCTGGGTTTGAGACATGTGTATATGTGTGTGTTGCTGTGTGCTTCCATGATCCCTGAAGGTGCAACGGGTAGGTGCTTGGTAGTTGAAATCCCACCAGCAGCTCTGCGGGAGAACGATGTCACACTCTCCTTTCATCAACATGACCATCTTGGAAGCCCTATACGGTAGGTCTGCACTGTCCTGTAGGGCTGCCTCGAGCTGGTACGGAGTTCACAGAGTTCACACACACCCACAGGGCTCTGCTACCTATAGCTGCTACAGAAGGAGATGGCCAAGTGTTTCTCCTACAGAGCCACAGGAAGGTTCAAATGCCCAACTTTTTGGTTGGCCGTTAAGTCCGTAATCTTCTGTGTGACATCTGTGTCGTATTAATATTGTAATGCTGCATACTTCCAGCCCTCTGTACCGAAGCACTTCTGACTCTTGAGTGAATGACAGGCACTTCACATGTGCTATCTCCTTGTCATCCGCATCTTGAGTGCCAGGGAATTGTCATATCTCTCTTACCACGGAGGACCAGGTGGCACTTCTCAGGAAGTGTACTACCCTTTGTTCAGTGGATAGACTTTCTCCATCTAGACACTAACAAATGATTTAAGGTGAGGGTCACGTTGTGAAACAAAATGAATGAAATTACTCAGAAGGGGAAGGCAGCTGGGAGAAAAGACACAATTGAACGCATCGTGCCGTTCCAGTCTTTCGGCAGTGGTCGCAAAGCAATTCACTAGGAAATACCTCCGTGAAGATGCAGAGTGACAGGAACAGAAGTGGGACGTAATGCGATGAGCAATGCAGAGAGGGACTGGACACAACGGACACAGGATACAAAAAGAAGGAAAGAGGCCAGTTTTTCTCCCAAAACAGCTGTGTGAGAATTGACGCAAGTCAAAAAAGCCAGTTCAGGTGTCTGTGAAGTACACGCTCCTCCACTCAAGAGACTTTTACTAACTGATTCCTTCAAACCCCATTCCCCTTTAACCTGACCGTCCGCTCTACCAAGCACGATGCCCGTCTTCAGGGAATGGTCCGTCCTGACAATGTGTTTTAAGTACGGGAGATGCAGTCTTGCTATCTTTGCTCCAAGGAACACGCTGGTTGTATTTCTTCTAGAACAGACCTGTTTGTTCTTTGGGCAGTCCATGGTACATAAAATATTATTCTCAAACACTGTAATTCGAAGATATCAATGAGTCTTCTGTTTTCATTATTTGTTGTCCAGCTTTCACATGCCTAGGATGCAAGTGCAAACACCATGGCTTGGGTCAGTCACAGTCCAGTCTTCAAGGTGACATCTTGAGTTTCAATACTCCAAAGGGGTCCTTTCCAGCAGATGTTTCCAATGTTATACGTCTTTTGATTTCTTGACTGATGCTTCCATGGGCATCAATTCTGGAACCCAGCAAAATGAAATCCTGAAAACCTCAGTCTGTCTCCATTTATCCTGATGTTGCTCACTGGTCCGCTTGTGAGGATTTCTGTATTCTGGATGTTGAGGAGCAATCCACACTAAAGGCTGTGGTCTTTGAGCTCCATCAGTAAGTGTTTCAGATCCTCTTTTTTTCCAGCCGACAGAGTTGTGTCATCCACACCACAGGCTCTTAATTAGTGTTCCTCCATATCTGATGTCTCATTCATCCTCATATACTCCAGCTTCTCAAATGATTTGCTTGGCCTAAGAATTGAAAAGGTATGCTGAAAGGACATAATGCTGACACAGAAAGGACAAAGTTGTTGTTAGGTGCCATCAAGTCGCTTCCAACTCACAGAGACTCTGCATAACAGGACAAAACTGTGGCCAGCCTTGTGTAACATACACAGCGATTTTGATTCCTGCTCATTATTGCAGCCACCGTGTCGGTCGATCTCATCGAGGGTCTTCCCTCCACTTACCCTCCACTCGACCAAACATGATGTCCTTTTCCAGGGACTCATCCTGCCTGACAACACATCCAAAGTATGTAAGACACAGTCCTGCCATCTTTCCTTCCAAGGAGCACTCGACTTGTACTTCTTCCAGAATGGATCAGTTGGTTCTTCTGGTGGTTCACTGTACATTCGACATTCTGATCCAATGCTAGAATTCAAAGCCATCAATTCCTCTTCTGTCTTGTTTGTTCACTGTCCAGCTTTCGCATGCACATGATGCAAATGAAAATATCACAGCCTGGGGCTCATACAGGCTAGTCTTCAAGGTGATACTTTCACTTTGTCAATTCTTTAAAGAGATCCATTGGAGCTGGTATTCCGAATGTGATGTGTCTTTTGATTTCTTGACTGCTGTTTCCATGGGCGTTGATTACGGACCCCAGTAAAATGAAATCCTTGACAACCGCAATCCTTTCTTCACTTGTGATGAAGTTGCTTACTGATCCAGCTGTGAGGAGTCTTCTTTGGTTGATGTTAAGGTGCAATGCATACTGAAGGCTGTGGTCCTTGATCTTCATCACCATTTCAGATCTGCTTCTCTTCCACCCGGTAAGGTCGTGCGGTCTGTGTAATGCAGGCCGTTAATGAGGCGTCCTCCAATGCTGATGCCTCCTTCTTCTTCACAGAATCCAACATATCAGATTATATGCTTGGTGTACAGATCTAAAAGCTACGGGGCAGCATCCAACCCTGATGCACATCTTTCCTGACTGTAAACCACGCAGAATCCCCTTCTTCTGTTTGCCTGACCGCCAGGCCGCGCACGAGGATGACGTCACGGGGCGGGGCCTGCAGGGTGGGCGGGGTCCGACGGGCGGAGGCGCGCAGTGGGCGGGGCGAGCCGGCCGGAGGGGCCTCACCCCAGCGCCCTGTTTCTCTCTTTCCGGTGGAGGGGGGTTCTCGTCGTGCTAAGCGATTTCTAGTGTTTACAGCCCTGAAGACCGGGGCTCCCGCCCTCAAGTCTGCAATAATTTCAAGGTTTGAAAGCCGCAGGGACAGGAAAGCCGGCAAAAAGGGACCGAGCGGGTCAGGGTTAGACAGGGAACCTGATCGCTGCCGCCCTCTGCTAGCGTATTTCGCTCCAGAACCTGACCCTTTCCGGGGTCCCCGAGGTGGTGGCTTGCACTGTAGAACACGGGGAGCGCGGAGAAGGTCCCGGGGAGCCTCTTCTCCCAGGTGGGAACAGCGCCCCCTGGCGGTGGTGATGCAAACACCCGCTGTTCCCGCAGCAGGGCTGCGAGCACCACAGCGCCTCCTGGCGGCTGTGCCGTGGCCAGGGCGGCCTCAAACCCAACCAACATCCAGGTTAACAGCCCTCTCCTGTCTACGACATCCTGCCCTGATTTTGCGAATAAAAAAAATCCCCCCAAATCGATGTTTGGTTTGTTTCAACCCATCCAGACGGACCCCTTCCTTCTTTGGAACATACTTTCGCTTAATAAACTTTTGTTATTTGCTACCAGAAAGGAGGCGTCCTCACGTACGTTGGGGGAGAGGGAGCCCAGTGTGCACCTACTTGTACGGAGACTGCACTTGATAGTGTCAAGGTCATGTAACTGGTTAGATCCCGATTGACCTGATCCTGGTTCTGGAGATCCAGCCAGCAAGTTCAGTCGGCCGACCTATGGCAAAGTGTGTTCCCCATCCCCGAAAGCACAGTACCATGCATCCTTTTTAATAGTAAACGACAGAAAAGTGTATTAGGACATTCCAAATTGGTAACGGGTCAGTGTCTAAGAGTGGAAAAAGAGCCAGCATAGATTTCAGGGGCGCTTTATATTTTAAAAAGCAGGGGGTCAATACGAGTCAAAGGAAGTAACTTGAGGTTTGTTTGAGTTTGAGGCTCCTGTCTCCAGTTCACAACTGCCGGGAGGAGTTGTATTTTCATGACATCTGCTAGGAATAACTTATATTTACATGACAGACTGCCAGGGAGAATGGCAGATAGGTGGCATGTCAGGTTCCCCTGGTAACCTTATCAATACTGTGTGTGTTCTATAATGCAAACCACGACCTTTGTCATCCCCAGAAAGTGTTCCATCCTGGAGTATGGTAGGATGTGGCAGCAGAGATCAGGTTTAGCCATGAAAACAGCTCAACCTCTGGAACCCAAATCGGGTCACTTGGGGTCTAATCAATTAGCTGACCTCGACAAGTTGTCAGGTCCTGGACTTGTAACTAATATCACAAAACAGTAATTGTACTAATCATTTCACCAGAAGTTACTCTTTTCTGGAAATCTTCCTCTAACCTACAAGAAGAGGTGAGTTGTGTAGGTAACATGTCAGTGCCTGCGCAGAGTTTTCCTCGCGGAACGGGGTGCCTCTGGGCACTTGAATCGGTGGAGCTGGCCTTGCTGACCCACGGAGTGAGAGAGTTGAGTGCCTTTGGGCAGGACGCTTTCCAGCAAGAGTGGGGTGCCTCCGGGCACTTAAACCAGTGGAGCTACAGACCTTTGGAACACTTGCCCGGCAGGGCAGATGTGGGCCTGAGGCCCGGGCCATGCGGCCATAGGAAGCTGAAGCTGAAGAGACAAATAGCGTGAGAAGCTGAGCTGCCTCAGTCTCAAGAGGTATGGCCATGACCTCAGGGGTTTGAAAGGGTGGAACCATGGCGTGCTGTGTTCGTAAGGGTGGAATTGCCACTCAGTTGGGCTTAGGGTGCTCCTAAAGCCAATAGGACAGAGTTTCTGTCCAAGTGGGCCTTGAAGGCAGAGTTGTAGCACGGGGCTGGAGGTCTCCACTCAGAAACCAGAGAGTGTGGCCAATAACTAGAGTCTGGAGAGCATTGCTGTTGTGTAGAATGTCTCAGAAAATGTAAGAGTATTTCTAAAGCCTTGAGGGCTAATGTAATGTGTTCTGTTGACTTACCTGTTGTCTGTTAATGCCTTCTAAGTTTCACAGATGTAGAAGAGTTTTTGTATTTTGGACTTGGAACTGATTTAAGACTTCTGTTATATGGATGGACATAATTTTGTTATGGTGAGATGAATGTGTTAAATGTTTTGTGATGTGATTTTTGGGTTGTCAAAGGGTGGGATGTCATGGTTGGAATTGTGTGCCCCCAAAAATGTGTGCAGCCACGTGGCAGGGATATGGTTCCCAGTATCTTGGGACTGTCCTCCATTGTGTGCTTTTGCTAACCTGTATGTTAAAGGATTAGGGTGGGGCTATGAATTCTTGCTGTGGGGGGAGTTTCCCTGGAGTATGGCTTGCCCCACCCTTAATGCTTTTAGCTTGCAAGGAATAAAAGGAAAAAGAAACAAAGGACAATTTGAGAACCTCGCTACCATCAAGCAAGCAGCACTGGGAGCAGAGCGTGTCGTTCAGATCAGAGTTTCTTGCCTGAGGACGCTCCCTGGACAAAGACTGATGCAATACCGGACTTTCCTCCAGAGCCGACAAGGGGAAAGTCTTTCCCCGGAGCGGACACCCTGAATATGGACTTGCAACCTACCGGACTGTGTAAGAATAAATCTTTCTTTGCTAAAGTCATCCACTCTGTGGTATTTCTGTTAGAGCAGCCTAGCTGACTAAAACAACATGTATTGGGAGCTGAGACGTGTTCCATCAAACATGTGATTTCTGATTGTGCGCCCAACAGTCACTTGTGAACCATAGAGGCCCTACACCGCAAAATGCAGTGACTTCGAGTGGATCCCAACTCATAGCGACCCTATAGAACAGAGTAAAAGTGCTCCCTAGAGTTTTCAAGGAGCACCGGATCTGAAGTGCGCATCTTTTGGTTAGCAGACATAGCACTTAACCACTACAACACCAGGGTTTCCAGAGACCCTGTAGAACAGTGAAACCAAAAGCTAACCTGTTACCTCAGGTCTCATTCAACTCGCTGTGATCCTATAGGACAGTGAAGAATGTCGAGTGCCTGCAACTAATAGAAGACCCCAATTGACCAGATTCGGGTTTAAGAGATCAAAATAGCAAGTTAGGTTTCCACTTGGGTGGCAAACTGGGGTTGTCCTTCCTGCAAAGCACAGGATGTATCTTTTTTAGAAGCAAATGACAGACAACTTAAGGAAAGTACATTCGAAAGAGAGAACAGGTCAGTCTCCAAGACTGGAAAAAGACTCCACATAGATCTCGGGAGCATTTTTACAGATAAAATCAGAGGGCAATGTCAGATGCGAGGTGAGGTAGCAACTTGGCTTCCGACTGGCCACCGTAGGCACCTTACAACTACCAGGAGAAAAGGCTTTATATGGATCACACCTGCCAGGAAAGACCCACATCTTCATCACAAACTGCCAGGCAGAATTGCTGACAGGTGCCGATCAGTTTCCTCTGGTAACCGTATCAATACTGTGCGTGTTCTATAGTGTAAACTATGGCCTTTGTCATCCCTAGAAAAAGGTAGATTCTGGGGCATAACACCTTACTATGCCGCGACAGGGGCGGAGATCAGTTTCCACAGCTAACCTTGACAAAGAACAGTCCCAGAGCCGGGTCACTGCTATGACACAGACACTGACAATAAAGATCGGATTTAGAAAGATACTGCTAATAAAAAGCAATACTAAGGAAACCTGAAAGAGAAGGATGTATTGAACTGAGGTCAGAACCAGCTTATCATGCCGCCACTGAAAGCTCACCCTGTTGTAGGTTATGGTCTACATGTGCCGTGATTGGGGGGGATAGGCTTTAGCTGACACGGGACCCATAGCTAACTGTAGAATGATCACATATCAAAGCCAAACATGTAGTTGTCCACTTGATTCTGACTGATAGCAGGAAAGGGGGACTGAGAAGAAGTGCCCCATGGAGTTTCCAAGGAGCAGCTCGTAGATCTGAACCTCTGTCTTTCTGGTTTGCAATGCAGTGCCACTTGCATTCCTGAACAATCATATTGGTTTCTTGTTGTCAGGCGCTGTTGAGTCTCTTTGACTCAAGGCAACCATGTGCTCAACAGAACCAAACGGTGCCCAGTCCTGGGAGCTGCTCATGGTCCCCGTAGTGGAGCCCGTTATGGCAGCCACTGTGTCAGGCCGTCTCATGGAGGGTCCTCCTCTTTTCACGGGTCTCCCTTCCTCCAGGGACTGGCCCATCCTGATAACGTGTCCATGTGTATGAGATGAAATCTCACCAGCTCTCCTCTTAGCAGCAGTCTGGCTGTACTTTTTCCACGATGCATGTGTTGGGTTTTCTGGAAGTCCTTGGTGTATTCACTGCTCGTCACCAGCTCCCTAATTCGAAGGTGTCAGTTGTCTGGGCTTTCTCCTTCATTATCCAGCTTTTGCATGCATGTGAGACAGTTAAAAATACTGTGGAGTCTGTCGGGTACACTTTAGTCTTCAACGGGACATCTGTGCTTACTCTACCTGCTGCTGTTGAGTCTTTTCCAGCTCTGTAGGACAGGGTAGAACTGCCTCGTAATTTCCGAGGAGTGCCTCGTGGATCTCAAATGCCAGGATTTGGGTGGGTAGCAGTAGCTCTTAACCATGGTACCACCAGGGTTTCCTTGTTACTGCCTAGGAAAGTCTATACGGCCTTGCCATGGAGCCCACGGGAGACGCTGGTGGCATCGTGGTCAAGCTGCCTCATCACAAGGTTGGTAGCTGTGATTCAGCAGGTGCTGCTTGGAAACTCTACGGGGCAGTCCTACTGCGACCGATAGGGTCGTGTGAGTCAGAATCGACTTAATGTCAGCGGCTGGCTTGGCTTAGGGGTCCTGGAGGCTCAGTCGTTGAGAGCCTGTCTGCTAATCAAAAAAGGCCGCAGTTGGAATCCACCGGCTGTTCTTTGGGAACGCTGTGGGCCTGTTGGTGACTATCTTCCACGGTCACTGGGAGGTGTCCTCGGCTTGAGGCCACAGGTCAGGCTTTCGTTTTGCTGTCCTGTAGGGTCTTTAGGAGTCACAATTGACTGTAGGTTACACAGTCACAAAAACCGCAGGGGAGGTGGAAAATGTGTCCCCTTCCAACATGCCTCACCTACACGGCTCTTTTCTTCTTGTACCTTAGATGAAGATTTACGAAAATGGTTGTTTCTAGTTAAACCATTAGTACAC
The DNA here is from genome assembly GCA_028571685.1 of Heterohyrax brucei. Lineage (NCBI taxonomy): Eukaryota > Metazoa > Chordata > Mammalia > Hyracoidea > Procaviidae > Heterohyrax > Heterohyrax brucei. The sequence continues at coordinate 1,898,396 of CM053166.1, forward strand.
ATATTATTTTGTGGTATTAGTTACAACTGCAGGGCATGTCAACTGTGTCCCTTTTCGACTTGGGTCCCCTGTGGCCAGCTTTCCAGTCCCCTCCGGCCTCCAATTAAATTGTTTCCAAGGTTAAGGGAGGCAGCTCTGGTCTTCAGGACCGGAAACACTTTGAAGCAGTTCACTAGGAAGGGGATTCAAGTTCCCTGTAAAACAGAGAGCCCAAACCCTCAGGCGGGGTCAGCTCCTGTCCCGCCGGCCCCGCGCACCCCTGACCCACGTGGGTCACATAGCACAGCCCAAGGCCCGCCTCCCTCAGGCCCCGCCCCTCGACGTCATCCTCCTGCGCAGCCTGGCGCTCAACTCGACTGCGCATGCGGAGGCTCTTGGCTCAGGGCGACAATCCCGCGCGCTTGTGGTGTTTCCGCCTGAAGCCTGCGCCCCGCGCTCCGCGCCCCCTGCGGCCTCCCGTCCTCCGGCTCGGGGTCGGGGACCCCTCGGACCCAGGTGCCCGTTCTGCGGGCGTCCCGTCTCCGCGTCCGTGTCTGGCCCGCAGACCCCGCCGTCGCCGGCCACCCTCTCCCGCCGCCCGCGCTGACCGCTGCTCCCTCCGGCCCGAGCCGCCCGGGGGTCGTCGCCCGCGCCCGGCGTCCCGGGTCATTTCGCCGTTTGCAGTCAGATCTGCTGCTTCTTTCTTTCATTTTTGCGGTGAGTATTTCTTTCACATTTTCTTTCTCTTTCTTTGGGTTTCAGCGTGAGCCGTGGTTTTCCTTTGGCCCTGTCTTACGGACAGATTTGAGAATCCCTTTATTGATTTTGAACCCTACTTGCTGTCTTGTATTTTTAACTGACTTTGGGTGAAAGTTTGTAGATCACACTTCTTGTTACGGTCGGGTGCTGTCCCGTCGGTTCGCACTCACAGCCACCCCACGCGCAACAGAAGTGTAACCCGAATACCTTACAAGCGGTTTTTTCCTTTTCCAGATGGGTAGTTCAGAACTTGATAGAACTAATGCCGTAATGATCCGTTGAATAATCTGTGCTTTTTATGGCACCGGCTACTCTGGCCTCCGTGTTGGCCTCTTTCCAAAGGGGCGCAGAGCCCCCCAGCTACTGGGACCTTGGTCCCCCTCCTCCTCTTTGCTGCCCTGAGCAGTGGCCTTCAGCCCAGAAAACAGCAGCTGGGAAGGCTGCCTGGCATTTTCTGTATCCACAGCTGTCTCTTGTTCCTTGTCAGAGTGAACCGCTCAGGCTTTTTCTATAAGTGTTGTCTTTCCCTGTTACAGAGATGCAGATTAGCGTCCAGGTGTCTGACATGCACACCTGTCGTCTACTCAAGAATTTCCTGTGACTGGTTTGTGGTGCCTACACTTACCAATGGGCTACGTGCTTACATTCTTGAAGTGATACATAGACCCTCATGTAAAAATGGCCTTTTGAGCCTCCATGGAGAAGAGCCTGCCCTGCTGTGGAGTCTCCGGTGGGATCACACCTCCTAATGAACCTTCTTCCTCTTTCTGACTTGGAGCGTGTTTCATTGACTCAACTGCACCAGGGCAGGGACGCAATTCGGTAACAGGAGGAGCACTGCCCGCTCCTGCCCGCGCCTGCCCGGTCCAGCGCCATGTCCATAGTCGTTTTGTCTTTAAGCCTGTCGTGTGGCCACTATGTCAATCCATTTCATCGAGGGTCTTCCTCTTTTTCACTGTCCCTCGACTCTACCACACACGATGCCCTTCTCCAAGAACTGATCCCCCCTGACTACATGTCCAAAGTATGTGAAATGCAGTCTCCCTGTCTCTGATTCCAAGGAGCCCTCTTGTACTTCTTCCAGGACAGATCTGTTTGTTCTCTTGGCGGTCCCGGGTACATTCAGCATTCTTCTGCGTCTCCACAGTTCAGAGGCGTCAGTTCTTCTGTCTTCCTTCTTCCTTGCCCAGCTTTTTTCACACACGTGATGCAATTGAAAATAATGTGCCTTGAATTAGGAAAACCTTAGTTTTCAAGGTGACATCTTTAGTTTTCAATACATCAAAGAGGTGGTTTGGAGCAGATTTCCCCAATGCAATGCGTCTTTTGACTTCTTAACTGCTGCTTCCATGGGTGTTGATTGTGGACCGAAGTAAAATGAAATCCTTGACAACCTCACTGTTTTCTCCATTTATGACAGTGTTGCCTACTGGTCAATTTGTGAGTATTTTTCTTTTCCTGATATTGGGGTGCAGTCCTTGCTGCAGGCTGTGGTCCTTGATCTTCCTCTGTGTCTGAAGTCTTCGTGACATCCAGCAGGTAAGGTGGTGTTGTCTGAGTAATGCAGGTTGTTAATGATTTCTTCTCCAATCCTGATATGTCATTCTTCTTAGTAGAATCCAGCTTCACGGATTGTTTGCTTAGCATAGAGATTAAAAAGGTATGGTGAAAGGATACTACCATGACACAGAGCTTTCTTTACTTGCAACCATGCGATATTCCCTTGTTTTCTTCCCACAGCTGCCTCTTGATCCGTATGCAGGTTCTGTAACAGCACAGTGAAATGTTCTGGAATTCCCATTCTTTGTACTGTTTTCCATAATTTGTTATGATCTATGCAGTCGAATGCTTTTGCACAGCCCATGAAACTTAGCGGTAAGCATTTTTCTGGTATTTTCAGCCTGCGTTGATCTGACATCAGCACTGATAGTCCCAGGTTCCACATCCTCTTCTGAACGTGCCTGGACCTTCTGGCTGTCCTTGTGTGTATATTGCTGCAGCTGCTAATGAATGATCACAAAAGTTGAAAGTGATACTGTATGATGATTTCTACATTCCTCTGGATCTTCTTTCTGGAAATAGGCTTAAATAGGAACCTTTTCCCATCTTTTGACTCAGTAGCTGTCTTCTCCAATTTGTGGGCATCTGTGAGGGAGCTCTCCTAGCGCTGAATCTGTTTGTTGGAATGTCTCTGTTGATATGGGGTTGTCGCTGCCTAACTGTCCGCCGCCAGAAAGAAGACAGGACACACGCCCGGGTTCGAGCCACTTTACCGGTTGCTTACTTTATTCTTATTTCACTTACTTATGCTACTCCTACCTCACTCCTGCTGCTTACTTACTGCCTCCTCGTCCGTCCGTCAGTCCGTCCGTCGGTCCGTCCTCTGTTCCCAGTCCCGGTCTTAGTCTTAGAAGTCTTCTGTCTTAGTCTTAGTCCCAGTTACCTGGTGCTTGCTCAGTTTATCCCAGATTCCTCCAATCCTCATGTGCCATGCTCTCCCAAGACGGAGGAGGCCCACAATAGGCCAGCGGGAAGCCACTGCCCACAGGCATGCGCCATGAAAGCCCTAGGTCTGGTAAACAAGGGTGTGGCTGGGAAATGACAGCTGTTCTGAATCCTGATGCATGGTAGCAGTCAGGAAAAGGCTGGTGTGTTGTTCTGGCGCTGGGCGCCAGCGTGTCCCGCTTACCACATGGGGTGAGTTCCTGGAGCCTTGTTTTTCACCAACACCTTCAGGACAAATTGAACTATTTTTCCTTCAGTTCTGCTGGTTCGTCATCATATGCCAGCTTCTGAAATGGTTGACCAGCAACAAACCCTTTTTGATATAATGACTGTATTCTTTCCATCTTCTTTGATGCTTCCTACCTCATTTAATATTTTCCCTGTAGAATCCTTCACTATTGCAAGTCAGAACTAAATTTCTTTTTTCAGTACTTTAGTTTGATAACTAGCTAGCCTGTTCTTCCCTTTTCATTTTCTATTTGCAGCTGTTGCCTGATGTCATTATAGTACTTTGTCTTCTCAAGCTGCCCTTCAAACTCTTCTGTTGAGCTGTTTTCCTTCATCCTTTCCAGTTTTCACTTCAGCTGCTCTACTTCCCAGAGAAAATTTGAGAGTGTTTTGTGACTTCCATTTTGCTCTTTACTTTCTTTTCTGTCTATAACAACCTCTTGCTTTCTTCAGGTCTGATATCTTTGATGTCACTCCGGAACTCATCTGGTGTTTAGTCACTGGTGTTGAAGGCATTAAATCTATTCTTGAGATAGTCTCTGAACGCACGTGGGGTGTTCTCAAGGTTATCCTCTGGCACTCATCTGCATATTCTGATTTTCTTCACCTTGCACCTGAACTTGCATCTTAGCAACTGATGCACTCTTTTGCAGTCAACCCCTGGCCTTGTTCCATCATCTTTTCCCATGGACGTAGTCAGTTTTATTCTTCACTGTTCAATCTGATGAGGTCCACGTATTTAGTCTCCATTGGGAAAGAAAGGTATTTGGAATGAAACAGTCTTGCACAATTCGATCATTTGATCTCCAGTATCTCTTCTGTCACCAAGGCCCTGTTTTCCAGCTACTCGTCCTTCTTTGTTTCCAGCTTTCGCATTCCAGTCACCGGTGACCATCAGTGCCTACCGATGACATGTTCAGTCAGTAACAGAGGGCAGAAGTTGGTGCAGAAATTTGAATAGTAGTTGTGTTAACTGGTCTCCTTGTAGACATATGGATGTGAATCCCCTTTGTTTTTTATCATCCTCTGTGGCTCTGTGTAGACTTCTGGCACCGTGTTGACTAGCAGTGGTGACAGTGGACATACTGGTCTTTGCTGTTCTTAGGAAGACTGATTTCAGTCTTTCTCCACTGAGTGTGACATTAGCTGTGGATTTTCATAAGTTCCTTGTAGCATGTTGAGGTGTTTCCTGTGTCTCGTTGAAAGAGTGTATTTTATCATGAAAAGGTCTTATATTTTCTGAAGTGGCTTTTCTTTGTTGATTGAAATAATGTGATTATTTTTCTGACTTGAATTAATGTGATAGTGTTATGTTGCTTAATTTTCTTGTATTGAAGCTTTTCTTGATACAGCCCACTTAATTGGGATGTGTGATCCTTTTCAAATGCTGTTGGACTCCCTTTCCTAGTATTTCCTCTAGGTTGTTGCATCCCGATTCATAAGGGATATTAGTGTGTCCTCTTCTTTTACTGTGGCATCTTTCTCTGGCTTTAGTAGCAGGATATTGCTGGCCTTAGGGAGCAAGTTAAGAAGTGTTCCCTTATAATTATTGCTGTGTTTGTTCCCACTGAACTGAAAAGAGCATCAACAATAAAAATGTATTGACTGTTACTGCCTGGTATCTTCTGCCCCAAACTGCAGCTTTAGACAGACTTAAACTCTGGGCAGAAGGACTCCCTGAAGCCTCACTTTGATTCGATCCATTTCAGGCCTCCTGAGCAGCCTGGAACACCCAGCCATGCTCCTGTCTTCTGTTTGTCAGGTTGAGTCTTGGAATCGTGAGGCCTGTTCCTCCAGACTAGAGTCCTTCATTGTCTGCTGTCCCTATTGCCAGACAGAGACTATGTCATGCCCACACTGATCCACTGTTTTCAGACAAGGACATGACCTTAGTAGAGGGCCCACCACATTGGATCCTGGCAGGCCTTACACAGTGTCCTCAGCCTTCCCTCCAAGAAGGCAGTAGAAATTAAAGAATAGGATCCTTTGGTCCTGTTGAAGTCCTTTTGTTTGTCACAAGCTTGTAACCATCAGAAGTCATTCTTTCTAAAAGCCATTCTTATCTACCATTCCGGCAGATGTCTCTTGAGGCAGTCACCATTGGAAACCACTATGTGCCAGAAAGTAGGTGAAAGAAACAACTAGAAAACTCAAGGGAAAAGAAGAAATGTTAGTTACAAAATGGAGAGGAACACTACTGATCACATATATGAACCCAAAACCCAAACCCACATTCGTTTCCCTAGTGATCACATCTCTGAGCCCCCACCAGACCCCACACTTGTTGCCCTACTGATCACATATGGCAAACCCAAACCCGAATCCACACTTACTATCCTCTTGATGGCATATGTGAACTGAAAAGCAAAACCCACACTTGTTGCCATTGACTTGAATCTGTCTCAGCAACCTTGTAGGACAGCATGGAGCTGCCCTGGAGGGCTTCCAAGTCTGTCCTCTCGGTGGAAGCCCACTGCGACACCTTTCTCACTCAAGTGTGAATGTGGCCTTTCAGTTAGCAACTGTTGGTTCAGCACTGTGCCGTCAAGGCTGCTTGATGACAGGTGACCGTCCTGCAGAGGCAGCAAAAGGTTTTTAAGAAAGCACAACAGAAGAGTTTCAGCTGCACATAATTACACATCAGGGTTGCCTCATGAGTTCATTGACTTGAACTTGACAAATATCCTATCCTTGAGACTCACCCGTGTTGATAATAAATAAAAGTCGGTGGGTTGTTCCACGTAGGTCAAACTTTAAACTAGCACGTGAACCCTCAACCTAAACCTTGAGCCCTTGTGTCCTAGAGGAGGCCAGGTTCATGTTTTCGAGACTGGGCTGGCCTGGGTGCCTCTCGCTCTGTGACTCTTGACAGAGGAAGAGGCCTGTGGTACATTGTGAAGAATGCGGCGATGTGCTCAGGAGGCACAGTCAGTGCTGATGTCCTCAGAGTGGAGCGTGGCCCAGATCCTGGGGAAGCCCTGGCTGGGTTGAGGCTAGGAACCAGTCACTCTTTACTGAACATTGTCTTCTTCCATTGCAGGTCTCAGGTGCAGCGCCCTTCTGTCTTCCATGTCCATGGAATCTCAAGGAAGGATCTAAGCTGCTGTGGCTGGCTGTGTGGACCCAACATCACTCATCTGCCTCCAGACTCCCACGAAGCTCTGCATCCTCTGCTGTCCCTATTCCTGAAGTGGCCTGGCAGGCTCAGAGAGCACATTCAGTTAGAGTTCCAGGCTCAGAGAGCACATTCAGCTGGAGCCCTGAAATGGTGCGTCCTACAGAGAACTGAGGTCCTGTTACTCAGAGGGGTGAGGCTCGATGTGAATTGTTAGGGACCGTGTGCTCCATGCACTGATGATGGTGCCAGCCATCACAGATGAACAGAGGTGAGGGGAAAGTGCGGGAGCTGAATAAGAGCCGAAAGAATCACATCAGGGGGGACTCAGTCAAGCTGAGACAGCAAGCTTTATTTTTCAGTTACATATATATCCCACACACTATTCTTTTGCTGGTCATATCGAATGCGAATCAGGGGCATGCTGACTTCTGCTTATCCTGGGGACAGTGCTGGGTGTACAATACTTGGAATGTGCTTAATTTAGATTCTTGCTGATACAAGAGTTTGCTTGACTGCACATTGACCTAGCCTTGATTCGGGAAGTCTTGCCTTCCCACATCTCCTCTTTTTATATTATAAAACAGCTGGGCTACAGCTGGCCCATACTACGTGCCTGTCTTAGGTTGCATTTATTGACGCAATCTCTTACGCGTCTTTGGAACCTAGCTGTCTTTTCATGGCAAGGCCCTGTCTTAGGTTGAGAAAGGTCAATTAAATGTCTTACCCGCCTTTGGCTACCGCAGGGGGCTATGTAGTAAACCTGGGAGGTTCGTGCCGCATTTGCAACTTTAGGTGATGAACATCTATTACAAGCTGTTGTAAGCTTTTGAAAATTAATCTAAACAGGCAAGATGTGCAGAGGATCACCAGGAGCACTACTCCCCCGATAGTGGCTATCGGCACCAGCAGGTGCCAAATCTGGTCAAGAGGTCCAGTAAACATTTCTTTAAAATTGTTTAGAAGATTCTCAGCTGTCTTTGTAGCATCTAAAGGCAGATGGGCCAGAATTTGTGAATGTAAGTGTACTAAGTCCAGAGTTTCATTAGTATGTTCCCACATGCCTTCTAAATGTTGTTTAACTCCCATGGATCTGTGCTTATATTATAAGTTTTGTTAGTTGCACAAATCCAAGTAAATTCAGCATGACAAGCCAGCCTGGCTTGGTGCTGCAAAGTTTGGACTAGACTTCGTATGACTCCTACAGTTTCAAACAGTAACTCTAACTTTTGTTCTATTTTTAAATCATTCATTTCCTGGGTACTCATAAGTTGTGACATATTGTGACCCACATTGTGTGTAAATTGAGCAGTCTATACATTCTGAGTAATGGCCACCGCAGCCGTGGTGGTTGTGATTATAGCAGATACAAGTGCGATTATTCCCATAGTAACTAATCCCACACCCCATTTAGGCCTAATTAACTCTTGTAGTTTTTCTATCACTTGTAACCCTCTGTACTGATACCAGGGTCCCAACAAGTTTACAGGCAGTATCACAAAAGGGGGGCTGATGTAGAACAATCCTAAGTTCCCCTTCCCCAAGGGGATCTACACAGTTTGTAAGGTTACAGTTAAAGCATGTTATGTTAAAGCGGGTTACGTTGTGGCAGGTTTCATTGCCCTGTGTGACAGTCACCTTTGTCCAAGTGCTGTTCACCTTTTCCTTGCTGAAATTCCCTTTAAGTAGTACGTTGGTCCCTGTCACACAGGTGGTGACTGTTTTATTCAGGAGGGATTGGGCTAGTTTATGTCCGAGGCCAGAGTTCCCTCCATTTTGGCCATTGGCAACATAGCCCCCTGTGTCATTTAAGTTGGTGATGTTGTAGCACCCACTGTACACTGCGGGGATGTCGTTTCCTAGGCAGAGCACTTGTCGTGTTCCTAGACCCGTGTTATTCCACACTCTGTGTGAATTGTTTGATTGTAAGTGATATGCATCTCCCGACCCCAAACACTGGCATGCAGCACTGGATGACTAAGAACATACGCCCAGTATAGTGCCCCTTCAGCCACCAGGGTCATCAGGAGGAGCCACAGCCACACTGTCACCCTTGGGTTCCTCTGCCAGGTGCACTAACCTCTCGGGGAGCCACCGCACTCCATCAGCATCCTGCGGAAAAACACAAACATGCCCTCGTCCCCAGATAAGTACAGGGTTGGGGCTGTTCCATACCCCTGTTAAGGAGTTCTTCCACTTTATTAAAGTGAAATGTGTACGTGTATGTGGATGCCAGAAGCGCTCTGCAGGTGACCACCCATCCCGCTCTAAAGTTAAAAAATTTAAGATGAAGAGTGAATGATTAAGAAGGTTCTGAGGGGTACAGTAGTATAATTCCCCCTTTTTTATTGTTTCACGTTGCTGTTTGAGGGTACCATGGGCTCATTCAACTATACCTTGACCCTGAGGGTTATAAGGTATTCGTGTTGTATGCTGAATGTGTAACTGTGTGCAAAAGGTTTGAAATGCCCAACCGGTATAGCCGGTGCTGTTGTCAGTTTTGATGACTCGTGGCAGTCCTAAAATGGAGAAACACCGGAGACAGTGGATTATAACATCCTTACCTGCTTTGCGCGCAGCGGTGGTGGCGACAATGAAGCCGGAAAACGTATCTATGGTAACGTGGACATACTTACTTTTACCAAAAGAGCGGATATGAGTAACGTCCATTTGCCACAGGTGGTTAGGCAGGAGACCTCGCAGGTTTATTCCGTAATGGGGGACTGAAGAATGTCGTGGGCAAGTCTGACATTGTTTTACAATTTGCGTTGCGGCTTCTTGGGGGATTGGGAACATGCGGTGGAGACTATAGCTATTTTGATGATGAATTGCATGAGAGGACTGAGCCTCCTGAGTCTTAGCAAGTCCAATGATTTGTGTGGCTTGATCAACAAGTTCCAGCTTGCTGAAATAGAACTCCTTTAATAGTTTGTTCCTGTTGGGCTGCAGCCAGGGTGACCCCCTGAACATAGCCAGGCCCAAGATCAGCGCATAGTCCGATGTAGTCCGACAAATCAGACTTTTTTCTCCACGAGCGAATGGCCACTTGGCACACCGAATTGGCATTTTCATAAGCTAGCTGCTTAATTAAGAGCGTTCCAGCTTCAGTGACACCCAGAAGCCTTTCTGCTGTTTTTAAAAGGTGGAAGACAAAATCTTGATAGGGCTCATCAGGCCCCTGTTTAATCTCAGACAAGTTCTCAGCCGTCTTGCCTGTAGGGGGCAACTTATTCCAGGCCTTTTTAGCAGCCGCATTGATTTGCACATAAATTCCAGGGTTATACTGTAACTGATTACTTAGGTCGCCCCACTGTTCTTCTCCCACCAACATCTCGTAGGGAGCCACGACCTGGTTGCATCTATTTATGTCTGCAGTTGTTTGGCATTGGTCTAAAAGCTCTGATTTCCATAACAAAAAAATCCCCTCCCGAAAGACATTCTTTTGCCAGCATTTTCCAGTCTGCTGGAGGCAAAGCGTCCATGGCGATGTTTTCCAGCAGCGCCAGAGTAAAGGGCGCTTTAGGGCCATAAGACGCACAGGAGGTTTTGAGGTCTTTTAGCTGCTTGAAAGGAATAGGCCTATGCATCCTCTGTGGATTTCCCTGCTGATCTAATTCCTCATATACTGGATACAAATGCTCAAATTCCTCTGTGCTCCCCCCTTTTCTAGCCGCTTGTTGAAGACAAGCCTGCAGAGGGGACTAGGCGCGTGCATTTTTATAGCCTGCAGCCGGGGTTGTTGTACCATCGCAATCACCGGCTCCGAAACTGCTAGGTCGTCAGGTGGATCTGAGCCTGCTATGACACTGGGTGTGGGGCTAGGTGGCAGCAGAAAACTTAATGGTTTCAAAGGGGAAAACTGAGTCAACAATTTATTAAGTTGCTGTTGCATCTCCTCAACCGCCTTAAGGAGATTGGGATCACTCTCTGGAGGAGCATGCTCGGCCAAATTGATCAGGGTCACAGGGTAATCCCTGGGACGATATAGAGCAGCTGCCTCTTCCGGGTTGGCTGTGGATGCAGGGTCTAACTCCTCATTTTCCTCATTCTCTTCCTCCGAAAGAGGCGCACTAGGGAGAATTTCGTTAACAGTGCTGTTGCTTTCTCTTTCGTTTACTGTGATGGAGGAGGGGGGACCTTCTGTATTTCATGGCAGGGATCCAGACAATCCTTAACTAATGCCCAAAGGATAAAGGCATCTACAGGCATCTTTTCTGGCCCATGGGCAGAAAAATAAGCTTTCATTTTGTCTCCTAATTTCATCCATGTTGCTAGGAAACCAGGGATATATCTTCTCAACAAATTCAAGAAACCTTAAAAGTTGCCTGTGCCCAGCCTTCATACCCTGACCTTTTAGCATGTGTCGGAGCATTTGTGCGAATGGGACCCTACCGCTGGTAGTTCCCATTCTTCCCCTGATGTTTATCTAACTTCGCCGCCCCTTTACTTACCTCGTGTGCACACCTTATAACCCGCGGCAGCTTGTGGTATTCTTTCGTACCTCAGGCCCCTGCTCAGGTGCCACTTGCTGGTGCCAGCCGTCACAGACGAACAGAGCTGAGGGCCAAGCGCGGGAGCTGAATAAGAGCCGAAAAAATCACATCAGGGGGGACTCAGTCAAGCTGACACAGCAAGCTTTATTTTTCAGTTACATATATATCCCACACACTTCCTTGTTCCCTTCCTCCAAGCATTCTTTTGCTGGTCATATCGAAAGCAGATCGGGGGCATGCTGACTTCTGCTTATCCTGGGGACAATGCTGGGTGTACAGTACTTGGAATGTGCTTAATTTAGATTCTTATTGATACAAGACTTTGCTTGACCGCAGTTGGACCTAGCCTTGATTCGGGAAGTCTTACCTTCCCACACACTGAGGTTCCTCAGTGAGATCATCAGGTGGCAGAGAAGGCCAAGGGCCTGAGCCCTAAGAGGCTTCCTGAGGCCCTGCTCCCCTGTCACTGGACCATTCCTCTACAGAGAGGTAGATTTTTCTCAAGTCCTGGATGCCTGGGATCCCCTTCCTTGTGTGACTCTCGGGGCTGGCATCTTGGGCGGTTAACAGCCCGATCCTGGGCCTCAGTTCTGTGTGTCAAAGGACAGAGCCTCCTGAGGGAGTAAGAAGGTGGCCCAGCTGTGGCTGAGGAGACCGAGCCCCAGGTCCTCCAGAGCCGTCCTTGTCCCTCCCCTGCAGTTTTCGTGGCTTCCCCCGTGTCTTAGTCATCTAATGCTGCTGTAACAGAGATACTGGCAGTGGAGAGCTTCGACAAAGAACAATATATTTTCTCTTAGTGTAAGGGGGTAGAAGTCCAAATTCAGGGTGTCAGCTCCAAGGGAAGGCATTCTGTCTCTGTCAGCTCAGAAGGAAAGTCTTCTCATCCGTCATGGGCAAGGAGCTTCCTGGGTCCTGAGGGCATGTTCTACTCCTGGTTCTGCTTTCTTCATGTGATGAGGTTTCTTACTGTCTGCTAACTTCCTTTTCTTCTTGTCTGGTAAGATAAAAGGTGTTGTAGGCCACTCCCCAGGGAACTCCCTTTTACACTGGATCACACATGTGAGCTTAGGAAGGATGTCACAATCCTGCCCTAATCCTCTTAACATCATCTCATATTTCCTCATTAACCACAGGTGGAGATTGAAACTTATAACACATGGGAACATTACAATCACAAAATGAAGGACAATTCACAGAGTCCTAAGATTCCTGGCCTAACCAAGCTGAAAGATATTTGGGGGGCCACAGTTCAGTCCATAGCAGCCCAGGTCCTAGAGCCTTTTCAGTGCCATTCTAAAACTCCAGCCCCACTTCTCACACTGTGTGATGTCAGATTAAACGGGAGAGCATTGACCGTGGAAGGCCCTGACTGCTAATGGGGTTCTCTGCTAAAGTCATCCTTGCTGCGGGGCAGTGGAAGTGGATACCCCTGCATCATGTGTGGGGTGTCCACTTCCATCTGTTTGTGGCGACGGTGTTTCTGTGAGGCTCTCGGATGTTTTGGACGGATGCTTTCCTGAGTGGAGTCTTTTGTCATACTCCATCTGTGCTAGAGCTGGTGTTACACCCCTGGAATTTCGAACTACCCTGTATCGTCTTCAGTGGGAATCTGAAGTGAAAATGTTCTTTGTTGATCAGCAGGCCAGCATATCACATGGTGTATTTAATTTCTCAGGCTAAACATTTCCATTGGATGCAAAATTGTAGAGCAGTTTGTTTCTACTGTGAATGTTTCAATGCAATGGATATGAACTTCTCAAACACAAAGAAATTCCCATTTTAACTGATACAGAAGAGTGAAAATTCAGAAGTCAAACAAATTATGTGTCCTGTTTTGTTATACGAAGGGTAGTTTGCAATGTATGCTTGTTTTTTAATTAACAACTTTCTTAGAGTTTTTAGAAGAATACAGAAAGCGTAAAGCTAAGTTCTTAGGAAACTGTAATGTTGTGCATGATTGATCTTTCTTGTTCTGACCACATTGCTACAGATAGAAATGGGATGGTGCTCAGTCTTTCACTCTTCCAAAGCTTCGCCTAGTGAATGAATATAAATGTATGTTTTTGAAGGCCCAAGTGTCAATAGTATAGACAGATAAGCCCTTTTGAATGAAGACAAATACAAACGACAGGGTTTTCACAACACTTTGTAAAATGAGTATATGAAAATTCCACATATTCTGTATTTTTAAGTCATACGGTGTATTGCGCCAGGAATGGCACATTTCAGAGAAATGGTGTTGGATTTATCGTCAAAAAGAAAATTTCAAGATCTATCCTGAAGTACAACCCTGTTGACAAGAGAGTGATATTCAAACATCTGCAAGGAAGAATTGTGAATAGAGCTGTTATTTAAATTTACCCAACACTGAGGCCCAAGATCAAGAAATTCTAGATTCTTTTTTTTTTTAACCACCATGTGCAGTGTGAAATGGATGAAACATGCAATCAACATGCACTGATAATTATTTCCTGCCCATTGGGATGCAAAAGTTGGGAAGAAAGAAGGAGGACTGGTAGAAAACTGTGGCCTTGGTCATTGACACCACTTGACTAATGACTTCTTCAGTGAAAATACTTTTTTTCAGCAATATAAACAAAGAGTTTAAATGTGGGCTTTGCCGGGAGGAATACAGAGGAAAGTGACCAGCTGCATCTGAGGAAAGAGACCACCGCAAAGCTGAGTATCTTCAGTCAGAATAAGGCCAGGGGCCGACTGTTGGACAGACCATAAATTGCTGATATGTAAGTTCAAGTTGAAGCTGAAGAAACTTGAAAGGAGTCCACTGCAGCCAAAGGATGCCCGTGAGAGTCTCCCACCGGAACATAGAGGCCATCGGAAACTCGACTTGACACACTGAGCACTAATGATGAGACACTAGATGAGTTGTGGAATAACATCAGGGACATTATACATGATGGAAACCAGAAGTCATCCAAAAGACAGGAGAGGAAGGACCCAGAAACATTAGAAGGGTCTCTGAAATTTGTTCTTGAACATTGAGTAGCTGAAGTGAAGGAAAGAAAGGATGAAGTAAAGGAGCAGAAGAGTAGATTTCAGAGGGCAGCTGGTGAGGACAAGGTCGGATAACCACGTGTGCAAAGACCTAAAGTGGAAAACCACACTCAGCGTTTCTCAAGTCTGAAAGAAGTGAGAAACATCATCCGCACCCTGGATACTGCTGTGGTCCCTCTTCGCAACTCGCGGGCCACTGTAAACCCCCGGCTAGGACCCTACCTCGATGACCGAGGCAGGCTGCCTTATCTCTTAGGAGGTCACTGATAAGTAATTACAAGTCTTCCCAGTGAACGCTCAAGAAATTCAATTTAAATTTAGTTAGTGAGAGTGAGGTTCTGTTGGATGATTTTGCAAAATCGGATGGCTGAGCCCACAATGGAGGCTAGACGGGCACGCCGCCATCTCGTACAAGCTGTTCTGATGCTCTAGCTGGCGAGACTTTTCCTCCTTTCTCCATTGGGTGAGTACCATGAGGTGAGCAGTCTCTCCCAGCTGTTGCCTAAGTCGTACCATTCCATTCTCTTTTAAGGTTGTGTCTCCTGCTTTGTGAACAGGTTTGTATACCTCCTTCTGCCCCTTTTCTCTTTGGCTAGCTAGCATCTTCTTAGCCTTTGTTCTGAAGACAAACCCTTTTGAAATGTACTTCTTACATAAGGCATACCTCGGGTTGTAATGTTGAAGGCCTCTGTGGGAAAAGTATTAGATGAGCTGGGGAGCATGAGAAGATGGAGGGAATACACAGTCACGATCCCAAAAAGACGTGGAGGGCGTTGAGCCATTCAGGAGGTGGCACGGGATTAAGAATTAATGGTCCTGAAGGAAGAAGTCCAGGCTGCACTGAAGGCATTAGGAAAAAGCAAGGCTTCAAGAATTCAGACAGTTGAAATATTTTAAGAAACGGATATACACTGGATACGCTCACTCACCTGTGCCAGGAAATTTGGAAAACGGCTCCCTGGACAGCTGACTGGAAGAGACCCATGTTTGTATCCATTCCTAAGAAAGGTGATCCAAACAACAGTATCATTACTATCACAGAAAAATAAAGTTTTCCTGAGGATCATTCAGAAGTGGTTGTAGTGTACATGGACAGGGAACTAGCGTAAATTGAAGCTGTGTCCTGAAGAGGACGTAGAACAGGGGATTCCTTGGCTGATGTCAGGTGGTGTATCTTGATGAAAATGAAGGAGCAGCAGAAAGACGTTTCTCTGTGTTTTTCACTATGCAGAGGTGTTAGATTTGAGTGCTCTGTATTCCACCTGGTTAGGTGCAGTAATCGTTTCTGTTGGCTTCAGAAAGGTGTTTGCAGTGAAGAAGTGGTTAGTCTTGCAGAATTCTATCATGTGATCGCCAGCATCATTTCTGCCACCAAGGCCATGCTTTCTAAGGCCGATCCTTCTTCATTGTTTCCGCTTTTCCATTCCAGTCACCAGTAATTATCGGACTACAGAAGCTGGTAAAAATCTTCAGTCACTTCCTCTTTGGCCGTGGTGGTTGGTGTGTAAATTTGATTAAGAGTTGCATTAAGTGGCCTTCCTTGTAGGTGAATGGAGTGATCCTGTCCCTGACACTTTTCACACTTCAGGACAGATGTTGGAATGCTCGTTTTGATGATGAACACAACAGTGTTCCTCTTCAAGTTTTCATTCCCAGCATAGTAGACCCTGGGAGTGTCTGTTTCACAGTGGCCCCTGCCAGTCACTTTTGACTGATTAACACCGAGAATATCAGTGTTTCCGTTTCACTTTGAATGATTTCCTGTTTTCATCGATTCCTGCTTTGTATATTCCATGTTCTGATTATCAATGGATGTTTACAGCTGTTTTTTCTCATTTGGAGTCTTGCTGCGTCAGCAAATGACGATCCCAGAGACTACTTCATCCACATCATGAAGGTCAAGTCTCCTTTGAGGAGGCGGTTGTTCCCCAGTCTTCTGAGTGCCTTCCAGCTTGACGGTGTTCCGCTGCTCTACATACAGTGTCACTGTTTCGAAGTAGATGGCCGGGTCCTTCTTCGTGCTGTGTGTTACTCTGAAAGCTTAGCTGCAACCTGACCACTGTGGGTGACCCTGCTGGTATCTAAATACCAGTGGCGTCACTTGGAGCGTCACAGCCAGCGCACGCTCTGCAGTACAAGGGACTGACAGACACCAGCAGGATTCCCACATAACGGCATAGCATTCCTTTACGGAGTCTTCAGTGGTTAACTTCTGTTCCACATGCTTCTGGATCAGCTGCAGTCTGTGAAAACATCAGCTTCTCCATGGGAGTTTTTGAAAACCTCAATTCAGTCTAATGACACTTCTTTTCCTAACTCGAATACAGTTCATCTTTTTGTTCAACCCTGTCTATTAAACATTATCAGCAGATCACCTGAGTTTTCAAAACTTCTCTGCAAATGATAAGTGTTAGTATGCCCATGATTAATGTGTACGCAATACTCTCAATTGTAAGAGCTTAAGAACCCAATAGTCAGTTAAAAAAATTTTAGATATAAGTGTTTTAAATATAGTGATTAACCTTATTTTTAAAGAGCTCCAGAGACAACACAGTGAATGATAATTTAGAGGCAAAATACCGTATAATCAGGATAGGCTAAGCTTGTCAAGGGTCTGGACACCTGAAGAGTAATCAAAAGCTTTCGTAGGTCAAAGATGTAAATGTCCAGCAAACTAGGGTTTGATTCTAGAATCAGAAAAGTATGTTGTGGCCAAGTTAGTAATAAAGAAAGAATAAAATTATAGTGTGATATTATGCGTTTGCTGTCTAATATCAGAACAAAACCATCAGAGGGAATATTAACATAAAAATTCTGCCCAGAAGACAATCAGGCATTTCTTTTGATTTGAACTATATATTCCATGTAATTTATTAACACTTTTCAGTCTGTCCTTTATAAAAATCATTAGAAGTTTCAGGGGTGTCAGGAATTTATTGTAGGGCACTGTGAAACACATTCCATATAATGTGCAGCTTAAGCTGCTCATAAAGGTTGTCCTTTTCAGATTGAAGCATTGAGGTTTTCATTGTAGCTCCTGAAGTTGATAGAATAAGATAGAAAACATTTTTATAGACAGAAAACACACTTTTTCTTGGATAAGGGAAGTATTGAGGTTCTAAGGCTTACAAAAAACCAGCAATTCTCAGCAGTAGCCTCTGGTCTGATAGAAGACAGATGCTCAGACCCCATGCTGTAGAAGAAGCAGGCTGTCAACACAGAGTGAGACAGAAAGACCTCATGAATTCACCCAGCACCACCACAAGGCTGTGGGGATCCCGGTTCTTTCAAGTGCATGTAAATATGAATCCCAGAGGAGTGTCTGGATAGCAGGAGGGGAGATGGGCTCATTTCTGAAAGATGTTGAGCTCTGAGTTTCGGGCTTTCGATTTCCTTCTTTTTGAGCTTCGTTCCTCCTCCCGGCTGGAGATCTCGTCTCTTCCTTTAGACCGTGAACCCCCTGGTTCTTCCAGTTGGCTTTAAAGTAGCCACTGAAGATTATAATTGTAACTTTGTGATCCCATGTTGAAAAACCATTATGAAACAAGAGGGAGACCCATCACTTCTCCCTGAAATTTCGTGCAAGAGACCCGTAGCTGCCGCTTCTTCCCGCAAGGATGACAGCGCAGGTCGGAAGCTGGCACCTCCCCCTGAGAAAGGGACCAAACAGGTGAGGGGCTGTCACCTCCATTTGCAAATGCGGCCAACCAGAGCGCTATTCTGAGCCATGGAAGGAAACCTAAGGGACGCCACGGGGCTGAAGTGGTGTCGCTTAGACCAGTGGACGCCTGCGTTGTACAGGTTTCCTTGTGGGTGACACAGTAGCCTGTCTGTCGACCACCTTATCCTGTCATGGGAGTTTTTCAGTTGTAACGAGTACTAGTGACCACCTTCGTGCTTTTACCGGTCACCCTGTGCCTGAACTTTTGCAGGTTATAGCAGCTGAGCACACTGAGAATAGAACGAGCTCTTTGTTGTTTGATATGCCCGAGTCCGGCTCTGTACTGCAGTTCTCCCGAGAGTGAGAGATACCACTTCTCAACAAAGGACCAGTCAGAATCTAAGAAAAATCCACCTTGATCAAACAGCTGTTTTTTTCAAATAAGCGTCCCAAACACAACTGGAGAATCTGTGAGGAAAAGCCGACCGAGAGTATGATAGGCTCGTTTGCCACCTCGTTGTGTGTCACCTCGTTGGTGTCAACGGGAGAGGGCGTGCAAACGCTTGGGTGCAGAGGACAGGTCTCCTCTCTGCCGGCTTCTGCTCCCAGTCCAGGTCACCTTGAGGTTCCCTGGATCCGTGGTTTCCGAATCCCTGCAACAGCTTTCCCAGGAACTCATGCAGGGTGAACACAGCACAGAGTTCGGTGAGGTGAACGCAAAGGGCCTGTGCAGCAGAGGTCTACAGAGGCAGGAGGAGGTGTGCGACAGGACTGCTGCCGAAGCCGTGACTGTCTGAGTCCCTGGTCCCCGTCTGGATGGGGCAGCTGAGCGGGCTGCTGAACGGTCCTCATTCTGTGGCTAGACACACTTACACAACCTCGCTACCTAATCCAGTACACCAGCTCCACGGGTTCTCAGCCTTTGATGCCCTCAGCAGTCAAGTTCTACCTCTTCTTGGGAGTCTGAGGCCTTAACTCTGAGGTCCTTACCCCGTTATTGACTCCACACACACAGATTCCTGATGCCTCACCCGTCCGTTTCGCCTGCGTCGTTGGGCTCTTCTGAGGCGTCCCCTGGGCACTTGGCTAACAAGCCTTGTGCGTTTCCTGTCTGTCACAGAGCCCTCGGTGACCTCCCAGGGGGACTGCCTTTCAGAGCTGCTTCCGACTCTCCAGGAGAAATCTCCCGGTGGGACCAGACCTCGAGGTCAGTCCGTTTTCCGGTTCCAAACCACGCAGGTGGCTGCTGGCTGGGCCACTGGAAGTGGGACCAAGTGGGAACCCCAGGTTCCTGCTGCGTGTGACTTGTAGTCACCAGTAAATGAGAGACCAAGATAGAAGAACAGGCACATCACCTTGATTTCATTTTATAAGGAAAGAAGTCCCTTGGAAGAGTTTCTAAATTCATCCCAGCGTGTCAAAGGACAGAGTAACAGAGTTTTCTGCACCCATATTGGTGAGTGGTTTCTGGGGTTTTAAAAAACCAACAAGCTGCCAATTGTGTTGTCCTCCTCTGGGGACTGGTCCCAGCTGGTGACATGTCCCTTGTATATGTGACGAAGTCCTGCCATTCTTTCTTCTCACAAGTCTCCTGGTGGTATTTCTTCCAAAAGATTGACTTGTTCTTTTGGCGCAACTTCCTGAATCACAGCAACACACAACTCCCTGGAGTGTGAGAAAGTGAGGGACGTGTGGGAGTGTGACCTGTATACATTGTACCGTTTGACCTAGTGTCCCACGACACTTTGCTACTACAGCTTCAAACGTAGGAAGGAGTCCTGCAGGACAGTTGGTTCCGTGTACGTATCCATATGTCCCACCAAGCCCTTAGTCCGTAATCTGTTTTAGTGGTGTCGCTTTGGAGCTTCCTGTAAATTTCATTGTAATTGAGTCTCAGTTTTTCTGTGAATTGCTTTCTTGAGCGCTTTTGAGTTTCTGAGTTTTTGGTCTGCGGTTTAGCCTACGCATGTTGGTTTATATACGTGCTGCCGTTGTGTGAGAGGGCCAGAACTGACCTGCCCGATGTAGAGCCCCCTTGAGGGTTTCTTTATGTGGATGTGTAGTCCGTACTGATGGCTGTAGTTTCGACCATGATCAATAAGTGATTCTAGTCACCTTCATTCCTTTCAGCGGAGCTCTGTATGTAGTCTAGCCTCTCTGATTATTCGCCGAGCAGAGAGATTGAATAGGTACGGTGAGAGGACAGACACCTTTCTTGACTGTAAACTGTGCAGTATCACCCTGTCCTGTTCCTGGGTCTGCTTCTTGGCCTCTGTCCTCCAGAGCACAAGTAAGTGTCCTGAGTTACCATTCTTCCTGGTGTTGTCCATAACTGGGTAGGACTCCCACAGTCAGATACCTTTGCGTAGTCAAGAAAACCGTAACAGGTCAACATCTTCTTGTTACTCTGTGCTTTCTCCTGTGACCCATCTGACGTCAGCAGTGATGTCCCTTGTACCGTGTCCTCTTGTGAACACAGCTGGGATTTCTGGCATTTCCCTGTTGATGTGCTGCAGCAGCCGCTTCAGAAGGATCTTCACCAGCAACTGTTTGTGTGTCGTATTAATGATACTGTTTGATGATTCCTGCGTTCTGTTCCATCTTCTTTGGTTGGAATGGGAGCAAATCATGTGTTTATTGTAGTTGGTCGGCCGGGTAGCTGTTTTCTTTAATTCTGGGAATAGGCGAGTGAGCACCTGCAGCACCCAATCCTTTCACTGAAATATCTCCGTTGGTGTTCCGTTAATTCCCGCAGCCTTGTTCTCCTTCGGTGAAGCTTGGATCTCTTCCTTGAGTGTCGCCAGTCCTGGTCCGACGCTGCCTTTTCAGGAGGTGTGAAACATCACTCAGTTCTCTTTGGTGTAGCGACTCTGTGTATTCCTTCTATCTTATTTTGACTGCTCTGGTGTCCTTTAGTATTTTCCTTGAAAAATGCTTAAATGCTGCAAATGAAAGCTTTAGTTTCTCCTTCAGTTCTCTGGATTCCCTTTTGGTTTTCTAACTCTTAAGTGTTTATGCATTCCATTATGGTACTTTGTCTTTTCCGCTGCCCTTTGGAATCTTCTGTTCAGGTCTGTTACTGCATCATGTCTCCCTTTGGCTGTAGCTCCTCTGTATCCCGGCACCGATTTCAGAGTCTTTTCTGCTATCCGTCTTGGTCTTCTGTTACTTTGCTGCGTTTTTAATGACCTGTTGCCCCCTTCATGGGCAATGCCCTCGATGTCGTCCCATGGCTCATCGGGTATGCAGTCGTTCGTGGCCAGTGCAGCAGATGGATTCTTGAGATGGACTCTAACTTCAAGTGGAGTACACTCCGGGTCAAAATTTGGCTCTCAAGGACATTTTCTAATTTTGTTCAACTTCTCTTTGAATTTGCATCTGAGTAAGTCATGGAAGCCCTCATGGTGTAGTGGTTAAGAGCTATCTCTGCCAACTGAAAGGTCAGCAGTTCTGATCCCCCAGGTGCTCCTTGGGAATCCTGTGGGGTAGATCTGCTCGGTCCTGTGGGGTCACTATGAGTTAGCATCCACTCGACAGCTCTGTTGAGTGTGATGCGGAGCACTTCATGGGCTGTTCCCAATGGTACTTGGTGTCTTTCTCACTGATGCTATTAAGCATCTCTGTCCTGCTTTCCACAGATAGATTCAGTTGGATTCCTGGGTTTTCTGTCTGGTGAAGTCACTGCGTATAGTTATCATTTCTGTTGTGTCAAAAAAGGTGTTTCCAGTGAAGAAGTCGGTGATCTTACAGAATTCTGCCCTTGGATCCCTAGCAGCTTTTTCATCACTGAGGCTGTGTTTTTCAAATACAAATCCTTCTTTGTTTCCAGATTTTCATTTCAAGCACCAGTAATTTTTAGTGTGTCTTGATTACATGTTTGCTAAATATGAGGGTACAGAAGTTTGTGAATGTCGTCTCTTTCTTCCAGTTTGGCCTTAGTGGTTGGCAAGTAGATTTAAATAATAGCCATATGAACTGGTCTTCTTGTAGGCCTGTAGATATTATCCTGTCACTGACAGTACTGTGCTTCAGGGAGAATTTAAACTATTTTTTTCATGAAAAAACACAGCACCATTTCTCTTAAATATGTATCAGGCCATGTGATTGATTGAGAATGACTGATAACATTCAGCGCACTAATCCTCAGGGTATCATTTCATTTCACCGTTGATGTCTTCCCATCTTTCTCGAGACATTCTTCCCACATTCTGTGTTCCGATCCTTAGCTGCTGTTTGCCACTGTCTCTTCAGATTTTTAGTCATGCCCTGTCACAAATTAAGGTCCCCATAGCTTGTCTCTATTCATGTGCTCTCCTTTGAGGACACTCCTCATTCACCTTGTCAGTATTTTTCCCCCAAGGTATTCATCTGGTGGTTCACTGCGGTGGTACAGGGTTTTACTTCTTCAGTGTTTTTCTTTGTGTTTTAGGTGAACATTTAAAATTCCGGTCACTTTTTCATACAAAAACTTAAACCCACTTTACAGTGTCACCCTCCTGCTGTCCACATGCCATGACACCAGAGTCCTCCACCTCACGTTTCCCATGGGCATTTAATGTTGTAGGCCTTAGTCTCACCTGAACTGTGTTCGCGTTTCAGTGCTCTTGCCTGTCCCCATGAAGGGACAGAGTGCACGACAGTGCAGTTGTAGGGGGTACTGGAAAGTAGTGGACCGACATGGAACAATTCAGAATTCTCCGAAAATACTGTTCTTTTTCCAGCCTGTGGTCTTGTTAGCTCTTGATCACGTGCTGTCCTTTAAGAAAAGCTCAGGGCCTTGGGTCACCCGTCTGTGCAGGGCTCCCATCACTGGGCCAGAGAAAAGTTGGCCGTCCTGCCGTGTTTTCCAGTTGTTAGTCCGATGGCCTGCTTGCACCCTGTGCTTCACGTTTTGTTAAATATTTGGGCAGGTGCTGTGCAAGGAGGGAACCCCCCCCCCGCCCGAGAAGAGGTGCTCTGAGAGTGGAAATAGGGCTTTAATGTGAGGGCATTTCTCTAGTTTCTGCCCTTGGGCTCTGCCTGTTGTAGCATGTAAGGAGGGGAGTGAGAGTGGAATTGGTCCCAGTCCTGTAAGAGAAATAAGTCCCTGAGACAGGATGAAGTCAGTGAGGTTGAATTTAGACAGTGAAGGGACGAGACTGATGGCTAAGTCCTAGGGCAGACCTCAGGAGAGCACAGATCCTGTGCCAGAACCCCATGAAACCTCATTTCCCCTGGACTGTCAGCCTCACCCTGCCTGTCCCACACATTGGAATCCATGGTACCTTGCTCAACCAGAGTATATGGGATATTCCAGGACTCGGTGACTGTTCAGGACGTGAATATAGACTTCACCAAAGAAGAGTGGGCATTGCTGGATCTTTCTCAGAGGAAGCTCTACAGAGAGGTGATGCTGGAAACCTTCAGAAACCTGGCCTCCCTAGGTATGGCTGACTTCTTTTTCTTGAAAATTTATTCCTTACTACCCAGTTATGTGATACTCACCAGTGTTCCCCCATATATGGGCTGGGAGGGATGGGAACACGTTGTGAAAGAAGACAAGTATGGACGTTTGCTCTCGGGGGCACGGATATCCTGAGTTTACACTAGTCTGCGTATGCAACTGACTTCTCCTTTCGATTTTAGTTAACAGTTTTAAGGCCCTTTAAATGTTTCCAGTGGGAATGCTGACTTCAGGATTTTTGCTTACTTGTTTGTGTTTTGCTACCCAGAGAGATTATTTGCAGTTTGGTTTCTTGTAAAGTTTCTCACTATCTTTAGTACAAGTTTACATGATAATTTTGCCACAGACTTTGACTTGCCCGTCTCCAGAAACCCTGAAGACCAGAGTCTTGGCTCACTGTCAGGGAAGGGTTCATGGTCTTCCGTGTCTTCCTCTATGATGTGCCTTTCTCCATCATCACCGTGTCAGCTGCACCTGATTGTCCTCCCAGAGCAGCAGAAGGAGGAGCTGAGGAAAGTGCGGATCACACTGATCTAGGATGGCTGTGTTGTCGGCTGCAGGAGACAGAGGAAGCCTACCTGAGTAGGCTTTTCTGGCTTGCATTCAGTCCAGCACAGAGGTCTTCATCGGGACAAACTGTCCCTTTTTATTGTTCCCTGTGCTTGACATCCAGTACCTCTTTGCTGTGCTCTTCTAATTACACCCTGCTTATGTCACCTACAATGTGCAGTGTTCGTGGATGTCTTTCCTGGTAAATTACCTTTGGACTACTGCAAAAGTACTGAGACAGCAGAATGTGTTCAAGCCTTTTTTCCTGGCTTCCCTCTCCTGAATCCTCTCTGTCCTTTCTGTTTCATACCGTGAACCCCAGCTGAAATCAGTCGGTCAGGTGCCATAAATATTAATGGTGGAGACAAGCCGTCCCCTCAGAATAGAATAGTGTGAGTGAGGAAAAATGCCCCATGACCCTGCAGGGGAAGAGTAGTATTTGACCTGCATGGCATTGAAATCCAGGGTAACAGGCAGAAAATTCATGGGAGGTGAGTGGCATTTCTTCCGCACTCGGCCGTGCTTCAGGAGAGAGGGTTAAGGCACATCGCATTAAAATAATTACAAGGCACACCGATGGCCCAACAAGGGAAGCACCCAACTACTCACCAGAAGACTGGCAATTTGAACCTACCCAGTGGCTCTGGAGAAGTCCTTGGCAATCTGCTTCTGTAATAATTACAGCTAAGTAGACCCTGTGTATGGGAGGTATGTAAACTAAATGCTGTTAAGTCAACTTCAACTCACGGTGACCCTGTAGAACAAGGTTGAACTGCCCTCTAGAGCTTCACAGATTGTCATCTTGAGGGAAAAAGACTCCATATCTTTCTCCCCTGTAGCTGCTGGTGGGTTTGGATTCCCCACCCTTCAGTTACCTTCGAGGTGCCTAACCCAGGGCCATGCTTCTCAGTTTGCAGCTCCATGCTTTAGGGCTAGTTAATCACCCAGGTATCTTATAAACCAGCAAACCAAACCTGTTGCTGTTGAGTCTCTTCCAACTCATAGTGACCCCACAGGGTGGACTAGGACTGTCCCATAGGATGTCCACAGAGCCGCTAGTGGATTCCAGCTGCCAACCTATTGGTTAGCGGCCAAGCTCTTAATCTTTATGTCAGCAGGGTTCCAGGTGTCTTATAAGCCAAGCCAAGTACTGTCGAGTCAGATCCGAGTCATGGGTGTCTTATAAACGTATGTAAAACCAGTATAAGAAAAAGCAGCTCTAATGTTGTGTGGGAACCCTGGTGGCATACTTGTGAAGAGCTCCATCTGCTAACCAAAAGTTCAGCAGTTTGAATCTGCCAAGTACTCCTTCAGTACCCTGTGGGGCACTTCTGTTTAGTCCTGTGGGATCCCTGAGTTTGAATCTATTTGATGGCAAAGTGTTTATGTGTGTGTGTGTGTTTGTCATACTTTCATCATACAGTATTTTTCACAAATGTGAGATACTATTTGAATGCTGTTTCAATTATATAGAATTATTAGCCGTGTAATTTATAAGTACAGTGAAAATAGTGGTAGTATCCCTGCTAGAGGATTTCCTCTATGAAATATAATTCAGGGCAAAAAATAAAAAAAAAGCCTGAGTACTGTGAATGGTAATGGTGACTTGCTAACCATCGAACAGCATGCTGCCTGTTGTTAACAGTGTATGTTATAGAACCTGTGTTTAGGTAATCAAAAGGCAGTGTAGACAGAACTTCCACAAGACACTCAGTCTTTCTGTGCTTTGGAGAACTCCTATGGAAGCGTATCCTTCTGGATTCCTTGAATGTGGGTAATAGTTGAGGACTCGTTCATCACCTAGGCGCCCCACAAGGTCTCGCTCTGGGTGCAGTGGCTGTCAGTGTAAGGAGCGTGGAGAAGGCTGCAGTTGTCCCTCTCCCTTCAGCATCTCGTGAGAACTCTTACTAGAGAGTTACTGTGAATGTCAGGGCTGTGGGAACGTGTTTCCTCAGACCTCGTTATATGTGCTGAGAACTCACACTGGAGAGAGGCTTTATGAATATAAGGGATGTGGGAAATCCTGTCACTGTGTGTCACACCTCACTATACATAAGAGAATTCAAAATGGAGAGATTCCTTATGAATGTAAGGAATTTGGGAAAGCCTTTATTTGGCCAGGAAACCTTTCTAGACGTGGAAGAACTCACAGTGGAGAGCAGCTTTATGAATCTAAAGAATGTGGGAAAGCCTTTGGTTGCTTTTCAAGCTTCTCTAAACTTAGGAGAATTCACAGTCCTTGTGAGTGTAATGAGGGTGGCCAATCCTGTGGTTCTCCTTACCCTTCACTGAGCATGTGAGAATTCATAATGGGGAAAGGACTTATAAGTGTGAACAAAGTAATAAAGCCCTTTGTGGTTCCTCACACCTAACTGGACATGAGTATTCACAGTGGAGAGAGGACTTCTACATGTAAGGAAAGTGACAGATGTTTGAGTAGCTCCTCAAACGTAACATATGGGTAGCCACAGTAGAGAAAAGCCTTCTGAATATAAGGAATGTGGGAGAGTCTTTGGTTGTTTGTCAAGCTTCACTAAAGATAGCAGAATGAGGAGAGAGGCCTTATGAGTGTAAGAAATGTGTCAAATCCCTTCATTCTTTCAGCTTAACCTATGAGACTTCACAATGGGGAGAGGTGGGGAGAGGACTTATGTAATGAATGTGGTGACGTCTTGTCATTTCCTGAGACCTCTCTGCAGCTGAGAATTCACAGTGGAGAGAGGCCTTATGATGAGGAGGCATGTAGGAAAGCCTTTCTTAGCCATCCCATTTCTCAATACTTAGGAATTCATAGTGGAGAGAGATGAGGCCTCATGAACGTACCAAATGTGAGAAAGCCTTTGCATGGCTATCGCACCTCATGAAACGTTAAGAATTCACAGTGGAACATTTCACTAAAGAAGAGATCCAGGCAGCCAAAAAACACATGCAGACATGTTCACGATCTTTAGTTATTAAAGAAATTCAAATCAAGACGACAGTGAGATACCATCTCACCCCAACAAGGTTGGCCATGATGCAAAAACACAAAACAACAAATGCTGGAGAGGCTGTGGAAAAAGTGGAGCCCTCCTACACTGTTGGTGGGGTTGCAAGATGGTCCAGCCTCTTTGGAAAGCAATCTGGTGCTTCCTTAAAAAAATGGATATTCTATACCGTTTGACCCAGTAATTCCACTGCTAGGAATATGTCCTACAGAATCAAGGGCTTTCACACCAATGGCCACATGCACCGGAATGTTTATTGCAGCACAGTCCACGATAGCAAAAAGATGGAATCAACCCAGATGCCCAACAACAGAAGAATGGATAGGTATACTATGGTATATATACTCAATGGAGCACTGCGCAATGATAAAGAACAACGATGACTTCAGGAAACATCTCATGACCTGGTTTCAACTGGAAGACATTATGTTGAGTGAAAGTAGTCAACGACAAAAGAACAAATATTGTCTGAGACCTCTACGATAAGATCTCAAAAACAGACTTGTGTATAGAAGAAAAGACTATTTGACAGCTGCAAGGGAAGGGAGGTAGGCGGGGGGAGGGTTTAGATTAGATAGTTGCTAGGTGTGTGGTTGGGTGAAATCGGTGATAGCACACATTAGAAATAAGAACAATATTAAGTGGACTGAAACAGAACATGAGTGCTCCTTCCATCTTAACCCAATATTGCAAAGATAGAGTAGCTGGGGCAGGGGCGGGGGACCATGCTCTTAGGCGAAAGCAAGGCTGATTGGCACAACTAGCGTTTTGCTAAGAGGGCTCTCTGCACCCCACTTTGGTGAGTGGCGTCTGGGGTCTTAAAAGCTGCCAAGCTGCCATCCGAGGACACAGCAAATGGTCCTAACTCAGTAGGAGCGGATGCTCACCGAGTACCAAAATGACATGGGGGAAAGACAACCCAGAAGAGAAAGAGACCCACATGAGTGGGTGCCTACATCGACTTGGGACCGGAAGAACCGGATGGTGCCCGGCCACCACCAGTGATAGTCGCGATGGAGCTCACTAAGTTGAGTCTCACTGGCAATACAAGAGTAAAAGGGAGTGCACCCTGAGATCCCCACTAAAAGACCTCAGTTGATGGTCCAGTGGTTTCAGGATTCCCCTGGGAGCATGGCCCCCCGCCCTGATGCTGCCCTTGACCCTAAATCATAACGAAAGTCCACGCTTCGGACAGAAATAGATTGGACTTGGTGATGCAGTGACCATATATTGGATGCACTGTATGGTTCCATACATCTATAGGATGTCATCCTGCTGACCTCTGGCTAGAGGAAGGAGAGTGGATGGAGAGGAGGGAAAAAAGAGACTGTTGGGACAACAAGATATGTATGGAGCACAAAGGAATCGTGTGCTGTCACCCGGCAGGGAGAGCAGTGGAAGCTGCATATAGGTGGGTATGTAAATTCATACGGGAATGTACATTTTCACTCAGTTATATTAAATAAAAATTTTTTTTAAAAAAAGAATTCACAGTGGAGAGGGTCCTCATGAATGGTAGGAAAGAATGTGGGAAAGCCTTTAGTTGGCCATCACACCTCTGAACCCTGTAAAAATTCATAGTGGAGGTGAGATGAATGTAAGGAATGTGGCAAAGCCTGTCGTGGTGTCTCCCACCTCTACACGTATGGGTACTCACAGTGGATAGAGGCCGTTTAAATGTAAGGCATGTGGGAAAACCTTTAGTTGGCCATCAGTCCTCAGTGCACGGGTAAGAAGTCATAGTGGAGAGAAGCCTTATGAATGTAAGGAATGTGGGAGAGCCTTAAGTTGCTCTTCAACTTCACTAAAGAGAATTTGCAGTGGAGGGAAGCCTTACAAATGGAAGGGATGTGGGAAAACCTTTAGTTTCTTCTCAGACTTAATGCGTGAGACTTCACAATGTGGAGAGGCCTTTGAATGTGAGGATTGTGGCAGAGCCTGCATCATTCCCCAGACCTCATTGTACATACGGCGGTTGGTGGTCGAGAGAGGCTTTGTGAATGTAAGGAATGTGGCAAGTCTTTAGTTGTTCCTTACGTCTCCCTACACATGTGCTGCCAGTGAAGGGGCATCTTGATCACTGTAAAGAAGGTGGTGAAAGCTGTGGCTGCTCCGCAGACTTCACGAGTCACAGGAGTACTCACAGTGGAGAGAGGCCTTATAAATGTAGGAAATGTGCCAACGCCTTCAGATGCTTCTCCTACTTAGTCGTGTGAGTCCTGACAGTGGGGAGAGGCCTCTGAACATAAGGAGTGTGGCGAAAGCTTTCTGGGACTATCTTTGTTACTGTTTGTGTCTCTTATTGTGCAGATTAGCTGGGCAGATATTTCCTTTCGCAGTCCATGATCTTTTTGCTTCTTCAAGCCCTTGGATATTAACAGTAAGGCTACAGCGAATATCCTTAGGTGTATGTCATTTCATGTTTTTTAATGTTTTTAATTTATGGTAATTTCTGTGCAATCCAATGCACTGATGTTTTATGGATTAAGATTTTGCTTTCATATACAAGATGCTTTCTTCCAGTTTTTCCCCTTGGAAAATGGTTTTACCATTTGCAATTGATAAATTTCTTATGGGGAGATAATTTGAGACTATTTTTCATCTTGCCTTTGTGTACTGGTATTAGATTTCTGGCTAATGATTACCTGCAACCATTATTACTGCTGTGTTTCCCAAAGGGTGCTTTTTGTTCCAAGTACTCATTCTGTATTTCTGAATTGGAATCCAAGTGTCAGGAATAGCTTTCCTCTCCCCTCTCTTATTTATTGGATTGTTTTCAGTGCAGGCTCCTGCATGTTAGTATGTCTTATGGTTTTATTCATATGGTCTCAGATTTGGTTATTACAGGCTGCGTTCTGTAGGTTCCTGTCTTTTTTGTTTCTTCTCTTTGCTGTCACTCTCCCAGGCTGATCTTAGACTTTTTCTCAATCAGCCTTTGAATGAGCATCATGAAAACAGAATTGTTGCAACCTACATGTGTGTATGCGTGTCATGCACTCACCTCGGTAGCCTGTGAATGGTACAGCTTTGGGGTATGCCTCAGCCTAGTTGTCACCTCAAGGGAGCAGAGCAGGTTGTGTGGAGTAAGGCCATTCCACTGTCTGAATTTCTGGGTCTTTGGCCTCTGATTCTGTGGAACCAAGTACCCCTCAAAAATGAAAGGGGTCAAATTGATCAGTGAACACTCTTTTCTAGGCTTTTCTCCAATGAGCAAGCAGTGAGGTAGCCCTCAAAATTGTGTGTCAACTTGGCTGGCCCATGATTCTCTGTTTCGGCAGTGATACTTCCCTGTTGAGATTTGATGGGATCTGCCATTAGTAACCCACTGGTTGAAAGGGAGTTTTCTTTGGTGTGTGGCCTGTATTTGAATACAAGTGGACATTGTCTCTTTGACCTTCTTTGGATGCAGCTGCTGGCTCCTGTTCCTGTGTCCTCTGGTTCTTGGGACTTAAGCTCACAGCTTCCCTGCTGATCTTGGGTTCCCAGGCCCTGCCACTACCTGAATGAGGAACTTGGTGGTCAGTCCTGCTGATCCTGACATTTGTTCATCTTCCCTGCCTGAGAGCAAAAGCCCTGCTCCCCAGCCTGCTGGTCTGGGTTCTCCAGCCCCTGCAGCTGTGCGAGTCAGGAGAAGCCTTTACCCGAATCTGCAGACTTGGGACATTCCAACCTGTACAATCTCATGAGCCGTTTCCTTAAGAGCTCTTCGTATATGTATGCATATCTGTGTTTCTGTGTAGGCATTTGTATATGTATGTGTGTGTGTATATTTTAATAGTTCTCTTTCTTCCGAGAACCCAGCTTGAGGCAATCAGTGCCTGCAGCTTCCTGATTACCTGCCATTTCGTCTCAATGTCAGGATCCCATTTCTTTCCAGTCACTGCCTCCAATTTACCTTCACAACCATTCCAGGCTGAGAATTCAGCCACTGTTAGAATAAGGATGTGCCCTCAGTTTTCAGCACTGTCAGCTCTGTTACTACAGGAAACTAGGTTTTCAGAGTGTAAATGGCAACTTGGAGGCCCTTTTTGCACACTTGAGCTAAAATTCTGAAGCCTGGAACTCATATCTTTCTTCTACCACTTTGTCTAGCTTAAGTAGGACTGTCGCAGGCTAAAATAGCTGTAAGGTCAGAGCAAAGGACGAAGAAATACTTTCTTCAGCATATATTGCAAGAGGCTAAAGTGGAAAATATACAAGTATGCCAGTTAGGTATGATTGAATCTGAGGAGTATTCTAGAAGGATCAGTGCACACGTACTGACATGACAAGTGGGTGAATTTAGAAAAGCTTTACCTGTTCATGAATTCACTAAAAACTGCTAAATCCTTTGGTACTGTCAGTTGCTGATCCTTTGTCCTTGTTGACATGCTTGAACGTTGATCAGTTCTTTCTGATATAATGACTATTGCAACTCAAGGCTTGAAATTTTTCTTCCGTCCTTTGATCTTGAGAAATTTAGAATGTGTTCTACCCTTTTGGTTTTCTGTTTCCAGCTTTTGGCACATACTGATTGTAATACTTTGTCTTCCGGAGCTGCCTTTTGAAATCTCCTGTTGTGATCTTTTATTTTGTCATTCTTTCCTTTTGCTTTAGCTACTCAGCATTCAAGAAGAACTTTCAGAGCCTCTTCTGACATCCAATTTGGTCCTTTGTTTCTTGTCTGTCTTTCTAATGACTTCTTGGTCCTTCATGGATGATGTCTCTGAAGTCACTTCACAACTCATCTGGTCTTTGATCAGTAGTGTTCAACACATCGAGTGACCTCTTGAGATGGTCTCTGAACTCAGATGGGACATACTCAAGGCTGTACTTTCGCTGTCATGCCAAGCCAAGTCAAAGACTTCTTCTAATTTTTTCAGTTTCAGTTTGACCTTGCATATGGGCAGTGGATGGTGAATGCCGCAGTCAGCACAAGCTCTTGTTTTGACTGCTCCTAATGAACTTTTCCAGCATCTCTTTCCACAGCTGTAGTCTGTTTGATTCCTGTGTGTGGTATCTGGCAATGTCCTTGTGTACAGTCGCACTTTATGTTGGTGAGAAAAGATATTTGCAATGAAGAAGTCTTTGGTCTTACAAAATTCAATTATGCAACCTCCAGCATCATTTCTGTACCAAAGCCACATTTTCCAACTACGGATTCTTCTTAGTTTGGAACTCTTGCCATACAACCACCGGTAATTATCAGTGCATCCTGATTTCCTGTTCAGTCAGTTTCGTACTGCAGAAGCTGGTAAAGTTCTTCAAATACTTCATCTTTGGCCCCCGTGGGTGGTGTGTAGATTTGAAGAATACTTGTATTATCTTACCTTGCTTGTAGGCCTACAGATATTAAATCCTATGACTGACAACATCCTACTTCAGGAAAGATCTTTAAATGTTCTAACGATAAATGTGTTCCATTCCTTTTCATGTTTTCACTGGCAGCACAGTAGACCCCATGGTTTTCCGATTAAAAATGACCAATACTGGTCCATTTCAGCTTACTAATACCTCAGGTATTAATGTATATGCATTTTACTTCATTTGTGACGATTTCCTGTTTTCTGAGATCCCTGCTTTGTACATTCGACCTTGTGACCGTTAATGAATTTTTTAGCTTTTTCTTCTCATTTTAAGACATGCCACACCAGTAAATGAAGTAGTCTCTGGTGTCTGTGGCATTTCTTCTTTGGTGCTTGCCCTTTTCTCATATTTTTGATGGTCGTCTTTGCTCCGGGGGGCTGAGGCCCATTAATGCTTCTCAGATGGCCGTTAGGTAGCTTTTAAGACCCCAGACACCAGTCACTAAAGCGGGATGGAGAACATTTGCTTAAAAAACTTCATTATGCCATTTGATCTCGAATTCCACTAAAGCCGCAGTTCCCAGAGCCCTGACCCTGATACTCGGTCCCTGGAAGTGTTTGGTTTTGGTTAGAGTGCTTCTAAAGTTTGAGTTTGGTCCATTCCTGTAGACGTCTCTGCTATGTACGGTCTAGCGTTTCACTCATCTAATTGGTGAATACCCCTCCCTCCCACCCTCCTCTCATGCCTGTCAGATAATGTTTGCTTCTCTATTTTAACCAGTTGAGTCTTTGCAATAGTGGTTTCATAGAATATTTGTCCTCTTTCATTGCCTCATTTCACTC
Organism: Heterohyrax brucei; assembly: GCA_028571685.1. Lineage (NCBI taxonomy): Eukaryota > Metazoa > Chordata > Mammalia > Hyracoidea > Procaviidae > Heterohyrax > Heterohyrax brucei. The sequence continues at coordinate 1,931,258 of CM053166.1, forward strand.
AGCATAATGCCCTTCCAGATTCTACTACTTCATGAGATGTTTCCCAAATTTATCATTCTTCTTTATCACTGCCTAATATTCTATTGTGTGAGTCTACCTCAGTTTGTTTATCCATTCTTCCGTCGATGGGGACCTGGGCTCATTCCATGTTTTTGCTGTTACAAGCAGTGCTGCGCTGAACGTTGGTGTCCTTGTATGTATTTGTGCGGTAGCTCTTTGTTCTCTAAGATCAATTGCAAGAAGTTGTATTGCTGGAATGTATAGTATTTCTTGGAAACCCTGGTGGTGTAGTGGGGTAAGTGCTGTGTCTGCTAACCACGTGGTCGGCCATTCAAATCTACCAAGTGCTCCTTGGAAACTATGGGATGGTTCTGCTGTTAGAGGGTCGCTGTGAGTTGGACCCGACTCAACAGCAGTTTTTTTTTTTTTTTTGTATATATGGTATTTTTATTTCTAGCTTTTTAAAAGCTAGAATGGTAGAAAGTAATTGTACCATGTTACATTCCTACCAACATTTGTAGTAGACTTCTAGTCTCCCTGGAGCTTCTGTCATTTATTATCTTGTGTTTTTTGGATTAATGCTAGCTTTGTTGGGGTGATGTGCTATCTCATTTGAGTTTTGATTTGGATTTCACTAGTGACTAATGATCATGAGCATTTCCTGTTGTATCTTTTAGGTCCTGAATATCTTCTTTGGTGAGGTACCTGGTCATATCTTTTACCCATTTGTTTTAGTCAGCTAGGGCTGCTCTAGCAGAAATACCACAGAGTGGATGGCTTCAACAAAGGAGGGTTTATTCTTACATAGTCTGGTAGCCTGCAGGTCCATATTCAGGGTGTCCGCTCCAGGGAAAGGCTTTCCTCCTTGTCGGCTCTGGAGGAAAGTCCAGTATTACATCAGTCTTTGTCCAGGGAGCATCTTGGTGTGGGAACCACAGGTCTGAAGGATGGGTTCTTCTCCTGGTACTGCTTTCTTGATGGTAGGAGGTTCCCAATTCTCAGCCTGCTTCCCTTCTCTTTTATCTCTTGTAGGATCAAAGGATTAAGGGTGGGACAAGCCATACTCCGGGAAACTCCCTTTACAGTGAAGCAGGGAGGTGATCCTATGAAGGGACTGGTTGAGTGGATACTGTCATTTATTATCTTGTGTTTTTTGGATTAATGCTAGCTTTGTTGGGGTGATGTGCTATCTCATTTGAGTTTTGATTTGGATTTCACTAGTGACTAATGATCATGAGGATTTCCTGTTGTATCTTTTAGGTCCTGAATATCTTCTTTGGTGAGGTACCTGGTCATATCTTTTACACATTTGTTTTAGTCAGCTAGGGCTGCTCTAGCAGAAATACCCTAATTACAGTCCCACCCTAATGCTTTAACATACAGCATAGGAAAACCACAAAACAGAGGACAGTCACAAGATACTGAGAATCATGTCCCAGCCACATGACTACACATATTTTTGGGGGGACACAATTCACTGGGTGGGGGCATATTTTTGGGGGAACACCATTTTATTTAAAAACGTTTTTATTGTGACTAAGTGAAAGTTTACAATCCAAGTCCATTTTCCGTATAAAATCCCAAGTACCTCCTCTCTGCAACTCTGCTCTGCTGACCTTAAGACTGCACACTCTTCATTTTTTTAGTTTTCTTTACTATGTTTAAGTGAAAGTTTACAATCCAAGTCAGTTTTCCGTATTCAGTCTTGAGAACCCGCCTCCTTGCATCTCCATCTGCTGTCCTGCCACACACTCTTCTTTTTGACTCTTCAGTATCCACTCAACCAACATTTGTCCCCTCCTCTCCACTCTGTCCTGTCCCCTCTAAAAAGAAAATACTAGTACCGCCTCGTATGTGTATGTTAGACCATAAAGGATACACACCATCTCCATCACTCTGTGTCTGCAAGTCCAGTTCATTCTTGGTCTGAAGTGTTGGCTTCAGGATGGGTTTCAGCCCTGGGAAAGCAGGTAGTCCAGGGGCCACTTTCTTAGGGTACCTTCCAGGTTGTCAGAGCATCAGTTCTGAGCTTTTTATAGGGTTCTTGATCTGCGTACCTCTGTTTCTCATGCTACATCAGGAACTGTATGGTGTCCCCTGTCAGGCCTTTTCCCGTTTTTAATAGAATCATTTGTCTTTTCTTGTTAGGTTTTGCAGTAGTTTTACATTTTCAGGGTTAGACACTGATCAGACTCATGGTAGACAAAAATCTTAACCCAGTCTGCGCGTCATCTGTTTATTCTTTTGGAGCAGTCAATGAATAAGCACGATTGTTTGATTTTTTTTTAAGTGTTATTGGTTACCTGTTTTCTTTGTGGCTGTTTGTGCCTTGTTCATGATATTTTGTCGTCAGTTTATGCCATGTATTAGGGCCCTGAGCGTTGTCTCTATTTTTGTTCCATGATATGTATTGTTTCAGATTTTCAATTTAAGTCTTTGATCTATTTTGAGTTAGTTTTGTGTTTGGTATGAGATATGGATTTTGTTGATTGTTTTGCTTATGGATATCTGGTTATGCCAGCACACTTTATTAAACAGAGTGTCTTTTCCCCAGTTGACAGACTTTGGGTCATTGTCAGATAGGTGGCTGATATTTTATCTGGAGTCTCAGATCTGTCCCATTCGTCTGGTATTTGTCTCTGGACCAGTGTCAGGCTATTTTGACTGCTGTGGCAGTGTAATTGGAGCTAAAGTCAGGTCGCGTGTGGACGCCTACTGCTTTGTTCTTCATCTTCAGTCTTGCTTTGCTTATCTGGGGCTTCTTCCCTTACCGTAGGAAGTTTGTGATCTGTTTCTCCATCTCATTCAGAAATGTGTTGGCATCGCCTTGTATCTATAGATCACTTTGCGTAGAACATTTTCACCATGTTGTATCTTCCTATCTATGATCAAGGTAGATTTCTGCACTTATGTTGGTCTCTCTTGATTTCTCACAGTAGAGTCTTGTAATTCTGTTTGTAGATGTTTTTACGTCTCTGATTAGTTTATTCTGAATTAGTTTCTTTTCTTGGGGGCTGCTGTAGATGGTGCTGATTTGGTGGTTTCTTCTTTGACAGTGTCTTTGTTGGTGTATGGAATTCCACTAATTTTTGTAGGTTTATCTCGTATCTGGATACTTTCTTGAACTGTTCTGTTAGTTCCAGTAGGGTTTTTATTTCCGTTTTTTGTGTATTATGTCATATCATCTGAGAACAGAGATTACTTCTACTACTTCCTTACTTGTTTGGATGCCTTTTATTTGCTCTTCCACCTGGTTGCTGTGGCTAGAAGCTCCAGCAGAGTGTACAGTAGCATGTGGACCGAGGGCATCCTCATCTGGTTCCTGTTCTCCACGGGAATGCTTTCACACTCTTTGTATTTCACATGAGATTGGCTGTTGGCTTCTCACAGATGCCCCTTAACATGCTGAAGAATTTCCCTTCTATTTCTGTTTTACGAGAGCAGTTCACGTGAATGGTTGTTGGACTTGGTCAGATGCACTGTACTCCTAGTGCTGCTTTCTTGATGGTATGAGGTTTCCAAGTCACTGCTTGCTCTCCTCTTTATCTCTCTTAAGATGAAAGAATAAAAGATGGTACTGCCCACAACCCTGGGAAACTCCCTTAGCACAGGTCTTGCTGTCCCACTCTAAGCCGTTTTAACATAGTCGTCCTGTCTGTCAGCCTCAGGCAGAGATTAGGATATGTAACATAGGAACATCACAGAATCTTGGGAATGGTGGCCCAGCAAAATGGATACACCATTTTGGGGGGACACAGTTCAATCCATGACAGCCTCCATCTTGTGACTTTCCTGTGTTGTAAATGTTAATCTTTGCCTGTGGTTAATAGGATTCGTTTTAAAGAGCATTTAAGGTATGACTGCGACACTCTTCCTAAGAGAGTTTCCCTAGCATGTGGCTTTCCCCGTCTTTGATCCTCTTACTGTAAAAGACAGCAGAGGAGAGGGAAGCAGGCAGAGTGTGGGCAACGCAATCACGTCAAGAAAGCATCCCCGGAATTGGAGCGTGTCTTTCAGACCTGAGGTTCGTGCTGCAAGATGCTCCCTGGCCAGCGAGTGATGCACCCCAAAGATCCTCCTCTAGAGCTGACGCGGAGTGAAAGCTTTCCCCGGCAGTAGACACGCTGAATTTGGTCTTGTGGCCCACTGGGCTGTGTAGGGATAATCTGTTCTTTACTGAAATCAGCCACTCAGGATGCTTTTGTCAGAGCAGTCCCGGATGACTGAAACAGCTCCCAAGTGCCTGTGGCCGGGCCTCACACTCGTGAGCATGCACATACGTGTGTCAGTCCCGTGTATGTGTATGTCCCCCATCAGTGTGCACACGATTCATCTGAGTCCGCATCCACACGTGTCATCCCGGACAGCAATCGTGCACGCGTGTGTGTCACAGCAGACAGTGAGTGAGATGTTCAGCTGGGAGGTCACATGTCCTCTGTGCCAGATGCTGCTTTTGTCAGTCTACAGCCTGCAGACACGGTGGCGGGTCCACTCGGAGGCTGCTTCAGTGTCCAGATGAGGGGCTGGTGGGCAGAGGCAGGAGGTGAGAGGGTGTCAGGAGTCTGAAAGAGAACTTCTGCCACCTGTCGGCTGGGGGACCACTGAAATGAAGTCCAGATATAAAGAACATGTTTCGTTTTATAATTATAGGAAAACTAAAAATGTCCAATTCAGCAGGACTCCGAATCCTCCAGTCAGTGGCCTGCGTGGGTCCTGTGTCCATCACAGCCCAGTCACTGCCCGAGACAGAACCAGGCAGCGTGGTCCTTGGTCAACCATGCTGTTTCACTCAACTTGGGCTGCTCTCATGGAAACACCACAGAGCCGACGGCCTTAGTAAAGGAAGGTCTATTCTCACACAGTCCTATAGGCCATGAGTCCAAATTCGAGAAGTCCACTACAGGGCAAGGCTTTCCCCCTTATCAGCTCTGGAGGAAAGTCCGGTAGCTCATCAGTCTTTGTCCAGGGAGCACCTCGGGGCAGAAACCTCAGGTCTGAAGGATGCGCTCTTCTCCCGGTGCTGCTTTCTGGATGGTGTGAGCTTCCCAGTTGGGCTTGCTTCTCTTTCTTTTTATCCCTTGTGGGATGAAAGGATTAAAGGTGGGGCCAGCCATACTCCAGGGAAACTCTCTTTACAGTGGAGCAGAGACGTGACACCATAAAGGGATTTACACTCCCACCCTAATCCTTGAACATACAGCATAGGAAAATCACAAGAAGGAGGACAATCATAGAATACAGGGAATCGTGGCCCAGCCATGTGGCTAAACATTTTTGGGGGGACACAATTCAATGTGTGACACACGCCTGAGTGAACACGTGCTCTCTAACCACTGCCCAACACTGCCTTCTCCGTGCAGGAACCTGCAGGCTGCAACCTCCTGACTCAGTGGACCCATGCCTCATAGGAAAGGCAACTAAAGAGGTTTCCACATAGGTCATCAGGAGCAGTACCTCTGAGGAGACAGAAATAGCTATTTACTCCGTGCCTAGGGAGGGACAGCGCTTAGGAAAAGCCTGTGGGGAGTTACAGCTGGAAACGGAGTCTGCCTCCCTCCAGTTCCTACTGGAAGGCCCTTGTCCCCTGAGATGCAGAGAAGGGCCTCGATGTGGGTCCCAGATGGCTGAGGACGAGGAAATGAATAAAAAGAGGTAAAAAGTAGACTGTGGAGGAGGCTGTGGAGACCCTGTGCAGTGAGCACGCTGTCAGTGGTCCCAGGGGGGCCTTTCCATGAGATGATGCAGAGGGCCGGGCAGCCTCGTCTCCCCAACTCTGACTGAGAACGTTCTCTTCCAGGAGCAGCAAGGCCGGAGATCCATCCGTGTCCCTACTGTCCTCTGGCCTTCTCTACTCAGAAATTCCTCAGCCTCCACTCAAATCACAGCCACCCCTCTCAGCTCTTCCCAGAAACGCGTGCAAGAAGGCACGTTGAACCGGAAGACCCCTGTTCAGCGGATCGGAGGCAGCAGCGTTCTGAGCAACACAACCGGAGTGACAACGCAGGAGGTCCAGAGAGAGATGTGTCCAGGCCAGCGCTCAAAAGGACAGCGAAAGCGGGGATTTCAGAGACCTCCTCCAGGCTCCCCGAAGGACAAATGGGGATGTCGAGGGCAACTGTGAGAATGACGGAGACACAGAGCAGCCTAGGCCCTAAGGTGACTCCTGAGGACACAGGGACATTATTCCCGAGGAAAGGAATCTCAGAAATTGTCAAAGTAAGGTGTGGAGACAATGGACAAGCTTTCCACCAGAAATCACACCGCATAACACACGAGAGAACCCATTCAGGGGAGAAGCCCTATGTCTGTAGGGAGTGTGGGCGAGGCTTTAGTGTGAACTCAACCCTGATCAGACACCAGAGGACACACTCAGGGGAGAAGCCCTATGTCTGCAGGGAGTGTGGGCGAGGCTTTAGTCACAAGTCAGGTCTCATGATACACCAGAGGACACACTCAGGGGAGAAGCCCTATGTCTGCAGGGAGTGTGGGCGAGGCTTTACCCAGAAGTCACACCTCACCAGACACGAGAGGACACACTCAGGGGAGAAGCCGTATGTCTGTATGGAGTGTGGGCGAGGCTTTAGTGTGAAGTCAACCCTCGTCACACACCACAGGACACATTCAGGGGAGAAGCCCTATGTCTGCAGGGAGTGTGGGCGAGGCTTTACCGAGAAGTCACACCTCACCACACACGAGAGGACACACTCAGGGGAGAAGCCCTATGTCTGCAGGGAGTGTGGGCGAGGCTTTACCCAGAAGGCAGTCCTCATCGCACACCAGAGGACACACTCAGGGGAGAAGCCCTATGTCTGCAGGGATTGTGGGCGACGCTTTCGTGAAAAGTCAGGCCTCATCAGACACCAGAGGACACACTCAGGGGAGAAGCCCTATGTCTGCAAGGAGTGTGGGCGAGGCTTTAGTGATAAGTCAGGCCTCATCAAACACCAGGGAACACACTCTGCGGAGAAGCCCTATGTCTGCAGGGATTGTGGACGAGGCTTTAGTGTGAAGTCAGCCCTCAGCAGACACGAGATGACACACTCAGGGGAGAAGCCCTATGTGTGCAGGGATTGTGGACGAGGCTTTAGTGTGAAGTCAACCCTCACCAGACACGAGATGACACACTCAGGGGAGAAGCCCTATGTCTGCAAGGAGTGCGGACAAGGCTTTAGTGTGAACTCTGCCCTCATCATACATCAGAGAAACCATTCAGAAGCCCCATGTTTGCAGTGAGTGTGGGCAAGGCTTTAGTCAGAAGTCACACCTTGCCACACACTAGAGGACACACTCAGGGGAGAAGCTGTATGTCTGCGGGGAGTGTGGGCGATGCTTTACCCAGAAGGCAGTCCTCATCACCAGACGACACATTCAGGGGAGAAGCCCTATGTCTGCAGGGACTGTGGGCGAGGCTTTACCAAGAAGTCACACCTCACCATACACAAGAGGACACACTTCGGAGAAGCCCTATGTCTGCAGGGAGTGTGGGCAACGCTTTACCCAGAAGTCACACCTCACCACACACCGGAGGACACACTCAGGGGAGAAGCCCTATGTCTGCAGGGGGTGTGGGCGAGGCTTTCGTGAAAAGTCAGGCCTCATCAGCCACCAGAGGACACACTCAGGGGAAAAGCCCTATGTCTGCAGGGAGTGTGGGCGAGGCTTTACCCAGAAGGCAGTCCTCATCGTACACCAGAGGACACACTCAGGGGAGAAGCCCTATGTCTGCAGGGGGTGTGGGCGAGGCTTTCGTGAAAAGTCAGGCCTCATCAGCCACCAGAGGACACACTCAGGGGAAAAGCCCTATGTCTGCAGGGAGTGTGGGCGAGGCTTTATCTAGAAGTCATTCCTCGTGATACATGAGGGGACACACTCAGGGGAGAAGCCCTGTGTGTGAAGGGAGTGTGGACGAGGCTTTATCCAGAAGTCATGCTTCATCATACATGAGAGGACACACACAGGGGAGAAGCCGTATGTTTGTAAAGATTGTGGGCGAGGCTTTAGCTAGAAGTCAAGTGGTGTCAGACACCAGGGGACACAGTTCGGGGAGAAAACGTCTGTCTGCAGGGAGTGCGGGCAAGGCTTTAGCTTAAAGGGAAGTCTCTTCACACACCAGAGCAGACACTCGGGAGAAGCGCTGTCTCTGTACGGAGTGTGGGCGAGGGTTTAGTGACGAGTCTTACCTCATTATGAGAGAAGAAGGAAAAGCTTTTAGGAAGGTACCACTTACATTCCAGAAGGCCTAGGTACAGGGCTTGTGAGGCTGTAAATGAGTGATTGTCAACAGCTGAAAACGGCTGGAACCCATGACATCAGAAAAAGTCCCTGATAGGCCCAGTTTCTAAGGAGGGGGTAGCTTCTTCCTGTGTAAACTTAATGATAACTGCTTATCTAGTGCCTCTTTAAGTATGCTGGACCAATAGAAATGCAATATGAAAATCTGTATACCTGTAACTGCCAAGTAAGAGAATATATGGGAATTCCTTTGTCTGCTTTGTTGAAAAACATACATAGATGTGTCTGATAACGGAACGGGGTGCACTACTATTTTCCGGACTTGAGTCCATCTGCTGCACGGCTAACTGATACACAGCCTCTTCCTCTACAAACAAGATGGTGCTCCAAGTGTTTTCTGCTCCGTGGACCGAACTGGTTTTTCCTGCTGCAAGCACACACCAGAGGACCCACACAGGGGGCAACCCTGTCTCCAGGGAGTGTGGGCAAGGCGTTAGCCTAACATGAAGCGTCACTGTACACCGGCGAAGGAAATGTGGCCACCACACACCTCCACGTCCCCAGCTCTGAGGGGTTCAACGCTGCTGAGCCCTCGTCCTCCGACACAGTATCAAGACAGCAGAAATAACGGAATAAACAGGTTCTCCGCTTTCGTGCAAGGGTGATGTGGAAAACTGCGGGGGTCCCTGCAGTGGTCTGGGTGTTCTCAGCTGGTTTTCTGAGTTAAACAACCATATCCCGTGGTGTTTAGGCGTCTTATTATAAGGGAGAGCCTCAGGAGTGGCTTCACTACTGTGTTACAGGGGTCCCTGGGGCCCCTGCTCAGGATTCTCCAGTATCTGTGAGACTGGTAAGTGTGGTCTTCGTGAGGTCACCTTTTGTCCTGCCATTGTCTCCTCCTCTGTCTAGGTCCCTCGATGGTGATCCCTGTCAGAGCAGTTGGTGGTGGTGCTCGGCACTGTCACTTGTGCTGGACTCGGTCTGGTGGCGGTTGTGACTGTGGCAGTCCTTGAGGCCTTCGGGCTCCTGTTCCCCTCGTATCTTTGGTTTTCTGCAGTGTCCCCTGGTCCAGGTGGGGTGGGACCAGTAGACCTCTGTGAGCACTTCCATGCCCCTGAGACCCCAGGCGATCCAGAGCAGAGGAGAATGGAGGACATCAGAGACGTGGGGACCATTGGGGCCCAGGAGGCAGCCCGTGTGAGGTGAGAATCCCTCGGCTGGCACAGAACTCGATGGCCCCCAGCCCCTGCCGGTCGTCGCCCTGACAAAGACTACAATGTAAAGTCTGATGCAGCGTGAGGAAAAGCGGGCATGTGGCAGAACTCCCATAAAGTGACCACACTGGATGGCCCATCGGACTGGAGGGTCCCCTGCGGACATGGCCCCCAGGCTGTGAGCACAGCGCTGAAACCAGTACCGAAACCAATGCCGGAGAGAAAAACTGGACTGGACTGAAGACAGAGTGACGGCGGCGAAAAGTGTGTTTCTTGGCTTACATCTACGTACAAGGCTGTCTGAGCAGCTACCGTCAGGAGTGAGGTGGCAGGGAGCTGGGACAGGGGTTGGCTGGATGGGCGCTGGAGGGACAGGGTGGGAAGGAAGAGCGTCCTGTACTGGGAGTTCGGAGGTAAAGTTGCCTAGCGGGGTGTGTGCAGGGTTCTGTGGGTAAACTGGCTTGGACTGTAAACTGACTTAGATTGTAAACTACCAATTCAAGAACGAAAAATAAGAAAGACTCCATGTGCCACTTAGAAACGTGGAATGGAGAATATCCTCTTTAGAAGCTCTGTTAGACTTCCGGAGTTAGATGTCCTCTGTGATCGTGGTCCCTGGCCATCAGTTCCATTGGAAGGCTACCTGTTGGACCGGACGTGGGAAAGCCACCTGCCGTGAGGGAGCGGCCCATTGCACTGGTCTGTCCCCGGCCCCTTTGACTCTCACAGAGCAGCAGCAGAGACCGGGGGGCCTGCACCTTCTCACCGGTGCTGTCACTGGCATGCCAGGCCAAGGTCTGCTTTTGTTCTGAAAGAGGAAAAAGAAAGACCAAGAAGGTGAATAAATTTTGTAACTGGAGGATTGGAGGGGCGCCTGCCTGCTGATAGTATTGGCAAAGGAACAGTAATGGGAGGTGGGGAGTTCGAAAGTGGGAGAGACGCTGTTACGGCAGTTTCCTGGCTCTGTTTTTCATACGTGAAGAAGTTCACAGGCTGAAATTCTTAGTCCACCACTCTCCCTGTAGGGGAAGAAGCTCTGGGTGTGAAAATGGTTGAGGGCTTGACTCCCATCTGGGAGGCTGGTGGTTAAATGCCCCTCAGAGATACTTCAGAAGAGAGGCCTGGGGATCTGCATGTGAATGGTCACAGCCTTGAAAACCTCATGGAGCGGTTGTGTTCTGCCCTTTTGGGGTCGCTGTGGGATGCGATGGTCTGGACAGCGGCCAACAACTCCTCTGTGGTATCAAAGAACCAGAGGCTATTGAGCCTCAAATGATCCTGTAGATAAACATAGTTGTGTTCAAGGTCATTCAAAATCGGCAGCAACATGTTGGCAGGGAACTGCCAGGAACTCAAGCCAGATTCACTAGGGGACATGAAACCACGGGTATCATTGCTGATGTCACATGGATTTGGGCTGAAAGCAGGGAATACCAGAAAGAGGTTTTCCTGTGTTTCCTTGATTATGCAAAGAGATTTAGCTGTGTGGATTGTAACAAATTATGGTAACAGTGCAGAGAATGGGAATTCCAGAACACTTAATTGTGCTCATGAGGGATCTATGTGGATCAAGAGGCAGTTGTGCGAGCAGAACAAGGGGACACTGCAAGGTTTAAAGTCAGGAAAGGTGTACAACGGGGTTGTATCCTTTCACTTTACCTTTTGAAGCTTTATACCCAGCAAACAATCTCAGAAGCAGGACTATAACATAAAGAAGAATGAGGTGTCAGGGATGGAGGAAGACTCATTAACAAGCTGTGTTAGGCAGATGACACAACCTGCTTGCTGACACTGAAGAGGACGTGAAAGGCGTAGTGATGAGGATCAAAGATCGGAGCCGTCAGTGTGGACTGCACGTCAGCATCAAGAAAACAAGAATCCTCACAACTGGGCCACTAAGTGATATTGTGACAAATGACAAAAGGACTCAGGTTGTCAAGGACTTTGATTTACTTGGTCCCATGGTTAACACCCATGGAAGCAGCAGTCACAAAAACGAAAGAGGCGCTGCTCTTTGGTTTGAGTTCAGCCTTGCACATGTGCAGTTGATCATCTGTGCCGTAGTTAGCACCTGGTCTTTTTCTGACTGCTGACGTCAACGTTTTCCATCCTCTCTTCCACTGATATACTTTATTTGACTGGTGTATTGAATCTGGTAAGGTCTAGTCATTGTTTACGTTGGTGAATAAAGGTGTTTGCAAAAAAAAAAATTGTCGCTCTTGCAAAATTTCTCTCTTGTGATCTCCTACATCATTTCTGTCATCCAGGTGGTATTTTCCAATTTCCAGTCATTCTTCTCTGCTTTTAACTTTGGCATTCCAATCACCCGTAATTATCAGTGCATCCTGCTTATATATTTGACTAGTGTGAACTGCAGAAGCTGGTGTAAATCTTGACTTTGTTCATCTTTGGCCTTAGTGGTTGGCGTATAAATTTGGGTAAGAAGAAGCAGGCAGTCTACTTCTGAAAAGAATTCCCCAGTGCAAACTGACTACAAACAGTGGAAGGTTGTCAGAGATAGTGACAGAAAAGGAGCCCCCAGGTTGGAAGGCACTCAGAAGATGTCTGGGGAAGAGCTGCCCTACAGAGTGGACTCGGCCTGAATGACACGGATGGAGTAAAGCAGTTGGGACCCTCATTTGCGGATATGGAACAACTCAAAATGAGAAGAAACAGCCATTAGTAATCAGAATATGCCATGTATGATGTTACGAATCTTGGAAAGTTGGAAATCCGAAAAACAAAGTGGGATGTAGAGACATCAGGATCCTAAGCACTAGTGGGCTGAAATGGACGAGTACTGGCCGTTTTGGATGAGGCACTAACATGGACTGGTATGCCAGGAACGACTACCTAAAGAGGAATGGTGGTGTGTTCATCATGAAAAAGCACATTTCAAGATCTGTCCTGAAGGACAGTGCTGTCATTGATAGGATAATGTCTATCTGCCTACAAGGAAGCCCAGGTCATGTGACTGTAATTCAAATTTGTGCGCCAGTAATTCTAGTAATTTACACAGATGGATATTAAATTGACTGTTTATTCCTTCCGGAGCACATCTTAGAATTCAGTAAAAACAATGTTTAGGAAAAAAACAAGCACTTAGAAATTTAAAAAATTATCAACAGGCACACGAAAGAAAAAACAGAAGGAAAATTACAAAATATTTAAAACTCAGCTGCAACAAAGTATTACCTAGTAAAGTTTGTGGACGCATCTAATGCATGAAAAATATCTACAGGGAAAATATTGAAATGCAAACTTTATAGCCTAATATGTCTACATTACAAAAGAAGAAATTGTGAATAAACTGAGCATCTACTTTAAGGAGGCAGAAGATGAAGAACAAAAGTAAAGAAATAAGATTAAGAGCAGAAATAAAGACGAATACAGCAACAGTCAAAGCCTGATTTCTACAAGACAAGCTAAAAAAGCAAACAGAGCAAAAGGAAAAATCTTTAAGACGGTGTCAAAGTAACCAGAAAGCATCATCATATGAATCAACAACAGACATTAATATCTATGAAGATAATTGTAAAATGAACAAAACACACAGAAGACTTAAAGAAACACATCGCATTAATAGAATGTTCCCTTGAAGACTAGGCTGTGCCTGAGCCAAACAGTGCAGTGCCCAGTCACCTCTTATGCATGTGAAAGGTGCACAGTCCATAAAGAAGACAGAAGAACAGATGCCCTCACATCATGGTGCTGGTTAAGAATACTGAACATTCCATGGATTGCCAAGAGAATGAACAAAGCTGTCTCGAAAGAACTGCAGCCAGAATGCTCCTTGAAAGCAAGGAGGATGAGACATCTCACATACTTTGGACATACTCTCAGGAAGGATGAGTCCCCAGAGGAGGACATGGTCTTAGTCATCTGGTGCTGCTCTAACAGAGATACCACGAGTGGATGGCTTTAACAAATGAAAGTTTATTCTTAGTCTGCTAAGCTACAAGTCAAAATTCAGGATGTTGACTCCAGGCGCAGACTTTCCCCCTTGTCGGCTCTGCAGGAAAGCCCTTGTGTGGCATCAGTCTTCAGAACCTGAAGAGTGAAGTGCGTGCTCTTCTCCCTGTCCTGCTTTCTTGATGGTGTGATGTCCCCGGTTCTCTGTTTGTGTTCCCTTAAACTCTTGTTAGGATGAAAGGATAAAGGGTGGTACAAGCCATACTCCAGCGAAACTGCCTTTACAGTGGAGCAGAGAAGTGATCTTTTGAAGGGACTTATAATCCCACCCGAATCCTCTAACATGCAGCAGAGGAAGATCACAGAATAGAGGACAATCAAAATATTGGGAATTATGGCCAAGCCACATGGCTACACACATTTTTGGGGGGACACATTTTAATGCATGACAGACATCATGCTTCATAAAGTAGGGGGTCGGTAAAATAAAGGAAAACCATCAAAGAGAAGTGTTGACACGGTGGCTGTAACACTGAGCTCCAACATAATGACTGTGAGGAGGCGTCAGAGCTGCCAGTGTTGCGCTGTGTTGGGCGTGAGGTCCTTATGATCTAGAAGTGACTTCACAGCTCCTAACAACAGCAATGGAAAGACTTCATATTATAAAACTGTGGCACTTTTTCCTGCTGAAAATGAAGAGGAATTGATGGACTTACTGGTGAAGATCAAAGACTACAGCCTTCCGGGTGGATTACAGCTCATTTTAAGGAAAACAGATCTTGAGAGCCGGACCAGCAAGCAATATCATGATAAAGGGAGAAAGAGCGACGTTGTCATAAATTTTGTCTTACTTGGATCCACAGTCAACACCCATGGAAGCGGAAGTCAAAATCAAGTGACACATTGCATCGGGTAAATGTGCCACAAAAAAAGCCTCTTTAAAGTGTTCAAAAGCGAAGATGTAACCTTGAAGACAGATGCACCTGACCCACGCTGTGATACTTTCAGTCACCCCACACATGCGAAAGCTAGACACTGAATGTACAAGACCACGTAAGACAGCTGTGAGTTACAGTGTTGGAGAAGCACATTGACTATACCGCTATACCGTGGACTGCAAATGGAACAAAGAAATTAGTTTTGGAAGAAGTACAGCGAGAATGTTCCTCAAAAGCAAAGGATGGTGGGACTTCTCACATACTTTCGACGTGTTATCAGGAGTGTCCAGTCCCTGGAGAAGGACATCATGCTGAATAGAGTGTCAGTGAAACAGAGGGAAACTTGCAGTGGGTGGATGGACACAGTGGCGGCCTTTGTGCTTGGGCATCACAAGTGTGCAGATGGATCCAGACCAGGCGTCCTGTACTCTGCTGTGGGGGTCAGTATGACCTGGAACTGACTCTATGGCACCTGACAACAATGACATGTTCATTCACCCGAAATATACCATTACGGGGTAATTCCAATCAAAATAGGAAGATTTTTTTGGAAAAGTGGCAAGATTCTAAAACGTTGATTGAATACTAAAAGTTACAGGCAGATGGACTGAGACGTGTCTGACTAGATACCCTGACAGTGTGACATGGGTGTCGGGGAAACCATGTCATGAAGACAGAGCACTGAGAACAGATCCCCATGCATCACTCCCTGAGACAAGCGGGCAGGCCGTGCAGACCAGGGATGGGGTTCCGCCAGCCAAAGGATCTGGCACAAACTACCATCTATTTAGCCAAAAATAAAATGAAACCCACCACCACCAAGAATCCCAAAGAAGGCCTAGAAGTGGAAAAGAAAACTGTTAACAAAATTTCAGAGAAACCCCTAAGGAATGTCAAAGCAGACCAAAGGATTTCCTGTACGAGATCCAAAAGGGACTTCTAGGTAGTCCAGGGTGAAGGAGAGGAACAGGAGAAGTAAACCACCTCTCCCCCACACGGACAACAAAACGCTCTGTGAAAGAAGCTGTGTGTCACTACCCCAACATAAGAAGGTGCAATCCCAAAGGCCAGCTCTGTCCATGGAATTGGACAGCTCAGCCAAGCGACTGTTGCCGTGGGAAGAGGAAAGGAAAACCCATGCAGGTGATAGCTGAGAAACTCCAACCAGCAACTGAAGCAGAAAACCAGAACAGAATGCATTCACTCAAATCTCATTATCCCAAACATTTTGGGGAACAAAAAGTCAGATTTTTAAATCAGAAATTAGATAAATGGACAAAAACCAGATGAAAAAAGCATTCTTTGCCATAAAAACCAATAACCAAACCAAATGGATTGCCCTCGAGTCGATTCTGACGCACAGTGACCCTAGAGGACAGTAGAACTGCCCCCATCGACCATCTGAGGAGCACCTGGTGAAATAAACTGCCATCCCTTTGGTTAGCAGCTACAGCACTCACACACCACACCACGGTTTCCAAAGAACACAAAGAAGGTGGACAGGTGACGTTGTAGAACAAGGTAGACTGCCCTGGTGGATTCAAACTGCTGACCTTCAGGTTAGGACAAGTCAAAGGAAAGGACACAGATACAGCTGCAGACGAGAAAAAGACACAGGCAGCACGTGTGAGTGGCAAAGAGATGAGTTCCAGAATTCGTGAAGCACTTCTGTAGGTCAGTGTGAGAACAGCCCCAGAGGCAAGGGGGCCGAGCTGTAACAGGTAATGCTCAGAAGATGCACCGCCGGCCAGCAGGTGGAGGAAACGGCGCCGAACTTCACCGACAACTGGCTGCAGGCCTCTGAGACCCAGTTTCACACCCATTGCTGGCCTGTCTCAGCTTCAGAGGAAATCACAGCATCTTCCTCCTCCTCCTGGCCATCCCACTTTCCTGGGTCAGGATGGAAACTGCATTTGATCTGCCTTGAAGATGACTTCCCCACCCACGTTCTATGAGCAAACAAACACGGGCCACTGACTGAACACAGGGACCTCTGCCCAGTGGGCCAGTCCCAAGGATTCTTCTCTTCAGTAGAGGGACCCACTGATGTCCTGTTTTGCATGGCAGCAAACCTCTTCCTGATACATTGGTGGCTGTGATCCGAGGCAAAGAGCCAGAGAATACAAACAACAAGATCCCAACAAAGGTGCAGACGCCTCTTAGGAACAGGAATGGACACAGTGCGCGTGCATTCCATGACCCAAAGCCGCCTTGTTTCCCCTACAAGTCCCCCAGTCACAGGCTCTGGGTGAAGTCTGACTGTGCTGTGTGGTGGTCATGGATTGAGCTCAGGAGTCTCCTTATGCATGGGCTGGGTGACCTGCAGTAGTCCCTCATGCTCTGTAGGGCCAGTGTTCTCCCCTGTGAAACCGGGGTAGACTAGCACCTCTTCCTTTATTCCAGGAACCGGAATGATCTGGACGGACAGATGATGAGCTCCCGTTTCATCTTCCTACATCTCCAGTCCCCACCTCAACCCACAAAGTGTCCAAGGAGGTGTTGTTTAGCCCCTGGAACACGGACTCCACTCTGCGGGAGCAGAAACCAGAGCTAGGTCCCTGAGGGCACTGGCTGTGGGGCCTGACACCGAGGGGCCCGAGTGTCTGGAGGCAGCACCAGCCCCACAACATCTCTGGAGCCAGTTCCGAGGCCCACACGCCCTCCCCGAACCTGGGCAGCCTCCTGCCTCCTCACTCCCTGCACCGGTGCCTGCTCCCGCCTCACTCTCGCCGCCTCCGGGGTTTCCTAGCCCTTCCGACCGTCTTTGGGGTCGCACCTTTGCATTCAGATTCCCTCTCTTCTGCCCACACTTGTACCTTCTTGTCATCTGTCCCTGCTCCTCAGTCCCTTCACCTTCCTCACAATGTCTGGACTGCCTCCTGGCTGTCCCCACCTCACCATGACCCACACCTGCTGTGGTGTTCTGGTCCCACCCTCTTCTCATTTCTTCTGCCTGGGCTCACTCCTTATTCCCCCAGCTCAGTCCCCACACCGTGCTGCCTCCTGACCACTCCTGCGTCCTGTTGACCCACAGCTGGGAGTTCTCTCGGCCTCCCACAGGGCTCCACCTCCCACGACTTGCTTGCTTCTTGATTTCTTCAAACTCTCGGTCTCACACCTGGCCTCTCTCCTCACCGTTACCGTCCGCGGGCCTGTATCATGAAGTCAGGAACTCAAGGACACACCAGGACACGGATGCTCACCACAGCACATTGGCTACCAGATGGAAACCACTCCAGTGTCCGTCAACACATAAAGGGGGACACAGTGTGGTCAGTCGGGACTAGGGGATCACATTCAGACATAGAGAGGAATTAGATGCGGGCACACGGCACTCCTTGGATGAACCTCAAAAACAGTGGGAACAAGAGGCCACGGGATGCAGGATTCCAGTTAGATGAGAACTGCAGGGCAGGGGAATCCATGGATACAAAAAGCAATCGTGTGAATTCCAGGGGCTACAGGCAAAGACTCTTGCCTCCTGGTCACAGGGATTATGTTTTGGAGGGTGAAAACACTCTGTGCCCAGAGAGGGGTGGCGGGAGCACAGCAGTGTCAAATCATACACAGCCACTGCATTCTACACTTTTAAAAGATGAAAATCGGAAACTTGAAGCATAATTCGATGATGAAGTAACTGTTCAACAAGGAAAAAGGGACCAAAAATAAAAGAGAGCTACTCTTTGGCAAAGGGCAGGAAGCTCCAGAGCGAATGCCTGCTTTGGCTAAGAGCCTTACGCTGCAGGCCGGGCTGGGCTGGCTCTGCCTTTAGACCCAGTTCCGAAGGCGGTGCCCACCGTGCATCTGGAGCCGGTTCTGGAGACGACGCTCACGCTGGGTCTGGAATGAGTACAGAGGGGAATGTCGACGTGGATCTGGGGCAGACCCCAGGAGCGACTCTTGATATGGCCCCGGAGAGTGTTCCCGACGTGAACCTTCCTGTGGATCTGGAGCTGGTTCTGAAGGCCACACTCGATGGGGACCTGGAGTGGGTTCTGGGCATAAGTCGCCATGTGGATCTGGAGTGGGATCCGGAAGTAACGCTGACCTTGAACCTGCGGCAGGTTCTGGGGCTGCATCTCACTGTGGCTCTGGAGAAGGCTCCCGAGGCTGTGCTCCGTGTAAGTCAGAGAGGGCCTGGAGGTGAATCTTCAGGAGAAGCTGGAGTGCCTTCTGCTGGTGAGGCTCGATGTGGACCTCCAAAAGGTTCCGAAGCAATGCTCAATACAGACCCAGATCAGGTTTCAGAGGAAACTCCACATGGTTCTGAAACAAGTTATGTAAGCAGCGCTCGCAGTGTATCTCGAGTGGGTTCCGAAGCTGTCATTTGTGCTGGAGATGCAAGAGACAGTTCACTAATGTGACAGCCTTTCCAAGGACAGGAAAACTTCCCACTGTCCTTAAGAGAAGCCCAACCCCAAGAGCCCGTCCCTAGGAGATTTCCAGACTGCAGCCCACCAAGTGAGTGCTCCAAGGGGACTGATGCCCATTATAGTTCTCGTGGTCCAGCTTCTTGGATGATGTGCTCGGGACATGGATTGAAGGAGCATGGTGAAAGGACACAATCTTGATGCACACCTTTCGTGACTAAACCACACACGACATCCCTTTGATCTGTCCAAATGACTGCTTCTTGGTCAGTGTACAGGCTCCACCGGAGTAGTATTAAGTATTCTGGTCACAGTGTTGTCCATAACTGGTTATGATCCACACAGCCCACTGCCTTTGCCTAGTCAGTGAAACACAGATAAACAACTTGCTGGTGTTCTCTGCTTTGGCCAGGATCCATCTGACACCACCAGATGTCCCTCATTGTCCTCTTCTACATCTGGCTGGAAATCCTGGCAGCTCCCTGCCAGTGTACTGCTACGACCACTTTGGAATGATCTTCAGCAAAATATTACTTGTGTATGATATTAATTCTATTGTTTGATAATTTCTGCATTCTGCAGACCCACCTTTGGAATAGGACAAATTCGGATCTCTTCCAGCTGCTTGACCAGGTAGCTGTCATCGAAATTTGTTGGCATAGGTCAGTAAGCACCTGCACCCCGCATGCGTTTGTGGAAACACCTCAGTTGATGTTCCCGTGCTTCCTGGAGCCTTGTTTTCCACCAGTGTCTCCAGAGCAGCTTCGGCTTCTTCCTTCAGCACCACCGGTTCTGGCTGAGAGCCTGCCTCCTGAAATGGGTGAACATCGACCAACTCTTTGTAATCCAGTGACTCTCTGTTTTCCTTCCGACTTCTTGTGATGTTTTTTCTGTCTTTCAGTACTTCTCCTGGACTTCAGTTTTTTTCTTCCGTTCTTTCAGCTTCCAAAATGCCAAGTGTGGTCTTCTCTTTACTCCCAATTCTTTCGATGACCTTTTGCTTTCTTCATGTAAAGTGGCCCTTGATGACATCCCACAACTCATTAGGTCTTCAGTTATTTGTGCCTGCTACATTTGTGTCCTCCAAAAAATGTGTGTAGCCATTTCGCTATGCTATGATTCCCAGTCTGGTGTGATGTTCCTCCACACTGTAAACCCTGCCTCTGTGATGTTAATGCGGGACGAGGGGCTGCAGTTGAGTCGGTGGGGCAGGACTCAGTATCTGAGATCTTCTGGTGCCTTGAGACAATCTCTTGGGATATAAAGGGAAGGGAAGCCAGCAGAGAGTTGGGGACCTAATACCACAAAGAAGCAGAGCTGGGAGCAGAGTGCATCCTTAGGAAAGGACCTGGCGTCCTGGCACCTCAGAAGCTTCCAGTCCAGGTGAAGACTGACAACAAGGATCTTCATCCACAGCCCACTGGGAAAGCCTTCGCTCGAGTAGAGTCCCTGGATTTTGACTTGTACCCTACTGGGGTGTACCAGAATAAATTTCTGTTTGTTAAAGACACCCCCGTGGGGTATTCCTGTTGGAATGGCACTAGATGACTAAGTCAGTCTTCAGTATATCAAATCTATTTCTGAGATGGTCTCTGTATTGACATGGGATATTTGCAGGGTCATACTTCGGCTCTTGTGGACTTGGTCTGTTTTCCTCAGCTTTGACGTGTACTTACACAAGAGCCATTGGTCTTTTCCTCAGTGAGGCCCTGGTCATGTACTGACTGACGAGACTGAACTTTTCCAGAGTCTCTTTCCACAGATGTAGTTGATGTGTCTTCTAACCAGTGAGATACAGCATATGTTGTTGGTGTTAGGATCGAGTCAAATCACTTCCAACAAGTAGCAACACTGCACATCAATGTTGACACTGTACAACTGCGCCATCCCCACAACTGTTTTTACACCTGAGCCCATCACTGCACCCACTGTGTCCGTCCTTCCTGTTGCAGGTCTTCCTCTTTTTTGCTGACTGTTCATCTACCAAGCATGATGGCCTTCTCCGGGGACAGATCCCTTCTGCAAAGATGTTCAAACTATGTGAGATGCAGTCTCGCTGTCTCTGCTTCCGAGCAGCCCTCTGGTTGGACTTCCTTCAGAATAGATCTGTTTGTCCTTTTGGCAGTCCATGGCACATTCAATATTCTTCTCTAATACCATGATTCAGAGACATCAATTATTCACCTCTCTTCCTTATTCATTGTCCAGCTTTTACATGCATATGATGCACCTGAAAATACCGTGGCTCGGTCACGGTATTTAGTCTTCAAGGCGGCATCTTTGCTTTTCACACTTTAAAGAGGTCCTTTGCAGCAGGTTTCCCATTGTGATGCCACTTTGGATTTCGTGACTGCTGCTTCCATGCGATTTGACTGTGGGACCCTGGAAATGAAACCCTTGACAAATTGAGTGCCTTCTCCATTTCTCAAAATGTTTTTTACAGGTCCAACTGTGAGGATTATTGTTTCCTTGATGTTAAGGTGCAGTCTGTACTGAAGGATTTAGTCTTTGATCTTCCTCAATAAGTATCTCAAATCCTCTTCACTCCTACCAAGCAGAGTTGTGTCATCTGCACAATGCTGGTTGTTGATGTGACTGGTATTGTATCGGTCTTTGTCCAGGGAGCACCTTGGTGCAGGAAACTCAAGTCTGAAGGACGCACTCTTCTCCCGGTGCAGCTTTCTTGATGGTGCGATATTCTCGATTCTCTGCCTCCTTCTCTGTCCTTTTACCTCTCGTTGAACGAAAGGATTAAGGGTGGGGCAAGCCATACTCCAGGGAAACTCCCTTTACAGTGGAGGAGGGAGGTGATCCTATGAAGGGACTTACAGCCCCACCCTAATTCTTAAACATGTAGTTTAGGAAAGCCACAAAATGGAGGACAGTCACAAGATACTGGGAGTCATGGCCCAGCCACATGGCTACACTTATTTTGTGGGGTCACAATTTGATCTGTGACAACCAGTAATTATCAATGCATGCTGAATGTATGTTCAATCAATTTCCTACTGCAGAAGGTGTTAAAGATCGTCAGATTCTTCATGTTTAGCCTTAGTGGTAGGTGCAAAAATCTGAACGGTGCTCACTGTTTTATTCATCTGGTACTGCTCTAAAAGAAAATACTACAAGTGGATGATTTCATGAAGAGAAATTTTATTGACACAGTCCGATAAGTCACAAATCCATTTATGAATTATAAGTCCAGTCAGTAAGAGAACTTATCACAGTCCAGTAGACTGAGTCCAAATTCCAGGAGAGCATGTTGGCACAGGAACCTCAGGTCCAAAGGACATCCTCTGCTCCGAGAGCTGCCTTCTTGGTGGTATGAGGTTCCCAACTTCCTCTGCTCACCTCTCTCCCTTCTATCCCACAGCTGGAGTCCTGCCTCACCAGCACAACTGGTGCCCCTTCTCTGCCATGAACATCACAGAGGCAGGAATCACAGCACATGGGTGAAGGGCACCATACTGCGACTCACAGCCATGTCAAATCAATACATACATTTGGGGGGGACACAATGCAATCCACAACAGTCATATTAACTGGCCCTTCTTGTAGACATAGGATATTTGTCACTGACAGCAGTCTACTTCAGAATGGATCTTTTGAAATGCTCTTTTTGGTGATGATTGCAATGCTATTCCTATTAAGTTTTCTTGCTCAGTGTAGTAGACCATGGGACTGTGTGCTTCAGCCTGGCCAGTACCAGTCCATTGCAGGTCACTAGCCCCTACGATATCGATGTATATGCATCTCATTTTTCAAAATTTCCAGATTCCCTAGATTCATACTTGATATGTTCCATGTTCCGATTATTGATGGATGTTCACAGCTGTTTCCTCTCATTCAGAGTCAGGCCACATCGGCAAAGGAAGGTTCTGAAAGCTCGACTCCATCCCCATCATTAAGGCGGACTCTCACTTGAGGAGGCAGCTCTTTCTCACTTGTCCTTTGAGTGCCTTCCAACCGGGATGTTCATTCTCCCACACTGTCTCTGACAACGTTCCACTGCTATTCATAAGGTTTTGAATGGCTATTCTTTTCAGAATTAGACTGCCAGTTCTTCCTTTATAATACTGTTATTCAAAATTCTATACCAAATGCTACAACCAAAAATGAAACAATTGAAGATTTTTACTAACTTCTATAATTTGAAATACAATATGAACATTGATAATTACTTGAGGTTGAACAGGAAAGTTCAAAACAAAGAAAGATCAGTATTTGGAAAAATATGACCTTGGAGATAGGGACCACGGCTGAAATTGCATGATTGAATTTTGCTGCTTCATTGCAAAAACCTTTTTCCACTGACATTAACGGCGGCTGTCCACATGGACCTTGCCAGATGGGATTCACAGAACCATATCGACTACATGTGTGGAGAGAGAGGGTGGAAAAGCCCACTATCATCAATTAGAAAAATGCCAGCAGCTAATTGAAGATCAGAGCTTCAGTTACTCATATGCAAGTACAAGTTAAAGCTCAGGGAAATGAGAGCAAATCCATGAGTGCCATAGTGTGACCTTGAGTGGATTCCACCTGAATTTACAGATCATCTCAGAAATAGATTTGAGGCCCTGAACATCACTCACTGAAGACCGACAAGTTGTAGGGTGATGTCTAGGACATCATACAGGAAGAAAGACAAATGTCATGAAAAAGACAGGAGACAGAAGGAAAAAAGACCAAAACGGTTGTCAGGAGACATTCTTGAAGGTCGAGTAGCTGAAGCAAAAGGAAGAAATGATGAAGTACAAGAGCTGAACAAACAATTTAAAAGGGGGCTCAAGAACACATAGTATTATGACGCCATGTGCCAGGGCCCTGAGACAGGAAACCGAAAGGGAAAAACACACTTAGCGTTTTTCAAACTGAGAAGACTGAAGAAAAACTCGAAAAAAACCTCAAGCCTCAATTTGCAGTATTGAAGAATGCTATGAGGAAAATACTGAACAGTGAAGGAAGAATTAAAAAAACAAAGAAGAAATACAGTTACTATACTAAAAATAATTGGCTGGTGTTCAGCTACTTCAGCAGGTAGCTAACCAGGAGGTGACGGAAGGCAGGCAGAAGCTGAAGCCGCACTGAAGCCGGTGGGGAGAACAGGCCCCAGGCACAGTCCGAGTACCAGCTGAGACACTGCTACGAATGGACGCAGCGCTGCGAGTGCACAGTGGTCTATGCAAGAAATTTGGAAGGCAGCGACCTGGCCAACCAACTGGAAGTCATCCCTGTTTCTGCCGATTTCTGAGAAAGGTAATCCAACCCAATGCAGAAAGTAATGAATATTATCATTCATATCACATGCAAGCAAAACTTTGCAGAAGATCATTCAAAATCAGTTGCAGCAGTACATCCACAGGTAAGTGCCAGAAACTGAAGTGAGATTCAGAAGACTCCGAGGAACCAGGGATGGTCACTGCTGATGCCGGTTGGATTCTGGCCCAAAGCAGAGTATCGTGGACTGAATTGTGTCCCCCCAGAAAATGTGTGTATCGATTTAGTTGGACGCCGATTCCTACTATTAGGCTGGTTGTCCTCCATTTTGGGATTTTTCCATGTTGCAAATCCTAATCTCTGCCTGTGGTTAACATTGGAAGATTGAATTCTTTTAAAGAGAATTAGGGTGGGAATGCCCTAACCCTAACCCTCCCAGCGCTGTCCCTATTTTTTTCTTATTCGATCTGCATCACTTTAGATTTGATATTTAGGTTTTGATCCTTTATTTTGAAGTGGGTTGTGTGCATGGTGTCAGATACGGGTCTTTCTTGATCTTCTAAAAAGTATGTTATTGTACTGTAAGTGCCAGCTTACAATCTAAGTCAATTTGCCATAAAAATCCATCCCCCACCACGATAGAATTCTGTCTGGTCTCCCTACCCCGTGACAGCCGTCCTTTCTACTCAGTATTTCCTGCATCCATTGAACCAACTACTGTCCCCCTCCGCCTTCTCATCTTGCCCTTGAACAGGAGCTGCTCAGCCTCCCTCATGTATCGTTTAAGCCAAGAAGCACACTGCTCACCAGCATCACTCGATGTCTTCCACTCCAGCCCAATCTTGGTCTGAAGAGTTGGCTTCAGTCCTGGTTTCAGCTCCGGGCTAACAGGCAGTCCAGGGGCCACGTTCTCCGGGGACCCTCCCCTCGGTCGGGCTATCAGCTCTGGTCTTTTAATGGAGTTCTAGTTCTGTGCACCCATTTTTCTCCTACTTTGTCAGGGACACTGGGAAACATTGGTGGTGTAGTGCTTGAGTGCTACAGGGGCTAACCTGAAGGTCAGCAGTTGAAATCCGCCAGGTGCTACGTGGAAACTCTATGGGGCAGTTCTACTCTGTCTGTATCATTGCTATGAGTCAGAATGGACTTGACAGCAGTGGGTCGGGATTTGGCTTATGTCAGGGATTCTACATTGTGTTCCCTGTGAGTGCAGTGGAGTGCCTGGGCACCATTTGGTACTTCTGGTCTCACACTGATGTGGTATCTAGAGCTTGTGGCCCCTACACTCACCGGGACTTATATTTTCCTCATAACATTCATTCTCCAGAGCTCCAGGTGGACTGGGACAAATTCGTGCTACTTAGATGGCTGTGTGCTAGCTTCTAGGACCTGAGCTGTCACTCACCAAACTGGGATGCACAACATTTTGTGGGGGAAAAAAAAAAAACTTATACCAAATGATCTAGATACCCCCTGAAACCATGGTCCCCAGACCCCTGTGGCTGCCACTATGTCCTTCCAGATGTTGGGTGGTATTTAGGAAACCTGTTGGCTTTTGGTGTAGTTCAGCTCTACTGACCTCCCTTCTTAGTATGTTTTAACCCAGTTTCCACCTACTGTCTGACCTGAGTATACCACTCTCTCCCATCCAGTAACCCTAATGCATTGCAACATGTTCTCCCCTTTTCAAAATGTGTCATTGAAAGTTTCACACAACTAATGCCATAATGATACTCTCTGTTTTTTACAGCACCAGCTACTCTGGCGTCTGCACTGGCACCTTTCCAAAGGGTCACAGAGCCCCCTCAGCTCTTGTGACCTTGGTCTCCCTCCTCCTCTTTGCTCTCCTGAGAAATGGCCTTCAGCCTGGAAAACTGCAGCTAGGAAGTCTGCCTGGCTTGTTGTGTATCCACAACTTTCTTTCTTGCTCCTTATCTCAGTCACATTGGATGTGGCCAGGCTAGTTTCACTAGCTGAGGAATTTCTGTATGTTTTGTCTTTGCCTGTTACAAACATGTAGAGTCCAGGTGTCTGACATACATATCTGTAGTTTAATAGTTTCTTGTGACTATTTTGTCATATACATAGTTATCAGTGGGCTATGTGCTAGTTATCAGTGGGCTATGTGCTTACATACATGTAGTCGTTGTGTAACTGACACATATACTCTGACATACAAACTTGTCTTTTGAGACTGATGGAAAACAGCCTGCGTTTCTGTTGAGTCTCCAATCGCAGGATGCCTCCTAATACACCTTCTTTCTCTTTCTAACCTGGAGTATGTTTCTTTGGCTCGGCTACTCCAAGGCACGGACCCAAACTGGGTAACAATCCCACACCTGTTAAGACTAAACATTATTTTCTTCTGTGTATAAGCCTGCTCTTGAGTACTTTATAATAGGGGCCTCATATTATAATTGTTGTTTTGCAATAAATTTCAATCAGCATAATGTCTTCGAGATGACTCCACGTTACATTTCTCAAGATTATCGTTCTTTGTCATTGTCTGGTGTTCTGTTTTGTGAAGGTACCGTAGTTTGGTAATCGATTCATCCCTTGATGGGCACGTGTGTGGATCCCATCTTTTGGCGACTGTGAACAGTGCTGCAAAAAGCATGGGTGTGCATGTATCCATTCATGTGGCCACTCTTGTTTCTAAGATTCCAAGAAGTGGGATTGCTGGATCATGTTATTTCGATTTCTAGCATTTCAAGGAATTTCCAGAGTGTTCATACCAGTTTACCTTCCGACTATCAGTGTAGAAGAGTTCCAGTCTATCCATAGTCTCCAACCTCTTTTATTTTGTGTCTTTTAGATTAATGCCAGCCTTATTGAGTGATATGGTATCTTGTTTTAGTTTAGATTTGGATTTCTCTAATAGTTCATGATCGGGAGCATTTCCTCATGTATGTTTTAACTGCTTGCATGTCTTCTTTGGTGAAGTGCCTGATCATACCCCTTGTGTATTTTTAACCTGGGTTTTTGTTGAGGTTTGGTAGTATGTTGTTGGTTTTGGACACTAGATGTGGACAGGATTTGTGGTACCCAGCTTTTTACTGAGTCAGTAGGTAGTCTTTTCATTCTTTGGTGAGTATACGTGTTTGACTTTTAGGAGTTCCCACTTACCTGTTCTCTTCTTTGGTGTTGCTGCATTATTAACGCTATTTTGTAGGCTTTCTCTTCTATGTATTAGGGCTTCCAGCATTGCCCCTAGGTTTTCTTTCATGATCTTTATTGTTTTATATTTAGGTCATTGATCATTTTTTTTGTTAATGACTAAGTGAAATCTACAATCCATGTCAACTCTGTATGTCTTTCTTTCTGACCCTCTGCACTCCTCACCTGTGGCGAGCCGGCCCCACACCCCCCGAGCGGCCGCACCCAAAGATGGTGCCTTGGCTTGTAGCCACACCCAGACCCAGAGACCTTAGAGCAGTAAACATCTTGCCTGCGCATGCCTGGGACATGCCCTAGCCCGTACGTGGGCCAGTAGTGATTGGCTGATTCATTCCGTATATAAGTGGAACTACTGAATATAAACGCTCTCTCTGCTTGAAGACCAGAGGACGTGGTGTCGGTCTGTTGCTGTCACTCCGCCGCGAGTCGGTATCGGGGGGATAGCGACATCTGGTGGCCCGTACAGGGAGCCAACGGGACCCCAACCTTCCTCTGGCCCGATCTGCAGCGCTGGTAAGAACCCCTGGGATGGGCGATTTCAAAGACCCCTGGGAGGGGCAATCCTATGAAACCCTAAGAAGGGCAATTGGAAAGATCCCTGGGAGGGACAATCTGCCCCAAGGAGGGGTAGTCTAGACTAAATGCCTGAAAGGCTTCGGGGACACCCGGAGCCGTTAGGCACAGCACCAACAAAATGGGGAACCAGCCATCTGCTGAACATCTACTAACTGCTTGTAAAAGCCTGCTTAGACAGAGGGGTATTGGATTAAAGCAACAGACGATTGAGTGCTTTCTCTCTGCAGTGGAAGAGGTGGCTCCCTGGTTCTTAGCTTCGGGCCATCTTACTGTTGCAGCCTGGAACAAGTTAGGGGCAGATCTAACTAGAGCAGATACGCAAGGCAGCCTGCCCCCAGGAGTAATGGGTATTTGGATTCTGATTCTAACTTGTCTAGAGGATGAGTCAGGAGTATTTCAAAGGGTGTTACAGACAGGGCAATCCGCGTTAGAGGGAATTCAAGAAGAGCGCTCTCAGCAGGGCAATGCCTGTGGCGAGGAAGAGCCAAAGGAAAGTGAGCCTGAAAGTGAGTCAGAGGCAGAAGAGGAAGTGGAAAAGGTTGTGCGCCATTTTGGGCGTCTCTGCTCCATTTCCGCACAGCCCTCAGCACCTGAGCCGCCTAAAAAGCTGCCGGACGCGGGTGGGGGTAACCCCCCACCCTATAATCCTTATGCCCGGTGCGAGGCGCGGCCTGATACAAGGCCCAAAGCGTCAGCTAGAAGCTTTTGCCCCGAGGTCTGGAGAGAGGTACCCCATGCTATGGGTGCTTTTCCTGTTTTTCAAACTCAGCAAGGGCAACGGTATCATGAAGTCTTAGACTGGAAAACAGTAAAGGGGGTGGCTGAGGCAGTTAAGAACGTATGGCGTTGCCGCCTCTTTTGTGGTGGCTTCCTTAGAAAACCTACACAGATATGCCATGACTCCGAATGACTGGCAAAATCTCGCCTGTGCCTGCCTAACTTCTGGGCAGTACCTAGATTGGAAATCCCTGGTGATGGAGTTTGCTACCGAGCAGGCAGCACGCAATGCCCATAATGGCCAGCACATGTGGTACGTTGATATGCTGATGGGTCAAGGGCCTTATGCCAATCAACAAATAAACTATCTCCCTCAGGTGTATGACCAGATTAACCTAATATGTACCAGGGCGTGGAAGTGCCTCCCAAATCGCGGAGAGCCGGCAGGAAACCTCACAAAAATCATTCAGGGCCGAAACGAGCCTTTTTCTGAGTTTGTGGCTCGTATGTGTGATACTGCCACAAAGATCTTAGGAGATGCAGACACAGCTATGCCCCTCATTAAACAGCTAGTCTTTGAACAGTGTACTAAAGACTGCCAAGCTGCCATCACCCCTCATAAGCAGAAAAGCCTAGAGACATGGATGAAAGTGTGCAGAGAAATCGGAGGGGGGCTCACCAATGCAGGGCTAGCAGCCGCCGTAGTGGCTGCAATCCAACAGACACAGAGCCCTTCAAATAACCCCAGACGCCCAGAGCAAAAGGGCACGTCTAGCGCTGGTCAGACAGCTTGTTTCCAGTGTGGGCGCCCTGGGCATTTTAAGCGACACTGTCCCTCCTTTCAAAGCAATGCACCCGCAGAAAACAATCCCCAGGGGCCGGGGCGCTGTCCTCGATGCAAGAAGGGCAATCATTGGGCATCTGAGTGCTATTCAAAACAAGCAATGGACGGAACGCCTTTAGGCCCCAATCTCACTGGCACTAGGCCAAAAAATGTCCAGCGGGGCCCCCGCCACCAGGGCCCTCGAATATATGGGGCACTCCAAACTCCGGCAACCAGTGCACCTCCTCAGCTAGTGCAGTGGCCGTCCCTGCTCCCTCCGGGGCAGGGTGTGCCACTGCCGTGGCCACCATCCGAAGGGCAACTGCCGGCAGCGCCGGACTGGACCTCCGTGCCGCCACCCAACTTGTACTAACCCCACAGATGGGAGTCCAGCCTATCGACTCTGACATGTCGGGACCCCTTGAGGCGGGTACGGTGGGGCTGATTATTGGTCGCGGCTTGGCCACCTTAAAGGGTATTATAGTCCATCCCGGGGTAATTGACCCTGACTATACTGGCATTATAAAAATCATGATATCTTCCCCAAAAGGAATTTTAGCCGTTTCCCCGGGAGACAAGATTGCTCAGTTGCTTGTCCTCTGCAGCAACCATGATCAATTCCCAGCAGAGAACAGAATTAGGGGCGACCAGGATCTCAGGTCCACTGGGCCATCATGTACTATGCTAGCCCTCGACCTTGACCACCGACCTATGTACACCCTAAAGGTAAATGGCAGAAAATTTATAGGGCTGCTTGATACCGGAGCAGACCGTAGTGTAATTAGTGAAAGGGACTGGCCAGCTAAATGGCCTGTACAAATATCCCAGCAAGTGCTTAGAGGGCTGGGCTATGCAGAGACCCCAAAAATGAGTTCGGCTGAGCTTCATTGGCTAGATGAGGAAGGACACGCAGGATGGTTTCAGCCATATGTCCTAAACACCCCGTCACGTTGTGGGGACAAGATGTGCTTATAGAGCTTAACCTACATCTCACAAACGAACAACTCTATAGCCCTCAATCCAAAGCTATTATGGCTGATATGGGGTATATCCCCAGCTTTGGGCTGGGCAAGCATGCTCAGGGCCGAACCAGCCCTGTACCAACTTCCCCACACTCCAAAAGAGAAGGATTGGGTTTTTCACAGGGGCCACTGAGGCAATAAAAATCAAATGGAAATCAGAGCAGCCTGTCTGGGTACCTCAGTGGCCCCTTCCAACACAAAAATTATATGCTGCCATGGAACTCATTGCAGAACAGCTAGCTTTAGGGCATCTAAAAAAGTCTAATTCGCCTTGGAATACTCCTATATTTGTCATACAGAAGAAATCGGGACAGTGGAGACTGTTGCGTGACCTCAGAGAAATTAATGCTACTATGGAGGTTATGGGGCCTGTGCAGAGAGGCTTACCAGTACTCTCTGCTTTGCCACAGAACTGGCCCATTATAGTAATAGACATCAAAAATTGTTTTTTCTCCATCCCACTGCACCCCGAAGATACCTCTCGATTTGCCTTTACCATCTATCAATCATGCTGCCCCTGACAAACGCTATGAGTGGGTAGTCCTTCCACAAGGCATGGCTAACAGCCCAACCATGTGCCAAATCTTTGTAGATAAAGCCATTGCCCCCGTCAGAGATGCTCATCCCTCCGTACACTGTATCCACTATGTGGATGACATTCTCTTAGCAGCACCTACTCATGCTGAAGTTCAAAAGGCTTTTTCCACACTGGCAATCCACCTAAAAGCCCATGGGCTGCATATCACACCTGAAAAGGTGCAGATGGGGAATGCCCTTTAGTATTTGGGTTCACACATATCTCCAGGACAAATTAAGCCACAGAAAATTACCCTAAGAAGAGATGGACTGAAAACTCTAAATGACTTCCAAAAACTGTTAGGAGACACACAATGGATATGCCCCTATCTGGGCCTGCCCAACCACATCCTACGACCCCTTTATGATATCCTACAAGGTGATCCACAGTTAACGTCTCCCAGACACCTTATAACTGAAGGCGCTCAGGCCTTAGAAAAGGTAGAGCAAGCACTTGCAAATGCTGCCCTCCAGCGGCGCAGTCCCAAAGCAGACATCCAGCTGTGTATCCTCCCTTCACTTACACAGCCCACAGGAACCCTATGGCAGGGTGGCCCCCTTTATTGGATCCACCCGCGAATTTCTGCGGGGAAAAATATTTCTTGGTACCCTGCTGCCGTGGCACAATTAGCATCGATTGGCCTACAGCATAGTGTTCAAATCTTTGGGTCTTACCCCTCCAAACTAGTAGTACCATATACCAAAGACCAAATTCAAACACTTTGATCGGTCAGCGATGATTGGGCAATCTTACTGTTCACCTTCCAAGGACAAATAGACAACCACTACCCCAAAGACCCCCTTCTACAGTTTATGGAATTTCACCCAGTAGTTTTTCCAAAGTTCACATCCTGTAAGCCACTAGCTGAAGCCATGAATGTCTTCACTGATGGATCTCAATCAGGCATTGGCAGCATTCACATTCCTAACCGACAGCCTCAGCTTTATCTGTTCCCAGGCGCCTCTGCTCAGGTAATAGAATTACAGGCTGTTATGTCTTTCAAACAATTGACTCACCCTTTAATCTCATTTCTGACAGTGCTTATGTAGTTCAAGCTGTGCAGCGGCTTGAAGCTGCAGGACAAATTGACCAAAGTTCTCCCGTCGGATTAATTTTTTCTAATATTCAGCAGTTAATCTGGAACAGAAAACACCCTTTTCATATCATGCATTTAAGAGCCCACTTAAACCTTCCGGGCCCTATTACCGAGGGCAATGCCATCGCAGACGCACTGACGCGCTGCACCCTCATTCTTACTGCAGCCGAACAAGCCCAGGCTTTTCACAAAACATTTCATGTTAATTCCAAAACACTCGCCAGTAGATTTGGCATCTCCCATGAGGTCGCACGCGCCATTGTACGACAGTGTCCTGCTTGCGCCCCCTATCGCCCATCACCCTCCGTCGGGGTTAATCCACGTGGGTTACAGCCCATGCATATATGGCAAATGGATGTCACACATTATGCAGAATTTGGCATGACTCAATATATTCATGTGTCAGTAGATACAGCCTCCGGCTTAATTTGTGCCTCGGCGCTCGCTGGAGAGTCTACTAAAGATGTCGTCACCCATTGCCTAGCCGCATGGGCTGCCTGGGGAATCCCAAAACACCTAAAAACTGACAATGCACCCGCGTACACTTCCAAAACTTTTCACCAGTTCTTACAACAAATGGGCACCACTTGCAGCCATGGCATCCCCTACAACCCCCAAGGCCAAGGCATCGTAGAGCGGGCCCATCTAACACTCAAAACCATGTTGAACAAACAAAAGGGGGGAGCTGGCTACGGCCACACACCCAGGGACCGCCTTCCACTTGCTCTTTTTACCCTTAATTTTTTATCGTTGGACGCCACAGGGCGCTCAGCTGCTGACAGGCATATGGGCCCCCATGGGGCGTCCCAAGCACAGGTCATGTGGAAAGATATACTCTCCGGAGCTTGGAAAGGCCCTGACCCAGTGCTGATATGGACCCGAGGGGCCGTATGTGTATTTCCACAGGATGTTCAGGACCCTGTCTGGATCCCTGAACGCTTAACCAGACCAGTTGCAAAGCAAGATGCCGAGAAGTCTTCTCCCTCTTCTGCTCCTACTGGGGGTGACCCTGGGAAAGCAGTGACTGAACAATACTAAGAAAATCAGGATAAGTACCGGTGGGGGTTGTTAGATGTCCTACCCCTTCCCCTACCTGTGCATCATACTGCTTCCGTCTTTCCCCGCATATTCACAACCAATAGCTCGCTTGAGCTACCCTTCCTAAAACAACAAGCTGACTTTGCCCCTGAACCGCGCCCCCTTAATATAAGCTTTCAAGGATTTTGTGCTTTCATATACTCACTCATTTTAGTTCAGAAGTTGATAGCTCTGACTACAACCCCAGTTGCATTACCCTGTATAATCAGTCTGCTGCATGGTTTGATACCCCAGCAGTAGTAGCAACCCTCGAACAAATGGTACCCTCCTGCAAGGCCAAATACCGCTTAGGGTACCTAAAGCCAACGGCAGCATACCCTCATAGCCTCAATGGGCCCCAAAATGCAAAAGCACGCGGGACTGGCCTAGTCTCTGGACAGGTTGTCAGAGCCACCGCCTCCAGTGGACAGTAAAGCCTTACTCTACTTTCTCCCCAGCTATTGGTACCCGAATCAATGCTACAGTGTTTGGCAGCAACTATACTTGGCAAAGCCCTACTCAGGCCTTACCCACGAACCCTTTCGACATCTGGCTCGTGTGTGGCGTTGATGGCAGCTGCACCGATATTTCTTCTATGGCCCTGATAATGGGTGGAATTATTAAAAATGCCAGTGTGTGTTGGAATGCCACCGAATCCTTCGAATTAACGCTACAGGAGAAGTCCTCTAACCAAAATCTTACTTTTTCCCCTACCCCCGTGTGTGTTTACCCTCCCTTCATGTTTCTTCTTTGTAATGGTTCCACCCTGTTTTTACTCCCTCTGCTGGAATGCTACTGCATTTCACACAGCCCTTGTAACTAGATTACCCCGATATGTCCCTTGGCCAGTTGAGCGACCCTCTTACGCCCAGCTCTGGCACAAGCCTCGACCTTGTCCAAGACTCCCTAGTGCATGTGGTGCAGCTGGGCTGTGAGTGGCGGTTCCCTGGCCTCTGTGTTACTTATGTGCAGTTTAACATATCTCTTGCGCAGCTAGTCTCTCCAGACAACTGTCTCGTCAGCTACTAGGCAACTGGACCAATGAAGTGGACAATTAATTGCGAGGCGAGATCGCTGTAATAAACTCCACACGTATTGATACCTCTACTGCTGTCACCTTGATGAACTGGGTCCAGTCAGCCCTACATACTGTTCGAGAATGGGCTGGCTCTGACGCCCTGGCATGCATCCTATGCTTCCTGGGTCTGTGGTTGATTCTATACCTGCGTCGCCAGAGGAGGCAACAGCAAATGAACATGGCGCTTTTGGTGCAGGCTATCGCAAATGCTGAAGAACCAGCATTAACTTCAGCCGGAGTGTGGCTGCAAATGCTGGAAGGATAGCCAAAGACGGGCAACCTCTCTTGGGAGTGTTACCAACCTAAGACAGGGACCCCACCAAGCTGTGGGGTATCCCAATGACGGGTAAGGAGCGCTCTAGCCAGAGATGACCTAAGACAGGCACATTCATTCATATATAAAGTAAAAGGGAGAGATGTGGCGAGCCGGCCCCACACCCCTCGAGCGGCCGCACCCAAAGATGGCGCCTTGGCTTGTAGCCACACCCAGACCCAGAGACCTTAGAGCAGTAAACATCTTGCCTGCGCATGCCTGGGACACGCCCTAGCCCGTCCGTGGGCCAGTAGTGATTGGCTGATTCGTTCCGTATATAAGTGGAACTACTGAAAATAAACGCTCTCTCTGCTTGAAGACCAGAGGACGTGGTGTCAGTCTATTGCTGTCACTCTGCCGCGGGTCGGTATCGGGGGGATAGCAACACTTACCCTGTGACAACACACTCCTGTTTCATTCTTTACTTCTAATATCCTCTTAATGATCACCTGTCCCCTCCTGTCCACCCTGTACTCTCCCATCTAGAAATAAATCAGTAAGACAGTGTCCTACAGACATACAAAATGACAAACTACACACACCACAGACTCAGTCTGTGTCCTCGAGTCCAGTCAATTCTTCATCTGAAGTGTTGACCTCAGTGCTGGTTTCAGGTCTGGGGCTGCAGCAAGTCTATGGGCCATTTTCCCACGAGCCCTTCTAGGTGATCTTTGAGTAGATTTCTTGATCTGCACACCTCTTTTTCTCAGGCTACATCAGAAAATGTACATTGTGTCCCCTATGAGGGCTGTGTTTGGTGGTGGCCAGGCAACATCTGGTTAGTCTTGTCTCCTGTTGAGATAGTCGGCCAATCACATGGGTCCTTCTATCTCGTGGACTCATTTGTTCCCTTGTCTTTGATGTTCTCGGTCATCATCTTCTCCCGGTGGGTTGGGACCAATTGATGTTCCTCAGATGGTAACTTGCTGGCTTTGAAGACCCCACATGCCACTAGCCCATATGAGGTGCAGAACACTCACTTAGCAAAAGACTATGCTAACCGACCTAGATGTCCTTTGAAAACATGGTTCCTCTCATGGATTGAATTGTGTCCCCCCAAAAATATGTGCAGCCATGTGGCTGGGCCATGATTCCCAGTACCTTGTGACTGTCCTCCATTTCGTGGTTTTCCTAAACTGTATGTTAAAGGTTAGGGTGTGTCTGTAAATACCTTCATAGGATCACCTCCCTGCTCCACTGTAAAGGGAGTTTCCCTGGAGTATGGCTTGCCCCACCCTTAATCCTTTCATCCTACGAGAGATAAAAGGACAGAGAAGCAGGCAAAGAATCGCAAACCTTGTACCATCAAGAAAGCAGGACCAGGAGAAGAGCACGTCTTTCAGACCTGAGGTTCCTGTGCCAAGATGCTCCCTGGACAAAGACTGATGCAATACCGGACTTTCCTCCAGACTCGACAAGGGGAAAGCCTTCCCCTGGAGTGGACACCCTGAATATGGACTTCCAGCCCAGACAATGTAAGAATAAACCTTCCTTTGTTAAAGCCATCCACTCTGTGGTATTTCTGTTAGGGCAGTCCTAGCAGACTAAAACAGTCCCCACAGTAGATGTCCCTGCTTCTCTATCCTTTGAAATTTTGGTTTCAATTTAGAAAACTTTCACTTTATGGTGTAGTCCAGATATGCTGACCTGCCTTCTACTGCATGCTGTCACTCTGTTCACGTAACTGCATTCCTGTCGACTAATCAAGGAAAAACCCTCTACCTCCTTGTAGCCATCAAAGACTCTTCTTCCGTGTGTAAGTCCGTTTCCAAGTCCTTGTGATAGCAGTCTCAAACAAGACTTGTCCTTTTACAGGTGACGGATTTCACTCAGTGTAATGTCTTCTAGTTGACACGAGGTTAGGAGATGCTTCGTAAAATCCTCATGGTTTTATATCATGGCATGCTGTTCCACTGTGTATATATGCCACAGTTGATCCATTTATATAGTGATGGTAACCTACATTAATTCCATCTTTTTGCTGTTGTGGATAGTGCTGCAATAAACATTTAGGTGCGTGTGTCTGTGTGGTAGGCCTTATTTCTCTAGGATATAATCCCAGCACTGGGATTGCTGGATCGTGTGGTATTTCTATTTCTAGCTTTTCAACGAAGCACCAAATTGCTTTCCAAAGAGGTTGTACCGTGCTGTATTCCCACCAGCAGTGTAGCAGAGTTCCAATCTCTCCAGAGTGTCTCCAGCATTTGCTGTTTTGTGTTTTCTGGGTCACTGCCACCCTCATTGGCATCTAACTGCAGTTTTCATTTGGATTTCTCTAATACCTAAAGATTGTGAGCATATCCTCATTTGTCTTTTGGTTGCCTGCATGTCTTCTTTGGCAAAGTGTGTGTTCATGTCCTTTGCCCATTGTTTAACTGGGCTATTTGTCTTTTTCTTGTTGATGCAATACGTAGCTGTCAAATATTTTCTTTCCATTCTCTAGGGAGTCTTAACTCTCTTGATAGAGTCCATGAGCACAGGTGAATGATTTTTAGTAATTCCCATTTACCTGTTTTCTGTGGTTTAAGTATTGTACTCTGTCTAAGCCATGTATTAGAACTTTGCTGTCCCTAAATTTCCTTCCATAATTTTTATCATTTTAGGTTTGATATTTAGTTCTCTCATCCATTTTTTGTATCTGTGAAAGGTGGGAGATATGGGTCTTTTTGTTTTTCATTCAGATGGATACCCAATATTGTCAGCCCCATCTGTTTTCACCCTAGTTTATAGCTTTTGGGTTTTACAAATAGGTGGATGGTGATGTCTGAGGTGTCTCAGTCTGTTCGTTGGTCTGTTGTCTCTTTTTGTAACAGTACCAGACTGTTTTGACTTCTGTGGTAGTATAATAGGTTCTAAGGTTAGATACTGTGAGGTCTCTCACTGTGTCCTCTTCTTCAGCACTGTTGAACATATCCGGGTAGAACAGACATTTTCACAATTTTAAGTCTTCTTGTTCATGAACAAAGTAGGTTTCTCCTCTTTAAGTCTGATTTGGTTTCTTGCAGTAGTGTCTTAATTTTCTCTGTATAGATCTCTTACATCTATGGTTGGATGTGTTCCTAGGTACTTTATCTTCTTGGGGGCTACTGTAAATGGTTTTCATTTTATCTTAGTTCCAGTAGTTTATTTATGGATCCTTGAGGGTTTTCTGTGTGTAAAATTGTATCATCTGGAAATAGGGATACTTTCACGTCTTGTTTACCAATGCAGATGCCCTTCATTTCATTGTCTTGTCTCACTGCTCTGGCCAGAAACACTAAAACAATGTTCAAGAGAAGTGGCGACAGTGGGCATCCTTGTCTGGTTCCCATTCTCAAGAGAGAATTCCTTCAGTCTCTCTCCATTCAGGGCGATGTTGGTGATTGACTTCGTATAGATGCCCCTTACGGTGTTGAGGATTTCCCTCCGATTACTAGTGTACTGATAATTTTTAACATGAATCAGTGCTGGCCTTTGTCAAATGCCTGTTCTGCATCATTTGATAAAAGCAAGGGATTCTTATCCTTTACATTATGTAGTTAATCACATTAATTGGTTTTATGATGTTTAAACAACCTTGCATCCCTTGTATGAATCCTACATGGTCATGATAAATTACTTTTTGGTTATGTTGTTGAATTCTACTGGCTAGAATGTTGTTGAAGATATTTGCATCTAGGTTCCTGAGTGATACTTGTCTGTAATTTTCTGTTTTTGTGAGATCTTCCCTGGCTTTGTTATAAGATAATGGTGGCTTCATGGAATGAACCCTCCCCCCCAACCCAAAATTTTAACTTCTCCAGTGAAGCTCTCTGGACCAGGACTTCTTTTAGTTGGCACTTCTCTTTATTTTGTTATTATTTTACAATCTATTCTTTTGTGATGGGTTTATTAAGTTGTTCAACTTTTCTTTGGGATAATTTTGGTAGGTGATGTGAATCTAGACCGTTGTCAATTTCAAGTTTTCAAATCTGATAGAGTACAGTTTTTATAGTATTCTGTTATTTTTAATTTTGATTGACTCTAATGTGAATCTCTCATCTCATTTCTTATTCAGGTTGTTTCCTCTCCTGTCTTTCTCTTGTGAGTTTAGTCAGTGTTATTAACTTTGTTGATCTTTCAGATCCGACTCAATGGCACTTGGCTGGCTTGGCTTTGAAAAAGCCAGCTTTTGGTTTTGTTTATTCCTTCGATTGTTTTTCCATTCTGGAATTTATTTCTACTTTGATTTTTATTATCTGTTTTCGTCTGGTGCCCAAGGGGTTCTTTGGTTTTTCTGTTTCTACTCATTCAGGTTGTAAGGCTAATTCTTTGGCTTCAGCTGTGTTCACTCCCCATGTGTGCTTTACAGAGATGAACTGACGTGTCAGCACTGTTTTGCTCTATCCTGTAAGCTATCGTAAGATGTTTTCATTGTCATTTGATTCCATAAATCTCTTTACTGCATCCTGGATTTTCTCTATACTCCATGACTTTATTAGCAAGGTGTTGTTTAGTTTGTACAAGTCTGAATTTCTATTCATGAGTTTTCTGCTATTTATTTCAATTTTTATGGCTTTATGGTCTGAGAAGATGCTTTGCAGCAATTCAGCGGTTTGGATTTTGTTGAGACTTGCTTTATGGCCTATATGTGGTCTATTCTGGAGAATGTTCCATATGCATTGAAAAAGAAAGTGTCCTTATCTGTTGTTGGGTTGAAAGTTCTATATATATCTGTGAGGTTGAGTCAGTTACGTTTTCCAACAAGATCTTTTGTATCTTTACTGAGGTATTTTTCTGGATGAACTGTGACTTACTGAAAATGGTGTTGAAGCCTCCTATTATTGTGATCTATCTTATTTTTCAATGTTGTCAGTGTTTGACAAATTAAGTGGCATGATATTGGGTGCATAAATATTTAATATGGTTATATCCTCCTTAGGTATTGCACCTTTAAGCAATAAGTAGTGACCATCCTTGCCCATGTTGGTGGATTTTACTTTCAAATGTAGTTTTTGAGATTAATACTGCCACTCCTGCTCTTCTTTGCATGTTGCTAGCTTGGCATATACTTTTGCAACCTATGATTTTCAGTTTGTTCACACCTTTGAGTCCGAAGGTGTGTTTCTTGTAAGCAGCGTACGGGTGGATTGTTTTGATCTAACCAGTCACTCTCTTCATTGGACCACTCAATCCATTTACATCCCATGTAATTAGTAGTAGATATCTACTTCATGTTATCAATTTGTTACCTTTCTTTTTGTATTGATGTTTTCTTTGTTCCACTTAATATTCTGTTCTTCATTGATTTTCTTTATGGGTGTTCTTTTCATCCTTTTCAATGCTGGTTTTGTGTTTGTTGAGACTTCTGGATTGTTCTTTTGACATGTAGTCTTGTTAGTTTCCTTTACTGCTAATGCACTATTTTCCCATAATACTCTGTGTTTTAACCAGTCTTTTAACTTCTTTATATCTCCTTCACTTCCTCTTCATGAAGAGGGGATACTGTACTGTATCCCTCTGTCATGGTTTGAATTGTGTCCCCCCAAAAATGTGTGCAGCCATGTGGCTGGGATATGGTTCCCAGTATCTTGGAAATGTCCTCCATTGTGTGGTTTTGCTAACCTGTATGTTAAAGGATTAGGGTGGGGCTGTGAATTCCTGCTATGGGGAAGTTTCCCTGGAGTATGGCTTGCCCCACCCTTAATGCTTTTAGCTTGCAAGGAATAAAAGGAAAAAGAACCAAGGACAATTTGAGAACCTCGCTACCATCAAGCAAGCAGCACCGGGAGCAGAGCACGTCCTTCAGACCAGAGGTTCTTGTGTGAGGACGCTCCCTGGACAATGACTGATGCAATACCGGACTTTCCTCCAGAGCCGTCAAGGGGAAAGTCTTTCCCTGGAGCGGACACCCTGAATATGGACTTGCAACCTACCGGACTGTGTAAGAATAAATCTTTCTTTGTTAAAGCCATCCACTCTGTGGTATTTCTGTTAGAGCAGCCCTAGCTGACTAAAACAGAATTGGTACCGTGGGAGTGGGGTGCTGCTCTAGCAAATACCTAAAATGTGGAAGCCACTTTGAAACTGCGAATGGATAGAAGATTCAGAAGGAACGAAGAAGGCGCAGATGGGGAGAAACAACAGAGGACCGGCAGCAGCGGCAGCGGCAGCAGCAGAACCAGAGGCAGCGCTGGAGCCGACCCGTGGAGCGAGAGAGGTCAGTGCCTGCGCAGAGTTTTCCTCGCGGAACGGGGTGCCTCTGGGCACTTGAATCGGTGAGCTGGCCTTGCTGACCCACGGAGTGAGAGAGTTGAGTGCCTTTGGGCAGGACGCTTTCCAGCAAGAGTGGGGTGCCTCCGGGCACTTAAACCAGTGGAGCTACAGAGCTTTGGAATACTTGCCCGGCAGGGCAGATGTGGGCCTGAGGCCCAGGCCATGCGGCCATAGGAAGCTGAAGCTGAAGAGGCAGATAGCGTGAGAAGCTGAGCTGCCTCAGTCTCAAGAGGTATGGCCATGACCTCAGGGGTTTGAAAGGGTGGAACCATGGCGTGCTGTGTTCGTAAGGGTGGAATTGCCACTCAGTTGGGCTTAGGGTGCTCCTAAAGCCGATGGGACAGAGTTTCTGTCCAAGTGG
Source organism: Heterohyrax brucei (assembly GCA_028571685.1). Classification (NCBI taxonomy): domain Eukaryota; kingdom Metazoa; phylum Chordata; class Mammalia; order Hyracoidea; family Procaviidae; genus Heterohyrax; species Heterohyrax brucei. The sequence continues at coordinate 1,972,195 of CM053166.1, forward strand.
GCCTTGAAGGCAGAGTTGTAGCACGGGGCTGGAGGTCTCCACTCAGAAACCTGAGAGTGTGGCCGATACCTAGAGTCTGGAGAGCATTGCTGTTGTGTAGAATGTCTCAGAAAATGTAAGAGTATTTCCAAAGCTTTGAGGGCTAATGTAATGTGTTCTGTTGACTTGCCTGTTGCCTATTAATGCCTTCTAAGTTTCACAGATGTAGAAGAGTTTTTGTATTTTGGACTTGGAGCTGATTTAAGACTTCTGTTATATGGATGGACATAATTTTGCTATGGTGAGATGAATGTGTTAAATGTTTTGTGATGTGATTTTTGGGTTGTCAAAGGGTGGGATGTCATGGTTTGAATTGTGTCCCCCCAAAAATGTGTGCAGCCATGTGGCTGGGATATGGTTCCCAGTATCTTGGAAATGTCCTCCATTGTGTGGTTTTGCTAACCTGTATGTTAAAGGATTAGGGTGGGGCTGTGAATTCCTGCTATGGGGAAGTTTCCCTGGAGTATGGCTTGCCCCACCCTTAATGCTTTTAGCTTGCAAGGAATAAAAGGAAAAAGAACCAAGGACAATTTGAGAACCTCGCTACCATCAAGCAAGCAGCACCGGGAGCAGAGCACGTCCTTCAGACCAGAGGTTCTTGTGTGAGGACGCTCCCTGGACAATGACTGATGCAATACCGGACTTTCCTCCAGAGCCGTCAAGGGGAAAGTCTTTCCCTGGAGCGGACACCCTGAATATGGACTTGCAACCTACCGGACTGTGTAAGAATAAATCTTTCTTTGTTAAAGCCATCCACTCTGTGGTATTTCTGTTAGAGCAGCCCTAGCTGACTAAAACACCCTCTTCATAGTTGTTTCAGTCAGCTAGTGCTTCTCTAACAGAAATGCCACGAGTGGATGGTTTTAACAAAGGAAAGTTTATTCTTATACAGTCTCGTAGGCTGCAAGTCCCAATTCAGGATGTCTGCTCCAGGGAAATGCTTTCCCCACTGTTAACTCTGGAGGAAAGTCTGGTATTCCATCTGCCTTTGTCCAGGGTGCATCCTGATGCAGGAACCTCAGGTATGAAGGACATGCTCTTCTCCTGGTGCTGCCTGCTTGATGCTGTCAGAGTCCCACTCCTCTGCTTGCTTCCCTTTCATCTCTTAGGATGAATGGGTTAAGGGTGGTGCAAACCATACTCCAGAGAAACTCCCTTTACAATGGAACAGGGAGGTGATCTTATGAAGGGACTTACAGTCCCACCCTAACCCTCTCACACAACACAAAGGACAATCATAAAACCCTGGGAATCATGGCTACACATTTTGGGGGGGAATCCAATTCAATCCATTACTACAGTGTAATGCTGTCATAGTTTACATGTTCAGATCTGTTTTCCTAATTTAATATTTGAGCTTTGAATGAGCTCTGTGACTTCCCTAACTAAATAAGACTCTGGATACCGTCCTCCATTGCCTCCTTGACTATATATCTGGCCTTGTTGATTTTCTAATCAAAGAACTTTCATGAGTATTTCTGTCATTTTGATTTGGTTTTTGCCGTTTCTAAGCTTCCCTTTGAGAACGTCCTAATCTCACTGTGATGTTTGAGAGACAATTTTGGAGGATATGTAACGCTTGAAGTTTTCTTCCTTGAAGGCTTTGTATGTGTCATCCCATTGTGTTCTTAACTACTGTGTTTTGGAGTAGTCGAAGGTTTTCCTTTGCACATTACTTTTGGTTTACGCCTACCTGCCTTTAAGACTCTTTCCTTATGTTTCATTTTATTAAGCTTGATTATGTTGGGGTGTCTTTCTTTTGGGATCTATCTTTCATGCAGTTGGTTGAACATCTTGAATGAGTGCCTACTTTTCTTTCATGATGTCAAGGAAGTTTTCTGTCAAGAAGTTTCAACAATTCTGTTTTCTGCTATCCCTCGCTTTAGAACTCCAGTTACTTGTAAATTGTTCATCTTGATATAGTCCATCATGGTTCTTAATGATTCTTCATTTTTCTTGTTCCTTTGATTGGATTTCTCCTCATAAATGCTACCATCAGTTGCTGTTATCTGCAGTCTCCCAAATTCTGCATTCCATTTCCTCAATCATGCTCCTTTGGCTTTCAAATGAATTGTCTAACTCTGTAATTCTATTATTGATCAGCTGAATTTCAGATTGTTGATGGTTGATAAAGATCACCACCTATCTGTGCAGTCTCTCCAGAGCTGCACCAGAAGACGCTATGGCATGGCTCAAAGAAGGCAAGGGGAAGTGCGTCAACACACACAGCTGCCGGCCACCCCTGCATTCTCTAGGCGTGGTTGTCTTAAAAATAGCTTCTCTACTAAGGAAGGTGCAATCCAGTCAGGCACCGCTGCTCAGCGTGGTAACCAGACACAAAGGCCCTGCAGACACTGCTTCTCAGCTAAGTTTGCATCCTATATATGTCACCTCTTCTGGGCTATGTCAGTGGAATCTATGGCAGAGCTCAAACGGGGAAAGGGTGCTTCTGCACTTGGCCCCCAGGCAGCACTGCATTCTCTAGATGTGGCTGTCTTAAGTGCAGCCTCTCCACTGAGACTCTGCCCACTCAGGTGCTCTTGCTCAGTGTGGCGCTGGCACCAGAGGCTCTCAGTTGCAACAGCCCCACTGCAGCCTCCTACTTGACAAATGGTGTGGGTACCTGTAAGCCTCTCTGCTGCCACCCAGCAGAAGGGGGACCACTTGCACTGCCGAACCACGTCCGACAAAGTTTTCCCATTCCTGTAATGCAGTCCAGTCTAACAACTTTCTGCCTAATCTTGGGGCTCCTGAAATGCCCACTCTGCTCTGTTCAGTTGATTTTCTCAGCCTTATTTCTCAGAAGAATTGCAGGAGCAGTATAACTAGTCCGTCTCTTGGGCCTGCTTACTCTTTGATCTGTTTTGAGTGTTTTTAGGCATGGTGTGAGGTACGGGTCTTTTTCTTTCCCCCCTTGCAGATGGAGATCCTGTTATGCCAACATCATTTGTTAAAGAGAGTGTCTTTTTACAATGTATGGGCTTTTGGCCTTTGCCAAGTATTAGCTGCTCATAGGTGGATGATGTTTTATCTGGATTCTCAGTGCCACTGGCCTGTGAATCTGTTGCTGTACCAGTACCAGGATGTTCTGACTAGTGTAGCAATGTATTGTGTACTAAAATCAGCTACTGTGCAGCCTCCCACTTGGTTCTTCTTCAGCAATGCCCTACATATCTGGCTCTTCTTCTCTTTTCATATGAAATTGGTGATTTATTTCCCCATCTCCTTAAGAAATGTCATGGAATTTGTATTGAGAGTGCATGGTATCTATAAATCACCTGGGGTTGAACAGATGTTTTCTGTGATGTTGAGTCTTCCTAACCATGAGCAAGGTATGTTTCTCGACTTATGTCTCTTGATTTCTTGTAGTCTTGTAGTTTACTTTGTACAGGTCTTGTATGTCTCTGGATGAATTTATTCCTAAGTATTTTCCTTCTTGGGGACTAGTATAAATGGTATTGATTTGGTGATTTCAATCGTCTCTTCCTTGGTGTAGAGAAATGCAACTGATTTTTGTACATTTGTTTCCTGATCTGTACCGAATCCTATTAGTCCTACTAGTTTTCTTTCGCTCTCTCTCTCTCTCCCTGTATACTCATTAGGGTTTCGTACATATAGGGTCGTATCATCTGAGACTGGAGATGCTTTTATTACTTCCTTCACAATTTTGATGCCTTATATTACTTTTTCCATGATTGCTCTGGCTAAAAGCTCCGGCACAATGATCAGTAGAACTGCTGAAAGATGGAGTCTTTGTCTCACTCCTATTCTCAAGGGGAGTGGTTTCACTCTATTTATGATGAAGTTGGCTACTGGCTTCTCATAGAAGCCTCTTATAATGGTACATAATTTCCCTTCAATTCCTATTTTGCTGAGAGTATTTAACACGAATGGGTGTTATACTTGGTCTAATGGCTTTTCTGCACCACTTGGGAAAAGCAGGTGGTTCTTGCCTTTTGTTTTATTTAACTGGATGATTACATGGATTGTTTCTCTAATATTCAACCATTCCTGCATCCCTGGCATGAATCCCACTTGGTCATGGTGAATTATTTTTTTGATATATGGCTGACTCCTTTTGGTGAGAGTTCTGTTGAAGATTTTTCCATGTCTGTTCATGAGAGATACTGACCCTAAATCTTCATTGTTAGTAGTATCTTTACATAGTTTCAGCATTAGGGTTATGCTGGCTTCACAGAATGACTTAGGGACAATTCTGTCCTTTCATGCTCTACAATACCTTTAATAATAGTGAAGTTAACTCTCAAACATTTGGTAGAATCCTGCAGTGAGGCCACAGGAGTCAGAGCTGTTTTCTGGAGTGGGGTGTTCTGCAGTTAACTTTTGCATCGCTTATTTTACTATGGGTTTATTTAGTCATTCTGCCACTGTCTCTCTTAGTGTAGGTAGGTAGCATGTCTCTAGAAAGTTGTCCATTTCCTCTAGGTTTCCAAATCGATTAGAGTACAATCTTTCATAGTGATCTGGTATGCTTTCTTTTAAATTTCTGTTCAGTCTGTTGTGGATTCGGCCCATCTCATTTCTGATTTCTTTCTTCTGCTGTTTTTCTTTTCTCAGTTTCTCCAATGGTTGATATATTTTGTGGATGTTTTCAAAGAACTAGCTTATGGTCTTGTTATTTCATTTGTTTTTCTAGTGTCTAATTCATTTAGCTCTACTCTAATTTTTATTATTTGCTTTCTTCGAGGACTTGTTTAGGCACTATTTGAGTTGTAGGGCTCGGCGAGAACTGAAGCACAAGGACCCAAGAACAAAACAATCCTTCTTCAAATTTTACTTCAAAATTTGATTTTAGCAAAGGATTTAACAAACTCTTAAGTTTATTAGAATCGCCAGGGCTTTCCATAGTACTGACTTTAGAACACTGTAAATACCCATCAGCACCTTCAAACCAGTATGTTTTGGTTTCCAATAGTCTTTTATTTCTAGCTTGTTTCATCATCAGACCATGATTGATAAGACTGACCACCCATTTAGCAGATTTGTTTTTCTTGTTCTTTCTTGTCCTTTTAGAACTGTTTTCCTTTTCTCTTGTAAAACACAGCAGTTTAGTGGAGAGTTTGTTGGGCCTCAAACACTCTTACTGTGTCTGAGTTCTTTCCTGTCAGCATAGCTATGTAATTGCAGCAAGACAGTGGTATTTTGTTTCAACATTGTTGTCCAGGTTTCTGTCCCTTTAAGTGCTCTTAGTTGCGATAAGCTTGCAGAACACCACACAGGTCTGTCGTGAAACAAGAACAGTCAGAACGCTCCTTAGAAGAGCGGAGAGATGTTGTCTAACATATTTTGTAGGTTATGAGGAGGGACGAGTCCCTGGCGAAGACATCAAGATTGGGAAAGGGTCAGCAGAAATACTGAAGACCCTCAATGAGACTGGGTGAGACAGAGGCTGCACCATCCAACTCAAGTGTAACACTAACAAATTGTGAGCATGACACAGGACCGAGTATTGTTTCATTCTGCTGCGCACTGTGTCACAGGGAGTTGGAATGCACTCTGGGCCACCTGACAACCACCACAGTTGCTCTGGAGAAGTCTGCAGTCAGCCTTGTTGCTGTGTGGTGTCTTCTGTCTGCTCTTCATCTCACCACTGTGCAGTTTCAATAAAGTGTGTCTTGGAAATCTGTTATTTTCTTGTGAGCTGAGCCCTGCATTTCCAAAGATATTCAAAATATCCAATAAATGGGTGGTTTGTTTCAGGTGGATTTTGCGGAAAGCATCGTCACACACCATCTGGTTCTTCTAGTCACATGTCAATGTAGTCAGCCACTCATGTGTGACTGTCTTCTGAGTTTTCTTTCCCCCATGTCCTTTTGGTCCTTGGTGATCATCCGTTCCTGCTGAGCTGGGACTATTTGGTGTACCTCAAACAGCAGCTTGGCAGCTTTTAAGACCGCAGATACCACTCACCAATGTAGGGTGCAGAAGATCCTCTTAGAAAAACACTAGTTACACCAATTGGCCTTGATGTCCTCTGAGAGCATGGCCCCTAACCCCCATCCCAGCTACTGTCCTTGCAATATTGGGTTAAGATCGGAGGAGTAATCATGTTATGTTGAAGTCCAGTTAATACTGATCTTTCTAATGCTGGCTGTCACTGATCTCACCCAACCAAATTTCTATCAACTATCTAATGTATACCACACTCTCGCCCTCCCTCCCTCCCTACCCTAGCAGCCATCAAAGAGTCTTTTCTTCTATGCATGAGTCTGGCTTTAAGTTCTTCCTGTAGGGGTCTCATACAATATTTGTCCTTTTGCCACTGACTACTTTTACTCAACATAATGTCCTCCAATTGAAGCCAGCTTATGAGATGCTCCAAACTTTCTTTAGCTGTTAAGATTTTTGATTTTTCCTCCTCCAAAATGAAAGCCAAGATCTCCCACTGTGTCCATATGTCACGGAGTAACCAAAGCAGGATCAGGCAGAGGACATGTCACCTCCCACATGCAAATCCCATTCGCTATCTGCTGCGACACACATGTGTGCATGCTAACCGTCTGGAATGACACGTGTGCACACTGACTCGGGGATATACACACACACTGGAAGGACACATGGCTGTGTAAGCTCACTAGCGTGACAACGGTCCAGACGCAATTAGTGAAGCAGCATGGGAGTGAAAACACTGATGTGAGTTGTGTGCAAATGCACTGTCTCGTGAAACACGTGTGCACGCTGCCCGGTGTGAGGCAACCGTGTGCACACTCCTTCTGGGATGGCAGAGGTGTGCACGCTGCCCGGTGTGAGACAACCGTGTGCACACTCCCTGGTAAGACATGTGTGTGCACACTCCGTCTGGGACGGCATAGGTGTGCACGCTGCCCGGTGTGAGACAACCGTGTGCACACGCCCTGGTAGGAAATGTGTGTGCACACTCCGTGTGGGACGGCACAGGTGTGCACACTGCCTGGGGTGGTCCGTGTGCACACTAACTGGGGTGAAAGACCTACAGCCTCACTCGGTGACTCCCATGTGCCTTCTTACGGAAAGGACATGTGTGCAGACATACTCTCTGCTACAAAAGACGGGCACACGCACTGTTGGGAGTTACATGTGCATGTCCACTGGTATGACGTGTGAACACTCATTACCTCGAGTGACATGGGTACAAACACACTGGTGTCACACGTCTGCACATGAGCCACATCGTGTGAAACACATGCGTCATCACGAGCATGACACGTGTGCATACTCAGTGTACAGTGTGCAACACGTGTGCATTTTCCGGTGAAGTCCATGCGCACTCTGGTGTGAGACACTCCTGCTTGCTGCCTGGTGTGGCACAACTGTGTGGCACGTTGATACTCTGCTGACACACATGGGTGCACACAGGCTCTGTGGTGACGTTCTGTTTCTGTCGTGTCCCGTTCCCAGTGGTTACTCTCACGTCCTGATTCACCTGGGCATCCTGTTCCAGGATCCTGTCTACGAAGACAGAGCAGGAGGTCACAGGACAATTGAACTAGAGTGTTTTCTAGAAACCTGGAAGAGATGACAAAGAATCAGCTTGGTGGCCGCTGCTGAGAACCTGTTGTGGGCTCTACCTCTGTGAGCTGTGGCACACGGTGTGTGTAAAGTACTAAAGGAGGAATCACAAGAAATCATTAAAAGTAAACAAACCGTTGAAAGGAAAAGGCAGAGGACATGACTCCTCCATTGGGGCGCACCTCATCTGACTCTCACTGACTGTAGACGGAGTCCATTCTACTGACGGGTTGGACCACGAAAACTTACAAAGAGAAGGGACCCCGGCACCCACCTGTTTGTGAAGTGAGCTCCGTCGTCCGCCTGCTGCCTAGCTCCTGGCCGTCCTCAGACCCACGCCACACCACCAGCTCAGAGCCTGGACGGACGGCGCGGGAGGTCCGGTAGAAGATCTGCCTGTGGTACTGAAAGGCCACCATGTTCCACTCCTGCGCATCCCAGGCCGACCTCACATACCTGCCGATGACAGGACGTGACACAAGGACTGATACGGAATGCCCCCTACAGACAGGTCCCGCTCCTGCTCTCCTGATGTTCCAGGCCTGACACTGCCCACCCCTCACGGAAACCTTCTGTCCCCCCTGAGCCTTGGTGGTGCTGTCGTGTGAAGCCCTCTCCACAGGCCCAGCTCCCAAGGCAGTACAGACCAAAAGGCCGGATGTTCAAATCCACTCACAGGCACCTCGGGAGAACGGCCTGGCGGTCTGCTCCTGGAAGGTCACAGCCTGGAAACCCGGTGAGCGCAGCTCTCCTCTGACACAGTGTGCGCTGGCACAGTCAGCGACAACCCCCAGTCTGCTGGAGGTCCTGGGTGGCACAAAGACTGAAGCTCTCGGCTAAGAACACAACGCTAACAATTGTGATCCAACCAGAGGGGCTCGGAAGAAAAGCCTAGTTGTAGGCTTCGGAAAGGTCATGAAAATCCTCTTCTGGACACCAGAAAGCGCAGGGAGTTGGAACAGACTCAACAGCAACTGTTTTGGTTTGTTTTTTAATACTCCTGTTGGGCAGTAAACTAATCATCTTCTTACAAGGTTAAGTACCTAAAATTTCATCACTGCTCTATTCCATGTTTTTATCCATTAAATGGTAAGACTTCAGCAAGTTTATTTATATAAAGTTTTAAAAATAAAGTCAGGAATGCTGCAGAAATCCAACAAGTGGCAACTGTTAAAGCTGCTGTTTTCCCCAGTAGGGCCATGAGGTGTGGGACTGTGTGTGGGTGTCGTTCGGAGATGTGGCCCAGTGTACTGTGCTGTCCTGAGTGTGGTTTCACCAGGACAGCGTCTCGTCTGTAGGACTCCCCGATACTCACCTTCTGGAGTTTTCTCAGCTCCCCTCCGGAGGCCACTGAAGGCGGTTTGGCTGAAAGGCAATGAGAAGTCAGAAGTAATCTGCTGGTGAATGCCCCAAACCCTGGGGATGCTAGGCGTGGACGGAGAACAAGGGAGCAGAGCCCGGAGACGCCGAGGGTCATCCCAGGTGACCTCAAGGTGTTTCTGCAGCATCGTTACTGACATTACTAACAGCATCAGGTGTTGTGATTAAACCTACACAAATAATGTATCCTCACATCTGTGTTAACTGTGTTTTCGTGTTTAAGACATTTCACCCGGAAACTATGAACCACTATCAAATTAACATTATAAAGTGGTTTTACACTTGTATTAAGGTTTCTTAGCTGACCTCAAATTATGAAGTTTTAGGAAAAACCATCTCCTTAAAGAAAGGTTATGAATTTTAAGTATCAGAGAAGTACAGAGAATTGTCCTGGAAATGCCCATAAACCCACCACCATGGAAACCCTGATGTACAGCTACAACGACTTCTGATCTCGAGTTTCTATGTTACAATTAAAAACTAAAACGAATCACAGCTAAGTTACCTGTGAACCCTCCCTCCTTCTCTAGTGCTCAATCAGGTCTTTCTTACTCACATTCCATTTTGATTCATTTACCGTCAATTAACACAGCTGCGAATGACACACATCGTGCTTCATTGCTACAGCTGCTAACCTAAAGGTCAGCAGTTTGAATCCACCCAACACTCTGTGGATACTCTACAGGGCAGGTCTATTCTGTCCTACGTGGTTACTATGAGTCAGAATAGACTTTACAGCTATGTTTGTTTTTTTAAATCATCTTACACATTATGAAACTTTCGACAATTAGCCTCTCACTGAATGTATCCTTCAGATCTGGCTTGTATGCTGAATATTTAGTTTTAGTGTGAACAAGCCCTCTCCTTCATGAGCTTCTGAGGAGTGGCTGAGCAGACCTGACCCCTGGACACCTTACAGACCTCACCTTGCTGCCTAGCTGTCCAATCCTCATCAGAATCCTCACTGTCATCCATCTGGGCTTTGTTGGTCTTCCTGGGACGAATCATGAAAGGTGGACGAAAGACTCTAATACCTGGAAAGAAGGAAAACTTTTGTACTCACAGGGAAAAGCTGGGAAGAAAACGGAACAGCGGCTGGGGGATGGGCTGGGAGCGCTGAGAGGGACACCGAGAAGCAACTTTTCTTCCAGGTCCTTCTACGGACACGCTGTTGTTTCTAGGTACAGCTGAGTGTTTTCAGTTTATACTGATCCCGAGAACAACAGAACGCAACACCATCTAGTTCTGTGCCCGGCCCACAGCCTATTGCTGCAGCCACTGTGTCAATCCATCTTCTAGAGTGTTTGCTGACCCTCTACTTAAGCCAGAACGATGTCCTTCTCCAGGGACTGACAGACACTGACAACATATGTAAGATCCCGTGAGACCCACCTTGGTGACAAGCAGCATTCTGGTTCTACTTCTTCCATGACACATCTGTTTGTCCCTTTGACAGTCCATGGTACATTTAATATTCTTGTCCAATGCCACACTTCAAAGACATCAATTCCTCTTATCTTCCTTGCTCACTGTCCAGCTGTCATATGAAAAGGATACAACAGAACATTGCTTAAGTCAGACCCACTATGTCTCCAAGTTTTTAACACTTCAGAGAGATCTTTAGAAGCAGATTTGTTCAGTGCAACGTGCCTGTTGATTTCTTGAGTGCTGCTTTCAAGGCTATTGACTGTGAATCCAAGTGAAATGAAATTCTTGACAACCTCAGTCCTCTCACCTATCTTGATATCGTCTCCTAGTCCAGTTGTGAGGACTCTTGTTTTTTTGACGTTGAGATGTAACGCATACTGCAGGCCATGGTCTTTGATTTTCCTTAGAAAGTCCTTGAAGTCCACGTGACTTTCAGCAAACAAGGTTGGGTCGTGTGCAAAAAAGAAAAATCCTCACAAGTGGTCCAGTACGGAGCATCACACAAAGCAGAGAAAAAACGGAAGTTGTCCAAGATTTCATTTTACTTGGCTTCACCAATCAACACCCACTGCTTTAGTCACCTAGTGCTGCTCTAACAGAAATACCAGAGTGCATGGCTTTAACAAAGTAAAGTTTATTTTTTCACAGGCTGGTAGGCTAGAAGTCAAAATTGATGATCTCGCCTCCAGCAGAAGACTTTCCCCAGTCAGTTTTGGAGGAAAGTCTGATATTGCATCAGTCTTTATCCAGGGAGCATCTTCGGGTAGGAACCTAAGGCCTCAGGAACACGCTATTATCACAGTGCTGCTTGCTTGATCGTGTGCGGTTCCCAATTCTCTACCTGCTTCCCTTTCTTGTTATCTCTTGTAAGAGGAAAGGATGAAGGATGGGGAAAACCATACGCCAGGGAAAGTGTTTATACAGTAGAGGAGGGAGGTAACCCTATGAAGATATTTACACTTCTACTCTAATCCTTTAACACACAGCACAGGAAAATCATAAAATGGGGGACAATCACTCAATATCAGGAATCATGGCAAGGCCACAAGGCTAGAAATATTTTTAGGGGAACACAGTTCAATCATAACACCCATGGAGGCAGCCATCAAGAAATTGAAGGATCCCTGATTACCTTCTTTTAGTATCATAGCTTTGGTTCAGTACTGTGACTTCCCTAACCGAGTAGGATTCTGGAGGCTGTGTCCTGCATTGTGCCCTTAAAAACGTAGTTAATGGTGTTGTTTTGTGATACAAAGCTTCTGTCAATGTTTCCTGTTGTTTTCTTCAGTTTTCACGAAGTCTCTAAGTTTCTCTTTATCTGCAAATGTCTTAATTTAACTGTCATATGTGATAGATAGTTTTGCAGGATATATAGTTCTTGGTCATTTATCTCTTTCAGCATTTTGAATGTGTCACCCTACTGCTCTCTATGCAACATCATTTCTGCAGAAAAGTCAGATGAAAGCCAACAGAGTTTCTCTCATAATGTTAGCTTTTCTTTGAGCCTTGCTGCCTCTGAAAGCATCTGTTTATGTTTCATTTTATTGAACTTGAGTATAATATGTCTTAGTGTCTTTCTTTTCGGTCTAGTTTTACTGGTGATGGATACACATCTTGGATATTTATGTTCTCTATTTACAGTTTAAGACAAGTTTTCAGTCAGCAACTCTACAGTAGTACTCTCTCTATCGACATCTGTCCTCCCTTGGTCATAAACTCTAATCAATCATAAATTATTGCTCCTAATAGACTCCCATGTGTTCCTTCATTTTTATTTATTTTCTCTGATTTCTCCTCATAAATGCTGCTGTCAGTTGGTGTATCCTCAGGGTTACTAAACCAGATTTCCACCTTCTCAATTCCACTCTCTGGCTTTGGACTCAATTATCTAATTCTATTCTGTTATGGATCTGCTGTATCTCATATCACTCACGTGCCATCAGTTGAAACAGCTTGCTGAATTTTTCATTTTGTTCTGCATTTCATTTCATCTCTACGAGGGTTCTATATATCCTTCTTTTGTACTTGACCTCCAATAATTTCAGAATGGCTTCTTCATCTGGGAAGTGGTTTCATTCTTCATTGTTGGACTATTGAGGAGTAAAGGTGAAATATTTCTTTAAATGACTAACTATAGTCTGCTGTCTGCATGTCGTTGAGAAGCTGTTTGACACCTCTCGGGCTATCTGAACAGGAACAGAGTTGGTTATGAGACGTCTCAATATACTGTAGTGATGGGCACCAAGTAGACTCTGTGGGGAGGATATCTCCGCCTATTCAGTGGCAAAGATGGAGCCCTATTTATGGAGATACTGGGGGCTGTCAGTGAACGCTACACTGTGTGTCAGTGTACACTCCGGGAAAAAACTGTTGGGTCTCTCACCAGACAGATCTCCAATCAAATGCCTCTCAACCCTAACACTAAACTTTACTTCTGTGCACAGAACTGTCTAACTGCTGAAAAGTGGACAACTGCCAAGTGAGTAGCTGTCCAAATGCTGTAAAAAACAGTCAGGCCTTCAGGAGCAGCAGATGCTGCCTTCCAGCAGACAATGAAACTATGTGATCAGCCGACTGCAGAAGCTGCAGTTCTCTCATATGGTTGAAATGAGTAGCAGAAATCCCATAGGTAGAAACAAAAACTCATTTAAACCAAACAACACCTTTCTCCAAGAGCCATGAGTTGCAGAAGAAACCCAGCACAAAATAAATTCATGGGAACAAATAAAAAAGAAATCATATCTTACCAAACTCTATAGTATACAGTAAAAGCAGTGCTCAGAGGTCAATCTACCTCTAGAAATGCACACATCTGGAAGGAAGGACCCAAACTGAAGAATTAACCCTACATCTTCAACAAGTTGGAAGACAGCAACAGAAGGACACTTGAGGTACCAGAATAAAAACAGATAATAAACATTAGAGCAGGGGGGTGGAGTCAAGATGGTAGACTAAACACACATCTCCCCAAATCCCTCTGGAAACCAACACCTGAACCGATAATTAAACTGAGCCTTCGGGACACCTAGTAAGACCTACAACACGACATTAAGTCTGTTAATTGGGACTTCATATCACTGTATGAAAAACTTCCTGTCTTTTGCTGACCCCCACACTTGGTGAGTGCTGGCTTTCACGGACAGAAGGTAACTCGATGTCATGGATTGAATTCTGTCCCCCCTAAAAGTATATGTAGCAATGTGGATGGGACATGATCCCAGTATCTTGTGATTGTTCTCCATTTTGTGGTTATCTTATGTTGTATGTTAAAGGATGACGGCGGGGCTGTCAATCCCTTCAGAAGATCACCTTGCTACTCCACTGTAAAGGGAGTTTCCCTGGAGAATGGCTTGCCCCACCCTTAATCCTTTCATCTTGCAAGAGATAAAAGGAAAGGGAAACAGAAAGAGAATTGGGAACCTCACACCACCAAGAAGGCTGCACTGGGCGAAGAGCGCATACTTCACACCTGAGGTTTCCATGCAAAGATGCTCCCTGGACAAACACTGATACAATACCAGCCCCTCCTCCAGAGCTGACAAGGGGGACAGTCTTTCCCTGGGGAGAATATCCTGAATTTGAACTTGCTGACTACTAGACTGTATAAGAATAAACCATTGTCTGTTGAAGCCGTCTATGCTGTGGTACTTTCGTTAGAGGAGTCCTAGGTGACTACAACACTCACCATTTTAACTTTTGTTTCCCTATGTCTTAGCCAGTGGGCAGAGCTGGGACTTGACTAGCAGCTAATCTCAGACACACTGAAGGGATGGCAAGGCAAAACTGACTTATTTTGCGAGCCCGGCTTTGGACTCTGTGCCTGTGAACTGTGGAGATGCAGCAGAATTCTGAATATACCATGGACCACCAAGAGAACAAACAGATACATCCTGGAAGAAGGACAACCAGAGTGCTCGTGGAAAGCAAAGGCAGGGAGACTGTATTTCACATATTACAGACATGTAGTCAGGGGAGATCGGTCCCCACAGAAGGACATCGCGTTTGGTAGAGTGGAGGGTCGGTGAAAAAGAAGATCCTAAATAAATGGACTGACAGAGTGGCTGCAACCACAGCCTTAAACACAAAAACGACTATGGACATGGCGCAGGCCTGGGCAGCGCTCCTTCTGTTAGCGAATTGGGTCCCTGCCCTGGAGCAGCTGAATAAATGAAACATGCTGCAAGTTAGAAAGAGGAAGAAGGTTTATTAGGAGGTGTGATACCACCTGAGACTCGACAACACAGGCTGCTGTCCATGGAGTCTGAAAAGAATATTTTTACATCACAGTGTATATTATCATTTCGGCAGCAAAATACTTCACGTTTCTAAGCACACAATCCACACATAACCACATATGTCACAAAATAGTCACAAGAAACTCTTATTAGACTACAGGTGTGTCTGTCAGACACCTAGACGCTAATCTGCAGCTCTGTAACAGGCAAAGACAACACTGCCACGAAAAGCCGGACGAGTCCACTCCAAGATAAGGAACGAAAGAGAAAGCTGTGGACACACAAAACGCCAGGCAGCCTTCCGAACTGCTGTTTGCCAGGCTGAAGGCCGTTTCTCAGGAGAGCAAAGAAGAGGACGGGGACCGAGGTCACAGGAGCTGAGAGGGCTGTGCGCCCCTTCGTAAAGAGGCCAGTGCAGAGGTAACAGTAGCTAGGGCAGTAAAAAACACACACTATTTAAAAGACAATTATGGGATTACTTATAAGAAGCTCTCAACTACCCATCTGGAAAAAACAAAAACCTGTTGTAAGGTATTCGGGTTACACTTCCGTTTTGCACGCGGTCGCTGTGCGTTGGGACCGACTGGACAGCACCTAGCCATAAGAAGTGTGATCTAGAAACTTTCACCCAAAGTCAGTTAGAAATACAAGAGAGCAAGTAGAGTTCAAAATCAATAAACGAATTTTGAAATCTGTACGTAAGACAGGGCCAAAGGAAAACCACGAGTCACACTGAAACCCAAAGAAACAAAAAGAATACTTCAAGGAAATACTCACCGCAAAAATGAAAGAAAGAAGCAGGAGATTTGACAGAAAACGACCAAAGGCCCAGCCCTTCCCGGCGCAGTGGAGGGTGCCCCGAGACCCGGGACGGCGGGCGCGGGGACGACCCCCGGGCGGCTCGGGCCGGAGGGAGCAGCGGTCACCGCGGGCGGCGGGGGAGGGCGGCCGGGCGGCGGGGGGGAGGGCGGCCTGGCGACGGCGGGGTCTGCGGGCCAGACACGGACGCGGAGCCGGGACGCCCGTAGAACGGGTACCTGGGGTCCGAGGGGCCCCCGACCCCCAGCCGGAGGACGAGAGGCCGCAGGGGGCGCGGAGCGGAGGGCGCGGGCTTCAGGCGGAAACACCACAGACGCGCTGCGGGAATGGCTGCCCCGGGCGAAACTCTCAGGCATGCGCAGAATAGGCTGAGCGCGAGGCCGCGCAGGAGGATGACGTCTAGGGGCGGGGCCTGAGGGAGGCGGGCCTTGGGGCGGTGCTATGTCACCCACATGGGTCAGAGGTGGGCGGGGACGGTAGGACAGGAGCTGACCCCACCTGAGGGTTTGGGGTCTCTCTTTTCCACGGAACTTGAATCCTTTCCCAGTCAACGGCTTTAAAGTGTTTGCGGTCCGGAAGACCAGAGCTGCCTCCCTTAAGCTTGCAAACAGTTGAACTGTTTGGAGGCCGGAGGGGACGGGAAAGCTCGCCGAAGGAGACCCAAGTCAAAAAGGGACACAGTTGACACGCTTGAAGTTGTAACTAAAACCACGAAACAATATGTGTACTAATAGTTTAACCAGAAACAACTTTTTCCGTAAATCTTCATCTAAGATACAAGAAGAGGAGAGCCGTGTGGATCACGTACTTTGGAAGGGGACACATTTTCCACCTCCCCTGCGGTTTTTGTGACTGTGTATCCTACAGTCATTTCTGACTCCTAAAGACCCTATAGGACAGCAAAACGAAAGCTGACCTGTGGCTTCAAGCCTAGGACACCTCCCAGTGACCCAGTAAGACAGTCACCAAGAGCACCACAGGGTTCCCAAGGAACAGCTGGTGGATTCCAACTGTCCCCTTTTTTGATTAGCAGACAAGCTCTCAGTGACTGATCCTCCAGGACCCCCAAGCCAAGCCAGCCGCTTACATGAAGTCGATTCTGACTCACACGACCCTATAGGTCGCAGTAGGACTGCCCCGTAGAGTTTCCAAGGAGCACCTGCTGGATCGCAGCTACCAACCTTTTGGTGAGCCAGCTTGACCACGATGCCACCAGGGTCTCCCCAGGGCTCCATGGCACGGCCATGTAGAGTTTCCTAGGCAGTAACAAGGAAACCCCGGTGGTACCATGGTTAAGAGCTACTGCTGCCCACCCAAATGCTGGCAGTTGAGATCAACGAGGCACTTCTTGGAAATTACAAGGCAGTTCTACCCTGTCCTATAGAGGTGGGACAGACTCCACAGCAGCAGGTAGAGTAAACACAGATGTCCCGCTGACGACTAAAGTGTACCCGACAGAATCCACAGTGTTTTTAACTGTCTCACATGCATGCAAAAGCTGGATAATGAAGGAGAAAGCACAGACAACAGACACCTTCGAATTACGGAGCTGTTGACGAGCACTGAATACACCAAGGACTTCCAGAAGAACCAACAGACGCGTCGTGGAAGAAGTGCAGCCAGACTGCTGCTTAGACGACAGCTGGTGAGATTTACATCTCATACACATGGACCCGTTATCAGGATCGGCGAGTCCCTGTAGGACGTGAGACCAGTGAAAAGAGGAGGACCCTCCCTTAGACGGCCTGACACAGTGGCTGTCACAACGGGCTCCAGCACGGGGACCGTCAGCAGGTCCCAGGGCTGGGCACCGTTTGGTTCTGTTGAACATATGGTTGCCCTCAGTCAGAAATGACACAACAGCGCCTGACAACAACAAAACAATATGATTGTTCAGGAACCCGGGTGGCACAGTGATTTAGCACTGCACTGCAAACTAGAAAGACAGAGGTTCAAATCTACCAGCTGCTCCTTGGAAACCCCAGAGGGCACTTCTTCTCTGTCCACTTTAACGCTATCAGTCAGAATCAAGTGGACAACTACATGCTTGGCTTTGGCATGTGATCATTCAACACTTACTTATGGATCCCATGTGAGCTAAAGCCTATCACCACAATCACGGCACATGTAGTCCATAACCTACAACAGGGTGAGCTTTCAGTGGCGGCATCATAAGCTGGTTCTAACGTCAGTTCAATACATCCTTCTCTTTTAGGTTTCATTAATGTTGCTATCAGTATCTTTATAAATCTGATCTTTATCATCAGTGTCTGTGTCATAGCAATGACCTGACTGCGGGAGTGTTCTTTGTCAAAGTTAGCTGTGGAACCTGATATGTGCCCCTGTCGCGGCATACTAAGGTGTTATACTCCAGAATCTACCATTTTCTAGGGATGACAAAGGTCATGGTTTACATTATAGAACACACGCAGTATTGATACGGTTTACAGGGGAACCTGATCGGCCACGTGTCAGCAGTTCTGCCTGGCAGTTTGTGATGGAGATGTGGGTCCTTCCGGGCAGGTGTGATCGATACAGAACCTTTTCTCCTGGTAGTTGCAAGGTGCCTACAGCAGCCAAGTTGGAAGCCAAGTTGCTACCTCACCTTCCATCTGACATTGCCCTCTGATTTTATCTGTAAAAACACCCCCAAAATCTATGTGGAGTCTTTTTCCAGTCGTGGAGACTGATCTGTTCTCTCTTTGGAATGTACTTTCCCTAATTTGTCTGTCATTTGCTTCCAAAAAAAGATACATCCTCTGCTGTGGGGGAGAGAGAAGCCCAGTTTGCCACCCAAGGGGAAAACCACCTTGTTAGTTTGATCTCTGAAACCCGAATCTAGTCACTCGGGGTCTACTAGCTTCAGGACCTCGACATTCTTCACTGTCCTATAGTATCACAGCGAGTTGTAAGAGACCTGAGGCAAGAGGTTAGCTTTTGCTTTGACTGTTCTATAGGGTCTCTGGAAACCCTGGTGTTGTAGTGGTTAAGTGCTATGTCTGATAACCGAAAGATGCTCACTTCAAATCCAGTGCTCCTTGGAAACTCCATAGGGCAGTTTTACTCCATTCTATAGGGTCGCTATGTGCTGGGATCCACTCGAAGTGACTGGGTTTTTGGGTAAAGAGCCTCTGTGGTTCACAAGTGACTGTTGGGTACGCAATCAAAAATCATATGTTCGGTGGAACACGTCTCAGCTTCCAATACATGTTACCTACACAACTTGCCTCTTGTAACTTAGATGAAGATTTCCAGAACAGTGTAGCGTCTGCTGAAATAATGAGTACACATAGTGTTTTGTGATATTAGTTACAACTCTAGGACATGTCAACTTGTCGAGGTCAGCTAATTGATTAGACCCCAAGTGCCCCGATTTGGGTTCCAGAGGTTGAGCTGTTTTCGTGGTTAAACCTGATCTCTGCTGTCACATACTACATACTCCAAGATCTAACACTTTCTGGGAATGAGAAAGGTGGTGGTTTGCATTATAGAACACACACAGTATTGATAAGGTTACCAAGGGAACCTGACATGCCACCTATCTGCCGTTCTCCCTGGCAGTCTGTGATGTAAATATAAGTTGTTCCTGGCAGATGGCATGAAAATACAACTTCTCCTGGCAGTTGTGAACTGGAGACAGGAGCCTCAAACTCAAATAAACTGCAAGTTACTACCTCTGATTCGGATTGACCCCCTGCTTTTTAAAATAAAAAGCGCCCCCCAAATCTATGCTGGGTGTTTTTCCACTCTTGGAGACTGACCCGTTACCACTTTAGAACGTACGTCCCTTGATATGCTTTTCTATCGTTTACTATTAAAAAGGATGCAT
Source organism: Heterohyrax brucei (assembly GCA_028571685.1). NCBI lineage: Eukaryota > Metazoa > Chordata > Mammalia > Hyracoidea > Procaviidae > Heterohyrax > Heterohyrax brucei. The sequence continues at coordinate 1,991,434 of CM053166.1, forward strand.
CGTCGTATACTTTGGGGGATGGGGAACCCATTTTACACAGGTATGCAGACTGAACTTGCTGGCTGGATCTCCATAACCAGGATCAGGTCATTTGGGATCTAACCCGTTACATGACCTCGACACTATCAAGTGAAGTCTGCGTACAAGTAGGTGCCCACTGGGTTCCGTCTCCCCCAAAGTACAGGAGGACGTCTTCTTTTTGGTAGCAAATCACTAAAGTTTATTAAGGGAAAGTATGTTCGAAAGATGGAAGGGGTCAGTCTCCATGAATGGAAACAGAGCAGGCATCTGTTTTGAGGGATGCTTTTTTATTCGCAAAATCAGGGTAGGATGTCACAGAAGGGAGAGGGCTGTGTTAACTGGGATGTAGGTTGGGTTTGAGGCGGCCCTGGCCACGTCACAACTGCCAGGAGGCGCTGTGGTGCTCGCAGCCCAGCTGCGGAAACAGCGTGTGTTTGCATGACAACCGCCAGGGGTCGCTGTTCCCACCTGGGAGAAGAGGCTTCCTGGGGCCTTCCGAGCGCTCCCTGAGTTCTACAGTGCAAGCCACCACCTTGGTGACCCCAGAAAATGTCACATTCTGGAGCAAAATATGCTAGCAGAGGGCAGCAGCAATCAGGTTCCCTGGCTGACCCCAACCCACTCGGTCCCTTATTGCCGGCTTTCCAGTCCCTGCGGCTTTCAAACCTTGAAATTATTGGAAGCTTGAGGGTGGGAGCCCCGGTCTTCAGGGCTGTAAACACTAGAAACGGCTCAGCAGGACAAGAACTCCGCACCATTGAAAAGAGAAAATGGGGCGCCCGGGCGGGGCTGCTCCGGCCAGACTCACCCCGCCCACTTGCCTCCATACATCGAGGCCCCACCTTCCCTGCAGGCCCCGCCTCATAACGTCATCCTCGTGCACGGCCTGGCAGTCATTCAAACAGAACAAGGGGACACTGCATGGTTTACAGTCAGGAAAGATGTGCATCAGGGTTGGATGCTTTCCCAGAGCTTTCAGGTCTGTACGCCAAGCATATAATCTGATACGTTGGATTCTGTGAAGAAGAAGGAGGCATCAGCATTGGAGGACGCCTCATTAACAGCCGGCATTACTCAGACAGCATGACGTTACCGGGTGGAAGAGAAGCAGATCTGAAATGGTGATGAAGACCAAGGACCAAAGCCTTCAGTATGCACTGCACCTTAACATGAACCAAAGAAAAGTCCTCACAGCTGGATCAGTAAGCACCTTCATCATAAGTGAAGAAAGGATTGCGGTTGTCAAGGATTTCATTTTACTGGGGTCTGTAATCAATGCCCATGGAAGTAGCAGTCAAAAAATCAAAAGACACATCACATTGGGAATACCTGCTCCAATGGATCTCTTTGAAGTATTCATAAAGTAACAATATCACCTTGAAGACTAGCCTGTACGTACGTGACCCAAGCTGTGATATTTTCATTTGCATCATGCGCATGCGAAAGCTGCACAGTGAACAAACAAGACAGAAGAGGAACTGGTCGCTTTGAATTGTAGCATCAGATCAGAATGTCGAATGTACAGTGAACCACCAGAAGAACCAACCAATATGTTCTCGAAGAAGTACAGCATGAGTGCCGCTTGGAATCAAAGATGGCAAGACTGTGTCTTACATACTTTGGATGTGTTCTCAGGAAGGATGAATCCCTGGAGAAGGACATCATGCTTGGTAGAGTGGAGGGTCATCAAAAAGGAGGAAGACCCTCGATGAGATAGATCGACAGGGTGGCTGCAATAATGGGTAGGCATCAAAACAGTTGTGTATGTTACACAAGGCTAGACAGTGTTTTGTCCTGTTGTGCAGTCTCTATGAGTTGGAACCAACTTGACAGCACCTAACAACAACTTTGTCATTTGTGTGTCAGCACTGTGTCCTTTCAGCATACCTTTTGAATTCTTAGGCCAAGCAAATCATTTGACAAGCTGGAGTATATGAGGATGAATGAGGCATCAGATACAGAGGAACACTCATTAAGAGCCTGTGGTGTGGATGACACAACTCTGTTTCCTGGAAGTGAAGAGGATCTGAAACACTTACTGATGAGCCTCAAAGACCACAGTCTTCACTGTGGATTGCTCCTGAATATCCAGAAAACAGAAATCCTCACAACCAGACCAGTGAGCAACATCAGGATAAATGGAGAATGAGGTTTTCAGGATTTTGCTTTACTGGGTTCCAGAATTGATGCCCATAGAGGCAGCAGTCAAGAAATCAAAAAACTTGGGGTGGAGTCAAGCTGGCGGACTAAGCACACGTCTCCTTATATCCCTCTGGAAACCAAGACCTGGATTGATAATGAAACTGAGCCTCTGGTCACCTAATCAGCCCCAGGACACGGCACAGAGATGTTACTTTCAACTTCATACGACTGAGCAAATAACCTCCTCTCTTATTCTGACTCCCGTGCCAGGCTGGCCCGGCTCTCACGGATGGAAGGTAAATGCACCATTTTGACTTTTTTTTTCTCTGTCTTGGCCAGCGGGCAGAGCTGGGTCCTGCCTAGTGGCTAGATTCAGACACGCTGCTGGGGGAACAGGCAGGTGAAATTCCCATATTTTGAGAGCCAGGCATGGGATTCTGTTAATGTAGCCACTTTGAGCCTCTCGTTTTATATCTGCCTCAGTGGTGTTTGTAAGGAGTTTCGCAGTCAGTGTACGGGATGCCATATTGCATACGGAGATTCTAGCAGGACCTCATCCTTAGCCTGGGAGCCAGCGTCTGCAAACAGGACAGCGCTTCTTTGACAGAAAAGCAGTAATTTACCCAGTTGGGGGCCCTGCAACAGAATCAGAGAAATCACTACCTCTCGGCACCTTTAGCCCTTCTGTCTGCTGCCTGTGTGCAGGGTGCCATCTTGGATATGGTGGCCGCAGCTGTACCTAATTCTTAGCTTGGGAGCCAGAGCCTGCCCACAGGATAGCGCTTTTCTATCAGAAAGGCAATACCCTACGCAGTGTTGTCTAAGGCTAGGCCCTGTCAGCAGAGGCCAACAGGGCAGTAGCATTGCTGTATTCTGAACTAGTTTGTATCATCTGGGGTTGGATACAGTGGTGCTTACTTTGCCAGTTGAGAAGAGGGACCTCTACACCTGAAAACCTAACTGACTTGTGAAGTAGTCAGATATCTTTTGATTTACATTTTAAGACAGCCTAGAGAAACATCTGCAGTCCATTCTCACAGTACCTCTTCCAGCCTCTGCATACTCACATGGGTCCCCGAAAGCAACAGACACTTGCGGCATATAAGAAATCACCCATGGCTTGAGAAGGCTCCAAAACAAAGCAACCAAGGAGTTTTCCAGATGAAGAAACTTTTATGAAAGCATCAGAAAGTGAATACAAAATGATTACATAAAGAGCCCTTCTAGATCTTATACAAAACGCAGCAGAACAAAATGAAAAATTAAGCAAGAAGTTTGATCTGATGGAACACCAGTAATCTGAAATCCAACAGATCAAGAAGAAAATCAAACATACAGAAACCTCCATGCAAAGCCAAGAAAACAGAATGGAACAAATAGAGAAAAGAATTTCTGACTTGGAAGACAGAGCTACTGAGGCCAGCATCTAAGAGCAGAAATCAGAAAAAAGAAACAAGAAAAATGAAGAAACATTAAGAAGCATGTGTGACTCTATTAAGAGGAACAACCTTTGATTAATTGGAGTCTCTGAACAGGGTGAGACATCTGAGAACACAGAGAGTATCGTTGCTGAGCTGCTGACAGAAAACTTCACAGAAATCATGAAAGAAAAGAATATAGACATTTCAGATGCATACCGTACGCCACCCACTATAGATCTCAAAAGAAAGATGCCAAGACATATCATAATCAAGCTTAACAAAATGAAACATAAGTGGGAACTCTTAAAGGCAGCAAGACTCAAAGCAAAGCTAACATTCAGAGGGACAACCTGTAGGCTCTCTTCAGATTTCTCAGCAGAAACCATGCTGGCACAGAGACAGTGGCATGACACATTCAAAGCCTTGAAGGAGAACTTCCAATCAATAATTATATATCCTGCAAAATTATCTTTCAAACATGAAAATGAAATTAAGACATTCCCAGATAAACAGAAACTCAAAGACTTTGTAAAAACCAAACCCAAACTGCAAGAAATACTGAAACAAGTTCTTGGCTCTGGCTTAGAAGAACAAAACAGCTAACTTTACATTTTAGAACGACACACTACTCAAAACTCAACTCAGTTAGGGAAGGCTCCAAAGCCAATCACAGCTTTGATATAGAAAGACGCAATACAGTGATCATCATGAAAACTATAGTGTCATCATATTTAAAAGAGGGATGTACTACAGTTGTTATAGTCCTTCCAGATGGAGAGGAAGATGACAAGACTGGTAGTAATTAAAATTGGGTTTATATATAGTTTACTAAGGTGGAATCATAGGGGCAGCTCTAAAGCATAACGAAGATGTATCATACCATTTCAAGAAATGTAACACAGGAGTCTCAACAACTACAAAACCAGCTCTGAAAAAGGTGAAAAATCAACTCACAAAAAAGAATGTCCCAGAACCAACTAATAAGAACAACACAGAAAACATCAACATAAAAATAAACATATCACAATGGCAGCAGTGAACACATACCTATCAATAATTACATTGAATGTGAATGGACTGAATGTGCTAGTAAAGAGACATCGAGCGACATCTTGGATCAAAAGACAGGACCATCCTTATGCTGTCTACAAGAAACTCACTTGAGACCTAAAGATAGGAACAAACTGAAAATTAAAGGTTGGAAGAATATATATCAAGCTAACAATGAACAAAGAAGAGCAGGGGTGGCAATTCTAATCTCAGACAAAATCAATTTTAATGTCAAATCCACCATCGTGGACAAAGATGGACAGTATTTATTGCTGAAAAGGTCAGTACACAAGCAAGACTTAACTATATTAAATATTTATGCACCTAAAATCAGAGCACCTAAATACGTAGAAGAAACACTGACTACACTCAAAAGAGAGTTAGATGACTCCACAATAATAGTGGGAGAATTCAACTCTCAATACTAGACACATCATCTAGAAAAAAGCTCACTAAAGATACAGAAGACCTCATTTCCACAATTAACCAACTAAACCTCATTAATATATACAGAATTTTCCACCCACCAGCAGACAACTACACCATCTTCTCCAGTGCACATGGAACATTCTCCAGAATTGACCATGTGACAGGCCATAATGCAATGCTCAACAAAATCCATACCATTGAGTTACTGCAAAGCATCTTCTCAGATCATAAAGCCATAAAAGTTGAAATCAATAGCAGAAAAAACAGAGATAGAAAGTGGAACTCTTGGAAACTGAACATCTTACTCAAACATGGGTTATAGAGGAAATCAAGGATGAAATAAAGAAATTCATGGATTCCAATGAGAATGAAAACACTTCCTACCAGAAGCTATGGGATACAGCCAAAGCAGTGCTCAGAGGTCTGTTTATCTCCATAAATGCACACATCTGGAAGGAAGAAAGAAACCAAATCAAGGAAATAACCCTACAGCTTGAACTAGTAGAAAGAGAACAACACAGGAACCCCTAAGGCACCAGAAGAAACAAGACCATAAAGATTACAGCAGAGCTAAATGAATTAGAGAATAGAAAAACAATTGAAAAAAATTGAAAAGCCCAAAAGCTGGTTTTTTCAAAAGATCAACAAAATTGACAAACCACTGGCTAACTTACTAAAGAAAAGCAGGAAAGGAAACAAGTAACCCAAATCAGAAATGAGAGGGGGGTTGTCACCACAGATGCAACACAAATAAAAAATATCATAACAGAATACTATGAAAGACTATACTCTAACAAATTTGAAAACCTAGGGGAAATGGACCAATTCCTTGACTCATACCACCTACCCAAATTATCACAACGTGAAGCAAAACAACTTAATGAACCTATCACAAAGGAGCCAAGCCAAAGATCCAAAATGTCGTCAAAACACTGCCAACCAAAAAGGGTCCGGGCCCAGATGGCTTCACTGCAGAATTCTACGAAGCATTGAGAGAAGAATTATCTTCAATACCACTGAGACTATTTCACAGTACAGAAAGGGAGGGTGTACTCCCAAACTCATTCTATGAATCCAGCATAAGCCTGATACCTAAGGCAGGGAAAGACCCAAGAAAGAGAAATACAGACCGATATCACTCATGAATCTAGATGCAAAAATCTTCAACAAAATTCTTCTCAATAGAATACAACAACATATCAAGAAGATAATCCAAGTGGGATTCCTACCAGGGATGCAAGGCTGGTTCAACATCAGAAAAACAATTAATGTGATTAATCACATAAACAACACAAAAGACAAGGATCACCTGCTTTTGTCCATTGATGCAGAAAAGTCATTTGATAAAGTCCAGCACCCACTGATGCTAACAACTCTTAGCAAAATGGGCATAGACGGCAAATTCCTCAACACAATAAGGGCCATTTATACAAAGCCAATTGCCCACACCATCCTGAATGGAGAGACTGAAAGACTTTCCCTTGAGATCACGAACTAGACAAAGATGCCCACTCTCACCTCTGCTATTCAAAATTGTGCTAGAAGTTTTAGCCAGAGCAATTGGACAAGACCAAGAAATAAAGGGCATCTGCATTGGCAAAGAGGAAGTTAAAATCTCCCTGTTTGCAGATGATATGATTGTATATGCAGAGAATCCCAAGGAATGCATAAGTGAAGTACTCAAACTCACAGAAGAGTTCAGCAAAGTCTCAAGATACAAGATAAACATAAGTAAATCAGTAGGATTCCTTTATACCAACAACGAGACTGTTAAGGAAGAAATTATCACATCAATACCATTTACGATAGCCTCTAAGAAGATAAGGTACTGTGGGGCGCGGCACCCGGGCCCTGCGCCCCACCCTAGAGCGCCAAGATGGCGCCTATCCCTGATACCCCACCCTGACCTACATCCTGTTGATCCCCAAGTACGGAGTACTGCACATGCGGTGGTCGCAAGCCTGTGTGGGCGTGGAGAGAGCTGATTGGTGTTTGCAGGCGCCCATATATACCCCTGGTTGGAGAAAATAAAGTAGCTTTTTCTGCAGAACAAAAGCGGCTCACAGCGTGTTCCTTTGTGTCCTGCCTCTTTCCTGCTGGACGGCTGGGGGCAGCGACAAGGGGGCAGCGACAAGGTACCTAGGAATTAATCTAACCAGAGAAATAACAGACCTTTACGAAGAGAACTACAAGCCCTTACTACAAGTAACTAAGAGAGACTTAGATAAATGGAAAAGCCTACCTCCCTCATGAATAGGAAGACTTAACATTGTGAAAATGTCTATTTTACCCAAAGCAATCTATTTATATAATGCAATCCCAATACAGGTTCCAGTGACATTTTTTAAGGAGATGGAGAAACAAATCACCAATTTTGTTTGGAAAGGAAAGAAGCTCTGTTTAAGTAAGGTACTACTAGAGAAGAAGAACACACTGGAAGGCCTCTCATTACCTGACTGTAGAACATATTACACTGCCACAGTGGTCAAAACAGCCTGGTACTGGTATAAGAACAGACAGATCGATCAGTGGAACAGAACTGAGACCCCAGAGAAGACACCATCTGCTTATGAACAATTGATATTCGACAAAGTCCCTAAGACATTTGTCATGGGTTGAATTGTGTCCCCCCAAAAATATGTGTAGCCACGTGGCTGGGATATGATTCCCAGTATCTTGGGACTGTCCTCCATTGTGTGGTTTCGCTAAACTGTATGTTCAAGGATTGGGGTGGGGCTGTAAATTCCTGCATAGGATTAATTCCTTGCTTTGCTGTAGAGGGAGTTTCCCTTGAGTATGGCCTCCCCACCCTTAATGTTTTCAGCCTGCAAGAGATAAAAATGGAAACAGAAACAAAGAGAATAAGGAGCCTCGCACCATCAAGAAATGTGCACTGGGAGAAGAGCGCATCCTTGAGACCTGAGGTTTCTGCGCCACGATGCTCCCTGGACAGAGACTGATGCAATACCAGACTTTCCTCCAGAGCCGACAAGGGGAAAGCCTTCCCCTGGAGCGGACACCCTGAATGCGGACTTGCAACCTACTGGACTGTGAAAGAATAAACCGTCCTTTGTTGAAGCCATCCACTCGGTGGTAGTTCTGTTAGAGCAGCACTAGCTGACTAAAACAACATTATAGTGGGGGTAAAAACAGTATCGTCAACAAATGGTGCTGGCAAAATTGGATATCCATCTGCAAGAAGCTGAGACAAGATCCATTATCTTACACCTTATACAAAAACCAAGTCCAACTGGATAAAAGACCTAAATATCAAACCTAAAACGATAAAGCTCATCCAAGAAAAGGTAGGAACAACAATGGAAGTTTTAATACACAATGTGGACAGACTCCAAAATCTGTCAAACAAACCACAATTACCAGAAGAGAAAATAGATAAATGGGAACTATTAAGAATCAAACACTTCTGCTCATCCAAACACTTCAGTAATACAATGAAAAGAACACCTACACAATGGGAAAAAATATTTGGCAACCGACACCTGATCTCCATAATCTATAAGATACTACAAAATATCAACAAGAAGATAAATCATCCAATTAAGCAATGGGCAAAGGAGATGGACAGATATTTCTCTAAAGAGGAGATCGAGGCAGCCAAAAACAACATGCGCACATGCTCACAATCATTAGCTATTAAAGAAATCCAAATCAAAACAACAATGAGATACCATCTCACCCCAACAACATTGGCCATGATCCAAAAAACACAAAACAACAAGTGCAGGAGAGGCTGTGGAGAAAGTGGAACCCTCCTACACTGTTGGTGGGGTTGTAAAATGGTCCAGCCTCTTTGGAAAGCAATCTGGTGCTTCCTAAAAAAAGTGGATGTTGATATACCATTTCACCCAGTAATTCCATTACTCGGAATATATCCTACAGAATCAAGGCCTTTCACACCAACGGACAAATGTACAAGAATGTTTATCGCAGTACAGTCCACAATATAAAAAAGATGGAATCAACCCAGATGCCCAACAACAGAAGAATGGATAGGTAAACTATGGTATATATATTCAATGGAGCACTACGCAATGATAAAGAATAACGATGAATCCAGGAAACATCTCATGACCTGGTTTCAACTGGAAGATATGTTGAGTGAAAGTAGTCAGCAACAAAATGACAAATATTGTAAGAGACCTCTACGACCAGATCTCAAAAGCAGACTTGTGTATAGAAGGAAAGACTCTTTGACAGCTGCAAGGGAAGGGAGGGTAGGAGGGAGTGGGGGAGGGTTAAGATAAGATAGTTGCTAGGAATCTGGTTGGGTGAAATTGGTGATAGCACACATTAGAAACAAGAACAATATTAAGTAGACTTAACCATAACATGAGTACTCCTTCAATCTTAACCCAATATTGCAAGGATAGAGTAGCTGGGGCAGGGAGTGGGGGACCATGCTCTTAGGTGAAAGCAAGGCCAATTGGCACAACTAGTGATTCGGTAAGAGGGCTCTCTGCACCCTACATTGGTGAGTGGCATCTGGGGTCTTAAAAGCTGCCAAGTTGCCATCCGATGGCACAGCAAATGGCCCCAACTCAGCAGGAACGGATGCTCACCAAGGACCAAAGTTACATGGGGGAAAGCTAACCTAGAAGATAAAGAGACCCACATCAATGGGTGCCTAGATCAACTTGGGACCGGAAGATCCGAATGGTGCCCAGCCACCACCAGTGATAGCCATGATGGAGCTCACTAAGTTGAGTCTCACTGGCAACATAAGAATAAAAAAGGGGTGCTCCCTGAGATCCCTACTAAAAGACCTCAATTGATGGTCCAGCGGTTGCAGGGTGTCTTAGGCTGGGTTTTCTAGGGAAGCAAAACCAGTAACACGTGTAGGTATAAGGAAAGATTTATAATATAGATAGATACAAATACAGGAAACAGCTCAGGTAATCACAGAAGCTTGAATGTCCCAAGCTCTGGCACAAGCCTCACGCGTCCACGGAAGCTGAGGAACCCAAGGTCAGCAAGTCAGAGACCACAGTTGCAGATCACCAGTTGTGTAGGTCAGTGGGTCCTAAGCTGGTGGTGAGACGAAGCGACAGAGACTGCAGGTCAGTGGATCCCAAGCTGATGGCGAGACGAAGTGACAGAGGCTGGCGAACCCAGGATCGGCAGGTCAGGGAGCAGGACTCTCAAGTGCCGACTGTAAGGACTGATTAGTCCAACGGCTGCTACCTCAAGTCCCGGAACCTGAAAGCAGAAGCTCCTGGCCACGTGAGCGACCAGCTGCTGTAGCGAAAGGTCGCGAGATAAGAGCCGAGGGGCAGGGAGCCACCACAAACTCCGCCCTGCCACTTAATACAGCAGCCAAATATGTAGTAGCCAAGTTGACATAATCCTGACCACCACACAGGGTTCCCCTGATGCTGCCTTTGACCATAAATCATAAAGAAGGTCCACTCTTCGGACAGGAATGTATTGAACTTGGCAATGCCGAGTGACCATATATTGGACGCACTTTATGGTTCTATACATCCATACGATGTCATCCTGCTAACCTCTGGCTGGAGGAAGGAGAGTGGGTGGAGAGGAGGGGAAAAAGAGACTGTTAGGAGAATGAGTCATGTATGGAGCAGAGAGGAATAGTGTGCTGTCGCCGGGCAGGGAGACCAGTGGAAGCTGCATATAGGTGGGCATGTAAATTTATACGGGAATGTACATTTTCACTCAGTTATATTAAACAAACAAACAAAAAAGCTACTCTACTAAGAAAGGTGCCATCCAGTCAGGCACTGCTGCTCAGTGTGATTGCCAGACACTATGGCCCTGCAGACTTAGCCTCTCAGTTGATTAAGATGGTGTCCCACCTGTGTCACCTCTCCTGGGCTGTGCCAGTAAAACCTATGGCGTAGCTCAGAGAAGAGAGGCAAAGAGTGCTTCTGCACTTGCCCCCCAGGGACCACTGCATTCTCTAGATGTGGCTGTCTTAAGTGTAGTCCCTCTACTCAGAGAGACGCTGCCCACTCGGGCCCTGCTGCTCAGTGTGGCAGCTGGCCCCATCCAGGCTCTCAGTTGCAGTTACCCCACTGCAGTCTCCTGGTGGACAAAAAATGGTGTCTGTACCTGTGAGCCTCTCTGCTGCCACCCAGCAGAAGGGGGACCACTTGCACTGCTGACCCACCTCCGACAAAGGCAGTATTCCCATTCTTGTTTTCCAGTCCAATCTCCCAAATTTCTGCCTAATCTTGGGGCTCCTCAAATGTCTGCTCTGCTCTGTTCAGTTGATTTTATAGGGTTTAGTTCTCAGAGGGAATCAAGGAGCTGTGTGACCAGTCCACCCCTTGGTCCCACCTGCTCTTTCATCCATTTTGAGCGTTTTTAGGCATGGTGTGAGACATACGTTCTTTTTCTTTTCTTGTAGATGGAGATTCTGTTATGTGTACATCATTTGTTAAAGAGATTGTCTTTTTCCAATTTATGGACTTTGGGCCTCTATAAAATATTAACTGCTCATAGGTGGATGATGTTTTATCTGGATTCTCGGTTCCTTTGGCCTATGAATTTGTTGCTGTGCCAGTACCAGGACGTTCAGACTAGTGTTGCAGCGTACTATGTGCTAACCTCAGGAACTGTGCAGACTCCCACTTTGTTCTTCTTCAGTAATGCTCCACATGTCTGGATCTTCTTCCCTTTCCGTAGGAAACTGGTGGATCATAACCAGTTATGGATGACACTGGGACCAGAGTAATGTGCAGCCTGTGCACAGACTAAGAGGCAGTCATTTGAACAGAGTAAAGGGATCATGTGTGCTTTAGTCAGGACAGGTGGGGGTCAGGGTTGTGTCCTTTCACCATACTTTGTTCAATCTGTGCGCTCAGCACATCATCCAAGAAGCTGGGCCACGTGAAGAACAGGCATCAGTGACCTCGGACCACTCACCTGGTGGGCTGCAGTCTGGGAAGACGCCTAGAGAGGGGCTCATGGGGTTGGGCTTCTCTGAATCACAATGTAAACTTTCCTGTCTTTGGAAAGGCTATCATACTGGAGAACCTTGTTACTTCTTGCATCTCCAGCACAAATGTCACCTTTGGAACCCCCTCAGATACACTTTAAGCATTGCTTACAGGACTTCCTTCTGAACCATGCTGAGTTTCCACTGAAACCTGATCCAGCTCTATATTGAGCATTGTTTCTGGAACCTTCTGCAGGTTACATCGAGCCTCACCAGCAGACCACATTCCAGGTCCTACTGAAGATTCACCTCCAGAACCCACTCTGATCCACACGGAGCACAGCCTCAGGAGCCTTCTCCAGATCCATACTGAGATTCAGCTCCAGAACCCGCTGCAGCTTCAAGTACATGTACCTCTGGGTCCCACTCTAGATCCACATGGTGACTCACTGCCAGAACCCGCTCCAGGTCCACACCGAAGGTCAGCACGAGAACTCACTCCAGGTCCCCGTCAAGTGTGGCCTCCAGAACCGGCTCCAGATCCACATGACGATTCACATCAGGAAGACTCTCTGGGGCTGTATCAGGCATCGCTCCTGGAGTCTGCTCAAGATCCATGCCGAGATTCACCTCCGTACTCATTCCAGGTCCAGCGCGTCATCTCCAGAACCTCCTCCAGATGGACGATGAGCACCGCCTCCAGAACCCAGTCTAAAGGGAGAGCCAGCCTTCACATGTTCTCCAGCATCAGGCTCTGAGCCAAAGCAGGCATTTCCTCTGAAGCCTTCCGCCCCTGACCTAAGAGTGGATCTTTTATTTCTTGGTCCCTTTTTCCTTGTTCAATAGCTACTTCATCACCCAGTTATGTTTAAAGTTTCCGATTTTGATCTTTTCAAAGTGTAGAATGCAGTGGCTGTGTATGACTTCCCACTGCAGTGCTCCCACCAACCCTCTCTGGGCCCAGAGTGTTTTCACCCCCCAAACATAATCCCTGTGACCAGGAGACAGCAGCCTTTACCTGTAGGCCCCGGAATTCACACGATTGCTTTTTGTATCTATGGACTCACCTACCCTGGAGTTCTCATCTAACTGGAATCCTGAATTCCATGGCCTCTTGTCCCCACTGTTCTTGAGTTTCAACCTAGGTGTGCCGCATGCCCGCGTCTAATTCCTCTTTACATCTGAATGTGATCCCCTAGTCTTCACTGACCACAGTCTTCCCCTTTATGTGTTGATGGACCTGGGGGGGTTTCCACCTGGTGGCTAATGTGCTGTGGTGAGCATCCATGTCCAGGTGTGTCCTTGAGTTCCTGACTTCACGATACAGGCCCACAGAGGGTAACGGGGAGAAGGGAACAGTGAGGAGACAGGCCAGATTTGCGACCGAGAGTTTGAAGAGATCAACAGGCAAGCAAATCATGGGAGATGAAAACATGGGGGAGGCCCAGAGAACTCCCAGCTGTGGGTCAACAGGACACAGGAATCATCAGGAGGGAGCACGTGTGTGGTGATTGAGGAGCCGGGGGAATGAGGAGTGAGCCCAGGCAGAAAAACTGGGAAGATGAGTAGGGCCAGAACACCACACCAGGTGTGGGTCATGGTGAGGTGGGGACAGCTAGGAGGCAGTCCAGACACTGTGAGGAAGGTGAAGGGATTGAGGAGCAGGGACAGATGACAAGAAGGTACAAGTGTGGGCAGAAAAGAGGGAATCAGTGAATGCAAAGTTGCGACCCCAAAGAAGGTTGGAAGGGCTAGGAAACCCCGGAGGCGGCGAGAGTGAGGCGGGAGCAGGCACCAGTGAAGGGAGTGAGGAGGCAGGAGGCTGCCCAGGTTGAGGGCGTGTGGGCCTCGGAACTGGCTCTGGAGATGTTGTGGGACTGGTGCTGCCTCCAAACACTCAGGCCCCTCGGTGTCAGGCCCCGCAGCCAGTGTCCTCAGGGACTTGGCTTTGGTTTCTGCTCCCGCAGAGTGGAGTCCGTGTTTCAGGGGCTAAACAACACCTCCTGTGACACTTTCTAGGTTGAGGTGGGGACTGGAGATGTAGGAAGGTGAGACGGGAGCTCACCATCTGTCCTTCCAGATCATTCCGGCCCCTGGAATAAAGGCAGAGGCACTAGTCTACCCCGTTTCACAGGGGAGAACACTCACGGCATGACGGACTATGCCAGGTCACCCAGCTCGTGTATAAGGCGACTCCAGAGCCCACTCCATGACCACCACACAGCACAGTGAAGACTTCAGCCAGAGCCCACAACCGTGGGGGACTTGTAAGGGAAACGAGGTGGCTTTGGGTCATGGAATCCACACTCATTGTATCCACTCCTGTTTCTGAGAGGCTGCCTGCAACCTTTCTTAGGATCTCATTATTTTCTGGCTCGTTGTCTCAGAGCATGACCACCAACATACCAGGAAGAGGTTTGCTACCATTCAAAACTAACAGGAGAGGAGTGGGTCCCCCGACTTAAGAGAGAAATCCTTGGGAGTGGCTCACTGGGCAGAGGTCCCTGTGTTAAATCAGTGGCCCGCATTTGTTTGCTTATACAATGTGGGTGGGGAAGTCTTCAAGGTAGAAGAAATGCAGTTTCCACCCTGACCCAGGAAAGTGTGACGGCCAAGAGGAGGGGGAAGACGCTGTGACTTCCTTTGAAGCTGAGACAGGCGAGCAACGAGTGGCTCCCAGTTGTTAAGCTGGGTCCCAGAGTCCTGCGGCCGGTTGTCAGTGAAGCTGAGCGCTCTTTCCTCCGCCTGCTGGCCGGTGGTGAATCTTCTGAGCATTACCCGTACACCTCGGTGTGCTTGTCTCGGGGGCTGGTCTGACACTCATCTATGGAAATGCTTCACGAATTCTGGAACTGATCTCTTGGCCACTCACACGTGATCCCTGTGTCTTTTTCCAGTCTGAAGCTGTATTTGTGCCCTTTCCTTTGACTTGTGCTAACCTGAAGGTGGGCAGTTTGAATCCACCAGGAGCTCCTGGAAAACCCTGTGGAACAGCTCTACTCTGTTCTACAACTTCGCCTGCCTGTCCCCCTTCTTTCTTTCTGTTACTTTGGAAACCCTGGGGTGGAGTGTGAGTGCTGTAGATGCTAACCAAAGGGATGGCAGTTTATTTCACCAAGCAGTCCTCAGACACTCCTTGGGGGCAGTTCTACTGTTCTCTAGGGTCACCATGAGTCAAATTGACTCGAGGGCAATTGCTTTGGTTTGGTTATTGGTTTTATGGAAAAGGATGCTTTTTAGCATCTGATTTTTGTCCACTTATTTAATTTCTGATTTTAAAATCAGACTTTTTCTTCCCCGAAATGTTTGTTTCGGACAATGTGATTCAGGTGAATACATTCTATTGTGGTTTTCTGCTTCACAGTTGCTGGTTGGAGTTTCTCAGCTCTCACCTGCATGGGTGTTCCTTTCCTCTTCCCTTGGCACAGTCTCTTTGCTCCACTGTCCAATTCCAGGGACAGAGCTGGCCTTTGGGATGGCACTTTCTTATGTCTGGGTAGTGACATGCAACTTCTTTCACAGAGTGTATTCTTGTCCGTATGGGGGAGAGGTGGTTTCTTTCTGCTGTCTGTCTCCTTTGTCCTGGACTACCTAAAACTCCCCTTTGTATCTGGTATACAGGAAATCCTTTGGTCTGCTTACGTCAAAAGACATTCCTTAGGGTTTTCTCTGAAATTTTGTTAACAGCTTTCTTTTTCACTTCTACGCCTTCTTTTGTGATTCTTGGTGGTGGTGGGTTTCTTTTTATTTTTTACTAAATAGATGGTAGTTTATGCCACATTCTTTCGCTGGGAGACCCTCACCCCTGGTCTGCAGGGCCTGCCTGCTTGTCTCAGGGAGTCATGCATGGGGATCTCTTCTCAGTGCTCTGTCTTCATGACACTGTTTCTCCCATGTCACACTGTCACGGTATCTAATCAGACACATCTCAGTCCACCTCCTGCCTGTCTTTACCTTTCAATCAGCCTTTCAGAATCTTGGCCAATTTGCCCAGAAAAACTTGGCATTTTCATTGGAATTGCCAGCACTCGTATTTTGGGAAGAATCAACACGTCATTGTTGTGAGGTGCCATAGAGTCAGCTCCAACTCAGAGTGACAGCAGAGTACAGGATGCCCGGTCCGGCTCCATCTGCACACTTGTTATGCCCAAGCACATCGAGACGGCCACTGTGTCCATCCATCTCACTGAAAGTTTCCCTCTTTTTCACTGACACTCTAGTCAGCATGATGTCCTTCTCCACGGACTGGACACTCCTCATAACACGTCCAAAGTATGGGAGAAGTGCCGCCATCCTTTGCTTCTCAGGAACATTCTGGCTGTACTTCTTGCAAGGCGAATTTCTGTTCTTTTTCCAGTCCATGGGATATTGAATGTTCTTCTCCAACACCGTAACTCAAAGCTATCTTACTTGGTCTTCCTCATTCAGTGTCTAGTTCTTGCACGTGTGGGGCAACTGAAAGTGCCACAGGGTGGGCCAGGTGCATCTCAGTCTTCAAGGTGACATCTTTGCTTTCTAACACTTTAAAGAGATTGTTTGTGGCACATTTGCCCAATGCATTGTGTCACTTGATTTTGACTTCTGCTTCCATGGGTCTTGACTGTGGATCCAAGTAAAAGTAAATTTCTGACAACGTCACTCTTTTCTCCATTTATCATGACATTGCTTATTGGTCCAGCTCTAAGAGTCTCTTTTCCTTATGATGAGCTGTAATCCACACCGAAGGCTGTCGTCTTTGATCTTCGCCAGTAAGTGCATCAGTTCCTCTTCTTTTACAAACGAAAAAATGCCATGGTTTTATAATATGAAGTCTTTCCATTATTGTTGTTAGGAGCTGGGAAGTCACTTCCATAGGGACCTCACGCCTGACACTGTGCAACACTGGCAGGTCGGATGCCTCTTGACAGTCGTTATGTTGGAGCTCATTGTTACAGCCGCTGCGTCAACACATCTCTGACGGTTTTATTTTGCTGACCCCGCTACTTTATGAAGAATGATGTCTGTCATGGATTTAACCATGTCCCCCTAAAAATCTGTGTAGCCATGTCACTGGGCCATAATTCCCAATATTTTGATTGTCCTCTATTCTGTGATCTTCCTATGCTGTATGTTAGCGGATTAGGGTTGGATTATAAATCCCTTCATAAGATCACCTCTGCTCCACTGTAAAGGGAGTTTCCCCGCAGTACGGCTTGTACCACCCTTTATCCTTTCATCCTAACAAGAGATTAAGGGGACGCAAATAGAGAACTGGGGACATCACACCATCAAAAAAGCAGCACAGGGAGAAGAGCACGTACTTCACTCGTGAGGTTCTGGTGCTGAGATGCTCCCTGAACAAAGACTAATGCCACACAAGGACTTTCATCCAGAGCTGACAAGGGGGAAAGCCTTCCCCTGGAGCGGACACCCTGAATTCAACTTGTAGCTTACCTGACTAAGAAAAAACTTTCATTTGTTAAAGCCATCCACTCGCAGTATCTCAGTTAGAGCACCACTAGATGACTAAGACAGTGTCCTTCTATGGGGACTCATCTTTCCTGACAGTATGTCCAAAGTACATGAGATGTCTCATCCTCCTTGCTATTAAGGAGCATTCTGGCTGCAGTTCTTTCAAGACAGCTTTGTTCATTCTCTTGGCAATCCATGGTATACTCAATATTCTTAACCAGCACCACGATGTGAAGGCATCTGGTCTTCTTCTGTCTTCTTTATGGACTGTGCACCTCCCACATGCAGAAGAGGTGACTGTGCACTGCACTGCTTGGAGCAGGTGCAGCCTACCCTTCAAGGGAACGTTCTATTAATACGGTGTGTCTCTTTATTTAAGTCTTCTATGTCTTTTGTTCACCTTACAATTATCTTCATAGATTATATTCATGTCTTTTGTTGCTTCACGATTACTTTATGCTTTTTGGTTACTTTTGCTTTCTTTGGTGTTTTAGCTTGTAGAAACTCAGGCTTTGACTGTTGATGTATTAGTATTTATTTCGGCTCTTAAGCTTATCCTCATTTCTTTACTTTTGTGCTTCTTCTGCCTCCTTATAGAAGATGCTTATTCACAATTTCTTCTTTTCTAATGTGGACATATTATGCTATACAATTTTCATTTCAATATTTTCCCTGTACATATTTTTTCATGCATTAGCTGCGTTTACAAACTTTACTAGGTAATATTGTGTTGCAGCTGAGTTTTAAATATTTTGTAATTTTCCTTGTTTTTTTCTTTCATGTCTGTTGATAAATTTATTAAATTTCTAAGTGTTTGTTTTTTTCCTAAACATTGTTTTTACTGAATTCTAACATGTGCTACGGAAGGAATTAACAGTTAATTTAATATCCATCTGTGTAAATTACTGGAATTATTGGTGCATAAATTTGAATAATAGTGACGTGACCTGGCCTTCCTTGTAAGCATATAGACATTATCCTATTGATGACACACTGTCCTTCAGGACAGATTTTGAAATGTGCTTTTTCACAATGAACAAAACACCATTCCTTTTCGGGTATTTGTTCCTGGCATAGCAGACCATATGAGTGCCTGACTGAAAATGGCCAATACTGGTCCATTTCAGCCCGCTACGGCCTAGGATCCTGAGGTTTATGCATCCCATTTTGTTTCGCAGATTTCCAACTTTCCAAAATTGATAACATCATACATGCCATATTCTGATTATTAATGGCTGTTTCTTCTCATTTTGAGATGTGCTATATCTGAAAATGAGGGTCCCAACTGTTTTACACCATCCGTGTCATTCAGGTAGAGTCTGCTCTGTAGAGGCAGCTCTTCCCCAGGCATCTTCTGAGTGCCTTCCTACCTGGGGGCTCATTTTCCGTCACTATCTCTGACAACGTTCCACTGTTTTTAGCACAGTTTTCACTGGGGAATTCTTTTCAGAAGTAGACTGCCTCTTCTCATCCAAATTTATACACCAACCACTAAGGCGAAAGACGAACAAAGTGAAGACTTACACCATCTTCTGCAGTTCAACACTAGTCAAATATATAAACAGGATGCACGGATAATTATGAGTGATTGGAATGCAAAAGTTAAAAACAGAGAACAATGATTGGAAATTGGAAAATACCACTTGGGTGACAGAAACGATGTAGGAGAGCACATGATAGAAATTTTGTCAGAGTAACAATTTTTTTATTGCAAACACCTTTCTTAACCAATGTAAACGACAACTAGACCTTACCAGATGCAATATATGAGTCAAAGTATATCAGTGGAAAGAAAGGATGGAAAATCACAACGTCAGCAGTCAGAAAAAGACCAGGCGCTGACTACGGCACAGATGATCAACTGCACATATTCAAGGCTGAACTGAAACCAAATAAAATTAGAAAAAGTTCATGAGCGCCATAGTATCATCTTGTTTGGAGCGTGTCTCAGGAACAGATTTGATGCACTGAACAGTAATGTCTGAAGACCAGACGAATTGTGGAATGACATCTAAGACATCATCCACAAAGAAAGAGGTCACTGAGAAGACAAGAATGAAAGATCAAACGGCATGTCAGAAAAGACTGCGAAACTTGCTCTTCAATGTCGAGTAGCTAAGACAAAAGGAAGGAATGATGAAGTAAAACAGTTGAGGATTTCAAAGGGCAGCTCGAGAAGACAAAGTATTATAACAACCTGTGGAAGGAGCGGGAAACAGAAAACCCAAAGAACACACTCTATTTTTCAAGCTGAGAGAACTGAAGAACAAATTCAAGACTCGAGCTGTAATACTGAAAACTTCTTCACAGAAAATACCAAATGACTCAGGAAGCATGAAAAGAAGATTTAAGGAATACAGAGTCATTATACCAGAAAGTGGTCGATGTTCAACCATCTCAAGAGGCAGGATATGATCAGGAACTGATGGTACTGAAGGAAGAAGTCAAAGCTGCACTGAAGGCCTTGGGAACAAACAAGGTTCCAGGAACTGATAGAGTATCAGTACATGTGTTTAAACAAATGGGTAAAAAACTCGAGGTTCTCCCTCGTCTATGCCAAGAAACTGGGAGGCCAGCTACCTGGCCAACCAATGCAAAGAGTTCCGTATTGGTGTCTATTCCCCAAAAAGGTGACCCAACTGAATGTGGAAATTATCAAACAATACTTTTACTATCACTTGCATATAAAATTTTGATTAAAATAACTGAAAAGCAACTAACTGCAACGGTCCATCGACAAGGAACTGCCGGAAATTCAAGCCACATTCTGAAGAGGATGTAGAATGAAGGATGTCACAGCTAACGTCAGATAGCTCTTGGCTGAAAGCAGGGAACACCAGAAAGAGGTTTACCTGTGTTTCATTGACAATGCAAAGGAATTCACTGTCTGGATTATAACAGATAATGGATAACATTGTGGACAACGGGAATTCCACAACAAAAAACTATGCTCATGAGGAATCTGAGTATGGAACAAGAGGCAGTCTTGCAAACAGAATAAGGGGACACTGCACGGTTTAAGGTCAGGAAAGGTGTGCGGCAGGCTTGTATCCTTTCACCATCCATTTCTGATCTGTATGCCTAGCAAATAATCCAAGAAGCTGGATTATATGATAAACAAGGCATCAGGAGGAGAGGAAGACTCATTAACCCTGCCTGCTGATACTTAAGAGACGATTTGATACACTGAGTGTTTTAGTCAGCCAGGGCTGCTCTAACAGAAATACCACAGAGTACATGGCTTTAACAAAGGAAGGTTTATTCTTACACAATTAGGTAGGTTGCAAGTCCATATTCAGGGTGTCCACTCCAGGGGAAGGCTTTCCCCTTGTCCGCTCTGGAGGAAAGTCCGGTATTGCATCAATGTTTGTCCAGGGAGTGTCTTGGCGCAGGAACCTCAGGTCTGAAGGACACACTCCTCTCCCGGTGCTGCTTGCTTGATTCTCAGCCTGCTTCTCTGTCCTTTTATCTCTCATAGGGTGAAAGGATTAAGAGTGGGGCAAGCCATACTCCAGGGAAACTCCCTTTACAGCAGGGCAGGGAAGTAATCCTATGAAGGAATTTACAGCCCCACCTAATCCTTTAACATGCAGTTTAGGGAAACCACAAAATGGAAGACAGTCACAAGATACTGGGAAACATATCCCAGCCACATGGCTACACATATTTTGCGGGGAGGACACAATTCAACCCACAACACTGAGGGAGATTAAAGATCACAACCTTGTGTATGGACTGCACCTCAACATCACGAAAACAAAAATCCTCACAATTGGGCCACTAAGTGATATTGTGATAAATGACGACAGGACGGAGGTTGTCAATGACTTTGATTTACTTGGTCCCACGGTCAACGCCCATGGAAGCAGCAGTCATGAAAACGAAAGACGCACTGCTGAGGGGAAGTCTGCAGCAAAACGCCTCTTGAAAGTGTTGAAAAGCAAAGATGTCACCTTGAAGACTTGTTGGAATGAAACATAAGTAAACTCCATTCCGAACCTCACATTCCTTCTTGGGCAAAGGGCAGTGAAAATTCAGGATAGAAGCCTCCAGGAAATAACTTAGCAGAAAAATAATAAGAAAAACCCTAGGGTGGTTTCACCCGTATCTTACAAACGACAAAAGCCTAGAGGCAGCCTTACAGAGCCCTGGGAGCCAGCCGTAATCACAAGCTATTAAAACACCCACTTTTACAGCTTACAGAAATTCCATGTGGTTGAAACATTCACCAATGTAGTTGACATATTCACCAACGGCTACATTTTGCAACCCGCAAGAATTCCATATGGCCTCAACCAATCAATACAAAGATCAGCTCCCCCCTCCCTACCTTGCGATTTTACGACTTAAATACTAGTTGCCGAGAAAGCTCGGCATCGCCTCCTCTCTGCACAGATTGGAGTGCATTCCTGGTGCACCAGTCTTTTTTTCCTATTGGGCACATTTTTAATAAAACTTTTACCTTTAAAGAAACTCTGGGTCGTGTCTTGAAATCCAAACCCCAACAGACTAAGACCCTGACCCAAGCCATGGTATTTTCAATTGCATCATATGCATGTGAAAGCTGGACAGTGAACAAGGAAGACAGGAGAAGAACTGATGCCTCTGAGTTGTGGTGCTGGAGAAGAATCCAGAATGTACCAGGGACTCCCAAAAGAACACACACGTGTTCTGGAAGAAGGACAACCAGAGTGCTCCTTGGAAACACAGACAGCGAGACTACCTGCTGCATACTTTGGATATTTTTTCAGGATGGCTCACACCCTGGAGAAGGATGTCATGCTGGGTAGCATGCAGGGTCTGTGACAAAGAGGAAGACCCTCCAGGAGCTGAATGGACACAGTGGCTGCAATGGTGGGCTCTAGCCCACCAACGATGGTGAGTTTGGCAGAGGCCCGGGCCGTGCTGTTCTGCTCGACACAGGGTGGGTGTGAGAAGTGACTCAATGGCAGCAAAGAAGAAAACCACTGTCCTTTATAATTTAACTCCAACATTTTAGTTTAGCAAAGACTTTAACGAAGCCCTAAGTTCCTCAGAATGTCCAGGCCTTTCCTAAGAAAACAAACTTTTCAACAGTGTAAGCACATAGAAGCCAAATGGAACCAATACATTTTTGGGGTCCAGTATTTTGTTACTTCTGGCTTGTTCCTTCATCACCAAGTCATGTTTGCTTAGATTTATCCACTTATCTCGCAGTTGTTTTGTTTTTTGATGACTCTTGTAACTCAGACTTCCCTTTACAATCATTTTTCTTTCTCCTAGTAAAGCACAGTTTAGAGAGTTTGCTGGACCTGAAACTGTCTTCCTTCGTCTTGGTGCTCTGTGACTCCAGGAAGACAGCTGTATCTTCTGAGCACTTGAAAAGTACTGTTTTCTGGGTCTTGGGCCCCTCCAACACCACCACTGAAAACTTCTGTCTTCCTTATACACTGTCCAGGTTTGGCATACATATCATGTGAATGAAAATATCATGGCTTTGGTCACATTCACCATTGACTTCAAGGTGACATCTTTTTAAAACTTTTCAAAGAGGTCCTTTGCAGCACATTTTCTCAGTGCAATGAGTCTTTTGGTTTCTTGACTGCTGCTTCCATGGGTGTGGATGGTGAGGTCTAGTAAAATCTTTCACAACCTCCATCCCTTCTCTGTTGGTCAAGATGCTTCTTACTGGGCCAGTTGTGAGGATGTTTGTTTTCCTGATGCTGAGGTGCAGTCCACACTGAAGGCTCTGATCTTTAATCTTCATCAGTAAGTCCTTCAAGTCTTCTTCAGCATCAGCAAGCAGGTTGTGTCATCTGTTTAACACAGCTTGTTAATGAGTCTTCCTCCATCCCTGACACCTCATTCTTCTTTATATAATAGTCCAGCTTCTGAGATTGTTTGCTGGGCACACAGCTTCAAAAGTTAACGTCAAAGGATACAACCCTGTTGTACACCTTTCCTACAACCCCGTTGTACACCACCCTGACTTTAAACCTTGCAGTGTCCCTCTGTTCTGTTCGCACAACTGCCCCTTGATCCATATAGATTCCTCATGAGCACAATTAAGTGTTCTGGAATTCCCATTCTCTGCAATGTCACCCATAATTTGTTACAATCCACACAGTTGAATGTCTTTCCATAGTCAATAGAACACAGGAAAACCTCTTTCTCGTATTCTGTACTTTCAGCCCAAATCCATGTGACATCAGCAATGATATCCTTGGTTTTGTGTACCCTAAAGAATCTGGTTTGAGTTCCTGGCAGTTCTCTGTCAACATGCTGTTGCGGTGGCTTTTGAATGACCTTGAACACAACTGTGTTTATCTACAGGATCATTCGGGGCTCAATACTCTTTGCTTCTTCGATATCACAGAGGAGCTGTTAGCCGCTGTCTGGTCCATCACACCCCACAGCCACCCCAACAGGGCAGGACACAACTGCTCTGTGAGGTTTTCAAGGCTGTGACCATTCACATGCAGATCGCCAGGCCTTTCTTCTGAGGCACCTCTGAAGGGCATCGAACCACCAGCCTCCCAGATGGGAGTCAAGCCCTCAACCATTTTCACAACCCAGGGCTTCTCCCCCCACAGGGAGAGTTGTGGACTGAGAATTTCAGCCTGTGAACTTCTCCCATACATTTCAAGTATGAGAAAGAGAGCCAGGAAATGGCTGTCACAGCTTGTCTCCCAGACTTTCAAACTCCCCACCTCCCATTACTGTTCCTTTGCCAATAGTATCAGCAGGCAGGTGCCCCTCAAATCCTGCAGTTACAAAATTTATTCAGCTTCTCAGTCTTTCTTTTCCTCTTTCAGAAGAAAAGCAGACCTTGGCCTGGCATGCCAGTGACAGCACTGGAGAGAAAGTGTCGGCCTCCTGGCCTCTCTTCCTGCACTATGAGCGAAAGGAGCCAGGGACAGACCAGCGCAACGGGCCGCTCACTCACAGCAGGTGGCTTTCCCACGGCCATTCCACCAGGTAGCTTTCCAATGGAACTGATGGCAGGGGGCCATGATCATAGGGGAGAATGTAACTCCATCGGCATAAGAGTCTATAAAGAGGATATTCTCCATTCCAATTTGCAGAGTAGCACAAGGAGTCTTTCTCATTTTTCTTACAAAAATTTTTTTGTGTGTGCTTGAAGTGCTAGTTTACAATCTAAGCCAGTTTACAGTCCAAGTCAGTTTGCCACACAGAACCCCGCACACACTCCGCTATACAACTCTAGCTCCCCGCTCCAGAACTCCTGAGACAGGATGCTCCTCCTTCCCACCCTGTCCTTCCAGCGCCCATCCAACCACCGGTCCCCTCCACCTTACCCCAGACGGGAGCTCGTCAGACAGCCTCAAGTGTAGATTTAAGCCAAGAAACACTCTTTGCCACTGTCACTCCGTCTTCAGTCCAGTCCAGTTTTTCTCTTCAGTGTCGGCTTCAGTACCAGTTTCAGCGCTGTGCTCACAGCCTGGGGGCCATGTCTAGAAGGGACCCTCCAGTCTGATGGACCATCCAGTGTGGTCCCTTTATTGGGGTTATCCTTCTCCATGGTCATTTTTCCTCACATTGCATCAGTTTACATGCTAGTCTTTCTCAGGGCGATGACCAATGGGGGCTGGGCTCCATCGAGTTCTGTCCCAGCTGACGGATTCTCAGCTCATGTGGGCTGTCTCCTGGGCCCCGATGTTCTCCACGTCTCTGCTGTCCTCCATTCTCCTCTGCTCCAGGTCGCCTGGGATCTTAGAGGCATGGAAGTGCTCACAGAGGTCTACTGGTCCCATCCCACCTGGACCAAGGGAGACTGAAAACGAAAGATACAAGGGGAAGAGGAGCCCGAAGGCCTCAAGGACCGACGTGATCACAACCACCACCAGACCGAGTCCAGCACAAGTGATGGTGCTGAGCACCACCACCAGCCGCTCTGACAGGAATCACAATCAAGGGACCTAGACAGAGCGGGGAAAAATGCCAGGACAAAAGGTGACCTCACAAAGACCACACTTACCAGTCTCACAGATACTGGAGAATCCTGAGCAGGGTCCCCAGGCACGCCCATAACACAGTAGTGAAGCCACTCCTCAGCTTCTCCCTTACAGTAAGAAGCCTAAACACCACGGGATACGATTGCTTAACTTAGAAAGCCAGCTGAGAACACCCCGACCACTGCAGGGATCCCCCCCAGCTTTTCCACCTCATTCCTTGCATGAAAGTGGAGAACCTGTTTACCCCGTTATTTCTCCTCTCTTGACACTTTGTTGGAGGACAAGGGCTCAGCAGCGTTGAACCCCTAAGAGCTGGGGAGGTGGAGGTGTGTGGTGGCCGCATTTCTTTCTCCTGTATACATCGAGGCTTCGTGTTAGGCTAAAGCCTTGCCTACACTCCCTGGAGACAGGGTTTTCCCTCTGTGTCGAAACTCTGCTGTGTGATTCCAGCAGGAAAAAGAAAAGTTCAGTCCACGGAGCAGAAAACACTTTGAACACCATCTTGTTTGTAGAGGAAGAGGCTGTGTATTAGTTAGCTGTGCAGCAGATGGACTCAAGTCCGAAAAATAGCCGCGTACCCCGTTCCATTATCAGACACATCTATTTATGTTTTTCAACAAAGCAGACAAAGGAATTCCCATATATTCTCTTAATTGGCAGTTACAGGTATACAGATTTTCATATTGCATTTCCATTGGTCCAGCATACTAAAAGAGGCACTAGATAAGCAGTTATCATTAAGTTACATGGGAAGAAGCTACCCCCTCCTTAGAAACTAGATTGATCAGGGACTTTTTCTTATGTCATGGGTTCCAGCTTTTTTCAGCTGTTCACAATCACTCATTTACAGCCTAACAAGCCCTGCATCCAGGCCTTCAGGAATTTAAGTGGTACTTTCTTAAAAGCTTTTTCTTCGTCTCTCATAATGAGGCAAGACTCATCACTAAACCCTCGCCCACACTCCCTACAGACAGCACTTCTCCCGAGTGTCTCCCCTGGTGTCTGATGAGACTTGACTTAACAGTAAAGCCTCGCCCACACTCCCTACAGACATAGGGCTTCTCCCCTGAGTGTGTCTTCTCGTGTATGAGGAGATATGACTTCTGGCTGAAGCCTCGCCCACACTCCCTACAGACGTAGGGCTTCTCCCTTGAGTGTGTCCTCTGGTGTGTGATGAGGTTTGACCTCTGCCTAAAGCCTCGCTCACACTCCCTGCAGACATACGGCTTCTCCTCTGAGTGTGTTCCCTGGTGTCTGATGAGGCTTGACTTATGACTAAAGCCTCGCCCACAATGCCTGCACATATATGGCTTCTCCCCTGAATGTGTCCTCCAGTGTATGATGAGGTGTGCCTTCTGACTGAAGCCTCGCCCACACTCCCTGCAGACATAAGGCTTTTTCCCTGAGTGTGTCCTCTGGTGTGTGGTGAGGGTTGACTTCTGGCTAAAGCCTCGCCCACACTCCTTACAGACATAGGGCTTCTCCCCTGAGTGTGTCCTCTCATGTGTGATGAGGTACAACTTCACATTAAAGCCTCGCCCACACTCCTTGCAGACATAGGGCTTCTCCACTGAATGTGTCCTCTGGTGTGCGATGAAGAGTGACTTTACACTGAAGCCTCGTCCACACTCCCTGCAGACATACGGCTTGTCCCCTGAGTGTGCTCTTTTGTGTGTGATGAGGCTTGACTTTACACTAAAGCCATGCCCACACTCCTTACAGACATAGGGCTTCTCCCTTGAATGCGTCCTCTGGTGTATGATGAGGGTTGACTCTGCAGTAAAGCCTCGCCCACACTCCCTGCAGACATAGGGCTTCTCCTCTGAATGTGTCCGCTCGTGTTTGACGAGATGTGACTTCCGGATAAAGCCTCGCCCACACTCCCTGCAGACATAGGGCTTTTCCCCTGAGTGTGTCCTCTGGTGTCTGATGAGGTATGAGTTCCGGATAAAGCCTCGCCCACACTCATTGCAGACATAGGGCTTCTCCCCTGAGTGTGTCCTCTGGTGTGTGATGAGGGTTAACTTCCGGCTAAAGCCTCGCCCACACTCCTTACACACATAGGGCTTCTCCCCTGAATGCGTCCGCTGGTGTTTGGCGAGGTATGACTTCCGGATAAAGCCTCGCCCACACTCCCTGCAGACATAGGGCTTTTCCCCTGAGTGTGTCCTCTGGTGTGTGATGAGGTATGACTTCCGGATAAAGCCTCGCCCACACTCCTTGCAGACATACGGCTTCTCCCCTGAGTGTGTCCTCTGGTGTATGACGAGGGTTGACTTCACACTAAAGCCTCGTCCACACTCCTTGCAAACATATGGCTTCTCCCCTGAGTGTGTCCTCTGGTGTGTGATCAGGACTGACTTTACACTAAAGCCTCGCCCACACTCCCTGCAGACATAGGGCTTCTCCCCTGAGTGTATCCTCTGGTGTGTGACAAGGTGTGACTTTACACTAAAGCCTCGCCCACACTCCCTGCAGACATAGGGCTTCTCCCCTGAGTGTGTCCTCTCATGTGTGACAAGGTGTGACTTTACACGAAAGCGTCGCCCACACTCCCTGCAAACATAGGGCTTCTCCCCTGAATGGGTTCTCTGGTGTATGATGAGGGCTGAGTTGTCCCTAAAGCCTCGCCCACACTCCCTGCAGACATAGGGCTTCTCCGCTGAGTGTGTCCTCTGTTGTGTTACGTGGTGTGATTTCTGCTTAAAGCCTTGTCCATAGTCTCCACACCTTACTTTGGCAATTTCTGAGATTTCTTTCCTCAGGAATAATGTCCCTGTGTGCTGAGGAGTCACCTTAGGGCCCAGGGTGCTCTGTGTCTCTGTCATTCTCGCAGTTGCCCTTGACATCCCCATTTGTCCTTCAGGGAGGCTGCAGAAGGTCTCTGAAATCCCCTCTTTCTGTGTCCTTTGAAAAACTGGCCTGGACACATGTCTCTCTGGACCTCCTGCGTTGTCACTCCAGATGTGTTGCTCAGAATGCTGCTGCCTCCGATCCCCTGGACGGGGCTCCTGCCGTTGGACGTGTCTTCTTGCAGGTGTTCCTGGGAAGGGCTGAGAGGGGTGGCTGTGATTCACGTGGAGGCTGAGGAATTTCTGAGTGGAGAAGGCCAGAGGGCAGGAGGGACACGGATGGATCTCCGGCCTTGCTTCTCCTGGAAAAGAACGTTCTCAGTCAGAGTTGGCAAGACGAGGCTGCCTGGCCCTCTGCGTCATCTCATGGAAAGGCCCCCCTGTGACCACTCACAGCGTGCTCACCACACAGGGTCTCCACGGCATCCTCCACAGTTTTTCACCCCTTTTTATTCATTTTCTCTTCCTCAGCCCTCTGGGGCACACATCCAGGCCATTCTCTACAGCTCAGGGGACAAGGGCCTCCCAGTAGGAATCACAGGGAGAAGGACTCTGTTTCTAGGTCAAACTCTCCGACAGGCGTCTCCTAAGCGGTGTCCCTCCCTGGACACGGAGTGGATCGCTATTTCTCTCTCCTGAGAGGTGCTGCTCTTGATGACCTAGGTGGAAACCACTCTAGGGGCCTTTCCTATGAAGTATGTGTCCACTGAGTCAGGAGCCCTCAGCCTACAGGTTCCTACATGGGGAAGGCAGTGTTGAGCAGTCATTACAGTAACATGTTCATGAAGGCATGTGTCATAGATTGAATTGTGTCTCCCCAAAAATATGTGTAGCCATGTGGCTGAGCCATGATTCCCTGTATTCTATGATTGTCCTCCATCTTGTGATTTTCCTATGCTGTATGTTAAAGGATTAGGGTGGGACTGTAAATCCCTTCATAAGATCACCTCCCTGCTCCACTGTAAAGGGAATTTCCCTGGAGTATGGCTGGCCCCACCCTTAATCCTTTCATCCTGCAAGAGATGAAAGAAAAGGGAAGCAGGCTGAGAATTGGGAACCTCATACCATCAAGAAAGCAGTACCTGAAGAAGAGCGTGTCCTTTACACCTGGGATTCCTGTGCCAAGATGCCTCCTGGACAAAGACTGATGTAACACCAGACTTTCCTCCAGAGCTGACAAGGAGGAAAGCCTTCCCCTGGAATGGACACCCTGAATATGGACTTGCAGGCTACCACACTATGTAAGAATTAACCTTCCTTTGTTAAAGCCATCCACTCTGGTATTTCTGCTAGAGCACCCTAGCTGACTAAAACAAATGGGTAAAAGATATGACCAGGCATCTCACCAAAGAAGATATCCAGGACCTAAACGATACAAGAGGAAATGCTCATGATTGTCAGTCATTAGCAAAATCCAAATCAAAACTCAAATGAGATACCACATCACCCCAACAAAGCTAGCATTAATCCAAAAAACACACAAACAGGGTCTTCTTAGCTCTAATTACTACAGAAGCAGATTGCCAAGGACTTCTGCAGAGCCACTGGGTAGGTTCAAACTCCCAGTCTTCTGGTGAGTAGTTGGGTGCTTCCCCTGTTGGGCCATCAGCGTGCCTTGTAACTATTTTAATGCGATGTGCCTTAACCCTCTCTCCTGAAGCACTGCCGAGTCCAAAGGAATGCCACTCACCTCCCATGAATTTTTTTCCCGTTATCCTGGATTTCAATGCCATGCAGGTCAAAGACTGCTCTTCACCTGCAGGGTCATGGGGCATTTTTCCTCACTCACACTATTCTATTCTCAGGGGACAGCTTGTCTCCATCATTAATATTTAGGGCACCTGACCGACTCATTTCAGCTGGGGTTCACGGTATGAAACAGAAAGGACAGAGATGATTCAGAAGGAGAGGGAAACTGGGAGAAAAGGCTTGAAAACATTCTGCTGTCTCAGTACTTTTGCAGTAGTCCAAAGGTAATTCACCAGGAAAGACATCCAAGAAGATGCACATTGTAGGTGACATAAGCAGGGTGTAATCAGATCAGTGGAGCAAAGAGGTATTAGATGTAATGCACACGAAACAATCAAAGGGGACAGTTTTTCTCCATGAAGACACGTGTGCTGGGACTGAACGCAAGTCAGAAAAGCCTACTCAGGTGTCTGTGAAATACACGTTCCTCAGAGAGTTCTTGTCTCCTGCAGCTGACAACACAGCCATCCTAGATCAGTGCGACCTGCACTTTCCTCAGCTCCTCCTTCTGCTGCTCTGGGAGGACCACCCAGCTGGCACGGTGATCATGGAGAAAGGCACATCACAGAGGAAGACAGGGAAGACCAGGAACCTTTCCCTAACACTGAGCCAAAACTCTGATCTTCAGGGTCTCTGGAGACGGGCAGGCCAAAGTATATGGCAAAATCATCACGTCACGGGGGGCGGAGTCAAGCTGGCGGACTAAGCCCACGTCTCCTTACATCCCTCGGGAAACCAAGACCGGAATCGACAATCAAACGGAGCCTTCTGGTCACCTAATCAGCCCCAGGACATGGCACAGGGCTGTTAATTGGGACTTTATACCACTGAGGGAAAAACCTCCTCTCTTACGCTGACTCCCGCTCCTGGATAGCCCCGGCTCTCATGTACGCAAGGTAAACGCACCATTTTGACTTTTTTTTCCTCTGTCTTGGCTGGCGGGCGGAGCTTAGTGGCTTGCCTAGTGGCTAGACTCGAACGTGCTGCTCGGGGGACAGGCAGGCAAAATTCCCATATTTTGAGATCCAGGCTTAGGACTCTGTTAATCTAGCCACTTGGAGTCTGTCTTTTTATCTCTGCCACAGCGGTAATGTAGATCACTGAAACTGAAAAATTTTCCTCCCCCTCCTCACTGCCCCTGCTGCACCTGATACAATACTCCCTTCCTTTCCCAGCCAGCACAGGACACTTCCACCTTCCTTTCCCAGACAGGCACCCCAGCTGGCAAGCTGTGATAACCCCATTCCCCTTTCCTTTCCCAGTCTGGCTCCCCCTCCCCTCCGGAGCCCACTCAGCCCTTCCCTTGCCAGACAGGATATTTCCCTTTGATAAATCTCACGCCTGCCTGATAAGATACTCCTCTCCCCTTCTCAAAGCCCCACTCCCGCCAAACGGGATGTGCACCCCCAGAACCATTTGTCTCAACCATGCCTCCCTCAAACTGCCCTATAAATACCCTACCGAAACTTGACTCAGGGCCATTTTGTTAGAACCTGCAGAGGTCCCATTTGGCCCGTCAACATAATAAACTGCCCCTTGCCTCCTCCTGGGTGTCACTCGCTTCCTCATTTTTCTATAATAGCGGGGTCTGTACGGATTCCTACTACCAGTGTGTGGGAGGCCATGTTGGGTAGGGATATTTTAGCGGGACCTAATTCTTAACCTTGTAGCCAGCACCTGCAAACAGGACAGCGCTGCTCCAACAGAAAAGCAGTAATTTTCACAATGCCGGCTACGGTGGGTGTCCTGCAACAGAAGCAGAGGAATCACTACCTCTCGGCACCTTTAGCCCCTCTATCAGCTGCCTGTGTGGAGGGCACCATCTTGGATATGGTGGCCGCAGATGGACCTAATTCCTACCTTGAGAGCCAGGGCCTGCACACAGGAAACCACTTTTCTACAGCAGAACTCTACACAGTGTCGCCTAAAGCTGGGCCCTGTCAGGAGAAGCCAACAGGGCAGTAGCATTGCTGTATTCTGAACTAGTTTGTATCATCTCGGGTTGGATATAGAAGTGCTTACTTTGCCAGTTGGGAAGAGGGACCTCCACACCTGAAAACCTGACTGATTTGGGAAGTAGTCAGATACCTTTTGCTTTACATTTTAAGACAGCCTAGAGAAACAACTGCAGTCCACCCTCACGATCTTTAGTTATTAAAGAAATTAAATCAAGATGACAATGAGATACCATCTCACCCCAACAAGGTTGGCCATGATCCAAAAATCACAAAACAACAAATGCTGGAGAGGCTGTGGAGAAAGTGGAACCCTCCTACACTGTTGGTGGGGATGCAAAATGGTCCAGCCTCTTTGGAAAGCAATCTGTCGCTTCCTAAAACAAATGGATATTGATATACCTTTAGACCCAGTAATTCCACTATTTGGAATATATCCTACAGAATCAAGGCCTTTGACACCAATGGACACATGCACAACAACATTTATTGCAGCACAGTCCATGACAGCAAAAAGATGGAATCAACTCAGATGCCCAACAACAGAAGAATGGATAGGTAAACTATGGTATACATACTCAGGGGAGCACTACGCAATGATAAAGAATAACGATGATTCCAGGAAACATCTCATGACCTGGTTTCAACTGGAAGATATTATGCTGAGTGAAAGTAGTCAGCGACAAAAGGACAAATATTGTATGAGGCCTCTACGATAAGATCTCAAAAACGGACTTGTGCATAGAACAAAAGACTCTTTGACAATTGCAAGGGAGGGAGGGAGGGCGAGGGGGGAGGGTTTAGATTAGATAGTTGCTAGAAATCTGGTTGGGTGAAATTGGTGACAGCATACATTACAAACAAGAACAACAGTAAGTGGATTTCAGCATAACTTGAGTACTCCTTCTATCTTAAACCAATATTGCAAGGATAGATAGAGTAGCTGGGCCAGGGGGCAGGGGAACATGCTCTTAGGAGAAATCGAGGCCAACTGGAACAACTAGTGTTTCCCTAAGAGGGCTCTCTGCACCCCACACTGGTGAGTGGCGTCTGGAGTCTTAAAAGCTGCGAAAACTGCCATTTGAGGGCACAGCAAATAGTCCCAACTCAGCAGGAACGGATGCTCACTAAGGACCAAAATGACAACCCAGAAGATAGAGAGATCCACATCAGTGGGTGCCTACATCAACTTGGGACCAGAAGTACCAGATGGTGCCTGGCCACCACCAGTGATAGCTGCGATGGAGCTCACAAAGTTGAGTCTCACTGGCAACACAAGAATAAAAAGGGGTGCACCCTGAGATCCCCACTAAAAGACCTCAATTGACGGTCCAGCGGTTTTGGGGTTCCCCTGGGAGCATGGCCCCTGGCCCTGATGCTGCCCTTGCCTATAAACCATAATGAAGGTTCATTCTTCAGACATGAATGGATTGGACTTGGCGATGCAGAGTGACCATATACTGGATGCACTTCACAGTTCTATATATCTACAGGATGTCATCCTGCTGACCTCTGGCAGGAGGAAGGAGAGTGGGTGGAGAGGAGGGGAAAGGAGACTGTTGGGAGAATGACACACATATGTATGGAAGAGAGAGGAATAGTGTGCTGTCACCAGACATGGAGAGCAGTGGAAGCTGCATATAGGTGTGCATGTAAATTTATACGGGAATGTACATTTTCACTCAGTCATATTAAATGAATCAATTAATTTAAAAAAATCATCATGTCACACTTGTAATAAACATAGTGAGAATCCTTACAGGGAACAAAACTGCAAATAATCTCTCTGGGTACCGAAACACAAACAAGCAAGCAAAAATCCTGAAGTCAACATTCACACTTGAAACATTTAAAGGGCCTTAAAGCTGTTAACTAAAATCAAAAGAAGTCAGTTGCATACACAGACTAGTGTAAAGTCAGGATATCCGTTTCCCTCAGAGAAAACGTCCATACTTGTCTTCTTTCACAACGTGTTCCCACCCCTCCCAGCCCATATATGGGGAAACATCGACAAGTATGACATATCTGGTTAGTAAGGAATAAATTTTCAAGAAAAGGAAGTCAGCCCTACCTACGGAGGCCAGGTTTCTGAAGGTTTCCAGCATCACCTCTCTGTAGAGCTTCCTCTGAGAGACATCCAGCAGTGACCACTCTTCTTGGGTGAAGTCTATATTAACGTCCTCAACAGCCAGTGAGTCCTGTAATACCCCAAATATTCTGGTTCAGCAAGGTACCAAGAACTCCAATGTGTGGAATAGGCAGGGGCAATCTGACAATCCAGGGGAAATGAGGTTTCATGGGGCTCTGGCACAGGGTCGATGCTCTCCTGAGTTCTGCCCTAGGACTTAGCCATCAGTCCCATCCCTTCACTCTCTACATTCAACCTCACTGACCCCATCCTGTCTGAGGGATTTATTTCTCTCATGTGACTGTCACCAATTTCACTCTGACTCCCCTCTTACACCCTAGAAGAGTCAGAGCCCAGGGCAGTAACTAGAGAAACACTCTCACACGAAAGCCCTATTTCCACTCTCAGAACATCTTTTCTTAGGCGGAGGGTGGGGGGAGTTTCCCTCCTTGCACAGCACCCGCCCAAATATTTTAAAAAACATGAACAGGGCGCAAAGAGGCCACGAGACTAACAACTGGGAAACACGGCAGGATGGCCAGCTTTTCTCTGGCCCAGTCATGGGAGCCCCAGTGGCCTGCACAGACAGGCGACCCAAGGCCCTGAGCTTTTCTTAAAGGACAGCTGGTGATCAAGAGCTGACAGGACCACAGCCTAGAGAGAACACTATTTTGGGAAGATTATGAATTGTTCCATGTCTGTCCACTACTTTCCAGTACTCCCACAGTTGCACTGTCGTGCACTCTGTCCCTTCATGGGGACAGGTAAGAGCACTGAAAACGTAAACACAGTTCAGGTGAGGCACAGGCCTACAACATTAAATGGCCATGGGAAACAAGAGGTGGAGCGGAGGACTCTGGGGTCATGGCGTGTGGACAGCAGGAGGGTGACACAGCAAAATGGGTCTAAGTTTTTGTATGAAAAACTGAAAGGAATTTTAAATGTTCACCTAAAACACAAAGAAAAACACTGAAGAAATACAACCCTGTACCACGGCAGTGCACCGCCAGATGAGTACCTCAGGAGGGAAAAGTACTGACAAAGTGAATGGGAAAGAGCTGTCTCCTCAAAGGAGGACATGGACGGAGACAAGCTTTGGGGACCTTCATCTGTGATGGGGCATGACTCAAAATCTGAAGAGACAGTGGCAAACAGCAGCTAGGATCGGAACACAGAATGTGGGAAGAACGTCTCGAGGAAGATGGGAAGACATCAATGGTGAAATGAAATGATATCCTGAGGATTAGTGAGCTGAATGGTATTGGTCATTCTCAATCAATCACATGGCCCGGTAAATATTTAAGAGAAATGGTGCTGTGTTTTTCATGAAAAAAATAGTTTAAGATCTCTCCTCAAGCACAGTACTGTCAGTGACAGGATAATATCTACAGGCCTACAAAAAGACCAGTTCATATGGCTATTATTTAAATCTACCTACCAACCACTACGGCCAAACTGGAAGAAAAAGACGACGTTCACAAACTTCTATACCCTCATATTTAGCAAACATGTAATCAAGACACACTAAAAATTACTGGTGCTCGGAATGAAAATTTGGAAACAAAGAAGGATTTGTATTTCAAAAACACAGCCTCACTGATGAAAAAGCTGCTAGGGATCAAAGGGCAGAATTTTGCAAGATCACGGACTTCTTGACTGCAAACACCTTTTTTCAGACAACAGAAATGGTAACTATACGCAGTGACTTCACCAGACGGAAAACCCAGGAATCCAACTGAATCTATCTGTGGAAAGGAAGGACAGAGATGCTCAATAGCATCAGTGAGAAAGACACCAAGTACCAACTGGGAACAGCCCATGACGTGCTCCTCCACACACTCAACAGAGCTGTTGAGTGGATTCGAAGTCACAATGACCCCACAGGACAAGGAAGAATGGCCCCACAGGATTTCCAAGGAGCACCTGGGGGATCTGAACTGCTGACCTTTCAGTTGGCAGAGATAGCTCTTAAGGACTACACCACCAGGGCTTCCACTACTTGCTCAGATGCAAATTTGAACAGAACTCGAAGAAAATTAGAAAATGTCCTAGACAGCCAAATTATGACCCTGAGTCTGCTCCACTTGAAGTTAGAGTCCATCTCAAGAATCCATCTGCTGCATTGGCCACTAAAGAGTGCAGAACAGATGAGCTGTGGAACAACATTGAGGACATCATCCATGAAGGAGGCAACAGGTCATTAAAAAAGCAGCAAAGTAAGACCAACATGGATGGCAGAAAAGACTCTGAAATCGGTGTGGGGATACAGAAGAGCTAAAGCCAAAGGGAGACATGATGCAGTAGGAGATCTGAACATAAAATTCCAAAGGGCAGTCGGAAAAGACAAACAATCATAATGGAATGCATAAACACTTAAGAGTTAGAAAACCAAAAGGGAATCCAGAGAACTGAAGGAGAAACTAAAGTTTTTATTTGTAGCATTTAAACATTTTTCAAGGAAAATACTAAATGACACCAGAGCAGTCAAAATAAGATAGAAGGAATACACAGAGTCGCTACACCAAAGAGAAGTGAGTGATGTTTCACACCACCTGAAAAGGCAGCGTCAGATCAGGCCTGGCGACACTCAAGGAAGA
Source organism: Heterohyrax brucei (assembly GCA_028571685.1). Lineage (NCBI taxonomy): Eukaryota > Metazoa > Chordata > Mammalia > Hyracoidea > Procaviidae > Heterohyrax > Heterohyrax brucei. Next base: position 2,028,103 of record CM053166.1, read on the forward strand.
GATCCAAGCTTCACCGAAGGACAACAAGGCTGCGGGAATTAACGGAACACCAACGGAGATATTTCAGTGAAAGGATCGGTCGCTGCAGGTGCTCACTCGCCTATTGCCAGAATTAGAGAAAATAGCCACCCGGCTGACCATCTGCAAGAAACGTATGATTTGTCCCCATTCCAACGAAAGAAGATCCAACAGAACACAGAAATCATCAAACAGTATCATTAATACGACACACAAGCAAAACTGTTGCTGAAGATCACTCAGAAGCGGCTGCTGCAGCACATCGACAGGGAAATGCCAGAAATCCCGGCTGCGTTCAGAAGAGGACGCGGTACAAGGGACATCACTGCTGACGTCAGATGGGTCACGGGAGATAGCCCAGATTACTAAAACGATGTTGACCTGTCTCTGTATTCTTGACCACGCAAAGGTATCTGACTGTGGGAGTCCTAACGAGTTATGGACAACACCAGGAAGAATGGAAATTCAGGACACTTACTTGTGCTCTGGAGGACAGAGGCCAAGAAGCAGACCCAGGAACAGGACAGGGTGATACTGCACAGTTTACAGTCAAGAAAGGTGTCTGTCCTCTCCCCGTACCTATTCAATCTGTCTGCTCAGCCAATAATCAGAGAGGCTGGACTACATACAGAGCTCTGCATCCGGAAGGGAAGATTTATTATCACTCTGGCACATGTAGATAGCACAGCCTTGTTGAAGGGAATGAAGGTGACTTGAAGCACTTATTGATGACGGTCAAAACTACTTCCATCAGTATGGACTACAACTACACATCCATGTAAAGAAACCCTCAAGGGGGCTCTACATCGGGCAGGTCAGTTCTGGCCCTCTCACACAATGGCAGCACGCATATAAAGCAACCTGCATAGCCTAGACCGCAGACACAAAAGACAGAAAATCAAAAGCAGCCTAAAGAAAGCAGCGCACAGAAAAACTGAGACTCAGTTACAATGAAATTTACAGGAAGCTCCAAAGTGACACCACTAAAACAGATTACGGACTAAGGGCTTGGCGGGACATATGTATACGTACATGGAACCAACTGTCCTGCAGGATTCCTTCCTACGTTTGAAGCTGTAGTACCAAAGTGTCTTGGGACACCAGCTCAAACGGCACAATGTATACAGATCACACTCCCACACATTCATCCCTTTCTCACACTGCAGGGAGTTGTGTGTTGCTGTGATTCAGGAAGTTACGCCAAAAGAACAAGTAAATTTTCTGGAAGAAATACCGCCAGGAGACTCATTAGAAGAAAGAATGGCAGGACTTTGTCACATATACAAGGGACATGTCACCAGCTGGGACCAGTTCCCAGAGGAGGACAACACAGTTGGCAGCTTGTTGGTTTTTTAAACCCCAGAAACCTTTCACCAATATGGGGTGCAGTAGACTCTGTTACTCTGTCCTTTGAAATGCTGGGTTAAATTTAGAAACTCTTTCAAGGGTCTTCTTTCCTTATAAAATGAAATCAAGGTGACGTGCCAGTTCTTCTACCTTGGTCTCTCATTTACTGGTGACCACAAGACACAGGGAGCAAGAAGCTGGGGTTCCCACCGGGTCCCACTTCCAGTGGCCCAGCCAGGAGCCACCTGCATGGTTCTGAAGGGGAACCAGAAAACGGACTGACCCCGAGGTCTGGGCCCACTGGGAGATTTCTTCCGGAGAGTCGGAAGCAGCTCTGAAAGGCAGTCCCCCTGGGAGGCCACTGAGGGCTCTGTGACAGACAAGGAACTCACAAGGCTTGTCTGTCAAGGGCCTGGGGAGGCCTCAGAAGAGCCCAACGACGCAGGCGAAACGGACAGGTGAGGGCATCAGGAATCTGTGTGTGTGGAGTCAATAACGGGGTAAGGACCTCAGAGTTAAGGCCTCAGACTCTCAAGAAGGGGCAGAACTTGACTGCTGAGAGCATCAAAGGCTGAGGACCCGTGGAGCTGGTGTACTGGATTAGGTTGCGAGGTTGTGTAAGTGTGTGTAGCCACAGAATGAGGACCGTTCAGCAGTCCACTCAGCTGCACCATTCAGGACTGGGACCAGGGACTCAGACAGTCATGGCTTCGGCAGCAGTCCTGTCCCACTCCTCCTCCTGCCTCTGTAGACCTCTGCTGCACAGGCCCTTTGCGCTCACCTCACTGAACTCTGTGCTGTGTTCGCCCTGCGCGAGTTCCTGGGAAAGCTGTTGCAGGGATTCGGAAATCACGGATCCAGGCAACCTCAAGGCGACCTGGACTGGGAGCAGAAGCCGGCAGAGAGGGGCCTGTCCTCTTTACCCAAGCGTTTGCACACCCTGTCCCGCTGACACCGACGAGGTCAGCACTTGCGGAAAATGAGCGTATCGTACTCTTGGTCGGCTTTTCCTCACGGATTCTCCAGTTGTGTTTCCACGCTTGTTTGAAAAAAACAGCTGTTTGATCAAGGTGGATTTTTCTTAGATTTTGCTTGGTCCTTTGTTGAAAAGTGGTATCTCTCACTCTCAGGAGAACTGCAGTACAGAGGCGGACTCGGGCATATCAAACAACAAAGAGGTCGTTCTATTCTCAGTGTGCTGAGCCGCTATCACCTGCAAAAGTTCAGGCACAGGGTGACCGGTAAAAGCCACCAGCGTACTTGTTACAACTGAAAAACTCCCACGACAGGATAAGGTGGTCGACAGACAGGCTACAGTGCCACCCACAAGCAAACCTGTACAACACAGGCGTCCACCGGTCTAAGCGACACCGTTTGAGCCCCGTGGTGTCCCTAAGGCTTCCTTCCATGGCTCAGAACAGCGCTCTGTTTGGCCACATTTGAAACGGGAGGTGACAGCCCCTCACCTGTTTGGTCTCCTTCTCAGGGAGAGGTGCCAGCTTCCAACCTGCACTGTGATCCTTGCGGGAAGAAGCAGGAGCTCCGGATCTCTTGTACGAAATTTCAGGGAGAAGTGACGGGTCTCCCTCTGTTTTATAATGGTTTGTCAACATGGGATCACAAGGTTACACTTAAAATCTTCAGTGGCTACTTTAAAGCCAACTGGAAGAACCAGGGGGTTCACGGTCTAAAGTAAGAGACAAGATCTCCAGCCAGGAGGAGGAATGAAGCTCAAAAAGAAGGAAATCGAAATCCTGAACCCCAGAGCTCAACATCTTTGAGAAATCAGCCCACCTCCCCTCCTGCTATCAAGACACTGCTCTGGGATTCATATTTACATGCACTTGAAGGAACCGGGTTCCCCACAGCCTTGTGGTGGTGCTGGGTGAATTCATGAGATCTTTCTGTCTCACTGTCTTGAGAGCCTGCTTCTTCTACAGCATGGGGTCTGGGCATCTGTCTTCCATCAGACTGGAGGCTACTGCTGAGAATTGCTGTTTTTTTGTAAGGCAGCCTTAGAACCTCGATACTTCCCTTATCCAGGAAAAAGTGTGTTTTCTGTCTATAAAAATATGTTTGTTTTAGGCAGCTTGGGCTGCTCTAACAGAAATACCACAGAGTGCATGGCTTTAACAAAGAAAGATTTATTCTTACACAGTCCGGTAGGTTGCAAGTCCATATTCAGGGTGTCCGTTCCAGGGAAAGACTTTCCCCTTGACGGCTCTGGAGGAAAGTCCGGTATTGCATCAGTCATTGTCCAGGGAGCGTCCTCACACAAGAACCTCTGGTCTGAAGGACGTGCTCTGCTCCCGGTGCTGCTTGCTTGATGGTAGCGAGGTTCTCAAATTGTCCTTGGTACCCTAAATATGGACTTGTAACCTACCGGACTGTGTAAGAATAAATCTTTCTTTGTTAAAGCCATCCACTCTGTGGTATTTCTGTTAGAGCAGCCCTAGCTGACTAAAACAATGTTTTCTATCTATCTTATTCTATCAACTTCACCAGCTACAATGAAAACCTCAATGCTTAAGTCAATCTGAAAAGGACCACCTTTCTGAGCAGCTTAAGGTGCAGATTATATGAAATGTGTTTCACAGTGTCCTACAATAAATTCCTGACACCTCTGAAACTTCTAACCATTTTTATAAAAGACAGGACTGAAAAGTGTTAATAAATTACATGGAATATATAGTTCAAATCAAAAGAAATGCCTGATTGTCTTCTGGACAGAATTTTTATGTCAATATTCCCTCTGATGTTTTTGTTTAATATTGGACAGCAAACACATAATATCATGCTATAATTTTATTCTTTCTTTATTACTAACTTGGCCACAACTTTCTTTTCTCAATCTAGAATCAAAGCCTAGTTTGCTGGACATTTACGTCACTGACCTAGGAAATCATTTCATTCCTCTTCAGGTGTCCAGACCCTTGAGAAGCTTAGCCTATCCTGATTATACAGTATTTTGCCTCTAAATTATCATTCAGTGTGCCGTATTTGGAGCTCTTTAAAAATAAGGTTAATCACTATATTTAAAACACTTATATCTGAAATTTTTTTACACTGATTATTGGTTTCTTAATTTCTTACAATTGAGAGTATTGCGTACACATTAATCACGGCCATACTAACATTTATCATTTGCAGAGAAGTTTGGCAAACTCAGCTGATCTGCTGATATTGTTTAATGGAAAGGCTTCAACAAAAAGATGAACTGTATTCAGGTTACAAAAAGAAGTGTCGTTAGACTGAATCGAGGTTTTCAAAAACTCCCATGAAGAAGCTGATGCAGACTGCAGCTGATCCAGAAGCACGTGGAACGGAAGTTAACCACTGAAGACTGCATAAAGAAATGCTATGCAGCTATGTGGGAATCCTGCTGGTGTCTCTCAGTCCGTTGTACTGCGCAGCATGCGCTGGAAGCAATGCCACCGGTATTTAGATACCAGCAGGGTCACCCACAGTGGTCACGCTGCAGCTAAGCTTTCAGAGTAACACACAGCACGAAGAAGGACCCAGCCATCTACTTCGAAACAGTGACACTGTATGTAGAGCAGCGGAATACTGTCAAGCTGGAAGGCACTCAGAAGACTGGGGAACAACCGCCTCCTCAAAGGAGACTTGACATCCATGACGTGGATGGAGTAAAGTCTTTGGGATCGTCATTTGCTGATGCAGCAAGACTCCAAATGAGAAAAAACAGCCGTAAACATCCACTGATAATCTGAACATGGAATACACGAAGCAGGAATCTAGGAAAATAGGAAATCATTCAAAGTGAAACAGAATGCATGAACACTGATATTCTTGGTGTTAATCAGTCAAAAGGGACTTGTAGGGGCCACCGTGAAACAGACACTCCCAGGGTCTACTATGCCGGGAATGAAAACTTGAAGAGGAACACTGTTGTGTACATCATCAAAACGAGCATTCCAACATCTGTCCTGAAGTATGAAAAGTGTCAGGGACAGGATCACTCCATTCGCCTACAAGGAAGGCCACTTAATGTAACTCTTAATCAAATTTACACACCAACCACCACGGCCAAAGAGGAAGAGACTGAAGATTTTTACCAGCTTCTGTAGTTCAATAACTACCGGTGACTGGAATGGAAAAGTGGAAACAATGAAGAAGGATCGGTAGTTAGAAAGCATGGCCTTGGTGGCAGAAATGATGCTGGCGATCACATGATAGAATTCTGCAAGACTAACCACTTCTTCACTGCAAACACCTTTCTGAAACCAACAGAAACGATTACTGCACCTCACCAGGTGGAATACAGAGCACTCAAATCTAAGGCCTCTGCATAGTGAAAAACACAGAGAAACGTCTTTCTGCTGCTCCTTGCTTTTCACCAAGATACACCACCTGACATCAGCCAAGGAATCCCCTGTTCTACGTCCTCTTCAGGAGACAGCTTCAATTTACGCTAGTTCCCTGTCCATGTACACTACAACCACTTCTGAATGATCCTCAGGAAAACTTTATTTTTCTGCGATAGTAATGATACTGTTGTTTGGATTACCTTTCTTAGGAATGGAAACAAACATGGGTCTCTTCCAGTCAGCTGTCCAGGGAGCTGGTTTCCACATTTCCTGGCACAGTGAGCAAGCGTATCCAGTGTGTATCTGTTTCTTAAAATATTTCAACTGTCTGAATTCTTAAAGCCTTGCTTTTTGCTAACGCCTTCAGTGCACCTTGGACTCTTCCTTCAGGACCATTAGTTCTTAACCACGTGCCACCTCCTGAATGGCTCAACGCCCTCCACGTCTTTTTGGTATCATGACTGTGTATTCCCTCCATCTTCTTCTCATGCTCCCCAGGTCATGTAATACTTTTCCCACAGAGGCCTTCAACATTACAACCTGAGGTATGCCTTACGTAAGAAATACATTTCAAAAGGGTTTGTCTTCAGAACAAAGGCTAAGAAGATGCTAGCTAGCCAAAGAGGAAAGGGTCAGAAGGAGGTACAAAACCCTGTTCAGAAAGCAGGAGACACAACCTTAAAAGAGAATGGAATGTCAACGACTTAGGCAACATCTGGGAGAGACTGCTCACCTCACAGTACTCACCCAATGGAGAAAGGAGGAAAAGACTCGCCAGCTAGAGCATCAGAACAGCTTGTACGGAACGGCCGCGCGCCCCTGTCTAGCCTCCATTGTGGGCTGAGGCACTTGGTTTTGCAAAATCATCCAACAAAACCTCACTCTCGCTAACTAAATTTACATTGGATTTCTTGAGCGTTCACTGGAAAAAGACTCGTAACTACCTATCGGTGACCTCCTAAGAGATAAGGCGGCCTGCCTCGGTCATCGAGGTAGGGTCCTAGCGGGGGATTACAGTGGCCCGCCAGTTGCCAAGAGGGACCACAGCAGTATCCAGGGTGCAGGCGACGTTTCTCACACTTCCATCTTCACTTCTTTCAGACTTGAGAAATGGTGAGTGTGGTTTTCACTTTGGTTTCCCAGTCTAGGTCTTTGCACATGTCGTTATCCGACCTTACCCTCACCAGCTGCCCTCTGAAATCTACTGTTCAGCTCCTTTACTTCACCCTTTCTGTCCTTCACTTCAGCTGCTCGATGTTCAAGAACAAATTTCAGAGACTCTTCTAACTTGTTTCTGAGTCCTTCCTCTCCTGTCTTTTGAATGACCTCTGGTTTCCATCATGTACAATGTCCCTGATGTTATTCCACAACTCATCTAGTGTCTCGTCACTAGTGCTCACTGTGTCAAATCGAGTTTCACATGGTCTCTACACTCTAGTGGGAGACACGGGCATCCTTTGGCTGCAGTGGACTCCTTTCAAGTTTCTTCAGCTTTAACTTGAACTTACACACAAGCAATTAATGGTCTGTCCATCAATTGGCCTTATTCTGACTGAAGATACTCAGCTTTCAGCTTTGTGGTGGTCTCTTTCCTCAGACGCAGCTGGTCACATTCCTCTGTATTCCTCCTGGCAAGGCCCACATTTAAACTCTTTGTTTATGGTGCTGAAAATAAGTATTTTCACTGAAGAAGTCATTAGTCAAATGGTGTCAATGACCAAGGTCACAGTTTTCTACCAGTCTTCCTTCTTTATTTCCAACTTTTGCATCCCAATGGGCAAGAAGTAATTATCAGTGCACCTTGATTGCATGTTTCATCCGTTTCACACTACACATGGCGGTAAGAAAAAAAAAAAGAATCTAGAATTTCTTCACCTTTGGCCTCAGTGGTTGGTGGGTAAATTTAAATAATAGATAGCTCTATTCACAGTTCTCCCTTGCAGATGTTTGAATATTACTCTCGTAAACAGGGTTGTACTTCAGGATAGATCTTGAAATTTTCTTTTTGACAAGAAATCCAACACCATTCCTCTGCAATGTGTCATTCCTGGCGCAATACACCGTATGACTGTGCAATTCAAAATGACCAATAACAGTCCATTTCAGCACACTAATGCCTGAGATACTAATCTTTATGTGTTTCATTTCAGTCTTGACAATCGCCAATTTTCCCAGAGCCACACTTTGTGCATCCCATCTTCTGATTATTAATGGCTATCTGTAGTGTTCCTTCTCACTTCCAGTCTTGCCACACCAGCAAATGAGGGTCCTGAAAGCTCGACGTTGTCTACGGGCAGCTCTTTCCCCGTTGTCTTCCGAGGGCCTTCCAACCTGAGGGCCTCATCTTCTGCCTCTATCAGGCAAGCTTCTACAGCTATCCATGCGGTTTTCACAGGCTAATTCTTTCAGAAGTACACAACCAGGATCAGCTGAAATCTGTCTGGAAATTCAGATTAACTTTTCTACTATGAGTGACCCTGCTGGTCTCTGAAATACTGGTGACATGGCTTCCAGTCTCACAGCAAAATGCAAGTCAGCACGGTACCACAAAGTGACAGGTGTGGGGAGGTTTAAGACATCGTTCACAAAGGCTAAAGCGATGACTTTAAAACATAAAATATGTGCAATTTTCATATATCCCTTTTACAAAGTGTTATGAAAACCTTGACATTTGGATTTGTCTTCATTCAAAAGGGCTTATCTGTCTATACTACTGACACTTGGACCTTCAAAAACATATATTCATATGCATTCACTAGGCGAAGCTTTGGAAGAGCGAAAGATTGAGCATGGTCCCATTTCCACCTGTAGCAATGTGGTCAGAACAACAAAGACCAACCACGGGCAATATTATGGAGTTTCCTAAGAAGTTAGCTTTACACTTTCTGTATTCTTCTAAAAAATCTTAAAAGAATTATTAAAAAACAAGTGCACATTCCAAACTACTCTTTGTATAACAAAGTAGAACACATAATTTGTTTGATTTCTGAATGTTCACTCTTCTGTATCAGTTAAAATGGCAATTCTTTTGTGTTTGAGAAGTTTATATACATTACACTGAAACATTCACAGTAGAAACACAAACTGCTCTATAATTTTGCATCCACTGGAAACGTTTAGCCTGAGAAATTAAATACACCACGTCACATGCTGCCAAAGAACATTTTCACTTCAGATTCTGATTGAAGACTGTGGAGGGCAGTTCAAAATTCCAGGGGTGTAACACCAGCTGTAGCACAGATGGGGGATGACAAAGACTCCACTCAGGAAAGCATATGTCTAAAACATCTGAGAGCCTCACAGAAATACCCCTCCAAAGGAGATGGAAATGGACACCCCACACACGATGCAGGGGGACCCACTGTCCCCGCCCCACTGCAATGATGATTTCACAGAGAACCCCATTAGCAGTCAGCGCCTCCACGGTCAATGCTCTCCCGTTTAACCCCATATCACACAGTGCGGAAAGTCCGGCTGGAATTTCAGAATGGCCATGAAAAGGCTCTAGGACCTGAGGTGCTATGGACTGAACTGTGGCCCTCAAATATCTTTCAGCTTGGTTAGGCCAAGAGTCTTAGTACTCTGTGAATTGTCCTTCATTCTGTGATTGTAAGGTTCCCATGTGTTATAAATTCTAATCTCCACTCGTGGGTAATGAGGCAAGATGAGATTATGTTAAAGAGGATTATGGTGGAATTGTGACATCCTTCCTCAGCTCACATGCATGATCCAGTGTAAAAGGAGGTTCCCTGGGGAGTGGGCTACACCACCTGTTATCTTACCAGACAAGAGGAAAACGAAATTAGCAGACAGTAAGAAACCGAATTCCACCAAGAAAGCAGAACCAGGAATAAAGCATGTCTTCAGGAGCCGAGTCCCTGGGCCAGGAAGCTCCTTGCCTAGGGGAAGACTGATGAGAAGACCTTCCTTCAGAGTTGACAAAGCAGAAAGCCGTCCTTCGGAGCTGACACCCTGAATTTAGACTTCTACCCGCCTAGAGTAAGAGAAGATATATTTTTCTTTGTCGAAGCTCTCCACTGGCACTATTTCTGTTAGAGCAGCACTAGACAACTAAGACACAGGGGAAGCCAGGAAAACTCCAAGGGAGGGACACGGACGGCTCTGGAGGACCTGGGGCTCGGTCTTCTCAGCCACAGCTGGGCCATCCTCTGACTCGCTCAGGAGGCTCTGTCCTTCGACACACAGAACTGAGGCCTAGGATCGGGCTGTTAACGGCCCAAGATGCCAGTTCCAAGAGTCACACAAGGAAGGGGATCCCAGGCATCCAGGACTTGAAAAATCCACCTCTCTGTAAGAACGGTCCAGTGACAGTGGAGTAGGGCCTGAGACGGCCTCTTAGGGCTCAGGCCCTCGGCCTTCTCTGCCACCTGATGACCTCACTGAGGAACCGCAGTGCATGGAGCACACGGTCCGCAACAATTCTCATCGAGCCTCGCCCCTCTGAATAACAGGACCCCAGTTCTCTGTTGTACGCACCATTTTGAGGCTCTAGCTTCTGGAACTCTAACTGAATGTGCTCTCTGAGCCTGCCAGGCCACTTCAGGAACGGGGACAGTAGTGGACACAGGGCCTCATAGCAGTCTGTAGGCAGATGAGTGATGCTGGGTCCACACAGCGAGTCAGAGCAGCTCAGATCCTTCCTTGTGATTCCATGAATATTCAAGAAGGAAGGGCGCGGCACCTGAGACCTGAAATGGAAGGAGACAGCATTCAGTAAGGAGTGACTGGTTCCTGGCCTCAGGGCTTCCCCAGGCTCCAGGCCACGCTCCACTCTGAGGACATCAGCACTGACGGCGGGTCCCACTGCAGCCTCCTGAGCACACCGCTACATTCTTCACAGGGTGCCACAGGTCTCTTCCTCTGGCAAGAGTCACAGAGTGAGGGGCACCCAGGCCTGCCCCGGCTGGAAAACGTGAACCTGGCTTCCTCTAGGACACAAGGGCTCCAAGGTTTAGGTTGAGGGTTCACCCGTGAGTTTAAAGTTTCACCTGTCGGAACAACCGACAGAATTTTATTTAGTATCAACACGGATGAGTCTCAAGGATAGGATATTTGTCAAGTTCAAGTCAATGAACCCATGACGCAACCCTGATCTGTAATTACGTGCAGCTGAAACTCTTCTGTTGTGCTTTTTAAAAAACCTTTCGCTGCCTCTGCAGGACGGTCAACTGTGATCAAGGAGCCTTGACGGCACAGTGCTGAACCAACAGTTGCTAAGTGAAAGGCCTCATTCACACTCAAGTGAGAAAGGTGTCGAGATGGGCTTCCACCCAGAGGACAGACTTTGAAGGCCTCCAGGGCAGCTCCATGCTGTTCTACAAGGTTGCTGAGACAGATTCGACTCAATGACAAGTGTGGGTTTTGCTTTTGGGTTCACATATGTGATCAAGAGGGTAGTAAGTGTGGATTTGGTTTTGGGTTTGCTATATGTGATCAGTAGGGCAATAAGTGTGGGGTCTGGTGGGGGATCACAGATGTGATCACTAGGGAAACGAATGTGGGTTTGGGTTTTGGGTTCATATATGTGATCAGTAGTGTTCCCCTCCATTTTGTAACTAATATTTCTTCTGTTCCCTTGATTTTTCTAGTTGTTTCTTTCACCCACTTTCTGGTACTTAGTGGTTTCCAATGGTGACCGCCCCAAGTGACATCTGCCGCGATGGTACGTAAGAATGGCTTTTAGAAAGAATGACTTCTGATGGTTACAAGCTTATGACAAACAAAGGGACTTCAACAGAACTAAAGGATCCTATTCCTCAATTTCTACTGCCTTCTTGGAGGGGAATCTAGGACACTCTGCAAGGCCTGCCAGGATCCAATGTGGTGGACCCTCTACTAAGGTCATGTCCTTGTCTGAGAACAGTGGCTCAGTGTGGGCATGACATAGTCTCTGTCCGGCAAGAGGAACAGCAGACAATGAAGGACTCTAGTCTGGGGGAACAGGCCTCAGGATTCCCAGACCCAACCTGACAGACAGAAGCACAGCTGGGGGTTCCAGGCTGCTCGGGAGGCCTGAAATGGATCGAATTAAAGTGAGGCTTCAGGGAGTATCTCTGGCCAGAGTAAGTCTGTCTAAAGCTGCAGTTTGGGGCAGAAGATACCAGGCAGTAATAATCAATACATTTTTATCGTTGATGTCCTTTTCAGTTCAGTGGGAACAAACACAGCAATAATTATAAGGGAACACTTCTTAAATTGCTCCCTAAGGCCAGCAATACCCTGCTACCAAAGCTAGAGAAAGATGCCACAGTAAAAGAAGAGGACACACTAATATCCCTTACAAATCAGGATGCAACAACCTAGAGCAAAACACTAGGAAAGGGAGTCCAGCAGCATTTGAAAAGGATCACACACCCCGATGAAGTGGGCTATATCAAGGAACGCTTGAATATAAGAAAATAAAGCAACATAACACCATCACATTAATTCAAGTCAGAAAAATAATCACATTATCTCAATCAACAAAGAAAGGCCATTTCAGAAAATACAAGACCTTTTCATGACAAAATACACTCTTTCAACGAGACACAGGAAATACCTCAACATGCTAGAAGGAACTTACGAACATCCACAAACTAATGTCACACTCAGTGGAGAAAGACTGAAATCAGTCCTCCTAAGAACAGCAAAGACCAGTATGTCTACTGTCACCACTACCAGTCAACACTGTGCCAGAAGTCTACACAGAGCAACAGAGGATGATAAAAAACAAAGGAGATTCACATCCACGTGTCTACAAGGAGACCAGTTAACACAACTACCATTCAAATTTGCGCACCAACTTCTGTCCTCTGAAATTGACTGAACATTCCATCAGTAGGCACTGATGGTCACTGGTGACTGGAATGCGAAAGCTGGAAACAAGGACGAGTAGTTGGAAAGCAGGGCCTTGGTGACAGACGTGATGCTGGAGATCAAATGATGGAATTGTGCAAAACTGTTTCATTCCAAATACCTTTCTTTTCCAATGGAGACTAGACATGTGGACGTCGTCACGGTGAAGAGGTAAGAATCAAATTGACTACATCTATGGGAAGAGATGATGGAAAACCTCAATATCCTCTATCAGATCAAGACCAGGGGTTGACTGCTAAAGAGATCATCAGTTGCTCAGATGCAAGTTCATGTGCAGGCTGAAGAAAATCAGAATACACAAATGACAGCCAGAGGATAACCTTGAGTACACCCCACTCGAGTTCAGACACCATCTCAAGAATAGATTTAATGCCTTGAACACCAGTGACCAAAGACCAGATGAGTTCTGAAATGACATCAAGATATCAGACCTGAAGAAAGCAAGATGTTTTTATAGACAGAAAAAAAAGTAAAGAACCAAATGGAAGTCACAAAACACTCTCAAATTTGCTCTGGGAAGTAGAGCAGCTGAAGTGAAAACTGGAAAGGATGAAGGAAAAGAGCTCAACAGAAGAGTTCAAAGAGCAGCTTGAGAAGGCAAAGTATTATAATCACAGGAGCCAAGAGCTGGAAATAGAAAACTAAAAGGGAAGAACAGGCTAGCTATTTATCAAGCTGAAAGCACTGAAAAAAGAAATTCAGTTCTGACTTACAATAGTGAAGGATTCTATGGGAAAATATTAAATGAGGTAGGAAGCATCAAAAGACGATGGAAAGAATACATACATAGTCATTGTATCAAAAGGATTTGTTGCTGGTCAACCATTTCAGGAGCTGGCGTATGATGAGGAATCAGCAGAACTGAAGGAAATATAGTTCAATTTGTCCTGAAGGCACTCGTGAAAAACAAGGCTCCAGGAACGCACCCCATATCAACAGAGACATTGCAAGAAACAGATGCAGCGCTGGAAGTGCTCCCTCATGGATGCCCACAAATTGGAGAAGACAGCTACTGAGCCAAAAGACTTGAAAAGATTCCTATTTAGGCCTACTCCCAGAAGGAAGATCCAGAGGAATGTAGAAATCATCATACAGTATCACTTCCAACTTTTGTGATCATTCAATAGCAGCTGCAGCAATACACAGACAAGGACAACCAAAAGGTCCAGGCACATTCAGAAGAGGATGTGGAACCCGGGACTATCAGTGCTGATGTCAGATCAACGCTGGCTGAAAATATCAGAAAGATGTTTACCTCTAAGTTTTATTGGCTGTGCAAAAGCATTAGACTGCACAGATCATAACAAATTATGGAAAATATTACAAAGAATGGGAATTCCAGAACACTTATGGGCTCATGAGAAACCTGTGCATAGATAGACATGGTCTGCTGAAAACAAGAGCACACTGGGTGGCTGAAAGTCAGAAAAGGAGTCATCACGGTTGTCTTCCTGGACCACACCTACTGAATCTGTGTGCTCAGCTAATCATTTGAGAAGCTGTACTCTAGGAAGAAGGATGAGACATCAAGATTGGAGGAAGACTCATTAACAACTGCATCAGGTAGATGACACAGCATTCTTTGCTCAAAGTAAAAAGACCTGAAGCATGTACTGATGAAGATCAAAGACCACAGCCTTCACTATGGATTACACCTCAACATCAGGAAAACAAAAATCCTCACGACTCAATCAATGAGCAACACCATGATAAACAAGGAAAACACTGAAGTTGTTGAGTATTTCATTTTACTTGGATCCACAATCAACCCCTCTGAAAGCATCACTCAAGAAATCAACAGATGTGTTGTACTGAGCAAATCTGCTGCAAAAGACCTCTTGCAGTGTTCAAAGCAAAGATGTCTCTTTCAGGATGAAGGTGCCCCTGACCCAAGCCATGGTGTGTTTAGTCACCTCATACGCATGGGGAAACTGGGTATTAGACACCAAATATGGGAGAAAAATGTACTCCTCTGAATTAGAGAACCCCTGGTGGTATCATGATTAAACGCTATGGTTACAACCAGAAGTTCTGCACTTCAAGCCTACCAGTTGGGCGATTCTACTCCTCTCTCCAAGCTTCCAATCTCTGGATCCCCAGCCCGAGGCTACAGGAATCCAGACAAGTCTCCATTCTGATCCACGGACTGCAGACACTGTAGCCTCGACACTCGAGTGAGCTGCTTCCTGGATATGAGTCTCTCTGTATTCATATGCTTCTCTGATTTTGCTCTCTACAGAACCCAGCTAAGACAACAGTTTCCTCAGCACTGTTCACCAACACCGTAACTCAAAGGTGGATTCTTCCTGGGTCTTCCTTATTCACTGTCTAGCTTTAAGATGCACGTGAGGTGACTGAAACCACCATAGCTTGAGGAAGGTGCACCTTAATCCTTAATGTGACATCTTTGCTTTTATTGCTTTAAAGAGGTCTTTTGCAGATGCATTGATTTTCTGACTGTGGCTTCCATGGGTATTGATTGTGGATTGGAGTAAAATGAAATCCTGGACAGCTTCAGTCTCTTTGCATTTGATCATCGTGCTGTTTACTGACCCAGCTGTGGGGAATTCTATTGTCTTTAGGCTGAGGTGTAATTCGTACTGAAGGCTGTGGTCTTTGATCTCCATCAGTAAGTGCTTCAAGTCTTCTTCACTTTCAGCAAGCAAGGTTCTGTCATCTAAACACGGAAGGTTGCTACAAAGTCTTCCTCCAAAACGGACACTGAGTTCTTCTTCCTATAGCCCAACTCCTCAGAAGATTTTCTCAGCAGACTGACCAAGTATGGTGAATGTATACAACCCTCACACCCATCACTTCTGCCTTTAGTCCACACACGTCCTGGTTCTATTCAGACGACTGCCTCTTGGACTACGTACACGCTCCTCACGGTCACAATGCAGTCCATTATCTCTTATGATCCACACATATGCATGTCTTTTCACACCCAAACACATGTAAACATTTTTCTACCACTCTGTGTCTTTCAGCCAACATCCATCTGACATCAGCAATCATAGCCCTCATTCCACATCCTCTTCTGAAACCAGCTTGAATTTCTGGCAATGCCCTGTCCATGGAACAGTTTTGGAATGGTCTTCCGCAAAATTTTACTTGTGTTTAATGTTAATGACATTGTTTGACAGTTTCTACCTTCTGCTGAATCCCCTTTCTTTGGGACAGGCACAGATATAGATCTCTTTCCCTCAGTTGGCCAGACAGCTGTCATCCAAATGTCTTGGCAAAGACAAATGTGCACTGTCTGCACTGCACCTGGTTCCTCAGACACCTCAGCGGTGCTCTGTTGATTCCTGGAGCCTTGTCTTCCTGTCAATACATTCAGCGCGGCTTGGACGTCTTTGTTCCAGAACACAGTTTCTTGACCCTACGTCATCTCTGAACTGATCATCCACCAACTCTTTTCAGTTCAGGAACTCTGCATGTTCCCGCCATCCTCTCCTGATGTTCCTGCATGTTCAGTGTGTTGTCCATGTTGCTGGGTGCCACTGAGGCAGATATCACAGACCCCGACTCTGTGTACAACAGGAAACCTCAACTCATCCTGTGCCACCCTCACAACTGCTGTTTGGGAACCCACTGTTGTACACACTGTGTCCATCCATTTCAACGTCTGCCTCTCTTAGGCTAAACCTCTATGTTACTAGGTATTATGTCTTTCTCCAGGAACTGTCCTCTCCAGATAACATGCCTGTCATGGACTGCACTGTGTACCCTAAAACACGTGTATCCATCTGGCTAGGCCATCCTTTCCAGTATTGTGTGATTATGTACCATTTTGTCATCTGACACAATCTTCCCATGTGTTGTGAATCCTGCCTGTGCTGAGGCGGCAGAACACAATCTATGGGATTTCATTCAGTCTTAAGCCCGTTTCTTTTGGCAAAGAAAACAAAGCAAGCAGACACGTAAAGTCATGTCTCCTAGGCTGCAAGTGGGACCATCACATGTCTAAGCAAGTCTCCCATATTTGGGGAAAAAAGAAATAAGCAAGTAAAGAAAGGCTACCAGCTACCCTAAGCATTCAACAGGATGGGTCCTCTTTAACATGGTACACTACGGAATATACCTGAAGCCTACTTTCAACTGCGGCAGCTAAACATCTGTGACATTTGGCACAATCAGGCAGGGTCCTCATCTCCCCAAGGCACGTGTCTGAGCACTGGTGGCTTCACTTACTCTAGCCAGCCACCAACAACAGGGAACTTAGAATAAAGGGTGCGTCCCAGTCCTTACAGCCAGCAGCACTGGGTACCCAAAGTTTAGCTGCAAAACCGAACCACCTACATACCCTAAGGCACATGTCATGCCTTTCACCTGGGCACTCAGGGCAGCCATCAGCCCTCTACCTTGCTCAGCATGTAACCCAACACTGCTGCCATTTAATTCTCCCTGCTCCAGTCACTGTTATATAGCCCTGCCCATCCAGAACTGTAGGTGAAAGCTACACCACTGACCAGGTAACCAATGAAAAGTAAATGGACTCCTGGACTCCCAGATCTGGCAAAACCAATACCAGCCACACAACATTATGTAAAGTTTTAAAGACACCAAAACTCAAAGTAGCTCACGTGCTCAGCCTGTTGGGAAAATCAATGCAAAACAAGAAGCTAGGACACTCTAAGCAAACTTATAATAAATATAGTAACTTACTAGCAGTCTGGAGACAACAGTCAATATCAAATCACATAACAAAGCAAACCACAATAGTTCCGGCAAGCAGCCAAAACAACCTGGGTATCTCCCAGAGGAACAGAAGGTCTTGTAATTATGGAAGACAGAATTCAAAGGATTCCTCCACAAACAATTAACATGCAGACACTTCAAGAAATAAGGATGAAGGGCATGTGAAACTCTGACCAAGCCAAGGAACACAGAGACAAAGCAAAAGAGGAATTTCCGCGAGTGGCACAGTAGTTACATGCTATGACTGCTAACGAGGTTGAATCTGCCTGGTGCTACCTGGAAATTCTATGAGGCATTTCTACTGTTTTATAGGGCCACTATGAGTGGAACTGACTTGACAGCAACAGGGTACACAAAAGAGAAATGACAAATCGAACAGGCTGCTGGAATGCAGAGACACGGCAAACAGAAATTCAAGAGTTGAACAACAAAATTTCAGAATCTGTTGTTCTGCTTAGGTCCCATCAAGTTGTTCTGCCTCACAGGGACCCCACGTACAACTGAACAAAGCACCATCCAACACTGCACGATCCCACAACCCTCATTATGGTTCAGCCCGCTGTTGCAGCCACTATGCCCATCATTTTCATGAGGAACCTCCTCTTTTGTACTGAACTTCTACTTTACCAAGCATCACGCGCTTCTCCTGGGACAAATCCCCCCTGCTGACATGTCTGTACCATACAAAACAAAGTCTTGCCATTCGTGCTCCTAAGGTGCATTTCAGTTGCATTTCTTCTAAAACAGACTTCTTCATTCCTTCAGCAATCCATGGTATACTCAATATTCTCGGCCAACATTATAATCAAAGACACCTAGTCTTCCATCTAGTCTACTCACTGTCCAACTTTCACAGGCATAGGAGGCGACTAAAAACACTGTGCCTTGGGTCAGGCACACTTTGGTCTTCCACATGACATCCTTGCTTTCCAACACCTGAAACAAGTGTTCTGCAGCGGATATGCCTGCTGTGAGGCATCTTGTGATAAGCTGATTGCTCCTTCCCACGGTGCTGATTGCTGATCCAAGTGAAATGAAACCACTGACAACTCCAATCATTTCTCCACTGATCATGATGCTCCTTACTACTCCAGTTGTGAGGACTCTATTTTACTTTTTAATCCTTATGTTGAAGTGGAAGCCATAATAAAGCCTTTGATCTTCACCAGTAAGTGTTTCAACTCCTCTTCACTCCCAGGAAGAAAGGCTGTGTCATTAGAGTAAGGCAGGCTGTCAAGAAGTTTTCCTCCAACTCTGTTGCCCTGTTCTTTATGTACTCTATTTTCTAAGATTATTTGTTCAGCAGACAGGTTGAATACATTCAATGAAAGGATGCAACACTCACAAACACATTTCCTGACTTTAAACTGCAGACTAAATGCATGGACTCAATGCAGTGCCCCTTGTACTGTTTGAACACCTGCTCATGACCTGTGTACTGGTTCCTGATGAGCACCCCTCACTGTTCTTAAAGTCACTGGAGGAGAATTGAGGCAATGGAAGTCAGAATTAGTATCTGACACCATTTTCGAAAATAATCCAAAAAGATTTTAAGAAATCAACATACACTAAAAATTACTGGACTCTATCAAGACGAATAACCGATGAGTGGTTAAGACACAAAGACCTACTATGGTCAGTCTTGCCAAAAGGAAAGACAGAGAGAGAACTTCAAGAGCAGTTCGTGACTGACGAACGGAAGAGTCACAGGTTGAGCAAAATGAAGACAACAAGCCTCCGACTGCTCAGTGGAGCCCATGCAGGCGGGCAGCTGACAGATGACACCAACGGACTCCAGGAGGAAAACAGAAACAAAACTGTCTCTCAAACACAAAGGTGATTTTAGCTCATTTCCACTTTAAGAGAAGTTAAGGGAATTCGTGAAAACTAAACTAAGATTACAAGACATACTGAAAGGAATTCTGTTAAGTCCTAGGAACAACATGAGAATAAGAAGGGGTGCTTCCTCAGAACTTCACTAAAAGACCGCAGTTAAGAATCTGAAAGTCTGGGGGTTCCCCTGGGAGCATGGCACCTAGACCTGATGCTGCACCTGATCATAAATCATGACTGAGGTCAATTCCTCAGAGAGGTATGGATTGGACTTGGAGACACAGAATGACCATATAGTATGTGTACTTTATGGTTCTAGGCATCTATAGGATGTTGTCCTACTGGCCTCTGACCAGAGGGGAGTAGAGAGGGTGAAGAGGGCACAGGAGACTGTTAAGAAGATATGACAGGTACAGAACAGAAAGGACACATGTGCTATCACCAGGCAAGGACAGCAGTAGGAACTGCACATGGGCAGGCATGTAAATTTAAACCGGACTGTACACTTTTTCAATTACAATTAATAAAAAAACAAACAAACAAAAAACCAGAGTTCTGTAATCAGAGATTCAATAATACCAGACAATCACCCAAGACTACAACACAGGACAACCAGATACCAAGTCAGATAGGAAAGTAACCAAAATAAGTCAAAGCTAAAACACTAAAAATAGTGAAACAGAGACATTGATAAGTAAAAGACAACAACATTAAGACAAAAAAGTGGGACTAAAAGATGTAGGCATAGAACCTTCATATGGAGAAGTAGTCGAGGCAATATAAACAAGCAAAAATTGGGTTTAAACTTAGAAAAATAGGGGTAGATATTAAGGTGACCACAGAAAACAATTCATAAACCTACATATCAAAGTAGGAAAAAGAACATAAAAACTCAGCAAATACCAAATCAACAATGAAAAAGAGGAAAACAAAAACCACAGGAAATTATCAAAAATGAAATGGAACGCCCAAACATTGACATCCTAGGCATTAGTGAGCTGAATGGGACCAGTTTTGGCCATTTTCAGTCTGACAATCTTGTGCTCTGCTCTGCTGGGCACGATCACATAAAGAGGAACTGTGTTGTGTTCATCAGCAAAAAGAACACTTCAAGATCTGCCCTGACGCACAGTGCTGTCAGTGATAGGATAACATGCCTATGTGTACAAGGAAGTCCATTTAATATTAACTGTTACTCAAATTTAAGCACCAACCACTAAAGCCAAAGAGAAAGAGGGTGAAGATTTTTAGCAGCTTCTGCACTCTGAAACGGATCAAACATGCAATCAGGATGCACGGATAATCACTGGTGACTGGAATGCCAAACTTGGAAACAAAGGATTAGTAGTTGGAAAATAGTCTTTGTGACAAAAAAAAATAACGTCAGAGATATGGTATGACAGAATTTTGCAACACTAACGACTTTGTCATTGCTAACACTTTTTTTAATCAACACAAACGGAGACTGTACGCATGGGCCTCACCACAGAGAATACAGAGGAACTGAACTGACTGTATCTGTGGAAAAAGACAATGGAAAAGCTCTGTATCAGCACTGAGAACGAGATCAGGTGCTGACTATGGCACAGAGCATGAATTGCTCCCATGCAAATTCAAATTGAAGCTGAAGAAAATTACAAGTCTGTAACAGCGGAAGTATGACTGTGAGTATGTCCGTCCTCAGTTGGAAGACCACCTCAAGAACAGATGAGATGTGGTGATCACTACTGACCAAAGACCAGACCAACTGTGGAATGACATGAGAGACACAATCCATGAAGAGAGCAAGAGGTTATTAAAGACACGAAAGAAAGAAAAGACCAACTAGATGTCTGAAGAGACTCTGAAACTTGCTCTCAAATATTGAGCAGCTAAAGTAAAAGGAAAGAAAGCGAAGTAAAAGACCTAAAAAGAAGACTTCAAAGACCAGCTCGAGAAGACAAAAGTATTATAATGACACGTGCAAAGAGCTGGAAATGGAAAACCAGAAGGGAAGAACGCATTCTGCATTTCTGAAGATGTAAGAACGGATGAAAAAATTCAAGCCTCGAGTTGCAATAGTGAAGGATTCAACAGGCGAACTATCAAACAACTCAGGGAGCATCCAAAGAAGATGGAAGGAACACAGAGAGTCATTATGTCACAAAGAACCAGTCGATGTTCAGCCATCTGAAGAGGCAGCACACGACCAAGAACCAACAGGACGGAAGGAAGAAGTCGAAGCTGCACTGAAAGCATGGCAACAAACAGGGCTCCAGGAACTGATGGAACAGCAACGGAGCTATTTCAACAAACAGATGGAGTTCTGGAAGTGCTTACCCATCTATGCCAAGAAACTGGGAGGACGGCTACCTGGCCAACTGACTGGAAAGATCCATATTTAGGCCCACTGCAAAGACATGGGATCCAACCAAATGTGGAAATTACCAAACAACATTGTTGATATCACATGCACGTAAAAGTTTGCTTAAGATCACTCAAAAGCAACTGCAACAATATACTGACAAGGAACTGACAGAAATTCAAGCTGGATTCAGAAGAGGACATGGAATGAGGGATATCACTGCTGACATCAGATGGATCTGATACCAGAAAGAAGTTTACTTGTGTTTTGTTCACTATGCAAAAGCATTCAACTGTGTGGATCATATTAAATGACGGATAAGGTTGCAGAGAATAGGAATTCCAGAACACCTCACTGCGCTCTTACGGAACCTGTATACGGATCAAGAGGCAGCTGTGGGAAGAAAACAAGGGAACACCGCATAGTTGCAAGTCAAGAAAGCTCTGTGTCACGGTCGTTTCCTTTCACCATACCTTTTTAACTGGTATGGTAAGCAAACAATCTATGAAGCTGAATTCTATGAAGAAGAATGAGGTATCAGGATTGCAGAAGAAATCATTAACAACCTGCATTACTCACACACCACCACCTTACTTGCTGGAAGTCACGAAGACTTGAGACACTGGTGAAGATCAAGGACCACAGCCTGCAGCATTAATTGCACCTCAATATCAGGAAAACCAAAATCCTCACAAATGGACCAGTAAGCAACACTGTCATAAATGAAGACTGAGGTTGTCAAGGATTTCATTTTACTTGGGTCCACAATCAACACCCACGGAAGCAGCAGTCAAGAAATCAAAAGACGCATTACACTGGGGAAATCTGCTCCAAACGAGCTCTTTGATGTACTGAAAAGTAAAAATGTCACCTTAAAAACTAAGGTGTGCCTAACTGAAGGCACGGTGTTTTCAACTGCATCACGTGTGTGCAAAAGCTGGACAAGGAAGAAGGAAGACATAAGAAGAACTGACGCCTGTGAACTGTGGAGATGCAGAAGAATCCTGAACGCACCCAGGACTGCCGGGAGAACAGATCTGTCCTGGAAGAAGTACAAAAGTGCTCCTTGGAAGCAGAGACAGGGAGACTGCATTTCACATACTTTGGACAAGTAGTCAGGGGGAATCACTCCCCAGAGAAGGACATCATGCTTGGTAGAGGGGAGGGTCAGTGAAAAAGAGGAAGACCCTCGATGAAATGGATTGACACAGTGGCCACATGATAGGCTTAAAGACAAAAAAGACTATGGACATGGCGCTGGACCGGGCAGGACCGGGCAGGACCGGGCAGTGCTCCTCCTGTTACCGAATTGCGTCCCTGCCCCGGACAGCTGAGCCAATGAAACTGCTCCAAGTGAGAAAGAGGAAGAAGGTTTATCAAGAGGTGTGATACCACCGGAGACTCCATAGCAGGGCAGGCTCTTCTCCATAGAGGCTCAAAAGACAATTTTTACGTCAGAGTCTATGTATCACTTCAACAATTTAAGCACACAGACCACAGGTAAGTGTAGGCACCACAAAGCAGTCACAAGAAACTCTTGATTAGACGACAGGTGTGCATGTCAGACACCTGGACGCTAATCTGCATCTCTGTAACAGGCAAAGACAACACACAGAAAAAGCCTGCCGGGCTCACTCTGATAAGGAACAAAAGACAGCTGTGGACACAGAAAATGCCAGGCAGCCTTCCCAGCTGCTGTTTTCCGGGCTGAAGGCCACTGCTGAGGACAGCAAAGAGGAGGAGGGGGACCAAGGTCCCAGAAGCTGGGGGGCTCTGCGCCCCTTTGGAAAGAGGCCAACACGGAGGCCAGAGTAGCCGGTGCCATAAAAAGCACAGATTATTGATCATTACGGTATTAGTTCTATCAAGCTCTGAACTACCCATTTGGAAAAGGAAAAAACCTGTTGGAAGGTATGAGGGTCACACTTCTGTTGCGCGAGGGTGGCTGTGAATGCGAACCGACGGGACAGCACCCGACCCTAACAAGAAGTGTGATCTGGAAACGTTCATCCCAAGTCAGCTAAAAATAAAAGAGGAAGTAGGATTCAAAATCAAAAACGGATTTTCAAATCTGTATGTAAGACAGGGCCAAAGGGAAACCACGGGTCACACTGCAACCCAAAGAAACAAAAAGAAATCTTGACAGAAATACTCACCGCAAAAACGGAAGGCAGCAGCCGCAGATTTGACTGAAAACGACGAAACGGCCAGCCCTTCCCGGCGGGGAGGGCGCCCCGAGACCCAGGACGGCGGGCGCGGGCCACGACCCCCGGGTGGCTCGGGCCGGAGTCAGCAGCGGTCAGCGCGGGCGGTGGGCGGGGCGGCGGGGGAGAGCGGCCGGCGACGGCGGGGTCTGCGGGCCAGACACGGACGCGGAGCCGGGACGTCCGCAGAACGGGCACCTAGGGTCCAAGGGGTCCCCGACCCCGAGCCGGAGGACGAGAGGCCGAAGAGGGCGCCTAGCGCGGGGCGCGGGCTTCAGGCGGAAACACCACAAGCGCGCGCTGGAATATCGCCCTGAGCCAAAAGCCTGCGCACGCGCAGTCGGGATTCAGCGCCAGGCTGCGCAGGAGGATGACGTCGAGGGGGCGGGGCCTGAGGGAGGCGGGCCTTGGGCTGTGCTATGTCCCCCACGGGGGTCAGGGGTGCGCGGGGAAGGCGGGACAGGAGCTGACCCCGCCTGAGGGTTTGGGGTCTCTCTTTTGCAGGGAACTTGAATCCCTTCCTAGTGAACTGCTTCAAAGTGTTTGCGGTCCTGAAGACCAGAGCTGCCTCCCTTAACCTTGGAAACAATTTAACTGGAGGCCAGAGGGGACGGGAAAGCTGGCCATAGGGGACCCAAGTCGAAAAGGGACACAGTTGACATGCCCTGCAGTTGTAACTAATACCACAAAATAATATGTGTACTAATGATTTAACCAGAAACAACCATTTCCGTAAATCTTCATCTAAGGTACAAGAAGAGGAGAGCCGGGTAGGTAACGCAGGTTGGAAGGGGACACATTTTCCACCCCCCCTGCGGTTTCTGTGACTGTGTAACCTACAGTCAATTGTGACTCCTAAAGATCCTACAGGACAGTAAAACCAAAGCCTGACCTGTGGCCTCAAGCCGAGGACACCTCCCAGTGACCGTGTAAGATAGTCACCAACAGGCCCACAGGGTCCCCAAGGAACAGCTGGTGGATTCCAACTGTGGCCTTTTTTGATTAGCAGACAGGCTGTCAACGACTGAGCCTCCAGGACCCCTAAGCCAAGCGAGCCGCTGACATTAAGTCGATTCTGACTCACATGACCCTATAGGTCAGAGAAGGACTGCCCCGTAGAGTTTCCAAGCAGCACCTGCTGGATCGCAGCTACCAACCTTTTGATGAGCCAGCTTGACCACCATGCCACCAGGGTCTCCCCAGGGCTCCATGGCACGGCCATATAGAGTTTCCTAGGAAGTAACAAGGAAACCCTGGTGGTACCATGGTTAAGAGCTACAGCTGCCCACCCAGATGCTGGCAGTTGAGATCCACGAGGGACTCCTTAGAAATTACGAGGCAGTTCTACCCTGTCCTATAGAGCTGGAAAAGACTCAACAGCAGCAGGTAAGGTAAGCACAGATGTCCTGTTGAAGACTAAAGTGTATCCGACAGAATCCACAGTATTTTTAACTGTCTCACATGCATGCAAAACCTGGATAATGAAGGAGAAAGCCCAGACAACTGACACCTTCGAATTAGGGAGCTGGTGCCGAGCACTGAATACACCATCGACTTCCAGAAAACCCAACACATGCATCGTGGAAGAAGTACAGCCAGACTGCTGCTTAGACGACAGCTGGTGACATTTCATCTCATACACATGGACACGTTATCAGGATGGGCCAGTCCCTGGAGGAAGGGAGACCCGTGAAAAGAGGAGGACCCTCCATGAGACGGCCTGACACAGTGGCTGCCACAACGGGCTCCACTACGGGGACCGTGAGCAGCTCCCAGGACTGGGCACCGTTTGGTTCTGTTGAGCACATGGTTGCCTTGAGTCAGAAGAGACTCAACAGCGCCTGACAACAACTGACCAATAGGATTGTTCAGGAACGCAGGTGGCACTGCACTGCAAACCAGAAAGACAGAGGTTCAGATCTACCAGCTGCTCCTTGGAAACTCCATGGGGCACTTCTTCTCAGCCCCTCTTTGCTGCTATCAGTCAGAATCAAGTGGACAACTACATGTTTGGCTTTGACATGTGATCATTCTACAGTTACCTATGGGTCCCGTGTCAGCTAAAGCCTATCCCCCCAATCACGGCACATGTAGACCATATCCTACAACAGGGTGAGCTTTCAGTGGCGGCATCATAAGCTGGTTCTGACCTCAGTTCAATACATCCTTCTCTTTCAGGTTTCCTTAATATTGCTCTTTATTAGCAGTATCTTTCTAAATCGGATCTTTATCGTCAGTGTCCGTTTCATAGCAGTGACCTGACTATGGGACTGTTCTTTGTCAAAGTTAGCTGTGGAACCTGATCTCTGCCCCTGTCTCGGCATACTAAGTTGTTATACTCCAGAATCTACCATTTTCTAGGGATGACAAAGGTCATAGTTTACACTATAGAACACACACAGTATTGATACGGTTACCAGGGGAACCTGATCGGCACCTGTCAGCAATTCTGCCTGGCAGTTTGTGATGAAGATGTGGGTCTTTCCTGGCAGGTGTGATCCATATAAAACCTTTTCTCCTGGTAGTTGTAAGGTGCCTACGGTGGCCAGTCAGTCGGAAGCCAAGTTGCTACCTCACCTCGCATCTGACATTGCCCTCTGATTTTATCTGTAAAAATGCCCCCGAAATCTATATGGAATCTTTTTCCAGTCGCGGAGACTGATCTGTTCTCTCTTTCGAATGTACTTTCTCTAACTTGTCTGTCATTTGCTTCTAAAAGAGATACATCCTGTGCTTCGCGGGAAGGACAATCCCAGTTTGCTACCCAAGTGGAAACCTAATTTGCTATTTTGATCGCTTAAACCCAAATCTGGTCACTCGGGGTCTTTTACTAGCTGTAGGACCTTGACATTCTTCACTGTCCTATAGGATCACAGTGAGTTGAATGAGACCTGAGGTAACAGGTTAGCTTTTGGTTTCACTGTTCTATAGGGTTTCTGGAAACCCTGGTGTTGTAGTGGTTAAGTGCTATGTCTGCTAACCGAAAGATGCGCACTTCAAATCCGGTGCTCCTTGAAAACTCTATGGGGCACTTTTACTCTGTTCTATAGGGTCGCTAGGAGTTAGGATCCACTCGAAGTCACTACGTTTTGGGATATAGGGCCTCTGTGGTTCACAAGTGACTGTTGGGCACACAATCACAAATCACATGTTTGATGGAACACGTCTAAGCTCCCAATACATGTTACCTACACAACTCCCCTTTTCTTGTAGGTTACAGGAAGATTTCCAGAAAAGAGTAGCTTCTGGTGAAATAATTAGTACAATTACCGTTTTGTGATATTAGCTACAAGTCCAGGACCTGACAACTTGTCGAGGTCAACTAATTGATTAGACCCCAAGTGACCCGATTTAGATTCCAGAGGTTGAGCTGTTTTCATGGTTAAACCTGATCTCTGCTGCCACATGCTACCATACTCCAAGATGGAACACTTTGGGGGGATGACAAAGGTCATGGTTTGCATTATAGAACACACACAGTATTGATAAGATTACCAAGGGAACCTGACATGCCACCTATCTGCCGTTCTCCCTGGCAGTCTGTGATGTAAATATAAGTTGTTCCTGGCAGATGTCATGAAAATACAACTCCTCCCGGCAGTTGTGAACTGGAGACAGGTGCCTCAACCTCAAACAAACCTCAAGGTACTTCCTCTGACTCTTATTGACCCTCTGCTTTTTAAAATATAAAGCGTTCCTGAAATCTATGCTGGGTCTTTTTCCACTCTTAGAGACTGACACGTTACGAATTTGGAATGTACGTCTCTTAATACACTTTTCTGTCGTTTACTATTAAAAAGGATGCATCGTACTGTGCTTTCGGGGATGGGGAACCCACTTTGCCATAGGCGGGCCGACTGAACTTCCTGGCTAGATCTCCAGAACCAGGATCAGGTCAAAAGGGATCTAAGCAGTTACATGACCTCGACACTATCAAGTGCAGTCTCTGTACAAGTAGGTGCACACTGGGCTCCCTCTCCCACAAAGTACCGGAGGACGCCTCCTTTTTGGTAGCAAATAACAAAAGTTTATTAAGGGTAAGTATGTTCCAAAGAAGCAAGGGGTCCGTCTCGACTGCTTGAAACAGACCAAACATCGATTTGGGGGGAAATTTTTTATTCGGAAAATCACAGCAGGATGTCCTAGACAGGAGAGGGCTGTTAACCTGGATGTTGATCGAGTTTGAGGCCGCCCTGGCCACGTCACAACCGCCAGGAGGCGCTGTGGTGCTCGCAGCCCAGCTGCGGGAACAGCGTGTGTTTGCATCACCACCGCCAGGGGGCGCTGTTCCCACCTGGGAGAAGAGGCTCCCCGGGACCTTCTCCGCGCTCCCTGTGTTCTACAGTGCAAGCCACCACCTCGGGGACCCCGGAAAGGGTCAGGTTCTGGAGCGAAATACGCTAGCAGAGGGCGGCAGCGATCAGGTTCCCTGGCTAACCCTGACCCGCTCGGTCCCTTTTTGCCGGCTTTGCTGTCCCTGCGGCTTTCAAACTTTGAAATTATTGCAGACTTGAGGGCGGGAGCCCCGGTCTTCAGGGCTGTAAACACTAGAAATCGCTTAGCACTACGAGAACCCCCCTCCACCGGAAAGAGAGAAACGGGGCGCTGGGGTGAGGCCCCTCCGGCCCGGCTCGCCCCGCCCACTGCGCGCCTCCGCCCGTCGGACCCCGCCCGCCCTGCAGGCCCCGCCCCATGACGTCATCCTCGTGTGCGGCCTGGCGGTCAGGCAAACAGAAGAAGGGGATTCTGCGTGGTTTACAGTCAGGAAAGATGTGCATCAGGGTTGGATGCTGCCCCGTAGCTTTTAGATCTGTACACCAAGCATATAATCTGATATGTTGGATTCTGTGAAGAAGAAGGAGGCATCAGCATTGGAGGACGCCTCATTCACGGCCTGCATTACACAGACAGCACGACCTTACCGGGTGGAAGAGAAGCAGATCTGAAATGGTGATGAACACCAAGGACCACAGCCTTCAGTATGCACTGCACCTTAACATCAACCAAAGAAGACTCCTCACAGCTGGATCAGTAAGCAACTTCATCACAAGTGAAGAAAGGATTGCGGTTGTCAAGGATTTCATTTTACTGGGGTCCGTAATCAACGCCCATGGAAACAGCTGTCAAGAAATCAAAAGACACATCACATTGGGAATACCTGCTCCAATGGATCTCTTTAAAGTATTGACAAAGTAAAAGTATCACCTTGAAGACTAACCTGTGCGAGCCCCAGGCTGTGATATTTTCATTTGCATCATGTGCATGCGAAAGCTGGACAGTGAACAAACAAGACAGAAGAGGAATTGATGGCTTTGAATTGTAGCATTGGATCAGAATGTCGAATGTACAGTGAACCACCAGAAGAACCAACTGATCCATTCTGGAAGAAGTACAAGTCGAGTGCTCCTTGGAAGGAAAGATGGCAGGACTGTGTCTTACATAATTTGGATGTGTTGTGAGGCAGGATGAGTCCCTGGAAAAGGACATCATGTTTGGTCGAGTGGAGGGTAAGTGGAGGGAAGACCCTCGATGAGATCGACAGACACGGTGGCTGCAATAATGAGCAGGAATCAAAATCGCTGTGTATGTTACACAAGGCTGGCCACAGTTTTGTCCTGTTATGCAGAGTCTCTGTGAGTTGGAAGCGACTTGATGGCACCTAACAACAACTTTGTCCTTTCTGTGTCAGCATTGTGTCCTTTCAGCATACCTTTTCAATTCTTAGGCCAAGCAAATCATTTGAGAAGCTGGAGTATATGAGGATGAATGAGACATCAGATATGGAGGAACACTAATTAAGAGCCTGTGGTGTGGATGACACAACTCTGTCGGCTGGAAAAAAAAGAGGATCTGAAACACTTACTGATGGAGCTCAAAGACCACAGCCTTTAGTGTGGATTGCTCCTCAACATCCAGAATACAGAAATCCTCACAAGCGGACCAGTGAGCAACATCAGGATAAATGGAGACAGACTGAGGTTTTCAGGATTTCGTTTTGCTGGGTTCCAGAATTGATGCCCATGGAAGCATCAGTCAAGAAATCAAAAGACGTATAACATTGGAAACATCTGCTGGAAAGGACCCCTTTGGAGTATTGAAACTCAAGATGTCACCTTGAAGACTGGACTGTGACTGACCCAAGCCATGGTGTTTGCACTTGCATCCTAGGCATGTGAAAGCTGGACAACAAATAATGAAAACAGAAGACTCATTGATATCTTCGAATTACAGTGTTTGAGAATAATATTTTATGTACCATGGACTGTCCAAAGAACAAACAGGTCTGTTCTAGAAGAAATACAACCAGCGTGTTCCTTGGAGCAAAGATAGCAAGACTGCATCTCCCGTACTTAAAACACATTGTCAGGACGGACCATTCCCTGAAGACGGGCATCATGCTTGGTAGAGCGGACGGTCAGGTTAAAGGGGAATGGGGTTTGAAGGAATCAGTTAGTAAAAGTCTCTTGAGTGGAGGAGCGTGTACTTCACAGACATCTGAACTGGCTTTTTTGACTTGCGTCAATTCTCACACAGCTGTTTTGGGAGAAAAACTGGCCTCTTTCCTTCTTTTTGTATCCTGTGTCCGTTGTGTCCAGTCCCTCTCTGCATTGCTCATCGCATTACGTCCCACTTCTGTTCCTGTCACTCTGCATCTTCACGGAGGTATTTCCTAGTGAATTGCTTTGCGACCACTGCCGAAAGACTGGAACGGCACGATGCGTTCAATTGTGTCTTTTCTCCCAGCTGCCTTCCCCTTCTGAGTAATTTCATTCATTTTGTTTCACAACGTGACCCTCACCTTAAATCATTTGTTAGTGTCTAGATGGAGAAAGTCTATCCACTGAACAAAGGGTAGTACACTTCCTGAGAAGTGCCACCTGGTCCTCCGTGGTAAGAGAGATATGACAATTCCCTGGCACTCAAGATGCGGATGACAAGCAGATAGCACATGTGAAGTGCCTGTCATTCACTCAAGAGTCAGAAGTGCTTCGGTACAGAGGGCTGGAAGTATGCAGCATTACAATATTAATACGACACAGATGTCACACAGAAGATTACGGACTTAACGGCCAACCAAAAAGTTGGGCATTTGAACCTTCCTGTGGCTCTGTAGGAGAAACACTTGGCCATCTCCTTCTGTAGCAGTTATAGGTAGCAGAGCCCTGTGGGTGTGTGTGAACTCTGTGAACTCCGTACCAGCTCGAGGCAGCCCTACAGGACAGTGCAGACCTACCGTATAGGGCTTCCAAGATGGTCATGTTGATGAAAGGAGAGTGTGACATCGTTCTCCCGCAGAGCTGCTGGTGGGATTTCAACTACCAAGAACCTACCCGTTGCACCTTCAGGGATCATGGAAGCACACAGCAACACACACATATACACATGTCTCAAACCCAGAGCCATCAAATCTATTTTGACTCATGTAGGGAATGTGGCACAGCCTTTCTTCATTTCTTGGAACTCACCACAGATACGAGAATTCACAGGGGATGCAGCCTTATGAATGTAAGGAATCTGGAAAATCTTGTAGTTGCTCCTCACACTTAACTATTCATTTGGGAATTCACGAAGAGGAGAGGCATTGGGCATGTAAGGAATGTAGGAAAGCCTTTTGTCATTTCTTAGCACTCACTACACATATGAGAATTCACAGTAGAGAGAGGCCCTGTGTATGCAAGGAACGTGGGAAAGCCTTTAGTTGACGATCACACCTCCCAAAACAAGTACGAATTCACAGTGGAGAGAGGCCACAGGGATGTAAGGATTGCAGCAAAGCCTGTTATGATGCCCCACACCTCACTAGACACAGGATCCTTACAGTGCAGAGAGGCCCTATCAATGCACTAAATGTGGCAGGTCCCGTAGTCCCTCCTGAAACGTGACTATATATTTGAGAATTCGAAACGCGAAGAGATCCTACGAATGTAAGGAATAAGACAGAGCCCCTAGTCATTCTGCTGACCTTGCTGTACATGTGAGAATTCATGGTAGAGAGAAGTCTCCTGCATGTGAGGAATGTGGGAGAGCCTTTACTGGACCGTCACACCTCACTGCTCGTATAAGAACTCACAGTGGGTAGAGGCCTTCTGGATGTAGAACTGTGGAAAATGATTTAGCTGCTCCTCAGACTTAAGTACCCTTATGGGAATTCAGAATGGGGACAGGCCTTATGTACATTGCAGGCCCGGGAATGTTGCAGAGCCTTCTGTCATCTCTCAGACCTCACTACACGTACAAGAATTCTGAGTGGAGAGAAGCCTTATGAATGCAAAGAATGTGCGAAAGCCTATAACTGCATCTCATACTGAACTAGTCAGGTGAGTACTGGCAGTGGAGAGAGCCTTTTGAACGTAGAAAGGTGGCAAAGCCTTTCATCATTTCTCACACTTCCACAGGCATATGAGAACTGACGGTGGAGCGAGGCCTCAGGTAACAGTTGTGTCATTCATAGTGCGGTCATTTCCATCCGCAAAGTTTGGAAAGTCTCTGATGAGAGAACAGAGTTGCTCAGTGACCCAGAATACAGCAGAAATGCAAAGAAAGGGCCAGTAGAGGTACTTTATTTAGGGGGAAACGAACAGTCTCATGGTAACAGGGACTGTTTGTTAGTGTTTATTTCTCCAGTTCCAGGATGAGCTGGGCCGAAATTTCCTTTTGCCATTCGTGCTGAATTTCTCTTTCTCACAATCTCTTGGTGTTAGAAATAAGGCCTGGAGCCTAGGTAAATCCCATTTTGTAATGATTTCAATGGATGATAATTTGCATGCCCTAAAGGGCATTTATGTTGTCTTTGAACTGAGGTTTTCTTTGCTTTCTTTTATAAGGTGCTTTCTTCCAGTTGTTCCAAATGTAAAATTCAGTGTTTTTACCATTTGCTATTAATAAATTTCTCATAGGGAGACCATTTGAGACTCTATAAATACTTTTTTGTTCTTGCATTTGTTTACTAATTTGAGATCTGGTAATAATTATTACCTTCAGCCTTCATTAGTGTTGTATTTACCGGATTGTAATTTTCTGTCCCAAGCACTCATTGTATGTTTCTTAGTAGAAATTCTACTGTTTGGAATAGCTTTCCTTTCTCCTACTTTACTTCTTAAGTTGTTCTTATCAATATAGGCTAATTGATATTAGTATTTGTTGGTTTCCTGCTGAAATTGTCACAGATTTAGTTATTAGAAGCTGCCTTAAGTAATATCTTGTATTTTTTGTTTGTTTAATGATTTTCTGTCAGTGTCCCAGGCTCATGTGAGACTATTTCTGAATCAGCCCGTGAACAAGTGTTAAAACTATAAATAGGTTGGAAGCCTAGTATGCGCGCGTTCATGTCATATAGGAGCAGCCCTTGGTGGCCCTGTGATTGGTAGAGCCTTGAGGTAGGCCCCAGCATAGTTCAGTATCACTGGCCAGAAGCAGACGAATTGTGGTGAGGAGGCACATTGCCGTGTCTGACTGTCTTTCTCTTTTGCTTCTGATTCCGTGGATCTAACCACCTCACAGCAACTCAATAAAGGGAACAAATTCATCAGCGAACAGTCTTTTCTGGGCTTTGCTCAGTCAGCAAGGAGGCTTCCCTCTGCGGCCACATGTGTGCAGTGACGTTATTTCCTCTGCTAACAGGAGGCTGTGGAGTTCTAACAGATGTATGAACAGAGGAGGCTGAGGCCGAGTACTGCGAGGAGAGGTGCATGTGTGCCAGGGAGCTAAGGTGGGCTGCTCGGCATTTTACTTCTGGCTCGAGATGTCCTTGGCCAGTCCTGGCGTCTGGATGTCCTGACACTTTGACGTTGCCTTGTTGTTGCTGCTAGATGCTTGCAAGTCCATTCTCACAAACAGTTAATCTGTGTACCCAAACTGAAACACTCCTGATCCCGGGGCCGTCCTCACAGTCACTGCCGTGTTTCAGCCCAGTGTTGCTGCCACTGTGTCAGTCCGTCCTGTTGAGTGTCTTCTTTTGCTGACCCGCCACCTTACCACACATGGTGTCTTTCCATAGGGACTGGTCCCTCATGATAAGTGACCGATGGGTACCTTGTCAGGCTGTGGTTATTCACTGGTGAAGAAGAAACATCTTATGATTTGTACTGTTTGTTTTTTTCACGCATTTATATTGAAATATTTGGGGACAAAGTTTATCCTGATTAAGTGCTGACGCCCATCACCCACAAAGGCCTTCGTGAACAAAGTTACAAGTCCATGTGACAGGGGCAGAGGCATTTCACCCGTGACATATTTCTGGCTATACTGTCCTTGATAATATTTTGCCCTAACTGTATATCTCTCTTCCTCCTGTACCTTCTGACCTTGAAGCACAGAGCTGGTTGAGCTCAAGGTTGGACCATTACCTAGAAGGCCCTAATGATTAATACGTAAAGAGACTACTTGTCTCAGGCCATTATACAGAAGGCCCTAATAATTAACATGAAAAAAAATACCATGAGGAATAGGCTTCAAGTTAGCCAATAGCTGTGTGGTCAGAAGTCAGGGTGAAAATTAAGTTAGCCAATACCCATGTGGTCAGGGGGCAGGGTGAAAATTACGTTACCTCAACAATAAAAAATAAAGACAGACCTCTGGGGGCTGCCATTTTTTCTCCAAAACACTTTCCTGTGTCAGTCTCGTCATTTTCCTCCTTCGTCCATGCAGTTCCCACCCCTCCGTGGTCCCGAAACCCTGACGGGGCTGGCTCCTGGCATTTGATGCCCGTACGTCGGGCACGAAGTGTAATCTTAATGCCACTATTAAGGGAGTGGGTAGGATTTTGCCCTAGAACTCACGGGGCAAAGAATCAATCAGGATGGCTAAGACTCTGCCCTGGAATTGAGGGAGCAGGTAGTCAGAACACTCCGATGTGACTTATCCCTCGTCAGGAACAAAGGGTAAGTCTTTCGCCGACTCCACTTTTAATGAAGTGGATAGGATCCTGTCCTACAACTGAACGGACAGGAGTTAGGATAAGCGGGGTGACTTAGGATCTTGCCCTGGGGATTCTGCAGACCCCCTATTAATAAGTGAAGGGGCTAACAGAACTTTTGAGAAGTTTATGAGCCATAAAGAGTTCTAAAAAGAAGATTCTTTGTAGATACTGACAAGCGAAGATTATGGGCCGTAAAGAGTCAAAGCAGAAGGCTCTTTATCGAGATCATTAAGAATCTATTATGCCAACGAAAGGTTAAGGTTTCCACCAAAGATTTAACAGCTTTGATGGATTTTGTTCAAAAATGTTGCCCCTGGTTCCCTGCTGAAGGCACGCTGGAAAAAGAAATTTGGAAACGTATTGGTCACACTCTACAGAAATTTTATCATGAAGGGACCTAATAACATCCCTATAAGTGTCTTTTCTTATTAGAATTTAATCTATCATTCTCTGACTGGTGTGGGAGATTCCCCTATCGAGCCTTCTCTCCTAACATCTAAGGCTCCTTTAAAACAGGCGGCACCTTCTAAGGTCACGCAGCAAGTTTATGCTACGCAGCAGGCTTCTGACTCAGAGTCAGAACTTGAAAAATCTGCTGAGCCACTGTTGCCGGCAAGTACAAAAGATTTAAAGGAACAGGCCACCCATTCTCTCTCTGCGCTTAACCTTGCCTCCCCGAGACTGCAACAGTGTCGCCCTTGTGCCCCATCTGCTACAGCGGTGGGTTTTCTTGGTGCCCTCCATCAGGCATCTCTCCAGGGGGACATCTCTTTTCTGTGCTGTCCGGTGTTATCTGACACGCCCAACTGGGAAGATGAGCCCATTTGGGAACCTCTTCCTTTTAAGCTTCTTAAGGAAATCAAACAAGCAGTTAAGGACTATGGCCCCACCTCCCCTTACACCCTAACATTGGTGGAGGGTCTTAGTGGTAAATGGATGACTCCTTATGATTGGCATCAAACTGCTAGAGCTTGTCTGTCCGGGGGAGACTATTTGTTATGGAGAGTTGAGTTTGAGGAGCTGGCCAAAAAGGAAGTTGCCACAAAATAATCCAACCGGGTTACTTTAGATATGGTTTTCGGACAGGGTGACTATATCTCCGCTGCTAACCAGCTTCAGATTCCTCAAGAAGCATTAGCTGTGGTAACCTCCTGTGCCTTGCAAGCATGGTGCCATCTGCCCACGACGGGAACAAAAGCGCCTGGCATTGTAAACATCCACCAGGCACCTGAGGAACCTTATGAAAAATTCCTTGCTAGGCTTGTGGATGCCGTAGAAGAAGTTATTCCTCACGATGAAGCTGCAGAGATTTTAATAAAACAATTGGCTTACGAAAATGCTTCTTCAGCTTGCAAGACCCCGCTTTGCCCAGTTCGTTAGACTGGGACACTAAATGATTTCGTTTGCCTTTGTGCAGAGGTTACACCCTCTTATCTGCAGGGGCTCACTCTAGAGGCTGCCCTGAAAGGTCAGTCTGCCAAACAGGTTATGGCCCAACTACAACAGCCCCCTCCAAGCTCTTGTAGAAATGAAGGATGAGGGGCGGAGTCAAGATGGCCGACTAAGAACACGTCTCCTTGTATCCCTCTGGAAACCAAGACCTGAATTGACAATCAAACAGAGCCTTCTGATCACCTAATCAGCCTCAGGACACGGCACAGGGCTGTTAATCAGGACTTCATACCACTCAGCGAAAAACCTCCTCTCTTTCGGTGACTCCCGCTCCTGGCTAGCACCCCTCTCACGGAGGGAAGGTAAACGCACCGTTTTGACTTTATTTTTTCCTCAGTCTCGGCTGGCGGGCGGAGCTGGGCCTTGCCTGGCAGCTGGACTAAGACTTTCTGCTGGGGGGATAGGCAGGCGAAATTCCCATATTCTGAGAGCCAGGCTCGGGACTCTGTTAATCTAGACACTTTGAGCCTTTCGTTTTGTAGCTGCCTCAGTGGGGTTTGGCGGAGCTCCCTGGTCAGAGTGCAGGATGCCATGTTGGTACCGATATTTTAGCGGGACCTCGTCCTTAGCCTGAGAGACAGCTGCTGCAAACGGGACAGCGCTTCTCCCTCAGAAAAGTAGTGATTTTGCACAGTGCTGCCTACGTTGGGGGCCCTGCAACAGAAGCAGAGGAATCGCTGCCTCTGGGCACCTTTGGCCCCCCTGTCTGCTGCCTGTGTGGAGGATGCCATCTTGGGTACGGTGGCTGCAGCTGGACCTAACTCTTAGCTTGGGAGCCAGAGTCGGCCCACAAGAGAGCGCTTTTCTATCACAAAACCAGTACTCGATGCAGTGTTGCATAAGGCTAGGCCCTGTCAGCAGAGGACACCAGGGCAGTAGCAGTGCTGTATTCTGAACTAGTTTGTTATCAACTGGGGTTGGATACAGTGGCGCTTACTTTGTCAGATGAGAAGAGGGACCTCTACACTTGAAAACTTAACTGACTTGTGAACTGGTCAGATACTTTCTGCTTTACATTTGAAGACAGCCTAGAGAAACATTTGCAATCCATCCTCACAGTACCTCTTCCAGCCTCTATATACTCACATAGGACCCAAAAAGCAACAGACAATTGTGGCATACAAGCAATCACTCATGGCTTCAGAAGGCTCCCAAACAAAACAACCAAGGAGTTTTCCAGATGAAGAAACTTTTATGAAAGCATCAGGAAGTGAATACAAATTGATTATATACAGGGCCCTTCTAGACCTTATGCAAAATGCAGCAGAACAAAATGAAAGATTAAGCAAGTTGTTCGATCTGATGGAACACCAGTAATCTGAAATCCAACAGATCAAGAAGAAAATCAAAGACATAGAAACTTCCATGCAAAGCCAAGAAAGTAGAATGGAACAAATGGAAAAAAGAATTTCTGACTTGGAAGACAGAGCTACTGATGCCAGCGTCTATGAGCAGAAATCAAAAAAAAAGAAGCAAGAAAAATGAAGAAACATTAAGAAGCATGTGGGACTCCATTAAGAGGAACAACCTTTGATTAATTGGAGTCCCTGAACAGGGTGAGACATCTGAGAACACAGAGAGTATTGTTGCTGAGCTGCTGAAAGAAAACTTCCCAGAAATCATGAAGGAAGAGAATATAGACATCTCAGATGCATATCGTATGCCACCCAATATAGATCTCAAAAGAAAGACTCTAAGACATATTATAATAAAGCTTAACAAAATGAAACATAAGCAACAACTCTTAAAGGCAGCAAGACTCAAGGCAAAGCTAGCATTCAGAGGGAAACCCTGTAGGCTCTCATCAGATTTCTCAGCAGAAACCATGATGGCAGAGAGACAGTGGCACGACACATTCAAAGTCTTGAAGGAGAAGAACTTCCAACCAAAAATTATATATCCTGCAAAACTATCTTTCAAATACGAAAATGAAATTAAGAGATTCCCAGTTAAACAGAAACTCAGAGACTTTGTAAAAACCAAACCCAAACTACAAGAAATACTAAAAGAAGCTCTTGGCTTTGGTTTAGAAGAACGAAACCACTAACTTTATATTTTAGAATGACACACTACTCAATACTCATTTAGGGAAGGCTCCAAAGTAAATCACAGCTTTGATTTGGAAAGAAGCAATCCAGTGATCATCATGAAAACTATGGTGTCATCATAATAAAAGAGGGATGTACTACAGTCGTTATAGTCCTTCCAGATGGAGAGGAAGATAACCAGACTGGTAGTAATTAAAATTGGGTTTATAAATACTTTATTAAGGGGGTCCACATGGGCAGCTGTAAAGCACAATGAAGATGTATCATACAATTTCAAGAAATCTAACACACGAGTCTCAACAACTATAAAACCAGCTCTGAAAAAGGTGAAAAATCAACTCACAAAAGAGTGTCCCAGAACAGACTAATAAGAACAACAGAGAAAATATCAACATAAAAGTAAACATATCACAATGGCAACAGTGAACACATACCTATCAATAATTACATTGAATGTGAATGGACTGAATGCTCCAGTAAAGAGACACCGAGTGTCATCTTGGATCAAAAGACACGATCCATCCATATGTTGGCTACAAGAAACTCACTTGAGACCTAAAGACAGGAACAAACTGAAAATTAAAGGATGGAAGAATATATATCAAGCTAACAATGAACAAAGAAGAGCAGGGGTGGCAATTCTAATCTCAAACAAAATCAACTTTAATGCCAAATCCACCATCGTGGACAAAGATGGTCTCTATTTATTGCTGAAAGTTTCAGTAAACAAGCAAGACTTAACTGTATTAAATATTTATGCACCTAATGCCAGAGCACCTAAATATGTCGCAGAAACACTGACTACGCTCAAAAGAGAATTAGATGACTCCACAATAATAGTGGGAGACTTTAACACTCCACTCTCATTACTAGACAGATCATCTAGAGAAAAGCTCAGTAAAGACACAGAAGACCTCATTGACACAATTAACCAACTAAACCTCATTGATAGATACAGAACTTTCCACCCATCAGCAGAAAACTACACCTTGTTCTCCAGTGCACATGGAACATTCTCCAGAATTGACCACGCGATAGGCCATAATGCAATGCTGAACAAAATCCATACCACTGAATTACTGCAAAGCATCTTCTCAGATCATAAAGCCATAAAAGTTCAAATCAATAGCAGAAAAAACAGAGATAGAAAGTGGAAGTCTTGGAAACTGAACAACATCTTGCTCAAAAAAACATGGGTTATAGAGGAAATCAAGGATAAATTAAAGAAATTCATGGATTCCAATGAGAACGAAAACACTTCCTAGCAGAACCTATGGGATACAGCGAAAGCAGTGCTCAGAGGTCTGTTTATCTCCATAAATGCACACATCGGGAAGGAAGAAAGAAACCTAATCAAGGAACTAACTCTACAGCTTGAACAAGTAAAAAGAGAACAACCGAGGAACCCCTCGGGCACCAGAAGAAAGGAGATCATAAAGATTAGAGCAGAGCTAAATGAATTAGAGAATAGAAAAATAATTGAATAAATTGAAAAGACCAAAAGCTGGTTTTTTGAAAAGATGAACAAAATTGATAAACCACTGGCTAAACTTACTAAAGAAAAGCAGGAAAGGAAAGAAATAACTCAAATTAGAAAAGAGAGGGGAGTTGTCACCACAGATGCAACAGAAATCCAAAATATCATAACAGAATACTATGAAAGACTGTACTCTAACAAATATGAAAACCTAGGGGAAATGGACCAATTCCTTGACTCATACCACCTACCCAAATTATCACAACATGAGGCAGAACAACTTAATAAACCCATCCCACCAAGGAAGAGATTGAAAAGGTCATCAAAACACTGCCAACCAAAAAAAGTCCGGGCCCAGATGGTTTCACGGCAGAATTCTACCAAGCATTTAGAGAAGAGTTATCCCCAATACTACTGAGACTATTTCACAGTATAGAAAAGGATGGAGTACTCCGAAACTCATTCTATGAAGCCAGCATAACCCTGATACCTAAGCCAGGGAAACATCCAACAAAGACAGAGAACTACAGACCGATATCACTCATGAACCTAGATGCAAAAATCTTCAACAAAATTCTTGCCAACAGAATACAACAACATATCAAGAAAATAATCCATCATGACCAAGTGGGATTCATACCAGGGATGCAAGGCTGGTTCAACGTCAGGAAAACAATTAATGTGATAAACCACATAAATAACACAAAAGACAAGGATCACCTGATTTTGTCCATTGATGCAGAAAAGGCATTTGATAAAGTCCAACACCCATTTATGCTAAAAGCTCTTAGCAAAATGGGAACGGGCATAGACGGCAAATTCCTCAACACAATAAGGGCCATTTATACAAAGCCAGTTGCCCACATCATCCTGAATGGAGAGAGACTGAAAGACTTTCCCCTGAGATCAGGAACTAGACAAGAATGCCCACTCTCACCTCTCCCATTCAACATTGTGCTGGAAGTTCTAGCCAGAGCAATTAGAGAAGACGAAGAAATAAAGGGCATCTGCATCAGCAAAGAGGAAGTTAAGATCTCCCTGTTCGCAGATGATATGATTGTATATGCAGAGAACCCCAAGGAATCTATAAGTAAGCTACTCAGACTGATAGAAGAGTTCAACAAAGTCTCAGGATACAAGATAAACATAAGTAAATCAGTAGGTTTCCTTTATACCATCAACGAGACTGTTAAGGAGGAAATTATCAAATCAATACCATTTAAGATAGCCCCTAAGAAGATAAAGTACCTAGGAATTAATCTAACCAGAGAAACAGCAGACTTTTACAAAGAGAACTACAAGCCCTTACTAGAAGAAACTAAAAGAGACTTAGATAAATGGAAAAACCTACCCTGCTCATGGATAGGAAGACTTAACATTGTCAAAATGTCTATTTTAGCCAAAGCAATTTATTTATATGCAATCCCAATGCAAGTTCCAGCATCATTTTTTAATGAGATGGAGAAACAAATCACCAATTTTGTTTGGAAAGGGAAGAAGCCCCGGATAAGTAAGGTACTACTAAAGAAGAAGAACACACTGGGAGGCCTCTCATTACCCGACCTT
Organism: Heterohyrax brucei; assembly: GCA_028571685.1. NCBI lineage: Eukaryota > Metazoa > Chordata > Mammalia > Hyracoidea > Procaviidae > Heterohyrax > Heterohyrax brucei. The sequence goes on from CM053166.1 coordinate 2,069,215, forward strand.
AGAACATACTACACTGCCACAGTGGTCAGTACAGCCTGGTACTGGTACAAGAACAGACAGATCGATCAATGGAACAGAATAGAGACCCCAGAGATGACACCATCTGCCTATGAACAGTTGATATTCGACAAAAGCCCTAAGACATTAAACTGGGGTAAAAACAGTCTCTTCAACAAATGGTGCTGGCAAAATTGGTTATCCATCTGCAATAAACTGAATCAAGAACCATATCTTACACCTTATACAAAAACCAACTCCAACTAGATAAAAGACCTAAATATCAAACCTAAAACGATAAAGCTCATCCAAGAAAAGCTAGGAACAACAATGGAAGTTTTAATACACAATGAGGACAGACTCCAAAATCTGTCAAAGAAACCTCAATCAACAGAAGAGAAAGTAGATAAATGGGAACTATTAAGAATCAAACACTTTTGCTCATCCAAAGACTTTATTAATAGAATTAAAAGAACACCTACAGAGTGGGAAAAAAAATTTGGCAACTCTATGTCAGACCGACGCCTGATCTCCATAATCTATAAGATACTACAAAATATCAATAAGAAGAAGATAAACCATCCAATTAAGCGATGGGCAAAGGAGATGGACAGACACTTCACTAAAGAGGAGATCCAGGCAGCCAAAGAACACATGCAAACATGTTCACGATCTTTAGTTATTAAAGAAATTCAAATCAAGACAACAATGAGATACCATTTCACCCCAACAAGATTGGCCATGATCCAGAAAACACAAAACAACAAATGCTGGAGAGGCTGTGGAGAAAGTGGAACCCTCCTACACTGTTGGTGGGGTTGCAAAATGGTCCAGCCTCTTTGGAAGGCAATCTGGAGCTTCCTTAAAAAAATGGATATTGATATACCATTTGACCCAGTAATTCCACTACTTGGAATATATCCTACAGATTCAAGGCCTTTCACACCAGCGGACACATGCCCCAGAATGTTTACTGCAGCACAGTCCACGATAGCAAAAAGATGGAATCAACCCAGATGCCCAACAATAGAAGAATGGATAGGTAAACTATGGTACATATACTCAATGGAGCACTACGCAATGATAAAGAATAACGATGATTCCAGGAAACATCTAACCTGGTTTCAACTGGAAGACATTACGTTGAGTGAAATTAGTCAGCGACAAAGGGACAAATACTGTATGAGACCTCTACAATAAGACCTCAAAAACAGAATTTTGTATGGAAGAAAAGACTCTTTGACAGCTGCAAGGGAGGGGAGGGAGGGAGGGTCGGGGGGGGAGGGTTTAGCTTAGATAGTTACTAGAAATCTAGTTGGGAGAAAGCCATGATAGCACACATTAGAAACAAGGCCAGCATTAAGTGGACTTCAGCATAACTTGAGTACTCCTTCCATATTGACTCAATACTGCAAGGATAGAGTAGCTGGGGCGGGGGGGCGGGGGACCATGCTGTTAGGCGAATTCCAGGCCAATTGGCACAACTAGTGTTTTGCTAAGAGAGCTCTCTGCACCCCACATTGGTGAGTGGCGTCTGGGGTCTTAAAAGCTGCCAAGCTGCTATCCGAGGACACAGCAAATGGTCCCAACTCAGCAGGAACGGATGCTCACCGAGGACCAAAATGGCATGCGATAAAGACAACCGAGAAGACAGAGAGACCCACAAGAGTGGGTGCCTACATCGACTTGGGACCGGAAAAACCAGATGGGGCCCGACCACCACCAGTGATAACCACGATGGAGCTCACAGAGAGGAGTCTCACTGGCAACACAAGAATAAAAAGGTGTGCATCATGAGATCTCCACTAAAAGACCTCAATTGATGGTCCAGCGGTTTTGAGGTTCCTCGGAGAGCATGGCCCCCGGCCCTGATACTGCCCTTTCCCATAAATTATAACAAAGGTCCACTCTTTGGACAGGAATGGATTGGACTTGGCAATGCAGAGTGACCATATGTTGGAAGCACTTTGTGGTTCTGTGCACCTACAGGATATCATCTTGCTGACCTCTGGCTGGAGGAGGGGGAGTGGATGGAGAGGAGCGGAGAGGAGGTTGTTGGGAGGATGAGACAGGTATGGAGCAGAGAGAAATAGTGTGCAGTCACCGGACAGGGAGAGCAGTGGAAGCTGCTTATAGGTGGGCATGTAAATTTATACGTGAATGTACATTTTCTCTCTGTTATGTTAAATAAAAATAAAAAAAATAATTGGAATGTGGAATGTAAGATATTATGAATCTCGGAAAGTTGGAAGTCTCAGAAATGAAATGGAATGCATAAACATCAGTATCCTAGGCACTAGTGAGCTGAAATGGAGCAGTACTCCCTATTTTGAACCAGGCAGTCATACGGTCTACCATTCTAGGAACAAAATCCGAAGAGGGTGATGTGTTCATCATTGAAAAGCACATTTCAAGATCTGTCCTGAAGGACAGCGCTGTCACTGATAGGATAATATCTATATGCGTACAATGAAGGCCAGGTGATATGATTATAATTCAAATTTATGTACCAGGAATTAAATTAATTTACACAGATGGATGTTGAATTGTTTATTCCTTTTGTAACACGTTAGAATTCAATAAAAACAATGTTTAGATGAAAAACAAGCACTTAGAAATTTAATAAATCTATCCACAGGCACGTGAAAGAAAAAACAGAAGGCAAATTTCAAAATAAAACTGAGCTGCAGCAAAGTATTACCTAGTAAAGTTTGTGGATGCAGCTGACACAGGAAAAAATATCTACAGGGACAATATTTAAACGCAAATTGCATAGCCTAATGTGTCTAAATTAGAAAAGAAGAATTTGTGAATAAACTAACCATCTACCTTGAGGAGGCTGAAGAGGAAAAACAAAGTAAAGAAATGAGGATAAACTTACGAGCAGAAATAAATACTAATAGAGCAACAGTCAAAGCCTGATTTTCTAAAAGACAAGCAAAGCAGGCAAAAGGAAAAATCTTCAGGAGGTGTGAAAGTAACCCCAAAACATAATCACATGAAGAACAAAAGACATGAATATCATCCATGAAGAAAACTATAAAAATGAACAAAAGACATTGAAGACTTAAGGATACCATATTAATAGAATGTTCCCTTGAAGACTATGCTGCGCCTGCTCCAAGCAGTGCAGTGGTCAGTAACCTCTTAGGCATGTGGAAGGTGCACAGTCCATAGAGAAGACAGAAGAAGAAGGGATGTCTTCACATCGTGGTGCTGGTTAAGGATAATGAGCATACCTTGCATTGCCAAGAGAATGAACAAAGCTGTCCTGAAAGAACTGCAGCCAGAAGGCTCCCTGAAAGCAAGGAGGATGAGACATCTCACGTACTTTGGACATACTGTCAGGAAGGATGAGTCCCCAGAGAAGGACATTGTTTGAGTCCTCTAGTGCTGCTCTAACTGAGATACCACAAGCGGATGGCTTTAACAAATGGAAGTTTATTCTTAGTTTGCTAAGCTACAAGTCGAAATTCAGGACGTTTAGTCCAGAGTTTCCCCCTTGCCAGCTCTGGAGGAAAGCTCTTGTGTGGCATGGGTCTTTGTTCAGGGAGCATCTTGCTGCAGGCAGGAACCTCAGGAGTGAAGTATGTGCTCTTCTCCCAGTGCTGCTTTCTTGATGATGTGATGTCCCCAATTCTCTGTTTCCATCCCCTTAATCTCTTGTTAGGATGAAAGGATAAAGGGTGGTACAAGCCATACTCTGGGGAAACTCCCTTTACAGTGGAGCAGAGAGGTGATGTTACAAAGAGACTTACAATCCCACTCTAATGCTCTAACATACAGCATAGGAAGATCACAGAATAGAGGAGAATCAAAATATTGGGAATCATGGCCACGCCACATGGCTACACACATTTAGGGGAGCACAGTTCAATCCATGACAGACACCATGCTTCACAATTAAGGGGTCAGACAAATAAAGGGAAACCATCAAAGAGACGTGTTGACACAGTGTCCGCAACAATGAGCTCCCACGTAATGACTGTCAGGAGGCGTCAGAGCTGCCTGTGTTGTGCTGTGTCCGGTGTGAGGTCCTTGTGAGCCAGAAGTGATTTCACAGCTCCGAGCAACAACAACAATGGAAAGACTTCATATTATAAAACTATGCCACTTTTTCCTGCTGTAAAAGAAGAGGAACTGATGCACTTACCGATGAAGATCAAAAACTACAGCCTGCCGTGTGGATTACAGCTCATCATAAGGAAAAGAGAATCTTCAAAAGCTGGACCAGTAAGCAATGTCATGATAAATGGAGAAAAGAGCGACATTGTCAGAAATTTCGTTTTACTTGGATCCACAGTCAACACCCATGGAAGCAGAAGTCAAAATCAGTTGACACATTGCATCAGACAAATGTGCCACAGAAAACCACTTTAAGTGTTAAAAAGCAAAGATGTCACCTTGAAGACTGACATGCAGCTGACCCACCCCGTGGCACTTTCAATGGCCCCACACATGCAAGAGCTAGACAGTCAGTGAGGAAGACTAACTAAGACAGCTGTGAGTGACGGTGTTGGAGAAGAACATTGAATATACCATGCACTGCAAAAATAACAAAGAAATTCATCTTGCAAGAAGTACAGCCAGAATGCTCTGCAGAAGCAAAAAACGGCGGGACTTTTCACATAATTTGGGCGTCTTATCAGGAGTGTCCAGTCCGTGGAGAAAGACATCATGCTGAGCAGAGTATCAGTGAAAAAGAGGGAAACTTTCGGTGGGTGGATGGAAACAGTAGCTGTCTCCATGAGAAATAACTAACAAACAGTCCCTGTTACCATGAAACTGTTTGTTTCCCCCTGACCATAGTAGGTCTTTGTGTCTTTTGGGATGTTGGTGGGGTCCACTCAGTTGTTAGACCGATGTGTTTTTATGTTTCACAATATCAGAGAAGTTTTCGGCGAACAAATCTTCAACAATTTTCCCTACATTTTTGGTTATCCCTACTTGTAGTAATTTGGTAACTGTTCATGGGTTATTCCTCTTGAAGAATGTAGTAATTCTTAGGGTATGTTGATTTCTTAAATCCTTTTTTGGATTTTTTTCCAGAATGGTGTCAAATGCTTTACTTTGAGTGTCACTAATTCTGACTTCCACTGCCTCAATTCTGCTCCAGTGACTAAGAACACTTAAATGGGATCATGAGGAACTGGTATACAGATCAAGGAACACTAGTTCAAACAGTACAAGGAGACACTGCAATGAGTCCACGCATTCAGTGTGCAGTTTGAGGCAGGAAATGTGTCTGTGAGTGTTACGTCCCTTCATTGGATGTATTCAACCTGTCTGCTCAGCAAATAATCTTAGAAAGTGGAGTATGTAAAGAACAGGGCAGCAGGATTGGAGGAAGACTTTTTAACAGCCTGCCTTACTCTAAGGACACAACCTTGCTTCCTGAGAGTGAAGAGGAGTTGAAACACTTACTGGTAAAGATCAAAGGCTTTATTATGGTTTCACCTGAACATAAAGATTAAAGAAACAAAATCCTCACAGTGGGAGCAGTAACAATATCATGATCAGTGGAGACATGATTGAAGTTGTCAAAGATTTCATTTTACTTGGATCTGCAAATCAGCAGCCTTGGAAGGAGCGGTCAGCTTACCAAAAGATTCCCCACATCAGGCATTTCTGCTGCAGAAGACTTCTTTCAAGTGTTGAAAAGCAAGGATGTCTTGTGGAAGACCAGGGTGTGCCTGACCCAAGCCACGGTGTTTTTAGTCACCTCCTGTGTCCGTGAAAGCTGGACAGTGGGTAAGGTAGACGGAAGAATAGGTGTCTTTGATTATAGTGTTGGCCAAGAATATTCAATGTACCATGGATTTCTGAAAGAATGACGTAGTCTGTCTTAGAAGAAATGCAACCAAAATGGTCCTTAGAAGCAAGGACGGGAAGACGTCGTCTCATCTAGTGTAGACATGTCATCACGAGGGATCTGTCCCTGGAGAAGGACATTGTGATGGTTGGAATTGTGCCCCCCCAAAAATGTGTGCAGCCACGTGGCTGGGATATGGTTCCCAGTATCTTGGGACTGTCCTCCATTGTGTGGTTTTGCTAACCTGTATGTTACAGGTTAGGGTGGGGCTGCAAATTCCTGCTATAGGGGAAGTTTCCCTGGAGTATGGCTTGCCCCACCCTTAATGCTTTTAGCTTGCAAGGAATAAAAGGAAAAAGGAACAAAGGACAATTTGAGAACCTTGCTACCATCAAGCAAGCAGCACCGGGAGCAGAACGCGTCCTTGAGACCAGAGGTTCTTGCGTGAGGACACTCCCTGGACAAAGACTGATGCAATACTGGACTTTCCTCCAGAGCCGACAAGGGGAAAGCCTTCCCCTGGAGCAGACACCCTGAATATGGACTTGCAACCTACCGGACTGTGTAAGAATAAATCTTTCTTTGTTAAAGCCATCCACTCTGCGGTATTTCTGTTAGAGCGGCCCCAACTGACTAAAACAGAATTGGTACCGTTGGGAGTGTGGTGCTGCTCTAGCAAATACCTAAAATGTGGAAGCCACTTTGAAACTGCGAATGGATAGAAGATTCAGAAGGAGCGAACAAGGCGCAGATGGTGAGAAACAACAGAGGACCGGCGGCAGCAGCAGCCGCAGAACCAGAGGCAGCGCTGGAGCCGACCCGTGGAGCGAGAGAGGTCAGTGCCTGCGCAGAGTTTTCCTCGCAGAACGAGGTGCCTGCCAGCACTTGAATCGGTGGAGCTGGCCTTTCTGACCCACGGAGTGAGAGAGCTGAGTGCCTTTGGGCAGGACGCTTTCCAGCAAGAGTGGGGTGCCTCCAGGCACTTAAACCAGTGGAGCTACAGAGCTTTGGAACACTTGCCCGGCAGGGCAGATGTGGTCCTGAGGCCCGGGCCATGCGCCCATAGGAAGCTGAAGCTGAAGAGACAAATAGCGTGAGAAGCTGAGCTGCCTCAGTCTCAAGAGGTATGGCCATGACCTCAGGGGTTTGAAAGGGTGGAACCATGGCGTGCTGTGTTCGGAATGGTGGAATTGCCACTCAGTTGGGCTTAGGGTGCTCCTAAAGCCAATGGGACAGAGTTTCTGTCCAAGTGGGCCTTGAAGGCAGAGTTGTAGCACGGGGCTGGAGGTCTCCACTCAGAAACCAGAGAGTGTGGCTGATACCTAGAGTCTGGAGAGCATTGCTTGTGGGGTGCGGCGCCCGGGCCCTGTGCCCCACCCTAGAGCGCCAAGATGGCACCTACCCCTGATACCCCACCTTGACCTACATCCTGTTGATCCCCAAGTACGGAGTACTGCGCATGCCGCAGTCGCAAGCCTGCGTGGGTGTGGAGAGAGCTGATTGGTGTTTCCGGGGCCCATATATATCCCTGGTTTGAGAAAATAAAGTAGCTTTTTCTGCAGAACAAAAGCGGCTCACAGTGTGATCCTTTGTGTCCTGCCTCTTTCCCGCTAGACGGCTGGGGGCAGCAACAAGGGGGCAGCAACAAGTGGTGGCCCGTACAGGGACCCCTGTTGAGCCCCATCGTGTGACGCCCTTTGAGGCGGGTCGCTAGCGGGGTAAGCTCTCCGGGTAAGAGGAGACCATCGGGAGGGGAAGTTCTCCGGGGAATCGGAGACCATAGCGAAGTGCACTAAGCACCGGCAGAGCCCGGGGCGGGGAGCACCGGCAGAGCCCGGGGCGGGGAGCACCGGCAGAGCCCGGGGCGGGGAGCACCGGGCGGGAGCGGGGTAGTTGTCGTGGAAGGTTAGTTTCACTTTCGCCATGGGGAATCAGCCGTCCGCCAGACACCTTCAGAATGCCTGTAAGAGTTTGTTTAAGCAGCATCGCATTGGTATAAAGCAGGCTACGCTGGAACGCTTCCTCTTGGTGGTGGAGAAAGTGGCCCCCTGGTTTTTGGTGTCTGGTCATCTTACTGTTGCCGCATGGATAAAACTGGGGAAAGACCTCACAGCGGCTGATACCAGCGGCACATTGCCTACGGGAGTAATGGGCATCTGGATACTTATTTTGACCTGTTTGGAGGACGAGTCTGGTGTATTCCAAAGATGTTTGCAGAAGGGACAATCAGCTTTAGAGCAAGTTAAGGAGGAACACTCCCAGCAGTGTCTGCAGAGAACAAAAGAGCAGTGTCTGCAGAGAACAAAATGTAGAACAGAAAGTGAGTGAGTCAGAGGGGGAGGAGAGTGCAGAGGAGTCAGAGGAGGAGAAAGTGGAAGAAACGGCAAGCCGTTTTGGGCGTCTCCGTCTGACATCCCTGAAACCCTCAGCGCCGGAGCTGCCCAAGAAACCGCTGGATGTACATCAGGATACACCCCCACCTTATAACCTGAATAAGAAACAGCTTAGAACAGGGACCGAAGGATCAGGCAGAAGTTTCTGCCCCGAGGTATGGAGAGAAGTGCCGTACACCATGGGTGCTTTTCCAGTGTTTCAGGATCAGCAGGGTAATAGGTACCATGAGCCCCTAGACTGGAAGATAGTTAAAAACATAGCGGAGGGAGTGAGAACATATGGTGTGGCCGCCTCCTCTGTGATAGCCTCGTTAGATAACCTACATAGGTATGCTATGACCCCAGGAGACTGGCAGAATCTAGCTCGTGCTTGTCTCACATCGGGCCAGTACTTAGACTGGAAGTCTCTTGTAATTGAGTTTGCCATAGAGCAGGCGGCCCAAAACGCCCGCAATGGTCAGCAGGCCTGGGATGTAGACATGCTGATGGGCCAAGGGCGCTTTACTAACCAGCAGACTGGCTGTCCTCAACAGCTGTACAAGCAAGTTAATAACATCGAGCAGGTAATTATCCTCAACAGGTGTACGAGCAAGTTAATAACATCGAGCAGGTCATTAGCACAGCTGCCCTTAGGCGGCATGATCCCAACGCTGAAATTCAGCTGTGCATTCTCCCCTCACGTAATCAACCTACAGGGACCCTATGGCAGGGGGGCCCACTTTACTGGATCCATCCTAGAATTTCAGCAGGGAAAAGCATTACTTGGTACCCTGCTGCAATTGCCCAACTCGCCCTACTGGGACTCCAGGCTTGTACTCAGATCTTCGGGTCGCCCCCTTCAAAAGTGGTCGTACCCTACACGAGAGAGCAAGTACAGACACTTGGTGTGGCAAGTGATGATTGGGCAATATTGCTGTTCATCTTCCAAGGCAATGTTGACAATCATTACCCAAAGGACCCTCTCTTACAGTTTATGGAAAAACATCCTGTTGTGTTCCCGAAGTTGACTTCTAACAAAATCTTTGAATATTACTTTATCAGGCCTGCTTTGTTTTGCTATCCCCACTGACCACAATAATTCCAGTAACTCCAGTAACTATAATTCAGACAACCCCCCTTGTGTCACCTTGTATAATCAGACAGCAGGATGGTTTGACACCCCGAAGCATGCGGATGGCAATAGTTCTAGTAATGGCACGATCCTGCAAGGACGTATCCCTGCTCTTGTGCTTAAAAACAATGCCTCCATTCCCCCCCAGCCTTGGTGGGCACCCCGGTGTGTTGGCTTACGATCGTGGCCCCATGCCTGGACGGGCTGTCAGAACTTACTTCAATCAGACTTCCCACCATGGCTGTCCATTCTAATCCACTTGATCTCTGGCTTCTACGTGGTGTCAATGGAAGCTGTTCTGATATATCTCCCCTCAGTATGATTCGTGGAGGGCTTATAGCAAACTGCACCGGTGTCTGGAACTCCACTGAGGGTTTTGAGACAGGCCTTAAGGTCCCTGTCTGTTAATGCCTCCGAGTTTCACCTAGCAATAGTTACTCGCCTGCCTCACACAACTGCACGTTGATCAGCAGCTCCGTGCCGGCATTGCTCTTGTGCTGTTCAATTTCAGAATTTCTCTCATGCTGCTAACCTCTCTAGAATGTTGTCTCAACAGATTCAGTCAAACTGGATTAAAGACATTGAAGACGTTCTTGAGGACCTGCGGCTAGAAATCGCCATGATCAATGAGACACGGGTGGACCCGGTTTCTGCTAGAACTCTCCTGCGGTTGTTTTCCTCGATCCGGTCTTACTTTAAGGGTCTGATGGGCACTGGACCATTGACCCTCCTCCTTTTCTGCCTTTGCATTTACTTGTTTGTAGCAGTCCGATGCGCCTCCCGGCAGAGGAAGCGGGAGCAGGCCCTGCTTGTGCAGGCTATTGCAGCCACTCCTAACGAACAGCCCTTGGCAAATGTCTGGCTCAGCTTGTTAGAAGGACCGCCGCGGCAATGCACACCGAGCTGCGGGCGATTCGCCAACTGAAAGCTGGCCTAGCCCTGGTCGGTGGGGCTCGACGGCATATACCATCCTGACGGCAAACAGCGCGCGGGTGGATTTGTCTGCGGCTGAGGGCCTCCTTTTGGCCCTTCGGTTCTTCGCCGCCGGCTTTATAGAGTGGGCAGGGGTCTTAGTTCTGAGTGCCCTCCCTCTGGGAAATTGTGTGTGAGTATGTGTGATTCTTCGCCGCTTGCGGCGTCGGCAGCACCACGACCGTGCGCTGCTCATTGAAGCAGTGGCTGGTATCTCCGGGGGAAAGGCCCAGGTGTGGCTCAGAATGCTCGACGGCAGCCAATGACGGGCAACCTCCCTTGGAGACGTTACCAGCCTAAGACGGGGACCCCACCATGCTGTGCGGTGCTCCCAAGGACAGGTAAGGAACGCCTTAGCCAGGGATGACCCAAGCTAGGCGCCTTGGTGCACAGTTGCTCTAAGGAAAGAAAACGGGGGATATGTGGGGGCGCGGCGCCCGGGCCCTGCGCCCCACCCTAGAGCGCCAAGATGGCTCCTACACCTGATACCCCACCCTGACCTACATCCTGTTGATCCCCAAGTACGGAGTACTGCGCATGCAGCGGTCGCAAGCCTGCGTGGGCGTGGAGAGAGCTGATTGGTGTTTGCGGGCGCCCATATATACCCCTGGTTGGAGAAAATAAAGTAGCTTTTTCTGCAGAACAAAAGCGGCTCACAGCGTGGTCCTTTGTGTCCTGCCTCTTTCCCGCTGGACGGCTGGGGGCAGCAACAAGGGGGCAGCGACAATTGCTGTTGTGTAGAATGTCTCAGAAAATGTAAGAGTATTTCCAAAGCTTTGAGGGCTAACGTAATGTGTTCTGTTGACTTGCCTGTTGCCTGTTAATGCTTTCTAAGTTTCACAGATGTAGAAGAGTTTTTGTATTTTGGACTTGGATCTGATTTAAGACTTCTGTTATATGGATGAACATAATTTTGCTATGGTGAGATGAATGTGTTAAATGCTTTGTGATGTGATTTTTGGGTTGTGAAAGGGTGGGATGTCATGGTTGGAATTGTGTGCCCCCAAAAATGTGTGCAGCCACGTGGCTGTGATATGGTTCCCAGTATCTTGGGACTGTCCTCCATTGTGTGGTTTTGCTAACCTGTATGTTACAGGTTAGAGTGGGGCTGCAAATTCCTGCTAAAGGGGAAGTTTCCCTGGAGTATGGCTTGCCCCACCCTTAATGCTTTTAGCTTGCAAGGAATAAAAGGAAAAAGGAACAAAGGACAATTTGAGAACCTCGCTACCATCAAGCAAGCAGCACCGGGAGCAGAACGCGTCCTTGAGACCAGAGGTTCTTGCGTGAGGACACTCCCTGGACAAAGACTGATGCAATACTGGACTTTCCTCCAGAGCTGACAAGGGAAAGTCTTTCCCTGGAGCGGACACCCTGAATATGGACTTGCAACCTACCGGACTGTGTAAGAATAAATCTTTCTTTGTTAAAGCCATCCACTCTGCGCTATTTCTGTTAGAGCGGCCCCACTGACTAAAACAGACATGATGCTTGCTAAAGTAGAAGTTCCGAGCAGAAGAGGAGGTCCCTGAACAAAATGATGGACACAGTGGTTGCAACAGCGGGCTGACTCATAATGAGGATTGGATCGTGAGGTGTTGGGTGGTGTTTTGTTCAGTTGTACTTGTGAGTCAGAAGCAGCTTGATGGGACCTGGGAGCAACAGATTCTGAAAGTTTGTTGTTAAACTCTCCAATTTGTTTGCCGTGTCTCTGGGTTCTAGCAACCTGTTCAATTTGTCAGTTTTCTGTTGTGTACCCTGTTGCTGTTGAGTCGGTTCCCCTCATAGTGATCCTATGAAACTATAGAACTGCCTCGTAGAATTTCCAGGTAGCACCAGGCAGATTCAGACTCATTAGTAGTCATAGCATGTGACTGCTGTGCCACTCGCTAAAATTCCTCTTTTGCTTTGTCTCTGTTCCGTGGCTTGCTCAGAGTTTTTTTTGCTTTCTGTCCTTAACTCTTGAAGTGTCTGCGTATTAACTGTTTGTGGAGGAATCTTTTGAATTCTGTCTTCCACAACTATAAGAGCTTGTCTTCCTCTGGAAGATTACTAGGTTGTTTGTTTTGGCTACTTGCTGGAATCATTATGGTTTGCCTTGTTATGTGATTCAGTACTGACTTGTCTCTAAACTGCTAGCAACTTATATGTATTATAAGTTTCCTTAGAGTGTCCTAGCTTCTTGTTTTGTTTTGAGTTTCCCAATGAGCAGAGCATGTGAGCTACTTTGAGTTTTGGTGTCTTTAAAATTTTACATCCTGTCACATGGCAGATAATCCTTTTGTCAGACATGCGAGCCCAGGAATCCATTTACTTTTCGTCGGTCACCTGGTCTGTGGTGCAGACTTTCACCTGCAGTTCTAGATGAACAGGGCTATGTAAGAGTGATTGGAGCAGGGGGAATTAAATGGCTGCAGTATTGGGTTATGTGCTCAGCACGGTAGGGGGCTGATGGCTGTCGTGAGTGCGGAGGTGAAAGGCATGTCGCTGTGCCTTCCAGTGTGTAGGTGGTTCGGTTTTTGCATCTTGAATTTTGACCCCGAGTGCTGTTGCTGTAAGGACTGGGATACACCCCTTGTTCTAAGACCCCTGTTGTAGGTTTCTGGCTGGGGTGGAGCCACCAATGCTGAGACGCGTGCCACGGGGAGGTGAGGACCGTGCGTAACTGGCAGAGCAGTGCCAGATATCACAGATCTACACCCCTGTTTAGCTGCTGCGTTTGAAAGTAGGCTTCAGGTATGTTCCTGAGGTACCATGCTAAAGAGGGCACATCCTGTTGAATGCTTAGGGTAGCTGGTGGCCTTTGTTTCCTGTTTGTTTTTTGTTTTCTCCCCAAATATGGGAGATATGCTTGGTCATGTGATGGGTCCCCCTTGCATCCTAGGAGACATGGCCTCTGATGCTTGTGCTTGCTTCTTTGTTTTATTTGCCAAAAGAAATGGGCTTAAGATAGAATGAAATCCCACAGATTATGTTCCACCTGCTTAGCACAGGCAGGATTTACAACACACAGAAAAAATCAGATCTGATAACAAAATGGTGCATAAGCATAAAACACTGGGATTGATGGCTGAGTCAAATGGATACACACAGTTTGGGGCATACCATTCAGTCTATGACAGGCATGTTATCTGGTGGGAACAGTCTATGAAGAAAGACATGATAACATAGAGGTTCAGCCAAAGAGAGGCAGACGTTGAAATGGGTGGACATGGGGTCTACAACAGTGGGTTCCGAGACAGCCATTGTGAGGGTGGCACAGGATACCTGAAGGTTTGCTGTTGTATACAGAGTCATGGTCCGTGATACCTGCCTCAGTGGCGCCCAGCAACGTGGACGACACTGAACATGCAGGAAGCCTCAGGAGAGGGTGGCAGGAATATTCAGAGTCCCTGAACCAAAAAGAATTGGTGGATGTTCAGTTTGGAGATGACCTAGGGTCAAGAACGTGTGTTCCGGAGGGAAGAAGTCCAAGCTGCACTGAATGTATTGACAGAAAACAAGGCTCCGGGAATGGACGGAGCACCATTGAAGTGTCTGAGAAACGGGGTGCAGTGCTGACAGTGCACGTTTGTCTCTGCCAAGACATTTGGACCACAGCTGTCTGGCCAACTGAGCGAAAGAGATCCATATTTGTGTGTGTCCCAAAGAAAGGGTATCCCACCGAAGGTAGAAACTGCTGAACAGTGTCATTAATATCAGATACAAGTAAAGTTTTGCAGAAGACCATTTGGAAGCAGTTCCATGGACGGGGACTTGTGAGAAATTCAAGCTGGTTTCTGAAGAGCATGTGGAATTAGGTCTGGCATTGCTGATGTGAGATGGATCTTGACAGAAAGGCAAAGAATAGAAAAATTTTTACCTGTGTTTTGAGTATGAAAAAAGATGCATATGTGTGCATCATAGAAGACAGTGGACTGCGTTGTGACCATGAGGAGGGTGTACGTAGTCCAAGAGGCAGTTGTCTGAACAGAACCCGGACATGCGTGGATTAATGTCAGTAGTGATGGGTGTCAGGGTTGTGTCCATTCACCATACTTGGTCAGTCTGCTGAGGAAATCTTCTGAGGAGCTGGGCTATAGGAAGAAGAACTCAGTGTCCGTTTTGGAGGAAGACTTTTTAGCAACTTTCTGTGTTTAGATGACAGAACCTTGCTTGCTCAATGTGAAGAAGACTTGAAGCAGTTACTGATGGAGATCGAAGACCACAGCCTTCAGTATGGATTACATCTCAGCATAAAGACAGTAAAATTCCTCACAGCTGGGTCAGTAAACAGCTTGATATCAACAGAGAAGAGACTGAAGCTACCCAGGATTTCATTTTACTCCGATCCACAATCAATCCCCATGGGAGGTGCAGTCAGAAAAATCAACACATTGCAGTAGGCCAATCTGCAAAAAAAGTCTTTAAAGCGTCGAAAGCAAAGATGTCTCTTTAACAACTAGGGTGCACCTCCCTCAAGCTGTGTTGGTTTCAATCACCTCATACTCATCTGAAAGCTGGACAGCGAATAAGGAAGACCCAAGAAGCATCCATGCCCTTGAGTTATGGTGTTGGTGAACAGCACTGAGGAAACCGTTATCTTAGGCTGGGTTCTCCACAGAGCAAAACCAGTCAAGCCTATAAAGATGCAGGAAGGCTTCTATCCATGAAAGAGGTCACTCAGTTGTTGAGGCTGTAGTGTTCCCAGTCCGTGGATCAGGATGGAGACTTCTCTCGCCTCCTGTAGCCTCAGGGACTGGGGATCCAAACACTGGAACCTTGGAGAGACAGAGTAGAACTGCCCCACCTGGTAGGCTTGAAGTGCAGAACTTCTGGTTGTAACCATAGCATTTAATCACGACACCACCAGGGGTTCTGTAATTCAGAGGGGTCCATTTCTCTCCCATATTTGGTGTCCACTACCCAACTTTCCCGTGCATATGAGGTGACTAAACACACCATGGCCTGGGTCAGGTGCCCTCCAGTCCTTAGAGGGACATCTTCGTTTTCAACATTTCAAAGAGATCCTCTGCAGCAGATTTGCTCCATGTAACACATCTTTTGATTTCTTGAGTGACGCTTTCACAGGTGTTGATTGCGGATCCAAATAAAATGAAACCTTCAAAAGCATCAGTGTTTCCATTGTTTATCATGGTGTTGCTCGTTTGTTCAGTTGTGAGGATTTTTGTTTACCTTATGTTCAGGTGTAATCCATACTGAAGGCTGTAGTCTTTGATCTTCATCAGTTCGTGCTTCAAGCCTTTTCACTTTTGGCAACAAATGTTGTGTCGTCTATATAATGCAGTTGTTAATGAGTCTTCTCCAGTCTTCATGCCTCATTTTACTTCCTAGAGTACAGCTTCTCAAATGATTAGCCGAGCAGACAGAATCAATAGATGTGGTCCAAGAAGATAACCATGATAACTTTTCTGACCTTAAGCCACCCAGTATGCCCTTATTCTGATCAGATGACTGTCTCGATCTATGTACAGATTTTTTACAAGCACAAAAGTGTTCTGGAATTCCTATTCTTTGCAACGTTTTCCATGATTTGTTATGATCTACACAGTGTAATGCTTTCACACAACCAATAAAACTTAGGTGTAAACATCCTGCTGGTATTTTCAGCCAAGGTCGATCTGACATCAGCAGTGATAGTTCCTGTTTCCTTATCCTCTTAGGATCGTGCCTGGACCTTCTGGCTCTCCCTGTCTGTGTAGTGCTGCAGCTGCTTTTCAACGGTCAGAGAAGTTTAGTTGCAAGCTATGCTGTTGGATGATTTCTACATTCCCTGGGATGATGTTTCTGGAAACAGGCCTAAATAAGAATCTTGCCTGTCTTTTGACCAATTAGCTGTCTTCTCAAATTTGTGGGCATCTGTGAGGGAGCACTTCTGGCACTGTATCTGTTTCTTACAATGTCTCTGTTGATATTGGGTGAGTTCCTGGAGCCTTCTTTTTCACCAACGCCTTGGGGACAAATTGTGCTTTTACATTGAGCTCTACTGGTTCCTCATCAAATGCCACCTCCTCAAATGGTTGGCCAGCAAAAAATCTGTTTTGCTATAATGACTATGGATTCTTTCTATCTTCTTTTGATGTTTCCTACATTGTTTAATCTCTTTCCTGTAGAATCATTTCTTCACTGTTGCAAGTCAGAACTGGAATTCCTTTTCAGTGTTTTCCGCTTGATGAATAGCTAGCCTGTTCTTCCCTTTTTGTTTTGTATTTTCAGCTCTTAGCCCATGTCATTGTAATACTTTGTCTTCTCAAGCTGCCTTTTGAATTCTTTTGTTGAGCTCTTTTCCTTCATCCTTTCCCATTTTCACTTCAGCTGCTCTACTTCCCATAGCACATTACAGAGTGTTTTGTGAAATCCATTTTGTTCTTTGCTTTCTTTCCTGTCTTTATAACGACCTCTTGCTTTCTTCAGGTCGGATGTCTTTGATGTCATTCCAGAACTCATCAGATCTTTGGTCACTGGTGTTCAAGGCATTCAGTGTTTTCTTGAGATGGTCCCTAAACTCAGATGGGATATACTCAAGGTTATACTCAGGCTCTCATCTGCCTCTTTTGATTTTCTTCAGCTTCCAGTTGAACTTGCATCTGAGCAACTGATAGTCTCTTTTGCAATCAGCCCCTGGCCTTATTCTGACTGAGGATGTTGAAGTTTTCCATCATCTCTTTCCATAGGTGTAGATAACTGGATTCTTCTCTGTTCCATCTGCTGTGGTCTGCGTGTGTAGCCTTCTTTGGAAAAGAAGATATCTGCAGTGAAACACTTTTGCGCATTTCTGTCATTTGATCTCCAGTGTCACTTCTATCACCAAGGCCCTGTTTTCCAACTACTGATACTTGTTTATTTCCAGCTTTCACATTGCTATCATCAGTGATCATCCATGGGTACTGATTTGATTGTTGAGTCCATTTCAGATGGCAGAAGTGGGTCCATAAATTTGAATAATAGATGTATTAACTGGTCTCCTTGTAGACATAGGGGTGTGAATCCCCTTTGGTTTTTCTTGTCCGCTGTGGCTCTATCTAGAACTTCTGGCACAGTGTTGACTAGCAGTGGTGACAGTGGACACACTGTTCTTTGCTGTTTTCAGGAGGACTGATTTCAGTCTTTCTCCACTGAGTACTATATTAGTGGGTTTTCCTAAGTGCTTTCTGGCATGTTGATACATTTCCTTTCTCTGTCTAGTTGATTGAGTGTATTTTGTTATGAAAAAGTGTTGTATTTTGTGAAATGCCTTTTCATTGCCGATTGAAATAATGCGATGATTTTTCTGACTTCGATTAATGTGATAGTATTCTGTTGCTTACTTTACTTATGTTGAAGCATTCCTTGATAAATCCCACCTTGTGAGGGTGTGTGATCCTTTTCAAATGCAATTGGACTCCGTTTCCTAGTGTTTTGCAGCAGGTTGTTGCATCAGCTTCAGACGGATATTGGTCTGTTCTTTTCCTGTGGTATCTTTCTCTGGCTTTGGTAGCAGGGTAGTGCTGGCCTTAGGGAGCCAATTGGAAAGTGTTCGCTTATAATTATTTCTGTGTCTGTTCTGACTGAACTGAAAATGGTGTCAGTGATAAAAATCTATTTATTACTACTGCCTGGTATCTTGAGCTTTGAGCTGTCCTCACCTGCAGCTTTAGATGGAGTTAGTCTGGCTGGAAGTACCCCCTGAAGCTTCACTTTCATTCCATCTATTCCAGGCCTCTCGAGCATCCTGGAACCACCCCCAACTCCTGTCCTTCTGTCTGTCAGGCTAGGTCTTGGAGTGTTGAGGGCTGTCCCCCAGACCGGAGTCCTGTGTTGTCTGCTGCCCTTTTGCCAGACAGTGGCTCACCTCCTCCGTCAGCCACTGTCCTCAGACGAGGACATCAACTTAGTAGAGGGTCCACCACATTAGATCCTGACAGGCCTTGTAGAATGTCCTCAGCCTCCCCTCCAAGACAGTAGTAGAAATTGAGGAATATGATCATTTTGTACTGTGAAAGTCCCTTTGTTTGTTACAAGTTTGTAAAGATCAGAAGTCATTCTTTTTGACAGCCATGCTTACATTCCATTCCCGCAGATGTCACTTGAAGCTGTCACCATTTCAAACCACTAGGTACCAGAAAGTGAGGGAAAAAAAAACAACTAGAGAACTTGAGGAAAGAGAACAAACATGAGTTAAGCAAAATGGAGAGGAACCCCACTGATCCCATATGTGAACCCAAAGCCACACTCGTTTCCCTACTGATCACATCTGTGAACCCAAACCAAACCCCATACTTGTTGCCCTGAGAGTCACCTGTGTTGGTACTGAACGAAAGTCTCCGTGAAGTTTTATGTAGGTGAATCCTGAACCTAAACCTCAAAGACCTCATGTCCTAGAGGAAGTGAGGTTCGAGTTTTCCAGCCTGGGCAGGACTGGGTGCCCCTTGCTCTGTGACTGTCTAGCCAAAGGAAGAGGCCTGTGATGCTTGGTGAAGAATGTGGGGATGTCCTCAGGAGGCTGGAGCAGGAGCCACTGTCAGTGTTGATGTCCTCAGAGTGGAGCATGGCCTGGAGCTTTGGGTAGCCCTGGCCAGGAAAGAGCAGAGGCCAGGAACCAGTCCTCCTTACTGAACGCTGTCTCCTTCCATTGCAGGTCTCAGGTGCAGCGCACAGCGTCCATTCTAGGCAGCTCGGGACTCAAGGCGCCTGTCTTGCACATTCGTGGAATCACAAGGAAGGATTTGAGCTGTTCTTATTGGCTGTGTGGGTGAACCATTACTCATCTGCCTCCAAAGACCTCGAAGCTGTACGTCCACTGCTGTGCCTGTTCATGAAGTGGCCTCCTGGGCTCAGAGCACATTCACATAGAGTTCCAGAAGCTGGAGCCTGGAAATGGTGCGTACTACAGAGAACTGGGATACTGTTACTCAAGGGGGTGATGCTAGATGTCAGTTATTAGGGACGGTGTGTTCATGCGCTGAGGTTCCTCAGTAAGGTAAACAGTTGGCTGAGAAGGCCGAGGGCCTAAACCCTAAGAGGCACCCTGAGGCTCTGCTGTGCCATCACTGGACCATTCCTCTACAGAGAAGTGGATTTTTCCAGTCTTAGATGCCTGTGATCACCTTCCACATGTGACTCTTGGGGCTGGCGTCATGAGCCGTTAACATTCCCATCCTGGGCCTCGGTTCTGTGTGTGGAAGGACAGAACCTCCTGAGCAGAGTCAGAAGATGGTGCATCTGTGGCTGAGGAGACCGAGCCCCAGGTCCTCCAGGGCCGTCGTCGTTCCATCCCTGTATTTTTCTGGGCTTCTCCCTGGTCTTAGTCATCTAGTGCTGCTGTAGCAGAAATACCACCACTGGAGAGCTTCAACAAAGAAAAACATATTTTCTCCTAGTGTAGGAGTCTAGAGTCCAAATTCAGGGTGTCACCTTCTAAGGAAGGCTTTCTGTCTTTGTTAGCTGTGAAGGAAGGTCTTCTCCTCAGTGTTGCCCTAGGCAAGGAGCTTCCTGGCCCAGGGACCTGCGTCCTGAGGACATGCTCTGCACTCCTGGTTCTGCTTTCTTGGTGGAATGAGGTTTCTTATTCTCTACTCCCTTTCTTTTCCTCTTGTCTGGTAAATTTAAGTAATTTTAAGTGTTCTTGTAGGCCTGTGGATGTTAACCCTATCACTGACAGTATTATACTTCAGGAGAGGTCTTTAGCTATTTTTTTGCTGATTAGTAGAGCACCATTTCTCTTAAATATGTGTGAGGCCGTGTGATTGTCTGTTTCAGACTGGCCAATACTGTTCACGTCACTAATGCTCAGAATATCACGTTTATGCTTTCCATTTCATTGTTGATGTCTTCCAATTTTCATAGAGTCATGCTTCCTGCATTCCATGTTCCGATTATTAGGTGTCGTGTGCCACTGTTTCCTCTCATTGTGAGTCATGCCCCATCTCAGATGACCGTTCCCGTAGCTTCACTCCATCCGTGTCCTCTACTTTGAGGGGACAGCTCTTTCCCTTTCATCTTTTCCATAGTTTTCCCACTTGAGGTACTCATCCGGTGGTTCACTGCAGTGGTAGGGACCTTTTATTTCTTTCAGTGCTTTTCCTTGTGTTTTAGGTGAACATATACAATTCCAGTCCCTTTTTTATACAGAAAGTTAGACCCACTTTGCCATGTAACCCTAGCTGCTGTCCACACGCCATGACAGCAGAGTCCTCGTCTCCACCTCACGTTTCCCATCCCTGTTTAACGTTGTAGGCCTGTGTCTCACCTGAACTGTGTTTACCTTTTCAGTGCTCTTGTCTGTCTCCATGGAGGGACACAGTGCATGACAATGCACCTGTGGGGTTACTGGAATGTAGGGGACCAACATGTAACAATCCATAGTTCCTTCCAAATAGTATTCTCTTTCCAGCTGGTGGTCCTGCTAGCTCTTGATCACCTGGTATCCTTTTGGAAAAGCTAAGGGCTTTGGGTAGCCAGTTTGTGCAGGCCATTGGGGCTCCCTTGGCTGGCAAGACGCTAGAGAAAAGCTAGCTGTCCTGCGATGTTTCCCAGTTGTTAGTCTCGTGGCCTGCTTGCATCCTGTGCTTTGTGTTTTGTTGAATATTTAGGTGGGTGCTATGCAACGAGGGAAACCACCAGCCACCCCGTGCCCAGGAAGAGGTGCTCTGAGTTTGGAAACAGGGCTTTCATGTGAGAGCGTTTCTCCAATTTCTGTGCTGGGCTCTGACTGTTCTAGACTGTAAAAACAGGAGTTAGAGTGGAGTTGCTCACAAACTAGAGAACTAAGTCCCTTGTTTTGGAAGCATTGTTAAGTCTCGGAGACACAATGGAGTCAGCGAGGAGGTGAATGTAGACAGAGACGGCCTGAGATGGACAGCTGAACCCCAGAGCAGATCGTGAGAGAGCACAGACCCTGTGCCAGGACCCCATGAAACCTCATTTTCCCAGGACTGTCAGCTTCACCGTGCCTGTCCCACACATTGGAGTCCAAGATACCTTGCTCAACCAGAATGTTTCGGTGTTCCAGGACTCAGTGGCTGTTGAGGATGTGGCTGTGGACTTCACCCAGGAAGAATGGACATTGCTGGATCTTTCTCAAAGGACGCTGTACAGAGAGGTGATGCTGGAAACCTTCAGAAACCTGGCCTCAGTAGGTATGGCTGACTGCAGTTTTTTTAAGGTTGATTCTTCAGTAAGCACGTAGGTCGTTCTCAGTGACGTTACCCAGTGTGTGGGCTGAGGGATGGGAACACATTGTGCAATAAGACAAGTTTGGACGTTTGCTGTCAGGAGCACACATATCGTGACTTCTGTACACTATTCTGTGTATGAAACTGACTTCTCATTTCAATTTTGATTAATAGCTTTAAGGCCCTTTAAATGTTTTAAGTGTGAACGTTGACTTTAGGATAATAGACATGATAATTTTGCCATAGACTTTGACCTGCCCATCTCCTGAGACCTTGAAGACCAGAGTCTTAGCTCAGTGTCAGGGAAGGGTTCATGGTCTTCCCTGTCTTCTTCTGTAGTGTGCCTTTCTCCATGATCACTGTGTCAGCTGGGTGGTCCTCCCAGAGCAGCAGAAGGCAGAGCCAACGAAGGTGCAGATCACACTGATCTAGGATGAGTGTGTTGATGGTCGCAGGAGACAAGAAGCCTCTGAAGGACCATGCTTCCATGGAGGGAATGAGATGTGAATGAAGCAGTTAGAAAAAGTGTTTTGAGTTGAGGAGTGTGTATTTCACAGACATACCTGAGTTTGCTTTTCTGACTTGTGTCAGTCCTAACACACCTGTGTTTGTAGAGAAAAACTGTCCCCTTTTGTTGTTCCATGTGCTGTGTTTTCAGTACCTATTTGCTCTGCTCATCTAGTTACACCCCGGTTATGTCACCAACAATGTCCGTCTTCATAGGTGTGTTTCCTGGTTCACTATTGAAAAGCTACTGAGACAGCAAAATGTGGTCAGACCTTTTCTCCCAGCTTCCCTTTTCTTCTTAGTCATCTCCATCCTTTCTGTGTCATGCTCTGAACCACAATTGAAATCAGTCCGTCAATTACTGTAAACATTAATGATGAAGACAAGATGTCCCCTCAGAATAGAATATTGCGAGTGGAGACAAAGACCCCATGATCCTGCAGGGGAAGAGCAGTCTTTGAACTGCATGGCACTGAAATCCAGGATAATAAGCACAAAACTTAGGGAAAGTGCGTGTCATTCCCTCCAGATTCCGCAGTGTTTCAGAAGAGAGGTTTAAGGCACATGGCGTTAAACTACTCATAAGGTACACAGAGGACCCAGCAGATGAAGCACCCAACTACTCACCAGAAGGTTGGCAGTTCGAACCTACCCAGTGGCTCTGCAGAAGTCCTTGGCAATCAGCTTGTGTGATAATTACACCTCAGGACACCTTGCACGTCCGTGTGTAAACTAAATGTTGTTGAGTCAGCTTCAACTCACAGTAACCCTGTAGGAGAAGGTTGATCTGCCCTGTAGAGCTTCCGAGACTGTCACCTTCAGGGAAGCAGACTGCCATATGATTCTCCCCCATAGCTGCTGGTGGGTTTGGGTTACCCCCCCTTCAGTTGGCTTCCAGTTGCCGAACCACTGCATCACCAAGGTTCACTCACACGTGTTGTGACTCATGGCCATGCCTCTCGGTTGGTTTGCAGTACCAACCTTTAGTGCTAGTCAATCACCCAGGTATCTTGTAAACTAGAAAACCAAACCTATTGCTGTTGAGTCTGTTTCAACTCATAGTGACCCCACAGGATGGACTAGGATTCCCACACAGGGTGTCCAAAGAGCAGCTGGTGAATTCCAACTGCTGACCTGTTGGTTAGCAGCCATGCTCTTAACTTTTGTGTCACCAGGTGTTTTATAAATGTATGTAAAACCAATGTAATAAACAGCAGCTCTAATATTGTGTGGAAACCCTGGTGGCATACTGGTGAAGAGCTGCATCTGCTAACCAAAAGTTCAGCAGTTTGAATCTCCCAAGCATTCCTTCAGTACCCTGTGGGATCCCTGAGTTGGAATCTACTTGATGGCAGTGTGTGTGTGTATTACAGAATGTTTCACAAATGGGAGATACTAAATATTTGAATGCTGTTTTAGTTATTTACGATTATGAGAAAACCCTGTATTTGTAAGTACAGTGAAAATAATGGTATTATCTCTGTCTGATGATTGAATCTATGAAACACAAGAGAATTCAGTACACACAAAAAAATGCATGAGTACTGTGAATGGTAACGGTGACTTGTTAAGACAATTGATACCCAATAACATGCTCCCTGTGTTTAACAGTGTATGTTAGATAACGTTTGTTTAAGTCATGAAAACAGTCAGTGTAGACAGAACATTAGCAAAACACCCAGTATTTCTTTCTGTGCTCCAAAGAACTCCTGTGGAAGCATATCCTTGTAGATACATTGAATGTAGATAATACTTCATGACTCATTCATCTCTTAGGCACCAGATCTCACTCCGGGTGCAGTGGCTGTCAGTGTAAGGAGTGTGGAGAAGCCTGCAGTTTCCCCTCTCCCTTCATCATCTTTTGAAAATTCTTTCTGGAGAGTTACTGTCAATGTGAGGAACGTGGGAACGTGTTTCCTAAGAACTCAGACCTCATTATACATGATGGGAACTCACACTGGAGAGAGTCTTGATGAATATAAAGGAAGTGGCAAATCCTATCACTGTGTCACACCTCACACATAAGAGAATTCACAGTGGAAAGATTCCTTGTGAAGGTAAGGAATATGGGAAAGCCTTTAATTGGCTATGAATCCTTTCTAGCCATTTAAGAACTCAGAGCAGAGGGCAGCTTTATGAATGG
Source organism: Heterohyrax brucei (assembly GCA_028571685.1). Taxonomy (NCBI): domain Eukaryota; kingdom Metazoa; phylum Chordata; class Mammalia; order Hyracoidea; family Procaviidae; genus Heterohyrax; species Heterohyrax brucei. Next base: position 2,093,300 of record CM053166.1, read on the forward strand.
AAAGAACGTGGGAGAGTCTTTGGTTGCTTTTCAGGCTTCTCTCAACTTATGAGAATTCACAGTCCTTTTGAGTGTAGTGAGTATGAACAATCCTGTAGTTTCTCCTTACCATTTGACTTAAGCATGTGTGAATTTGTAATGGGGAAAGGACTTATAAATGTAAAGAATGTTCTAAAGCTCTTTATGTTTCCTCCCATCTAACCGGACATGAGCGTTCACAGTGGAGAGAGGACTTCTGCGTTTAAGGAAAGTTACAGATACTTCGGTAGCTCCTCACAGGTAACATGTGGGTGGTCACAGTGGGGAAAAGCCTTATCAATGTAAGGAGTATGGGAGAGCCTTTGATTGTTCCTCAGGCTTCACTAAAGATAGGAGAATTCACTGAGGAGAGAGGCCTTATGAATGTAAGGAATGTGGGAAAGCCTTTCATTCTTCCAGCTTAACATATGAGACTTCACAATGGGGAGCAGTGGGGAGAGGCCTTATGTAAGGAATGTGGCCAAGTCTTTTGTCATTCCTGAGAGAGTGACCATTCCTGGTCGAGGGAGGCATCATGATTCTGAGGAATGTAGGAAAGCCTTTGCTTGGCCATCCCACCTCACCAAACTTAGGAATTCATAATGGAGGGAGATGAGGCCTTTCAAATGCACAAAATGTGGGAAAGGCTTTGTGTGGTCATCTCATCTTGTGAAACAGGTAAGAATTCACAGTGGAAAGAGGCCTTATGAATGTTAGGAATGTGGGAAATCATTTAGTTGCTCCTGAAACTTAACATTTGAAAGTTCATGGTGGAGTGAGGCCTTATGAATGTAAGGAATGTGGGAAGGCCTGTTGTCATTCCTCAGACCCCACTGCACATCTGAGAATTCGTGGTGGAGAGGCCCTATGAATGTAAAGAGTGTGGGAAAGCCTTTAGTTGGCCACCACACCCATGAACCATGTAAGAATTCACAGTGGAGGTCACATGAGGAATGTGACAAAGCATATGGTAATGCCTAACACCTCACTATGCATATGGGTACTCACAGTGGATACAGGCCATTAAAATTTAAGGAATGTGGGAAAACTTTCAGTTGGCCGTTGGTCCTCACTGCATATGTAAAAACTTAAAAAGTGGAAAGAAGCCTTAGGAATCTTTGTCTTTATCTCAAAAGCCCAAGCTTGAGGCAGTCATTGCCGTCAGGTTCCTAATTACCTGCCCATTTGCCCTCATGCCAAGTGTCAGGATCCCATTTCTTTGCAGTCACTGCCCTCACTTTACATTCAGACATCACTTGAGGTTAAGAATGCAGCTGACATTGGTATTAATTTACTCTTAGAATAGACAGTGTCCTCACTTTTCAGCACTGTCAGCTGTTACTATAAGAAATTAGGTTTTCAGAGTGTGAGTAGACAAATTTGAGGTCTTTTCTGCACTACTTGAGCTATAATTCTGAAGCCTGGAGCTCATTTCTTTTACCACCTCGTTTAATTTACGAAGGACTGTCCCGTGGTAAAATAAACATAAGGTCATAGTAAAGAAGAAATATTTATTCAGTGTATATCTCAAGAGACATAAAATAGAGAAGTATGCTGTCGGAATTAGGTGTGATTGTGTCTGAGGAGTATTGACAAACTTATTGGTAGATACGAATTGAGATTACAAGTGGGTAGATTTATAAAAGCTTTATCTTTTGACAAATTTGCCAAAAACTGCTAACTCCTTTAGGATCACCGTTCCTGATCATATGGTTCCTCTTGATACGGTGGAATGTCAAACTGGATCGGGACTACTCCGTGGGGCTCCCCTCGGGGGGCATGCAGGCAGCCGGCTTGTGTAGCACAGGCCCTGTCAAGGAGACCAGTCATGTCAGCAGGCCTGCATCCATGGCCACATGCACACGAGGATAGCGTGTAGTTGTGAGTCCTGCTCCCCCATGTGATCCACACTGCAACCGGTCAGATCATGTGTGTTAGGTTCCGTGTGTCCAGCCCCGCTGCAGCGTATTCTATGTCACATGTGCTTTCCCGTGTTAAAGGCTATTTATACTGCCTTTTCTCTGTACTTTTGGCTTTTTTTGCCTCCTTTTCTATCATGTGGCTGCTCTCCTTGGTTCCTGCGAGCACCTTATGTAATGGAAGGATACCACCTTTGCCTGTCACCAAATGGAAATATTTATTCTCCACTAAAAAGAAATTTGTCTTGATTACACTTGGAATGTATTGTTAGGATGCTCGTTCTCCTGAAATAAATCTACAGTTTCAGTACAGCACACACATACATACAGTATCTATGTACATACAGTATGATGGCAAATCTCTTCTTTTGGAGACTGATGGTTTCCTTAAAAATGTACATGGGTGGAGTCAAGTTGGCAGACTAAACGCACACCTGCCTAAATCCTTCTGGAAACTAAGACCTGAAAAGATAATGAAACGGAGCCTTCTGGACACCTAGTGAACCCTGGGATGTGGGATAGGGCTGTTAGTTTGGACTTCTCACCAGTGACCACAAAACCTCCTTTCTTTCACTGACCGCAGTCTCGGGGAGTGCAGGCTTGCACAGACTGAAGGTAAGTCACCATTTTGGTTTTTTTTCTCTGTCTTGACTGGTGGGCAGAGCTTGGACTTCACTAGCCAGTGGTCTTGGATGCAGTGCTGGTGGGACTGGCAAGTATAATTACCATGTTCTGAGACCCCAGCTTTGCATGCTATGCATCTCGACTTGTCTGGCCTATCTTTCTGCGTCTGACATGTGGTAGCGCTACAGATGTGCTTTTGTGGGACACGATCTTGATCCACTGTGAAACAGAGGAGCCGAGGCAGAGACTCCAGCTGGACTTGGTTTCTAGGCTGGGAGGTGATACCTGCCTGGGGAAGAGTGCTTTTTGAGAAGGGAGGTGGTGTTTTGCACAGTGTTGCCTGAGGTTGGTGCCCAGTGGTGTAGGCTGTGGACTCTGGGCATCATGTGACTCTTGGCGTCTCTTTTCACACGGAGCCTGGTCCCGGACAGGTGGTGAGCTTGTGCGGGACGCCATCTTATTTTGCTAGGAGGCAGATTCATCCATACGGAAGCCTAAACTGGACCTAATTCCTGTGCAAGGAGGCAATGCCTCCCCAGAAGAGACTGCTTTTGCATCAGAAAACTAGAACACTATACAGTATTGCCTACAGCTGGGGCCTGGCAGCAGAGGCCAGCAGGCCAGTAGCCTTTCTGTATTTTCACCTAGTTTATATCATCTGGGGTTCAATATAGAGGTGCTTACTGTGCCAGATGGTGAGAGGGAAGTATACACTTGAAAACCGGACTGACTTTGGAAGTTGTCATTTTAAGATGACCTAGAGAAACAGCCTGTATTGACCCACATGAATCCCAGAAAGCAGCCAGTGTTGGAGAGAACAGTAACCCGGAAATCATCCATGGCATCAGAAGGCCCTGAAAAGAAACCACCTCAGAACTTCCCAGATGAAGAAGCCTTTCTGAAAGTATCAGAAAGTGAAGATGAAAGGATTATATAGTGAGCCCTCGTAGACCTCATACAAAATGCAGCAGAGCAAAATGAAAACTTAGCAAGCTGTTCGATCTGACGGAACATCAGTACTCAGAAATCCAGCAGATCAAGAACAAAATGAAAGACATAGAAACTTCCATTCAAAGCCACGAAAACAGAATGGAACAAATGGAAAAGAGAATTTCTGATGTGAAAGACACAGCTACTGACTCCAGCATCTGTGAGGAGAAATCAGAAAAGAGAAAGCATTAACAAGCATGTGGGACTCTATTAAGATGAGCAATTTACAAGTAATTGGAGTTCCTGAACAGGGTGAGACACCTGAAAACACAAAGAATATTGTTCCTGAGCTGCTGACAGAAAACTTCCCAGAAATTATGGAAGAAAATATAGATATCCATGATACGTATCAAACAGCTCTCAATATAGATCTGAATAGAAAGACTTGAAGACATTCTAATCAAGCTTAACAAAATGAAACATAAGCAGAAACTCTTAAAGGCAGCAAGAGTGTAAGCAAAGCTAACATTCAGAGGGAAACCCTGTAGGCTTTTGTCGGATTTCTGAGCACAAGCGATGCTGGCGTGGAGACAGTTGCATCACACCTTCAACATCTTGAAGGAGAAGAACTTCCAACCAAGAATTATATATCCTGCAAAACTATCTCTGAAATATGAAAATGAAACTAAGACATTTGCAGATATACAGAAACTCAGATGCTTTGTAAAAACCAAACCAAAGCTAGAAGAAATACTGAAACACTCTTGGCTTAAAAACTGCTAACTGCTAACTTTATAAGGGCACATTATCCAGAATCCTACTCAGTTAGGGAAAGCTCCAAACACAATCAAATCAATAATAGAAAAAGAAAAGATCTAGTGATCATATCATGTATACTGTGATATCATCATATTAAAAAGACGGATCTACTACAGTCATTATAGTCCTTCCAGATGGAGAGGAAGTTGACAAGACTGGTAGCAATCAAACTGGGTGTATATATATACTTTATTAAGGAGGGTCACGGGTGAGTTGTAAAGCACAATAATGAAGCAACATACCGTATCAAGCAATGTAATTCAGAAGTCTCAACAACCACAAAACCAACACTGAAAAAGGTGAAAAATCAACTCACAAAGAAGGCCACAGAACAGATTAATAAGAACAACAGAGAAAACATCGACACAAAAATAAACATATCACAATGGCCGCGCTGAACACATACCTACCAGTAATTACATTGAATGTGAATGGACTGAATGCTCCAGTAAAGTCACGTCTTGGATCAAAAGACATCACCCATCTGTATGTTGCCTTTAAGAACCTCACCTTAGACTTAAAAATAGGAACAAACTGAACATTAAAGGATGGAAGAATATGTATCAAGCTAACAATGAACAAAGAAGACCAGGTGTGGCAATTCTCATCTAAGATAAAATCAATTTTAATGTAAAATCCACCATCGTGGACAAAGATGGACACTATTGCTGAAAGGTTGAGTATACAAGCAGGACTTAACAGTATTCAACATTTATGTATCTAATATTAGAGCACCTAAGTATGTCAAAGAAACATTGACTACACTGAAAAAGGAGATAGATCACTCCACAATAATAGCAGAAACTTCAGCACTCCACTCTCAATATTGGACAGATTACCCAGAAAAAAATCTCAGTACAGACACGGAAGACATTGTTACACGCAGTTAACCAACTAGACCTTACTGACATACACACAACTTTCTATTCATTAGCAGACAACTACACCATCTCCAGTGCACATGTAACGTTCTTCAGAGTAGACCATGTGTTAGGACATAAAGCAATTCTCAACTAAATCCATACCACTGAATTAATGCAAAGCATCTTCTCAGATTATAAAGCCATAAAAGTCAAAATGAATGGCAGAAAAAACATAGATAGAAGGTATAACTCATGTAAATTGAACAACACCTTGCTCAAAGAACCATGGGTTATAGAAGAAATGAAGGATGAAATAAATTTATGGATTCCAATGAGAATGAAAACACTTCCTACCAGAACCTATGGGATACAGACAAAAGAGTCCTTTCAGGTCAGTTTATCTCAATAAATTCATAGTTTCAAAGCAAGAAAGAAACCAAATCAAAGAACTGACCGACCGTATAGCTTCAACAAGTAGAAAGAGAACAACAGGAGAACCCATCAGGCACCAGAAGAAAACAGATCATAAAGATTAGAGGGAAACTAAATGAATTAGAGAATAGAAGAACAGTTGAAACGACCAAAAGCTACTTTTTGAAAAGATCATGAAAATTGAGAAACCATTGGCTAAGCTTACTAAAGAATGACAGAAAAGGGAAGAAAGAACCCAAATAAGAAATCAAAGGGGAGTTGTTACAGCAGATCCAACAGAAATCAAAAATATCATTGCTGAATACTGTGAAATACCGCACTCTAACAAATTTGGAAACCTAGAGGAAATGGACAAACCTTGATTTGTATCCCGTACCAAAATTATCACAAGGTAAAGAATAAACCCATCACAAAGGAAGAAATTGAAAAAGTCATCACAAAACTGCCAACCAAAGAAAGCCTATACTGAGATGGCTTCACCGCAGAATTCTACCAAGCTTTTAGAGCAGAGTTATCTCGAATACTACTGAGGCTATTTCACAATATAGAAAGGGATGTGATACTCCGAAATTTATTCTACAGAGCCAGCATAACCCTGATACAAAAGCCAGGGAAAGACCCAACGAAAGAGGAGAACGACAGACTGATAATCAGTCATGAATCTAGAGGCAAAAATCTTCAAAAACATTCTTGCTAGTAGAATACAACAGCATATCCAAAAAATAATCCATCATGGCCAGCTTGGATTCCTACAAGTGATGCAAGGCTGGCTGCACATCAGAAAAACAATGTGATCAACCACATAAATATCACAAAGGACAAGATCATCTGGTGTTGCCTATTGATGCAGAAAAGGCATTCGATAAAGCCCAACACCCATTCATGCTAAAAACGCTTAGCAAAATAGGAATAGATGGCCAATTCCAAAATGCAGTAAGGGCCATTTATGCAAAGCCAACTGCCTGCGTCATCCTGAATGGAGACAGAGTGAAACACTTTCCCTTGAGAACAGGAACTAGACCAGGATGCCCACTCTCACCTCTGCTATTCAAATTGTACTAGAAGTTCTAGCCAGAGCAGTTAAAGACGACCACGGAGTAAAGGGCGTCTGCATCGGCAAAGAAGAACTAAGAATCTCCTTATCTGCAGATGATACGATTGTATATGCAGAGAATCCCAAAGAATGCATAAGGAAACTACTGAACCTGATAGAAGAGTTCAGCAAAGTCTGAGGCTACAAGATAAGCATAAGTCAGTCAGTAGGATTCCTTTATAACAACAACGAGATTATTGAGGAGAAATCACTAAGTCAGTGCCATTTACTATACCTCTAAGAAGATAAAGTACCTAGGAGTAAATGTAAGCAGAGAAGGAACAGACCTTTCCAAAGAGAACTACAAACCCGTACTACTAGAAACTAAGAGAGGCTTACATGAATGGAGAAACCTACCCTGCTTGTAGGAAGACTTAACATTGTGATAATGTCTATTTCACCACAAACAATCTGATTATATAATGATGTGATCTCAATACACGTTCCAGTGACTTTGTTAATGAGATGGAGAAATAAATTATCAGCTTTGTCTGGAAAGGGAAAAAGCCCCCAATAAGTAAAGCATTACTAAAGAAGAAGAACACACTGGGAGGCCTCTCATTACCTGACTTTAGAACCTATTACACTGCCACAGTAATCAAAACACCCTGGTACTGGTACATAAACAGACAGATAGATCAGTGGAACAGAATCGAGACCCCAGAGATGACATCATCTTCCCTATGAACAGTTGATATTCGACAAAGGCCCTAAGATGTTAAACTGGGGTGAAAACAATCTCTTCAACAAATGGTGCTGGCAATATTGCATATTCATCTACACTAAATTAAAGCAAGACCCATATCTTAACACCTTATACAAAAACCTACTCATACTGGATAAAAGAACTGAATATTAAATCTGAAACAATAAAGCTCATCCAAGAAAAGGTAGGAACAACAATGGAAGTCTTAATACAGAACGTAAGCAGACATGAAAATCACAAACATCAGACTTCAAAAGCACAATCATGAGAAAATAGATAAATGGGAACTGCTAAGAATCAAACACTTTTGCTCATCGAAAGACTTTATTAATAGAATTAAAAGGCCACCTGCAGAATGGGAAAAAATATTCAGCAACTCTATGTCAGACCAACGCCGGGTCTCCATTATCTATAACGTACTACAAAATACGAATAAGAAAAAGATAAATCATCCAATTAAACAATGGGCAAAGGACATGGACAGACACTTCTCTAAAGAGGAGATCCAGGCAGCCAAAAAATACATGAGAGAACAATATTAAGTGGACCTAAGCATAACTTGAATACTCCGTGCATCTTAACCCAATATTGCAAGGACAGAGTAGCTGGGGCAGGGGGCAGGAGACCATGCTGTTAGGCGAAATCGAGGCCAATTGGCACAACTAGCCTTTTACTAAGAGGGCTCTGTGCACCCGACATTGGTGAGTGGCGTCTGCGGTTTTAAAACCTGCCAAGCTGCCATCGGAGGGCACAGGAAATGGTCCCAACTCAGCAGGAATGGATGCTCACCGAGGACCAAAATGACATGGGGAAAAGACAACCCAGAAGATAAGAGAGACCCACGTGAGTGGGTGCCTACATAGACTTGGGACTGGAAGAACCAGATGGTGCCAGACCACCACCAGTGACAACCGCGATGCAGCACACTAAGTTGAGTCTCACTGGCAATGCAAGAATAAAAGGGGGTGCACCCTGAGGTCTCCACTAAAAGACTGCAGTAGATGGTCCAGCGGCTTCAGGGTTCCCCTGGGAGAATGGCCACTGGTCCTGATGTTGCCCTTGCCCGTAAGTCATATTTAGGGTCCACTCTTTGGACACGATCGAGTGGACTTGGTGATGCAGAGTGACCGTATATTGGATGCACTTTATTGTTCTATACATCTATAGGATATCACCCTGCTGACCTCTGGCTCAAGGAAGGAGAGGGTGGAGAAGAGGGGAAAGGACACTGTTGGGAGGATGAGACATGTATGGAGCAGAGAGGAATAGTGTGCCGTTACCGGGCAGGGAGAGCAGTGGAAACTGCATATAGGTAGACGTGTAAATTTATGTGGGAATGTACATTTTAACTGTCGTAATAATTTTAAAAAATGCAGATATACTCATGATTAGCTATTAAAGAAATGCAAATCAAAATGATAGTAAGATAGCATCTCACCCCAACAGGGTTGACCATGATCCAAAAAATGCAAAACAACAAATGCTAGAGAGGCTGTGGAGAAAGTGGAACTCTCCTATACTGCTGATGGGGTTGCAAAATGGTCCAGCCTCTTTGGAAAGCAATCTAGCACTTCCTTAAAAAAAGAGACATAGGCATACCATTCGACCCAGTAATTCCACTGCTTGGAATATATCCCACAGGATCAAGGCCATTCACACCAACTGATAGATGCAGACGAATGTTTATCGCAGCACAGTCTGCAATAGCCAAAAGATGGAATCCACGCAGATGCCCAACAACAGATGAATGGATAGGTAAACGGAGATTTCCAATTTCTCCACAGCCTCTAGCATTTCTTGTGTTTTTTGGATCGTGGCTGTCTTGGTCATCTGGTACTGCTCTAACAGACAATACCACAAGTGGAAGGTTTCATGAGGACAAGGTTTTATTGAGACAGTCTGGTAAGCTGCAAATCCATTTACAAATTTTAAGTCCATTCAGTAAGAGAATTTATTACAGTCCAGTAGGCTGAGTCCACTTCCAGTGAGAGGATCTCAGCACAGGAACCTGGGTCCCAAGCACATGGTCTGCTCTCGGTGCTTCTCTCTCAGTGGTATGAGGTTCCCAACTTCCTGAGCTCACTTCTCTCCCTCATATTCCACAAGCCTGTAGCTTGAGACCTGCCTCACTAACACAGCTGTTGCCTCTTCTCCATCATCAGTCTCACAGAGGCAGGATTCACAACACATGGGAGGAGTGGCACCATATTGGGACTCACCGCCAAATCAAATCAATGGAGACCTTTTTGGGGCAACATAATTCAACCCATGACAACGGCCAACCTTATTGGGGTGGACTGGTACATCACAGTTTTGACTTGAATTTCTTTAATAGCTTGATAGTGGAGTGTTGAAGTCTTCTATTACTGTGAATTGATCTATCTCATTTTTGAGTGTAGTCAGTGTTTCTTGAATGTGTTCGGGAGCTGTAATATTAGGTGATTTGATATGTTGCATCTTTATTGTGCTTTACAGCTGCCCCTGTGAACCTCGTTAATAAACTATGTGTAAACCCAATTGTAATTACTAGCAGTGTTATTAACTTCCTCTTCATTTGGAAAGACTGTAGCGACCGTAGTACATCCCTCTTTTTAATATGACCACATTACAGTTTTCATGATCACTGGATTCCTTCTTTCACTATTAAAGCTTTGATTGAGTTTGGAGACTTCCCTAATTGAGTAGGTTTCTGGGTGATGTGTCTTGTATTTGAGTGTAAAATATAAAGTTGGTGGTTTTGTTCTTCTAAGCCAAGGGGCTCTTTCAGTATTTCTTGCAGCATTGGTTTGACTTTTAGAAATTAAATTAATGTAGTCCCATGTGCTTCTTAATGCTGCTTCATTTCTGTTGTTTTTTTTTTTCTGATTTCTCCTCATAGATGCTGGAGTCAGTAGCTCTGTCTTCCAACACAGAAAGTCTCTTTTCTATTTGTTGTATTCTGTTTTCTTGGCTTTGAATTGAATTGTGTATGTCTTTGATTTTGATCTTGATCTGTTTGATTTCAGAGTAGTGTCTTCCATCAGGTCATAGAACTTGCTAAATGTTTCATTTTGCTTTGCTACATTTATATAATATTTAGAATGGCTCTCTATATAATCCTTTTGTGTTCACCTTCCAATAGTTTCAGAAAGGTTTCTTTGTCGGGAAAGTTCTTTGGAGCTTTCTTTAGGGGCCTTTTCAAGCTATTGGTGATCCCTTTGTCATGCTTTTATACAGAATTTGTTGCTTTTGGAGCATGATGTGAGTCAGTAGTAACTGAGAGAGATGCTGTGAGGATAGACCGTAGTTGTTTCTCTGAGCCATCTTAAAACAAACGGTAAAAGGTATCTGATAACTTCCAAAGTCAGTAAGGTTTTCAGGTGTACAGATCCCTCTTCCCAGCTGGCAAAGTAAGCACCTCTGTATCCAACCCCAGATGTTATAAACTAGTTCAAAATACAAAAAGGCTACTTCCCTGCTGGCTTCTACTGTTGGGCCCCAGCGGTAGGCGACAGTGTAGAATACTGTTTTTCTGCCACAAAAGTGCTTTCCTACCGGCAGGTGCTGCATCCCAGCTTAACAATTAGGTCCCGCTGAGTCCTCTGTATGGGTATTTCCACCTCCCAGTGGAACAAGATGTCATCCCACACAAGCTCCCTTCCTGCCTCAGTACAGGCTACTCAATGGCAGAGGCAGAAAGAGAGGCCAAAGGTGCCAAGAGAAACAGAGTCCAAAGCCGGGCTCTCAAAATAAGGCGGTTTTGCCTTCCGATCCCTTCAGTGTGTCTGAGATTAGCTGCTAGTCAAGTCCCAGCTCTGCCCACTGGCTAAGACATAGGGAAACAAAAGTTAAAATGGCGAGTGTTGTAGTCAGCTAGGACTCCTCTGACGGAAGTACCACAGCATAGACGGCTTCAACAGACGAAGGTTTATTCTTACACAGTCTAGTAGGCAGCAAGTCCAAATTCAGGATATTCTCTCCAGGGAAAGACTGTCCCCCTTGTCGGCTCTGGTGGAGGGTCTGGTATTGCATCAGTGTTTGTCCAGGGAGCATCTTGGCGCAGAAACCTCAGGTTTCAAGGATGTGCTATTCTCTCAGTGCAGCTTTCGTGGTGGTGTGAGGTTCCCAATTCTCTGTCTGCTTCCCTTTTATCTCTTACAGGATGAAAGGATTAAGGGTGGGGCAAGCCATTCTCCAGGGAAACTCCCTTTATAGTGGATTGGCGAGGTGATCTTCTGAAGGGACTGACAGCCCCACCCCCATCCTTTAACATACAACATAGGATCACCACAAAATGGAGGACAGTCACAAGATACTGGGAATCATGGCCCAGCCAAATTGCTACACATACTTTTGGGTGGACACAATGCAATCCATGACAGTGAGTTGCCTTCAGTCTGTGAACACCAGCACTCACCAAGAGTGGGGGTCGGCAAAAGAGAGGAAGTTTCTCATACAGTGATATGAAGTCCAAGTTAACAGACTTAATGTCATGTTGTAGGTCTTACTAGGTGTCCCGAAGGCTCAGTTTAATTATCGGTTCAGATGTTGGTTTCCAGAGGGATTTGGGGAGATGTGTGTTTAGTCTACCATCTTGACTCCACCCCCCTGCTGTATTCTTTATTGTGTTTTTATTCTGGTGCCTCACATGTCCTTCTGTTACTGTCTTCCAACTTGTTCAAGATGTAGGGTTGATTCTTCAGTTTGGGCCCTTCCTTCCAGATGGGTGCATTTATAGAGCTAGATTGACCTCTGAACAGTGCTTTTACTGTATACTATAGATTTTGGTAAGATATGTTTTTGTTTTTATTTGTTGCCATGAATTTATTTTGTCCTTGGTTCTATAACTCATGGCTTTTGGAGCAAAGTGTTGTTTGGTTTAAATGAGTTTTGGTTTCTATCTACGGTATTTGTGCTACTGATTTCAACCATATGAGAGCCCTACAGCTTCTGCAGTCGGCTGATCACATAGTTTCATTGTCTGCTGGAAGGCAGCATCTGCTGCTCCTGAAGGCCTGACTGTTTTTTGCAGCATTTGGAGAGCTACTCACTTGGAAGTTGTCCACTTTTCAGCAGTTGGACAGTTGTGTGCACAGAAGTAAAGTTTAGTTTTAGGTTTGAGAGGCCTATGCATTTGACTGGAGATCTGTCTGTTGAGAGACCCAACAGTTTTATCCCCGAGTATAGACCGACACACAGTGTAGGGTTTGCTGACAGCCCCCAGTATCTCCATAAATAGGGTTCCATCTTTGCCACTGAATAGGCAGAGATTTCCTCCCCAGAGAGTCTACTTGGTGCCAATCACTGCAGTACATTGGGACGTCTCGTGACCAACTCTCCTTGTGTTCAGATAGCCCGAGAGGTGTCAAACAGCTTCTCGACAGCACACAGACAGCAGACTATAGTTAGTCATTTAAAGAAATAGTTCACCTTGACTCCTGAATACTCCCAAAACAAAGAATGAAACCACTTCCCAGATATGAAGAAGCCATTCTGAAATTATTAGAGGTCAAGTACAAAAGAAGAATATATAGAACCGTCCTAGAGATGAAATGAAATGTAGAACAAAATGAAAAATTCAGCAAGCTGTTTGAACTGATGGCACATGAGTGATATGAGATACAGCAGATCCATAACAGAATAGAATTAGATAATTCAGTCCAAAGCCAAAGAGTAGAATTGAGAAGGTGGAAATCAGGCTTAGTAACCTTGAGGATACAGCAACTGACAGCAGCATGTATGAGGAGAAATGAGAGAAAAGAAATAAAAATGAAGGAACATATGGGAGTCTGTTAGGAGCAATAATTTACAATTTGATTAGAGTTTCTGACCAAGGGAGGATAGATGACGACAGAGGGAGCACTGCTGTAGAGTCACTGACTGAAAACTTGTCTTAAACTGTAAATAGAGAACATAAATGTCCACGATGTGTATCCATCACCACAGAAACTAGGTCCGAAAAGAAAGACATCATGACATACTATACTCAAGTTCAATAAAATAAAACATAAACAGATGCTTTCAGAGACAGCAAGGCTCAAAGCAAAGCTAACATTGTGAGAGAAACCCTGTTGGCTTTCATCTGACTCTTCTGCAGAAATGATGTTGCCTAGAGAGCAGTGGGATGACACATTCAAAGCGCTGAAAGAGATAAATGACCAAGCACTACATATCCTGCAAAACTGTCTATCAAATATGACAGTTAAATTAAGACATTTTCAGATAAAGAGAAACTTAGAGACTTCATGAAAACTAGACGAAAACAACAGGAAACAATGACAGAAGCTTTGTTTCCCAGAACAACACCGTTAAGCAGGTCTTTAAGGGCACAATGCAGGACACAGCTTCCAGAATCCTACTCGGTTAGGGAAGTCACAATACTGAACCAAAGCTATGATACTAAAGGAAGGGAATCAGGGATCCTTCAGTTTCTTGACAGCTGCCTCCATGAGTGTTATGATTGAATTGTGTCCCCCTAAAAATATTTGTAGCCTTGTGGCTTTGCCATGATTCCTGATATTGAGTGATTGTCCCCCATTTTATGATTTTCCTGTGCTGTGTGTTAAAGGATTAGAGTGGAACTGTAAATGTCTTCATAGCATTACCTCCCTGCTCTACTGTATAAAGACTTTCCCTGGCGTATGGTTTGCCCCGTCCTTCATCCTTTCCTCCTACAAGAGATAACAGGAAAGGGAAGCAGGTAGAGAACTGGGAACTGCATATCAAGCAAGCAGCACTGGGAGAATAGCGTGCCCTGAGACCTTAGGTTCCTGCCCGAAGATGCTCCCTGGATAAACACTGATGCAATGTCATACTTTGCTCCAGAATAGATTGGGGGAAAGTCTCCTGGAGACGAGATCCTCAATTTTGACTTCTAGCCTACTGGCTTGTGTGAAAATAAACTTTGCTTTGTTAAAGCTATGCACTCTGTGGTATTTCTGTTAGAGCAGCACTAGCTGACTAAAGCAGCGGGGGTTCATTGGTGAAGTCAAATGAAATGAAATCCTTGACAACTTCCGTTTTTTCTCTGCTTTTTGTGATGCTTCTTACTGGACCACTTGTGAGGATTTTTCTTTTTTGCATGCAACCCAACCTTGTTTGCTGAAAGTCAAGTGGACTTCAAGGACTTACCAATGAAGATCGAAGACCATGGCCTGCAGTATGCATTACATCTCAACATCAAGAAAACAAGAGTCCTCACAACTGGATGAGGAGACGATATTGAGACAGGTGACAGGACAGAGGTTGTCAAGAATTACATTTCACTTGGAGTCACAGTCAATAGCCGTGAAAGCAGCACTCAAGAAATCAAAAGGCACGTTGCACTGAATAAATCTGCTTCCAAAGACCTCTTTAAAGTGTTACAAACTTGGAGACATAGTGAGTCTGACTTAAGCAATGTTCTGTTGCATCCTTTTCATATGAAAGCTGGACAGTGAACAATTAAGATAAGAATTGATTTCTTTGAAGTGTGGCATTGGAGAAGAATATTTAATGTACCATGGACTGTCAAAGGAACAAACAGATGTGTCATTGAAGAACTGCAACCAGAGTGCACCTTGTGAGCAAGGTGGGTCCGATGGCATCTTACATACGTTGTCATTGTCTGTCAGTCCCTGGAGAAGGACATCGTTCTGGCTAGAGGGTCAGCAAACACTCTAGAAGATGGATTGACACAGTGGCTGCAGCAATAGGCTTAAGTATAAAAATGAGTGTGTGCGTGGCCCAGAACTAGATGGTGTTATGTTCTGCTGTTCCCGGGATCACTATAAACTGAAAACACTCAGCTGTACCTAGCAACAACAGCATGTCTGTAGAAGGACCTGGAAGGAAAGTTACCTCTCGGTGTCCCTCTCAGCTCTCCCAGCCCATCCCCCAGCCGCTGTTCTTTTTCTTCCCAGCTTTTCCCTGTGAGTACAAAAGTTTTCCTTCCTTCCGGGTATTAGAGTCTTTCATCCAGCTTTCATGATTCATCCCAGGAAGACCATCAAAGCCCAGATGGATGACAGTGAGGATTCTGATGAGGATTGGACAGCTAGGCAGCAAGGTGAGGCCCGTAAGGTGTCCAGGGGTCAGGGCTCAACCACTCCTCGGAAGCTGATGAAGGAGAGGGCTTGTTCACACTAAAACTGTAAATATTCAGCATACAAGCCAGATGCGAAGGGTACATTCAGTGAGAGGCTAGTTGTTGAAAGTTTCATAATGTGTAAGATGATTTAAAAAAAAAAAACATAGCTGTCAGGTCTATTCTGACTCATAGTAACCGTATAGGATAGAGTAGACCTGCCCTGTAGAGTATCCACGGAGTGTCCGGTGGATTCAAACTGCTGACCTTTAGGTTAGCAGCCGTAGCAGTAAACCACGACGCCACCAAGGTACCTACTGTAAGATGACAGTGTGTGTCATTTGCAGCTGTGTTAATTGACGGTAAATGAATGGTAATGGAATGTGAGTAAGAAAGATCTGATTCAGCACTAGAGAAGGAGGGAGGGTTCACAGGGAACTTAGCTGTGATTCGTTTTAGTTTTTAATTGTACCATAGAAACTCAAGATTCGGAGACGTTGTAGCCGTACATCCGGGTCTCCATGGTGGTGGGTTTCTGGGTATTTCCAGGACAATTCTCTGTACTTCTCTTATACTTAAAATTCATAGTCTTTCTTTAAGGAGATGGTTTTTCCTATAACTTCGTAATTTGAGATTAGCTAAGAAACCTTAATACAAGTGTAAAACCACTTTATAATGTTAATTTGATAGTGGTTCATAGTTTCTGGGTGAAGTGTCTTAAACTGGAAAACACAACACAGTTGTGAAGATACATTATTCGTGTAGGTTTAATCACAACACTTGATGCTGTTAGTAGTGTCAGTAACGATGCTGCAGAAACCCCCTGAGGTCCCCTCGGACGACCCTCGGTGTTTCCGTGCTCTGCTCCCTCGTTCTCTGTCCACGCCTAGCATCCCCAGGGTTTGGGGCATTCACCAGCAGATTAGTTCTGACTTCTCATTGCCTTTCAGCCAAACTGCCTTTGGCGACCTCCGGAGGGGAGCTGAGAAAACCCCAGAAGGTGAGTATCGGAAAGACCTACAGACGAGACGCCATCCTGGTGAAGCCACAGTCAGGACAGCGCAGTACACTGGGCCACGTCTCCGAACCACACCCACACACGCTCCCACACCTCATGGCCCTACTGGAGAAAACAGCAGCTTTAACAGTTGTCACTTGTTGGATTTCTGCAGCATTCCTGACTTTGTTTTTAAAACTTTATTTAAATAAACTTACTGAGGTCTTACACTTAATGGATAAGAACATAGAATACAGCAGTGATGAAATTTTAGGTATTTAACCTTGTAGGAAGATGATTAGTTGACTGCCCAACAGGAGAATTGAAAAACAAACCAAAACAGTTGCTGTTGAGTCTGTTCCAACTCCCTGGGCTCTCTGGTGTCCAGAGGAGGTTTTTGATGACCTTTCAGAGCCTACAACAAGGCTTTTCTTCCGAGCCCCTCTGGTTGGATCGCAGTCGCTACCGTTGTGTTCTTAGCCGAGAGCTTCAGTCTTTGTGCCACCCATGACCTCCAGGAGACGGGTGGTTGCTGCTGACTGTGCCAGCGCAATCTGTGTCAGAGGAGAGCTGCACTCACCGGGTTTCCAAGCTGTGACCTTCGAGAAGCAGACCACCAGGCTGTTCTCCTGAGGTGCCTGTGAGTGGATTTGAACATCCGGCCTTTTGGTCTGTACCGCCTTGGGAACTGAAACTCGAAGTCTGGGCTTTCATTATTGATACTGAAGAAACCATTTTCAAATCACCGTTGGTCCAAACAAGCGTATGAGCTGCGTTCTTCAGTGGTCACTGGTTTATAGATGAGGAGACAGAGGGGCAGAGTTGCTCAGTGACACACCTGCCGTCCCAGTCTCAGCGGGAGTGTGATCTAATGCAGAAGCCGTACTTGCTCGTGAAAGTGTGCGTGTCTTTACGGAGTCCTGCCGTCCCCTCCAAGGTCCCACTGAGGAGTCCCCCTCAGTCCTTGGGTGTGCTCAGGTGGAGGCTGTGTGAGGGGACCCTGCCCGTCCTGGTTTCCTTGTCATTGCATCACGTGCAAATACGAGGACATTTGGCACATTGGATGGCCCGAGGTAAAAAGGAGACCTGTCCCCTCCCCATGGGCTCCTACTTAAGAAGAGGAAGCCGCTCCCAGCCCTGAAGGCCTTCGGGCTGGTGATTGAGAAAAAGAAGAAGATTCTGACTTAAGGATTTCTGCCAGGTGCACCCTACTGATGGAAAGTCACTCTTCTGGAACGGATCTCAAAGGCTTCTCTCCTTCGAAGGAAGTCAGAGCTGTCCTCTGGGTGGTGATGAGACGCATCCTGTGGGGTCTGCCTCATCTGCTCACCTGGCCCTTCTGCGTTGCAAGCTCTTTGGGGCCTGCTGCGTATCTCACAGGCCCGGGAAGTCCCAGGCCCAGCGTGGGTCCCTGAGAGACACCTGAGTGTTTTCGGAAGGTGTTTGCACGTTTGCAGGCTGGAGTACGAGTGAGAAGAGTCAGGAGCCCTGGTGGCGCGGTGGTGAAGTGCTCTGGTGCTCACCCAAAGCTTGGCAGTTTGCATCGGCCAGTTGATCCTGGGACCCTGTGGGGCACTTCTTCTGTGTCCCCCGAGTTCACCAGTAGAGGTCAGCAGCTTGGCAGTTGGTGGGTCAGGTCTGGGTTGGTGGGAAGGTTGTGGGATGCTCACGATGGTCCTGCGGGTCAGGTTCCTGGTATGGACGTGGATCGGGAGGCGGCCTTTACGGGTCAGCTGGCAAAGCCGCGATCTCACCTTCATGTGGCGTGCGGTAACTCCCTGTCAGGAGCGCTGTCGTGTGACCAGTGTTCACTGTAACCTTCCGATGTGGCATGTGTGCCCATTATGCATAAAGCAGCTAAAGAACAATCAGAAGAATTAGCTCACCGTAAACCCTCATTCAGCGCAATGGGTAATGAACCAGTCTGTTTGATTTCGGTATTTTTTAATTACAAAGTATGCATTCTGTGGAGTGTCGGCCACTTTCAGCTTCTAGCATCACTGCTCTGTCGTCTCAATACGTTCCCGGAGCCGTGTCTGTCCACTTCCCGGTCCCCCGCCCCATCTGTCATGTTCAGGGTGCTTCGTCCCCTTGGTGCTGGCTGCATTTTGTCACACCCCTTCTCTCCCGGGGTGCCTGGCTCCCCACTGGTGTCTGAGGCCCTCTCCCTCCCTCCTCCACGGAGACCTTTGTTGAAAGGTGAAGGAAAACAGCCCGAAGACACTGGTTGTTGTCGGGGCCCTTGCTCTTCCCTCGAGTCCCCTGGCTGCTGGTGCCTCAGGGCTGTGGGAGCTCTGCCTGCGGTCAAGTCTGTGTGTCTGCAGCTTGCTGTCCTTTAATACATGTCTTTCCCATTTAAGGGACCATCCCGGGCGCCCCTTCGTATTGAATCTAGTCTGAAGCAAGTGTCAGAACCAGCCATTGTGTGGAGTGCAGCTGACTCGGAGCAGGCCCAGGAGCGGGCCCAGAAACCAGTGTCGTCTCGTAGAGAAGCCAGTGCCTCTAATCAACCCTTCAGACAAAAAGTGGGTAAGGAAGTCATTTGGTTCCAGTCCCTCCCGCTCCTCTAGAAAGCTTCATGAGCCTGGTGTGTGGGCCTAGGTAGAAGCAGGAAGCCAGAAGTGGGTGCTGTATTCTGTGAAATTCAAGTCACAGATTTTGGTTATCATCACACGGAACTGCAGAGCACAGGGAAAACTCAGATTGTCTGAGGTCCAGATTCCTAATGTGAAACTAATGATAGAGATATGGAATCCAGGTGTTGTCTGAAAGCGTTCAGTGAAAGGGAGCTGACACGTGCCGAGTGACCCAGAAATCCATCTGTGATGTGAGGCACCGAAACCTCTTCAGGGTTTCTGCCTTCCCTTGACCCCTAACGCATGACATGCTTTCAGCAGGTGTTTCCCGAAGGAACAAGTACACGGCCAGCCCTTTGTGCGGTGGGAAGTTGGGGGGAAGTTGAGCTGATAACGGGGTAATCAGTCTGTAGAAAGACAGTGATGACTGGATGGGATGAGACCTCCCAATTTCTGATGAAGCAGGGACTGAAACTGTCCCTGGTACCTACTCACCCAGCCATCTTTGCCACCTCAGAGCCCAGGGGACACAGGGCTGAGGACAAGAGTTACAGCCTGCGAGGAGGAACGGGCTCCGCGTGCCAGGAGGTCAGTGAGCCCCAGGATGACGACTACCTTTGTAAGTGTCCCTCCTTCCCCAACAGAAGGCTTAGATCCAGGTCGCCGAATGGTTCCCCTTCCCTAGTGACTGGGAGTCCAGGCTTGGGACCTAGGCTCTTTTTGCCCCTGCTCTCCATGACGGGACCCCAGTGTTTATAAAGGACATCTCTGTAGAGAGAGGGCACCCCAATTGCTCAGCCCTCACTCTGCCCACTGGACTGAGAATCGGGCCATCCAGCATCCCTGAGGCTGGGCTCGGAGTGTGGAACCAGGCATCCGAGCTGCCACCGGGCCTGCACTTTGGTCCCTATGAGGGCCAGGTGACAGAAGACGAGGAGGCAGCCAACAGCGGGTACTTCTGGCTGGTGAGAAGCCCGTCTCCTGCCCTGTCCTCCTGCCCTTCCTCCGTCTGCCTTGATGGTACATGATGGGGCCAATGGTGGAAACAGGCTACTCTGTGGACTGCGTGTTCTCTGTGTGGCCCTGGGGCTCCCACTGAAGAGGGACAGTGGGAGAGAGCGGGAGAGGGATAGAGATGCCCTGCCTCTGCTCTGACAGTCCACCCAGACGAGTGGGTGCTGACGCGGCCATATGGTGTCACAGGGAACTGTACCTGTTACAGCTCGGCTTGCTTGCCTCTGGGGCTGTTCTCACACTGACCTACAGAAGTGCTTCACGAATTCTGGAACTCATCTCTTGGCCACGCACCCGTGCTACCTGTGTCTTTTTCTCGTCTGCAGCTGTATCTGTGTCCTTTCCTTTGACTTGTGCGAACCTGAAGGTCGGTAGTTTGAATCCACCAACAGCTCCTGTGGGGCAGTCTACCTTCTTCTACAACTTTGCTTGTGCACCTTCTTTCTGTTCCTTTGGAAACCGTGGTGTGGTGTGTGAGTGCTGGAGCTGCTAACCAAAGGGATGGCAGTTTATTTCACCAGGTGCTCCTCGCACGCTCGATGGGGGCAGTTCTACTGTCCTCGAGGGTCACTGTACGTCAGAATCGACTCCAGGGCAATCCATTTGGTTTGGTTATTGGTTTTTATGGCAAAGAATGCTTTTTTCATCTGGTTTTTCTCCATTTATTTAATTTCTGATTTAAAAATCTGACTTTTTGTTCCCCAAAATGTTTGGGAGAATGAGATTTGAGTGAATGCATTCTGTTGCGGTTTTCTGCTTCACAGTTGCTGGTTGGAGTGTCTCAGCTCTCACCTGCATGGGTTTTCCTTTCCTCTTCCCTCGGCAACAGTCGCTTGGCTCAGCTGTCCGATTCCATGGACAGAGCTGGCCTTTGGGATGGCACCTTCTTATATTGGGGTAGTGGCACACAGGTTCTTTCACAGAGTGTTTTCTTGTCCGTGTGGCGGAGAGGTGGTTTACTTCTCCTGTTCCTCTCCTCCATCCTGGACTACCTACAAGTCCCTTTTGGATCTCATACAGGAAATCCTTTGGTCTGCTTTGACATTCCTTAGGGTTTTCTCTAAAATTTCGTTAATAGTTTTCTACTTCCCGGCCTTATTTGGGATTCTTGGTGGTGGTGGGTTTCATTTTATTTTTGGCTAAATAGATCGTAGTTTGTGCCAGATCCTTTGTCTGGCGGACCCCCATCCCTGGTCTGCACGACCTGCCTGCTTGTCTCAGGGAGTGATGCATGGGGATCTGTTCTCGGTGCTCTGTCTTCATGACACTGTTTCCCCAACGCCCATGTCACACTGTCACGGTATCTAGTCAGACACGTCTTAGTCCACCTGCTGTACCTTTTAGTATTCAATCAACGTTTTAGAATCTTGCCACTTTTCAAAAAAAATCTTCCTATTTTGATTGGAATTGCCCTGAATTGGTATATTTGGGGTGAATGAACATGTCATTGTTGTCAGGTGCCATAGAGTCAGTTCCAGCTCACACTGACCCCCACAGCAGAGTACAGGACGCCCGGTCTGGCTCCATCTGCACACTTGTGATGCCCAGGCACAAAGGCGGCCACTGTGTCCATCCACCCACTGAAAGTTTCCCTCTGTTTCACTGACACTCTATTCAGCATGATGTCCTTCTCCAGGGACTGGATACTCCTGATAACACGTCCAAAGTATGTGAGAAGTCCCAGCATCCTTTGCTTTTGAGGAACATTCTCGCTCTACTTCTTCCAAAACTAATTTCTTTGTTCCATTTGCAGTCCACGGTATAGTCAATGTGCTTCTCCAACACTGTAACTCACAGCTGTCTTACGTGGTCTTGTACATTCAGTGTCTAGCTTTCCCATATGTGGGGTGATTGAAAGTACCACAGCGTGGGTCAGGTGCATCTGTCTTCAAGGTGACATCTTTACTTTTTAACACTTTAAAGAGGCTTTTTTGTGGCACATTTACCCGATGCAACGTGTCGCTTGATTTTGACTTCTGCTTCCATGGGTGTTGACTGTGGCTCCAAGTAAAAATTTATGACAACGTCGCCCTTTTCTCCCTTTATCATGACACTGCTTGCTGGTCCGGCTCTCCAGATTCTGTTTTCCGTACAATGAGCTGTAATCCACACAGAAGGCTGTAGTCTTTGATCTTCACCAGTGAGTCCATCAATTCCTCTTCATTTTCAGCAGGAAAAAATGCCACAGTTTCATAATATGAAGTCTTTCCATTGCTGTTGTTAGGAGCTGTGAAGTCACTTCTAGATCATACGGATCTGACGCCCAACACGGCGCAACACTGGCAGCTCTGACGCCTCCTCACAGTCATTACGTTGGAACTGATTGTTACAGCCACCATGTCAACACTTCTCTTTGATGGTTTTCCTTCTATTTTGCTGACCCCCTACTTTATGAAGCATGATGTCTGTCACGCATTAAACTATGTGCCCCCAAAAATGTGTGTAGCCATGTGGCTGGGCTATAATTCCAAATATTTTGATTGTCCTCTATTCTGTGATCTTCCTATGCTGCATGTTAGAGGATTCGGGTCGGATTATAAGTCCCTTGAAAAGATCACTTCTCTGCTCCACTGTAAAGGCAGTTTCGCTGGAGTATGGCTTGTACCACCCTTTATCGTTTCATCCTAACAAGAGATTAAGGGGACACAAACAGAGAACCGGGGACATCACACCATCAAGAAAGCAGCACAGGGAGAAGAGCACGCACTTCACTCTTCAGGTTCTGAAGCCAAGATGCTGCTTGAACGAAGACTGATGCCACACAAGGGCTTTCCTGCAGAGCCGACGAGGGGGAAAGTCTACATCTGGAGTCAACATCCTGAATTTTGACTTGTAGCTTAGCAGACTAAGAATAAGCTTTCATTTGTTGAAGCCATTCACTCATGGTATCTCTGTTAGAGCAGCACCAGATGACTAAGACAATGTCCTTCTCTGGGGACTCATCCTTCCTGACAGTATGTCCAAAGTATGTGAGATGTCTCATCCTCCTTGCTTTCAAGGAGCATTCTGGCTGCAGTTCTTTCGACACAGCTTTGTTCATTCTCTTCACAATCCATGGAATGTTCAGTATTCTTAACCAGCACCATGATGTGAGGGCATCTGTTCTTCTGCCTTCTTTATGGACTGTGCACCTTTCACATGCATAAGAGGTGACTGGGCACTGTACTGCTTGGAGCAGGCGCAGCCTAGTCTTCAAGGGAACGTTCTATTAATGTGGTGTGTTTCTTTAAGTCTTCTATGTCTTTTGTTCATTTTACAGTTATCTTCATAGATGATATTAATGTCTGTTGTTGATTCATATGATGATGCTTTCTGGTTACTTTGACACTGTCTTAAAGATTTTTCCTATTGCTCTGTTTGCTTTTTTAGCTTGTCTTGTAGAAAATCAGGCTTTGACTGTTGCTGTATTCGTCTTTATTTCTGCTCTTAATCTTATTTCTTTACTTTTGTTCATCTTCTCCCTCCTTAAAGTAGATGCTCAGTTTATTCACAATTTCTTGTTTTGTAATGTAGACACATTAGGCTATACAATTTGCATTTCAATATTTGCCCTGCAGATAGTTTTCATGCATTAGATGCGTCCACAAACTTTACTAGGTAATACTTTGTTGCAGCTGAGTTTTAAATATTTTGTAATTTTCCTCTGTTTTTTTCATGTGTCTGTTGAGAATTTTTTAAATTTCTAAGTGCTTTTTTTTTCATAAACATTGTTTTTACTGAATTCTAACATGTGCTCCAGAAGGAATAAACAGTGAATTTAATATCCATCTGTGTAAATTACTAGAATTACTGGCGCAGAAATTTGAATAATAGTCACAGGACCTGGCCTTCCTTGTAGGCAGATAGACATTATCCTATCAATGACAGCACTGTCCTTCAGGACAGATCTTGAAATGTGCTTTTTCATGATGAACACACCACCATTCCTCTTTAGGTATTCGTTCCTGGCATACCAGTCCATGTTAGTGCCTGATCCAAAATGGCCAATACTAGTCCATTTCAGCCCACTAGTGCCTAGGATCCTGATGTCTATACATCCCACTTTGTTTTTCAGATTTCCAACTTTCCAAGATTCATAACATCATACATGCCATATTCTGATTACTAATGGCTGTTTCTTCTCATTTTGAGTTGTGCCATATCCGCAAATGAGGGTCCCAACTGCTTTACTCCATCCGTGTCATTCAGGCCGAGTCTACTCTGTAGGGCAGCTCTTCCCCAGACATCTTCTGAGTGCCTTCCAACCTGGGGGCCCCTTTTCTGTCACTATCTCTGACAACCTTCCACTGTTTTTAGTCAGTTTTCACTGGGGAATTCTTTTCAAAAGTAGACTGCCTGTTTCTTCTTACCCAAATTTATACGCCAACCACTAAGGCCGAAGATGAACAAAGTCAAGATTTACACCAGCTTCTGCACTTCACACTATTCAAATATATAAGAGGATGCACTGATAATTACAGGTGATTGGAATGCCAAAGTTAAAAGCAGAGAAGAATGACTGGAAATTGGAAAATACCACCTGGATGACAGAAATGATGTAGGAGGTCACAAGACAGAAATTTTGCAAGAGCGACAATTTTTTTTTGCAAACACCTTTATTCACCAACATAAACAATGACTAGACCTTACCAGATTCAATACACCAGTCAAATAAAGTATATCCGCGGAAAGAGAGGATGGAAAACGTTGACGTCAGCAGTCAGAAAAAGAGCAGGTGCTAACTACGGCACAGATGATCAACTGCACATGTGCAAGGTTGAACTGAAACCAAAGAGCAGCGCCTCTTTCGTTTTTGTGACTGCTGCTTCCATGGGTGTTAACCATGGGACCAAGTAAATCAAAGTCCTTGACAACCTGAGTCCTTTTGTCATTTGTCACAATATCACTTAGTGGCCCAGTTGTGAGGATTCTTGTTTTCCTGATGCTGAGGTGCAGTCCACACTGACGGCTCCGGTCCTTGATCCTCATCACTAAGCCTTTCACGGCCTCTTCAGTGTCAGCAAGCAGGTTGTGTCATCTGCCTAACACAGCTTGTTAATGAGTCTTCGTCCATCCCTGACACCTCATTCTTCTTTATGTTATCCAGCTTCTGAGATTGTTTCCTGGGCATACAGCTTCAAAAAGTAAGGTGAAAGGATACAACCCCATTGTACACCTTTCCTGACTTTAAACCTTGCAGTGTCCGCTTGTTCTGCTCACACAACTGCCTCTTGATCCACATAGATTCCTCATGAGCACAATTAAGTGTTCTGGAATTCCCATTCTCTGCACTGTTACCATAATTTATTACAATCCACACAGCTAAATCTTTTTGCATAGTCAAGGAAACACAGCAAAACGTCTTTCTGGTATTCCCTGCTTTCAGCCCAAATCCATGTGACATCAGCAATGATACCCCGGGTTTCGTGTCCCCTAACGAATCTGGCTTGGGTTCCTGGCAGCTCCCTGTCAACGTGCTGTTGCTGCCGATGTTGAATGACCTTGAACAGAACTATGTTTATCTACAGGATCATTCGAGGTTCAATAGCCTCTGGTTCTTTGATACCACAGAGGAGTTGTTGGCCGCTGTCCAGACCATCGCATCCCACAGCGACCCAAACAGGGCAGGACACAACTGCTCCGTGAGGTTTTCAAGGCTGTGACCATTCACATGCAGACCGCCAGGCCTCTCTTCTGAGGCATCTGAGGGGCATTGAACCACCAGCCTCCCAGATGGGAGTCAAGCCCTCAACCATTTTCACAACCCAGGGCTTCTCCCCCCACAGGGAGAGTGGTGGACTGAGAATTTCAGCCTGTGCACTTCTTCAAGTCTGAAAAGCAGAGCCAGGAAACTGCCGTCACAGCATCTCTCCCAGAGTTTCAAACTCCCCACCTCCCACTACTGTTCCTTTGCCAATACTATCAGCAGGCAGGCGCCCCTCCAATCCTCCAGTCACAAAATTTATTGAGCTTCTTGGTCTTTCTTTTTCCTCTTTCAGAAGAAAAGCAGACCTTGGCCTTGCATGCCAGTGACAGCACTAGTGAGAAGGTGCGGGCCCCCCGGTCTCTGCTCCTGCTCTGTGAGAGTCAAAGGGGCCAGGGACAGACCAGCGCAATAGGCCGCTCCCTCACGGCAGGTAGCTTTGCAATGGAACTGATGGCCAGGGACCACGATCACAGACGACATCTAACTCCGTAAGTATAACAGAGCTTCTAAAGAGGATGTTCTGCATTCCAGGTTTCTAAGTGGCACATGGATTCTTTCTTATTTTTCCTTCTTGAATTGGTAGTTTACAACCTAAGTCAGTTTACAGTCCAAGCCAGTATGCCGCACAAACCTTGCGCACACCCTGCTAGGCGACTCTACCTCCTCTCCCCCGAACTCCCAGGACAGGACGCTCCTCCTTCCCACCCTGTCCCTCCAGCACCCATCCAGCCTACCCCTGTCCTAGCTCCCTGCCACCTCAACCCTGACGGGAGCTGCTCAGACAGCCTTGTACATAGATTTAAGCCAAGAAACACACTTTTCGCCACCGTCACTCTGTCTTCAGTCCAGTCGTTTTTCTCTCCGGCGTTGGTTTCGGTACTGGTTTCAGTGCTGTGCTCACAGCCTGGGGGCCATGTCCACAGGGGACCCTCCAGTCCGATGGGCCATCCAGTGTGGTCACTTTATGGGAGTTCTCCTGCCACATGCCCACGTTGGCTCAGGCAGCATCAGATTGAAAGTACCACAGCGTGTGTCAGGTGCATCTCAGTCTTCAAGGTGACATCTTTGCTTTCTAACACTTTAAACAGGCTTTTTTGTGGCACATTTACCCGCTGCAATGTGTCACTTGATTTTGACTTCTGCTTCCATGGGTGTTGACTGTGGATCCAAGTAAGACAAAATTTATGACAACGTCGCCCTTTTCTCCCTTTATCATGACATTGCTTACTGGTCTGGCTCTCAAGATTCTGTTTTCCTTACAATGAGCTGTAATCCACACGGAAGGCTGTGGTCTTTGATCTTCACCAGTAAGTCCATCAATTCCTCTTCATTTTCAGCAGGAAAAAGTGCCACAGTTTTGTAATATGAAGTCTTTCCATTGCCATTGTTAGGAGCTGTGACTGACTTCTTGGTAAAGTCTCGCCCACAGTCCCTGCAGACATAGGGCTTCTCTCCTGAATTTGTCCTCTGGTGTGTGATAAGGACTGCCTTCTGGGTAAAGCCTCGCCCACACTCCTTGCAGGCATAGGGCTTCTCTCCTGAATGTGTCCTCTGGTGTACGATGAGGGCTGACTTCACCCTAAAGCCTCGCCCACACTCCGTACAGACATAGGGCTTCTCACGAGTGTGTCCTCTTGTGTCTGGTGAGGTTTGCCTTCTGGGTGAAGCCTTGCCCACACTCCCTGCAGACATAGGGCTTCTCCCCTGAGTGTGTCCTCTCGTGTCTGGTGAGGTGTGACTTCCGACTAAAGCCTCGCCCACACTCCTTGCAGACACAGGGCTTCTCCCCTGAGTGTGTTCTCTGGTGTCTGATGAGACTTGACTTCCGACTAAAGCCTCGCCCACACTCCTTGCAGACACATGGCTTCTCCCCTGAATGTGTCCTCTGGTGTATGATGAGGGTTGAGTTGACACTAAAGCCTCGCCCACACTCCTTGCAGAGATAGGGCTTCTCCCCTGAGTGTGTCCTCTGGTGTATGATGAGGGTTGAGTTGACACTAAAGCCTCGCCCACACTCCTTGCAGAGATAGGGCTTCTCCCCTGAGTGTGTCCTCTGGTGTATGATGAGGCCTGACTTTCTCCGAAAGCCTCGCCAACAATCCCTGCAGACATAGGGCTTCTCCCCTGAGTGTGTCCTCTGGTGTGTGATGAGGGCTCCCTTCTGGGTAAAGCCTCGCCCACACTCCCTGCAGACATAGGGCTTCTCCCCTGAATGTGTCCTCTGGTGTATGATGAGGGCTGACGTCTCCCTAAAGCCTCGCCCACACTCCCTGCAGACATAGGGTTTCTCCCCTGAGTGTGTCCTCTGGTGTGCGATGAGGACTCCCTTCTGGGTAAAGCCTCGCCCACACTCCCTGCAGACATAGGGCTTCTCCCCTGAGTGTGTCCTCTCGTGTGTGTTGAGGTGTGACTTCTGACTAAAGCCTCGCCCACACTCCTTGCAGACATAGGGCTTCTCCCCTGAGTGTGTCCTCTGGTGTATCATGAGACCTGACTTGTGACTAAAGCCTCGCCCACACTCCCTGCAGACATAGGGCTTCTCCCCTGAATGTGTCTTCTGCTGAGTTATGCGGCGTGATTTCTGGTATAAGCCTTGTCCATCGTCTCCACACCTTACTTTGACAATTTCTGAGATTCCTTTCCCGGGGAATAATGTCTCTGTGTCCTCAGGAGTCACCTTAGGGCCTAGGCTGCTCTGTGTCTCTGTCATTCTTGCACTTGCCCTTGACATCCCCATTTGTCCTTCGGGGAGCCTGGAACAGGCCTCTGAAATCCCCACTTTCACTGTCCTTTTGAGCGCTGGCCTGGACACATCTCTCTCTGGACCTCCTGCGTTGTCACTCCAGTTGTGTTGCTCAGAACGCTGCTGCCTCCGATCCTCTGAACAGGGGTCTTCCGGTTCAACGTGCCTTCTTGCAGGCGTTCCTGGGAAGAGCTGAGAGGGGTGACTGTGATTTGAGTGGAGGCTGAGGAATTTCTGAGTGGAGAAGGCCAGAGGACAGTACGGACACGGATGGATCTCCGGCCTTGCTGCTCCTGGAAGAGAACGTTCTCAGTCAGAGTTGGGGAAATGAGGCTGCGCGGCCCTCTGCGTCATCTCGTGGAAACACTCCCCTGTGACCACTCACAGCGTGCTCACTGCACAGGGTCTCCAGAGCCTCCTCCACAGTCTACTCTTTACCTCTTTTTATTCATGTCCTCGTCCTCAGCCATCTGGGACACACATCCATGCCCTTCTCTGCATCTCAGGGGACAAGGGCCTTCCAGTAGGAACTGGAGGGAGGCAGACTCCGTTTCCAGCTGTAACTCCCCACAGGCTTTTCCTAAGCGCTGTCCCTCCCTAGGCACGGAGTAGATAGCTATTTCTGCCTCCTCAGAGGTGTGGCTCTTGATGACCTACGTGGAAACCTCTTTAGTCGCCTTTCCTATGAGGCATGGGTCCACTGAGTCAGGAGGTCACGGCCTGCAGGTTCCTACACGGATAAGGCAGTGTTGGGCAGTGGTTAGAGAGCACGTGTTCACTCAGGCATGTGTCACACATTGAATTGTGTCCCCCCAAAAATGTTTAGACACGTGGCTGGGCCATGATTCCCTGTATTCTATGATTGTCCTCCTTCTTGTGATTTTCCTATGCTGTATGTTCAAGGATTAGGGTGGGAGTGTAAATCCCTTTATGGTGTCACGTCTCTGCTCCACTGTAAAGAGAGTTTCCCTGGAGTATGGCTGGCTTCACCCTTAATCCTTTCATTCTACAGGGGATAAAAAGAAAGAGAAGCAAGCCCAACTGGGAAGCTCACACCATCCAGAAAGCAGCACCGGGAGAAGAGCGCATCCTTCAGACCTGAGGTTTCTGCCCCAAGATGCTCCCTGGACAAAGACTGATGAGCTACCGGACTTTCCTCCACAGCTGATAAGGGGGAAAGCCTTGCCCTGGAGTGGACTTCTTGAATTTGGACTCATGGCCTATAGGAGTGTGTGAGAATAGACCTTCCTTTACTAAGGCCGTCCGCTCTGTGGTGTTTCAATGAGAGCAGCCCCAGCTGAGTGAAACAGCATGTTTGACCGAGGACCACGCTGCCTGGTTCTGTCTCAGGCAGTGACTGGGCTGTGAGGGATACAGGACGCACGCAGGCCACTGACTGGAGGATTCGGAGTCCTGCTGAGTTGGACATTTTTAGTTTTCCTATAATTATAAATCGAAACATGTTCTTTATGTCTGGACTTCATTTCAGTGGTCCCCCAGCTGACAGGTGACAGAAGTTCTCTTTCAGACTCCTCAGACCCTCTCAGCTCCTGCCTCTGCCCACCAGCCCCTCATCTGGACACTGAAGCAGCCTCCGAGTAGACCCCCCACCGTGTCTGCAGGCCGTATACTGACGAAAGCAGCATCTGGCACAGAGGACATGTGACCTCCCAGCTGAACATCTCACTCACTGTCTGCTGTACCACACACGCGTGCACACTTGCTCTCCGGGATGACACGTGTGGATGCGGACTCAGATGAATCGTGTGCACACTGATGGGGGACATACACATACACGGGACTGACACACGTATGTGCATGCTCACGAGTGTGATGCCCGGCCACAGGCACTTGGCAGCTCTTTCAGTCATCTGGGACTGCTCTGATAAAAGCATCCTGAGTGGCTGATTTCAGTAAAGAAGAGATTATTCCTACACAGCCCAGTGGGACACAAGACCAAATTCAGCGTGTCCACAGCAGGGGAAAGCTTTCATGCCTCGTCAGCTTTGGAGGAGGCTCCTTCAGGTGCATCACTCGCTGGTCAGGGAGCATCTTGCAGCACGAACCTCAGGTCTGAAAGACACGCTCCCATTCCGGGGATGCTTTCTTGACGTGATTGTGTTGCCCACACTGTGCCTGCTTCCCTCTCCTCTGCTGTCTTTTACAGTAAGAGGATCAAAGATGGGGAAAGCCACACTCCCCGGAAACTCCCTTAGGAAGAGTGTCGCAGTCATACCTTAATGCTCTTTAAAACAAATCCTATTAACCACAGGTAAAGATTAACATTTACAACACAGGAAACTCACAAGATGGAGAGTGTCATGAATTGAACTGTGTCCCCCCAAAATGGGTGTATCCATTTTGCTGAGCCATCATTCCTAAGATTCTGTGATGTTCCTATGTTACATATCCTAATCTCTGCCTGAGGCTGACAGACAGGACGACTATGTTAAAACGGCTTAGAGTGGGACAGCAAGACCTGTGCTAAGGGAGTTTCCCAGGGTTGTGGGCAGTACCATTTTTTATTCTTTCATCTTAAGAGAGATAAAGAGGAGAGCAAGCAGTTACTTGGAAACCTCATACCATCAAGAAAGCAGCACTAGGAGTACAGTGCACCTCACCAAGTCCAACACCCATTCACGTGAACTGCTCTCGTAAAACAGAAATAGAACGGAAATTCTTCAGCATGTTAAGGGGCATCTGTGAGAAGCCAACAGCCAATCTCATGTGAAATACCAAGAGTGTGAAAGCATTCCCGTGGAGAACAGGAACCAGATGAGGATGCCCTTGGTACGCATGCTACTGTACACTCTGCTGGAGCTTCTAGCCACAGCAACCAGGTGGAAGAGCAAATAAAAGGCATCCAAGCAAGTAAGGAAGTAGTAAAAGTAATCTCTAGTCTCAGATGATATGACCTAATACACAAAAAACGGAAATAAAAACCCTACTGGAACTAACAGAACAGTTCAGGAAAGTATCCAGATACGAGATAAACCTACAAAAATTAGTGGAATTCCCTACACCAACAAAGACACTGTCAAAGAAGAAACCACCAAATCAGCACCATCTACAGCAGCCCCCAACAAAAGAAACTAATTCACAATAGACTAATCAGAGACGTAAAAACATCTACAAACAGAATTACAAGACTCTACTGTGAGAAATCAAGAGAGAACAACAGAAGTGCAGAAATCTACCTTGATCATAGATAGGAAGATACAACATGGTGAAAATGTCTGTTCTACGCAAAGTGATCTATAGATACAAGGCCATGCAAACGCATTTCTGAATGAGATGGAGAAACAGATCAGAAACTTCCTATGGAAAAGGAAGAAGCCCCAGATAAGCAAAGCAAGACTGAAGATGAAGAACAAAGCGGGAGGCCTCCACACGCGACCTGACTTTAGCTCCTATTACACTGCCACAGCAGTCAAAATAGCCTGACACTGGTCCAGAGACAAATACCAGACAAATGGGACAGATCTGAGACTCCAGATAAAATATCAGCCACCTATCTGACAATGACCCAAAGTCTGTCAACTGGGGAAAAGACACTCTGTTTAATAAAGTGTGCTGGCATAACCAGATATCCATAAGCAAAACAATCAACAAAATCCATATCTCATACCAAACACAAAACTAACTCAAAATAGATCAAAGACTTACATTGAAAATCTGAAACAATACATATCATGGAACAAAAATAGAGACAACGCTCAGGGCCCTAATACATGGCATAAACTGACGACAAAACATCATGAACAAGGCACAAACACCCACGGAGAAAACAGATCACCAATAACACTTAAAAAAAAAATCAAACAATCGTGCTTATTCATTGACTGCTCCAAAAGAATAAACAGATGACGCACAGACTTGGTGAAGATTTTTGTCTACCATGAGTCTGATCAGCGTCTAGCCCTGAAAATGTAAAACTACTGTAAAACCTAACAAGAAAAGACAAATGATTCTATTAAAAACGGGAAAAGGCCTGACAGGAGACACCATACAGTCCCTGATGTAGCATGAGAAACAGAGTTACGCAGCTCAAGAACCCTATAAAAAGCTCAGAACTGACACTCTGACAACCTGGAAGGTACCCTCAGAAAATGGCCCCTGGACTACCTGCTTTCCCAGGGCTAAAACCAATCCTGAAGCCAACACTTCAGACCAAGAATGGACTGGCCTTGGGGACACAGAGTGATGGAGATGGTGTGTATCCTTTATGGTCTAATATACACATATGAGGCGGTACTAGTATTTTCTTTTTAGAGGGGACAGGACAGAGTGGACAGGAGGGGACAAGTGTTGGTTGAGTGGATACTGAAGAGTCAAAAAGAAGAGGGTGTGGCAGGACAGCAGATGGAGATGCAAGGAGGCGGGTTCTCAAGACTGAATACGGAAAACTGACTTGGATTGTAAACTTTCACTTAAACGAAGTAAAGAAAACTAAAAAAACGAAGAGTGTGCAGTCTTAAGGTCAGCAGAGCAGAGTTGCAGAGAGGTAGGTACTTGGGATTTTATACGGAAAATGGACTTGGATTGTAAACTTTCACTTAGTCACAGTAAAAACTTTTTTAAATAAAATGGTGTTCCCCCCAAAATATGTCGCCCCAAGTGAATTGTGTCCCCCCAAAAATATGTGTAGTCATGTGGCTGGGCCATGATTCCCAGTATCTTGTGACTGTCCTCTGTTTTGTGGTTTTCCTATGCTGTATGTTAAAGCATTAGGGTGGGACTGTAAATCCCTTCATAGGATCACCTCCCTGCTTCACTGTAAAGGGAGTTTCCCTGGAGTATGGCTTGTCCCACTCTTAATCCTTTCATCCTACAAGAGATAAAACAGAAGGGAAGCAGGCTGAGAATTGGGAACCTCCTACTATCAAGAAAGCAATACCAGGAGAAGAACCCATCCTTCAGACCTGTGGTTCCCACACCAAGATGCTCCCTGGACAAAGACTGATGTAATACCGGACTTTCCTCCAGAGCCGACAAGGAGGAAAGCCTTTCCCTGGAGCGGACATCCTGAATATGGACCTGCAGGCTACCAGATTATGTAAGAATAAACCTTTCTTTGTTAAAGCCATCCACTCTGGTATTTCTGATAGAGGAGCCCTAGCTGACTAAAACAAATGGGTAAAAGATATGACCAGGTACCTCATCAAATAAGATATTCAGGACCTAAAAGATACAACAGGAAATGCTCATGATCAGTAGTCACTAGCGAAATCCAAATCAAAACTCAAATGAGATAGCACATCACCCCAACAAAGCTATCATTAATCCAAAAAACACAAGATAATAAATGACAGAAGCTCCAGGGAGACTGGAACTCTACTACAAATGTTGGTAGGAATGTAACATGGTACAATTACTTTCTACCATTCTAGCTTTTAAAAAGCTAGAAATAAAAATACCATATATACAAAAAAACAACTGCTGTTGAGTCGGGTCCAACTCACAGCGACCCTCTAAGAGCAGAACCATCCCATAGTTTCCAAGGAGCACTTCGTAGATTTTAACGGCCGACCACGTGGTTAGCAGATGGAGCACTTATCCCACTACACCACCAGGGTTTCCAAGAAATACTATACATCCCAGCAATACAACTTCTTGCAATTCATCTTAGAGAACAAAGAGCTACCGCACAAATACACACAAGGACACCAACGTTCAGTGCAGCACTGCTCGTAACAGCAAAAAGATGGAATGAGCCCAGGTCCCCATTGACGGAAGAATGGATAAACAAACTGAGGTAGAATCACACAATAGAATATTAGGCAGTGATAAAGAAGAATGATAAATTTGGGAAACATGAAGTAGTAGAATCTGGAAGGGCATTATGCTGAGTGAAATGAGGCAATGAAAGAGGACAAATACTCTATGAAACCACTATTGCAAAGACTCAGCTGGTTAAAATAGAGAAGCAAACATTATCTGACAGGCATGAGAGGAGGGTGGGAGGGAGGGGTATTCACCAATTAGATGAGTGAAATGCTAGACCGTACATAGCAGAGACATCAACAGGAATGGACCAAACTCAAACTTTAGAAGCACTCTAACCAAAACCAAACACTTCCAGGGACCGAGTATCACAGTCAGGGCTCTGGGAACTGCGGCTTTAGTGGAATTTGAGATCGAACGGCATAATGAAGTTTTTTAAGCAAATGTTCTCCATCCCGCTTTAGTGACTGGTGTCTTAAAAGCTACCTAATGGCCATCTGAGAAGCATTAATGGGCCTCAGCCCCCCTGGAGCAAAGACGACCATCAAAAATATGAGAAAAGGGCAAGCCCAAAAGGAGAAATGCCACAGACACCAGAGACTACTTCATTTACTGATGTGGCATGTCTTAAAATGAGAAGAAACAGCTAAAAAATCCATTAACGATCACAAGGTCGAATTGTACAAAGCAGGGAACTCAGAAAAGAGGAAATCGTCACAAATGAAGTAAAATGCATATACATTAATATCTGAGGCATTAGTGAGCTGAAATGGACCAGTATTGGCCATTTTGAATCAGACAACCATGGGATCTACTGTGCTGCCAATGAAAACATGAAAAGCAATGGAACACATTTATCATTAGAACATTGAAAGATCTGTCCTGAAGTAGGCTGCTGTCAGTCATAGGATTTAATATCCGTAGGCCTACAAGCAAGGTAAGATAATACAAGTATTCTTCAAATTTACACACCACCCAAGGGGGCCAAAGATGAAGTTTTTGAAGAACTTTACCAGCTTCTGCAGTACAAAACTGACTGAACAGGAAATCAGGATGCACTGATAATTACCGGTGGTTGTATGGCAAGAGTTCCAAACTAAGAAAAATCCGTAGTTGGAAAATGTGGCTTTGGTACAGAAATGACGCTGGAGGTTTCATAACTGAATTTTCTAAGACCAAAGACTTCTTCATTGCAAATATCTTTTCTCACCAACATAAAGTGGAACTGTACAGAAGGACATTGCCAGATACGACACATAGGAATCAAACAGACTACAGCTGTGAAAAGAGATGCTGGAAAAGTTCATTAGGAGCAGTCAAAACAAGACCTTATGCTGACTGCGGCATTCACCATCCACTGCCCATATGCAAAGTCAAACTGAAACTGAAAAAATTAGAACAAGTCTTTGACTTGGCTTGGCATGACAGCGAAAGTACAGCCTTGAGTATATCCCATCTGAGTTCAGAGACCATCTCAAGAGGTCACTCGATGTGTTGAACACTACTGATCAAAGACCAGACGAGTCGTGAAGTCACTTCAGAGACATCACCCATGAAGGACCAAGAAGTCATTAGAAAGAGAGACAAGAAACAAAGGACCAAACTGGATGTCAGAAGAGGCTCTGAAAGTTCTTCTTGAATGCTGAGTAGCTAAAGCAAAAGGAAGGAATGACAAAATAAAAGATCACAACAAGAGATTTCAAAAGGCAGCTCCGGAAGACAAAGTATTACAATGAGTATGTGCCAAGAGCTGGAAACAGAAAACCAAAGGGGTAGAACACATTCTAAATTTCTCAAGATGAAAGGACAGAAGACAAATTTCAAGCCTGGAGTTGCAATAGTCATTATATCAGAAAGACTGACCAACGTTCAACCATGTCAAGAGGGACAAACGATCAGCAACTGACAGTCCAAAGGATTCAGCAGTCGTTAGTGAATTCATGAAAAGGTATAGCTTTTCTAAATTTACCCACTTGTCAGTACGTGTGCACTGATCCTTCTGTAATACTCTTCAGATTCAATCATACCTAACTGGCATACTTGTATATTTTCCACTTTAGCCTCTTGCAATATATGCTGAACAAAGTATTTCTTTGTCCTTTGCTCTGACCTTACAGCTATTTTAGCCTGCGACAGTCCTACCAAAGCTAGACAAAGTGGTAAAGGAAAGATACGAGTTCCAGGTTTCAGAATTTTAGCTCAAGTGTGCAAAAAGGACCTCCAAGTTGCCACTTACACTCTGAAAACCTAGTTTCCTGTAGTAACAGAGCTGACAGTGCTGAAAACTGAGGGCATATCCTTATTCTAACAGTGCCTCAATTCTCAGCCTGGAATGGTTCTGAAGGTAAATTGGAGGCAGTGACTGGAAAGAAATGGGATCCTGACATTTGGAATGAGGTGAAATGGCAGGTAATCAGGAAGCTGCAGGCACTGACTGCCTCAAGCTGCGTTCTTGGGAGAATGAGAACTAGTAAAATATACATACACAAATGCCTACACACAAACACAGATATGGACACACATACGAAGAGCTGTTAACGAAACGGCTCATGAGATCGTACAGGTTGGAATGTCCCAAGTCTGCAGATTAGGGTAAAGGCTTCTCCTGACTTGCACAGCTGCAGGGGCTGGAGAACCCAGACCAGCAGGCTGGGGAGCAGGGCTCTTGCTCTCAGGCTGGGAAGACGAACAAATGTCAGGATCTGTCGGGAGCCATGGGAGAGCTCCCAGGCCCCAACATACAGGAAGCTTGCAGGGCTGAAAAAGGGCCCGCGCGCTCCAGGCTTGGAAAAGCCCGCGCCCGCGAAAATTAAAAAGCCCGCGCCCGCGAAATTTAAAAAAAAAAGCGCGCGCGCAAAAACTTTCTGCCTGATGTCACTGCCGTAGTCGACTGCTATACTTGCCCTCTCCAATCACCTACTGACTAGTCACCTTATTTCGCCAATCCGTGCCTACCCAGATCACCCCCGTTGTTTTTTTTTAGGAACTCCCTCCCCTTGCTAACTGTATATAAGGGTATTCCTTCCTGAAATAAAACGAAGGCTTGATCAGATTATTTGTCTTGCCTTCCTTCTCCGCGTCTCCGCCCCACTTTCTTTTTGCAGGTCCGCCTCGGTGTCACCCCCGTTGTTTTTGCCCCGTGGGACGGGACAAAATGGCGCCCAACGTGGGGCGCGGGGTACGGAGCTGCTAAAGAGACCCACTCGAGAAGCCCCGGCCGGGCGCCCCTTGAGCCTCCACGAGGTGTGAGTTGGCTCGTCTTGAGTTGCCGCGAGGTACTGACCCGCGAGACGACTCGTTCCTGATCACCGCGGGAGTAGCCGCCCTGCGAGCCTGATCTGTTATAGGTAAGTGGGTTATAAGATGGGGCAGGAATTAAGTTCACATGAATTATTCCTTACGGGAATTAAACAGTCTTTTAAGATGCGGAGAGTGAGGGCTAAAAAGAAAGACTTGAGGCAGTTTTTTATTTTCCTCTCGGACATTTGCCCTTGGTTTCCTCAAGAGGGCAGCATAAACCCAAAAATTTGGAAAAGAGTCGGAGACTGTTTAAATGATTATTATCGTACTTTTGGGCCAGAAAAGGTCCCCGTAACTGCTTTTTCATATTGGAATTTAATTAATGATGTGCTCCAAGGCGCTTATAATGCTTCTGATGTTCAACGTCTTACCGAGATGGGTGAAAAAGTCATGCGAGAAGGATCTCGTCCCCCTTCCGCCTGCCCCTCTGACTCTCTTAAGTTTGAAAATGAAACCAAAAACTCAGTAACGGACATTCCCCAGACAAAGCCAATGGAGCCCCCCAAAAGTCTATACCCAACCCTGAGGCCCTTTAGAGACCCTTATGACCCTGAATCCTTGCCTCCCGTAGACCACCAAACCTTAGAAGAAGAGGCTTCCCGATATAATAATGAGGAAGCTCCCCTAATGATTACAGCCCCCGCTTTTCAAAAACCTCCGCCCTATCCTTCTGGTACCCGCTCAACAGCTCCCTTTAAATTGGAGTCCAGTTGTCTCCCACGGCCTGTTGATTATCCCCTTGAGCAGGATTTAACAGCCCTAGAAAAGCTTGTGGCCCGCAAACACAGGCAGTTAGAACTCCAGAAAGAGCTTCAGGCCCTTGAGCAAGAGCTCAGCTCGCTCGACCTAGCCCGGGATCAAAAACTTCGAGCCGGAAACAATGAGCCTAAAGGCGCCTCCGGCCGTTCTGGAGCTCTCCTTACTTTTCCAGTAACTCGTAGTCAGCATAGACAAATAGAAGATGAGGTAGAAAGTGAGGAAGAGCAAGAAAGCCCTGAGATAGAGGAGGAAGGAGCTGAAAATCCTGGCGCAAGCGCAGATGCTGCCCAGCCTGACGGCCATGACCCCCAGAGATATCGCCGCTTAAATCTCAAACATGTTAAGGAATTAAAAGCGGCTGTCAATAATTACGGCCCAACCGCCCCTTACAGTGTGGCTTTGCTTGAGAGCCTTAGTGACCGATGGCTTACACCTAATGATTGGCATTTCTTAGCCCGAGCCTGCTTATCAGGAGGGGACTTTGTTCTCTGGCGTACTGAGTTTGCTGAACAATGCCGGGAGACGGCCCAACGTAACGAAGAAAGAGGAACCTCTCGCACCTGGACCAGAGATAAGCTCTTAGGGAAGGCTCCTTATGACACCAATGAGAAACAGGCAAATTTTCCCGCTGGTTTATTATCACAAATACAAAATGCCGGCCTTAGGGCCTGGAAGCGTCTCCCTTCCAAGGGCGCGGCCACCACTTCTCTAGCCAAGGTCCGTCAGAGACCAGATGAACCCTATAGTGATTTCATCAGCAGATTAACTGATGCTGCTGAAAGGATAGTGGGAGAAGCTGAAACAGGTAGCGCCTTTATTAAACACCTCGCTTTCGAGAATGCCAACCCTGCCTGTCAAGAGGCCTTACGATCTCACCGCAGGGAAGACCTCTCTGAATACATTCGGCTTTGTCAAGGCATCGGAACTTCCCATGCCATCGGCATTGCCATAGGAGCAGCGCTTAAGAGCCTGAACCCCAACTCTTCACAGAAAACTTGTTTTAATTGCAAACAACCTGGCCATTTTGCACGCGAATGTCCCCTGGGAAAGCAACAGCGAGAGCCTCCCACTTCAGCATGCCCCCGATGCAAAAAGGGTAAGCATTGGGCTGCAGATTGTTATTCCAAAACTGATATTAATGGTCAGCCTCTCCCTTTAAAGCAGGGAAACTCCCGGCGGGGCCAGCCCCTGGCCCCGCCCTCGGAACAAACCCTAGGGGCAGTCAGGTTTGTTCCTCAAAATCAGACTCAGAAACAAGTTTCAACTCCCTCTGCCGCGCCACCCCTGGAAGTGCCGGCCTGGACCTCCGTTCCACCACCAGTAAAATACTGACCCCCGAACAGGGCATTCAGGTCATTCCCACTGAGGCCCGAGGACCATTGCCCCCGGAAACATTTGGGCTGATAATAGGACGAGGCAGCTCTTCCTTGGCTGGCCTCCAAATTCTCCCGGGCGTTATCGATAATGACTATACAGGACAAATTTCTCTCTTGGCTTCTGCCCCCTCAGGGCCAGTATCCATACGTGCAGGTCAAAGAATAGCTCAAGTTTTATTGCTTCCTTTGTTACCCACACCCCACAAGCATTTAGTTCCCCGGCGGCCTGACGTTGCCTTCGGGTCCTCGGAGGCATATTGGATACAACCAGTCACACCCAATAGACCTAAACTTACTCTCCAGTTAGATGGCAAAAGCTTTGAAGGGATAATGGACACTGGAGCAGATGTCACAGTGATCTCAGCTACATATTGGCCTTCCAACTGGCCCTGTGAAACCTCTGTAACTCATCTCGAAGGTATTGGCCAGTCTATCAACCCTAAACAAAGTTCAAGAATCCTTACCTGGAAGGACACTGAAGGCAACTCGGGACAGATTCAACCCTACATTGTTCCGGGTTTACCTGTTAATCTTTGGGGTCGTGATGTCCTATCCCAGCTAGGGGTCATAATGTGTAGTCCAAATGAAATAGTCACCCGACAAATGCTTAACCAGGGTTTCTTACCGGGACAAGGATTAGGAAAAAATAATCAAGGTATGAAACAGCCTCCTCCAGTAGTGCCTAACACCAGTCGTACAGGCTTGGGAAGTGAAAATTTTCCGTAGTGGCCATTGATTCGCCTGCACCCCACGCTGATAAAATTAAGTGGAAATCTGAGTCTCCAGTGTGGGTAAGTCAATGGCCCTTGACTGAGCAAAAACTCACAGCTGCCACAGAGTTAGTGCAGGAACAGCTGGCTGCTGGACATTTAGAACCAACTACCTCTCCGTGGAATACTCCTATATTTGTGATAAAAAAGAAAAATGGGTCATGGCGACTCCTTCAGGACCTCAGGGAAATTAATAAAACCATGTTTACAATGGGGGCTCTCCAACCTGGACTCCCCTCCCCCGTCGCCATTCCAGCTAATTACTTTAAAATCATTATTGACCTCAAAGATTGCTTCTTCACTATCCCTCTTCACCCGCTTGATAGGGAACGCTTTGCGTTTAGCCTCCCAGTTGTTAATTTTAAAGGACCAATGCAACGTTATCAATGGAAAGTGCTCCCTCAAGGCATGGCCAATAGCCCTACGCTATGTCAAAAGTTTGTTGCCCAAGCGGTGGATCCTCTCCGCCGCAGATGGCCTACTATTTACATCATTCATTATATGGATGATATCCTGCTGGCTGGTGCCACCCGTCTTGAAGTGCTTAACTGTAGTCAAGACTTAACCCACAGCCTGGCTCTTGTGGGGCTTCAAATTGCCCCTCACAAGGTTCAACTCACAGACCCTTATTATTACCTCGGTTTTGAGTTGAACAATAACCAAATCACCACTCAAAAGCTTCACTTAAAAACCTCTCATCTGTACACACTTAATGATTTCCAAAGGTTCCTGGGAGATATTAATTGGCTCCGACCATACCTCAAACTTACAACTGGAGAATTAAAACCATTGTTTGATACTCTACATGGAGATGCCAGCCCCCTCTCTCCCCGCTACCTTAATCCGGAGGCGAAAAGGGCCCTTCGAATTGTTGAAGAGGCCATACAGCAACAACAGGTTACCTTCATAACTTACGAGCAGCCCTTTGCCCTTATTGTCTGTGCCACACTACATACACCCACGGGAGTTTTGTGGCAGAATGGCCCCCTCCTGTGGATACACCTATCCTCCACTCCAACTAAAG
Organism: Heterohyrax brucei; assembly: GCA_028571685.1. NCBI lineage: Eukaryota > Metazoa > Chordata > Mammalia > Hyracoidea > Procaviidae > Heterohyrax > Heterohyrax brucei. The sequence continues at coordinate 2,134,717 of CM053166.1, forward strand.
TTCTCCCCACCTATCCCTCCCTAGTGGCCAAACTTATAAGACTAGGCCGAGAAAAGAGCCGCCAGCATTTTGGTAGAGACCCTGATCAGCTTATCCTTCCTTACACCAGAGAACAAACAGACTGGCTCTCTCAGAATGATGATGACTGGGCAATTACCCTAGTCACATTCCAGGGTACTATAGATAACCATTATCCTTCACACAAACTCCTCCAGTTTGCCCAAAGGCACCTTTTCATCTTCCCCAAAATAACATCTACTCAGCCCTTGAAAGGAGCCTCCCTGGTTTTTTCAGATGGGTCTTCCTCTGGTATTGCCGCGTGGGTTATAGACTCACAGGAAAACAGTGTCCAGTCTCCTTACAGGTCTGCCCAACTTGTAGAGCTTTTCGCTATTTTACAGGTCTTCACAATATTACATGATGTTCCCTTCAATCTTTACACCGACAGTGCTTACATAGCTCTCTCAGTCCCAATGCTGGAAACTGTTCCTTGTATTAAGTCATCTTCTAACGCTGTGCCTCTTTTTCAACAACTTCAGGCACTCATCCTAAAAAGACAACACCCCTTTTTTATTGGACACTTGCGTGCCCATACTGACCTTCCAGGACCCCTCTCCGAAGGCAACAACCTTGCAGATAAACAAACACACTTGGTCCTCTCAGCTACCCTAGAGCCCATTACCAAAGCCCAACAGGCTCATGCTCTTCACCACCTCAATGCCCGTACACTTCGCCTTATGTTTAAGATTACCAGAGAACAGGCGAGACAAATTGTTAAAAACTGTCCTGCATGTGTAACTCTTCTGCCTCTCCCCCATTTAGGAGTTAACCCAAGGGGCCTACTCCCCAATGAAATTTGGCAAATGGATATTACCCATATTCCTGAGTTTGGTAACCTCAAATATGTCCATGTGACCATTGACACTTATAGTGGATTCCTCCATGCCACCCTCCACAGTGGCGAGGCCTCTAAAAATGTTATAGCACATATTCTCCAATGTATTGCCATCATGGGGAAGCCCCAACAAATTAAGACTGACAATGGACCAGGATATACATCACAAACCTTTAAAAATTTCTGTGGTCAATTCCAAATCAAACATGTGACTGGCATTCCATACAATCCTCAGGGACAGGGCATAATAGAGCGAGCCCACCAGACCCTTAAGTATACCATATCCAAGCTTAAAACCAACACTGTTTATCCTACTAAAGGCTCCCCTCGTAACCTCCTAAATCATGCATTGTTCACCCTTAATTTCCTGCAATTAGACTTGAACGGGAATTCTGCAGCTGATCGCCTCTGGCATCAAGAAACAAAAAATCAATATGCCAAGGTTACGTGGAAAGACCCCATAACCCATAAGTGGCACGGACCTGATCCGGTTCTTATCTGGGGAAGAGGCCATGCATGTGTGTATGATACTGCAGAAGGGGCCCCTCGGTGGCTGCCCGAACGTCTTGTCAAACCCATTAACGATAACCCCATCTCCAGGGAAAATACCCCTGAGAAATCGTCTCTTTTCTCTTACAGACTGCGAAGTCACCTCAATGAGTGAAATCATGCCTCCCATGCCAAGCCTGCTCCATATGGAAACCAACCATAAGCTGCAGACAAGACTAATGATCCATTTAAGCCTCGTCTGCGTAACATTTCTACCTCCAGTAATGGGTAATACCAACACTCACACCCCTTACATATTAACCTGGAAAATAATTGATTACCAAACCCACGAAATTCTTAATTCCACCTCCATGATGGCCCCCTTAGACACCTGGTACCCAGATCTATATTTTAACTTAGAAGATATAGACCCACAATCAACCCACTGTCCCAATAACCATAATCCTGACAATTACCCTCACGCCAAGAGAAAAAGATATGTGAGTACTATAGATGCTTGTAGACAAAGAAGAATCTCTATCAGCAGAAATGGATTCTATGCGTGCCCCGGGTTTAGACCCAAAAACGAAAGGAACAAATGCGGGGGAATGGAAGTTTTATATTGTAAAGATTGGGCCTGTGTAACAACCAATGACGGAGAGTGGAAATGGACTACTAACCCATCCCCAGGTTTAATTACTATGAAATTCGTACAGCCTTGTACTCGCACCCACTATTCTGACACTTGCAATTTAGTACGAATTAAATTCGAAGAAACAGCAAAAAAGGATGCCAGATGGGCCGCAGGAGGATTAATTTGGGGAGTCTATCTCTATCAGAACTGTTTGGAACACCAATTCAAATTGGACTAACAGTCTCGCCCCTTCCATCTCTTCCGGTGGGACCTAACTCCATCCTGCCTGAACAACAGTCCCCCAAACAACCAGCCCCTCTGGCCCCAATACCCCGTTTTTCCACTCTATCCCCAAATACCTTAGCCCCACCTTCCGGCTTAAGCCCTATCTCCACTCAAACACCAGTAAGTACGGGACAGAGACTGTTAAATCTTGTACAGGGTGCCTTCCAAGTCCTCAATAGCTCTAACCCAAACACGACCGAGTCCTGCTGGTTGTGCTTAGCAACTACCCCCCCTTATTATGAGGGACTCACTTTAATAGGAAAGTTTTTCAACCAAACGGATCACACTAATTGCAGCTGGATACCCAAAAAGGGACTCACCCTTACTGCAATCTCAGGATCAACAGGAGTCTGTATTGGTACCCCGCAAAATCGCCAACAAGCTAAACTCTGTAATCAAACTTTAAAAAGCCCCCACACCTCTAATACGTATTATCTAATCCCTCCAATGGGAGGATGGTGGGCTTGCAACACCGGACTCACACCTTGTGTGGCCACAAGTGTGTTCAATCAGTCACGAGACTTTTGTGTCATGGTTCGAATCTTTCCCAGAATCGTTTATCACACTGAAGATGACTTCCTAACCCAATATCAGCTACGAGCTGCCAGGTTTAAAAGAGAACCCATCTCAATAACCTTGGCAGTGCTCCTAGGCATAGGTGTAGCAGCGGGAGTCGGTACTGGTGCTGCAGCATTAGTAGAAGGACCCAAACAGCTTCACAGCTTAAATCTAGCCGTCGCTCAGGATCTACAAGCTATTGAATTGTCTATTTCTAAGTTACAGGACTCATTAACGTCCTTGTCAGAAGTCGTCCTCCAAAATCGGAGGGGACTCGACCTGCGATTTCTCAAAGAAGGTGGTCTGTGTGCGGCCTTGAAAGAGCAATGTTGTTTTTACACTGATCACTCAGGAGTTGTTAAAGACTCCATGGCTAAACTCAGGGAACGCTTAAACCAAAGAATACGGGAATCAGAAACCGGGTCGGAATTATGGAGTTTCAACCTACCCAATACCTCATGGCTTACTAATCTACTTCTTAGTTTTGCCGGTCCTTTTCTAGGTATACTGCTGTTCCTGGCCTTCGGCCCCTGGGCCTTGAAGAAGATTACAAACCTCATCAAACAGCAAATAGATGCTGTTCAAGCTAAGCCTCTTCAAATTCACTACCACCGCCTGGCAGTTGACGAAACTTACGCCGCCAACAGTGAAACACCCTAGCTTCCTCCCTACGGGGACAGCATGAAAAGTAGAGGCATGCTTTCCTCCTTACCAACCCGGTAAGAGAGGTGTGGGTACTGGAGCGAGTGCGAAGCAAAGCATTGCAAGGGAAAGTTAATAATGACTCCTCTACGTTTCCCTGGGGCACACCTGGCTTGCATAGAGGTTGGTATCTATATCAATATCAAAATGGCTCTGCCTCTCCTCCCCAAAAGATACCAAGAGCCATAAATTCTACACGGAGGAGCCTTGGTCAATACCCCCTCGCCCAGTTAAAGCCCACCTCCCATCAATTAAAACAAAAGGGAGGAAATGTCGGGAGCCATGGGAGAGCTCCCAGGCCCCGACATACAGGAAGCTTGCAGGGCTGAAAAAGGGCCCGCGCGCTCCAGGCTTGGAAAAGCCCGCGCCCGCGAAAATTAAAAAGCCCGCGCCCGCGAAATTTAAAAAAAAAAGCGCGCGCGCAAAAACTTTCTGCCTGATGTCACTGCCGTAGTCGACTGCTATACTTGCCCTCTCCAATCACCTACTGACTAGTCACCTTATTTCGCCAATCCGTGCCTACCCAGATCACCCCCGTTGTTTTTTTTTAGGAACTCCCTCCCCTTGCTAATTGTATATAAGGGTATTCCTTCCTGAAATAAAACGAAGGCTTGATCAGATTATTTGTCTTGCCTTCCTTCTCCGCGTCTCCGCCCCACTTTCTTTTTGCAGGTCCACCTCGGTGTCACCCCCGTTGTTTTTGCCCCGCGGGACGGGACAAGGATCAGCAGGACTGACCACCAAGTTCCTCATTCAGGTAGTGGCAGGGGCTGGGAACCCAAGATCAGCAGGGAAGCTGTGAGCTTAAGTCCCAAGAACCAGAGGACACAGGAACAGGAGCCAGCAGCTGCATCCAAAGAAGGTCAAAAAGACAATGTCCACTTGTATTCAAATACAGGCCACACACCAAAGAAAACTCCCTTTCAACCAGTGGGCTACTAACGGCAGATCCCATCATGCCGGTGGTCACCCATCAAATCTCAACAGGGAAGTATCACTGCTGAAACAGAGAATCATGGGCCAGCCAAGTTGACACACAATTTTGAGGGCTACCTCACTGCTTGCTCATTGGAGAAAAGCCTAGAAAAGAGTGTTCACTGATCAATTTGATCCCTTTCATTTTCGAGGGATACTTGGTTCCACAGAATCAGAGGCCAAAGACCCAGAAATTCAGACAGTGGAATGGCCTTACTCCACACAACCCGCTCTGCTCCCTTGAGGTGACAACTAGGCTGGGGCATACCCCAAAGCTGTACCTTTCACAGGCTACCGAGGTGAGTGCATGACACGCATACACACATGTAGGTTGCAACAATTCTGTTTTCATGATGCTCATTCAAAGGCTGAGAAAAAGTCTAAGATCAGCCTGGGAGAGTGACAGCAAAGAGAAGAAACAAAAAAGACAGGAACCTACAGAACGCAGCCTGTAATAACCAAATCTGAGACCATCTGAATAAAACCATAAGAAATACTAACATGCAGGAGCCTGCACTGAAAACAATCCAATAAATAAGAGAGGGGAGAGGAAAGCTATTGCTGACACTTGGATTCCAATGCAGAAGTACAGAATGAGTACTTGGAAGAAAAAGCACCGTTTGGGAAACACAGCAGTAATAATGGTTGCAGGTAATCATTAGCCAGAAATCTAATACCAGTACACAAAGGCAAGATGAAAAATAGTCTCAAATTATCTCCCCATAAGAAATTTATCAATTGCAAATGGTACAACCATTTTCCAAGAGGAAAAACTGGAAGAAAGCATCTTGTATATGAAAGCAAAATCTTCATCCATAAAACATCAGTGCATTGGATTGCACAGAAATTAGCATAAATTAAAAACATTAAAAAACATGAAATGACACACACCTAAGGCTATTCACTGTAGCCTTACTGTTAACATTCAAGAGCTTGAAGAAGCAAAAAGATCATGGACTGCGAAAGGAAATATCTGCCCAGCTAATTTACACAATAAGAGATACAAACAGTAACAAAGATAGTCCCAGAAAGCTTTTGCCACACTCCTTATGTTCAGAGGCCTCTCCCCACTGTCAGGACTCACACAACTAAGTAGGAGAAGCATCTGAAGGCTTTGGCACATTTCCTACATTTATAAGGCCTCTCTCCACTGTGAGTACTCCTGTGACTCGTGAAGTCTGCGGAGCAACTACAGGTTCCACCACCTTCTTTACAGTAATCAAGATGCCCCTTTAGTGCTATCTTTAGTGAAGCTTGACGAACAACCAAAGACTCTCCCACATTCCTTACATTCAGAAGGCTTTTTCTCTCTATATGTTACGTTTGAGGAGCTACTCAAACATCTGTCACTTTCCTTACATGCAGAAGTCCTCTCTCCACTGTGAATACTCATGTCCAGTTTGGTGTGAGGAACCACAAAGGGCTTTATTATTCTCTTCACACTTATAAGTCCTTTCCCCATTATGAATTCTCACATGCTCAGTGAAGGGTAAGGAGAACCACAGGATTGGCCACCCTCATTACACTCACAAGGACTGTGAATTCTCCTAAGTTTAGAGAAGCTTGAAAAGCAACCAAAGGCTGTCCCACATTCTTTAGATTGATAAAGTTGCTCTCCACTGTGAGTTCTTCCACGTCTAGAAAGGTTTCCTGGCCAAATAAAGGCTGTCCCAAATTCCTTACATTCATAAGGAATCTCTCCATTTTGAATTCTGTTATGTATAGTGAGGTGTGACACACAGTGACAGGATTTCTCACATCCCTTATATTCATAAGGCCTCTCTCCAGTGTGAGTTCTCAGCACATATAATGAGGCCTGAGGAAACACGTTCCCACAGCCCTGACATTCACAGTAACTCTCCAGTAAGAGTTCTCACGAGATGCTGAAGGGAGAGGGACAACTGCAGCCTTCTCCACGCTCGTTACACTGACAGCCACTGCACCCAGAGTGAGACCTTGTGTGGTGCCTAGGTGATGAACGAGTCCTCAACTATTACCCACATTCAAGGAATCCAGAAGGATACGCTTCCATAGGAGTTCTCCAAAGCATAGAAAGACTGAGTGTCTTGTGGAAGTTCTGTCTACACTGCCTTTTGATTACCTAAACACAGGTTCTATAACATACACTGTTAAAAACAGGCAGCATGCTGTTCGATGGTTAGCAAGTTACCATTACCATTCACAGTACTCAGGCTTTTTTTTTATTTTTTGCCCTGAATTATATTTCATAGAGGAAATCCTCTAGCAGGGATACTACCACTATTTTCACTGTACTTATAAATTACACGGCTAATAATTCTATATAATTGAAACAGCATTCAAATAGTATCTCACATTTGTGAAAAATACTGTACGATGAAAGTATGACAAACACACACACACACACACACATAAACACTTTGCCATCAAGTAGATTCAAACTCAGGGATCCCACAGGACTAAACAGAAGTGCCCCACAGGGTACTGAAGGAGTACTTGGCAGATTCAAACTGCTGAACTTTTGGTTAGCAGATGGAGCTCTTCACAAGTATGCCACCAGGGTTCCTACACAACATTAGAGCTGCTTTTTCTTATACTGGTTTTACATACGTTTATAAGACACCCATGACTCGGATCTGACTCGACAGTACTTGGCTTGGCTTATAAGACAGCTGGAACCCTGCTGACATAAAGTTAAGAGCTTGGCTGCTAACCAATGGGTTGGCAGCTGGAATCCACTAGCGGCTCTGTGGACATCCTATGGGACAGTCCTAGTCCACCCTGTGGGGTCACTATGAGTTGGAAGAGACTCAACAGCAACAGGTTTGGTTTGCTGGTTTATAAGATACCTGGGTGATTAACTAGCCCTAAAGCATGGAACTGCAAACTGAGAAGCATGGCCCTGGGTTAGGCACCTGGAAGGTAACTGAAGGGTGGGGAATCCAAACCCACCAGCAGCTACAGGGGAGAAAGATATGGAGTCTTTTTCCCTCAAGATGACAATCTTTGAAGCTCTAGAGGGCAGTTCAACCTTGTTCTACAGGGTCACCGTGAGTTGAAGTTGACTTAACAGCATTTAGTTTACATACCTCCCATACACAGGGTCTCCTTAGCTGTAATTATTACAGAAGCAGATTGCCAAGGACTTCTCCAGAGGCACTGGGTAGGTTCAAATTGCCAGTCTTCTGGTGAGCAGTTGGGTGCTTCACCTGTTGGGGAATCGGTGTGCCTTGTAACTATTTTAATGCAATGCACCTTAACCCTCTCTCCTGAAGCACTGCCCAGTGCGGAAGGAATGCCACTCACCTCCCATGAATTTTCTGCCTGTTACCCTGGATTTCAATGCCATGCAGGTCAAATACTACTCTTCCCCTGCAGGGTCATGGGGCATTTTTCCTCACTCACACTATTCTATTCTGAGGGGACGGCTTGTCTCCACCATTAATATTTATGGCACCTGACCGACTGATTTGAGCTGGGGTTCACAGTATGGAACAGAAAGGACAGAGAGGATTCAGGAGAGGGAAGCTGGGAAAAAAGGCTTGAACACATTCTGCTGTCTCAGTACTTTTGCAGTAGTCCAAAGATAATTTACCAGGAAAGACATCCACGAACACTGCATATTGCAGGTGACATAAGCAGGGTGTAATTAGAAGAGCACAGCAAAGAGGTACTGGATGTCAAGCACAGGGAACAATAAAAAGGGACAGTTTTTCCCCATGAAGACCTGTGTGTTAGGACTGAATGCAAGCCAGAAAAGGCTACTCAGGTAGGCCTCCTCTGTCTCCGGCCGACAACACAGCCATCCTAGATCAGTGTGATCCGCACTTTCCTCAGCTCCTCCTTCTGCTGCTCTGGGAGGACTATCAGGTGCAGCTGACACGGTGCTCATGGAGAAAGGCACATCATAGAGGAAGACACGGAAGACCATGAACCCTTCCCTGACAGTGAGCCAAGACTCTGGTCTTCAGGGTCTCTGGAGACGGGCAAGTCAAAGTCTGTGGCAAAATTATCATGTAAACTTGTACTAAAGATAGTGAGAATCTTTACAAGAAACCAAACTGCAAATAATCTCTCTGGGTAGCAAAACACAAACAAGTAAGCAAAAATCCTGAAGTCAGCATTCCCACTGGAAACATTTAAAGGGCCTTAAAACTGTTAACTAAAATCGAAAGAAGTCAGCTGCATACGCAGAGTAGTGTAAAGTCAGGATATCCGTGCCCCCGAGAGCAAACGTCCATACTTGTCTTCTTTCACAACGTGTTCCCATCCCTCCCAGCCCATATATGGGGGAACACTGGTGAGTATCACATAACTGGCTAGTAAGGAATAAATTTTCAAGAAAAAGAAGTCAGCCATACCTAGGGAGGCCAGGTTTCTGAAGGTTTCCAGCATCACCTCTCTGTAGAGCTTCCTCTGAGAAAGACCCAGCAATGCCCACTCTTCTTTGGTGAAGTCTATATTCACGTCCTGAACAGTCACCGAGTCCTGGAATATCCCAAATACTCTGGTTGAGCAAGGTACCATGGATTCCAGTGTGTGGGCCAGGCAGGGTGAGGCTGACAGTCCAGGGGAAATGAGGTTTCATGGGGTTCTGGCACAGGGTCTGTGCTCTCCTGAGTTCTGCTCTAGGACTTCGTCATCAGTCTCATCCCTTCACTGTCTACGTTGAACCTCACTGACGTCATCCTGTCTCAGGGACTTATTTCTCTCATAGGACTGGGACCAACTCCACTCTCACTCCCCTCTTTACACCCTAGAACAGGCAGAGCCCAAGGGCAGAAACTGGAGAAATGCCCTCAAGTTAAAGCCCTATTTCCACTCTCAGAGCACCTCTTCTTGGGTGGGGGGGCTCCCTCCTTGCACAGCACCCGCCCAAATATTTAACAAAACGTGAAGCACACGGTGCAAGCAGGCCATCGGACTAACAAGTGGAAAACACGGCAGGACGGCCAACTTTTCTCTGGCCCAGTGATGGGAGCCCTGCACAGATGGGTGACCCAAGGCCCTGAGCTTTTCTTAAAGGACAGCACGTGATCAAGAGCTGACAAGACCATAGGCTGGAAAAAGAACAGTATTTTGGGAGAATTCTGAATTGTTCCATATCGGTCCACTACTTTCCAGTACCACTACAGTTGCACTGTCGTGCACTCTGTCCCTTCATGGGGACAGGCAAGAGTACTGAAACGGCAAACATAGTTCAGGTGAGACTAAGTCGTACAACATTAAATGGCCATGGGAAACGTGAGGTGGAGTGGAGGACTCTGGTGTCATGGCATGTGGACAGCAGGAGGGTGACACTGTAAAGTGGGTCTAAGTTTTTGTATGAAAAAGTGACCAGAATTTTAAATGTTCACCTAAAACACAAAGAAAAACACTGAAGAAGTAAAACCCTCTACCACTGCAGTGAACCACCGGATGAATACCTTGGGGGAAAAATACTGACAAGGTGAATGGGAAAGAGCTGTGTCCTCAAAGGAGAGGATATGAATGGAGACAAGCTATGGGGACCTTCATCTGTCACGGGGCATGACTCAAAATCTGAAGAGAGTGGCAAACAGCAGCTAAGGATTGGAAAACGGAATGTGGGAAGAACGTCTCGAGGAAGATGGGAAGACATCAACGGTGAAATCAAATGATACCCTGAGGACTAGTGTGCTGAATGGTATTGGTCATTCTCAATCAATCACATGGCCTGATACATATTTAAGAGAAATGGTGCTGTGTTTTTCATGAAAAAAATAGTTTAAGATCTCTCCTGAAGCACAGTACTGTCAGTGAGAGGATAATACCTACAAGCCTACAAGAAGACCAGTTCATATGGCTATTATTTAAATCTGCTTGCCAACCACTAAGGCCAAACTGGAAGAAAGCGATGACATTCCCAAACTTCTGTACCCTCATATTTAGCAAACATGTAATCAAGATACACTAAAAATTACTGGTGCTTGAAATGAAAATCTGGAAACAAAGAAGGATTTGTATTTGAAAAACACAGCCTCAGTGATGAAAAAGCTGCTAGGGATCCAAGGACAGAATTTTGTAAGATCACCGACTTTTTCACTGCAAACACCTTTTTTGACACAACAGAAATGATAACTATACGCAGTGACTTCACCAGACAGAAAACCCAGGAATCCAACTGAATCTATCTGTGGAAAGCAGGACAGAGATGCTCAATAGCATCAGTGAGAAAGACACCAAGTACCAATTGGGAACAGCCCATGAAGTGCTCCTCAACACACTCAACAGAGCTGTCGAGTGGATTCTAACTCATAGTGACCCCACAGGACCGAGCAGAACTACGCCACAGGATTTCCAAGGAGCACCTGGGGGATCAGAACTGCTCACCTTTCAGTTGGCAGATAGCTCTTAACCACTACACCATGAGGGCTTCCACTACTTGATCAGATGTAAATTCAAAGAGAAGTTGAAGAAAATTAGAAAATGTCCTTGAGAGCCAAATTTTGACCCGGAGTGTACTCCATGTGAAGTTAGAGTCCATCTCAAGAATCGATCTGCTGCACTGGCCACTAACGACGGTATACCAGATGAGCCGTGGCACAACATCGAGGTCATCGCCCATGAAGGAGGCAACAGGTCATTAAAAACGCAGCAAAGTAACAGAAGACCAAGACGGATAGCAGAAAAGACTCTGAAATCGGTGCCGGGATACAGAGGAGCTACAGCCAAAGGGAGACATGATGCAGTAACAGACCTGAACAGAAGATTCCAAAGGGCAGCCAGAAAAGACAAAGTATCATAATGGAATGCATAAACACTTAACAGTTAGAAAACCAAAAGGGAATCCAGAGAACTGAAGGAGAAACTAAAGCTTTCATTTGCAGCATTTAAGCATTTTTCAAGGAAAATACTAAAGGACACCAGAGCAGTCAAAATAAGATAGAAGGAATACACAGAGTCGCTACACCAAAGAGAACTGAGTGATGTTTCACACCTCCTGAAAAGGCAGCGTCGGACCAGGACTGGCGACACTCAAGGAAGAGATCCAAGGTTCACCGAAGGAGAACAAGGCTGCGGGAATTAACGGAACACCAACGGAGATATTTCAGTGAAAGGATCGGGTGCTGCAGGTGCTCACTCGCCTATTCCCAGAATTACAGAAAATAGCTACCCGGCTGGCCAACTACAGTAAACACATGATTTGCTCCCATTCCAACAAAAGAAGATCGAACAGAACGCAGGAATCATCAAACAGTATCATTAATAAGACACACAAAGAATTGCTGGTGAAGATCCCTCTGAAGCGGCTGCTGCAGCACATCATCAGGGAAATGCCAGAAAGCCCAGCTGTGTTCACAAGAGGACACGGTACAAGGGACATCACTGCTGACGTCAGATGGGTCACAGGAGAAAGCAGAGAATACCAAGAAGATGTTGACCTCTTACTGTTTTCTTGACTACGCAAAGGTATCTGACTGTGGGAGTCCTAACCAGTTATGGACAACACCAGGAAGAATGGAAATTCAGGACACTTACTTGTGCTCTGGAGAACAGAGGCCAAGAAGCAGACCCAGGAACAGGACAGGGTGATACTGCACAGTTTACAGTCAAGAAAGGTGTCTGTCCTCTCACCGTACCTATTCAATCTCTCTGCTCAGCGAATAATCAGAGAGGCTGGACTACATACAGAGCTCTGCTGAAAGGAATGAAGGTGACTTGAATCACTCATGGATGGCGGTCAAAACTACAGCCATCAGTACGGACTACACATCCACGTAAAGAAACCCTCAAGGGGGCTCTACATCGGGCAGGTCAGTTCTGGCCCTCTCACACAATGGCAGCATGCATATAAAGCAACATGCGTAGGCTAAACCGCAGACAGAAAACTCAGAAAATCAAAAGCGCTCAAAAAAGCAACTCACAGAAAAACTGAGACTCAATTATAATGAAATTTACAGGAAGCTCCAAGGCGACATCACTAAAACAGATTACGGACTAAGGGCTTGGTGGGACATATGGATACGTACACGGAACCAACTGTCCTGCAGGACTCCTTCCTACGTTTGAAGCTGTAGTACCAAAGTGTCGTGGGACACTAGGTCAAACGGTACAATGTATACAGGTCACACTCCCACACTGCCCTCACTTTCTCACACTCCAGGGAGTTGTGTGTTGCTGTGATTCAGGAAGTTATGCCAAAAGAACAAGTCAATCTTTTGGAAGAAATACCACCAGGAGACTTGTGAGAAGAAAGAATGGCAGGACTTCGTCACATATACAAGGGACATGTCACCAGCTAGGACCAGTCCCCAGAGGAGGGCAACACAATTGGCGGCTTGTTGGTTTTTTAAAACCCCAAAAACCACTGACCAATATGGGTGCAGAGAACTCTGTTACTCTGTCCTTTGACATGCTGGGATGAATTGAGAAACTCTTCCAAGGGACTTCTTTCCTTATAAAATGAAATCAAGGTGATGTGCCTGTTCTTCTATCTTGGTCTCATTTACTGGTGACCACAAGTCACATGCAGCAGGAACCTGGGGTTGCCACCTGGTCACACTTCCAGTGGCCCAGCCAGGAGCCACCTGCGTGCTTCTGAAGGGGAACCGGAAAAAGGACTGACCCCGAGGTCTGGTCCCACCGGGAGATTTCTCCTGGAGAGTCAGAAGCAGCTCTGAAAGGCAGTCCCCCTGGGAGGCCACCGAGGGCTCTGTGACAGACAGGAAACGCACAAGGCTTGTTAGCCAAGTGCCCGGGGGAGGCCTCAGAAGAGCCCAACGACGCAGGCAAAACGGACGAGTGAGGGAATCAGGAATCTGTGTGTGTGGAGTCAATAACGGGGTAAGGACCTCAGAGTAAAAGCCTCAGACTCCCAAGAAGGGGCAGAACTTGACTGCTGAGAGCATCAAAGGCTGAGGACCCGTGGAGCTGGTGTACTGGATTAGTTTGTGAGGTTGTGTAAGTGTATCTAGCCACAGAATAAGGACCGTTCAGCAGCCCACTCAGTTGTCCCATCCAGACGGGGACCAGGGACTCAGTCACGGCTTCGGCAGCACTCCTGTCCCAGGGTGGTCACTAGTACTCGTTACAACTGAAAAACTCCCATGACAGGATAAGGTGGTCGACAGACAGGCTACTGTGCCACCTACAAGGAAACCTGTACAACGCAGGCATCCACTCGTCTAAGCGACACCACTTCAGCCCCGTGGTGTCCCTCAGGTTTCCTTCTATGGCTCAGAACAGCGCTCCGTTTGGCCACATTTGCTACGGGAGGTGACAGCCCCTCACCTGTTTGGTCCGTCTCTCAGGGGGAGGTGCCAGTTTCCCACCTGCGCTGTCATCCTTCATGGAAGAAGCGGCAGCTACGGGTCTCTTGCACGAAATTTCAGGGAGAAGTGATGGGTCTCCCTCTTGTTTCATAATGGTTTTTCAACATGGGATCACAAAGTTACAATTATAATCTTCAGTGGCTACTTTAAAGCCAACTGGAAGAACCAGGGGGTTCACGGTCTAAAGGAAGAGACGAGATCTCCAGCCAGGAGGAGGAACGAAGCTCAAAAAGAAGGAAATCGAAAGCCTGAACCTCAGAGTTCAACATCTTTGAGAAATGAGCCCATCTCCCCTCCTGCTATCAAGACATTGCTCTGGGATTCATATTTACATGCACTTGAAGGAACCGGGATCCCCACAGCCTTGTGGTGGTGCTGGGTGAATTGATGAGGTCTTTCTGTCTCACTCTGTGTTGAGAGCCTGCTTCTTCTACAGCATGGGGTCTGAGCATCTGTCTTCTATCAGACCGGAGGCTACTGCTGAGAATTGCTGTTTTTTTTTTGTAAGCCTTAGAACCTCAATACTTCCCTTATCCAAGAAAAAGTGTGTTTTCTGTCTATAAAAATATGTTTTCTATCTTATTCTATCAACTTCAGCAGCTACAATGAAAACTTTAATGCTTCAATCTGAAAAGGACAACCTTTTTGAGCAGCTTAAGCTGCAGATTATATGGAATGTGTTTCACAGTGCCCTACAATAAATTCCTGACACCCCTGAAACTTCTAACTATTTTTATAAAGGACAGGACTGAAAAGTGTTAATAAATTACATGGAATATATAGTTCAAATCAAAAGAAATGCCTGATTGTCTTCTGGACAGAATTTTTATGTTAATATTCCTTCTGATGGTTTTGTTTTAATATTAGACAGCAAACGCATAATATCACACTATAATTTTATTCTTTCCTTATTACTAACTTGGCCACAACATACTTTTCTGATTCTAGAATCAAAGCCAAGTTTGCTGGACATTTACATCTTTGACCTAGGAAATCTTTTGATTACTCTTCAGGTGTCCAGACCCTTGACAAGCTTAGCCTATCCTGATTATATGGTATTTTGCCTCTAAATTATCATTCAGTGTGTTGTATCTGGAGCTCTTTAAAAATAAGGTTAATCACTATATTTAAAACACATATCTTTTTTTTTAACTGACTATTGGGTTCTTAAGTTCTTACAATTGAGAGTATTGCATACAGATTAATCATGGCCATACTAACATTTATCATTTGCAGAGAGGTTTCGAAAACTCAGGTGATCTGCTGATAACGTTTAATAGAAAGGCTTCAACAAAAAGATGAACTGTATTCGAGTTAGGAAAAGAAGTGTCATTAGACTGAATTGAGGTTTTCAAAAACTCCCATGGAGAAGCTGATGTGTTCACAGACTGCAGCTGATGCAGAAGCACGTGGAACAGAAGTGAACCACTGAAGACTGCGTAAAGGAATGCTATGTCGTTATGTGGGAATCCTGCTGGTGTCTGTCAGTCCATTGTACTTGCAGAGCGTGCGCTGGCTGTGACGCTCAAAGTGATGCCACTGGTATTTAGATACCAGCAGGGTCACCACAGTGGTCAGGTTGCAACTAAGCTTTCAGAGTAACACACAGCATGAAGAAGGACACGGCCATCTACTTCAAAACAGTGACACTGTATGTAGAGCAGTGGAACACCGTCAAGCTGGAAGGCACTCAGAAGACTGGGGAACAACCGCCTCCTCAAAGGAGACTTGACCTTCATGATGTGGATGAAGTAGTCTTTGGGATCGTCATTTGCTGATGCAGCAAGACTCCAAATGAGAAAAAACAGCTGTAAACATCCATTGATAATCAGAACATGGAATACACAAAGCAGGAATCTAGGAAAACAGGAAATCATTCAAAATGAAACAGAAACACTGATATTCTTGGTGTTAATCAGTCAAAACGGAGTGGCGGGGCCACCATGAAACAGACACTACCAGGGTCTACTATGCTGGGAATGAAAACTTGACGAGGAACACTGTTGTGTTCATCATCAAAACGAGCATTCCAACATCTGTCCTGAAGTATGAAAAGTGTCAGGGACAGGATCACTCCATTCGCCTACCAAGAAGGCCACTTAATGGAACTCAATCAAATTTACACACCAACCACCACGGCCAACAGGAAGAGACTGAAGATTTTTACCAGCTTCTGTAGTCCGATAATTACTAGTGACTGGAATGGAAAAGCGGAAACAATTAAGAAGGATCAGCAGTTAGAAAGCATGGCCTTGGTGGCAGAAATGATACTGGAGATCACATGATAGAATTCTGCAAGACTAACCACTTCTTCACTGCAAACACCTTTCTGAAGCCACCAGAAACGATTACTGCACCTCACCAGGCGGAATACAGAGCACTCAAATCTAACGTCTCTGCATAGTCACAAACACAGAGAAACGTCTTTCTGCTGCTCCTTGCTTTGCACCAAGATACACCACCTGACATCAGCCAAGGTAACCCCTGTTCTACGTCCTCTTCAGGATACAGCTTCAATTTATGCTAGTTCCCTGTCCATGTACACTACAACCACTTCTGAATGATCATCAGGAAAACTTTATTTTTCTGTGATAGTAATGATACTGTTGTTTGGATCACCTTTCTTAGGAATGGATACAAACATGGGTCTCTTCCAGTCAGCTGTCCAGGGAGCCGTTTTCCAAATTTCCTGGCACAGGTGAGTGAGCGTATCCAGTGTGTATCTGTTTCTTAAAATATTTCAACTGTCTGAATTCTTGAAGCCTTGCTTTTTCCTAATGCCTTCAGTGCAGCCTGGACTTCTTCCTTCAGGACCATTAGTTCTTAACCACGTGCCACCTCCTGAATGGCTCAACGCCCTCCATGTCTTTTTGGTATTGTGACTGTGTATTCCCTCCATCTTCTCATGCTCCCCAGGTCATGTAATACTTTTCCCACAGAGGCCTTCAACATTACAACCTGAGGTATGCCTTACGTAAGAAATACATTTCAAAAGGGTTTGTCTTCAGAACAAAGGCTAAGAAGATGCTAGCTAGCCAAAGAGGAAAGGGTCAGAAGGAGGTAGAAAACCCTGTTCAGAAAGCAGGAGACACAACCTTAAAAGAGAATGGAATGGTACGACTTAGGCAACAGCTGGGAGAGACTGCTCACCTCATGGTACTCACTCAATGGAGAAAGGAGGAAAAGACTCGCCAGCTAGAGCATCAGAACAGCTTGTACGAGATGGCGGCGTGCCCGTCTAGCCTCCACTGTGGGCTCGGCTATCCGATTTTGCAAAATCATCCAACAGAACCTCACT
Organism: Heterohyrax brucei; assembly: GCA_028571685.1. Taxonomy (NCBI): domain Eukaryota; kingdom Metazoa; phylum Chordata; class Mammalia; order Hyracoidea; family Procaviidae; genus Heterohyrax; species Heterohyrax brucei. The sequence continues at coordinate 2,151,825 of CM053166.1, forward strand.
CTCACTAACTAAATTTAAATTGAATTTCTTGAGCGTTCACTGGGAAAAGACTTGTAACTACCTATCAGTGACCTCCTAAGAGATAAGGCGGCCTGCCTCGGTCATCGAGGTAGGGTCCTAGCCGGGGGTTTACAGTGGCCCGCCAGTTGCGAAGAGGGACCACAGCAGTATCCAGGGTGCGGACGATGTTTCTCACACTTTCATCTTTACTTCTTTCAGACTTGAGAAACGCTAAGTGTGGTTTTCACTTTGGTTTTCCACTTTAGGTCTTTGCACATGTCGTTATCCGACCTTATCCTCACCAGCTGCCCTCTGAAATTTACTCTTCTGCTCCTTTACTTCATCCTTTCTTTCCTTCACTTCAGCTACTCAATGTTCAAGAACAAATTTCAGAGACCCTTCTATTGTTTCTGGGTCCTTCCTCTCCTGTCTTTTGGATGACCTCTGGTTTCCATCATGTACAATGTCCCTGAAGTTATTCCACAACTCATCTAGTGTCTCATCATTAGTGCTCAGTGTGTCAAATCGAGTTTCCGAAGGCCTCTATGTTCCGGTGGGAGACACTCATGGGCATCCTTTGGCTGCAATCGACTCCTTTCAAGTTTCTTCAGCTTCAACTTGAGCTTACATATCAGCAATTTATGGTCTGTCCAACAGTCGGCCCCTGGCCTTATTCTGACTGAAGATACTCAGCTTTGCAGTAGTCTCTTTCCTCAGATGCAGCTGGTCACATTCCTCTGTGTTCCTCCCGGCAAAGCCCACATTTAAACTCTTTGTTTATATTGCTGAAAAAAAGTATTTTCACTGAAGAAGTCATTAGTCAAGTGGTGTCAATGACCAAGGCCACAGTTTTCTACCAGTCCTCCTTCTTTGTTTCCAACTTTTGCATCCCAATGGACAGGAAAAAATTATCAGTGCATGTTCATTGCATGTTTCATCCATTTCACACTACACATGGTGGTAAAAAAAAAAAAAGAGAATCTAGAATTTCTTGATCTTGGGCCTCAGTGTTGGGTAAATTTAAATAACAGATAGCTCTATTCACAATTCTCCCTTGCAGATGTTTCAATATCACTCTCTTGTCAACAGGGTTGTACTTCAGGATAGATCTTGAAATTTTCTTTTTGACAATAAATCCAACACCATTTCTCTGCAATGTGCCATTCCTGGCGCAATACACCGTATGACTTAAAAATACAGAATATGTGGAATTTTCATATACTCATTTTAGAAAGTGTTGTGAAAACCCTGTCATTTGGATTTGTCTTCATTCAAATGGGCTTATCGGTCTATACTATTGACACTTGGACCTTCAAAAACATACATTTATATTCATTCACTAAGCGAACCTTTGGAAGAGCGAAAGACTGAGCACCATCCCATTTCTATCTGTAGCAATGTGGTCAGAACAACAAAGATAAATCATGCACAATATTACAGAGTTTCCTAATTCAAAATGACCAATAACAATCCATTTCAGCTCACTAATGCCTGAGATACTGAACTTTATGTGTTTCATTTCAGTCTTGACAATCGCCAATTTTCCCAGGCCCACGCTTTTTGCATGCCACTTTCTGATTATTAATGGCTGTCTGCAGTATTCCTTCTCATTTCCAGTCTTGCCACACCAGCAAATGAGGGTCCTGAAAGCTCGATGCTGTCCACGGGCATCTCTTTCCCCGTTGTCCTCCGAGGGCCTTCCAACCTGAGGGCCTCATCTTCTGGCACTCTATCAGGCAAGCCTGTACGCGTATCCATACGGTTTTTACAGGCTAACTCTTTCAGAAGCACACTGCCATGTTCAGCTGAAATCTGTCTGGAAATCCAGATTAACTGTTCTACTAGGGGTGACCCTGCTGCTCTCTGAAATACTGGTGACATGGCTGCCAGCCTCTCAGCAAAATGCAAGTCAGCACAGAACCACAAAGTGACACATGTGGGGGAGGTTTAAAAATGCCCTTTATAAAGAAAAGCTAAAGCAATGACTTAAAAATACAGAATATGTGGAATTTTCATATACTCACTTTACAAAGTGTTGTGAAAACCCTGTCGTTTGGATTTGTCTTCATTCAAAAGGGCTTATCTGTCTATACTATTGACACTTGGACCTTCAAAAATATACATTTATGTTCATTCACTAGGTGAAGCTTTGGAAGAGTGAAAGACCGAGCACCATCCCATTTCTATCTGCAGCAATGTGGGCAGAACAACAAAGACCAATCATGCACAACATTACAGTTTCCTAAGAAGTTAGCTTTACGCTTTCTGTATTCTTCTAAAAACTCTAATAAAATTGTTAATTAAAAAACAAGCGTACATTGCAAACTACCCTTCGTATAACAAAACAGAACACATAATTTGTTTGACTTCTGAATTTTCACTCTTCTGTATCAGTTAAAATGGGAATGTCTTTGTGTTTGAGAAGTTTATATACATTGCATTGAAACATTCATAGTAGAAACACAAACTGCTCTACAATTTCGCATCCAATGGAAACGTTTAGCCTGAGAAATTAAATACACCATGTGATATGCTGGCTTGCTGATCAACAAAGAACATTTTCACTTCAGATTCCCACTGAAGACGATGCAGGGTAGTTCGAAATTCCAGGGGTGTAACACCAGCTCTAGCACAGATGGAGTATGACAAAAGACTCCACTCAGGAAAGCATCCGTCCAAAACATCCGAGAGCCTCACAGAAACACCGTCGCCACAAACAGATGGAAGTGGACACCCCACACACGATGCAGGGGTACCCACTTCCACTGCCCCACAGCAAGGATGACTTCAGCAGAGAACCCCATTAGCAGTCAGGGCCTTCCACGGTCAATGCTCTCCCGTTTAATCTGACATCACACAGTGTGAGAAGTGGGGCTGGAGTTTTAGAATGGCACTGAAAAGGCTCTAGGACCTGGGGTGCTATGGACTGAACTGTGGCCCCCCAAATATCTTTCAGCTTGGTTAGGCCAGGAATCTTAGGACTCTGTGAATTGTCCTTCATTTTGTGATTGTAATGTTCCCATGTGTTATAAGTTTCAATCTCCACCTGTGGTTAATGAGGAAATATGAGATGATGTTAAAGAGGATTAGGGCAGGATTGTGACATCCTTCCTAAGCTCACATGCGTGATCCAGTGTAAAAGGGGGTTCCCTAGGGAGTGGCCTACAACACCTTTTATCTTACCAGACAAGAGGAAAAGGAAGTTAGCAGACAGTAAGAAACCTCATCACATCAAAAAAGCAGAACCAGGAGTAGAGCATGCCCTCAGGACCCAGGTCCCTGGGCCAGGAAGCTCCTTACGGATCAGAAGACTTTCCTGCTGAGCTCACAGAGACAGAATGCCTTCCCTCGGACCTGACACCCTGAATTTGGTCTTCTAGCCCCTTACACTAAGAGAAAATAGATTGTTCTTTGTCGAAGCTCTCCACTGGCAGTATCTCTGTTACAGGAGCATTAGATGACTAAGACACGGGGGAAGCCAGGAAAATTGCAGGGGAAGGACAAGGACGGCTCTGGACGACTTGGGGCTGGGTCTCCTCAGCCACAGCTGGGCCATCTTCCTACTCCCTGAGGAGGCTCTGTCCTTTGATACACAGAACTGAGGCCCAGGATCGGGCTGTTAACCGCCCAAGATGCCAGCCCCGAGAGTCACACAAGGAAGGGGATCCCAGGCATCCAGGACTTGAGAAAAATCTATCTCTCTGTAGAGGAATGGTCCAGTGACAGGGGAGCAGGGCCTCAGGAAGCCTCTTAGGGCTCAGGCCCTTGGCCTTCTCTACCACCTGATGACCTCACTGAGGAACCTCAGTGTGTGGGAAGGTAAGACTTCCCGAATCAAGGCTAGGTCCAAATGCGGTCAAGCAAACTCTTGTATCAACAAGAATCTAAATTAAGTACATTCCAAGTACTGTACACCCAGCATTGTCCCCAGGATAAGCAGAAGTCAGCATGCCCCCGATCTGCTTTCGATACGACCAGCAAAAGAATGCTTGGAGGAAGGGAACAAGGAAGTGTGTGGGATACATATGTAACTGAAAAATAAAGCTTGGTGTCTCAGCTTCACTGCGTCCCCCCTGATGTGATTTTTTCAGCTCTTGTTCAGCTCCCGCGCTTTGTCCTCAGCTCTGTTCGTCTGTGACAGCTAGCACCGTCAAGTGGAACCTGAGCAGGGGCCTGAGGTACGAAAGAATACCACAAGCTGCCGCGGGTTATAAGGTGTGCACACGAGGTAAGTAAAGGGGCGGCGAAGTTAGATAAACATCAGGGGAAGAATGGGAAGTACCAGCGGTAGGGTCCTATTCGCACAAATGCTCCGACACATGCTAAAAGGTTGGGGCATGAAGGTTGGGTACAATCAACTTTTAAGGTTTCTTGAATTTGTTGAGAAGATATATCCCTGGTTTCCTAGCAACATGGATAAAATTAGGCGACAAAATGAAAGCTTATTTTTCTGCCCATGGGCCAGAAAAGATGCCTGTAGATGCCTTTATCCTTTGGGCATTAGTTAAGAATTGTCTGGATCCCTGCAATGAAATAGAGAAGGTCCCCCCTCCTCCATCACAGTAAACGAAAGAGAAACCAACGGCACTGTTAATGAAATTCTCCCCAGTGCGCCTCTTTTTGAGGAACAGAATGAGGAAAACGAGGAGTTAGACCCTGCATCCGCAGCCGACCTGGAGGAGGCAGCTGCTCTATATCGTCCCAGGGATTACCCTGCGACCCTCATCAATTTGGCAGAGCCTGCTCCTCCAGTGAGTGATCCCAATCTCCTTAAGGCTGTTGAGGAGATGCAACAGCAACTTAATAAATTGTTGACTCATTTTTCCCCTTTGAAACCATTAAGTTTTCTGCTGCCACCTAGCCCCACACCCACTGTCATAGCAGGCTTAGATCCACTTGACGCCCCAGCAGTTCCGGAGGTGGTGATTGCGATGGTACAACAACCCCGGCTCAGGCTATAAAAATGCATGCGCCTATGTCCCCTCTGCAGGCTTCTCTTCAACAAGCGGCTAGAAAAGGGGGGAGCACGGAGGAATTTGAGCATTTGTATCCAGTATATGAGGAATTAGATCAGCAGGGAAATCCACAGAGGATGCATAGGCCTATTCCTTTCAAGCAGCTAAAAGACCTCAAAACCTCCTGTGCGTCTTATGGCCCTAAAGCGCCCTTTACTCTGGCGCTGCTGGAAAACATCGCCATGGACACTTTGCCTCCAGCAGATTGGAAAATGCTGGCAAAACCATGTCTTTCGAGAGGGAATTTTTTTGTTATGAAAATCAGAGCTTTTAGACCAATGCCAAACAACTGCAGACATAAATAGATGGAACCAGGTCGTGGCTCCCTACCAGATGTTGGTGGGAGAAGGACAGTGGGGCGACCTAAGTAATCAGTTACAGTATAACCCTGGAATTTATGTGCAAATCAATGTGGCTGCTAAAAAGGCTTGGAATAAGTTGCCCCCTACAGGCAAGATGGCCTAGGACTTGTCTGAGATTAAACAGGGGCCTGATGAGCCCTATCAAGATTTTGTCTCCCACCTTTTAAAAACTGCAGAAAGGCTTCTGGGTGTCACTGAAGCTGGAACGCTCCTAATTAAGCAGCTAGCTTATGAAAATGCCAATTCGGTGTGCCAAGTGGCCATTCGCCCGTGGAGAAAAAAGTCTGATTTGTCGGACTACATCGGACTATGTGCTGATATTGGGCCTGGCTATGTTCAGGGGGTCACCCTGGCCGCAGCCCAACAGGAATAAACTATTAAAGGAGTTCTATTTCAGCAAGCTGGAACTTGTTGATCAAGCCACACAAATCATTAGACTTGCTAAGATTCAGGAGGCTCAGTCCTCTCATGCAATTCATCATCAAAATAGCTATAGTCTCCACCGCATGTTCCCAATCCCCCAAGAAGCCGCAAGGCAAATTGTAAAACAATGTCAGAATTCCCCACGACATTCTTCAGTCCTCCATTATGGAATAAACCCGCGAGGTCTCCTGCCTAACCACCTGTGGCAAATGGACGTTACTCATATCCTCTCTTTTGGTAAAAGTAAGTATGTCCACGTTACCATAGATACGTTTTCCGGCTTCATTGTCGCCACCACCGCTGCGCGCAAAGCAGGTAAGGATGTTATACTCCACTGTCTCCGGTGTTTCTCCATTTTAGGACTGCCACGAGTCATCAAAACTGACAACAGCACCGGCTATACCGGTTGGGCATTTCAAACCTTTTGCACACAGTTACACATTCAGCATACAACACGAATACCTTATAACCCTCAGGGTCAAGGTATAGTTGAATGAGCCCACGGTACCCTGAAACACCAACTTGAGAAAATAAAAAAGGGGGAATTATACTACTGTACCCCTCAGAACCTTCTTAATCATTCACTCTTCATCTTAAATTTTTTAACTTTAGACCGGGATGGGTGGTCATCTGCAGAGCGCTTCTGGCATCCACATACACGTACACATTTCACTTTAATAAAGTGGAAGAACCGCTTAACAGGGGTATGGAACAGACCCAACCCTGTACTTATCTGGGGACGAGGGCATGTTTGTGTTTTTCCGCAGGATGCTAATGCAGCGCAGTGACTCCCCGAGAGGTTAGTGCACCTGGCAGAGGAACCCAAGGGCAACAGTGTGGCTGTGGCTCCTCCTGATGACCCTGGTGGCTGAAGGGGCACTATACTGTGTGTATGTTCCTAGTCCTCCAGTGCTGCATGCCAGTGTTTGGGGTCGGGAGATGCACATCACTTACAATCAAACAACAATTTACACAGAGTGTGGAATTACACGGGTCTAGGAACATGACGAGTGCTCTGCCTAGGAAACGACATCCCCGCAGTGTACAGCGGGTGCTACAACATCATCAACTTCAATGACACAGGGGGCTATGTTGCCAATGGCCAAAATGGAGGGAACTCTGGACTGAGACATAAACTAGCCCAATCCCTCCTGAATAAAACAGTCACCACCTGTGTGACAGGGACCAACGTACTACTTAAAGGGAATTTCAGCAAGGAAAAGGTGAACAGCCCTTGGACAAAGGTGACTGTCACACAGGGCAATGAAACCTGCCACAACGTAACCCACTTTAACATAACATGCTTTAACTGTAACCTTACAAATTGTGTAGATCCCCTTGGGGAAGGGGAACTTAGGATTGTTCTACATCAGTCCCCCTTTTGTGGTACTGCCTGTAAACTTGTTGGGACCCTGGTATCAGTACAGAGGGCTACAAGTGATAGAAAGACTACAAGAGTTAATTAGGCCTAAACGGGCTGTGGGATTAGTTACTATGGGAATAATCGCACTTGTATCTGCTATAATCACAACCACCACGGCTGCCGTGGCCATTACTCAGAATGTACCGACTGCTCAATTTACAGACAGTGTGGTTCACAACATGTCAGAACTTATGAGTATCCAGGAAATGAATGATTTAAAAATAGAACAAAAGTTAGAGTTACTGTTTGAAACTGTAGAAGTCATACGAAGTCTAGTCCAAACTTTGCAGCACCAAGCCAGGCTGGCTTGTCATGCTGAATTTACTTGGATTTGTGCAACTAACAAAACTTATAATATAAGCACAGATCCATGGGAGTTAAACAACATTTAGAAGGTATGTGGGAACGTACTAATGAAACTCTGGACTTCGTACACTTACATTCACAAATTCTGGCCTTGAGTCATGCCCATCTGCCTTTAGATGCTACAAAGACAGCTGAGAATCTTCTAAACAATTTTAAAGAAATGTTTACTGGACCTCTTGACCAGATTTGGCACCTGCTGGTGCCGATGGCCACTATCGGGGGAGTAGTGCTCCTGGTGATCCTCTGCACATCTTGCCTGTTTAGATTTATTTGCAAAAGCTTACAACAGCTTCTAATAGATGTTCATCACCTAAATTGCAAACGCGGCATGAACCTCCCAGGTTTACTACATAGGCACCTGCGGTGGCCAAAGACTGGTAAGACATTTAATTGACCTTCCTCAATCTAAGACAGGGCCTTGCCATGAAGACAGCTAGGTTACAAAGACGGGTAAGAGATTGCGTCAACAAATGAACCTAAGACAGGTACGTAGTACGGGCCAGCTGTAGCCCAGCTGTTTTACAATATAAAAAGAGGAGATGTGGGAAGCCAAGACTTCCCGAATCAAGGCTAGGTCAATGTGCAGTCAAGCAAACTCTTGTATCAGCAAGAATGTAAATTAAGTGCATTCCAAGTATTGTACACCCAGCATTGCCCCCAGAATAAGCAGAAGTCAGCATGCCCCTGATCTGCTTTCGATATGACCAGCAAAAGAATAGTGTGTGGGATATATATGTAACTGAAACATAAAGCTTGGTGCCTCAGCTTGACTAAGTCCCCCCTGATGTGATTGTTTCGGCTCTTATTCAGCTAGCGCACTTTCCCCTCAGCTGTGTTCGTCTGTGACTGCTGGCACGATCATCAGTGCATGGAGCACACGGTCCCTAACAATTCACATCGAGCCTCACCCCTCTGAGTAACAGGACCCCAGTTCTCTGTAGTACGCACCATTTTGGGGCTCCAGCTTCTGGAACTCTAACTGAATGTGCTCTGAGACTCCCAGGCCACTTCAGGAACAGGGACAGCAGAGGATGCAGACCTTCATGGGAGTCTGGAGGCAGATAAGTGATGTTGGGTCCACACAGCCAGCCACAGCAGCTTACATCCTTCCTTGAGATTCCATGAACGTGGAAGACAGAAGGGCGCTGCACCTGAGACCTGCAATGGAAGAAGACAATGTTCAGTAAAGAGTAACTGGTTCCTAGCCTCAGCTCAGCCAGGGCTTCCCCAGGATCTGGGCCACGCTCCACTCTGAGGACATCAGCACTGACTGTGCCTCCTGAGCACATCGCCGCATTCTTCACAATGTACCACAGGCCTCTTCCTCTGTCAAGAGTCACAGAGCGAGGGGCACCCAGGCCAACCCAGTCTGGAAAACATGAACCTGGCCTCCTCTAGGACACGAGGGCTCAAGGTTTAGGTTGAGGGTTCACGTGCTAGTTTAAAATTTGACCTATGTGGAAGAAACCACCGACTTTTATTTAGTATCAACACGGGTGAGTCTCAAGGATAGGATATTTGTCAAGTTCAAGTCAATGAACTCACGAGGGAACCCTGATGTGTAATTATGTGCAGCTGAAACTCTTCTGTTGTGCTTTCTTAAAAACCTTTCGCTGCCTCTGCAGGACGGTCACCTGTCATCAAGCAGCCTTGACGGCACAATGCCGAACCAACAGTTGCTAACTGAAAGGCCACATTCACACTCAGGTGAGAAAGGTGTCACAATGGGCTTCCACCGAGAGGACAGACTTGGAAGCCCTCCAGGGCAGCTCCATGCTGTCCTACAAGGTTGCTGGGACAGATTCAAGTCAATGCCAACAAGTATGGGTTTTGCTTTTCGGTTCACATATGTGATCAAGAGGATAGTAAGTGTGGATTTGGGTTTGGGTTTGCTATATGTGATCAGTAGGGCAACAAGTGTGGGGTCTGGTGGGGGCTCACAGATGTGATCACTAGGGAAACGAACGTGGGTTTGGGTTTTGAGTTCATATATGTGATCAGTAGTATTACTCTCCATTTTGTAACTAACATTTATTCTTTTCCCTTGAGTTTTCTAGTTGTTTCTTTCACCTACTTTCTGGCACTTAGTGGCTTCGAATGGTGACTGTCTCAAGAGACATCTGCTGGAATGGTAGATAAGAATGGCTTTTAGAAAGAATGACTTCTGATGGTTACAAGCTTGTGACAAACAAAAGGACTTCAACAGAACCAAAGGATCCTATTCTTTAATTTCTACTGCCTTCTTGGAGGGAAGGCTGAGGACACTGTGTAAGGCCTGCCAGGATCCAATGTGGTGGGCCCTCTACTAATGTCATGTCCTCGTCTGAGAACAGTGGCTCAGTGTGGGCCTGACATAGTCTCTGTCTGGCAATAGGGACAGCAGACAATGAAGGACTCTAGTCTGGAGGAACAGGCCTCACGATTCCAAGACTCAACCTGACAAACAGAAGACAGGAGCATGGCTGGGTGTTCCAGGCTGCTCAGGAGGCCTGAAATGGATCGAATCAAAGTGAGGCTTCAGGGAGTCCTTCTGCCCAGAGTTTAAGTCTGTCTAAATCTGCAGTTTGGGGCAGAAGATACCAGGCAGTAACAGTCAATACATTTTTATCGTTGATGCTCTTTTCAGTTCAGTGGGAACAAACACAGCAATAATTATAAGGGAACACTTCTTAACTTGCTCCCTAAGGCCAGCAATATCCTGCTACTAAAGCCAGAGAAAGATGCCACAGTAAGAGGACACACTAATATCCCTTATGAATCGGGATGCAACAACCTAGAGGAAATACTGGGAAAGGGAGTCCAACAGCATTTGAAAAGGATCACACATCCCAATCAAGTGGGCTTTATCAAGAAAAGCTTCAATACAAGAAAATTAAGCAACATAACACTATGACATTAATTCAAGTCAGAAAAATAATCACATTATTTCAATCAACAAAGAAAAGCCACTTCAGAAAATATAAGACCTTTTCATGATAAAATACACTCTTTCAATGACACACAGGAAACACCTCACCATGTTAGAAGGAACTTATGAAAATTCACAGCTAATGTCACACTCAGTGGAGAAAGACTGAAATCAGTCTTCCTAAGAATAGCAAAGACCAGTATGTCCACTGTCACCACTGCTAGTCAACACGGTGCCAGAAGTCTACACAGAGCAACAGAGGACGATAAAAAACAAAGGGGATTCACATCCATATGTCTACAAGGAGACCAGTTAACACAAATACTATTCAAATTTCTGCACCTCTGTTACGGACTGAACATGTCATCGGTAGGTACTGATGGTCACCGGTGACTGGAATGTGAAAGCTGGAAACAAAGAAGGACGAGTAGCTGGAAAACAGGGCCTTGGTGACAGAAGAGATACTGGAGATCAAATGATTGAATTGTGCAAAACTGTTTCATTCCAAATACCTTTCTTTCCCAATGGAGACTAAATACGTGGACCTCATCAAATTGAACAGTGAAGAATAAAACTGACTATGTCTATGGGAAAAGATGATGGAACAAGGCCAGGGGCTGACTGCAAAAGAGTGCATCAGTTGCTCAGATGCAAGTTCAGGTGCAAGGTGAAGAAAATCAGAATATGCAGATGAGTGCCAGAGGATAACCTTGAGAACACCCCACGTGAGTTCAGAGACTATCTCAAGAATAGATTTAATGCCTTCAACACCAGTGACCAAACACCAGATGTGTTCCGGAATGACATCAAAGATATCAGACCTGAAGAAAGCAAGAGGTTGTTATAGACAGAAAAGAAAGTAAAGAGCAAAATGGAAGTCACAAAACATTCTCAAATTTTCCCTGGGAAGTAGAGCAGCTTAAGTGAAAACTGGAAAGGAGGAAGGAAAACAGCTCAACAGAAGAGTTTGAAGGGCAGCTTGAGAAGACAAAGTACTATAATGACATCAGGCAACAGCTGCAAATAGAAAACGAAAAGGGAAGAACAGGCTAGCTAGTTATCAAACTAAAGTACTGAAAAAAATTTAGTTCTGACTTGCAATAGTGAAGGATTCTACAGGGAAAATATTAAATGAGGTAAGAAGCATCAAAGAAGATGGAAAGAATACAGTCATTATATCAAAAAGGGTTTGTTGCTGGTCAGCCATTTCAGAAGCTGGCATATGATGACGAACCAGCAGAACTGAAGGAAAAATAGTTCAATTTCTCCTGAAGGTGTTGGTGAAAAACAAGGCTCCAGGAACTCAACCCATATCAACAGAGACATTCCATCAAACAGATTCAGCGCTAGGAGAGCTCCCTCACAGATGCCCACAAATTGGAGAAGACAGCTACTCAGTCAAAAGATGGGAAAAGGTTCCTATTTAAGCCTATTTCCAGAAGGAAGATCCAGAGGAATGTAGAAATCATCATACAGTATCACTTCCAACTTTTGTGATCATTCAATAGCAGCTGCAGCAATACACAGACAAGGACAGCCAAAAGGTCCAGGCACGTTCAGAAGAGGATGTGGAACCTGGGACTATCAGTGCTGATGTCAGATCAACGCAGGCTGAAAATACCACAAAAATGCTTACCGCTAAGTTTCATGGGCTGTGCAAAAGCATTCGACTGCATAGATCGTAACAAATTATGGACAACAGTACAAAGAATGGGAATTCCAGAACATTTCACTGTGCTGTTACAGAACCTGCATAGGGATCAAGAGGCAGCTGTGGGAAGAAAACAAGGGAATATCGCACGGTTGCAAGTAAAAAAAGCTCTGTGTCATGGTAGTATCCTTTCACCATACCTTTTTAATCTGTATGCTAAGCAAACAATCCGTGAAGCTGGATTCTATGAAGAAGAATGACATATCAGGATTGGAGAAGAAATCATTAACAACTGCATTACTCACACAACACCACCTTACTTGCTCGAAGTCACGAAGACTTGAGACACAGAGGAAGATCAAGGACCACAGCCCGCAGCAAGGATTGCACCTCAATAACAGGTAAAGAAAAATACTCGCAAATTGACCAGTAAGCAACACTGTCATAAATGGAGAAAACAATGAGGATGTCAAGGATTTCATTTTACTTCGGTCCACAATGAACACCCACGGAAGTAGCAGTCAAGAAGTCAAAAGACGCATTGCATTGGGGAAATCTGCTCCAAACCACCTCTTTGATGTATTGAAAACTAAAGATGTCACCGTGAAAACTAAGGTTTTCCTAATTCAAGCCACATTATTTTCAATTGCATCACATGTGTGAAAAAAGCTGGGCAAGGAAGAAGGAAGACAGAAGAACTGACGCCTCTGAACTGTGGAGACGCAGAAGAATGCTGAACGTACCCGGGACCGCCAAGAGAACAAACAGATCTGTCCTGGAAGAAGTACAAGAGGGCTCCTTGGAATCAGAGACAGGGAGACTGCATTTCACATACTTTGGACATGTAGTCAGGGGGGATCAGTTCTTGGAGAAGGGCATCATGTGTGGTAGAGTCGAGGGACAGTGAAAAAGAGGAAGACCCTCGATGAAATGGATTGACATAGTGGCCACACGACAGGCTTAAAGACAAAACGACTATGGACATGGCGCTGGACCGGGCAGGCGCGGGCAGGAGCGGGCAGTGCTCCTCCTGTTACCGAATTGCGTCCCTGCCCTGGTGCAGTTGAGTCAATGAAACACGCTCCAAGTCAGAAAGAGGAAGAAGGTTCATTAGGAGGTGTGATCCCACCGGAGACTCCACAGCAGGGCAGGCTCTTCTCCATGGAGGCTCAAAAGGCCATTTTTACATGAGGGTCTATGTATCACTTCAAGAATGTAAGCACGTAGCCCATTGGTAAGTGTAGGCACCACAAACCAGTCACAGGAAATTCTTGAGTAGACGACAGGTGTGCATGTCAGACACCTGGACGCTAATCTGCATCTCTGTAACAGGGAAAGACAACACTTACAGAAAAAGCCTGAGCGGTTCACTCTGACAAGGAACAAGAGACAGCTGTGGATACAGAAAATGCCAGGCAGCCTTCCCAGCTGCTGTTTTCTGGGCTGAAGGCCACTGCTCAGGGCAGCAAAGAGGAGGAGGGGGACCAAGGTCCCAGTAGCTGGGGGGCTCTGCGCCCCTTTGGAAAGAGGCCAACACGGAGGCCAGAGTAGCCGGTGCCATAAAAAGCATAGATTATTCAAGGGATCATTACGGCATTAGTTCTATCAAGCTCTGAACTACCCATCTGGAAAAGGAAAAAACCGCTTGTAAGGTATGAGGGTTACACTTCGGTTGCGCGTGGGGTGGCTGTGAGTGCGAACCGACGGGACAGCACCCGACCGTAACAAGAAGTGTGATCTAGAAACTTTCACCCAAAGTCAGTTAAAAATACAAGACAGCAAGTAGGGTTCAAAATCAATAAAGGGATTCTCAAATCTGTCCGTAAGACAGGGCCAAAGGAAAACCACGGGTCACGCTGAAACCCAAAGAAAGAGAAAGAAAATCTGAAAGAAATACTCATCGCAAAAATGAAAGAAAGAAGCAGCAGATCGGACTGCAAACGGCGAAAAGACCGGGGACGGCGGGCGGGGGCGACGACCCCCGGGCGGCTCGGGCCGGAGGGAGCAGCGGTCAGCGCGGGCGGCGGGGAAGGGCGGCCGGCGACGGCGGGGTCTGCGGGCCAGACACGGACTCGGAGCCGGGACGCCCGCAGAACGGGCACCTGGGTCCGAGGGGTCCCCGACCCCGAGCCGGAGGACGGGAGGCCGCAGAGGGCGCGCAGCGCGGGGCGCGGGCTTCAGGCGGAAACACCACAGGCGCGCGCTGGAAAGTCCCCCTTTGCCAAGACCCTGCGCATGCGCAGTCGAGTTGAGCGCCAGGCTGCGCAGGAGGATGACGTCGAGGGGCGGGGCCTGAGGGAGGCGGGCCTTGGGCTGTGCTACGTGACCCACGTGGGTCAGGGGTGCTTGGGGCCGGCGGTACAGGAGCTGACCCCGCCTGAGGGTTTGGGCTCTCTCTTTTACAGGGAACTTGAATCCCTTCCTAGTGAACTGCTTCGAAGTGTTTGCGGTCCTGAAGACCAGAGCTGCCTCCCTTAACCTTGGAAACAATTTAACTGGAGGCCGGAGGGGACGGGAAAGCTGGCCGGAGGGGACGGGAAAGCTGGCCATAGGGGACCCAAGTCGAAAAGGGACACAGTTGACATGCCCTGAAGTTGTAACTAATACCACAAAATAATATGTGTATTAATGGTTTAACTAGAAACAACCATTTTCGTAAATCTTCATCTAAGGTACAAAAAGAAGAGAGCTGTATAGGTCACGCATGTTCGAAGGGGACACATTTTCCACCTCCCCTGCGGTTTTCGTGACTGTAACCTACAGTCAATAGTGACTCCTAAAGACCCTACAGGACAGCAAAACCAAAGCCTGACCTGTGGCCTCAAGCCAAGGACACCTCCCACGGACCGTGTAAGATAGTCACCAACAGGCCCACAGTGTTCCCAAAGAACAGCTGGTGGATTCCAACTGGGGCCTTTTTTGATTAGCAGACAGGCTCTCAATGACTGAGCCTCCAGGACCCCTAAGCCAAGCCAGCCGCTGACATTAAGTCGATTCTGACTCACACGACCCGACCCTATCGGTCGCAGTAGGACTGCCCCGTAGAGTTTCCAAGCAGCGCTTGCTGGATCGCAGCTACCAACCTTTTGATGAGGCAGCTTTACCACGATGCCACCAGCGTCTCCCGTGGGCTCCATGGCACGGCCGTATAGACTTTCCTAGGCAGTAACAAGGAAACCCTGGTGGTACCATGGTTAAGAGCTACTGCTGCCCACCCAAATGCTGGCATTTGAGATCCACGAGGCACTCCTTGGAAATTACAAGGCAGTTCTACCCTGTCCTATAGATCTGGAAAAGACTCAACAGCAGCAGGTAGAGTAAGCACAGATGTCCCGTTGAAGACTAAAGTGTACCCAACAGACTCCACAGTATTTTTAACTGTCTCACATGCATGCAAAAGCTGCATAATGAAGGAGAAAGCCCAGACAACTAACACCTTCGAATTAGGGACCTGGTGACGAGCACTGAATACACGAAGGACTTCCAGAAAACCCAACACATGCATCGTGGAAGAAGTACAGCCAGACTGCTGCTTAGACGAGAGCTGGTGACATTTCGTCATACACATGGACACGTTATCAGGATGGGCCAGTCCCTGGAGGAAGGGAGACCCGTGAAAAGAGGACCCTACATAAGACGGCCTGACACAGTGGCTGCCATAACGGGCTCCACTATGGGGACCATGAGCAGCTGCCAGGACTGGGCACCGTTTGGTTCTGTTGAGCACATGGTTGCCTTGAGTCAAAAGAGACTCAACAGCGCCTGACAACAACAAACCAATATGATTGTTCAGGAACGCAGGTGGCACTGCATTGCAAACCAGAAAGACAGAGGTTCAGATCTACCAGCTGCTCCTCGGAAACTCCATGGGGCACTTCTTCTCAGTCCCCCTTTGCTGCTATCAGTCAGAATCAAGTGGACAACTACATGTTTGGCTTTGATATGTGATCATTCTACAGTTACCTATGGGTCCCGTGTCAGCTAAAGGCTATCCCCCCAATCACGGCACATGTAGACCATAACCTACAACAGGGTGAGCTTTCAGTGGCGGCATCATAAGCTGGTTCTGACCTCAGTTCAATACATCCTTCTCTTTCAGGTTTCCTTAATATTGCTTTTTATTAGCAGTATCTTTCTAAATCCGATCTTTATTGTCAGTGTCTGTGTCATAGCAGTGACCTGGCTCTGGGACTGTTCTTTGTCAAGGTTAGCTGTGGAACCGGATCTCTGCCCCTGTTGCGGCATACTAAGGTGTTATACCCCAGAATCTACCGTTTTCTAGGGATGACAAATGTCATGATTTACACTATAGAACACGCACAGTATTGATACGGTTTCCAGGGGAATCTGATCGTCACCTGTCAGCAATTCTGCCTGGCAGTTTGTGATGAAGATGTGGGTCTTTCCTGGCAGGTGTGATCCATATAAAACCTTTTCTCCTGGTAGTTGTAAGGTGCCTACGGTGGCCAGTCGGAAGCCAAGTTGCTACCACACCTCGCATCTGACATTGCCCTCTGATTTTATCTGTAAAAACGCCCCCGAAATCTATGTGGAGTCTTTTTCCAGTCTTGGAGACTGACCTGTTCTCTCTTTCGAATGTACTTTCCCTAACTTGTCTGTCATTTGCTTCTAAAAAAGATACATCCTGTGCTTTGCGGGAAGGACAATCCCAGTTTGCCACCCAAGTGGAAACCTAACTTGCTATTTTGATCTCTTAAACCCGAATCTGGTCAATCGGGGTCTTCTACTAACTGCAGGACCTCGACATTCTTCACTGTCCTATAGGATCACAGCGAGTTGAATGAGACCTGAGGTAACAGGTTAGCTTTTCGTTTCACTGTTTTACAGGGTCTCTGGAAACCCTGGTGTTGTAGTGGTTAAGTGCTATGTCTGCTAACCGAAAGATGCGCACTTCAAATCCGGTGCTCCTTGAAAACTCTAGGGGGCACTTTTAATCTGTTCTATAGGGTCGCTATGAGTTGGGATCCACTTGAAGTCACTGCATTTTGGGGTATAGGGCCTCTATGGTTCACAAGTGACTGTTGGGCACACAATCAGAAATCACATGTTTGATGGAACACGTCTCAGCTCCCAATACATGTTGTTTTAGTCAGCTAGGCTGCTCTAACAGAAATACCACAGAGTCATGGCTTTAACAAAGAAAGATTTATTCTTACACAGTCCGGTAGGTTACAAGTCCATATTCAGGGTGTCTGCTCCGGGGAAAGACTTTCCCCTTGTCGGCTCTGGAGGAAAGTCCGGTATTGCATCAGTCTTTGTCCAGGGAGCGTCCTCACGCAAGAACCTCTGGTCTGAAGGACGCACTCTGCTCCCGGTGCTGGTTGCTTGATGGTAGCGAGGTTCTCAAATTGTCCTTGGTGTCTTTTTCCTTTTATTCCTTGCAAGCTAAAAGCATTAAGGGTGCGGCAAGCCATACTCCAGGGAAACTCCCCCCACAGCAGGAATTCACAGCCCCACCCTAATCCTTTAACATAGGGGTTAGCAAAACCACACAATGGAGGACAGTCCCAAGATACTGGGAACCATATCCCAGCCACGTGGCTGCACACATTTTTGGGGGCACACAATTCCAACCATGACATCCCACCCTTTGACAACCCAAAAATCACATCACAAAACATTTAACACATTCATCTCACCATAACAAAATTATGTCCATCCATATAACAGAAGTCTTAAATCAGTTCCAAGTCCAAAATACAAAAACTCTTCTACATCTGTGAAACTTAGAAGGCATTAACAGGCAACAGGCAAGTCAACAGAACACATTACATTAGCCCTCAAGGCTTTACAAATACTCGTACATTTTCTGAGACATTCTACACAACAGCAATGCTCTCCTGACTCTAGGTATGGGCCACACTCTCAGGTTTCTGAGTGGAGACCTCCAGCCCCGTGCTACAACTCTGCTTTCAAGGCCCACTTGGACAGAACCTCTGTCCCATTGGCTTTAGGGGCACCCTAAGCCCAACTGAGTGGCAATTCCACCCTTCTGAACACAGCACGCCATGGTTCCACCCTTTCAAACCCCTGAGGTCATGGCCATACCTCTTGAGACTGAGGCAGCTCAGCTTCTCACGCTATTTGTCTCTTCAGCTTCAGCTTCCTATGGCCGCATGGCCCGGGCCTCAGGCCCACATCTGCCCTGCCGGGCAAGTGTTCCAAAGCTCTGTAGCTCCACTGGTTTAAGTGCCCGGAGGCACCCCACTCTTGCTGGAAAGCATCCTGCCCAAAGGCACTCAACTCTCTCACTCCGTGGGCCAGCAAGGCCAGCTCCACCGATTCAAGTGCCCAGAGGCACCCCGTTCCGCGAGGAAAACTCTGCACAGGCACTGACATGTTACCTACACAACTCACCTCTTCTTGTAGGTTAGAGGAAGATTTCCAGAAAAGAGTAACTTCTGGTGAAATGATTAGTACAATTACTGTTTTGTGATATTAGTTACAAGTCCAGGACCTGACAACTTGTCGAGGTCAGCTAATTGATTAGACCCCAAGTGACCCGATTTATTTTCCAGAGGTTGAGCTGTTTTCATGGTTAAACCTGATCTCTGCTGCCACATCCTACCATACTCCAGGATGGAACACTTTCTGGGGATGACAAAGGTCGTGGTTTGCATTATAGAACACACACAGTATTGATAAGGTTGCCAAGGGAACCCGACATGCCACCTATCTGCCGTTCTCCCTGGCAGTCTGTCATGTAAATATAAGTTGTTCCTGGCAGATGTCATGAAAATACAACTCCTCCCGGCAGTTGTGAACTGGAGACAGGAGCCTCAAACTCAAACAAACCTCAAGTTACTTCCTCTGACTCGTATTGACCCCCTGCTTTTTAAAATATAAAGCGCCCCCGAAATCTATGCTGGCTCTTTTTCCATTCTTAGAGACTGACTCGTTACCAATTTGGAATGTACGTCTCCTAATACACTTTTCTGTCGTTTACTATTAAAAAGGATGCATGGTACTGTGCTTTCGGGGATGGGGAACGCACTTTGCCATAGGTGGGCCGACTGAACTTGCGTGCTGGATCTCCAGAACCAGGATCAGGCCAATCGGGATCTAACCAATTACATGACCTTGACACTATCAAAGTGTAGTCTCCCTACAAGTAGGTACACACTGGGCTCCCTCTCCCCCAACGTACGTGAAGACGCCTCCTTTCTGGTAGCAAATAACAAAAGTTTATTAAGGGTAAGTATGTTCCAAAGAAGGAAGGGGTCCGTCTGGATGGGTTGAAACAGACCAAACATTGATTTGGGGGGATTTTTTTTATTCGCAAAATCAGAGCAAGACGTCATAGACAGGAGAGGGCTGTATTAACCTGGATGTTGGTTGGGTTTGAGGCTGCCCTGGCCACGGCACAGCCGCCAGGAGGCGCTGTGGTGCTCGCAGCCCAGCTGCGGGAACAGCGTGTGTTTGCATCACCACCGCCAGGGGGCGCTGTTCCCACCTGGGAGAAGAGGCTCCCCGGGACCTTCTCTGCGCTCCCTGTGTTCTACAGTGCAAGCCACCACCTTGGGGACCCCGGAAAGTGTCAGGTTCTGGAGCGAAACACGCTAGCGATATATGCCGCAGCAATCAGGTTCCCTGTCTAACCCTGACCCGCTCGGTCCCTTTTTGCCGGCTTTCCTGTCCCTGAGGCTTTCAAACCTTGAAATTATTGCAAGCTTGAGGGCGAGAGACCGGTCTTCAGGGCTATAAACACTAGAAACGGCTCAGCACGACGAGAACCCCGCTCCACCGGAAACAGAGAAACGGGGCGCTGGGGTGAGGCCCCTCCGGCCCGGCTTGCCCCGCCCACTGCGCTCCTCCGCCCGTCGGACACCGCCCGCCCTGCAGGCCCCGCCCCATGACGTCATCCTCGTGCGCGACCTGGCGGTCAGGCAAACAGAAGAAGGGGATTCTGCGTGGTTTACAGTCAGGAAAGATGTGCATCAGGGTTGGATGCTGTCCCGTAGCTTTTAGATCTGTACACCAAGCATGTAATCTGATATGTTGGATTCTGTGAAGAAGAAGGAGGCATCAGCATTGGAGGACGCCTCATCAACGGCCTCCATTACACAGACAGCACTACCTTACCGGGTGGAAGAGAAGCAGATATGAAATGGTGATGAAGATCAAGGACCACAGCCTTCAGTATGCATTGCACCTTAACATCAACCAAAGAAGACTCCTCACAGTTCGATCAGTAAGCAACTTCATCACAAGTGAAGAAAGGATTGCGGTTGTCAAGAATTTCATTTTACTGGGGTCCGTAATCAACGCCCATGGAAACAGCTGTCAAGAAATCAAAAGACACATCACATTCGGAATACCAGCTCCAATGGATATCTTTAAAGTATTGACAAAGTAAAAGTATCACGTTGAAGACTAACCTGTGCGAGCCCCAGGCTGTGATATTTTCATTTGCATCATGTGCATATGAAAGCTGGACAGTGAACAAACAAGACAGAAGAGGAATTGATGGCTTTGAATTGTAGCATTGGATCACAATGTCGAATGTACAGTGAAACACCAGAAGAACCAACTGATCTATTCTGGAAGAACTAAACTACAACCCGAGTGCTCCTTGGAAGGAAGGATGGCAAAACTGTGTCTTACACACTTTGGATGTGTTGTCAGGCAGGATGAGTCCCTGGAAAAGGACATCATGCTTGGTCGAGTGGAGGGTAAGTGGAGGGAAGACCCTCGATGAGATCGACCGACACGGTGGCTGCAATAATGAGCAGGAATCAAAATGGCTGTGTATGTTACACAAGGCTGGCCACAGTTTTGTCCTGTTATGCAGAGTCTCTGTGAGTTGGAAGCGACTTGATGGCACCTAACAACAACTTTGTCCTTTCTGTGTCAGCATTATGTCCTTTCAGCATACCTTTTCAATTCTTAGGCCAAGCAAATCATTTGAGAAGCTGGAGTATATGAGGATGAATGAGACATCAGATATGGAGGAGCACTAATTAAGAGCCTGTGGTGTGGATGACACAACTCTGTTGGCTGGAAACAAAGAGGATCTGAAACACTTACTGATGGAGCTCAAAGACCACAGCCTTTAGTGTGGATTGCTCCTCAACATCCAGAAAACAGAAATCCTCACAAGCGGACCAGTGAGCAACATCAGGATAAATGGAGACAGAATGAGGTTTTCAGGATTTCGTTTTGCTGGGTTCCAGAATTGATGCCCATGGAAGCATCAGTCAAGAAATCAAAAGACGTATAACATTGGAAACATCTGCTGGAAAGGACCCCTTTGGAGTATTGAAACTCAAGATGTCACCTTGAAGACTGAAGTGTGACTGGCCCAAGCCATGGTGTTTGCACTTGCATCCTAGGCATGTAAAAGCTGGACAATGAATAATGAAAACAGAAGACTCATTGATGCCTTCGAATTACAGTGTTTTAGAAGAATATTTTATGTACCATGGACTGCCCAAAGAACAAACAGGTCTGTTCTAGAATAAATACAACCAGCGTGTTCCTTGGAGCAAAGATAGCAAGACTGCATCTCCCGTACTTAAAACACATTGTCAGGACGGACCATTCCCTGAAGACGGGCATCATGCTTGGTAGAGCGGACGGTCAGGTTAAAGGGGAATGGGGTTTGAAGGAATCAGTTAGCAAAAGTCTCTTGAGTGGAGGACCGTGTACTTCACAGACACCTGAACTGGCTTTTTTGACTTGCGTCAATTCTCACACAGCTGTTTTGGGAGAAAAACTGGCCTCTTTCCTTCTTTTCGTATCCTGTGTCCGTTGTGTCCAGTCCCTCTCTGCATTGCTCACCGCATTACGTCCCATTTCTGTTCCTGTCACTCTGCATCTTCACGGAGGTATTTCCTAGTGAATTGCTTTGCGACCACTGCCGAAAGACTGGAACGGCACGATGCGTTCAATTGTGTCTTTTCTCCCAGCTGCCTTCCCCTTCTGAGTAATTTCATTCATTTTGTTTCACAACGTGACCCTCACCTTAAATCATTTATTAGTGTCTAGATGGAGAAAATCTATCCACTGAACAAAGGGTAGTACAATTCCTGAGAAGTGCCACCTGGTCCTCCGTGGTAAGAGAGATATGACAATTCCCTGGCACTGAAGATGTGGATGACAAGGAGAAAGCACATGTGAAGTGCCTGTCATTCACTCAAGAGTCAGAAGTGCTTCGGTACAGAGGGCTGGAAGTATGCAGATTACAATATTAATACGACATAGATGTCACACAGAAGGTTACGGACTTAACGGCCAACCAGAAAGTTGGGCATTTGAACCTTCCTGTGGCTCTGTAGGAGAAACACTTCGCCATCTCCTTCTGTAGCAGTTATAGGTAGCAGAGCCCTGTGGGTGTGTGTGAACTCTGTGAACTCTGTACCAGCTCGAGGCAGCCCTACAGGACAGTGCAGACCTACCGTATAGGGCTTCCAAGATGGTCATGTTGATGAAAGGAGAGTGTGACATCGTTCTCCCGCAGAGCTGCTGGTGGGGTTTCAACTACCAAGCACCTACCCGTTGCACCTTCAGGAATCATGGAAGCACACAGCAACACACACATATACACGTGTCTCAAACCCAGAGCCGTCCAATCTATTTTGACTGATGTAGGGAAAGTGGCACAGCCTTTCTTCATTTCTTGGAACTCACCACAGATACGAGAATTCACAGGGGATGCAGCCTTATGAACGTAAGGAACGGGAAAAGGCCTTTACTTGCCGTCACACCTCATCACACACATCAGAATTCACAGGGGCGAGAGGTCTTACGAATGTAAGGAATCTGGAAAACCTTGTAGTTGCTCCTCACACTTAACTATTCATTTGGGAATTCACGAAGAGGAGAGGCATTGTGCATGTAAGGATTGTAGGAAAGGCTTTTGTCATTTCTTAGCACTCACTACACATATGAGAATTCACAGTGGAGAGAGGCCTTGTGTATGCAAGGAATGTGGGAAAGCCTTTAGTTGGCCATCACACCTCCCAGAAGAAGTATGAATTCACAGTGGAGAGAGGCCACAGGGATGTAAGGATTGCAGCAAAGCCTGTTATGATGCACCACACCTCACTAGACACAGGATCCTTACAGTGCAGAGAGGCCCTATCAATGCACTAAATGTGGCAGGTCCTGTAGTCCCTCCTGAAACGTGACTATATATTTGAGAATTCGAAACGCGAAGAGATCCTACGAATGTAAGGAATAAGACAGAGCCTCTAGTCATTCTGCTGACCTTGCTGTACATGTGAGAATTCATGGTGGAGAGAGGTCTTCTGCATTGGAGGAATGTGGGAGAGCCTTTACTGGACCATCACACCTCACTGCTCATATAAGAACTCACAGTGGGTAGAGGCCTTCTGGATGTAGAACTGTGGAAAATGATTTAGCTGCTCCTCAGACTTAAGTAACCTTATGGGAATTCAGAATGGGGACAGGCCTTATGTACATTGCAGGCCCGGGAATGTTGCAGAGCCTTCTGTCCTCTCTCAGACTTCACTACACATACAAGAATTCTGAGTGGAGAGAAGCCTTATGAATGCAAAGAATGTGCGAAAGCCTATAACTGCATCTCATGAAATAGTCAGGTGAGTACTGGCGGTGGAGAGAGGCCTTTTGAACGTAGAAAGGTGGCAAAGCCTTTCATCGTTTCTCACACTTCCACGGGCATATGAGAACTCACGGTGGGGCGAGGCCTCAGGTAACAGTTGTGTCATTCATAGTGCGGTCATTTCCATCCGCAAAGTTTCGAAAGTCTCTGATGAGAAAACAGAGTTGCTCAGTGACTGAGAATACAGCAGAAATGCAAAGAAAGGGCCAGTAGAGGTACTTTATTTAGGGGGAAACGAACAGTCTCATGGTAACAGGGACTGTTTGTTAGTGTTTATTTCTCCAGTTCCAGGATGAGCTGGGCCGAAATTTCCTTTTGCCATTCCTGCTGAATTTCTCTTTCTCACCATCTCTTGGTGTTACAAATAAGGTCTGGAGCCTAGGTGAATCTCATTTTGTAATGATTTTAATGGATGATAATTTGCATGCCCTAAAGGGCATTTAGGTTGTCTTTGAACTGAGATTTTCTTTGCTTTCTTCTATAAGGTGCTTTCCTCCAGTTGTTCCAACTGTAAAATTAAGTGTTTTTACCATTTGCCATTAATAAATTTCTCATAGGGAGACCATTTGAGACTCTATAAATACTTTCTTTTTCTTGCATTTGTGTACTAATTTGAGATCTTGTAATAATTATTATCTTCAGCCATCCTTAGTGTTGTATTTACCAGATTGTAATTTTCTGTCCCAAGCACTCATTGTATGTTTCTTAGTAGAAATTCTACTGTTTGGAATAGCTTTCCTTTCTCCTACTTTACTTCTTAAGTTGTTCTTATCAATATAGGCTAATTGATATTAGTATTTGTTGGTTTCCTGCTGAAATTGTCACAGATTTAGTTATTAGAAGCTGCCTTAAGTAATATCTTGTATTTTTTGTTTTTTTAATGATTTTCTGTCAGTGTCCCAGGCTCATGTGAGACTTCCTCTGAATCAGCCCGTGAACAAGTGTTAAAACTATAAATAGGTTGGAAGCCTAGTATACGTGCGTTCACGTCATATAGGAGCAGCCCTTGGTGGCCCTGTGATTGGTAGAGCCTTGAGGTAGGCCACAGCATAGTTCAGTGTCACGGGCCAGAAGCAGACGAATTGTAGTGAGGAGGCACATTGCCGTGTCTGACTGTCTTTCTCTTTTGCTTCTGATTCCGTGGATCTAACCACCTCACAGCAACTCAATAAAGGGAACAAATTCATCAGCGAACAGTCTTTTCTGGGCTTTCCTCAGTCAGCAAGGAGGCTACCCTCTGCGACCACATGTGTGCAGTGATGCTATTTCCTCTGCTAACAGGAGGCTGTGGGGTTCTAACAGATGTATGAACAGAGGAGGCCGAGGCCGAGTACTGGGAGGAGAGGTGCATGTGTGCCAGGGAGCTGAGGTGGGCTGCTCGGCATTTTACTTCTGGCTCGAGATGTCCTTGGCCAGTCCTGGCGTCTGGATGTCCTGACACTTTGATGTTGCCTTGTTGTTGCTGCTAGATGCTTGCAAGTCCATTCTCACCAACAGTTAATCTGTGTACCCAAAGTGAAACACTCCTGATCCCGGGGCCGTCCTCACAGTCACTGCCGTGTTTCAGCCCAGTGTTGCTGCCACTGTGTCAGTCCGTCCTGTTGAGTGTCTTCTTTTGCTGACCCGCCACCTTACCACACACGGTGTCTTTCCACAGGGACTGGTCCCTCATGATAAGTGACCGATGGGAACCTTGTCAGGCTGTGGTTATTCACTGGTGAAGAAGAAACATCTTATGATTTGTACTGTTTGTTTTATTCAAGCATTTATATTGAAATATTTGGGGACAAAGTATATCCTGATTAAGTGACGACGCCCATCACACACAAAGGCCTTCGTGAACAAAGTTACAAGTCCATGTGACAGGGGCAGAGGCATTTCACCCGTGACATATTTCTGGCTATACTGTCCTTGATAATATTTTGCCCTAACTGTATATCTCTCTTCCTCCTGTACCTTCTGACCTGGAAGCACAGAGCTGGTTGAGCTCAAGGTTGGACCATTACCTAGAAGGCCCTAATGATTAATATGTAAAGAGACCACTTGTCTCGGGCCATTATACAGAAGGCCCTAATAATTAACATGAAAAAAATAGCATGAGGAATAGGCTTCAAGTTAGCCAATAGCTGTGTGGTCAGAAGTCAAGGTGAAAATTAAGTTAGCCAATACCCGTGTGGTCAGGGGGCAGGGTGAAAATTACGTTACCTCAACTATAAAAAATAAAGACAGACCTTTGGGGGCTGCCATTTTTTCTCCAAAACCCTTTCCTGTGTCAGTCTCGTCATTTTCCTCCTTCGTCCATGCAGTTCCCACCCCTCCGTGGTCCCGAAACCCTGACGGGGCTGGCTCCTGGCATTTGGTGCCTGTACATTGGGCACGAAGTGTAATCTTGCCAATGCCACTATTAAGGGAGTGGATAGGATTTTGCCCTAGAACTCACGGGGCAAAGAATCAATCAGGATGGCTAAGACTCTGCCCTGGAATTGAGGGGGCAGGTAGTCAGAACACTCCGATGTGACTTATCCCTCGTCAGGAACAAAGGGTAAGTCTTTCACCGACGCCACTTTTAATGAAGTGGATAGGACCCTGTCCTACAACTGAACGTACAGGAGTTAGGATAAGCGGGGTGACTTAGGATCTTTGCCCTGGGGATTCTGCAGACGCCCTATTAATAAGTGAAGGGGCTAACAGTCAGAACTTTTGAGAAGTTTATGAGCCATAAAGAGTTCTAAAAAGAAGATTCTTTGTAGATACTGACAAGCGAAGATTATGGGCCGTAAAGAGTCAAAGCAGAAGGCTCTTTATTGAGATCATTAAGAATCTATTATGCCAACGAAAGGTTAAGGTTTCCACGAAAGATTTAACAGCTTTGATGAATTTTGTTCAAAAATGTTGCCCCTGGTTCCCTGCTGAAGGCACGCTGGAAAAAGAAATTTGGAAACGTATTGGTCACAGTATACAGAAATTTTATCATGAAGGGACCTAATAACATCCCTGTAAGTGTCTTTTCTTATTGGAATTTAATCTATCATTCTCTGACTGGTGTGGTAGATTCCCCTATCGAGCCTTCTCTCCTAACATCTAAGGCTCCTTTAAAACAGGCGGCACCTTCTAAGGTCGCGCAGCAGGTTTATGCTACGCAGCAGGCTTCTGACTCAGAGTCAGAACTTGAAAAATCTGCTGAGCCACTGTTGCCGGCAAGTACAAAAGATTTAAAGGAACAGGCCACCCATTCTCTCTCTGCGCTCAACCTTGCCTCCCCGAGACTGCAACAATGTCGCCCTTGTGCCCCATCTGCTACAGCGGTGGGGTTTCTTGGTGCCCTCTATCAGGCATCTCTCCAGGGGGACATCTCTTTTCTGTGCTGTCCGGTGTTATCTGACACGCCCAATTGGGAAGATGAGCCCATTTGGGAACCTCTTCCTTTTAAGCTTCTTAAGGAAATCAAACAAGCAGTTAAGGACCATGCCCCCACCTCCCCTTACACCCTAACATTGGAGGAGGGTCTTAGTGGTAAATGGATGACTCCTTATGATTGGCATCAAACTGCTAGAGCTTGTCTGTCTGGGGGAGACTGTTTGTTATGGAGAGTTGAGCTTGAGGAGCTGGCCAAAAAGGAAGTTGCCACAAAAAAATCCAACCGGGTTACTTTAGATATGGTTTTCGGACAGGGTGACTATATCTCCGCTGCTAACCAGCTTCAGATTCCTCAAGAAGCATTAGCTGTGGTAACCTCCTGTGCCTTGCAAGCATGGCGCCATCTGCCCACGACGGGAACAAAAGCGCCTGGCATTGTAAACATCCACCAGGCACCTGAGGAACCTTATGAAAAATTCCTTGCTAGGCTTGTGGATGCCGTAGAAGAAGTTATTCCTCACGATGAAGCTGCAGAGATTTTAATAAAACAATTGGCTTACGAAAATGCTTCTTCAGCTTGCAAGACCGTGGTTTGCCCAGTTCGTAAGACTGGGACACTAAATTATTTCGTTTGCCTTTGTGCAGAGGTTACACCCTCTTATCTGCAGGGGCTCACTCTAGAGGCTGCCCTAAAAAGTCAGTCCGCCAAACAGGTTATGCCCCAACTACAACAGCCCCCTCCAAGCTCTTGTAGAAATGAGGAATGAGGGGCGGAGTCAAGATGGCCGACTAAGAACACGCCTCCTTGTATCCCTCTGGAAACCAAGACCTGAATTGGCAATCAAACAGAGCCTCTGATCACCTAATCAGCCTCAGGACACGGCACAGGGCTGTTAATCGGGACTTCATATCACTCAGCGGAAAACCTCCTCACTTTCGCTGTCTCCCGCTCCTGGCTAGCCCCGGCTCTCACGGATGGAAGGTAAACCCACCATTTTGACTTTATTTTTTCCTTGGTCTCGGCTGGCGGGCGGAGCTGGGCCTTGCCTGGCAGCTGGACTAAGACTTTCTGCTGGGGGGATAGGCAGGCGAAATTCCCATATTCTGAGAGCCAGGCTCGGGATTCTGTTAATCTAGACACTTTGAGCCTTTTGTTTTGTAGCTGCCTCAGTGGGGTTTGGCGGAGCTCCGTGGTGAGGGTGCAGGACGCCATGTTGGTACCGAGATTTTAGCGGGACCTCGTCCTTAGCCTGAGAGACAGCTGCTGCAAACGGGACAGCGCTTCTCCATCAGAAAAGTAGTGATTTTGCACAGTGCTGCCTACGTTGGGGGCCCTGCAACAGAAGCAGAGGAATCGCTGCCTCTGGGCACCTTTGGCCCCCCTGTCTGCTGCCTGTGTGGAGGATGCCATCTTGGGTACGGTGGCTGCAGTTGGACCTAACTCTTAGCTTGGGAGCCAGAGCCGGCCCACAAGAGAGCGCTTTTCTATCACAAAGCCAGTACTCGACGCAGTGTTGGATAAGGCTAGGCCCTGTCAGCAGAGGCCACCAGGGCAGTAGCAGTGCTGTATTCTGAACTAGTTTGTTGTCATCTGGGGTTGGATACAGTGGCGCTTACTTTGTCAGATGAGAAGAGGGACCTCTACACTTGAAAACTTAACTGACTTGTGAACCGGTCAGATACCTTCTGCTTTACATTTGAAGACAGCCTAGAGAAACATTTGCAATCCATCCTCACAGTACCTCTTCCAGCCTCTATATACTCACATAGGACCCAAAAAGCAACAGACAATTGTGGCATACAAGCAATCACTCATGGCTTCAGAAGGCTCCCAAACAAAACAACCAAGGAGTCTTCCAGATGAAGAAACTTTTATAAAAGCATCAGGAAGTGAATACAAATTGATTATATACAGGGCCCTTCTAGACCTTATACAAAATGCAGCAGAACAAAATGAAAAATTAAGCAAGTTGTTCGATCTGATGGAACACCAGTAATCTGAAATCCAACAGATCAAGAAGAAAATCAAAGACATAGAAACTTCCATGCAAAGCCAAGAAAACAGAATGGAACAAATGGAAAAAAGAATTTCTGACTTGGAAGACAGAGCTACTGATGCCAGCGTCTATGAGCAGAAATCAAGAAAAAGAAGCAAGAAAAATGAAGAAACATTAAGAAGCATGTGGGACTCTATTAAGAGGAACAACCTTCGATTAATTGGAGTCCCTGAACAGGGTGAGACATTTGAGAACACAGAGAGTATTGTTGCTGAGCTGCTGAAAGAAAACTTCCCAGAAATCATGAAGGAAGAGAATATAGACATCTCAGATGCATATCGTACGCCACCCAATATAGATCTCAAAAGAAAGACTCCAAGACATATTATAATCAAGCTTAACAAAATGAAACATAAGCGGCAACTCTTAAAGGCAGCAAGACTCAAGGCAAAGCTAACATTCAGAGGGAAACCCTGTAGGCTCTTGTCAAATTTCTCAGCAGAAACCATGATGGCACGGAGACAGTGGCATGACACATTCAAAGTCTTGAAGGAGAAGAACTTCCAACCAAGAATTATATATCCTGCAAAACTATCTTTCAAATACGACAATGAAATTAAGATATTCCCAGATAAACAGAAACTCAGAGACTTTGTAAAAACCAAACCCAAACTACAAGAAATACTGAAAGAAGTTCTTCGCTTTGGTTTAGAAGAACGAAACCACTAACTTTATATTTTAGAACGACACACTACTCAATACTCATTTAGGGAAGGCTCCAAAATAAATCACAGCTTTGATTTGGAAAGAAGCAATCCAGTGATCATCATGAAAACTATGGTGTTATCATAATAAAAGAGGGATGTACTACAGTCGTTATAGTCCTTCCAGATGGAGAGGAAGATGACAAGACTGGTAGTAATTAAAATTGGGTTTATAAATAGTTTATTAAGGTGGTTCATAGGGGCAGCTGTAAAGCACAACAAAGATGTATCATACCATTTCAAGAAATCTAACACACGAGTCTCAACAACTATAAAACCAGCTCTGAAAAAGGTGAAAAATCAACTCACAAAAAAGAGTGTCTCAGAACAGACTAATAAGAACAACAGAGAAAACATCAACATAAAAATAAACACATCACAATGGCAGCAGTGAACACATATCTATCAATAATTACATCGAATGTGAATGGAGTGAATGCTCCAGTAAAGAGACACCGAGTGTCATCTTGGATCAAAAGACACGACCCATCCATATGTTGTCTACAAGAAACTCACTTGAGACCTAAAGACAGGAACTAACTGAAAATTAAAGGATGGAAGAATATATATCACGCTAACAATGAACAAAGAAGAGCAGGGGTGGCAGTTCTAATCTCAGACAAAATCAATTTTAATGTCAAATCCACCATCGTGGACAAAGATGGACACTATTTATTGCTGAAAGGTTCAGTACACAAGCAAGACTTAACTATATTAAATATTTATGCACCTAATGTCAGAGCACCAAAATATGTTGAAGAAACACTGACTATGCTCAAAAGAGAGTTAGATGACTCCACAATAATAGTGGGAGACTTTAACACTCCACTCTCATTACTAGACAGATCATCTAGAAAAAAGCTCAGTAAAGATACACAAGACCTCATTGACACAATTAACCAACTAAACCTCATTGATATATACAGAAATTTCCACCCATCAGCAGACAACTACACCTTCTTCTCCAGAGCACATGGATCATTCTCCAGAATTGACCACGTGATAGGCCATAATGCAATGCTCAACAAAATCCTATACCATTGAATTACTGCAAAGCATCTTCTCAGATCATAAAGCTATCAAAGTTGAAATCAATAGCAGAAGAAACATAGATAGAAAGTGGAACTCTTGGAAACTGAACAACATCTTACTCAAAAAAACATGGGTTATAGAGGAAATCAGGGATCACTTAAAGAAATTCATGGATTCCAATGAGAACGAAAACACTTCCCACCAGAACCTATCGGATACAGCCAAAGCAGTGCTCAGAGGTCTGTTTATCTCCATAAATGCACACATCTGGAAGGAAGAAAGAAACCAAATCAAGGAACTAACTCTACAGCTTGAACAAGTAGAAAGAGAACAACAGAGGAACCCCTCGGGCACCAGAAAAAAGGAGATCATAAAGATTAGAGCAGAGCTAAATGAATTAGAGAATAGAAAAACAATTGAAAAAATTGAAAAGACCAAAAGCTGCTTTTTTGAAAAGATCAACAAAATTGATAAACCACTGGCTAAACTTACTAAAGAAAAGCAGGAAAGGAAACAAATAACCCAAATTAGAAATGAGAAGGGAGTTGTCACCACAGATGCAACAGAAATCCGAAATATCATAACAGAATACTATGAAAGACTGTACTCTAACAAATTTGAAAACCTAGGGGAAATGGACCAATTCCTTGACTCATACCACCTACCCAAATTATCACAACGTGAAGCAGAACAACTTAATAAACCCATCACAAAGGAAGAGATTGAAAAGGTCATCAAAACACTGCCAACTAAAAAAAAGTCTGGGCCCAGATGGCTTCATGGCAGAATTCTACCAAGCATTTAGAGAAGAGTTATCCCCAATACTATTGAAACTATTTCACAGTATAGAAAGGGATGGAGTACTCCCAAACTCATTCTATGACGCCAGCATAACCCTGAAACCTAAGCCAGGGAAAGATCCAACAAAGACAGAGAACTACAGAACGATATCACTCATGAACTTAGATGCAAAAATCTTGAACAAAGTTCTCGCCAACAGAATACAACAACATATCAAGAAAATAATCCATCATGACCAAGTGGGATTCATACCAGGGATGCAAGGCTGGTTCAACATCAGGAAAACAATTAATGTGATTAACCACATAAATAACACAAAAGACAAAGATCACCTGATTTTGTCCATTGATGCCAAAAAGGTATTTGATAAAGTCCAACACCCATTCATGCTAAAAACTCTTAGCAAAATGGGCATAGACGGCAAATTCCTCAACACAATAAGGGCCATTTATACAAAGCCAATTGCCCACATCATCCTGAATGGAGAGAGACTGAAAGACTTTCCCCTGAGTTCAGTAACTAGACAAGGGTGCCCACTGTCACTTCTCCTATTCAACATAGTGCTAGAAGTTCTAGCCAGAGCAATTAGACAGGACGAACAAATAAAGGGCATCTTCATGGGCAAAGAGGAAGTTAAAATCTCCCTGTTCGCAGATGATATGATTGTATATGCAGAGA
This sequence comes from Heterohyrax brucei, assembly GCA_028571685.1. Classification (NCBI taxonomy): domain Eukaryota; kingdom Metazoa; phylum Chordata; class Mammalia; order Hyracoidea; family Procaviidae; genus Heterohyrax; species Heterohyrax brucei. The sequence goes on from CM053166.1 coordinate 2,184,207, forward strand.
ACCCCAAGGAATCTATAAGTAAGCTACTCAAACTGATAGAAGAGTTCAGCAAAGTATCAGGATACAAGATAAACATAAGTAAATCAGTAGGTTTCCTTTATACCATCAGCGAGACTGTTAAGGAGGAAATTATTAAATCAATACCATTTACGATAGCCCCTAAGAAGTTAAAGTACCTAGAAATTAATCTAACCACAGAAACAACAGACCGTTACAAAGAGAACTACAAGCCTTTACTACAAGAAACTAAGAGAGACTTAGATAAATGGAAAAACCTACCCTGCTCATGGATAGGAAGACTTAACATTGTCAAAATGTCTATTTTACTCAAAGCAAATTATTTATATAGTGCAATCCCAATACAAGTTCCAGCATCATTTTTTAATGAGATGGAGAAACAAATCACCAATTTTGTTTGGAAAGGGAAGAAGCCCCGGATAAGTAAGGTACTACTAAAGAAGAAAAACACACTGGGAGGCCTCTCATTACCCGACCTTAAAACATACTACACTGCCACAGTGGTCAAAACAGCCTGGTACTGGTACAAAAACAGACAGATCGATCAATGGAACAGAATTGAGACCCAGAGATGACACCATCTGCCTATGAACAGTTGATATTCGACAAAGGCCCTAAGACATTAAACTGGGGTAAAAACAGTCTCTTCAACAAATGATGCTGGCAAAATTGGTTATCCATCTGCAATAAACTTAATCAAGATCCATATCTTACACCTTATACAAAAACCAACTCCAACTGGATAAAAGACCTAAATATCAAACCTAAAACGATAAAGCTCATCCAAGAAAAGGTAGGAACAACAATGGAATTTTTAATACACAATGAGGACAGACTCCAAAATCTGTCAAAGAAACCTCAATCAACAGAAGAGAAAATAGATAAATGGGAACTATTAAGAATCAAACACTTTTGCTCATCCAGAGACTTTATTAATAGAATTAAAAGAACACCCACAGAATGGGAAAAAATATTTGGCAACTCTATGTCAGACCGACGTCTGATCTCCATAATCTATAAGATACTACAAAATATCAAAAAGAAGAAGATAAACCATCCAATTAAGCGATGGGCAAAGGAGATGGACAGACACTTCACTAAAGAGGAGATCCAGGCAGCCAAAAAACACATGCGGACATGTTCACGATCTTTAGTTATTAAAGAAATTCAAATCAAGACAACAATGAGATACCATCTCACCCCAACAAGATTGTCCATGATCCAGAAAACACAAAACAACAAATGCTGGAGAGGCTGTGGAGAAAGTGGAACCCTCCTACACTGTTGGTGGGGTTGCAAAATGGTCCAGCCTCTTTGGAAGGCAATCTGGCGCTTCCTTAAAAAAATGGATACTGATATACCATTTGACCCAGTAATTCCACTACTTGGAATATATCCTGCAGATTCAAGGCCTTTCACACCAACGGACACATGCACCAGAATGTTTATCGCAGCACAGTCCACAATAGCAAAAAGATGGAATCAACCCAGATGCCCAACAATAGAAGAATGGATAGGTAAACTGTGGTACATATACTCAATGGAGCACTAAGCAAAGATAAAGAATAACGATGATTCCAGGAAACATCTCCTAACCTGGTTTCAACTGGAAGATATTATGTTGAGTGAAAGTAGTCAGCGACAAAAGGACAAATACTGTATGAGACCTCTATGATAAGATCTCAAAAACAGATTTGTGTATAGAAGAAAAGACTCTTTGACAGCTGCAAGGGAGGGGAGGGAGGGAAGGCGAGGGGAAGGAGGGTTTAGTTTAGATAGTTACTAGAAATCTATTTGGGAGAAAGCGGTGACAGCACACTTTAGGAACAAGAACAACATTAAGTGGACTTCAGCATAACTTGAGTACTCCTTCCATCTTGACTCAATACTGCAAGGATAGAGTAGCTGGGGCAGGGGGCAGGGGACCATGCTCTTAGGCGAATTCCAGGCCAATTGGCACAACTAGCCTTTTGCTAAGAGAGCTCTCTGCACCCCACATTGCTGAATGGTGTCTGGGGTCTTAAAAGCTGCCAAGCTGCCATCTGAGGACACGGCAAATGGTCCCATCTCAGCAGGAACGGATGCTCACCGAGGGCCAAAATGGCATGCAGTAAAGACAACCGAGAAGACAGAGAGACCCACAAGAGTGGGTGCCTACATCGACTTGGGACCGGAAGAACCGGATGGTGCCTGGCCACCACCAGTGACAGCCATGACGGAGTTCACAGAGAGGAGCCTCACTGGCAGCACAAGAATAAAAAGAGGTGCATCATGAGATCTCCACTGAAAGACCTCAATTGATGGTCCAGCGGTTTTGGGGTTCCTCTGAGAGCATGGCCCCCTTCCCTGATGCTGCCCTTTCCCATAAATTATAACAAAGGTCCACTCTTTGGACAGGAATGGATTGGACTTGGCAATGCAGAGTAACCATATATTGGAAGCACTTTATGGTTCTATACATCTATAGGATACCATCTTGCTGACCTCTGGCTGGAGGAAGGGGAGTGGACGGAGAGGAGGGGAAAGGAGGTTGTTGGGAGGATCAGACATGTATGGAGCAGAGAGGAATAGTGTGCAGTCACCGGACAGGAAGAGCAGTGGAAGCTGCATATAGGGGTGCATGTAAATTTACATGTGAATGTACATTTTCACTCAGTTATGTTAAACAAAAATAAAAATTAAAAAAAATGAATTAAAAAAAAAGAAAGAAAAAAGAAATGAGGGATGCTTCAATTGTGGACAGGCGGGACAGTTTAGTCGGACATGCCCGCTCTGGGTGGCTTCTTCACCTGTGGCTGCGCCCAGTGCCACTCCTACACCTGGCTCCCCCTCTCTTCCTAAAACTATGTGTCCCTGTTGTGAAAAAGGGTTTAACTGGCAGAAAAATTGTGATTCCAGGTTTCACAAAAATGGGCATCCATTGCCCCCATTGCCAGCACCAGCTTCCGTGTACAGCAGCTGCTCCCTTAAGACTGCACCCACGCCTTCCCCTACTTCAGGAAACTGGATGTGGCGCCAGCCCCAGGCCCCACAAACAATCGGGGCACTCACCAACCCCTTCCTCCCCGGGGGATTGACTCCCTTTGCCGTGCCACCCTGGGCAGCGCAGAACTGGACCTCCGTTTCACGACTGGAACAATATTAACTCCTGACAGTCCGCCTATCGCCCTGTCAACCAGTACTTGGGGTCCTTTGCCTTCTGGCACAATGGGGCTGATCCTTGGGCGTAGCTCTACATCCTTGTCAGGAATTACTGTTCTACCTGGGGTGACTGATTCTGACTACACCAGAGAAATTCTGGTTATGATACAGACTCCCACAAAAACCATTCAGATCTATCCAGGACAGCGAATCGCCCAATTGCTAATTCTCCCTTATTACACTGTGGGCCAAACTATGTCTTCTGAATCTTGACAACAAAAGGGGTTTCGATCCAGCGACTGGGCCTTTTGGGTCCAACAAATCCGTGATCACCATCCAACGAAGATGATCACTGTACAGGGAAAACAAATTGAAGGTCTACTTGATACAGGGGCTGATACAGCCTGTATAGCAGGAAAGGACTGGCCTTCGAGCTGGCCAGCCTCTGCTGGCAATCTCACCTTGTCAAGTATCGGACAGACCAGTCATGTGGCTCAAAGTTCAGTCATACTTAAATGGGGAGAATAGCACGGGATCTTTTCAGCCCTACATGGTCACTTCTCTGTCTATTACACCCTGGGGGTGCGATATTCTTTCTCAGATGGGTTTATTGTTGATATGTCCTGACGATAAGGTTGCTGCTCAGATGATCCAAATGGGATATCATCCTTTTAAGGGCTTAGGAAAGGAAGATCAAGGAATCATAACACACGTTAACCCTAAGCCACACAAATCCCGAGAGGGACTTGGGTTCTCTCAAAATTTATCCTGAGGGTCACTGGAATCACTGCTGATCCCATAATATGGAAAAATAACTCTCCTGTATGGGTGGAACAGTGGGCCTTGTCCAGTGAAAAAATTTGTGCCACTTCTGAGCTGGTACAGCAGCAGCTACAGGCAGGTCATATTGAGCCTCCCACTAGTCCTTGGAATACTCCTGTTTTTGTTATTAAGAAAAAGTCAGGGAAATGGTGTTTGTTACAGGATTTAAGGGTAGTCAATGCCACAATGGAATCCATGGGAGCCCTACAACCTGGGCTCCCTTCTCCACGTGCTGTCCCATTGAACTGTGCTGTTATTGTAATTGGTTTACAAGATTGCTTCTTTACTATCCCCTTACAGCCTCAAGATAGGCATCGTTTCGCTTTTAGTCTGCTGTCAGAAAATTTCAAACGGCCTTTCCAGCGATATCAATGGAAAGTCCTCCCTCAGGGAATGAAGAACAGTCCCACTCTTTGCAGAAATTCGTTGATGCTGCTATAGAGAATGTTCAAAAACAATTCCATTCTGTTTATCCCATTCATTATACGGATGACATTCTCTTAGCTCACCCTGATCGTTCCTTTATACACGAGTGCTTGATGGCACTCACCTCTGCCCTGGAAGATAGAGGCTTGGTCATTGCTCCAGATAAAATCCAAACTCAGCCCCCAATATCCTACCTGGGCCGTATATTAAATGACACCACAGTAACTCATGCTCCTTTTGTCTTGACGACCGCCCACCTAAAACCTTTAAATGACTTCCAAAAACTACTTGGCGATGTCAATTGGCTGCGACCATTACTAAAACTAACTACTGCAGATCTTCTCCCTCTATTTAATATCCTTAGGGGAGACAAATGATCCTTGAGGCTCAGTCAGCCCTTGATAAAGTCCAGCGGGCATTAAACAATCAGTACATTACTCCATTGGATTATACTAAGCTCTGGTCGTTAATTTTACTGCATACATCACACTCTCCTACAGGCTGTCTTTGGCAAGACGGACCCCTGGAGTGGTTGCATTTGCCTTCATTGTCTCCTAAAGTAGTTGCTGATTATCCGGCCTTAATGGCCACCCTCTTCCTGAAAGGAAGGTGAAGAGCCCGAGAGCTCTTCGGCCTTGAACCTCCCTGTCTTGTTGTGCCTTATTCTAAAGAACAGCTACAATGGCTCATAGAAAGCGATATAGATTGGGGAATAGCGGTTTGTGGATATATGGGAGAAATACAGTATCATTTGCCCTCAAGCCCTCTTGTACAGTTCGCTCAGGCACATCCCTTTATTTTTCCTCAACTAACCAGCCTCACCCCTCTAGATAACGCAGAATTGGCTTTTACTGATGGTTCCTCTAACGGAACTTCTGTTACTATTATTAATCACACTGTCCACAGAATTCTAACTTCAGAAACATCTGCACAAAGGACTGAGCTCCTTGCAGTGTGTGTGCCCCGACCCGCGGGGCGAATCAACGGAGGGACGAGGGGGAGCCTGCGAAAACGAAAGTGAGGCAAGAGACAGAAGAAATGGAGGCAAGACAAAGTTCTGATCAAGCCTCAAGGTTTTATTGTTACAGCGCGGCATATATAGCAACGGGAATGGAGGGAGGGATTAAGTGACGTAGGGATCGGGTGACATTTGGAGTGAGGTAGCTGTCGGCTGGGGATTGGATATGCGTAAGACTAAGGCAGTGACATCAGGTGGGAAGTTTCCTCGCGGGCGGGAAGTTCAAATTTCCCGCGGGCAGGAAGTTTTCGCGTGCGCGGGCTTTTTAGGGACTTTCCAAGCTTCCTGTATGTTGGGGGCCCGGGGCTTTCCTGTGGTCCCCAACATCTGCTCCCTTTTTGTTTTATTTGGTGGGAGGTGGGCTTTAATCGGGGGAGGGAGTAGTGACCATGGCTCCTCCTATCATGAATTTTGCTCTTGGTATCTTTTGTGGAGGAGAGGCAGAGCAACAGAATTGTTATGTGATGGATACCAACCTCTGTGCAAGCCAGGTATGCTCCAGGGAAATGTAGAAGAGTTAATGATAACTTTCCCTTGCAATGCTTTGCTTCGCACTCATCCCGATGCCCATACCTCTCTTCCCAGGCTGGTAAGGAGGTAAGCATGCCTCTACTTTTCATGCTGTCCCCTTGGGGAGGAAGCTAGGGTTTCTCATTATCAGCAGCATAAGTTTCATCAACTGCCAAGCGGTGGTAGTGAACTTGAATAGGTTTAGCTAGTGAAGAGTCTACTTGTTGTTTAATGAGGTTCGTTATTCTTCTGAACGCCCAAGGGCCGAAGGTCAGGAACAGCAATATACCTAAAATAGGGCCAGCAAAACTGAGAAGCAAGTTAGTGAGCCATGAAGTTCCGGTCAAGCTAAAACCAAGTGGTCCTGGATTGGTTCCCCACTCTCGCTGTCTTTGGTTCAGCCATTCCCTGAGCTTAGTCATAGTGTCTTTGATGACCCCTGAATGATCTGTATAAAAGCAACATTGTTCTTTGAGGGCTGCACATAAGCCACCTTCTTTAAGAAAAAGTAGATCAAGCCCTCTTCGATTTTGGAGGATTACTTCCGACAAGGATGTTAAAGAGCTTTCTAATTTTGAGATGGAGTGTTCGATGGCTTTTAGGTCCTCAGTTATGGCCATGTTTAGCCTGGTGATATGTTTAGGGCCTTCTACTAAGGCTGCGGTGCCAGTGCTAACCCCTGCCACTACGCCCAGGACAAAAGGACCGCCGAGGTTAAAGAGATGGGTTCTCTCTTAACCCTGGTGGTTTGTAACTGGTATTGGGTTATGAAGTTGTCTTCGCTGTGATAGATGATTTTGGGGAAGATTTGTACCATGACACAAAAGTCACATGACTGATTAAACACACTGGTGGATACACAGGGTGTCAGCCTGTAACATTGGGCTGACAACCTGTGTATCCACCAGTATTACAAGCCCACCAGCCTCCCACCGGGGGGACTAGATAATATGTATTAGAAGTGTGGGGACTTTTTAAAGTTTGATTACAAAGTTTTGCCTGTTGGGAATTTTGCGGGGTACCAATACAGGTTCCCTTTGATCCTGAGATCGCAGTAAGGGTGAGTCTTTTTTCGGATATCCAGCTGCAATTACTGTGACCAGTTTGATAGGAAAAACTTCCTATTAAGGTGAGTCCTTCATAATAAGGGGGGGTAGTTGCTAAGCACAACCAGCAAGATTCGGTCAAGTTGGGGTTAGAGTTGTTGAGGACTTGGAAGGCACCCTGTACTAGACTTAATAGTCTTTGGCCACTAGATGAATTTGAGGACGGGGGTGCTTGGGATAAATCCAGGGACGGGGGTGATGGAGCAGCTGAGGGGGAGCCGTGTGGAATTTGAGGAGGCGGGTTTGGGGGCCTTAGGGGTGTTTGCTGTTCAGATAATACTGTATTAGGTCCTATGGGCTGAGATGAGGGGTTATTTATTGTGAGGCGGACTTGGATAAGGGTTCCCTCACCTCCTCCATACTTCCAAAACACCACACCCCAAGTTAAACCAGTTATCCATTGGGTGGTGTCTTGTTTTGCTGCTTCATTAAATTGGAGTCTTATGAAATCTAAGTCGGTAGTTGTGCACTCCCGGCGCCTGTAAAGTTCTTGGGTTACATATTTGCCAGGCCCTTGGTTGACAAAGGAGAATTTTAAAAGGTCTCAGTTACCTACATTCCATTTCCAATCTCCGTCATTTGAAGTGACACAACTCCAACTACTACAGTAATAACTTCCTGCTCCCCCGCAGTGTCTACCCTTATTATTTACGGGGCAGCTGTAAAATCCATAACTACGCACCAGATTAGGAGGGGTGCTCCCTGCAGAGCGAATGGGCTGGTGCAGGCAAAAATATAGATCAGGCCACCAGGTGCCAAGTGCGGCCTCGTGCGAGGTACTATTGAGAACAATACCCTCACTCAGGTCTATAATTGTCCAATTAAGGATTTTGGGAGTATGGGGATTAGGTTGGGGATTGGCAGAGCTAAATTTTACAAATGCAGAGGGAATGATTAGCAAGAAGGGTAAAAGGCTTATCTGTGGTGGATTGTTGATTTTCATCTTGTGGAGTTCTACTTGTGCTTCACTCTGGTGGCGCTGGACACAGGTGGTTTTGCAGCCTATAAGAGAGGAGAAGGTTTCTCAGGGGTATTTTCCCTGGAGATGGGGTTATCATTGATGGGTTTGATAAAGCGTTCGGGCAGCCACCGAGGGGCTCCTTCAGGAGTACTATATACACAGGCATGGCCTCTTCCCCAGATGAGAACTGGATCAGGACCGTGCCACTTGTGGGTTATAGGATCTTTCCACATAACCTTGGCATATTGATTTTTAGTCTCTTGGTGCCAAAGGCGGTCTGCTGCAGATCTTTCATTAAGACCCAATTGTAGGAAATTAAGGATGAACAATGCATGATTGAGGAGGTTACAGGGAGAACCTCTAGTGGGGTAAACAGTGTTAGTTTTAAGCTTGGACATGGTGTTTTTAAGAGTCTTGTGAGCTCGTTCTATTATTCCCTGTCCCTGAGGATTATAGGGAATGCCAGTTACATGTTTGATCTGGAATTGACTACAAAAGTTTTTAAAGGATTGTGATGTATAACCTGGTCCATTGTCTGTCTTGATTTGTTGGGGCTTTCCCATGATGGCAATACATTGGAGAACATGTGCTATAACATTTTTAGAGGCCTCACCACTGTGGAGGGTGGCATGGAGGAACCCACTATAGGTGTCAATGGTCACATGGGCATATTTGAGGTTACCAAACTCAGGGATATGGGTAACATCCATTTGCCAGATTTCATTAGGGAGCAGGCCTCTTGGATTAACTCCCAGGTGAGGGAGAGGCAGGAGAGTCACGCATGTGGGACAGTCCTTAACAATTTGTCTTGCCTGTTCTCTAGTGACCTTAAACATAAGGCAGAGTGTACGGGCATTGAGATGGTGAAGAGCATGAGCTTATTGGGCCCTGGTGACGGGTTCTAGGGCAGCTGAGAGGACTAAATGTGTTTGTTTATCTGCAAGGTTATTACCTTCGGAGAGGGGTCCCGGGAGGTCAGTATGGGCTCGTAAGTGCCCTATAAAAAAAGGGTGTTGTCTTTTTAGGATGAGTGCCTGGAGTTGTTAAAAGAGAGGCACAGCATTGGAAGATGGTTTGATATAAGGAACAGTTTCTAACACTGGGACTGAGAGGGCTATGTAAGCACTGTCGGTATAGAGATTGAAGGGGACATCATGTAGTATGGTGAAGACCTGTAGGATAGCAAAAAGCTCTACAAGCTGGGCAGACTTAAAGGGAGACTGGACACTACCTTCTTGTGAATCTATAACCCACGCGGCGATACCAGAAGAAGACCCATCTGAAAAAACTAGGGAGGCCCCTTTTAAGGGTTGAGCAGATGTTATTCTGGGGAAGATGAAGGAGTGCCTTTGGGCAAACTGAAGAAGTTTGTGTGAAGGATAATGGTTATCTATAGTACCCTGAAATGTGATTAGGGTAATTGCCCAATCATCATCATTTTGAGAGAGCCAGTCTATTTGTTCTTTGGTATATGGGACTACAAGGTGATCAGGATCTCGTCCAAAATGTAGGCGCCCCTTTTCTCTGCCCGTTTTTATAATTTTTGCTACCAGAGCAGGGTACGTGACAAGGACCTTGGGTGGATTGGCCGACAGGTGTATCCATAGGAGGGGTCCTTCTTGCCACAACACTCCTGTGGGCGTATGAGGTGTCTGGCAGACAATTAGAGCAAAGGGTTTGTCATAAGCAAGAAAGGTGACTTGTTGTCATTGCACGGCCAGCTCAACAGTATGAAGGGCCTTTGATGCCTCAGGGGTGAGATGTCGAGGGGAGAGAGGGTCGGAGTCCCCTTGCAGAACATCAAATAACGGTTTTAATTCCCCTGTCGTGAGTTGGAGATATGGTCTGAGCCAGTTTATGTCTCCCAGGAACCTTTGGAAGTCATTTAAGGTTTGTAACTGAGAGGTATGGAAGTTAAGTTTTTGGGTACGAATTTGGTTATTGTTTAGTTCAAAGCCAAGGTAATAATAGGGATCTGTGAGCTGAACCTTATTAGGGGCAATTTGAAGCCCCAGAAAGGCCAGGCTGTGAGTCAAATCTTGGCTGCAGCTAAGCACCTCAAGACGGGTGGCACCGGCCAGCAGGATATCATCCATATAGTGAATGATGTAAATAGAAGGCCATCAGCGGCGGACACGATCCACCGCTTGGGCAACAAATTTTTGACATAGCGTAGGGCTATTGGCCATGCCTTGAGGGAGAACCTTCCACTGATAGCGTTGCATTGGCCCTTTAAAATTAATAACTGTGAGGCTAAACGCGAAACTTTCTCTATCAAGTGGGTGAAGAGGGATGGTAAAGAAGCAGTCCTTGAGATCAATAATGATTTTAAAATAGTTAGCTGGAATGGCAACGGGGGAGGGGAGTCCAGGTTGGAGAGCCCCCATTGTAAACATGGTTTTATTAATTTCTCTGAGATCCTGAAGGAGTCGCCATGACCCATTTTTCTTTTTGATTACAAATATAGGAGCATTCCAGGGAGAAGTGGTTGGTTCCAAATGTCCAGTAGCCAGCTGTTCCTGCACTAACTCTGTGGCAACTGCGAGTTTTTGCTCAGTCATTGAGCAAAGGGCCATTGATCTACCCACACTGGAGACTCAGATCTCCACTTAATCTTATCAGCGTGGGGTGCAGGGGAGTCAATGGCTGCTGTCATGGTTTGAATTGTGTCCCCCCAAAAATGTGTGCAGCCATGTGGCTGGGATATGGTTCCCAGTATCTTGGAAATGTCCTCCATTGTGTGGTTTTGCTAACCTGTATGTTAAAGGATTAGGGTGGGGCTGTGAATTCCTGCCATGGGGAAAGTTTCCCTGGAGTATGGCTTGCCCCACCCTTAATGCTTTTAGCTTGCAAGGAATAAAAGGAAAAAGAACCAAGGACAATTTGAGAACCTCGCTACCATCAAGCAAGCAGCACCAGGAGCAGAGCGCGTCGTTCAGACCAGAGGTTCTTGTGTTAGGACGCTCCCAGGACAATGACTGATGCAATACCGGACTTTCTTCCAGAGCCGTCAAGGGGAAGGCCTTCCCCTGGAGCGGACACCCTGAATATGGACTTGCAACCTACCGGACTGTGTAAGAATAAATCTTTCTTTGTTAAAGCCATCCACTCTGTGATATTTCTGTTAGAGCAGCCCTAGCTGACTAAAACAGCTGCTAAGGAAAATTTTTACTTCTCAAGCCTGAAGGATTATTTTTAGGCATTGCAGGAAGAGGCTGCTTTATACCTTGATTATTTTTTCCCAGTCCTTGTCCCGGTAGGAAGCCTAGGTTAAGCATCTGTTGGGTAATTATCCTATTAGGGCTACACATGATGATTCCCAGTTGGGATAAGACATCACGACCCCATAGATTAACAGGTAAACCTGGAACAATGTAAGGTTGGATTTGTCCTGAGTTACCCTCAGAGTCTTTCCAAGTAAGAATTTTTGAGCTTTGCTTAGGGTTGACAGACTGGCCAATGCCTTCAAGATGGGTTATTGAGGTCTCACAGGGCCAGTTGGAAGGCCAATATTTAGCTGAAATTACTGTGGCATCAGCTCCTGTGTCCATTATTCCTTCAAAAGCTTTGCCATCTAACTGGAGAGTAAGCCTTGGTCTATCGGGGGTGACTGGTTGTACCCAATATGCGTCTGAGGACCCGAATGCAACATCAGGCCGCCGGGGTACTAAATGCCTATGGGGTGTAGGTAATAAGGGGAGCAGTAAAATTTGAGCTATTCTTTGGCCTGCATATATGGATACTGGCCCCGATGGGGCAGAAGCCAGAAGGGATATTTGTCCTGTATAATCATTGTCAATAACTCCTGGGAGGATTTGAAGACCGGCCAAGGAGGAGCTGCCTCGCCCTATTATCAGTCCAAACATTTCCGGGGGTAATGGCCCTCGGACCTCTGTTGGAATGACTTGAATGCCCTGTTCAGAGGTTAATATTGTACTGGTGGCGGAACAGAGGTCCAATCCTGCGCTTCCAGGGGTGGCACGGCAGAGGGAGCTGAAACCTGTCTCTGTGTTTGTTTTTGGGGGACGAACCTGACTGCCCCTAGGTTCTGTCTTGGGGATGGGGCCAGGGGCTGGCCCCGCTGGGAGTTTTCCTGCTTCGGGGGAAGAGGTTGACCGTTGATGTCAGTTTTGGAATAGCAATCTGCAGCCCAATGCTTGCCTCTTTTGCACCGGGGGCACACTGAGGCGGGAGGCCCTCGATGTTGTTTCCCCAGGGGACATTCGCGTGCAAAATGGCCAGGCTGTTTGCAATTAAAGCAGGTTTTTTTTGTTGTGGGTGAGGGTCAAGGCCTCTGAGTGCTGCTCCTATGGCTATTCCAATGGCATGGGAGGCTCCTATGCCTGAACAGAGTCGTACATAGTCCGAAAGATCTCCCCTGCGATGAGGTCTTAAGGCATCCTGACACGAGGGGTTGGCGTTTTCAAAGGCAAGGTGTTTGATAAAGGCACTGTTAGTCTCACCCTCTCCTACCAGTCTCTTGGCAGCGTCTGTCAAACGGCTGACAAATTCACTATATGGTTCGTCAGGCCCCTGGCGAATTTTAGCCAGCGAAGTGGTTGCTGCACCCTTTGGGGGGAGACGTCTCCAGGCTCTGAGGCCAGCATTTTGTATTTGTGATAATAAACCAGGGGTAAAATTTGCCTGCTTTTCATTGGTGTCATATGGAGTCCGCCCCAAGAGTTTATCTCTTGTCCAGGTGCGGGAGGCCTTGCTCTCTCCATCACGTTGTGCTGTTTCTCGGCACTGTTCAGCAAACTCGGTTCGCCAGACAACAAAGTCACCCCCTGATAAGCAGGCCCGGGCCAAGAAATGCCAGTCGTTAGGTGTAAGCCATCGGTCACTAAGGCTCTCAAGCAGTGCTAGACTGTAAGGGGCTGTCGGGCCGTAGTTATTGACAGCCAGTTTTAAGTCCTTAATATGTTTTACATTTAAGCGGTGATATTTTTGGGGGCTAAGGCTGTCAGGTTGGGTGTCATCTGCATTAGGACTCTCAGTTTCTTCCTCTTCTATTCTAGGGCTTCCTTGCTCTTCCTCACTTTCTATGTCAATCTCTACTTGCCCGTGCTGGCTACGAGTTACCGGAAAGGTGAGGAGAGTCTTAGGACAGCCTGGGGTACCTTTTGACACATTGCTCCGGGATTGAGTTTTAGGATTTTGGGCAAGGCTGAGTGAGTTAAGTTCTTGCTCAAGGGCTTGGAGTTCTTTTTGGAGGTCTAGTTGTCTATGTCTGCGAGCTACAAATTTCTCTAACATTGAAATATCATGATCGAGGGAGTTTTCGGTAGCTGGGGAGAATGGCTGGGTCCCGGGCCAAGAGGTGGAGAGGTCGGTTTAGGAGGACCTAAAGGGTAAGGGGGAGGTTTCGGGGGGGCGTGAAAGGCAGGGGCCGTAAGGGTCCAGGAATAGGCATCATTATGATAATGGGCGGCTTGCTCTTCAAGAGTGGTCTGGTCTTCGGGGGACAGTGGGTTAGGATCGGGTTTGTCGGTGAAGGACTTTAGGGACGGGTACAAACCTTTAGGGGGACCGCTATGGTTCTTTTGCGAGAGTGTGTCTGTTCTGGAGGCCTGAGGCTCCTCTGGAATACTGAGAGAAACTGATGGGCAGGCAGAAGGGGGACGGGACTGATCTTTCATGACTTTTTCACCCATCTGGGCGAGATGCTGAACATCAGGAGCATTATGGAAACTTTGAAGGACATCATTTATCAAACTCCAATAAGAGAAGCAAGTGACTGGAACCTTCTCGGGCCCGAAGGTTCTATAATAGTCATTTAAACAGTCTCCAACTCTTTTCCAGATTTGAGGGTTAATAGTGCCCTCTTGTGGAAACCATGGACATACATCTGATAAGAATATAAAAAACTGAGATAAATCCTTTCTTTTAGCCTTAATTCTCCACATCTTGAAAGAATCCTTGATTCCCGTAAGAAAGAGTTCATGTGAACTCAGTTCTTGCCCCATGATTTTTACCCACTCACCTCTGACAGATCAGGCTCGCAGGGCGGCTACTCCCGCGGTGATCAGGACAAGTTTGACTCACGAGCAGCTTTCCCCGTGGAAACTCTGGTCGAGCTGGCTCACACCGGTTCGGCAGCTCAGGATGCCTGCGCAGGACTTCCTCTTCTGTGGTGGGTCTATTTAGCAGCTCCGTACCTCGGGCCCCACGTTGGGCGCCATTTTGCCCGGACTCGCGGGGTGAATCAACGGAGGGATGAGGGGGAGCCTGCGAAAATGAAAGTGAGGCAAGAGACGCGAAGAAATGGAGGCAAGACAAAGTTCTGATCAAGCCTCAAGGTTTTATTGTTACAGCGTGGTATATATAGCAAAGGGAATGGAGGGAGGGATTAAGTGACGTAGGGATCGGGTGACATTTGGAGTGAGGTAGCTGTCGGCTCGGGATTGGATATGCATAAGACTAAGGCAGTGACATCAGGCGGGAAGTTTTCCCGCGGGCGGGAAGTTTTCGTGTGTGCGGGCTTTTTAGGGACTTTCCAAGCTTCCTGTATGTTGGGGGCCCGGGGCTTTCCTGTGGTCCCCAACATGTGTGCAGTTTTCTTAAAGCTGCCTGACAAAAAATTCACCTGTATACTGACTCCGAATACATCGTTAGTCTATTTCCTCACATTGAAACTGCTACATTATATCCCACAAAGGGTACTGTCATAGTTCTCTTACAGTCTTTGCAGGATTTAATTCATAAGAGAACTCTCCCATTCTTTGTAGGACACATCCGAGCACACACACCTTTACCTGGACCTCTTACAGAGGGAAACCGTTTGGCTGACGTTCATACCTGAATTCAGGTCCTCCCAGCCTTCACAAGAGTGTCCCAGAGCCATGCCTTACACCATCAGAATGCCACAGCCCTCCGCCTCCAGTTTCAGTTGACTAGGGAACAAGCTCTTTCGTTCTATTGTTAAGAAGTTGTAATATTTGCCCCACTCAACAATCCTCCTTACCGATGGGAATTAACCCATGGGGTTTTAAGGCTGGACAACTATGGCAAATGGACGTTACTCATGTACCCTCCTTTGGAAAACTCTGTTACATCCATGTATGCGTTGACATTTATTCTCACTTAATTATGGCCTCAGCCCACATGGGAGAAGCTTGTAAGGATGTAATTCGACACCTCTTTTACTGTTTTACATATTACTAAATTCCCTCCCGTCTTAAAAACAGATAATGCCCCGGCTTATACCTCTAAAGGCTTTCAGGCATTTTGCAACACCTTTGGAATCAAACACACTACTGGCATCCCATATAACCCCCAAGGACAAGCCATAGTTGAAAGAGCACACCAAATCTCAAAGATTCGAATTACCCAATTACAGGAAGGAGAGTACAAACACAGTTCACCACATCATCTATTAAACCATGCACCTTTTGTTATCAATCACTTGAATCTAGACTCTAACGGACTGTCAGCCATGCAGAGACACTGGGAGAGCCCCAATAAAACCCCATGCATTTGGGTAAAATGGAAAGACCTTTTAACAGGCCAGTGGAAAGGCCCAGATCTATTACTAACCCGTGGCAGAGGTTACGCTTGTGTCTTTCCACAGGACGCTGATTCCACTATCTGGATTCCTGATAGGTTAATTCGACCACATGGCCAACCCACTGTCATACCGCAGACACAGCCCGACGTCACTCCCCCTGGGAAATACCCCTAGCAAAGAGGAAGCCGCCGCCGAAACTCCGTGTGATTGGTGCCCACCAGCTCCTTCATCCTTTTCCCCCCCTTATCAACCCTCTTCAGATACTATAACTCCTGTCCTGAGATTTCTGTCGTCTAGCCATCTCATCACAGTACAATCACCGACAAGCTCGCTGTACTTGAGAAGCACGTCCGCCGACATGGGGACAAATCAAACGGCTTGCTGACAAGGCAAAATAGCTGTTGCAGTCGCAGGGCGCTCCTCCATCACCGGAACATTTTTTTATTGCAATGGCCGCTGTTCTAACAGTGGAGGTATTTCTTGTCCCTGTAGCTGCGATCCCTTATTGGACTTTCATTCCTGACCCTCCCTTACTACACCCGGTCCCGTGGGACTTCGCTGACGTTCTGGTCTTTACTAATCATACAGCCCTTCTGGGGGGAGAAGAGGACAGCTATATAACGGCCAGATACACCTCCTCTCTTAACTATTCAGGACGTAGCCATGCTCCCCCTATTTGTGCTAGTACTCACCCCAACATAACCATAACGGGGTGTATCTCCCTGTACTATGATGAATTACTAGCTGATTTCTCTAATCATGAATCTACAAAAAAAACTGCCCCTCATCTCCTACGGTCCATATATTTAAGAATACTAGGAGACCTTTCTAAGTAAAGTGTTTCCTCACAATCTCTCCCTCCAAGTCATCTTAAGCCTTGCAAGAATGCCCTGGGACAAGAATACCATTGGGAACCAGTGGAAAATACAGGTGGATTTCCCACCTGGGTTTCTTGTACCTTTCTGAATTTGGAGCTAAATCCAAACAGGCCAATAGTTCCACAAATATTCTTGACTGGTCTGTCTCCAACCCCTCATATGATTACTGAACTTATCTAAAAGCTAACGGCCCTAAACTATTTAATTGGACTGCCTCCGCCCTCTCAAACACAGGGCCTATACACCACTGGTATTCGCTTGGATGGGTGGCCCCTATACATAAACCAGAAAATACCAATATTCTCCAGACGGGCCTGTATAGGTTGTTTGCAGCTACTGGTCCCATTGTCTTCCTACGCCCTGACAAGACGACTTCTGAGATGTTCAGCGTCCGTGCCTGTGTTCCCTCTCCTTATGCTATAATATCCACAGGCCCCAATCTTTTTCTCTCCATTATGCCTGAAAAAGGCACTGTATTGGTAACTTGCAAAAATTGCATACTGAGTAATTCCTTAAATTCTTCTGTGTCACCCTCTACCTTTATTATAGTGAGATAACCCCCTTATGCTCTGCTGCCTGTGAATCTCACGGGAGAATGGTATGAAGATTTAGGTTTACATGCTTTGAAGATAGTAACTGATTATCTTAGCTGTCCTCGACGATTTATTATAGCTTTGATATTAAGGATAACTGCTTTGATTGGAGCTATAGTCTCAGTGACTGCCTCCTCTATAGCCCTTACAAAGGAGGTCCATTCAGCTCACTATGTTAATAATCTGGCTAAAAATGTCTCACTAACATTGGCCACACAAGAAATTATAGACAGAAAATTAGAAAATAAGGTTCATGCACTAGAGGAAACTGTTAGGTATATTGGCAAACAACTGCACAGTCTGAAGGTACCCCAGTCTGTTTCCTGTCATACCAAATACAGATGGGTCTCTGTGACCCCATTACCTTACAATAAAACAGATCTTACATGGCCACAGGTACAGGCTTGAAAGGTTTCCGAGAGGGCAGACCCCTCCTCGAGTCACAGGCGACGACGCAAACCCCAATCAGTCACGAATTTCGCAGCTTGATGCAAACAGCAAGAGGCTTTATTGAAAGAACCAGTGCGCTGGGGCTCAGCTTCTGACTCATGCAGGAGTACAGAGGCTGGGCCCCGAGTCGGGGAAGGGGTTGGATATTTAAGGGCTAAAACTACAAACAGGATTTTCCAGAAACTTGTTAAGTTGAGTAAACACTTCTAGGAGCCCAGTAAGTCAGTTACAGTTTAACACGTCGGTCAACAAGCAGTTAAGCAACTGGTTATCGACAGGGGCATCTAAGGGAGGGGGCCTGTAACATTCTTAGGAAACCATGAAGTTGGGGAAGGGTTGTTTTCTTGCAACAATGAAACAGTTAGGCCTGTTAAAATTTTCCATTACAGGCTCACCTACAAGGAGTCTGGAATGACTCACCTGTTGCATTTAACATAACACACTTACATGCCCAAATAAAAGCCAACAGTCATTCTACCTTAGAAATAACATCAGCTGAGGACATTGCATCTAATTTCATAAGCATGTTTACGAAGGCCTTATAAACAGAATCTTGGAGCTCTATTTTGGTAAATCTAGGCGTCTGTGCTGCGATAATCTTAATACTGTTTTTTTGCCTTCCAATCATCCTCTGACAACTTAGACAGACCATAAGGACCATACAAGTGGAATTACAAACGCTGAACCTAAAAAATAAAAAAGGGAACATGCCGACGCCCATCATCCACAAAGGCCTTTTTGAAAAAAGTTACAAGTCTATGTGACAGGGGCAGAGGCATTTCACCTGTGACATATTTTTGTCCATACTGTCCTTGATAATATTTTGCCCTAACTGTATATCCCTCTTCCTCCTGCACCTCCTGACCTTGAAGCACAAAGTTGCTTGAGCTCAAGGTCGGGCCATTACTTAGAAGGCCCTAATGATTAATATGTAAAGAGACCACTTGACTCGGGCCATTACCGAGAAGGCCCTTATGGCTAATACATAAAGAAACCACTTGTCTTGGGCCATTATCCAGAAGGCCCTAATAATTAACATGAAAAACAAAGACCAGGAGGTATAGGTTTTGAGTTAGCCAATAGCTGTGTGGTCAGGGGGCAGAGTGAAAATTACATCACCTCAAATATAATAAATAAAGAAAGACAGACCTTCGGGGGCTGCCATTTTTTCTTCAAAACTCTTTCGTGTCTGTATCTGGTCATTTTCCTCCTTCGCCGACGCCGTTCCTACCCGTCCGTCCGTGGTCCTGAAACCCTGCCGAGGCTGCCTCCCGGCAATTAAGTGACACTGTACAGTCTCAGTCAAGTGCGATATGAAAGCCCTCGCACCTGCCTCTGTGAAACTGTATCTACTCTCCTCACTCTGATGGCACAGTCTTCCTTTCACTCTGCAATTCCAACATCCATTCAAGCGACTCTGTCCTTTCTTCTCGACCGTCTTTTCTCTCCTCTAGACAGAAGTCAGACACTCTGGTGCATATATTTAAAAATAAAATGCACACACTGCCCGCATCACTCCATGTCCCGTAGTCCAAACCAATCTTTGTCTGACATGTTGGCTTCAGTACTGGTTTCTGCTCTGGGCTAGCAGCGAGTCCAGGGACTGTGTTCTCATGGAACCCTCCAGGATTTTGGAACATCAAGTCTGGGTTCTTAATAGAGTTCTAGATCTGCACACCCTGTTTTCTCGTGCAGCATCAGAGACTCTGCATTGTGGTCCTTGTCAGTGCCGCCTTTTGTAGCAGCACCTAGTTTTTCTGGTCTGCTGATGGTGTTGTATCCCAATCATATGAATTCTTCTGACTCCTGGGATCCTATTTTCCTTCTGTCTTTGATTTTCCTGGTTTTTATCTTCTCCATGTAGGTTGGGACCAGTTGACATTCCTTATATGGTAGCTTGCTGGCTTTTGAGACTCCAAGCAGCACTCACCACTCGTGGACGCAGAACGGTCTCACTGTCCCCTGAAACCATGGTCCCCAGTCCCACATCCCTGCTACTTTGTCCGTTAAAGTGTTGCGTTATAGAAAGCATTTAGGTTATGGTGTACTTCAGTTGTGCTGACTTCCCTTCTACTGCGTGCTGTCAATCCTAACTGAATTGTTATTGACCAGCTAGTCTAGGATTAACTCTCTGACCTCCAATCCTTGTGGCAGTCAATGAATATTTTCTTCAGTGCATGTGCCTTTTCTTAGGTTCTTATAGTGGTGGCCTTACACAATATTTGTCCTTTGGCACCTGACTGATTTCGCTCAACAAAAGGTCCTTTAGTTGATTCCAGGTTATGAGATGTTGCAGACAGTCACCGTTGTTGTGTATTATTGCATCGTGTTCCACTGGGTAAATATACCATAGCTTGTTTCCCCATGCACCTACTGATGGGCATCTAGGTTGACTCCATCTTTTTCCTATTGTGGACAATCATTCAGTAAACACTTGTGAGCATGCATCTGTTTATGTCACAGCCCTTCCTTCTGTCGGATGTATTTCAAGCCTTGGGATTGATGAACCAGATGGTATTTCTGTTTGTAGCTTTTTAAGGAAAATACTAAATTGATTTCCAAAGAGGTTGTCACACTTTATATTTGCACTACCAGTGTACAGGAGTTCTAGTCTTTCCACAGCCTCTGCAACCATTTTTGTGTGCATTTATGGGAGCAGTACCTAG
This sequence comes from Heterohyrax brucei, assembly GCA_028571685.1. NCBI lineage: Eukaryota > Metazoa > Chordata > Mammalia > Hyracoidea > Procaviidae > Heterohyrax > Heterohyrax brucei. The sequence goes on from CM053166.1 coordinate 2,204,303, forward strand.
GGTAAGATGCTAATCCTTTTGTGGGATGCTGATTCCCATTGTGTCATACCTGGGCCGTCACAGATAGTTTTAGACCTACTCGCCTGTCCCTGTTGCTCAGTGCAGTGCCTCAATTTTTCCTTTCATCTTTAGGGTCCCTAGAATATTGTTAGCTGTTTTTTTTTTCAGGTCTTGTCATTAGCCCCGCATCTGATTTCTTTGTTGTCTGTTTCGTGTTGCTTTTGCCAGACTGCCTCCATTCACTTTGCAGTATGCGTTTGAGGTCCGTTGCTGTCATTCTGTGACTTCATATCTCACTTCGTGTTTATCTGTTGAACGATAGTGCGTGGTGTAGATGTACCACACTTGGTTTTCCCGGCACCTGTTAAAGGCCACCTTAGTGGCATCCAGCCTTTGGCATTGGTGAATAAAGCTGCTGTAGATATTCATTGGGGTTTTTATGTGGACAGATGTTTATCAATTAGAATTCCAAGTAAAGAGACATGAAGGGACTATGTTAAAACCAAAGAAAATGTACAAGAGTTTTTCGAGGAAGTCCTTCGGTCTGAGAATAGACTATACAAGACCACAGTCTGAAGGTAGGATACAAGATTGTACCAGCAGATACCAGCCTAGGAAATAAACTCTGAAGAACTATCCAAACCAAAAGACTTAGAACAGGGAACCAGAGCAGTTAATCTGTAAATGATCTCAATAGTCGAGTAATAAAAGAGAGTAAAAGTTGTAGGTGTAGAACATAAGAGAGTAGAAGGCAAGGCGTAATAACCCACAATAGTAGACTGCTTCAAAGCTACAGAAATAAGGATAAATTTTAAGGTCATCACAAAGAAAGTTAAAAAAAAAACAAAACCAATTCATCACAATAAGGAAGGAAAACGTGTTTATGAATGTGTTTATTCACCTACAAAACTGGTAGATGTGATCAAGAAATCTACATGCTAAAAGAATTCAGCACAGGAGAGACGAAGAAAATAGCCCCTTAAAAAAAAGTACTACAAAATGAGAGTAATGAACTCACATCTAGCAAGAAATACACTGAACGTAAATGGCTGGAATGCATACAAGAGACTGAGGGTGACAAAATAGATCTAAAAACGGAATCCATAGTATACTGTTTAGTAGAGACACACCTTTGAAACAGAGACGCCTGGTCGTGGTGTAGCTACTAGGACTGATACACTGACCAGTACAGCACAGCTGAGAAACCAGGTGAACGAGGTCTGACAGTGAAGTCTCTGAACTTGCAACCGTGTGCTGACGTTGGCGGCACTGCGAAAACAACTCAGTATGGTTTGCTAACCTTGCAATGTCAGTGTCTCACAGCTGCGTTCGTGTTGACATATGGTGGTGTCTTACTGAACTGCATTCGTTGTTGTGTGTTTTTGTGTGCCATCACAGGAATGTGAGAGCTTGAATTAGCAACAGACAAACTTGAAACTTCTTGTTAAACTTGACAAGAGTGGAAGTGAAATTAGGGACATTTTAGTCCAAGGTTGTGGAGTTAAGGCTATGAAGATCCGATGAAAACACTGCAAAACTTCACTCGAATTTGGAGTCAGAATTCTCTGCTGACTGTGAGAAGGATAGCAGATCATGTAAGCATCGATATTTCGGAAAATCTTAACAGAAAATCTCGGCGTGAGAAAGAAGTGTGCAAAACTGGTCCTGAAGGAGCTTATCAGTGAACAGATGCAAAGCAGAGTTGAAGTCTGCCCGGGCATTTTGGGGAGGCGAGATGATGTTATGGGCAGTCCTATCACAGGTAGTGAAACATTCGTATACCAATATGAACCTGAAACAAAGCGTCCTAGTGCACAGTGGAAGTCTCCCGGTTCTCCACTACCAAAGAAATTCTGTGAGTCCAAATCAAGCGTCGAAATGATGTTACTAACCCTTTTTAATATCAGAGGGATTGTTCATTATGAATTTGTGCCCAATGGACAAAGAGTTAACCGAGTTGACTCTTTGGAAGCGTTGAAATGGCTGTATAAAAAAGTTAGATGACTGTGGAGAAAGTGGAACCCTCCTACACTGTTGGTGGGGTTGCAAAATGGTCCAGCCTCTTTGGAAGGCAATCTGGTGCTTCCTTAAAAAAATGGATATTGATATACCATCTGACCCAGTAATTCCACTACTTGGAATATATCCTACAGATTCAAGGCCTTTCACACCAACGGACACATGCACCACAATGTTTATCGCAGCACAGTCCACGATAGCAAAATGATGGAATCAACCCAGATGCCCAACAATAGAAGAATGGATAGGTAAACTGTGGTACATATACTCAATGGAGCACTATGCAATGATAAAGAATAACGATGATTCCAGGAAACGTCTCCTGACCTGGTTTCAACTGGAAGACATTATGTTGAGTGAAAGTAGTCAGTGACAAAAGGACAAATATTGTATGAGACCTATATGATAAGCTCCCCAAAACAGACTTGTGTATAGAAGAAAAGACTCTTTGACAGCTGCAAGTGAGGGGAGGGAGGGCGGGCGATGGGGGGAGGGTTTAGATAGTTACTAGAAATTTAGTTGGAAGAAAGCGGTGACAGCACACATTAGGAACAAGAACAACATTAAGTGGATTTTAGCATAACTTGAGTACTCCTTCCGTCTTAACTCAATACTACAAGGGTAGGGTAGCTGGGGCGGGGGCGGGGGACCATGCTCTTAGGCGAATTCCGGACCAATTGGCACAATTAGCGTTTTTCTAAGAGAGCTCTCTGCACCCCACATTGGTGAGTGGTGTCTGGGGTCTTAAAAGCTGCCAAGCTGCCATCCGAGGACACAGCAAATGGTCCCAACTCAGCAGGAACGGATGCTCACCGAGGGCCAAAATGGCATGCGGTAAAGACAACCGAGAAGACAGAGAGACCCCCAAGAGTGGGTGCCTACATCGACTTGGGACCGGAAGAACTGGATGGTGGTTGGCCACCACCAGTGATAGCCACGACGGAGCTCACAGAGAGGAGCCTCACTGGCAACACAAGAATAAAAAGAGGTGCATCAAGAGATCTCCACTAAAAGACCTCATTTGATGGTCCAGCGGTTTTGGGGTTCCTCTGAGAGCATGGCCCCCGGCCCTGATGTTGCCCTCTCCCATAAATTATAACAAAGGTCCACTCTTTGGACAGGAATGGATTGGACTTGGCAAGGCAGAGTAACCATATTTTGGAGGCACTTTATGGTTGTGTACATCTATAGGATATCAGCTTGCTGACCTCTGGCTGGAGGAAGGGGAGTGGACGGAGAGGAGGGGAAAGGAGACTGTTCGGAGGATGAGACATGTATGGAGCAGAGAGGAATAGTGTGCAGTCACTGGACAGGGAGAGCAGTGGAAGCTGCATAAAGGGGGGCATGTAAATTTATATGTGAATGTACATTTTCACTCAGTTATGTTAAATAAAAAGAAAAAAGAAAAAAAAAAGTTAGATGAAAACAACCTGAACTTTTCACCAGCAAGTCACAGCTCTGGCACGACAACAGTGCACCAGCTCACAAGGCACGTTCAGTGTCGGGGTGCCTATCCAGCAAACAGATAGCTGGATCAGAACACCCCACACTCACCTGATCTGGTCCTCAATGGCTTTGTTCTTTCCCCAAAGAGAAAGGAGTACTGAAAGGAAGCCATTTCGATGACATTCAGGACATCAAAGGGGATATGAGGACAGCTCTGAGGGCCATTCCAGAGAGTTCCAAAATTGGCTTGCAGGACGGACTAGGTGCTGGCATCTTCAGAGGAGAAGGCGATCATAGTGATATTCAGCACTGGGGCACGTAGCAGTTTTTCTAGGATGAGTTCCTAAACTTAATTGTCTGTTATTTGCAGTTATGTCAGTAGATGGTAGACGAATGGAAATCTGAATGTGAATAAGAAATATCAGATGGACGATGAGAGGAGGAGGAAGGGCTCTCAGGTGACTTTGGTGTCAGTAGTCTTCAGTTTTCGTTGTTTAATTTTAAAATAGAAATTAAAAATTCTGAAGCAGTTGTAGCAGAATGTTCAGGTCTCCACGGTCATGGCTTTTTAGCCTTTCCCAGTACAATTTTCTGGTATTTTCTTCTTGTTTTTGTGATTGAGTCAAAGTATGCAATCCATGTTCAATTTGCATGCCTGCCTATCTGTAGCTCCTTCTGCTCTCCTTGCTCAGTGACCGCACACTCCTCCTTACCTTTTCGTACATGTCATGCCCTCTTAACAATCTTCTCTCCCCTCCTCTTTAACATCTCCTCTAACTTCTGATTATGAAGCCACTAGGTGCGGCGTCTGGCCCTTCAGCGGCGAGCGCTGGATAGGGTCCAAGGGCCGAATGTGGACAGGTGAAAGGATGAGAAAATCTCACGCATGAAAACATGTTGCTCACACGAGAGCAAACACATCACAGATGCAAGATAATGTTGGGACCAGGTGGGACCAAGGTCTCTGGTGGAGAACGGTGGACAGTGGTCCACTTTCACAAGCTGTATTTATAGGCTGAACAGGTAGGAAGCCAACAGGGTGGTACAAAGGCAAAAATGGTCATGCTGTTTGTCACAGAGCAAAGGACAGGAGCATGCAAATAGTTTTAACCTGAGCTGTTATCCTGCAAACAGTTTCAAGGAAATAGTTGTCATTTGGGACTTATTATTTTACAAATAGTTTTGCCTGAGTCAATGAAACTTCAAATAGTTTCAAGGAAATAGTTGTAACTTGCAAATAGTTTAGTCTGGGCTAGTATCCTACAAACAGTTTCATCAAACAGTTTATTATTCTGGAAGTTGTTTGAAGGCCCGAAGCAGAGAAGTACAAAACATGGGAAGACGGAGGAAGGGACAAGGGGGCTAGGATACAGTAGCTCCCAGCCCGAAGCAACTAGGACAGCATCTAATAGATACATAGAATTCTGAAGTGCACAAACCGTACGGTCACTTTGTGTCCCTGAGTTGAATCCGTTCTTGTCTGAAGAGTTGCCCTCAGTAATGATTTACGATTAGGGGCAGTAGCAGGTCTAGGGGTCATGCTCCCAGGGGAACTCCAAGGCAACTCCCGGGCCTTCAAACCATCTTTTGCTGTCTTTTAGTGGAGTCCTTGAGGTGCGACCCTCTTCTTATCATGTTGACTGGGACTCAGCAACTGTGTGACCCACCATGGATGTCTTTCATGGTGGCTGTATACCATCTGGTACTTCTGGTCACATGTTGATACAGTCACCCGTTGACATGGGTCCGTCTGTCTTCTGGGCTATTTTTCCCTCCTGTGTCTGTTCTCCTTGGTGATCACTGTTTCAGCTGAATTCAGACTATTTGATTTACTTCAGCTGGCAGCTTGCTAGCTTTCAAGACCCCTGACACCACTCGTCAATATGGACTGGAGAGGACTCTCTTAGCGGTACATGAGAATACCAATTTGCCTCGATGTCCCCTGAGAGCATAGTCCCCAGATCCCTTGCTACTAAGTTTATATTGAAGTCCAGTTAAGTGGATCTTCTTTCTAATGTGTGCTGTCACTGATTTCAACCAACCAACCTTTCATCAGCTATCTAATCTATAACCAGCCCTCTACTTCCCTCCCTTCTCTCCCTTGCAGCCATCAAAGAGTTTTGTTGTGTACGTGAGTCTGTTTGTAATTCATATAGTAGGAGTCTCGTACAATATTTGTCCTTGTGCTGCTGACTGATTTCAGTCAACATGTCTTCCAATTGAAACCTGCTCATGAGATGCTTCCTAAAATCATCCTTATTCTTTACCCTTGCATAGTGTTCCACTGAGTATCTAAACCATAGCTTATTTATCCCTTCATCTGTTGGGCATCTGATTTGACACCATCATTGTGCTGTGGACTGTGCTGCAATAAACATTCATGTGTGTGTCTGTTTTGTGACTGCCCTTCCTTCTGTAGGATATATTCCAAGCATTGGGATTACTGGATCAAACGGTATACCTATTTCCAGCTTTTTAAGGAAGTGCCAGATTGCTTTCAAAGAGGTTGTATGATTTTGCAATCCTGGCAGCAGTGTAGGAGGCTTCCAGTATATCCACAGCCTCTCCAATTTTTGTTGTTTTCTGTTTTTTGGATCATGGCCAACCTTGTGGGGGCTAGATGGCATCTCATTGTAGTTTTGATTTGGATTTCTGTAACAGCTAATGATCATGAGCATCTCCACATGTGTCTTTTGGCTGCCTGGGTATCCTCTTTAAAGAAGGGTCTGTCCGTCTCCTTTGCCCAGGGCTTAATTGGGTTTTTTATCCTTGTTGACATTTTGCAGTACCTTGTAGATTATGGAGATCAGACATCGGTCTGACAAGTATTGCTAGATATTTTTTCCCATTCTGCGGGTGGTTTTTTAATTCTGCTGATAGTGTTTGGAATGAGCAAAAGTATTAGATTCTTAGTAGTTCCCATTTATCTATTTTATTTTCCATGGTTGTGCTTTATTTGTCAGGTTTTGAAGTCTAAGTTGTGTTTTAGAAATTTCACTATTGACCCTACTTTTTCTTGTATGGTCTTTATCCTTTTAGGCTTGATATTTAGGTCTTTTATCCAGTTTAAGTTTGTTTTTGTGTAAGGAGTGAGATACAGATCTTACTTCAGTTTTTTGCCATTGGATATCCCATTTTATCAGCAGCACTTGTAAATAGAGACTGTTTTTACCCCAGTTTAGAATCTCAGGGCGTTTGTTGAATATCAACTGTTCATAGGAGGATGGTGGCATCTCTGGCATCTCAGCTCTGTCTCGTTGGTCTGTGTATCTCTCTTTGTACTAGTAGCAGGCTGTTTTGTCTACTGTGGCAGTGTAAACAGATTCTAAAGTCGGTATGGAGAACCCTCCCAGTCTATGTTTCAATAGTCTTATACTCATCTGGGGTTTCTTCCCTTTCGAAACAAAGTTGGTTTGTTTCTCCGTCTCATTAAAAATTGTTACTGGAATTAGTATTGGGGTTGCATTGTATATGTAGATCACTGTGTGTAAGGTAGACATTTTCACCATGTAAAGTCTTCCTACTCATGAGCATAGCAGGTTTCTCCATTTACGCAAGTCTCGCTTATTTTTTTGCAGTAAGATCTTGTAGTTCTCTTTGTATAGTTCTCTTACTTGTCTGGTTAGACTTGTTCCTAGGTATTTTATCTTCTTGGGGGCTATGGTAAATGGTATTGATTTGGTGATTTGTTCTTCCGTGATCCTTTTGTTGGTAGAAAGCAATCCTACTGATTTACTTGTGTTTGTTTTAGATCCTGATATTTTGTGGAACTCTTCTACTAGTTCGAATAGTTTACTTGTAGATTCTTCGGGATTCTCTGCATATGCAATCATGTCGTCTGCAATTAGGGAGGTTTTTACTTCTTTGCCAGTGTGGATGCCCTTTATTTCGTGTCTTTTGTAACTGCTCTGGCCAGGACTTTTAGTACAGCGTTGAACGGAGTGGTGAGAGATGGCACCCCTGCCTAGTTCCTGTTCTAAAGGTGAAGCCTTTCAGTCTCTCTCCATTCCAGATGATGTAGGTGGTTGGCTTTGCGTTGATACCCTTACTGCATTGAGAAATTTGCCTCTATTTCTGTTTTGCTGAGACTTTTTAGCTGAACGGGTGTTGGAGTTTGTCAGATGCCGTTTCTGCATCAACTGACAAAATCAAGTGATTCTTTTGTGTTCTTTATGTGGTTGATCACATTAATTGTTTTTCTGGTGCTGAACCAGCCTTGCATCCCTGGTGTGAATCCAAGTTGGTCGTGATGAGGTATTTTTTGGATATGTTTTTCAATTCTGTTGGCAAGGATTTTCTTGAAGAGTTTTACATCTAGGTTCATGACTGATACTGGTCTGTAATTTTCCTTTAGTGTGGGATCTTTCCCTGGCTTTGGTATCAGGGTTCTGCATTGGCTTCATAGAATGTGTTTGGGAGTATTCCATCCCTTCCAGTGCTGTGAAATAGTCTCAGTAGTATTAGAGTTAAGTCTTCTTTGAAAGCTTGGTAGAATTCTGTTGTGAAGGCATCTGGGCCAAGGCTTTCTTTGGTTGATAGTTTTTCAGTCCCTTCCTCTGTGATGGGTTAAGTTATTCTCCTTCACCTTGTGAAAATTTTGGTAGGTGATATAAATATAGGAATTTGTCCATTTCCTCCTGTTGGAGTTCAGTCTTTCACAGTGTCCTGTGATGATACGTCTGATGTCTGCTGGATCTGGTGTCACCTCTCCATCTCCTTCCTTATTTGGTTTATTTGTTCCCTCTTCTGCTTATAGTAAGTTTAGCCAATTGTTCGTCAAATTTGTTGATGTTTTCAGAAAACTAGCTTTTCATTTTACCATTTTATCAATTGTTTTCTTATTCTCTAACTCGTTTAGTTCTGCTCTCAACTTTATGATCTGTTCTCTTCTGGTGGCTGAGTGGTTCCTGTCTTGCTGTCTTTCTACTTCTTCAAGCTGTAGGGTTAATTCTTTGGGTACTTTTTGCCTTCCGGATGTGTGCATTTACGGAGATAAATTGATCTGTGGGCACTGCTTTGGCTGTATCCCATAGGTTCTGGTAGGATGCATTTTCATTTTTATTGGAATACATACTTTTTTAAGTTTCATCCTTGATTTTTTCTATAACCCATGGCTTTTTGAGCAAGACTTTGTTCACTTTCCATGCATTCCAACTTCTATCTATGTTGTTTCTGCTATTGATTTTCACTTTTTTGGCTTTATGCTGTGATAAGATGCTTTTCAATAATTCAGTGATTTGGATTTTGTTGAGATTTGCCTTACGTCCTGACATGGTCTATTCTGGAGAATATTCCATGTGGATTGGAGAAGAAGATATGTGTCTCTTTTGATGGATAAATAGTTCTGTATAAGTCCATGAGGTCTAACTTGCTCCATTGTTGTAATAAGATCTTCTGTATAAAAGTTTGCTCAGAAAAGAAATAAACGTCTCAGCTTGACTGAGTCCCCCCTGATGTGATTGTTTCAGTCTTATTCAGCTCCCGCACTTTCCCCTCAGCTCTGTTCGTCTGACGGCTGGTACCGTCACCAAAACCATAAGAAATACTGAAGGAGCTGTTTGCTCATAAAAAGAAAACCATCATGTGTATTTTAAGGAGGCAATGCAGGACACAACATCCACAAACCTACTCAGTTAGGGAAGGCACAAAACTCAAAGCGATAATATTAAAAGAGGTGAACCAGTGATACTATCATGAAAACTGGGATAACATCACATTAAAAACAAGGATATACTACAGCTATTGTTGTGAAACGATTTCTCTCATTTTTTAGTGTAGTCAGTGTTTGCTTTGATGTATTTAGATGCCAAGCCAAGTGCCATCAACTGGTACCTAAATATTTAAAATGTTATGTCTTACTTATGTAGTGAACGCCTCAGCAATAAGTAGTGGCCATCCTTGTCCATGATGGTAGATTTTACATTGCAATCTGTTTTATCTGAGGTTAACATTGTTACATCTGCTGTTCTTTGTGGGCTGTCAGCTTGCTATATATGATTCCATTCTTTAATTTTCGGTTTCTTCATTTCCTTAACTCTGAGGTGTGTTTCCTGAAAGCAACCTGTAGATGCATTGTGTCTTTTGAACCAAGATATCACTCGTCTCTTTAGTGTACCATTCAGTCCATTTACATTAAGTGTCATTATTTATAGGTATGTGTTTAGTGCTCTCATTATTCATTTCTCCGTTGGTATTTTCTCTGTTGCTGTTAATATTCTGTTCTGGGTCATTCTTCTTTATGGGTTGACTTTTCATCTTCTTCAGTGTTGGTTTTGTGTCTGTTGAGACTCCTGTGTTGCATTTCTTGTTCTGATAGGTTGCATTGTTATTGTGCCTTGTGGCTATCCCTGTGGTCTCCATTAATATTCTGTTTCAATGCAATTTTAACTTCTGCATATCTTACTAATTTTCCATCTGAAAGGAGTACAACTACTGTAGTATATCCTTGTTTTTAATGTTTGGTTTGGCTTTTCCAGTGTCTCTGAGCTTCTGTTTATCTGTGAGTGCCTGGATTTCACCTTCATATTTCAAAGACAGTTTTGCTGGATATATAGTTCTTGTTTCAAAATTTTTCTTCTTTAAGTTTTGATTGTGTCATCCCAGTGCCTCCATGTCAACATCACTTCTGCCGAGAAGTCTGATCAAATCCTATAGGGCTTCCCTGTGAATGTTAGCTTTGCTTTGATTCTGTTTGACTTCTAAGAGTTTCTGCTTATGTTTAATTTTATTAAGTTTGATTATAATATGTCTTCGTATCTTTCTTTTGGGGTCTGCTTTTTGTGCTGTTCGATACATATGGTGGATACCTATGTTCTCTTCTTTCATAAGTTCAGGGAAGTTTTCTGTTGGCAACTCAACAACAATACTGTGTTTTCAGGTATCCCTCTCTGTTCAGGAACTGCAATTAATCATAGATTATTCTTCTCTGTAGAGTCCCACGTGTTTATTAGTGCTCTGATTTCTCCTATATATGCTGGTGTCAGTAGCTCTATCTTCAAGCTCATGATGTCTGAGTTTCCAGTCAGCAGTTCTGCTCTTTTGGCCGTTGGGCTGCATCATGATTATTTCGAAAGACAGTCTTATTTTAAAAAGCTATCTGAGAGCTTCCAAAATCAGTCAGGCTACCAGGTGTGGGAAGGCTCTCCTTTCGGCTGACAGTGGGGCACCTCTTCCACCATTCCCAGACGTTATTGTGTAGTTGAAAGTATGGAGGAGTTACTGTGCTGCTGCCATTGCCTGCCAGACACTACTCGTAAGGCGGCACTGTGCTAAACACAGCCTTTGTGCTGGAAAAGGACTCCCCAGACTGGCACTGCCTCACAGCATGGGAATTAGACCCTGCTGAGGTTGGATAACTCCACCTTCCAGCAGAACGTCATGGCGTCCTGGTGGAGTTTTGGTCCTTAAACCAACAGTGATGGGGAAATCACAGTCTGTAGAAAGACAGTGATGACTGGATGGGATAGGACCTCACAGTTTCTGACAAAGTGGGGACTGACATTGTCCCCTGCACTCACTCTCCCAGCTGTCTTTGCCACCTCAGAGCCCAGGAGACATGAGGCTGAAGACAAGGGGTACAGCCTGTGAGGAGGAATGGGCCCCGCATACCAGAAGGTCGGTGAGCCCCAGAATGATGATTACCTTTGTAAGTACCCCTCCTGTCCCCAGCAGAAGGCTTAGATCCTGGTCCCCCAACGGTTTCCCTTCCTTAGTGACTTGGAGTCCAGGATTGGGATGTGGGCTCTTTCTGCTTCTGCTCTGAATGTCCCGTGTTGTACCCCATATCCTGACCCCTGCTCCTCCCTTCTCCAGACTGTCAGAAGTGTCAGAAGTTCTTCATCGACACCTGTGTGGCTCATGGGACCCTAGTGTTTATGATGGACATTCCTGTAGACAGGGTGCACCTCAATCACTCAGCCCTCACTCTGCTCCCTGGACTGAGAATTGGGCTGTCCAGCATACGTCAGGCTGGGATCAGAGTGTGGAACAAGGCATCCGAGCTGCTGCCAGGCCTGCACTTTGGCCCCTCTGAGGGCCAGCTGACAGAAGACAAGGAGGGAGCCAGCAGTGGGCACTCCTAGCTGGTGGAAAGCACCCGTCCCTGCCCTGTCCTCACTTCCCTCCTCAGTGTGTGCCCTGGTTGGATGTGCTGGGGCCCGTGGTGGAAACAGGCCATTCTGTGGACTGTGTGTTTTCTGTCTGGCCCTGGGGCTCCCACTGAAGACGGAAAGTGCGAGAGAGTAGGAGAGAGACAGAGAGAGAAGCTTCTGCCTGTGCTCTGACAGTTCACGTAGACCTGTAGCTGGTGACAGGGGCATATGGCATCACAGAGAACTGAGGAGAGTCAAGTAACGCCTCTCATGACTTACCAAAAAGTGCCTTCTGTTTGGAAACTAAGGTCTCCAAAGGGAGGAGCTACTCTCAGGATATGGATGGAAAGGACAAATCCTTGGCCAACTGGATGAGGTGAGGCCACAGGGGTCTGCATCAGAGTCCGACCGTCTCAGAAGCACAGACCTGCTTCCTTCTCGTCAGGCTTCGCTGGGTGGGCTGTACACTCGGACCTTTATTCTCCACACAGTGCCCTGTCAGGTCCTGAGACACTGAGAAATAAAGGGCTAACATAAACGTCCTCTGAGCATTAACGTGTGTCCTCACCAAGACTGAGGGACACACACAGAGGAGTCATGTTCCACATGCACTCACTGTCACTTCATTCATCTAATGGACACGAATGACACACTCACTGTGGACAGCAGAGACACTGCTGTTCATGGCCAGGCCCCAAAGCGTGTGTCCCTGTTGAGGATACAGACTCACTGGAGACAGATGTTAAGCAGTTTGTTTCAGGAAAATCTCAGTATAAGTCTTGTGGCTTTTGAGAACTCATGCCACGGGAACCTGAAACAAGGGCCCTTTCATCCGGGAGGTCAAACCCTACAGGAGCCAGCTGGAGTGAGCCGCGGGCTGTCTATGGACACTTGTCTATGATTCATCCTGTCCTTCAGGGCTCTCATTCTTTGGGGTTTAGAGTGAGAATGGATTAAGAGGAGAGACGTCCATGTTCCTGTGGGAATTTGGGGACAGGTCAGTAGGACTTTGGTGAAGTGTGGGGAGATTAGAGAAAGGCCTCTCATGGGAAGATAGGCTTGGGCTGAGTGCTGAGTGACATGTCATTGTTCGGAAACAGAGTGTGTGCCATGGCTTTGTGTGCCATGAAACACAAATTAACTTAGTGCTCTGATGCTCCACTCATCATACAGGAGAGCGACGTGAGCTCTGGAACGTGGTTGATGAGGCCAGGGAGGCTGATCCCCACGAGCTGGGCCTGGGGAGAGGCCTTCACATGACAGCACCACCAAGGCTGAGGGCGGACAGAAGGTTTCTGTGAGGGAGTGGGCAGTGTCAGGCCTGGAACATCGGGACAGCAGGAACGGGACTGGCCTGTGAAGGGCACACCCTGCCAATCCTTGTCTCATGTCCTGTCATTCTGAGGTATGTAAGGCGCACCTGGGACAAGAAGGAGAGGAAGCTGGTGGCCTTTCAGTACCACAGACAGATCTTCTACCAGACCTGCTGAGTCGTCCGGCCAGGCTGTCAGCTGCTGGGGTGGCACGGGGCTGAGGATGGCCAGTAGGTGGGCAGCAGGTGGACGACGGAGCTCACCTCACAGACATGTGGGCACTGAGGACCATTCTCTTTGTAAATTTTTGTGGTCCAACACATCAGTAGAGTGGACTCCATCTACAGTGACATTCAAATGAGGTGCTCCCTGGTGGAGGAGTCATTTCCTCTGCCTTTTCCTTCAGCAGTTTGTGTACGTTTTTAAGGGTTTGTCCTTGCTTATCCTTTAGTACTTCAGACACACGGTGTAGCACAGCTTGTGGAGAGCCGACCCTGGGGCTTTACAACCTCCTTGGTTTATGGAGTTATATTGGGAAAATCTGACCAGGAAATTCTAGGGACTAGAGATCAGAAGTATGGATTTCAATACAGCATGCCTGATAGCACTGAGGCCTGCCCAGCCTCGCTGACTTCCCCCAACTGCACATCCTGACCCATGTGAAAAGAATTACCCTTTTTAGAACAGCTTAAGAAAGGCATAAGGTGGGGGACGGTAGGTGTTTACTGTCCCTGCAGGAGGAGATAAAATAAAGAGCAAAGTAGGAACACACAGACATTATAACCTTTAGACCTTTCCTCCTGTACCTTTTAACCTTGAGGTGTAAGTAGGGCTGATTGAGCTCAGGGCATAACTTTGTTTTCACTGTCAATTATCACCACAACACACCTGCCTCGGGCCATTATCTAGATAGCTTTGACAATTAACAAGATGACGAGGTTTCAGTTTCAAGTTAACTAATAGCTTATGTGGTCAGGGGGCAGGATAAAAATCACGTCACCTCAAGATCACGAGGTTTCAGTTTCAAATTAGCCAATCACGAGATTTTGGTTTCAAATTTTTAGCCAATAGATTGTATGGTCAGTGGACAGGGTGAAACTCACGTCACTCTGACTATAAAAATAAAGAAAGACAGTCCTTTTCGGGCTTCCATTTTCTACAAAACACTTTCCTGTCTCTCTTAATTCTTTTCCCGCCGATGCCTCTCCGCCCCTCCGTGTGGGAACCCAAAAAGTCGTCGGGGCTGGCTCCCGGCAACAGCTCACCGAGCTAGAGGCTAACCCAGGTTCTCAGCACGAGACAGCTGCCACCACAGTGCTGCTTGGGGCTCTCTTATCTTTCTCTGTTATCTCTTCCAGATTTCCAGAAGACACTGTGCTGCCCATCAGTCATTGTGTGAGTTCTCCTGTGACCTCCTGTTCTGTCTCTGGTAGACGGGGTCCCAGGAACAGAAAAACCCACATTGATCAGGAGCACGGAACACTACAGAAACACCACATGGTCATAGAGTGTGTGTGCACATGTGTGTGTCAGCAGAACATCAACATGCCACACAGTGGTGTCACACCAGTGAGGATGCAGGAGTGTCTAACACGAGAAAGTGTGCGTGCATTTCACCAGCCAACGTACACTTGTTTTACACTGCCCACTGAGTATACAGACGTCATGCCAGTGATCATGCATGTGTTTACACGAGACAGTTCACATCCACACGTGTCACATGTTTGTGCCCACGTCAATCCAGATCATGTGGGCTCACACATGTCACACGAATGAATGTGCACATGTCACTCCCAGTGGTGTGTGTACCTGCCTATTGCAGCAGACAGTGAATCTGCACATGTGTGTCCTGCCCGTGAGAAGGCACATGGGAGTCTGTAGGTGTGTCACCCCAGGCAGCAGGCACACCTGCACCATCCCACGGTGTATGAACGCGTGTCCAACCAGGTAACATGCTCACGGTTGTTTCACACCAGGCAGCATGCACACGTGTCTCACACTGACAGTGCATGTGAATGTCAACCCAGTGTTTGCACACCCGTGTCACGTCAGTAAATGCATATGGACAGGTGTCACACTAGTGAGCATGCACGGGCGTGTGTCCCTGCAGTGTGTATGTATTTCCCCCAGTCAATGTGCACACGTGTCATCCCCGACAGTAAGCATGCACATGTGTGTGTCACAGCACACAGCGAGTAGGATTTGCAGCTGGGTGGTGACATGTCCTCTGTGCAACATGCTGCATTTGTTAGTCCATGTAATGCAGACACAGTGGGGGATTCTCTTGGGGGCTACGTGAGAGGCCGGTGTGCAAAGGCGGCAGCTGAGACGGTGTGAGCAGTCCTGAAACAGGACTTCCTCGCACATGTCAGCTGGGAGAAGACTGAAATGAAGTCTGGTCATAAAGGCATATTTCACTTTATAATTTTAAGATAAGTAAAAAATTTTCCATGCAGAGGACTCACAGTCCTCTGGTGAGTGGGTCTGGGTGCCTCCTGTGTCCCTCACACCCCCGTCACTGCCTCAGAGAGAATCAGGCCGTGTGGTCCTTGGTCATACACGTCTTTCAGAACATGTGCTCTCTAACCTCAATTGATGGTCCAGCGGTTTTGGGGTTCCTCGGAGAGCATGGCCCCTGGCCCTGATGCTGCCCATTCCCATTAAATTATAACAAAGGTCCACTCTTTGGACAGGAATGGATTGGACTTGGCAATGCAGAGTAACCATATATTGGAAGCACTTTATGGTTCTATACATCTATAGGATATCATCTTGCTGACCTCTGGCTGGAGGAAGGGTAGTGGACGGAGAGGAGGGGAAAGGAGACTGTTGGGAGGATGAGACATGTATGGAGCAGAGAGGAATAGTGTGCAGTCACCAGACAGGGAGAGCAGTGGAAGCTGCATATAGGGGGGCATGCAAATTTACATGTGAATGTACATTTTCACTCAGTTATGTTAAATAAAAATAAAAAAAAGATAAAACTGACATTGCCTCAAAAAAAAAAAAAGACAGAGAACTACAGACTGATATCACTCATGAACCTAGATGCAAAAATCTTCAACAAAATTCTTGCCAACAGAATACAACAACATATCAAGAAAATAATCCATCATGACCAAGTGGGATTCATACCAGGGATGCAAGGCTGGTTCAACATCAGGAAAACAATTAATGTGATAAACCACATAAATAACACAAAAGACAAGGATCACCTGATTTTGTCCATTGATGCAGAAAAGGCATTTGATAAAGTCCAATACCCATTCATGCTAAAAACTCTTAGCAAAATGGGCATAGACGGCAAATTCCTCAACACAATAAGGGCCATTTATACAAAGCCAGTTGCCCACATCATCCTGAATGGAGAGAGACTGAAAGACTTTCCCTTGAGATTAAGAACTAGACAAGGATGCCCACTCTCACCTCTCCTATTCAACATTGTGCTGGAAGTTCTAGCCAGAGCAATTAGACAAGATGAAAAAATAAAGGGCATTTGCATCGGCAGAGAGGAAGTTAAAATCGCAGATGATATCATTGTATATGCAGAGAACCCCAAGGAATCTATAAGTAAGCTACTCAAACTGATAGAAGAGTTTAGCAAAGTCTCAGGATACAAGATAAACATAAGTAAATCAGTAGGATTCCTTTATACCAACAACGAGACTGTTAAGGAGGAAATTATCAAATCAATACGATTTATGATAGCCCCTAAGAAGATAAAGTACCTGGGAATTAATCTAACCAGAGAAACAACAGACCTTTACAAAGAGAACTACAAGCTCTTACTACAAGAAACTAAAAGAGACTTAGATAAATGGAAAAACCTACCCTGCTAATGGGTAGGAAGACTTACCATTGTGAAAATGTCTATTTTACCCAAAGCAATTTATTTATATAATGCAATCCCAATACAAGTTCTAGCATCATTTTTTAATGAGATGGAGAAACAAGTCACCAATTTTGTTTGGAAAGGGAAGAAGCCCCAGATAAGTAAGGTACTACTAAAGAAGAAGAACACACTCGGAGGCCTCTCATTACCCGACCTTAGAACATACTACACTGCCACAGTGGTCAATACAGCCTGGTACTGGTACAAGAACAGACAGATCGATCAATGAAACAGAATAGAGACCCCAGAGATGACACCATTTGCCTATGAATAGTTGATATTCGACAAAGGCCCTAAGACATTAAACTGGGGTAAAAACAGTCTCTTCAACAAATGGTGCTGGCAAAATTGGTTATCCATCTGCAAGAAACTGAATCAAGATCCATATCTTACACCTTGTACAAAAACCAACTCCAACTGGATAAAAGACCTAAATATCAAACCTAAAACGACAAAGCTCATCCAAGAAAAGGTAGGAACAACAATGGAAGCTGTAATACACAATGAAGACAGACTCCAAAATCTGTCAAAGAAACCTTAATCAACAGAAGAGAAAGTAGATAAATGGGAACTATTAAGAATCAAACACTTTTGCTCATCCAAAGACTTTATTAATAGAATTAAAAGAACACTCACAGAGTGGGAAAAAATATTTGGCAACTCTATGTCAGACCGACGCCTGATCTCCATAATCTATAAGATACTACAAAATATCAAAAAGAAGAAGATAAACCATCCAATGAAGCGATGGGCAAAGGAGATGGACAGACACTTCACTAAAGAGGAGATCCAGGCAGCCAAAAAATGCATGCAAACATGTTCACGATCTTTAGTTATTAAAGAAATTCAAATCAAGACAACAATGAGATACCATCTCACCCCAACAAGATTGGCCATGATCCAGAAAACACAAAACAACAAATGCTGGAGAGGCTGTGGAGAAAGTGGAACCCTCCTACACTGTTGGTGGGGTTGCAAAATGGTCCAGCCTCTTTGGAAGGCAATCTGGCGCTTCCCTAAAAAAATGGATATCGATATACCATTTGACCCAGTAATTCCAATACTTGGAATATATCCTACAGATTCAAGGCCTTTCACACCAACGGACATGTGCACCAGAATGTTTATCGCAGCACAGTCCACGATAGCAAACAGATGGAATCAACCCAGATGCCCAACAATAGAAGAATGGATAGGTAAACTATGGTACATATACTCAATGGAGCACTATGCAGTGATAAAGAATAACGATGATTCCAGGAAATATCTAACCTGGTTTTAACTGGAAGACATTATGTTGAGTGAAAGTAGTCAGCGACAAACGGACAAATACTGTATGAGACCTCTACGATAAGACCTCAAAAACAGACTTGTGTATAGACTCTTTGACAGCTACAAGGGAGGGGAGGGAGGGAAGGTGAGGGGGAGAGGATTTAGCTTAGATGGTTACTAGAAATCTAGTTGGGAGAAAGCGGTGACAGCACACATTAGCAACAAGAACAACATTAAGTGGACTTCAGCATAACTTGAGTACTCCTTCCATCTTGACTCAATACTGCAAGGATAGAGTACCTGGGGCGGGGGGCGGGGGACCATACTCTTAGGCGAATTCCAGGCCAATTGGCACAACTAGCATTTTTCTAAGAGACCTCTCTGCACCCCACATTGGTGAGTGGCATCTGGGGTCTTAAAAGCTGCCAAGTTGCCGCAGGAGCAAATATCAACAGGGACAATATTTAAACACAAATTGTATAGCCTAATGTGTCTAAATTAGAAAAGAAGAATTTGTGAATAAACTAACCATCTACCTTGAGGAGGCTGAAGAGGAAAAACAAAGTAAAGAAATGAGGATAAGCTTAAGAGCAGAAATAAATACTAATACAACAACAGGCAAAGCCTGGTTTTCTAAAAGACAAGCAAAGAAGGCAAAAGGAAAAATCTTCAGGAGGTGTGAAAGTAACCCCAAAACATAATCATATGAAGAACAAAAGACATGAATATCATCCATGAAGAAAACTATAAAAGAAGAAAAGACATTGAAGACTTAAAGATACTATATTAATAGAATGTTCCCTTGAAGACTTGCTGCGCCTGCTCCAAGCAGTGCAGTGCTCAGTCACCTCTTAGACATGTGGAAGGTGCACAGTACATAGAGAAGACAGAAGAAGACCGGATGTCTTCACATCGTGGTGCTGGTTAAGGATACTGAGCATACCGTGCATTGCCAAGAGAATGAAAAAAGCTGTCCTGAAAGAACTGCAGCCAGAATGCTCCTTGAAAGCAAGGAGGATGAGACATCTCACGTACTTTGGACATGCTGTTAGGAAGGATGAGTCCCCAGAGAAGGACATTGTTTGCGTCCTCTAGTGCTGCTCTAACTGAGATACCACAAGCGGATGGCTTTAACAAATGAAAGTTTATTTTTAGTCTGCTAAGCTACAAGTGGAAATTCAGGATGTTTAGTCCAGAGTTTCCCCCTTGCCGGCTCTGGAGGAAAGCTCTTGTGTGGCATGAGTCTTCGTTCAGGGAGCATCTTGCTGCAGGCAGGAACCTCAGGAGTGAAGTATGTGCTCTTCTCCCAATGGTGCTTTCTTGATGATGTGATGTCTCCAATTCTCTGTTTCCGTCCCCTTAATCTCTTGTTAGGATGAAAGGATAAAGGGTGGTACAAGCCATACTCCGGGGAAACTCCCTTTACAGTGGAGCAGAGAGGTGACCTTACAAAGAGACTTACAATCCCACTCTAATGCTCTAACATACAGCATAGGAAGATCACAGAATAGAGGAGAATCAAAATAGTAGGAATCATGGCCATGCCGCATGGCTACACACATTTAGGGGGGGGGACACAGTTCAATCCATGACAGACACCATGCTTCATAAAGTAAGGGGTCAGGAAAATAAAGGGAAACCATCAGAGATGTGTTGACATAGTGGCCGCAACAATGAGCTCCCACGTAATGACTGTCAGGAGGCGTCAAAGCTGCCTGTGTTGTGCTGTGTCGGGTGTGAGGTCCTTGTGAGCCAGAAGTGATTTCACAGCTCCGAGCAACAACAACAATGGAAAGACTTCATATTAGAAAACTATGCCACTTTTTTCTGCTGTAAAAGAAGAGGAACTGATACACTTACTGGTGAAGATCAAAGACTACAGCCTGCCGTGTGGATTACAGCTCTTCGTAAGGAAAAGAGAATCTTCAGAGCTGGATCAGTAAGCAATGTCATGATAAATGGAGAAAAGAGCGACATTGTCAGAAATTTCATTTTACTTGGATCCACAGTCAACACCCATGGAAGCAGAGGTCCAAATCAGTTGACACATTGCATCAGACAAATGTGCCACAGAAAACCACTTTAAGTGTTAAAAAGCAAAGATGTCACCTTGAAGACTGACATGCAGCTGACCCACCCCGTGGCACTTTCAATCGCCCCACACATGCAAGAGCTAGACAGTCAGTGAGGAAGGCTAACTAAGACAGCTGTGAGTGACGGTGTTGGAGAAGAACATTGAATATACCATGCACTGCAAAAATTACAAAGAAGTTCATCTTGCAAGAAGTACAGCCAGAATGCTCTGCAGAAGCCAAAAATGGCGGGACTTCTCACATACTTTGGGCATCTTATCAGGAGTGTCCAATCCGTGGAGAAGGACATCATGCTGAGCAGATTATCAGTGAAAAAGAGGGAAACTTTCGGTTGGTGGATGGACACAGTGGCCGTCTCCATGAGAAATAACTAACAAACAGTCCCTGTTACCATGAAACTGTTTGTTTCCCCCTAAATAAAGTACCTCTACTGCCCCTTTCTTTGCAGTTCTGCGGTATTCTCAGTCACTGAGCAACTCTGTTCTCTCATCAGAAGCTTTCCAAACTTTGCGGATGGAAATGACCGCACTATGAATGACACAACTGTTACCTGAGGCCTCGCTCCACCGTGAGTTCTCATATGCCTGTGGAAGTGTGAGAAACGATGAAAGGCTTTGCCACCTTTCTACGTTCAAAAGGCCCCTCTCCACTGCCAGCACTCACCTGACTAGTTCAGTATGAGAAGCAGTTATAAGCTTTTGCACATTCTTTACATTGATAAGGCTTCTCTCCACTCGGAATTCCTGTATGTGTAGTGAGGTCTGAGAGGTGACGGAAGGCTCTGCAACATTCCCGGGCCTGCACCGTACATAAAGCCTGTCCCCATTGTGAATTCCCATAAGCTTACTTCAGTCTGAGGAGCAGCTAAATCATTTTCCACAGTTCTACATCCAGGAGGCCTCTCTCCACTGTGAATTCGTACTTGTTTTGGGAGGTGTGATGGTCACCTAAAGGCTTTCCCACATTCCTTACATACACAAGGCCTCTCTCTGCAGTGAATTCTCATGTGTGTGTAGTAAGGTCGGAGAAATGACAAAAGGCTTTCCTACATTCCTTATACGCACAATGCCTCTCCTTTTTGTGAATTCCCAAATGTTTAGTTAAGTGTGAGGAGCAACTACAAGATTTTCCAGATTCCTTTCATTGGTAAGACTTCTCGCGACTGTGAATTCTGATGTGTGTGATGAGGTGTGACGGCAAGTAAAGGCCTTTTCCCGTTCCTTACATTCATAAGGCTGCATCCCCTGTGAATTCTCGTATCTGTGGTGAGTTTCTAGAAATGAAGAAAGGCTGCGTCACGTTCCTTACATGAGTCAAAATACATTTGATGGCTCTGGGTTTGAGACACATGTATATGTGTGTGTTGGTGTATGCTTCCATGATCCCTGAAGGTGCAATGGGTAGGTGCTTTGTAGTTGGAACCCCACCAGCAGCTCTGTCGGAGAACGATGTCATACTCTCCTTTCATCAACATGACCGTCTTGGAAGCCCTATACGGTGGGTCTGCTCTGTCCTGTAGGGCTGCCAAAAGCTGGTATTGAGTTGACAGATTTCACACCCACCCACAGGGCTCTGCTACCTATAACTGCTACAGAAGGAGATGGCCAAGTATTTCTCCTACAGAGCCACAGGAAGGTTCAAATTTCGAACATTTTCGTTGGCCGTTAAGTGCATAACCTGTGCGACATGTGTGCCATATTAACATTGTAATGCTGTGTTCTTCCAGCCCTCTGTACCGAAGCACTGCTGACTCCTGAGTGAATGACAGGCACTTGACATGTGCTATCTGCTTGTCATCCACATCTGCAGTGCCAGGGAACTGTCATCTCTCTCTTACCACGGAGAACCAGGTGGCACTTCTCAGGAATTGTACTACCCTTTGTTCAGTGGATAGACTTTCTCCATCTAGACACTAACAAATGATTTAAGGTGAGGGCCACGTTGTGAAATAAAATGAATGAAATTACTCAGAAGGGAAAGGCAGCTGGGAGAAAAGACAGAATTGAATGCATCGTGCCGTTCCAGTCTTTTGGCAGTGGTCAAAAAGCAATTCACTAGGAAATAGCTCCGTGAAGACGCAGAGTGACAGGGACAGAAGTGGGACGTAATGCGACAAGCAATGCAGAGAGGGATTGGACACAATGGACACAGGATACAAAAAGAAGGAAAGAGGCCAGTTTTTCTCCCAAAACAGCTGTGTGAGAATTGACGCAAGTCAAAAAAGCCAGTTCAGGTGTCAGTGAAGTACACGCTCCTCCACTCAAGAGACTTCTGCTAACTGATTCCTTCAAACCCTTTCCCTTTTAACCTGACCCTACGCTCTACCAAGCATGATGCCCTTCTTTAGGGAATGGTCCCTCCTGACAATGTGTTTTAAGTGTGGGAGATCCAGTCTTGCCATCTTTCCTACAAGAGACACGCTGGTTGTATTTCTTCAATAACAGATCTCTTTGTACTTTGGACATAAATTACTCTTCTCAAACACCATAATTCGAAGGCATCAATGAGTCTTCTGTTTTCATTATTCGTTGTCTAGCTTTTGCATGCCTAGGATGCAAGTGCAAACGCCATGGCTTGGGTCAGGCACGCATCCATCTTAAAGTTGACATCTTGACTTTCAATACTCCCAATGGGTCCTTTCCAGCAGATGTTCCCAATGTTATACGCCTTTAGATTTGTTGACGGCTGCTTCCATGGGCATCGATTCTGGAACCCCGTGAAACGAAATCCTGAAAACCTGATTCTTTCTCCATTTATCTTGATGTTGCTCAATGGTCCAGTTGTGAGGATTTCTGTTTTCTGGATGTTGAGGAGCAATGCACACTGAAGGCTGTGGTCTTTGAGCTTCATCAGTAAGTCTTTCAGATCCTCTTTGTTTCCAGCAAACAGAGTTGTGTCATCTACACCACAGGCTCTTGAGTGTTCCTCCATATCTGATGCCTCATTCATCCTCATATGCTCCAGCTTCTCAAATGATTTGCTTGGCCTAAGAATTGAAAAGGTATGCTGAAAGGACACAATGCTGACACAGGAAGGACAAAGGTGTTGTTAGGTGCCGTCAAGTCGCTTCCAACTCACAGAGACTCTGCACGACATGACAAAACAGTGGCCAGCCTCGTGTTACATACACAGACATTTTCATGCCTGCCCATTATTCCAGCCACCGTGTCGATTGATCTCACCGAGGGTCTTCTCCTTTTTGCTGACCCTCCACTCTACCAAGCATGATGTCCTTCTCCAGGGAGTCATCCTGCCTGACAACACATCCAAAGTATGTAAGACACAGTCTTGCCATCTTTGCTTCCAAGGAGCATTCCGGCTGTAGCTCTTCGAGAACGGATCAGTTGGTTCTTCTGGTGGTTCACTGTACATTCAACATTCTGATCCAATGCTACAATTCAAAGCCATGAGTTCCTCTTCTATATTCTTTGTTCACTGTCCAGCTTTGACATGCACATGACGCAAATGAAAATATCACAGTCTGGGTCCTGCACAGGCTAATCTTCAAGGTGATACTTTTACTTTGTCAATACTTTAAAGAGATCCATTGGAGCAGGTATTCCCAATGTGATGTGTCTTTTGATTTCTTGACTGTTGCTTCCATGGGTGTTGATTACAGACCCCGGTAAAATGAAATCCTTGACAACCACAATCCTTTCTTCACTTGTGAAGAAGTTGCTTACTGGTCCAGCTGTGAGGACTTTTCTTTGGTTGATGTTAAGATGCAATGCATACTGAAGTCTGTGTTCCTTGGTCTTCATCACCATTTCTGATCTGCTTCTCTTCCACTCAGTAAGGCAGTGCTGTCTGCGTAATGCAGGCTGCTAATGAGGCGTCCTCCAGTCCTGATGCCTCCTTCTTCTTCACAGAATCCAACATGTCAGATTATTTGCTTGGTGCACAGACTGAAAAGCTACGGGACAGGATTCAATCCTGATGCACATCTTCCCTGAGTGTAAATCACTCAGTGTCTGCTTCTTCTGTTCCCATGAGAGCACGCCGATGACGTCATGGGGCGGGGCTTCAGGGAGGGCGTGTCCCCGACGGGCGGAGGCGCGCAGTGGGCGGGGCGAGCCGGGCCGGAGGAGCCCAGCCCGGGCGCCCGTTTCTCTCTTTCCGAGGAGCGGGGTTCTCGTCCTGCTGAACCGATTCTAGTGTTTATAGCCCGGAAGACCGGGGCTCGCGCCCTCAAACTTTCAAGAATTTCAAGGTTTGAAAGCCGCAGGGACAGGAAAGCGGGCAACAAGGGACCAAGTGGGTCGGGGTTAGCCGGGGAACCTGATCGCTGCAGCCCCCTGCTAGCGTATTTCGCTCCAGAACCTGACACTTTCCGGGTTCCCCGAGGTGGTGGCTTGCAGTGTAGAACACAGGGAGCGCGGAGAAGGTCCCGGGGAGCCTCTTCTCCCAGGTGGGAACAGCGCCCCCTGGCGGTGGTGATGGAAATATTAAGTTTTTCCCGCAGCTGGGCTGCAAGCACCACAGCGCCTCCTGGCGGTTGTGAGGTGGCCAGGGCAGCCTCAAACCCAGTCAACATCCAGGTTAATTAATACAGAACTCTCCTGTCTAGTACACCCTGCCCTATTTTTGCGAATGAAAAGGCATCCTGAAAAATCGATACTTGTGTCTGTTTACACCCATGGAGACTGACCCCTTCCATCTTTCGAACATACTTTCCTTTAATAAACTTTGGTCATTTGCTACCAAAAAGAAGACGTCCTCCTGTCCTTTGGGGGACAGGGAACCCAGTGTGCACCTATTTGTATGCAGACTGCACTTAATAGTGTCAAGGTCATGTAACTGGTTAGATCCCCAGTGACCTCATCCTGGTTCTGGAGATCCAGCCAGCAAGTTCAGTTGGCCCACCTATGGCAAAATTGGTTCCCCATCCCCCAAAGCACAGTACGATGCATCCTTTATAATAGTAAACGACAGAAAAGCATATTAAGGGACGTACGTTCCAAAGTGGTAACGGGTCAGTCTCCAAGAGTGGCAAAAGACCCAGCATAGATTTCGGGGGAGCTTTTTATTTTAAAAAGCAGAGGGTCAATACGAGTCAGAGGAAGTAACTTGAGGTTTGTTTGAGTTTGAGGCTCCTGTCTCCAGTTCACAACTGCCAGGAGGAGTTGTATTTTCATGCCATCTGCCAGGAACAACTTATATTTACATGACAGACTGCCAGGGAGAACGGCAGATAGGTGGCATGTCAGGTTCCCTTGGCAACCTTATCAATACTGTGTGTGTTCTATAATGCAAACCACGACCTTTGTCATCCCCAGAAAGTGTTCCATCTTGGAGTATGGTAGCATGTGGCAGCAGAGATCAGGTTTAACCATGAAAACAGCTCAACCTCTGGAACTCAAATCGGGTCACTTGGGGTCTAATCAATTAGCTGACTTCAACAAGTTTTCATGTCCTGGACTTGTAACTAATATCACAAAACAGTAATTGTACTAATCATTTCACCAGAAGTTACTCTTTTCTGGAAATCTTCATCTAAGCTACAAGAAGAAGCGAGTTGTGTAGGTAACATGTATTGGGAGCTGAGACGTGTTCCATCAAACATGCGATTTCTGATTGTGTGCCCAACAGTCACTTGTGAACCATAGAGGCCCTATACCCCAAAACGCAGTGTCTTCGAGTGGATGCCAACTCATAGCGACGCTATAGAACAGAGTAAAAGTGCCCGATAGAGTTTCCAAGGAGCACCGGATCTGAAGTGCACAGTTTTCGGTTAGCAGACATAACACTTAACCACTACAACACCAGGGTTTCCAGAGACCCTATAAAACAGTGAAACCCAAAGCTAACCTGTTGCCTCAGGTTTCATTCCACTCGCTGTGGTCCTACAGGACAGTGAAGAATGTCGAGGTTCTGCAGCTAGTAGAAGACCCCGAGTGACCAGATTCGGGTTAAGAGATCAAAATAGCAAGTTAGGTTTCCGCTTGGGTGGCAAACTGGGATTGTCCTTCCCGCAAAGCACAGGATGTATCTTTTTTAAAAGCCAATGACAGACAAGTTAGGGAAAGTATGTTCCAAAGAGAGAACAGGTCAGTCTCCACGACTGGAAAAAGACTCCACGTAGATTTCGGGGGCGTTTTTACAGATAAAATCAGAGGGTAATGTCAGATGCGAGGTGAGGTAGCAACTTGGCTTCCGACTGGCCACCGTAGGCACCTTGCAACTACCAGGAGAAAAGGTTCTATGTGGATCACACCTGCCAGGAAGGACCCACATCTTCATCACAAACTGCCAGGCAGAACAGCTGACAGGTGCCGAGCAAGTTCCCCTGGTAACCGTATCAATACTGTGTGTGTTCTATAGTGTAAACTATGACCTTTGTCATCCCTAGAAAATAGTAGATTCTAGAGTATAACACTTAGTATGCCGCGACAGGGAGAGAGATCAGGTTCCACAGCTAACCTTGACAAAGAACAGTCCCACAGCCAGGTCACTGCTATGACACAGACACTGATGATGAAGATAGGATTTAGAAAGATACTGCTAATAAAAAGCAATATTAAGGAAACCTGAAAGACAAGGGTGTATTCAACTGAGGTCAGAACCAGCTTATGATGCTGCCACTGAAAGCTCACCCTGTTGTAGGTTATGGACTACGTGTGCCGTGATTGGGGGGATAGGCTTTAGCTGACACGGGACCCATAGGTAACTGTAGAATGATCACATGCCAAAGCCAAACATGTAGTTGTCCACTTGATTCTGCCTGATAGCAGCAAAGGGGGACTGAGAAGAAGTGCCCCATGGAGTTTCCAAGGAGCAGCTGGTAGATCTGAACCTCTGTCTTTCCGGTTTGCAGTGCAGTGCCACCCGCGTTCCTGAACAATCCTATTGGTTTGTTGTTGTCAGGCGCTGCTGAGTCTGTTCTGACTCAAGGCAACCATGTGCTCAACAGAACCAAACGGTGCCCAGTCCTGGGAGCTGCTCATGGTCCCCGTAGTGGAGCCCGTTATGGCAGCCACTGTGTCAGGCCATCTGATGGAGGGTCCTCCTCTTTTCACGGGTCTCCCTTCCTCCAGGGACTGGCCCATCCTGGTAACGTGTCCATGTGTATGAGATGAAATCTCACCGGCTGTCGTCTGGTAACGTGTCCATGTGTATGAGATGAAATCTCACCGGCTGTCGTCTAAGCAGCAGTGTGGCTGCACTTCTTCCACAACGTGTCTGTTCGTTCTTCTGGAAGTCCTTGGTGTATTCAGTGCTCGTCATCAGCTCCCTAATTCGAAGGTGTCAGTTATCTGGGCTTTCTCCTTCATTATCCAGCTTTTGCATGCATGTGAGACAGTTAAAAATACTGTGGATTCTGTTGGGTACACTTTAGTCTTCAACAGGCCGTCTGCGCTTACCTTACCTGAGGTTGTTCAGTCTTTTCCAGATCTATAGGACAGGGTAGAACTGCCTCGTAATTTCGAAGGAGTGCCTCGTGGATCTCAACTGCCAGCATTTGGGTGGGCAGCTGTAGCTCTTAACCATGGTACCACCAGGGTTTCCTTGTTACCGCCTAGGAAACTCTACATAGCCGTGCCGTGGAGCACGGTGGCATCGTGGTCAAGCTGGCTCATCAAAAGGTTGGTAGCTGCCATCGAGCAGGTGCTGCTTGGAAACTCTAGGGGGCAGTCCTACTGCGACCGATAGGGTCGTGTGAGTCAGAATGGACTTAATGTCAGCGGCTGGCTTGGCTTAGGGGTCCTGGAGGCTCAGTCGTTGAGAGCCTGTCTGCTAATCAAAAAAGGCCGCAGTTGGAATCCACTAGCTGTTCCTTGGGAACCCTGTGGGCCTGTTGGTGACTATGTTGTACGCTCACTGGGAGGTGTCCTCGGCTTGAGGCCACAGGTCAGGCTTTGGTTTTACTGTCCTGTAGGGTACTTAGGAGTCCGAATTGACTGCAGGGGAGGTGGAAAATGTGTCCCCTTGCAACATGCGTGACCTACACGTCTCTCCTCTTCTTGTACCTTAGATGAAGATTTACGGAAAAGATTGTTTCTGGTTAAACCATTGGTACACATATTATTTTGTGGTATTAGTTACTACTGCAGGGCGTGTCAACTGCGTCCCTTTTCGACCTCGGTCACCTATGGCCAGCTTTCCGGTCCCCTCCGGCCTCCAGTTAAATTGTTTGCAAGTTTAAGGGGCGCAGCTCTGGTCTTCTGGACCGCAAACACTTTGACGTGGTTTACTAGGAAGAGATTCAAGTTCCGTGCAAAAGAGAGACCCCAAACCCTCAGGCGGGGTCAGCGCCTGTTTCGCCGACCCCGCCCACCCGTGACCCACGTGGGTACCACAGCACCGCGATAAGGCCCGCCCCTTCCTGCCCCGCCCCCTAAGCGTCATCCTCCTGCGCGGCGTGGTTCTCAGCCCCGTCTGCGCATGCGTGGGCGTTTCGCTTCGGCCGCCATTCCCGCGGCGCTTTTGTGGTGTGTCCGCCTGAAGCCCTCGCCCCGCGCTTCGCGCCCCCTGCGCCCTCCCGTCCTCCGGCTCGGGGTCGGGGGCCCCTCGGACCGAGGTGCCCGTTCTGCGGACGTCCCGGCCTCGCGTCCGTGTCTGGCCCGCAGACCCCGCGGTCGCCCGGCCGCCCTCCCCCGCCGGCCCGCCCGCCGCCCGCGCTGACCGCTGCTCCCTCCGGCCCGACCCGCCCGGGGGTCGTCGCCCGCGCCCGCCGTCCCGGGTCTCGGGGCGCCCTCCCGCGCGCCGGGAACGGCTGGGCGTTTCGTCGTTTTCAGTCAAATCTGCGGCTGCTACCTTGCGTTTTTGCGGTGAGTATTTCTTTCAGATTTTCTTTCCCTTTCTTTGGGTTTTGTTGTGACCCGTGGTTTTCCTTTGGCCCAGTCTTAGGTACAGATTTGAAAATCCGTTTATTGATTTTGAACCCTACTTGCTCTCTTGTATTTTTAACTCAGTTTGGGTGAAAGTTTCTAGATCACTCTTCTTATCGCTAGGTGGTGTCCATTCGGTCCCAACTCACAGCGACCGGGTGGAAAACGGAAATGTAACCCGAGTACCTTACAACAGGTTTTCTTCTCCAGAAGGGTAGTTGAGAGCTTCGTATCAGTAATGCCGTAATAACCTTTTAAATAATGTGTGTTTTTTACTGCAGTAGCTACTGGGACCTGTGCACTGGCCTCTTTCCAAAGGGGCGCACGTCCCTCTCAGCTCCTGTGACCTCGGTCCCCCTCATCTTCTTTGCTCTCCTGAGAAACGGCCTTCAGCCTGGCAAACAGCAGCTGGGAAGGCTGCCTGGCGTTTTGTGTGTCCACAGCTTTCTTTTTCGTTCCTTATCTCAGAGTGGACTCGTCAGGCTTTTCGTGGCAGTGTTGTCTTTGCCTGTTACAGAGCTGCAGATTAGCGTCCAGGTGTCTGACCGACACACCTGTAGTCTAATAAGAGTTTCTTGTGACTATTTTGTGACATATATGGTTATCTGTGGACTGTGTGCTGAGAAACATGAAGTATTTTGTTACCGAAATGATAATATACACTGTGATGTAAAAATTTTCTTTTCAGACTCCATGGACAGCAGCCTGTGTTGCTGTCGATCTCGGGTGGTATCACACCTCCTAATAAACCTTCTTCCTCTTTCTAACTTGCCTCATGTTTCATTTATTCAGCTGCTCCAGGGCAGGGACCCAATTCGCTAACAGAAGGAGCGCTGCCCAGGCCTGCGCCATGTCCATAGTCGTTTTTGTGTTTAAGGCTGTGGTTGCAGCCACTCTGTCAGTCCATTTGTTTAGGATCTTCTTTTGCACTGAGCCTCCACTCTACCAAACACGATGTCCTTCTGTGGTGACTGACCTCCCCTGACTACATGTCTGTAATATGTGAAATACAGTCTCCCTGCCCTTGCTTTCAAGGAGCACTCTGGTTGTCCTTCTTCCAGGACGGATCTGTTTGTTCTCTTGGCAGTCCATGGTATGTTCAGAATTCTGCTGCATCTCCACAGTTCACAGGCATCCGTTTTTCTGTTGTTTCTTACTTTTGTAGCATTTGCACACAGATGATACGATTGAAAATACCACGGCTTGGTTTAGGCACGCCATAGTTTACAAGGTGATATCTTTACTTTTCAGTACTTCAAAGAGTTCCTTTGGAGCACATTTCCCCAGTGCAATGTGTCTTTTGATTTCTTGAATGCTGCTTCCATGGGTGTTGATTGTGGACCCAAGTAAAATGAAATCCTTGACAGCCTCAGTCTTTTCTCCATTTTTGACAGTGTTCCTTACTGGTCCATTTGTGAGGATTTTTGTTTTCCTGATGTTGAGGTGCTATCCATTCTGCTGGCTGTGGTCCTTGATCTGCATCCGAAAGTCTCTCAGATCCTCTCTTCCAGCAAGTAAGTTGTGTGAGTGATGCAGGTTGTTAATGAGTCGTTCTCCAATTCTGATACCTCGTTCTTCATAGAATCCAGCTTCTCGGATTGTTTGCTTAGTATACAGATTAAAAACATATGGTGAAAGGATACAAGCCTAACACACAGCTTTCCTGACTTTCAGCCATGTAGTGTCCCCTTCTTCTGTTCACACAACTTCTTCGCAATCCATACAGAGGTTCCTTATGAGCACTGCTAGGTATTCTGGAATTCCCGTTCTCTGGAACATTGGGCATGGTATAATATGATCCATACAGTCGAATGTTTTTGCATAGTCAATGAAACACAAGCAAACTTTTGTCTGGTCTTCTGTGTTTTCAGCCAGAATCCATCAGACATCAACAGTGATATCCCTGGTTCCATGTCCTCTTCTTAATCCAGCTTGAATGTCTGGCAGTTCCTTGTCAGTATACTGTTGTAGTTGCTTTTGAATGATCTTATGTAAAATTTTACTTGCATGTGATACGATTTCCACAGTCGGTTGGATCTCATTTCTTTGCAGTGGGCCTAAATATGGATCTTTTCCAGTCAGTGGGTCAGATAGCTGTCCTCCCAGTTTCTTGGCATAGACAGGTGAGCCCTTCTAGCGCTGCATCTGTTTGTGGAAATACCTCCGTTGCTGTTCCATCAGTTCCTGGAGCCCTGTTTTTTGCCATGCCTTCAGTGCAGCTTCTACTTCTTCCTTGTGTCCCGTTGGTTCCTGATCGTGTGCTGCCTCTTCAGATGGCTGAACATCGACTAGTACTTTCTGATATAATGACTCTTTGTGTTCCTTCCTTCCATCTTTTCATGCTCCCTGAGTCGTTTAATAGTTTCCATGTAGAATCCTTTAGTTCTTTCGGCTTGAGAAATGCAGAAAGTGTTCTTGCCTTCTGGTTTTCCATTTCCAGCTCTTTGCACATGTCATTATGGTACTTTTGTCTTCTCGAACGGTTCTTCGAAGTCGTGTCTTTAAGGTCTTTTACTTCACGTTCCTTCCTTTCACTTTAGCTGCTCAAGGTTTAAGAGCACGTTAGAGTCTCTTCAGACACCTAGTTGGTCTTTTCTTTCTTTCTTGTCTTTTTAATGACCTCTGGTGGACTTGTAATTTTCTTTGGTTCAGTTGGAATTTGCATACGAGCCAGTGATGCTCTGTGCGTAGTCAGCACCTGGTCTCGTTCTGACTGCTGATGTGGAGCTTTTCCGTTGTCTTTTTCCACAGACATAGTGAATTGGGTTCCTGTGTATTCCATCTGGTGAGGTCTGTTTGTACAGTAGCTCTTCGTGTTGATTAGAAAAAGTATTTGCAATGACAAAGTATGCCATCTCTGGTATTATTTCTATCACCAGGTCTGTATTTTCATTTACTCATCCTCTTTGTTTCCAACTTGGACGTTCCAGTCAACGGTAATTATCACTGCTTCCTGATTGCACGTTGATCAATTTCAGAGTGCAGAAGCTGGTAAAATTTTTCTATCACTTCCTCTTTGGGCTTAGTGGTTGGTGCTGAAATTTGAATAATAGTCATATTAACAGGTCTTCCTTGTAGGCGTGTGAGCATTAACCTATCCCTGACAGCACTGTACGTCAGGACAGATCTTGAAATGTTCTTTTTGATGATGGATGCAACACCATTCCTCTTGAAGTTTTTGTTCCCAGCAGAGTAGGCCATATGGCTGTCAGATTCCGAATGGCCCAAACTGGTTCAGTTCAGCTCACTAATGCCTAGGATGTCAATGTTTATGCATTCCATTTCATTTTTGATCATTTCCTGTACTGGGTGGTTTTTGTTTTCATCTTTTTTATTGTGGATTGGATATTTGCTGAGGTTTTATGTTCTTTTCCTAGTTTGATATGTAGGTTTATATGATTCTTTTTGTGGTCACCTTAATATTTACCTCTGTTTTTCTAAGTCTAAACAAAGTTTTGCTTGTTTATGTTGCCTTGACTTCCTCTGTATGTGAAAGATCTGTGCCTACAACTTTTAGTCCCACTTTTTTGTTTTAATGTTGTCATATTTTACCTATCGATGTCTCTGTTTCACTATTTTCAGTGTTTTACCTTTGATTTATTTTGGTTCCTTCTGTATCTAGGTTCATAGCTGGTTATTCTGTCCGGTGTTCTAGTCATGGGTGGTTGTTTGATATGATTGAATCTCTGGTTGAAGTACTCTGTTTTGTTTTATTTTGTTTTTCATGTGAATTGTGATTGAGTAAAAGTGTCTGATCCAGTTCAAATTCTCATGCCTGCCTCTGTGCGTCTCCTACTGCTCTCCTTGCCTGGTGACAGCACATGCCTCGTTTTTGTTCTGTTCCAGTCTCTTAACAATCTTCTGTCCCCTTTTCACCCTCTCTACTTCCCTGTAGTAAGAGACCAGCAGGATGACATCCTATAGATGCCTAGAGCTGTAAAGTGCACATGATATGTGATCACCTGTGTCCCCGGGTAGAATCCATTGTTGCCTGAAGAGTTGACCACAGTAACGATTTATGATCAGGGGCTGCATCGGGTCTGGGGGCCATGCTCCCAGGTTAACCCTCAGGCCTCCAGGTCATCAAATGGGGTCTTTTAGTTGAGTTCTCAGGGAGTACCCCTTCTTATGCCTGTATTGCCTCTGGGACTCAATACAACTCCTTTTAATATGTCTTACAGTCTTAGTTTAGTTTTCACAAATTCCTTTAACTTCTGTTAATGTGGAAAGGACTTAAAATCACCGTCATGTTTGAGACACAGGTTTGGTTCCAACTCTTTTCCCTCGAGGGTTTCATGTGTACCATCCGTCACCTCGCCTGCGTGTGTCAGCTGTCACCTGCTTGCCCTTGTGGCTTCTGCTGAGTAGTGAGAACCCTGCGGGATCTGTTCTCCTTGATCCATGACTCTCCCTGTCCTCGCATGGTTGCCACTCTTAAAGGGCTCTCTTTGTCTTTCGTTTTGGCAAGAATGACCACAGTAGGTCTTCGTGTCTTCTGGGATGTTGGTGGGGTCCAGTGAGTTGTTAGACAGATGTGTTTTTATGTTTCACAATATCAGAGAAGTTTTCGGTGAACAAATCTTCAACAATTCTCTCTACATTTTTGGTTCTCCCTACTTGTTGTAATTTGGTAACTGTTCATGGGTTATTCCTCTTGAAGAATGTAGTAATTCTTAGGGTATGTTGATTTCTTAAACCTTTTTTTGGATTTTTTCCAGAATGGTGTCAAATGCTTTACTTTGAGTGTCACTAATTCTGACTTCCATTGCCTCAGTTCTGCTCCAGTGACTAAGAACACTTAAATGGGATCATGAGGAACCGGTACACAGATCAAGGAGCAGGTGTTCAAACAGTACAAGGAGACACTGCAATTAGTCCATGCATTCAGTCTGCAGTTTGAAGCAGGAAATGTGTCTGTGAGTGTTACATCCTTTCATTGGATGTATTCAAGCTGTCTGCTGAGCAAATAATCTTAGAAAGTGGAGTACGTAAAGAACAGGGCAGCAGGATTGGAGGAAGACTTTTTAACAGCCTACCTTAATCTTAACGACACAACCTTGCGTCCTGAGAGTGAAGAGGAGTTGAAACACTTACTGGTAAAGATCAAAGGCTTTATTATGGTTTCACCTGAACATAAAGATTAAAGAAACAAAATCTTCACAATGGGAGCAGTAACAATATCATGATCAGTGGAGACATGGTTGAAGTTGTCAAAGATTTCATTTTACTTGGATCTGCAAATCAGCAGCCTTGGATGGAGCGGTCAGCTTACCAAAAGATGCCCCACCTCAGGCATTTCTGCTGCAGAAGACTTCTTTCAAGTGTTGAAAAGCAAGGATGTCATGTGGAAGACCAGGGTGTGCCTGACCCAAGCCACGGTGTTTTTAGTCACCTCCTGTGTCCGTGAAAGCTGGACAGTGGGTAAGGTAGATGGAAGAATAGGTGTCTTTGATTATAATGTTGGCCAAGAATATTCAATATACCACGGATTTCTGAAAGACTGGAGTAGTCTGTCTTAGAAGAAATGCAACTGAAATGGTCCTTAGAAGCAAGGACGGGAAGATGTCTCATCTAGTGTAGACATGTCATCACGAGGGATCTGTCCCTGGAGAAGGACATGATGCTTGGTAAAGTAGAAGTTCCGAGCAAAAGAGGAGGTCCCTCAACAAAATGATGGACACGGTGGTTGCAACAGCGGGCTGACTCATAATGAGGATTGGATCGTGAGGTGTTGGGTGGTGTTTTGTTCAGTTGTACTTGTGAGTCAGAAGCAGCTTGATGGGACCTGGGAGCAACAGATTCTGAAAGTTTGTTGTTAAACTCTCCAATTTGTTTGCCGTGTCTCTGGGTTCTAGCAACCTGTTCAATTTGTCAGTTTTCTTTTGTGTACCCTGTTGCTGTTGAGTCGGTTCCCCTCATAGTGATCCTATGAAACTGTAGAACTGCCTCGTAGAATTTCCAGGTAGCACCAGGCAGATTCAGACTCATTAGTAGTCATAGCATGTGACTGCTGTGCCACTCGTAAAAATTTCTCTTTTGCTTTGTCTCTGTTCCGTGGCTTGCTCAGAGTTTCCCTTGCTTTCTGTCCTTAACTCTTGAAGTGTCTGCATGTTAATTGTTTGTGGAGGAATCTTTTGAGTTCTGTCTTCCATAACTATAAGAGCTTGTCTTCCTCTGGAAGATCACTAGGTTCTTTGTTTTGGCTACTTGCTGGAATCATTATGGTTTGCCTTGTTATGTGATTCAGTACTGACTGTTGTCTCTAAAGTGCTAGCAACTTATATGTATTGTAAGTTTCCTTAGAGTGTCCTAGCTTCTTGTTTTGTTTTGAGTTTCCCAATGAGCAGAGCATGTGAGCTACTTTGAGTTTTGGTGTCTTTAAAATTGTACATCCTGTCACGTGGCAGATAATCCTTTTGTCAGACATGCGAGCCCAGGAGTCCATTTACTTTTCGTCGGTCACCTGGTCTGTGGTGCAGACTTTCACCTGCAGTTCTAGATGGACGGGGCTATGTAAGAGTGATTGGAGCAGGGAGAATTAAATGGCTGCAGTATTGGGTTATGTGCTGAGCACGGTAGAGGGCTGATGGCTGTCCTGAGTGTGCAGGTGAAAGACATGTCACTGTGCCTTCGAGTGTGTAGGTGGTTCGGTTTTTGCATCTTGAATTTGGACCCCCAGTGCTGTTGCTGTAAGGACTGGGATGCACCCCTTGTTCTAAAACCCCTGTTGTAGGTTTCTGGCTGGAGTGGGTGGAGCCACCAATGCTCAGACGGGTGCCACGGGGAGGTGAGGACTGTGCGTAATTGGCTGGGTAGTGCCAGATATCACAGATCTGCACCCCTATTTAGCTGCTGCGTTTGAAAGTAGGCTTCAGGTATGTTCCCTGAGGTACCATGCTAAAGAGGGCACATCCTGTTGAATGCTTAGGGTAGCTGGTGGCCTTTGTTTCTTGTTTGTTTTTTGTTTTCTCCCCAAATATGGGAGATATGGTTGGTCATGTGATGGGTCCCCCGTGCATCCTAGGAGACATGGCCTCTGATGCTTGTGCTTGCTTCTTTGTTTCATTTGCCAAAAGAAATGGGCTTAAGATAGAATGAAATCCCACAGATTATGTTCCGCCTGCTTAGCACAGGCAGGATTTACAACACACAGAAAAAATCAGATCTGATGACAAAATGGTGCATAATCACAAAACACTGGGAATGATGGCTGAGTCAAATGGATACACAGAGTTTTAGGCATACAATTCAATCTATGACAGGCATGTTAGCTGGTGGGAACAGTCCATGAAGAAAGACATGGTAACATAGAGGTTCAGCCAAAGAGAGGCAGACGTTGAAATGGGTGGACATGGGATCTACAACAGTGGGTTCCGAGACAGCCATTATGAGGGTCGTACAGGACAGGGTGAGGTTTGCTGTTGTACACAGAGGCGTGGTCCGTGATACCTGCCTCAGTGGCGCCCAGCAATGTGGACAACACTGAACATGCAGGAAGCCTCAGGAGAGGATGGCAGGAATATTAAGAGTCCCTGAACCAAAAAGAATTGGTGGATGTTCAGTTCGGAGATGACCTAGGGTCAAGAACGTGTGTTCTGTAGGGAAGAAGGCAAGCTGCACTGAATGTATTGACAGAAAACAAGGCTCCAGGAATGGACGGAGCACCATCGAAGTGTCTGAGGAACGGGGTGCAGTGCTGACAGTGCACGTTTGTCTCTGCCAAGACATTTGGACCACAGCTGTCTGGCCAACTGAGGGAAAGAGATCCATATTTGTGTGTGTCCCAAAGAAAGGGGATCCCACCAAAGGTAGAAACTGCTGAAAAGTGTCATTAATATTAGGTACAAGTAAGGTTTTGCAGAAGACCATTTGAAAGCAGTTCCATGGACGGGGACTTGTGAGAAATTCAAGCTGGTTTCTGAAGAGCATGTGGAATTAGGTCTGGTATTGCTGATGTGAGATGGATCTTGACAGAAAAGCAAAGAATAGAAAAATTTTTACCTGTGTTTTGAGTATGAAAAAAGATGCATATGTGTGCATCATAGAAGACAATGGACTGCATTGTGACCATGAGGAGGGTGTACGTAGTCCAAGAGGCAGTTGTCTGAACAGAACCCGGACATGCGTGGATTAATGTCAGAAGTGATGGTTGTCAGGGTTGTGTCCATTCACCATACTTGGTCAGTCTGCTGAGGAAATCTTCTGAGGAGCTGGGCTATAGGAAGAAGAGCTCAGTGTCCGTTTTGGAGGGAGACTTTTTAGCAACTTTCTGTGTTTAGATGACAGAACCTTGCTTGCTCAATGTGAAGAAGACTTGAAGCCCTTACTGATGGAGATTGAAGACCACAGCCTTCAGTACGGATTACATCTCAGCATAAAGACAGTAAAATTCCTCAAAGCTGGGTCAGTAAACAGTTTGATATCAACAGAGAAGAGACTGAAGCTATCCAGGATTTCGTTTTACTCTGATCCACAATCAATCCCCATGGGAGCTGCAGTCAGAAAAATCAACACATTGCAGTAGGCCAATCTGCAAAAAAAGTCTTTAAAGCGTCGAAAGCAAAGATGTCTCTTTTACAACTAGGGTGCACCTCCCTCAAGCTGTGTTGGTTTCAATCACCTCATACTCATCTGAAAGCTGGACAGTGAATAAGGAAGACCCAAGAAGCATCCATGCCCTTGAGTTATGGTGTTGGTCAACAGCACTGAGGAAACCGTTGTGTTAGGCTGGGTTCTCCACAGAGCAAAACCAGTCAAGCCTATAAAGATGCAGGGAGGCTTCTATCCAGGAAACAGGTCACTCAGTTGTTCAGGCTGTAGTGTTCCCAGTCTGTGGATCAGGATGGAGACTTCTCTGGCCTCCTGTAGCCTCAGGGACTGGGGATCCAAAGATTGGAACCTTGGAGAGACAGAGTAGAACCGCCCCACCTGGTAGGCTTGAAGTGCAGAACTTCTGGTTGTAACCATAGCATTTAATCACGACACCAGCAGGGGTTCTCTAATTCAGAGGGGTCCATTTCTCTCCCATATTTGGTGTCCACTACCCAACTTTCCCATGCCTATGAGGTGACTAAACACACCATGGCTTGGGTCAGGTGCACTTCAGTCCTTAGAGGGACATCTTTGTTTTCAACATTTCAGAGAGATCTTTTGCAGCAGATTTGGTCCATGCAACACATCTTTTGATTTCTTGAGTGATGCTTTCACAGGTGTTGATTGCAGATCCAAATAAAATGAAACCTTCAACAACATCAGTGTTTTCCTTGTGTATCATGGTGTTGCTCGTTTGTTCAGTCTTGAGGATTTTTGTTTACCTTATGTTCAGGTGTAATCCATACTGAAGGCTGTGTTCTTTGATCTTCATCAGTTCCCGCTTCAAGTCTTTTCACTTCTGGCAACAAATGTGTCATCTGTATAATGCAGTTGTTAATGAGTCTTCTCCAGTCTTCATGCCTCATTTTCTTCCTAGAGTACAGCTTCTCAAATGATTAGCCGAGCACACAGAATCAATAGATGTGGTCCAAGAAGATAACCATGATAACTTTTCTGACCTTAAGCCACCCAGTATGCCCTTATTCTGATCAGATGACTGTCTCGATCTATGTACAGATTTTTTACAAGCACAAAAGTGTTCTGGAATTCCTATTCTTTGCAACGTTTTCCATGATTTGTTATGATCTACACAGTGTAATGCTTTCGCACAACCAATAAAACTTGGGTGTAAACATCCTTCTGGTATTTTCAGCCAAGGTCGATCTGACATCAGCAATGATAGTTCCTGTTTCCTTATCCTCTTAGGATCGTGCCTGGACCTTCTGGCTCTCCCTGTCTCTGTAGTGCTGCAGCTGCTTTTCAATGGTCAGAAAAGTTTAGTTGCAAGCTATACTGTTGGATGATTTCTACATTCCCTGGGATCATGTTTCTAGAAACAGGCCCAAATAAGAATCTTGCCTGTCTTTTGACCAATTAGCTGTCTTCTGAAATTTGTTGGCATCTGTGAGGGAGCACTTCTGGCACTGTATCTGTTTCTTACAATGTCTCTGTTGATATTGGGTGAGTTCCTGGAGCCTTGTTTTTCACCAACGCCTTGGGGACAAATTGTGCTTTTACATTGAGCTCTACTGGTTCCTCATCAAATGCCACCTCCTGAAATGGTTGGCCAGCAAAAAATCTGTTTTGGTATAATGACTATGGATTCTTTCTATCTTCTTTTGATGTTTCCTACATTGTTTAATCTCTTTCCTGTAGAATCATTTCTTCACTGTTGCAAGTCAGAACTGGAATTCCTTTTCAGTGTTTTCCGCTTGATGAATAGCTAGCCTGTTCTTCCCTTTTTGTTTTGTATTTTCAGCTCTTAGCCCATGTCATTGTAATACTTTGTCTTCTCAAGCTGCCTTTTGAATTCTTTTGTTGAGCTCTTTTCCTTCATCCTTTCCCATTTTCACTTCAGCTGCTCTACTTCCCATAGCACATTTCAGAGTGTTTTGTGAC
This sequence comes from Heterohyrax brucei, assembly GCA_028571685.1. NCBI lineage: Eukaryota > Metazoa > Chordata > Mammalia > Hyracoidea > Procaviidae > Heterohyrax > Heterohyrax brucei. The sequence continues at coordinate 2,243,747 of CM053166.1, forward strand.
ATCCATTTTGTTCTTTGCTTTCTTTCCTGTCTTTATAACGACCTGTTGCTTTCTTCAGGTCGGATGTCTTTGATGTCATTCCAGAACTCATCAGATCTTTGGTCACTGGTGTTCAAGGCATTCAGTGTTTTCTTGAGATGTTCCCTAAACTCAGATAGGATATACTCAAGGTTATACTCAGGCTCTCATCTGCCTCTTTTGATTTTCTTCAGCTTCCAGTTGAACTTGCATCTGAGCAACTGATAGTGTCTTTTGCAGTCAGCCCCTGGCCTTGTTCTGACTGAGGATGTTGAGGTTTTCCTTCATCTCTTTCCATAGGTGTAGATAACTGGATTCTTCTCTGTTCCATCTGCTGTGGTCTGCGTGTGTAGCCTTCTTTGGAAAAGAAGATATCTGCAGTGAAACACTTTTGCGCATTTCTGTCATTTGATCTCCAGTGTCACTTCTATCACCAAGGCCCTGTTTTCCAACTACTGATCCTTGTTTATTTCCAGCTTTCACATTGCTATCATCAGTGATCATCTATGTGTACTGATTTGCTTGTTGAGTCCATTTCAGATGGCAGAAGTGGGTCCATAAATTTGAATAATAGATGTATTAACTGGTCTCCTTGTAGACATAGGGGTGTGAATCCCCTTTGGTTTTTCTTGTCCACTGTGGCTCTATCTAGAACTTCTGGCACAGTGTTGACTAGCTGCCCCGACCTGCGGGGCGAATCAACGGAGGGACGAGGGGGAGCCTGTGAAAATGAAGGTGGGGCAAGAAAGACGCGAAGAAATGGAGGCAAAACAAAGTTCTGATCAAGCCTCAAGGTTTTATTGTTACAGTGCGGTATATATAGCAGCGGGAATGGAGGGAGGGATCAAGTGACGTAGGGATTGAGTGACATTTGGAGTGAGGTAGTTGTCGGCTGGGGATTGGGTATACATAAGACTAAGGCAGTGACATCAAGCAGGAAGTTTTTGCGCGCGCGGGCCTTTTGAATTTCGCGAGTGCGGGCCTTTTCAAACTTGGCGCGCGCAGGCTTTTTCCACCCTTCAAGCTTCCTGTATGTTGGGGCCTGGGGGCTCACCCATGGCTCCCGACAACTAGCAGTGGTGACAGTGGACACACTGTTCTTTGCTGTTCTTAGGAGGACTGATTTCAGTCTTTCTCCACTGAGTACGATATTAGTGGGTTTTCCTAAGTGCTTTCTGGTATGTTGGTACATTTCCTTTCTCTGTCTAGTTAATTGAGTGTATTTTGTTATGAAAAAGTGTTGTATTTTGTGAAATGCCTTTTCATTGCTGATTGAAATAATGTGATGATTTTTCTGACTTCGATTAATGTGATAGTATTCTGTTGCTTACTTTTCTTATGTTGAAGCATTCCTTGATAAATCCCACCTTGTGAGGGTGTGTGATCCTTTTCAAATGCGATTGGACTCCGTTTCCTAGTGTTTTGCAGCAGGTTGTTGCATCAGCTTGAGACGGATATTGGTCTGTTCTTTTCCTGTGGTATCTTTCTCTGGCTTTGGTAGCAGGGTAGTGCTGGCCTTAGGGAGCCAATTGGAAAGTGTTCGCTTATAATTATTGCTGTGTCTGTTCTGACTGAACTGAAAATGGTGTCAGTGATAAAAATCTGTTTATTACTACTGCCTGGTATCTTGAGCTTCGAGCTTTAGACGGAGTTAGTCCGGCTCGAAGTACCCCCTGAAGCTTCACTTTGATTCCATCTATTCCAGGCCTCTCGAGCACCCTGGAACTGCCCCCAACTCCTGTCCTTCTGTCCGTCAGGCTAGGTTTTGGAGTGTTGAGGGCTGTCCCCCAGACCGGAGTCCTGCGTTGTCTGCTGCCCTCTTGCCAGACAGTGACTCACCACCTCACTGAGCCACTGTCCTCAGACAAGGACATCACCTTAGTAGAGGGTCCACCATATTAGATCCTGACAGGCCCTGTAGAATGTCCTCAGCCTGCCCTCCAAGACAGTAGTAGAAATTGAGGAATACGATCGTTTTGTACTGTGAAAGTCCCTTTGTTTGTTACAAGTTTGTAAAGATCAGAAGTCATTCTTTTTGACAGCCATGCTTACATTCCATTCCCGCGGATGTCACTTGAAGCTGTCACCATTTCAAACCACTAGGTACCAGAAAGTGAGGGAAAAAAAAACAACTAGAGAACTTGAGGAAACAGAACACAAACATGAGTTAAGCAAAATGGAGAGGAACCCCTCTGATCCCATATGTGAACCCAAAGCCACACTCGTTTCCCTACTGATCACATCTGTGACCCCAAACCAAACCCAATACTTGTTGCCCTGAGAGTGACCTGTGTTGGTACTGAACGAAAGTCTCTGTGAAGTTTTATGTAGGTGAATCCTTAACCTAAACCTCAAAGCCCTCATGTCCTAGAGGAAGCAAGGTTTGAGTTTTCCAGCCTGGGCAGGACTGGGTGCCCCTTGCTCTGTGACTGTCTAGCCAAAGGAAGAGGCCTGTGATGCTTGGTGAAGAATGTGGGGATGTCCTCAGGAGACTGGAGCAGGACACACCATCAGTGTTGATGTCCTCAGAGTGGAGCATGGCCTGGAGCTTTGGGAAGCCCTGGCTGGAAAAGAGCAGAGGCCAGGAACCAGTCCTCCTTACTGAATGCTGTCTCCTTCCATTGCAGGTCTCAGGTGCAGCACATAGAGTCCATTCTAGGCAGCTGGGGACTCAAGGCGCCTTTCTTGCACATTCGTGGAATCACAAGGAAGGATTTGAGCTGTTCTTATTGGCTGTGTGGGTGAATCATTACTCATCTGCCTCCAAAGACCTCGAGCCTGTACGTCCACTGCTGTGCCTGTTCATGAAGTGGCCTCCTGGGCTCAGAGCACATTCACATAGAGTTCCAGAAGCTGGAGCCTGGAAATGGTGCGTACTACAGAGTATTGGGATACTGTTACTCAAGGGGATGATGCTAGATGTCAGTTATTAGGGACGGTATGTTCATGTGCTGAGGTTCCTCAGTAAGGTAAACAGTTGACTGAGAAGGCCGAGGGCCTGAGCCCTAAGAGCCACCCTGAGGCTCTACTCTGCCGTCACTGGACCATTCCTCTACAGAGAGGTGGATTTTTCCAGTCTTAGATGCCTGTGATCACATTCCACATGTGACTCTTGGGGCTGGCATCACAGGCCGTTAACATTCCCATCCTGGGCCTCGGTTCTGTGTGTGGAAGGACAGAACCTCCTGAGCAGAGTCAGAAGATGGTGCATCTGTGGCTGAGGAGACCGAGCCCCAGGTCCTCCAGGGCCGTCGTCGTTCCATCCCTGTATTTTTCTGGGCTTCTCCCTGGTCTTAGTCATCTAGTGCTACTGTAGCAGAAATACCACCACTGGAGAGCTTCAACAAAGAAAAACATATTTTCTCCTAGTGTCCGAGGCTAGAGTCCAAATTCAGGATGTCACCTCGTAAGGAAGGCTTTCTGTCTTTGTTAGCTCTGAAGAGAGGTCTTCTCCTCAGTCTTGCCCTAGGTAAAGAGCTTCCTGGCCCAGGGACCTGGGTCCTGAGGACATGCTCTATACTCCTGGTTCTGCTTACTTGGTGGAATGAGGTTTCTTATTCTCTGCTCCCTTTCTTTTCCTCTTGTCTGGTAAATTTAAGTGATTTTAAGTTTTCTTGTAGGCCTGTGGATGTTAACCTTATCACTGACAGTATTATACTTCAGGAGAGGTCTTTAGCTGTTTTTTTGCTGATTAGTAGAGCACCATTTCTCTTAAATATGTGTGAGGCCATGTGATTGTCTGTTTCAGGCTGGCCAATACTGTTCACGTCACTAATGCTCAGAATATCACGTTTATGCTTTCCATTTCATTGTTGATGTCTTCCAATTTTCATAGAGTCATGCTTCCTGCATTCCATGTTCTGATGATTTGGTGTCGTGTGCCACTGTTTGCTCTCATTGTGAGTCATGCCCCATCTCAGATGACCGTTCCCATCCATGTCCTCTACTTTGAGGGGACAGCTCTTTCCCTTTCATCTTTTCCGTAGTTTTCCCACTTGAGGTACTCATCCGGTGGTTCACTGCAGTGGTAGGGACCTTTTATTTCTTTCAGTCCTTTTCTTTGTGTTTTAGGTGAACATGTACAATTCCAGTCCCTTTTTTATACAAAAAGTTAGACCCACTTTGCCATGTAACCCTAGCTGCTGTCCACACGCCATGACAGCAGAGTCCTCGTCTCCACCTCACGTTTCCCATCCCTGTTTAACGTTGTAGGCCTGTGTCTCATCTGAACTGTGTTTACCTTTTCAGTGCTCTTGTCCGTCTCCATGGAGGGACACAGTGCATGACAGTGCACCTGTGGGGTTACTGCAAAGTAGGGGAACAACATGTAACGATCCGTAGTTCATTCCAAATAGTATTCTCTTTCCAGCTGGTGGTCCTGTTAGCTCTTGATCACCTGGTATCCTTTGGGAAAAGCTAAGGGCTTTGGGTCACCAGTTTGTGCAGGCCATTGGGGCTCCCTTGGCTGGCAAGGGTCTGGAGAAAAGCTGGCCGTCCTGCGATGTTTCCCAGTTGTTAGTCTCGTGGCCTGCTTGCACCCTGTGCTTTGTGTTTTGTTGAATATTTAGGTGGGTGCTATGCAACGAGGGAAACCACCAGCCACCCCGTGCCCAGGAAGAAGTGCTCTGAGTTTGGAAATAGGGCTTTCATGTGAGAGCGTTTGTCCAATTTCTGTGCTGGGCTCTGACTGTTCAAGACTGTAAAAACAGGAGTTAGAGTGGAGTTGCTCACCAACTAGAGAACTAAGTCTCTTGTATTGGAAGCATTGTTAAGTCTCGGAGACACGATGGAGTCAGCGAGGAGGTGAATGTAGACAGTGACGGCCTGAGATGGACAGCTGAACCCCAGAGCAGATCGTTAGAGAGCACAGACCCTGTGCCAGGACCCCACGAAACCTCATTTTCCCAGGACTGTCAGCTTCACCGTGCCTGTCCCACACATTGGAGTCCAATATACCTTGCTCAACCAGAATGTTTCGGGTGTTGCAGGAGTCAGTGGCTGTTGAGGATGTGGCTGTGGACTTCACCCGGGAAGAATGGACATTGCTGGATCTTTCTCAAAGGACGCTGTACAGAGAGGTGATGCTGGAAACCTTCAGAAACCTGGCCTCAGTAGGTATGGCTGACTGCAGTTTTTTTTAAGGTTGATTCTTCAGTAAGCACATAGGTCGTTCTCAGTGCCGTTACCCAGTGTGTGGGCTGAGGGATGGGAACACATTGTGCAATAAGAGAAGTTTGGACGTTTGCTGTCAGGAGCACACATATCGTGACTTCTGTACACTATGTGTATGAAACTGACTTCTCATTTCAATTTTGGTTAATAGCTTTAAGGCCCTTTAAATGTTTTAAGTGTGAACGTTCACTTTAGGATAACAGACATGATGATTTTGCCACAGACTTTGACCTGCCCATCTCCTGAGACCTTGAAGACCAGAGTCTTAGCTAAGTGTCAGGGAAGGGTTCATAGTCTTCCCTGTCTTCTTCTGTAGTGTGCCTTTCTCCATGATCACTGTGTCGGCTGGGTGGTCCTCCGAGAGCAGCAGAAGGTGGAGCCAAGGAAGGTGCAGATCACACTGAGCTAGGAGGAGTGTGTTGATGGCCGCAGGAGACAAGAAGCCTCTGAAGGACCATGCTTCCATGGAGGGAATGAGATGTGAATGAAGCAGTTAGAAAAAGTGTTTTGAGTTGAGGAGTGTGTATTTCACAGACACCTGAGTTTGCTTTTCTGACTTGTGTCAGTCCTAACACACCTGTGTTTGTAGAGAAAAACTGTCCCCTTTTGTTGTTCCATGTGCTGTGTTTTCAGTACCTATTTGCTCTGCTCATCTAGTTACACCCCGGTTATGTCACCAACAATGTCCGTCTTCATAGATGTGTCTCCTGGTTCACTATTGAAAAGCTACTGAGACAGCTTTCCTCCCAGCTTCCCTTTTCTTCTTAGTCATCTCCATCCTTTCTGTGTCATGCTCTGAACCACAATTGAAATCAGTCCGTCAATTACTGTAAACGTTAATGATGAAGACAAGATGTCCCCTCAAAATAAAATATTGCGAGTGGAGACAAAGACCCCATGATTCTGCAGGGGAAGAGCAATCTTTGAACTGCATGGCATTGAAATCCAGGATAACAAGCAGAAAACTTAGGGAAAGTGCGTGTCATTCCCTCCAGATTCCGCAGTGTTTCAGGAGAGAGGTTTAAGGCACATGGCGTTAAACTACTCATAAGGTACACAGAGGACCCAGCAGATGAAGCACCCAACTACTCACCAGAAGGTTGGCAGTTGGAACCTAACCAGTGGCTCTGCAGAAGTCCCTGGCAATCAGCTTGTGTGATAAGTACACCTCAGGACACCCTGCACGTCAGTGTGTAAACTAAATGTTGTTAAGTCAGCTTGAACTCAGAGTGACCCTGTAGGAGAAGGTTGATCTGCCCTGTAGAGCTTCCGAGACTGTCACCTTCAGGGAAGCAGACTGCCATATGATTCTCCCCCATAGCTGCTGGTGGGTTTGGGTTACCCCCCCTTCAGTTGGCTTCCAGTTACCTAACCACTGCATCACCAAGGTTCACTCACACGTGATATGACTCATGGCGATGCCTCTCAGTTGGTTTGCAGTACCAACCTTTACTGCTAGTCAATCACCCAGGTATCTTGTAAACCAGAAAACCAAACCTATTGCTGTTGAGTCTGTTTCAACTCGTAGTGACCCCACAGGATGGACTAGGATTCCCACACAGGGTGTCCAAAGAGCAGCTGGTGAATTCCAACTGCTGACCTGTTGGTTACCAGCCATGCTCTTAACTTTTGTGTCACCAGGTGTCTTATAAATGTATGTAAAACCAGTGTAATAAACAGCAGCTCTAATATTGTGTGGAAACCCTGGTGGCATACTGGTGAAGAGCTGCATCTGCTAACCAAAAGTTCAGCAGTTTGAATCTCCCAAGCATTCCTTCAGTACCCTGTGGGATCCCTGAGTTGGAATCTACTTGATGGCAGTGTGTGTGTGTATTACAGGATTTTTCACAAATGGGAGATACTAAATATTTGAATGCTGTTTTAGTTATTTACGATTAGGAGAAAAGCCTGTATTTGTAAGTACAGTGAAAATAATGGTATTATCTCTGTCTGATGATTGAATCTATGAAACACAAGACAATAGAGTACACACAAAAAAATGCATGAGTACTGTGAATGGTAATGGTGACTTGCTAAGACAATTGATACCCAATAGCATGCTCCCTGTGTTTAACAGTGTATGTTAGATAACGTTTGTTTAAGTCATGAAAACAGTCAGTGTAGACAGAACATTAGCAAAACACCCAGTATTTCTTTCTATGCTCCAAAGAACCCCTGTGGAAGCATATCCTTGTAGATACATTGAATGTAGATAATACTTGATGACTCATTCATCACTTAGGCACCAGATCTCACTCCGGGTGCAGTGGCTGTCAGTGTAAGGAGCGTGTAGAAGCCTGCAGTTTCCCCTCTCCCTTCATCATCTTTTGAAAATTCTTTCTGGAGAGTTACTGTCAATGTGAGGAACGTGGGAACGTGTTTCCTGAGAACTCAGACGTCATTATACATGATGAGAACTCACACTGGAGAGAGTCTTGAATATAAAGGAAGTGGCAAATCTTATCACTGTGTCACACCTCACACATAAGAGAATTCGCAGTGGAAAGATTCCTTGTGAAGGTAAGGAATATGGGAAAGCCTTTAATTGGCTATGAATCCTTTCTAGCCATTTAAGAACTCAGAGCAGAGGGCAGCTTTATGAATGGAAAGAACGTGGGAGAGTCTTTGGTTGCTTTTCAGGCTTCTCTCAACTTATGAGAATTCACAGTCCTTTTGAATGTAATGAGTATGAACAATCCTGTTGTTTCTCCTTACCGTTTCACTAAGCATGTGTGAGTTTGTAATGGGGAAAGGACTTATAAATGTAAAGAATGTTCTAAAGCTCTTTATGTTTCCTCCCATTTAACCGGACATGAGCGTTCACAGTGGAGAGAGGACTTCTGCGTTTAAGGAAAGTTACAGATACTTCGGTAGCTCCTCACAGGTAACATGTGGGTGGTCACAGTGGGGAAAAGCCTTATCAATGTAAGGAGTATGGGAGAGCCTTTGATTGTTCCTCAAGCTTCACTAAAGATAGGAGAATTCAATGAGGAGAGAGGCCTTATGAATATAAGGAATGTGGGAAAGCCTTTCATTCTTCCAGCTTAACATATGAGTCTTCACAATGGGGAGCAGTGCGGAGAGGCCTTATGTAAGGAATGTGGCCAAGTCTTTTGTCATTCCTGAGAGAGTGATCATTCCCAGTCGAGGGAGGCATCATGATTCTTAGGAATGTAGGAAAGCCTTTGCTTGGCCATCCCACCTCACAAAACTTAGGAATTCATAATGGAGGGAGATGAGACCTTTCAAATGTACAAAATGTGGGAAAGGCTTTGTGTGGTCATCTCATCTTGTGAAACAGGTAAGAATTCACAGTAGAAAGAGGCGTTAGGAATGTGGGAAATCATTTAGTTGCTCCTGAAACTTAACATTTGAAAGTTCACGGTGGAGTGAGGCCTTATGAATGTAAGGAATGTGGGAAGGCCTGTTGTCGTTTCTCAGACCCCACTGCACATCTGAGAATTCATGGTGGAGAGGCCCTATGAATGTAAAGAGTGTGGGAAAGCCCTTAGTTCGCCACCACACGTACGAACCAGAAAGCAGCCAGTGTTGGAGAGAACGGTAACCCGGAAATCATCCGTGGCATCAGAAGGCCCTGAAAAGAAACCACCTCAGAATTTCCCAGATGAAGAAGCCTTTCTGAAAGTATCAGAAAGTGAATATGAGAGGATTATATAGTGAGCCCTCGTAGACCTCATACAAAATGCAGCAGAGCAAAATGAAAACTCAGCAAGCTGTTCGATCTGACGGAACATCAGTACTCAGAAATCCAGCAGATCAAGAACAAAATGAAAGACATAGAAACTTCCATTCAAAGCCACGAAAACAGAATGGAACAAATGGAAAAGAGAATTTCTGATGTGAGAGACACAGCTACTGACTCCAGCATCTGTGAGGAGAAATCGGAAAAAAGAAAGCATTAACAAGTATGTGGGACTCTATTAAGATGAACAATTTACAAGTAATTGGAGTTCCTGAACAGGGTGAGACACCTGAAAACACAGAGAATATTGCTGCTGAGCTGCTGTCAGAAAACTTTCCAGAAATTATGAAAGAAAATATAGATATCCATGATATGTATCAAACAGCACTCAATATAGATCTCAATAGAAAGACTTGAAGACATTCTAATCAAGCTTATCAAAATGAAACATAAGCAGAAACTCTTAAAGGCAGCAACAGTGTAAGCAAAGCTAACATTCAGAGGGAAACCCTGTAGGCTTTTGTCGGATCTCAGAGCACAAACGATGCTGGCACGGAGACAGTTGCATCACACCTTCAAAATCTTGAATAAGAAGAACTTACAACCAAGAATTATATATCCTGCAAAACTATCTCTGAAATATCAAAATGAAATTAAGACATTCGCAGATATACAGAAACTCAGACGCTTTGTAAAAACCAAACCAAAGCTAGAAGAAATAGTGAAACACTCTTGGCTTAGAAGAACTAAACTGCTAACTTTATAAGGGCACATTATCCAGAATCCTACTCAGTTAGGGAAAGCTCCAAACACAATCAAATCAGTAATAGGAAAAGAAAAGATCTAGTGATCATATCATGTATCCTATAATATCATCATATTGAAAAGACAAGTCTACTACAGTCATAGTCCTTCCAGATGGAGAGGAAGTTGACAAGACTGGTAGCAATCAAATTGGGTGTATCAGCCCTTGTCTTGGCTATATACTTTATTAAGCAGGGTCACGGGTGAGTCGTAAAGCACAATAATGAAGCAACATACCGTATCAAGGAATGTAATTCAGAAGTCTCAACAATCACAAAACCAACCCTGGAAAAGGTGAAAAATCAACTCACAAAGAAAGCCGCAGAACAGATTAATAAGAACAACAGAGAAAACATCGACACAAAAATAAACATATCACAATGGCCGCGCTGAACACATACCTACCAGTAATTACATTGAATGTGAATGGACTGAATGCTCCAGTAAAGTCACGTCTTGGATCAAAAGACATCACCCATCAGTATGTTGCCTTCAAGAACCTCACCTTAGACTTAAAAATAGGAACAAACTGAAAATTAAAGGATGGAAGAATATGTATCAAGCTAACAATGAACAAAGAAGAGCAGGTGTGGCAATTCTCATCTAAGATAAAATCAATTTTAATGTAAAATCCACCATCGTGGACAAAGATGGACACTATTGCTGAAAGGTTGAGTATACAAGCAGGACTTAACAGTATTCAACATTTATGTGTCTAATATTAGAGCACCTAAATATGTCAAAGAAACATTGACTACACTGAAAAAGGAGATAGATCACTCCACAATAATAGCAGAAACTTCAGCATTCCACTCTCAGTATTGGACAGATTACCCAGAAAAAAACCTCAGTAAAGACACAGAAGACATTGTTACATGCAATTAATCAGCTAGACCTTACTGACATACACACAACTTTCTATTCATTAGCAGACAACTACACCTTCTCCAGTACACATGTAACATTCTTCAGAGTAGACCATGTGTTAGGACATAAAGCAATTCTCAACTAAATCCATACCACTGAATTAATGCAAAGCATCTTCTCAGATTATAAAGCCATAGAAGTCAAAATGAATGGCAGAAAAAACATAGATAGAAAGTATAACTCATTGAACAACACCTTGCTCAAGGAACCATGGGTTATAGAAGAAATGAAGGATGAAATAAATTTATGGATTCCAATGAGAATGAAAACACTTCCTACCAGAACCTATGGGATACAGACAGAAGAGTCCTTTCAGGTCAGTTTATCTCGATAAATTCATAGTTTCGAAGCAAGAAAGAAACCAAATCAAAGAACTGACCAACCGTATAGCTTCAACAAGTAGAAAGAGAACAACGAGAGAACCCATCAGGCACCAGAAGAAAACAGATCATAAAGATTAGAGGGAAACTAAATGAATTAGAGAATAGAAGAACAGTTGAAATGACCAAAAGCTGCTTTTTGAAAAGATCATGAAAATTGAGAAACCATTGGCTAAACTTACTAAAGAACGACAGAAAAGGGAACAAATAAACGAAATAAGAAATCAAAGGGGAGTTGTTAGAGCAGATCCAACAGAAATTAAAAATATCATTGCTGAATACTGTGAAATACTGCACTGTAACAAATTTGGAAACCTAGAGGAAATGGACAAACCTTGATTTGTATCATGTACCAAAATTATCACAAGGTAAAGGTAAAGAATAAACCCATCACAAAGGAAGAAATTGAAAAAGTCATCAGAAAACTGCCAACCAAAAAAAGCCGGGGCTAAGATGGCTTCACCGCAGAATTCTACCAAACTTTTAGAGCAGAGTTATCTCCAATACTACTAAGGGTGTTTCACAGTATAGGAAAGGATAGAATACTCTGAAATTCATTCTACAGAGCGAGTATAACCCTGATACAAAAGCCAGGGAAAGACCCAACGAAAGAGGAGAATGACAGACTGATAATCAGTCATGAATCTAGATGCAGAAATCTTCAAAAACATTCTTGCTAGTAGAATGCAACAGCATATCCAAAAAATAATCCATCATTTCCAGCTTGGATTCCTACGAGTGATGCAAGGCTGGTTGCACATCAGAGAAACAATGTGATCAACCACATAAATATCACAAAGGACAAGATCATCTGATGTTGCCTGTTTGTGCAGAAAAGGCATTTGATAAAGCCCAACACCCATTCGTGCTAAAAACGCTTAGCAAAATAGGAATAGATGGCCAGTTCCAAAATGCAGTAAGGGCCATTTATGCAAAGCCAACTGCCTGTGTCATCCTGAATGGAGACAGACTGAAACACTTTCCCTTGAGAACAGGAAACTAGACAAGAATGCCCACTCTCACCTCTCCTATTCAAAGTGTACTAGAAGTTCTAGCCAGAGCAGTTAAAGATTACCACGGAGTAAAGGGCATCTGCATTGCCAAAGAAGAACTAAGAATCTCCCTGTCTGCAGATGATATGACTGTATATGCAGAGAATCCCAAAGAATGCATAAGGAAACTACTGAACCTGATAGAAGAGTTCAGCAAAGTCTGAGGCTACAAGATAAGCATAAGTCAATCAGTAGGATTCCTTTATAAGAACAACGAGATTATTAAGGAGAAATCACTAAGTCAATGCCATTTACTGTACTTCTAAGAAGATAAAGTAGCTAGGAATAAATTGAAGCAGAGAAAGAACAGACCTTTCCAAAGAGAACTACAAACACATACTACAAGAAACTAAGAGACGCTTACATAAATGGAGAAACCTACCCTGCTTGTAGGAAGACTTAACATTGCAAGAATGTCTATTTTACCAAAAACAATCTCATTATATAATGATGCGATCCCAATACAAGTTCCAGTGACTTTCTTAATGAGATGGAGAAATAAATTATCAGCTTTGTCTGGAAAGGGAAAAAGCCCCCGATAAGTAAAGCATTACTAAAGAAGAAGAATGCACTGGGAGGCCTCTCATTACCTGACTTTAGAACCTGTTACTCTGCCACAGTAATCAAAACACCCTGGTACTGGTACATAAACAGACAGATAGGTCAGTGGAACAGAATCGAGACCCCCCGAGATGACATCATCTTCCCTATGAACAGTTGATATTCGACAAAGGCCCTAAGATGTTAAACTGGGGTGAAAAGAATCTCTTCAACAAATGGTGCTGGCAATATTGCATATTCATCTGCACTAAATTAAAGCAAGACCCATATCTTAAGACCTTATACAAAAACCTACTCAAACTTGATAAAAGAACTGAATATCAAATCTGAAACAATAAAGCTCATCCAAGAAAAGGTAGGAACAACAATGGAAGTTTTAATACAGAACGTAAGCAGACATGAAAATCACAACCATCAGACTTCAAAAGCACAATCATGAGAAAATAGATAAATGGGAACTGCTAAGAATCAAACACTTTTGCTCATCGAAAGACTTTATTAAGAGAATTAAAAGCGCACCTGCAGAATGGGAAAAAATATTTAGCAACTCTGTGTGAGACCAACGCCGGGTCTCCATAATCTATAATGTACTACAAAATATGAATAAGAAAAAGATAAATCATCCAATTAAACAGTGGACAAAGGACATGGACAGACACTTCTCTAAAAAGGAGATCCAGGCAGCCAAAAAAATATATGCGAGACCAATATTAAGTGGACCTAAGCATAACTTGAATACTCCGTGCATCTTAACCCAAAATTGCAAGGACAGAGTAGCTGGGGCAGGGGCAGGAGACCATGCTGTTAGGCGAAATCGAGGCCAATTGGCACAACTAGCCTTTTGCTAAGAGGGCTCCGTGCACCCGACATTGGTGAGTGGTGTCTGGGGTCTTTAAACCTGCCAAGCTGCCATCCGAGGGCACAGGAAATGGTGCCAACTCAGCAGGAATGGATGCTCACCGAGGACCAAAATGACATGGGGAAAAGACAACCCAGAGGATAAGAGAGACCCACGTGAGTGGGTGCCTACATAGACTTGGGACTGGAAGAACCAGATGGTGCCAGACCACCACCAGTGACAACCGCGATGCAGCTCACTAAGTTGAGTCTCACTAGCAATACAACAATAAAAGGGGGTGCACCTTGAGGTCTCCACTAAAAGACTGCAGTAGATGGTCCAGCGGCTTCGGGGTTCCCCTAGGAGCATGGCCTCTGGCCCTGATGTTGCCGTTGCCCGTAAATCATAATGAGGGTGCACTCTTTGGACACGATCGAGTGGACTTGACAATGCAGAGTGACTGTATATTGGATGCACTTTATCGTTCTATACATTTATAGGATATCATCCTGGTGACCTGTGGCTCAAGGAAGGAGAGTGGGTGGAGAAGAGGGGAAAGGACACTGTTGGGAAAATGAGACATGTATGGAGCAGAGAGGAATAGTGTGCCGTTACCGGGCAGGGAGAGCAGTGGAAACTGCATATAGGTAGACATGTAAATTTATGTGGGAATGTACATTTTAACTCAGTCACAATAATTTTAAAAAATGCAAACATGCTCATGAAGATTAGCTACTAAAGAAATGCAAATCAAAGTGATAGTAAGATAGCATCTCACCCCAACAGGGTTGACCATGATCCAAAAAATGCAAAACAACAAATGCTGGAGACGCTGTGGAGAAAGTGGAACTCTCCTATACTGCTGGTGGGGTTGCAAAATGGTCCAGCCTCTTTGGAAAACAATCTAGCACTTCCTTAAAAAAAGAGACATAGGTGTGCCATTCGACCCAGTAATTCCACTGCTTGGAATATATCCCACAGAATCAAGGCCATTCACACCAACTGATACATGCAGACAGATGTTTATCGCAGCACAGTCTGCAATAGCCAAAAGATGGAATCCACGCTGATGCCCAACACGAGATGAATGGATAGGTAAATGGAGATTTCCAATTTCTCTACAGCCTCTCTAGCATTTCTTGTGTTTTTTGGATCATGGCTGTCTTGGCCATCTGGTACTGCTCTAACAGACAATACCACGAGTGGAAGGTTTCATAAGGACAAGGTTTTATTGAGACAGTCTGGTAAGCTGCAAATCCATTTACAAATTTTATGTCCATTCAGTAAGAGAATTTATTACAGTCCAGTAGGCTGAGTCCACTTCCAGTGAGAGGATCTCAGCACAGGAACCTGGGTCCCAAGCACATGGTCTGCTCTCGGTGCTTCTCTCTCAGTGGTATGAGGTTCCCAACTTCCTGAGCTCACTTCTCTCCCTCATATTCCACAAGCCTGTAGCTTGAGACCTGCCTCACTGTCATGGTTTGAATTGTGTCCCCCCAAAAATGTGTGCAGCCACTTAGCTGGGATATGGTTCCCAGTATCTTGGGACTGTCCTCCATTGTGTGGTTTTGCTAACCTGTATGTTAAAGGATTAGGGTTGTTCTGTGAATTCCTGCTGTGGGGGAAGTTTCCTTGGAGTATGGCTTGCCCCACGCTTAATGCTTTTAGCTTGCAAGGAATAAAAGGAAAAAGAACCAAGGACAATTTGAGAACCTCACTACCATCAAGCAAGCAGCACCGGGAGCAGAGCGCGTCGTTCAGACCAGAGGTTCTTGCATTAGGACGCTCCCTGCACAATGACTGATGCAATACCCGACTTTCCTCCAGAGCCGTCAAGGGGAAAGTCTTTCCCTGGAGCGGACACCCTGAATATGGACTTGCAACCTACCGGACTGTGTAAGAATAAATCTTTCTTTGTTAAAGCCATCCACTATGTGGTATTTCTGTTAGAGCAGCCCTAGCTGACTAAAACACTCACTAACACAGCTGTTGCCTCTTCTCCATTGTCAGTCTCACAGAGGCAGGATTCACAACACATGGGAGGAGTGGCACCATATTGGGATTCACAGCCAAATCAAGTGAACAGAGACCTTTTTGGGGCAACATAATTCAACCCATGACAATGGCCAACCTTATTGGGGTGGACTGGTACATCATAGTTTTGACTTGAATTTCTTTAATAGCTTGATAGTGGAGTGTTGAAGTCTTCTATTTCTGTGAATTGATCTGTCTCATTTTTGAGTGTAGTCAGTGTTTCTTGAGTGTGTTCGGGAGCTGTAATATTAGGTGATTTGATATGTTGCATGTTTATTGTGCTTTACGGCTGCCCCTGTGAACGCTGTTAGTAAGCTATGTGTAAACCCATTTGTAATTACTAGCAGTGTTATTAACTTCCTCTTCATCTGGAAAGACTGTAGCGACCGTAGTACATCCCTCTTTTTAATATGATCACATTACAGTTTTCATGATCACTGGATTCTTTCTTTCACTATTACAGCTTTGATTGAGTTTGGAGCCTTCCCTAATTGAGTAGGTTTCTGGATGATGTGTCTTGTATTTGAGTGTAAAATATAAAGTTAGTGGTTTTGTTCTTCTAAGCTAAGAGGCTCTTTGAGTATTTCTTGCAGCATTGGTTTGATTTTTTAGAAATTAAATTAATTTAGTCCCATGTGCTTCTTAATGCTGCTTCATTTCTATTGTTTCTTTTTTCTCATTTCTCCTCATAGATGCTGGAGTCAGTAGCTCTGTCTTCCAACACAGAAAGTCTCTTTTCTATTTGTTGTATTCTGTTTTCTTGGCTTTGAATTGAAGTGTGTATGTCTTTGATTTTGATCTTGATCTGTTTGATTTCAGAGTAGTGTCTTCCATCAGGTCATAGAACTTCCTAAATATTTCATTTTGCTTTGCTGCATTTATATAGTATTTAGAATGGCTCTCTATATAATCCTTTTGTGTTCACCTTCTGATAGTTTCAGAAAGGTTTCTTTGTCTGGTAAGTTCTTTGGAGCTTTCTTTTGGGGGCCTTTTCAAGCCATTGGTGATCCCTTTGTCATGCTTTTATACAGAATTTGTTGCTTTTGGAGCATGATGTGAGTCAGTAGTAACTGGGAGAGATGCTGTGAGGATAGACCGTAGTTGTTTCTCTGAGCCATCTTAAAACAAAAGGTAAAAGGTATCTTATAGCTTCCAAAGTCTGTAAGGTTTTCGGGTGTACAGATCCCTCTTCCCAGCTGGCAAAGTAAGCACCTCTGTATCCAACCCCAGATGTTATAAACTAGTTCAAAATACAAAAAGGCTACTTCCCTGCTGGCCTCTACTGTTGGGCCCCAGCGGTAGGCGACAATGTGTAGAATACTGGTTTTCTGCCACAAAAGTGCTTTCCTCCAGGCAGGTGCTGCCTCCCAGCCTGAGAATTAGGTCCTGCTGAGTCCTCTGTATGGGTATTTCCACCTCCCAGTGGAACAAGATGTCGTCCTACACAAGCTCCCTTCCTGCCTCAGTAAAGGCTACTCAATGGCAGAGGCAAAAGGAGAGGCCAAAGGTGCCAAGAGGCACAGAGTCCAAAGCCGGGCTCTCAAAATAAGGCGGTTTTGCCTTCTGATCCCTTCAGTGTGTCTGAGATTAGCTGCTAGTCAAGTCCCAGCTCTGCCCACTGGCTAAGACATAGGGAAACAAAAGTTAAAATGGCGAGTGTTATAGTCAGCTAGGACTCCTCTAACGGAAGTACCACAGCATAGACGGCTTCAACAGACGAAGGTTTATTCTTAACACAGTCTAGTAGGCAGCAAGTCCAAATTCAGGATATTCTCTCCAGGGAAAGACTGTCCCCCTTGTCGGCTCTGGTGGAGGGTCTGGTATTGCATCAGTGTTTGTCCAGGGAGCATCTTGGTGCAGAAACCTCAGGTTTCAAGGATGTGCTATTCTCCCAGTGCAGCTTTCGTGGTGGTGTGAGGTTCCTGATTCTCTGTCTGCTTCTCTTTCCTTTCATCTCTTGCAGGATGAGAGGATTAAGGGTGGGGCAAGCCATTCTCCAGGGAAACTCCCTTTACAGTGAATTGGCGAGGTGATCTTCTGAAGGGACTGACAGCGCCACCCTTATCCTTTAACATACAACATAGGATCACCACAAAATGGAGGACAGTCACAAGATACTGGGAATCGTGGCCCAGCCACATTGCTACACATACTTTTGGGGGGACACAGTTAATCCATGACAGTGAGTTACCTTCAGTCTGTGAACACCAGCACTCACTAAGAGTGGGGGTCAGCAAAAGACACGAAGTTTTTCATACAGTGATATGAAGTCCAAATTAACATACTTAATGTCATGTTGTAGGTCTTACTAGGTGTCCCGAAGGCTCAGTTTCATTATCGGTTCAGGTGTTGGTTTCCAGAGGGATTTGGGGAGATGTGTGTTTAGTCTACCATCTTGACTCAACCCCCCTGCTCTAATCTTTATTGTGTTTTTGTTCTGGTGCCTCACATGTCCTTCTGTTGCTATCTTCCAACTAATTCAAGATGTAGGGTTAATTCTTCAGTTTGGGTCCTTCGTTCCAGATGTGTGCATTTATGGAGGTGGATTGACCTCTGAACACTGCTTTTACTGTATACTATAAATTTTGGTAAGATATGTTTTTGTTTTTATTTGTTGCCATGAATTTATTTTGTCCTTGATTCTATAACTCATGGCTTTTGGAGCAAGGTGTTGTTTGGTTTAAATGAGTTTTGGTTTCTACCTATGGTATTTCTGCTACTGATTTCAACCATAAGAGAGCCCTACAGCTTCTGCAGTCAGCTGATCACATAGTTTCATTGTCTGCTGGAAGGCAGCATCTGCTGCTCCTGAAGGCCTGACTGTTTTTTGCAGCATTTGGAGAGCTACTCACTTGGAAGTTGTCCACTTTTCAGCAGTTGGACAGTTGTGTGCACAGAAGTAAAGTTTAGTTTTAGGTTTGAGAGGCCTATGCATTTGACTGGAGATCTGTCTGTTGAGAGACCCGACAGTTTTATCCCCGAGTGTAGACCGACACACAGTGTAGGGTTTGCTGACAGCCCCCAGTATCTCCATAAATAGGGCTCCATCTTTGCCACTGAATAGGCAGAGATTTCCTCCCCAGAGAGTCTACTTGGTGCCAATCACTGCAGTACATTGGGACATCTCGTGACCAACTCTGCTTGTGTTCAGATAGCCCGAGAGGTGTCAAACAGCTTCTCGACAGCACACAGACAGCAGACTATAGTTAGTCATTTAAAGAAATAGTTCACCTTGACTCCTGAATACTCCCAAAACAAAGAATGAAACCACTTCCCAGATATGAAGAAGCCATTCTGAAATTATTGGAGGTCAAGTACAGAAGAAGAATATATAGAACCCTCGTAGAGATGAAATGAAATGTAGAACAAAATGAAAAATTCAGCAAGCTGTTTGAACTGATGGCACATGAGTGATATGAGATACAGCAGATCCATAACAGAATAGAATTAGATAATTCAGTCCAAAGCCAAAGAGTAGAATTGAGAAGGTGGAAATCAGGCTTAGTAACCTTGAGGATACAGCAACTGACAGCAGCATTTATGAGGAGAAATGAGAGAAAAGAAATAAAAATGAAGGAACATATGGGAGTCTGTTAGGAGCATAATTTACAATTTGATTAGAGTTTCTGACCAAGGGAGGATAGATGACGATAGAGGGAGCACTGCTGTAAAGTCGCTGACTGAAAAGTTGTCTTAAACTGTAAATAGAGAACATAAATGTCCAAGATGTGTATCCATCACCACAGAAACTAGGCCTGAAAAGAAAGAGATCGTGACATACTATACTCAAGTTCAATAAAATAAAACATAAAGAGATCCTGTCAGAGAGAAACCCTGTTGGCTTTCATCTGACTCTTCTGCAGAAATGATGTTGTCTAGAGAGCAGTGGGATGACACATTCAAAGCGCTGAAAGAGATAAATGACCAAGAATTATATATCCTGCAAAACTGTCTATCAAATGTGACACTTAAATTAAGACATTTGCAGATAAAGAGAAACTTAGAGACTTCATGAAAACTAGACGAAAACAACAGGAAACATTGAAAGAAGCTTTGTTTCACAGAACAACACCGTTAAGCAGGTCTTTAAGGGCACCGTGCAGGACACAGCCTCCAGAATCCTACTCAGTTAGCGACGTCATAATACTGAACCAAAGCTATGATACTAAAGGAAGGGAATCAGGGATCCTTCAGTTTCTTGACAGCTGCCTCCATGGGTGTTATGATTGAAGTGTGTCCCCCTGAAAATATCTGTAGCCTTGTGGCTTTGCCATGATTCCGGATATTGAGTGATTGTCCCCCATTTTATGACTTTCCTGTGCTGTGTGTTAAAGGATTAGAGTGGAACTGTAAATGTCTTCATAGCATTACCTCCCTGCTCTAGTGTATAAAGACTTTCCCGGGCGTATGGTTTGTCCCGTCGTTCATCCTTTCCTCCTACAAGAGATAACAGGAAAGGGAAGCAAGTAGAGAACTGGGAACTGCATACCATCAAACAAGCAGCACTGGGAGAATAGCGTGTCCCTGAGACCTTAGGTTCCTACCCGAAGATGCTCCCTGGATAAAGACTGATGCAATATCATACTTTGCTCCAGAACGGATTTGTGGAAAGTCCCCTGGAGACGAGATCCTCAATTTTGACTTCTAGCCTACTGGCTTGTTTAAAAATAAACTTTGCTTTGTTAAAGCCATGCACTCTGTGGTATTACTGTTAGAGCAGCCCTAGCTGACTAAAGAAGTGGGGGTTGATTGGTGAAGTCAAGTGAAATGAAATCTTTGACAACTTCTGTTTTTTCTCTGCTTTTTGTGATGCTCCTTACTGGATCACTTGTGAGGATTTTTCTTTATTGCATACAACCCAGCCTTGTTTGCGGAAAGTCACGTGGACTTCAAGGACTTACTAATGAAGATCGAAGACCATGGCCTGCAGTATGCATTACATCTCAACATCAAGAAAACAAGAGTCCTCACAACTGGATGAGGAGACGATATTGAGATAGGTGAGAGGACAGAGGTTGTCAAGAATTACATTTCACTTGGATTCACAGTCAATAGCCGTGAAAGCAGCACTCAAGAAATCAAAAGGCACGTTGCACTGAATAAATCTGCTTCCAAAGACCTCTTTCAAGTTTTCCAGACTTGGAGACATAGTGAGTCTGACTTAAGCAATGTTCTGTTGCATCCTTTTCATATGAAAGCTGGACAGTGAACAAGGAAGATAAGAATAGATTTCTTTGAAGTGTGGGATTGGAGAAGAATATTTAATGTACCATAGACTGTCAAAGGGACAAACAGATGTGTCATGGAAGAAGTGCAACGAGAGTGGACCTTGTGACCAAGGTGGGTCTGACGGCATCTTACATACGTTGTCATTGTCTGTCAGTCCCTGGAGAAGGACATCGTTCTGGCTAAAGTAGAGGGTCAGCAAACACTCTAGAAGATGGATAGACACAGTGGCTGCAGCAATAGGCTTAAGTATAAAAATGACTGTGGGGCTGGCCCAGAACTAGATGGTGTTAGGTTCTGTTGTTCTCGGGATCAGTATAAACTGAAAACACTCAGCTGTACCTAGCAACAACAGCATGTCTGTAGAAGGACCTGGAAGGAAAGTTGCTTCTCGGTGTCCCTCTCAGCTCTCCCAGCCCATCCCCCAGCCGCTGTTCCTTTTTCTTCCCAGCTTTTCCCTGTGAGTACAAAAGTTTTCCTTCCTTCCAGGTATTAGAGTCTTTCATCCAGCTTTCATGATTCATCCCAGGAAGACCATCAAAGCCCAGATGGATGACAGTGAGGATTCTGATGAGGATTGGACAGCTAGGCAGCAAGGTGAGGCCCGTAAGGTGTCCAAGGGTCAGGGCTCAACCACTCCTCAGAAGCTGATGAAGGAGAGGGCTTGTTCACACTAAAACTGTAAATATTCAGCATACAAGCCAGATGCGAAGGGTACATTCAGTGAGAGCCTAGTTGTTGAAAGTTTCATAATGTGTGAGATGATTTAAAAAAAAACAACATAGCTGTCAAGTCTATTCTGACTCATAGTAACCAAATAGGACAGAGTAGACCTGCCCTGTAGAGTATCCACGGAGTGTCGAGTGGATTCAAACTGCTAACCTTTAGGTTAGCAGCCGTAGCAGTGAACCACGATGCCACCAAGGTAACTGCTGTAAGATGACTGTGTGTCATTTGCAGCTGTATTAATTGACAGTAAATGAATGGAAATGGAATGTTAGTAAGAAAGACCGGATTCAGCACTAGAGAAGGAGGGAGGGTTCACAGGTAACTTAGCTGTGGTTTGTTTTAGTTTTTAATTGTACCATAGAAACTCAAGGTCAGAAGACGTTGTAGCCGTACATCAGGGTCTCCATGGTGGTGGGTTTATGGGTATTTCCAGGACAATTCTCTGTACTTCTCTTATGCTTAAAATTCTTAGTGTTTCTTTAAGGAGATGGTTTTCCCTGTAACTTCGTAATTTGAGATCAGCTAAGAAACCTTAATACAAGTGTAAAACCACTTTATAATGTTAATTTGATAGTGGTTTGTAGTTTCTGGGTCAAATGTCTTAAACTTGAAAACACAGTTAACACAGTTGTGAAGATACATTATTCGTGTAGGTTTAATCACAACACCTGATGCTGTTAGTAGTGTCAGTAACGATGCTCCAGAAACCCCCTGAGGTCCCCTCGGACGACCCTTGCCATCTCTGTGCTCTGCTCACTGGTTCTCTGTCCATGCCTAGCATCCCCAGGGTTTGGGGCATTCGCCAGCAGATTAGTTCTGACTTCTCATTGCCTTTCAGCCAAACTGCCTTTGGTGGCCTCCGGAGGGGAGCTGAGAAAACCCCAGAAGGTGAGTATAGTAAAGTCCTACAGACGAGATGCCGTCCTGGTGAAGCCACACTCAGGACAGTGCAGTACACTGGGCCACGTCTCCGAACCACACCCACACACGGTCCCACACCTCATGGCCTTACTGTAGAAAACAGCAGCTTTAACAGTTGCCACTTGTTGGATTTCTGCGGCATTCCTGAGTTTATTTTTAAAACTTTACATAAAGAAACTTACTGAGGTCTTCCACTTAATGGATAAGAACATAGAATACAGCAGTGATGAAATTTTAGGTATTTAACCTTGTAAGAAGATGATTAGTTGACTGCCCAACACGAGAATTGAAAAACAAACCAAAACAGTTGCTGTTGAGTCTGTTCCAACTCCCTGCGCTCTCTGGTGTCCAGAGGAGGTTTTTGATGACCTTTCAGAAGCCTACAACTAGGCTTTTCTTCCGAGCCCCTCTGGTTGGATCGCAATTGCTAGCGTTGTGTTCTTAGCCGAGAGCTTCAGTCTTTGTGCCACCCAGGACCTCCAGGAGACTGGCGGTTGCCGCTGACTGTGCCAGCGCACGCTGTGTCAGAGGAGAGCTGCGCTCACCGGGTTTCCAAGCTGTGACCTTCCAGAAGCAGATCGCCAGGCCGTTCTCCCTAGGTGCCTGTGAGTGGATTTGAACATCCGGCCTTTTGGTCTGTATCGCCTTGGGAACTGAAACTTGAAGTCTGGGCTTTCATTATGGATACTGAAGAAAACATTTTCAAATCACCCTTGGTCCAAACAAGCGTATGAGCTGCGTTCTTCAGTGGTCACTGGTTTATAGATGAGGAGACAGAGGGGCAGAGTTGCTCAGTGACACACCTGCCGTCCCAGTCTCAGCGGGAGTGTCATCTAATGCAGAAGCCGTACTTGCTCTTGAAAGTGTGCGTGTCTTTACGGAGCCCTTTCCGCTATTCCCTCCAAGATCCCACTGAGGAGTCCCCCTCAGTCCTTGGGTGCGCTCAGGTGGAGGCTGCGTGAGGGGACCCTGTGCTTCCTGGTTTCCTTGTCATTGCATCATGCAAATACGAGGACGTTTGGCACATTGATGGCCCGAGGTAAAAAGGAGACCTGTCCCCTCCCCATGGGCTCCTACTTACGAAGAGGAATCCGCTCCCAGCCCTGAAGGCCTTTGGGGTGGTGATTGAGAAAACGGGGAAGACTCTGACTTAAGGATTTCTGCCAGGTGCACCCTACTGATGGAAAGTCACTCTTCTGGAACAGATCTCAAAGGCTCCTCTCCTTCGAAGGAAGTCACAGCTGTCCTCTGGGTGGTGATGAGACGCATCCTGTGGGGTCTGCCTCATCTGCTCACCTGGCCCCTCTGTGTTGCAAGCTCTTTGGGGCCTGCTGCGTATCTCACAGGCCCAGGAAGTCCCAGACCCAGCTTGGGTCCCTGAGAGACACCTGAGTGTTTTCGGAATGTGTTTGCACGTTTGGAAGCTAGAGCACAAGAGAAGAGTCAGGAGCCCTGGTGGCGTGGTGTTGAAGCGCTCTGGTGCTCACCCAAAGCTTGGCAGTTTGCATCCGCCAGTTGGTCCTGGGACCCTGTGGGGCACTTCTTCTCTGTCTCCCGAGTTCACCATTAGAGATCAGTAGCTCTGAAGTTGGTAGGTCAGGTCTTGGTTGGTGGGAAGGTTGGGGGGTGCTGACGACAGTCCTGTGGGTCAGATTCCCAGTGTGGACTTGGATCGGGAGGTGGCCTTTACGAAGCAGCTGGCAAAGCCGCGGTCTCACCTTCGTGTGGCGTGCGGTAACTCCCTGTCAGGAGCGCTGTCGTGTGACCAGTATGCACTGTAACCTTCCGATGTGGCATGTGTGCCCATTATGCATAAAGCAGCTAAAGAACGATCAGAAGAACTAGCTCACCGTAAACCCTTATTCAGAACAATGGATAATGAACCAGTCTGTTTGATTTCGGTATTTTTTAATTACAAAGTATGCATTCTATGGAGTGTCGGCCACTTTCAGCTTCTAGCATCACTGCTCTGTCGTCTCGATACGTTCCCGCAGCCGTGTCTGTCCACTTCCGGGTCCCCCGCCCCATGTGTGATGTCCAGGGTGCTTCGTACCCTTGCTGCTTTCTGCATTTTGTCTCCCATCGCACGTCCGCTGGTTTCTGTCGGACTTCTGCTTTCTACGAGCCGCACCTGTCTCTCCTGGGGTATCTGGCTCCCCACTGGTGCCTGAGGCACACTGCCTCCCTCCTCCATGGAGACCTTTTGGGAAAGGTGAAGGAAAACAGCCCGAAGACACAGGTTGTTGTCGGGGCCCTTCCTCTTCCCTCGAGTCCTCTGGCTGCTGGTGCCTCAGGGCTGTGGGAGCTCTGCCTGAGGTCAAGTCTGTGTGTGTGTGGCTCGTTGTCCTTTAATACATGTCTTTCCCATTTAAGGGATCATCCCGGGCACCCCTTCGTATTGAGTCTAGTCTGAAGCGAGTGTCAGAACCAGCCACTGTGCGGAGCACAGCTGACTCGGAGCAGGCCCAGGAGCGGGCCCAGAAACCAGCGTCATCTCATAGAGAAGCCAGCGCCTCTGATCAACACTTGAGACAAAAAGTGGGTAAGGAAGTCATTTGGGTCCAGTCCCTCCCGCTCCTCTAGAAAGCTTCATGAGCCTGGTGTGTGGGCCTAGGTAGAAGCAGGAGGCCAGAAGTTTGTGCTGTATTCTGTGAAATTCAATGTCACGGATCTTGGTTATCATCACACGGAACCGTGGAGCATAGGGAAAACTCAGACTGTCTGAGGTCCAGATTCCTAATGTGAAAATAATGAGACAGATATGGAATCCAGATGTTGTCTGAAAGCAGTCAGTGAAAGGGAGGTGACACGTGCCGGGTGACCCAGAAATCCATCTGTGACGTGAGGCACCGAAACCGCTTCAGGGTTTCTGCCTTCCCTCAACGCCTAACGCATGACGTGCCTTCAGCAGGTGTTTCCCGAAGGAGCAAGTGCACGGCCAGCCCTTTGTGCAGTGGGAAGTTCGGGGGGAAGTTCAGCTGATGACGGGGGAATCAGTCTGTAGAAAGACAGTGATGACTGGATGGGATGAGACCTCTCAATTTCTGATGAAGCGGGGACTCAAATTGTCCCTGGTGCCTCCTCACCTAGCCATCTTTGCCACCTCAGAGCCCAGGAGACACGGGGCTGAGGACAAGAGTTACAGCCTGCGAGGAGGAACACGCCCCTCGTGCCAGGAGGTTGGTGAGCCCCAGGATGACGACTACCTTTGTAAGTGTCCCTCCTTCCCCAACAAAAGGCTTAGATCCTGGTCCCCCAACGGTTCCCCTTTCCTAGTGACTGGGAGTGCAGGCTTGGGACCTAGGCTCTTTTTGCCCCTGCTCTCCATGTCCAGGAATGTTGTACCCCACATCCTAACCCCTGGGCTCCATTCTCCAGACTGTGAGAAGTGCCGGAATTTCTTCATCAACACCTGTGTGGCTCACGGGACCCCAGTGTTTATAAAGGACATCTCTGTAGAGAGAGGCCACCCCAATCGCTCAGCCCTCACTCTGCCCGCCGGACTGAGAATCGGGCCGTCCAGCATCCCTGAGGCTGGTCTCGGAGTGTGGAACGAGGCATCCGAGCTGCCACCGGGCCTGCACTTTGGTCCCTATGAGGGCCAGGTGACAGAAGATGAGGAGGCAGCCAACAGCGGGTACTCCTGGCTGGTGAGAAGCCCCTGTCCCCTGCTCTGTCCTCCTGCCCTTCCTCTGTCTGTGCCTTGATGGGACATGATGGGGCCTATGGTGGAAACAGGCTACTCTGTGGACTGCGTGTTCTCTGTGTGGCCCTGGGGCTCCCAT
Organism: Heterohyrax brucei; assembly: GCA_028571685.1. Taxonomy (NCBI): domain Eukaryota; kingdom Metazoa; phylum Chordata; class Mammalia; order Hyracoidea; family Procaviidae; genus Heterohyrax; species Heterohyrax brucei. The sequence goes on from CM053166.1 coordinate 2,269,897, forward strand.
TGAAGAGGGACAGTGGGAGAGAGCGGGAGAGGGATAGAGACGCCCTGCCTCTGCTCTGACTGACAGTCCACCCAGACGAGTGGGTGCTGATGCGGCCATGTGGTGTCACAGGGAACTGGGGATAGTGAAATAACTCATCTCATGACTCACTGAAAAATGCCTTCTGTTTGGAAATTCAGGTCACGAAAGGGAGGAGCTGCTTTGAGTACGTGGATGGAAAGGATGAAGCCTTGGCCAACTGGATGAGGTAAGGACAGTGGTGTCGGCTTCAGAGTCCGCCTGTCTAAGAAACAGACCTGGTTCCTTCTCGTCACGCTTCGCTCAGTGGGCTGTACACTGGGACCTGTATTCTCCACACAGCTCTTGGTCATGTCCTGAGACACTGAGAAATAAAGGGTTAACATAAACGTTCTATGAGCATTAACGTGTGTCCTCACTGAGACTGAGGGACACACAGAGGAGTCGTGTCCCACGGGCACTCGCTGTCACTTCATTTGATGGACGCTAATGACGCGCTCACTGTGGCCAGCAGAGACACTGCCCTTGAAGGCCAGGCCCGAAAGCCTGTGTCCCCGTTGAGGATACAGGCTCAGTGGAGACTGACATTAAACAGTTTGTTTCAGGAATATCAGTATGAGTCTTGTGGCTTTTGAGAACTCGTGCTACAGGAACCTGAGACAAGGGCCCTTCATCTGGGAGGTCAGATCCCATGGGAGCCGGCCGGGCCGAGCCACAGGCTATTTATGGACAGCAGCTGATGATTGGCCCTGTCCTTGAAGGCTCTCGTTCTCTTGAGGTTCAGACTGAGAATGGATTCAGAGGAGATGTCTGTGTGTCTGTGGGAATGGGTGACTAGGACTTAAGTGAGGTGTGGGGAGACCGGAGAAAGGCCTCTCACAGGAAGATAGCCTTGGGCTGAGTGCTGAGTGACATATTGTTGTTCACAAGAACAGTGTGTCATCGAGGACCACATTCTGTGCCATGAAATGCAGATTAGAGTTCAGATCTCCACTCAGCGGTGCTCATAACCCGTCATCATACAGGAGAGTGGACGTGAGCTCTGGAACGTGGTTGATGAGGCCAGGGAGGCCAATCTCCACGAGCTGGGCCTGGGGAGAGGGCTTCACACGACAGCACCACCAAGGCTGAGGGGGGACAGAAGGTTTCCGTGAGGGGTGGCCAGTGTCAGGCCTGGAACATCAGGAGGGCAGGAGCGGGACCTGTCTGTAGGGGGCATTTCTTGTGAGTCCTTGTCTCACGTCCTGTCATCCGCAGGTATGTGAGGCGGGCCCGGGACACGGAGGAGCAGAACCTGGTGGCCTTTCAGTACCACAGGCAGATCTTCTACCGGACCTGTTGCACCATCCGGCCGGGCTGTGAGCTGCTGGTGTGGCGCGGGACTGAGGACAGCCAGGAACTGGGCAGCAGGCGGACGATGGAACTCACTACACAGACAAGTGGGTGCTGGGTCCCTTGTCTTTGTAAGTTTTCGTGGTCCAGCCTGTCAGTAGAGTGGACTCCGTCTATAGTCACTGAGTCAGATGAGGTGCTCCCCATGGAGGAGTCATGTCCTCTGCCTTTTCCTTTGAACGGTTTGTTTACTTTTAAGGATTTGTTTTGATTCCTCCTTTATTACTTTACACACACCGTGTACCACAGCTCACAGAGCTAGAGCCCAAAACAGGTTCTCAGCAGCGGCCACCAAGGTGGTTCTTTGTCATCTCTTCCAGGTTTCTAGAAAACACTCTAGTTCAGTTGTCCTGTGACCTCCTGCTCTGTCTCGCTAGATGGGATCCTGGAACAGGATGCCCAGGTGAATCTGGACGTGAGAGTAACCACTGGGAACGGGACACGACAGAAACACCACACCATCACAGATCGTGTGTGCACCCATGTGTGTCAGCAGAGTATCAACGTGCCACACAGTTGTGCCACAGTAGGGAGCAAGGAGGAGTGTCTGACACCAGAGTGCGCATGGACTTCACAGAAAATGCACACGTGTTGCACACTGCTCATTGAGTATGCACACATCTCATACCCATGATCGTACATGTGTTTCACACGATGCCGTTGATCTGCAACGTGTCACACCAGTGTGTTTGTACCATGTCACTCCAGGTATGTGCGTGTTAACACGTGATACCAGTGGACATGCACATGTAACTCCCAATAGTGCATGTGCCCATCTTTCACAGGGGAGAGTGTGTCTGCACACGTGTCCTTTCCGTGAGAAGGCACATGAGAGTCACTGAGGCTGTACATCTGTCACCCCGGTTAGTGTGCACACAGAGCACCCCAGGCAACGTGCACACCTGTGCCGTCACAGACGCAGTGTGCAAGCACATGTCCTACCAGTGTGTGTGCACACGATTGTCTCACGCCAGGCAGTGTGCACACGTGTTTGACACTACACAGTGCACTTGCACACACCTCACATCAGTGTTTTCACTCCAATCGTGCTTCACAAATTGCGTATGGACCGTTGTCACGCTAGTGAGCGTACACAGCCTTGTGTCCCTCCAGTGTGTGTGTATATCCCCGAGTCAGTGTGCACACGTGGCATTCCAGACGGTTAGCATACACACGTGTGTGTCGCAGCAGACAGCGAATGGGATTTGCATGTGGGAGGTGACATGTCCTCTGTCCATGATCCTGCTTTGGTTACTCCGTGACATATGGACACGGTGGGGAATCCGCTCGGGGGCTACTTCAGTGTCCCCGTGGGGGGTCGGTGGGCAGAGGCAGGAGCTGAGAGGGTGTGAGGAGTCTGAACCAGGACTTGTGTCACCTGTCCGCTGGGGAACACTGAAATCAAGTCTGGGCATGAAGGACATGTTTTATAACTACAAATATGCAGCTCAGCAGGACCCAGAGTCCTCCAATCAGTGGACCTGGGTGGGTCCTGTGTCCCTCACAGCCCAGTCACTGCCAGAGACAGAGCCACGCAGCATGGTCCTCAGTGAAACACGCCTTCTGAACACGTGCTCTCTAACCACTTCTGCACAGTGCCATCCCACATGGGAACCTCCTGAACAAGAACTCCTGACTCAGGGGACCCATCCGTCGTAGAAAAGGCCACTAGAGAAGCTTCCACCTAGCCCATCAAGGGTAGTACCTCTGAGGAGACAAATAGCTGTCCACTCTGTGTCCAAGGAGGGACAGGGCTTAGGAGATGCCTGTTGGGGAGTTTCAGTTGGGAAGGGAGCCGGGCTTCCTCTGGTTCCTGCTGGAAGGCCATGTCCGCTGAGATGTACAGAAGGGCCTGGATGTGGGTTCCAGGTGGCTGCGGAACAGGAAATAAAAGGAGTGAAAAGGAGACTGTGGAGGAAATTGTGGAGACACTGTGCAGTGCACGCTGTGAACGGTCACAGGGAGTCTTTCCATGAGGTGACGCAGAGGGCCGGGCACCCTCGTCTCCCCAACTCTGACTGAGAACGTTCTCTTCCAGGAGAAGCAAGGCCAGAGATCCATCCGTGTCCCTCCTGCCCTCTGGCCTTCTCCACTCAGAAATTCCTCAGCTACCATGTGAATCACAGCCACCCCTCTGAGCCCTTCCCAGGAACACCTGCAAGACGACACCTCCCACGAGAGGACCCCCGTCCGGGGTATCAGAGGCATCAGCGTTTTGAGCAACACAACTGGAACGACGGTGCAGGAGGCCCGGAGAGAGATGTGTCCAGGCCATTGATTGAAAGGACGTGGGAAGGGGAGATTTCAGAAGCCTGTTCCAGCCTCCCCAGAGGACAGATGGGGAGGTCTAGGGAGGGTGAGAGAATGGCGGAGACACAGAGCAGCCCAGGCCTGAAGGTGACTCTTGCCAAAGTCAGGTGGGATGAGTATGGGCAAGGCTTTGGCCAGAAGTCACAGCACATAACACAGCAGATGAAACACTCAGGGAAGAAGCCTTGTGTCTGCAAGGAGTGTGGGCGAGGCTTTAGGGTAAAGTCACACCTCATCAGTCACCAGATGACACACTCAGGGGAGAAGCCGTATGTCTGCAGGGAGTGTGGACGAGGCTTTAGTGTAAAGTCAGCGCTGATCACACACCAGAGGACACACTCAGGGGAGAAGCCCTATGTCTGCAAGGAGTGTGGGCGAGGCTTTAGTGTAAAGTCAACGCTGATCACACACCAGAGGACACACTCAGGGGAGAAGCCTTATGTCTGCAGGGAGTGTGGACGAGGCTTTAGTGTAAAGTCAGTCCTCATCAGTCACCAGAGGATACACTCAGGGGAGAAACCCTATGTCTGCAGGGAGTGTGGGCAAGGCTTTAGGGTAAAGTCACTCCTCATCAGTCACCAGAGGACACACTCAGGGGAGAAGCCATATGTCTGCAGGGAGTGTGGACGAAGCTTTAGCTGGAAGTCAGGCCTCATCACACACCAGAGGACACACACAGGGGAGAAGCCCTATGTCTGCAGGGAGTGTGGACACGGCTTTAACCGGCCGTCACGCCTCATCAGACACCAGAGGACACACTCAGGGGAGCAGCCCTATGTCTGCAGGGAGTGTGGACACGGCTTTAACCGGCAGTCACACCTCATCAGACACCAGAGGACACACACAGGGGAGCAGCCTTATGTCTGCAGGGAGTGTGGACGAGGCTTTAGTGGCAAGTCAGGCCTCAACAGACACCAGAGGACACACTCAGGGGAGAAGCCCTATGTCTGCAAGGAGTGTGGGCGAGGCTTTAGTGTAAAGTCAACTCTAATCGCACACCAGAGGATACACTCAGGGGAGAAACCCTATGTCTGCAGAGAGTGTGGGCGAGGCTTTAGTGTAAAGTCAACTCTCATCACACACCAGAGGGGACACTCAGGGGAGAAGCCCTATGTCTGCAAGGAGTGTGGACGAGGCTTTAGCCGGAAGTCAGGCCTCATCACACACCAGAGGACACACTCAGGGGAGCAGCCCTATGTCTGCAGGGAGTGTGGGCGAGGCTTTAACCAGAAGTCAGGCGTCATCAGTCATCAGAGGACACACTCGGGGGAGAAGCCATTTGTCTGCGGGGAGTGTGGGCGACGATTTAGCTGGCAGTCAAACCTCATCACACACCAGAGGACACACTCAGGGGAGAAGCCCTTTGTCTGTAGGGAGTGTGGGCGAGGCTTTAGTGCAAAGACAAGTCTCATCAAACACCAGAGGATACACTAAGGGAAGAAGCCGTATGTCTGCTGGGATGGTGGGTGAGGCTCTAGCTTACAGTCAACCCTTATTCTACACAGAAGATGGAAATCCCGCCACCACACCTCCGCCTCCCGAGCTCTGAGTGAGCCCTTTTCCTCCCCCAAAGTATCAGTGCAGAAATAACTAAGTAACCAGATTCTCTAGTTTCATGCAAAGGATCACGTGGAAAAGCTGGCAAGGTCCCTACAGTGGTTTGGGTGTTGTCAACTTGTTTTCTGGGTCAGACAGTCACATCCCGTCGTATTTAGCTCTCTAGTTGTAATAAACATTGCTTTCAGACAGAGCTGTTGGCTCAATGCAGGACCCAGAGAGCTCACACTCTCAGGATCCACAGCAGTTCCACTGTTGAAAAGGTGACATCTACATCCTGATTAAATAGTGTAAGAATCTATCCTGTGTTTAGGGAGAGAATTTCGGATGGTCTGTCTGTTTGGAAGGGAGCCCCCTGGTTTCTTGCAAGGTGGTATCTCCTGACGGCTACCCAGCAGGACCACCTAGAAGCCTCGCTTTCCCACTCTCCTCAGGTGTCAGTGTCCCCCAGGACCCTAGAACGGCATGTCTCCCAGCACACCAACCTAAGCACCGTCCCCTTGGTTCTAGCCCACCCACCTTCTTCTCAGGGCCTCATGACCTTTGTTTCTGACACCAGGCCATCTGCTCCAAGTCTACTGCCCTCGCTGCCCCTCCCTGGGACTGGCTGTCTCTCAGGGTCACAAAGGCCCTGTCCTGGGTCTCTGCCAGCCAGCACAGGGGATAGTATGCCCAGCCCTCCTGGGCTATGGCTGGTTCTACCCTGAACTCATGGGGGCCCAGAGTGACATGTTCACCTCTGTCTCATGCCGGGAGCAAGCCCCTACATCTTTCTGGGGTCACGCACAGAGGGAGAGAGAGGTGTCAGGGGGAAAAGAATTGAGAGAGACATGAAAGAGTTTTGGAGAATGGCAGCCCGAAAAGGACTGTCTTTATAGTCAAAGTGACGTGCCCACTGACCACACAATTTATTGGCTAATTTGAAACCAAAACCTCATGACTTTGAGGTGACGTGATTTTTACCCTGCCCCCGACCACACAAGCTATTGGCTAACTTGAAACTGAAACCTTGTGATCTTGTTAATTGTCAAGGCTTTCTAGATAATGGCCCGAGGCAGGTGTGTTGTGGTGATAACTGACAGTGAAAACAAAGTTATGCCCGAGCTCAATCAGCCCTACTTATACCTCAAGGTTAAAAGGTATAGGAGGAAGAATCTAAAGGTTATAATCCTTATTTGTTCCTACTTCGCTCTTTATGTCCTCCTGCGGGGACAGTAAACACCTACCGTCCCCGACCTTATGCTTTTCTTAAACTGTTCTAAAAAGGATAATTCTTTTCACATGGGGGGAAGTCAGTTGGGGGAAGTCAGGGGAGCTGGGCAGGCCTCAGTGCTTTTAGGCATGCTGCATTGAAATCCATTCCTCCAAGCTCTTTTCCCTAAAAGTTTCTGGCCAGATTTTCCCAATATAATTTCTTAAGCTGAGGGGGTTGTAAAGCCCCTCTTAGAAAGTATCTTCCTTTATCGTCATGTCGGGAGAGGAGGGGGTCTGCCCTCCACAGTCTCAGCACCCAGCTCATCCTGTGTTGCTGACTCCCTGAAGGTCAGACAGGATCCAGTGTCTTCCCTCCTCACCCAACTAACGCGAACCTTAATCAGTAGAGGATGCTGATGGTGGCTACAGGGGAGACACCTTCCTGGGGAGGGCACCCCCACTACATGGCCACCTTCATCTCCTCGGTGCACCCAGCTCAGGATGCTCTCCCCTTGTTGACACAGCCAGTGGTGGCTGCTGAAGCTTCACTCCAGGGCCCCTGTGACTTGGGCACACTGAGGCCCCCTCCAGCAGGGTTCTCACAACAATGACATTTCTTCCCACTCTCATCCCCGCACATCTACCCTGCTGTCCGGGCTGAACTGTGGCCTTGCAGCCTGTGTCCATGTCCTAAACCCCATGCATGCAAGTGACAACTATTTGGAAAAAGGGTCTTCGCAGATGTAATTGACATAATTGTCTCAACGTGACATTACCCTGGTTTAACCCAGTGAGCTCTGAGGCCAGTGGCCAGTGGCCTCATAAATGGAGCCACACAGAGAAGAAGAAAGAAGGCTGACAGTGGCGTGGTGGGGATGTTTTGGGTCCCCCAGAAGCTAAGAGAGGCCAGGAGGGACCCTCCATAGAGCTCAGCCCTGCCCACACTGTGATCACAGGTTTCTGGCCACCAAAATCCTGAGAGTATCAATTTTTGTTTTAAGCCACCCTGTGTGAGGTGACTTGTGAGGACAGGCTCAGGAAATTAACACCACTCCTTTGCGAAGTGAAGGGAACAGTAATGGTGCAGTGATTAAGTGCTCGGCCAGTAGACGGGCAGTGTGAACCCCCCTTGGTGGGTCACAGGAGCAAGATGTGCCTGTCGACTTCTGTAGAGTGTAATCAGCTTAGACCCTGGGAGTGGCTCTGCTCTGCCCTGTCGGGTGCCTGTCCAGGAAAACTCCACAGCAATAGGTTTGGGTGTTTTCTTGTAGGGAACTGTAATGTGAGCATGTGTGCGCATGCACGCGCGCGCACACTTTAGGTGAAAGTCTGCAGAGCAAGTTACATCGTCATTAAACCGCTGACGCATGTTGTCTGGTGACATCAGTTGGCAGCCCTGCAGTGTGTCCACCCTCTTTCCCTTCTCAGGTTTGGACCCCCATTTTGTCCAGCTTTCCTCCTGCTTTCTGGTCCTTGAACCTGGACCAGTGTGCCTGTTACATCTCATGTACGTGGTTGACCTCCAGGTGCCATGATTTGTTTTCTGGGCCTGTTCATCTCTGGCTGAAGGGTGAACACTGGGAGGGGCCTCACTACTGCGTTACGGTGCTGCCTGTGGACCCTGCTCTGAGGATTTCTCCAGTATCTGTCAGACCAGTACGGCTAGTCTTTTGTCTGTGAGTTAGGATTTTGCCCCACGTTTCTGTCCCTCCCTCTAGAGGACCCTCTGTTGGAATCCCCATGTGAGCATCAGTGGTGCTCAGGCACCGTCAGCTGTGCTAGACTCAGTCTGGTGGAGTCTGTGGGAGTTGTGGGCCACTAGCCTCTTCCCCTCGTGTCTCTGGTTTCCTGAATTCTCCATTGGTCTGTTGGGATGGCATCAACAGACAGTGTACATGGCTGCTGACGTGCTTCTGAGGCCTCAGGTGCTGCTCCCTACTGTAGAGTTAGAGTATCGGCTTTATAAAGTCTTAACGCTGATTCAGCTAGAGGTCCCTGAGATCGTGGTCTCAGCCCTCAGTCCAGTGGGAAGGCTACCTTTTTGATGGGAAGGAAGAAAGCTTCATTGTATGAACTTGAAATTCCTTTTGCTGGTCTTTCTCCCAGCTGGAAACATGGGTGGCATAGTGGATAAGTGCCATCTCTGCTAACCAGTAGGTGGACATTTCAGATCTGCCAGGCGCTCCTTGGAAAATCTACAGGGCGGTTGTGCTTTGACCTCTAGGGTTTCTGTGAATCAGAACGGCCTCCTCGATGGCACCCGCTTTGACCTGTTTTTTTCCTCTTCTAACTGACGCTCTCCTTTGTTCTAATAGCTAAGGCAGAAAGGCCCATTCTTCCTGAACTGTCCTGTCAGCACTCTTCCTGCACAGCTTGGCTTTCATTTTGAAGGAGGAAAAATTAAAAATCTTAACAGCTAAAGAAAGTTTGGAGCATCTCATAAGCTGGCTTCAATTGGAGGACATTATGTTGAGTAAAAGTAGTCAGTGGCAAAAGGACAGATATTGTATGAGACCCCTACAGGAAGAACTTAAAACCAGACTCATGCATAGAAGGAAAGACTCTTTGATGGGTGCAAGGGTAGGGAGGGAGGGAAGGCGAAAGTGGGGTATACATTAGATAGTTGATAGAAATTTGGTTGGGTGAGATCAGTGACAGCCCACATTAGAAAGAAGGTCAGTATTAACTGGACTTCAACATAACATGATTACACCTCCCATCTTAACCCAATATTGCACGGACAGTAGCTGGGATGGGGGTTCGGGGACCATGCTCTCAGAGGAGGCCAATTGGCGTAACTTGTGTTTTTCTAAGAGGATCTTCTGCACCCTACATTGGTGAGTGGTCTCTGCGGTCTTAAAAGCTGCCAAGCTGCTGTCTGAGGTACACCAAATAGTCCCAACTCAGCAGGAACGGATGATCACCAAGGAACAAAAGGACATGGGGGAAAGAAAACCCAGAAGACAGACACACATGAGTGGGTGACTACATTGACATGTGACTAGAAGAACCAGATGGTGTGTGACGATGCTTTCCGCAAAATCTACCCGAAACAAACCACCCACGTATTGGATATTTTGAATATCTTTGGACATGCAGGGCTGAGCTCACCAGAAAATAACACATTCCCCCCAAAATGAAAAATAAAAAGAGCACTAACTAGTGTGCAAAAAGCCTAAAATGGATGAAAGTTCACCTCCGTAGGTTCTGGAAGTACAGTCAATAGCCAACAGGAGAAACCAAAAAGAAATGTAAACCAAGACATACTTTACTGAAACTCCACAGCGGTGAGATGAAGTGCAGGCAGCAAACACCACACAGCAACAAGGCTTACTGCACACTTTTCCAGAGCAACTGTGGTGGTTGTCAGGTGTCCCTGAGTTCATTCCAACTCCCTGTGACACAGTGTGCAGCAGAACGAAACAATGCTCGGTCCTGTGTCATGCTCACAATGAGTTAGTGTTACACTTGAGTCCAGTGGTGCAGTCTCTGTCTCACCCAGTCTCATTGAGGGTCTTCATTATTTCTGCTGACCCTTGTCCAATCCTGATGTCTTTCGCCAGGGACTTGTCCCTCCTCATAACCTACAGAACATGTGAGACAACATCTCTCCACTCTTCTAAGGAGCGTTCTGATTGTTCTTGTTTCACGACAGACCTGTGTGGTGTTCTGCAAGTTCATCACAACTAAGAGCAGTTAAGGGGAGAGAAATCTGGAGAACAATGTTGAAAGAAAATACAACTGTCTTGCTGCAATTACATAGCTACACTGACATGAAAGAACTCAGACACAGTAAGAGTTTCAGGCCCAACAAACTCTTCACTAAACTACTATGTGTTATAAGTGCAAAGGAAAACAGTTCTAAAAGGACAAGAAAGAGTAAGAAAAACAAATATGCTAAATGGTTGGTCAGTCTTATCAATCATGGTCTGATGATGAAACAAGCTAGAAATAAAAGACTATTGGACACCAGAACATACTGGTTTGAAGGTGCTGATGGGTATTTACAGTGTTCTAAAGTCAGTACTATGGAAAGCCCTGGCGATTCTAATAAACTTAAGAGTTTGTTAAGTCCTTTGCTAAAATCAAATTTTGAAGTAAAATTTAAAGAAGGATTGTTTTGTTCTTGGGTCCTTGTGCTTCAGTTCTGGCTGAACTCTACAACTCAAATGGTGCGTAAACAAGTCCTCGAAGAAAGCAAATAATAAAAATTAGAGTAGAACTAAATGAATTAGAGACCAGAAAAACAAATGAAATAACAAGAGCATAAGCTAGTTCTTTGAAAAGATTCGCAGAATCTATCAACCATTGGCCAAACTGAGAAAAGAAAAACAGCAGAAGAAAGACATCAGAAATGAGATCGGCAGAATCTACAACAGACTCAACAGAAATTTAAAAGAAAGCATACGAGATCGCTATGAAAGATTGTACTCTAATCGATTTGGAAACCTAGAGGAAATGGATGACTTTCTAGAGACATGCCACCTACCTAAACTAACAGAGACAGAGGCAGAATCACTAAATAAACCCATAGCAAAATAAGCGATGCAAAAGTTAATTGCAGAACACCCCACCCCAGGAAACAGTTCTGACCCCTGTGGCCTCACTGCAGGATTCTACCAAATGTTTGATAAAGAGTTAACATCACTATTATTAAAGGTATTGTAGAGCATGAAACGACAGAATCCTCCCTAAGTCATTCTGTGAAGCCAGCATAACCCTAATACTGAAACTGTGTAAACATACTACTAACAATGAAGATTTAGGAGCAGTATCTCTCATGAACAGACATGGAAAAATCTTCAACACAGCTCTCACCAAAAGAAGTCAGCCATATATCAAAAAAATAATTCACCATGACCAAGTGGGATTCATGCCAGGGATGCAGGAATGGTTGAATATTAGAGAAACAATCCATGTAATCATCCAGTTAAATAAAACAAAAGGCAAGAACCACCTGCTTTTCCCAAGTGGTGCAGAAAAGCCATTAGACCAAGTATAACACCCACCCGTGTTAAATACTCTCAGCAAAATAGGAATTGAAGGGAAATTACTCAACATAATAAGAGGCATCTATGAGCAGCCAACTTCATCATAAATAGAGTGAAAGCACTCCCCTTGAGAACAGGAGTCAGACAAGGATTCCATGTTTCAGCAGTTCTACTGATCATTGTGCTGGAGCTTTTAGCCAGAGCAGTCAGGTGGAAAAAGTAATATAAGGCATCCAAATTGTGAAGGAAATAATAAAAGTATCTGCAGTCTCAGATACTATGACCCTATATGCACGAAACCCTAAAGAGTATACAGTGAGAGAGAGAGAGAGAGAGAGAGAAAGAACTAGTAGGACTAATAGGATTCAGTACAGATCAGGAAACAAATGTACAAAAATCAGATTTCTCTGCACCAAGAAAGAGACTATTGATGAGGAGATCACCAAATCAATACCATTTATACTAGCCCCCAAGAAGGAAAATACTTAGGAATAAATTCAGCCAGAGACATACAAGACCTGCACAAAGTAAACTACAAGACTCCAAGAAATCAAGAGACATAAGTGGAGAAACGTACCTTGCTCATGGTTAGGAAGACTTAACATCACAAAAAACATCTGTTCAACCCCAGGTGATCTATAGATACCATGCAGTCTCAATACAAATTCATGACATTTTTTAAGGAGATGGGGAAATAAATCACCAATTTCATATGAAAAGGGAAGAAGAGCCAGATATGTAGGGCATTACTGAAGAAGAACAAAGTGGGAGGCTGCACAGTAGCTGATTTTAGTACACAATACACTGCTACACTAGTCAGAACATCCTGGTCCTGGTACAGCAACAAATTCATAGGCCAATGGCACTGAGAATCCAGATAAAACATCATCCACCTATGAGCAGCTAATACTTCACAGAGGCTGAAAGCCCATACATTGTAAAAAGACACTCTTTAACAAATGATGTCGGCATAACAGGATCTGCATCTGCAAGGGGGAAAAAAAAGACCCGTGTCTCACACCATGCCTAAAAACACTGAAAACGGATCCAAGAGTCAGCGGGGCCAAGAGACGGACTAGTGACACTGCTCCTGCCATTCTTCTGAGAACTAAGGCAGAGAAAATCAACTGAACAGAGCAGAGTGGGCATTTCAGGAGATCCAAGATTAGGCAGAAAGTTTTTAGACTGGACTGGATTACAGGAATGGGAAAACTATGTTAGTCGGAGGTGGGTTAGCAGTGCAAGTGGTCCCCCTTCTGCTGGGTGGCAGCAGAGAGGCTTACAGGTACCTACACCATTTGTGAAGTAGGGGACTCTAGTGGGGCTTTTGCAACTGAGAGCCTCTGGCGCCAGCTGCCACACTGAGCAACAGCACCTGAGTGGGGAGCATCTCAGTGGAGAGGCAGCACTTAAGACAGCCACATCTAGAGAATGCACTGCTGCCTGGGGGCCAAGTGCAGAAGCACCCTTTCCCCCTCTTTGAGCTCTGCCATAGATTCCACTAGCATAGCCCAGAAGAGGTGACACAAATAGGATGCCAACTTAGCTGAGAAGCAGTGTCTGGCTACTGTGCTGAGCAGCGGTGCCTGACTGGACTGCACCTTCCTTAGTAGAGAAGCTATTTTTAAGACAACCACACCTAGAGAATGCAGGGGTGGCCGGCAGCCGAGTGTGTTGACGCACTTCCCCTTGCCTTCTTTGAGCCATGCCATAGCGTCTTCTGGTGCAGCTCTGGAGAGACTGCACAGATAGGTGGTGATCTTTATCAACCATCAACAATCTGAAATTCAGCTTATCAATAATAGAATTACAGAGTTAGACAATTCATTTGAAAGCCAGAGGAGCATGATTGAGGAAATGGAATGCAGAATTTGGGAGACTGCAGATAACGGCAACTGATGGTAGCATTTATGAGAAGAAATCAAATAAAAGAAACAATAAAAATGAATCATTAAGAACCGTGATGGACTCTGTCAAGAGGAACAATTTACAAGTAACTGGAGTTCTAAAACGAGGGATAGCAGAAAACAGAATTGTTGAAAACTTTTTGATAGAAAACTTCCTGGACATGAAAGAAAAGTAGGCACTCATTCAAGATGTTCAACCAACTCCAAGAAAGATAGATCCCAAAAGAAAGACACCCCAACATAATCAAGCTTAATAAAATGAAATATAAGAGTCTTAAAGGCAGGTAGGCGTAAACCAAAAGTAATGTGCAAAGGGAAACATCCGACTACTCCTAAATGTAGTAGTTAAGAAGACAATGGGATGACACATACAAAGCCTTGAAGGAAGAAAACTTCAAACCAAGAGTTACATATCCTCCAAAATTGTCTCTCAAACATCACAGTGAGATTAGGACATTTTCGAATAAAGGGAAGCTTAGAAACTGCAAAAACCAAACCAAAATGACAGAAATACTGATGGAAGTTCTTTGATTAGAAAATCAACAAGACCACATATATAGTCAAGGAAGCAATGGAGGACAGTATCCAGAGTCTTAGTTAGGGAAGTCACAGGGCTCAATCAAAGCTCAAATATTAAATTAGGTAAACAGATCTGAACATGTATACTATGACAGGACTACACTGTAGTAATGGATTGGATTCCCCCCCCCCAAAATGTGTAGCCATGATTCCCAGGGTTTTATGATTGTCCTTTGTGTTGTGTGAGAGGGTTAGGGTGGGACTGTAAGTCCCTTCATAAGATCAACTCACTGCTCCACTGTAAAGGGAGTTTCTCTGGAGTATGGTTTGCACCACCCTTAATCCATCCTAAGAGATGAAAGGGAAGCAAGCAGAGAGTTGGGACTCTGACAGCATCAAGCAGGCAACACCGGGAGAAGAGCATGTCCTTCATACCTGAGGTTCCTGCATCAATATGTGCCCTGGACAAGGAATGATGCAATACCAGACTTTCCTCCAGAGTCGACAATGGGGAAAGCATTTCCCTGGAGCAGACATCCTGAATTGGGACTTGTAGCCTACGAGACTGTGTAAGAATAAACTTTCCTTTGTTAAAACCATCCACTCATGGCATTTCTGTTAGAGAAGCACTGGCTGACTGAAAGAAGTATGAAGAGGGATATAGTACACTATCCCCTCTTCATGCAGAGGAAGTCAGGGTGATAAAAAGAAGTTAAAAGACTGGTTTAAACATAGAATATTATGGGAAAATAGTGCATTAGCAGTAAAGCAAACTAACAAGACTACATGTGAAAGGAAGAAACAATCCAGAAGTCTCAACAAACACAAAACCAACATTGAAAAGGATGAAAAGAAAACCCATAAAGAAAATCAATGAAGAACAGAATATTAAGTGGAACAAAGAAAACATCAATACAAAAACAAAGGAAACAAATTGATAACATGAAATAGATATCTATTACTAATTAAAATGGGATGTAAATGGATTGAATGGTCCAATGAAGAGTGACTGGTTAGATCAAAACACAATCCACCCATACGCTGCTCACAAGAAACACACCTTGGGACTCAAAGGTATGAACAAACTGAAAATCATAGGTTGCAAAAGTATATACCAAGCTAGTAACATGCAAAGAAGAGCAGCAGTGGCAGTATTAATCTCAAAAACTACATTTGAAAGTACAGTCCACCATCATGGGCAAGGATGGTCACTACTTACTGCTTAAAGGTGCAATACCTAAGGAGGATATAACAATATTAAATATTTATGCACCCACTATCATGCCACCTAAATATGTCAAACACTGACAACATTGAAAAATGAGATCACAATAGTAGGAGGCTTCAACACTCCATTTTCAGTAAGTCACAAGATACAAAAGATCTAACAACACCTTGCTAATAAAGTCATGGGGTGTAGAGGAAATCAAGGATGCAATAAAGAGATTCATGGAATCAAATGAGAATGAAAACATCTAACCATAGCTTACAGGATAGAGCAAAACAGTGCTGACAGGTCAGTTCATCTCTGTAAAGCACACATGGGGAGTGAACACAGCTGAAGCCAAAGAATTAGCCTTACAACCTGAACAGGTAGAAACAGAAAAACCAAAGAACCCCTTGGGCACCAGAAGAAAACAGATAATAAAAATCAGAGTAGAAATAAACAAATTTCAGGATAGCAAAGCAATGGGAGGAATAAACCAAACCAAAAGCTGGCTTTTTCAAAGCCAAGCCAGCCAAGTGCCATCGAGTCGGATCTGAAAGATCAACAAAGTTAATAACACATTGGCTAAACTCACAAGAGAAAGACAGGAGAGGAAACAACCTGAATAAGAAATGAGATGAGAGATTCACAATAGAGTCAATCAAAATTAAAAATAACAGAATACTATAAAAATTGTACTCTTAACAGATTTGAAAACTTAAAGGAAATTGACAATGGTCTAGATTCACATCACCTACCAAACTTATCACAAAGAAAAGTAGAACAACTTAATAAAACCATCACAAAAGAATAGATTGTAAAATAATAACAAAATAAAAAGAAGTGCCAACCAAAAGAAGTCCTTGTCCAGAGAGCTTCACTGGAGAAGTTAACCAAATTTAGGGGTGGTGGAGGGTTCATTCCATGAAGCTCCCATTATCTTATAACAAAGCCAGGGAAAGATGTCACAAAAACAGAACATTACAGACAAGTATCGCTCAAGAACCTAGATGCAAATATCTTCAACAACATCCTAACCAGTAGGACTCAACAACATAACCAAAAAGTAATTTATGATGACCATGGTAGGATTCATACAAGGGATGCAAGGTTGATTGAACATCAGAAAACCAATTAATGTGATTAACCACATAATGCAAAAGATAAGAATCCCTTGGTTTTATCAAATCATGCAGAACAGGCATTTGACAAAGGCCAACACTGATTCATGTTAAAAATTATCAGTACACTAGTAATCAGAGGGAAATCCTCAACACCGTAAGGGGCATCTATACGAAGACAATCACCAACATCACCCTGAATGGAGAGAGACCAAAGGAATTCTCTCTGAGAACGGGAACCAGACAAGGATGCCCACTGTCGCCACTTCTCTTCAACATTGTTGTAGTGTTTCTGGCCAGAGCAGTGAGACAAGACAATGAATTGAAGGGCATCTGCATTGGTAAACAAGACGTGAAAGTATCCCTATTTGCAGATTATATAATTTTACACACAGAAAACCCTCAAGGATCCATAAATAAACTGGAACTAAGAGCAGAGTTCAGCAAAGGGTCATGATATACGATAAAATGAAAACCATTTACAGTAACCCCAAGAAGATAAAGTACCTAGGAATACATCCAACCATAGATGTAAGAGATCTATACAGAGAAGATTAAGACGCTACTGCAAGAAACCAAATGAGACTTACAGAGGAGAAACCTACTTTGTTCATGAACAGGAAGACTTAAAATTGTGAAAATGTCTGTTCTACCTGGATAAGTTAAACAGTACTGAATAAGAACACAGTGAGAGACCTCACATTACCCAACCTTAGAACCTATTACACTACCACAGAAGTCAAAACAGTGTGGTACTGTTACAAAAAGAGACAACAGACCAACCAACAGACTAAGACCACCTCAGATATCACCATCCACCTCTGAACACCTGATATTTGTAAAACGCAAAAGCTATAAACTAGGGTGAAAACAAATGGGGTTGACAATATTGGGTATCCATCTGAATGAAACAAAAAGACCCATATCTTCCACCTTTCACAGATACTAAAAATGGATGAGAGAACTAAATATCAACCCTAAAATGATAAAAAATTATGGGAGGAAATTTAGAGACAACAAAGAAAGTTCTAATACATAACTTAGACAGACTACAATGCTTAAACCACAGAAAACAGGTAAATGGGAATTACTAAAAATCATTCACTTATGCTCATGGAAAGACTTTATCAAGAGAGTTAAGACTCCCTAGAGAATGGAAAGAAAATGTTTGGCAGCTACGTATTGCATCAACACGAAAAAGACCAATAGCCCAGTTAAACAATGGGCAAAGGATATGGACATAAGCTTTGCCAAAGAAGACATGCAGGCAACCAAAAGACAAATGAGGATATGCTCACAATCTTTAGCTATTAGAGAAATCCAAATGAAAACTGCAGTTAGATGCCAATGAGGGTGGCAATGATCCAGAAAACACAAAACAGCAAATGCTGGAGCCACTCTGGTGAGATTGGAACTCTGCTACACTGCTGGTGGGAATACAACACGGTACAGCCTCTTTGGAAAGCAATTTGATGCTTCCTTGAAAAGCTAGAAATAGAAATACCATATGATCCAGCAATCCCAGTGCTGGGATTATATCCTAGAGAAATAAGGGCTGCCACACTGACACACGCACCTAAGTGTTTATTGCAGCACTATTCACAACAGCAGAAAGATGGAATTAACATAGGTTCCCATTACTATATAAAT
This sequence comes from Heterohyrax brucei, assembly GCA_028571685.1. Classification (NCBI taxonomy): domain Eukaryota; kingdom Metazoa; phylum Chordata; class Mammalia; order Hyracoidea; family Procaviidae; genus Heterohyrax; species Heterohyrax brucei. Next base: position 2,287,763 of record CM053166.1, read on the forward strand.
GGACAAACTGTGGCATATATGCACAATGGAACAGCGTGCCATGATATTAAACAATGAGGATTTTACGAAGCATCTCCTAACCTCGGGTCAACTAGAAAATATTACACTGAGTGAAATCAGTCAGCTGCAAAAGGACAAGTCTTGTGTGAGAATACTATGATAAGGACTTGGAAAAGGACTTACACACACAAGAAGAGCCGTTGATGCCTACAAGGAGGTAGAGGGTTTTTCCTATATTAGACAGTCGACAGGAATGTGGTTAAGTGAAGGGAGTCACAGCACACAGTAGAAGGCAGGTCAGCATAACTAGACTACAGCATAAAGTGAAAGTTTTCTAAATTCAACCCAACATTTCAAAGGATAGAAAAGCAGGGACATTACTGTGGGGACTGTTTTAGTCCACTAGGACTGCCCTAACAGAAATACCACAGAGTGGATGGCTTTAACCAAGGAAAGTTTATTCTTACATTGTCTGGGCTGGAAGTCCATATTCAGGGTATCCACTCCAGGGGAAGGCTTTCCCCTTGTCAGATCTGGAGGAAAGTCCGGTATTGCATCAGTCTTTGTCCAGGGAGCATCTTGGCACAGGAACCTCAGGTCTCAAAGACATGCTCTTCTCCCAGTGCTGCTTTCTTGATGATACGAGGTTCCCGATTCTCTGCCTGCTTCTCTGTCCTTTATCTCTCATAGGATGAAAGGATTAAGGGTGGGGCAAGCCATACTCCAGGGAAACTCCCTTTACAGTGGAGCAGGGAGGTGATCCTATGAAGGGGTTTACAGCCCCACCCTAAGCTTTAACATAGGGTTTTGGAAAACCACAAAACGGAGGACAGTCACAAGATACTGGGAATCATGGCCCAGCCACATGGCTACACATATTTTTGGGGGGACAATTCAATCGATGACAGGGACCATGTTTTCAAGGGACATCTAGGTCAATTGGCATAACTAGTCTTTTGCTAAGAGAGTCTTCTGCACCTCATATGGGCTAGTGGCCTGTGGGGTCTTAAAAGCCAGGAAGTTACCATCTGAGGAACATCAGTTGGTCGCAACCCACCGGGAGCAGAGGGTGACCGAGAACATCAAAGACAAGGGAATAAATGAGCCCACGAGATAGAAGGACCCATGTGATTGGCCGACTATATCAACAGGAGACAAGACGAACCAGATGTTGCCTGGCTGCCACCAAACACAGGGCTCATAGGGGACACAATGTAGATTTTCTGATGTAGCATGAGAAAAAGAGGTGTGCAGATCAAGAAATCTACTAAAAGACAACCTAGAAAGTCTCATGGCAAAATAGCCCATAGACTTGCTGCAGCCCCAGACCTGAAACCAGTACTGAGGTCAACACGTCAGACGAAGAATTGACTGGACTCGACACAGACTGAGTCTGTGGTGTGTGTAGCTTATCATTTTATACATCTGTAGTACACTGTCTTACTGATTTCTTTCTAGATGGGAGAGTACAGGGTAGAGAGGAGGTAACAGGTGATCATTAAGAGGATATTAGAAGTAAAGAGAAACAGGAATGTGTTGTCACAGGGTTAGGAGAGCAGAGGGTCAGAGAGGAAGGCGTGCAGAGTTGATGTGGATTGTAGATTTCACTTAGTCATTAAAAAAAAATGATCAATGACCTAAATATAAAACAATAAAAGATCATGAAAGAAAAACTAGGGGCAATGCTGGAAGCTCTAATAGATAGAAGAAAAAGCCTACAAAATATTGTTAACAATGCAGCAACACCAAGGAAGAGGATAGGTAAGTGGGAACTCCCAAAAGTCAAACACGTATACTCACCAAAGAATGAAAAGCCTACCTACAGACTGAGTAACACGCTGGGTACCACGAATCCTGTCCACATCTAGTGTCCAAAACCAACAACATACTACCAAGCCTCAACAAAAACCCAAGTTAAAAATACGCAAGGGGTATGATCAGGCACTTCATCAAAGAAGACATGCAGGCAGTTAACACATAGATGAGGAAATGCTGACGATCATGAAGCATTAGAAAATCCAAATCTAAACTAAAACGAGATACCACATCACCCAACAAGGCTGGCATTAATCTAAAAAACACGAAATAAAAAAGGTTGGAGACATTATGGATAGACTGGAAGTCTTCTACACTGATAGTCGGAAGGTAAACTGGTATGAACACTCTGGAAATTCCTTGAAATGCTAGAAATCGAAATAACATATGATCCAGCAGTCCACTTCTTGGAATCTTAAAAACATAAGAGTGGTCACCTGAATGGATACATGCACACCCATGCTTTTTGCAGCACTGTTCACAGTCGCCAAAAGATGGGATCCACATATGTGCCCATCAAGGGATGAATCGATTACCAAACTACGGTACCTTCACAAAACAGAACACCAGACAATGACGAAGAATGATAATCTTGAGAAACGTAAAATGGAGTCACCTCGAAGACATTATGCTGATTCAAATTTGTTGTAAAACAACAAATGTAATGTGAGACCCCCTATTATAAAGGACTCAAGAGGAGGCTTATACACAGAAGAAAATAATGTTTGGTCTTAACAGGTGGGGGATTGTTACCCACATTGGGTCCGTGCCTTGGAGCAGCCAAGCCAAAGAAACATACTCCAGGTTAGAAAGAGAAAGAAGGTGTATTAGGAGGCATGCTGCCATCGGAGACTCGACAGAAATGCAGGCTGTTTTCCATGGAGTGTAAAAACACAGTTTGTACGTCAGAGTATACATGTAAGTTACACAATGAATACTTCGTGTTTGTAAGCACATAGCCCACTGATAACTGTGTATATGACAAAATAGTCCCAAGACACTATTAAACTACAGATATGTATGTCAGACACCTGGACTGTACATGTTTGTAACAGGCAAAGACAAAACAACAGAAATTCCTCAGCTAGTGAAACTAGCCTGCCAGGTCCACTCTGACTAGATAAGGAGCAAGAAAGAAAGTTGTGGATACACAACATGCCAGGCAGACTTCCTAGCTGCAGTTTTCCAGGCTGAACGCCATTTCTCAGGAGAGCAAGGAGGAGGAGTGAGACCAAGGTCACAGGAGCTGAGGGGGCTCTGTGACCCTTTGGAAAGGTGCCAGTGCAGAGGCCAAAGTAGCTGGTGCTATAAGAAACACAGATGATTATTTAGAGTATCATGGCATTAGTTGTGTGAAACTTTCAATGACACATTTTGAAAAGGGGAGAACATGTTGCAATGCATTAGGGTTACTGGATGGGAGAGAGTGGTCAGAGAGAGGTCAGACAGTAGGTGGGAACTGGGTTAAAACATACTAAGAAGGGAGGTCAGTAGAGGTGAACTACACCAAAAGCCAACAGATTTCCTAAATACCACCCAACATCTGGAAGGACATAGTGGCAGCCACAGGGGTCTGGGGACCGTGGTTTCAGGGGACATCTAGATCATTTGGTATAAGTCTTGTTTTGTTTTTTTCCCCACAAAATGTTGTGCATCCCAGTTTGATGAGTGACAGCTCGGGTCCTAGAAGCTAGCAAGCAGCCATCTGTCATGGTTTGAATTGTGTCCCCCCAAAAATGTGTGCAGCCACGTGGCTGGGATATGGTTCCCAGTATCTTGGGACTGTCCTCCATTGTGTGGTTTTGCTAACCTGTATGTTAAAGGATTAGGTGGGGCTGTGAATTCCTGCTGTGGGGGGTGTTTCCCCGGAGTATGTCTTGCCCCACCCTTAATGCTTTTAGCTTGCAAGGAATAAAAGGAAAAAGAAACAAAGGACAATTTGAGAACTTCCCTAGAGCGCGTCCTTCAGACCAGAGGTTCTTGCGTGAGGATGCTCCCTGGACAAAGACTGATGCAATACTGGACTTTCCTCCAGAGCCAACAAGGGGAAAGTCTTTCCCTGGAGCGGACACCCTGAATATGGACTTGCAACCTACTGGACTGTGTAAGAATAAATCTTTCTTTGTTAAAGCCATCCACTCTGTGGTATTTCGGTTAGAACAGCCTAGCTGACTAAAACACGATCTAAGTAGCACGAATTCATCCCAGTCCACCTGGAGCTCTGGAGAATGAATGTTATGAGGAAAATATAAGTCCCGGTGAGTGTAGGGGCCACAAGCACTAGATACCACATCAGTGTGAGACCAGAAGTACCAAATGGTGCCCAGGCACTCCACTGCACTCACAGGGAACACAATGTAGAATCCTTGACATAAACCAAATCCCGACCCACTGCTGTCAAGTCCATTCTGACTCATAGCAATGATACAGACAGAGTAGAACTGCCCCATAGAGTTTCCATGTAGCACCTGGCGGATTTCAACTGCTGACCTTCAGGATAGCCCGTGTAGCACTCAAGGACTACACCACCAATGTTTCCCAGAGTCCCTGACAAAGTAGGAGAAAAATGGCTGCACAGAACTAGAACTCCATTAAAAGACCAGAGCTGATAGTCCGACCGAGGGGAGGGTCCCCGGAGAACGTGGCCCCTGGACTGCCTGTTAGCCCGGAGCTGAAACCAGGACTGAAGCCAACTCTTCAGACAAACATTGGGCTGGAGCGGAGGACATCGAGTGATGGTGGTGCGCAGTGTGCTTCTTGGCTTAAATGATACATGAGGCTGTCAGAGCAGCTCCTGTTCAAGGGCAGGATGAGAAGGTGGAGGGGGACAGGAGTTGGTTGAATGGATGCAGGAAATACAGAGTAGAAAGGACGGCTGTCACGGGGTAGGGAGAGCAGACAGAATTCCATCGTGGTGGGGGGGCACATTTTATATGGCAAATTGACTTGGATTGTAAGCTTGCACTTACAGCACAATAACGTATTTTTTAGAAGATCAAGAAAGACCCATATCTGACACCATGCACAGAAGCCAACTCAAAATGGATCAAAACCTAAATATCAAATCTAAAGTGATGCAGATCGAATAAGAGGAAAACAGGGACAGCGCTGGGAGGGTTAGGGTTAGGGCATTCCCACCCTAATTCTCTTTAAAATAATTCAATCTTCCAATATTAACCACAGGCAGAGATTAGGATTTACAACATGGAAAAATCACAAAATGGAGGACAACCACCCTAATAGTAGGAATTAGGGTCCAACTAAATCGATACACACATTTTCTGGGGGGACACAATTCAGTCCACGATACTCTGCTTTGGGCCAGAATCCAACCGGCATCAGCAGTGACATCCTGGGTTTCTCGGAGTCTTCTGAATCTCGCTTCAGTTTCTGGGACTTACCTGTCGATACACTGCTGCAACCGGTTTTGAATGATCTTCAGCAAAGTTTTGCTTGCATGTGATATGAATAATAATATTCATTACTTTCTGCATTGGGTTGGATTACGTTTCTCAGAAATCGACAGAAACAGGGATGACTTCCAGTTGGTTGGCCAGGTCGCTGCCTTCCAAATTTCTTGCATAGACCACTGTGCACTCGCAGCCCTGCGTCCATTCGTAGCAGCGTCTCAGCTGGTACTCGGACTGTGCCTGGGGCCTGTTCTCCCCACCGGCTTCAGTGCGGCTTCAGCTTCCGCCTGCACTTCCGTCACCTTCTGGTCAGCTACCTCCTGAAGTAGCTGAACACCAGCCAATTATTTGTATTTCTTCCTTTTTTTTTTTGTAAATTCTTCCTTCATTGTTTAATATTTTCCTCAAGAATCCTTCAATACTGCAACTTGAGGCTTGAGTTTTTTCTTCAGTCTTCTCAGCTTGAAAAATGCTAAGTGTGTTTTTCCCTTTGGGTTTCCTTTCTCAGGGTCCTGGCACATGGTTTCATAATACTGTGTGTTCTTGCGCCCCCTTTTAAATTGTCTGTTCAGCGCTTGTACTTCATCATTTCTTCCTTTTGCTTCAGCTACTCGACCTTCAAGAATGTCTCCTGACATCCGTTTTGGCCTTTTTTCCTTTTGTCTCCTGTCTTTTTCATGACATTTGCCTTTCTTCCTGTATGATGTCCTAGACATCACCCCACAACTTGTCGGTCTTCAGTGAGAGATGTTCAGTGCCTCAAATCTATTTCTGAGATGATCTGTAAATTCAGGTGGAATACACTCAACGTCACACTCTGGCACTCATGGATTTGCTCTCATTTCCCTGAGCTTTAACTTGTACTTGCATATGAGTAACTGAAGCTCTGATCTTCAGTTAGCTGCTGGCATTTTTCTGACTGATGATAGTGGGCTTTTCCGTCCTCTCTCTCCACACATGTGGTCAATTTGGTTCTGTGAATTCCATCTGGCAAGGTCTGTGTGGACAGACGCCGTTAATGTCAGTGGAAAAAGGTTTTTGCAATGAAGCAGCAAAATTCAATCATGGAATTTCGGCCATGGTCCCTGTCTCCCAGGTCATATCTTTCCAAATCCTGATCTTTCTTCCTTTGTTTTGAACTTTCCTCTTCAACCTCAAGTAATTATCAATGTTCATATTGTATTTCAAATTATAGAAGTTAGTAAAAATCTTGAATTGTTTCATCTTTGGTTGTAGCATTTGGTATAGAATTTTGAATAATAGTATTATGAAGGAACAACTGGCAGTCTAATTCTCAAAAGAGTAAGCCATTGAAAAGCTTATGAATAGCAGTGGAATGTTGTCAGAGACAGTGCGGGAGAATGAACTTCCCGGTTGGAAGGCACTCAAAGGACAAGTGGGAAAGAGCTGCCTCCTCAAGTGAGAGTCCGTCTTAATGATGGGGATGGAGTCGAGCTTTCAGAACCTTACTTTGTCGATGTAGCCTGACTGAGAAAGAGAGGAAACAGCTGTAAACATCCATTAATAATCGGAACATGGAACATATGAAGTATGAATCTAGGGAATCTGGAAATCTGGAAAAATGAGATGCATATAGATCGATATCATAGGGGCTAGTGACCTGCAATGGACTGGTACTGGCCATGCTGAAGCACACAGTCCCATGGTCTACTACACTGAGCAAGAAAACTTAATAGGAATAGCATTGCAATCATCACCAAAAAGAGCATTTCAAAAGATCCATTCTGAAGTAGACTGCTGTCAGTGACAGAATAATATCCTACGTCTACAAGGAGGACTAGTTAATTTGACTGTCGTGGATTGCATTGTGTCCCCCCCAAATGTATGTATTGATTTGACATGGCTCTGAGTCGCAGTACGGTGCCCTTCCACCCATGTGTTGTGATTCCTGCCTCTGTGATGTTGATGGCAGAGAATGGGCAGCAGTTGTGCTGGTGAGGCAGGACTCCAGTGACCAGCTGTGGGATATAAGGGAGAGAGGTGAGCAGAGGAAGTTGGGAACCTCATAACACCGAGAAGGCAGCTCTCGGAGTAGAGGATGTCCTTTGGACCTGAGGTTCCTGTGCCAAGATGCTCTCCCTAAATTTGGACTCAGCCTACTGGACTGTGATAAGTTCTCTTACTGACTGGACTTATAATTCAGAAATGGATTTGTGACTTATCGGACTGTGTCAATAAAATTTCTCTTCATGAAATCATCCACTTGTGGTATTTTCTGTTAGAGCAGTACCAGATGAATAAAACAGTGAGCACTGTTCAGATTTTTGCACCTACCACTAAGGCTAAACATGAAGAATCTGAAGATCTTTACCACCTTCTGCAGTAGGAAATTGATTGAACATACATTCAGCATGCATTGATAATTACTGGTTGTCATGAATCAAATTGTGTCCCCCCAAAATAAGTGTAGCCATGTGGCTGGGCCATGATTCCCAGTATCTTGTGACTGTCCTCCATTTTGGGGCTTTCCTAAACTGCATGTTGAAGGATTAGGGTGGGGCTGTAAGTCCCTTCATAGGATCACCTCCCTGCTCCACTGTAAATGGAACTTCCCTGGAATATGGCTTGCCCCACCCTTAATCCTTTCGTCCTACGAGAGGTAAAAGGACAGAGAAGCAGGCAGAGAATCGAGAACCTCGCACCATCAAGAAAGCTGCACCGGGAGAAGAGCGCGTCCTTCAGACCTGAGTTTCCTGCACCAAGGTGCTCCCTGGACAAAGACTGATACAATACCGGACACATCAACAACAAGCATTGTGCAGATGACACAACTCTGCTTGGTAGCAGTGAAGAGGATTTGAGATACTTAAGAAGATCAAAGACTAAAGCCTTCAGTACAGACTGCACCTTAACATCAAGGAAACAAAAATCCTCACAGCTGGACCAGTAAAAAACATTTTGAGAAATGGAGAAGGCACTGAAGTTGTCAAGGATTTCATTTCCCGGGTCCCACAGTCAAATCACATGGAAGCATCAGTCACGAAATCCAAAGACGCATCACAATGGGAAACCTGCTGCAAAGGACTTCTTTAAAGTGTGAAAAGCAAAGATGCCACCTTGAAGACTAAATACCGTGACCGAGCCACGGTATTTTCAGGTGCATCACATGCATGTAAAAGCTGGACAATGAATAAGGAAGAGAGGTGAATAATTGATGTCTCTGAATCATGGTATTAGAGAAGAATATTGAATGTGCCATGGACTGCTGAAAGGACAAACAGATCTATTCTGGAAGAAGTCCAACCAGAGGGCTGCTCGGAAGCAGAGACAGGGAGACTGCATCTCACATACTTTGGACATGTTTTCAGAAGGGATCTGTCCCCGGAGAAGGCCATCATGCTTGGTAGATGAAGAGTCAGCAAAAAAGAGGAAGACCTGCAGCAGGATGGACGGACACAGTGGCTGCAGTGATGGGCTCAGGCGTAAAAACAGTTATGGGGATGGCGCAGCTGGGCAGTGTCAGTATTGTTGTCCAGTGTCAGTATTGTTGTGCAGTGTCGCTGTTGTTGTGCAGTGTCGCTATTTGTTGGAAGTGATTTGACTGGATCCTAACACCACCAACAACACACGCTGGATCTCACTGGTTAGAAGACACAGGAATCAAATCAACTACATCTGCGGAAAGAGACTCTGGAAAAGTTCAGTCTCATAGTCAGAACATGACCAGGGCCTGACTGAGGAAAAGACCAATGGCTCTTGTGTTAAGTACACGTCAAAGTTTAGGAAAACAGACCAAGTCCACAAGAGCCAAAGTATGACCCTGCGAATATCCCATGTGAATACAGAGACCATCTCAGGAATAGATTCGATACACTGAACACTGACTTAGTCATCTAGTGCCATTCCAACAGAAATACCCCACGGCGGTGTCTTTAACAAGCAGAAATTTATTCTGGTACACCCCAGTAGGGTACAAGTCAAAATCCAGGGAATCTGCTCCAGCGAAGGCTTTCCCAGTGGGCTGTGGATGAAGATCCTTGTTGTCAGTCTTCCCCTGGACTGGAAGCTTCTGAGGTGCCAGGACGCCAGGTCTTTTCCTAAGGTGCACTCTGCTCCCAGCTCTGCTTCTTTGTGGTATTAGGTTCCCAACTCTCTGCTTCCTTCCCTTCCCTTTATATCCCAAGAGATTGTCTCAAGGCACCAGAAGATCTCAGATACTGAGTCCTGCCCCACCGACTCAACTGCAGCCCCTCGTCCCGCATTAACATCACGGAGGCAGGGTTTACAGTGTGGAGGAACATCACACCAGACCGGGAATCATGGCATAGCGAAATGGCTACACACAGTTTTTGGAGGAGACAAATGTAGCAGGCACAAATAACTGAAGACCTAATGAGTTGTGGGGTACATCAAGGGCACTGTACATGAAGAAAGCAAAAGGTCATCGAAAGAACTGGGAGTAAAGAGAGCACACTTGGCATTTTGCAAGCTGAAAGAACGGAAGAAAAAAAACTGAAGTCCAGGAGAAGTACTGAAAGACAGAAAAAACATCACAAGAAGTCGGAAGGAAAACAGTCACGAGATCAAAAAGAACTGGTCGATGTTCACCCATTTCAGGAGGCAGGCACTCAGCCAGATCCAGTGGCACTGAAGGAAGAAGCCGAAGCTGCTCTGCAGACACTGGCGGAAAACAAGGCTCCAGGAAGCGTGGGAACATCAACTGAGATGTTTCCACAAACACATGCGAGGTGTAGGTGGTTACTGACCTATGCCAACAAATTCAGATGACAGCTAACTGGTCAAGCAGCTGGAAGAGATCCGTCTGCAGAATGGAGAAATTATCAAACAATAGAATTAATATCATACCCAAGTAATATTTTGCTGAAGATCATTCCAAAGTGGTTGTAGCAGTACACTGGCAGGGAGCTGCCAGGAATTCCAGCCAGATGTAGAAGAGGAGGTCCAATGAGGGATATCGCGGCTCGTGTCAGATGGATCCTGGCCAAAGCAGAGAACACCAGCAAGTTGTTTATCTGTGTTTCACTGGCTAGGCAAAGGCAGTTGGCTGTGTGGATCATAACCAGTTATGGACAACACTGTGACCAGAATACTTAATACTGCTCTGGTGGAGCCTGTACACAGACCAAGAAGCAGTCATTTGAACAGATGAAAGGGATGTTGTGTGTGGTTTAGTCACGAAAGGTGTGCGTCAAGATTGTGTCCTTTCACCATGCTCATTCAATCCATGTGCCAAGCACATCATCCAAGAAGCGGGACCACGAGAACTATAATGGGCATCAGTCCCCTTGGAGCACTCACTTGGTGGGCTCCAGTCTGGAAATCTAGGGAGGGGCTTTTGGGGTTGGGCTTCTCTTAAGGACAGTGTGAAGTTTTCCTGTCTTTGGAAAGGCTGTCATATTAGTGAACTGTCTCTTGCATCTCCAGCACAAATGAGAGCTTCGGAACCCACTCCAGATACACTGTGAGCGCTGCTTACACAACCTGCTTCAGAACCATGTGGAGTGTCCTCTGAAACCTGATCTGGGTCTGTATTGAGCATTGCTTCGGAACCTTATGGAGGTCCACATCGAGCCTCACCAGCAGAAGGCACTCCAGCTTCTCCTGAAGATTCACCTCAGACCCACTCCGACCTACACGGAGCACAGCCTCGGGAGCCTTCTCCAGAGCTACAGTGAGATGCAGCCCCAGAAACTGCCACAGGTTCAAGGTCAGCATTACCTCTGGTTCCCACTCCAGATCCACATAGTGACTCACGCCCAGAACCCACTCCAGGTCCCCATCGAGTGCGGCCTCCAGAACCGGCTCCAGATCCACAGGAAGGTTCACGTCGGGAACACTCTCTGGAGCTATATCAAGAGTCACTCCTGGGGTCTGCCCCAGATCCACGTCGACATTCCCCTCTGTACTCATTCCAGACCCAGCGTGAGCGTCGTCTCCAGAACCAGCTCCACATGCACGGTGGGCACCGCCTCTGGAATCGGGTCTACAGGCAGAGCCAGCCCAGACCAGCCTCCAGCGTCAGGCTCTGAGCCAAAGCAGGCATTCGCTCTGGAGCTTCCTGCCTTTTGCCAAAGAGTAGTTCTCTTTTATTTTTGGTCCCTTTTTCCTTGTTGAACAGTTACTTCATCATCGAATTATGCTTAAAGTTTCCGATTTTCGTCTTTTCAAAGTGTAGAATGCAGTGGCTGTGTATGATTTCACACTGCTGTACTCCCGCCACCCCTCTCTGGGCCCAGAGTGTTTTCACCCTCCAAAACATAATCCCTGTGACCAGCAGGCAAGTCTTTGCCTGTAGCCCCTGGAATTCACACGATTGCTTTTTGTATCCATGGATTCCCCTACCCTGCAGTTCTCATGTAACTGGAATCCTGCATCCTGTGGCCTCTTGTCCCCACTGTTTTTGAGGTTCATCCAAGGAGTGCCGTGTGCCCGCATCTAATTCCTCTCTACGTGTGAATGTGATCCCCTAGTCCCAACGGACCACAGTGTGTCCCCCTTTATGTGTTGATGGACACTGGGGTGGTTTCCACCTGGTAGCTAATGTGCTGTGGTGAGCATCCGTGTCCTGGTGTGTCGTTGAGTTCCTGACTTCATGATACAGGCCTGTGGACGGTAACGGTGAGGAGAGAGGCCAGGTGTGAGACCGAGAGTTTGAAGAAATCAAGAAGCAAGTCGTGGGATGTGGAGCCCTGCGGGAGGCCCAGAGAACTCCCAGCTGTGGGTCAACAGGACGCAGGAGTGGTCAGGAGGCAGCACGGTGTGGGGACTGAGCTGGGGGAATAAGGAGTGAGCCCAGGCAGAAGAACCGAGAAGAGGGTGGGGCCAGAACACCACAGCAGTTGTGGGTCATGGTGAGGTGGGGACAGCCAGGAGGCAGTCCAGACACTGTGAGGAAGGCGAAGGGACTGAGGAGCAGGGACAGATGACAAGAAGGTACAAGTGTGGGCAGAAAAGAGGGAATCTGAATGCAAAGGTGCGACCCCAAAGGAGGTGGGAAGGGCTAGGAAACCCCGGAGGCAGCGAGAGTGAGGCAGGAGCAGGCACCGGTGCAGGGAGTGAGGAGGCTGGAGACCGCCCAGGTTCGGGGAGGGCGTGTGGGCCTCGGAACTGGCTCCGGAGATGTTGTGGGGCTGGTGCTGCCTCCAGACACTCGGGCCCCTCGGTGTCAGGCCCCACAGCCAGTGCCCTCAGGGACATGGCTTTGCTTTCTGCTCCCGCGGAGTGGAGTCCGTGTTTCAGGGGCTAAACAACACCTCCTTGGACACTTTGTGGGTTGAGGTGGGGACTGGAGATGTAGGAAGATGAGACGGGAGCTCATCATCTGTCCGTCCAGATCATTCCAGCCCCTGGAATAAAGGCAGAGGTGCTAGTCTACCCCCATTTCACAGGGGAGAACACTGGCCCTACAGAGCATGAGGGACTACTGCCGTCACCCAGCCCGTGCATACGGAGACTCCTGAGCCCAATCCATGACCACCACACAGCACAGTCAGACTTCACCCAGAGCCTGTGACTGGGGGACTTGTAGGGGAAACGAGGCGGCTTTGGGTCATGGACTCCACACTCACTGTGCCCGCTCTTGGATCGGGTCATGGAATCCACGCGCACTGTGTCCACTCCTGTCCCTAAGAGGCACCTGCACCTTTGTTGGGATCTTGTTGTTTGTATTCTCTGGCTCTTTGCCTCAGATCACAACCACCAATGTATCAGGAAGAGGTTTGCTGCCATTCAAAACAGGAGAGGACTGGGGCCCTCTATTTAAGAGAAAAATCCTTGGGACTGGCCCACTGGGCAGAGGTCCCTGTGTTCTGTCAGTGGCCCGTGTTTGTTTGCTCATAGAACGTGGGTGGGGAAGTCATCTTCAAGGCAGATCAAATGCGTTTTCCATCCTGACCCAGGAAAGTGGGATGGCCAGGAGGAGGAGGAAGATGCTGTGATTTCCTCTGAAGCTGGGACAGGCCAGCAATGGGTGTGAAACTGGGTCTCAGAGGCCTGCAGCCAGTTGTCGGTGAAGTTCGGCGCCGTTTCCTCCACCTGCTGGCCGGCGGTGCGTCTTCTGAGCATCACCTGTTACAGCTCGGCCTGCTTGCCTCTGGGGCTGTTCTCACACTGACCTACAGAAGTGCTTCACAAATTCTGGACCTGATCTCTGGCCACTCACACGTGCTGCCTGTGTCTTTTTCTCGTCTGCAGCTGTATTTGTGTCCTTTCCTTTGACTTGCGCTAACCGGAAGGTCGGCAGTTTGAATCCACCAGGAGCTCCTGTGGGGCAGTCTACCCTGTTCTACAACTTCGCTTTTCCACCTTCTTTCTGTTCCTTTGGAAACCGTGGTGTGGTGTGTGAGTGCTGTAGCTGCTAACGAAAGGGATGGCAGTTTATTTCACCAAGTGCTCCTCGGACGCTCGATGGGGGCAGGTCTACTGTCCTCTAGGGTCACTGTGCGTCAGAATTGACTCGAAGGCAATCCATTTCGTTTGGTTATTGGTTTGATGGAAAAGAATGCTTTTTTTCATCTGGTTTTTGTCCATTTATTTAATTTCTGATTTAAAAATCTGACTTTTTGTTCCCCAAAATGTTTGTCTGGGAGAATGAGATTAGAGTGAATGCATTCTGTTGCGGTTTTCTGCTTCACAGTTGCTGGTTGGAGTGTCTCAGCTCTCACCTGCATGGGTTTTCCTTTTCTCTTCCCTCGGCAACAGTCGCTTGGCTCAGCTGTCCGATTCCATGGACAGAGCTGGCCTTTGGGATTGCACCTTCTTATGTCGGGGTAGTGGCACACAGGTTCTTTCACAGAGTGTTTTCTTGTCCGTGTGGCGGAGAGGTGGTTTACTTCTCCTGTTCCTCTCCTTCATCCTGGACTACCTACAAGTCCCTTTTGGATCTCGTACAGGAAATCCTTTGGTCTGCTTTGACATTCCTTAGGGTTTTCTCTGAAATTTTCTTAAGTTTTCTTTTCTACTTCCAGGGCTTGTTTGGGATTCTTGGTGGTGGTGGGTTTCATTTTATTTTTGGCTAAATAGATGGTAGTTTATGCCAGATCCTTTGGCTGGGGGACCCCTATCCCTGGTCTGCACGACCTGCCTGCTTGTCTCAGGGAGTGATGCATGGGGATCTGTTCTCGGTGCTCTGTCTTCATGACACGGTTTCCCCCACACCCATGTCACACTGTCAGGGTATCTAGTCAGATACGTCTCAGTCCATCTGCCTGTACCTTTTAGTATTCAATCAGCGTTTTAGAATCTTGCCACTTTTCCAAAAAAAATCTTCCTATTTTGATTGGAATTGCCCCGTATTGGTGTATTTGGGGTGAATGAACACGTCATTGTTGTCAGGTGCCATAGAGTCAGTTCCAGCTCACATCGACCCCCACAGCAGAGTACAGGACGCCCGGTCTGGCTCCATCTGCACACTTGTGATGCCCAAGCACAAATGCGGCCACTGTGTCCATCCACCCACTGAAAGTTTCCCTCTGTTTCACTGACACTCTATTCACCATGATGGCCTTCTCCAGGGACTGGACACTCCTGATAACACGTCGAAAGTATGTGAGACGTCCCACCGTCCTTTGCTTCTGAGGAACATTCTCGCTGTACTTCTTCCAAAACTAATTTCTTTGTTCCATTTGCAGTCCACGGTATAGCCAACGTGCTTCTCCAACACTGAAATTCAGAGCTGTCTTACGTGGTCTTGTACATTCAGTGTCTAGCTTTCGCATGTGTGGGGTGATTGAAAGTACCACAGCGTGGGTCAGGTGCATCTGTCTTCAAGGTTACATCTTTGCTTTTTAACACTTTAAAGAGGCTTTTTTGTGGCACATTTAACCGATGCAATGTGTCACTTGATTTTGACTTCTGCTTCCATGGGTGTTGACTGTGGATCCAAGTAAGACAAAATTTATGACAACGTTGCTCTTTTCTCCCTTTATCATGACATTGCTTACTGGTCCGGCTCTCAAGATTCTGATTTCCTTACAATGAGCTGTAATCCACACGGAAGGCTGTAGTCTTTGATCTTCACCAGTAAGTCCATCAATTCCTCTTCATTTTCAGCAGGAAAAAGTGCCACAGTTTTATAATATGAAGTCTTTCCATTGCTGTTGTTAGGAGCTGTGAAGTCACTTCTAGATCATAAGGACCTCACGCCCAACACAGCGCAACACTGGCAGCTCTGACGCCTCCTCACAGTCATTATGTTGGAGCTCATTGTTACAGCCACTGTGTCAACACTTCTCTTTGATGGTTTTCCTTTATTTTACTGACCCCCTACTTTATGAAGCATGATGTCTGTCATGCATTAAAATGTGTCCCCCCAAAAATGTGTGTAGCCATGTGGCTTGGCCATAATTCCCAATATTTTGATTGTCCTCTATTCTGTGATCTTCCTCTGCTGCATGTTAGAGGATTCGGGTGGGATTATAAGTCCCTTCAAAAGATCACTTCTCTGCTCCACTGTAAAGGCAGTTTCGCTGGAGTATGGCTTGTACCACCCTTTATCCTTTCATCCTAACAAGAGATTAAGGGGACGCAAACAGAGAACTGGGGACATCACACCATCAAGAAAGCAGGACAGGGAGAAGAGTACGCACTTCATTCTTCAGGTTCTGAAGCCAAGATGCTGCTTGAACGAAGACTGATGCCACACAGGGCTTTCCTGCAGAGCCGACAAGGGGGAAAGTCTGCACCTGGAGTCAACATCCTGAATTTTGACTTGTAGCTTAGCAGACTAAGAATAAGCTTTCATTTGTTAAAGCCATCCACTCGTGGTATCTCTGTTAGAGCAGCACCAGATGACTAAGACAATGTCCTTCTCTGGGGACTCATCCTTCCTGACAGTATGTCCAAAGTATGTGAGATGTGTCATCCTCCTTGCTTTCAAGGAGCATTCTGGCTGCAGTTCTTTCTACACAGCTTTGTTCATTCTCTTGGCAATCCATGGAATGTTCAGTATTCTTAACCAGCACCATGATGTGAGGGCATCTGTTCTTCTGTCTTCTTTATGGACTGTGCACCTTTCACATGCATAAGAGGTGACTGGGCACTGCACTGTTTGGATCAGGGGCAGCCTAGTCTTCAAGGGAACGTTCTATTACTGCGATGTGTTTCTTTAAGTCTTCTGTGTCTTTTGTTCATTTTACAATTATCTTCATAGATATTAATGTCTGTTGTTGATTCATATAATGATGCTTTCTGGTTACTTTGACACCGTCTTAAAGATTTTTCTTTTTGCTCTGTTTGCTTTTTGAGCTTGTCTTGTAGAAATCAGGCTTTGACTGTTGCTGTATTCGTCGTTATTTCTGCTCTTAATCTTATTTCTTTACTTTTGTTCTTCATCTTCTGCCTCCTTAAAGTAGATGCTCAGTTTATTCACAATTTCTTCTTTTGTAATGTAGACATATTAGGCTATACAATTTGCATTTCAATATTTTCCCTGTAGATATTTTTCATGCATTAGATGCGTCCACAAACTTTACTAGGTAATACTTTGTTGCAGCTGAGTTTTAAATATTTTGTAATTTTCCTTCTCTTTTTTTTCTTTCGTGTGCCTGTTGATAATTTTTTTCAATTTTTAAGTGCTTGTTTTTTTCCTAAACATTGTTTTTACTGAATTCTAAGATGTGCTCCAGAAGGAATAAACAGTCAATTTAATATCCATCTGTGTAAATTACTAGAATTACTGGCGCAGAAATTTGAATAATAGTCACATGACCTGGGCTTCCTTGTAGGCAGATAGACATTATCCTGTCAATGACAGCACTGTCCTTCAGGACAGATCTTGAAATGTGCTTTTTCATGATGAACACACCACCATTCCTCTTTAGGTATTCGTTCCTGGCATACCAGTCCATGTTAGTGCCTGATCCAAAATGGCCAGTACTAGTCCATTTCAGCCCACTAGTGCCTAGGATCCTGATGTCTATACATCCCACTTTGTTTTTCAGATTTCCAACTTTCCAAGATTCGTAACATCATACATGGCATATTCTGATTACTAATGGCTGTTTCTTCTCATTTTGAGTTGTGCCATATCCGCAAATGAGGGTCCCAACTGCTTTACTCCATCCGTGTCATTCAGGCTGAGTCTACTCTGTAGGGCAGCTCTTCCCCAGACATCTTCTGAGTGCCTTCCAACCTGGGGGCTCCTTTTCTGTCACTATCTCTGACAACCTTCCACTGTTTTTAGTCAGTTTTCACTGGGGAATTCTTTTCAGAAGTAGACTGCCTGTTTCTTCTTACCCACATTTATACACCAACCACTAAGGCCAAAGATGAACAAAGTCAAGATTTACACCAGCTTCTGCAGTTCACACTAGTCAAATATATAAGCAGGATGCACTGATAATTACGGGTGATTGGAATGCCAAAGTTAAAAGCAGAGAAGAATGACTGGAAATTGGAAAATACCACCTGGATGACAGAAATGATGTAGGAGATCACAAGACAGAAATTTTGCAAGAGCGACAATTTTTTTTTTTTTTTGCAAACACCTTTATTCACCAACATAAACAATGACTAGACCTTACCAGATTCAATACACCAGTCAAATAAAGTATATCAGTGGAAGAGAGGATGGAAAACGTTGACGTCAGCAGTCAGAAAAAGAGCAAGTGCTAACTACGGCACAGATGATCTACTGCACATGTGCAAGGCTGAACTCAAACCAAAGAGCAGCGCCTCTTTTGTTTTTGTGACTGCTGCTTCCATGGGTGTTAACCATGGGACCAAGTAAATCAAAGTCCTTGACAACCTGAGTCCTTTTGTCATTTGTCACAATATCACTTAGTGGCCCAGTTGTGAGGATTCTTGTTTTCTTGATGCTGAGGTGCAGTCCACACTGACGGCTCCGATCTTTGATCCTCATCACTAAGTCTTTCAAGTCCTCTTTAGTGTCAGCAAGCAGGTTGTGTCATCTGCCTAACACAGCTTGTTAATGAGTCTTCCTCTATCCCTGACACCTCATTCTTCTTTATGTTATAGTACTGCTTCTGAGATTGTTTGCTGGGCATACAGCTTCAAAAGGTAAAGTGAAAGGATACAACCCCGTTGTACACCTTTCCTGACTTTAAACCTTGCAGTGTCCCCTTGTTCTGCTCGCACAACTGCCTCTTGATCCACATAGATTCCTCATGAGCACAATTAAGTGTTCTGGAATTCCCATTCTCTGCACTGTTACCATAATTTGTTACAATCCACACAGCCAAATCTCTTTGCATAATCAAGAAAACACAGGAAAACCTCTTTCTGGTATTCCCTGCTTTCAGCCCAAATCCATGTGACATCAGCAATGATACCCCTGGTTTCATATCCCCTAGTGAATCTGGCTTGAGTTCCTGGCAGTTCCCTGCCAACATGTTGCTGCTGATTTTGAATGACCTTGAACACAACTATGTTTATCTACAGGATCATTCGAGGCTCAATGGCCTCTGGTTCTTTGATACCACAGAGGAGTTGTTGGCCGCTGTCCAGACCATTGCATCCCACAGCGATCCGAACAGGGCAGGACACAACTGCTCCATGAGGTTTTCAAGGCTGTGACCATTCACATGCAGATCGCCAGGCCTCTCTTCTGAGGCATCTCTGAGGGGCATTGAATGACCAGCCTCCCAGATGGGAGTCAAGCCCTCAACCATTTTCACAACCCAGAGCTTTTTCCCCTACAGGGAGAGTGGTGGACTGAGAATTTCAACCTGTGAACTTCTTCACGTCTGAAAAACAGAGCCAGGAAACTGCCATCACAGCGTCTCTCCCAGACTTTCGAACTCCCCACCTCCCATTACTGTTCCTTTACCAATACTATCAACAGGCAGGCGCCCCTCCAATCCTCCAGTTACAAAATTTATTCAGCTTCTTGGTCTTTCTTTTTCCTCTTTCAGAAGAAAAGCAGACCTTGGCCTGGCATGCCAGTGACAGCACAGGTGAGAAGGTGCGGGCCCCCCCGGTCTCTGCTGCTGCTCTGTGAGAGTCAAAGGGGCCGGGGACAGACCAGTGCAATGGGCCGCTCCCTCACGGCAGGTGGCTTTCCCACATCCGGTCCAACAGGTAGCTTTCCAATGGAACTGATGGCCAGGGACCACAATCACAGAGGACATCTAACTCCGGAAGTGTAGCAGAGCTTCTAAAGAGGATGTTCTCCATTCCACGTTTCTAAGTGGCACATGGAGTCTTATTTTTCGTTCTTGAATTGGTAGTTGACAATCTAAGTCAGTTTACAGTCCAAGCCAGTTTGCCGCACAAACCCTGCACACACCCTGCTAGGCAACTCTACCTCCTCTCCCCTGAACTCCCAGGACAGGTCGCTCCTCCTTCCCACCCTGTCCCTCTAGCACCCATCCAGCCAACCCCTGTCCCAGCTCCCTGCCACCTCACCCCTGACGGGAGCTGCTCAGACAGCCTTGTACATAGATTTAAGCCAAGAAACACACTTCGCCGCCGTCACTGTCTTCAGTCCAGTCCAGTTTTTCTCTCCGGCGCTGGTTTCGGTACTGGTTTCAGCGCTGTGCTCACAGCCTGGGGGCATGTCCACAGGGGACCCTCCAGTCCGATGGGCCATCCAGTGTGGTCACTTTATGGGAGTTCTCCTGCCACATGCCCACGTCTCCTCAGCCTGCATCAGACTTTACATTGTAGTCTTTGTTAGGGCAATGACCGGCGGGAGCTGGGGGCCATCGAGTTCTGTGCCAGCCGAGGGATTTGCAGCTCACACAGGCTGCCTCCTGGCCCCGATGGTCCCCACGTCTCTGATGTCCTCCATTCTCCTCTGCTCCGGATCGCCTGGGGTCTCAGGGGCATGGAAGTGCTCACAGAGGTCTACTGGTCCCACCCCACCTGGACCAGGGGAGACTGCAGAAAACGAGGGGAACAGGAGCCCTAAGGCCTCAAGGACCGCCACACTCACAACCGCCACCAGACCGAGTCCAGCACAAGTGACGGTGCCGAGCACCACCACCAGCTGCTCTGACAGGGATCACCATCGAGGGACCTAGACAGAGGAGGAGAAAATGGCAGGACAAAAAGTGACCTCACAAAGACCACACTTACCGGTCTCACAGACACTGTAGAATCCTGAGCAGGGTCCCCAGGCAACCCCATAACACAGTAGTGACGCCACTCCTGTGGTTCTCCCTTATAATAAGAGGCCTAAACACCACAGGATATGGTTGTTTAACTCAGAAAACCAGCTGAGAACACCCAGACCATTGCAGGGACCCCCCCCAGCTTTTCCACATCACCCCTTGCACGAAAGTGGAGAACCTGTTTATTCCGTTATTTCTGCTGTCTTGATACTGTGTCGGAGGACGAGGGCTCAGCAGCGTTGAACCCCTCAGAGCTGGGGACGTGGAGGCGTGTGGTGGCCGCATTTCCTTCGCCTGTGTACAGTGACGCTTCATGTTAGGCTAACGCCTTGCCTACACTCCCTGGAGACAGGGTTGCCCCCTGTGTGGGTCCTCTGGTGTGTGACTGTAGCAGGAAAAACCAGTTCGGTCCACGGAGAAGAAAACACCAGGAACACCATCGTATTTGTACAGGAAGAGGCTGTATATTAGTTAGCCGTGCAGCAGATGGACTCAAGTCCAAAAAATAGCCACGCACCCCGTTCAGTTATCAGACACATCAGACAAAGGAATTCCCATATATTCTCTTACTTGGCAGTTACAGGTATACAGATTTTCATATCACATTTCTATTGGTCCAGCATACTTAAAGAGGCACTAGATAAACAGTTATCATTAAGGTACATGGGAAGAAGCTACCCCCTCCTTAGAAACTGGGCTTATCAGGGACTTTTTCTGATGTCATGGGTTCCAGCCATTTTCAGCTGTTGACAATCACTCATTTAAAGCCTCATAATCCCTGCACCTAGACCTTCTGGAATGTAAGTGGTACCTTCCTAAAGGCTTTTTCTTCTCTCATAATGAGGTACGACTTGTCACTAAAATCTCGCCCACACTCCTTACAGAGATAGCACTTCTCCCGAGTGTCTGCTCTGGTGTGTGATGAGACTTGACTTTAAGCTAAAGCCTTGCCCGCACTCCTTGCAGACAGAGGGTTTCTCCCCAAACTGTGTCCCCTGGGGTCTGACAGCACTTGACTTCTAGCTAAAGCCTCGCCCACACTCTTTACAAACATACGGCTTCTCCCCTGTGTGTGTCCTCTCATGTATGATGAGGCATGACTTCTGGATAAAGCCTCGTCCACACTCCCTTCACACACAGGGCTTCTCCCCTGCGTGTGTCCTCTCGTTTATCAGGAGGAATGACTTCCAGATAAAGCCTCGCCCACACTCCCTACAGACAGGGCTTCTCCCCTGAGTGTGTGCTCTGGTGTCTGATGAGGCCTGACTTTTCACGAAAGCCTCGCCCACAATCCCTGCAGACATAGGGCTTCTCTGAGTGTGTCCTCTCGTGTGTGGTGAGGTTTGCCTTCTGGGTAAAGCCTCGCCCACACTCCCTGCAGACATAGGGCTTCTCCCCTGAGTGTGTCCTCTCGTGTGTGGTGAGGTGTGACTTCTGGGTAAAGCCTCGCCCACAGTCCCTGCAGACATAGGGCTTCTCCCCTGAGTGTGTCCTCTTGTGTATGGTGAGGTGTGACTTCTTGGTAAAGCCTCGCCCACAGTCCCTGCAAACATAGGGCTTCTCCCCTGAATGTGTCCTCTGGTGTGTGATGAGGACAGCCTTCTGGGTGAAGCCTCGCCCACACTCCCTGCAGACATAGGGCTTCTCCCCTGAGTGTGTCCTCTCATGTGTGGCAAGGTGTGACTTCTGACTAAAGCCTCGCCCACACTCACTACAAACATGGGGCTTCTCTTCTGAATGGTTTCTCTGATGTATGATTAGGGCGGACTTCACACTAAAGCCTCGTCCGCACTCCCTGCAGACATAGGGCTTCTCCCCTGAGTGTGTCCTCTGGTGTGTGATGAGGGCTGAGTTCACACTAAAGCCTCGTCCGCACTCCCTGCAGACATAGGGCTTCTCCCCTGAGTGTGTCCTCTGGTGTATGATGAGGGTTGAGTTCACACTAAAGCCTCGTCCACACTCCCTGCAGACATAGGGCTTCTCCCCTGAGTGTGTCCTCTGGTGTATGATGAGGGCTGACTTCACCCTAAAGCCTCGCCCACACTCCCTGCAGACACAGGGCTTCTCCCCTGAATGTGTCCTCTGGTGTATGATGAGGGTTGACTTCACACTAAAGCCTCGCCCACAATCCCTACAGACATAGGGCTTTTTCCCTGAGTGTATCTTCTGGTGTGTGATGAGAGCTGACTTTACACTAAAGCCTCGCCCACACTCCCTGCAGACATAGGGCTTCTCCACCGAGTGTGTCCCATGGTGTCTGATGAGGCCTGACTTATGACTAAAGCCTTGCCCACACTCCCTACAGATATAGGGCTTCTCCCCTGAGTGTGTCCTCTGGTGTCTGATGAGGCCTGACTTTTCACGAAAGCGTCGCCCACAATCCCTGCAGACATAGGGCTTCTCCCCTGAGTGTGTCCTCTGGTGTGCGATGAGGACTGCCTTCTGGGTAAAGCCTCGCCCACACTCCCTGCAGACATAGGGCTTCTCCCCTGAGTGTGTCCTCTCGTGTGTGGTGAGGTGTGACTTCTCGGTAAAGCCTCGCCCACACTCCCTGCAGACATAGGGCTTCTCCCCTGAATGTGTCCTCTGGTGTGTGACGAGGGTTGACTTCACACTAAAGCCTCGCCCACACTCCATACAGACATACGGCTTCTCCCCTGAGTGTGTCCTCTCGTGTCTGGTGAGGTGTGACTTCTCGGTAAAGGCTCGCCCACACTCCCTGCAGACATAGGGCTTCTCCCCTGAGTGTGTCCTCTGGTGTCTGATGAGACCTGACTTGTGACTAAAGCCTCGCCCACACTCCCTGCAGACATAGGGCTTCTCCCCTGAGTGTGTCCTCTGGTGTATGATGAGGGCTGAGTTCACACTAAAGCCTCGCCCACACTCCCTACAGACATAGGGCTTCTCCCCTGAATGGGTTCTCTGGTGTGTTATCCGGCGTGATTTCTGGTGGAAAGCTTGTCCATTGTCTCCACACCTTACTTTGACAATTTCTGAGATTCCTTTCTTCGGACATAATGTCCCTGTGTCCTCAGGAGTCACCTTAGGGCCTAGGCTGCTCTGTGTCTCCGTCATTCTCACAGTTGCCCTTGACATCCCCATTTGTCCTTCGGGGAGCCTGGAGCAGGTCTCTGAAATCCCTGCTTTCACTGTCCTTTTGAGCGCTGGCCTGGACACATCTCTCTCTGGACCTCCTGCGTTGTCACTCCAGTTGTGTTGCTCAGAACGCTGCTGCCTCCGATCCGCTGAACAGGGGTCTTCCGGTTCAACGTGCCTTCTTGCAGGCGTTCCTGGGAAGAGCTGAGAGGGGTGGCTGTGATTTGAGTGGAGGCTGAGGAATTTCTGAGTAGAGAAGGCCAGAGGACAGTAGGGACACGGATGGATCTCCGGCCTTGCTGCTCCTGGAAGAGAACGTTCTCAGTCAGAGTTGGGGAGACGAGGCTGCCCGGCCCTCTGCATCATCTCATGGAAAGGGCCCCCTGGGACCACTCATAGCGTGCTCACTGCACAGGGTCTCTACAGCCTCCTCCACAGTCTACTTTTTACCTCTTTTTATTCATTTCCTCGTCCTCAGCCATCTGGGACCCACATCCAGGCCCTTCTCTGCATCTCAGGGGACAAGGGCCTTCCAGTAGGAACTGGAGGGAGGCAGACTCCATTTCCAGCTGTAACTCCCCACAGGCTTTTCCTAAGCGCTGTCCCTCCCTAGGCACGGAGTAAATAGCTATTTCTGTCTCCTCAGAGGTGCTGCTCTTGATGACCTATGTGGAAACCTCTTTAGTTGCCTTTCCTATGAGGCATGGGTCCACTGAGTCAGGAGCTCGCAGCCTGCAGGTTCCTGCACGGAGAAGGCAGTGTTGAGCAGTGGTTAGAGAGCACGTGTTCACTCAGGCATGTCACACATTGAATTGTGTCCCCCCAAAAATGTTTAGCCATGTGGCTGGGCCACGATTCCCTGTATTCTATGATTGTCCTCCTTCTTGTGATTTTCCTATGCTGTATGTTCAAGGATTAGGGTGGGAGTGTAAATCCCATTATGGTATCACGTCTCTGCTCCACTGTAAAGAGAGTTTCCCTGGAGTATGGCTGGCCCCACCCTTAATCCTTTCATCCTACAGGGGATAAAAAGAGAAGCAAGCCCAACTGGGAAGCTCACACCATCCAGAAAGCAGCACTGGGAGAAGAGCGCATCCTTCAGACCTGAGGTTTCTGCCCCAAGATGCTCCCTGGACAAAGACTGATGAGCTACCGGACTTTCCTCCAGAGCTGATAAGGGGGAAAGCCTTGCCCTGGAGTGGACTTCTCGAATTTGGACTCATGGCCTATAGGAGTGTGTGAGAATAGACCTTCCTTTACTAAGGCCGTCGGCTCTGTGGTGTTTCCATGAGAGCAGCCCCAGCTGAGTGAAACAGCATGGTTGACCGAGGACCACGCTGCCTGGTTCTGTCTCGGGCAGTGACTGGGCTGTGATGGACACAGGACCCACGTAGGCCACTGACTGGAGGATTCAGAGTCCTGCTGAGTTGGACATTTTTAGTTTTCCTATAATTATAAAACGAATCATGTTCTTTATATCTGGACTTCATTTCAGTGGTGCCCCAGCTGACAGGTGGCAGAAGTTCTCTTTCAGACTCCTCACACCCTCTCAGCTCCTGCCTCTGCCCACCAGCCCCTCATGTGGACACTGAAGCAGCCTCCGAGTGGACCCCCCGCCGTGTCTGCAGGCCGTAGACTGACAAAAGCAGCATCTGGCACAGAGGACATGTCACCTCCCAGCTGAACATCTCACTCACTGTCTGCTGTGACACACACGCGTGCACGCTTGCTGTCCGGGATGACACGTGTGGATGCGGACTCAGATGAATCGTGTGCACACTGATGGGGGACATACACATACACGGGACTGACACACGTATGTGCATGCTCACGAGTGTGAGGCCCAGCCACAGGCACATGGGAGCAGTTTCAGTCATCCGGGACTGCTCTGACAAAAGCATCCTGAGTGGCTGATTTCAGTAAAGAACAGATTATTCCTACACAGCCCAGTGGGCCACAAGACTAAATTCAGCGTGTCCAGTGCAGGGGAAAGCTTTCACTCCGCGTCAGCTCTAGAGGAGGATCCTTGGGGTGCATGACTCGCTGGTCAGGGAGCATCTTGCTGCACGAACCTCAGGTCTGAAAGACACGCTCCAATTCCGGGGATGCTTTCTTGACGTGATTGCGTTGCCCACACTCTGCCTGCTTCCCTGTCCTCTGCTGTCTTTTACAGTAAGAGGATCAAAGATGGGGAAAGCCACACTCCAGGGAAACTCCCTTAGGAAGAGTGTCGCAGTCATACCTTAATGCTCTTTAAAACGAATCCTATTAACCACAGGCAAAGATTAACATTTACAACACAGGAAAGTCACAAGATGGAAGGTGTCATGGATTGAACTGTGTCCCCCCAAAATGGTGTATCCATTTTGCTGGGCCACCATTCCCAAGATTCTGTGATGTTCCTATGTTACATATCCTAATCTCTGCCTGAGGCTGACAGACAGGATGACTATGTTAAAACGGCTTAGAGTGGGACAGCAAGACCTGTGCTAAGGGAGTTTCCCAGGGTTGTGGGCAGTACCATCTTTTATTCTTTCATCTTAAAAGAGATAAAGAGGAGAGCAAGCAGTGACTTGGAAACCTCATACCATCAAGAAAGCAGCACTAGGAGTACAGTGCATCTGACCAAGTCCAACACCCATTCACGTGAGCTGCTCTCGTAAAACAGAAATAGAAGGGAAATTATTCAGCGTGTTAAGGGGCATCTGTGAGAAGCCAACAGCCAATCTCATGTGAAATACAAAGAGTGTGAAAGCATTCCCCTGGAGAACAGGACCCAGATGAGGATGCCCTCGGTCCACATGCTACTGTACACTCTGCTGGAGCTTCTAGCCACAGCAACCAGGTGGAAGAGCAAATAAAAGGCATCCAAACAAGTAAGGAAGTAGTAAAAGTAATCTCTGTTCTCAGATGATATGACCTAATACACAAAAAACGGAAATAAAAACCCTACTGGAACTAACAGAACAGTTCAGGAAAGTATCCAGATACGAGATAAACCTACAAAAATTAATGGAATTCCCTACACCAACAAAGACACTGTCAAAGAAGAAACCACCAAATCAGCACCATCTACAGCAGCCCCCAAGAAAAGAAACTAATTCAGAATAAACTAATCAGAGATGTAAAAACATCTACAAACAGAATTACAAGACTCTACTGTGAGAAATCAAGAGAGACCAACAGAAGTGCAGAAATCTACCTTGATCATAGATAGGAAGATACAACATGGTGAAAATGTCTCTTCTACGCAAAGTGATCTATAGATACAAGGCCATGCAAACGCATTTCTGAATGAGATGGAGAAACAGATCACAAACTTCCTACGGAAAGGGAAGAAGCCCCAGATAAGCAAAGCATGACTGAAGATGAAGAACAAAGCGGTCGGCCTCCACACGCGACCTGACTTTAGCTCCAATTACACTGCCACTGCAGTCAAAATAGCCTGACACTGGTCCAGAGACAAATACCGGACGAATGGGACAGATCTGAGACTCCAGATAAAATACCAGCCACCTATCTGACAATCACCCAAAGTCTGTCAACTGGGGAAAAGACACTCTGTTTAATAAAGTGTGCTGGCATAACCAGATATCCATAAGCAAAACAATCAACAAAATCAATATCTCATACCAAACACAAAACTAACTCAAAATAGATCAAAGACTTAAATTGAAAATCTGAAACAATACATATCATGGAACAAAAATAGAGACAACGCTCAGGGCCCTAATACATGGCATAAACTGACGACAAAATATCATGAACAAGGCACAAACAGCCACAAAGAAAACAGGTAACCAATAACACTTAAAAAAAAAATCAAACAATCGTGCTTATTCATTCACTGCTCCAAAAGAATAAACAGATGACGCACAGACTGGGTTAAGATTTTTGTCTACCATGAGTCTGATCAGCGTCTAACCCTGAAAATGTAAAACTACTGCAAAACCTAACAAGAAAAGACAAATGATTCTATTAAAAACGGGAAAAGGCCTGACAGGGGACACCATACAGTTCCTGATGTAGCATGAGAAACAGAGGTACGCAGATCAAGAACCCTATAAAAAGCTCAGAACCGACGCTCTGACAACCTGGAAGGTACCCTAAGAAAGTGGCCCCTGGACTACCTGCTTTCCCAGGGCTGAAACCCATCCTGAAGCCAACACTTCAGACCAAGAATGGACTGGCCTTGGGGACACAGAGTGATGGAGATGGTGTGTATCCTTTATGGTCTAACATACACATACGAGGCGGTACTAGTATTTTCTTTTTAGAGGGGACAGGACAGAGTGGAGAGGAGGGGACAAGTGTTGGTTGAGTGGATACTGAAGAGTCAAAAAGAAGAGTGTGTGGCAGGACAGCAGACGGAGATGCAAGGAGTCGGGTTCTCAAGATTGAATACGGAAAACTGACTTGGATTGTAAACTTTCACTTAAACATAGTAAAGAAAACTAAAAAAACGAAGAGTGTGCAGTCTTAAGGTCAGCAGAGCAGAGTTGCAGAGAGGAGGTACTTGGGATTTTATACGGAAAATGGACTTGGATTGTAAACTTTCACTTAGTCACAATAAAAACGTTTTTAAATAAAATGGTGTTCCCCCAAAAATATGGCCCCACCCAAGTGAATTGTGTCCCCCCAAAAATATGTGTAGTCATGTGGCTGGGCCATGATTCTCAGTATCTTGTGACTGTCCTCTGTTTTGTGGTTTTCCTATGCTGTATGTTAAAGCATTAGGGTGGGACTGTAATTAGGGTATCTCTGCTAGAGCAGCCCTAGCTGACTAAAACAAATGGGTAAAAGATATGACCAGGTACCTCACCAAAGAAGATATTCAGGACCTAAAAGATACAACAGGAAATGCTCATGATCATTAGTCACTAGCGAAATCCAAATCAAAACTCAAATGAGATAGCACATCACCCCAACAAAGCTAGCATTAATCCAAACAACACAAGATAATAAATGACAGTATCCACTCAACCAGTCCCTTCATAGGATCACCTCCCTGCTTCACTGTAAAGGGAGTTTCCCTGAAGTATGGCTTGTCCCACCCTTAATCCTTTCATCCTACAAGAGATAAAAGAGAAGGGAAGCAGGCTGAGAATTGGGAACCTCCTACCATCAAGAAAGCAGTACCAGGAGAAGAACCCATCCTTCAGACCTGTGGTTCCCACACCAAGATGCTCCCTGGACAAAGACTGATGTAATACCGGACTTTCCTCCAGAGCCGACAAGGAGGAAAGCCTTTCCCTGGAGCGGACACCATGAATATGGACCTGCAGGCTACCAGACTATGTAAGAATAAACCTTCCTTTGTTGAAGCCATCCAC
The DNA here is from genome assembly GCA_028571685.1 of Heterohyrax brucei. Lineage (NCBI taxonomy): Eukaryota > Metazoa > Chordata > Mammalia > Hyracoidea > Procaviidae > Heterohyrax > Heterohyrax brucei. The sequence goes on from CM053166.1 coordinate 2,316,470, forward strand.
TCTGTGGTATTTCTGCTAGAGCAGCCCTAGCTGACTAAAACAAATGGGTAAAAGATATGACCAGGTACCTCACCAAAGAAGATATTCAGGACCTAAAACATACAACAGGAAATGCTCATGATCATTAGTCACTAGCGAAATCCAAATCAAAACTCAAATGAGATAGCACATCACCCCAACAAAGCTAGCATTAATCCAAAAAACATAAGATAATAAATGACAGAAGCTCCAGGGAGACTGGAAGTCTACTACAAATGTTGGTAGGAATGTAACATGGTACAATTACTTTCTACCATTCTAGCTTTTAAAAAGCTAGAAATAAAAATACCATATATACAAAAAAAAAAAACTGCTGTTGAGTCGGGTCCAACTCACAGCAACCCTCTAAGAGCAGAACCATCCCATAGTTTCCAAGGAGCACTTCGTAGATTTGAATGGCCGAACACGTGGTTAGCAGACAGAGCACTTATCCCACCACACCACCAGGGTTTCCAAGAAATACTATACATCCCAGCAATACAACTTCTTGCAATTCATCTTAGAGAACAAAGAGCTACCGCACAAATACATACAACGACACCAACGTTCAGGGCAGCACTGCTCGTAACAGCAAAAAGATGGAATGAGCCCAGGTCCCCATCGACAGAAGAATGGATAAACAAACTGAGGTGGACTCACACAATAGAATATTAGGCAGTGATAAAGAAGAATGATAAATTTGGGAAACATCTCATGAAGTAGTAGAATCTGGAAGGGCATTATGCTGAGTCAAATGAGGCAATGAAAGAGGACAAATACTCTATGAAACCACTATTGCAAAGACTCAACTGGTTAAAATAGAGAAGCAAACATTATCTGACAGGCGTGAGAAGAGGATAGGAGGGAGGGGTATTCACCAATTAGATGAGTGAAACGCTAGACCGTACATAGCAGAGACGTCTACAGGAATGGACCAAACTCAAACTTTAGAAGCACTCTAACCAAAACCAAACATTTCCAGGGACCGAGTATCAGGGTCAGGGCTCTGGGAACTGCGGCTTTAGTGGCATTCGAGATCAAACGGCATAATGAAGTTTTTTAAGCAAATGTTCTCCATCCCGCTTTAGTCACTGGTGTCTGGGGTCTTAAAAGCTACCTAACGGCCATCTGACAAGCATTAATGCGCTTCAGCCCCCTGGAGCAAAGACGACCATCAAAAATATGAGAAAAGGACAAGCACCAAAGAAGAAATGCCACAGACACCAGAGACTACTTCATTTACTGGTGTGGCATGTCTTAAAATGAGAAGAAAGAGCTAAAAAACTCATTAACGATCACAAGGTCGAATGTACAAAGCAGGGATCTCAGAAAACAGGAAATCGTCACAAATGAAGTAAAATGCATATGCATTAATATCTGAGGCATTAGTAAGCTGAAATGGACCAGTATTGGCCATTTTTAATCAGACAACCATGGGGTCTGCTGTGCTGCCAGTGAAAACATGAGAAGGAATGGAACACATTTACCATTAGAACATTTAAAGATCTGTCCTGAAGTAGGATGTTGTCAGTAATAGGATTTAATATCCGTAGGCCTACAAGCAAGGTAAGATAATACAAGTATTCTTCAAATTTACACACCACCCGCGGGGGCCAAAGATGAAGTTTTTGAAGAACTTTACCAGCTTCTGCAGTACGAAACTGACTGAACAGGAAATCAGGATGCACTGATAATTACCGGTGGTTGTATGGCAAGAGTTCCAAACTAAGAAGAATCCGTAGTTGGAAAATGTGCCTTTGGTACAGAAATGACGCTGGAGGTTGCATAATTGAATTTTGTAAGACCAAAGACTTCTTCATTGCAAGTATCTTTTCTCACCAACATAAAGTGCGACAGTACACAAGGACATTGCCAGATACCACACACAGGAATCAAACAGACTACAGCTGTGGAAAGAGATGCTGGAAAAGTTCATTAGGAGCAGTCAAAACAAGAGCTTGTGCTGACTGCGGCATTCACCATCCACTGCCCATATGCAAGGTCAAACTGAAACTGAAAAAATTAGAACAAGTCTTTGACTTGGCTTGGCATGACAGCGAAAGTACAGCCTTGAGTATATCCCATCTGAGTTCAGAGACCATCTCAAGAGGTCACTCGATGTGTTGAACACTACTGATCAAAGACCAGACGAGTCGTGAAGTGACTTCAGAGACATCATCCATGAAGGACCAAGAAGTCATTAGAAAGACAGACAAGAAACAAAGGACCAAACTGGATGTCAGAAGAGGCTCTGAAATTTCTTCTTGAATGCTGAGTAGCTAAAGCAAAAGGAAGGAACGACAAAATAAAAGATCACAACAGGAGATTTCAAAAGGCAGCTCCGGAAGACAAAGTATTACAATGAGTATGTGCTAAAAGCTGGAAACAGAAAACCAAAAGGGTAGAACACATTCTAAATTTCTCAAGATGAAAGGACAGAAGAAAAATTTCAAGCCTTGAGTTGCAATAGTCATTATATCTGAAAGAAATGATCAACGTTCAACCATGTTAAGAGGGACAAAGGATCAGCAACTGACAGTCCCAAAGGATTTAGCAGTTGTTAGTGAATTCATGAAAAGGTATAGCTTTTCTAAATTTACCCACTTGTCAGTACGTGTGCACTGATCCTTCTGTAATACTCCTCAGATTCAATCATACCTAACTGGAATACTTGTATATTTTCCACTTTAGCCTCTTGCAATATATGCTGAACAAAGTATTTCTTTGTCCTTTGCTCTGACCTTACAGCTATTTTAGCCCACGACAGTCCTACCAAAGCTAGACAAAGTGGTAAAAGAAAGATACGAGTTCCAGGTTTCAGAATTTTAGCTCAAGTGTGCAAAAAGGACCTCCAAGTTGCCACTTACACTCTGAAAACCTAGTTTCCTGTAGTAACAGAGCTGACAGTGCTGAAAACTGAGGGCACATCCTTATTCTAACAGTGCCTGAATTCTCACCCTGGAATGGTTCTGAAGGTAAACTGGAGGCAGTGACTGGAAAGAAATGGGATCATGACATTTGGAATGAGGCGAAATGGCAGGTAATCAGGAAGCTGCAGGCACTGACTGCCTCAAGCTGCGTTCTTGGGAGAATGAGAACTAGTAAAATATACATACACACACACATACATACACAAATGCCTATACACAAACACAGATATTGACACACATACGAAGAGCTGTTAAGGAAACGGCTCATGAGATTGTACAGGTTGGAATGTCCCAAGTCTGCAGATTAGGGTAAAGGCTTCTCCTGACTCGCACAGCTGCAGGGGCTGGAGAACCCAGACCAGCAGGCTGGGGAGCAGGGCTCTTGCTCTCAGGCTGGGAAGATGAACAAATGTCAGGATCAGCAGGACTGACCACCAAGTTCCTCATTCAGGTAGTGGCAGGGCCTGGGAACCCAAGATCAGCAGGGAAGCTGTGAGCTTAAGTCCCAAGAACCAGAGGACACAGGAACAGGAGCCAGCAGCTGCATCCAAAGAAGGTCAAAAAGACAATGTCCACTTGTATTCAAATACAGGCCACACACCAAAGAAAACTCCCTTTCAACCAGTGGGCTACTAACAGCAGATCCCATCGTGCTGGTGGTCACCCATCAAATCTCAACAGGGAAGTATCACTGCCGAAACAGAGAATCATGGGCCAGCCAAGTTGACACACAATTTTGAGGGCTACCTCACTGCTTGCTCATTGGAGAAAAGCCTAGAAAAGAGTGTTCACTGATCAATTTGATCCCTTTCATTTTCGAGGGATACTTGGTTCCACAGAATCAGAGGCCAAAGACCCAGAAATTCAGACAGTGGAATGGCCTTACTCCACACAACCCGCTCTGCTCCCTTGAGGTGACAACTAGGCTGGGGCATACCCCAAAGCTGTACCATTCACAGGCTACCGAGGTGAGTGCATGACACGCATACACACATGTAGGTTGCAACAATTCTGTTTTCATGATGCTCATTCAAAGGCTGATTGAGAAAAAGTCTAAGATCAGCTTGGGAGAGTGACAGCAAAGAGAAGAAACAAAAAAGACAGGAACCTACAGAACGCAGCCTCTAATAACCAAATCTGAGACCATCTGAATAAAACCATAAGAAATACTAACATGCAGGAGCCTGCACTGAAAACAATCCAATAAATAAGAAAGGGGAGAGGAAAGCTATTCCTGACACTTGGATTCCAATTCAGAAGTACAGAATGAGGACTTGGAACAAAAAGCACCCTTTGGGAAACACAGCAGTAATAATGGTTGCAGGTAATCATTAGCCAGAAATCTAATACCAGTACACAAAGGCAAGATGAAAAATAGTCTCAAATTATCTCCCCATAAGAAATTTATCAATTGCAAATGGTAAAACCATGTTCCAAGAGGAAAAACTGGAAGAAAGCATCTTGTATATGAAAGCAAAATCTTAATCCATAAAACATCAGTGCATTGGATTGCATGGAAATTACCATAAATTAAAAACATTAAAAAACATGAAATGACATACACCTAAGGATATTCACTGTAGCCTTACTGTATAACATCCAAGGGCTTGAAGAAGCAAAAAGATCATGGACTGCGAAAGGAAATATCTGCCCAGCTAATCTGCACAATAAGAGACACAAACAGTAACAAAGATAGTCCCAGAAAGCGTTTGCCACACTCGTTATGTTCAGAGGCCTCTCCCCACTGTCAAGACTCACACAACTAAGTAGGAGAAGCATCTGAAGGCTTTGGCACATTTCCTACATTTATAAGGCCTCTCTCCACTGTGAGTACTTCTGTGACTCGTGAAGTCTGCGGAGCAACTACAGGTTCCACCACCTCCTTTACAGTGATCAAGATGCCCCTTCACTGGCAGCACACGTGTAGGGAGACGTAAGAACAACTAAAGACTTGCCACATTCCTTACATTCACAAAGCCTCTCTCGACCACCAACCGCCGTATGTACAATGAGGTCTGGGGAATGATTCAGGCTCTGCCACAATCCTCACATTCAAAGGCCTCACCACATTGTGAAGTCTCACGCATTAAGTCTGAGAAGAAACTAAATGATTTCCCACATCCCTTACACTTGTAAGGCTTCCCTCCACTGCGAATTCTCTTTAGTGAAGCTTGAAAAGCAACTTAAGGCTCTCCCACATTCCTTACATTCATAAGGCTTCTCTCCACTATGACTTCTTACCTGTGCACTGAGGACTGATGGCGAACTAAAGGTTTTCCCACATGCCTTACATTTAAACGGCCTCAATCCACTGTGAGTACCCATACGTGTAGTGAGGTGGGAGACATCACGACAGGCTTTGCCATATTCCTTACATTCATCTCACCTCCACTATGAATTTTTACAGGGTTCAGAGGTGTGATGGCCAACTAAAGGCTTTCCTACATTCTTTCCTACCATTCATGAGGCCCCTCTCCACTGTGAATTCTTTTTTTAAAAAAAAATTTTCTTTAATATAACTGAGTGAAAATGTACATTCCCGTATGAATTTACATACCCACCTATATGCAGCTTCCACTGCTCTCCCTGCCTGGTGACAGCACACGATTCCTTTGTGCTCCATACATATCTTGTTGTCCCAACAGTCTCTTTTTTCCCTCCTCTCCACCCACTCTCCTTCCTCTAGCCAGAGGTCAGCAGGATGACATCCTATAGATGTATGGAACCATACAGTGCATCCAATATATGGTCACTGTATCACCAAGTCCAATCTATTCCTGTCCGAAGCGTGGACTTTCGTTATGATTTATGGTCAAGGGCAGCATCAGGGCAGGGGTCCATGCTCCCAGGGGAACCCTGAAACCACTGGACCATCAATTGAGGTCTTTTAGTGGGGATCTCAGGGTGCACCCCTTTTTACTCTTGTATTGCCAGTGAGACTGAACTTCGTGAGCTCCATCGCGGCTATCACTGGTGGTGGCCGGGCACCATCCGGTTCTTCCGGTCCCAAGTCGATGTAGGCACCCACTAATGTGGGTCTCTCTGTCTTCTCTGTTGTCTGTATCGCATGCCATTTTGGTCCTCGGTGAGCATCCGCTCCTGCTGAGTTAGGACCATTTGCTGTGTCCTCGGATGGCAGCTTGGCAGCTTTTAAGACCCCAGACGCCACTCACCAATGTGGGGTGCAGAGAGCCCTCTTAGCAAAACGCTAGTTGTGCCAATCAGCCTTGCTTTCGCCTAAGAGCATGGTCCCCCGCCCCTGCCCCAGCTACTCTATCCTTGCAATATTGGGTTAAGATGGAAGGAGCACTCATGTTTCAGTCCACTTAATATTGTTCTTGTTTCTAATGTGTGCTATCACCGATTTCACTCAACCACACACCTAGCAACTATCTAATCTAAACCCTCCCCCCGCCTCCCTCCCTTCCCTTGCAGCTGTCAAAGAGTCTTTTCTTCTATACACAAGTCTGTTTTTGAGATCTTATCGTAGAGGTCTCATACAACATTTGTTCTTTTGTCGTTGACTACTTTCACTCAACATAATGTCTTCCAGTTGAAACCAGGTCATGAGATGTTTCCTGAAGTCATCGTTGTTCTTTATCAATGCGTAGTGCTCCATTGAGTATATATACCATAGTATACCTATCCATTCTTCTGTTGTTGGGCATCTGGGTTGATTCCATCTTTTTGCTATCGTGGACTGTGCTGCCATAAACATTCCGGTGCATGTGGCCATTGGTGTGAAAGCCCTTGATTCTGTAGGACATATTCCTAGTAGTGGAATTACTGGGTCAAACGGTATACAACATCCATTTTTTTAAGGAAGCACCAGATTGCTTTCTAAAGAGGCTGGACCATCTTGCAACCCCAACAGTGTAGGAGGGCTCCACTTTCTCCACAGCCTCTCCAGCATTTGTTGTTTTGTGTTTTTGGATCATGGCGAACCTTGTTGGGGTGAGATGGTATCTCATTGTCATCTTGATTTGAATTTCTTTAATAACTAAAGATCGTGAACATGTCTGCATGTGTTTTTTGGCTGCCTGGATCTCTACTTTAGTGAAATGTTCCACTGTGAGTTCTTAACGTTTCATGAGGTGCAATGGCCATGCAAAGGCTTTCTCACATTTGGTACATTCATGAGGCCTCATCTCTCTCCACTATGAATTCCTAAGTATTGAGAAATGGGATGGCTACGAAAGGCTTTCCTACATGCCTCACCATCATAAGTCCTCTCTCCACTGTGAATTCTCAGCTGCAGAGAGGTCTCAGGAAATGACAAGACGTCACCACATTCATTACGTAAGTCCTCTCCCCACTTCTCCCCATTGTGAAGTCTCATAGGTTAAGCTGAAAGAATGAAAGGATTTGACACATTTCTTACATTCATAAGGCCTCTCTCCTCATTCTGCTATCTTTAGTGAAGCTTGACGAACAACCAAAGACTCTCCCACATTCCTTACATTCAGAAGGCTTTTCTCTACTGTGGCTACACATATGTTACGTTTGAGGAGCTACTCAAACATCTGTCACTTTCCTTACATGCAGAAGTCCTCTCTCCACTGTGAATACTCATGTCCAGTTAGGTGTGAGGAACCACAAAGGGCTTTATTACTTTCTTCACACTTATAAGTCCTTTCCCCATTATGAATTCTCACATGCTCAGTGAAGGGTAAGGAGAACCACAGGATTGGCCACCCTCATTACACTCACAAGGACTGTGAATTCTCCTAAGTTTAGAGAAGCTTGAGAAGCAACCAAAGGCTTTCCCACATTCTTTAGATTGATAAAGCTGCTCTCCACTGTGAGTTCTTCGACGTCTACAAAGGTTTCCTGGCCAAATAAAGGCTTTCCCAAATTCCTTACATTCATAAGGAATCTCTCCATTTTGAATTCTTTTATGTATAGTGAGGTGTGACACACAGTGACAGGATTTCCCACATCCCTTATATTCATAAAGCCTCTCTTCAGTGTGAGTTCTCAGCACATATAACGAGGTCTGAGGAAACACGTTCCCACAGCCCTGACATTCACAGTAACTCTCCAGTAAGAGTTCTCACGAGATGCTGAAGGGAGAGGGACAACTGCAGCCTTCTCCACGCTCCTTACACTGACAGCCACTGCACCCAGAGCGAGACCTTGTGGGGCGCCTAGGTGATGAACGAGTCCTCAACTATTACCCACATTCAAGGAATCCAAAAGGATACGCTTCCATAGGAGTTCTCCAAAGCATAGAAAGACTGAGTGTCTTGTGGAAGTTCTGTCTACACTGCCTTTTGATTACCTAAACACAGGTTCTGTAACATACACTGTTAAAAACAGGCAGCATGCTGTTGGATGGTTAGCAAGTCACCACTACCATTCACAGTACTCAGGGTTTTTTTTCTTTTTTGCCCTGAATTATATTTCATAGAGGAAATCCTCTAGCAGGGATACTACCATTATTTTCACTGTACTTATAAATTACAGGGCTAATAATTCTATATAATTGAAACAGCATTCATATAGTATCTCACATTTGTGAAAAATACTGTACGATGAAAGTATGACAAACATACACACACACATAAACACTTTGCCATCAAGTAGATTCAAACTCAGGGATCCCACAGGACTAAACAGAAGTGCCCCACAGGGTACTAAAGGAGTACTTGGCAGATTCAAACTGCTGAACTTTTGGTTAGCAGATGGAGCTCTTCACAAGTATGCCACCAGGGTTCCCACACAACATTAGAGCTGCTTTTTCTTATACTGGTTTTACATACGTTTATAAGACACCCATGACTCGGATCTGACTCGACAGTACTTGGCTTGGCTTATAAGACACCTGGAGCCCTGCTGACATAAAGGTTAAGAGCTTGGCCGCTAACCAATAGGTTGGCAGCTGGAATCCACTAGCGGCTCTGTGGACATCCTATGGGACAGTCCTAGTCCACCCAGTGGGGTCACTATGAGTTGGAAGAGACTCAACAGCAACAGGTTTGGTTTCCTGGTTTATAAGATACCTGGGTGATTAACTAGCCCTAAAGGATGGAGCTGCAAACTGAGAAGCATGGCCCTGGGTTAGGCACCTGGAAGGTAACTGAAGGGTGGGGAATCCAAACCTACCAGCAGCTACAGGGGAGAAAGATATGGAGTCTTTTTCCCTCAAGATGACAATCTTTGAAGCTCTAGAGGGCAGTTCAACCTTGTTCTACAGGGTCACCGTGAGTTGAAGTTGACTTAACAGCATTTAGTTTACATACCTCCCATACACAGAGTCTCCTTAGCTGTAATTATTACAGAAGCAGATTGCCAAGGACTTCTCCAGAGCCACTGGGTAGGTTCAAATAGCCAGTCTTCTGGTGAGTAGTTGGGTGCTTCCCCTGTTGGGCCATCGGTGTGCCTTGTAACTATTTTAATGCGATGTGCCTTAACCCTCTCTCCTGAAGCACTGCCGAGTGCGGAAGGAATGCCACTCACCTCCCATGAATTTTCTGCCTGTTACCCTGGATTTCAATGCCATGCAGGTCAAATACTACTCTTCCCCTGCAGGGTCATGGGCATTTTTCCTCACTCACACTACTCTATTCTGAGGGGACGGCTTGTCTCCACCATTCATATTTATGGCACCTGACCGACTGATTTGAGCTGGGGTTCATGGTATGAAACAGAAAGGACAGAGAGGATTCAGGAGAGGGAAGCTGGGAAAAAAGGCTTGAACACATTCTGTTGTCTCAGTACTTTTGCAGTAGTCCAAAGGTAATTTACCAGGAAAGACATCCACGAACACTGCACATTGTAGGTGACATAAGCAGGGTGTAATTAGAAGAGCACAGCAAAGAGGTACTGGATGTCAAGCACAGGGAACAATAAAAAGGGACAGTTTTTCCCCATGAAGACTTCTGTGTTAGGACTGAATGCAAGCCAGAAAAGCCTACTCAGGTAGGCCTCCTCTGTCTCCTGCAGCCGACAACACAGCCATCCTAGATCAGTGTGATCCGCACTTTCCTCAGCTCCTCCTTCTGCTGCTCTGGGAGGACTATCAGGTGCAGCTGACACGGTGATGATGGAGAAAGGCACATCATAGAGGAAGACACGGTAGACCAGGAACCCTTCCCTGACACTGAGCCAAGACTCTGGTCTTCAGGGTTTCTGGAGACGGGCAAGTCAAAGTCTGTGGCAAAATTATCATGTAAACTTGTACTAAAGATAGTGAGAAACTTTACAAGAAACCAAACTGCAAATAATCTCTCTGGGTAGCAAAACACAAACAAGTAAGCAAAAATCCTGAAGTCAGCATTCCCACTGGAAACATTTAAAGGGCCTTAAAACTGTTAACTAAAATCGAAAGGAGAAGTCAGCTGCATACGCAGACTAGTGTAAAGTCAGGATATCCGTGCCCCCGAGAGCAAACGTCCATACTTGTCTTCTTTCACAACGTGTTCCCATCCCTCCCAGCCCATATATGGGGGAACACTGATGAGTATCACATAACTGGGTAGTAAGGAATAAATTTTCAAGAAAAAAAAGTCAGCCATACCTACGGAGGCCAGGTTTCTGAAGGTTTCCAGCATCACCTCTCTGTAGAGCTTCCTCTGAGAAAGATCCAGCAATGCCCACTCTTCTTTGGTGAAGTCTATATTCACGTCCTGAACAGTCACCGAGTCCTGGAATATCCCAAATACTCTGGTTGAGCAAGGTACCATGGATTCCACTGTGTGGGACAGGCAGGGTGAGGCTGACAGTCCAGGGGAAATGAGGTTTCATGGGGTTCTGGCACAGGATCTGTGCTCTCCTGAGGTCTGCTCTAGGACTTAGCCATCAGTCTCGTCCCTTGACTGTCTAAATTCAACCTCACTGACTTCATCCTGTCTCAGGGACTTATTTCTCTCATAGGACTGGGACCAATTCCACTCTCACTCCCCTCCTTACACGCTACAACAGGCAGAGCCCAAGGGCAGAAACTGGAGAAATGCCCTCACATGAAAGCCCTACTTCCACTCTCAGAGCACCTCTTCTCGGGCGGGGGGGTTCCCTCCTTGCACAGCACCCGCCCAAATATTTAACAAAACGTGAAGCACAGGGTGCAAGCAGGCCATCGGACTAACAACTGGGAAACACGGCAGGACGGCCAGCTTTTCTCTGGCCCAGTGATGGGAGCCCTGCACAGACAGGCGACCCAAGGCCCTGAGGTTTCTTAAAGGACAGCACGTGATCAAGAGCTGACAAGACCATAGGCTGGAAAAAGAACAGTATTTTGGGAGAATTCTGAATTGTTCCATGTCGGTCCACTACTTTCCAGTACCCCTAGAGTTGCACTGTCGTGCACTCTGTCCCTTCATGGGGACAGGCAAGAGCACTGAAACGCAAACACAGTTCAGGTGAGACTAAGGTGTACAACATTAAATGGCCATGGGAAACGTGAGGTGGAGTGGAGGACTCTGGTGTCATGGCATGTGGACAGCAGGAGGGTGACACTGTAAAGTGGGTCTAAGTTTTTGTATGAAAAAGTGACCGGAATTTTAAATGTTCACCTAAAACACAAAGAAAAACACTGAAGAAGTAAAACCCTGTACCACCGCAGTGAACCACCAGATGAATACCTTGGGGGAAAAATACTGACAAGGTGAATGAGGAGTGTCCTCAAAGGAGAGCACATGAATAGAGACAAGCTATGGGGACCTTCATTTGTGACGGAGCATGACTCAAAATCTGAAGAGACAGTGGCAAACAGCAGCTAAGGATCGGAACACAGAATGTGGGAAGAATGTCTCGAGAAAGATAGGAAGACATCAACGGTGAAATGAAATGATACCCCAAGGATTAGTGCGCTGAATGTTATCAGTCATTCTCAATCAATCACATGGCCTGATACATATTTAAGAGAAATGGTGCTGTGTTTTTCATGAAAAAAATAGTTTAAATTCTCCCTGAAGCACAGTACTGTCAGTGACAGGATAATATCTACAGGCCTACAAGAAGACCAGTTCATATGGCTATTATTTAAATCTACTTGCCAACCACTAAGGCCAAACTGGAAGAAAGAGACGACATTCACAAACTTCTGTACCCTCATATTTAGCAAACATGTAATCAAGACACACTAAAAATTACTGGTGCTTGAAATGAAAATCTGGAAACAAAGAAGGATCTGTATTTGAAAAACACAGCCTCAGTGATGAAAAAGCTGCTAGGGATCCAAGGGCAGAATTTTGCAAGATCACGGACTTCTTCACTGCACACACCTTTTTTCACACAACAGAAATGATAACTATACGCAGTGACTTCACCAGACGGAAAACCCAAGAATCCAACTGAATCTATCTGTGGAACGCAGGAGATGCTCAACATCAGTGAGAAAGACACCAAGTACCAATTGGGAACAGCCCATGAAGTGCTCCGCAACACACTCAACACAGCTGTCAAGTGGATGCTAACTCACAGTGACCCCACAGGACCGAGCAGAACGGCCCCACAGGATTCCCAAGGAGCACCTGGGGGATCAGAACTGCTCACCTTTCAGTTGGCAGAGATAGCTCTTAACCACTACACCATGAGGGCTTCCATGACTTGCTCAGATGCAAATTCAAAGAGAAGTTGAAGAAAATTAGAAAATGTCCTTGAGAGCCAAATTTTGACCCGGAGTGTACTCCACTTGAAGTTAGAGTCCATCTCAAGAATCCATCTGCTGCACTGGTCACGAACGACTGCATACCCGATGAGCCGTGGGACGACATCGAGGACATCGCCCATGAAGGGGGCAACAGGTCATTAAAAACGCAGCAAAGTAACAGAAGACCAAAACGGATAGCAGAAAAGACTCTGAAATCGGTGCCGGGATACAGAGGAGCTACAGCCAAAGGGAGACATGATGCAGTAACAGACCTGAACACAAGATTCCAAAGGGCAGCCAGAAAAGACAAAGTATCATAATGGAATGCATAAACACTTAACAGTTAGAAAACCAAAAGGGAATCCAGAGAACTGAAGGAGGAACTAAAGTTTTCATTTGCAGCATTTAAGCATTTTTCAAGGAAAATACTAAAGGACACCAGCCAAGCCAAGCAAGGACATCAGAGCAGTCAAAATAAGATAGAAGGAATACACAGAGTCGCTACACCAAAGAGAACTGAGTGATGTTTCACACCACCTGAAAAGGCAGCGTCGGACCAGGACTGGCGACACTCAAGGAAGAGATCCAAGCTTCACCGAAGGAGAACAAGGCTGCGGGAATTAACGGAACACCAACGGAGATATTTCAGTGAAAGGATCGGGTGCTGCAGGTGCTCACTCGCCTATTCCCAGAATTAAAGAAAACAGTTACCCGGCCGATCAACTACAATAAACACATGATTTGCTCCCATTCGAACCAAAGAAGATGGAACAGAACGCAGGAATCATCAAACAGTATCATTAATACGACACACAAACAGTTGCTGGTGAAGATCCTTCTGAAGCGGCTGCTGCAGCACATCAACAGGGAAATGCCAGAAATCCCAGCTGTGTTCACAAGAGGACACGGTACAAGGGACATCACTGCTGACGTCAGATGGGTCACAGGAGAAAGCACAGAGTACCAAGAAGATGTTGACCTGTTACGGTTTTCTTGACTACGCAAAGGTATCTGACTGTGGGAGACCTAACCAGTTATGGACAACACCAGGAAGAATGGAAATTCAGGACACTTACTTGTGCTCTGGAGAACAGAGGCCAAGAAGCAGACGCAGGAACAGGACAGGGTGATACTGCACAGTTTACAGTCAAGAAAGGTGTCTGTCCTCTCACCGTACCTATTCAATCTCTCTGCTCAGTGAATAATCAGAGAGGCTGGACTACATACAGAGCTCCGCTGAAAGGAATGAAGGTGACTTCAATCACTTATTGATGATGGTCGAAACTACAGCCATCAGTGCGGACTACACATCCATGTAAAGAAACCCTCAAGGGGGCTCTACATCGGGCAGGTCAGTTCTGGCCCTCTCACACAATGGCAGCACGTATATAAACCAACATGCGTAGGCTAAACCGCAGACCAAAAACTCAGAAAATCAAAAGCGCTCAAGAAAGCAATTCACAGAAAAACTGAGACTCAATTACAATGAAATTTACAGGAAGCTCCAAAGCCACATCACTAAAACAGATTACGGACTAAGGGCTTGGTGGGACATATGGATACGTACACGGAACCAACTGTCCTGCAGGACTCCTTCCTACATTTGAAGCTGTAGTACCAAAGTGTCGTGGGACACTAGGTCAAACGGTACAATGTATACAGGTCACACTCCCACACGTCCCTCACTTTCTCACACTCCAGGGAGTTGTGTGTTGCTGTGATTCAGGAAGTTACGCCAAAAGAACAAGTCAATCTTTTGGAAGAAATACCACCAGGAGACTTGTGAGAAGAAAGAATGGCAGGACTTCGTCACATATACAAGGGACATGTCACCAGCTGGGACCAGTCCCCAGAGGAGGACAACACAATTGGCAGCTTGTTGGTTTTTTAAAACCCCAGAAACCACTCACCAATATGGGTGCAGAAAACTCTGTCCTTTGACATGCTGGGATGAATTTAGAAACTCTTCCAAGGGACTTCTTTCCTTATAAAATGAAATCAAGGTGATGTGCCTGTTCTTCTATCTTGGTCTCTCATTTACTGGTGACCACAAGTCACATGCAGCAGGAACCTGGGGTTCCCACTTGGTCCCACTTCCAGTGGCCCAGCCAGCAGCCACCTGCGTGGTTCGGAACCGGAAAACGGACTGACCCCGAGGTCTGGTCCCACCGGGAGATTTCTCCTGGAGAGTCGGAAGCAGCTCTGAAAGGCAGTCCCCCTGGGAGGCCACCGAGGGCTCTGTGACAGACAGGAAACGCACAAGGCTTGTTAGCCAAGTGCCCAGGGGACGCCTCAGAAGAGCCCAACGACGCAGGCGAAACGGACGGGTGAGACATCAGGAATCTGTGTGTGTGGAGTCAATAACGGGGTAAGGACCTCAGAGTTAAGGCCTCAGACTCCCAAGAAGAGGCAGAACTTGACTGCTGAGGGCATCAAAGGCTGAGAACCCGTGGAGCTGGTGTACTGGATTAGGTAGCGAGGTTGTGTAAGTGTGTCTAGCCACAGAATGAGGACCGTTCAGCAGCCCGCTCCGCTGCCCCATCCAGACGGGGACCAGGGACTCAGACAGTCACGGCTTCGGCAGCAGTCCTGTCCCACACCTCCTCCTGCCTCTGTAGACCTCTGCTGCACAGGCCTTTTGTGTTCACCTCACCGAACTCTGTGCTGTGTTCACCCTGCATGAGTTCCTGGGAAAGCTGTTGCAGGGATTCGGAAACCACGGATCCAGGGAACCTCAAGGTGACCTGGACTGGGAGCAGAAGCCGGCAGAGAGGGGACCTGTCCTCTGCACCCAAGCGTTTGCACGCCCTGTCCCGTTGACACCAACGAGGTGACACACAACGAGGTGGCAAACGAGCCTATCATACTCTTGGTCGGCTTTTCCTCACAGATTCTCCAGTTGTGTTTGGCACGCTTATATGAAAAAAACAGCTGTTTGATCAAGGTGGATTTTTCTTAGATTCTGCTTGGTCCTTTGTTGAGAAGTGGTATCTCTCACTCTCGGGAGAACTGCAGTACAGAGCCGGACTCGGGCATATCAAACAACAAAGAGCTCGTTCTATTCTCAGTGTGCTCAGCTGCTATAACCTGCAAAAGTTCAGGCACAGGGTGACCGGTAAAAGCCACCAGGGTGGTCACTAGTACTCGTTACAACTGAAAAACTCCCATGACAGGATAAGGTGGTCAACAGACAGGCTACTGTGCCACCCACAAGGAAACCTGTACAACGCAGGCGTCCACTGGTCTAAGCGACACCACTTCAGCCCCGTGGCGTCCCTTAGGTTTCCTTCCGTGGCTCAGAACACCGCTCTGTTTGGTCACATTTGAAATGGGAGGTAACAGTCCCTCACATGTTTGGTCCCTTTCTCAGGGGGAGGTGCCAGCTTCCGACCTGCGTTGTCATCCTTGCGGGAAGAAGCGGCAGCTACGGGTCTCTTGCACGAAATTTCAGGGAGAAGTGATGGGTCTCCCTCTTGTTTTATAATGGTTTTTCAACATGGAATCACAAAGTTACAATTATAATCTTCAGTGGCTACTTTAAAGCCAACTGGAAGAACCAGGGGGTTCACGGTCTAAAGTAAGAGACGAGATCTCCAGCCAGGAGGAGGAACGAAGCTCAAAAAGAAGGAAATCAAAAGCCCGAACCACAGAGCTCAACATCTTCGAGAAATGAGCCCATCTCCCCTCCTGCTATCCAGACACTGCTCTGGGATTCATATTTACACGCACTTGAAGGAACCGGGATCCCCACAGCCTTGTGGTGGTGCTGGGTGAATTCATGAGGTCTTTCTGTCTCACTCTGTGTTGAGAGCCTGCTTCTTCTACAGCATGGGGTCTGAGCATCTGTCTTCTATCAGACCAGAGGCTACTGCTGAGAATTGCTGGTTTTTTGTAAGCCTTAGAACCTCAATACTTCCCTTATCCAAGAAAAAGTGTGTTTTCTGTCTATAAAAATATGTTTTCTATCTTATTCTATCAACTTCAGCAGCTACAATGAAAACCTCAATGCTTCAATCTGAAAAGGACAAGCTTAAGCTGCACATTATATGGAATGTGTTTCACAGTGCCCTACAATAAATTCCTGACACCCCTGAAACTTCTAACGATTTTTATAAAGGACAGACTGAAAAGTGTTAATAAATTACATGGAATATATAGTGCAAATCAAAAGAAATGCCTGATTGTCTTCTGAGCAGAATTTTTATGTTAATATTCCTTCTGATGGTTTTGTTTTGATATTAGACAGCAAACGCATACTATCACACTGTAATTTTATTCTTTCTTTATTACTAACTTGGCCACAACATACTTTTCTGATTCTAGAATCAAACCCTAGTTTGCTGGACATTTACATCTTTGACCTAGGAAATCTTTTGATTACTCTTCAGGTGTCCAGACCCTTGACAAGCTTAGCCTATCCTGATTATATGGTATTTTGCCTCTAAATTATCATTCACTGTGTTGTCTCTGGAGCTCTTTAAAAATAAGGTTAATCACTATATTTAAAACACTTATATCTAAAATTTTTTTAACTGACTATTGGGTTCTTAAGTTCTTACAATTGAGAGTATTGCGTACACATTAATCATGGGCATACTAACACTTATCATTTGCAGAGAAGTTTTGAAAACTCAGGTGATCTGCTGATAATGTTTAATAGACAGGGTTGAACAAAAAGATGAACTGTATTCGAGTTAGGAAAAGAAGTGTCATTAGACTGAATTGAGGTTTTCAAAAACTCCCATGGAGAAGCTGATGTGTTCACAGACTGCAGCTGATCCAGAAGCACGTGGAACAGAAGTTAACCACTGAAGACTCCGTAAAGGAATGCTATGCCGTTATGTGGGAATCCTGCTGGTGTCTGTCAGTCCCTTGTACTGCAGAGCGTGCGCTGGCTGTGACGCTCGAAGTGATGCCACTCGTATTTAGATACCAGCAGGGTCACCCACAGTCGTCAGGTTGCAGCTAAGCTTTCAGAGTAACACACAGCACGAAGAAGGACCCGGCCATCTACTTCGAAACAGTGACACTGTATGTAGAGCAGCGGAACACCGTCAAGCTGGAAGGCACTCAGAAGACTGGGGAACAACCGCCTCCTCAAAGGAGACTTGACCTTCATGATGTGGATGAAGTAGTCTCTGGGATCATCATTTGCTGATGCAGCAAGACTCCAAATGAGAAAAAACAGCTGTAAACATCCATTGATAATCAGAACATGGAATATACAAAGCAGGAATCGAGGAAAACAGGAAATCATTCAAAGTGAAACGGAAACACTGATATTCTCGGTGTTAATCAGTCAAAAGTGACTGGCAGGGGCCACTGTGAAACAGACACTCCCAGGGTCTACTATGCTGGGAATGAAAACTTGAAGAGGAACACTGTTGTGTTCATCATCAAAACGAGCATTCCAACATCTGTCCTGAAGTGTGAAAAGTGTCAGGGACAGGATCACTCCATTCACCTACAAGGAAGGCCACTTAATGCAACTCTTAATCAAATTTACACACCAACCACCACGGCCACAGAGGAAGCGACTGAAGATTTTTACCAGCTTCTGTAGTCCGATAATTACTGGTGACTGGAATGGAAAAGCGGAAACAATGAAGAAGGATCGGCAGTTAGAAAGCATGGCCTTGGTGGCAGAAATGATGCTGGCGATCACATGATAGAATTCTGCAAGACTAACCACTTCTTCACTGCAAACACCTTTCTGAAGCCAACAGAAACGATTACTGCACCTAACCAGGTGGAATACAGAGCACTCAAATCTAACGCCTCCGCATAGTGAAAAACACAGAGAAACGTCTTTCTGCTGCTCCTTGATTTTCACCAAGATATACCACCTGACATCAGCCAAGGAATCCCCTGTTCTACGTCCTCTTCAGGACACAGCTTCAATTTACGCTAGTTCCCTGTCCATGTACACTACAACCACTTCTGAATGATCCTCAGGAAAACTTTATTTTTCTGTGATAGTAATGATACTGTTGTTTGGATCACCTTTCTTAGGAATGGATACAAACTTGGGTCTCCTCCAGTCAGCTGTCCAGGGAGCCGTTTTCCAAATTTCCTGGCACAGGTGAGTGAGCGTATCCAGTGTATATCCGTTTCTTAAAATATTTCAACTGTCTGAATTCTTGAAGCCTTGCTTTTTCCTAATGCCTTCAGTGCAGCCTGGACTTCTTCCTTCAGGACCATTAGTTCTTAATCCCGTGCCACCTCCTGAATGGCTCAACGCCCTTCACGTCTTTTTGGGATCGTGACTGTGTATTCCCTCCATCTTCTCATGCTCCCCAGGTCATGTAATACTTTTCCCACAGAGGCCTTCAACATTACAACCTGAGGTATGCCTTACGTAAGAAATACATTTCAAAAGGGTTTGTCTTCAGAACAAAGGCTAAGAAGATGCTAGCTAGCCAAAGAGAAAAGGGGCAGAAGGAGGTATACAAACCTGTTCACAAAGCAGGAGACACAACCTTAAAAGAGAATGGAATGGTACGACTTACGCAACAGCTGGGAGAGACTGCTCACCTCATGGTACTCACCCAATGCAGAAAGGAGGAAAAGACTCGCCAGCTAGAGCATCAGAACAGCTTGTACGAGACGGCGGCGTGCCCATCTAGCCTCCACTGTGGGCTCAGCCATCCGATTTTGCAAAATCATCCAACAGAACCTCACTCTCACTAACTAAATTTAAATTGAATTTCTTGAGTGTTCACTGGGAAGACTTGTAATTACCTATCAGTGACCTCCTAAGAGATAAGGCGGCCTGCCTCGGTCATCGAGGTAGGGTCCTAGCCGGGGGTTTACAGTGGCCCGCCAGTTGCGAAGAGGGACCACAGCAGTATCCAGGGTGCGGATGATGTTTCTCACTTCTTTCAGACTTGAGAAACGCTGAGCGTGGTTTTCACTTTGGTTTTCCACTTTAGGTCTTTGCACATGTCGTTATCCGACCTTATCCTCACCAGCTGCCCTCTGAAATCTACTCTTCTGCTCCTTTACTTCATCCTTTCTTTCCTTCACTTCAGCTACTCAATGTTCAAGAACAAATTTCAGAGACCCTTCTAATGTTTCTGGGTCCTTCCTCTCCTGTCTTTTGGATGACCTCTGGTTTCCATCATGTACAATGTCCCTGAAGTTATTCCACAACTCATCTAGTGTCTCATCATTAGTGCTCAGTGTGTCAAATCGAGTTTCCGATGGCCTCTATGTTCCGGTGGGAGACACTCACGGGCATCCTTTGGCTGCAGTGGACTCCTTTCAAGTTTCTTCAGCTTCAGCTTGAACTTACATATCAGCAATTTATGGTCTGTCCAACAGTCGGCCCCTGGCCTTATTCTGACTGAATCTACTCAGCTTTGCGGTGGTCTCTTTCCTCAGATGCAGCTAGTCACATTCCTCTGTATTCCTCCAGGCAAAGCCCACATTTAAACTCTTTGTTTATATTGCTGAAAAAAAGTATTTTCACTGAAGAAGTCATTAGTCAAGTGGTGTCAATGACCAAGGCCACAGTTTTCTACCACTCCTCCTTCTTTCTTCCCAACTTTTGCATCCCAATGGGCAGGAAATAATTATCAGTGCATGTTGATTGCATGTTTCATCCATTTCACACTGCACATGGTGGTAAAAAAAAAAAAAGAATCTAGAATTTCTTGATCTTGGGCCTCAGTGTTGGGTAAATTTAAATAACAGATAGCTCTATTCACAATTCTCCCTTCCAGATGTTTGACTATCACTCTCTTGTCAACAGGGTTGTACTTCAGGATAGATCTTGAAATTTTCTTTTTGACGATAAAGCCAACACCATTTCTCTGCAATGTGCCATCCCTGGCGCAATACACCGTATGACTTAAAAATACAGAGTATGTGGAATTTTCATATACACATTTTACAAAGTGTTGTGAAAACCCTGTCGTTTGGATTTGTCTTCATTCAAAAGGGCTTATCTGTCTATACTATTGACACTTGGACCTTCAAAAACATACATTTATATTCATTCACTAGGCGAAGCTTTGGAAGAGTGAAAGACTGAGCACCATCCCATTTCTATCTGTAGCAATGTGGTCAGAACAACAAAGATCAATCATGCACAACATTACAGTTTCCTAAGAAGTTAGCTTTACGCTTTCTGTATTCTTCTAAAAACGCTAAGAAAGTTGTTAATTAAAAAACAAGCATACATTGCAAACTACCCTTCGTATAACAAAACAGAACACATAATTTGTTTGACTTCTGAATTTTCACTCTTCTGTATCAGTTAAAATGGGACTTTCTTTGTGTTTGAGAAGTTTATATCCATTGCATTGAAACATTCACAGTAGAAACAAAATGCTCTACAATTTTGCATCCAATGGAAATGTTTAGCCTGAGAAATTAAATATACCATGTGATATGATGGCTTGCTGATCAACAAAGAACATTTTCACTTCAGATTCCCACTGAAGATGATGCAGGGTAGTTCGAAATTCCAGGGGTGTAACACCAGCTCTAGCACAGATGGAGTATGACAAAAGACTCCACTCAGGAAAGCATCCGTCCAAAACATCCGAGAGCCTCACAGAAACACCATCACCACAAACAGATGGAAGTGGACACCCTACGCACGATGCAAGGGTACCCACTTCCACTGCCCCACAGCAAGGATGACTTCAGCAGAGAACCCCATTAGCAGTCAGGGCCTTCCATGGTCAATGCTCTCCCGTTTAATCTGACATCACACAGTGTGAGAAGTGGGGCTGGAGTTTTAGAATGGCACTGAAAAGGCTCTAGGACCTGGGCTGCTATGGACTGAACTGTGGCCCCCCAAATATCTTTCAGCTTGGTTAGGCCAGGAATCTTAGGACTCTGTGAATTGTCCTTCATTTTGTGATTGTAATGTTCCCATGTGTTATAAGTTTCAATCTCCACCTGTGGTTAATGAGGAAATATGAGATGATGTTAAAGAGGATTAGGGCAGGATTGTGACATCCTTCCTAAGCTCACATGCGTGATCCAGTGTAAAAGTGGGTTCCCTGGGGAGTGGCCTACAACACCTTTTATCTTACCAGACAAGAGGAAAAGGAAGTTAGCAGATAGTAAGAAACCTCATCACACCAAAGAAGCAGAACCAGGAGTAGAGCATGCCCTCAGGACCCAGGTCCCTGGGCCAGGAAACTCCTTGCCCAGGACGGATGAGAAGACTTTCCTTCTGAGCTGACAGAGACAGAATGCCTTCCCTTGGAGCTGACACCCTGAATTTGGACTTCTACCCCCTTACACTAAGAGAAAATATATTGTTCTTTGTCGAAGCTCTCCACTGGCAGTATCTCTGTTACAGCAGCATTAGATGACTAAGACACGGGGGAAGCCACGAAAACTGCAGGGGAGGGACAAGGACGGCTCTGGAGGACCTGGGGCTCGGTCTCCTCAGCCACAGCTGGGCCATCTTCTTACTCCCTCAGGAGGCTCTGTCCTTCGACACACAGAACTGAGGCCCAGGATCGGGCTGTTAACCGCCCAAGATGCCAGCCCCAAGAGTCACACAAGGAAGGGGATCCCAGGCATCCAGGACTTGAGAAAAATCTACCTCTCTGTAGAGGAATGGTCCAGTGACAGGGGAGCAGGGCCTCAGGAAGCCTCTTAGGGCTCACGCCCTTGGCCTTCTCTGCCACCTGATGACCTCACTGAGGAACCTCAGTGTGTGGGAAGGTAAGACTTCCCGAATCAAGGCTAGGTCCAACTGCGGTCAAGCAAACTCTTGTATCAACAAGAATCTAAATTAAGCACATTCCAAGTACTGTACACCCAGCATTGTCCCCAGGACAAGCAGAAGTCAGCATGCCCCCTATCTGCTTTCGATATGACCAGCAAAACAATGCTTGGAGGAAGGGAACAAGGAAGTGTGTGGGATATATATGTAACTGAAAAATAAAGCTAGGTGTCTCAGCTTCACTGAGTCCCCCCTGATGTGATTTTTTTGGCTCTTATTCAGCTCCCGCGCTTTGTCCTCAGCTCTGTTCGTCTGTGACAGCTGGCACCGTCAAGTGGCACCTGAGCAGGGGCCTGAGGTACGAAAGAATACCACAAGCTGCCGCGGGTTATAAGGTGTGCACACGAGGTAAGTAAAGGGGCGGCGAAGTTAGATAAACATCAGGGGAAGAATGGGAACTACCAGCGGTAGGGTCCCATTCGCACAAATGCTCCGACACATGCTAAAAGGTTGGGGTATGAAGGTTGGGTACAAGCAACTTTTAAGGTTTCTTCAATTTGTTGAGAAGATATATCCCTGGTTTCCTAGCAACATGGATGAAATTAGGAGACAAAATGAAAGCTTACTTTTCTGCCCATGGGCCAGAAAAGATGCCTGTAGATGCGTTCAGCCTTTGGGCATTAGTTAAGGATTGTCTGCATCCATGCCATGAAATAGAGAAGGTCCCCCCTCCTCCATCACAGTAAACAAAAGAGAAAGCAACGGCACTGTTAATGAAATTCTCCCCAGTGTGCCTCTCTTGGAGGAAGGGAATGAGGAAAGTGAGGAGTTAGACCCTGCATCCGCAGCCGACCCGGAGGAGGCAGCTGCTCTATATCGTCCCAGGGATTACCCTGCAACCCTGATCAATTTGGCCGAGCCTGCTCCTCCAGCGAGTGATCCCAATCTCCTTAAGGCTGTTGAGGAGATGCAACAGCAACTTAATAAATTGTTGACTCATTTTTCCCTTTTGAAACCATTAAGTTTTCTGCTGCCACCTAGCCCCACACCCAGTGTCATAGCAGGCTCAGATCCACCTGACGACCCAGCAGTTCCGGAGCCGGTGATTGCGATGGTACAACAACCCCGGCTGCAGGCTATAAAAATGCACGCGCCTAGTCCCCTCTGCAGGCTTCTCTTCAACAAGCGGCTAGAAAAGGGGGGAGCACGGAGGAATTTGAGCATTTGTATCCAGTATATGAGGAATTAGATCAGCAGGGAAATCCACAGAGGATGCATAGGCCTATTCCTTTCAAGCAGCTAAAAGACCTCAAAACCTCCTGTGCGTCTTATGGCCCTAAAGCGCCCTTTACTCTGGCGCTGCTGGAAAACATCGCCATGGACGCTTTGCCTCCAGCAGACTGGAAAATGCTGGCAAAAGCATGTCTTTCGGGAGGGGATTTTTTTGTTATGGAAATCAGAGCTTTTAGACCAATGCCAAACAACTGCAGACATAAATAGATGCAACCAGGTCGTGGCTCCCTAGGAGATGTTGGTGGGAGAAGGACAGTGGGGCGACCTAAGTAATCAGTTACAGTATAACCCTGGAATTTATGTGCAAATCAATGCGGCTGCTAAAAAGGCCTGGAATTAGTTGCCCCCTACAGGCAAGACGGCTGAGAACTTGTCTGAGATTAAACAGGGGCCTGATGAGCCCTATCAAGATTTTGTCTCCCACCTTTTAAAAACAGCAGAAAGGCTTCTGGGTGTCACTGAAGCTGGAACGCTCTTAATTAAGCAGCTAGCTTATGAAAATGCCAATTCGGTGTGCCAAGTGGCCATTCGCCCGTGGAGAAAAAAGTCTGATTTGTCGGACTACATCAGACTATGCGCTGATCTTGGGCCTGGCTATGTTCAGGGGGTCACCCTGGCCGCAGCCCAACAGGAAAAAACTATTAAAGGAGTTCTATTTCAGCAAGCTGGAACTTGTTGATCAAGCCACACAAATCATTGGACTTGCTAAGATTCAGGAGGCTCAGTCCTCTCATGCAATTCATCATCAAAATAGCTATAGTCTCCACCGCATGTTCCCAATCCCCCAAGAAGCCGCAACGCAAATTGTAAAACAATGTCAGACTTGCCCACGACACTCTTCAGTCCCCCATTACGGAATAAACCTGCGAGGTCTCCTGCCTAACCACCTGTGGCAAATGGACGTTACTCATATCCGCTCTTTTGGTAAAAGTAAGTATGTCCACGTTACCATAGATACGTTTTCCGGCTTCATTGTCGCCACCACCGCTGCGCGCAAAGCAGGTAAGGATGTTATAATCCACTGTCTCCGGTGTTTCTCCATTTTAGGACTGCCACGAGTCATCAAAACTGACAACAGCACCGGCTATACCGGTTGGGCATTTCAAACCTTTTGCACACAGTTACACATTCAGCATACACCAGGAATACCTTATAACCCTCAGGGTCAAGGTATAGTTGAATGAGCCCACGGTGCCCTCAAACAGCAACTTGAAAAAATAAAAAAGGGGGAATTATACCCCTGTACCCCTCAGAACTTTCTTAATCATTCACTCTTCATCTTAAATTTTTTAACTTTAGACTGGGATGGGTGGTCACCTGCAGAGCGCTTCTGGCATCCACATACACGTACACATTTCACTTTAACAAAGGGGAAGAACCCCTTAACAGGGGTATGGAACAGCCCCAACCCTGTACTTATCTGGGGACGACGGCATGTTTGTGTTTTTCCGCAGGATGCTGATGGAGCGCGGTGGCTGCCCGAGAGGTTAGTGCACCTGGCAGAGGAACCCAAGGGTGACAGTGTGGCTGTGGCTCCTCCTGATGACCCTGGTGGCTGAAGGGGCACTATACTGGGCGTATGTTCCTAGTCATCCAGTGCTGCATGCCAGTGTTTGGGGTCGGGAGATGCACATCACTTACAATCAAACAATTCACACAGAGTGTGGAATTACACGGGTCTAGGAACATGATGAGTGCTCTGCCTAGGAAACGACATCCCCGCAGTGTACAGTGGGTGCTACAACATCACCAACTTAAATGACACAGGGGGCTATGTTGCCAATGGCCAAAATGGAGGGAACTCTGGACTCGGACATAAACTAGCCCAATCCCTCCTGAATAAAACAGTCACCACCTGTGTGACAGGGACCAACATACTACTTAAAGGGAATTTCAGCAAGGAAATGGTGAACAGCACTTGGACAAAGGTGACTGTCACACAGGGCAATGAAACCTGCCACCACGTAACCCGCTTTAACATAACATGCTTTAACTGTAACCTTACAAACTGTGTAGATCCCCTTGGGGAAGGGGAACTTAGGATTTTTCTACATCAGCCCCCCTTTTGTGATACTGCCTGAAAACTTGTTGGGACCCTGGTATCAGTACAGAGGGCTACAAGTGATAGAAAGACTACAAGAGTTAATTAGGCCTAAACGGGGTGTGGGATTAGTTATTATGGGAATAATCGCACTTGTATCTGCTATAATCACAACCACCACGGCTGCCGTGGCCATTACTCAGAATGTACCGACTGCTCAATTTACAGACAGTGTGGTTCACAACATGTCACAACTTATGAGTACTCAGGAAATGAATGATTTAAAAATAGAACAAAAGTTAGAGTTACTGTTTGAAACTGTAGAAGTCATACGAAGTCTAGTCCAAACTTTGCAGCACCAAGCCAGGCTGGCTTGTCACGCTGAATTTACTTGGATTTGTGCAACTAACAAAACTTATAATATAAGCACAGATCCATGGGAGTTAAACAACATTTAGAAGGTATGTGGGAACATACTAATGAAACTCTGGACTTAGTACACTTACATTCACAAATTCTGGCCTTGAGTCATGCCCATCTGCCTTTAGATGCTACAAAGACAGCTGAGAATCTTCTAAACAATTTTAAAGAAATGTTTACCGGACCTCTTGACCAGATTTGGCACCTGCTGGTGCCGATGGCCACTATCGGGGGAGTAGTGCTCCTGGTGGTCCTCTGCACATCTTGCCTGTTTAGATTGATTTGCAAAAGCTTACAACAGCGTGTAATAGATGTTCATCACCTAAAGTTGCAAATGTGGCACGAACCTCCCAGGTTTACTACATAGCCCCCTGCGGTAGCCAAAGGCGGGTAAGACATTTAATTGACCTTTCTCAACCTAAGACAGGGCCTTGCCATGAAAAGACAGCTAGGTTCCAAAGACGCGTAAGAGATTGCGTCAATAAATGCAACCTAAGACAGGCACATAGTACGGGCCAGCTGTAGCCCAGCTGTTTTATAATATAAAAAGAGGAGATGTGGGAAGCCAAGACTTCCCGAATCAAGGCTAGGTCAATGTGCAGTCAAGCAAACTCTTGTATCAGCAAGAATCTAAATTAAGCACATTCCAAGTATTGTACACCCAGCATTGTCCCCAGAATAAGCAGAAGTCAGCATGCCCCTGATCTGCTTTCAATATGACCAGCAAAAGAATAGTGTGTGGGATATATATGTAACTGAAAAATAAAGCTTGGTGTCTCAGCTTGACTGAGTCCCCCCTGATGTGATTCTTTCGGCTCTTATTCAGCTCCCACACTTTCCCCTCACCTCTGTACGTCTGTGACGGCTGGTACCATCATCAGTGCATGGAGCACATGGTCCCTAACAATTCACATCGAGCCTCACCCCTCTGAGTAACAGGACCCTAGTTCTCTGTAGTACGCACCATTTTGGGGCTCCAGCTTCTGGAACTCTAACTGAATGTGCTCTGAGACTCCCAGGCCACTTCAGGAACAGGGACAGCAGAGGATGCAGAGCTTCGTGGCAGTCTGGAGGCAGATGAGTGATGTTGGGTCCACACAGCCAGCCACAGCAGCTTAGATCCTTCCTTAAGATTCCATGAACGTGGAAGACAGAAGGGCGCTGCACCTGAGACCTGCAATGGAAGAAGACAATGTTCAGTAAAGAGTGACTGGTTCCTAGCCTCAACCCAGCCAGGGCTTCCCCAGGCTCTGGGCCACGCTCCACTCTGAGGACATCAGCACTGACCGTGCCTCCTGAGCACATCGCCGCATTCTTCACAATGCACCACAGGCCTCTTCCTCTGTCAAGAGTCACAGAGCGAGGGGCACCCCGGCCAGCTCAGTCTGGAAAACATGAACCTGGCCTCCTCTAGGACACGAGGGCTCAAGGTTTAGGTTGAGGGTTCACCTGCTAGTTTAAAGTTTGACCTACGTGGAATAACCCACCGACTTTTATTTAGTATCAACACGGGTGAGTCTCAAGGATAGGATATTTGTCAAGTTCAAGTCAATGAAGTCATGAGGCAACCCTGATGTGTAATTATGTTCAGCTGAAACTCTTCTGTTGTGCTTTCTTAAAGACCTTTCGCTGTCTCTGCATGACGGTCACCTGTCATCAAGCACCCTTGACGGCACAGTGCTGAACCAACAGTTGCTAACTGAAAGGCCACATTCACACTTGGGTGAGAAAGGTGTTGCAATGGGCTTCCACCGAGAGGACAGACTTGGAAGCCCTCCAGGGCAGCTCCACGCTGTCCTACAAGGTTGCTGAGACAGATTCAAGTCAATGGCAACAAGTGTGGGTTTTGCTTTTCGGTTCACATATGTGATCAAGAGGATAGTAAGTGTGGATTTGGGTTTGGGTTTGCCATATGTGATCAGTAGGGCGGAAACGAACGTGGGTTTGGGTTTTGGGTTCATATATGTGATCAGTAGTGCTTCTCTCCATTTTGTAACTAACATTTCTTCTTTTCCCTTGAGTTTTCTAGTTGTTTCTTTCACCCACTTTCTGGCACTTAGTGGTTTCCAATGGTGACTGCCTCAAGAGACATCTGCCGGAATGGTTAAGAATGGCTTTTAGAAGAATGACTTCTCATGGTTACAAGCTTGTGACAACCAAAAGGACTTCAGCAGGACCAAAGGATCCTATTCTTTAATTTCTACTGCCTTCTTGGAGGGAAGGCTGAGGACACTGTGTAAGGCCTGCCAGGATCCAATGTGGTGGGCCCTCTACTAAGGTCATGTCCTTGTCTCAGAACAGTGGATCAGTGTGGGCATGACATAGTCTCTGTCTGGCAATAGGGACAGCAGACAATGAAGGACTCTAGTCTGGAGGAACAGGCCTCACGATTCCAAGACTCAACCTGACAAACAGAAGACAGGAGCATGGCTGGGTGTTCCAGGCTGCTCAGGAGGCCTGAAATGGATCGAATCAAAGTGAGGCTTCAGGGAGTCCTTCTGCCCAGAGTTTAAGTCTGTCTAAATCTGCAGTTTGGGGCAGAAGATACCAGGCAGTAACAGTCAATACATTTTTATCATTGATGCTCTTTTCAGTTCAGTGGGAACAAACACAGCAATAATTATAAGGGAACACTTCTTAACTTGCTCCCTAAGGCCAGCAATATCCTGCTACTAAAGCCAGAGAAAGATGCCACAGTAAAAGAAGAGGACACACTAATATCCCTTATGAATCGGGATGCAACAACCTAGAGGAAATACTAGGAAAGGGAGTCCAACAGCATTTGAAAAGGATGACACATCCCAATCAAGTGGGCTGTATCAAGAAAAGCTTCAATACAAGAAAATTAAGCAACATAACACTATCACATTAATTCAAGTCAGAAAAATAATCACATTATTTCAATCAACAAAGAAAAGCCACTTCAGAAAATATAAGACCTTTTCATGATAAAATACACTCTTTCAACGAGACACAGGAAACACCTCAACATGCTAGAAGGAACTTACGAAAATCCACAGCTAATGTCACACTCAGTGGAGAAAGACTGAAATCAGTCTTCCTAAGAACAGCAAAGACCAGTATGTCCACTGTCACCACTGCTAGTCAACACGGTACCAGAAGTCTACACAGAGCAACAGAGGACGATAAAAAACAAAGGGGATTCACATCCATTTGTCTACAAGGAGACCAGTTAACACAACTACTATTCAAATTTCTGCACCAACTTCTGCCCTCTGTTACTGACTGAACATGTCATCGGTAGGCACTGATGGTCACCGGTGACTGGAATGCGAAAGCTGGAAACAAAGAAGGACGAGTAGCTGGAAAACAGGGCCTTGGTGACAGAAGAGATACTGGAGATCAAATGATCGAATTGTGCAAGACTGTTTCATTCCAAATACCTTTCTTTCCCAATGGAGACTAAATACGTGGACCTCATCAAATTGAAGAAGAAGAATAAAACTGACTATGTCCATGGGAAAAGATGATGGAACAAGGCCAGGGGTTGACTGCAAAAGAGCGCATCAGTTGCTCAGATGCAAGTTCAGGTGCAAGGTGAAGAAAATCAGAATATGCAGATGAGTGCCAGAGGATAACCTTGAGAACACCCCACGTGCGTTCAGAGACTATCTCAAGAATAGATTTAATGCCTTCAACACCAGTGACCAAACACCAGATGAGTTCCAGAATGACATCAAAGATATCAGACCTGAAGAAAGCAAGAGGTTGTTATAGACAGAAAAGAAAGTAAAGAGCAAAATGGAAGTCACAAAACACTCTCAAATTTTCTCTGGGAAGTAGAGCAGCTGAAGTGAAAACTGGAAAGGATGAAGGAAAACAGCTCAACAGAAGAGTTTGAAGGGCAGCTTGAGAAGACAAAGTACTATAATGACATCAGGCAACAGCTGCAAATAGAAAACGAAAAGGGAAGAACAGGCTAGCTAGTTATCAAACTAAAGTACTGAAAAAAGAAATTTAGTTCTGACTTGCAATAGTGAAGGATTCTACAGAGAAAATATTAAATGAGGTAGGAAGCATCAAAGAAGATGGAAAGAATACAGTCATTATATCAAAAAGGGTTTGTTGCTGGTCAACCATTTCAGAAGCTGGCATATGATGATGAACCAGCAGAACTGAAGGAAAAATAGTTCAATTTGTCCTGAAGGTGTTGGTGAAAAACAAGGCTCCAGGAACTCACCCCATATCAACAGAGACATTCCAACAAACAGATTCAGCGCTAGGAGAGCTCCCTCACAGATGCCCACAAATTGGAGAAGACAGCTACTGAGTCAAAAGATGGGAAAAGGTTCCTATTTAAGCCTATTTCCAGAAGGAAGATCCAGAGGAATGTAGAAATCATCATACAGTATCACTTCCAACTTTTGTGATCATTCAATAGCAGCTGCAGCAATACACAGACAAGGACAGCCAAAAGGTCCAGGCACGTTCAGAAGAGGATGTGGAACCTGGGACTATCAGTGCTGATGTCAGATCAACGCTGGCTGAAAATACCACAAAAATGCTTACCGCTAAGTTTCATGGGCTGTGCAAAAGCATTCGACTGCATAGATCGTAACAAATTATGGACAACAGTACAAAGAATGGGAATTCCAGAACATTTCACTGTGCTGTTACAGAACCTGCATAGGGATCAAGAGGCAGCTGTGGGAAGAAAACAAGGGAATATCGCATGGTTGCAAGTAAAGAAAGCTCTGTGTCATGGTAGTATCCTTTCACCATACCTTTTTAATCTGTATGCTAAGCAAACAATCCGCGAAGCTGGATTCTATGAAGAAGAATGACGTATCAGGATTGGAGAAGAAATCATTAACAACTTGCATTACTCACACAACACCACCTTACTTGCTGGAAGTCACGAAAACTTGAGACACAGAGGAAGATCAAGTACCACAGCCTGCAGCAAGGATTGCACCTCAATATCAGGTAAAGAAAAATACTCACAAATTGACCAGTAGGCAACACTGTCATAAATGGAGAAAACAGTGAGGTTGTCAAGGATTTCATTTTACTTCGGTCCACAATCAACACCCACGGAAGCAGCAGTCAAGAAGTCAAAAGATGCATTGCATTGGGGAAATCTGCTCCAAACCACCTCTTTGATGTATTGAAAATTAAAGATGTCACCTTGAAAACTAAGGTTTTCCTAATTCAAGGCACATTATTTTCAATTGCATCACGTGTGTGAAAAAAGCTGGGCAAGGAAGAAGGAAGACAGAAGAACTGACGCCTCTGAACTGTTGAGACGCAGAAGAATGCTGAACGTACCCGGGACCGCCAAGAGAACAAACAGATCTGTCCTGGAAGAAGTACAAGAGGGCTCCTTGGAATCAGAGACAGGGAGACTGCATTTCACATACTTTGGACATGTAGTCAGGGGGGATCATTTCTTGGAGAAGGGCATCGTGTGTGGTAGAGTCGAGGGACAGTGAAAAAGAGGAAGACCTTCGATGAAATGGATTGACATAGTGGCCACACGACAGGCTTAAAGACAAAACGACTATGGACATGGCGCTGGACCGGGCAGGCGGGGGCAGGAGCGGGCATTGCTCCTCCTGTTACCGAATTGCGTCCCTGCCCTGGTGCAGTTGAGTCAATGAAACACGCTCCAAGTCAGAAAGAGGAAAAAGGTTCATTAGGAGGTGTGATCCCACCAGAGACTCCACAGCAGGGCAGGCTCTTCTCCATGGAGGCTCAAAAGGCTATTTTTACATGAGGGTCTATGTATCACTTCAAGAATGTAAGCACGTAGCCCATTGGTAAGTGTAGGCACCACAAACCAGTCACAGGAAATTCTTGAGTAGACGACAGGTGTGCATGCCAGACACCTGGACGCTAATCTGCATCTCTGTAAGAGGGAAAGACAACACTTACAGAAAAAGCCTGAGCAGTTCACTCTGACAAGGAACAAGAGACAGCTGTGGATACAGAAAATGCCAGGCAGCCTTCCCAGGTGCTGTTTTCTGGGCTGAAGGCCACTGCTCAGGACAGCAAAGAGGTCCCAGTAGCTGGGGGGCTCTGCGCCCCTTTGGAAAGAGGCCAACACGGAGGCCAGAGTAGCCGGTGCCATAAAAAGCACAGATTATTCAACGGATCATTACGGCATTAGTTCTATCAAGCTCTGAACTACCCATTTGGAAAAGGAAAACACCGCTTGTAAGGTATGAGGGTTACACTTCTGTTGCGCGTAGGGTGGCTGTGAGTGCGAACCGACGGGACAGCACCCGACCGTAACAAGAAGTGTGATCTACAAACTTTCACCCAAAGTCAGTTAAAAATACAAGACAGCAAGTAGGGTTCAAAATCAATAAAGGGATTCTCAAATCTGTCCGTAAGACAGGGCCAAAGGAAAACCACGGCTCACGCTGAAACCCAAAGAAAGAGAAAGAAAATGTGAAAGAAATACTCACCGCAAAAATGAAAGAAAGAAGCAGCAGATCTGACTGCAAACGGCGAAAAGACCCGGGACGCCGGGCGCGGGCGACGACCCCCGGGCGGCTGGGGCCGGAGGGAGCAGCGGTCAGCGCGGGCGGCGGGGGAGGGCGGCCGGGCGACGGCGGGGTCTGCGGGCCAGAGACGGACGCGGAGCCGGGACGCCCGCAGAACGGGCACCTGGGTCCGAGGGGTCCCCGACCCCGAGCCGGAGGACGGGAGGCCGCAGAGGGCGCGGAGCGCGGGGCGCGGAGCGCGGGGCGCAGGCTTCAGGCGGAAACACCACAGGCGCGCGCTGGAAAGTCCCCCTGTGCCAAGAGCCTCCGCATGCGCAGTCGAGTTGAGCGCCAGGCTGCGCAGGAGGATGACGTCGAGGGGCGGGGCCTGAGGGAGGCGGGCCTTGGGCTGTGCTACGTGACCCACGTGGGTCAGGGGTGCTTGGGGCCGGCGGTACAGGAGCTGCCCCGCCTGAGGGTTTGGGCTCTCTCTTTTACAGGGAACTTGAATCCCTTCCTAGTGAACTGCTTCGAAGTGTTTGCGGTCCTGAAGACCAGAGCTGCCTCCCTTAACCTTGGAAACAATTTAACTGGAGGCCGGAGGGGACGGGAAAGCTGGCCACAGGGGACCCAAGTCGAAAAGGGACACAGTTGACATGCCCTGCAGTTGTAACTAATACCACAAAATAATATGTGTACTAATGGTTTAACTAGAAACAACCATTTTCGTAAGTCTTCATCTAAGGTACAAGAAGAGGAGAGCCGGGTAGGTCACGCAGGTTGGAAGGGGACACATTTTCCACCTCCCCTGCGGTTTTTGTGACTGTCTAACCTACAGTCAATTGTGACTCCTAAAGATCCTACAGGACAGTAAAACCAAAGCCTGACCTGTGGCCTCAAGCGGAGGACACCTCCCAGTGACCGTGTAAGATAGTCACCAACAGGCCCACAGCGTTCCCAAAGAACAGCCGGTGGATTCCAACTGCGGCCTTTTTTGATTAGCAGACAGGCTCTCAACGACTGAGCCTCCAGGACCCCTAAGCCAAGCCAGCCGCTGACATTAAGTCGATTCTGACTCACACGACCCTATCGGTCGGAGTAGGACTGCCCCCTAGAGTTTCCAAGCAGCACCTGCTGGATCGCAGCTACCAACCTTTTGATGAGGCAGCTTGACCACGATGCCACCAGCGTCTCCCGTGGGCTCCATGGCACTGCCGTATAGACTTTCCTAGGCAGTAACAAGGAAACCCTGGTGGTACCATGGTTAAGAGCTACAGCTGCCCACCCAAATGCTGGCAGTTGAGATCCACGAGGCACTCCTTGGAAATTACGAGGCAGTTCTACCCTGTCCTATAGAACTGGAAAAGACTCAACAGCAGCAGGCAGAGTAAACACAGATGTCCCATTGAAGACTAAAGTGTACCCGACAGAATCCACAGTATTTTTAACTGTCTCACATGCATGCAAAAGCTGGATAACGAAGGAGAAAGTCCAGACAAGTGACACCTTCGAATTAGGGAGCTGGTGACGAGCACTGAATACACCAAGGACTTCCAGAAAACCCAACACATGCATCATGGAAGCAGTACAGCCGGACTGCTGCTTAGACGACAGCTGGTGACATTTCATCTCATACACATGGACACGTTATCAGGATGGGCCAGTCCCTGGAGGAAGGGAGACCCGTGAAAAGAGGAGGACCCTCCATGAGACGGCCTGACACAGTGGCTGCCACAACGGGCTCCACTACGGGGACCATGAGCAGCTCCCAGGACTGGGCACCGTTTGGTTCTCTTGAGCACATGGTTGCCTTGAGTCAGAAGAGACTCAACAGCACCTGACAACAACAAACCAATATGATTGTTCAGGAACGCGGGTGGCACTGCACTGCAAACCGGAAAGACAGAGGTTCAGATCTACCAGCTGCTCCTTGGAAACTCCATGGGGCACTTCTTCTCAGTCCCCCTTTGCTGCTATCAGTCAGAATAAAGTGGACAACTACATGTTTGGCTTTCACATGTGATCATTCTACAGTTACCTACGGGTACCGTGTCAGCTAAATCCTATCCCCCCAATGACGGCACATGTAGACCATAACCTACAACATGGTGAGCTTTCAATGGTGGCATCATAAGCTGGTTCTGACCTCAGTTCAGTACATCTTTCTCTTTCAGGTTTCCTTAATATTGCTTTTTATTAGCAGTATCTTTCTAAATCTGATCTTTATCGTCAGTGTCTGTGTCATAGCAGTGACCTGGCTGTGGGACTGTTCTTTGTCAAGGTTAGCTGTGGAACCTCATCTCTGCCCCTGTTGCGGCATACTAAGGTGTTATACTCCAGAATCTACCATTTTCTACGGATGACAAAGGTCATGGTTTACACTATAGAACACGCACAGTATTGATACGGTTACCAGAGGAACCTGATCGGCACCTGTGAGCAATTCTGCCTGGCAGTTTGTGATGAAGATGTGGGTCCTTCCTGGCAGGTGTGATCCACATAGAACCTTTTCTCCTGGTAGTTGCAAGGTGCCTACGGTGGCCAGTCGGAAGCCAAGTTGCTACCTCACTTCGCATCTGACATTGCCCTCTGATTTTATCTGTAAAAACGCCCCCGAAATCTATGTGGAGTCTTTTTCCAGTCGTGGAGACTGACCTGTTCTCTCTTTCGAATGTACTTTCCCTAACTTGTCTGTCATTTGCTTCTAAAAAAGATACATCCTGTGCTTTGCGGGAAGGACAATCCCAGTTTGCCACCCAAGTGGAAACCTAACTTGCTATTTTGATCTCTTAAACCCGAATCTGGTCAATCGGCGTCTTCTACTAGCTGCAGGATCTCGACATTCTTCACTGTCCTATAGGATCACAGCGAGTTGAATGAGACCTGAGGTAACAGGTTAGCTTTTGGTTTCACTGTTCTATAGGGTCTCTGGAAAGCCTGGTGTTGTAGTGGTTAAGTGCTGTGTCTGCTAACCGAAGGATGTGCACTTGAAATCCGGTGCTCCTTGAAAACTCTATGGGGCACTTTTACTCTGTTCTATAGGGTCGCTATGAGTTGGGATCCACTCGAAGTCAGTGCATATTGGGGTATAGGGCCTCTATGGTTCACAAGTGACTGTTGGGCACACAATCAGAAATCACATGTTTAATGGAACACATCTCAGCTCCCAGTACATGTTACCTACACAACTCACCTCTTCTTGTAGGTTAGATGAAGATTTCCAGAAAAGAGTAACTTCTGGTGAAATGATTAGTACAATTACTGTTTTGTGATATTAGTTACAAGTCCAGGACATGACAACTTGTCGAGGTCAGCTAATTGATTAGACCCCAAGTGACCCGATTTGGGTTCCAGAGGTTGAGCTGTTTTCATGGTTAAATCTGATCTCTGCTGCCACATGCTACCATACTCCAAGATGGAACACTTTCCGGGGATGACAAAGGTCGTGGTTTGCATTATAGAACACACACAGTATTGATAAGGTTACCAAGGGAACCTGACATGCTACCTATCTGCTGTTCTCCCTGGCAGTCTGTGATGTAAATATAAGTTGTTCCTGGCAGATGTCATGAAAATACAACTCCTCCCGGCAGTTGTGAACTGGAGACAGGACCCTAAAACTCAAACAAACCTCGTTACTTCCTCTGACTCGTATTGACCCCCTGCTTTTTAAAATATAAAGCGCCCCCGAAATCTATGCTGGGTCTTTTTCACTCTTAGAGACTGACCCGTTACCAATTTGGAATGTACGTCTCTTAATACACTTTTGTGTCGTTTACTATTAAAAAGGATGCATGGTACTGTGCTTTCGGGGATGGGGAACGCACTCTGCCATAGGTGGGCCGACTGAACTTGCTGGCTGGATCTCAAGAACCAGGATCATCAGGTCAATCGGGATCTAACCAGTTACATGACCTTGACACTATCAAGTGCAGTCTCCGTACAAGTAGGTGCACACTGGGCTCCCTCTCCCCCAAAGTACGTGAGGACGCCTCCTTTTTGGTAGCAAATAACAAAAGTTTATTAAGGGAAAGTATGTTCCAAAGAAGGAAGGGGTTCGTCTGGATGGGTTGAAACAGACCAAACATCGATTTGGGGGGATTTTTTTAATTCCCAAAATCAGAGCAGGATGTCGTAGACCGGAGAGGGCTGTTAACCTGGATGTTGGTTGGGTTTGAGGCCGCCCTGGCCAAGGCACAGCCGCCAGGAGGCGCTGTGGTGCTCGCAGCCCAGCTGCGGGAACAGCGTGTGTTTGCATCACGACCGCCAGGGGGCGCTGTTCCCACCTGGGAGAAGAGGCTCCCCGGGACCTTCTCAGCGCTCCCTGTGTTCTACAGTGCAAGCCACCACCTCGGGGACCCGGAAAATGTCAGGTTCTGGAGCGAAATACGCTAGCAGAGGGCGGCAGCGATCAGGTTCCCTGTCTAACCCTGACCCACTCGGTCCCTTTTTGCCGTCTTTCTTCTCCCTGCGGCTTTCAAACCTTGAAATTATTGGAAGCTTGAGGGCGGGAGCCCTGGTCTTCCAGGCCGTAAACACTAGAAACGGCTCAGCACGACGAGAACCCCGCTCCACCGGAAAGAGAGAAACGGGCGCTGGGGTGAGGCCCCTCCAGCCCGGTTCGCCCCGCCCACTGCGAGCCTCCGCCCGTCGGGGCCCCGCCCGCCCTGCAGGCCCCGCCCCGTGACGTCATCCTTGCATGACCGCCTGGCGGTCATGCAAACAGAAGAAGGGGATTCTGCGGTTTACAGTCAGGAAAGATGTGCATCAGGGTTGGATGCTGTCCCGTAGCTTTTAGATCTGTACACCAAGCATATAATCTGATATGTTGGATTCTGTGAAGGAGAAGGAGGCATCAGCATTGGAGGACGCCTCATTCTCGGCCTGCATTACACAGACAGCACGACCTTACCGGGTGGAAGAGAAGCAGATCTGAAATGGTGATGAAGATCAAGGACCGCAGCCTTCAGTATGCATTGCACCTTAACATCAACCAAAGAAGACTCCTCACAGCTGGATCAGTAAGCAACTTCATCACAAGTGAAGAAAGGATTGCGGTTGTCAAGGATTTCATTTTACTGGGGTCCGTAATCAACGCCCATGGAAACAGCTGTCAAGAAATCAAAAGACACATCACATTCGGAATACCAGCTCCAATGGATCTCTTTAAAGTATTGACAAAGTGAAAGTATCACCTTGAAGACTAACCTGTGCGAGCCCCAGGCTGTGATATTTTCATTTGCATCATGTGCATGCGAAAGCTGGACAGTGAACAAACAAGACAGAAGAAGAATTGATGGCTTTGAATTGTAGCATTGGATCACAATGTCGAATGTACAGTGAAACACCAGAAGAACCAACTGATCTATTCTGGAAGAACTAAACTACAACCCGAGTGCTCCTTGGAAGAAAAGATGGCAAGACTGTGTCTTACACACTTTGGATGTGTTGTCAGGCAGGATGAGTCCCTGGAAAAGGACATCATGCTTGGTCAAGTGTAGGGTAAGTGGAGGGAAGACCCTCGATGAGATCGACCGACACGGTGGCTGCAATAATGAGCAGGTATCAAAATCGCTGTGTATGTTACACAAGGCTGGCCACAGTTTTGTCCTGTTGTGCAGAGTCTCTGTGAGTTGGAAGCGACTTGATGGCACCTAACAACAACTTTGTCCTTTCTGTGTCAGCATTGTGTCCTTTCAGCATA
Organism: Heterohyrax brucei; assembly: GCA_028571685.1. NCBI lineage: Eukaryota > Metazoa > Chordata > Mammalia > Hyracoidea > Procaviidae > Heterohyrax > Heterohyrax brucei. Next base: position 2,354,608 of record CM053166.1, read on the forward strand.
CCTTTTCAATTCTTAGGCCAAGCAAATCATTTGAGAAGCTGGAGTATATGAGGATGAATGAGACATCAGATATGGAGGAACACTAATTAAGAGCCTGTGGTGTGGATGACACAACTCTGTTGGCTGGAAACAAAGAGGCTCTGAAACACTTACTGATGGAGCTCAAAGACCACAGCCTTTAGTGTGGATTGCTCAACATCCAGAAAACAGAAATCCTCACAAGCGGACCAGTGAGCAACATCAGGATAAATGGAGACAGAATGAGGTTTTCAGGATTTCATTTTGCTGGGTTCCAGAATTGATGCCCATGGAAGCATCAGTCAAGAAATCAAAAGATGTATAAGATTGGAAACATCTGCTGGAAAGGACCCCTTTGGAGTATTGAAACTCAAGATGTCACCTTGAAGACTGAAGTGTGACTGACCCAAGCCATGGTGTTTGCGCTTGCATCCTAGGCATGTGAAAGCTGGACAATGAATAATGAAAACAGAAGACTCATTGATGCCTTCGAACTACAGTGTTTGAGAAGAATATTTTATGTACCATGGACTGTCCAAAGAACAAACAGGTCTGTTCTAGAAGAAATACAACCAGCGTGTTCCTTGGAGCAAAGATCGCAAGACTGCATCTCCCGTACTTAAAACACATTGTCAGGACGGACCATTCCCTGAAGACGGGCATCATGCTTGGTAGAGCGGACGGTCAGGTTAAAGGAGAATGGGATTTGAAGGAATCAGTTAGTAAAAGTCTCTTGAGTGGAGGAGCGTGTACTTCCCAGACACCTGAACTGGCTTTTTTGACTTGTGTCAATTCTCACACAGCTGTTTTGGGAGAAAAACTGGCCTCTTTCCATCTTTTTGTATCCTGTGTCCGTTGTCTCCAGTCCCTCTCTGCATTGCTCATCGCATTACGTCCCATTTCTGTTCCTGTCACTCTGCGTCTTCATGGAGGTATTTCCTAGTGAATTGCTTTGCGACCACTGCCGAAAGACTGGAACGGCACGATGCGTTCAATTGTGTCTTTTCTCCGAGCTGCCTTCCCCTTCTGAGTAATTTCATTCATTTTGTTTCACAACGTGACCCTCACCTTAAATCATTTGTTAGTGTCTAGATGGAGAAAGTCTATCCACTGAACAAAGGGTAGTACACTTCCTGAGAAGTGCCACCTGGTCCTCCGTGGTAAGAGAGATATGACAATTCCCTGGCACTGAAGATGCGGAAGACAAGGAGATAGCACATGTGAAGTGCCTGTCATTCACTCAAGAGTCAGAAGAGCTTCGGTACAGAGGGCTGGAAGTGTGCAGCATTACAATATTAATACGACACAGATGTCACACAGAAGATTACGGACTTAACGGCCAACCAAAAAGTTGGGCATTTGAACCTTCCTGTGGCTCTGTAGGAGAAACACTTGGCCATCTCCTTCTGTAGCAGTTATAGGTAGCAGAGCCCTGTAGGTGTGTGTGAACTCTGTGAACTCTGTACCAGCTCGTGGCAGCCCTACAGGACAGTGCAGACCTACCGTATAGGGCTTCCAAGATGGTCATGTTGATGAAAGGAGAGTGTGATATCGTTCTCCTGCAGAGCTGCTGGTGGGGTTTCAACTACCAAGCACCTACCCGTTGCACCTTCAGGGATCATGGAAGCACACACCAACACACACATATACACGTGTCTCAAACCCAGAGCCGTCCGATCTATTTTGACTGATGTAGGGAATGTGGCACAGCCTTTCTTCATTTCTTGGAACTCACCACAGATATGAGAATTCACAGGGGATACAGCCCTCATGAATGTAAGGAACGGGAAAAGGCCTTTACTTGCCGTCACACCTCATCACACACATCAGAATTCACAGGGGCGAGAGGTCTTATAAATGTAAGGAATCTGGAAAACCTTGTAGTTGCTCCTCACACTTAACTATTCATTTGGGAATTCATGAAGAGGAGAGGCATTGTGCATGTAAGGAATGTAGGAAAGCCTTTTGTCATTTCTTAGCACTCACTACACATATGAGAATTCACAGTAGAGAGAGGCCTTGTGTATGCAAGGAATGTGGGAAAGCCTTTAGTTGACCATCACATCTCCCAAAACAAGTATGAATTCACAGTGGAGAGAGGCCACAGGGATGTAAGGATTGCAGCAAAGCCTGTTATGATGCCCCACACCTCACTAGACACAGGATCCTTACAGTGGAGAGAGGCCCTATCAATGCAGTAAATGTGGCAGGTCCTGTAGTCCCTCCTGAAACGTGACTATATATTTTAGAATTCGAAACGCGAAGAGATCCTACGAATGTAAGGAATAAGACAGAGCCCCTAGTCATTCTGCTGACCTTGCTGTACATGTGAGAATTCATGGTAGAGAGAAGTCTTCTGCATGTGAGGAATGTGGGAGAGCCTTTACTGGACCGTCACACCTCACTGCTCGTATAAGAACTCACAGTGGGTGGAGGCCTTCTGGATGTAGAACTGTGGAAAAAGATTTAGCTGCTCCTCAGACTTAAGTAACCTTTGGGAATTCACAATGCGGACAGGCCTTATGTACATCGCAGGCCCAGGAATGTTGCAGAGCCTCTGTCATCTCTCAGACCTCACTACACGTACAAGAATTCTAAGTGGAGAGAAGCCTTATGAATGTAAAGAATGTGCGAAAGCCTATAACTGCATCTCATACTGAACTAGTCAGGTGAGTACTGGCAGTGGAGAGAGGCCTTTTGAACGTAGAAAGGTGGCAAAGCCTTTCATCGTTTCTCACACTTCCACAGGCATATGAGAACTCACGGTGGAGCGAGGCCTCAGGTAACAGTTGTGTCATTCATAGTGCGGTCATTTCCATCCGCAAAGTTTGGAAAGTCTCTGATGAGAGAACAGAGTTGCTCAGTGACTCAGAATACAGCAGAAATGCAAAGAAAGGGCCAGTAGAGGTACTTTATTTAGGGGGAAACGAACAGTCTCATGGTAACAGGGACTGTTTGTTAGTGTTTATTTCTCCAGTTCCAGGACGAGCTGGGCCGAAATTTCCTTTTGCCATTCGTGCTGAATTTCTCTTTCTCACAATCTCTTGGTGTTAGAAATAAGGCCTGGAGCCTAGGTAAATCCCATTTTGTAATGATTTTAATGGATGATAATTTGCATGCCCTAAAGGGCATTTATGTTGTCTTTGAACTGAGGTTTTCTTTGCTTTCTTATATAAAGTGCTTTCTTCCGGTTGTTCCAATTGTAAAATTCAGTGTTTTTACCATTTGCTATTAATAAATTTCTCATAGGGAGACCATTTGAGACTCTATAAATACTTTTTTTTTTTCTTGCATTTGTGTACTAATTTGAGATCTGGTAATAATTATTACCTTCAGCCTTCATTAGTGTTGTATTTCCCGGATTGTAATTTTCTGTCCCAAACACTCATTGTATGTTTCTTAGTAGAAATTCTACTGTTTGGAATAGCTTTCCTTTCTCCTACTTTACTTCTTAAGTTGTTCTTATCAATATAGGCTAATTGATATTAGTATTTGTTGGTTTCCTGCTGAAATTGTCACAGATTTAGTTATTAGAAGCTGCCTTAAGTAATATCTTGTATTTTTTGTTTGTTTAATGATTTTCTGTCAGTGTCCCAGGTTCATATGAGACTTCTTCTGAATGAGCCCGTGAACAAGTGTTAAAACTATAAATAGGTTGGAAGCCTAGTATGCGTGCGTTCACGTCATATAGGAGCAGCCTTGGTGGCCCTGTGATTCGTAGAGCCTTGAGGTAGGCCCCAGCATAGTTCAGTGTCACGGGCCAGAAGCAGACGAATTGTAGTGAGGAGGCACATTGCCGTGTCTGACTGTCTTTCACTTTTGCTTCTCATTCCGTGGATCTAACCACCTCACGGCAACTCAATAAAGGGAACAAATTCATCAGCGAACAGTCTTTTCTGGGCTTTGCTCAGTGAGCAAGGAGGCTACGCTCTGCGACCACATGTGTGCAGTGACGCTATTTCCTCTGCTAACAGGAGGGTGTGGGGTTCTAACAGATGTATGAACAGAGGAGGCCGAGGCCGAGTACTGGGAGGAGAGGTGCATGTGTGCCAGGGAGCTGAGGTGGGCTGCTCGGCATTTTACTTCTGGCTCGAGATGTCCTTGGCCAGTCCTGGCGTCTGGATGTCCTGACACTTTGATGTTGCCTTGTTGTTGCTGCTAGATGCTTGCAAGTCCATTCTCACGAACAGTTAATCTGTGTACCGAAAGTGAAACACTCCTGATCCCGGGGCCGTCCTCACAGTCACTGCCGTGTTTTAGCCCAGTGTTGCTGCCACTGTGTCAGTCCGTCCTGTTGAGTGTCTTCTTTTGCTGACCCGCCACCTTACCACACACGGTGTCTTTCCATAGGGACTGGTCCCTCATGATAAGTGACCGATGGGTACCTTGTCAGGCTGTGGTTATTCACTGGTGAAGAAGAAACATCTTATGATTTGTACTGTTTGTTTTTTTCAAGCATTTATATTGAAATATTCGGGGACAAAGTTTATCCTGATTAAGTGCCGACGCCCATCACCCACAAAGGCCTTCATGAACAAAGTTACAAGTCCATGTGACAGGGGCAGAGGCATTTCACCGGTGACGTATTTCTGGCTATACTGTCCTTGATAATATTTTGCCCTAACTGTATATCTCTCTTCCTCCTGTACCTTCTGATCTTGAAGCACAGAGCTGGTTGAGCTCAAGGTTGGACCATTACCTAGAAGGCCCTAATGATTAATATGTAAAGAGACCACTTGTCTCAGGCCATTATACAGAAGGCCCTAATAATTAACACGAAAAAAAAAATACCATGAGAAATAGGCTTCAAGTTAGCCAATAGCTGTGTGGTCAGAAGTCAGGGTCAAAATTAAGTTAGCCAATACCCGTGTGGTCAGGGGGCAGGGTGAAAATTACGTTACCTCAACTATAATAAATAAAGACAGACCTCTGGGGGCTGCCATTTTTTCTCCAAAACCCTTTCCTGTGTCAGTCTCGTCATTTTCCTCCTTCGTCCACGCAGTTCCCACCCCTCCGTGGTCCCGAAACCCTGACGGGGCTGGCTCCTGGCATTTGATGCCCGTACGTCGGGCACGAAGTGTAATCTCGCCGATGCCACTATTAAGGGAGTGGATAGGATTTTGCTCTAGAACTCACGGGGCAAAGAATCAATCAGGATGGCTAAGACTCTGCCCTGGAATTGAGGGGGCAGGTAGTCAGAACACTCCGATGTGACTTATGCCTCGTCAGGAACAAAGGGTAAGTCTTTCGCCGACTCCACTTTTAATGAAGTGGGTAGGATCCTGTCCTACAACTGAACGGACAGGAGTTAGGATAAGCGGGGTGACTTAGGATCTTTGCCCTGGGGATTCTGCAGACGTCCTATTAATAAGTGAAGGGGCTAACAGTCAGAACTTTTGAGAAGTTTATGAGCCATAAAGAGTTCTAAAAAGAAGATTCTTTGTAGATACTGACAAGCGAAGATTATGGGCCGTAAAGAGTCAAAGCAGAAGGCTCTTTATTGAGATCATTAAGAATCTATTATGCCAACGAAAGGTTAAGGTTTCCACCAAAGATTTAACAGCTTTGTTGGATTTTGTTCAAAAATGTTGCCCCTGGTTCCCTGCTGAAGGCACGCTGGAAAAAGAAATTTGGAAACGTATTGGTCACAGTATACAGAAATTTTATCATGAAGGGACCTAATAACATCCCTATAAGTGTCTTTTCTTATTGGAATTTAATCTATCATTCTCTGACTGGTGTGGGAGATTCCCCTATCGAGCCTTCTCTCCTAACATCTAAGGCTCCTTTAAAACAGGCGGCACCTTCTAAGGTCGCGCAGCAAGTTTATGCTACGCAGCAGGCTTCTGACTCAGAGTCAGAACTTCAAAAATCTGCTGAGCCACTGTTGCCGGTAAGTACAAAAGATTTAAAGGAACAGGCCACCCATTCTCTCTCTGCGCTCAACCTTGCCTCCCCGAGACTGCAACAGTGTCGCCCTTGTGCCCCATCTGCTACAGCGGTGGGTTTTCTTGGTGCCCTCCATCAGGCATCTCTCCAGGGGGACATCTCTTTTCTGTGCTGTCCGGTGTTATCTGACATGCCCAACTGGGAAGATGAGCCCATTTGGGAACCTCTTCCTTTTAAGCTTCTTAAGGAAATCAAACAAGCAGTTAAGGATTATGGCCGCATCTCCCCTTACACCCTAACATTGGTGGAGGGTCTTAGTGGTAAATGGATGACTCCTTATGATTGGCATCAAACTGCTAGAGCTTGTCTGTCCAGGGGAGACTATTTGTTATGGAGAGTTGAGTTTGAGGAGCTGGCCAAAAAGGAAGTTGCCGCAAAAAAATCCAACCGGGTTACTTTAGATATGGTTTTCGGACAGGGTGACTATATCTCCGCTGCAAACCAGCTTCAGACTCCTCAAGAAGCATTAGCTGTGGTAACCTCCTGTGCCTTGCAAGCATGGTGCCATCTGCCCACGACGGGAACAAAAGCGCCTGGCATTGTGAACATCCACCAGGCACCTGAGGAACCTTATGAAAAATTCCTTGCTAGGCTTGTGGATGCCGTAGAAGAAGTTATTCCTCACAATGAAGCTGCAGAGATTTTAATAAAACAATTGGCTTACGAAAATGCTTCTTCAGCTTGCAAGACCCTGCTTTGCCTAGTTGGTAAGACTGGGACACTAAATGATTTCGTTTGCCTTTGTACAGAGGTTACACCCTCTTATCTGCAGGGGCTCACTATAGAGGCTGCCCTAAAAAGTCAGTCCGCCAAACAGGTTATGCCCCAACTACAACAGCCCCCTCCAAGCTCTTGTAGAAATGAGGGATGAGGGGCGGAGTCAAGATGGCCGACTAAGAACACGCCTCCTTGTATCCCTCTGGAAACCAAGACCTGAATTGACAATCAAACAGAGCCTTCTGATCACCTAATCAGTCTCAGGACACGGCACAGGGCTGTTAATTGGGACTTCATACCACTCAGCGAAAAACCTCCTCACTTTGGCTGACTCCCGCTCCTGGCTAGCCCCCCTCTCACGGACGGAAGGTAAATGCACCGTTTTGACTTTATTTTTTCCTCGGTCTCGGCTGGCGGGTGGAGCTGGGCCTTGCCTGGCAGCTGGACTAAGACTTTCTGCTGGGGGGATAGGCAGGCGAAATTCCCATATTCTGAGAGCCAGGCTCGGGACTCTGTTAATCTAGACACTTTGAGCCTTTCGTTATGTAGCTGCCTTAGTGGGGTTTGGCGGAGCTCCGTGGTCAGGGTGCAGGACGCCATGTTGGTACCGAGATTTTAGCGGGACCTCGTTCTTAGCCTGGGAGACAGCTCCTGCAAACGGGACAGCGCTTCTCCCTCAGAAAAGTAGTGATTTTGCACAGTGCTCCCTACATTGGGGGCCCTGCAACAGAAGCAGAGGAATCGCTGCCTCTGGGCACCTTTGGCCCCCCTGTCTGCTGCCTGTGGGAGGATGCCATCTTGGGTACGGTGGCTGCAGCTAGACCTAACTCTTAGCTTGGGAGTCAGAGCCTGCCCACAAGAGAGCGCTTTTCTATCACAAAACCAGTACTCGACGCAGTGTTGGATAAGGCTAGGCCCTGTCAGCAGAGGCCACCAGGGCAGTAGCAGTGCTGTATTCTGAACTAGTTTGTTATCAGCTGGGGTTGGATACAGTGGCACTTACTTTGTCAGATGAGAAGAGGGACCTCTACACTTGAAAACTTAACTGACTTGTGAACCGATCAGATACCTTTTGCTTTACATTTGAAGACAGCCTAGAGAAACATTTGCAATCCATCCTCACAGCACCTCTTCCAGCCTCTATATACTCACATGGGACCCAAAAAGCAAAAGACAATTGTGGCATACAAGCAATCACTCATGGCTTCAGAAGGCTCCCAAACAAAACAACCAAGGAGTCTTCCAGATGAAGAAACTTTTATGAAAGCATCAGGAAGTGAATACAAATTGATTATATACAGAGCCCTTCTAGACCTTATACAAAATGCAGCAGAACAAAATGAAAAATTAAGGAAGTTGTTCGATCTGATGGAACACCAGTACTCTGAAATCCAGCAGATCAAGAAGAAAATCAAAGACATAGAAACTTCCATGCAAAGCCAAGAAAACAGAATGGAACAAACAGAAAAAAGAATTTCTGACTTGGAAGACAGAGCTACTGATGCCAGTGTCTATGAGTAGAAATCAGAAAAAAGAAGCAAGAAAAATGAAGAAACATTAAGAAGCATGTGGGACTCTATTGGAACAACCTTCGATTAATTGGAGTCCCTGAACAGGGTGAGACATTTGAGAACACAGAGAGTATTGTTGCTGAGCTGCTGAAAGAAAACTTCCCAGAAATCATGAAGGAAGAGAATATAGACATCTCAGATGCATATCGTACGCCACCCAATATAGATCTCAAAAGAAAGACTCCAAGACATATTATAATCAAGCTTAACAAAATGAAATATAAGCAGCAACTCTTAAAGGCAGCAAGACTCAAGGCAAAGCTAACATTCAGAGGAAAACCCTGTAGGCTCTCGTCAGATTTCTCAGCAGAAACCATGATGGCACGGAGACAGTGGCATGACACATTCAAAGTCTTGAAGGAGAAGAACTTCCAACCAAGAATTATATATCCTGCAAAACTATCTTTCAAATACGAAAATGAAATTAAGATATTCCCAGATAAACAGAAACTCAGAGACTTTGTAAAAACCAAACCCAAACTACAAGAAATACTGAAAGAAGTTCTTCGCTTTGGTTTAGAAGAATGAAACCACTAACTTTATATTTTAGAACGACACACTACTCAATACTCATTTAGGGAAGGCTCCAAGTAAATCACAGCTTTGATTTGGAAAGAAGCAATCCAGTGATCATCATGAAAACTATGGTGTCATCATAGTAAAAGAGGGATGTACTACAGTCGTTGTAGTCCTTCCAGATGGAGAGGAAGATGACCAGACTGGTAGTAATTAAAATTGGGTTTATAAATAGTTTATTAAGGGGGTTCATAGGGGCAGCTGTAAAGCACAACAAAGATGTATCATACCATTTCAAAAAATCTAACACACGAGTCTCAACAACTATAAAACCAGCTCTGAAAAAGGTGAAAAATCAACTCACAAAAAAGAGTGTCTCAGAACAGACTAATAAGAACAACAGAGAAAACATCAACATAAAAATAAACACATCACAATGGCATCAGTGAACACATATCTATCAATAATTACATTGAATGTGAATGGACTGAATGCTCCAGTAAAGAGACACCGAGTGTCATCTTGGATCAAAAGACACGACCCATCCATATGTTGTCTACAAGAAACTCACTTGAGACCTAAAGACAGGAACAAATTGAAAATTAAAGGATGGAAGAATATATATCAAGCTAACAATGAACAAAGAAGAGCAGGGGTGGCAATTCTAATCTCAAACAAAATCAATTTTAATGTCAAATCCACCATCGTGGACAAAGATGGACACTATTTATTGTTGAAAGGTTCAGTACACAAGCAAGACTTAACTATATTAAATATTTATGCACCTAATGTCAGAGCACCTAAATATGTCAAAGAAACACTGACTACGCTCAAAAGAGAGTTAGATGACTCCACAATAATAGTGGGAGACTTTAACACTCCACTATCATTACTAGACAGATCATCTAGAAAAAAGCTCAGTAAAGATACACAAGACCTCATTGACACAATTAACCAACTAAACCTCATTGATATATACAGAAATTTCCACGCATCAGCAGACAACTACACCTTCTTCTCCAGAGCACATGGAACATTCTCCAGAATTGACCACGTGATAGGCCATAATGCAACGCTCAACAAAATCCGTACCATTGAATTACTGCAAAGCATCTTCTCAGATCATAAAGCTATCAAAGTTGAAATCAATAGCAGAAGAAACATAGATAGAAAGTGGAACTCTTGGAAACTGAACAACATCTTGCTCAAAAAAACATGGCTTATAGAGGAAATCAGGGATCAATTAAAGAAATTCATGGATTCCAATGAGAACGAAAACACTTCCCATCAGAACCTATCGGATACAGCCAAAGCAGTGCTCAGAGGTCTGTTTATCTCCATAAATGCACACATCAGGAAGGAAGAAAGAAACCAAATAGAGGAACTAACTCTACAGCTTGAACAAGTAGAAAGAGAACAACAGAGGAACCCCTCGGGCACCAGAAGAAAGGAGATCATAAAGATTAGAGCAGAGCTAAATGAATTAGAGAATAGAAAAACAATTGAAAAAATTGAAAAGACCAAAAGCTGCTTTTTTGAAAAGATCAACAAAATTGATAAACCACTGGCTAAACTTACTAAAGAAAAGCAGGAAAGGAAACAAATAACCCAAATTAGAAATGAGAAGGGAGTTGTCACCACAGATGCAACAGAAATCCAAAATATCATAACAGAATACTATGAAAGACTGTACTCTAACAAATTTGAAAACCTAGGGGAAATGGACCAATTCCTTGACTCATACCACCTACCCAAATTATCACAGCGTGAAGCAGAACAACTTAATAAACCCATCACAAAGGAAGAGATTGAAAAGGTCATCAAAACACTGCCAACTAAAAAAAAAGTCTGGGCCCAGATGGCTTCATGGCAGAATTCTACCAAGCATTTAGAGAAGAGTTATCCCCAATACTATTGAAACTATTTCACAGTATAGAAAGGGATGGAGTACTCCCAAACTCATTCTATGAAGCCAGCATAACCCTGATACCTAAGCCAGGGAAAGATCCAACAAAGACAGAGAACTACAGACCGATATCACTCATGAACCTAGATGCAAAAATCTTGAACAAAGTTCTCGCCAACAGAATACAACAACATATCAAGAAAATAATCCATGATGACCAAGTGGGATTCATACCAGGGATGCAAGGCTGGTTCAACATCAGGAAAACAATTAATGTGATTAACCACATAAATAACACAAAAGACAAAGGTCACCTGATTTTGTCCATTGATGCCGAAAAGGCATTTGATAAAGTCCAACACCCATTCATGCTAAAAACTCTTAGCAAAATGGGCATAGATGGCAAATTCCTCAACACAATAAGGGCGATTTATACAAAACCAATTGCCCACATCATCCTGAATGGAGAGAGACTGAAAGACTTTCCCCTGAGTTCAGGAACTAGACAAGAATGCCCACTGTCACTTCTCCTATTCAACATTGTGCTAGAAGTTCTAGCCAGAGCAATTAGACAAGACGAACAAATAAAGGGTATCTGCATGGACAAAGAGGAAGTTAAAATCTCCCTGTTCGCAGATGATATGATTGTATATGCAGAGAACCCCAAGGAATCTATAAGTAAGCTACTCAAACTGATAGAAGAGTTCAGCAAAGTTTCAGGATACAAGATAAAAATAAGTAAATCAGTAGGTTTCCTTTATACCATCAACGAGACTGTTAAGGAGGAAATTATTAAATCAATACCATTTACTACAGCCCCTAAGAAGTTAAAGTACCTAGGAATTAATCTAACCAGAGAAACAACAGACCTTTACAAAGAGAACTACAAGCCTTTACTACAAGAAACTAAGAGAGACTTAGATAAATGGAAAAACCTACCCTGCTCATGGATAGGAAGACTTAACATTGTGAAAATGTCTATTTTACCCAAAGCAAATTATTTATATAGTGCAATCCCAATACAAGTTCCAGCATCATTTTTTAATGAGATGGAGAAACAAATCACCAATTTTGTTTGGAAAGGGAAGAAGCCCCGGATAAGTAAGGTACTACTAAAGAAGAAAAACACATTGGGAGGCCTCTCATTACCCGACCTTAGAACATACTACACTGCCACAGTGGTCAAAACAGCCTGGTACTGGTACAAGAACAGACAGATCGATCAATGGAACAGAATTGAGACCTGAGAGATGACACCATCTGCCTATGAACAGTTGATATTCGACAAAGGCCCTAAGACATTAAACTGGGGTAAAAACAGTATCTTCAACAAATGGTGCTGGCAAAATTGGTTATCCATCTGCAATAAACTTAATCAAGATCCATATCTTACACTTTATACAAAAGCCGACTCCAACTGGATAAAAGACCTAAATATCAAACGTAAAATGATAAAGCTCATCCAAGAAAAGGTAGGAACAACAATGGAAGTTTTAATACACAATGAGGACAGACTCCAAAATCTGTCAAAGAAACCTCAATCATCAGAAGAGAAGATAGATAAATGGGAACTATTAAGAATCAAACACTTTTGCTCATCCAGAGACTTCATTAATAGAATTAAAAGAACACCCACAGAATGGGAAAAAATATTTGGCAACTCTATGTCAGACCGACGCCTGATCTCCATAATCTATAAGATACTACAAAATATCAAAAAGAAGAAGATAAACCATCCAATTAAGCGATGGGCAAAGGAGATGGACAGACACTTCACTAAAGAGGAGATCCAGGCAGCCAAAAAACACATGTGGACATGTTCATGATCTTTAGTTATTAAAGAAATTCAAATCAAGACAACAATGAGATACCATCTCACCCCAACAAGATTGGCCATGATCCAGAAAACACAAAACAACAAATGCTGGAGAGGCTGTGGAGAAAGTGGAACCCTCCTACACTGTTGGTGGGGTTGCAAAATGGTCCAGCCTCTTTGGAAGGCAATCTGGCGCTTCCTTAAAAAAATGGATACTGATATACCATTTGACTCAGTAATTCCACTACTTGGAATATATCCTACAGATTCAAGGCCTTTCACACCAACGGACACATGCACCACAATGTTTATCGCAGCACAGTCCACAATAGCAAAAAGATGGAATCAACCCAGATGCCCAACAATAGAAGAATGGATAGGTAAACTGTGGTACATATACTCAATGGAGCACTACGCAATGATAAAGAATAAGGATGATTCCAGGAAACATCTCCTAACCTGGTTTCAACTGGAAGATATTATGTTGAGTGAAAGTAGTCAGCGACAAAAGGACAAATACTGTATGAGACCTCTATGATAAGATCTCAAAAACAGACTTGTGTATAGAAGAAAAGACTCTTTGACAGCTGCAAGGGAGGGGAGGGAGGGAGGGCGAGGGGAGGGAGGGTTTACTTTAGATAGTTACTAGAAATCTAGTTGGGAGAAAGCGGTGACAGCACACATTAGGAACAAGAACAACATTAAGTGGACTTCAGCATAACTTGAGTACTCCTTCCATCTTAATACTGCAAGGGTAGAGTAGCTGGGGCAGGGGGCAGGGGACCATGCTCTTAGGCGAATTCCAGGCCAATTGGCACAACTAGCCTTTTGCTAATAGAGCTCTCTGCACCCCACATTGGTGAGTGGCGTCTGGGGTCTTAAAAGCTGCCAAGCTGCCATCTGAGGACACAGCAAATGGTCTCAATTCAGCAGGAACGGATGCTCACCGAGGGCCAAAATGGCATGCGGTAAAGACAACCGAGAAGACAGAGAGACCCACAAGAGTGGGTGCCTACGTCGACTTGGGACTGGAAGAACCAGATGGTGCCTGGCCACCACCAGTGATAGCCATGACGGAGTTCACAGAGAGGAGCATCACTGGCAGCACAAGAATAAAAAGAGGTGCATCATGAGATCTCCACTAAAAGACCTCAATTGATGGTCCAGCGGTTTTGGGGTTCCTCTGAGAGCATGGCCCCCTTCCCTGATGCTGCCCTTTCCCATAAATTATAACAAAGGTCCACTCTTTGGACAGGAATGGATTGGACTTGGCAATGCAGAGTAACCATATATTGGAAGCACTTTATGGTTCTATACATCTATAGGATACCATCTTGCTGACCTCTGGCTGGAGGAAGGGGAGTGGACGGAGAGGAGGGGAAAGGAGGTTGTTGGGAGCATCAGACATGTATGGAGCAGAGAGGAATAGTGTGCAGTCACCGGACAGGAAGAGCAGTGGAAGCTGCATATAGGGGTGCATGTAAATTTACATGTGAATGTACATTTTCACTCAGTTATGTTAAATAAAAATAAAAATTAAAAAAAAATGAATTGAAAAAAAAAGAAAGAAAAAAGAAATGAGGGATGCTTCAATTGTGGACAGGCGAGACATTTTAGTTGGACATGCCCGCTCTGGGTGGCTTCTTCACCTGTGGCTGCGCCCAGTGCCACTCCTACACCTGGCTCCCCCTCTCTTCCTAAAACTATGTGTCCCTGTTGTGAAAAAGGGTTTCACTGGCAGAAAGATTGTCATTCCAGGTTTCACAAAAATCGGCATCCATTGCCCCCATTGCTAGCACCAGCTTCCGTGCACAGCAGCTGCCCCCTTAAGACTGCACCCACGCCTTCCCCTACTTCAGGAAACTGGATGTGGCGCCAGCCCCAGGCCCCACAAACAATCGGGGCACTCACCAACCCCTTCCTCCCCGGGGGATTGACTCCCTCTGCCATGCCACCCTGGGCAGTGCAGAACTGGACCTCCATTCCACGACTGGAACAATATTAACTCCCGACAGTCCGCCTATCGCCCTGTCAACCGGTACTTGGGGTCCTTTGCCTTCTGGCACAATGGGGCTGATCCTTGGGCGTAGCTCTACATCCTTGTCAGGAATTACTGTTCTACCTGGGGTGACTGATTCTGACTACACCAGAGAAATTCAGGTTATGGTACAGACTCCCAGAAAAACCATTCAGATCTATCCAGGACAGCGAATCGCCCAATTGCTAATTCTCCCTTATTACACTGTGGGCCAAACTGTGTCTTCTGAATCTTGACAACAAAAGGGGTTTCGATCCAGCGACTGGGCCTTTTGGGTCCAACAAATCCGTGATCACCATCCAACGAAGATGATCACTGTACAGGGAAAACAAATTGAAGGTCTACTTGATACAGGGGCTAATACAGCCTGTATAGCAGGAAAGGACTGGCCTTCGAGCTGGCCAGCCTCTGCTGGCAATCTCACCTTGTCAAGTATCGGACCGACCAGTCATGTGGCTCAAAGTTCAGTCATACTTAAATGGGAAGCCGAGGGTAGCACGGGATCTTTTCAACCCTACATGGTCACTTCTCTGCCTATTACACCCTGGGGGTGAGATATTCTTTCTCAGATGGGTTTATTGTTGATATGTCCTGAGGATAAGGTTGCTGCTCGGATGATCCAAATGGGATATCATCCTTTTAAGGGCTTAGGAAAACAAGATCAAGGAATCATAACACCCGTTAACCCTAAGCCACACAAATCCCGAGAGGGACTTGGGTTCTCTCAAAATTTACCCTGAGGGTCACTGGAATCACTGCTGATCCCATAATATGGAAAAATAACTCTCCTGTATGGGTGGAACAGTGGGCCTTGTCCAGTGAAAAAATTTGTGCCACTTCTGAGCTGGTATAGCAGCAGCTATAGGCAGGTCATATTGAGCCTTCCACTAGTCCTTGGAATACTCCTGTTTTTGTTATTAAGAAAAAGTCAGGGAAATGGTGTTTGTTACAGGATTTAAGGGTAGTCAATGCCACAATGGAATCCATGGGAGCCCTACAACCTGGGCTCCCTTCTCCACGTGCTGTCCCATTGAACTGTGCTGTTATTGTAATTGGTTTACAAGATTGCTTCTTTACTATCCCCTTACACCCTCAAGATAGGCATCGTTTCGCTTTTAGTCTGCTGTCAGAAAATTTCAAACGGCCTTTCCAGCGATATCAATGGAAAGTCCTCCCTCAGGGAATGAAGAACAGTCCCACTCTTTGCAGAAATTCGTTGATGCTGCTATAGAGAATGTTCAAAAACAATTCCATTCTGTTTATCCCATTCATTATACGGATGACATTCTCTTAGCTGACCCTGATCGTTCCTTTTTACACGAGTGCTTGATGGCACTCACCTCTGCCCTGGAAGATAGAGGCTTGGTCATTGCTCCAGATAAAATCCAAACTCAGCCCCCAATATCCTACCTGGGCCATATATTAAACGACACCACAGTAACTCAAGCTCCTTTTGTCTTGAGGACCGCCCATCTAAAACCTTTAAATGACTTCCAAAAACTGCTTGGCGATGTCAATTGGCTGCGACCATTACTAAAACTAACTACTGCAGAGCTTCTCCCTCTATTTAATATCCTTAGGGGAGACAAATGATCCTTGAGGCTCAGTCAGCCCTTGATAAAGTCCAGCGGGCATTAAAAAATCAGTACATTACTCCATTGGATTATACTAAGCTCTGGTCATTAATTTTACTGCATACATCACACTCTCCTACAGGCTGTCTTTGGCAAGACGGACCCCTGGAGTGGTTGCATTTGCCTTCATTGTCTCCTAAAGTAGTTTCTGATTATCCGGCCTTAATGGCCACCCTCTTCATGAAAGGAAGGCGAAGAGCCCGAGAGCTCTTCGGCCTTGAACCTCCCTGTCTTGTTGTGCCTTATTCTAAAGAACAGCTACAATGGCTCATAGAAAGCGATACAGATTGGGGAATAGTGGTTTGTGGATATATGGGAGAAATATAGTATCATTTGCCCTCAAGCCCTCTTCTACAGTTTGCTCAGACACATCCCTTTATTTTTCCTCAACTAACCAGCCTCACCACTCTAGATAACGCAGAATTGGCTTTTACTGATGGTTCCTCTAACAGAACTGCTGTTACTATTATTAATCACACTGTCAACAGAATTCTAACTTCAGAAACATCTGCACAAAGGACTCAGCTCCTTGCAGTGTGTGTGCCCCGACCCGCGGGGTGAATCAACGGAGGGACGAGGGGGAGCCTGCGAAAATGAAAGTGAGGCAAGAGACGCGAAGAAATGGAGGCAAGACAAAGTTCTGATCAAGCCTCAAGGTTTTATTGTTACAGCATGGTATATAAAGCAACGGGAATGGAGGGAGGGAATAAGTGACGTAGGGATTGGGTGACATTTGGAGTGAGGTAGCTGTCGGCTCGGGATTGGATATGCATAAGACTAAGGCAGTGACATCAGGCGGGAAGTTTTCCCGCGGGCGGGAAGTTCAAATTTCCCACGGGCAGGAAGTTTTCGCACGCGCGGGCTTTTTAGGGACTTTCCAAGCTTCCTGTATGTTGGGGGTCCAGGGCTTTCCTGTGGTCCCCAACATCTCTTCCCTTTTTGTTTTATTTGATGGGAGGCGGGCTTTAATCGGGGGAGGGAGTAGTGACCATGGCTCCTCCCATCATGAATTTTGCTCTTGGTATCTTTTGTGGAGGAGAGGCAGAGCAACAGTATTGTTATGTGATGGATACCAACCTCTGTGCAAGCCAGGTATGCTCCAGGGAAATGTAGAGGAGTTAATGATAACTTTCCCTTGCAATGCTTTGCTTCGCACTCGTCCCGATGCCCATACCTCTCTTCCCAGGCTGGTAAGGAGGTAAGCATGCCTCTACTTTTCATGCTGTCCCCTTGGGGAGGAAGCTAAGGTTTCTCATTATCAGCGGCATAAGTTTCGTCAACTGCCAAGTGGTGGTAGTGAACTTGAATAGGTTTAGCTAGTGAAGAGTGTACTTGTTGTTTAATGAGGTTCGTTATTCTTCTGAACGCCCAAGGGCCGAAGGTCAGGAACAGCAATATACCTAAAATAGGGCCAGCAAAACTGAGAAGCAAGTTAGTGAGCCATGAAGTTCCGGTCAAGCTAAAACCAAGTGGTCCTGGATTGGTTCCCCACTCTCGCTGTCTTTGGTTCAGCCGCTCCCTGAGCTTAGTCATAGTGTCTTTGATGACCCCTGAATGATCTGTATAAAAGCAACATTGTTCTTTGAGGGCTGCACATAAGCCACCTTCTTTAAGAAAAAGTAGATCAAGCCCTCTTCGATTTTGGAGGACTACTTCCGACAAGGATGTTAAAGAGCTTTCTAATTTTGAGATGGAGTGTTCGATGGCTTTTAGGTCCTCAGTTATGGCCATGTTTAGCCTGGTGATATGTTTAGGGCCTTCTACTAAGGCTGCGGTGCCAGTGCTAACCCCTGCCGCTACGCCCAGGCCCAAAAGGACCACCGAGGTTAAAGAGATGGGTTCTATCTTAACACTGGTGGTTTGTAACTGGTATTGGGTTATGAAGTTGTCTTCGGTGTGATAGATGATTTTGGGGAAGATTTGTACCATGACACAAAAGTCACATGACTGATTAAACACACTGGTGGATACACAGGGTGTCAGCCCAGTGTTACAAGCCCACCAGCCTCCCACCGGGGGGACTAGATAATATGTATTAGAAGTGTGGGGTCTTTTTAAAGTTTGATTACAAAGTTTTGTCTGTTGGGAATTTTGCGGGGTACCAATACAGGTTCCCTTTGATCCTGAGATCGCAGTAAGGGTGAGTCTTTTTTCGGATATCCAGCTGCAATTACTGTGACCAGTTTGATAGGAAAAACTTCCTATTAAGGTGAGTCCTTCATAATAAGGGGGGGTAGTTGCTAAGCACAACCAGCAAGATTCGGTCAAGTTGGGGTTAGAGTTGTTGAGGACTTGGAAGGCACCCTGTACTAGACTTAATAGTCTTTGGCCACTAGATGAATTTGAGGACGGGGGTGCTTGGGATAAATCCAGGGACGGGGGTGATGGAGTAGCTGAGGGGGAGCCGTGTGGAATTTGAGGAGGCGGGTTTGGGGGCCTTAGGGGTGTTTGCTGTTCGGATAATACTGTATTAGGTCCTATGGGCTGAGATGAAGGGTTATTTATTGTGAGGCGGACTTGGATAAGGGTTCCCTCACCTCCTCCATACTTCCAAAACACCACACCCCAAGTTAAACCAGTTATCCATTGGGTGGTGTCTTGTTTTGCTGCTTCATTAAATTGGAGTCTTATGAAATCTAAGTTGGTAGTTTTGCACTCCCGGCGCCTGTAAAGTTCTTGGGTTACATATTTGCCGGGCCCTTGGTTGACAAAGGAGAATTTTAAAAGGTCCCGGTTACCTACATTCCATTTCCAATCTCCGTCATTCGAAGTGACACAACTCCAACTACTGCAGTAATAACTTCCTGCTACCCCGCAGTGTCTACTCTTATTATTTCCGGGGCAGCTGTAAAATCCATAACTACGCACCAGATTAGGAGGGGTGCTCCCTGCAGAGCGAACAGGCTGGTGCAGGCAAAAATATAGATCAGGCCACCAGGTGCCAAGTGGGGCCTCGTGCGAGGTACTATTGAGAACAATACCCTCACTCAGGTCTATAATTGTCCGATTAAGGATTTTGGGAGTATGGGGATTAGGTTGGGGATTGGCAGAGCTAAATTTTACAAATGCAGAGGGAATGATTAGCAAGAAGGGTAAAAGGCTTATCTGTGGTGGATTGTTGATTTTCATCTTGTGGAGTTCTACTTGTGCTTCACTCTGGTGGCGCTGGACACAGGTGGTTTTGCAGCCTATAAGAGAGGAGAAGGTTTCTCAGGGGTATTTTCCCTGGAGATGGGGTTATCATTGATGGGTTTGATAAAGCGTTCGGGCAGCCACCGAGGGGCTCCTTCAGGAATACTATATACACAGGTGTGGCCTCTTCCCCAGATGAGAACTGGATCAGGACCGTGCCACTTGTGGGTTATAGGATCTTTCCACATAACCTTGGCATATTGATTTTTAGTCTCTTGGTGCCAAAGGTGGTCTGCTGCAGACCTTTCATTAAGATCCAATTGTAGGAAATTAAGGATGAACAACGCATGATTGAGGAGGTTACGGGGAGAACCTCTAGTGGGGTAAACAGTGTTAGTTTTAAGCTTGGACATGGTGTTTTTAAGAGTCTGGTGAGCTCGTTATATTATTCCCTGTCCCTGAGGATTATAGGGAATGCCAGTTACATGTTTGATCTGGAATTGACTACAAAAGTTTTTAAAGGATTGTGATGTATAACCTGGTCCATTGTCTGTCTTGATTTGTTGGGGCTTTCCCATGATGGCAATACATTGGAGAACATGTGCTATAACATTTTTAGAGGTCTCACCACTGTGGAGGGTGGCATGGAGGAACCCACTATAGGTGTCAATGGTCACATGGGCATATTTGAGGTTACCAAACTCAGGGATATGGGTAACATCCATTTGCCAGATTTCATTAGGGAGCAGGCCTCTTGGATTAACTCCCAGGTGAGGGAGAGGCAGGAGAGTCACGCATGTGGGACAGTCCTTAACAATTTGTCTTGCCTGTTCTCTAGTGACCTTAAACATAAGGCGGAGTGTACGGGCATTGAGATGGTGAAGAGCATGAGCTTGTTGGGCCCTGGTGATGCGTTCTAGGGCAGTTGAGAGGACTAAATGTGTTTGTTTATCTGCAAGGTTATTACCTTCGGAGAGGGGTCCCGGGAGGTCAGTATGGGCTCGTAAGTGCCCTATAAAAAAAGGGTGTTGTCTTTTTAGGATGAGTGCCTGGAGTTGTTGAAAGAGAGGCACAGCATTGGAAGATGGTTTGATATAAGGAACAGTTTCTAACACTGGGACTGAGAGGGCTATGTAAGCACTGTCGGTATAGAGATTGAAGGGGACATCATGTAGTATGGTGAAGACCTGTAGGACAGCAAAAAGCTCTACAAGCTGGGCAGACTTAAAGGGAGACTGGACACTACCTTCTTGTGAATCTATAACCCAGGCGGCGATACCAGAAGAAGACCCATCTGAAAAAACTAGGGAGGCCGCTTTTAAGGGTTGAGCAGATGTTATTCTGGGGAAGATGAAGGAGTGCCTTTGGGCAAACTGAAGAAGTTTGTGTGAAGGATAATGGTTATCTATAGTACCCTGAAATGTGATTAGGGTAACTGCCCAATCATCATCATTTTGAGAGAGCCAGTCTATTTGTTCTTTGGTATATGGGACTACAAGGTGATCAGGATCTCGTCCGAAATGTAGGCGCCCCTTTTCTCTGCCCGTTTTTATAATTTTTGCTACCAGAGCAGGGTACGTGACAAGGACCTTGGGTGGATTGGCCGACAGGTGTATCCATAGGAGGGGTCCTTCTTGCCACAACACTCCTGTGGGTGTATGAGGTGTCTGGCAGACAACTAGAGCAAAGGGTTTGTCATAAGCAAGAAAGGTGACTTGTTGTCATTGCACGGCCAGCTCAACAGTATGAAGGGCCTTTGACGCCTCAGGGGTGAGATGTCGAGGGGAGAGAGGGTCGGAGTCCCCTTGCAGAACATCAAATAACGGTTTTAATTCCCCTGTCGTGAGTTGGAGATATGGTCTGAGCCAGGTTATGTCTCCCAGGAACCTTTGGAAGTCATTTAAGGTTTGTAACTGAGAGGTATGGAAGTTAAGTTTTGGGGTACGAATTTGGTTATTATTTAGTTCAAAGCCAAGGTAATAATAGGGGTCTGTGAGCTGAACCTTATTAGGGGCAATTTGAAGCCCCAGAAGGGCCAGGCTGTGAGTCAAATCTTGGCTGCAGCTAAGCACCTCAAGACGGGTGGCACCGACCAGCAGGATATCATCCATATAGTGAATGATGTAAATAGAAGGCCATCAGCGGCAGACACGATCCACCGCTTGGGCAACAAATTTTTGACATAGCGTAGGGCTATTGGCCATGTCTTGAGGGAGAACCTTCCACTGATAGCGTTGCATTGGCCCTTTAAAATTAATAACTGGGAGGCTAAACGCGAAACGTTCTCTATCAAGTGGGTAAAGATGGATGGTAAAGAAGCAGTCCTTGAGATCAATAATGATTTTAAAATAGTTAGCTGGAATGGCAACGGGGGAGGGGAGTCCAGGTTGGAGAGCCCCCGTTGTAAACATAGTTTTATTAATTTCTCTGAGATCCTGAAGGAGTCGCCATGACCCATTTTTCTTTTTGATTACAAATAGAGGAGTATTCCAGGGAGAGGTGGTTGGTTCCAAGTGTCCAGCAGCCAGCTGTTCCTGCACTAACTCTGTGGCAGCTGCGAGTTTTTGCTCAGTCAAGGGCCATTGATCTACCCACACTGGAGACTCAGATCTCCACTTAATCTTATCAGCGTGGGGTGCAGGGGAGTCAATGGCCGCTAAGGAAAATTTTTACTTCCCAAGCCTGAACGATTATTTTTAGGCGTTACAGGAAGAGGCTGCTTTATACCTTGATTATTTTTTCCCAGTCCTTGTCCCGGTAGGAAGCCTAGGTTAAGCATCTGTTGGGTAATTATCTCATTTGGGCTACACATGATGATTCCCAGTTGGGATAAGACATCACGACCCCATAGATTAACAGGTAAACCTGGAACAATGTAAGGTTGGATTTGTCCTGAGTTACCCTCAGAGTCTTTCCAAGTAAGAATTTTTGAGCTTTGCTTAGGGTTGACAGACTGGCCAATGCCTTCAAGATGGGTTATTGAGGTCTCACAGGGCCAGTTGGAAGGCCAATATTTAGCTGAAATTACTGTGGCATCAGCTCCTGTGTCCATTATTCCTTCAAAAGCTTTGCCATCTAACTGGAGAGTAAGCCTTGGTCTATCGGGGGTGACTGGTTGTACCCAATATGCGTCTGAGGACCTGAATGCAACGTCAGGCCGCCGGGGTACTAAATGCCTATGGGGTGTAGGTAATAAGGGGAGCAGTAAAATTTGAGCTATTCTTTGGCCTGCATATATGGATACTGGCCCCGATGGGGCAGAAGCCAGAAGGGATATTTGTCCTGTATAATCATTGTCAATAACTCCTGGGAGGATTTGAAGACCGGCCAAGGAGGAGCTGCCTCGCCCTATTATCAGTCCAAACGTTTCTGGGGGTAATGGCCCTCGGACCTCTGTTGGAATGACTTGAATGCCCTGTTCAGGGGTTAATATTGTACTGGTGGCAGAACAGAGGTCCAATCCTGCGCTTTCAGGGGTGGCGCGGCAGAGGGAGCTGAAACCTGTCTCTGTGTTTGTTTTAGGGGGATGAACCTGACTGCCCCTAGGTTCTGTCTCGGGGATGGGGCCAGGGGCTGGCCCCGCTGGGAGTTTTCCTGCTTCGGGGGAAGAGGTTGACCGTTGATGTCAGTTTTGGAATAGCAATCTGCAGCCCAATGCTTGCCTCTTTTGCACCGGGGGCACACTGAGGCGGGAGGCCCTCGATGTTGTTTCCCCAGGGGACATTCGCGTGCAAAATGGCCAGGCTGTTTGCAATTAAAGCAGGTTTTTTGTTGTGGGTGAGGGTCAAGGCCTCTGAGTGCTGCTCCTATGGCTATTCCAATTCCATGGGAGGCTCCTATGCCTGAGCAGAGTCGGACATAGTCCGAAAGATCTCCCCTGCGATGAGGTCTTAAGGCATCCTGACACGAGGGGTTGGCATTTTCAAAGGCAAGGTGTTTGATAAAGGCACTGTTAGTCTCACCGTCTCCTACCAGTCTCTCGGCAGCGTCTGTGAAACGGTTGACAAATTCACTATATGGTTCGTCAGGCCCCTGGCGAATTTTAGCCAGCGAAGTGGTTGCTGCACCCTTTGGGGGGAGACGTCTCTAGGCTCTGAGGCCAGCATTTTGTATTTGTGATAATAAACCAGGGGGAAAATTTGCCTGCTTTTCATTGGTGTCATATGGAGTCCGCCCCAAGAGTTTATCTCTTGTCCAGGTGCGGGAGGCCTTGCTCCCTCCATTACGTTGTGCCGTTTCTCGGCACTGTTCAGCAAACTCGGTTCGCCAGACAACAAAGTCACCCCCTGATAAGCAGGCCCGGGCCAAGAAATGCCAGTCGTTAGGCGTAAGCCATCAGTCACTAAGGCTCTCAAGCAGTGCTAGACTGTAAGGGGCTGTCGGGCCGTAGTTATTGACAGCCAGTTTTAAGTCCTTAATATGTTTTACATTAAAGCGGCGATATTTTTGGGGGCTAAGGCTGTCAGGTTGGGTGTCACCTGCATTAGGACTCTCAGTTTCTTCCTCTTCTATTCTAGGGCTTCCTTGCTCTTCCTCACTTTCTATTTCAATCTCTACTTGCCCATGCTGGCTACGAGTTACCGGAAAGGTGAGGAGAGTCTTAGGACGGCCTGGGGTACCTTTTGACACATTGCTCCGGGATTGAGTTTTAGGATTTTGGGCAAGGCTGAGTGAGTTAAGTTCTTGATCAAGGGCTTGGAGTTCTTTTTGGAGGTCTAGTTGTCTATTTCTGCGAGCTACAAATTTCTCTAACATTGAAATATCATGATCGAGGGAGTTTTTGGTAGGCTGGGGAGAATGGCTGGGTCCCGGGCCAAGAGGTGGAGAGGTCGGTTTAGGAGAACCTGAAGGGTAAGGGGGAGGTTTCACGGGGGCGTGAAAGGCAGGGGCCGTAAGGGTCCAAGAATAGGCATCATTATGATAATGGGCGGCTTGCTCTTCAAGAGTGGTCTGGTCTTCGGGGGACAGTGGGTTAGGATCGGGTTTGTCAGTGAAGGACTTTAGGGACGGGTACAAACCTTCGGGGGGACCGCTATGGTTCTTTTGCGAGAGTGTGTCTGTTCCGGAGGCCTGAGGCTCCTCCGGAATACTGAGAGAAACTGATGGGCAGGCAGAAGGGGGACGGGACTGATCTTTCATGACTTTTTCACCCATCTGGGCGAGATGCTGAACATCAGGAGCATTATGGGAACTTTGAAGGACATCATTTATCAAACTCCAATAAGAGAAGCAAGTGACTGGAACCTTCTTGGGCCCGAAGGTTCTATAATAGTCATTTAAACAGTCTCCAACCCTTTTCCAGATTTCAGGGTTAATAGTGCCCTCTTGTGGAAACCATGGACATACATCCGATAAGAATATAAAAAACTGAGCTAAATCCTTTTTTTTAGCCTCAATTCTCCACATCTTGAAAGAATCCTTGATTCCCGTAAGAAAGCGTTCATGTGAACTCAGTTTTTGCCCCATGATTTTTACCCACTCACCTCTGACAGATCAGGCTCGCAGGGCGGCTACTCCCGCGGTGATCAGGACGAGATTGACTCACGAGCAGCTTTTCCCGTGGAAACTCCGGTCGAGCTGGCTCACACCCGGTGCAGCAGCTCAGGATGCCTGCACAGGACTTCCTCTTCTGTGGTGGGTCTATTTAGCAGCTCCGTACCTCGGGCCCCACGTTGGGCGAAATTTTGCCCGGACCCGCGGGGCGAATCAACGGAGGGACGAGGGGGAGCCTGCGAAAACGAAAGTGAGGCAAGAGACGCGAAGAAATGGAGGCAAGACAAAGTTCTGATCAAGCCTCAAGGTTTTATTGTTACAGCGCGGTATATATAGCAAAGGGAATGGAGGGAGGGATTAAGTGACATAGGGATTGGGTGACATTTGGAGTGAGGTAGCTGTCGGCTCGGGATTGGATATGCATAAGACTAAGGCAGTGACATCAGGCGGGAAGTTTTCCCGCGGGTGGGAAGTTCAAATTTCCCGCGGGCGGGAAGTTTTCACACGCGCGGGCTTTTTAGGGACTTTCCAAGCTTCCTGTATGTTGGGGGCCCGGGGCTTTCCTGTGGTCCCCAACATGTGTGCAGTTTTCTTAAAGCTGCCTGACAAAAAATTTACCTGTATACTGACTCCGAATACATCGTTAGTCTATTTCCTCACATTGAAACTGCTACATTATATCCCACAAAGGGTACTGTCATAGTTCTCTTACAGTCTTTGCAGGATTTAATTCATAAGAGAACTCTCCCATTCTTTGTAGGACACATCCGAGCACACACACCTTTACCCGGACCTCTTACAGAGGGAAACCGTTTGGCTGACGTTCATACCTGAATTCAGGTCCTCCCAGCCTTCACAAGAGTGTCCCAGAGCCATGCCTTACACCATCAGAACGCCACAGCCCTCCGCCTCCAGTTTCAGTTGACTAGGGAACAGGCTCGTTCTATTGTTAAGAAGTTGTAATATTTGCCCTACTCAACAATCCTCCTTACCGATGGAAATTAACCCACGGGGTTTGAAGGCTGGACAACTATGGCAAATGGACGTTACTCATGTACCCTCCTTTGGAAAACTCTGTTACATCCACGTATGCGTTGACATTTATTCTCACTTAATTATGGCCTCAGCCCACATGGGAGAAGCTTGTAAGGATGTAATTCGACACCTCTTTTACTGTTTTACATATTGCTAGATTCCCTCCCGTCTTAAAACAGATAATGCCCCGGCTTATACCTCTAAAGGCTTTCAGGCATTTTGCAACACCTTTGGAATCAAACACACTACTGGCATCCCATATAACCCCCAAGGACAAGCCATAGTTGAAAGAGCACACCAAATCTCAAAGATTCGAATTACCCAATTACAGGAAGGAGAGTACAAACACAGTTCACCACATCATCTATTAAACCATGCACCTTTTGTTATCAATCACTTGAATCTAGACTCTAACGGACTGTCAGCCATGCAGAGACACTGGGAGAGCCCCAATAAAACCCCATGCATTTGGGTAAAATGGAAAGACCTTTTAACAGGTCAGTGGAAAGGCCCAGATCTATTACTAACCCGTGGCAGAGGTTACGCTTGTGTCTTTCCACAGGACGCTGATTCCTCTATCTGGATTCCTGATAGGTTAATTCGACCACATGGCCAACCCGCTGTCATACCGCAGACACAGCCCTACGTCACTCCCCCTGGGAAATCCCCCTAGCAAAGAGGAAGCCGCCGCCGAAACTCCGTGTGATTGGTGCCCACCAGCTCATTCATCCTTTTTCCCCCCTTATCAACCCACTTCAGATACTATAACTCCTGTCCTGAGATTTCTGTCGTCTAGCCATCTCATCACAGTACAATCACCGACAAGCTCGCTGTACTTGAGAAGCATGTCCGCCGACATGGGGACAAATCAAACGGCTTGCTGACGAGGCAAAATAACTGTTGCAGTCGCAGGGTGCTCCTCCATCACCGGAACATCTTTTTATTGCAATGGCCGCTCTTCTCACAGTGGAGGTATTTCTTGTCCCTGTAGCTGCGATCCCTTATTGGACTTTCATTCCTGACCCTCCCTTACTACACCCGGTTCCGTGGGACTTCGCTGACGTTCTGGTCTTTACTAATCATACAGCCCTTCTGGGGGGAGAAGAGGACAGCTATATAACGGCCAGATACGCCTCCTCTCTTAACTATTCAGGACGTAGCCATGCTCCCCCTATTTGTGCTAGTACTCACCCCAACATAACCATAACAGGGTGTATCTCCCTGTACTATGATGAATTACTAGCTGATTTGTCTAATCATGAACCTACAAAAAAAACTGCCCCTCATCTCCTATGGTCCATATATTTAAGAATACTAGGAGACCTTTCTAAGTAAAGTGTTTCCTCACAATCTCTCCCTCCAAGTCATCTTAAGCCTTGCAAGAATGCCCTGGGACAAGAATACCATTGGGAACCAGTGGAAAATACAGGTGGATTTCCCACCTGGTTTTCTTGTACCTTTCCTGAATTTGGAGTTAAATCCAAACAGGCCAATAGTTCCACAAATATTCTTGACTGGTCTGTCTCCAACCCCTCATATGATTACTGAACTTATCTAAAAGCTAACGGCCCTAAACTATTAAATTGGACTGCCTCCGCCCTCTCAAACACAGGGCCTATACACCACTGGTATTCGCTTGGACGGGTGGCCCCTATATATAAACCAGAAAATACCAATATTCTCCAGACGGGCCTGTATAGGTTGTTTGCAGCTACTGGTCCCATTGTCTTCCTACGCCCTGACAAGACGACTTCTGAGATGTTCAGCGTCCGTGCCTGTGTTCCCTCTCCTTATGCTATAATATCCACAGGCCCCAATCTTTTTCTCTCCATTATGCCTGAAAAAGGCACTGTATTGGTAGCTTGCAAAAACTGCATGCTGAGTAATTGCTGAAATTCTTCTGTGTCACCCTCTACCTTTATTATAGTGAGACAACCCCCTTATGCTCTGCTGCCTGGGAATCTCACGGGAGAATGGTGTGAAGATTTAGGTTTACATGCTTTGAAGATAGTAACTGATTATCTTAGCTGTCCTCGACGACTTATTATAGTTTTGATATTAAGGATAACTGCTTTGATTGGAGCTATAGCCTCAGTGACTGCCTCCTCTATAGCCCTTACAAAGGAGGTCCATTCAGCTCACAATGTTAATAATCTGGCTAAAAATGTCTCACTAACATTGGCCACACAAGAAATTATAGACAGAAAATTAGAAAATAAGGTTAATGCACTAGAGGAAACTGTTATGCATATTGGCAACCAACTGCACAATCTGAAGGTACCCCAGTCTGTTTCCTGTCATACCAAATACAGATGGGTCTCTGTGACCCCATTACCTTACAACAAAACAGATCTTACATGGCCACAGGTACAGGCTAACCTACAAGGAGTCTGGAATGACTCACCCGTTGCATTTAACATAACACACTTACATGCCCAAATACAAGCCAACAGTCATTCTACTTTAGAAATAACATCAGCTGAGGACGTTGCATCTAATTTCATAAACATGTTTACGAAGGCCTTATAAACAGAATCTTGGAGCTCTATTTTGGTAAATCTAGGCGTCTGTGCTGGGATAATCTTAATACTGTTTTTTTTGCCTTCCAGTCATCCTCTGACAACTTAGACAGACCATAAGGACCATACAAGTGGAATTACAAACGCTGAACCTAAAAAATAAAAAAGGGAACATGCCGACGCCCATCATCCACAAAGGCCTTTGGGAACAAAGTTACAAGTCTATGTGACAGGGGCAGAGGTATTTCACCCGTGACATATTTTTGTCCATACTGTCCTTGATAATATTTTGCCCTAACTGTATATCCCTCTTCCTCCTGCACCTCCTGACCTTCAAGCACAAAGGTGGTTGAGCTCGAGGTCGGACCATTACTTAGAAGGCCCTAATGATTAATATGTAAAGAGACCACTTCACTCGGGCCATTACGGAGAAGGCCCTTATGGCTAATACGTAAAGAAACCATTATCCAGAAGGCCCTAATAATTAACATGAAAAAAAAAGACCATGAGGTATAGGTTTTGAGTTAGCCAATAGCTGTGTGGTCAGGGGGCAGGGTGAAAATTACATCACCTCAAATATAGTAAAGAAAGAAAGACAGACCTTCGGGGGCTGCCATTTTTTCTTCAAAACTGTTTCCTGTCTGTATCTGGTGATTTTCCTCCTTCGCCGACACCGTTCCCACCCGTCCGTCGTCCTGAAACCCTGCCGGGGCTGGATCCCGGCAATTAAATGACACTGTACAGTCTCAGTCAAGTGCGATATGAAAGCCCTCGCACCTGCCTCTGTGAAACTGTATCTACTCTCCTCACTCTGATGGCATAGTCTTCCTTTCACTCTGTAATTCCAACATCCATTCAAGCGACACTGTCCTTTCCTCTGGACCGTCTTTTCTCCCCTCTAGACAGAAGTCAGACGCTTTCATGCATATATTTAAAAATAAAATGCACACACTGCCCGCATCACTCCATGTCCCGTAGTCCAGACCAATCTTTGTCTGACATGTTGGCTTCAGTACTGGTTTCTGCTCTGGGCTAGCAGCGAGTCCAGGGACCGTGTTCTCATGGAACCCTCCAGGATTTTGGAACATCAAGTCTGGGTTCTTAATAGAGTTCTAGATCTGCACACCCCGTTTTCTCATGCAGCATCAGAGACTCTGCATTGTGGTCCTTGTCAGTGCCGCCTTTTGTAGCAGCACCTAGTTTTTCTGGTCTGCTGATGGTGTTATACCCCAATCATATGAATTCTGACTCCTGGGATCCTATTTTCCTTCTGTCTTTGATTTTCCTGGTTTTTATCTTCTCCATGTAGGTTGGGACCAGTTGACGTTCCTTATACGGTAGCTTGCTGGCTTTTGAGACCCCAAGCAGCACTCACCACTCATGGATGCAGAACGGTCTCACTGTCCCCTGAAACCATGGTCCCCAGTCCCACATCCCTGCTACTTTGTCCGTTAAAGTGTTGCGTTGTAGAAAGCATTTAGGTTATGGTGTACTTCAGTTGTGCTGACTTCCCTTCTACTGTGTGCTGTCAATCCTAACTGAATTGTTATTGACCAGCTAGTCTAGGATTAACTCTCTGACCTCCAATTCTTGTGGCAGTCAATGAATATTTTCTTCAGTGCATGTGCCTTTTCTTAGGTTCTTATAGTGGTGGCCTTACACAATATTTGTCCTTTGGCACCTGACTGATTTCGCTCAACAAAAGGTCCTTTAGTTGATTCCAGGTTATGAGATGTTGCAGACAGTCACCGTTGTTGTGTATTATTGCATCGTGTTCCACTGGGTAAATATACCATAGCTTGTTTCCCCATGCACCTGCTGATGGGCATCTAGGTTGAGTCCATCTTTTTCCCATTGTGGACAATCATTTGGTAAACACTTGTGAGCATGCATCTGTTTATGTCACAGCCCTTCCTTCTGTCGGATGTATTTCAAGCCTTGGGATTGATGAACCAGATGGTATTTCTGTTTGTAGCTTTTTAAGGAAAATACTAAATTGATTTCCAAAGAGGTTGTCACACTTTATATTTGCACTACCAGTGTACAGGAGTTCTAGTCTTTCCACAGCCTCTGCAACCATTTTTGTGTGCATTTATGGGAGCAGTACCTAGGGTAAGATGCTAATCCTTTTGTGGGATGCTGATTCCCATTGTGTCATACCTGGGCCGTCATAGATAGTTTTAGACCTACTCGCCTGTCCCTGTTGCTCAGTGCAGTGCCTCAACTTTTCCTTTCATCTTTAGGGTCCCCAGAATATCATATATTATTAGCTGGGTTTTTTTTCAGGTCTTGTCATTAGCCCCGCATCTGATTTCTTTGTTGTCTGTTTCGTGTTGCTTTTTCCAGACTGCCTCCATTCACTTTGCAGTATGCGTTTGAGGTCCGTTGCTGTCATTCTGTTACTTCATATCTCACTTCGTGTTTATCTGTTGAACGATAGTGCGTGGTGCAGAAGCACCACACTTGGTTTTCCCGGCACCAGTTAAAGGCCACCTTGGTGGCATCTAGCCTTTGGCATTGGTGAATAAAGCTGCTGTAGATATTCATTGGGGTTTTTATGTGGACAGATGTTTATCAATTAGAATTCCAAGTAAAGAGACATGAAGGGACTATGTTAAAACCAAAGAAAATGTACAAGAGTTTTTGGACGAAGTCCTTCAGTCTGAGAACAGACCATACAAGACCACAGTCTGAAGGTAGGATACAAGATTGTACCAGCAGATACCAGCCTAAGAAATAAACTCTGAAGAACTATCCAAACCAAAAGACTTAGAACAGGGAACCAGAGCAGTTAATCTGTAAATGATCTCAATAGTCGAGTAATAAAAGAGAGTAAAAGTGGTAGGTGTAGAACATAAGAGAGTAGAAGGCAAGGCATAATAACCCATAATAGTAGACTGCTTCAAAGCTACAGAAATAAGGATAAATTTTAAGGTCATCACAAAGAACGTTAAAAAAAAAAAACAAACCAATTCATCACAATAAGGAAGGAAAACGTGTTTATGAATGTGTTTATTCACCTACAAAACCAGTAGATACGATCAAGAAATCTACACGCTAAAAGAATTCAGCACAGGAGAGACGAAGAAAATAGCCCCTTAAAAAAAAGTACTACAAAATGAGAGTAATAAACTCACATCTAGCAAGAAATACACTGAACGTAAATGGCTGGAATGCATACAAGAGACTGAGGGTGACAAAATAGATCTAAAAACGGAATCCATAGTATACTGTTCAGTAGAGACACACCTTTGAAAGAGAGACGCCTGGTCGTGGTGTAGCTACTAGGACTGATACACTGACCAGTACAGCACAGCTGAGAAACCAGGTGAATGAGGTCTGACAGTGAAGTCTCTGAACTTGCAACCGTGAGCTGACGTTGGCGGCACTGTGCAAACAACTCAGTACGGTTTCCTAACCTTGCAATGTCAGTGTCTCACAGCTGCGTTCGTGTTGACATATGGTGGTGTCTTACTGAACTGCATTCGTTGTTGTATGTTTTTGTGTGCCATCACAGGAATGTGAGAGCTTGAATTAGCAACAGACAAACTTGAAACTTCTTGTTAAACTTGACAAGAATGGAAGTGAAATTAGGGACATGTTAGTCCAAGGTTGTGGAGTTAAGGCTATGAATATCCGATGAAAACACCGCAAAACTTCACTCGAATTTGGAGTCAGAATTCTATGCTGACTGTGAGAAGGATAGCAGATCATGTAAGCATCGATATTTTGGAAAATCTTAACTGAAAATCTTGGTGTGAGAAAGAAGTGTGCAAAACTGGTCCTGAAGGAGCTTATCAGTGAACAGATGCAAAGCAGAGTTGAAGTCTGCCCAGGCATTTTGGGGAGGCGAGATGATGTTGTGGGCAGTCTTATCACAGGCAGTGAAACATTCGTATACCAATATGAACCTGAAACAAAGCGTCTAGTGCACAGTGGAAGTCTGCCGGTTCTCCACTACCAAAGAAACTCTGTGAGTCCAAATCAAGTGTCAAAATGATGTTACTAACCCTTTTTAATATCAGAGGGATTGTTCATTATGAATTTGTACCCAATGGACAAAGAATTAACCAAGTTGACTCTTTGGAAGCGTTGAAATGGCTGTATAAAAAAGTTAGATGAAAACAACCTGAACTTTTCACCAGCAAGTCACAGCTCTGGCACGACAACAGTGCACCAGCTCACAAGGCACGTTCAGTGTCGGGGTGCCTATCCAGCAAACAGATAGCTGGATCAGAACACCCCACACTCACCTGATCTGGTCCTTAATGGCTTTGTTCTTTCCCCAAAGAGAAAGCAGTACTGAAAGGAAGCCATTTCGATGGCATTCAGGACATCAAAGGGGATATGAGGACAGCTCTGAGGGCCATTCCAGAGAGTTCCAAAATTGGCTTGCAGGACGGACTAGGTGCTGGCATCTCCAGAGGAGAAGGCGATCATAGTGATATTCAGCACTGCGGCACGTAGCAGTTTTTCTAGGATGAGTTCCTAAACTTAACTGTCTGTTATTTGCAGTTATGTCAATAGATGGTAGACGAATGGAAATCTGAATGTGAATAAGAAATATCAGATGGACGATGAGAGGAGGAGGAAGGGCTCTCAGGTGACTTTGGTGTCAGTAGTCTTCAGTTTTAGTTGTTTAATTTTAAAATAGAAATTAAAAATTCTGAAGCAGTTGT
This sequence comes from Heterohyrax brucei, assembly GCA_028571685.1. Lineage (NCBI taxonomy): Eukaryota > Metazoa > Chordata > Mammalia > Hyracoidea > Procaviidae > Heterohyrax > Heterohyrax brucei. The sequence goes on from CM053166.1 coordinate 2,387,631, forward strand.
AGCAGAATGTTCAGGTCTCCATGGTCATGGCTTTTTAGCCTTTCCCAGTACAATTCTCTGTTATTTTCTTCTTGTGTTTTTGTGATTGAGTCAAAGTATGCAATCCATGTTCAATTTGCATGCCTGCCTATCTGTAGCTCCTTCTGCTCTCCTTGCTCAGTGACAGCACACTCCTCCTTACCTTTTCATACATGTCATACCCTCTTAACAATCTTCTCTCCCCTCCTCTTTAACATCTCCTCTAACTTCTGATTATGAATCCAATAGGTGCCATGTCTGGCCCTTCAGCGGCGAGCGCTGGATAGGGTCCAAGGGCCGAATGTGGACAGGTGAAAGGATGAGAAAATCTCACGCATGAAAACATGTTGCTCACATGAGAGCAAACACATCACATATGCAAGATAATGTTGGGACCAGGTGGGACCAAGGTCTCTGGTGGAGAACGATGGACAGTGGTCCACTTTCACAAGCTGTATTTATAGGCTGAGCAGGTAGGAAGTCAACAGGATGGTACATAGGCAAAAATGGTCATGCTCTTTGTCACAGAGCAAAGGACAGGAACATGCAAATAGTTTTAACCTGAGCTGTTATCCTGCAAACAGTTTCAAGGAAATAGTTGTCGTTTGGGACTTATTATTTTACAAATAGTTTTGCCTGAGTCAATGAAACTGCAAATAGTTTCAAGGAAATAGTTGTAACTTGCAAATAGTTTAGTCTGGGCTAGTATCCTACAAACAGTTTCAAGGAGATGATTCTTATTATTCTGGAAGTAGTTTCAAGGCCCCAAGCAGAGAAGTACAAAACATGGGAAGAGGGAGGAAGGGACAAGGGGGCTACGATACAGTAGCTCCCAGCCCAAAGCAACTAGGACAGAATCTCATAGATACATAGAATTCTAAAGTCCACAAACCATATGGTCACTTTGTGTCCCCGAGTCCAATCCATTCTTGTCTGAAGAGTTGGCCTCAGTAATGATCTATGATTGGGGGCAGCAGCAGGTCTAGGGGCCATGCTTCCAGGGGAACTTACATGCCTTCAAACCATCTTTGGCGGTCTGCTGGAGTCCTTGAGGTGCGACCCTCTTCTTATCATGTTGATTGGGACTCAGCAATTGTGTGACCCACCACGGATGTCTTTGGTGGTGGCCGGGTACCATCTGGTACTTCTGGTCACATGTTGATACAGTCACCCGTTGACATGGGTCCATCTCTCTTCTGGGATGTTTTTCCCTCATGTGCCTGTTCTCCTTGGTGATCACTGTTCCGGCTGAGTTCGGACTATCTGGTGTACTTCAGCTGGCTGCTAGCTTTTAGGACCCCTGACACCACTCGCCAATATGGGCTGCAGAGGACTCTCTTATCGGTAGGTGAGAATACCAATTTGCCTCGATGCCCCCTGAGAGCATGGTCCCCAGATCCCTTGCTACTCAGTTTATATTGAAGTCCAGCTAAGTGGATCTTCTTTCTAATGTCTGCTGTCACTGATTTCAATCAACCAACCTTTCATCAGCTATCTAATCTATAACCAGCCCTGTACTCCCCTCCCTTCTCTCCCTTGCAGCTGTCAAAGAGTTTTGTTGTGTACGTGAGTCTGTTTGTAATCCACGTAGTAGGGGTGTCATAGAGTATTTGTCCTTGTGCTGCTGACTGATTTCAGTCAACATGTCTTCCAATTGAAACTAGGTCATGAGATGCTTCCTAAATTCATCATTATTCTCTACCCTTGCATAGTGTTCCACTGAGTATCTAAACCATAGCTTATTTATCCATTCGTCAGTTGTTGGGCATCTGATTTGATGCCATCATTTTGCTGTGGACTGTGCTGCAATAAATATTCGTGTGTCTGTATCTGTTCTGTGACTGCCCTTGCTTCTGTAGGATATATTCCAGGCATTGGGATTACTGGATCAAACGGTATATCTATATCCAGCTTTTGAAGGAAGTGCTAGACTGCTTTCAAAGAGGTTGTATGATTTTGCAATCCTGGAAGCAGTGCAGGAGGCTGCAAATATCTCCACGGCCTCTCCAACTTTTGTTGTTTTCTGTTTTTTGGATCATGGCCAACCTTGTGGGAGCTAGATGGCATCTCATTGTACTTTTGATTTGGATTTCTGTAACAGCTAATGATGATGAGCATTTCCACATGTGTCTTTTGGGTGCCTGGATATCCTCTTTAAAGGGGGGTCTGTCCATCTCCTTTGCCCAGGGCTTAATTGGGTTTTTTATCCTTGTTGACATTTTGCAGCACCCTGTAGATTATGGAGATCAGACGTCAGTCTGACATGTATTGCTAGATATTTTTTCCCATTCTGCAGGTGGCTTTTTAATTCTGCTGATACTGTTTGGAATGAGCAAAAGTGTTGGATTCTTAGTAGTTTCCATTTATCTATTTTATTTTCTATGGTTGTGCTTTATTTGTCAGATTTTGAAGTCTAAGTTGTGTTTTAGAAATTTCACTATTGACCCTACTTTTTCTTTTATGGTCTTTATCCTTTTAGGCTTGATATTTAGGTCTTTTATCCAGTTCAAGTTTGTTTTTGTGTAAGGAGTGAGATACAGATCTTACTTCAGTTTTTTGCCATTGGATATCCCATTTTATCAGCAGCACTTGTAAATAGAGAGTGTTTTTACCCCAGTTTAGAATCTCAGGGCCTTTGTTGAATATCAACTGTTCATAGGAGGATGGTGGCATCTCTGGCATCTCAGCTCTGTCTCGTTGGTCTGTGTATCTCTCTTTGTACTAGTAGCAGGCTGTTTTGTCTACTGTGGCAGTGTAAACAGATTCTAAAGTCGGTATGGAGAACCCTCCCAGTCTACTCTTTTTCAGTAGTCTTTTACTTATCTGGGGTTTTTCCCTTTTGAAACAAAGTTGGTTTGTTTCTCCATCTCATTAAAAATTGTTACTGGAATTAGTATTGGGGTTGCATTGTATATGTAGATCGCTGGGCGTAAGGTAGACATTTTCACCATGTAAAGTCTGCCTACTAATGAGCATAGTAGGTTTCTCCATTTATGCAAGTCTCGCTTATTTTGTTGCAGTAAGATCTTGTAGTTCTCTTTGTATAGTTCTCTTACTTGTCTGGTTAGACTTGTTCCTAGGTATTTTATCTTCTTGGGGGCTATGGTAAATGGTACTGATTTGGTGATTTGTTCTTCCATGATCCTTTTGTTGGTAGAAAGCAATCCTACTGATTTACTTGTGTTTGTTTTAGATCCTGATGTTTCGTGGAACTCTTCTATTAGTTCGAATAGTTTACTTATAGATTCTTTGGGATTCTCTGCATATGCAATCATGTCATCTGCAATTAGGGAGGTGTTTACTTCTTTGCCAGTGTGGATACCCTTTATTTCTTGTCTTTTGTAACTGCTCTGGCCAGAACTTTTAGTACAGCGTTGAACAGAGTGGTGAGAGTGGGCACCCTTGCCTAGTTCCTGTCCTCAAGGGGAAGTCTTTCAGTCTCTCTCCATTCAGGATGATGTAGGTGGTTGGCTTTGCATTGATACCCCTACTGCATTGAGAAATTTGCCTTCTGTTTCTGTTTTGCTGAGAGTTTTTAGCATCAATGGGTGTTGGAGTTTGTCAGATGCTGTTTCTGCATCAACTGACAAAAATCAAGTGATTCTTTTGTGTTCTCTATGTGGTTGATCACATTACTTGTTTTTCTGGTACTGAACCAGCCTTGCATCCCTGGTCTGAATCCAAGTTGGTCGTGATGAAGTATTTTTTGGATGCGTTTTTCAATTCTGTTGGCAAGGATTTTCTTGAAGAGTTTTAATTCTAGGTTCATGACTGATACTGGTCTGTAATTTTCCTTTAGTGTGGGATCTTTCCCTGGGTTTGGTATCAGGGTTCTGTGTTGGCTTCATAGAATGTGTTTGGGAGTATTCCATCCGTTCCAGTGCTGTGAAATAGTCTCAGTAGTAATGGAGTTAAGTCTTCTTTGAAAGCTTGGTAGAATTCTGTCGTGAAGGCATCTGGGCCAAGGCTTTCTTTGGTTGATAGTTTTTCAGTCCCTTCCTCTGTGATGGGTTAAGTTATTCTCCTTCACCATGTGAAAATTTTGGTAGGTGATATGAATATAGGAATTTGTCCATTTCCTCCTGTTGGAGTTCAGTCTTTCACAGTGTCCTGTGATGATACGTCTGATGTCTGCTGGATCTGGTGTCACCTCTCCATCTCCTTCTTTATTTGGTTTATTTGTTTCCACTTCTGCTTATAGTAAGTTTAGCCAATTGTTCATCAAATTTGTTGATGTTTTCAGAATACTAGCTTTTCATTTTACCATTTTATCAATTGTTTTCTTATTCTCTAACTCGTTTAGTTCTGCTCTCAACTTTATGATCTGTTCTCTTCTGGTGGCTGAGTTGTTCCTGTCTTGCTCTCTTTCTATTTCTTGAAGCTGTAGGGTTAATTCTTTGGGTCCTTTTTGCCTTCCGGATGTGTGCATTTATGGAGATAAATTGATCTGTGGGCACTGCTTTGGCTGTATCCCATAGGTTCTGGTAGGATGCTCTTATTTGAATCCATACATTTTTTTAATTTTATCCTTGATTTTTTCTATAACCCATGGCTTTTTGAGCAAGGCTTTGTTCACTTTCCATGCATTCCAACTTCTATCTATGTGGTTTCTGCTATTGATTTTCACTTTTTTGGCTTTATGCTGTGATAAGATGCTTTTCAATAATTCAGTGATTTGGATTTTTTTGAGATTTCCCTTATGTCCTGACATGGTCTACTCTGGAGAATATTCCATGTGGATTGGAGAAGAAGATATGCATCTCTTTTGATGGATAAAGAGTTCTGTATAAGTCCATGAGGTCTAACTTGCTTCATTGTTGTAATAAGATCTTCTGTTTCTTTACTGATGTTTTTCTAGATGATTTGGCTATTGCTGAAAATAAGGTGTTGAAGTCTTCAGCTGTTATTGTGAAACGATTTCTCTCATTTTTTAGTGTAGTCAGTGTTTTCTTTGATGTATTTAGATACTGGTGCCTAAATATTTAATAATGTTACGTCTTACGCAGTGAACGCCTCAGCAATAAATAGTGGCCATCTTTGTCCATTACGGTAGATTTTACATTGCAATCTATTTTACCTGAGGTTAACATTGTTACACCTGCTGTTCTTTGTGTGTTGTCAGCTTGGTATATATTATTCCATTCTTTAATTTTCGGTTTCTTTATATCCTTAACTCTGAGGTGTGTTTCCTGGAAGCAACCTGTAGATGCATTGTGTCTTTTGAACCAAGATGTCACTCGTTTCTTTAGTGGACCATTCAGTACGTTTACATTCAGTGTCATTATTTATAGGTATGTGTTTAGTGCTCTCATTATTCATTTCTGTGTTGGTATTTTCTCTGTTGCTGTTAATATTCTGTTCTGGGTCATTCTTCTTTATGGGTTGACTTTTCATCTTCTTCAGTGTTGGTTTTGTGTCTGTTGAGACTCCTGTGTTGCATTTCTTGTTCTGATAGGTTGCATTGTTATTGTGCCTTTTGGCTATCCCTGTGGTCTCTGTTAATATTCTCTGTTTCAATGCAATTTTAACTTCTGCATATCTTACTAACTTTCCATCTGAAAGGAGTACAACTACTGTAGTATATCCTAGTTTTTAATGTGATGTTATCCCAGTTTTCATGATAGGATCACTGGTTCACTTCTTTTAATATTATTGCTTTGAGTTTTGTGCCTTCCCTAACTGAGTAGATTTGTGGATGTTGTGTCCTGCATTTCCTCCTTAAAATACACATGATGGTTTTCTTTTTATAAGCAAACAGCTTCTTTCAGTATTTCTTATACTTTTAGTTTGGCTTTTTCAATGTCTCTGAGCTTCTGTTTCTCTGCAAGTGCCTGGATTTCACTTCATATTTCCAAGACAGTTTTGCTGGATATATAGTTCTTGTTTCAAAATTTTTCTTTAAGTTTTGATTGGGCCTCCGTGCCAACATCACTTCTGCCGAGAAGTCTGATCAAATCTTATAGGGCTTCCCTGTGAATGTTAGCTTTGCTTTGATTCTGGCTGACTTTTAAGAGTTTCTGCTCATGTTTCATTTTATTAAGTTTGATTATAATATGTCTTGGTGTCTTTCTTTTGGGGTCTGCTTTTTGTGGTGTTCGATACATATGGTGTATACCTACGTTCTCTTCTTTCGTAAGTTCAGGGAAGTTTTCTGTTGGCAACTCAACAACAATACTGTGTTTTCAGGTATCCCTCTCTGTTCAGGAACTCCAATTAATCATAGATTATTCTTCTCTGTAGAGTCCCACATGTTTATTAGTGCTCTGATTTCTCCTATATATGCTGGTGTCAGTAGCTCTATCTTGAAGCTCATGATGTCTGAGTTTCCAGTCAGCAGTTCTGCTCTTTTGGCCGTTGGGCTGCATCATGATTATCTCAAAAGGCAGTCTTATTTTAAAAAGCTATCTGAGAGCTTCCAAAATCAGTCAGGCTACCAGGTGTGGGAAGGCTCTCCTTTCGGCTGACAGTGGGGCACCTCTTCCACCATTCCCAGATGTTATCATGTAGTTGAGAGTATGGAGGAGTTACTGTACTGCTGCCATCACCTGCCAGACACTACTTGTAAGGCAGCACTGTGCTAAACACAGCCTTTCTGCTGGAAAAGGACTCCTCAGACTGGCACTGCCTCCCAGCATGGGAATTAGCCCCTGCTGAGGTTGGATAACTCCACCTTCCAGCAGAACGTCATGGCATCCTGGTGGAGTTTTGGTTCTTAAACCAACAGTGATGGGGAAATCACAGTCTGTAGAAAGATGGTGATGACTGGATGGGATGGGACCTCACAGTTTCTGACAAAGCAGGAACTGACATTGTCCCCTGCACTCACCCAGCTGTCTTTGCCACCTCAGAGCCCAGGAGACATGAGGCTGAATACAAGGGGTACAGCCTGCGAGGAGGAACGGGCCCCCCATACCAGGAGGTCGGTGAGCCCCAGAATGATGACTACCTTTGTAAGTACCCCTCCTGTCCCCAGCAGAAGGCTTAGATCCTGGTCCCCCAATGGTTTCCCTTCCCTAGTGACTTGGAGTCCAGGATTGGAATGTGGGCTCTTTCTGCTCCTGCTCTGAATGTCCCATGTTGTACCCCACATTCTGACTCCTGCTCCTCCCTTCTCCAGACTGTGAGAAGTGTCAGAAGTTCTTCATGGACACCTGTGTCGCCAATGGGACCCCAGTGTTTATGATGGACATTCCTGTAGACAGGGTGCACCGCAATCACTCAGCCCTCACTCTGCCCCCTGGACTGAGAATTGGGCTGTCCAGCATCTGTCAGCCTGGGCTCAGAGTGTGGAACAAGGCATCCGAGCTGCTGCCAGGCCTGCACTTTCGCCCCTGTGAGGGCCAGCTGACAGAAGACAAGGAGGGAGCCAGCAGTGGGTACTCCTGGCTGGTGGAAAGCACCCATCCCTGCCCTGTCTTCACAGCCCTCCTCAGTGTGTGCCCTGGTTGGATGTGCTGGGGCCCGTGGTGGAAACAGGCCATTCTGTGGACTGTGTGTTTTCTGTCTCGCCCTGGGGCTCCCACTGAAGAGGGACAGTGGGAGAGAGTAGGGGAGAGAGAGAGAGAGAGAGAGAAGCCTCTGCCTGTGCTCTGACAGTCCACGTAGACCTGTGGGTGGTGACAGAGGCATATGGCATCACAGGGAACTGAGGAGAGTCAAGTAACTCCTCTCATGACTTACCAAAAAGTGCCTTCTGTTTGGAAACTAAGGTCTCCAAAGGGAGGAGCTGCTCTCAGGATATGGATGGAAAGGTCAAATCCTTGGCCAACTGGATGAAGTGAGGCCACAGGGGTCTGCATCAGAGTCCAACCGTCTCAGAAGCACAGACCTGCTTCCTTCTCGTCAGGCTTCGCTGGGTGGGCTGTACACTCAGACCTTTATTCTCCACACAGTGCCCTGTCAGGTCCTGAGACACTGAGAAATAAAGGGCTAACATAAACGTCCTCTGAGCATTAATGTGTGTCCTCGCCAAGACTGAGGGACACACACAGAGGAGTCATGTTCCACATGCACTCACTGTCACTTCATTCATCTGATGGACATGAATGACACACTCACTGTGGCCAGCAGAGACACTGTTGTTCATGGCCAGGCCCCAAAGCGCGTGTCCTCGTTGAGAATACAGACTTACTGGAGACAGATATTAAGCAGTTTGTTTCAGGAAAATCTCAGTATAAGTCTTGTGGCTTTTGAGAATTCATGCCACGGGAACCTCAAACAAGGGCCCTTTCGTCTGGGAGGTCAAACCCTACAGGAGCCAGCCGGAGTGAGCTGCCCATGATCCATCCTGTCCTTCAGGGCTCTCATTCTTTGGGGTTTAGAGTGAGAATGGATTAAGAGGAGAGACGTCCGTGTTTCTGTGGGAATTTGGGGACAGGTCAGTAGGACTTCAGTGAAGTGTGGGGAGATTGGAGAAAGGCCTGTCATGGGAAGATAGGCTTGGGCTGAGTGTTGAGTGACATGTCATTGTTTAGAACCAGAGTGTGTGCCATGGCGTTGTGTGCCATGAAGCACAAATTAATTTAGAGGTCTGATGCTCCACTCATCATACAGGAGAGTGACGTGAGCTCTGGAACGTGGTTGATGAGGCCAGGGAGGCCGATCCCCACGCGCTGGGCCCGGGGAGAGGGCTTCACACGACAGCACCACCAAGGCTGAGGGTGGACAGAAGGTTTCTGTGAGGGAGTGGACAGGGTCAGGCCAGGAACATCAGGAGAGCAGGAGCGGGACAGGCCTGTGATGGGCACACTCTGCCAATCCTTGTCTCACGTCCTGTCATTCCGAGGTATGTGAGGCGCACCTGGGACAAGATGGAGAGGAAGCTGGTGGCCTTTCAGTACCACAGACAGATCTTCTACCAGACCTGCTGTGCCGTCCGGCTGGGCTGTGAGCTGCTGGGGTGGTGCAGGGCTGAGGACGGCCAGCAGGTGGGCAGCAGGTGGACGACGGAGCTCACCTCACAGACAGGTGGGCACTGGGGACCCTTCTCTTTGTAAATTTTTGTGGTCCAACACATCAGTAGAGTGGACTCCGTCTACAGCGACATTCAAATGAGGTGCTCCCCAGTGGAGGAGTCATTTCCTCTGCCTTTTCCTTCAGCAGTTTGTGTACTTTTTAAGGGTTTGTCCTTGCTTACCCTTTAGTACTTCAGACACATGGTGTAGCACAGCTTGTGGAGAGCCGACCCTGGGGCTTTACAACCTCCTTGGTTTATGGAATTATACTGGGAAAATCTGACCAGGAAATTCTAGGGAATAGAGATCAGAGGTATGGACTTCAATACAGCATGCCTGATAGCACTGAGGCCTGCCCAGCCTCGCTGACTTTCCCCAACTGCACATCCCGACCCATGTAAAAAGAATTATCCTTTTTAGAACAGTTTAAGAAAGGCATAAGGTGGCAGACGGTAGGTGTTTACTGTCCCTGCAGGAGGAGATAAAATAAAGAGCAAAGTAGGAACATACAGACATTATAACCTTTAGAGCCTTCCTCCTGTACTTTTTAACCTTGAGGTGTAAGTAGGGCTGATTGAGCTCGGGGCATAACTTTGTTTTCACTGTCAATTATCACCACAACACACCTGCCTCGGGCCATTATCTAGAAAGCCTTGTCAATTAACAAGATCACGAGGTTTCAGTTTCAAATTAGTCAATAGATTGTGTGGTTAGTGGGCAGAGTGAAACTCACCTCATTCTGACTAGAAAAATAAAGTCCTTTTCCGGCCGCCGTTGTCTCCAAAACTCTTTTCTGTTTCTCTTAATTCTTTTCTAGCCAATGCCTCTCCCTCCCTCCGTGCGGGACCCCAAAAAGTTGTCGGGGCTGGCTCCTGGCAACAGCTCACGGAGCTAGAGGCTAACCCAGGTTCTCAGCACGAGACAGCTGCCACCAGAGACAGCTGCCACCACGGTGCTGCTTGGGGCCCTCTTATCTTTCTCTGTTATCTCTTCCAGATTTCTAGAAGACACTGTGCTGCCCGTCATTGTTTGAGTTCTCCTGTGACCTCCTGCTCTATCTGTGCTAGACGGGGTTCCAGGAACAGAAAAACCCACATTGATCAGGAGCAGGGAACACGACAGAAACACAACATGGTCACAGAGCGTGTGTGCACATGTATGTGTCAGCAGAATATGAACATGCCACACAGTTGTGTCACACCAGGGAGGATGCAGGGGTGTCTAACACCAAAAAGTGTGCATGCATTTCACCAGCCAACGTGCACTTGTTTTACACTGCCCATTGAGTATACAGATGTGTCATGCCAGTGATCATGCATGTGTTTACACAAGACAGTTCATGTGCACACGTGTCACATGTTTGTGCCCACACCACTCGAGATCATGTGTATTCACACATGTCACACCAATGAATGTGCACATGTCACTCCCAGGGGTGTGTGTACCTGTCTATCGCAGCAGACAGTGAATCTGCACATGTGTGTCCTGCCCGTGAGAAGGCACATGGGAGTCTGTAGGTGTGCCATCCCAGGCAGCAGGCACACCTGCACCATCCCACGGTGTATGAACACGTGTCCAACCAGGTAACATGCTCACGGTTGTTTCACACCAGGCAGCATGCTCACGTGTTTCACACTGATAGTGCATGTGCACATGTCACCCCAGTGTTTGCACACCCGTGTCACGTCAGAAAATGCGTACGGACAGGTGTCACACTAGTGAGCATGCACAGGCGTGTGTCCCTGCAGTGTATATGTATTTCCCCCAGTCAGTGTGCACACGTGTCATCCCCGACAGTAAGCATGCACACGTGTGTGTCACAGCACACAGCGAGTAGGATTTGCAGCTGGGTGGTGACATGTCCTCTGTGAAATATGCTGCTTTGGTTAGTCCATGTAATGCAGACACGGTGGGGGATTCACTTGGGGGCTACATCAGTGTCCACGTGAGAGACTGGTGGGCAAAGGCAGGAGCTGAGAGGGTGTGAGCAGTCCTGAAACAGGGCTTCCTCGGACATGTCAGCTGGGAGAAGACTGAAATGAAGTCTGGACATAAAGGCATATTTCACTTTATAATTTTAAGATAAGTAAAAAATTTTCCATGCAGGAGGACTCACAGTCCTCTGGTGAGTGGGTCTGGGTATCTTCTGTGGTGTCCCTCACACCCCCGTCACTGCTTCAGAGAGAATCAGGCCGTGTGGTCCTTGGTCATACATGTCTTTCAAAACATGTGCTCTCTAACTACTTCTGCACACTGCCTTCCCATGTGGGAACCTCCAGGCTGAGGGTTCCTCACTCAGTGGACCCATCCTGTGTAGGAAAGGCCACTAGAGAGGTTTCTGCCTAGGTCATCAAGGGCAGCAGCTCTCAGGAGAGAAACAGCTGTCCAATCTGTGTCCAAGGAGGGACACGACACAGGAGATGCCTGTGAGGAGTTTCAGCTGGGAAGGGAGTCGGGCTTCCTCCGGTTCCTACTGGAAGGCCCTTGTCTGCTGAGATGTAGAGAAGGGCCTGGATGTAGGTCCCAGATGGCTGAGGAAGAGGAAGTTAATAAAACGGGGTGAAAAGTAGACTGGGGAGGATGCTGTGGAGACGCTGTGCGGTGAGCACGCTGTGAGTGGTCCCAGAGGGGCCTTTCCATGTGATGTCGCAGAGGGCCAGGCAGCCTCGCCTCCTCAACTCTGACTGAGAACGTTCTCTTCCAGGAGAAGCAAGGCTGGAGATCCATCCGTGTCCCTCCTGCCTTCTGGCCTTCTGCATTCAGAAATTCCTCAGCCTCCACCTGAATCACAGCCACCCCTCTCAGCCCTTCCCAGGAACACCTGCAAGAACACACCTCGAACCAGAGGATCCCCGTCCAGGGAATCGCAGGCAGCAGTGTTCTGAGCAACACAACAGGAGTGACAATGCAGCAGGTCCGGAGACAGGAGATGTGTCAGGCCAGGGTTTGAAAGGACACAGGAAGGAGGGATTTCAGAGGCCTGCTGCAGCCTGCTTGCTGATACTGAAGAGGATTTGAAGGACTTAGATGAAGATGAAAGACCAGAGTCTTCAGTATGGACTGTACCTCAGCATGAGGAAAACAGAAGTCCTCACAACTGGACCACTAAGCAACATCTTGAGAAACAGAGGAAGGATGGAGATTGTGGAGGATTTGAGTACACCCCACAATCAACGCCCATGGACACAGCAGTCAAGAAATCAAAAGATGCACTGCCCTGGGGAAAACTGCTGCAAAGGACCTCTTTAAAACGTGGTAAGAGACGTCCCCGTGAAGTCATAGGTCAATGTGACCAAAGCCATGGTATTCATTCATTCATTCAAGCATTCATTCGCACGATATACATGCCAAAGCTGGACAATGAATAAGGAAGACAGAAGAGTTGAATTGTGGTGCTGGAGAAGAATAATAAACGTGCCATGGACCGCCAAAACAACAAGCACATCTGTTCTGGAAGAAGTACAACCAGAGTGCTCCTTGGAAGGAAAGATGGTGAGATGACTTTGGACACATTGTCAGGATCAGTCCCTGAAGAAGGACCTGATACTTGGTAGAGTGGAGGCTCAGTGATAAAGAGGAAGACCCTCGACAAGAGGGACTCATACAGTGGCCGCAAAGATGGGCTTCAGCATGGAAAGAATTGTGCACACGGCGCAAGACCGGGCTGTGTATCGAGCACTGTATCGTTCTGTTGTGCCCAGGGTGGCTGTATGTTGGAACAGACTCGACGGCACCTCACAACAACAACATATACATAAAAATCGAGCATCCACCCTGTGGTGTAACTAAAGGTCTACTGGTGACTGCTCCTTCCATCAACAAAGTGGAGTATACATTAAAACAAAATCCACAAAAAAATCACTTATTGAATATAACAAATACTCTGAAATGCAAAGCTGAGTTCATAGGAAAATAAATTCCCCCAAGAACCAAAATCCAAGAGAGCATTCAAACCCAAATGAGAAAAATCCCAAATTGACAGGAGAACTCCACAGATGAGGAAGTACAGTGAACGTCCAACAGGAGAAATTCAAAACATAAACCAAGGCACACTTTCTTGAAACTTCAGAGCAAAGCGGTGAGCTTAAAAGCAGACAGAGCACACCACAAAGCAGCGACAAGGCTGACTGCGCACTTCTCCAGAGCCACTGCTGCTGGCAGGGGCCACTGGCTTCCTTCCAGCTCGTGATGCCATGGCATCAGACTAGAACACTGTCCGGGCCTGTGCCCTGCTCACAGTGATTGTCATGCTGGAGCCCAGTGGGGAGGCTTCTGTGTCACCCCATCTTGTTGCGGGTCTTAAGTCTTCAGTATTTTTGCTGAACCTCTACCATCATGACATTCTCCAGGGACCGTCCTCCCCTGGCCCCCTGGTGACATCCGACATACAGGAGACCAAGTCTCTCCATCCTGTTGAGGAGCCTTCTGACTGTAGTTCTTCCCAGACCTGTATGTTCCAGAAACCCATGGTGACTACTCTCGGAGTCACTGAGGGGCCGGAAACCCGGAAAACAGTGTATTTCAAGTGTTCAGAAGACACAGCTGTCTTCCTGGAATCACATAGCACCAAGACAGAGCAAGACCATTTCAGGCTGGCAAACTCTCCCTAAACTATGTTTTACAAGAAAAAAGAAAAATGATCCTAAAGGGAAGTCTAAGTTACAAGGAAGAATAAGCAAAACAAAACAAAAGAAAAAAACCATGCTAAATACACGGATACATCTAATCAAACATGGCTCAGTGATGGAGAAACAAGCTAGAAGTAACAAAATACTGGACCCCAAAAATATATTGGTTCCAAGTGGCTTGTATGTGCTTACACTGTTGGAAAGTCTGTGTTTTCTTAGGACAGCCCTGGACATTCTAAGGAACTTCAGACTTTGTCAAGGTCTTTGCTAAAATAAAATGTTGGAGTTCAGTTTAAAGAGTGGCGGTTTTCTTCTTCGCTGCCTTTAGCCAATCCTGACTAACACCCACCCTGTGTTGAGCAGGACTGCACGGCCCGGGCCTGTGCCGAACTCACTGTTGTTGCTGGGCTGGAGCCCACCCCTGCAGCCACTGTGTCCATTCAGCTCCTGGAGGGTCTCCTTTTTCACGGACCCTGCACGCTACCCAGCCTGATGTCCTTCTCGAGGGTGTGAGCCCTCCTGAAAAGATGTCAGAAGTATGGAATATGCAGTCTCGCTATCTCTGTTTCCAAGGAGCACTCTGGTTGTGCTTCTTCCAGAACACATCTGTTTGTTCTTTTGGGAATCCCTGGTACATTGAGGATTCTTCTTCAGCACCACAACTCAAAGGCATCTGTTGTTTTTCTGTCTTCCTTTTCAGCTTTCACATGTATATGATGCAACTGACAATACCATGGCTTGGGTCAGGGGCACTGTAGTCTTCAAGTTTTCATCTTTGCTTTTCAACACGTTAAAGAGGTCTTTTGCTGCGAATTACCCTGAGCAGTGTCTTTCCTGTTCTTGACTGCTGCTTCCATGGGCTTTGATTGTGGGGCCAAGTACATGAAAGTCCTTGACAACCTCAGTCCTTTCTTATCACGATACCACTTAGTGGCCCAGTTGTGAAGATTTTTGTTTTCTTGCTGCTGATGTGCAATCCATACTGAAGGTTGTGATCTTTGATCTTCCTCAGTGTTTCAAATCCTCTTGAGCATCAGCAAGCAGGGTTGCCTCATCTGCATAACACACATTGTAAATGAGTCTTCCTCTCTTCCTGATGCCTTGTTCATCATATAATCCAGCTTCTTGGATTATTTGCTAGTCATGCAGATCAGAAATGGATGGTGAAAGGATACAAGCCTGCCCCACACCTTTCCTGACCTTAAACCATGCAGTGTCCCCTTATTCTATTTGCAAGACTGCCTCTTGATCCATATAGATTCCTCATGAGCAGTTTCATGTTGTGGAATTTCCATTCTCCACAAAGTTATCCATAATTTGTTATGATCTACACACTGAAATCTTTGCATTGTCAACAAAACACAGGTAAACCTCTCTGGTATTCCCTGCTTTCAGCCAAGATCCATGTGCCATGAGCAGTGACATCCTTGGTTCTACATCCTCTTTGGAATGTGGCTTGAATTTCTGGCAGTTCCTTGTCCATTGACTATTGTAGTTGCTTTTGAATTATTTTAATAAGAATTTTATATGCAAGTGATATTAATGGTATTAATCAATAATTTCTACATTGAGTTGAATCACCTTCTTGGGGAATAGACAGAAATATCAATCGCTTCAAGTGTGTTTGGCCAGGTAGCTGGCCTCCCACTTCTTGGCACAGACAAATGAGTACTTCCAGTTTTGCATCTGTTTGATGTAACACCTCTGTTGATACTCCATCAATTCCTGGAACCTTGTTTGTTCCCAGTGCCTTCAGTGCAGCTTCGACTTCTTTGTTCAGTACCATCCGTTACTGATCAGATGCTGCCTCTTGAGATGGTTGAACGTCGACTACTTCTTTCTGGTATAATGATTCTGTATTCCTTCAGTCTTCTTTTGATGCTTCGTGAGTCATTTGGTATTTTCATGAAGAATTTTTCACTATCGTAACTCGAGTCTTGAAATTTTCCTTCAGTTCTTTCAGCTTCATAAATACGGAGTGTGTTCTTTCCTTTTGGTTTTTATTTCCAGCTCTTTGCACAGGTTGTTACCATACTTTGTCTTCTCGAGCCACCCTTTGAAGTCTTCAGCTCTTTTACTTCATCATTCCTTCCTTTGGCTTTCGTTACTCACCGTTCAAGAGCAAGCTTCAGAGTCTTTTCTGACATCCAATTTGATCTTTTCTTTCATTCATGTTGTTTTAACGACCTCTTGCTTTCCTCACGGATGATGTCTTGGATGTCATTCCACAGTTTCATCTGGTCTTCAGTCATTACTGTTCAGTCCATCAAATCTGTTGTTGAGACACTCTGAACTCAGGTGGGATATACAGAAGGTCGTACTGTGGCCCTCATGGACTTCTACTTCTCTTTGATTTCAGTTCAACCTTCCATAGGTCCAACTGATCATCTGTGTCATAGTCAGCCCCTGCTCTTTCTCTGACTGTTGACATCAAGCTTTTCTGTTCTGTTTCCACAGATGTACTTGATTTGATTCTTATGTATTCCATCTGGGAAGGTCCGTGTGTCTAGTCACCACTTACGTTGGTGAAGAAGGTTGTTTGCAATAAGAAATAGGTTGTTCTTGCAAAATTTCTATCATGCAATCTCCCACATCATGTCTGTCACCAGGTGGTATTTTCCAATTACCAATCATTCTTCTTTGTTTTTCTCTTTTGCATGCCAATCACCAGTAATTATGAGTGCATCCTGCTTATCCATTTGACCAGTGTTGAACTGGGGAAGCTGGTGAAAATCTTCAGTTTTTTCATCTTTGGCCTTAGTGGTTGGTGTATAAATTTGAACAAGAAAATCCAGGCAGTCTATTTCTGAAAAGAATTCTCCAGTGTAAACCATACTATAAGCGGAGTAATGCTGTCAGAGGTAGTGCCAGGAAGTGAGCCCCCGGGTTGGAAGGCACTCAGAAGACGCCTGGAGAAGAGCTGCCTCTACCAAGTAGACTCGACCTTAATGACACGGATGGAGCAAAGCAGTTGGGACCCTCATTTGAGGATATGGCATGACTCAGAATGAGAAGAAACAGCCATTAATAATTGGAATGTGGAACGCATGATATTATGAATCTTGGAAAGTTGGAAATCTCAGAAATGAAACGGAATGCATAAACATCAATATCCTAGGCACTAGTGAGTTGAAATGGAGCAGTACTCCTTATTTTGAACCAGGCAGTCATATGGTCTACCATTCTGGGAACAAAATCCGAAGAGGGTGATGTATTCATCATTGAAAAGCACATTTCAAGATCTGTCCTGAAGGACAGCGCTGTCACTGATAGGATAATATCTATATGCTTACAATGGAGTCCAGGTGATATGATCATAATTCAAATTTATGTACCAGGAATTAAATTAATTTACACAGATCACAGATAGATGTTGAATTGGTTATTCCTTTTGTAACACGTTAGAATTCAATAAAAACAATGTTTAGATGAAAACAAGCACTTAGAAATTTAATAACTAAATCTATCCACAGGCACGTGAAAGAAAAAAATAGAAAGAAAATTACAAAATAAAACTGAGCTGCAGCAAAGTATTACCTAGTAAAGTTTGTGGATGCAGCTGATGCATGAAAAAATATCTAGAGGGAAAATATTTAAACGCAAATTGTATAGCCTAATGTGTCTACATTAGAAAAGAAGAAATTGTGAATAAACTAACCATCTATCTTGAGGAGGCTGAAGAGGAAAAACAAAGTAAAGAAATGAGGATAAGCTTAAGAGCAGAAACAAATACTAACAGAGCAACAGCCAAAGCCTGATTTTCTAAAAGACAAGCAAAGAAGGCAAAAGGAAAAATCTTCAGGTGTGAAAGTAACCCCAAAACATAATCACATGAAGAACAAAAGACATGAATATCATCCATGAAGAAAACTATAAAACGAACAAAAGACATCAAAGACTTAAAGATACCATATTAATAGAATGTTCCCTTGAAGAGGAGGCTGCGCCTGCTCCAAGCAGTGCCGTGCTCAGTCACCTCTTATGCATATGAAAGGTGCACAGTCCATAGAGAAGACAGAAGACTGGATGCCTTCACATCATCGTGCTGGTTAAGGATACTGAGCATACCGTGCATTGCCAAGAGAATGAACAAAGCTGTCCTGAAAGAACTCCAGCCGGAAGGCTCCTTGAAAGCAAGGAGGATGAGACATCTCACATACTTTGGACGTACTGTCAGGAAGGATGAGTCCCCAGAGAAGGACGTTGTTTGAGTCCTCTCATGCTGCTCTAACTGAGATACCACTAGTGGATGGCTTTAACAAATGAAAGTTTATTCTTAGTCTGCTAAGCTACAAGTCGAAATTCAGGATGTTCAGTCCAGGGGCAGATTTCCCCTTTGTCTGCTCTGAAGGAAAGCTCTTGTGTGGCATGAGTCTTTGTTCAGGGAGCATCTTGGTGCAGGCAGGAACCTCAGGAGTGAAGTACACGCTCTTCTCCCAATGGTGCTTTCTTGATGATGTGATGTCCCCAATTCTCTGTTTCTGTCCTCTTAATCTCTTGTTAGGACGAAAGGATAAAGAGTGGTACAAGCCATACTCCAGGGAAACTCCCTTTACAGTGGAGCAGAGAGGTGACCTTACGAAGAGACTTACAATCCCACCCTAATGCTCTAACATACAGCATAGGAAGATCACAGAATAGAGGAGAATCAAAATATTGGGAATCATGGCCAAGTCACATGGCTACACACATTTTGGGGGGGGGACACAGTTCAATCCATGATAGACACCATGCTTCATAAAGTAAGGGGTCAGCCAAATAAAGGGAAACCATCAGAGATGTGTTGACATAGTGGCCGCAACAATGAGCTCCCACGTAATGACTGTCAGGAGGCGTCAGAGCTACCTGTGTTGTGCTGTGTCGGGTGTGAGGTCCTTGTGAGCCAGAAGTGATTTCACAGCTCCGAGCAACAACAACAATGGAAAGACTTCATATTATAAAACTATGCCACTTTTTCCTGCTGAAAATGAAGAGGAACTGATGCACTTACTGAAGAAGATCAAAAACTACAGCCTGCCGTGTGGATTACAGCTCATCGTAAGGAAAAGAGAAGCTTCAGAGCTGGACCAGTAAGCAATGTCATGATAAATGGAGAAAAGAGGGACATTGTCAGAAATTTTGTTTTACTTGGATTCAGAGTCAAAATCAGTTGACACATTGCATCAGACAAATGTGCCACAAAAAACCACTTTAAGTGTTAAAAAGAAAAGATGTCACCTTGAAGACTGAGATGCAGCTGACCCACCCCGTGGCACTTTCAATCACCCTACACATGCAAGAGCTAGACAGTGAATGAGGAAGACCAAGTAAGACAGCTGTGAGTTACGGTGTTGGAGAAGAACATTCAATATACCACGCACTGCAAAAAGAACAAAGAAATTCGTCTTGCAAGAAGTACAGCCAGAATGCTCTGCAGAAGCGAAAGATGGCGGGACTTCTCACATACTTTGGATGTGTTATCACGAGTGTCCAGTCTGTGGAGAAGGACATCATGCTGAGCAGAGTATCAGTGAAAAAGAGGGAAACTTTCGGTGGGTGGATGGACACAGTGGCCGTCTCCATGTGCTTGGGCATCACAGGTGTGTGGATGGAGCCGGACCAGGAATCCTGTGCTCTGCTGTGGGGGTCACTCTGAGGTGGAACCGACTCTATGGCACCTCAAAACAATGACATGTGGATTAACCCCAATTATACCAATGCGGGGCAATTCCAATGAAAATGCCAAGATTTTTCTTTTTTGAAACGTGGCCAAGATTCAGAAATGCTAGTTGAATACTTAAAGGTAAAGACAGGCAGGAGGTGGACTGAGACGTGTCTGACTAGATATCGTGACAATGTGATGTGGGTGTGGGGGAAACAGTGTCATGAAGAAAGAGCACCGAGAACAGATCCCCATGCATCACTCCCTGAGACAAGCAGGCAGGCCCTGCAGACCAGGGATGAGGGTCCCCCAGCCAAAGGATCTGGTACAAACTACCATTTATTTAGTAAAAAATAAAATGAAACCCATCAACAACAACAATCACAAAAGAAGGCCTGGAAGTAAAAAATGAAAGAGAAAAACTGTTGACAAAATTTCACAGAAAACCCTAAGGAATGTCTTTTGACCTAAGCAGATCAAAGGATTTCCTGTACCAGGTACAAAAGGGACTTTTAGGTAATCCAGGAAAAGGAGAGGAACAGCAGAAGGAAACCACCTCTCCCCTACACGGACAAGGAAACGTGTTAAAGATGCTGTGTGTCACTACCCAGACGTAAGAAGGTGCCACCCCAAAGGCCAGCTCTGTCCATGGACTTGGACAGCTGAGCAAAGCGACTGTGCCGAGGGAAGAGGAAAGGAAAACCCATGCAGGTGAGAGCTGAGAAACTCCAACCAGTAACTCTGAGGAAGAAAACCGCAACAGAATGCATTCACCCGAATCACTTTGTCCCAAACATTTTGCGGAACAAAAACTCAGATTTTTAAAGCAGAAATTAAATAAATGGACAAAAATCAGATCAGAAAAGGCATTCTTTTCCATGAAACCAATAATCAAACCCAATTGATTGCCCTCGAGTCGACTCTGATGCACTGTGACCCTAGAGGACAGTAGACCTGCCTCCATCGATCGTCTGAGGAGCACCTGGTGAAATAAACTGCCATCCCTTTGGTTAGCAGCTCCAGCACTCACACACCACACCACGGTTTCCAAAGGAACAGAAAGAAGGTGGAAAAGCGAAGTTGTAGAACAGGGTAGACTGCCCCACAGGAGCTGTTGGTGGATTCAAACTGCCAACCTTCAGGTTAGCACAAGTCAAAGGAAAGGACACAAATACAACTGCGGACGAGAAAAAGACACAGGCAGCACGTCTGAGTGGCAAAGAGATCAGTTCCAGAATTCGTGAAGCACTTCTGTAGGTCAGTGTGAGAACAGCCCCAGAGGCAAGCAGGCCGAGCTGTAACAGGTGATGCTCAGAAGATGCACCGCCGGCCAGCAGGTGGAGGAAACGGCGCCGAACTTCACCGACAACTGGCTGCAGGCCTCTGAGACCCAGTTTCACACCCATTGCTGGCCTGTCCCAGCTTCAGAGGAAATCACAGCATCTTCCTCCTCCTCCTGGCCATCCCACTTTCCTGGGTCAGGATGGAAATCGCATTTGATCTGCCTTGAAGATGACTTCCCCACCCACGTTCTATGAGCAAACAAACACGGGCCACTGACGGAACACAGAGACCTCTGCCCAGTGGGCCAGTCCCAAGGATTTTTCTCTTAAGTAGAGTGACCCACTGCTGTCCTGTTTTGAATGGCAGCAAACCTCTTCCTGATACATTGGTGGCTGTGATCTGAGGCAAAGAGCCAGAGAATACAAACAACAAGATCCCAACAAAGGTGCAGGCGCCTCTTAGGAACAGGAGTGGACACAGTGCTCGTGCATTCCATGACCCGATCCAAGAGTGGGCACAGTGAGTGTGGAGTCCATGACCCAGAGCCGCCTCGTTTCCCCTACAAGTCCCCCACAGTCACAGGCTCTGGGTGAAGTCTGACTGTGCTGTGTGGTGGTCATGGATCGGGCTCAGGAGTCTCCGTATGCATGGGCTGGGTGACGTGCAGTAGTCCCTCATGCTCTGTAGGGCCAGTGTTCTCCCTGTGAAATGGGGGAAGACTATCTCCTCTGCGTTTATTCCAGGAGCCCGAATGATCTCGAAGGACACATGATGAGCTCCCGTCTCACCTTCCTAAATCTCCAGTCCCCACCTGAACCCAGAAAGTATCACAAGAGGTGTTGTTTAGCCCCTGAAACACGGAGTCCACTCCGTGGGAGCATAGAAATTCAAACTCATGAAAACTGAACAACACCTTGCTTGTCAAGTCATGAGGTATAGAGGAAATCAAGGATGCAATAAAGAGATTCATGGAATTAAATGAGAAAGAAGACACATCCTACCACAACTTATGGGACACAGCAAAACAGTGCTCAGAGCTCAGTTGATCTCTACAAATGCAGACATGGGAAATGAACGTAGCCCAAGCCAAAGAATTAACCTTACAACCTGAACAAGTAGAAAGAGAACAACTAAAGAACCCCTGCAACACAAGAGGAAAACAGATAATAAAAATTAGAGTAGAGCTAAATAAATTAGAGAATGGAAAAACAATTGAAAGAATGAACAAAACCAAAATCTCTTTTTATCCAAAAGATCAACAAAATTGATAACACATTGGCTAAACTCACAAGAGAACAACAGGACACGAAACAACCTGAATAAGAAATGAGATGAGAGATGTCACAACATGGTCAATCGAAATCAAAAGTATCTTAACAGACTACCATAAAAATGTACTCTAACAAATTTGAGAACCTAAAGGAAATTAACAAATGTCATCACCTACCAAAATTATCACAAAGAGAAGTAGAACAATTTAATAATTCCATCACAAAAGAAGAGATTGTAAAAGTAATACAAAACTGCCAACCAAAACCATTTCTGGCTCACATAGCTTCACAGGAGAATTCACCCAAAGTTTTAGAGAGGAGTTCATTCGAATAGTATTGAAGCTATCTCACAACAGAAAAAAGGTGAAAAAATTCCCAAATTCAGTCCACGAAGCCACCATTATCCTGATAACAAAGCCAGGAAAAGATCTCACAAAAAAATAAAATTACAGACAAATATCACTCAGGAACCTAGATGCAAATATCTTCAACAAAATCCTAGCCAAAAGAATTGACAACATATCCAAAAAATAATTTATCATGACCAAGTAGGATTCCTACCAGGGATGCAACAACATCAGAAAACCAATTAATGTGATCAACCACATAATTAACGCAAAGGATAAGAATCCCTTGCTTTTATCAGCTGATGCAGAAAAGGCATTTGAGCAAGGCCAACACCCATTCATGTTACAAACGCTCAGCAAACTAGGAACAGAAGGGTAATCCTCAACACTATAAGGGGCATCTATGGGAAGAAAATAGCCAACATCACCCTGAATGGAGACAGACTGAAGGAATTCTCCTTGAGAACAGGAACCAGACAAGGATGCCCACTGTCACCCCCCCATTCTACATTGTGTTAGTGTTTGTGGCCAGAGCAATGAGACAAGACAAGGAAATAAAGGACTTCCTCACCACAACCTGTCTGCTCCAAGCCAGTGACACTGAACTATACTGGGGCCTACCTCAAGGCTCTACCAATCACAGGGCCACCAAGGGCTGCTCCTATGTGACGTGAATGCACATACACTAGGCTTCCAACATATTTACACTTATAAAACTTGTTCACGGGCTGATTCAGAAGAAGTCTCACATGAGTCTGGGACACTGGCAGAAAATAATTAAACAAACAAAAAATACAAGAAACTACTTAAGGTGGCTTCTAATAACTAAATCTGTGACAGTTTCAGCAGGAAACCAGCAAGTACTAATATCTATTAGCCTGTACTGATAAGAACAACCTAAGAAGTAAAGTAGGGGAAAGGAAAGCTATTCCAAACAGTAGAATTTCAATTAAGAAACATACAATGAGTGCTTGGGACAGAAAATTACAATCCGGTAAATACAACACTAACGATGGTTGAAGGTAATAATTATTACAAGATCTCAAATCAGTACACAAATGCCAAAAAAAAAAACAGTATTTATAGTCTCAAATTGTCTCCCTATGACAAATTTATTAATGACACATGGTAAAAACACTTAAGTTACAGTTGGAACAACTGGAAGAAAGCACCTTGTAGAAGAAAGCAAAAGAAAACCTGAGTTCAAAGACAACCTAAATGCCCTTTAGGGCATGCAAATTATCATCGAATAAAATCGTTACAAAATGAGATTCACCTAGGCTCCAGACTTTATTTCTAACACCAAGATATTGTGAGAAAGAGAAATTCAGCACGAATGGCAAAAGGAAATTTCGGCCCAGCTCATCCTGGAACTGGAGAAATAAACACTAACAAACAGTCCCTGTTACCATGAAACTGCTCATTTACCCCTAAATAAAGTACCTCTGCTGGCTCTTTCTTTGCATTTCTGCTATATTCTGAGTCACTGAGCAACTCTGTCCTCTCATCAGAGACTTTCCAAACTTTGCGGATGGAAGTGACCGCACTATGAATGACACAACTGTTACCTGAGGCCTCGCTCCACCATGAGTTCTCATATGCCTGTGGAAGTGTGAGAAACGATGAAAGGCTTTGCCACCTTCCTTACATTCAAAAGGCCTCTCTCCACTGCCACCTGACTAGTTCAGTATGAGAAGCAGTTACAGGCTTTCGCACATTCTTTACATTCACAAGGCTTCTCTCCACTCAGAATTCTTGTATGTGTAGTGAGGTCTGGGAGGTGACAGAAGGCTCTGCAACATTCCTGGGCCTGCACCGTACATAAGGCCTGTTCCCATTGTGAATTCCCATAGGCTTACTTCAGTCTGAGGAGCAGCTAAATCATTTTCCACAGTTCTACATCCAGGAGGCCTCTCTCCACTGTGAATTCATACTTGTTTTGGGAGGTGTGATGGTCGCCTAAAGGCTTTCCCACATTCCTTACATACACAAGGCCTCTCTCTACAGTGAATTCTCATGTGTGTGTAGTAAGGTCGGAGAAATGACAAAAGGCTTTCCGACATTCTTTACATGCCCAATGCCTCTCCACTTTGTGAATTCCCACATGTTTAGTTAAGTGTGAGGAGCAACTACAAGGTTTTCCAGATTCCTTACATTCGTAAGACCTCTCGCCCCTGTGAATTCTGATGTGTGTGATGAGGTGTGACGGCAAGTAAAGGCCTTTTCCCATTCCTTACGTTCATAAGGCTGCATCCTCTGTGAATTCTCGTATCTGTGGTGAGTTCTAAGAAATGAAGAAAGGCTGTGCCACGTTCCTTACACGAGTCAAAATAGATTGTATGGCTCTGGGTTTGAGACACGTGTATATGTGTGTGTTTGTGTGTGCTTCCATGATCCCTGAAGGTGCAATGGGTAGGTGGTTTGTAGTTGGAACCCCACCAGTAGCTCTGTGGGAGAACGATGTAACACTCTCCTTTCATCAACATGACCATCTTGGAAGCCCTATACGGTAGGTCTGCTCTGTCCTGTAGGGCTGCCACGAGCTGGTGTCGGGTTGACAGAGTTCACACCCACCCACAGGTCTCTGCTACCTATAATTGCTACAGAAGGAGATGGCCAAGTGTTTCTCCTACAGAGCCACAGGAAGGTTCAAATGCCCAACTTTTTCGTTGGCTGTTAAGTGTGTGTCCTTCTGTGTGACATGTGTGCCGTATTAATATTGTCACGCTACGTCCTTCCAGCCCTCTGTACCGAAGCACTGCTGACTCCTGAGTGAATGATAGGCACTTGACATGTGCCATCTGCTTGTCATCCATATCTTCAGTGCCAGGGAATTGTCATCCCTCTCTTACCACGGAGGACCAGGTGGCACTTCTCAGGAATTGTACTACCCTTTGTTCAGTGGATAGACTTTCTCCATCTAGGCACTAACAAATGATTTAAGGTGAGGGTCACGTTATGAAACAAAATGAATGAAATTACTCAGAAGGGAAAAGCAGCTGGGAGAAAAGACACAATTGAACACATCGTGCCGTTCCAGTCTTTCGGCAGTGGTCGCAAAGCAATTCACTAGGAAATACTTCTGTGAAGATGCAGAGTGACAGGAACAGAAGTGGGACATAATGCGACGAGCAATGCAGAGAGGGACTGCACACAATGGACACAGGATACAAAAAGAAGGAAAGAGGCCAGTTTTTCTCCCAAAACAGCTGTGTGCGAATTGATGCAAATCAAAAAAGCCAGTTCAGGTGTCTGTGAAGTACACGCTCCTCCACTCAAGAGACTTCTGCTAACTGATTCCTTCAAACCCTTTCCCTTTTAACGTGACCCTCCGCTCTACCAAGCATGATGCCATTCTTTAGGGAATGGTCCCTCCTGACAATGTGTTTTAAGTGCGGGAGATGCAGTCTTGCCAACTTTCCTACAAGGAACACGTTGATTGTATTTCTTCAATAACAGATCTCTTTGTTCTTTGGACATAAAATACTCTTCTCAATCGAAGGCATCAATGAGTCTTCTGTTTTCATTATTCGTTGTCCAGCTTTTACATGCCTAGGATGCAAGTGCAAACACCATGGCTTGAGTCAGGCACACTTCAGTCTTCAAGGTGACATCTTGACTTTCAATACTCCCAAGGGATCCTTTCCAGCAGATGTTCCCAATGTTATACGTCTTTTGATTTGTTGACTGCTGCTTCCATGGGCATCGATTCTGGAACCCCATAAAACGAAATCCTGAAAACCTCATTCTTTCTCCATTTATCCTGATGTTGCTCGCTGGTCCGGTTGTGAGGATTTCTGTTTTCTGGATGTTGAGGAGAAATCCACACTAAAGGCTGTGGTCTTTGAGCTTCATCAGTAAGTGTTTCAGATCCTCTTCAGTTCCAGCAAACAGGGTTGTGTCATCCACATCACAGGGTCTTAATGAGTTTTCCTCCATATCTGATGTCTCATTCATCCTCATATACTCCAGCTTCTCAAATGATTTGTTTGGCCTAAGAATTGAAAAGGTATGCTCAAAGGACACAATGCTGACACAGGAAGGACAAAGTTGTTGTTAGGTGCCATCAAGTGGCTTCCAACTCACAGAGACTCTGCACAACATGACAAAACAGTGGCCAGCCTTGTGTAACATACACAGCCATTTTCATGCCTGCCCATTATTGCAGCCACCGTGTCGATGGATCTCACCAAGGGTCTTCTCCTTTTTGCTGACCCTCCACTCTACCAAGCATGATGTCCTTCTCCAGGGACTCATCCTGCCTGATAACACATCCGAAGTATGTAAGACACAGTCTTGCCATCTTTGCTTCCAAGGAGCACTCTGGCTGTAGTTCTTCGAGAACGGATCAGTTGGTTCTTCTGGTGGTTCACTGTACATTCAACATTCTGATCCAGTGCTACAATTCAAAGCCATGAGTTGCTCTTCTGTATTCTTTGTTCACTGTCCAGCTTTCACATGCAGATGATGCAAATGAAAATATCACAGTCTGGGTCCTGCACAGGCTAATCTTCAAGGTGATACTTTTACTTTGTCAATACTTTAAAGAGATCCATTGGAGCAGTTATTCCCAATGTGATGTGTCTTTTGATTTCTTGACTGTTGCTTCCACGGGTGTTGATTACAGACCGCAGTAAAATGAAATCCTTGACAACCACAATCCTATCTTCACTTGTGATGAAGTTGCTTACTGGTCCAGCCGTGAGGACTTTTCTTTGGTTGATGTTAAGGTTCAATGCATACTGAAGTCTGTGGTCCTTGGTCTTCATCACCATTTCTGATCTGCTTCTCTTCCACTCAGTAAGGCAGTGCTGTCTGCGTAATGCAGGCTGCTAATGAGGCATCCTCCAGTCCTGATGCCTCCTTCTTCCTCACAGAATCCAACATATCAGATTATTTGTTTGGCGCACAGACTGAAAAGCTACGGGACAGGATCCAATCCTGATGCACATCTTTCCTGACTGTAAATCACTCAGTGTCTGCTTCCTCTGTTTGCAAGAGCTAACGCGATGACGTCATGGAGCGGGGCTTCAGGGAGGGCGTGGCCCCGACGGGCCGGGGCGCGCAGTGGGCGGGGCGAGCCGGGCCGGAGCAGCCCCGCCCGGGCGCCCGTTTCTCTCTTTCCGAGGAGCGGGGTTCTCGCCCTGCTGAAGCGTTTCCAGTGTTTACAGTCCTGAAGACCAGGGCTCCCACCCTCAAGCTTGCAAGAATTTCAAGGTTTGAAAGCCGGAGGGACAGGAAACCCGGCAACAAGGGACCGAGTGGGTCGGGGTTAGCCGGGGAACCTGATCGCTGCCGCCCTCTGCTAGCGTATTTCGCTGCAGAACCTGACACTTTCCGTGGTCCCCAAGGTGGTAGCTTGCACTGCAGAACACAGGGAGCGCGGAGAAGGTCCCGGGGAGCCTCTTCTCCCAGGTGGGAACAGCGCCCCCTGGCGGTGGTTATGGAAATATTAAGTTTTTCCCGCAGCTGGGTTGCAAGCACCACAGCGCCTCCAGGCGGTTGTGACGTGGCCATGGCGGCCACCAACCCAATCAACATCCTGGTTAATGCAGCCCTCTCCTGTCTAGTACACCCTGCCCTATTTTTGCGAATGAAAAGGCATCCTGAAAAATCGATACTTGGTCTGTTTCCACCCATGGAGACTGACCCCTTCCGTCTTTCGAACATACTTTCCTTTAATAAACTTTGGTCATTTGCTACCAAAAAGAAGACATCCTCCTGTCCTTTGGGGGAGAGGGAACCCAATGTGCACCTACTTGTACGCAGACTCCACTTAATAGTGTCAAGGTCATGTAACTGGTTAGATTCCGATTGACCTGATCCTGGTTCTGGAGATCCAGCCAGCAAGTTCAGTTGGCCCACCTATGGCAAAATGGGTTCCCCATCCCCCAAAGCACACTACAAGGCATCCTTTTTAATAGTAAACGACAGACAAGCACTTTAAGGGACGTACGTTCCAAAGTGGTAACGGGTCAGTCTCCAAGAGTGGAAAAAGACCCAGCATAGATTTCGGGGGAGCTTTTTATTTTAAAAAGCAGGGGGTCAATACGAGTCAGAGGAAATAACTTGAGGTTTGTTTGAGTTTGAGGCTCCTGTCTCCAATTCACAACTGCCGGGAGGAGTTGTATTTTCATGACATCTGCCAGGAACAACTTATATTTACATGACAGACTGCCAGGGAGAATGGCAGATAGGTGGCATGTCAGGTTCCCTTGGTAACCTTATCAATACTGTGGGTGTTCTATAATGCAAACCACGACCTGTGTCATCCCCAGAAAGTGTTCCATCTTGGAGTATGGTAGTATGTGGCAGCAGGTTTAACCATGAAAACAGCTCAACCTCTGGAACCCAAATGGGATCACTTAGGGTCTAATCAATTAGCTGACCTTGACAAGTTGTCATGTCCTGGACTTGTAACTAATATCACAAAACAGTAATTGTACTAATCATTTCACCAGAAGTTACTCTTTTCTGGAAATCTTCATCTAAGCTACAAGAAGAGGCGAGTTGTGTAGGTAACATGTATTGGGAGCTGAGACGTGTTCCATCAAACATGTGATTTCTGATTGTGTGCCCAACAGTCACTTGTGAACCATAGAGGCACTATACCCCAAAACGCAGTGACTTTGAGTGGATCCCAACTCCTAGCGACCCTATAGAACTGAGTCAAAGTGCCCCATAGAGTTTCCAAGTAGCACCGGATT
The DNA here is from genome assembly GCA_028571685.1 of Heterohyrax brucei. Lineage (NCBI taxonomy): Eukaryota > Metazoa > Chordata > Mammalia > Hyracoidea > Procaviidae > Heterohyrax > Heterohyrax brucei. The sequence goes on from CM053166.1 coordinate 2,416,481, forward strand.
TGAAGTGTGCATCTTTCGGTTAGCAGACATAACACTTAACCACTACAACATCAGGGTTTCCAGAGACCCTATAGAACAGTCAAACCAAAAGCTAACCTGTTACCTCAGGTCTCATTCAACTCGCTGTGATCCTACAGGACAGTGAAGAATGTCGAGGTCCTGCAGCTAGAAGAAGACCCCGAGTGACCAGATTTGGGTTTAAGAGATCAAAATAACAAGTTAGGTTTCCAATTGCGTGGCAAACTGGGATTCTCCTTCCCCAAAAGCACAGGATGTATCTTTTTTAGAAGCAAATGACAGACAAGTTAGGGAAAGTACGTTCCAAAGAGAGAACAGGTCAGTCTCCACGACTGGAAAAAGACTCCACATAGATTTCGGGGGCATTTTTACAGATAAAATCAGAGGGCAATGTCAGATGCGAGGTGAGGTAGCAACTTGGCTTCCGACTGGCCACCGTAGGCACCTTGCAACTACCAGGAGAAAAGGTTCTATGTGGATCACACCTGCCAGGAAAGACCCACATCTTCATCACAAATTGCCAGGCAGAATTGCTCACAGGTGCCGATCAGGTTCCCCTGGTAACCGTATCAATACTATGTGTGTTCTATAGTGTAAACTATGACCTTTGTCATCCCTAGAAAATGGTAGATTCTAGAGTATAACACCTTAGTATGCTGCGACAGGGAGAGAGATCAGGTTCCACAGCTAACCTTGACAAAGAACAGCCCCACAGCCAGGTGACTGCTATTACACAGACACTGATGAGAAAGATTGACCTGCGTCCCCCTAAAAATATTTGTGGCCTTGTGGCTTTGCCATGATTCCTGATATTGAGTGATTGTCCCCCATTTTATGATTTTCCTGTGCTGTGTGTTAAAGGATTAGAGTGGAACTGTACATGTCTTCATAGCATTACCTCCCTGCTCTACTGTATAAAGACTTTCCCTGGCGTATGGTTTTCCCCATCCTTCACCCTTTCCTCTTACAAGAGATAACAGGAAAGGGAAGCAGGTAGAGAATTGGGAACCGCACACCATCAAGCAAGCAGCACTGTGATAATAGCGTGTTCCTGAGGCCTTAGGTTCCTGCCTGAAGATGCTCCCTGGATAAAGACTGATGCAATATCAGACTTTCCTCCAAAACTGACTGGGGAAAGTCTTCTGCTGGAGGCGAGATCATCAATTTTGACTTCTAGGCTACCAGCCTGTGTAAAAATAAACTTTGCTTTGTTACAGCCATGCACTCTGGTATTTCTGTTAGAGCAGCACTAGCTGACTAAAGCAGTGGGTGTTGATTGTTGAAGCCAAGTAAAATGAAATCTTTGACAACTTCTGTTTTTTCTCTGCTTTGTGTGATGCTCCGTACTGGACCACTTGTGAGGATTTTTCTTTTTTGCACACGACCCAACCTTGTTTGCTGAAAGTCACGTGGACTTCAAGGACTTACTAAGGAAAATCGAAGACCATGGCCTGCAGTATGCGTTACATCTCAACATCAAAAAAACAAGAGTCCTCACAACTGGACTAGGAGACGATATCAAGATAGGTGAGAGGACTGAGGTTGTCAAGAATTTCATTTCACTTGGATTCACAGTCAATAGCCTTGAAAGCAGCACTCAAGAAATCAAAAGGCACGTTCCACTGAACAAATCTGCTTCTAAAGACCTCTCTGAAGTGTTAAAAACTTGGAGACATAGTGGGTCTGACTTAAGGAATGTTCTGTTGCATCCTTTTCATATGATAGCTGGACAGTGAGCAAGGAAGATAAGAGGAGTTAATGTCTTTGAAGTGTGGCATTGGAGAAGAATATTAAATGTACCATGGACTGTCAAAGGGACAAACGTGTCATGGAAGAAGTAGAACCGGAATGCTCCTTGTCACTAAGGTGGGTCTCACGGGATCTTACATATGTTGTCAGTGTCTGTCAGTCCCTGGAGAAGGACATCGTTCTGGCTTAAGTAGAGGGTCAGCAAACACTCTAGAAGATGGATTGACACAGTGGCTGCAGCAATAGGCTGTGGGCCGGGCACAGAACTAGATGGTGTTGCGTTCTGCTGTTCTCGGGATCGGTATAAACTGAAAACACTCAGCTGTACCTAGCAACAACAGTATGTCCATAGACGGACCTGGAAGAAAAGTTGCTTCTCGGTGTCCCTCTCAGCTCTACCAGCCCATCCCCCAGCCGCTGTTCCGTTTTCTTCCCAGCTTTTCCCTGTGAGTACAAAAGTTTTCCTTCCCTCCAGGTATTAGAGTCTTTCGTCCACCTTTCATGATTCATCCCAGGAAGACCATCAAAGCCCAGATGGATGACAGTGAGGATTCTGATGAGGATTGGACAGCTAGGCAGCAAGGTGAGGTCTGTAAGGTGTCCAGGGGTCAGGGCTGCTCAACCACTCCTCAGAAGCTGATGAAGGAGAGGGCTTGTTCACACTAAAACTAAATATTCAGCATACAAGCCACATCCGAAGGGTACATTCAGTGAGAGGCTAGTTGTTGAAAGTTTCATAATGTGTAAGATGATTTAAAAAAAAAACAAAACATAGCTTTCAAGTCTATTCAGACTCATGGTAACCCTGTAGGACAGAGTAGACCTGCCCTGTAGAGTATCCACGGAGTGTTGGGTGGATTCAAACTGCTGACCTTTAGGTTAGCAGCTGTAGCAATGAAGCACGATGCCACCAAGGTACCTACTGTAAGATGACTGTGTGTCATTTGCAGCTGTGTTAATTGACGGTAAATGAATGGAAATGGAATGTGAGTAGGAAAGACCCGATTCAGCACTAGAGAAGGAGGGAGGGTTCACAGGTAACTTAGCTGTGACTCGTTTTAGTTTTTAATTGTAACATAGAAACTCAAGATCAGAAGCCGTTGTAGCTGTACATCAGGGTCTCCATGGTGGTGGGTTTATGGGCATTTCCAGGACAATTCCCTGTACTTCTCTGATACTTAAAATTCATAACCTTTCTTTAAGGAGATGGTTTTTCCTAAAACTTCATAATTTGAGATCAGCTAAGAAACCTTAATACAAGTGTAAAACCACTTTATAATGTTAATTTGATAGTGGTTCATAGTTTCCGGGTGAAATGTCTTAAACACGAAAACACAGTTAACACAGATGTGAGAATACATTATTTGTGTAGGTTTAATCACAACACCTGATGCTGTTAGGAATGTCAGTAACGATGCTGCAGAAACGCCCTGAGGTCGTCTGGGATGACCCTCGGCGTCTCCGTGCTCTGCTCCCTTGTTCTCGGTCCAGGCCTAGCATCCCGAGGGTTTGGGGCATTCACCAGTTGATTAGTTCTGACTTCTCATTGCCTTTCAGCCAAACCGCCTTTAGCGGCCTCCGGAGGGGACCTGAGAAAACTCCGGAAGGTGAGTATCGGGGAGTCCTACAGACGAGACGCCGTCCTGGTGAAGCCACACTCATGACAGCGCAGTACACTGGGCCACATCTCCGAACCACACCCACACACAGTCCCACACCTCATGGCCCTACTGGGGAAAACAGCAGCTTTAACAGTTGCCACTTGTTGGATTTCTGCAGCATTCCTGACTTTATTTTTAAAACTTTATATAAATAAACTTACTGAGGTCTTACCACTTAATGGATAAGAACATAGAATAGAGCAGTGGTGAAATTTTAGGTACTTAACCTTGTAAGAAGATGATTAGTTGACTGCCCAACAAGAGCATTAAAAAACAAAACAAAGCAGTTGCTGTTGAGTTTGTTCTAACTCCCTGTGCTCTCTGGTGTCCAGAGGAGGTTTTTGATGACCTTTCCGAAGCCTACAACTAGGCTTTTCTTCCGAGCCCCTCTGGTTGGATCGCAGTCGCTAGCGTTGTGTTCTTAGCCGACAGCTTCAGGCTTTGTGCTACCCAGGACCTCGAGGAGACTGGGGGTTGTTGCTGACTGTGCCCGTGCACGCTGTGTCAGAGGAGAGCTTCGCTTACTGGGTTTCCAGGCTGTGACCTTCCAGGAGCAGACCACCAGGCTGTTCTCCCGAAGTGCCTGTGAGTGGATTTGAACATCCGGCCTTTTGGTCTGTACTGCCTTGGGAGCTGGGCCTGTGGAGAGGGCTTCACACGACAGCACCACCAAGGCTGAGGGGGGAACAGAAGGTTTCTGTGAGGGGTGGGCAGTGTCAGGCCTGGAACATCAGGAGAGCAGGGCTGGGTCCTGTCTGTAGGGGGCATTCCCTATCAGTCCTTGTGTCACGTCCTGTCATCGGCAGGTATGTGAGGTGGGCCCGGGATGCGGAGGAGTGGATCCTGGTGCCCTTTCAGTACCACAAGAAGATCTTCTACCGGACCTACCGCGCCGTCCGGCCGGGCTCTGAGCTGGTGTGTGGCGTGGGGCTGAGGACGGCCAGGAGCCAGACAGCAGGTGGACGACGGAGCTCACTTCACAGACAGGTGGGTGCCGGGGTCCCTTCTCTTTGTAAGTTTTCTAGGTCCAACCTGTCAGTAGAGTGGACTCCGTCTACAGTCAGTGAGAGTCAGATGAGGTGCGCCCCAATGGAGGACTCATGCCTTTTCCTTTGAACGGTTTGTTTACTTTTAAGGGTTTGTTTTGATTCCTCCTTTAGTACTTTACACACACCGTGTACCACAGCTCACAGAGGTAGAGCCCAAAACAGGTTCTCAGCAGCGGCCACCAAGGTGGTTCTTTGTCATCTCTTCCAGGTTTCTAGAAAACACTCTAGTTCAGTTGTCCTGTGACCTCCTGCTCTGTCTTGGTAGACGGGATCCTGGAACAGGATGCCCAGGTGAATCAGGACATGAGAGTAACCACTGGGAACAGGGGACACTACAGAAACCGACAGTCATCACAGAGCCTGTGTGCACCCATGTGTGTCAGCAGAGTATCAACGTGCCACACAGTTGTGCTACACCAGGCAGCAAGCAGGAGTGTCTCACACCAGAGTGCGCATGGACTTCACCGGAAAATGCACACGTGTTGCACACTGTACACTGAGTATGCACACGTGTCATGCTCGTGATGACGCATGTGTTTCACATGATGCGGTTCATGTGCAGACATGTGACACCAGTGTGTTTGTACCCATGTCACTCCAGGTAATGGGTGTTCACACGTCATACCAGTGGACATGCACACGTAACTCCTAACAGTGCGTGTGCCCGTCTTTCGTAGAAGAGAGTGTGTCTGCACACGTCCTTTCCGTGAGCAGGCACATGGGAGTCACCGAGTGAGGCTGTAGGTCTTTCACCCCAGTTAGTGTGCACATGGACTACCCCAGGCAGCGTGCACACCTGTGCCATCCCAGATGCAGTGTGCACACACATGTCCTACCAGGGAGTGTGCACACGGTTGTCTCACACCGGACAGCGTGCACACTTGTGCCGTCCCAGACGGAGTGTGCACACACGTCCTACCAGGAAGTGTGCACACAGTTGCCTCACACCGGGCAGCGTGCACACGTTTCACGAGACAGTGCATTTGCACACACCTCACATCAGTGTTTTCACTCCCATGCTGCTTCACAAATTGCATATGGACCGTTGTCACGCTAGTGAGCGTACACAGCCGTGTGTCCCTCCAGTGTGTCGCAGAAGACAGCGAATGGGATTTGCATGTGGGAGGTGACATGTCCTCTGCCTGATCCTGCTTTGGTTACTCCGTGACATATGGACACAGTGGGGGATCTTGGCTTTCATTTTGAAGGAGGAAAAATAAAAAATCTTAACAGCTAAAGAAAGTTTGGAGCATCTCATAAGCTGGCTTCAATTGGAGGACATTATGTTGAGTAAAAGTAGTCAGTGGCAAAAGGACAAATATTGTATGAGACCCCTACAGGAAGAACTTAAAACCAGACTCATGCGTAGAAGAAAAGACTCTTTGATGGCTGCAAGGGTAGGGAGGGAGGGAGTGCGAGAGTGTGGTATACGTTAGATAGTTGATAGAAATTTGGTTGGGTGAGATCAGTGACAGCCCGCATTAGAAAGAAGATCAGTATTAACTGGACTTCAACATAACATGATTACTCCTCCCATCTTAACCCAATATTGCAAGGACAAGCTGGGATGGGGGTTAGGGGCCATGCTCTCAGAGGACATCAAGGCCAGTTGGTGTAACTTGTGTTTTTCTAAGAGGATCTTCTGCATCCTACATTGGTGAGTGGTATCTGCGGTCTTAAAAGCTGCCAAGCTGCTGTCTGAGGTACACCAAATAGTCCCAGCTCAGCAGGAACGGATAATTACCAAGGACCCAAAGGACATAAGGGAAAGAAAATCCAGAAGACAGACACACAGGAATGGGTGACTACATTGACATGTGACTAGAATGGTGTGTGACGATGCTTTCCGCAAAATCCACCTGAAACAAACCACCCAATTATTGGATATTTTGAATATCTTTGGAAATGAAGGGCTCAGCTCACAAGAAAATAACAGATTCCCCCCAAAACAAAAAATAAAAAGAGCACTGACCAGTGTGCAAAAAGCCTAAAATGGATGAAACCTCAACTCCGTAGGTTATGGAAGTACAGTGAATACCCAACAGGAGAAACCATAAAGAAATGTAATCCAAGACACACTTTATTGAAACTGCACAGTGGTGAGATGAAGAGCAGACAGTAGACAACACACAGCAACAAGGCTGAATGCAGACTTCTCCAGAGCAACTGTGGTGGTTGTCAGGTGGCCCAGAGTGCATTCCAACTCCCTGTGACACAGTGCGCAGCAGAATGAAACAATGCTCAGTCCTGTGTCATGCTCACAATGAGTTAGTGTTACACCTGAGTTGAGTGGTGCAGCCTCTGTCTCACCCAGTCTCATTGAGGGTCTTCAGGATTTCTGCTGACCCTTTCCCAATCTTGATGTCTTCGCCAGGGACTCGTCCCTCCTCATAACCTACAAAATATGTTGGACAACATCTCTCCACTCTTCTAAGGAGTGTTCTGACTGTTCTTGTTTCACGACAGACCTGTGTGGTGTTCTGCAAGTTCATCGCAACTAAGAGCAGTTAAGGGGACAGAAACCTGGACAACAATGTTGAAACAAAATACCACTGTCTTGCTGCAATTACATAGCTACACTGACATGAAAGAACTCAGACACAGTAAGAGTGTTTCAGGCCCAACAAACTCTTCACTAAACTACTGTGTTTTACAAGAGAAAAGGAAAACAGTTCTAAAAGGACAAGAAAGAACAAGAAAAACAAATCTGCTAAATGGGTGGTCAGTCTTATCAATCATGGTCTGATGATGAAACAAGCTAGAAATGAAAGACTACTGGACACCAAAACATACTGGTTTGAAGGTGCTGATGGGTATTTACAGTGTTCTAAAGTCAGTAGCATGGAAAGCCCTGGCGATTCTAATAAACTTAAGAGTTTGTTAAGTCCTTTGCTAAAATCAAATTTTGAAGTAAAATTTAAAGAAGGATTGTTTTGTTCTTGGGTCCTTGTGCTTCAGTTCTGGCCGAGCCCTACAACTCAAATGGTGCGTAAACAAGTCCTCGAAGAAAGCAAATAATAAAAATTAGAGTAGACACTAGAAAAACAAATGAAATAACAAGACCATAAGCTAGTTCTTTGAAAACATCCACAAAATCTATCAACCATTGGCCAAACGGAGAAAAGAAAAACAGCAGAAGAAAGAAATCAGAAATGAGATGGGCCGAATCCACAACAGATTCAACAGAAATTTAAAAGAAAGCATACCAGATCGCTATGAAAGATTGTACTCTAATCGATTTGGAAACCTAGAGGAAATGGACAACTTTCTAGAGACATGCTACCTACCTACACTAAGAAAGACAGAGGCAGAATGACTAAATAAACCCATAGCAAAATAAACGATGCAAAAGTTAACTGCAGAACACCCCACCCCAGAAAACAGCTCTGACCCCTGTGGCCTCATTGCAGGATTCCACCAAATGCTTGACAGTTAACATCACTATTATTAAAGGTATTGTAGAGCATGAAAGGACAGAATCGTCCCTAAGTCATTCTGTGAAGCCAGAATACCCCTAATACTGAAACTATGTAAATATACTACCAACAATGAAGATTTAGGAGCAGTATCTCTCATGAACAGACATGGAAAAATCTTCAACACAGCTCTCACCAAATGAAGTCAGCCATATATCAAAAAAATAATTCACCATGACCAAGTGGGATTCATGCCAGGGATGCAGGAATGGTTGAATATTAGAGAAACAATCCATGTAATCATCCAGTTAAATAAAACAAAAGGCAAGAACCACCTGCTTTTCCCAAGTGGTGCAGAAAAGCCATTAGACCAAGTATAACACCCATCCGTGTTAAATACTCTCAGCAAAATAGGAATTGAAGGGAAATTACTCAACATAATAAGAGGCATCTATGAGAAGCCAACTTCATCATAAATACAGTGAAAGCACTCCCCTTGAGAACAGGAGTCAGACAAGGATTCCATGTTTCAGCAGTTCTACTGATCATTGTGCTGGAGCTTTTAGCCAGAGCAGTCAGGTGGAAAAAGTAATATAAGGCATCCAAATTGTGAAGGAAGTAATAAAAGCATCTCCAGTCTCAGATGATACGACCCTATATGTACAAAACCCTAATCAGTGAGAGAGAGAGAGAAAGACACCTAGTAGGACTAATAAGATTCAGTACAGATAAGGAAACAAATGTACAAAAATCAGTTGCATTTCTCTACACCAAGGAAGAGACTATTGATGAGGAAATCACCAAATCAATACCATTTATACTAGCCCCCAAGAATGAAAATACTTAGGAATAAATTCAGCCAGAGACATGCAAGACCTGCACAAAGTAAACTACAAGACTCCAAGAAATGAAGAGACATAAGTCGAGAAACATATCTTGCTCATGGTTAGCAAGACTCAACATCACAGAAAACATCTGTTCAACCCCAGGTGATTTATAGATACCATGCAGTCTCAATACAAATTCCACGACATTTCTTAAGGAGATGGGGAAATAAATCACCAATTTCATATGAAAAGAGAAGAAGAGCCAGATATGTAGGGCATTACTGAAGAAGAACCAAGAGGGAGGCTGCACAGTAGCTGATTTTAGTACACAATACATTGCTACACTAGTCAGAACATCCTGGTACTGCTACAGCAACAAATTCACAGGCCAGTGGCACTGAGAATCCAGATAAAACATCATCCACCTATGAGCAGCTAATACTTGACAAAGGCCAAAAGCCCATACATTGTAAAAAGACACTTTAGCAAATGATGTTGGCATAACAGGATCTCCATCTGCAAGGGGAAAAAAAAAAGACCTGTGTCTCACACCATGCCTAAAAACACTCAAAACAGATCAAAGAGTAAGTGGACCCAAGAGACGGACTAGTCACACTGCTCCTGCAATTCTTCTGAGAACTAAGGTGGAGAAAATCAACTGAACAGAGCAGAGTGGGCATTTCAGGGGACCCAAGATTAGGCAGAAAGTTGTTAGACTGGACTGCATTACAGGAATGGGAAAACTTTGTTGGAGGTGGGTTGGCAGTGCAAGTGGTCCCCCTTATGCTGGGTGGCAGCAGAGAGGCTTACAGGTACCCACACCATTTGTGAAGTAGGAGGCTGCAGTGGGGCTGTTGCAACTCAGAGCCTCTGGCATCAGCGCCACACTGAACAAGAGCACCTGAGTGGGGAGCGTCTCAGTGGAGAGGCTGCACTTAAGACAGCCACATCTAGAGAATGCAGTGCTGCCTGGGGGCCAAGTGCAGAAGCACCCTTTCCCCCTGTTTGAGCTCTGCCATAGATTCCACTGACATAGCCCAGAAGAGGTGACATATATAGGATGCGAACTTAGCTGAGAAGCAGTGTCTGCAGGGCCTTTGTGTCTGGCTACCTCGCTGAGCAGCGGTGCCTGACTGGACTGCACCTTCCTTAGTAGAGAAGCTATTTTTAAGACAACCACACCTAGAGAATGCAGGGGTGGCTGGCAGCTGAGTGTGTTGACGCACTTCCCCTTGCCTTCTTTGAGCCATGCCATAGCGTCTTCTGGTGCAGCTCTGGAGAGACTGCACAGATAGGTGGTGATCTTTATCAACCATCAACAATCTGAAATTCAGCTGATCAATAATAGAATTACAGAGTTAGACAATTCATTTGAAAGCCAAAGGAGCATGATTGAGGAAATGGAATACAGAATTTGGGAGACTGCAGATAACAGCAACTGATGGTAGCATTTATGAGGAGAAATCCAATGAAAGAAACAAGAAAAATGAAGAATCATTAAGAACCATGACGGACTATATCAAGATGAACAATTTACAAGTAACTGGAGTTCTAAAACGAGAGATAGTAGAAAACAGAATTGTTGAAACTTCTTGACAGAAAACTTCCTTGACATCATGAAAGAAAAGTAGGCACTCATTCAAGATGTTGAACCAACTCCATGAAAGATAGATCCCAAAAGAAAGACACCCCAACATAATCAAGCTTAATAAAATGAAACATAAGGAAAGAGTCTTAAAGGCAGGTAGGCGTAAACCAAAAGTAATGTGCAAAGGCAAACCTCCGACTACTCCAAAACACAGTAGTTAAGAACACAATGGGATGACACATACAAAGCCTTCAAGGAAGAAAACTTCAAACCAAGCGTTACATATCCTCCAAAATTGTCTCTCAAACATCACAGTGAGATTAGGACGTTCTCAAAGGGAAGCTTTGGCAAAAACCAAATCAAAATGACAGAAATACTCATGAAAGTTCTTTGATTAGAAAATCAACAAGGCCAGATATATAGTCAAGGAGGCAATGGAAGACGGTATCCAGAGTCTTATTTAGTTAGGGAAGTCACAGAGCTCATTCAAAGCTCAAATATTAAATTAGGAAAACAGATCTGAACATGTAAACTATGACAGCATTATTACACTGTAGTAATGGATTGAATCGGATTCCCCCCCCAAAAAATGTGTAGTCATGATTCCCAGGATTTTATGATTGTCCTTTGTGTTGTGTGAGAGGGTTAGGGTGGGACTGTAAGTCCCTTCATAAGATCACCTCCCTGTTCCACTGTAAAGGGAGTTTCTCTGGAGTATGGTTTGCACCACCCTTAACCCATTCATCCTAAGAGATGAAAGGGAAGCAAGCAGAGGAGTGGGACTCTGAGAGCATCAGGCGGCAGCACCGGGAGAAGAGCATGTCCTTCATACCTGAGGTTCCTGCATCAGGATGCGCCCTGGACAAAGACAGATGCAATACCAGACTTTCCTCCAGGGTTAACAATGGGGAAAGCATTTCCCTGGAGCAGAAATCCTGAATTGGGACTTGCAGCCTACGATACTATAATAATAAACTTTCCTTTGTTAAAACCATCCACTCGTGGCATTTCTGTTAGAGAAGTACTAGCTGACTGAAACAACTATGAAGAGGGATACAGTACAGTATCCCCTCTTCATGAAGAGGAAGTGAAGGAGATACAAAGAAGTTGAAAGACTGGTTTAAACATAGAGTATTATGGGAAAATAGCGCATTAGCAGTAAAGGAAACTAACAAGACTACATGTCAAAAGAACAATCCAGAATTCTCAACAAACACAAAACCAACATTGAAAAGGATGAAAAGAACACCCATAAAGAAAATCAATGAAGAACAGAATATTAAGTGGAACAAAGAAAATGTCAATACAAAAAGAAAGGTAACAAATTGATAACATGAAATAAATATCTAGTACTAATTACATGGGATGTAAATGGATTGAATGGTCCAATGAAGAGAGTGACTGGTTAGATCAAAACAATCCACCCGTACGCTGCTTACAAGAAACACACCTTGGGACTCAAAGGTATGAACAAACTGAAAATCATAGGTTGCAAAAGTATATACCAAGCTAGCAACATGCAAAGAAGAGCAGCAGTGGCAGTATTAATCTCAAAAACTACATTTGAAAGTAAAGTCCACCAACATGGGCAAGGATGGTCACTACTTATTGCTTAAAGGTGCAATACCTAAGGAGGATATAACAGTATTAAATATTTATGCACCCAATATCATACCACTTAATTTGTCAAACACTGACAACATTGAAAAATGAGATAGATCACAATAATAGTAGGAGGCTTCAACACCATTTTCAGTAAGTCACAGTTCATCCAGAAAAATACCTCAGTAAAGATACAAAAGATCTTGTTGGAAAACTGAACTGACTCAACCTCACAGATATATATAGAACTTTCAACCCAACAACAGATAAGTACACTTTCTTTTTCAATGCATATGGAACATTCTACAGAATAGACCACATATAGGCCATAAAGCAAGTCTCAACAAAATCCAAACCGCTGAATTGCTGCAAAGCATCTTCTCAGACCATAAAGCCATAAAAATTGAAATCAATAGCAGAAAACACATGAATAGAAATTCAGACTTATACAAACTAAACAACACCTTGCTAATAAAGTCATGGGGTATAGAGGAAATCCAGGATGCAGTAAAGAGATTTATGGAATCAAATGACAATGAAAACATGTTACCATAGCTTACAGGATAGAGCAAAAGAGTGCTGAGAGGTCAGTTCATCTCTGTAAAGCACACATGGGGAGTGAACACAGCTGAAGCCAAAGAATTAGCCTTACAACCTGAACGAGTAGAAACAGAAAAACCAAAGAACCCCTTGGGCACCAGATGAAAACACATAATAAACATCAGAGTAGAAATAAATTCCAGAATAGAAAAACAATCGAAGGAATAAACCAAACCAAAAGCTGGCTTTTTCAAAGCCAAGCCAGCCAAGTGCCATTGAGTCGGATCTGAAAGATCAACAAAGTTAATAACACATTGGCTAAACTCACAAGAGAAAGACAGGAGAGGAAACAACCTGAATAAGAAATGAGATGAGAGATTCACAATAGAGTCAATCAAAATTAAAAATAACAGAATACTATAAAAATTTTACTCTAACAGATTTGAAAACTTGAAATTGACAACGGTCTAGATTCACATCACCTACCAAAATTATCCCAAAGAAAAGTTGAACAACTTAATAAACCCATCACAAAAGAAGAGATTGTAAAATAATAACAAAATAAAGAGAAGTGCCAACTAAAAGAAGTCCTGGTCCAGAGAGCTTCACTGGACAAGTTAAAATTTTGGGGTGGGGGGGCGGGTTCATTCCATGAAGCCACCATTATCTTATAACAAAGCCAGGGAAGATCTCACAAAAACAGAAAATTACAGACAAGTATCACTCAGGAACCTAGATGCAAATATCTTCAACAACATCCTAGCCAGTAGAATTCAACAACATAACCAAAAAGTAATTTATAATGACCATGTAGGATTCATACAAGGGATGCAAGGTTGATTAAACATCAGAAAACCAATTAATGTGATTAACCACATAATGCAAAGGAGAAGAATCCCTTGCTTTTATCAAATGATGCAGAACAGGCATTTGACAAAGGCCAACACTGATTCATGTTAAAAATTATGAGTACACTAGTAATCGGAGGGAAATCCTCAACACCGTAAGGAGCATGTATATGAAGACAATCACCAACATCACCCTGAATGGAGAAAGACTGAAGGAATTCTCCCTGAGAATGGGAACCAGACAAGGATGCCCACTGTCACCCCTCGTATTCTACATTGTGTTAGTGTTTGTGGCCAGAGCAGTGAGACAAGACTACGAAATGAAGGGCATCTGCATTGGTAAACAAGACGTGAAAGTATCCCTATTTGCAGATGATACGATTTTACACAAAGAAAACCCTCAAGGATCCATAAATAAACTACTGGAACTAAGAGCAGAGTTCAGCAAAGTGTCATGATATACGATAAAATGAAAACCATTTACAGTAGCCCGAAGCATCTCCTAACCTCGTGTCAACTAGAAGACATTACACTGAATGAAATCAGTCACCTGTAAAAGGACAAATCGTGTGTGAGACAGGAACATCTACTGTGGGGACTGTTTTAGTCTGCTAGGACTCCTCTAACAGAAATACCACAGAGTAGATGGCTTTAACAAAGGAAGGTTTATTCTTACATTGTCTGGGCTGGAGGTCCATATTCAGGGTGTCCACTCCAGGGGAAGGCTTTCCCCTTGTCGAGTCTGGAGGAAAGTCCGGTATTACATCAGTCTTTGTCCAGGGAGCATCTTGGCACAGGACCCTCAGGTCTGAAAGACGTGCTCTTCTCCTGGTCCTGCTTTCTTGATAGTACAAGGTTCGCGATTCTCTGCCTGCTTCTCTGTCCTTTTATCTCTCGTAGGATGAAAGGATTAAGGGTGGGGCAAGCCATACTCCAGGGAAACTCCCTTTACAGTGGAGCAGGGAGGTGATCCTATGAAGGTATTTACAGACACACCCTAACCTTTAACATACAGTTTAGGAAAACCACGAAATGCAGGACAGTCACAAGGTACTGGGAATCATGGCCCAGCCACATGGCTGCACATATTTTTAGGGGGACACAATTCAATCCGTGACAGGGACCATGTTTTCAGGGGACATCTAGGTCGATTGGCATAACTAGTCTTTTGCTAAGTGAGTCTTCTGCACCTGATATGGGCTAGTGGCCTGTGGGGTCTTAAAAGCCAGGAAGTTACCATCTGAGGAACATCAGTTGGTCCGAACCCACCGGGAGCAGAGGGTGACCGAGAACATCAGAGATAAGGGAACAAATGAGCCCACGAGATAGAAGGACCCATGTGACTGGCCGACTATATCAACAGGAGACAAGATGAACCAGATGTTGCCTGGCCACCACCAAACACAGCCCTCATAGGGGACACAATGTAGATTTTCTGATGTAGCATGAGAAAAAGAGGTGTGCAGATCAAGGAATCTACTCAAAGACCACCTAGAAGGGCTCGTGGGAAAATGGCCCATAGACTTGCTGCAGCCCCAGACCAGAAACCAGGACTGAGGTCAACACTTCAGACGAAGAATTGACTGGACTCGAGGACACAGACTGAGTCTGTGGTGTGTGTAGTTTATCATTTTGTATGTCTGTAGGACACTGTCTTACTGATTTCCTTCTAGATGGGAGAGTACAGGGTGGACAGGAGGGGACAGGTGATGATTAAGAGGATATTAGAAGTAAAGAATGAAACAGGAGTGTGTTGTCACAGGGTGAGGAGTGCAGAGGGTCAGAGAGAAAGACATGCGGAGTTGACGTGGATTGTAGATTTCACTTAGTCATTAACAAAAAAAATGATCAATGACCTAAATATAAAACAATAAAAATCATGAAAGAAAAACTATAGGCAATGCTGGAAGCCCTAATACATAGAAGAGAAAGCCTATAAATTAGCGTTAACAATGCAGCAACACCAAAGAAGAGAACAGGTAAGTGGCAACTCCTAAAAGTCAAACACGTATACTCACCAAAGAATGAAAAGACTTCCTACAGACAGAGTAAAAAGCTGGGTACCACGAATCCTGTCCACATCTAGTGTCCAAAACCAACAACATACTACCAAACCTCAACAAAAACCCAAGTTAAAAATACGCAAGGGGTATGATCAGGCACTTCACCAAAGAAGACATGCAGGCAGTTAAAACATACATGAGGAAATGCTCCCGATCATGAACTATTAGAGAAATCCAAATCTAAACTAAAACGAGATACCATATCACTCATAAGGCTGGCATTAATCTAAAAAACACAAAATAAAAGAGGTTGGAGACTGTGGATAGACTGGAACTCTTCTACACTGATAGTCGGAAGGTAAACTGGTATGAACACTCTGGAAATTCCTTGAAATGCTAGAAATCAGAAAAACATGATCCAGCAATCCCACTTCTTGGAATCTTAGAAACAAGAGTGGTCACCTGAATGGATACATGCACACCCACGCTTTTTGCAGCACTTCACAGTTGCCAAAAGATGGGATCCACATACGTGCCCATCAAGGGATGAATCGATTACCAAACTATGGTACCTTCACAAAACAGAACACCAGACAACGACAAAGAACAATAATCTTGAGAAATGTAACGTGGAGTCATCTCGAAGACATTATGCTAATTGAAATTTATTGCAAAACAACAATTATAATGTGAGGCCCCTATTACAAAATACTCAAGAGCAGGCTTATACACAGAAGAAAATAATGTTTAGTCTTAACAGGTGTGGGATTGTTACTCAGTTTGGGTCCGTGCCTTGGAGTAGCCGAGCCAAAGAAACATACTCCAGGTCAGAAAGAGAAAGAAGGTGTATTAAGGAGGCATGCTGCCATCGGAGACTCAACAGAAACGCAGGCTGTTTTCCATGGTGTCTCAAAAGACAGTTTGTATGTCAGAGTATATGTGTCAGTTACACAACGACTACATGTATGTAAGCACATAAGCCCACTGATAACTATATATATGACAAAATAGTCACAAGAAACTATTAAACTACAGATATGTATGTCAGATACCTGGACTCTAAATGTTTGTAACAGGCAAAGACAAAACATACAGAAATTCCTCAGCTAGTGAAACTAGCCTGCCAGGTCCACTGTGACTGAGATAAGGAGCAAGAAAGTTGTGGATACACAGCATGCCAGTCAGACTTCCTAGCTGCAGTTTTCCAGGCTGAAGGCCATTTCTCAGGAAAGCAAAGAGGAGGAGGGAGACCAAGGTCACAAGAGCTCACGGGGCTCTGTGACCCTTTGGAAAGGTGCCAGTGCAGAGGCCGGAGTAGCTGGTGCTGTAAAAAACACAGATGATTATTTAGAGTATCATTATGGCATTAGTTGTGTGAAACTTTCAACGACACATTTTGAAAAGGGGAGAACATGTTGCGATGTGTTAGGGTTACTGGATGGGAGAGAGTGGTATACTCAGGTCAGACAGTAGGTGGGAACTGGGTTAAAACATACTAAGAAGGGAGGTCAGTAGAGCTGAACTACACTAAAAGCCAACAGACATCTGGAAGGACATAGTGGCAGCCACAGGGGTCTGGGGACCATGGTTTCAGGGGACATCTAGATGATTTGGTATACGTTTTTTTTTCCCCCCCACAAAATGTTGTGCATCCCAGTTTGGTGAGTGACAGCTCGGGTCCTAGAACCTAGCACGCAGCCATCTAAGTAGCACAAATTTGTCCCAGTCCACTTGGAGGTCTGGAGAATGAATGTTATGAGGAAAATATAAGTCCAGGTGAGTGTAGGGGCCACAAGCTCTAGATACCACATCAGCGTGAGACCAGAAGTACCAAATGGTGCCCAGGGACTCCACTGCACTCACAGGGAACACAATGTAGAGTCCCTGACATAAACCAAATCCCGACCCACTGCTGTCAAGTCCATTCTGACTCATAGCAATGACACAGACAGAGTAGAAGTGCCCCATAGAGTTTCCACGTAGCACCTGGCGGATTTCAACTGCTGACCTTCAGGTTACCCCGTGTAGCACTCAAGCAGTACACCACCGTTTCCCAGAGTCCCTGACAAAGTAGGAGAAAAATGGGTGCACAGAACTAGAACTCCATTTAAAAGACCAGAGCTGATAGTCCGACCGAGGGGAGGGTCCCCGGAGAACTTGGCCCCTGGACTGCCTATTAGCCCAGAGCTGAAACCAGAACTGAAGCCAACTCTTCAGACAAAGATTGGGCTGGAGTGGAAGACATCGAGTGATGCTGGTGCGCAGTGTGCTTCTTGGCTTAAACGATACATGAGGCTGTCTGAGCAGCTCCTGTTCAAGGGCAAGATGAGAAGGTGGAGGGGGACAGGAGGTGGTTGAATGGATGCAGGAAATAGAGTAGAAGGGACGGCTGTCACGGGCTAGGGAGAGCAGACAGAATTCCATCGTGGTGGGGGGCCGGATTTTATATGGCAAATGGACTTACATTGTAAGCTTGCACTTACAGCACAATAACATATTTTTAGAAGATCAAGAAAGACCCATATCTGACACCATGCACACAACCCACCTCAAAATAAAGGATCAAAACCTAAATATCAAATCTAAAGTGATGCAGATCGAATAAGAAAAAAATAGGGACAGCGCTGGGAGGGTTAGGGATAGGGCATTCCCACCCTAATTCTCTTTAAAATAATACAACCTTCCAATGTTAACCACAGGCAGAGATTAGGGTTTACAACATGGAAAAATCAAAAAATGGAGGACAACCACCCTAAATGTAGGAATCGGCGTCCAACTAAATCGATACACACATTTTCTGGGGGGACACAATTCAGTCCACGATACTCTGCTTTAGGGCCAGAATCCAACCGGCATCAGCAATGACATCCCTGGTTCCTCGGAGTCTCCTGAATCTCACTTCAGTTTCTGGCACTTACCTGTGGATGTACTGCTACAACTGATTTTGAATGATCTTCAGCAAAATTTTACTCGCATGTGATATGAATGATAATATTCATTACTTTCTGCATTGAGTTGGATTACCTTTCTCAGAAATCGGCAGAAACAGGGATGACTTCCCGTTGGTTGGCCAGGTCGCTGCCTTCCAAATTTCTTGCATAGACCACTGTGCACTCACAGCCCTGCGTCCATTCATAGCAGTGTCTCAGCTGGTACTCGGACTGTGCCTGGGGCCTGTTCTCCCCACCGGCTTCAGTGCTGCTTCAGCTTCTGCCTGCCTTCCGTCACCTCCTGGTCAGCTACCTGCTGAAGTAGCTGAACACCAGCCAATTATTTTTAGTATAGTAACTGTATTTCTTCTTTGTTTTTTAATTCTTCTTTCATTGTTCAGTATTTTCCTCATAGCATTCTTCAATACTGCAAATTGAGGCTTGAGGTTTTTTTTGAGTTTTTCTTCAGTCTTCTCAGTTTGAAAAACGCTAAGTGTGTTTTTCCCTTTCGGTTTCCTGTTTCAAGGCCCTGGCACATGGCGTCATAATACTATGTGTTCTTGAGCCCCCTTTTAAATTGTTTGTTCAGCTCTTGTACTTCATCATTTCTTCCTTTTGCTTCAGCTACTCGACCTTCAAGAATGTCTCCTGACATCCGTTTTGGCCTTTTTTCCTTCTGTCTCCCGTCTTTTTCATGACATTTGCCTTTCTTCCTGTATGATGTCCTAGACATCACCCTATAATTTGTCGGTCTTCAGTGAGAGATGTTCAGTGCCTCAAATCTATTTCTGAGATGATCTGTAAATTCAGGTGGAATCCACTCAAGGTCACACTCTGGCACTCATGGATTTGCTCTCATTTCCCTGAGCTTTAACTTGTACTTGCATATGACTCTGATCTTCAGTTAGCTGCTGGCATTTTTCTGACTGATGATAGTGGGCTTTTCCATCCTCTCTCTCCACACATGTAGTCGATTTGGTTCTGTGAATTCCATCTGGCAAGGTCCATGTGGACAGCCGCCGTTAATGTCAGTGGAAAAAGGTTTTTGAAATGAAGCAGCAAAATTCAATCATGCAATTTCAGCCGTGGTCCCTATCTCCAAGGCCATATTTTTCCAAATACTGATCTTTCTTCCTTTGTTTTGAACTTTCCTGTTCAACCTCAAGTAATTATCAATGTTCACATTGTATTTCAAATTATAGAAGTTAGTAAAAATCTTCAGTTGTTTCATCTTTGGTTGTAGCATTTGGTATAGAATTTTGAATAATAATATTATGAAGGAAGAACTGGCAGTCTAATTCTGAAAAGAACAGCCATTCAAAACCTTATGAATAGCAGTGGAACGTTGTCAGAGACAGCGCAGGAGAATGAACTTCCCGGTTGGAAGGCACTCAAAGGACAAGTGGGAAAGAGCTGCCTCCTCAAGTGAGAGTCCGCCTTAATGATGGGGATGGAGTCGAGCTTTCAGAACCTTCCTTTGCCGATGTGGCCTGACTCTGAATGAGAGGAAACAGCTGTGAACATCCATCAATAATCGGAACATGGAACATATGAAGTATGAATCTAGGGAATCTGGAAATTTTGAAAAATGACATGCATATACATCGATATCGTAGGGGCTAGTGACCTGCAATGGACTGGTACTGGCCATGCTGAAGCAGACAGTCCCATGGACTACTACACTAAGCAAGAAAACTTAATAGGAATAGCATTGCAATCATCACCAAAAAGAGCATTTCAAAAGATCCATTCTGAAGTAGACTGCTGTCAGTGACAAATATCCTATGTCTACAAGAAGGACCAGTTAATATGACTGTCATGGATTGCATTGTGTCCCCCCCAAATGTATGTATTGATTTGACATGGCTGTGAGTCGCAGTATGGTGCCCTTCACCCATGTGCTGTGATTCCTGCCTCTGTGATGTTGATGGCAGAGAATGGGTAGCAGTTGTGCTGGTGAGGCAGGACTCCAGTGACCAGCTGTGGGATAGAAGGGAGAGAGGTGAGCAGAGGAAGTTGGGAACCTCATATCACCAAGAAGGCAGCTCTCGGAGCAGAGGATGTCCTTTGGACCTGAGGTTCCGTGCCAGGATGCTCTCCTGGAATTTGGACTAAGCCTACTGTGATAAGTTCTCTTACTGACTGGACTTATAATTCATAAATGGATTTGTGACTTATCGGACTGTGTGAATAAAATCTATCTTCATGAAATCATCCACTTATAGTATTTTCTTTTAGAGCAGTACCAGATGAATAAAACACTGAGCACCGTTCAGATTTTTGCACCTACCACTAAGGCTAAACATGAAGAATCTGAAGATCTTTAACACCTTCTGCAGTAGGAAATTGATTGAACATACATTCAGCATGCATTGATAATTACTGGTTGTCATACATCGAATTGTGACCCCCCAAAATAAGTGTAGCCATGTGGCTGGGCCATGACTCCCAGTATCTTGTGACTGTCCTCCATTTTGTGGTTTTCCTAAACTACATGCTGAAGAATTAGGGTGGGGCTGTAAGTCCCTTCATAGGATCACCTCCCTCCTCCACTGTAAAGGGAGTTTCCCTGGAGTATGGCTTGCCCTACCCTTAATCCTTTCGTCCTACGACAGGTAAAAGGACAGAGAAGCAGGCAGAGAATCGAGAACCTCGCACCATCAAGAAAGCTGCACCGGGAGAAGAGCGCGTCCTTCAGACCTGAGCTTCCTGCACCGAGGTGCTCCCTGGACAAAGACTGATACAATACCGGTGACATCAACAACCAGCATTGTGCAGATGACACAACTCTGCTTCGTAGCAGTGAAGAGGATTTGAGATACTTACTGAGGAAGATCAAAGATTAAATCCTTCAGTACAGACTGCACATCAACATCAAGGAAACAATCCTCACAGTTGGACCTGTAAAAAACATTTTGAGAAATGGAGAAGGCACTCAATTTGTCAAGCGTTTCATTTCCAGGGTCCCACAGTCAAATCGCATGGAAGCAGCAGTCATGAAATCCAAAGTCGCATCACAATGGGAAACCTGCTGCAAAGGACCTCTTTAAAGTGTGAAAAGCAAAGATGCCGCCTTGAAGACTAAATACCGTGACCGAGCCAAGGTATTTTCAGGTGCATCATATGCATGTAAAAGCTGGACAATGAATAAGGAGGAGAGGTGAATAATTGATGTCTCTGAATCATGGTATTAGAGAAGAATATTGAATGTGCCATGGACTGCCAAAAGGACAAACAGATCTATTCTGGAGGAAGTCCAACCAGAGGGCTGCTCGGAAGCAGAGACAGCGAGACTGCATCTCGCATACTCTGGACATGTTTTCAGAAGGGATCTGTCCCCGGAGAACGCCATCATGCTTGGTAGATGAAGAGTCAGCAAAAAAGAGGAAGACCTGCAGCAGGATGGACGGACACAGTGGCTGCAGTGATGGGCTGAGGCATAAAAACAGTTGTGGGGATGGCGCAGTTGTGCAGTGTCGGTGTTGTTGTGCAGTGTCGCTATTTGTTGGAAGTGATTTGACTCGATCCTAACACCACCAGCAACACACGCTGGATCTCACTGGTTAGAAGACACAGGAATCAAATCAACTACATCTGTGGAAAGAGACTCTGGAAAAGTTCAGTCTCGGCAGTCAGTACATGACCAGGGCCTGACTGAGGAAAAGACCAATGGCTCTTGTATAAGTACACGTCAAAGCTGAGGAAAACATACCAAGTCCACAAGAGCCAAAGTATGAACCTGCAAATATCCCATGTCAATACAGAGACCATCTCAGGAATAGATTTGATACACTGAACACTGACTTAGTCATCTAGTGCCATTCCAACAGGAATACCTCACGGGGGTGTCTTTAACAAACAGAAATTTATTCTGGTACACCCCAGTAGGGTACAAGCCAAAATCCAGGGAATCTGCTCCAGCGGAGGCTTTCTCTGTGGGCTGTGGATGAAGATCTTTGTTGTCAGTCTTCCCCTGGACTGGAAGCTTCTGAGGTGCCAGGACGCCAGGTCATTTCCTAAGGATGCACTCTGCTCGCACCTCTGCATCTTTGTGGTATTAGGTCCCCAACTCTGCTGGCTTCCTTTCCCTTTATATCCCAAGAGATTGTCTCAAGGCACCAGAAGATCTCACACACTGAGTCCTGCCCCACCGACTCAACTGTAGCCCCTCGTCCCGCATTAACATCACGGAGACAGGGTTTACAGCGTGGAGGAACATCACACCAGACCAGGAATCATGGCATAGCCAAATGGCTACACCCATTTTTTGGAGGAGACAAATATAGCAGGCACAAATAACTGAAGACCTAATGAGTTGTGGGATGTCATCAAGGGCACTGTACATGAAGACAGGAAAAGGTCATGGAAAGAACTGGGAGTAAAGAGAAGACCACACTTGGCATTTTGCAAGCTGAAAGAACTGAAGAAAAAAACTTAAGTCCAGGAGAAGTACTGAAAGACACAAAAAGCATCACAAGAAGATGGAAGGAAAACAGTCACGAGATCAAAAAGAATTGGTCGACGTTCACCCATTTCAGGAGGCAGGCTCTGAGCCAGAACCAGTGGTACTGAAGGAAGAAGCCGAAGCTGCTCTGCAGACACTGGCAGAAAACAAGCCTCCAGGAAGCACGGGAACATCAACTGAGGTGTTTCCACAAACGCATGCGGGGTGCAGGTGCTTACTGACCTATGCCAACAAATTCGGATGACAGCTACCTGGTCAAGCAGCTGGAAGAGATCCGTATTTGTCCTATTCCAAAGGTGGTTCTGCAGAATGCAGAAATTATCAAACAATAGAATTAATATCATACACAAGTAATATTTTGCTGAAGATCATTCCAAAGTGGTTGTAGCAGGGAGATCCCAGGAATTCCAGCCAGATGTAGAGGATGTCCAATGAGGGATATCACTGCTGGTGTCAGATGGATCCTGGCCAAAGCAGAGGACACCAGCAAGTTGTTTATCTGTTTCACTGACTAGGCAAAGCAGTAGTTGGCTGTGTGGATCATAACCAGTTATGGACAACACTGTCACCAGAATACTTGATACTACTCCAGTGCAGCCTGCACCCAGACCAAGAAGCAGTCATTTGAACAGCTGAAAGGGATGTCGTGTGTGGTTTAGTCACGAAAGGTGTGCGTCAAGATTGTGTCCTTTCACCATGATCATTCAATCCATGTGCCAAGCACATCATCCAAGAAGCGGGACCACGAGAACTATAATGGGCATCAGTCACCTTGGAGCACTCACTTGGTGGGCTGCAGTCTGGAAATCTCCTAGGGACAGGCTCTTGGGGTTGGGCTTCTCTTAAGGACAGTGGGAAGTTTTCCTGTCTTTGGAAACGCTGTCATATTAGTGAACTGTCTCTTGCATCTCCAGCACAAATGACAGCTTCGGAACCCAATCCAGATACACTGCGAGCGCTGCTTACATAACTTGCTTCAGAACCATGTGGGGTTTCCTCTGAAACCTGATCTGGGTCTGTATGGAGCATTGCTTTGGAACCTTTTGGAGGTCCACATCCAGCCTCAACAGCAGAAGGCACTCCAGCTTCTCCTGAAGATTCACCTCAGACCCACTCCGACCTACACGGAGCACAGCCTCGGGAGCCTTCTCCAGAGCAACAGTGAGATGCAGCCCCAGAACCTGCCGCAGGTTCAAGGTCAGCGTTACCTCTGGTTCCCACTGCAGATCCACATGGCGACTCACGCCCAGAACCCACTCCAAGTCCCCATCCAGTGTGAGCAGCAGAACTCACTCCAGGTCCCCATCGAGTGCGGCCTTCAGAACCGGCTCCAGATCCACAGGAAGGTTCACGTCGGGAACACTCTCCGGAGCTATACCAAGAGGCGCTCCTGGGGTCTACCCCAGATCCACGTCGACATTCCCCTCTGTACTCATTCCAGACCCAGCGTGAGCGTCGTCTCCAGAACCAGCTCCACATGCACGGTGGGCACCGCCTCTGGAACCGGGTCTACAGGCAGAACCAGCCCAGCCCGGCCTCCAGCGTCAGGCTCTGAGCCAAAGCAGGCGTTCGCTCTGGAGCTTCCTGCCCTTTGCCAAAGAGTAGCTCTCTTTTATTCTTGGTCCCTTTTTCCTTGTTCAACAGTTACTTCATCATCAAATTATGCTGCAAGTTTTCGATTTTCATCTTTTCAAAGTGTAGAATGCAGTGGCTGTGTATGATTTCACACTGCTGTGCTCCCGCCACCCCTCTCTGGGCACAGAATGTTTTCACCCTCCAAAACATAATCCCTGTGACCAGGAGGCAAGAGTCTTTGCGGGTAGCCCCTGGAACTCACACGATAGCTTTTTGTATCCATGGATTCCCCTACCCTGCAGTTCTCATCTAACTGGAATCCTGCGTCCCATGGCCTCTTGTCCCCACTGTTTTTGAGATTCATCCAAGGAGTGACGTGTGCCCGCATCTAATTCCTCTCTACATCTGAATGTGATCCCCTAGTCCCGACTGACCACAGTGTGTCCCCCTTTGTGCTGACGGACACTGGGGTGGTTTCCATCTGGTAGCTAATGTGCTGTGGTGAGCATCTGTGTCCTGGTGTGTCGTTGAGTTCCTGACTTCATGATACAGGCCTGTGGACGGTAACGGTGAGGAGAGAGGCCAGGTGTGAGACCGAGAGTTTGAAGAAATCAAGAAGCAAGTCGTGGGAGGTGGAGCCCTGCGGGTAGCCCAGACAACTCCCAGCTGTGGGTCAACAGGACGCAGGTGTGGTCAGGAGGCAGCACGGTGTGGGGACTGAGCTGGGGGAATAAGGAGTGAGCCCAGGCAGAAGAACCCAGAAGAGGGTGGGGCCAGAACACCACAGCAGGTGTGGGTCATGGTGAGGTGGGGACAGCCAGGAGGCAGTCCAGACACTGTGAGGAAGGCGAAGGGACTGAGGAGCAGGGACAGATGACAAGAAGGTACAATTGTAGGCAGAAAAGAGGGAATCTGAATGCAAAGGTGCGACCCCAAAGAAGGTCGGAAGGGCTAGGAAACCCCGGAGGCGGCGAGAGTGAGGTGGGAGCAGGCACCGGTGCAGGGAGTGAGGAGGCTGGAGGCTGCCCATGTTCAGGGAGGGTGTGTGATCCTTGGAACTGGCTCCGGAGATGTTGTGGGGCTGGTGCTGCCTCCAGACACTCGGGCCCCTCGGTGTCAGGCCCCACAGCCAGTGCCCTCAGGGACCTAGCTCTGGTTTCTGCTCCCGCGGAGTGGAGTTCGTGTTTCAGGGGCTAAACAACACCTCCTTGGACACTTTGTGGGTTGAGGTGGGGACTGGAGATGTAGGAAGATGAGATGGGAGCTCATCATCTGTCCGTCCAGATCATTCCGTCTCCTGGAATAAAGGAAGAGGTGCTAGTCTACCGCGGTTTCACAGGGGAGAACACTGGCCCTACAGAGCATGAGGGACTACTGCACGTCACCCAGCCCATGCATACGGAGACTCCTGAGCTCAATCCATGACCACCACACAGCACAGTCAGACTTCACCCAGAGCCTGTGACTGGGGGACTTGTACGGGAAACGAGGCGGCTTTGGGTCATGGAATCCCCACGCACTGTGTCCACTCCTGTTCCTAAGAGGCGCCTGCACCTTTGTTGGGATCTTGTTGTTTGTATTCTCTGGCTCTTTGCCTCGGATCACAGCCACCAATGTATCAGGAAGAGGTTTGCTGCCATTCAAAACAGGAGAGGAGTGGGGCCCTCTACCTAAGAGAGAAATCCTTGGGACTGGCCCACTGGGCAGAGGTCCCTGTGTTCAGTCAGTGGCCCGTGTTTGTTTGCTCATAGAACGTGGGTGGGGAAGTCATCTTCAAGGCAGATCAAATGCAGTTTCCATCCTGACCCAGGAAAGTGGGATGGCCAGGAGGAGGAGGAAGATGCTGTGATTTCCTCTGAAGCTGGGACAGGCCAGCAATGGGTGTGAAACTGGGTCTCAGAGGCCTGCAGCCAGTTGTCGGTGAAGTTCGGCGCCGTTTCCTCCACCTGCTGGCCGGCGGTGCATCTTCTGAGCATCACCTGTTACAGCTCGGCCTGCTTGCCTCTGGGGCTGTTCTCACACTGACCTACAGAAGTGCTTCACAAATTCTGGACCTGATCTCTTGGCCACTCACCCGTGTTGCCTGTGTCTTTTTCTCGTCTGCAGCTGTATCTGTGTCCTTTCCTTTGACTTGTGCTAACCTGAAGGTCGGCAGTTTGAATCCACCAGGAGCTCCTGTGGGGCAGTCTACACTGTTCTACAACTTCGCTTGTGCACCTTCTTTCTGTTCCACTGGAAACCGTGGTGTGGTGTGTGAGTGCTGTAGCTGCTAACCAAAGGGATGGCAGTTTATTTCACCAAGTGCTCCTCGGACGCTCGATGGGGGCAGTTCTACTGTCCTCTAGGGTCACTGTGTGTCAGAATCGACTCAAGGGCAATCCATTTGGTTTGGTTATTGGTTTTTATGGCAAAGAATGCTTTTTTCACCTGGTTTTTGTCCATTTATTTAATTTCTGATTTAAAAATCTGACTTTTTGTTCCCCAAAATGTTTGGGAGAATGAAATTCGAGTGAATGCATTATGCTGTGGTTTTCTGCTTCACAGTTGCTGGTTGGACTTTCTCAGCTCTCACCTGCATGGGTTTTCCTTTCCTCTTCCCATGGCAACAGTCGCTTTGCTCACCTGTCCAATTCCATGGACAGAGCTGGCCTTTCGGATGGCACCTTCTTATGTTGGGGTAGTGACACACAGCTTCTTTCACAGAGTGTTTTCTTGTCTGTGTGGCGGAGAGGGGGTTTACTTCTGCTGTTCCTCTCCTTCATCCTGGACTACCTAGAAGTCCCTTTTGGATCTCGTACAGGAAATCCTTTGGTCTGCTTTGACATTCCTTAGGGTTTTCTCTCAAATTTTGTTAACAGTTTTCTTTTCTACTTCCAGGCCTTCTTTGGGATTCTTGGTGGTGGTGGGTTTCATTTTATTTTTGGCTAAATAGATGGTAGTTTGTGCGAGATCCTTTGGCTGGAAGACCCCCATCCCTGGTGTGCACGGCCTGCCTGCTTGTCTCAGGGAGTGATGCATGGGGATCTGTTCTCGGTGCTCTGTCTTCATGACACAGTTTCCCCAACACCCATGTCACACTGTCACGGTATCTAGTCAGACATGTCTCAGTCCATCTGCCTGTACCTTTTAGTATTCAATCAGCGTTTTAGAATCTTGCCACTTTTCCAAAAAAATCTTCCTATTTTGATTGGAATTGCCCCGTATTGGTGTATTTGGGGTGAATGAACACGTCATTGTTGTCAGGTGCCATAGAGTCAGTTCCAGCTGACACTGACCCCCACAGCCGAGTACAAGACGCCCGGTCTGGCTCCATCTGCACACTTGTGATGCCCAAGCACAAAGGCGGCCACTGTGTCCATCCACCCACTGCAAGTTTCCCTCTGTTTCACTGACACTCTATTCACCATGATGTCCTTCTCCAGGGACTGGACACTCCTGATAACACGTCGAAAGTATGTGAGAAGTCCCACCATCCTTTGCTTTTGAGGAACATTCTCGCTCTACTTCTTCCAAAACTAATTTCTTTGTTCCATTTGCAGTCCACGGTATAGTCAATGTGCTTCTCCAACACTGTAACTCACAGCTGTCTTACGTCGTCTTGTACATTCAGTGTCTAGCTTTCGCATGTGTGGGGTGATTGAAAGTACCACAGTGTGGGTCAGGCGCATCTCAATCTTCAAGGTTACATCTTTGCTTCTTAACACTTTGAAGAGGCTTTTTTGTGGCACATTTAAGCGATGCAATGTGTCGCTTGATTTTGACTTCTGCTTCCATGGGTGTTGACTGTGGATCCAAGTAAAATAAAATTTATGACAACGTCACTCTTTTCTCCCTTTATCATGACATTGCTTACTGGTCTGTCTCTCAAGATTCTGTCTTCCTTACAATGAGCTATAATACACACGGAAGGCTGTAGTCTTTGATCTTCACCAGTAAGTCCATCAATTCCTCTTGATTTTCAGCAGGAAAAAGTGCCACAGTTTTATAATATGAAGTCTTTCCATTGTTGTTGTTGTTAGGAGCTGTGAAGTCACTTCTGGCTCATAGGGACCTCACGCCCGACACAGCGCAACACTGGCAGCTCTGACGCCTCCTCACAGTCATTACGTTGGAGCTCATTGTTACAGCCACCGTGTCAACACTTCTCTTTGATGATTTTCCCTTATTTTGCTGACCCCCTACTTTATGAAGCATGATGTCTGTCATGCATTAAACTGTGTCCCCCCAAAAATGTGTGTAGCCATGCGGCTGGGCCATAATTCCAAATATTTTGATTGTCCTCTATTCTGTGATCTTCCTATGCTGCATGTTAGAGGATTCTGGTCGGATTATAAGTCCCTTGAAAACATCACTTCTCTGCTCCACTGTAAAGGCAGTTTCGCTGGAGTATGGCTTGTACCACTCTTTATCCTTTCATCCTAACAAGAGATTAAAGGGACGGAAACAGAGAACCTGGGACATCACACCATCAAGAAAGCAGCACAGGGAGAACAGCACGCACTTCCCCACATCTCTGATGTCCTCCATTCTCCTCTGCTCCGGTTCGCCTGGGGTCTCAGGGGCATGGAAGTGCTCACAGAGGTCTACTGGTCCCACCCCACCGGGACCAGGGGAGACTGCAGAAAACGAGGGGAACAGGAGCCCTAAGGCCTCAAAGACCGCCACGATCACAACCGCCACCAGACCTAGTCCAGCACAAGTGATGGTGCTGAGCACCACCACCAGCTGCTCCGACAGGGATCACCATCGAGGGACCTAGACAGAGGAGCAAAAACTGGCAGGACTAAAGGTGACCTCACAAAGACCAAACGTACCAGTCTAACAGATACTGGAGAATCCTGAGCAGGGTCCCTAGGTACCCCAATAACACAGTAGTGAAGCCACTCCTGAGGTTCTCCCTTATAATAAGAGGCCTAAACACCACAGGATATGGTTATTTAACTCAGAAAACCAGCTGAGAACACCCAGACCACTACACGGACCCCCGCAGTTTTCCACATCACCCCTTGCACGAAAACGGAGAACCTGTTTATTCCATCATTTCTGCTCTCTTGATACTGTGTCGGAGGACGAGGGCTCAGCAGCATTGAACTCCTCAGAGCTGGGGACGTGGAGGTGTGTGGTGGCCGCATTTCCTTCTCCTGTGTACAGTGACGCTTCATGTTAGGCTAACGCCTTGCCTACACTCCCTGGAGACAGGGTTGCCCCCTGTGTGAGTCCTCTGGTGTGTGACTGTAGCAGGAAAAACAAAAGTTTGGTCCACGGATGAGAGAACACCTGGAACACCATCGTATTTGTAGAGGAAGAGGCTGTATATTAGTTAGCCGTGCAGCAGATGGACTCAAGTCCGAAAAATAGACGCACTCCCCGTTCCGTTATCAGACACATCTATGTATGTTTTTCAACAAATCAGACAAAGAAATTCCCATATATTCTCTTACTTGGCAGTTACAGGTATACAGATTTTCATATCACATTTCTTTTGATCCAGAATACTTAAAGAGGCACTAGATAAGCAGTTATCATTAAGTTACACGCGAAGAAGCTACCCCCTCCGTAGAAAATGGGCTTATCAGGGACTTTTTCTGATGTCATGGGTTCTAGCCGTTTTCAGCTGTTGACAATCACTCATTTACAGTCTCACAAGCCCTGAACCCAGGCCTTCTGGAATGTAAGTGGTACCTTCCTAAAGGCTTTTTCTTCTTCTCTCATAATGAGGTAAGACTCGTCACTAAACCCTCGCCCACACTCCCTACAGAGATACCGCTTCTCCCGAGTGTCTGCTCTGGTGTGTGATAAGACTTGACTTTACGCTAAAGCCTTGCCCGCACTCCCTGCAGACAGAGGGTGTCTCCCCGAAGTGTGTCCCCTGGTGTCTGACAAGACTTGACTTATGGCTAAAGCCTCGCCCACACTCTTTACAAACATACAGCTTCTCCCCTGTGTGTGTCCTCTTATGTGAAGAGGCATGACTTCTGGATAAAGCCTCGTCCAAACTCCCTTCGCACACAGGGCTTCTCCCCTGCATGTGTCCTCTGGAGTATCACGAGGAATGACTTCCAGATAAAGCCTCACCCACACTCGCTAGAGACATAGGGCTTCTCCCCTGAGTGTGTCCTCTGGTGTCTGATGAGGCCTGACTTTTCACGAAAGCCTTGCCCACAATCTCTGCAGACATAGGGCTTCTCCGAGTGTGTTATCTCATGTGTGGTGAGGTGTGACTTCTGGGTAAAGCCTCGGCCACACTCCCTGCAGACATAGGGCTTCTCCCCTGAGTGTGTCCTCTCGTGTATGGTGAGGTGTGACTTCTGTGTAAAGCCTCGGCCACACTCCCTGCAGAGATAGGGCTTCTCTCCTGAGTGTGTCCTCTTGTGTATGGTGAGGTGTGACTTCTTGGTAAAGCCTCGCCCACAGTCCCTGCAGACATAGGGCTTCTCCCCTGAATGTGTCCTCTGGTGGGCGATGAGGACTGCCTTCTGGGTAAAGCCTCGACCACACTCCCTGCAGACATAGGGCTTCTCCCCTGAGTGTGTCCTCTCGTGTGTGGCGAGGTGTGACTTCTTACTAAAGCCTCGCCCACACTCCCTGCAAATGTGGGGCTTCTCTTCTGAATGGTTTTTCTGATGAATGATGAGGGCTAAGTTCACACTAAAGCCTCGTCCACACTCCCTGCAGACATAGGGCTTCTCCCCTGAGTGTGTCCTCTGGTGTGTGATGAGGGCTGAGTTCACACTAAAGCCTCGCCCACACTCCTTACAGACATAGGGCTTCTCCCCTGAGTGTATCTTCTTGTGTCTGGTGAGGCGTGACTGCAAGTTAAAGCCTCGCCCACACTCCCTACACACATAGGGTTTCTCCGCGGAATGTGTCCTCTGGTGTCTGATGAGGCCTGATTTATCACTAAAGCCTCGCCCACACTCCCTACAGATATAGGGCTTCTCTCCTGTGTGTGTCCTCTGGTGTCTGATGAGGCCTGATTTTTCACAAAAGCCTCGCCCACAATCCCTGCAGACATAGGGCTTCTCCCCTGAACGTGTCCTCTGGTGGGCGATGAGGACTGCCTTCTGGGTAAAGCCTCGCCCACACTCACTGCAGACATAGGGCCTCTCCCCTGAGTGTGTCCTCTCGTGTGTGGTGAGGTGTGACTTCTTGTTAAAGCCTCGCCCACAGTCCCTGCAGACATAGGGCTTCTCCCCTGAGTGTGTCCTCTGGTGTGTTGTGAGGTTTGACTTCTTGGTAAAGCCTCGCCCACAGTCCCTGCAGACATAAGGCTTCTCCCCTGAATGTGTCCTCTGGTGTATGATGAGGACTGACTTCTGGGTAAACCCTCGCCCACACTCCCTGCAGCGATAGGGCTTCTCCCCTGAGTGTGTCCTCTTGTGTGTGGCGAGGTGTGACTTTTCGGTAAAGCCTCGCCCACAGTACCTGCAGAGATAGGGCTTCTCCACCAAGTGTGTCCTCTGCTGTTTCATGCACTGTGATTTCTGGTTAAAGCCTTGTCCATCGTCTCCACACCTTACTTTGGCAATTTCTGAGATTCCTTCCCTCAGGAATAATGTCCCTGTGTCCTGAGGAGCCACCTTAGGGCCTAGGCTGCTCTTTGTCTCCGTCAT
Source organism: Heterohyrax brucei (assembly GCA_028571685.1). Lineage (NCBI taxonomy): Eukaryota > Metazoa > Chordata > Mammalia > Hyracoidea > Procaviidae > Heterohyrax > Heterohyrax brucei. Next base: position 2,448,365 of record CM053166.1, read on the forward strand.
TCTTGCACTTGCCCTTGACATCCCTACTTGTCCTTTTGGGAGCCTGGAGCAGGTCTCTGAAATCCCTGCTTTCCGTGTCCTTTGGAACCCTGGCTTGGACACATCTGCTCTCTCTGGACCTCCTGCGTTGCCACTCCAGTTGTGTTGCTCAGAACGCTGCTGCCTCCGATCCGCTGAACAGGGGTCCTCCGGTTCAACATGTCTTCTTGGAGGAGGTCCTGGGAAGCGATGAGAGGGGTGGCTTTTATTCACATGGAGGTTGAGGAATTTCTGAGTGGAGAAGGCCAGAGGGCAGGAAGGACACGGATGGATCTCCGGCCTTGCTGCTCCTGGAAGAGAATGTTCTGAGTCAGAGTTGGGGAGATGAGGCTGCCCGGCCCTCTGCATCATCTCATGGAAAGGCCCCCCTGTAACCACTCACAGCATGCTCACTGCACAGGGTCTCCACAGCCTCCTCCCTAGTCTACTTTTCACCCCTTTTTATTCATTTCCTCGTCCTCAGCCATCTGGGACACACATCCAGGCCCTTCTCTACATCTCAGGGGACAAAGGCTTTCCAGTAGGAAGTGGAGGGAGGCAGACTCCGTTTCCAGCTAGAACTCCCCACAGGCTTCTTCTAAGCACTGTCCCTCCCTGGACACGGAGTGGATCGCTATTTCTCTCTCCTCAGAGGTGCTGCTCCTGATGACCTACATGGAAACCTCTTTAGTCGCCTTTCCTATGAGGCATGGGTCCACTGAGTCAGAAGCTCGCAGCCTGCAGGTTCCTACATGGAAAAGGCAGTGTTGGGCAGCGGTTAGAGGGCACGTGTTCACTCAGGCATGTGTCACACATTGAATTGTGTCCCCACAAAAATGTGTAGCCACATGGCTGGGCCACAATTCCCTGTATTCTATGATTGTCCTCCTTCTTGTGATTTTCCTATGCTGTATGTTCAAGGATTAGGGTGGGAGTGTAAATCCCTTTATGGTATCACGTCTCTGCTCCACTGTAAAGAGAGTTTCCCTGGAGTATGGCTGGCCCCACCCTTAATCCTTTCATCCCACAAGGGATAAAAAGAAAGAGAAGCAAGCCCAACTGGGAAGCTCACACCATCCAGAAAGCAGCACTGGGAGAAGAGCGCATCCTTCAGACCTGAGGTTTCTGCCCCAAGATGCTCCCTGGACAAAGATTGATGAGCTAAAGGACTTTCCTCCACAGCTAATAAGGGTGAAAGCCTTGCCCTGCAGTGGACTTCTTGAATTTGGACTCGTAGCCTACAGGACTCGGTAAGAATAAATCTTCCTTTACTAAGGCCGTCCGCTCTGTGGTGTTTCCGTGAGAGCAGCCCGAGCTGAGTGAAACAACGCGTTTGACTGAGGACCATGCTGCCTGGTTCTGTCTCGGGCAGTGACTGGGCTGTGAGGGACACAGGACCCATGCAGGCCACTGACTGGAGGATTGAGAGTCCTGCTCAGTTAGACATTTTTAGTTTTCCTAAAATTATAAAGCAAAACACTTTCTTTATGTCTGGACTTCATTTCAGTGGTCCCCCAGCTGACAGGTGACAGAAGTTCTCTTTCAGACTCCTCACACCCTCTCAGCTCCTGCCTCTGCCCACCAGCCCCTCACGTGGACACTGAAGCAGCCTCCGTGTGGACCCCCCGCTGTGTCTGCAGGCCACAGACTGGCGAAAGCAGCATCTGGCACAGAGGACACGTCACCTCCCAGCCGCAGATCTCACTGTCTGCTGTGACACACACGAGTGCACGCTTGATGTCTGGGATGACACGTGTGGATGCCGACTCAGATGAATCGTGTGCACACTGACGGGGGGACATACACATACACGAGACTGACACACGTATGTGCATGCTCAAGAGCGTGAACCTGGCCACAGGTACTTGGGAGCTGTTTCAGTCATCTGGGACTGCTCTAACAAAGGCATCCTGAGTGGCTGATTTCAGTAAAGAAGAGATTATTCCTACACAGCCCAGTGGGCCACAAGACCAAATTCAGCGTGTCCACTGCAGGGGAAAGCTTTCACTCCCCGTCAGCTTTGGAGGAGGCTCCCTGGGGTGCATCACTCACTGGTCAGGGAGCATCTTGCAGCACAAACCTCAGGTCTGAAAGACACGCTCCAATTTCGGGGCTGCTTTCGTGATGTGATTGCGTTGCCCACACTCTGCCTGCTTCCCTCTCCTCTGCTGTCTTGTACAGTAAGAGGATCAAAGACGGGGAAAGCCACATGCCAGGGAAACTCCCTTAGGAAGAGTGTCGCAGTCACACCTTAATGCTCTTTAAAACGAATCCTGTTAACCACAGGCAGAGATTAACATTTACAACACAGGAAAGTCACAAGATGGAAGGTGTCATAGATTGAACTGTGTCCCCCCAAAATCAGTGTATCCATTTTGCTGGGTCACCATTCCCAAGATTCTGTGATGTTCCTATGTTACATATCCTAATGTCTGCCTGTGGCTGACACACAGGACAACTATGTTAAAACAGCTTAGAGTGGGACGGCAAGACCTGTGCTAAGGGAGTTTCCCAGGGTTGTGGGCAGTACCATCTTTTATTCTTTCCCTTATTCTTAAGGGAGATAAAGAGGAGAGCAAGCAGAGACTTGAGAACCTCATACCATCAAGAAAGCAGCACTAGGAGTACAGTGCATCTGACCAAGTCCAACAACCATTCACGTGAACTGCTCTCGTAAAACAGAAACAGAAGGGAAATTCCTCAGCATGTTAAGGGCCATCTGTCAGAAGCCAACAGCCAATCTCATGTGAAATACAAAGAGTGTGAAAGCATTCCCCTGGAGAACAGGACCCAGATGAGGATGTCCTCAGTCAGCATGCTACTGTACACTGCGCTGGAGGTTCTAGCCACAGCAACCAGGTAGAAGAGGAAATAAAAGACATCCAAACAAGTAAGGAAGTAGTAAAAGTATCTCTATTCTCAGATGATACGACCCAATACACAAAAAGCTGAAATAATAACCCTACTGGTACTAAGAGAAGAGTTCAAGAAAGTATCCAGATACGAGATAAACCTACAAAAATTAATGGAATTCCCTATAACAAAGACACTGTCAAAGAAGAAACCACCAAATCAGCACCATCTACAGTGGCCCCCAAGAAAACACACTAATTCAGAACAAACCTAATCAGAGACATAAAAACATCTACAAACAGAATTACAAGACTCTACTGTGAGAAATCAAGAGAGAACAACATAAGTGCAGAAATCTACCTTGATCATAGATAGGAAGATACAACATGGTGAAAATGTCTGTTCTACGCAAAGTGATCTATAGATACAAGGCCAGGCCAACACATTTCTGAATGAGATGGAGAAACAGATCACAAACTTCCTATGGAAAGGGAAGAAGCCCCAGATAAGCAAAGCATGACTGAAGATGAAGAACAAAGCAGTAGGCCTCCACACGTGACCTGACTTTAGCTCCTATTACACTGCCACAGCACTCAAAATACCTGACACTGGTCCAGAGACAAATACCAGACACATGGGATAGATCTGAGACTCCAGATAAAATATCAGCCACCTACCTGACAATGACTTAAAATCTGTCAACTGGGGAAAAGACACTCTGTTAAATAAAGTGTGCTGGCATAACCAGATAGCCATAAGCAAAACAATCAACAAAATCCACATCTCATACCAAACACAAACTAACTCAAAATAGATAAAAGACTTAAATTGAAAATCTGAAACAATACATATCATGGAACAAAAATAGAGACAACGCTCAGGGCTGTAATACATGGCAAAAACTCACGACAAAATATCATGAACAAGACACAAACACCCACAGAGAAAACAGATAACCAATAACACTTAAAAAAAAAAATCAAACAATCGTGCTTATTCAATGACTGCTCCAAAAGAATAAACAGATGACGCACAGACTGGGTTAAGATTTTTGTCTACCATAAGTCTGATCAGCGTCTAAGCCTGAAAATGTAAAACTACTGCAAAACGTAACAAGAAAAGACAAATGATCCTATTAAAAACGGGAAAAGGCCTGACAGGGGACACCATACAGTCCCTGATGTAGCATGAGAAACAGAGGTACGCAGATCAAGAACCCTATAAAAAGCTCAGAACTGATGCTCTGACAACCTGGAAGGTACCCTCAGAAAATGGCCCCTGGACTACCTGCTTTCCCAGGGCTGAAACCCATCCTGAAGCCAACACTTCAGACCAAGAATGGACTGGACTTGGGGACACAGAGTGATGCAGACGGCGTGTATCCTTTAGGGTCTAATATACACATACAAGGCCATACTACTACTTTCTTTTTAGAGGGGACAGGACAGAGTAGAGAGGAGGGGACAAGTGTTGGTTGAGTGGATACTGAAGAGTCAAAAAGAAGAGTGTGTGGCAGGAGAGCAGACGGAGATGCAAAGAGGCGGGTTCTCAGGACTCAATACGGAAAACTGACTTGGATTGTAAACTTTCACTTAAACACAATAAAGAAAACTAAAAAATGAAGAGTGTACAGTCTTAAGGTCAGCAGAGCAGACTTGCACAGAGGTAGGTACTTGGGATTTTATACAGAAAAAGGACTTGAATGTTAAACTTTCACTTATTCACAACAAAAACTTTTTTAAATAAAATGGTGTCATGCATTGAATTGTGGCCCCCAAAAATATGTGTAGTCATGTGGCTGGGCCATGATTCCCTGTATCTTGTGACTGTCCTCTGTTTTGTGGTTTTCCTATGTTGTATGTTAAAGCATTAGGGTGGGACTCTAAATCCCTTCATAGGATCACCTCCCTGCTTCACTGTAAAGGGAGTTTCCCTGGAGTATGGCTTGTCCCACCCTTAATCCTTTCATCCTACAAGAGATAAAAGAGAAAGGAAGCTGGCTGAGAATTGGGAACCTCCTACCATCAAGAAAGCAGTACCAGGAGAAGAACCCATCCTTCAGACCTGCGGTTCCCACACCAAGATGCTCCCTGGACAAAGACTGATGTAATACCGGACTCTCTTCCACAGCCAACAAAGAGGAAAGCTTTTCCCTGGAGCGGACACCCTGAATAAGACCTGCAGGCTACCAGACTATGTAAGAATAAACCTTCCTTTGTTGAAGCCATCCACTCTGTGGTATTTCTGCTTGAGCAGCCCTAGCTGACTAACACAAATGGGTAAAAGATATGACCAGGTACCTCACCAAAGAAAATACTCAGGAACTAAAAGACACAACAGGAAATGCTCATGATCATTAGTCACTAGCGAAATCCAAATCAAAACTCAAATGAGATAGCACATCACCCCAACAAAACTAGCATTAATCCAAAAAACATAAGATAATAAATGACAGAAGCTCCAGGGAGACTGGAACTCTACAAATGTTGGTAGGAATGTAACATTGTACAATTACTTTGTACCATTCTAGCTTTTAAAAAGCTAGAAATAAAAATACCATACATACATTAAACAAAAAAGACTGCTGTTGAGTCGGGTCCAACTCACAGCGACCCTCTAAGAGCAGAACTGTCCCATAGATTCCAAGGAGCACTTGGTGGATTTGAACGGCCGACCACGTGGTTAGCAGACAGAGCACTTATCCCACCACACCACCAGGGTTTCCAAGAAATACTATACATCCCAGCAATACAACTTCTTGCAATTCATCTTAGAGAACAAAGAGCTACCACACAAATACATTCAAGGACACCAACGTTCAGTGCAGCACTGCTCGTAACAGCAAAAAGATGGAATGAGCCCAGGTCCCCATCGATGGAAGAATGGATAAAGAAACTGAGGTAGAGCCACACAATGGAATATTAGGCAGTGATAAAGAAGAACGATAAATTTGGGAAACATCTCATGAAGTAGTAGAATCTGGAAGGGCATTATGCTGAGTGAAATGAGGCAATGAAAGAGGACAAATACTCTATGAAACCTCTATTGCAAGCACTCAACTGGTTAAAATAGAGAAGCAAACATTATCTGATAGGCATGAGGGGAGGGTGGGAGGAAGGGGTATTCACCAATTAGATGAATGAAATGCTATACCGTACACAGCAGAGAAGTCACCAGGAACGGACTAAACTCAAACCTTAGAAGCACTCTAACCAAAACCAAACACTTCCAGGGACCGAGTACCAGGGTCAGGGCTCTGGGAACTGCTTTAGTGGAATTGGAGGTCGAACGGCATAATCAAGTTTTTTAAGCAAATGTTCTCCATCCCACTTTAGTGACTGGTGTCTGGGGTCTTAAAAGCTACCTAACGGCCATCTGACAAGCATTAACGGGCCTCAGCCCCCCGGAGGAAAGACGACCATAAAAAATATGAGAAAAGGGCAAGGCCAAAAGAAGAAATGCCACAGACACCAGAGACTACTTCATTTACTGGTGTGGCGTATCTTAAAATGAGAAGAAACAGCTAAAAAATCCACTAATGATCACAAGGTCGAATGTACAAAGCAGGGATCTCAGAAAACAGGAAATCGTCACAAATGAAGTAAAATGCATATACATTAATACCTGAGGTATTAGTGAGCTTAAATGGACCAGTATTGGTCATTTTTAATCGGACAACCATGGGGTCTACTGTGCTGCCAGTGAAAACATCAAAAGGAATGGAACACATTTATCGCTAGAACATTTAAAGATCTGTCCTGAAGTAGGATGTTGTCAGTCATAGGATTTAATATCTGTAGGCCTACAAGCAAGGTAAGGTAATACAAGTATTCTTCAAATTTACACACCACCCACGGGGGCCAAAGATGAAGTATTTGAAGAACTTTACCGGCTTCTGCAGTACGAAACTGACTGAACAGGAAATCAGGATGCACTGATAATTACCGGTGGTTGTACCGCAAGAGTTCCAAACTAAGAAGAATCAGTAGTTGGAAAATGTGGCTTTGGTACAGAAATCACGAATTTTGTAAGACCAAAGACTTCTTCATTGCAAATATCTTTTCTCACCAACATAAAGTGCGACGGTACACAAGGACATTGCCAGATACCACACACAGGAATCAAACAGACTACAGCCGTGGAAAGAGATGCTGGAAAAGCTCACTAGGAGCAGTCAAAACAAGGCCTTGTGCTGACTGCGGCATTCACCATCCACTGCCCATATGCAAGGTCAAACTGAAACTGAAAAAATTAGAACAAGTCTTTGACTTGGCTTGGCATGACAGCGAAAGTACAGCCTTGAGTATATCCCATCTGAGTTCAGAGACCATCTCTAGAGGTCACTCCATGTGTTGAACACTACTGACCCAAGACCAGATGAGTCGTGAAGTGACTTCAGAGACATCATCCATGAAGGACCGAGAAGTCATTAGAAAGACAGACAAGAAACAAAGGACCAAACTGGATGTCAGAAAAGGCTCTGAAAGTTCTTCCTGAATGCTGAGTAGCTAAAGCAAAAGGAAGGAATGACAAAATAAAAGATCACAACAGGAGATTTCAAAAGGCAGCTCCGGAAGACAAAGTATTACAATGAGTATGTGCCAAGAGCTGGAAACAGAAAACCAAAAGGGTAGAACACATTCTAAATTTCTCAAGATGAAAGGATGGAAGAAAAATTTCAAGCCTTGAGTTGCAATAGTCATTATATCAGAAAGAACTGATCAACGTTCAAGCATGTCAAGAGGAATCAAAGGATCAGGAACTGATAGTCCCAAAGGATTTACCAGTTTTTAGTGAATTCATGAAAAGGTAAAGCTTTTCTAAATTTATCCACCTGTCATGTCAGTACGTGTGTACTGATCCTTCTGTAATACTCCTCAGACTCAATCATACCTAACTCTGACATACTTGTATATTTTCCACTTTAGCCTCTTGCAGTATATGCTGAATAAAGTATTTCTTCTTCCTTTGCTCTGACCTTACAGCTATTTTAGCCTGCGACAGTCCTATTTAAGCTAGACAAAGTGGTAAAAGAAAGATATGAGTTCCAGGCTTCAGAATTTTAGCGCAAGCGTGCAAAAAGGACCTCCAAGTTGCCACTTACATTCTGAAAACCTAGTTTTTTGTAGTAACAGAGCTGACAGTGCTGGAAACTGAGGGCACATCCTTATTCTAACAGTGGCTGAATTCTCAGCCTGGAATGGTTCAGAAGGTACTAGAGGCAGTGACTGGAAAGAAATGGGATCCTGACATTTGGAATGAGGCCAAATGGCAGGTAATCAGGAAGCTGCAGGCACTGATTGCCTCAAGCTGGGTTCTCAGGAGAAAGAGAACTAGTAAAACATACATACACACACACATACATATACAAATGCCCACACACAAACACACATATGTATACATATACGAAGAACTCTTAAGGAAATGGCTCATGAGATTGTACAGGTTGGAATGTCCCAAGTCTGCAGATTCGGGTAAAGGCTTCTCCTGACTCGCACAGCTGCAGGGGCTGGAGAACCCAGACCAGCAGGCTGGAGAGCAAGGCTCTCGCTCTCAGGCAGGGAAGACGAACAAATGTCAGGATCAGCAGGCCAGACCACCAAGTTCTTCATTCAGGTAGTGGCAGGGGCTGGGAACCCAAGATCAGCAGGGAAGCTGCGACCTCAAGTCCCAAGAACCAGAGGACACAGGAACAAGAGCCAGCTGCTGCATCCAAACAAGGTGAAAGAGACAATGTTCACTTGTATTCAAATACAGGCCACACACCAAAGGAAACTCCCTTTCAAACAGTGGGCTACTAACAGCAGATCCCATCGTGCTGGTGGTCACCCATCAAATCTCAACAGGGAAGTATCACTGCCGAAACAGAGAATCATGGGCCAGCCAAGTTGACACACAATTTTGAGGGCTACCTCACTGCTTGCTCATTGGAGAAAAGCCTAGAAAAGAGCGTTCACTGATAAACTTCATCCCTTTCATTTTAGGGGGGTGCTTAGTTCCACAGACTCAGAGGCCAAAGACCCAGAAATTCAGACAGTGGAATGGCCTTCCTCAACACAACCTGCTCTGCTCCCATCAGCTGACAACTAGGCTGGGGCATAAACCAAGACTGTACCACTCACTGGCAACCGAGGTGAGTGAATGACACACACACACACACGTAGGTTGCAACAATTCTGTTTTCATGACGCTCATTCAAGGGCTGATTGAGAAAAAGTCTAAGATCAGCCTGGGAGAGTGACAGCAAAGAGAAGAAACAAAAAAGACAGGAACCTACAGAACGCAGCCTCTAATAACCAAATCTGAGACCATCTGAATAAATCCATAAGAAATACTACCATGCAGGAGCCTACACTGAAAACAATCCAATAAATAAGAGAGGGGAGAGGAAAGCTATTCCTCACACTTGGATTCCAATTCAGAAGTACAGAATGAGGACTTGGAACAAAAAGCACCCTTTGGGAAACACAGCAGTAATAATGGTTGCTGGTAATCATTAGCCAGAAATCTAATACCAGTACACAAAGGCAAGATGAAAAACACTCTGTGTAGAGTCTCAAATTATCTCCCCATAAGAAATTTATCAATTGCAAATGGTAAAACCATTTTCCAAGATGAAAAACTGGAAGAAAGCATCCTGTATATGAAAACAAAATCTTAATCCATAAAACATCAGTGTATTCGATTGCATGGAAATTACCATCAAATAAAAACATTAAAAAACATGAAATGACATACACTTGAGGCTATTCACTGTAGCCTTACTGTTAACATCCAAGGGCTTGAAGAAGCAAAAACATCATGGACTGCGAAAGGAAATATCTGCCCAGCTAACCTGCAAAATTAAGAGACATAAGCAGTAACAAAGATAGTCCCAGAAAGCTTTTGCCACACTCCTTATGTTCAGAGGCCTCTCCCCACTGTCAGGACTCACACAACTAAGTAGGAGAAGCATCTGAAGGCTTTGGCACATTTCCTACATTTCTAAGGCCTCTCTCCACTGTGAGTACTTCTGTGACTCGTGAAGTCTGCGGAGCAACTACAGGTTCCACCATCTTCTTTACAGTGATCAAGATGCCCCTTCAGAGGCAGCACACATGTAGGGAGACGTAAGGAACAACTAAAGGCTTGCCACATTCCTTACATTCACAAAGCCTCTCTCGACCACCAACCGCCGTATGTACAATTAGGTCTGGTAAATGATGCAGGCTCTGCCACATTCCTCACATTCAAAGGCCTCTCCACATTAGGAAGTCTCACGCATTAAGGTTGAGAAGAAACTAAAGGATTTCCCACATCCCTTCCACTTGTAAGGCTTCCCTCCACTGTGCAATCTGGTATCTTTAGTGAAGCTTCAAGAGCAACTAAAGGCTCTCCCACATTCCTTACATTCATACGGCTTCTCTCCACTATGAGTTCTTACCCGTGCACTGAGGACTGATGGCGAACTAAAGGTTTTCCCACATGCCTTACATTTAAACGGCCTATATCCACTGTGAGTACCCATACGTGTAGAGGTAGGAGACATCACAACAGGCTTTTCCACATTCCTTACATTCATGTGACCCTCACTATGAATTTTTACGCAGTTCATAGGTGTGATGGCCAACTAAAGGCTTTCCAACATTCTTTACATTCATAAGGCCTCACTCCACTGTTGAGATTTCAAATGTCAAGTTTTAGGAGGAACTAAATGATTTTTTACATTCCTAGCAATCATAAGTCCTCGCTCCACTGTGAATTCTTAATATTTCATGAGGTGTGATGGCCATGCAAAGGCTTTCTCACATTTGGTACATTCATGACGCCTCATCTCTCTCCACTACGAATTCCTACGTTTTGAGAAATGGGATGGCTGAGAAAGGCTTTCCTACATGTCTCACCATCATAAGGCCTCTCTCCACTGTGAATTCTCAGCTGCAGAGAGGTCTCAGGACATGACAAGACTTCACCACATTCATTACGTAAGTCCTCTCCCCACCTCTCCCCATTGTGAAGTCTCATAGGTTAAGCTGGAAGAATGAAAGGATTTGACACATTTCTTACATTCATAAGGCCTCTCTCCTCATTCTGCTATCTTTAGTGAAGCTTCACAAACAACCAAAGACTCTCCCACATTCCTTACATTCAGAAGGCTTTTCCCTACCGTGGCTACCCATATGTTACGTTTGAGGAGCTACTCAAACATCTGTCACTTTCCTTACATGCAGAAGTCCTCTCTCCACTGTGAATACTCATGTCCAGTTACGTGTGAGGAACCACAAAGGGCTTTATTACTTTCTTCACACTTATAAGTCCTTTCCCCATTATGAATTCTCACATGCTCAGTGAAGGGTAAGGAGAACCACAGGATTGGCCACCCTCATTACACTCACAAGGACTGTGAATTCTCCTAAGTTTAGAGAAGCTTCAAAAGCAACCAACGGCTTTCCCATATTCTTTAGATTCATAAAGCTGTTCTCCACTGTGAGTTCTTCCATGTCTAGAAAGGTTTCCTGGCCAAATAAAGGCTTTCCCAAATTCCCTACATTCATATGGAATCTCTCCATTTTGAATTCTCTTATGTGTACTGAGGTGTGACACACAGTGACAGGATTTCCCACATCCCTTTTATTCATAAAGCCTCTCTCCAGTGTGAGTTCTCAGCACATATAATGAGGCCTGAGGAAACACGTTCCCACAGCCCTGACATTCACAGTAACTCTCCAGTAAGAGTTCTCACGAGATGCTGAAGGGAGAGGGACAACTGCAGACTTCTCCACGCTCCTTACACTGAGAGCCACTGTACCCAGAGCGAGACCTTGTGTGGCGCCTAGGTGATAAACGAGTCCTCAACTATTAGCCACATTCAAGAAATCCAGAAGGATACGCTTCCATAGGAGTTCTCCAAGGCATAGAAAGACTGGGTGTCTTGTGTAAGTTCTGTCTATACTGCCTTTTGATTACTTAAACACAGGTTCTGTAACATACACTGTTAAAAATAGGCAGTATGCTGTTGGATATCAACTGGTCAAGAAGTCACTATTACCATTCACAGTACTCAGGCTTTTTTTTCTTTTTGTCTTGAATTATCGTATATTTCATAGAGAAAATCCTCTAGCCGAGATACTACCATTATTTTCACTGTACTTATAAATTATAGGGCTAATAATTCTATATAATTGAAATAACATTCAAATAGTATCTCACATTTGTGAAAAATACTGTACTATGAAAGTATGACAAACACACACACACACACACAGAACACTTTGCCATCAAGTAGATTCCAACTCAGGGATCCCACAGGACTAAACAGAACTGCCCCACAGGGTACTGAAGGAGTGCGTGGTAGATTCAAACTGCTGAACTTTTGGTTAGCAGATGGAGCTCTTCACCACTATGCCACCAGGGTTCCCACACAACATTAGAGCTGCTGTTTCTTACACTGGTTTTACACACGTTTATAAGACACCCATGACTCGGATCTGACTCGACAGTACTTGGCTTGGCTTATAAGATACCTGGAGTCCTGCTGACAACAAAGACTAAGAGCTTGGCTGCCAACCAACAGGTCGGCAGTTGGAATACACTAGCAGCTCTGTGGACACCCTATGGGGCAGTCCTAGTCCATCCTGTGGGGTCACTATGAGTTGGAAGAGACTCAACAGCAACAGGTTTGGTTTGTCGGTTTATAAGATACCTGGGTGGTTAACTAGCCCTAAAGGATGGAGCTGCAAACTGAGAAGCACGGCCCTGGAAGGTAACTGAAGGGTGGGGAATCCACCAGCAGCTACAGGGGAGAAAGTTATGGAGTCTTTTTCCCTCAAGATGACAATCTTTGAAGCTCTATAGCACAGTTCAACCTTGTCCTACAGGGTCACTGTGAGTTGAAGTTGACTCAACAGCATTTAGTTTACATACCTCCCCTACATGGGGTCTCCTTAGCTGTAATTATTACAGAAGCATATTGCCAAGGACTTCTGCAGAGCCACTGGGTAGGTTCAAATTGCCAGTCTTCTGGTGAGTAGTTGGGTGCTTCCCCTGTTGGGCCATTGGTGTGCCTTGTAACTATTTTAATGCAATGCGCCTTAACCCTCTCTCCTGAAGCACTGCCGAGTGCGGAAGGAATGCCACTCACCTCCCATGAATTTTCTGCCTGTTACCCTGGATTTCAATGCCATGCAGGTCAAATACTACTCTTCCCCTGCAGGGTCATGGGGCATTTTTCCTCACTCACACTATTCTATTCTGAGGGGACGGCTTGTCTCCACCATTAATATTTATGGCACCTGACCGACTGATTTCAGCTGGGGTTCACAGTATGAAACAGAAAGGACAGAGAGGATTCAGAAGGAGAGGGAAGCTGGGAAAAAAGGCTTGAACACATTCTGCTGTCTCAGTACTTTTGCAACAGTCCAAAGGTAATTTACCAGGAAAAGACATCCATGAAGATGCACATTGTAGGTGACATAAGCAGGGTGTAACTAGAAGAGCACAGCAAAGAGGTACTGGATGTCAAGTACAAGGAACAATAAAAAGGGACAGTTTTTCCCCATGAAGACACGTGTGCTAGGACTGAATGCAAGTCAGAAAAGGCTACTCAGGTAGGCTTCCTGTCTCCTGCGGCCGACAACACAGCCATCCTAGATCAGTCCGACCTGCACTTTCCTCAGCTCCTCCTTCTGCTGCTCTGGGAGGACAATCGGGTGCAGCTGACACGGTGATCATGGAGAAAGGCACATCATAGAGGAAGACACGGAAGACCATGAACCCTTCTCTGCTACTCAGCCAAGACTCTGGTCTTCAGGGTCTCTGGAGACGGGCAGGTCAAAGTCTGTGGCAAAATTATCACGTATACTTACACTAAAGATAGTGAGAATCTTTACAAGAAACCAAACTGCAAATAATCTCTCTGAGTATCAAAACACAAACAAGCAAGCAAAAATCCTGGTCAACATTCACACTGGAAACATTTAAAGGGACTTAAAGCTCTTAACTAAAATCAAAAGAAGTCAGCTGCATACACAGACTAGTGTAAAGTCAGGATATCCGTGCCCCCGAGAGCAAACGTCCATACTTGTCTTCTTTCACAACGTGTTCCCATCCCTCCCAGCCCACATATGGGAGAACAATGATGGGTGTGACATAACTGGCTAGTAAGGAATAAATTTTCAAGAAAAGGAAGTCAGCCATACCTACAGAGGCCAGGTTTCTGAAGGTTTCCAGCATCACCTCTCTGTAGAGCTTCCTCTGAGAAAGACCCAGCAATGCCCACTCTTCTTTGGTGAAGTCTATATTCACGTCCTCAATAGCCACCGAGTCCTGCAATATCCCAAATACTCTGGTTGAGCAAGGTACCACGGATTCCAATGTGTGGGCCAGGCAGGGTGAGGCTTACAGTCCAGGGGAAATGAGGTTTCATGGGGCTCTGGCACAGGGTCTGTGCTCTCCTGAAGTCTGTTCTAGGACTTAGCCATCAGTCTCGTCCCTTCACTGTCTACATTCAACCTCACTGACTCCATCCTGTTTCAGGGACTTATTTCTCTCATGGGACTGGGACCAATTCCACTCTCACTCCCCTCTTTACACCCTAGAACAGGCAGAGCCCAAGGGCAGAAACTGGAGAAATGCCCTCACATGAAAGCCCTATTTCCACTCTCAGAGCACCTCTTCTGGGGCGGGGGGGGTTCCCTCCTTGCACAGCACCCGCCCAAATACCTAACAAAACACGAAGCACAGGGTGCAAGCAAGCCATCAGAGTAACAAGTGGAAAACACGGGAGGACGGCCCACTTTTCTCTGGCCCAGTCATGGGAGTCTTGCACAGACGGGCGACCCAAGGCCCTGAACTTTTCTTAAAGGACAGCACGTGATCAAGAGCTGACAAGACCATAGACTGGAAAAAGAACAGTATTTTGGGAGAATTCCGAATTGTTCCATGTCTATCACTACTTTCCAGTACCTCTACAGTTGTGCTGTTGTGCACTCTGTCCCTTCATGGGGACAGGCAAGAGCACTGAAACGGCAAACACAGTTCAGGTGAGACTAAGGCCTACAACATTAAATGGCCATGGGAAACGTGAGGTGGAGCGGAGGACTCTGGTGTCATGGCATGTGGACAGCAGGAGGGTGACACTGTAAAGTGGGTTTAAGTTTTTGTATGAAAAACTGACCGGAATTTTAAATGTTCACCTAAAACACAAAGAAAAACACAGAAGAAATACAACCCTGTACCACCACAGTGAACCACTGGATGAGTACCTTGGGAGAAAAATACTGACAAGGTGAATTGGAAAGAGGTGTGTCCTCAAAGGAGAGCACATGAATGGAGACAAGCTATGGGGACCTTCATCTGTGATGGGGCATGACTCAAAATCTGAAGAGACAGTGGCAAACAGCAGCTAAGGATCAGAACACGGAATGTGGGAAGAATGTCTTGAGGAAGATGGGAAGACATCAACGGTGAATCAAATTGATACCCTGAGGATTGGTGCGCTGAATGGTATTGGTCATTCTCAGTCAATCACATGGCATGATACACATTTAAGAGAAATGGTGTTGTGTTTTTCATGAAAAAAATAGTTTAAGATCTCTCCTGAAGCACAGTACTGTCAATGACAGGATAATATCTGCATGCCTACAAGAAGACCAGTTCATGTGACTATTATTTAAATCTACCTGCCAACCACTAAGGCCAAACTGGAAGAAAGAGAGGACATTCACAAACTTCTGTACCCTCGTATTTAGCAAACACATAACCAAGATACACTAAAAATTACTGGTGCTCGGAAGGAAAATTTGGAAACAAAGAAGGATTTGTATTTGAAAAACACAGCCTCACTGATGAAAAAGCTGCTAGGGATCCAAGGGCAGAATTTTGCAAGATCACGGACTTCACTGCAAACACATTTTTTCACACAACAGAAATGATAACTATACGCAGTGACTTCACCAGACGGAAAACCCAGGAATCCAACTGAATCTATCTGTGGAAAGGAAGGACAGAGATGCTCAATATCAGTGAGAAAGACACCAAGTACCCGTTGGGAACAGCCCATGAAGTATTCCGCAACACACTAAACATAGCTGTCGAGTGGATTCTAACTCGTAGTGACCCCGCAGGACCGAGCAGACCTGCCCCACACGATTTTCAAGGAGCACCTGGGGGATCAGAACTGCTGCCCTTTCAGTTGGCAGAGACAGCTCTTAACCACTACACCATGAGGGCTTCCACTACTTGCTCAGATGCAAATTCAAAGAGAAGTTGAAGAAAATTAGAAAATGTCCTTGAGAGTCAAATTTTGACCCGGAGTGTACTCCACTTGAAGTTAAGAGTCCATCTCAAGAATCCATCTGCTGCACTGGCCATGAACGACTGCATACCTGATGAGCCATGGGACGACACCGAGGACATCGCCCATGAAGGGGGCAACAGGTCATTAAAAACGCAGCAAAGTAACAGAAGACCAAAACGGATAGCAGAAAACACTGTGAAATCACAGCCGGGGTACAGAGGAGCTACAGCCAAAGGGAGACATGATGCAGTAACTGACCTGAACAGAATATTCCAAAGGGCAACTGGAAAACACAAAGTATCATAATGGAATGTGTAAACATTTAAGAGTTAGAAAACCAAAAGGGAATCCAGAGAACTGAAGGAGCAACTAAAGCTTTCATTTGTAGCATTTAAGCATTTTTCAAGGAAAATAGTAAAGGACACCAGAGCAGTCAGAATAAGATAGAAGGAACACACAGAGTCACTACACCAGAGAGAACTGAGTGATCTTTTCACACCACCTCAAAAGGCAGCATCAGCCAAGCTGCCATCGAGGACACAGCAAATGGTCCCAACTCAGCAGGAACGGATGTTCACCGAGGGCCAAAATGGCATGCGGTAAAGACAACTGAGAAGACAGAGAGACCCACAAGAGTGGGTGCCTACATCGACCTGGGACTGGAAGAGCCGGATAGTGCCCGGCCACCACCAGTGATAGCCATGACGGAGGTCACAGAGAGGAGCCTCACTGGCAACACAAGAATAAACAGAGGTGCATCATGAGATCTCCACTAAAAGACCTCAATTGATGGTCCAGCGGTTTTGGGGTTCCTCTGAGAGCATGGCCCCCGGCCCTGATGCTGCCCGTTCCCATAAATTATAACAAAGGTCCACTCTTTGGACAGGAATGGAATGGACTTGGCAATGCAGAGTAACCATATGTTGGAAGCACTTTATGGTTCTGTACATCTATAGGATATCATCTTGCTGACCTCTGGCTGGAGGAAGGGGAGTGGAAGGAGAGGAGGGGAAAGGAGACTGTTGGGAGGATGAGACATGTATGGAGCAGAGAGGAATAGTGTGCAGTCACCGGACAGGGAGAGCAGTGGAAGCTGCACATAGGTGGGCATGTAAATTTACATGTGAATGTACATTTTCACTCAGTTATGTTAAATGAAAATAAAAAAAAAAAAGGCAGCATGAGATCAGGACTGGTGGCACTCAAGGAAGAGGTCCAAGCTTCACCGAAGAACAAGGCTGCAGGAATTAACGGAACACGAACTGAGATATTTCAGTGAAAGGATCGGACGCTGCAGGTGCTCACTCGCCTATTCCCAGAATTACAGAAAATAGCTACCCGGCCGACCAACTACAATAAACATATGATTTGCTCCCATTCCAACAAAAGAAGATTCAACAGAATGCAGGAATCATCAAACAGTATCATTAATACGATACACAAACAAATTGCTGCTGAAGATCCCTCTGAAGCAGCTGCTGCAGCACATCAACAGGGTAATGCCAGAAATCCCAGCTGTGTTCACAAGAGGACACGGTACAAGGGACATCACTGCTGACGTCAGATGGGTCACAGGAGAAAGCAGAGAATACCAAGATGTTGACCTGTTACTGTATTCTTGACTACACAAAGGTATCCGATTGTGGGGGTCCTAACGAGTTATGGACAACACCAGGAAGAATGGAAATTCAGGACAATTACTTGTGCTCTGGAGGACAGAGGCCAAGAAGCAGACCCAGGAACAGGACAGGGCAATACAGCATGGTATACAGTCAAGAAAGGTGTCTGTCCTCTCACCGTACCTATTCAATCTGTCTGCTCAGCGAATAATCAGAGAAGCTGGACTACATACAGAGCTCTGCATCTGGAAGGGAAGATTTATTATCACTCTGGCACATGTAGATAGCACAGCCTTGTTGAAGGGAATGAAGGTGACTTGAAGCACTTATTGATCATGGTCAAAACTACAGCCATCAGTACGGACTACACATCCAAATAAAGAAACCCTCAAGGGAGCTCTACAATGGGCCGGTCAGTTCTGGCCCTCTCACACAATGGCAGCACGTATATAAAGCAACCTGTGTAGGCTAGACCGCAGACACAAGTCAGAAAATCAAAAGCACTGTCAAAAATGCAATTCACAGAAAAACTGAGACTCAATTATAATGAAATTTACAGGAAGCTCCAAAGCCACATCACTAAAACAGATTATGGACTAAGGACTTCGTGGGACATATGGATAGTTAGAGGGAACCGACTGTCCTGCAGGATTCCTTTCTACATTTGAAGCTGTAGTACCAAACTGTGGTGGGACACCAGGTCAAACGGAACAATGTATACAGGTCACACTCCCACACGGCCCTCACTTTCTGACACTCCAGGGAGTTGTGTGTTGCTGTGATTCAGGAAGTTATGCCAAAAGAACAAGTCAATCATTTGGAAGAAATACCACCAGGAGACCTGTGAGAATAAAGAATGGCAGGACTTCGTCACATATACGAGGGACATGTGACCAGCTGGAACCAGTCCCCAGAGAAGGAAAACACAATTGCTAGCTTGTTGGTTTTTTAAACCCCAGAAACCACTCACCAACATGGGTGCAGTAGACTCTGTTACTCTGTCCTTTGAAATGCTGGGTTGAATGTAGAAACTCTTCCAAGGGACTTCTTTCCTTATAAAATGAAATCAAGGTGATGTGCCTGTTCTTCTATCTTGGTCTCTCACTTACTGGTGACCACAAGTCACATGCAGCAAGAACCTGGGGTTCCCACCTGGTCCCACTTCTAGTGGGCCAGCCAGGAGCCACCTGCGTGGTTCTGAAGGGGAACTGGAAAACGGACTGACCCCGAGGTCTGGTCCCACTGGGAGATTTCTCCCAGCGAGTCAGAAGCAGCTCTGAAAGGTAGTCCCCCTGGAAGGACACCGAAAGTTCTGTGACAGACAGGAAATGCACAAGGTTTGTTAGCCAAGTGCCTGGGGGAGGCCTCAGAAGAGCCCAATTATGCAGGCGAAACGGACGGGTGAGGGCATCAGGAATCTGAGCATGTGGAGTCAATAACGGGGTAAGGACCTCAGAGTTAACCCTCAGACTCTCAAGAAGGGGCAGAACTTGACTGCTGAGAGCATCAAAGGCTGAGGACTCGTGGAGCTGGTGTACTGTATTAGGTTGTGAGGCTGTGTAAGTGTGTGTAGCCACAGAATGAGGACCGTTCAGCAGCCTGCTCAGCTGCCCCATCCAGACAGGGACCAGGGACTCAGGCAGTCACGACTTCGGCAGCAGTCCTGTCCCACTCCTCCTCCTGCCTCTGTAGACCTCTGCTGCACAGGCCCTTTGCGCTCACCTCACCGAACTCTGTGCTGTGTTCGCCCTGCATGAGTTACTGGGAAAGCTGTTGCAGGGATTTGGAAACCACGGATCCAGGCAAACTCAAGGTGACGTGGACTGGGAGCAGAAGCCAGCAGAGAGGGGGCCTGTCCTCTGCACCCAAGCGTTTGCACGCCCTGTCCCGCTGACACCAACAAGGTGAGCGCTTGCGGAAAACCAGCCTATCATATTCTTGGTTGGCTTTTCCTCACAGATTCTCCAGTTGTTTGGCACGCTGCTGGATCAAGGTGGATTTTTCTTAGATTCTGCTTGGTCCTTTGTTGAGAAGTGGTATCTCTCACTCTCGGGAGAACTGCAGTACAGAGCCGGACTCGGGCATATCAAACAACAAAGAGGTCGTTCTATTCTCAGTGTGCTCAGCTGCTATAACCTGCAAAAGTTCATGCACAGGGTGACCCGTAAAAGCCACCAGGATGGTCACTAGTACTCGTTACAACAACTCAAAAACCCCCATGACAGGATGAGGTGGTCGACAGACAGGCTACTGTGCCACCCACAAGGAAACCTGTACAACGTAGGCGTCCACTGGTCTAAGCGACACCATTTCAGCCCCGTGGCGTCCCTTAGGTTTCCTTCCGTGGCTCAGAACAGCGTTCTGTTTGGCCTCATTTGAACAGTATGTGACAGCCCCTCACCTGTTTGGTCCCCTTCTCATGGGCAGGTGCCAGCTTGCAACCCGCGCTGTGATCCTTGCAGGAAGAAGCGGCAGCTCTGGGTCTCTTGCACAAAATTTCAGGGAGAAGTGATGGGTATCCGTCTGTTTTATAATGGTTTTTCAACATGGGATCACAAGGTTACACTTAAAATCTTCAGTGGCTACTTTGAAGCCAACTGGAAGAACCAGGGGGTTCATGGTCTAAAGTAAGAGACAAGATCTCCAGCAAGGAGGAGGAACGAAGTTCAAATGAAGCAAATCGAAAGCTCAAACCTCAGAGCTCAACATCTTTGAAAAATGAGTCCATCTACCCTCCTGCTATCAAGACACTGCTCTGGGATTCATATTTACATGCACTTGAAGAAACCGGGATCCCCACAGCCTTGCGGTGGTGCTGGGTGAATTCATGAGGTCTTTCTGTCTCACTCTGTCTTGAGAGCCTGCTTCTTCTACAGCATGGGGTCTGAGAGTATATCTTCTATCAGACCGGAGACTACTGCTGAGAATTGCTGTTTTTTTGTAAGGCAGCCTTAGAACTTCAATACTTCCCTTATTAAAGAAAAAGTGTTTTCTCTCTATAAAAATACGTCTTCTACCTGTCTTATTCTATCAACTTCAGCAGCTACAATGAAAACCTCAGTGCTTAAGTCAATCTGAAAAGGACGTTTCTGAGCAGCTTAAGCTGCAGATCATACGAAATATGTTTTACAGTGCCCTACAATAACTTCCTGACACTTCTGAAACTTCTAACCATTTTTATAAAGGACAGGACTGAAAAGTGTTAATAAATTACATGGAATATATAGTTAAAATCAAAAGAAATGCCCCACTGTCTTCTGGACAGAATGTTTATGTTAATGTTCCCTCTGATGTTTTTAATATTAAGACAGCAAACGCATAATATTATGTCATAATTTTATTCTTTCTTTATTACTAACTTAGACAAGACATTCTTTTCTGATTCTAGAATCAAAGCCTACTTTGCTGGACATTTACATCTTTGACCTAGGAATCCTTATCACTACTCTTCAGGTGTAGACCCTTCACAAGCTTAGCCTGTCCTGATTATACGGTATTTTCCCTCTAAATTATCATTCAGTGTGTTGTATCTGAAGCTCTTTAAAAATAAGGTTAATCACTATATTTAAAGCACTTATATGTAAAGATTTTTTTAACCTACTATTGGGTTCTTTAGTTCTTACAATTGAGAGTATTGTGTACACATTAATCACGGCCATACTAAAATTTATCATTTGCAGAGAAGTTTTGAAAACTCAGCTGATCTGCTGATAATGTTTAATGGAAAGGCTTCAACAAAAAGATGAACTGTATTTTGGTTACGAAAAGAAGTGTCATTAGACTGAATCGAGGTTTTCAAAAACTCCCATGGAGAAGCTGATGCGTTCACAGACTACAGCTGAATCAGAAGCACGTGGAACGGAAGTTAACCACTGAAGACTGCATAAACGAATGTTATGCCGTTAGGTGGGAATCCTGCTGGTGTCTGTCAGTCCCTTGTACTGCAGAGCATGCGCTGGCTGTGACACTGGAAGTGATGCCACTGGTGTTTAGATACCAGCAGGGTCACCCACAGTGGTCAGGCTGCAGCTAAGCTTTCAGAGTAACACACAGCACGAAGAAGGACCCGGTCATCTACTTTGAAACAGTGACACTGTATGAGAGCACCGGAACACTGTCAAGCTGGAAGGCACTCA
Organism: Heterohyrax brucei; assembly: GCA_028571685.1. Taxonomy (NCBI): domain Eukaryota; kingdom Metazoa; phylum Chordata; class Mammalia; order Hyracoidea; family Procaviidae; genus Heterohyrax; species Heterohyrax brucei. Next base: position 2,470,267 of record CM053166.1, read on the forward strand.
GAAGACTGGGGAACAATCGCCTCCCCAAGGGAGACTTGACTTTCATGATGTGGGTGGAGTGGTCTGTCAGATCATCATTTGCTGATGCAGCAAGACTCCAAATGAGAAAAAACAGCTGTAAACATCCACTGATAATCGGAACACGGAATACACAAAGCAGGAATCTAGGAAAACAGGAAATCATTCAAAATGAAACGGAATGCATGAACACTGATATTCTCGGTGTTAATCAGTCAAAAAGGACTGGCAGGGGCCACCGTGAAACAGACACTCCCAGGGTCTACTATGCCGGGAATGAAAACTTGAAGAGGAACACTGTTGTGTTCATCATCAAAACGGCATTCCAGGGTGGGAATGTGACATCTTTCTTAAGCTCACATGCATGAGCCAGTGTAAATGGGGGTCCCCTGGAGAGTGGCCTACAACACCTTTTATCTTACCAGACAAGAGGAAAAGGAAGTTAGCAGACAGTAAGAAACCTCATCACACCAAGGAAGCAGAACCAGGAGTAGAGCATGCCCTCAGGACCCACGTCCCTGGGCCAGAAAGCTCCTTGCCCAGGGGAAGACGGATCAGAAGACCTTCCTTCAGAGCTGACAGAGACAGAATGCCTTTCCTCAGAGCTAAACACCTTGAATTTGGATTTCTACCCTGCTACACTAAGAGAAAATAGATTTTTCTTTGCTCAAGCTCTCTACTGGCACTATTTCTGTTACAGCAGCATTAGATGACTAACACACGGAGGAAGCCACGAAAACTGCAAGGGAGGGACAAGGACGGCTCTGGAGTACCTGGGGCTCGGTCTCTTCAGCCACAGCTGGGCCATCTTCTGACTTGCTCAGGAGGCTCTGTCCTTCGACACACAGAACTGAGGCCCAGGATCGGGCTGTTAACCGCCCAAGATGCCAGCCCCAAGAGTCACACAAGGAAGGGCATCTCAGGCATCCAGGACTTGAAAAATCTACCTCTCTATAGAGGAATGGTCCAGTGACAGTGCAGCAGGGCTTCAGGAGGCCTCTTAGGGCTCAGTCCGTTGGCCTTCTCTGCCACCTCATGACCTCACTGAGGAACCTCAGTGTGTGGGAAGCCAAGACTTCCCGAATCAAGGCTAGGGCAAAGTGCAGTCAAGCAAACTCTTTTATCAACAAGAATCTAAATTAAGCACATTCCAAGTATTGTACACCCAGCATTGTCCCCAGGATAAGCAGAAGTCAGCATGCCCCCCGATTTGGACTTGATATGACCAGCAAAAGAACGCTTGGAGTAAGGGAACAAGGAAGTGTGTGGGATATATATGAAACTGAAAAACAGAGCTTGGTGTCTCAGCTTGACTGAGTCCCCCCGACGTGATTGCTTTGGCTCTTATTCAGCTCCCGCGCTTTCCCCTCAGCTCTGTTCGTCTGTGATGGCTGGGACCGTCAAGTGGTGCCCGAGCAGAGACCTGAGGTACAAAATACCATGACGAGCCGCCATGAGTTATAAGGTGTGCATACGAGGTAAGTAAAGGGGCGGCGAAGTTAGATAAACATCAGGGGAAGAATGGGAACTACCAGCAGTAGGGTCCTATTTGCACAAATGCTCCAACACATGCTAAAAGGTCAGGGTACGAAGGCTGGGCACAATCAACTTTTAAGGTTTCTTCAGTTTGTTGAGAAGATACATCCCTGGTTTCCTGAACAGGGTAGTGTTGATCTAGCAACATGGATGAAAGTAGGAGACAAAATGAAAGCTTATTTTTCTGCCCATGGGCCAGAAATGATGCCTGTAGATGCCTTTAGCCTTTGGGCATTAGTTAAGGATTGTTTGGATCCCTGCCATGAAATAGAGAAGGTCCCCCCTCCTCCATCGCAGTAAACAAAAGAGAAAGCAACGGCACTGGTAATGCAATTCTCCCCAGCACGCCTCTTTTGCAGGAAGAGAACGAGGAAAATGAGGAGTTAGACCCCGCGTCCGCAGCCGACCCGGAAGAGGCAGCTGCTCTATATCGTCCCAGGGATTACCCTGCGACCCTGATCAATTTGGCCGAGCCTGCTCCTCCAGCGATTAATCCCAATCTCCTTAAGGCTGTTGAAGAGATGCAACAGCAACTTAATACATTGTTGACTCATTTTTCCCCTTTAAAACCATTAAGTCTTCCGCTGCCACCTAGCCCCACGCCCAGTGTCACAGCAGGCTTAGGTCCACCTGATGACCCAGCAGTTCCAGAGCCAGTGATTGCGATGGGACAACAACTCTGGCTCCAGCCTATAAAAATGCATGTGGCGATGTCCCCTCTGCAGGCTTCTCTTCAACAAGTGGCTAGAAAAGGGGACAGCACGGAGGAATTTGAGCATTTGTATCCAGTATATGAGGAATTAGATCAGCAGGGAAATCCACAGAAGATACATAGGGCTATTGCTTTCAAGCAGCTAAAAGAGCTAAAAACCTCCTGTGCGTTTTATGGCTCTACAGTGCCCTTTACTCTGGTGCTGCTGGAAAACATTGCCATGGACGGTTTGCCTCCAGCAGATTGGAAAATGCTGGCAAAAGCATGTCTTTCGGGAGGGGATTTTTTTTTTGCTATAGAAATCAGAGTTTTTAGACCAATGCCAAACAACTGCAGACATAAGTAGACGCAACCAGGTTCTGGCTCCCTACGGGATGTTGGTGGGAGAAGGACAGTGGGGCGGCCTAAGTAATCAGTTACAGTATAACCCTGCAATTTATGCGCAAATCAATGCGGCTGCTAAAAAAGCCTGGAATAAGTTGACCCCTACAGGCAAGCCAGCTGAGGACTTGTCTAAGATTAAACAGGGGCCTGATGAGTCCTATCAAGATTTTGTGTCCCGCCTTTTAAAAAGGGCAGAAAGGCTTCTGGGCGTCACTGAAGCTGGAATGCTCTTAATTAAGCAGCTAGCTTATGAAAATGCCAATTCGGCATGCCAAGCGGCCATTCGCCCATGGAGAAGAAAGTCTGATTTGTCGGACTATATCAGACTATGTACTGATATTGGGCCTCGCTATGTTCAGGGGGTCACCCTGGCCACAGCCCTCCAGGAAAAAACTATTAAAGAAGTTCTATTTAGCAAGCTGGAGCTTGCTGATCAAGCCATGCAAATCACTGGACTTTCTAAGATTTAGGAGGCTCAGTTTCCTCATCCAATTCATCATGAAAATAGCTGTAGTCTCCACCGCATATTCCAAATCCCCCGAGAAGCCGCAAGGCAAATTGTAAAACAATGTCAGACTTGCCCACAACATTCTTCAGTCCCCCATTATGGAATAAACCTGCGAGGTCTCCTGCCTAACCACCTGCGGCAAATGGACGTTACTCATATCCCCTCTTTTGGTAAAAGTATGTATGCCCACGTCACCATAGATACGTTTTCTGGCTTCATCATCACCACCGCCGCTGCAGGCGAAGCAGGTAAGCATGTTATAACCCACCGTCTCCGGTGTTTCTCCATTTTAGGACTGCCACGAGTCATCAAAACTGACAACGGCACTGGCTATACCGGTCGGGCATTTCTAACCTTTTGCACACAATTACACATTCAGCATAAAACAGGAATGCCTTATAACCCCGAGGGTCAAGGTACAGTTGAACAAGTCCATGGTACCGTCAAACACCAACTTGAAAAAATAAAAAAGGGGAAATTATACCCCTGTATCCCTCAGAACCTTCTTAATCATTCACTCTTCATCTTAAATTTTTTAACTTTAGACCGGGATGGGCAGTCACCGGCAGAGCACTTCTCGCATCCACATACACGTACACATTTTGCTTTAGTAAAGTGGAAGGACCCCTTAACAGGGGTATGGAATGGCCCCGACCCCATACTTATCTGGGGACGAGGGCATGTTTGTGTTTTTCCACAGGATGCTGATGGAGCGCGGTGGCTCCCAGAGAGGTTGGTGCGCCTGGCACAGGAACCCAAGGGCGACGGTGTGGCTGTGGCTCCTCCTGATGACCCTGGTGGCTGAAGGGGCCCTATACTGGGCATATGTTCCAAGTCCTCCAGTGCTGCATGCCAGTGTTTGGGGTCGAGAGATGCGCATCACGTAAAATGAAACAATTCACCGAGTGTGGAATTACACGGGTCTAGGAACAGGATGAGTGCTCTACCTAGGAAACAACATCCCCGCAGTGTACCATGAGTGCTACAACATCACCAACTTAAATGACACATGGGGCTATGTTGCCAATGGCCAAAATGGAGGGAACTCTGGACTCGGACATAAACTAGCCCAATCCCTTCTGAATAAAACAGTCACCACCTGTGCGACCGGGACCAATTTCAGCGAGGAAAAGATGAACATGATGTGGACAACGGTGACTGTCACACACGGCAATCAAAGCCGCTACAATGTAACCCGTTTTAACATAACATACTTTAACTGTAACCTTACTAATTGTGTAGATCCCCTTGTGAAAGGGGAACTTAGGATTGTTCTACATCAGCCCCCATTTGTGGTACTGCCTGTAAACTTGTCGGGATCCTGTTATCAGGACAGAGGGCTACAAGTGATAGAAAGACTACAAGAGTTAATTAGGCCTAAACGGGCTCTGGGATTACTTATTATGGGAATAATCACACTTGTATCTGCTATAATCGCAACCACCACGGCTGCCATGGCCATTACTCAGAATGTACAGACTGCTCAGTTTACAGACAATGTGGTTCACAATACGTCACAACTTATGAGTACCGAGGAAATGAATGATTTAAAAATAAAACAAAAGTTAGAATTACTGTTTGAAACTGTAGAAGTCATAGGAAGTCTAGCCCAAACTTTGCAGCACCAAGCCAGGCTGGCTTCTCATGCTGAATTTACTTGGATTTGTACAACTAACAAAACTTATAATACAAGCACAGATCCATGGGAAAGAGTTAAACAACATTTAGAAGGTATGTGGGAACATACTAATGAAACTCTGGACTTAGTACAGTTACATTCACAAATTCTGGCCTCGAGTCATGCCCATCTGCCTTTAAAGGCTGCAAAGACAGCTGAGAATCTTCTACACAATTTTAAAGAAATGTTTACTGGATCTCTTGACCAGATTTGGCACCTGCTGGCACTGACGGCCACTATCAGGGGAGAGTCCTCCTGGTGATCCTCTGCACACCTTGCCTGTTTAGATTAATTTGCAAAAGCTTACAACAGCTTGTAACAGATGTTCATCACCTAAAGTTGCAAACGTGGCACGAACTCCCGTGTTTACTACATAGCCCCCGGGGGTAGCCAAAGACGGGTAAGACATTTAATTGACCTTTCTCAACCTAAGACAGGGCCTTGCCATGAAAAGAGGGCTAGGTTCCCAAGACGGGTAAGAGATTGCGTCAATAAATGCAACTGAAGACAGGCACGTAGTACAGGCCAGCTGTAGCCCAGCTGTTTTATAATATGAAAAAGGGGCAGATGTGGGAAGCCAAGACTTCCCAAATGAAGCCTAGGTCAAAGTGCGGTCAAGCAAGCTCCTGTATCAACAAGAATCTAAATTAAGCACATTCCAAGTATTGTACACCCACCATTGTCCCCAGAATAAGCAGAAGTCAGAATGCCCCCGATCTGCTTTCAATATGACCAGCAAAAGAATGCTTGGAGGAAAGGAACAAGGAAGTGTGTGGGATATATATGTAACTGAAAAATAAAACTTTGTGTCTCAGCTTGACTGAGTACCTCCTGATGTGATTGTTTCGGCTCTTATTCAGCTCCCGCGCTTTCCCCTCAGCTCTGTTCGTCTGTGATGGCTGGCACTGTCATAAGTGCATGGAGCACACGGTCCCCAACAATTCACATCGAGCCTCGTCCCTCTGAGTAACAGGACCCCAGTTCTCTGTAGTACGCACCATTTTGGGGCTCCAGCTTCTGGAATTCTAACTGAATGTGCTCTCTAAGCCTACAAGGCCTCTTCAGGAGCAGGGACAGCAGTGGACGCAGAGCTCCATGGCAGTCTGGAGGCAGATGAGTGACGTTGGGTCCACACAGCCAGCCACAGCAGCTCAGATCCTTCCTTGAGATTCCATGAATGTGGACGACAGAAGGCCGCCGCACCTGAGACCTGCAATGGAAGGAGACAAAGTTCAGTAAACAGTGACGGGTTCCTGATCTCAACCCTCTCTCGGCCAGGGCTTGCCCAGACTCCGGGCCATGCTCCACTCTGAGGACATCAGCACTGACTGTGGGTCCTGCTGTAGCCTCTTGAGCACATCGTCACATTCTTCACGATGCGCCACAGGCCTCTTCCTCTGGCAAGAGTCACAGAGCGAGGAGCACTCAGGCCAGCCCAGGCTGGAAAACGTGAACCTGGCCTCCTCTAGGACACAAGGGCTCCAGGGTTTAGGTTGAGGGTTCACCTGCTAGTTTAAAGTTTCACCTACGTGGAACAACCTACAGACTTTTATTTAGTATGAACACGGGTGAGTCTCATGGATAGGATATTTGTCAAGTCCAAGTCAATGAACTCACGAGGCAACCCTGATCTGTAATTACGTGCAGCTGAAACACTTTTGTTGTGCTTTCTTAAAAACCCTTCACTGCCTCTGCAGGACGGTCACCTGTCATCAAGGAGCCTTCACAGCACAGCGCTGAACCAACAGTTGCTAACTGAAAGGCCACATTCACACTCGAGTGAGAAAGGTGTTGCCATGGGCTTCTACTGAGAGGACAGACTTGGAAATCCTCCAGGGCAGCTCCATTCTGTCCTACAAGGTTGCTGAGACAGATTCGACTCAATGACAACAAGTGTGGGTTTTCCTTTTGGGTTCACATATGGGATCAAGAGGATAGTAAGTGTGGATTTGGGTTTGGGTTTACTATATCTGATCAGTAGGGCAACAAGTGTGGGGTCTGGTGGGGGCTCAGAAATGTGATCACTAGGGAAATGAATGTGGGTTTGGGTTTTGGGTTCATATGTGTGATCAGTAGTGTTCCTCTCCATTTTGTAACTAACATTTCTTCTTTTCCCTTGAGTTTTCTAGTTGTTTCTTTCACCCACTTTCTGGCACTTAGTGGTTTCCAATGGTGACCGCCTCAAGAGACATCTGCCAGAATGCCACATAAGAAAGGCTTTTAGAATGAATGGTTATACGTTTGTGACAAACAAAAGGACTTCAACAGGACCAAAGGATCCTATTCCTCAATTTCTACTGCTTTCTTGGAGGGAAGGCTGAGGACACTGTGTAAGGCCTGCCAGGATCCAATGTGGTGGACCCTCTACTAAGGTCATGTACTTGTCAGAGAACAGTGGCTCAGTGTGGGCATGACATAGTCTCTGTCTCGCAATAGGGACAGCAGACAATGAAGGACTCTAGTCTGGGGGAACAGGCCTCACGATTCCAAGACTCAACCTGACAGACAGAAGACAGAAGCATGGCTGGGTGTTCCAGGCTGCTCGGGAGGCCTGAAATGGATCGAATCAAAGTGAGGCTTCAGGGAGTACTTCTGCCCAGAGTAAGTCTGTCTAAAGCTGCAGTTTGGGGCAGAAGATACCAGGTAACACTTCTTAACTTGCTCCTTAAGGCCAGGAATAGCCTGCTACCAAAGCCAGAGAAAGATACCACAGTAAAAGAAGAGGACACACTAATATCCCTTACCAATCGGGATGCAACAACGTAGAGCAACTACTAGGAAAGGGAGTCCAGCAGCATTCGAAAAGGATCACACATCCCGATGAAGTGGGCTGTATCAAGAAAAGCTTCAATACAAGAAAATTAAGCAACATAACACTATCACATTAATTCAAGTCAGAAAAATAATCACATTATTTCAATCAACAAAGAAAGGCTATTTCAGAAAATACAAGACCTTTTCATTATAACATACACTCTTCCAACAAGACACAGGAAACACCTCAACATGCTAGAAGGAACTTAAAGAAAATCCACAGCTAATGTCACACTCAGTGGAGAAAGACTGAAATCAGTTCTCCTAAGAACAGCAAAGACTAGCATGTCCACTGTCACCACTGCTAGTCAACACGGTGCCAGAAGTCTACACAGAGCAACAGAGGATGATAAAAAAACAAAGGGGATTCAAATCCATATGTCTACAAGGACACCAGTTAACACAACTACTATTCAAATTTCTGCACCAATTTCTGTACTCTGAAACTGACGGAACATGTCACCAGCAGGCACTGATGGTCACTGGTGACTGGAATACGAAAGCTGGAAACAAACAAGGATGACTAGTTGGAAAACGGGGCCTTGGTGACAGAAGAGACGCTGGAGATCAAATGATTAAATTGGGCAAAACTATTTCATTCCAAATACCTTTCTTTTCCAATGGAGACTAGATATGTGGACCTCATCAGATTGAACAGTGAAGAATAAAACTGACTACGTCTATGGGAAAAGATGATGGAACAAGGCCAGGGGCTGACTGCAAAAGAGCGCATCAGTTGCTCAGATGCAAGTTCACATGCAAGGTGAAGAAAATCAGAATATGCAGATGAGAGCCAGAGGACAACCTTGACTACACCCCACTTGAGTTCAGAGACTATCTCAAGAATAGACTTAATGCCTTGAACACCAGTGACCAAAGACCAGGTTAGTTCTGGAATGACATCAAAGATATCAGACCTGAAGAAAGCAAGAGATTAATATAGACAGAAAAGAAAGTAAAGAGCAAAATGGAAGTCACAAAACACTCTCAAATTTTCTCTGAGAAGTAGAGCAGCTGAAGTGAAAACTGGAAAGGATGAAGGAAAAGAGCTCAACAGAAGAGTTCAAAGGGCAGCTTGAGAAGACAAACTAGTATAATGACATGGGGCAACAGCTGGAGATAGAAAACTAAAAGGCAAGAACAGGCTAGCTATTTATAAAGCTGAAGCACTGAAAAAAGAAATTCAGTTCTGACTTGCAATAATGAAGGATTCTATGGGAAAATATTAAATGAGGTAGGAAGCATCCAAAGAAGATGGAAAGAATACAGTCATTGTATCAAAAAGGATTTGTTGCTGGTCAACCATTTCAGAAGCTGGCATATGATGAGGAACCAGCAGAACTGAAGGAAAAATAGTTGAATTTGTCCTGGAGGCACTGGTGAAAAACAAGGCTCCAGGAACTCACCCAACATCAACAGAGACATTGCAAGAAACAGATGCAGTGCTAGGAATGCTCCCTCATAGATGCCCACAAATTGGAGAAGACAGCTACTGAGCCAAAAGATGGGAAAAGATTCCTATTTAAGCCTATTCCCAGAAGAAAGATCCAGAGGAATGTAGAAATCATCATACAGTATCACTTCCAACTTTTGTGATCATTCAACAGCAGCTACAGCAAAACACAGACAAGGACAGCACATTCAGAGGAGGATGTGGAACCTGCGACTATCAGTGCTGATGTCAGATCAATGCTGGCTGAAAATACCAGAAAGATGCTTACCTCTAAGTTTTATTGGCTGTGCAAAAGCATTAGACTGCATAGATCATAACAAATTATGGAAAACATACATAGAATGGGAATTCCAGAACCCCTCACTGTGTTCTTATGGAACCTGCGTACGGATCAAGAGGCAGCTGTGGGAAGAAAACTAGGGAACATCACGTGGTTACAAGTCAAGAAAGCTCTGTGTCATGGTAGTATTCTTTCACCATACCTTTTTAATTTGTATGCTAAGCAAACAATCCTTGAAACTGGATTCTATGAAGAAGAATGACGTACCAGAATTTGAGAAGAAATCATTAACAACCTGCATTACTCACACAACACCACCTTACTTGCTGAAGGTCACGAAGATTAGACTCACTGATGAAGACCAACGACCACAGCCTGCAGCAAGGACGGCACCTCAATATCAGGAAAAGAAAAGTCCTCACAAATGGACCAGTAAGCAACACTGTCGTAAATGGAGAAAAGACTGAGGTTGTCAAGAACTTCATTTTACTAAGGTCCACAATTGCTGAGGTCTGTTACCCACAAAAGCCCCTGTGAACAGTCACAAGCTTCTGTGATGACAGGCGGAGGCATCTCACCCGTGACATATTTTTAGCCTACTGTCTCTGATAGTATTTTACTTCCTAATTAAATTTTCCTCAAAAAAATACCCCTTCTCTCCCGGCACGAGGATCAAGGAAGATGCCTCCTAAAAGTGGCTTTACGACCCTCTTGGCTTAATGAGTTCTGACACAGTGTGTTCAGCCCAGGAATACTGAGGCTGGGCCGGCTCCGCTGGCTTCCCCCAACTGCATTTCCCCCCCTTTCCACATGCGAAACACAAGATTGCAGAAAAACTCCTGGAAGGCTTCCCAAGGACGATTCTCCACACAGCCCTTAAAGCTATACAAGCATCCCACTCCCTACAGCAGAAAGATAAGACTCCCAAGTTCATTATAATTGGTATGGCAAATGAATAAACACTAAAGAAACATCTTTCTTAGAACAGCTAGGGTTGGGGGGTGGTAGAAACTTACTATCTGCACAGGGAGAGATAAAATAAAAACTTAGAGAAGCAAATAGAGGCAGCTAAATAATGAAGCTTTGAGGAGTCTACCCTTCCCTGTCTTTAACCTTGAGGTACGAATACAACTATTAAGTTCAAAGCATAACTTTGTTTTCACTGTTAACTTTGTTTTCACTGACAATTATCACCACAAAACACCTGCCTCGGGTAATTATCTGAAAGGCCTTGACAATTAACAAGAAAAAGGAGACCACAAGGGGTCAGTTTCTCGCTAGCCAATAATGAAGGGTCAGTTTCTTGTTAGCCAATAGCTTATGTGATGCAAAAAAAAGGGTGAAAAACATGTCACCTCAAATATAAAAAATAAAGACACACCTTTTCGGGCTGCCATTCTCCAAAACTCCTTCCTGTCTCCTGTCTCATTTCCTCCTCCAACGCCGTTTCCCTCCCTCCGTGGGGCCCCCAGAAAGTTGTCAGGGCTGGCTCCCAGCACACAACACCCATGGAAGCAGCAGTCAACAAATCAAAAGATGCACTGCATTGGGGAAATCTGCTGCAAACCACCTCTTTGATGTATTGAAAAGTAAAGATGTCACCTTGAAAACTAAGGTGTGCCTAACCCAAGGCACGGTATTTTCAATTGCATCACGTGTCTGCAAAAAGCTAGACAAGGAAGAAGGAAGACAGAAGAACTGACACCTGTGAACTGTGGGATGCAGAAGAATCCTGAATGCACCCAGGACTGCGAGGAGAACAAACAGATCTGTCCTGGAAGAAGCACAAGAGTGCTCCTTGCAAGCAGAGACAGGGAGACTGCATTTCACATACTTTGGACATGTAGACGGGAGGATCAGTCCCCATAGAAGGACATCTTGCTTGGTAGAGGGGAGGGTCAGTGAAAAAGAAGAAGACCCTCGATGAAATGGATTGACACAGTGGCCACACGATAGGCTTAAAGACAAAAACGACTACGGACATGGTGCTGGACCGGGCAGGACCAGGCAGGACCGGGCAGGACCAGGCAGGACCAGGCAGTGCTCCTCCTGTTACCGAACTGAGTCCCTGCCCTGGAGCAGCTGAGCCCATGAAACGTGTTCCAAGTCAGAAAGAGGAAGAAGGTTTATCAAGAGGTGTGATACCACCGGAGACTCGACAGCAGGGCAGGCTCTTCTGCATAGAGGCTCAAAAGACAATTTTTACGTCCGAGTCTACGTATGACTTCAATAATTTAAGCACACAGACCGCAGGTAAGTGTAGGCACCACACAGCAGCCACAAGAAACTCTTGATTAGACGACAGGTGTGCATGTCAGACACCTGGACGCCAAGCTGCATCTCTGTAACACGCAAAGACAACACACAGAAAAAGCCTGCCGGGCTTACTTTGACAAGGAACAAAAGACAGCTGTGGACACAGAAAATGCCAAGCAGCCTTCTCAGCTGCTGTTTTCCGGGCTGAAGGCCACAGCGGAGTGCAGCAAAGAGGAGGAGGGGGACCAAGGTCCCAGGATCTGGGGGGCTCTGCGCCCCTTTGGAGAGACGCCAACACGGAAGCCAGAGTAGCCGGGGCCATAAAAAGCACACATTATTCAACGGATCACTACGGCATTAGTTCTATGAAGCTCTGAACTACTCATTCGGAAAAGGAAAAAACCTGTTGTAAGGTATGAGGGTCACACTTCTGTTGCGCATGGGGTGGCTATGAGTGCGAACAGACGGGACAGCACCCGACCGTAACAAGAAGTGTGACCTGGAAACGTCCATCCCAAGTCAACTAAAAATAAGAGAGCAGTAGGATTCAAAAATGAATAAACGGATTTTCAAATCTGTACTTAAGGGAAACTACGGGTCACATTAAAACACAAAGAAACAAAAATAAAAGGTGAAAGAAATACTCACCGCAAAAAAGCAAGGGGGCAGCCGCAGATTTGACTAAAAACGACGAAACGCCCAGCCCTTGCCGGCGGGCGGGAGAGCGCCCCGAGACCCGGGACGGCGGGCGACGACCCCCTGGCGGCTCGGGCCGGTGAGAGTAGCGGTCAGCGCGGGCGGCGGGCGGGGCGGCGGGGGAGGGCGGCCGGGCGACGGCGAGGTCTGCGGGCCAGACACGGACGCGGGGCCGGGACGCCCGCAGACCGGGTACCTGGGGTCCGAGGGGTCCCCGACCCCGAGCCGGAGGACGGGAGGACGCAGGGACCGCGAAGCGCGGGTCGCGGGCTTCAGGCGGAAACACCACAGACGCTTTGCGAGAATGGCGGCTCCGAGGGAAATGTCTACGCATGCGCAGAAGGCGCTCAGAGAGAGGCGGCGCGGGCGGATGACGTCAAGGGGGCGGGGCCTGAGGGGAGCAGGGCTTTGGGGGATGGGGCTATTTTACCCACGTGGATCAGGGGGTGGGCGGGGCCGGCGGGACAGGAGCTGACCCCAACTGAGCGTTTCTTTCGGGTCTCTGTTTTCCACGGAACTTGAGTCTTTTCCTAGTGAACTGTTTCAAGGTCTTTGCAGTCCGGAAGACCAGAGCTGCCTCCGTTAACCATGCAAGCAATTGGACTGTTTGGAGGCCGGAGGGTACGGGAAAGCTGACCATAGGGAACCCAAGTCCAAAAGGGACACAATTGACACGCCCTGGAGCTGTAACTAATACAAAAAAATAATTTGTGTACTAATGGTTTAACCAGAAACAACGTTTTCCGTAAATCTGCATCTAAGGTACAAGAAGAAGAGAGCCGTGTAGGTCACGCATGTTGGAAGGGGACACATTTTCCACCTCCCCTGTGGTTTTTGTGAGTGTGTACCCTACAGTCAATTCTGACTCCTAACGACCCTACAGGGCAGTAAAACCAAAGCCTGACCTGTGGCCTCAAGCCTAGGACACCTCCCAGTGAACATATAAGATAGTCACCAACAGCCCCACACTGTTTCCAAGGAACAACTGGTGGATTCCAACTGCCGCCTTATTTGATTAGCAGACAGGCTCTCAATGACTGAGCCTCCAGGACCCCCAAGCCAAGCCACCCGCTGACATGAAGTCGATTCTGACTCACACGACCCTATAGGTCGGAGTAGGACTGCCCCATAGAGTTTCCAAGGAGCACCTGCTGGATCAGAGCTGCAGGCTTTTGGTGATCCATCTTGTCCACGATGCCACCAGCGTCTCCCGAGGGCTCCATGGCATGGCCACATAGAGTTTCCTAGGCAGTAACAAGGAAACCAACCCTGGTGGTACCATGGTTAAGAGCTACAGCTGCCGACCCAAACACTGGCAGTTGAGATCCATGAGGCACTCCCTGGAAATTACGAGGCAGTTCTACCCTGTCCTATAGAGGTGGGACAGACTCCACAGCAGCAGGCAGAGAGTAAGCATGAATGTCTCGTTGAGGACTAAAGTGTACCCGGCAGAATCCTCAGTATTTTTAACTGTCTCAAATGCATGCAAAAGCTGGATAATGAAGGAGAAAGTCCAGACAACTGACATCTTCGAATTACGGAGCTGGTGACGAGTGCTGAATACACCCAGGACTTCCAGAACAACCAACCCATGAGTAGTGGAAGAAATACAGTCAGACTGCTCCTTAGGCGAGACGATGAGATTTCATCTCATACACGTGGACATGCTGTGAGGATGGGCCAGTCTCTGGACAAAGGGAGACCAGTGAAAAGAGGAGGACCCACGATGAGACGGCCTGACACAGTCGCTGCCACAATGGGCTCCTAAGCGGTGACCGTGAGCAGGTCCCTGGACTGGCCAGCGTTTTCGTCTGTTGAGCACATGGTTGCCCTGAGTCAGAACTGACCCAACAGCCCCTGACAACAAAACAATATGATTATTGAGGAACCTGGGTGGCACTGCACTGCAAACCAGCAAGACAGAGTTTCAAATCTACCAGCTGCTCCTCGGAAACCCCAGGTGGCACTTCTTCTCTGTCCCCTTTGCTGCTATCAGTCAGAATCAAGTGGACAACGACATGTTTGCCTTTGGGACATGATCTTTCAACACTTACCTATGGATCCCGAGTCAGCTAAAGCCTATCCCCCCATTTCACGGCACGTGTATTCCATAACCTACAACAGGGTGAGCTTTCAGTGGCGGCATCGTAAGCTGGTTCTGACCTCAGCTGAATACATCCTTCTCTTTTAGGTTTCAATATTATTGCTTTTTATTATCAGTATCTTTCTAAATCCGATCTTTATGGTCACTATCTGTGTCATAACGATGACCTGGCTGTGGGACTCTTCTTTGTCAAGGTTAGCTGGGGAACCTGATCTCTGCCTCTGCCGCCACATACTAAGCTGTTATGCTCCAGAATCTACCATTGTCTAGGGATGACAAAGGTCGTGGTTTATATAGAACGTTTTCTCTTGGTAGTTGTAAGGTGCCTACGGTGACCCAGTCGGAAGCCAAGTTGCTACCTCACCTCGCATCTGACATTGCCCTCTGATTTTGTCTGTAAAAACACCCCCAAAATCTGTGTGGAGTCTCCTTCCAGTCGTGGACACTCACCTGTTCTCTCTTTGGAATGTACTTTCCCTAACTTGTCTGTCATTTGCTACTAAAAAAGATACATCCTGCGCTTTGGGGGAGGGAGAATCCCAGTTTGCTACCCACTGGGAAATCCAAGTTACTAGTTTGATCTCTGAAACCCGAATCTGGTCGCTCAGGGTCTACTAGCTGCAGGACAGCGACATTTTCACTGTCCTATAGGATCACAGCAAGTTGTAAGAGACCTGAGGCAACAGGTTAGCTATTGGGTTGACTGTTCTGTAAGGGTCTCTGGGCACACAATTAGAAATCACATGTTTGGTGGAACACGTGTCAGCTTCCAATACATGTTGTCTACACAACTCGCCTCTTCTTGTAACTTAGATGAAGATTTCCAGAACAGAGTAGCTTCTAGTTAAATAATAGTACACATACCATTTTGTCACACTAGTTACAACTCCAGGACATGTCAACTTGTCGAGGTCACCTAATTGACCCGATTCGCGTTCCAGAAGTTGAGCTGTTTTCATGGTTAAACCTGATCTCTGCTGCCACATACTACCATACTCCAAGATCTAACACTTTCTGGGGATGACAAAGGTCGTGGTTTGCACTATAGAACACACACAGTATTGATGAAGTTACCAAGGGAACCTGATATGCCACCTATCTGCGGTTCTCCCTGGCAGTCTGTGATGTAAATATAAGTTCTTCCTCGCAGATGTCATGAAAATACAACTCCTTCCGGCAGTTGTGAACTGGAGACAGGAGCCTCAAACTCTAATAAACCTCAAGTTACTATCTCTGCCTCCTATCTCCCCGCTGCTTTTTAAAATAAAAAACGCCCCCCAAATCTATGCTGGGTCTTTTTCCACTCTTGGAGACTGACTCGTTACCACTTTGGAATGTAGGTCTCTTAACATGCTTTTCTGTCGTTTACTACTGAAAAAGATGCATCGTCCTGTGCTTTGGGGGATGGGGAACCCATTTTGACACAGGTGGACACAGTGAACTTGCTGGCTGGATCTCCAGAACCAGGATCATGTCACTCGAGGTCTAAACAGTTACATGACCTCGACACTATGAAGTGCAGTCTCCGTACAAGTAGGTGCACACTGGGCTCCCTCTCCCCCAAAGGACAGGAGGACCCCTCCTTTTTCGTACGACCCACAAAAGTTTATTAAGGGAAAGTAAGTTCCAAAGACGGAAGGGGTCAGTCTCCATGAGTGGAAACGGACCAAGCATCTATTTTGGGGATGCTTTTTTATTCGCAAAATCAGGGCAGGATGTCATAGACGGGAGAGGGCTGTATTAACTTAGATGTTGATTGGCTTTGAGGCCGCCCTGGCCACGTCACAACCGCCAGGAGGCGCTGTGGTGCTCGCAGCCCAGCTGCGGGAACAGCGTGTTTGCATCACCACCGCTGTTCAGTTAAAGGCTAAAAAAAGTTAAAGAGGTAAAGTAAAAAAAAGACAACTGCTTTTCATTTGATAATACAGATACTGTGTACACACCATAGGTGTCTGTGAAAGACATTTTAGCATTTTATAAGTAACTTCTGTGTATTTTTCACGTGGTCTTAAATATTCTTACACTGTCGTGTTGATAAGGGTCCCTATTGGTAAAATGGTGAAGGACCCAGCTCCTGACTGAGGATTGCCCGGCGGCTTCCCCGACGCAGCTGCTCTGTGGAAGAAGGCCCTGGTCATCTGCTTCCACCACGGCTGCAGCCTGGAAGGCCTGAGGGGGTCGTTCTCCTCTGTCATCTGGGGTGGCTGTGAGATGGCATCGGCTTGTCTGCCCCTGACACCAACGACGTCATATTAACAGCAGTGAAGACAGTCATGACGTGGATGCGTGTGTGTGCACGTTCAGTGGGCCTTCAACGGATTCTTTTTTTATGTCGTCTATGTTACTGTGCTTCAGGGAAAGGCTTACAGCTCAGGTTCGTTTCTCCTACAGAGACTTATGTACGTATTGTCACAGCACACTCGGCCCCTCCTCACTCGGTTCACGCGTCCCTCACCAGCTGCTGTCCCTTGCTGCCTCTCGTCCTGCCGGCGAGCAGGAGCCGGCCCTGTGGCTGTGTGTGTCTCATGAGCCAGGAAGCACACTCTTCGCGAGTCGGGTTTCGCGTTTCATCCTGCGGTCTCAGCCTTGTCTGAAGAGTGGGCTTCAGGGATGGTTGTGGTTCTGGGCCCCTGGGGGCCGTGGCTTCAGAGGTTCCTGCAGTCTGAGTGAGACCGTTCAGTCTGGTCTTGTGAACAGAATGGAAGTTCTGCTCCACACTTTCCTCCTGCTCTGTCACGGACTCGTTGTTGTGTTTCCTGTCAGGGTGGTCACTGCTGGTGGCTGGGCACCATCTGGTTGTCCAGTGTCGGGCTGATGGAGTCTCTGGTTTAGGTGGCCCTCTTGTCGCGTGGGCTGGTATTTTCCTTGTGTCTCTGGTGTTCTTTCTACTTCTGTGCTCCAAGTGAGTTGGGACCAGTTGCTGCATTGTAGATGACCACTGACAAGGTTCCTGAAACCACAGATAGCTGTCACCAAAGTGGGCTACAGAACATTTTGTTAATAAATTCTGCTCTGCCAGTTGAGCTAGATGTCCCTCAGAACTATGTTCCCCAACCCCCAACCCCCACTGCTGAGTGCCTCAGAGTGTTTGGTTGTATTCAGGAAACTTCCCATTGACTCCGGTTGTTCTGGTCTCCCTTGTATTGTGCGTGGTCCTTGCTGTCACTTAAGAGAACCCTGTGTGCTCTCTGTTAGTCCCTATTGCTCTCTATCCTTCCCCTCACGTGTAACCCATCAGAGAATATTTTCTTTTGGTTTTAAACCTTTTCTTGAGTTCTTAGAATACTGGTGTGATACAGTATTTATCCTTATGAGACTGATGTCACTCAGCATGATGCCTCTAGATTCAGCCATGTTGTGAGACGTTTCATGGGTTCTTCGTTGTTCTTCCTCACAGGTACATTTACACTGCATCCCATGGTGTGTGTACACCGTGTTTTGTTTATGCATTCTTCAGTTGACGGACACCTGGATTGTTTCCATCTTTTTGTTAACGAAACAGTGCTGCAGTGAACATGGATGCATATGTGTGTGTTTGTGTTTGTGTGAGGGCTGTTATTTCTCTAGGATATTTTCTAGGAATAGAGTTGCTGGATTCTATTTCTAGCTTTTCAAAGAAATGTCAAAGTGATTTCCAAAGTGATTGTACCATTTTACATTCCCCCCAGCAGTGCGTAAGTCTTCCAGTTTCTCCACAGCCTTTCCAACATTTATTATTTGGTGTCTAGCCTTGTTGGGCTGTAGTAGTATCTCACTGTAGTTTCTTTTTTCCCTTTTTTATTGTGATTAATCCAAAATGATACAATCCAAAAGTGGTTTTGCATGCCTGCCTATCTGCAGCTCCTTCTGCCTTCTGCATCCGGTGACTGCATCCTCTTCCTGTTCATTCTGTATTTCTAGCGTGCCGTCCTCTCCATTCTCTTCTCTCCCATCTAGAAACGGATCGGTAGGACAGCCATGTAAAAATCCAATGAATCATAAATTACGTACACCATGTGGTCTCATTGTGTCCCCAAGTCCAGTCCAATCTGGTCTGAAGAGTTGACCTCGTTACTGGTTCCCAGTAAGAGACGGCAGCAGGTGTAGGGGCTATTTTCCCAGGGGAGCCTCCAGGCTGCTGGACCATAAGTCCAGGTCTTTTAGTAGAGTTGTTCGACTGCACTCCTCTTTTTCTCCTGTTGCCTTAGGGACTCAGCATTGTGTCCCCTGTCACGGCTGTCTTTGGTACTGGCCGGGCATCATGTAGTTCTTCACATCTCATGTTGATACAGTCTCCCATTGATATGAGTCCTTCTGTCTCTAGGGCTTTTTTCCTTGTGCCTTTGATGTTTTCAGTGATCCTGTGTTCCAGATGAGTTGGGACTGTTTGGTGTACCTCAGATGGCAGCTTGCTGGGTTTTAAGAACACAGATGCCACTCACCAATCTGGGGTGCAAAAGACTCTCTTAGCAATAGACTAGTTATACCACTTGGCCTCCATGTTCCGTTAATACGCGATCCCCAGACCCGTGTCCCAGTCACTCTGTTCCTTGGAGTATTGGGTTGATTTTAGAAAACCTTTCAGTTCGTGATGAACTCAACAGTTAAGTGGATCTACTCTGAGCTGTGTACTGGCACTGCTTTCACCTAACTAAATTTCTGTTGACAGTCGAATCTGTGACCAAGCCTCTACTTCTTCCCCACCCTTGTAGCCATGAGAGAGTCTTTTCTGCTGTACACAAGTCTATTTTTAAGTCCTTGTAGTAGGGGTCACATACAATATTTGTGCTTTTGGCACTGCTTGATGTCCCTCAGCATAGTGTCTTCCAGTTGAAACCAGGTTATGAGATCCTTCCTAAAATCATGATTGTTCTTTATTATTGCGTAGTGTTCCATTGAGTATATGTACCATAGTTTGATTTGCTGTTTTTCTGTTGTTGGGCATATAGGTTGATTCCATGTTTTTACTATTGTGGTCTGTGTTGCAGTAAATGTCTGTGTGCATGTATCTGTTTGTGTGACTGCCTTTATTTCTGTAGGATATGTTCAGAACAATGAGATTACTGGATCAAATGGTATTTCTAGCTTTTTGGGGAAGTGCCAGATTGCTTTCCAAAGACGTACCATTTGCAATCCCACCAGTGATGTAGGAGAGTTCCAATCTCTCCACAGCATCTCCAGTGTTTATTGTTTTGTGTTTTTTGGATCCTGGCCCACCTCGTTGGGGTAAGATGGTATCTCACTGTAGTTTTGATTTGGATTTCTGTAATAGATAAAGACTAAGAATTTTCTCATGTGTCTTTTGGCTGCCTGGATGTCTTTTTTATTGAAGTGCCCAACCATCTCCTTTACCAATTGCTTAATTAGGTTATTTACTTTTTTTGTTGATACTTTGCAGTACCTTGTAGATCATGCAAATCAGACATCGGTCTGACATATAGTTGCCAAATATTTTTTGCCAATCTGTAGGTGGTCTTTCAACTCTCTTGATAAAGTTGTTGGATGAGCAAAAGTGTTTGATTCTAGTAGTTTCCATTTATGTATTTTGTCTTCTATTGTGAAGTCTGTCTAAGCTGTGTGGTAAAACTTCCAGTTATTTGTTCTTGTGTGATCTTTATTGTTTTGGGTTTGATAGTTTGGTCTTTGATCCATTTTGAGTTAATTTTGGTGTGAGGTGTGAGATATGGGTCCCATTTCAGTTTTTTGCAGATGGGTATCCAATTCTGCCAACGCCATTTGTTAAAGAGACTGTTTTCACCCCATTGATGACCTTTGGGCCTTTATCCAATATCAGCTGTTCATAACAGGGTGGTGATGTTTCTGGGTTCTCAATCTGTTCCCTTGGTCTATATGTCTCTTTTTGTACCAGTACAGGCTGTTTTCACTACCATTAAAGAGTCACGGGTTCTAAGGTCAGCTTGTGTGAGGCCTCCCGCTGCATTCCTCTTCTTCAGTAGTGCTTTACTTACCTGGTGTTTCTTGCCTTTCCAAACAAAGTGAGTGTCATGGAGTGAATTGTGACCTTCCCCCAAATAGGTGTAGCCGTGTGGCTGGGCCATGATTTCCTGTATTTTGTGATTTTCTTCCATTTTGTAATTTTGCTGTGCTGTGTGTTAAAGGATTAGGCTGGGATTCTAAATCCCTTTATAAGATCACTTTCCTGTTCCACTGTAAAGGGAGTTTCCCTGGAGTATGTCTTGTTCCACCCTTAATCCTTTCCTCCTACAAGAGAAGCAGGCAGAGAATTGGAAACCTCACACCATCAAGATAGCGACACCAGAGATGAGAGTGTCCTTCAGACCTGAGGTTCCTGCACCAAGATGCCCCCTGAACAAAAACTGATGCAATACCATACTTTCTTCCAGAGCCGACAGGGGGGAAAGCTTTTCCCTGGAACAGACATCCTAAATTTAGACTTGTAGCTTACTGGACTGTGTATGAATAAGCCTTCCTTTGTTAAAGCCATCCACTCAGTGGTATTTCTGTTGGAGCAGCGCTAGGTGACTAAAACAGTGACTAAGTTGTTTCTCCATCTCATTAAAAAGTGACACTGGCAGGGGGCAGGGGACCATGCTCTTAGGTGAAATCGAGGCCTATTGGCACAACTAGCATTTTGCTAAATGGGCTCTCTGCACCCCACATTGGGGAGTGGCATCTGGGGTCTTAAAGCTGCCAAGCTGCCATGCGAGGGCACAGCAAATGGTCCCAACTCAGCAAGAACGGATGCTCACCCAGGACCAAAATGACATGGGGTAAAGACAACCCAGAAGATAGAGAGATCCACATCAGAGGGTGCCTACGTCGACTTGGGACCGGAAGAACCAGATGGTGCCTGGCCACCACCAGTGATAGCCACGACGGAGCTCACTAAGTTGAGTCTCTCTGGCAACACAGGAATAAGAAAGGGTGCATCCTGAGATCTCCACTAAAAGACCTCAATTGATGGTCCAGCAGTTTCAGAGTTCCCCTGGGAGCGTGGCCCCTGGCCCTGACGCTGCCCTTGCCCGTAAATCATAATGAAGGTCCACTCTTCGGACATGATTGATTGGACTTGGTGATGCAGAGTGACCATATATTGGATGTACCTTATGGTTCTATACATCTATAGGATATCATCGTCTGGCTGGAGGACAGAGAGTGGGTGGAAAAGAGGGGAAAGGAGACTGTTGGAAGGATGAGACATGTATGGAGCAGAGAAGAATAGTGTGCTGTCACCGAGCAGGGAGAGCAGTGGAAGCTGCATATAGGCAGGCATGTAAATTTATACTGGAATATACATTTTCACTCAGACATATTAAATGAAAAAAATATATAGAAGAAAAGTGACACTGGAATTTATGTTGGGATTGCATTGTGTATGTACATCACTTGGTTAAAATAAACATTTTCATCATGTCAAGTCTTCCTGTCCACAAGCAGGGTAGGTTTTTCCACCTAAGTGAGTCTCCACTAAGTGAACCTCTTCGTTTCTTGCAATAAAGTGTCGTAATTTTTTTGTGTGTAGGTCTCTTGTTAGTCTGATTAGATTTATTTCTAGGTATTTCATCTTTTAGGGTCGATAAGTAAGTGGTATTGATTTGGGGATTTCCTCTTTGGTGTTCTCTTTGTTGATGTAAAGGAATCCTATCAGTTTACTGATGTTTAACGTATATCCTGATACACTGTTGAACTGTTGTATTAGTGCCAGTAGTTTCCTTCTGGATTCTTTAGGGTTCTCTGTGTGTATGATCATATGATCTGCAAATAGGGTGACGTTTCCTTCATCTTTGCCAGTGCAGATGGCTTTAATGTCTTTGTTGTCTAATTGCTGTGGCTAGAACCTCTGGAACAATGTTGTATAAAAGTGGTGAATGGTCTTCCTTGTCTATTTCCCATTCTCAGAGGAAATTTTTTCAATCTCCATTCAGGATGATGTAGGCGGCTGGTTTTGCACAGATGCCCCTTCTTGCATTGAGGAATTGCCCCTCTATTCCTATGTTACTGAGAGTTTTTTACATGAATGAGTGATGGACTTTGTGAACTGCCTTTTATGCACTGACTCAGAAAATCACATGATTCTTGTCGTTTGAGTTATTTATGTGGTTGATCATATTAATTGTTCTTCTGATGGTGAACTAGCCTTGTATCCCTGGCATAAATCCACCTTGGTCAAACGATGAATTATTTTTTGACAACTTGTTGAATTCTCTTGTCTCGGATTTTGCTGAAGATTTTTGCATCAAGTTCATGAGTGATAGTGGTCTGTAATTTGCTTTTTCTGTGGGATCTTTCCCTGGCTTTGGTATCAGGGTTCAGGGTAGTTTTGATGAACATTAATCCGGCCGCAGTGAGTCAGAATTGACTTGAGGAGTTTTGTTGATGTTGAGGTGCAATCCCTACTAAAGGCTGTGGTCCTTGATCTTGATCAGTAAGTGTTTCACATATTCTTCACTTCCAGCAAGAAGGTGGTGTCGTCTGCATAGCGCACATTGTTAATGAGTCATCCTTTTGTCCTGATGTCTCCTGCTTCCTCATATAATCGACCCTATCGGATTATTTGCTTGGCATACAGATCGAAAAGGTCTGGTGAAAGGGTACAACCCTGATGCATTCCTTTCCTGACTTTAAACCTTTCAGTGTCCCCTTGTTCTGTTCTCATGACTGCCTATTGAGCAACACAACAGACTCCTTAAGAGGACAGTGAAAACCAAACCCAGACCCACTGCCATCGATTTGAGTCTGACTCCTAGCAATGCTAGAGGTGACAGTAGAACTGCCCCATAAAGTTTCCATGGAGCACCTGGTGGATTTGACCTGCTAATAAGCCACTATGCCACCAGGGTTTCCAAGGGCAGCAAAATTTTGTGGAATTCCCATTGTCTGCAGTGTTCACCATCATTTGTTATGACCTAGACAGTTGAATGCCTTTGCACGGTCAATGAAACACAGGTAAACATCTCTCTGGTATTGTCTGCTCTCAGCCACGATCCGTGTGACATCAGCAGTGATAGCCATGGTTCCACGTCCTCTTCTGCATCCCACTTGAACTTTTGGCAGTTCTCTGTCAATATACTTTTGCAGTCACTTTTGAATGATGTTGAGCAAAATTTACTTGTGTGTTGTATTAAGTCCTGCATTGGGTTAGACCATCTTTCTTTGGAACGGGCATGAATATGGATCTCTTCCAGTCATTTGGCAAGGTAGTTGTCCTCCTAGTTTGTTGGCATAGATGAGTCAGCAATTCCAGTGCTGTGTGTTTGTTGAAATATCTCAATTGGTCAATTCCTGGAGCCTGTTTTTTGCCAATGCCTTTAATGCAGCTATGACTTCTTTCTTCAGTACCATCGGTTCCTGATCCTGTGCTACCTCCTCACGTGGCTGAACATCAATCAGTTCTTTGTGGTACAGTGACTCTGTGTATTCCTTCCATCTTCTTTTCATGCTCCCTGAGTTGTTTAATATTTTTTCTGTAGATGTCCTCACTATTGGAACTTGAGGCTTGAATTGTTTCTTTAGTTGTTTCAGCTTGAGAAATGTATTGGAGATAACTCTTCTCTAAAAGCTTGGGGCCACTCTACGGTGAAGCCATCTAGGTCGGGGCTGTTTTTGGATTGGTAGTTATTTGATGACTTTTTCAATCTCTTCCTTTGTGATGGGTTTATTACATTGTTCTGCTTCACCTTGTGATATGAACGAAAAAATTTGTCCATTTCCTCTAGGTTTTCAAATTTGTTAGAATACAGACTTTCATAGTATTCTGTTATGATATTTTTTATTTCTGTTGAATCTGTTATGACCACTCCTCTCTCATTTCTTATTTGGGTTATTTGTTTTGTTTACTGATTTTCTTTAGTTACTGTGGTCAATGGTTCGTCAATTTTGTTGATCTTTTCAAAAAACCAGCTTCTGGTGTTTTCCGTTTTTTTCATTTCTTCTTCTATTCTCTAATTCGTTTAGTTGTGCTCTGATCTTTATGATCTGTTTTCTTCTGGTGCCTGAGAGGTTGTTCTCTCTCTACTTATTCAAGCTGTAGGGTCAGTTCTTTGATTTGGTTTCTTTATTCCTTCCAGATGTGTCCATTTATGGAGATCAGCTGACCTCTCAGCACTGCTTTGGCTGTATCCCTTAGGTTCTGGTAGGAAGTATTTTCTTTCTCATTGGAATCCATAATTTTTTTATTTTATCCTTGATTTCTTCTATAACCCATGGTTTTTTGAGCAAGATGCTGTTCAGTCTTCTTGAGTTCCACTTTCTGTCTATGTTTTTTCTGCTATTGATTTTTACTTTTATGGCTTAATGATCTGAAAAGGTACTTTGTGTTAATTCAGTGGTGTGAATTTTGTTGAGAATTGCTTTATATCCTAACACATGGTCTATTCCGGAGAATATTCCATGTGCACTGGAGAAGAAGGTTTAGTTGTCTGCTGTGGGCTAGTAAGTTCTGTATATGTCGATGAGCTCTAGTTGGTTAATTGTGGCAATAAGTTCTTCCGTGTCTCTACTGAGCTTTTTTTTCTAGATGATCTGTCCAATATTGAGAGTGGAGTGTTGAAGTCTCCCACTGTTATTGTGGAGTGATCTATCTCATCTTTGAGTGTAGTCGGTGTTTCTTCCATGTATTTAGGTGCTTTAATATTAGGTGCATCAATATTTAATATTGTTAAGTCTGGTTTGTATATTGAACCTTTCAGCAATAAATAGTGTCCATCCTTGTCCACAGTGATGGATTTTACACTAAAATCTATTTAATCTGAGATTAGAATTGCCACACCTGCTGTTCTTTGTTCATTGTTAGCTTGATGTATATTCTTCCATTCTTTAATTTTCAGTGTGTTCCTATCTTTAAGTGTAAGGTGAGTTTCTTGTAGGCAACATATGGATGGGTCGTGTCTTTTCATCCAAGATGTCACTCAATGTCTCTTTACTGGAGCATTCAGTCCATTCACATTCAGTGTGATTATTGATAGGTATGTGTTCCATGGTGCCATTGTGGTATGTTTATTTTTCTAATGTTTTCTCTGTTGTTATTAATCTGTTCTGAGACATTCTTCTTCATGAGTTGATTTTTCACCTTTTTCAGGCTTGGTTTTGTGGTTGTCGAGACTCTTGTATTACATTTCTTGATTTGATATGTTACATCTTTATTGCACTTTATGGCTGCCCCCAAGATCCCTTTTAATAAACTATGTATAAACCCAATGTCAGTTACTGCCATTGTTATCAACTTCCTCTCCATCTGGCAGGACTGTAACGACTGTAGTGTATCCCTGTTTTTAATGTGATGACGTCATAGTTTTCATGATATGATTTACTGGATTAGTCTTTCACTGTGATAGCTTTGACTGAATTTTAGCGTTCCCTAACTGAGTACGATTCTGGGCACTGTGTCCTGTAATGGTTTCTAAAATAAGAAGTTAATGGTTTTGTTCTTCTAAGCCAACAGATTTTTTTCAGTATTTCTTGCAGCTGTGGTTTGGTTTTTAGAAAATCTCTGAATTTCTGTATCTGCAAATGTCTTAGTATTATTTTCATATCTGAAGGATGGTTTTGCAGGATATATAATTCTTGGTTTGGAGTTCTTCTTCAAGGCTTTGAATGTGTCATGCCGTCGTTGCCGTGCCAGCATTGTTTCTGCTGAGAAATCCATCGGAAGCTTACAGGATTTCCCTCTGAATGTTAGCTTTGCTTTGAGTCTTGCTGCCTTTAAGAGTTTCTGCTTATGTTTCATTTTGTTAAGCTTGATTAGAATATATCTTGGAGTCTCTCTTTTGAGATCTATATTGACTGGCATTCGATATGCACCGTGGATATCTATATTCTCTTCTTACATAATTTCTGGGAAGTTTTCTGTCTGCAGCAGCAACAATACTCTCTGTATTCTCAGGTGTCTTGCCCTGTGCAGGGACTCCAATTACTCATAGATTGTTCCTCTTAATACAGTCCCACATGCTTCTTAATGCTTCATTTTTTCTGATTCTCCTCGTAGATGCTGGAGTCAGTAGCTCTGTCTTGCAAATCAGAAAGTCTGTTTTCCATTTGTTCCATTCTCTTTTCTTGGTTTTGAATTGAAGTTTCTATGGTGTTGATTTTGTTCTTGATCTGTTGGATTTAAGAGCACTGGTGTTCCTTCAGATCGAATGGCTTGCTTAATTTTTCATTTTGCTCTGCTGCATTTTGTATAAGGTCTAGGAGGGCTCTATATATAAACCTTTTGTATTCACCTTCTGATAGTTTCAGAAAGCTTCTTTGTCGGGTAAGTTCTGAGGTGGTTTGTTTTGGGGCCCTTTGGAAGCCACGAGTGATTTCTTGGTTATGGTTTTCTGAAGAATTTGTTGCTTTGGGGGCTTCATGTGGGTCAGTAGAGGCTGGGAGAGGTGCTGTGAGGATGGACCACAGTTATTTCTCTAGCCCATCTTAAAATGAGAGGTAAAAAGTATCTGAGCACTTCCAATGTCAGTCAGGTTTCCAGGTGTATATGTCCCTTTTTCCATCTGGCAAAGTGAGGACCTCTATGTCAAACCCCAGATGTTATAAACTAGCTCAAAATACAGAAAAGCTACTGCCCTGCTGGCCTCTGCTGTCAGGCGCCAGCTGTAGGTGTTACTGTGTAGAATTCTGCTTTTCTGCCAGAAAAGTGCTCCCTTCTTGGCGGGTGCTGCCTCTTAGCCCAGGAATTAGGCCCAGCTGAGGCTTCTGTATGAGAGTCTCTGCCTCCCGGTGGAGCAAAACGGTGTCCCACAGAAGCTTGCTACCTGGCTGAGGCCAGGCTACTGGCAGAACGAGAGGCCAAAGGTGTGAGATGTTCAGATTCCACAGCCTGTGTTGCAGGGCCCCAGCCCAGGTGACACTCTGCAAAACACCGCCTCTCTCCTGGAAAAGCACTCTACCCAGGGCAGGCACTGTCTCCCAGCTTAGGAAGTAAGTCCAGCTGAGGCCTTTGTATGAGTGTTTCTGTCTCCCAATGGATCAACATGGCATCCTGCACAAGCTTGCCACCACCTCTGTATGGCTAGTATATGGCAAAGGTAGCTAGATAGGCCAAAGGTGCTGTTTTAGTCAGTTAGGGCTGCTGTAACAGAAATACCACAGAGTGGATGGCTTTTAAAGAAGGTTTATTCTTATACAGTCTGGTAGGCTAGAAGTCCAAATTCAGGATGTCCGCTCAAGGGGAAAGTTTTCCCTCTTGTCATCTCTGGAGGAAAGTCCAATACTGTATCAGTCTTTGTGCAGGGAGCATCTTGGTGCAGGAACCTTGGGTCTGAAGGATGCGCTCTTCTCCCAGTGCTGCTTGCTTAATGGTGTGAGGTTCAGTTGCCTCCCTTTCCTTTTATCTCTTGCAAGGTGAAAGGATTAAGGGTGGGGCAAGCCACACTCCAGGGAAACTCCCTCTACATTGCAGCAGGGAGGTGATCTTCTGAAGGGATTTATAGCCCCACCCTAAGGCTTTAATATGCAGCATAGGAAAACCACAAAATGGAGAACAGTCACAAGATACTGGGAATCATGGCCCAGACACGTGGCTACACATATTCTGGGGGGACACAATTCAATCCATGACAGGTGCCAAGATGCACAGAGTTCAAAGCCAGGCTCTCCAGATACGGCAATTGCACTTGCCAATCCCACCTGGAGTGCATCTGAGATCAGCAGCTAGTCAAGTCCCAGCTTTGCCCGCTAGCTAAAACAGAGAAAAAAATAAAAAGGTGAGTTACCTTCAGCCCATGCAAGCCCACAGTCTCCGAGAGTGGAGTCAGTGAAAGAGGAGGATTTGCGTTCAGTGGTATGAAGTCTAAATTAACAGCCTGTGCTGCTTCCTGGAGCTCACTAGGTATCCAGTAAGCTCTGTTTAATTATCAGTTCAGGTCTTGGTTTCCAGAGGGACTTAGGACAACATGTGTTTAGTCTGCCATCTTGACTCCACCCTCCAACCCCTAGCTTGAGAAATGTAGAGCATGTTCGTCCTTTCTGGTTTTCCAGTTCCAGCTCTTCACACATGTCATTATGGTAGTTTCTTTTGTCTTCTTGAGCTGCTTTTGGAAATTTTCTGTTTAGGTCTTTTACTTTGCCATTCCTTTGTTTTGCTTTAGGAGCTTGACTTTGGAAAGCAAGTTTCAGAGTGTCTTCTGACACCCAGGTTGGTCTCTTCTTTCCCGTCTTTTTAATGATGTTGGGCTCTTTTCATGGATGATGTCTTACATGTCACTCCTCAGTTCATTTGGTCTTTGGTCATTAGTGGTCAACACATCAAATCTGTTCTTCAGATGGTCTTTAAACTCGAGGGATATACTGACGGTCATGCTTTGGCTCTTTTGGACTTGTTCTGATTTTCTTCAGTTTCAATTTGAATTTGCATATGAGCAACTGATGATTTGTGCCACAGTCAACACCTTGGTCTTGTTCTGACTGCTGAGATGGACCTTTTCCATTGTCTTTTTCCACAGATGTAGTCAATTTGGTTCCTGTCATTCCATCTAGTGAGATCCGAGTGTACAGTCACTGTGTTATTTGAAAAAGGTATTTGCAACAAAGTTGTTACCCTTGGAAAATTGTACTGTGCAACATCCGGTATTATTTCTGTGACCAATGCCATATTTTCTAGCCACTGATCCTTCTTCGTAGTGCAGTCACTGGTAATTATCAATGTGTGCTGATTGCACGTTCAATCAATTTCAGACTCCAGAAGCTGGTGAGAATCTTCAGTCTCTTGATCTTTGGCCTAGGTGGTTGGCCCTTAATATGAGTGATAGTCATATTGACTGGCATTTCTTGCAGACCTATGGATATTTTCCTATCACCTAAGGCTATTACTCTGACAGCACTGTACTTCAGAAGAGATCTTGAAATACTCTTTTTGATGGTGAACATAACACTGTTCCTCTTCATGTTTTCATTTGCAGCATTCTAGACCATGTGATTGTTGGAATCACAGTGGCCAGAACTGGTCCATTTCAGCTCACTAATGCATAGGATATCGATTTTTTACAAGTTTTGTTTTATTTTTGATAATTTCCAGTTTTCCTACATTCATACTTCATGCATTCCACGTCCTCACTATTAATGGATGTTTGTAGCTGTTTCTTCTCATTTCAAGTTGTGCCACCTCAGCAGATGAAGATCCCGAAGGCTTTACTCCATCCAGAGGATCAAGGTTGACTCTCCCTTGAGGAGGCAGCTCTTCCCCAGTGGTCTTCTCAGTGCCTTCCAACCTGGGGGGCTCATTTTATGGCCCTGTATCTGCCAGTGTGCCACTGCTCTTCATGAGGTTTTCCATGGCTAACTCTTTTGAGAAGGAGACTGCCAGCTCCTTCCTCCTAGTCTGTGTTAGTCTGGAAGCTCAGTTGATGGGTGACCGTGCTGGTACCAACATACCAGTGGCACAGCATCCACCATCACAGTAACAAGGAAGCCTCCACTGACGGACAGGTGGGGGTGGCTCACTCTGTACCCTCCTTACGTGATGCATAGATTGTGTTTTTACTCTCTTGGTGAAGTCTTCAGATGAGTGTAAGTGTTTGATGTTTAGGAGTTCCTAGTTACCTAGTTTCTTTTCCTGCAGTTTCTCCATTATTAGTTGGGTTTTGTAATCTGTTCATGCTGTGTGTTCGTGCTGTTAGCATTTTCTCTTATTTTTCCTTCCATGATCTTGATCACTGTAGACTTTATATTTAGCCCTTTGATCCATTTTGGTACATGCTCTGAAATATGCATCTTGTTTCTTTTTCTTTTTTCAGACAGAAACTCAGCACCATTTGTTAAAGATACTGTCCTCCTTCTATTTCAAGTTATATCTGCTTATAGGGGGATGAATTTACTTCTGGGCTCTCAATTATGTTCCCTCGATCTCATTCCTACTTGTACTAGAACAGGGTATTTTGACTACTGTGGCTGTGTAATAGATTCTAAAATCAGGTACTGTGTGGCCTCCCAGTGTGTTCTTTTCCTTTAGTAATAGTTATCTGGGGCTGCTTGCCTTCCGTAGGAAGTTGGTGATTTTATTTTCCATCTGGTTGAAAAATATCACTGAGCTTTCAATTAGGGACACATTGTACCTGAAGATCCCTTCGGGTAGAGGAGACATTTCCGCAATGCTGGGTCTTCCTCTCTCTGAGCATGCCATGGTTGTCCACGCAGATGTAGGTCTCTTTGTTCCTTGTGATAGTGTCATGTCATTTTCCTTCTGTAGGTCTAGTGTGTTGGTGGTCAGATTGATTCCCGAATAGGTTATTTTGTTGGGTGTTGTTGTAGATGGCATTGATTTGGTGGTTTCCTTTTTGAAGTTCTCTTTGTTGGTGTAGAGGAATCCTATTTCTTTTCCTGTATTTATATTTTATGACGTATTATGTCCGTACAAATATAATGAAAGCTTTTTCAAAAAGTACAACAGAAGCATTTCAGCTGCATGTAATTAAAAGCCAGGGACACATAAGGAGCTCATTCACTTGAACTAGACATATATATTCTCCCTAAAAGTCACCCGTGTTGACTGCAAATAAAGGTGTTTATGTTGGTCCACAAAGGTGAACCCTTAAACTTAGAGGTGATCCCCTTAACATAAGCATCAGAAGCCTCCTGCCCTCAGGGTAGCCAGGTTCCCAGTTGGCATCCTGGGCAGGCCTGAATGCCTGTCATTTGCTGGAATGATGAGTCCCCCTCTCTCTGTGACTTTGTTCCCAGAAGAAGAGACCTGTAGAGCTTCGTGAAGAATGCAGGTGTGTTCTCAGGAGGCTGCAGCAGGACCTGCCCTCAGTACTAATGTCCTCAGAGGTGGGGCATGGCCCAGAGCCTGGGGAAGCCCCTCATGGGAAAGAGTTGAAGGCCAGGAACCAGTCGCTCCTTTCTGAGCACTGTCTCCTTCCATTTCAGGTCTCAGGTGTGACGCAGGGGCAGAGAGTCAAGCCTGGGCAGCTGGGGACCAATGACAGCTGTCTTGCACTTCCATGCAATCACGGGGAAGGATTTGAGCTGCTCTGCCTGGCTCTGTGGCCCAAACATCACTCATCTGCCTCCAGAGTGCCTCGAGGCTGTGCATCCACTGCTGTCTCTGTTCCTGAAGTGGCCTTACAGGCTCAGCGAACACATTCACTTAAAGTTCCAGAAGTTGGAGCCTGGAAATGGTGTGTACTACAGACAACTGATGTGTTGTTACTCTAAGGGGTGAGGCTAGATGTGAGTATTTGGGGACCATGTGTTGCAGACGCTGTGGTTCCTCAGTGAGGTAAACAGGTGGCCCACAAGGCCAAGGGCCTAAGCTCTAAGAGGCATCCTGAAGCCCTCCTCTCCTGTCACTGGACCGTTCCTCTACAGACAGTAGACTTTTCAAGTCTTAGATGCCTGGGATCACCATCCTTATGTGATTCTCGGGGCTGCCATCATGAGATGTTAACATCCCATCCTGGGCCTCTGTTCTTTGTGTTGAAGGACAGAGTCTCCTGAGCCAAGTCAGAAGATGGCCCAGCTCTGGCTGAGGAGACCGAGCCCCAGTTCCTCCTGAGCCCTTGTTGTCCGTTCCCTGAAGTTTTCTTGGATTCTCCCATGTCTGAGTCGTCTAGTGCTGGTGTAACAGAAATACTATCAGTGGAGAGCTTTGGCAAAGAAAAATATATTGTCTCATAGTGCGGTAGGCCAGAGGTCCAAATGCATGGAAAGGCTTTCTGTCTTCGTCAGCTTTGGAGGAAGGGTCTTGTCATCCATCTTCCCCTGATCACGGAGCTTCTTGGCACAGAGAACTTTGGTCCACAGGACGTGCTCTACTCCTGGTGCTGCTTTCTTGGTATTATTAGGTCTGCCGATGTCGCTCCTCTTTCCTTTTCTCTCTTGTAAGATAAAAGGTGTTGTAGGCCACTTCCGAGGGATTCTCCCTTTTACATTGCATCACCAGTGTGACTTTAGGAAGGACGTTACCCTTCAGCCCCGATCCTCTCTAACATAATCTCATCTTGCCTCGTTAACCACAGGCGGAGATTAGAATTCATAACACACAGGAAACATACAATCACCAAATGAAGGTCTACCCCACAATACCTGGAATCCTGGCCTAACCAAGCTGATAACATGTTTTGGGGGGACACAGTTCTGTCCATAGCACCCCAACTCCTAGGGCCTTTTCAGTGCAGTTCTTGAACTGCAGCCCCACTTCTCACACTGTGTGATGTGGGAGAAAATGGGAGAGTGTTGACCGTGGAAGGCCCTGAGTGTCAGTGGGATCCTCTCCTGAATTCCTCAGTGCCGTGGGGCAGGGGACCGTGGGTCCTGCCGGACCATGTGTGGGCTCTCCATCTCCTTTCATTTGGGCGGGATGGTATTTCCTTAAGGCTCTCAGGTGTTTCAGACGGGTGCTTTCCCCAGTTCAGTCTTTGTCTTCCTACCCTTCTCTGCTAGAGCCAGTATTAGTCCCGGTAGTTTTCAACTGCTCTGCAGAGTCTGGTGTGGAATGTAAAATTAAAGTGTTCTTTTTTGCTGAATGTGCTCCATGTGTGAGATGGTTTGTGTAATTTCTCAGACCAACAGTTTGCACTGCCAAAAAATTTTAGATCAGTTTGTGTTTCTACTGAGAATTTTTTAATTTAATGGATATAAACTTCTCAAACATAGAGAAATTCCTGTTTTACCAGATGTAAGAGTGAAAATTGAAAAGGGAAACACAGTATTTCTCTTACTTAGTTTCACAAAGGTAGCTTCAAATTGACATTTGCTTCTTTTTTTTAATTAACAGTTTTCTTGGAGATTTTGTATTATAGAAAGCTGCAGCCTAACCTCTGTGAAAGCTCCATAACTCCGCACATGGGTGATCTTTGTTCTTGGGACCACAGTACTACAGATGGAAATGGGGTTGTGCCCAGTGTTTCGCTCTTTCATGGTTTAGTTTTGTAATTGTCTATAGACGTAAATTTCCCAGATTCAGGTGTCAAAGTTGGGACATACAAGACTTCTTGTACAAGGACAAATAGAAATGAAAGCATTTTCAAACTGCATAAAATTATCATATGGAAAATGCTTTTCTTTTGTGTTGTAAGCCGGTACTTCAGCTTTCCCTTGTGAACGATCTCATGACCCCACACGCGTCACTCGGTCTGTGGTGCTGGGGGGTGTTGCACGCTGCTGTGGTGCTGGAAGCCGCGTCACCCGTATTTCAGAGACCGATGGGCTCATCCGTAGTAGCC
This sequence comes from Heterohyrax brucei, assembly GCA_028571685.1. Lineage (NCBI taxonomy): Eukaryota > Metazoa > Chordata > Mammalia > Hyracoidea > Procaviidae > Heterohyrax > Heterohyrax brucei. Next base: position 2,503,824 of record CM053166.1, read on the forward strand.
AAATTTAGCTGAACTTCCAGACAGATTTCAGCTGAACCTGGCAGTGTAATTATGAAAGAATTGGCCCATGAAAATGTTATGAATAGCAGTGGAAGCTTGTCTGATAGGGTGCCAGAAGATGAGGCCCTCAGGTTGGCACACACTGAGAGGACAACTGGGAAAGAGCTGCCCCTGATCGTAGGTGATGGGGTGGCATTGAGCTTTCAGGACCTTTATTTGATGGTGTGGTAAAACTCCAAATGAGAAGGAACAGCTGTAAACGTCACTTAATGATCAGACCGTGGAATGTAGAAAGTGTCAATCTCAAAAAATTGGAAATTGTCAAGACTGAAATCAAACACATAAAGATCGATGACCCAGGTGTCAGTGGGCTCAAAGGGACTAGCGGCAGTCATTGTGAATCGGATAGTCACGTGGTCTACTGTGCCCGGAATGACAAATGGAAGAGGAATGGCATCAGCACCCATTGTGAAAAGATGCATTTCAGGGTCTGTCCTGAAGCACAGCACTGTCAGTGATGGCTCAGTACCGTGTCCTCGACAGTTAATTTGCCTCTCTGTTATTTAAACTTACCCACTGTCCTGCATCGAGTTGTGTCCCCTGAAAATCTGTGTAATCATTTGTTCCTCCCTGGATTCCCCGTATTCCATGATTGCCCTCCATTTTTTGATTTTGTTACGCTGTAAATCCTAATCTTTGCCTGCGGTTAACAGAGGGGAGGGGACTGATATAGAAGTGATAAGGGTGGGTCTGTAAAACCCTTGCTGTGATCACCTGCCTGCTCACATGCAGGTAAAACTTTACTCAAGATCATTCAGAAGTGACCACGACAGTGTATTGACAAGGAACTTCTAGAAATTCCAGGCAGATTGAGAAGAGGATGTGGATCCTGGGATATCATCGCTGATGTCAAATGGTTCTTGGCTGAAAGCTGGGAGTATCGGAAAGATGTTGACCTGTGTTTCATTGACTGTGAAAAGGCATTTGACTGTGTGGATCATAACAGATGATGGCTAACATTGTGGAGAATGCAAATTCCAAACACTCTACTGTGCTCCAAAGGAATCTGTGTATGCATCAAGAGGCAGTCATGCAAACAGAAGAAGGAGACACTGCATGGTTTACAGTCTGGAAAGATGTGCATCAGGGTTGTGTCCTGTCCCATACCTTTTCGGTGTGTATGCCAAGCAAATAATCTGATATGTTGGATTCTGTGAAGAAAAATGAGGCGTTAGGATCAGAGGATGCCTCATTAGCAACCTTCGTTATGCAGACAGCACTACCTTACTTGGTGAAAGTGAAGAAGATTGGAAATAGTGATGAAGATCAAGGACCACAGCCTTCAGTATGCATTGCACCTTGACATCAACAAAACAGAAATTGTCACAGCTGGGTCAGTAAACAACTTCATCATATGTGAAGAAAGGATTGCAGTTGTCAAGGATTTCATTTTACTGGGGTCCGTAATCAATGCCCTTGGAAGCAGCAGTCAAGAAGACGCATCACATTGGGAATACCTGCTGCAAATGAACTCTTTAAAGTATTGAAAAAGTAAAGATGTCACCTTGAAGACTAATGTGTGCCTGACCCAAGCTATGGTATTGTCAGTTACATCATATGCGTCAGAAAGCTGGACAATGAAGAAAAAAGACAGAAGAGGAAATGATGACTTTGAATTGTAGCATTGGATCAGAAGGGTGAATATACAGTCGACCACCACAAGAACCAACTGATCTGTTCTGGAAGACATACAGCCCGAGTGCTCATTGGAAGCAAAGATGGCAAGACTGTGTCTTACATACTTCGGACGTGTTGTGAGGAAGGATGAGTCTCTGGAGAAGGACATCATGCTTGGTAGAGTGGAGGGTCAGCCAAAAGGAGGAAGACCCTTGATGAGATGGATTGACACAAGGCTGCAGTAATAGGCTTGTGCATCAAAACGTCTGTGTATGTTGCACAAGGCTGGCCTGTGTTTTGTCCTGTTGTGCAGAGTCTTAATGAGTCGGAACCAACTTGACGGCGCCTGACAACAACAACATTGCCCTGTCCGTGTCAGGGTTGTGCCCTTTCACCATTCCTTTTTAGTTCTTAGGCCAAGCAAATCATTTGAGAAACTGGAGTGTATGAGGATGAATGAAGCATCAGATCTGGAGGAAAAGTCACTAATAGCCTGACACAACCCTGTGTGCTGGAAATGAAGAGGCTTTGAAACACTTACTGATGAAGCTCAAAGACCACAGCCTTCAGTGTAGGTTGCTCATCATCCAGAAGACAGAAATCCTCACAGCAGGACCAGTGAGCAGCATCGTGATTACTGGAGAAAGAAGGAGGTTTTCAGGATTTCATTTCATTACATGCCAGAATTGATGCCCATGGAAGCAGCAGTCAAGAAATCAAAAGACGTGTAACACTGGGAACATCTGGTGCAGAGGACCCCTTTGGAGTGTTGGAAGTCAAGATGTCGCCTTGAAGACTGAAGTGTGCCTGACCCAACCCATGCGTGTTTTCAGTTGCGTCATACACATATAAAAGCTGGACAGTGAATAATGAAAACAGAAGACTAACTAATGCTTTTGAATTATGGTGTTTGAGAATAATATTTTATGTACCATGGGCTGTCCAAAGAATAAACAGGTCTGTTCTAGAAGAAATAAAACCAGCGTGCTCCTTGGAGCAAGGATGGGAAGACTGCTTCTCCCATACTTTGAACATGTCATCAGGAGGGACTGTTGCCTGGAGAAGGGCATCATGCTTGGTAGAAGAGGGGAGGGTCAGCGTAAAAAGGAAAGACCCTCAAGAAGGCAAATTAGCATAGCGGCTGGAACGGTGGGCGCACACATAGCAACAGTTGTGGGCACGATGCAGGACTCAGCCGTGTTTTCCTGTGTCGTGCCTTGGTTCACTATAGGTTGCAAATTACTATGTGACACTTAATAACAGCAGCAATCCTCTCTGTCATGTTCTCTCGGCTCCAAACAGGAGCTGCCCAGTTACTGTCCTGTGTCAGCTTCAGCCAGCACGTGCAGTCTTGACCTACATCATCGTATGTCTTATGGTGTCTGACAGATTTATGTTCACAAAGTCACCCTGGAGAAAGTGCAGCATATCTCATTGGTGAATATCCACGTGGTCATTCCAGAAAAAGAGTTACCAAACTGCTTTGAAGGGGGGACTGGGCACTGGTGTGGGTGCACAGCTTCCCAAGGGGAGTATTTCAGAAGTGACCATAGAGGTACTCACTAGTGAGACATGGAGTCCTTTTTCTAGGATGAGTTCACGAAGTTCAGTATCAGAATCTTGTACAGTAGTCCAATACGTGTGTGAGGAGTTGGCATCCTTTAGTGGTTTCTTGATAACTTGGGGTCGTTTCAGAAAAGCTCAGGGCCCTGGGTCACCTAATTATGCAGACACTGGGGCTGGGATGGCTGGTGAGGGGCTGGAGTGTTCCCCGTGGTTAGCGCGGGGTTCCGCGCTCAGCCTGCGCTTCGTGTTTTGTTGGCTGTTGAGGCGGTGCACAGAGGATGGGAACCCCCCAGGAAGAGGGGGGCTGGGTGTTGAAGTAGGGCTTTCACATGACTGCACTTCTTCATGTTCTGCACTGTGCCCCGACTTTCCTAGAGTGTGAAGAGATGAATGGGAGTGGATTTGGTGACAGTCCCACGAGAGAAATAAGTCCCTGAGACAGGATGGAGTCAGTGAGGTTGAATGCAGACAGTGAAGGGATTGAACTGACGGCTAAGTCCCAGAGCAGACCTCAGGAGACCACAGACCTGGCCCAGAACCCCATGAAACCCTTTCCCCAGGCCTGTCAGCCCACCCTGCCCGTCCCACACGTTGGAGTCCACGGTAGCTTGCTGAACCAGAGTATTCGTGATGTTCCAGGACTCAGTGGCTGTTGAGGACGTGGCTGTGGACTTCACCCAGGACGAGTGGGCGTTGCTGGATCACTCTCAGAGGAAGCTCTACCGAGAGGTGATGCTGGAAACCTTCCGAAACCTGGCCGCAGTAGGTATGGCTGACTGCATTTTCTTTCAGGTTGATTCTTTAGACACCAGATGTGTCGTTATCATCAGTGTTACCCCATAGATGGGCTGAGGAATGGGAACACGTTGTTCAGAAACACCAGTACGGTTGTTTGCTGTGAGGAGCGTGTGTGTCCTGGCCTCCTCACACCATTCAGGGTGTGAAACTGACTTCTGATTTTCATTTTGGTGTAAAGCTTTAAGGTCCTTTAAATGTTCCAGGTGTGAGTGTTGACTTTAAAGGTTTTAGTCTTTCTTTTTTTTGGTACACAGGGAGAATATCAGTGGTTTTTGAGACCTTGTAAGGAGTCTTAGTGTGTTTATCACAAGTTTGACGTGATTTTCCTAGAAATAAATTTACACCTGCCCATGTCCGGAGACCCTGAGGACCGAGTTTGGGCTCAGTGTCGGGGAAGTGTTCACTGCTCTTCCCTGTCTTCGTCCCTGATGTGACTTTCTCTGTGGTCAGTGTGTCAGCTGCCCCCGACTGCCCTCCCAGAGCAGCAGAAGCAAGAGCTGAGGAAACTGCAGGTAGCTGTTGTGTAGGATGACTGTGTTGGGGACAGCAGGTGACAAGAATCCTGTGGAGGACCAGGTGTGTGTGAAGGGGGTGGGATTTGAAGGTATCAGTTAGAAAAGGTCTCTGGAGCAGAGCGTGTACCTCACAGACACCTGAGCTGGTGTTTCCGACTTGTGTCAATCCTCGCACAGCTCTATTTGTGGAGAAAAACTGGCCCCTTTTCCTCTCTTCATATCTCACGTGCATTGTATCCAGTCCCTCTCTGCGTTGCTGGTGGCATTCCATCCCATTTCTGTCTCTGTCACCGTCCATCTTCATGGAGGTATTTACTAGTGAGTTGCTTTTCGAGCCCTGCCAAAGGACGGGAAGGGCGCACTGCGGCCCACTGGGTCTTTCCTCCCAGCCGCCTTTCCTTTCTGAGTGATTTCATTCATTTCGTTTGACAACGTGACCCTCACCTTTACTCACTGCTCAGTCTCTGGATGGAGAAGAGCTACCCACTGAACCCAGGGTAGTACAATTCATGAGAAATGCCACCTGGTCCTCTGGGGTAAGAGGACTCTGAGAATTCCCTGGCCCTGAAGATCTGGATGACAAGCAGATACCACATGTGAATGGCCTGTCATTCACTCAGGAGTCAGCAGTGCAGATACAGAACTCAGATATTGTCTGAAAGCTCAATGAAAAGCGGACACATACAAGGTGTCCCAGAAATCCATGCGTGATGCCATGCACTCAAACCTCCTAGTATCTTTGCCTTTACTCAGTGCCCAACACATAGTGTGCCTTCCACGGAAGTTTCCAGCAGAAGCAAGTGCATGGCCAGCCCTTTGCACGGTGGGAAGTTCGGGAAGTTGAGCAAGTTCAGCTGATGACGGAGAACGGGGGGCCTCGAGTGGCGTGAGGCCTCTGCCCTCCGCGGGTGGAGTTTTGGTCCTTAAACCAACAGTGACAGGGAAATCACAGTCTGTAGAAAGTGACAACTGGGTGGCATGAGACCTCCTGATTTCTGATGAAGCGGAGACTGACATTGTCCCCAGCACCCATTCACCTACCTGTCTTCGCCACCTCAGAGCCCAGCAGATGGGAGGTTGAAGACAAGAGGTACAGCCTGCGAAGGGGAACGGGCCCCGCGTGCCAGGACATCGATGAGCCCCAGGATGACGACTGTCTTTGTAAGTGCCCCTCGTGTCCCCAGCAGAGGGCACAGATCCTGGTCCCTGGATGGTTCCCATTCCCTAGTGACTTGGAGTCCAGGATTGGGATCTGGGCTCCTTCTGCCCCTGCTGTCACTGTCCAGGAATGTTGTACCCCACATCCTAACCCTTGTGCCCCCTGCTCCAGACTGTGAGAAGTGCCAGAAGTTCTTCACTGACACCTGTGCAGCTCATGGGACCCCAACATTTATAAAGGACATGCCTGCAGAGAGGGGGCACCCCAATCGCTCAGCCCTCACTGTGCCCCCTGGACTGAGAATTGGGCCATCCAGCAGCCCCGAAGGTGGGCTCGAAGTGTGGAACGAGGTGTCCGAACTACCGCCGGGCCTGCACTTTGGCCCCTATGAGGGCCAGGTGACAGAAGACAGGGAGGCAGCCAACAGTGGGTACTCCTGGCAGGTGAGAAGCCCCTGTCCCCTGCCCTGTCCTCATGGCCCCCCTATATCTGTGCCTTGGTGGGACATGCTGGGGCCCATGGTAGAAACAGGTTTACTGTGTGGACTGCACGTCCTCTGTGTGGCCCTGGGGCTTGTGATGAAGAGGGACAGTGGGAGAGAGAGAGAAGTCCCTGCCTCTGCTCTGACAGTCCACGTAGACATGTAGGCCATGACATAGGGACATGTGTGTCACAGGGAACTGAGGAGAGTCAAGTAACTCCTCATGACTCACCAAAAAATGCCTTCTGTTTGGAAACTCAGACCACCAAAGGGAGGAGCTGCTCTGAGTACGTGGATGGAAAGGACGAATCCTGGGCCAACTGGATGAGGTAAGGACAGCAATGTCAGCATCAGAGTCCTCCCGTCTCAGAAGGACAGACCTGCTTCCTTCTCATCACGCATCACCCAGTGAACCTTTATTCTGCACACAGCGCCCTGTCAGGTCCTGAGACACTGAGAAATAAAGGGCTAACATGACCGTCCTCTGAGCATTAACGTGTCCTCGCCAAGACTGAGGGACACGCACAGAGGAGTCGTGTCTCACGGGCACTCACTGTCACTTCACCTGATGGACACTAGTGACACGCTCACTGTGGCCAGCAGAGCACTGCCATTCAAGACCAGGCCCCAAAGCCTGTGTCTCTATAGAGGATACACACTCACTGGAGACAGACAAACAGTTTGATTTAGAAATATCTCAGTACAAGTCTTGTGGCTTTTGAGAACTTGTTCCAAGAGAACCTGAAAGAAGGGCACTTTGATCTGGAAGGTCAGACCCCATGTGAGCCGGGCGGGCTGAGCCACGGGCTGTCCGTGGACACCGCCCGTGGTCGGCCCTGTCCTTGAGGGCTCTCAGTCTGTTGGGGCTAAGCGTGAGAGCTGATTAAGAGGAGAGACATCCGTGTTTCTGTGGGAACGTGGGGACAGGTCAGTAGGACTTCGGTAAAGTGTGGGGAGATTGGAGAAAGGCCTCTCATGGGAAGATAGGCTTGGACTGAGTGCTGAGTGACGTGTCATTGTTCAGAAGCAGAGAGTGTCACTGAAGGCCATGTTGTGTGCCATGAAACACTAATTTAGAGCTCGTATGCTCCATTCATCATACAGGACAGCAGACACCAGCCCTGGAACGTGGTTGGTCAGACCAAGGAGGCCGATCCCCACAAGCTGGGCCTGGGGAGAGGCCTTCACACGACAGTACCACCAAGGCTGAGGGGGGACAGGTTTCCATGAGGGGTGGGCAGTGTCAGGCCCGGAACACCAGAAGAGCAGGAGCGGGACCCGCCAGTGGTGGACACTCCCTGCCAGTCCTTGTCCCATGTCTTGTCTTCGGCAGGTATGTGAGGCGGGCCCGGGACACGGAGGAGCGGAACCTGGTGGCCTTTCAGTACCACAGGCAGATCTTCTACCAGACCTGCCGTGCCGTCCGGCCGGGCTGTGAGCTGCTGGTGTGGCGCGGGGCTGAAGACAGCCAGGAGCTGGGCCGCAGGCGGACGACGGAGCTCACCTCACAGACAGGTGGGCACCGTGGATCCCTCTCTGTCATTTTTTGTGGTCCAGCCGACCAGTAGAGGTGCTCCCCAGTGGAGAAGTCATTCACTCTGCCTTTTCCTTGAATAATTTGTGTACCTTTTTAAGGGTTTGTTGTAATTCATCCTTTAAAAGTTCAGACGCCTAGGGTAGCACGGATCACAGAGCTGGGGGCAAAGACATGTTCTCAGCACCGACCAGCAGCCACCAACGTGGTTCTTTGTCACCTCTCCCAGATTTCAAGAACACTCTTGTGCTGTCTGTGGGTCACTGTTTCAGGTCTCCTGTGACCTCCTTCTCTATCTCCTGGGAATGGGAAACCTGGCTTGATCAAGGCATGGGAATAACCACTCAGGGGACACACCAGAAACAGTGTCATCACAGAGTATATGTACACATGTGTGTGTCAGCAGAACATCAACGTGCCTCACAGTTGTTCCACACCAGGGAGCATGCGGGAGTGTCTGACAACAGGGAGTATGCTTGGATTTCACCAGGAAATGCACACGTGTTTGACATTGCCCACTGAGTGTGCACACGTCACGCCAGTGATCATGCATGTGTTTTGCACAAGACAGTTGTTTTAGTCAGCTAGGCTGCTCTAACAGAAATACCACAGAGTAGATGGCTTTAACAAAGAAAGATCTATTCTTACACAGTCCGGTAGGTTGCAAGTCCATATTCAGGGTGTCCGCTCCAGGGAAAGACTTTCCCCTTGTCGGCTCTGGAGGAAAGTCCAGTATTGCATCAGTCTTTGTCCAGGGAGCGTCCTCACGCAAGAACCTCTGGTCTGAAGGACGTGCTCTGCTCCCGGTGCTGCTTGCTTGATGGTAGCGAGGTTCTCAAATTGTCCTTTGTTTCTTTTTCCTTTTATTCCTTGCAAGCTAAAAGCATTAAGGGTGGGGCAAGCCATACTCCAGGGAAACTCCCCCCACAGCAGGAATTCACAGCCCCACCCTAATCCTTTAACATACAGGTTAGCAAAACCACACAATGGAGGACAGTCGCAAGATACTGGGAACCATATCCCAGCCACGTGGCTGCACATATTTTTGGGGGGACACAATTCCAACCATGACAACAGTTTACATGCAAATGTGTCACACCACTGTGTTTCTACCCATGTCACTCAAGGTAACGTGTGTTCACATGTCACACCAGTGGACATGCACACGTGACTCCCGAGCAGAGCAGAGTGTATCTGCACATGTGTGCTTCCCGTGAGCAGGCACATGTGAGTCCCCAGTGAGTCTGTAGGTCTGTCACCCCAGTTACTGTGCACACGGATCACCCCAGGCAGCGTGCACACCTGCACCATCCCAGACTGCACACGCACATCCTTCCGGTGAACGTGCACACGGATGTCTCACACCAGGCAGCGTGCACACATGTTTGACCCTGACAGTGCATGTGCACACGTCATACCAGTGTTTTCACACCCATGTGATGTCAGAAAATGCACACAGACAGGTGTCGCGCTAGTAAGCGTGCACATGTGTGTCTCCCTCCAGTGTGTGTATGTCCCTTAGTCAGTGTGTACATGTGCCATCCCTGACACTAAACATGCACACGTGTGTGTCACAGCAGACAGCGAGTGGAATTTCCAGCTGGGAGGTGACATGTCCTCTGTGCGTGATCCTGCTTTGGTTACTCCGTGACATACGGCTACGGTGGGGGACACACTCAGGGGCTACTTCAGTGTCCACGTGGGGGGCCAGTGGGCAGAGACAGGAGCTGAGAGGGTGTGAGGAGTCTGAACCAGGACTTGTGTCACCTGTCAGCTGGGGACACTGAAATCAACTCCAGGCATAAAGGACATGTTTCATTTTATAACTCTAGGAAAACTATGAATTTGCAACTGAGTAGGACTCTGAGTCTGCCAGTCAGTGGGCCTGGCCAGGTCCCGTGTCCCTCACACCCAGTCACTGCCCAACAGGAAACCAGGCAGCATGGTCCTCGGTACACACCTCCTGAACACGTGCTCTCTAAGCACTGCCCCACACTGCCTTCCCATATGGGAATCTCCTGGCCAAGAACTCTTGATTCAGTGGACCCATTTCTTGTAGGAAAGGCCACTATAGAGGTTTATACCTAAGTCGTCAAGAGCATCACCTCTCAGGAGAGAAATAGCTGCCCACTCCATGTCCGAGGACGGACAGGGCTTAGGAGACTCCTGTTGTGGGAGTTTCAGCTGGGAAGGGCGTCAGGCTTACTCCGGTTTATACTAGAAGGCCCTTGTCTGTAGAGACGTAGACAGGGGCCTGGATGTGGGTCCCAGATGGCTGTAGAAGAGGAACTAAGAGGAGTGAAAAGTAGACTGTGGAGACGCTGTGCGGTGAGCACGCTGTGAATGGTCACAGGCGCCTTTCCATGAGATGACACAGAGTGCCAGGCAGCCTTGTCTCCCCAACTCTGACTGAGAACGTTCTCTTCCAGGAGAAGCAAAGCCTGAGATCCATCCGTGTCCCTCCTGCCCTCTGGCCTTCTCCACTCAGAAATTCCTCAGCCACCACGTCAATCACAGCCACCCCTCTCAGACCTTCCCAGGAACGCCTGCAAGAAGACACATCCAACTGCAGGACCCTCGTCCAGGGGATCAGAGACAACAGCATTTTGAGCAGCACAACTGGAGTGACAACTCAGGAGGTCCAGGGAGAGGAGATGTGTCCAAGCCAGTGGTTGAAAGGCCACGGGAAGCGGGGATTCCAGAGGCCTGCTGCAGCCTCCCCAGGGGACAAATGGCGAGGTCTAGGGACCGTGAGAGAATGACAGAGACACAGAGCAGCCCCAGCCGGAAAGTGACTCCTGAGGACACAGAGACATTACTCCTGGGGAGAGGAATCCCTGAAATTGCAGAAGTCAGGTGTGGAGACTACAGACAACGCTTTAGCCGGAGCTCACACCTTATCACACACCAGAAGAAACACCTAGGGGAGAAGCCCTATGTCTGCAGGGAGTGTGGGCGAGGCTTTAGCTGGAAGTCACACCTCATCGCACACCAGAGGACCCACTCAGGGGAGAAGCCCTATGTCTGCAGGGAGTGTGGGCAAGGCTTTAGCCAGAAGTCACACCTCATCAGACACCAGAGGACCCACTCAGGGGAGAAGCCCTATGTCTGCAGGGAGTGTGGGCGAGGCTTTAGCCAGAAGTCACACCTCATCAGACACCAGAGGAGACACTCAGGGGAGAAGCCCTATGTCTGCAGGGAGTGTGGGCGAGGCTTTAGCCAGAAGTCACACCTCATCACACACCAGAGGAGACACTCAGGGGAGAAGCCCTATGTCTGCAGGGAGTGTGGGCGAGGCTTTAGCCAGAAGTCACACCTCATCACACACCAGAGGAACCACTCGGGGGAGAAGCCCTATGTCTGCAGGGAGTGTGGGCGAGGCTTTAGGCAGAAGTCAGACCTCATCACACACCAGAGGACCCACTCAGGGGAGAAGCCCTATGTCTGCAGGGAGTGTGGGCGAGGCTTTAGCTGGAAGTCACACCTCACCACACACCAGAGGACACACTCAGGGGAGAAGCCGTATGTCTGTAGGGAGTGTGGACGCGGCTTTAGCCGGAAGTCAGACCTCATCAGACACTGGAGGACACACTCAGGGGAGAAGCCCTTTGTCTGCAGGGAGTGTGGACAAGGCTTCAGTGAAAAGTCAAGCCTCGTTACACACCAGAGGAGACACTCAGGGGAGAAGCCCTATGTCTGCATGGAGTGTGGGCGAGGCTTTAGTATAAAGTCTAGTCTCATCAGACACCAGAGGAGACACTCAGGGGAGAAGCCCTATCTCTGTAGGGAGTGTGGGCGAGGCTTTAGTGTAAAGTCAGGTCTCCTCACACACCAGAGGAGACAATCAGGGGAGAAGCCCTGTATCTGCAGGGAGTGTGGGCGAGGCTTCCGCCGGAAGTCAGACCTCATCAGCCACCAGAGGACACACTCACGGGAGAAGCCCTACGTCTGCAGGGAGTGTGGGCGAGGCTTCAGCCGGAAGTCACACCTCATCAGCCACCAGAGGACACACTCAGGGGAGAAGCCCTATGTCTGCAGGGAGTGTGGGCGAGGATTTAGCCGGAAGTCAGACCTCATCAGACACCGGAGGACACACTCAGGGGAGAAGCCCTTTGTCTGCAGGGAGTGTGGGCGAGGCTTTAGCCAGAGGTCACACCTCATCACCCACCAGAGGACACACTCAGGGGAGAAGCCGTATGTCTGCAGGGATTGTGGGCAAGGCTTTCGCCAGGAGTCAGACCTCATTACACACCAGAGGACACACTCGGGAGAAGCCCTTTGTCTGCAGGGAGTGTGGGCAAGGCTTCAGTGACAAGTCAAGCCTCGTTCCACACCAGAGGGCACATTCAAGGGAGAAGCCTTATGTCTGCCAAGTGTGGGTGAGGCTTTCACCAGAAGTCATACCTTATCACACACCAGAGGACACACTCAGGGGAGAACCCTGTCTGCAGGAAGTGTGAACGAGGCTTTAGTGACAAGCCAAGCGTCATTACATACTAGGAGACCCACTCAGAGGAGAACCCCTATGTTTGCAGACAGTCTGGGATAAGCTTTAGCCTGAAGTCACACCTCATCACATAGCAGTGGACATACTTGGGAGAAGCTGTATGTCTTCAGGGAGTGTGAGTGAGGCTTTAGTTACTAGTCACACCTTGTGAGACACTAGAGGACACAGCTAGGGGAGAAGCCCTGTGTCTGCAGGAAGTGTAGGCAAGGCTTTAGTGACAAGTCACATCTCATCAGACACCAGAGGACATACTCAGGGGTGAAGCCTTATGTCTACAGGGAATGTGGACAAGGCTTTAGTGACAAGTTACATCCCATCAGACACTGGAGGACACACTCAGAAGGGAAGCCCTATGTCTACAGGGAGTGTGGGCAAGGCTTTAGCATACAGAGAAGCCTCACTGGACACAGGAGATGGAAATGTGGCCCCCCACACCTCCGCCTCCCCAGCTCTGAGACCCTCCAAAGTGACGCTGCTGAGCCCTGTCCTTCCCTGAAGTATCAAGAGATGAGGAGTAACAGGAAACAGATTCTCTGCCTTCATACAGAGGAAGAAGTGGAAAAGCTGAGAAGGTCCCTGAAGTGGTCAGGGTGTTGGCGACCGGATCTCTTGGTCAAACACTCATGTCCCATGGTGTCTAGCCCTCTTGTGGTAATAAACGTTCCCTCCACACACGGCTGTCTTCTCACTGCAGGGCACGGAGAGCTCACACTCTGAGGATCCACAGCAGTTGTGCTGTTGAAAGGTGACGTCTGGAGCGTGAGTCCATGGTGGGAGGATCCATCTCCCGCTTGTGGGGAGGTTTGGGATGGTCTGTCCATTGGAAAGGGAGTCCGCAGTTTCCTGGACAGTGGCATCTCCTGGCAGCTACCCCCCTGGACCACCTGGAAGGCTCGATTTCCTGCTCTTCTCAGGTGTCACTGTCCCCCAGGACCCTAGAACTACACGTTTCCTTCCGAAGGCGCCAACCTCAGGTCTGTCTCCCTGACTCTGGCCCACCCACCTTCTCCTCAGGGCCTCAGGGCCTTAGGACCCTTGTTCCTGACACCAAGCAATCTGCCCCAGTCCACAGCCTTTTACTGCCCCTGCCCAGGGCTGGCTGTCTATCAGGGCAACAGAGGCCCTGTCCTGGGTCTCTACCAGCCAGCCACTGGGGGTAGTATGCCCAGCCCTCCTGGGCTATGGCTGGTTTTTCCTGATCCCGTGGGGTCACCATGGGGGCTCAGGGTGACATTTTCACCTCTGACTCTCAGCACCCAGCTCGTACTCTGTTGCTGGCTCCCTGGGAAGGTCAGACGGGATCTAATGTTTTCCCTTCTCAGCCAAGTGACGCTAACCTTGGTCAGTACAGGGCAGTGATCGCAGCTGCAGGGGATCACCTTCCTGGGGAGGGCACCCCCACTGCATGGCTACTACCATCTTCATCTCCTGGGTGCTCCCAGCCCAGGACACTCTCCCATTGTTGACACAGCCAATGGTGGGTGCTGAGGGATTCCTCTATTGTTCTGTCTCTACTTGTTCAAACCGTAGGGTCAGTTCTTTGATTTGGCTTCTTCCTTCCAGATGTGTCCATTTATCGAGATGAACTGACCCGAGACCACTGCTTTGTCTGTACCCCATAGTTTCTGGTAGGAAGTGTTTTCATTCTCATTGGAATCCATAAATTTATTTATTTTATCCTTGATTTCTTCTGTGACTCATGGCTTTTTGAGCACGATGTTGTTCAGTTTCCATGAGTTCCACTTTCTATCTATGTTTTTTCTGCTATTGATTTCAACTTTTATGGCTTTATGATCTGAGAAGATGCTTTGCATTAATTCAGTGGTATGGATTTTTGAGAACTGCTTTATGTCCAAACACATGGCCTACTCTGGAGAATGTCCCATGTGCACTGGAGAAGAAGGTGTAGTTGTCCGCTGATGGATACAACGTTCTGTATATGTCAGTCAGGTCTAGTTAGTTAATTGTGGCAGTAAGATCTTCTGCATCTTTATTCAGCTTTTTGCTAGATGATCTGTCCAATATTGAGAGTGTGGTGTTCCAGTCTCCCACTATTACTGTCGAGTGATCTATCTGGTTTTTGAGTGTAGTTGGTGTTTCTTTGGCATATTTAGTGGCTCTAATATTACGTGCATAAGTATTTAATATTGTTAAGTTCTGTTTGTTGAACCTTTTAGCAATAAATAGTGTCCATTCTTCTCCATGATGGTGGATTTTACATTAAAATCCATTTTGTCTGAGATTAGAATTGCTGCCCCTGCTCTTGTTTGTTCATTGTTGGCTTGATATGTATTCATCCATCCTTTAATTTTCAGTGTGTTCATATCTTTAACTCTAAGGTGAGTTTCCTGTATGCAACATACAGATGGGTCGTATATTCTGATCCAAGATATCGCTCGATGTCTCTTTACTGGAGCGTTCAGTGTATTCACATTCACTGTGATTATTGATTGGTGTGTGTTCAGTGCTGCCGTTGTGATAGATTTATTTTTGTGTTGATGTTTTCTGTTGTTCTTATTAATCTGTTCTGGGACCTTCTTCTTTGTGAGCTGAATTTTCACCTTTCTCAGGGTTGGTTTTGTGGTTGTTGAGACTCCTGTATTATGTTTCTTGATATGGTATGTTGCATCTTTATTGTGCTTTATGGCTGCTGCTATGATCTCACTTAATAAACTATGTATAAACCCAATTTCAATTATTACCGGTCTTGTCAATTTCCTCTCTATGTAGAAGGACTGTAACAACTGTAGGACATCCCTCTTCTTAATATGATGACATCATAGTTTTCATGATATGTTCACTGCGAATGTCTTAATTTCATTTTCATATTTGCAACATAGATTTGCAGGATATGTAAGTCTTGGTTGGAAGTTCTTCTCCTTCAAGGCTTTGAATGTCGTATGCCACGGTCTCCATGCTTGCATTGTTTCGGCTGAGAACTCTGACGAAAGCCTACAGGGTTTCCTTCTGAATGTTAGCTTTGCTTTGAGTCTTGCTGCCTTTAAGAGTTTCTGCTTATGTTTCATTTTGCTAAGCTTGATCAGAGTATGTCTTGGAGTCTTTATTTTGAGATCTACATTGTGTGGTGTTCTGTATGTATCTTGGATATCTGTATTCTCCTCTTTCATAATTTTTGGGAAGTTTTCTGTCAACAACTCAGCAACAATACTTGCAGTGTTCTCTGATGTCTTACCCTGTGCAGGAACTCCACTTAATCATAGATTGTTCCTCTTAATAGAGTCCCACATACATGTTAATACTTCTCCATTTTCCTTGTTTCTTTTTTCTGACTGCTCTTCCTAGATCCTAGAGTCAGTAGCTCTGTCTTCCCAACCAGAAAATCTGTTTTGCATGTATTCCATTCTGTTTTCTTGGCTTTGAATTGAAGTTTCTATGTCTTTGATTTTGTTCTTGATCTGTTAGATTTCAGAGTACTGGTGTTCCATCAGATAGAACAGCTTGCTTAATTTTTCATTTTGCTTTGCTTCATTTTGTATGTCTAGGAGGGCTCTATATATAACCCTTTGGATTCACCTTCCAGTAGTTTCAGAAAAGCTTCTTCATTTGGGAAGTTCTGAGGTGGTTTCTCTTGGAAGCCTTCTGACGCGATGGGTGATTTCTTGGTCACAGCCTTCTCCCAAGTTTGTTGCTTTTGGGACTTCATGTGGGTCAGTAGAGGCTGGGGGAGGTGCTGTGAGGATGGACCGCAGTTGTTTCTCTAGGCCTTCTTAAAATGAGAAGTAAAAAGTATCTCACAACTTCCAGAGTCAGTCAGGTTTTCAGGTGTATAGGTCCCTCTTCCCAGCTGGAAAAGTAATCACCTCTATATCAAACCCCAGTAATTATAAACTAGCTGAAAATATGGAAAGGATACTGCCTTGCTGGCCTCTGCTGTTGGGAGCCAGCTGTAGGTGATACTGTGTAGATTCTGCTTTTCTGCCAGAAAAGTGCTCTCGGTAGGCACTGCCTACCAATCCAGGAATTAGGTCCAGCTGAGGATACTGTATGGGTATCCCCACCTCCCGGTGAAATAAGATGGTGTTCCGCACAATCTCGCCACTCAGCTGGGATCAGGCTACTGACAGGAAAAGTCCAAAAGTGCCTAGATGTCCAGATTCCACAGCTTCTGTTGCCTGGCCCAAGCCTGAGATGACACTGCAAAGCACCGCCTCTCTGCTGGAAAAGCATTCTCCCCCCAGCAGGCACCGCGTCCCAGCCCAGGAAACAAATCCAGCTGGGGCGTCTGCCTGGGCATGCCCATCTCCCAGTAGATCAAGATAGGGTCCGACACAAGCTCATCACCTCATCCATATGGCTACCACAAGGCGGAGGTAGAAAGATAGGCCAAAGGAGCTGAGATGCAGAGTCCAAAGCTGGGCTCACAGAACATGGCAGTGGCACTTGCTGAACCTACCAGCAGTGTGTCAGAGAACAGCAGCTAGTCAAGTCCCAGGTCTGCCCGCCAGCCAATGCAGAGAGAAAAAAAATCAAAATGGTGAGTTATGTTTGGTCCATGCAAGCCTGCACTGACCAAGAGTGGAGTCAGTGAAGGAGATGAGGTTATGTATTCAGTGGTATGAAGTCCAAATTAACAGCCCTATGCCGTGTACCAGTGCTCACTATGTGTCCAGGAGGCTCCGTTTAATTATCAATTCAGGTCTTGATTTCCAGAAGCATTTAGGGAGACATTGTTTAGCCCACCATCTTGACTCCGCCTGTCTATCACCTTGACTCCACCCTTGAAAGCTTCGTGACAGAAAACTTCCTGACATCATAAAAGTAGACAGCCATTCAATATGTTCATTGAGCCCCATGAAAGATAGATCACAAAAGAAAGACACATAGACATAACTAAGCTTAATAAAATGAAACATAAGGAAAGCCTCTTAAAGGCAGATAGGCTTAAACCAAAAGTAGTATACAAAGAGAAATCTTTTAAACTGACCCCTGGCTACTCCACCAAAACCAAATAGGCAAGAAGGCAATGGGATGACACATGCAAAGCCTTGAAGGAAGAAAACTTCCAACCAAGAGTTACATATTCTGCAAAATTGTGACTAAAACATCACAGTGAGATTAGGACATTCTCGGATAAATGGAAGCTTAGAGACTGCAAAAACCAAACCAAAATTACAAGAAATACCAGTGGAAATTCTTTCCTTAGGAAATCAGGAAGACCAGATATATAGTCAAGGAGGCAATGGAGGGCACAGTATTCAGAGTCCTATTTAGTTTGGGAAGTCACAAAGCTCAAATATTAAATTAGGTAAACAGAGATCTCAACATGTAAACCATGACAACACTACACTGGTCATGGATTGAATTAGGTACCTGAAAAATGTGTAGCCATGTGTCTGAGCCATGATTCCCAGTATTTTATGATGGTCCTCTATTTTGTGACTTTTCTATGCTGTGTGTTAAAGGATTAGGGTGGGACTGTAAGTCCCTTCATAAGATCACCTCCCTGCTCCACTGTAAAGGAAGTTTCTCTGGAATATGGTTTGCACCACCCTTAATCCATTCATCCTAAGAGGTGAAAGGGAAGCAAGCAGGGAATTGGGAACGTGACAGCATCAACTATGCAGGGCTAGGAGAAGAGCACCACCATTAGACCTGAGGTTCCTGCACCAAGATGCTCCATGGACCAAGACTGATGCAATACCAGACTTTCCTCCAGAGTCAATGGTGGGGAAAGTGTTTTCCTGGAGCAGACATCCTGAATTTGGACTTCCAACCTACCGGATGATGTAAGAACAAACTTTCCTTTGTTAAAGCTGCCCACTTGTAGTATGTGTGTTAGAGCAGCACTAGCTGACTCAAACAACTGTGAAGAGGAATATAGTGCAGTATTCCCTCTTCATAGTATAATGTCATAGATCTTTCAGGTGGAGTTGAAGTTAAGGAGATATAAACATGTTTAAGATTGGTTTAAATGTAGGATATTAGAAGCTAATAGTGGGTTAGCAGCAAAGCAAATTAACAAGACTACATATTGAAAGAAGAAACACAATCCAGAAGTCTCAACAAACACAAAACCAACCTTGAAAAGGATGAAAACCCATAAGGAAAATGAATGAAGCGCAGTATATGAAGTGCAACAAAGAAAATGTGAACAACAGAAAAACAGGCAACAAACTGATAACGTCAAATACATATCTATCAGTAATTACATGGGGTGTGAATGAATTGAATGGTCCAATAATGAGTCAGAGAGTAACTGGTTGGATTAAAAAACATAATCCGTCCATACACTGCTTCCAAATAACACAGCTTAGACTCAAAGGTATGAACAAACTGAAAATCATAGGGTGCCAAAGTATATACCAAGCCAGAACAGCAGGAGTGGCAATATTAATCTCAGAAAATACATTTGAAAATCCGCCATGGTGGACAAGGATGGTCACTATTTATTGTTTAAAGGAGCAATACATAAGGAGGATATGACTGTTAAATATTTACGCAGCCAATGCCATGCCACCTGAGTACATCAAACAAATGCTGACAACATTGAAAATGTTGTCGTACAACAACAGTAGAAGACTCCAGCACCATTTTCAGTAAGGGACAGTTCATCCAGAAAAAAGCCTCAATAAGACACAGAAGATGATTTTGGAACAATCACCTAACTCAACCTCATAGACATATACAAAACTTTCAGCCCAACAACAGATAAATACACTTCCTTTTTCAGTGCACGTGGAACATTCTCCAGAATAGACCACATAATAGGCCATAAAGGAAGCCTCAACAAAATCCAAGCCACTGAGTTATTGCAGAGCATCTTCTCAGACCATAAGCCATAAAAATTAAAAATTGAAATCAATAGCAGAAAACCCTGAGTAGAAATTCACACATCGAAACTGAACAACACCTTGCTTATCAAGTAATGGAGTACAGAGGAAATCAGGAGGCGGTGAAAAAATTCATGAAATCAAATGAGAATGAAAACACAGCCTACCATAACTTACAGGGTACAGCAAAACAGTGCTCAGAGGTCAGTTGATCTCTATAAATACACATATGGGGAATGAACACAGCCCAAGCCAACGAATTAACCTTACAACCTGAACAAGTAGAAAGAGAACAACCAAGGAACCCCTTGGGCACCAGAAAAAAAGAGATAATAAAAATTAGAGTAGAAGTAAACAAATTACAGAATAGAAAATCAATTGAAAGAATGAACAAAACCAAAAGCTGGTTTTTTCAAAAGATCAAGAAAATTGAGAACGCGTTGGCTAAACTCACAGGAGAAAAACGGAAGAGGAAACAAATAACCCGAATAAGAAATAAGATGAGAGATGTCACAATAAAGTCAATTGAAAGAAAAAATAGCTTAGCAGAATACTATAAAAAATGTACTCTAAAAAAACAAATATGGTGTGAGACCCGCTACGATAAGAACTTAAAAACAGACTCATGCCTAGAAGAAAAGCCTCTTTGATGGCTGCAAGGGTGGGGAGTGAGGGAGAGCAAGGGTGGAGGATTTAGATTACATGATAGAAATTTGGTTGGGTGAAATCTGGGACAGCACATATTAGAAAGAAGATCAATATTAACTGGACTGCAGCAGAACTTGAGTACTCCTCCCGTCTTATCCCAATATTGCCAGGACAGAGTAGCTGGGGTAGGGGGCCAGGGACCATGCTCTCAGGTGAAATTGAGGCCAGTTGGCGCCAGTAGCATTTTGCTAATGACTCTCTGCACTCCACATTGGTGAGTGGTGTCTGGGGTCTTAAGAGTTGCCAAGCGGCTGTCTGAGGGTACAGCAAATGGTCCCAGCTCAGCAGGCACAGATGATCACCGCGAACCAAAACTACATGGGGGAAAGAGAACCCAAAAGAGGCCCACGTGAGTGGGTGTCTACACTACTGTGACTGGAAGAACCGGTTGGTGCCCAGCCCCCACCAATGACAGCCATAGTGAAGCTCACAAAATTGAGATGAAATTGGAGTGCACCCTGAGATCACCACTAAGAGACCACAATTGATCATCCAGGGGCTTGGAGGTTCCCCCGGGAGCATGGCCTCCAGCCTTGATGCCACCCCTGTCCATAAATGACAGTGAAGGTCAACTCTTTGGACAGCAATGGATTGAACTTAGCAACTCAAGAGTGACCATACCTTATAAGCACTTTATGGTTCTATGCATCTAGAGGACATCATGCTGCTGACCTCTTAGTAGAGGAAGGGGAGTAGGTGGAGAGGAGGGAATAGGAGACTGTTGGGAAGATAGGACATGTATGGAGCAGAGAGGGAGAGTGTGCTGTCCCAGGGCAGGGAGAACAGTGGGAGGTGCATATAGGTAAACATGCAGATTTATACGGGAATCTACATTTTCATTCAATCATTAAAAAAAGATTAGAGCACAACTAAGTGAATTAGAGAAGAACTGAAATAATGAACAAAACCAAAAGCTGATTTTTCTCAAAAGATCAATAACATTGATAACATGTTGGCTAGACTCACTAGAGTAAAACAAGAGAGGAAACAACCTGAATACGAAATGAGATGAAAACTGTCACCACAGAGTCAATTGAAATTAAAAGTATTTTAACAGACCTGGCCCCTAGGGTCGCCATGAGTTGGATCCGACTCGATGGCACTTGAGTGGCTAACAAAATACCATAAGATTTATACTTTAACAGATTTCAAAACAAAGGAGATTGACAAAGGGCTAGATTCACATCACCTACCAAAATTATCACAAAGAAAAGTAGAACAACTTAATAAAACCATCACGAAAGAAGAGATTGTAAGTGTAATAAAAAGAAAAATCTGCCAATGAAAACAAATCCTGGCCTAGACAGCTTCACTGGAGAATACAACCAAACTTTTAGAGAGGAGTTCATTCGAAGACTACTGGAGCTATTTCACAACAGAAAAAAGGACATTTTCAAATTCATTCCATGAAGCCACTATTATAACAAAGGCAGGAAAAGATCTCACACACACACACACAAAATTACAGATTAGTATCACTCAGGAACCTGGATGTAAATATCTTCAACAAAATCCTAGCCAATAGAATTCAACAACATAACCAAAAAATAATTTATCATGACCAAGTAGGATTCATACCAGGGATGCAAGGTTGATTCAGCATCAGAAAACCAACTAATGTGATCAAACAAATAACGCCAAGTATAAGAATCACTTGCTTTCATCAACTGATGCAGCAAAGGCATTTGAGAAAGGCCAACACCTATTCATGTTAAAAAGGCTCAGCAAACTGGAAACAGAAGGGAAATCCTCAACACCATAAGGGGCATCTGTGTGAAGACAATCACCAACATCACCCTGAATGGAGAGAGGCTGAAAGAATTCTCCCTGAGAATGGGAACCAGACAAGAATGTGCACTGTCACCCCTTCTATTCAACATTGTGTTAGTGTTTCAGGCCAGAGCAATGAGACAAGACAATGAAATAAAGGGCATCTGTATCAGTAAAGAAGATGTCAAAGTGTCCCTATTTGCAGATGATACGATTTTATACACAGAAAACCCCAAGGGATCCATAAATAAACCACTGGAACTAAGAGCAGAGTTCTGCAAAGTATCATACAAAAAATCAAAACCATTTACAGTAGCCCCCAAGAAGATAAAGTACCTAGGAACAAATCCAACCAAAGATGTAAGACATCTATATAGAGAAAATTAATACCCTACTGCAAGAAACCAAAAGAGACATGGAAGAGTAGAAACCTTCCTTGTTCATGAGCAGGAAGACTTGAAATTGTGAAACTGTCTGTTCTACCTGGATAAGTTAAACACTACTGAAGAGGAGAAACACAGTGACACTACCCGACCTCACAACCTATTACACTGCCACGTAAGTCAAAACAGCCTGGTGCTGATACAAGAAGAAACAGACCAATGAACAGACTGAAACCCGTCAGATATCACCACCCATCTCTGAAGAGCTGATATTTGTAAAAGCCCGAAAGCTGTAAACTACGGTAAAGACAAATGGGGTTGACAATATTGGGTATCCATCTAAACAACAAATTGAAAAAGACCCGTATCTCCCACTTTTCACAAATACTAACTGAAAATGGATCAGAGACCTAAACATCAAATTTAAACGATAAAAATTATGGAAGAAAACATAGAGACAACAAAGGAGGTTCTAATGCATCACTTAAACAGACTACAAAATCTTACTGACAATGCTCAAACAACAGAAAACAGGTAAATGGGAATTACTAAAAATCAAACACTTATTCTCATCCAAAGACGTTATCAACAGAGTTAAAAAAAACTGCCTAAAGAATGCAAATATATATGTATATATATATTTGGTAACTACATATTGCATTGACAAGAAAAAGACAAATAACCCAATTAAACAATGGGCAAAAGATATGGACACATGGTTTGCCAAAGAAGCCATGCAGGAAGCCGAAAGACAAATGAGGGTATGCTCACAATCTTTAGCTATTAGAGAAATCCAAATGAAAACTGCAGTGAGATACCATCTCACTCCAATAAGGGTGGCAGTGATCCAGAGAACACAAAACAGCAAATGCTGGAGACCCTCTGGAGAGACTTGAACTCTGCTACACCACTGGTGGAAATGCAACACAGTACAACCTCTTTGGAAATCAATTTGGCACTTTCTTAGAAAGCTAGAAATAGAAATACCACATGATCCAGCAATCCCAGTGCTGGGTTAATATCCTAGAGAAATAAGGACTGTCACACAGAGATGCACACCTAAATGTTTATTGCAGCACTGTGCACAACAGCAAAAAGATGGAACTAACCTAGGTTCCCATCAACAGATAAATGGACAAACTGTGGCATATATACACAATGGAACAGCATACCATGATATAAAACAATGAGGATTTTACGAAGCATCTGCTAAGCTGGTGTCAACTAGAAGACATTACACTGAGTGAAATCAGTCAGCTGCAAAAGGACAAGTCTTGTGTGAGACGACTATCATAACAACTTCAAAAAGGAGTTACACACAGAATAAAAGACTGTTTGATGGCTGCAAGGAGAGAGAGGGTTTTTCCTAGATTAAACAGTCGATAGGAATGCGGTTCAGTGAAGGCAGTGACAGCACACAGTAGAAGGCAGGTCAGCGTAACTGACTACACCATAAACTAAAAGGTTTTCTAAATTCAACCCAACATTTCAAAGGCTAGAAAAGTGGGGACATCTGGTCTGGGGACCATGTTTGCAGGGGACATCGAGGTCAATTGGCATAACTAGCCTTTTGCTAAGAGAGTCTTCTGCACCTCATATGGGCTAGTGGCATGTGAGGTCTTAAAAGCCAGCCAGCTGCCATCTGAGGCACATCAATTGGCCCCAACCCAACAGGAGCAGACGATGACCGAGAACATCAAAGACAAGGGAACAAATGAGCCCACGAGATAGAAGGACCCATGTGATTATCACCATGAGAGAAGAAGAACCAGATGTGGCCTGGCCACCACCAAAGGCAGCCTTGATATGGGACACAAGGTAGATTCTCTGATGTAATGTGAGAAAAAGGTGTGCAGATCAAGAAATCTACGAAAAGACACCCTAGAGGGTCTCCTGGGAAAATGACACCTAGACTTGCTGCAGCCCCAGACCTGAAACCAGTACTGAGGTCAACACTTTAGACAAAGAAGGACTGGACTCAGGGGCACAGAGTGAGCATGTGGTAAGTGTAGTTTATGGTTTCATACATCTGTAAGACACTGTTTTAATGATTTCTTTCTAGACAGGAGAGTACAGTGTGGAGAGTAGAGGACAGGTGATCGTTAAGAGGATATTAGAAGAATGAAACAGAGGAGTGTGTTGTCACAGGGTGAGGAGAGCAGAGGGTCAGAGAGGCAGGCATGCAGAGTTGACGTGGATTGTATATTTCACTTCATCATTTAAAATAAAATGAATCAATGACCAAAATACAAAACATAAAGATCATGAAAGAAAAACTAGGGGCAAAAGTGGGAGCCCTAATACATAGCAGAAATACTACAAAATATTATTAACCATGCAGCAACACCAAGAAAGACAATAGGTAAGTGGGAACTCCTAAAAGTCAAACGTATATACTCACCAAAGAGTGAACAGACTACCTACAGACTGGGGCAAAGGCTGGCTACCACGAATCCAACCCACATCTAGGCTCCCAAACCAACAAGGTACTACCAAACCTCAGCAAGAAAAAGACAAAAACCCAAGGTAAAAATAGGCAAAGGGTATGAACAGGTATGTCACCACAGAAGACATGCAGGCGATTAACACTGAGAAGAGGAAATGCTCATGATCATGAACCATTAGAGAAATCCAAATCTAAACTAAAATGAGATACCATATCACCCAACAAGGCTGGCATTAATCTAAGGAACACAAAATGAAAAAGGTTGCAGACATTATGGATAGAGTGGACCTCTTGTACACGGATAGTTGGAAGGTAAACTGGTACAAACACTTTGGAAATTGATTTGGCAATTCCTTGAAACGCTAGAAATCGAAATAACATATCCAGCAGTCCCACTTCTTGGAATCTATCATAGAAACCTAAGTGGTCACATGAATAGGTACACGCACACGCGTGGTTTTTGCAGCACTCTTCACAATAGCCAAAAGATGGGATCCACCTAGGTGCCGATCAAAGGATGAATCGATTAGCAAACTATGGTGCCTTCACAGAATACTAGGCAGTGGTAAAGAATGGTAGTCTTAAGAAATGTAACGTGGAATCATCTGGAAGACATTATGGTGACTGAAATTCTTTGCAAAAGGATAAATACTATGTGAAACCTCTATTATAAGGCCTCAAGAACAGGTTTATACACGGAAAAAAATGATGTTTGGTCTTACGAGTGTGGAATTGTTACCCAATCTGGGTCTGTTCGTTGGAGCAGTCGAGCCAAAGAACCATAGTCCAGGTCAAAAAGAGGGAGAAGGTGTATTAGGAGGTATGAGGCCACCAGAGACTGGACAGAAATGCAGGCTGTTCTCCATGGAGTCTCAAAAGACAGTTTTGCATCTGAGTATATGCATCAGTGGCACAAAGAACACTTCATGTTTTTAAGCAAGTAGCCCACTGATAACTAGATACATCACAAAATAGTCACAAAATTCTTTATTAAAGTTCAGATATGTATGTCAGACACCTGGACTCTAATCTGCATGTTTGTAACAGGAAAGGCGAAACATGCAAAAATTCCTCAGCTAGTGAAACTAACCTGCCAGGTCCACTCTGACTGAGATAAGGAGCAAGAGAGACAGTTGTGGATACACAGTATGCCAGGCAGCTGAAACCAGTACTGAAGCCAACTCTTCAAACAAAGATTGGGCTGGAGTAAGAGAATATTTTGAAAAGGGGAGAACACGTTGCAAGGTATTGGGGTTACTGGATGGGAGAGAGTGGTGTATTCATAGGTTAGATAGTAGGTGAGAACTGGGTTATGGGGAGAAAGTGACAGCACACACGAAGAAGGCAGGTCAGCAGAGCTGAACTGCACCAAAAGCCAACGGGTTTCCTAAATAAAACCAACATCTTGAAGGACACAGTGGTAGCGGCAGCGGTCTGGGGACCATGGTTTCAGGGGACATCTAGATCATTTGGTACAAGTTTTGTTTTGTTTTTCACAAAATGTTGTGCATCCCAATTTGGTGAGTAGCATCTTGGGTCGTAGAAGCTACCAAGCAGCCATCTAAGTTGCATGAATTTGTCCCAGTCCACCTGGAGCACAGAAGAATGAAGGACATCAATGTTATGAGAAAATATAAGTCCAGGTGAGTGAGGGGACCACGGGATGTAAATACCGCATCAGCATGAGACCGCAAATACCAAATGGTGCCCAGGCACGACCAATGACTGCACTGAGAGGGAACACGATGTAGAATACCTGACATGAAACAAATCCAAACCCACTGCCATTGAATCGATTCTGACTTATAGCGATGATATACACACAGTAGAACTACCCCGTACAGTTTCCGAGTAGCACCTGGCGTGTTTGAACTGCTGACCTTCTGGTTAGTCCCTGTAGCACTTAAGCACTACACCACTGAAGTTTCCCAGAGTCCCTGACAAAGCAGGAGAAAAATGGGTGCAGAGAACTAGAACTCAATTTAAGTACCAGAGTTGATAGTCCAAACAAGTGGAGGGTGCCCTGAGAACGTGGCCCCTGGACTGCCTGTTAGCCCAGAGCTAAAACCAGTACGGAATCCAACCCTTCAGACAAAGATTGGGCTGGAGTATGAGACGCAGAGTGATGCTGGTGAGCAGTGTGCTTCTTGGCTTAAACAGATACATGATGCTGTCTGAGCAGTTCCTGTCCATGGGCGAGATGAGAAGGTGGGGGGCGACAGGAGTTGGTTGAATGGATGCAGGATGTACAGAGTAGACAGAAGGAGTGCTGTCATGGTTGGAGTGGGATTTTATATCACAAGTTGACTTGGATTGTAAGCTTGCATTTAAAGCATGATAGCGTATTTTTTAAGAAATGAAAAAAGACCCTATCTCACACCATGCACAAAAGCCAACTCAAAATGAATCAAAATCTAAATATGAAATCTAAAATGATGCAGATCAAAGAAGAAAAAAATAGGGACACCACTGGGAGTGTTAATACAAGGCATTCCCACCCTAATTCTCTTTAACATAATCCAATTCTGCACTATTAACCACAGGCAGAGATTAGGATTTACAACACGGAAAAATCACAAAATGGAGGACAAGCACCCTAATACTAGGAATCAGGGTCTAACTAAATTGATGTAAACCTGTTTGGGGGGGGACACAATCCAATCCATGATACTCTGCTTTGGGCCAGAATCCAACCGGCACCAGCAATGACATTCCTGGTTCCTCAGTGTCTTCTGAATGTGGCTTGAATTTCTGGCAGTTACCTCTCAATGTACTGCTGCAACTGATTTTAAATGATCTTCAGCAAAATTTTGCTTGCATGTGATATGAATGATACTGTTTGTTACTTTCTGCATTGAGTTGGATTACCTTTCTCGGAAATCTGCCGAAGTAGGGATGTCTTCTAGTTGGTTGGCCAGGTAGCTGCCTTCCGAATTTCTTGCATAGACCACTGTGCACTCGCAGTGCTGCGTCCATTCTGAGAAACAGCTGGTACTCGGGCAGTGCCTGGGACCTGTTCTCCCCCACCGGCTTCAGTGCGGCTTCAGCTTCGTCCTTCACGCCCGTCAGCTCCTGGTCAGCTGCCTCCTGAAGTAGCTGAACATCAGCCAATTTTTTTTGGTATAGTAACTGTATTTCTTCCATTTTTCCATCCCTGCATTGTTTAGTCTTTTCCTCATGGAATCCTTTAATATTGTAACTTGAGGCTTCAGTTTTTTTCTTCAGTCTTCTCAGCTTGAACAATACTGTGTTTTTCCCTTTTGGTTTGCCATCACCAGGTCCTTCCATATTGTTGTCATAATGTGTTTTGTTCTTGAGTCACCCTTTTAAATCGTCTGTTAAGCTCCTGTACTTCATCATTTCTTCCTTTTGCTTCAGCTACTTGACCTTCAAGAATCTCTTCTGATATCGATTTTGGTCTTTTTTCCTTCTGTCTCCTATCTTTTTCATGACATTTGCCTTTCTTCCTGTGTGATGTCCTAGACATCATCCTACAACTTGTTGGTCTTCAGTGACTGATGTTCAGTGCCTCAAATCTATTTCTGAGATGGTGTATAAATGCAGGTGCAATACACTCAAGGTTACCCTATGGCACTCATGGATTTGCTCTCATTTCCATGAGTATGAATATATGAGTAACTGGAGCTCTGATCTTCAATTAGCTGCTAGCATTTTTCTGACTGATGTTATTGGGCTTTCCCATCCTCTCTCTCCACACTGTAGTTGAGTTGGTTCTGTGAATTCCATCTGGCAAGGTCCATGTGGACAGACACCATTAATGTCAGTGGAAAAAGATATTTGCAATGAAAAAGCTGTTGGTCTTGCAAAATTCAATCATGCAATCTTGGGCGTGGCCCCATCTCTAAGGTCATATTTTTCCAACTATGGATCTTTCTTCATTTGCTTCGAACTTTCCTGTTCAGTCTTGTCCGGAGCCTTGAAAAACTTCAGGCCCCGAAAAACAGGAAGTTTGGAAAGTCCTTGAAAAACGCGCGTGCGTCGATGTCCTTGAGAACGCGCATGCGTGGAAGCCACCTGCACGTCACCACCTGCACGTCACTGTTCAGGCATCCTGCCTAACAAATCATAAAACTCCAAGTGCCTTACACCAGATATCACCCGATTCCTAATCCTTCCCCTTCCTGCTGTGTATATATATATATATATATCTGCTGCAAAAAATAAAACCTTTGAGGCTTGATCAGAACTTTGTCTTGCCTCCATTTCTTCGTGTCCTTGTCTCATTATCTTTTCACAGGTTCCTCCCCGGTCACCTCAGCTGATATGCCCCGCGGGCAGGGGCATAGTTTGGCGCCCAGCGCGGGGCCCGGGGTACGGAGCTGCTGAAGAGGACCACCTGAAAAGCCCTGGCCGGGCGATTCTTGAGCCTCCACACAAGGTGTGAGCTAGGCTCCGTTTGGGCCTCCACACAAGGTGTGAGCTAGGCTCGCCTTGAGTCTCCACAAGGTATTGACCCGTGAGTTAGACTCGGACTGGGTCACCGCAGGAATAGCCGACCTGCGAGATTGATTTGAAGAGAAGTACAGGTGAGTAAAAATGGGACAAGAATTGAGCTCCCACGAGCTCTTCCTTACTGGAATCAGGGATTCCTTCAAGATGCGAAGAATTAAGGCTAAGAAAAAAAAAAGATTTTGCAGGAATCGGATTCCTTCAAGTTGTAAAGAATTACGGTTGAAAAAAAAAAAGGATTTAGTACATTAATTTCCTGTCTGATGTCTGCCCTTAGTTCCCCCGTGAAGCAACAGGGCGTTAAAGATTTCCTCGGGGGTGTGTGGGGGCAGGCGAGAGGGTCAGCTATAGCTCTAGCGGTTACTTCGTGTTACTATGACTAATTTCTGCAGAGGAGCCTCAGACAGTTGATATAAAAGAAATCCCTCAAACAAATCCTGACCCACCTAGCCTGATTTACTCATCTTTAAAACCCTTTAGGGACGATCCTGATGCGGGTCAGTTCTCCCCCGAGAATCAGGAGATATTAGAAAAACAAACTGCGCAATACCAGGGCAGTAGCGACCGTTGGGCCTTCACCGCCCCCGCCTTCCGTGCCCCCCCAATGAAACTCTAAAACCTCCTCCTTATCTCCAAGGTCCCCTCACCTCCCCCTTTAACCCAGAGCACAGCACAATTGCGGTTTCAGACCCCATTCGGCAGGCAAAAATCTCCCTCACTCAGGAACTTTCCTCCTTAAGAGAACTGCTGACTCAGAAACGGGAACATCTGCAGCTTGTGAAAGAAATCCATGCCCTTGAGGCAGAGCTTGCTTCCACAACGCTCAGCCAGGTTTCAAAGAAAACCCCCAGAGGCTCAAATTTCAAAGACCCTCTTGTCACATTTCCTGTGACAGTAGTCAAAGGCCTCAGCCTGAGGTTGAGAAGGAGGAGGCGGCCAGTGACCCTGATGAAAGCCCAGGATCGGGGGGGAGAGGCCTCTGATAAGGAAACTCCTACTCCAGAGGAAAGCAATTCAGACAAACAAAAATACTGCAGCCTAAACCTCAAGCATTTAAAAGACTTAAAGGCAGCTGTTCATAACTATGGCCCTACTGCCCCCTACAGCCTGGCCATACTTGAAGGCCTAAGCGATCGATGGCTAACCCCTAATGATTGGCATTTTCTGGCACGAGCCACATTATCTGGGGGCAATTTTGTTCTCTGGTGCACTGATTCTGCAGAAAATTGCAGAGAAACCGCCCAGCGTAATCATGAGAACAAAATATCTCATTCTTGGACAAGAGATAAGCTCCTGGGGCGGCCTCCTTATGATACTAATGAGAAACAAGCAGATTTTCCTCCCGGTTTACTGGCACAAGTACAAAATGCCGGCCTCAAGGCCTGGAGGCGTCTTCCCCCAAAGGGCTCAGCCACCACCTCTTTGGCCAAAGTCCACCAGGGCCCTGATGAGTCCTACAGTAGCTTCATCAGCCGCCTGACTGACGCTGCTGAGCGTCTGGTCGGAGTGAGAGAGACCGATAGCGCCTTCATCAAGCATCTTGCTTTTGAAAATGCTAATCCTTCTTGTCAAGAGGCTCTAAGACCCCACCGCAGTGGTAGCCTTTCTGATTATGTTAAACTCTGCTCAGGTATAGGGGCCTCACATGCCATCGGAATAGCCATAGGCGCCGCTCTTAAAGGCTTTGATCAAAATAAACAACAAAAACCTGCTTTAATTGTAAACAGCTTGGACACTTCGCAGGTGAGTGTCCCATAAATAAGCAGCATCGGGGAACTCATGGCTCACTAACTTGCTTCTCAGTTTTGTTGGCCCTGTTCTAGGTATATTGCTAGTCCTGTCCTTCGGCCCTTGGGCATTCAAGAGACTGACGAACTTCATCAAGCAACAAATAGATTCAGCATTGGCTAAACCTATCCAAGTCCATTACCACCGCCTGGCAGTTGACGATGAATATGCCGCCAGAGAGGATACTCCAACTTCCTCCCTCAGGGGACAGCATGAAAAGTAGAGGCATGCTTACCTCCTTGCCAGTGTGGGAAGAGAGGTATGGGTATCGGGATGAGTGCGAAGCAAAGCATTGCAAGGGAAAGTTATCATTAACTCCTCTACGTTTCCCTGGAGCATACCTGGCTTGCATAGAGGTTGGTATCTACCCTAAAAAACATGAAAACGACTCTGCCTCTCCTCCCCAAAAAGATACCAAGAGCCGAAAACCACAATGGGAGGAGCCAGGTCACTACTCCCTCTCCCGGTTAAAGCCCACCTCCCAAAATAAAACAAAAAGGGAGGAGATGTCGGGAGCCTTGAAAAACTTCAGGCCCCCAAAAACAGGAAGTTTGGAAAGTCCTTGAAAAACACGCATGCGTGGAAGTCCTTGAGAACGCGCATGCGTGGAAGCCACCTGCACGTCACCACCTGCACGTCACTGTTCAGGCATCCTGCCTAACAAATCATAAAACTCCAAGTGCCTTACACCAGATATCACCCGATTCCTAATCCTTCCCCTTCCTGCTGTGTATATATATATCTGCTGCAAAAAATAAAACCTTTGAGGTTTGATCAGAATTTTGTCTTGCCTCCATTTCTTCGTGTCCTTGTCTCATTATCTTTTCACAGGTTCCTCCCCGGTCACCCCAGCTGATATGCCCCGCGGGCCAGGGCACAATCTCAATTAATTATCAATTACATGTTGTGTCATGGTTGGAATTGTGTCCCCCCAAAAATGTGTGCAGCCGCGTGGCTGGGATATGGTTCCCAGTATCTTGGAAATGTCCTCCATTGTATGGCTTTGCTAACTGTGTGTTAAAAGATTAGGGTGGGGCTACGAATTCTGCATAGGATTACTTCCCTGTCCTGCTGTAGGGGGAGTTTCCCTGGAGTGTGGCTTGCCCCACCCTTAATGCTTTTAACTTGCAAGGAATAAAAGGAAAAAGAAACAAAGGACAACTTGAGAACCTCGCTACCATCAAGCAAGCAGCACCAGGAGCGAAGCGTGTCCTTCAGACCAGAGGTTCTTGCGTGAGGACGCTCCCTGGACAAAGACTGATACAATACCGGACTTTCCTCCAGAGCCGACAAGGGGAAAGTCTTTCCCTGGAGCGGACACCCTGAATATGGACTTGCAACCTACCGGACTGTGTAAGAATAAATCTTTCTTTGTTAAAGCCATCCACTCTGTGGTATTTCTGTTAGAGCAGCCTAGCTGACTAAAACATGTTGTATTTCACATTGTAGAAGTTAGTAAGTCTTGAATTTCTTCATCTTTGGTTGTAGTATTTGGTACAGAATTTTCAATAATAATTGTATGAATAATGAAGAAAGAACTGACAGTCTACTTCTGAGAAGAATTAGCCTTGGAAAACCTTATGAATAGCAGTGGAACGTTGTCAGAGATAGTGCGGGAGAATGAACTTCCCGGTTGGAAGCCACCGGAAGGACAAGTGGGAAAGAGCTGCCTCCTCAAGTGAGAGTCCGCCTTAACGATGGGGATGCAGTCGAGCTTTCAGAACCTTCCTTTGCCAATGTGGCCTGACTCAGAATGAGAGGAAGCAGCTGTAAACATCCATTAATAATCGGAACGTGGAACGTGTCAAGTATGAATCTAAGCAAAATGGAAATTTTAAAAAATGAAATGCATAAACATCGATACCGTAGGGGCTAGTGACCT
The DNA here is from genome assembly GCA_028571685.1 of Heterohyrax brucei. NCBI lineage: Eukaryota > Metazoa > Chordata > Mammalia > Hyracoidea > Procaviidae > Heterohyrax > Heterohyrax brucei. Next base: position 2,536,299 of record CM053166.1, read on the forward strand.
GCAATGGACTGGTACTGGCCATGCTGAAGCACACAATACCGTGGTCTACTACACTGGGCAAGAAAATTTAATAGGAATAGCATTGCAGTTATCACCAAAAAGAGCATTTCAAAAGATCTGTTCTGAAGTAGACTGCTATCAGTGACAGAATAATATCCTATGTCTACAAGGAGGACCAGTTAATATGACTATCGAGGATTGCATTGTGTCCCCCTCAAAATGTATGTATTGATTTTTTAAAATTTTTTATTTTTTTATTTAATATAACTGAGTGAAAATGTACATTCCCGTATAAATTTACATGCCCACATATATGCAGCTTCCACTGCTATCCCTGCCCAGTGACAGCACACTATCCCTCTCTGCTCCATACATGTCTCATCCTCCCAATAGTCTCCTTTCCCCCTCCTCTCCAACCGCTCTCCTTCCTCCAGCCAGAGGTCAGCAGGATGACATCCTATAGATGTATAGAACCATAAAGTGCATCCAACATATGGTCACTGCACCGCCAAGTCCAATCCATTGGTGTCCGAAGCGTGGACCTTCATTATGATTTATGGTCAAGGGCAGCATCAGGGCGAGGGGCCATGCTCCGAAACCGCTGGACCATCAATTGAAGTCTTTTAGTGGGGATCTCAGGGTGTACCCCTTTTTATTCTTGTGTTGCCAGTGAGACTCAACTTAGTGAGCTCCATCGCGGCTATCACGGTGGTGGCCGGGCACCATCCGGTTCTTCCGGTCCCAAGACGATGTAGGCACCCGCTGATGTGGGTCTCTTTATCTTCTGGGTTGTCTTTCCCCCATGTCATTTTGGTCCTCGGTGAGCATGCGTTCCTGCTGAGTTGGGACCATTTGCTGTGTCCTCGGATGGCAGCTTGTCAACTTTTAAGACCCCAGATGCCACTCACCAATGTGGGGTGCAGAGAGCCCTCTTAGCAAAACGCTGGTGGTGCCAATTGACCTCGCTTTCGCTTAAGAGCATGGTCCCCTACTCCCTGCCCCAGCTACTCTATCCTTGCAATATTGGGTTAAGATGGAAGGAGTACTCATGTTATGCTTAAGTCCACTTAATATTGTTCTCGTTTCTAATGTGTGCTGTCACCGATTTCACCCAACCAGATTCCTAACAACTATCTAATCTATACCCTCCCCCCTCCCTCCCACCATCCCCTCCCTTGCAGCTGTGAAAGAGTCTTTTCTTCTATACACACGTCTGTTTTTGAGATCTTATCATAGAGGTCTCATACAATATTTGTTCTTCTGTCGCTGACTACTTTTACTCAACATAATATCTTCCAGTTGAAACCAGGTCATGAGATGTTTCCTGGAGTCATCGTTGTTCTTTATCACTGCATAGTGCTCCATTGAATATATATACCATAGTTTACCTATCCATTCTTCTGTTCTTGGGCATCTAGGTTGATTCCATCGTTTTGCTATCGTGGACTGTGCTGCGATAAACATTCTGGTGCATGTGTCTGTTGATGTGAAAGGCCTTGATTCTGTAGGATATATTCCAAGTAGTGGAATTACTGGGTCAAATGGTATATCAATACCCATTTTTTAAGGAAGCGCCAGATTGCTTTCCAAAGAGGCTGGACCATTTTGCAACCCCACCAACAGTGTAGGAGGGTTCCACTTTCTCCACAGCCTCTCCAGCATTTGTTGTTTTGTGTTTTTTGGATCATGGCCAACCTTGTTGGGGTGAGATGGTATCTCGTTGTCATCTTGATTTGAATTTCTTTAATAACTAAAGGTCGTGAACATGTGCGCATGTGTTTTTTGGCTGCCTGGATCTCTTCTTTAGTGAAATGTCTGTCCATCTCCTTTGCCCATCGCTTAATTGGATGATTTATCTTCTTCTTGTTGATATTTTGTGGTATCTTATAGATTATGGAGATCAGGCATCGGTCTGACATAGAGTTGCCAAATATTTTTTCCCATTCTGTAGGTGTTCTTTTAATTCTATTAATAAAGCCTTCGGATGAGCAAAAGTTTGATTCTTAATAATTCCCATTTATCTATTTTCTCTTCTGATGACTGTGGTTTGTTTGACAGATTTTAGAGTCTGTCCACATTGTGTATTAAAACTTCCATTGTTGTTCCTACCTTTTCTTGGATGAGCTGTATCGTTTTAGGTTTGATATTTAGGGTATGTACTGATTTGACATGGCTGTGAGTTGCAGTATGGTTACCTTCCTCCCATGTGTTGTGATTCCTGCTTCTGTGGTGTTCATGGCAGAGAGTCGGCAGTGGTTGTGCTGGTGAGGCAGGACTCTAGTGACCAGCTGTGAGATATAAGGGAGGAAGGTGAGCAGAGGAAGTTGGGAACCTCATACCACCAAGATGACAGCACTGGGAGCAGAGCATGTCCTTTGGACCTGAGGTTCCTGTGCCAAGACGCTCTCCCTGAATTTGGACTCAGCCTACTGGACTATGATAAACTCTCCTACTGACTGGACTTATAATTCATGAATGGATTCGTGGCTTATCAGACTGTGTCAATAAAATTAATGAAATCATCCATTTGTGATATTTTGTGTTAGAGCAGTACCAGATGTCTAATACAGTGACCATTGTTCAGATTTTGGCAGCAACCACTAAAGCTAAAGATGAAGAATCTGAAGGCCTTTACCAGCTTCTGCAGTCAGAAATTGACTCAACGTACATTCAGGATGCATTGGTAATTACTGGTGACTGGAATGCAAAAGTTGGAAACAAAGAAGAAGGACTAGTAGATGGAAAATAGGGCCTTAGTGATAGAAATGATGCCAGAGACCACGGGATAGAATGTTGCAACACTACCGACTTCTTCATTGCAAATATTTTTTTCACCAGCATAAACAGTGACTATGAGGTCTGCCAATTAAGTCCATGAACTTAATGGTTCTAAGTGCTACATACCTCATTGCGGAGTATCCCTAAGGTCATGTTCAAAGTACTCCACTTGGGAAGCTATTCACCGAAGTCAGCACCTAGTCCACCCTTTAAAGCAATTTGGGAACTCTTCCTGGAATGGTCATTGTGCATGATGGCATAGTGGCAATTTCACAAACTGAATTGTGTAGTTGTCTGTGAGGGAACCTTAAGCCGGTAAACAACTCTATTGGAACTCTCTCCCTACGCACCTGATTTGGCCCCCAATGACTTTTTTCTTTACCTGAAGAAACAGGAAATGTTGAAAGGAAGGCATTTGCGTGACATTCAGGACCTTAAGGGTGATATGACAACAGCTGTGATGGCCATTCCAGAAAAGGACCTGAAAAATTGTTTTTGAGAGTGGACTCAGCACTGGCATCAGTGCATACCTTCCCAAGGGGAGGACTTTGAAGGTGACTGTAGTGAGATTCTGCAATGAGGTATGTAATACTTTTTCTAGGATGAGTTCTTGAAGTTAACTGACAGTCCTCGCATTCACATAGACCTCACCAGATGGAATACGCAAGACTCAAATGGCCTACATCTGTAGGAAGGATGTCTACATCTGTAGGATGCTGGAAAAGCTCACTGTTATCACTGAGAAGAAGACGGAGCGCTGACTGTGGCACACAACAGCAACTGCTCACTGCTTCATTGAAACTGAAGAAAATTAGAACAGTTTCATGAGGGCCAAGGTGTGACCTTGAGTACATCCCACCTGAGTTTAGAGACCATCTCAAGAATTGATTTGATTTATTGAACATTAATGATGGAAGACCAGACGAGTTGTGGACTGACATCAAAGACAGCACCTAATGAAGCAAACAAGACCTCATTAAAAAGCCAGGAACGTCCCAGCTGGATGTCAGAAGAGGCTCTGAAACTTGTTCCTGAGCATCAAGTAGCTAAAGCAAAAAGAAGGAATGCTGAAGTAAAAGAACTGAAGAGACGATTTCAAAGGACTCCTCGAGAAGACAAAGTCAAGTAGTATAAAAACATGTGGCAAGAGCTGGAGATTGAAAACCAAAAGGGAAGAACAGCTCCACATTTCTCAAGCTGAAAGAACTGAAGAAAAACTTGAAGTGTCAAGTTGCAATAGTGAAGGCTTCTACAGGGAAAATATCAAAGGACTCAGGAAGCATCAAAAGAAGATGGAAAGGACACAGAATTGTTATGCCAGAAAGAACTGGTCAAAGTTCAACCATTTGAAGAGGTAGCACGTGATCAGGAACCAATGGCACTGAAGGAAGAAGGCAAAGCTGCATCAGAAGCATTGGCGAAAAAGAGGGAGTATCAACTGAGATGTTTTAACACACGGATGCACTGAAATAAGTGCTCACTCATCTATGCTAGGAAATTTAAAAAGACAGCTAACTGGCCGGTGGAACAGAAGAGATCTGTTTTAGTGCATTGTGAAGAAAAGTGATCCAACAGAATGCGGTCGTTATTGAATGGCATTAATGCCAGATGCAAGTAAAATTTCGCCACAGATCATTCAAAAGTGACTGCAACAATATATTGACAAGGAACTACTAGAAATTCAAGCCACATTCAGAAGACGCGGAATCAGGGATATCATTGTTGGTATCAGATGGATCTTGGCTGAAAGTAGAGAATACCAGAAAGAGGTTTACCTATTTTTTCTTGATTGTGTAAAAGCATTTGTCTGTGTGGATCATAACAAATCATGGAAAACATGGTGGAGAATAAGATTTCCAGAACACTTAGTTGTGGTGATGGTGAACCTGTACATGGATCAAGAGGCAGTCATGCAAAGAGAATAAGGGGACGCTGTGTGTTTGAAAGTTTGTAAAGGTGTGTCTCAGGCTTGCATCCTTTCACCATAACTTTTCAATCTGTATGCTGAGCAAGTAATCTCAGAAGCTGGACTAGATGAAGAAGGACGAGGCATTACGATTGGAGGAAGACACGTGAACAGCTTGCATCATGTACATGACACAACCCTGCTTGCTAGAAGGGAAGAGGATTTGAGACACTTACTGATGAAAATCAAAGACCAATTCTTCAGTACAGGTTGTACCTTAACATCAAGAAAACAAAAATCCTCACAACTGGACCAGAAGAAACACTTTGATAAATGGAGGAGGAATTGAAGTTGTCAAGGATTTCATTTTCCATGGTTCCACAGTTAAATCCCATGGAAACAGCAGTTAAGAAATCCAAAGATGCATTGCAATGGGAAAACCTGCTGCAAAGGACCTCTTTAAAGTGTGAAAAGCAGAGAAGCCACCTTGAAGACTAAGGTGTGCGTGACTAAGGCACGGTATTTTCAATCACATCATATCCATGTAAAAGCTGGAGAATGAATAAGGAAGACAGATAAAGAACTGATGCCTCTGAATGTCCCATGCACCACCCAAACAAGAGATCTATTCTGGAAGAAGTCCAACCAGAGGGCTGCTTGGAAGCTGAGACAGCGAGACTGCACCTCACATACTTTGGACATGTTTTCAGAACGGATCGATCCCTGGAGAAGGCCATCATGCTTGGTAGAGTGAAAGGTCAGCAAAAAGGATGAAGACCTTCAACAGGATGGGTTGACACAGTGACTGCAATGATGGGCTTAGACATGAAAAGAATTGTGGCCATGGCGCAGGACCGGGTAGTGTTTTCTTCTGTTGTGCAGTGTTGCTATTCATTGGAAGTGATTTGAACTCGATCCTAACAACCACAACCACCACCACAACATACGTATGGATCTCACTGGTTAGAATACACAGGAATCAAATCAAATACATCTGTGGAAAGAGACTGTGGAAAAGTGCAGTCTCATCAGTGAGGACATAGCCAGGGGCTGACTTAGGAAAAGACCAATGGCTTTTGTGTAAGTCCATGTCAAAGCTGAGGAAAACAGACCAAGTGCACAAGAGCCAAAGTATGACCTCGAGAATACCCCACGTCAATACAGAGACCATCTCAGGAATAGATTTGATACATTGAACATGGACTTAGTCATCTAGTGCCATTCTACCAGGTACCCCAGGGGGGTGGCTTTAACAAAGAGAAATTTATTGTGGTACACCCCAGTAAGCTACATGTGAAAATTCAGGGAATCCGCTCTGGGAAGTCTTTTTCTGTGGGCTCTGGAAGAAGGTTCCTGTCGTCAGTCTTCCCCTGGACAGGGAGCTTCTGAGGTGCAAGGACCCTGGGTCCTTTCCAAAGGACGCATTCTGCTCCCAGCTCTGCTTCTTGGTGGTAGTAGTTCCCCAACTCTCTGCTGGCTTCCCTTCCCCTTACATCCCAAGAGATTGTCTCAAGGCACCAGAAGATCTCACACACTGAGTCCTGCCCACCGACTCAACTGCAGCCCCTCGTCCCGCATTAACATCACGGAGGCAGGGTTTACAGCGTGGAGGAACATCACACCAGACCAGGAATCATGGCATAGCCAAATGGCTACACACATTTTGTGGGGACACAATTCAGTCTATAACAAGCACGAATAACTGAAGACCTAATGAGTTATGGGATGACATCGAGGGCACTGGACATGAAGAGAGCAAAAGGTCATTGAAAGAACTGGGAGTAAAGAGAAGACCAAAGTGGATGTCAGAAGGGACTCAAACTTGCTCTTGAAAGCGAATGGAAGAAATGACGAAGAAAAAACCTGAACAAATTTCACAGGCCGGCTGGAGAAGTCAAAGCAAAGTATTATAACCCGTATTGACACTTGGAGATAGAAAACCTGAAGGGAAGAACACACTTGGCATTTCTTAAGCTGAAAGAACTGAAGAAAAGAGTCAAGCCTGGGAAAAGTACTGAATGACACAAAAAAGCATGAAAAGATGGTGGAAGGAAAACAGATAGTCACCAGATTGTGAAGAATTTTTTACTCAATTTTTACTATGTCTCCTATTTTTCCCAAGTAATTTTAACTCCTAAGTTTCTATCAGCTGACTTTGGAAAGTACAAATTCTCTGCTCCACTGGTCAAATCTCTTGCTAGGGTTGGGACACAGTCTTTTGTAGCAAAGTTTTACACACATAACAAACAGCCCATGGGAATAAAGCAATCTCCAGAGAAAGTCACAAACCAGCAGTCCCTACAACTGAACAGAAACTTCACACAAATAATGAGGGGTTGGAACACAGGTTGTTACAGAAGGCCAGTGTGAAAGTGAAGACAGACAGAAATGGGGTGCAGACCCCTTAAGAGTGGTACTGGCATTGCAAGAAATTTGGAGAAATAACGATGGTCTGAGAAGGGGAAACACCAGCAGATTCCATTCTCCAGGCTGAGGCGATGGCTGTGAAGGACACACTGGGGGGAGGGGATCCAACCCCAACAAAGGCTTCGTGGACATCTCTTCCTGCCACCAAATGTTTAGGTGTTACAGGACTTTTCCCTAGAACTTACTACAAAATGGATTGATGGGCCTGACCCGAACAATACAAACCAAATTTCAACAAAGCAAAAGACAAAGCAGGCAGACAGAACCAAGAGTGATCAGTCCTCTTCCCTCTACTCAAAAAAATAGAAGTCTCCAATTCAACGCCTGTGCCCAGGATTTTCTAAAGGGCAAACAAAACACGAGATTAAGTGGGTGGGTAGTTGTGCTGTGGAGGACGGAGTGGCAAGTTGAAGAAACAAAGATTAAAGATTTTTTTATTCCCTTACCCGTCCAGATGCCGGGACAGCCACACAATCAGGAGAAGGCTTGGAGCTCAGTGGCCACTTGTCTTGTCCTACTATTGGGATGGCTTGTCCATCTCTACGGTCGCCATGAGTCGGATCCTACTCGACAGCACTTGGCTTGGCTTTGGATGTCCATCTCTGTCTTTCAGGGTTTGGAGGTCTCAGATGATGTTGGGGTCCCCCCTGGTCACCAAACTGCTACTAGGTGTCTCTGAAGACCCTCAAATCTCCTTGCCAGACATGCAAGAAAGAATTGCTTGGAGACACCTGGTTTGCTGCGGGGTCTGGGATTGTTCCAGTTTTTCTTAGGAGACTTAATGAGATGTATCAGGACTTAATAGAACCCATTCTGTAGCAAGGACCTGTCAGGGCCAGTGTCCCAGCTATCACTAAGCCAAAATTAAGAGGAGTAGGGGGAGGTTTCCCCTAGGAGGAGTCTTGCTGCCTTCCTCCCTGGCCTGATCTCTTGGAGAGCAGGGCCCTAGAAACTGTCCGCGAGATCAGACCACTTAGGCCATCTCTCCCCTGTAGGTCTCTCCTGAGACAGGGGCATGTTTTGTGCATAACTCTGTTTTTGGCATCCCAATACACCAGTTATGGGTTTTCCAAAGAAGAGGCAGTAGAGTCGGAACCCAAAGTGGAGTTACACCCCTCAAGGGAGCTCTTTGACCTGTTGGAGAAAGTTCACCAAGAAATTAATATCTTTCAGGGCATAGTTGAAAGGGACGAATGGCCCCAAAGGGCATGAGAGGAGTTGTTTGATGAGAAAGCTCAGTCAGGGACCGGATCTGGGACTTGGTCTGATTAGCAGACATGAAACAGGCAGGTAGCTCTTGGAGGGGCCCTACAAAAGGGGTGAGGCCAAACGTCATTTTGGGCTTGGACAGGGGCCAAGTAGAGGGTGGCCTGGAGAAAGGTCCCCACGGAGAACAGTCTCCACGTGCGGTGAGGGCAGTTCCTGCCCAGGAGTCCCCATCAATCACCAGCAGAATGAAAGTCAGGCAAGAGACGGAGCAGCTCCCAGGTGTCGGCACCAAAATGTCGAGGTCATGCAGCTGAATAGACCCTGAGTGATCTGCTTTGGGTTTCAGAGATTTGCCAAGGCCTGTCTCCCACAAAAGCCCCTGTAAACAGAGTCACAAGCTTCTGTGATGACAGGCAGAGGCATTTCACCCGTGACATATTTTCTGGCCATATTCTCCTTGATAATATTTTACAACCTGATCAAATCTTCCAAAAAAAAAATACCCCCTCCTCTACCGGCACAAGGATCAGGGGAGATGCCTTCTGAGAGGGGCCTTTACCACCCCTCGGTTTATGAAATAATATTGGGAAAATCTGAACAGGAATTTCTAGGGAAAAGAGCTCGGAGGCATGAGTTCTAACACAGCCAGCTTGAAAGCAGTGAGGCCGGCCCGACCCCCGCTGACTTCTCCCAACTGCTCACCCCCTTTCACATGAGATAAGCAAGATTGCAAGACAGCTCTGAGAGGCTTCCCAGGGATGGCTCCCCCCACCCCGCCTCTCTCTCGGCTCTTAGATAGTGAACATTCCGCTTCTTGCTTCAGGAAAACAGCTAGGCTCCCAAGTTTATTGTACTTGGTTTTGGCAAACAAACAAATGCTAAAGAAATATCCTTCTTAGAATAGTTTAAGAGAAGCTTAGAGTGAGGGACGGTGGACACTTATTGTCCCCACAGGAAGAGATAAGGAAGAGCGAAGAAGGAACAAATATAACCTTTAAGATGGGTTTGTTCTTTCTTCCTGCACCTTTGACCTCAAGCTTAGATAGAGTTAATAGAAGTTCCAGGATTAGTTTTGTTCCGACTATTGATTATAATCACAATATGCTGGTCTGGAACCATTGTTTGGAAGGTCCTAATGATTAACATGAAAAAGGACTTCAAGGTATCAGTTCTTTACTAGCTAACAGAGAGGACCCTAATAATTAACATAAAAGGAGACACTAGTCTCGGGCCATTATTTAGAAGACCCTAATGATTGACACGAAGGACCACGAGGTACTCGCTTCTTGACTAGGCAATCACCTACGGGGTCAAAGTGCAGCTACCTCACTGACTATAAATAATAATAAAGGAAGACAGACCTTTGTCGGGCCTGCCATTCTCTAAAATTCTTTCCTGTCTCAGTCTCGTTTCTTCCTCCTCTGCCGATGCAACCCCTCAAGCCCTTCGTGTTCCTGAAACCCCGCCGGGGCTGGCTCCTGGCAGAGACTGAACTAACAAGTTGTCTCTCCCGACGGGTGGCAAACTGGGAGCCTCCTTCCCCAAAGCACATGAGGATGCACCTTTTTAGTAGCAAATGACAGAAAAGTTTATTAAGGGAAAGTACGTTCCAAAGTCTCCATGAATGGAAAAAGACCCCATATAGATTTTGGGGATGCTTTTTATATGCAAAAGCAGGGGGTGATGTCAGAAAGCAGAGGGTGATGCCAGATGTGAGGTGAGGTAGCAACTTGGCTTCCGACGGGCCACCGTAGGCACCTTACAACTACCAGGAGGAAACGTTCTATTTGCATCACAACTGCCAGGAAGGAACCACATCCGCATCACATACTGCCAGGGAGACCTGCTGACAGGTGGCCCATCAGGTTCCCCTGGCAACCGCATCAGTACTGCGTGTGCTATAATGTGAACCACGACCCTTGTCATCCCTAGAGAATGTTAGATTCTGGAGTATAATACCTTAGTATGCCACAGCAGAGATCAGGTTCCCCAGCTAACCTTGACACAGAACAGTCCCACAGCCAGGTCACTGCTATGACACAGACACTGACAATAAAGATCGGATTCAGAAAGATACTGACAATAAACAATGCAGTAATAACAAAATCTAAAGGAGAATGATGTATTCAACTGAGGTCCGAAGTAGCTTATGATGCAGCCACTGAAAGGTCACCCTGTTGGAGGTTATGGGTTACATGTGTCATGAAATGGGGGGATAAGTTTTTGTTGACAGGAGACCCACAGCTAAGTTTGAATAATCACATCCCAAAGCCAAACATGTAGTTGTCCACTTGATTCCGACTGCTAGCCACAAAGGGGACGGAGAAGAAGTGCCCCCCGGGGTTTCCAAGGAGCAGCTGGTAGATTTGAACCTCTGTCTTTCTGGTTTGCAGTGCAGTGCTAAATCACTGTGCCACCTGGCTCCTGAACAATCTTATTGGTTTTGTTGTTGTCAGGGGCTGTTGGGTCAGTTCTGACTCAGGGCAACCATGTGCTCAACAGACCAAAACGCTGCCCAGTCCTGGGACCGGCTCACGGGCCCCGTGCTGGAGCCCGTTGTGGCAGCCACTGTGTAAGGCCGTCTCATGGAGGATTCTCCTCTTTTCACTGGTCTCCGTTTCTCCAAGGACTGGCCTATCTTGACAACGTGTCCATGTGTATGAGATGAAATCTCATCGTCTCGTCTAAGGAGCAGTCTGGCTGTACTTCTTCCACGACGCGTGTGTTGGTTCTTCTGGAAGTCCATGATGTATTCAGTACTCGTCACTAGCTCCGTAATTCGAAGGTGTCAGTTGTCTGGGCTTTCTCCTTCATTATCCAGCTTTTGCATACATGTGAGGCAGTGGAAAACACTGAGGCTTGTGTCAGGTATGCTTTAGTCCTTGACAGGCCATCTGTGCTTACTCTGGGCCTGGTGCTGTGGAGTCTGTTCCAATCCTATAGGACTGGAGTCTGCTCCAATCTATAGGGTTTGTAACGAGTCCCTTGTGGCTCTCAGCTTCCAGCATTTGAGTCTGCAGCTGTAGCTCTCAACCATGACACCAAGAGGGTTCCCTTGTTACTGTCTAGGAAACTCTACATGGCCGTGCCATGGAGCCCTGGGGAGTCCCTGGTGGCAGAGTGGTCAAGTTGGCTCACCAAAAGGTTGGTAGCTGCGATCCAGCAGGTGCTCCTTGGAAACCCTATGGGGCAGTCCTACTCTGACCTATAGAGTCGTGTGAGTCAGAATCGACTTCATGTCAGCAGCTGGCTTGGCTTGGGGGTCCTGGAGGCTCAGTCATTGAGAGCTTGTCTGCTAATCAAAAAAAGGCTGCATTTGGAATCCACCAGCTGTTCCTTGGGAACCCTGTGGGCCTGTTGGTGACTATCTTCCGCGGTCACTGGGAGGTGTCCTAGGCTTGAGGGCACAGGTCAGGCTTTGGTTTTACTGCCCTGTAGGGTCTTGAGGAGTCAGAATTGACTCCTGGACACACAGTCTCAAAAACCACAGGGGAGGTGGAAAATGTGTCAGCTTCCAATGTGTGTCACCCACACAACCGTCCTCTTCTTGTACCTTAGATGAAGATTTCCATAAAAAGTTGTTCTAGTTAAACAATTAGTACACATACTATTTTGTGGTATTAGTTAGAACTCCAGGGCGTGTCTACTGTGTCCCTTTTAGTCCTGGATCCCTGACTGCCAGCTTTCCCGTCCCCAGCTGCCTCCAAACAGTTAAATTGTTCGCAAGGTTACGGGTCGCAGCTCTGGCCTTCAGGACCGCAAACCCTTGGAAATAGTTCCGTAGGAGGAGATTCAAGTTCTGTTGAAAAGAGAGACCCCAAACGCCCGGGTGAGGTCAGCTCTTGTCCGCCAGGCCCCGCCCACCCTAGGCTCTCCAATGAGGCCCCGACCCGCCCCTCAGGCCCCGCCCCTAAACGTCATCCTCCTGCGCCGCGCGGCGCGCAGCCCGCTCTGCTCTTGTGGAGGAGGTCCGCTCGGGGCCGCCGTGCCGGGAAGGTGAGGGTTGGCCTTCTGCTTGAAACCCGCGCTCCCTCCGCGTCGCCTGCGGCCTCCCGTCCTCCGGCTCGGGGTCGACGGCCCCTCGCACCCCAGGTTCCCGGGCGTCCCGGCCCCGCGTCCGTGTCTGGCCCGCAGCCCCCGCCGTCGCCCGGCCGCCCTCGCCCGCCGGCCCGCCCGCCGCCCGCGTTGACCGCTGCTCCCTCCGGCCGGAGCCGCCCGGGGGTCGTCGCCCGCGCCCGCCGTCCCAGGTCTCGGGGCGCCCTCCATCGCGCCGGGAAGGACTGGGCGTTTCGTCGTTTGCAGTCAGATCTGCTGCTTCTTTCTTTCATTTTTGCGGTGAGTATTTCTTTCAGATTTTCTTTCTCTTTCTTTGGGTTTCAGTGTGACCCGTGGTTTTCCTTTGGCCCTGTCTTACGTACAGATTTGAAAATCCGTTTATGGATTTTGAGCCCTACTTGCTGTCTTTTATTTTTAACTGACTTTGGGTGAAGGTTTCTAGATCACACTTCTTATGGCTAGGTGCTGCCCAGTCGGTCCCAACTCACCGCGACCGCGTGCAAAACGGAAGTGTAACCGGAATACCTTACAACAGGTTTTTGTCTTTTCCAGATGGGTAGTTGAGAGCTTCGTATAAGTAATGCCGTAATAATCTTTTAAATAATGTGTGTTTTTTACTGCACTAGCTACTGTGACCTCTGCACTGGCCTCTTTCCAAAGGGGCGCACAGCCCTCTCAGCTCCTGTGACCTCGGTCCCCCTCCTCTTTGCTCTCCTGAGAAACGGCCCTCAGCCTGGCAAACAGCAGCTGGGAAGGCTGCCTGGCATTGTGTGTGTCCACAGCTTTCTTTTTAGTTCCTTATCTCAGAGTGGACTCGTCAGGCTTTTCGTGGCAGTGCTGTCTTTGCCTGTTACAGAGATGCAGATTAGCGTCCAGGTGTCTGACAGACACACCTGTAGTCTAATAAGAGTTTCTTGTGACTATTTTGTGACATATGTGGTTATGTGTGGACTGTGTGCTTAGAAACATGAAGTATTTTGTTGCTGAAATGATAATATACACTGTGATGTAAAAATTTTCTTCTGAGACTCCGTGGACAGCAGCCTGTGTTGCTGTTGAGTCTCCGGTGGTATCACACCTCCTAATAAACCTTCTTCCTCTTTCTGACTTGCAGCATGTTTCACTGATTCAGCTGCTCCAGGGCGGGGACCCAATTTGGTAACAGGAGGAGCACGGCCTTGTCCTGCACAGTCCTGTGCTGTGTCCATGCTGGTTTTTGTCTTTAAACCTGTCGTGTGGCCACTATGTCAATCCATTTCATCGAGGGTCTTCCTCTTTTTCACTGACCCTCCACTCTACCAAACACAATGTCCTTCTCTGGGACTGACCTCCCCTGACTACATGTCCACAGTATGTGAAATGCAGTCTCCCTGTCTTTGCTTCCAAGGAGCACTCTGGTTGTCCTTCTTCCGGGACAGATCTGTTTCTCTTGGCAGTCCATGGTACATTCAGAATTCTGCTGCATCTCCACAGTTCACAGGCATCCGTTCTTCTGTTATTTCTTACTTTTCTAGCTTTTGCACACAGGTGATACAATTGAAAATACCACAACTTGGTTTAGGCACACCATACTTTTCAAGGTGACATCTTTACTTTTCAATACTTCAAAGAGGTCCTTTGGAGCAGATTTCCCTAGTGCAATGCATCTTTTGATTTCTTGACTGCTGCTTCTGTGGGTGTTGATTGTGGACCCAAATAAAATGAAATCCTCGACAACCTCAGTCTTTTCTCCGTTTTTGACAGTGTTCCTTACTGGTCCATTTGTGAGAATTTTTGTTTTCCTGATGTTGAAGTGCACTCCGTGCTGCAGGCTGTGGACCTTGATCTCCATCAGAAAGTGTCTCAAATCGTCTTCTCTTCCAGCAAGTAAGGTGATTTTGTGTGAGTAATGCAGGTTGTTGATGAGTCGTTCTCCAATCCTGATACCTCGTTCTTCATAGAATCCAGCTTCTTGGATTGTTTGCTTAGTATACAGATTAAAAACATATGGTGAAAGGATACAAGCCTAACACACAGCTTTCCTGACTTTCAACCATGTAGTGTCCCCTTCTTCTGTTCACACAACTTCCTCGCAATCCATACACAGATTCCTTATGAGCACAACTAGGTGTTCTGGAATTCCCGTTCTCTGGAACATTGGGCATGGGATAGTATGATCATACAGTCGAATGTTTTTGCATAGTCAATGAAACACAAGCAAACTTTTGTCTGGTCTTCTGTGTTTTCAGCCAGAATCCATCTGACATCGGCAGTGATATCCCTGGTTCCATGTCCTCTTCTGAATCCAGCTTGAATGTCTGCCAGTTCCTTGTCAGTATACTGTTGTAGTCGCTTTTGAATGATCTTACACAAAATTTTACTTGCATGTGATATAATTTCCACGATCGGTTGGATCTCATTTCTTTGCAGTGGGCCTAAATATGGATCTTTTCCAGTCAGTGGGCCAGATAGCTGTCCTCCCAGTTTCTTGGCATAGACAGGTGAGCCCTTCTAGTGCTGCATCTGTTTGTGGAAATGCCTCCGTTGCTGTTCCATCAGTTCCTGGAGCCCTGTTTTTTGCCATGCCTTCAGTGCAGCTTCGACTTCTTCCTCCCGTCCTGTTGGTTCCTGATCGTGTGCTGCCCCTTCAGATGTCTGAACATCGACTAGTTCTTTCTGATACGATGACTCTCTGTGTTCCTTCCATCTTTTCATGCTCCCTGAGTCGTTTAATAGTTTCCCTGTAGAATCCTGCAGTTCTGTCAGCTTGAGAAATGCAGAAAGTGTTCTTGCCTTCTGGTTTTCCATGTCCAGCTCTTTGCACATGTCATTATGGTACTTTTGTCTTCTCGAACTGTTCTTTGAAGCCATCTGTTTAGGTCTTTTACTTCACATTCCTTCCTTTCACTTTAGCTGCTCAAGGTTCAAGAGCAAGTTTCAGAGTCTCATCAGACATCTAGTTGGTCTTTTCTTTATTTGTTGTCTTTTTAATGACCTCTGGTGAACTTGTAATTTTCTTCAGTTTCAGTTTGAATTTGCATACAAGCCAGTGATGCTCTTTGCTGTAGTCAGCACCTGGTCTTGTTCTGACTGCTGATGTGGAGCTTTTCTGTTGTCTTTTTCCAGAGACATAGTGAATTGGGTTCCTGTGTATTCCATCTGGTGAGGTCCATGTGTACAGTAGCCGTTCGTGTTGATTAAAAAAAGTATTTGCAATGACAAAGTCATTAGTCTTGCATAATTCTGTCATGCCATCTCCAATATTATTTCTGTCACCAAGTCTGTATTTTCATTTACTCATTCTCTTTGTTACCAACTTGGACGTTCCAGTCAACGGTAATTATCAATGCTTCCTGATTGCACGTTGATCAATTTCAGAGTGCAGAAGCTGGTAAAATTGTTCTTTTGCTTCCTCTTTGGGCTTAGTGGTTGGTGCTGAAATTTGAATAATAGTCACATTAACTGGTCTTCCTTGTAGACATATGGGTATTAACCTATCCCTGACAGCACTGTACGTCAGGACAGATCTTGAAATATTCTTTTTGATGATGGATGCAACACCATTCCTCTTCAAGTTTTTGTTCCCAGCAGAGTAGGCCATATAGTTGTCAGATTCCGAATGGCCCAAACTGGTTCAGTTCAGCTCACTAATGCCTAGGATGTCAATGTTTATGCATTACATTTCATTTTTGATCATTTCCTGTACTGGGTGGTTTTTGTTTTCATCTTTTTTATTGTTGATTATATATTGGCTGAGGTTTTATGTTCTTTTCTTAGTTTGATATGTAGGTTTCTAAGATTCTTTTTCTGGTCACCTTAATATTTACCCCTATTTTTCTAACTCTAAACAAAGTTTTGCTTGTTTATGTTGCCTTGACTTCCTCTCTGTGTGAAAGATCTGTGCCTACAACTTGTAGTCCCACTTTTTTGTTTTAATGTTGTGATCTTTTACCTATTGATGCCTCTCTTTCACTATTTTCAGTGTTTTACCTTTGACTTATTTTGGTTCCTTCTGTATCTGGGTTGATATCTGGTGGTTCTGTCCTGTGTTCTAGTCATGGGTGGTTGTTTGATATGATTGAATCTCTGGTTGAAGCACTCTGTTTTGTTTTGTTTTGTTTTTCATGTAAATTGTGACTGAGTGAAAGTGTCTGATCCAGTTTAAATTCTCATGCCTGCCTCTGTGCATCTCCTACTGCTCTCTTTGCCTGGTAACAGCACATGCCTCCTTTTTGTTCTGTTTAAGTCATATCCTCTTAACAGTCTTCTGTCCCCTCTTTCCCTCTCTACTCCCCTCTACTAAGAGGCCAGCAGGATGACATCCTATAGATCCCTAGAGCCATAAAGTACACATGATATGTGGTCACCTGTGTCCCTGAGTAGAATCCATTGTTGCCTGAAGAGTTGACCACAGTGTCAATTTATGATCAGGGGCTGCATCAGGTCTGGGGGCCATGCTCCCAAGTTAACCCCCAGGACTCCAGGTCATCAACTGGGGTCTTTTAGTTGAGTTCTCAGGGAGCACCCCTTCTTATACCTATATTGCCTCTGGGACTCAATAGAAGTCCTTTTAATGTGTCTTGC
This sequence comes from Heterohyrax brucei, assembly GCA_028571685.1. Classification (NCBI taxonomy): domain Eukaryota; kingdom Metazoa; phylum Chordata; class Mammalia; order Hyracoidea; family Procaviidae; genus Heterohyrax; species Heterohyrax brucei. The sequence goes on from CM053166.1 coordinate 2,553,238, forward strand.
AATCTTAGTTTGGTTTTCAGAAATTCCTTTAACTTCTGTTAGTGTGGAAATGACCTAAAATCACCATCATGTTTGAGAGACAGCTTTGGTTCCAACTCTTTTTCCTCCAGGGCTTCATGTGTGCCATCCGTCACCTCGCCTGCATGTGTCACCTGTCACCTGCTCGCCCTCGTGGCTTCTGCTGAGTAGTCAGAACCCTGCTGGATCTGTTCTCCTTGATCCATGACTCTCCCTGTCCTCGCTCAGTCGCCACTCTTAAAGTGCTCTCTTTGTCTTTCCTTTTGGTAAGACTGACCATAGTAGGTCTTCATGTCTTTTGGCATCTTGGTGGGGTGCAGTGAGTTGTTAGACAGATGTGTTTTTATGTTTCACAATATCAGAGAAGTTTTCGGCAAGCAAATCTTCAACAGTTCTCCCTACATTTTTGGTTATCCCTACTTTTTCTAATTTGGTAACTGTTCATGGGTTATTCCTCTTGAAGAATGTAGTAATTCTAAGGGTATCTTGATTTCTTAAATTCTTTTTTGGATTTTTTTCCAGAATGGTGTCAAATGCTTTACTTTGAGTGTCACTAATTCTGACTTTCATTGCCTCAGTTCTGCTCCAGTGACTAAGAACATTTAAATGGGATCATGAGGAACCGGTATACAGATCAAGGAGCATGGGTTCAAACAGTACAAGGAGACACTGCAATTAGTCCATGCATTTAGTCTGCAGTGTAAAGCAGGAAATGTGTTTGTGAGTGTTGCATCCTTTCATTGGATGTATTCAACCTGTCTGCTGAGCAAATAATCTTAGAAAGTGGAGTATGTAATGAACAGGGCAGCAGGATTGGAGGAAGACTTCTTAATAGCCTGCCTTACTCTAACGACACAACCTTGCTTCCTGAGAGTGAAGAGGAGTTGAAACACTTTCTGGTAAAGATCAAAGGCTTTATTATGGTTTCACCTGAACATAAAGATTAAAAAAAGAAAATCCTCACAACTGGAGCGGTAACAATATCATGATCAGTGGAGACATGATTGAAGTTGTCAAAGATTTCATTTTACTTGGATCTGCAATCAGCATCCATTAAAGATGCCCCACATCAGGCATTTCTGCTGCAGAAGACTTCTTTCAAGTGTTGAAAAGCAAGGATGTCATGTGGCAGACCAGGGTGTACCTGACCCAAGCCACAGTGTTTTTAGTCACCTCCTGTGCCCGTGAAAGCTAGACAGTGAGTAAGGTAGACGGAAGAATAGGCGTCTTTTATTATAGTGTTGGCCAAGAATATTGAGTATACCACGGATTTCTGAAAGAATGAAGTAGTCTGTCTTAGAAGAAATACAACCGAAATGGTCCTTAGAAGCAAGGACAGCGAGACGTTGTATCATCTGGGATAGACGTCATCACGAGAGACCTGTCCCTGGAGAAGGACATGATGCTTGGTAAAGTAGAAGTTCCGAGCAGAAGAGGAGGTCTCTCAACAAAATGATGGACACAGTGGTTGCAATAGCGGGCTGAATCATAATGAGGATTGGATCGTGAGGTGTTGGGTGGTGTTTTGTTCAGATGTACTTGTGAGTCAGAAGCAGCTTGATGAGACCTGGGAACAACAGATTCTGAAAGTTTGTTGTTAAACTCTCGAATTTGTTTGCCGTGTCTCTGGGTTCTAGCAACCTGTTCAATTTGTCAGTTTTCTTTTGTGTACCCTGTTGCTATCGACTCAGTTCCCCTCATAGTGATCCTGTGAAACTGTAGAACTGCCTCGTAGAATTTCCAGGTAGCACCAGGCAGAGTCAAACTCATTAGCAGTCATAGCATGTGACTGCTGTGCGATTCGCAGAAATTCCTGTTTTGCTTTGTCTCTGTTCCGTGGCTTGGTCAGAGTTTCCCCTGCTTTCTGTCCTTAAGTCTTGAAGTGTCTGCATATTAATTGTTTGTGAGGGAATCTTTTGAATTCTGTCTTCCATAATTACAAGAGCTTGTCTTTGTCTGGAGGATTGCTAGGTTCTTTGTTTTGGCTACTTGCTGGAATCGTTATGGTTTGCTTTGTTATGTGATTCAATACTGACTATTGTCTCTAACCTGCTAGCAAGTTATATGTATTATAAGTTTCCTTAGAGTGTCCTAGCTTCTTGTTTTGAGTTTCCCAATGAGCGGAGCATGTGAGCTACTTTGAGGTTTGGTGTCTTTAAATTTTACACCCTGTCACGTGGCAGATACTGCTTTTGTCAGCCGTGCGAGCCCAGGAATGTCGGGGGCCATGAAAAAACTTCAGGCCCCCAAAAAGAGGAAGTCCGGAAAGCCCTCGAAAGCGCGCGCGCGCGAAAACTACCCGCACGTCACTGTCCAGCGTCACTGTCCAGGCATACCGCCTAACCAGTCATAAAACGCCAAGTGCCTCACACCACATATCACCCGATTCCAAATCCCTCCGCTTCCCGCTGTATATATATATATGCACTGCTAAAATAAAAAATTTTTGAGGCTTGATCAGAATCCTGTCTTGCCTCCATTTCTTCACATCTCTTGCCCCGTTTTCCTTTTCACAGGTTCCTCCCCGCCCCTCCGTTGATTTGCCCCGTGGGCCGGGGCATTTTTTGGCGCCCATCGTGGGGCGCGGGGTACGGAGCTGCTGGAGAGACTCACCTGGGAAATCCTTCTCGAGCCTCCACACAAGGCGTGAGTTAGGCTCGCCCTGAGTCGCCGCGAGGTATTGACCCGTGAGAAAGACTCGTTCCTGATCACCGCTGGACTAGCCGCCCTGCGAGACTGATCTGAGGAAGGCAGGTGAGTGACCATGGGGCAAGAATTGAGCTCCCACGAGCTCTTCCTTAAAGGAATCAAGGATTCCTTCAAGTTGCGAGGAATTAAGGCTAAGAAAAAAGATTTGGCACATTTCTTTAACTTTCTGTCAGATCCCTGTCCCTGGTTTCCTCAAGAAGGAACAATAGACTCTAAGTGTTGGAACAGGGTTGGGGATTGCTTAAATGATTATTATAGAACTTTGGGACCTGAGAAGGTCCCTGTAACCGCCTTTTCATATTGGAATTTGATTAATGATGTGTTGCAAAGCTCCCTTAAAGACCCAGATGTTCAAAAACTTGCTCACATTGGGGAGACGGTCCTTCGAAATAGCTCTCGCCCTCCCTCCGCTTGCCCATCGGTTTCTATAAATATTTCAGAGGAGCCTGAGACAGTTGATATAAAAGAAATCCCTCAAAGAAATCCTGACCGACCTAGCCTGATTTACCCATCTTTAAAACCCTTTAGGGACAATCCCGATGCGGGTCAGTTGTCCCCCGAAGACCGGGAGATATTAGAAAACCAGGCTGCGCAATACCAGGGTAGCAGCGACCGTTGGGCTTTCACCGGCCCTGCCTTCCACGGTCCCCCTAATGAAACTCTAAAACCTCCTCCATATCCCCAGGGTCCCTCAGCTCCCCTCACCTCACCCCTTAACCTAGAGCACAGCACAACCATGGTTTCAGACCCCATCCGGCAGGCTAAGATCCCCCTCACTCGCGAAGTCTCCTCCTTAAGCGAACTTCTGACTCAGAAACGCGAACACTTACAGCTTATTAAAGAAATCCGAGCCCTTGAGGCTGAGCTTGCTTCCACAACGCTCAACCAGGTTTCAAAGAAAACCCCCAAGGGCTCAAGTCCCAAAGACCCCCTCTTCACATTTCCTGTGACCCGTAGTCAAAGGCCTCAACCTGAGGTTGAGGAAGAGGAGGTGGCCAGCGACCCTGATGAGAGCCTAAGCTCGGGGGGAGAGGCCTCTGATGAGGAAAATCCTACCCCAGACGAAAGGAGTCCAGGCGGGCAAAAATACCGCCGCCTAAACCTCAAACATTTAAAAGACTTAAAGGCAGCTGTTCATAACTACGGCCCTACTGCTCCCTACAGCCTGGCCATACTTGAAAGCCTAAGTGATCGATGGCTGACCCCTAATGATTGGCATTTTCTGGCATGGGCCATGTTATCTGAGGACGATTTTGACCTCTGGCACACCGATTTTACAGAAAATTGCCGAGAAACCGCCCAGCGCAATAGTGAAAGCAAAACATCTCGCTCTTGGACGAGAGATAAACTCCTGGGGCGGACGCCCTATGACACTAATGAGAAACAGGCAAATTTTCCCCCTGGTTTACTGGCACAAATACAAAATGCCGGCCTCAAGGCATGGAGGCGTCTTCCCCGAAAGGGCTCAGCCACTACCTCTTTGGCCAAAATCCGCCAGGGCCCTGATGAGTCCTACAGTGACTTCGTCAGCCGTCTGACCGACGCTGCTGAGCGTCTGCTCGGAGAGAGAGAGACCGATAGCGCCTTCATCAAGCATCTTGCTTTTGAAAATGCTAATCCTTCTTGTCAAGAGGCTCTAAGACCTCACCGCAGTGGGAGCCTTTCTGATTATGTTAAACTTTGTTCGGGTATAGGAACCTCACATGCCATCGGAATAGCCATAGGAGCCGCTCTTAAAGGCTTTTTTCAAAATAAACAACAAAAATCCTGCTTTAATTGCAAACAGCTTGGACACATCTCACGCGAGTGTCCCATCAATAAGCAGCATCGGGGACCTCCTACTTCAGTGTGCCCCCGATGCAAAAGAGGTAAACATTGGGCTGCTGACTGTTATTCTAAAACTGATATCAACGGTCAGCCCCTCCCCTCAAAGAAGGGAAACTCCCAGCGGGGCCAGGGGCTGGCCCCTAGGACAGAACCTAGGGGCAGTCAGGTTCGTCCCCCAGAAGCAGACACAAAGACAAGTATCAGCTCCCTCTGCCGTGCCACCCCCGGAAGCGCAGGACTGGACCTCTGTTCCGCCACCGATACAATATTAGTGCCCGATCAGGGTGTTCAGCTCATCCCTACAGGGGTTTATGGGCCACTGCCCCCGGGAATGTTTGGTTTGATCTTAGGACGTGGCAGCTCCTCATTGGCCGGCCTTCATGTCACCCCTGGGGTCATTGATAATGACTACACAGGACAAATCACTCTTTTGGCCTCGGCTCCGTTGGGGCCCCTGTCCGTTCCAAAAGGAAAAAGAATAGCACAACTTATATTGCTTCCCTTAGATTCCACACCCACCAAACACATACAGTCCACTAGATTGAATTCTGCCTTTGGGTCTTCCGACACCTATTGGGTGCCACCAGTGACGCCTGATAGGCCAAGACTCACCCTCCAATTAGACGGTAAGGCCTCTGAAGGGATAGTGGATACAGGGGCAGATGCCACGGTAATATCAGCTAAATATTGGCCTTCCGGCTGGCCCTGTGAGGCCTCAATAACTCATCTTGAAGGCATTGGCCAGTCTGTCAACCCTAAACGAAGCTCAAAAATTCTTACTTGCAAGGACTCTGAGGGTAACTCAGAACAGGTTCAACCTTTCATTGTTCCAGGTTTACCTGTCAACCCATGGGGTCGTGATGTCTTATCCCAACTAGGGGTCATCATGTGTAGTCCAAATGAAATAATTACCCAACAGATGCGTAACCTAGGTTTCCTACCGGGACAAGGACTGGGAAAAAGTAATCAAGGTATAAAACAGCCTCTTCCTGTAACGCCTAAAAATAATCGTTCAGGCTTGGGAAGTGAAAATTTTCCTTAGCGGTCATTGACTCCCCTGCACCCCAGGCTGATAAGATTAAGTGGAAATCTGAGTCTCCAGTGTGGGTAGATTAATGGCTCTTGACTGAACAAAAACTCACAGCTGCCACAGCGTTAGTGCAGGAACAACTGGCTGCTGGACATTTAGAACCAACCACCTCTCCCTGGAATACTCCTATATTTGTGATCAAAAAGAAAAATGGGTCATGGTGACTCCTTCAGGACCTCAGAGAAATTAATAAAACCATGTTTACAATGGGGGCTCTCCAACCTGGACTTCCCTCCCCCGTTGCCATTCCAGCTAACTATTTTAAAATCATTATTGATCTCAAAGATTGCTTCTTTACCATCACTCTTCATCCACTCGATAGAGAGGGCTTTGCGTTTAGCCTCCCAGTTATTAATTTTAAAGGACCAGTGCAGCGCTATCAGTGGAAAGTTCTCCCTCAGGGCATGGCGAATAGTCCCACTCTGTGTCAAAAATTTGTTGCTCAGGTTGTAGACCCTCTTAGGTGTCGGTGGTCTTCCATGTATATCATTCATTACATGGACGACATTCTCCTGGCACGAGCCTCCAGCTCTGAGGTACTTAGGTGCAGCCAGGACCTAACTTGCCAACTAACTTCCCTTGGACTTCAGATTGCCCCCAACAAAATCAGCTTACCGACCCTTATTATTACCTCAGTTTTGAATCAAATAATAATCAAATCACCACTCAAAAACTCAATCTAAAAACCTCTCATCTGCATACGCTCAATGATTTTCGAAAGCTCCTAGGAGATATTAATTGGCTTAGACCATATCTCAAACTTACAACGGGAGACTTAAAACCGCTGTTTGACATCCTTCAAGGAGATTCCAGCCCCCTGTCTTCCCATTACCTCACTCCTGAAGCAAAAGAGGCTCTTCACACTGTCGAAATAGCTATACAACAACAACAGATTACCTTCATAGCCTATGAACGGCCTTTTGCTCTTATTACCTGTGCCACACCTAATGAACCCACTGGGGTTTTGTGGCAAGATGGTCCCCTCTTGTGGATACATCTATCTTCCACCCCAACTAAGGTTCTTCTCACCTACCCCTCCCTAGTGGCCAAACTTATAAGACTGGGCCGAGAAAAGAGCCGCCAACATTTCGGCAGAGACCCTGACCAACTTATTATCCCTTAGACCAAAGAACAGATGGACTGGCTTTCCCAGAATGATGATGATTGGATAATAACCCTGTCTACATTTCAGGGTACGGTTGATAACCATTACCCTTCCCACAAACTTCTCCAATTCGCGCGACTGCACCCTTTTACCTTTCCTAAAGTAACTTCAGCAAATCCTTTAAATAAGGCCTCCCTGGTCTTTTCAGATGGATCATCCTCTGGCATTGCGGCATGGGTTATAAATTCACAACCTTACAGTATCCAATCTCCCTTTAAGTCAGCTCAGCTTGTGGAACTTTTTGCTATCTTACAGGTCTTCACAATGCTACATGCTGTCCCCTTCAATCTTTATACCGACAGCGCTTACATAGCTCTCTCGTTCCCTATGTTAGAAACAGTCCCTTATATCAAACCATCTTCCAAAGCTGTATCTCTTTTTCAACAACTTCAATCCCTCATTTTAAAAAGACATACCCCTTTCTTTATTGGACATTTGCGAGCCCACGCGGACCTCCCCGGCCCACTTTCGCAGGGTAATGACCTTGCAGACAAACAAACCCGCCTTGTCCTCTCAATTACCACCGACCCCGTCACTAGGGCTGCACAGAGCCATGCCCTTCATCATCTCAATGCCCGTACACTCTGCCTTATGTTTAAGATTTCCAGAGAACAGGCTAGACAAATTGTTAAAGACTGTCCAGCATGTGTTACTCTCTTACCACTCCCCCATCTGGGGGTTAACCCAAGGGGCCTACTCCCCAATGAAATCTGGCAAATGGATGTTACCCACATTCCTGAATTTGGTAACCTCAAATATACCCATGTAACCATTGACACCTATAGTGGGTTCCTCCAGGCCACCCTCCACAGTGGTGAGGCCTCTAAAAATGTCATAGCACATGTTCTCCAATGTATTGCCATCATGGGAAAACCTCAAAAAATCAAAACAGACAATGGGCCAGATTATACATCACAAACCTTCAAAAACTTCTGTGGTCAATTCCAAATCAAACATGTCACAGGCATTCCCTATAATCCCCAGGGACAGGGCATAATAGAACAAGCTCACCAGACTCTTAAAACTACCATATCCAAACTCAAAACAAACACTGTCTACCCCACTAAGGGCTCCCCTGGTAACGTCTTAAACCATGCATTATTTATCCTTAATTTCTTACAACTAGATCTTAATAAAAAGTGTGCAGCAGATCGCCTTTGGCGCCAAGAGACCAGAGATCAGTACGCCAAGGTTATGTGGAAAGATCCAATAACCCATAAATGGCATGGTCCTGATCCCGTTCTCATAGGGGGGCGGAGCCACGCCTGTGTGTATGATACTCCTGAGGGAGCCCCTCGGTGGCTACCCGAACGCCTTGTCAAACCCATCAATGATAACCCCATTTCCAGGGAAAATGCCCCTGAGAAACATTCTTCTCTCTTGTAGACTGTAAAGGCCACCTGTGTCCAGCGTCACTGAAGTGAAACACTGATAAAACTGCGAGATGGAAGTCAACAATCCACCACAGATAAGCTCTTTAACCTTCTTGGTAATCATTTTTTCTACATATGAAAGATTTGCCTCTACCAACCCCCATGCCCCTTTTAGCCTTAGATGGGCCCTTATGAGCCTAGAAGATAATTCCATAATCTATAATATTAGTGACACCAAACCCTTAAACACTTGGTGGCCTGACCTCTCCTTTTGCCTAAAAGATGTCATCCCACCCCTAAAAGAATACGCCCCTAGACACGTGCGCAACTTCGGGTTTTATGCTTGCCCCAACTATAAAAAGGGTGCTCACTGGGACAACCAGTTCCTATTACTTCGCAAAATGGAGTTGCGTTACCTCAAATGATGGAAATTGGAAATGGTCTACACCTTCTTCAGACCTCTTAAGTTTCTCCTTTACTAAGTACTATGATAAAAACGAAAGATTTAGTTCCCCTAAACCATGTAACAACAACAGATCAGACCACATAACTGTTAAATTTACAGAACATGGAAAAAGGTTAACATCCCAATTCTGGATGTTAGGTCAAAACTGGGGAATAGTATTCTATGATGATCTTGGAAGAATGCCAGGTGCCCTTATTCAAGTGCGCCTTACAGCACAAGCCCCATCTCAACCCATAGGCCCAAATACAGTGCTATCCGAACAACAATCTGCGAAACCAGAACCCACGCCCCTGGAACGAAAAGCCCGGTCCCCCCAACCTGCCGAAGTCACGCCCATTTCCCTTTCAGCTACTCCATCACACCCGTCCTTAGATTTATCCCAAGCACCCCCATCCTCAAATTTATCTAGTGGCCAAAGATTACTAAATCTGGTACAGGGTGCCTTCCAAGTCCTCAACAACTCTAATCCCAACTTGACCGAATCTTGCTGGTTGTGCTTAGCAACTACCCCCCCTTATTATGAAGGACTCACCTTGATAGGAAAGTTTTCCAAAAAACTGGTCACAGTAATTGCAGCTGGATATCCGAAAAAAGACTCACCCTTACTGCAATCTCAGGATCAACGGGAATCTGTGTTGGTACCCTGCAAAATTCCCAACAGGCAAAACTTTGTAACCAAACTTTAAAAAGTCCCCACACTTCTGATACATATTATCTAATCCCCCCGGTGGGAGGCTGGTGGGCTTGTGACACCGGACTCACACCCTGTGTATCCAACAGTGTGTTTAATCAGTCACGTGACTTTTGTGTCATGGTACAAATCTTCCCCAAAATCATCTATCACACCGAAGACAACTTCATAATCCAATACCAGTTACAAACCACCAGGTTTAAGAGAGAACCCATCTCCTTAACCTTGGCAGTCCTCATGGGACTAGGCGTGGCAGCAGGAGTTAATACTGGTACTGCGGCCTTAATAGAGAACCCTAGACAGCTCAACCCCTTAAGTCTTGCTATAGATGAAGACCTGAGAGCCATCGAACAATCCATTTCTAAGTTGGAAAGCTCATTAACATCATTATCTGAAGTGGTCCTCTAAAATCGAAGGGGGCTTGACATAATATTTCTTAAAGAAGGTGGTTTGTGTGCAGCTTTAAAAGAACAATGTTGCTTTTATACTGATCATTCAGGTGTCATTAAAGACTCCATGACAAAACTCAGAGAACGATTGAACCAAAGACAGTGAGAACGGGAGGCCAATCAAGGACCATTCAGTTTTATCTTTCCCGGGACCTCATGGCTCACTAACTTGCTTCTCAGTTTTGCTGGCCCTATTCTAGGTATATTGCTAGCCCTGTCCTTCGGCCCGTGGGCATTCAAGAAACTAACGAGCTTCATCAAACAACAAATAGATTCAGCATTGCCTAAACCTATCCAAGTCCATTACCACCGCCTAGCAGTCGACGATGAGTACGCCGCTGACAGTGGATACTCCAACTTCCTCCCCAAGGGGACAGCATGAAAAGTAGAGGCATGCTTACCTCCTTGCCAACTTGGGAAGAGAGGTATGGGTATCGGGATGAGTGCGAAGCAAAGCATTGCAAGGGAAAGTTATCATTAACTCCTCTACATTTCCCTGGAGCATACCTGGCTTGCATAGAGGTTGGTATCTACCCTAAAACATTAAAATGGCTCTGCCTCTCCTCCCCAAAAGATACCAAGAGCCAAATACTATAACAGGAGGAGCCAGGTCACTACTCCCTCTCCCGGTTAAAGCCCACCTCCCAAAACAAAACGGGAGCAGATGTCGGGGGCCATGAGAAAACTTCAGGCCCCAAAAAACAGGAAGTCTGGAAAGCCCTTGAAAGCGCGCGCGTGAAAACTACCTGCACGTCACTGCCCAGCGTCACTGTCCAGGCATACCGCCTAACCAATCATAAAACGCCAAGTGCCTCACACCAGATATCACCCCGTTCCAAATCCCTCCCCTTCCCGGTGTATATATATATATCCACTGCTAAAATAAAAAATTTTTGAGGCTTGATCAGAATCCTGTCTTGCCTCCATTTCTTCGCATCTCTTGCCCCGTTTTCCTTTTCACAGGTTCCTCCCCGCCCCTCCGTTGATTTGCCCCGCGGGTCGGGGCACAGGAATACATTTAATTTTCATCGGTCACCTGGTCTGTGGTGCAGACTTTCACCTGCAGTTCTAGATGGACAGGACTATGTAAGAGTGAGTGGAGCAGTGGGAATTAAATGGGTGTAGTATTGGATTATGTGCTCAGCACGATAGAGGGCTCATTCAACAGGATGTGCCCTCTTTAGCATTGTACCTCAGGGAATGCCCAGGTGAAAGGGATGTCGCTGTGCCTTCATGTGTGTAGGTGGTTCGGTGTTTGCATCTTGAATTTGGACCCCCAGTGCTGTTGCTGTAAGGACTGGGATGCACCCCTTGTTCTAAGACCCCTGTTGTAGGTTTCTGGCTGGAGTGGGTGTAGCCACCAATGCTGAGATGCGTGCCATGGGGAGGTGAGGACCCTGCGTAATTGGCAGGGTACTGCCAGATGTCACAGATCTGCACCCCTGTTTAGCTGCTGCATTTGAAAGTAGTCTTGAGGTGTGTTCCCTGAGGTACCATGCTAAAGAGGGCACATCCTGTTGAGTGCTTAGGGTAGCTGGTGGCCTTTGTTTCTTGTTTGTTTTTTGTTTTCTCCCCAAATATGGGAGACATGCTTGGTCATATGATGGGTCCCACTTCCAGCCTAGGAGACATGGCCTCTGATGCCTCTGCTTGCTTTTTTGTTTTATTTGCCAAAAGAAATGGGCTTAAGATAGAATGAAATCCCACAGATTATGTTCCGCCTGCTTAGCACAGGCAGGATTTACAGCACACAGAAAAAATCAGATCTGATGACAAAATAGTGCATAATCACAAAATACTGGAAATGATGGCCCAGTCAAATGGATACACACAGTTTTGGGCATACAATTCAATCTATGACAGCCATCTTATCTGGCGGGAACGGTCCCTGATGAAAGACATGGTAACATAGAGGTTCAGCCAAAGAGAGGCAGACCTTGAAATGGGTGGACATGGGGTCTACAATAGTGGGTTCCGAGACAGCCATTGTGAGGGTGGCACAGGACAGGGTGAGGTTTGCTGTTGTACAGAGTCGTGGTCCGTGATACCTGCCTCAGTGGCGCCCAGCAACGTGGACAACACTGAAGATGCAGGAAGCCTCAGGAGAGGATGACAGGAATATTCAGAGTCCCTGAACCAAAAAGAATTGGTGGATGTTCAGTTCGGAGATGTCATAGGGTGAAGAACGTGTGTTCCAGAAGGAAGAAGTCCAGGCTGCACTGAATGTATTGATAGAAAACAAGGCTCCAGGAACGGACGGAGCACCAGTGAGATGTGTGAGGAACTGGGTACAGTGCTGACAGTGCACGTTTGTCTCTGCCAAGACATGTGGACCACAGCTGTCTGGCCAACTGAGGGAAAGAAGTCCATGTTTGTGCGTGTCCCAAAGAAAGGGGATCCAACAGAAGGTAGGAACTGTTGAACAATGTCATTAATATTAGATACAAGTAAAATTTTGCAGAAGACCATTGGAAAGCAGTTCCATGGACAGGGACTCGTGAGAAATTCAAGCTGGTTTCTGAAGAGGATGTGGAGTGAGGGCTGTAACTGATGATGTCAGATGGCTCTTGACTGAAAGGCAAAGAAAAGTAAATTTTTTACCTGTGTTTTGAGTATGAAAAGACATGCATATGTGTGCATCAGAGAAGATAGTGGACTGCACTGTTACCATGAGGAGGGTGTACGTAGTCCAAGAGGCAGTCGTCTAAACAGAGGACATGCGTGGATTAATGTCAGAAGTGATGGGTGTCAGGGTTGTGTGCATTCACCATACTTGGCCAGTCTGCTAAGGAAATCTTCTCAGGAGCTAGGCTATAGAAAGAACTCAGTGTCAGGTTTGGAGGAAGACTTATTAACAACCTGCCGTGTGCAGACAACAGAACCTTCCTTGCTGAAAGTGAAGAAGACTTGAAGCCCTTACTGATGGAGATGGAAGACCACAGCCTTCAATGCAGATTACATCTCAGCATAAAGGCAGTAAAATTCCTCACAGCTGGGTCAGTAAACAGCTTGATAGCAACTGCAAAGAGACTGAAGCTGTCGAGGATTTCATTTTACTCCGATCCACAATCAATCCCCATGGAAGCTGCAGCCAGAAAAATCAACACATTGCAATAGGCCAATCCGCAAAAAAACCTCTTTAAAGTGTTGAAAGCAAACATGTCTCTTTAACAACTAAGGTACACCTCCCTCATGCTGTGTTGGTTTCAGTCACCTCATACTCATCTGAAAGCTGGACAGTGAATAAGGAAGACCCAAGAAGCATCCATGCCCTTCAGTTATGGTGTTGGTGAACAGCACTGAGGAAACCGTTGTCTTAGGCTGGGTCCTCCACAGAGCAAAACCAGTCAAGCCTATAAAGATGCAGAGAGGCTTCTATCCAGGAAACAGGCCACTCAGTTGTTGAGGCTGTAGTGTTCCCAGTCTGTGGATCAGGATGGAGACTTCTCTGGACTCCCGTAGCCTCAGGGGCTGGGGATCCAAAGATTGGAACCTTGGAGAGAGAGCAGAACCGCCCCACCTGGTAGGCTTGAAGTGCAGAACTTCTGGTTGTAACCATAGCATTTAATCACGACACCACCAGGGGTTCTCTAATTCAGAGGGGTTCATTTCTCTCCCATACTAGGTGTCCACTACCCAACTTTCCTATGTGTATGAGGTGACTAAAAACACCATGGCTTGGGTCAGGTGCACTTTAGTCCTTAGAGGGACATCTTTGCTTTAAACATTTCAAAGAGATCTTTTGCAACAGATTTGCTCCATGCAACACATCTTTTGATTTCTTGAGTGATGCTTTCAGAGGTGTTGATTGCGGATCCAAATAAAATGAAACCTCCAACAGCATCAGTGTTTTCCTTGTTTATCATGGTGTTGCTCGTTTGTTCAGTCGTGAGGATTTTTGTTTACCTTCTGTTCAGGTGTAATCCGTACTGAAGGCTGTGGTCTTTGATCTTCATCTGTTCGTGCTTCAAGTCTTTTCACTTTCGGCAAGCAATGTTGTGTCGTCTACATAATACAGTTGTTAATGAGTCTTCTCCAGTCTTGATGCCTCGTTTTTCTTCCTAGAGTACAGCTTGTCAAATGACTAGCCGAGCACACAGATTCAGTAGGTGTGCTCCAGGAAGATAACCATGATGATAACTTTTCTGACCTTAAGCCACCCAGTATGCCCTTATTCTGATCAGGTGACTGTCTCGATCTATGTACAGATTTTTCACAAGCACACAAGTGTTCTGGAATTCCTATTCTTTGCAACGTTTTCCATGATTTGTTATGATCTACATAGTGTAATGCTTTCACACAACCAAGAAAACTTAGGTGTAAACATCCTTCTGGTATTTTCAGCCAAGGTCGATCTGACATCAGCAGTGATAGTTCCTGTTTCCTTATCCTCTTAGGATCGTGCCTGGACCTTCCGGCTCTCCCTGTCTGTGTAGTGCTGCAGCTGCTTTTGAATGGTCAGAAAAGTTTAGTTGCAAGCTATACTGTTAGATGATTTCTACATTCCTTGGGATCATGTTTCTGGGAACAGGCCTAAATAAGAATCTTTCCTGTCTTTTGACCAATTAGATGTGTTCTGAAATTTGTGGGCATCTGTGAGGGAGCACTTCTGGTGCTGCATCTGTTCCTTGCAGTGTCTCTGTTGATATTGGGTGAGTTCCTGGAGCCTTGTTTTCACCAACGCCTTCAGGACAAATTGTGCTTTTACGTTGGGCTCTACTGGTTCCTCATCAAATGCCACGTCCTGAAGTGTTTGGCCAGCAACAAATCTGTTTTGCTATAATGACTGTGGATTCTTTCCATCTTCTTTTTATGTTTCCTACATCGTTTAATATCTTTCCCATAGAATCAGTCCTTCACTGTTGCAAGTCAGAACTGGAATTCCTTTTCAGTGTTTTCCGTTTGATGAATAGCTAGCCTGTTCTTCCCTTTTAGTTTTCTATTTTCAGCTCTTGGCCCATGTGGTTGTAATACTTTGTCTTTGCAAGCTGCCTTTTGAAATCTTTTGTTGAGCTCTTTTCTACTTCATCCTTTCCAGTTTTCACTTCAGCTGCTGTACTTGCTAGAGCAAATTTTAGAGTGTTTTGTGACATCCATTTTATTCTTTGCTTTCTTTCCTGTCTTTATAACGACCTCTTGCTTTCTTCAGGTCTGATGTCTTTGATGTCATTCCAGAACTCATCGGGTCCTTGGTCACTGGTGTTCAAGGCATTTAGTGTTTTCTTTCTTTCTTTTTTTTATTTAATGTGACTGAGTGAAAATGTACATTCCCATATAAATTTACATGCCTACCTATATGCAGCTTCTACTGCTCTCCCTGTTTGGTGACAGCACACTGTTCCTCTCTCAGTGTTTTCTTGAGATGGTCCCTAAACTCAGATGGGATATACTCAAGGTTATACTCAGGCTCTCATCTGCCTCTTTTGATTTTCTTCAGCTTCTACTTGAACTTGCATCTGAGCAACTAGTCTCTTTTGCAATCAGCCCCTGGCATTGTCCTGACTGAGGATATTGAGGTTTTCCATCGTCTCTTTCCATAGGTGTGGATAACGGGATTCTTCTCTGTTCCATCTGCCGTGGTCTGCATGTGTAGTCTTCTTTGGAAAAGAAGAAATCTGCAGTGAAACACTTTTGCGCATTTCTGTCATTTGATCTGCAGCGTCACTTCTGTCACCAAGGCCCTGTTTTCCAGCTGCTGGTCCTTGTTTATTTCCAGCTTTCACATTCCAATCAGCAGTGATCATCAGTGCATACTGATTTGCATGTTGAGTCAATTTCAGATGGCAGAAGTTGGTCCATAAATTTGAATAATAGATGTATTCACTGGTCTCCTTGTACACATGTGAATGTGAATCCCCTTTGGTTTTTCTTGTCCACTGTGGCTTTGTCTAGAATTTCTGGCACAGTGTTGACTAGCAGTGCTGACAATGGACACACTGTTGTTTGCTGTTCTTAGGAGGACTGATTTCAGTCTTTCTCCACTGAGTATGATATTAGCAGTGCGTTTTCCTAAGTGCCTTCTAGCGTGTTGAGGCATTTCCTTTCTCTGTCTAGTTGATTGAGTGTATTTTGTTGTGAAAGAGCGTTGTATTTTGTAAAATGCCTTTCCATTACTGGTTGAGATTATGCGATGATTTTTCTGAGTTCGATTAATATGATAGTATTCCGTTGCTTGATTTTCTTATATTCAAGCATTCCTTGATAAATCCCACCTCGTCAGGGTGTGTGATTCTTTTCAAATGTGATTGGACTCAGTTTCCCAGTGTTTTGCTGCAGATTGTTGCATCCAAATTCACATGGATATTGGTCTGTTCTCTTCTTTTCCTGTGGTGTCTTTCTCTGGCTTTGGTAGCAGAGTAGTGCTGGCCTTAGGAAACAAATTTGAAAGTGTTCGCTTATAATTATTGCTGTGTGTTCTGACTGAACTGAAAATGGTGTCAGTGATAAAAATCTATTGATTGCTACTGCCTGGTATTTTGAGCTTACAGCTGCCCTCACCTGCAGCTTTAAACGGAGTTAGTCTGGCTGGAAGTGCCCCCTGAAGCTTCACTTTGATTCCACCTATTTCAGGCCTCTCGAGCATCCTGGAACACCCCCAGCTCTTGTCCTTCTGTCCGTCGGGATAGGTCTTGGAGTGTTGAGGGCTGTCCCCCAGACCGGAGTCCTCAGTGAGCCACTGTCCTCAGATGAGGACATCACCTTAGTAGAGGGTCCACCACATTAGATCCTGACAGGCCTTGCAGAATGTCCTCAGCCTCCCCTCCAAGAGAGTAGTAGAAATTGAGGAATAAGATCGTTTTGTACTGTGGAAATCCCTTTGTTTGTTACAAGTTTGTAAAGATCAGAAGTCGTTATTTTTGACAGCCATGCTTACATTCCATTCCCACCGATGTCACTTGAAGCTGTCACCATTTCAAACCACTAGGTGCCAGAAAGTGAGGGGAAAAAAACAACTAGAGAACTTGTGGAAACAGAACAAACATGAGTTACAAAATGGAGAGGAGTCCCACTGATCCCGTATATGAACCCAAAGCCACACTTGTTTCCCTACCGATCACATCTGTGAACCCAAACCAAACCCCACACTTGTTGCCCTGAGAGTCACCTGTGTTGGTACTAAATGAAAGTCTGTGGGATGGTCTATGTAGGTGAGCCCTCAACCTAAACCTCGAAGCCCTCATGTCCTAGAGGAAGGCAGGTCTGCGTTTTCCAGCCTGGGCAGGACTCGGTACCCCTTATTCTGTGACTCTGTAGCCAAAGGAAGAGGCCTGTGGTGCTTGGTGAAGAATGTAGGGGTGTCCTCGGGAGGCTGGAGCAGGACCCGCCATCAGTGCTGATGTCCTCAAAGTGGAGCATGGCCTGGAGCCTGGGGAAGCCCTGGCCGGGAAAGAGCTGAGGCCAGGAACCAGTCCTCCTCACTGAATGCAGTCTCCTTCCATTGCAGGTCTTGGGTGCAGCGCACAGAGTCCATTCTAGGCAGCTGGGGACTCAAAGGGCCTGCCTTGCACCTTAGTGGAATCACAAGGAAGGATCTGAGCTGTTCTTATTGGCTTTGTGGTTGAACCATTACTCATCTGCCTCCAAATACCTCGAGGCTGTATGTCCACTGCTGTGCCTGTTCATGAAGTGGCCTCCTGGGCTCAGAGAGCACATTCACATAGAGCTCCAGGAGCTGGAGCCTGGAAATGGTGTGTACTACAGAGAATTGGGATACTGTTACTCAAGAGGGTGATGCTAGATGTCAGTTATTAGGGACCGTGTGTTCCATGCGCTGAGGTTCCTCAGTAAGGTCAACAGTTGGCTGAGAAGGCCGAGGGCCTGAGCCCTAAGAGCCACCCTGAGGCTCTGCTCTGCCGTCACTGGACCATTCCTCTACAGAAAGGTGGATTTTTCCAGTCTTAGATGCCTGTGATCACCTTCCACATGTGACTCTTGGGGCTGGCATCACGGGCCGTTAACATTCCCATCCTGGGCCTCGGTTCTGTGTGTGGAAGGAGAGAACCTCCCAAACAGAGTCAGAAGATGGTGCAGCTGTGGCTGAGGAGACCGAGCCCCAGGTCCTCCGGGGCCGTCGTCGCTCCATCCCTGTGTTTTTCTGGGCTTCTCCCTGGTCTTAGTCATCTAGTGCTGCTGTAGCAGAAATACCACCACTGGAGAGCTTCAGCAAAGAAAAACATATTTTCTCCTAGTGTAGGAAGCTAGAGTCCAAATTCAGGGTGTCACCTCCTAAGGAAGGCTTTCTGTCTTTGTTAGCTCTGAAGAAAGGTCTTCTCCTCAGTCTTGCCCTAGGCAAGGAGCTTCCTGGCCCAGGGACCTGGGTCCTGAGGACATGCTCTACACTCCTGGTTCTGCTTTCTTGGTGGAATGAGGTTTCTTATTCTCTGCTCCCTTTCTTTTCCTCTTCTGTGGTGAATTTATGTAATTTTAAGTGTTCTTGTAGGCCTATGGATGTTACCCTATCACTGACAGTATTATACTTCAGGAGAGAGCTTTAGCTATTTTTTTGCCGTTTAGCAGAGCACCATTTCTCTTAAATATGTGTGAGGCCGTGTGATTGTCTGATTCAGAATGGCCAATACTGTTCACGTCACTAATGCTCAGAATATCACATTTATGCTTTCCATTTCATTGTTGATGTCTTCCAATTTTCATAGATTCATGCTTCCTACATTCCATGTTCCGATCATTAGGTGTCGTGTGCCACTGTTTCCTCTCATTTTGAGTCATGCCCCATCTCAAATGAATGTTCCCATAGCTTCACTCCATCCATGTCCTCTACTTTGAAGGGACAGCTCTTTCCCTTTCATCTTTTCAGTAGTTTTCCCACCTGAGATACTCATCCAGTGGTTCACTGCAATGGTAGGGACTGTTTTTTTCCTTCACTGCTTTTCTTTGTGTTTTAGATGAACATGCACAATTCCAGTCGCTTGTTTATACAAAAACTTAGACCCACTTTGCCGTGTAACCCTAGCTGCTATGCACACTCCATGACAGCAGAGTTCTCCGCTCCACCTCACGTTTCCCAGCCCCATTTAACGTTGTAGGCCTGTCTCACACCTGAACTGTGACAGAGTGCACGACAGTGCAACTGTAGGGGTACTGGAAAATCGGGGACTGACATGTAACGATTCATAGTTCCTTCCCAAATAGTCTTCTCTTTTCATCTGGTGGCCCTGTCAGCTCTTGATCACCTGGTATCCTTTCGGAAAAGCTAAGGGCTTTGGGTCGCCAGTTTGTGCAGGCCATTGGGGCTTCCTTGGCTGGCAAGGGGCTGGAGAGAAGCTGGCTGTCCTGCCATGTTTCCCAGTTGTTAGTCTCATGGCTTGCTTCCACCCTGTGCTTTGTGTTTTGTTGAATATGCAGGTGGGTGCTATGCAAGGAGGGAAATCACCACCCACCCCCTGCCCAGGAAGAGGTGCTCTGAGTTTGGAAATAGGGCTTTCATGTGAGAGCATTTTTCCAGTTTCTGTGCTGGGCTCTGACTGTTCTAGACCGTAAAAACAGGAGTTAGAGTAGAATTGGTTGCAACTAGAGAACTAAATCCCTTGTATTGGAAGCATTGTTAAGTCTCGGAGACACGATGGGGTCAGTGAGTAGGTGAATATAGGCAGTGACGGCCTGAGATGGACAGCTGAACCCCAGAGCAGATCGTGAGAGAGCACAGACCCTGTGCCAGGACCCCACGAAACCTCATTTTCCCAGGACTGTCAGCCTCACCGTGCCTGTCCCTCATGTTGGACTCCAAGATACCTTGCTCAACTAGAATGTGTCGGATGTTCCAGGACTCAGTGGCTGTTGAGGATGTGGCTGTGGCCTTCACCCGGGAAGAATGGACATTGCTGGATCTTTCTCAAAGGACGCTGTACAGAGAGGTGATGCTGGAAACCTTCAGAAACCTGGCCTCAGTAGGTATGGCTGACTGCAGTTTTTTTTAAGGTTGATTCTTCAGTAAGCACATAGGTCGTTCTCAGTGACGTTACCCAGTGTGTGGGCTGAGGGATGGGAACACATTGTGCAATAAGACGAGTTTCGACGTTTG
Source organism: Heterohyrax brucei (assembly GCA_028571685.1). NCBI lineage: Eukaryota > Metazoa > Chordata > Mammalia > Hyracoidea > Procaviidae > Heterohyrax > Heterohyrax brucei. Next base: position 2,573,065 of record CM053166.1, read on the forward strand.
CTGTCAGGAGCACACATATCCTGACTTCTGTGCACTATTTCGTGCATGAAACTGACTTCTCATTTCAATTTTGGTTAACAGCTTTAAGGCTCTTTAAATGTTTTAAGTGTGAACGTTGACTTTAGGATAATAGACATGATGATTTTGCCATAGATTTTGACCTGCCCATCTCCTGAGACCTTGAAGACCAGAGTCTTAGCTCAGTGTCAGGGAAGGGTTGATGGTCTTCCTTGTCTTCTTCTGTAATGTGGCTTTCTCCATGATCGCTGTGTCAGCTGGGTGGTCCTCCCAGAGCAGCAGAAGGAGGAGCCAAGGAAGGTGCAGATGACACTGATCTAGAATGACTGTGTTGACGGCCACAGGAGACAAGAAGCCTCTGAAGGACCGTGCTTCCATGGAGGGAATGAGATGTGAATGAAGCAGTTAGAAAAAGTGTTTTGAGTTGAGGAGTGTGTATTTCACAGGCGCCTCAGTTTGCTTTTCTGACTTGTGTCAGTCCTAACACACCTGTGTTCGTAGAGAAAAACTGTCCCCTTTTGTTGTTCCATGTGCTGTGTTTTCAGTACCTCTTTGCTCTGCTCATTTAGTTACACCCTGCTTATGTCACCAACAATGTTCGGCTTCATAGATGTTTTTCCTAGTAAATTGCCTTTTCACTATTGAAAAACTACTGAGACAGCAAAATGTGGTCAGACCTTTTCTCCCAGCTTCCCTTTTCTTCTGAGTCATCTCCATCCTTTCTGTGTCCTGCTCTGACCCACAATTGAAATCAGTCTGTCAATTACTGTAAACATTAGTGGTGGAGACAAGATGTCCCCTCAAAATAGAATATTGCGAGTGGAGACAAAGACCCCATGATCCTGCAGGGGAAGAGCAATCTTTGAACTTCATGACATTGAAATCCAGGATAACAAGCAGAAAACTTAGGGAAGGTGCGTGTCATTCCCTCCAGATTCCTCAGTGTTTCAGGAGAGAGGTTTAAGGCACATGGCATTAAACTATTCATAAGGCACGCAGAAGACCCAGCAGATGAAGCACCCAACTACTCACCAGAAGGTTGGCAGTTCGATCCTAACCAGTGGCTCTGCAGAGGTCCTTGGCAGTCAGCTTGTGTGATATTTACACCTCAGGACACCCTGCACGTCAGTGTGTAAACTAAATGCTGTTGAGTCAGCTTGAACTCACAGTGACCCTGTAGGAGAAGGTTGATCTGCCCTGTAGAGCTTCTGAGACTGCCACCTTCAGGGAAGCAGACTGCCATATGATTCTCCCCCGTAGCTGCTGGTGGGTTTGGGTTACCCACCCTTCAGTTGGCTTCCATTTCCCTAACCACTGTGTCACCAAGGTTCACTCACATGTGATGTGACTCATAGCCATGCCTCTCAGTTGGTTTGCAGTACCAACGTTTAGTGCTAGTCGATCACGCAGGTATCTTATAAACCAGAAAACCAAACCTATTGCTGTTGAGTCTCTTTCAACTCATCGTGACCCCACAGGATGGACTAGGATTCCCACACAGGGTGTCCAGAGAGCAGCTGGTGAATTGCAACTGCTGACCTGTTGGTTAGCAGCCAAGCTCTTAACTTTTGTGTCACCAGGTGTCTTATAAACGTATGTAAAACCAGTGTAATAAACAGCAGCTCTAATATTGTGTGGAACCCTGGTCACATACTGGTGAAGAGCTGGGTCTGCTAACCACAAGTTCAGCAGTTTGAATCTACCAAGCACTCCTTCAGTACCCTGTGGGGTCCCTGAGTTGGAGTCTACTTGATGGCAGTGTGTGTGTGTGTGTGTGTGTGTGTGTGTGTGTGTGTGTGTGTGTGTTTGTGTAGAAGGACCTGGAAGGAAAGTTGCTTCTCAGTGTCCCTCTCAGCTCTCCCAGCCCATCCCCCAGCCACTGTTCCGTTTTCTTCCCAGCTTTTCCTGTGAGTACAAAAGTTTTCTTTCCTTCCAGGTATTAGAGTCTTTCATCCAGCTTTCATGATTCATCCCAGGAAGACCATCAAAGCCCAGATGGATGACAGTGAGGATTCTGATGAGGACTGGACAGCTAGGCAGAAAGGTGAGGCCCGTAAGGTGTCCAAGGGTCAGGGCTCAACCACTCCTCAGAAGCTGGTAAAGGAGAGGGCTTGTTCACACTAAAACTGTAAATATTCAGCTTACAAGCCATATCTGAAGGGTACATTCAGTGAGAGGCTAGTTGTTGAAAGTTTCATAATGTGTAAGATGATTTAAAAAAAACATAGCTGTCAAGTCTATTCTGATTCATAGTAACCGTATAGGACAGAGTAGACCTGCCCTGTAGACTCTCCAGGGAGTTTCGGGGGGATTCAAACTGCTGACTTTAAGGTTAGCAGCTGTAGCAATGAACCACGATGCCACCAAGGTACCTACTGTAAGATGACTGTGTGTCATTTGCAGCTGTGTTAATTGACGGTAAATGAATGGAAATGGAATGTGAGTAGGAAAGACCCGATTCAGCACTAGAGAAGGAGGGAGGGTTCACAGGTAAATTAGCTGTGATTCGTTTTAGTTTTTAATTGTAACATAGAAACTCAATATCAGAAGCCGTTGTAGCCGTACATCAGGGTCTCCATGGTGGTGGGTTTATGGGTATTTCCAGGACAATTCTCTGTACTTCTCTTATGCTTAAAATTCATAGCCTTTCTTTAAGGAGATGGTTTTTCCTATAACTTCATAATTTGAGATCAGCTAATAAACCTTAATACAAGTGTAAAACCACTTCCTAATATTAACTTGATAGTCGTTCATAGTTTCTCGGTGAAATGTCTTAAACTCGAAAACACAATTAACACAGTTGTGAAGATACATTATTCGTGTAGGTTTAATCACAACACCTGATGCTGTTAGTAGTGTCAGTAATGATGCTGCAGAAACCCCCTGAGGTCCCCTCAGATGACCCTCGTCGTCTCTGGGCTCTGCTCCCTGGTTCTCCATCCACGCCTAGCATCCTCAGGGTTTGGGACATTCACCAGCAGATTAGTTCTGACTTCTCATTGCCTTTCAGCTAAACCGCCTTCGGTGGCCTCTGGAGGGGAGCTGAGAAAACCCCAGAAGGTGAGTATTGCGGAGTCCTACAGACGAGATGCTGTCCTGGTGGAGCCATACTCAGGACAGCGCAGTACACTGGGCCACGTCTCCGAACCACACCCACACACAGTCCCACACCTCACAGCCCTACTGGGGAAAACAGCAGCTTTAACAGTTGCCACTTGTTGGATTTCTGCAGCATTCCTGACTTTATTTTTAAAACTTTATATAAATAAACTTACTGAGGTCTTACCACTTAATGAATAAGAACATAGAGCAATGGATAAGAACATAGAATACAGCAGTGATGAAATGCTAGGTATTTAACCTTGTAAGAAGATGATTAGTTGACTGCCCAACAGGAGCATTAAAAAACAGACCAAAACAGTTGCTGTTGAGTCTGTTCCAACTCCCTGCGCTCTCTGGTGTCCAGAGGAGTTTTTGATGACCTTTCAGAAGCCTACAACTAGGCTTTCCTTCCGAGCCCCTCTGGTTGGATCGCAATTGCTAGCGTTGTGTTCTTAGCCGAGAGCTTCAATCTTTGTGCCACCCAGGACCTCCAGGAGACTGGCGGTTGCCGCTGACTGTGCCAGCGCACGCTGTGTCAGAGGAGAGCTGCGCTCACCGGGTTTCCAAGCTGTGACCTTCCAGAACCAGACCACCAGGCCGTTCTCCTGAGATGCCTGTGAGTGAATTTGAACATCCGGCCTTTTGATCTGTTCCCCTTGAGAAGTGAAACTCAAAGTCTGGGCTGTCATTACTGATACTGAGGAAACCATTTTCAAATCACGCTTGGTCCAAACAAGCCAGTGAGCTGCGTTCTTCAGTGGTCACTGTTTTATAGACAGGGAGACGGAGGTGCAGAGCTACTCGGTGACACACCTGCCGTCCCAGTCTCAGCGGGAGTGTGATCTAATGAAGAAGCCATACTTCATCGTGAAAGTCTGCGTGTCCTTAGGGAGTTCCTCCCGCTGTCCCCTCCAAGGTCCCACTGAGGAGTCCTCCGCAGCCCTTGGGGGTGCTCAGGTGGAGGCTACGCTCAGACCCTGCGTGAGAGGACCCTGCGCCTCCTGGTTTCTTTGTCATTGTATCCTGTGCAAATACAAGGACATTTGGCACATTGGATGGCCCGAGGTAAAAAGGAGACCTGTCCACTCCCCATGGGCTCCTACTTAAGAAGAGGAAGCCGCTCCCAGCCCTGAAGGCCTTCGGGGTGGTGATTGAGAAAACGGGGAAGACTCTGACTTAAGGATTTCTGCCATGTACACCCTACTGATGGAAAATCACTCTTCTGGAACGGATCTCAAAGGCTCCTCTCTGTCGGAGGAAGTCACAGCTGTCCTCTGGGTGGTGATGAGACGCATCCTGTGGGGTCTGCCTCATCTGCTCACCTGGCCCCTCTGCGTTGCAAGCTCTTTGGGGCCTGCTGCGTATCTCACAGGCCCGGGAAGTCCCAAGCCCAGCTTGGGTCCCTGAGAGACACCTGAGTGTTTTCGGAATGTGTTTGCACGTTTCAAAGCTAGAGCACAAGAGAAGAGTCAGGAGCCCTGGTGGCGCTGTGTTGAAGCGCTCTGGTGCTCACCCAAAGCTTGGCAGTTTGCATCCGCCAGTTGGTCCTGGAACCCTGTGGGGCGATTCTTCTCTGTCCCCCTAGTTCGCCATTAGAGATCAGCGGCTCGGCAGTTGGTGGGTCAGGTCTGGGTTGGTGGGAACATTACGGGGTGCTGACAGCCGTCCTGCGGGTCAGGTTCCCGGTGTGGACGTGGATCAGGAGGCGGCCTTTCCGGGGCAGCTGGGAAAGCTGGGATCTCACCTTCATGTGGCGTGTGGTAACTCCCTGTCAGGAGTGCTGTCGTGTGACCAGTATTCACTGTAACCTTCCGATGTGGCATGTGTGCCCATTATGCATAAAGCAGCTAAAGAACGATCAGAAGGATTAGGTCACCGTAAACCCTTATTCAGCACAATGGGTAATGAACCAGTCTGTTTGATTTCATTATTTTTTAATTATAAAGTATGTACTCTGTGGAGGATCGGCCACTTCCAGCTTCTAACATCACTGCTCTGTCGTCTCGATACGTTCCCGCAGCCATGTCTGTCCACTTCCCGGTCCCCCGCCCCGTCTGTCATGTCGAGGGTGTCTTGTCCCATTGGTGCTGGCTGCATTTTGTCTCCCATCGCATGTCCGCTGGTTTCTGTTGGGCTTCCGCTTTCTACGAGCCGCACCCCGTCAATCCCGGGGTGTCTGGCTCCCCACTGGTGTCTGAGGCCCTCTCCCTCCCTCCTCCACGGAGACCTTTGGGGAAAGGTGAGGGAAAACGGCCCGAAGACACAGGTTGTTGTCGGGGCCCTTGCTCTTCCCTCAAGGCCTCTGGCTGCTGGTGCCTCAGGGCTGTGGGAGCTCTGCCTGAGGTCAAGTCTTTGTGTCTGCAGCTTGCTGTCCTTTAATACATGTCTTTCCCATTTAAGGGACCATCCCGGGCGCCCCTTCGTATTGAATCTAGTCTGAAGCGAGTGTCAGAACCAGCCACTGTGCGGAGCACAGCTGACTCGGAGCAGGCCCAGGAGCCGGCCCAGAAACCGCTGTCGTCTCGTAGAGAAGCCAGCGCCTCTGATCAACCCTTGAGACGAAAAGTGGGTAAGGAAGTCATTTGGTTCCAGTCTGTCCCGCTCCTCTAGAAAGCTTCATGAGCCTGGTGTGTGGGCCTAGGTAGAAGCAGGAGGCCAGAAGTGGGTGCTGTGTTCTGTGAAATTCAAAGTCACGGATCTTGGTTATCATCACACGGAACCGCGGAGCACAGGGAAAACTCAGATTGTCTGAGGTCCAGATTCCTAATGTGAAACTAATGATAGAGATATGGAATCCAGGTGTTGTCTGAAAGCGTTCAGTGAAAGGGAGCTGACACGTGCCGGGTGACCCAGAAATCCAGCTGTGACTTGAGGCACCGAAACCTCTTCAGGGTTTCTGCCTTCCCTCGACGCCTAACGCATGACGTGCCTTCAGCAGGTGTTTCCCGAAGGAGCAAGTGCACGGCCAGCCCTTTGTGTGGTGGGAAGCTGGGGGGAAGTTCAGCTGATGACGGGGGAATCAGTCTGTAGAAAGACAGTGATGACTGGATGGGATGAGACCTCCCAATTTCTGATGAAGCGGGGACTCAAATTGTCCCTGGCACCTACTCACCCAGCCGTCTTTGCCACCTCGGAGCCCAGGAGACACGAGGCTGAGGACAAGAGATACAGCCTGCAAGGAGGAATGGGCCCTGCATGCCAGGAGGTCGGTGAGCTCCAGGATGACGACTACCTTTGTAAGTGTCCTTCCTTCCCCAACAGACAGCTTAGATCCTGGTCCCCAAATGGTTCCCCTTCCCTAGTGACTGGGAGTGCAGGATTGGGACCTAGGCTCTTTTTGCCCCTGCTCTCCATGTCCAGGAATGTTGTGCCCCACATCCTAACCCCTGTGCTCCCTTCTCCAGACTGTGAGGAGTGCCGGAATTTCTTCATCGACACCTGTGTGGCTCATGGGACCCCAGTGTTTATAAAGGACATCTCTGTAGAGAGTTGGCACCCCAATTGCTCAGCCCTCACTCTGCCCGCCAGACTGACAATCGGGCCGTCCAGCATCCCCGAGGCTGGGCCCAGAGTGTGGAACAAGGCGTCCGAGCTGCCACCAGGCCTGCACTTTGGTCCCTATGAGGGCCAGGTGACAGAAGACGAGGAGGCAGCCAACAGCGGGTACTCCTGGCTGGTGAGAAGCCCCTGTCCCCTGCTCTGTCCTCCTGCCCTTCCTCTGTCTGTGCCTTGATGGGACATGATGGAGCCCATGGTGGGAACAGGCTGCTCTGTGGACTGCGTGTTCTCTGTGTGGCCCTGGGGCTCCCATTGAAGAGGGACAGTGGGAGAGAGCGGGAGAGGGATAGAGACGCCCTGCCTCTGCTCTGACTGACAGTCCACCCAGATGAGTGGGTGCTGACACGGCCATATGGTGTCACAGGGAACTGGGGATAGTGAAATAACTCATCTCATGACTCACCGAAAAATATCTTCTGTTTGGAAACTCAGGTCACCAAAGGGAGGAGCTGCTTTGAGTACGTGGGTGGAAAGGATGAAGCCTTGGCCAACTGGATGAGGTAAGGACAGTGGTGTCGGCTTCAGAGTCCGCCTGTCTCAGAAACAGACCTGGTTCCTTCTCATCACGCTTCGCTGAGTGGGCTGTACACTCGGACCTGTATTCTCCATACAGCTCTTGGTCATGTCCTGAGACACTGAGAAATAAAGGGTTAACATAAACATCCTCTGAACATTAAGGTGTGTCGTTACCGAGACTGAGGGACACACACAGAGGAGTCGTGTCCCATGGGCACTCACTGTGACTTCATCTGATGGACGCTAATGACACGCTCACTGTGGCCAGCAGAGACACTGCCCTTCAAGGCTGGGCCTGAAAGCCTGTGTCCCCGTTGAGGATACAGACTCAGTGGAGACCGACATTAAACAGTTTCTTTCAGGAATATCAATATAAGTCTTGTAGCTTTTGAGAACTTGTGCCAAGGGAACCTGAGACAAGGACCGTTCATCTGGGAGGTTGGATCCCACGGGAGCCGGCCAGGCCGAGCCACAGGCTGTTCGTGGACAGCAGCTGATGATCGGCCCTGTCCTTGAAGGCTCTCGTTCTCTTCGGGTTCAGAGTGAGAATGGAATCAGAGTCTCGTCTGTCTGTCTGTGGGAACCTACGGATGGGTGACTAGGACTTAGATGTAGTGTGGGGAGATTGGAGAAAGGCTCCTCAGGAGAAGACAGGCTTGGGCTGAGTGCTGAGAGATGTCTGGTTGTTCATAAGCAGAGTGTGTCAGTAAGGGCCACACTGTGCCATGAAACACAGCTTAATTTAGAGTTCAGATCTCCACTCAGCGGTGCTCATAACCCATCATCATACACGAGAGTTGACGTGAGCTCTGGAACGTGGCTGATGAGGCCAGAGAGGCCAATCCCCACGAGCTGGGCCTGGGGAGAGGGCTTCACACGACAGCACCACCAAGGCTGAGGGGGAACAGAAGGTTTCCTTGAGGGGTGGGCAGTGTCAGGCCTGGAACATCAGGAGAACAGGGCTGGGACCTGTCTGTAGGCGGCATTTCCTGTCAGTCCTTGTCTCACGTCCTGTCTTCGGCAGCTATGTGAGGCGGGCCTGGGACACGGAGGAGCGGAACCTGGTGGCCTTTCACTACCACAGGCAGATCTTCTACCGGACCTGCTGCACCGTCCGGCTGGGCTGTGAGCTGCTGGTGTGGCACGGGGCTGAGGACGGCCAGGAGCTGGGCCGCAGGCGGACGACGGAGCTCACCTCATGGACAGGTGGGTGCCGGGGTCCCTTCTCTTTGTAAATTTTCGTGGTCCAACCCATCAGTAGAGTGGACTCCATCTACAGTCAGTGAGAGTCACATTAGGTGCTCCCCAATGGAGGAGTCATGTCCTCTGCCTTTTCTTTTGAACGGTTTGTGTACCTTTAAGGATTTGTTGTGATTCCTCATTTAATACTTCAGACACACACACAGCTGTGTACCACAGCTCGCAGAGATGATGCCCCAAACAGGTTCTCAGTACCGGCCAGCGGCCACCACGTTGGTTCTTTGTCATCTCTTCGAGGTTTCTAGAAAACACTCTAGTTCAGTTGTCCTGTGACCTCCTGCTCTGTCTCGCTAGACAGGATCCTGGAACGGGATGCCCAGCTGAATCAGGACGTGAGAGTAACCACTGGGAACGGGACACGACAGAAACACCACACCATCACAGAGCGTGTGTGCACCCGTGTGTGTCAGCAGAGTATCGACATGCCACACAGTTGTGCCACACCAGGGAGCAAGCAGGAGTGTCTCACACCAGAGTGCGCATGGACTTCACAGAAAATGCACACGTGTTGCACACTGCTCACTGAGTATGCACACGTGTCATGCCCGTGATCATGCATGTGTTTCACATGATGCAGTTCATGTGCAGACGTGTCACACCAGTGTGTTTGTACCCGTCACTCCAAGTAATGTGTGTTCACATGTCATACTAGTGGACATGCACACGTAATTCCCAACGGTGCGTGTGCCTGTCTCTCACAGTGGAGAGTGTATCTGCACACGTGTGTCCTTCCCGTGAGCAGGCACATGGGAGTCACCGAGTGAGGCTGTGGGTGTGTCACCCCAGTTACTGTGCACACAGAGCACCCCAGGCAGCGTGCACACCTGTGCCGTCCCAGACGGAGTGTGCACACACATGTCCTACCAGTGAGTGTGCACACGGTTGTCTCACACCAGGCAGTGTGCACACGTGTTTCACACTAGACAGTGCATTTGCACACACCTCACATCAGTGTTTTCACTCCCATGCTGCTTCACAAATTGCTTATGGACCGTTGTCACGCTAGTTAGCATACACAGCCGTGTGTCCCTCCAGTGTGTGTGTATATCCCTGAGTCAGTGTGTACACGTGTCATTCCAGATGGTTGGCGTGCACATGTGTGTGTCGCAGCAGACAACGAATGGGATTTGTCTCTGGGAGGTGACAGGTCCTCTGTGCTTGATCCTGCTTTGGTTATTCTATGACATACAGCCACGGTGGGGGATCCACTCGGGGGCTACTTCATTGTCCACCTGGGGGGCCGGTGGGCAGAGCCGGGAGCTGAGAGGGAGGGTGTGAGGAGTCTGAACCAGGAGTTGTGTCACCTGTCCGCTGGGGAACACTGAAATCAAGTCTGGGCATGAAGGATATGTTTTATAACTACAAATATGCAACTCAGCAGGACCCAGAGTCCTCCAGTCGGTAGGCCTGGGTGGGTCCTGTGTCCCTCACAGCCCAGTCACTGCCAGAGACAGAGCCACACAGCATGGTCCTCAGTGAAACAGGCCTTCTGAACCCGTGCTTTCTAACCACTTCTCCACACTGCCTTCCCACATGGGAACCTCCTGACCAAGAACTCCTGACTCAGTGGACCCATCCCTCGTAGGAAAGGCCACTAAAGAAGCTTCTACCTAGCCCATCAAGGGTAGTACCTCTCAGGAAAGAAGTAACTGTCCACTCTGTGTCCAAGGAGGGACAGGGCTTAGGAGACGCCTGTTGGGGAGTTTCAGCTGGGAAGGGAGCCGGACTTCCTCCGGTTCCTACTAGAAGACCATGTTTGCTGAGATGTACAGAAGGACGTGGATGTGGGTCCCAGATGGCTGCGAAACAGGAAATAAATCAGAAGGAGTGAAAAGTAGACCATGGAGGAAATTGTGGAGACGCTGTGCAGTGAGCACGCTGAGAACGGTCACAGGGAGTCTTTCTGTGAGGTGACTCAGAGGGCCGGGCAGCCTCGTCTCCCCAACTCTGACTGAGAACATTCTCTTCCAGGAGAAGCAAGGCTGGAGATCCATCCGTGTCCCTCCTGCCCTCTGGCCTTCTCCACTGAGAAATTCCTCGGCCACCACGTGAATCACAGCCACTCTGAGCCCTTCCCAGGAACACCTGCAAGAAGATACCTCCCATGAGAAGACCCCCGTCCAGGGTATCTGAGGCATCAGCATTCTGAGCAACACAACTGGAACGATGATGCAGGAGGTCCAGAGAGAAGAGATGTGTCCAGGCCAGTGCTTGAAAGGACGAGAGGAGGGGAGATTTCAGAAGCCTGCTCCAGCCTCCCCAGAGGACAGATGGGGAGGCCTAGGGAGGGTGAGAGAATGGCGGAGACACAGAGCAGCCCAGGCCCGAAGGTGACTCTTGCCAAAGTCAAGTGGGATGAGTATGGACAAGGCTTTGGCCCGAAGTCACGGCACATAACACAACAGACGATACACTCAGGGAAGAAGCCTTGTGTCTGCAAGGAGTGTGGGCGAGGCTTTAGGGTAAAGTCACTCCTTATCAGTCACCAGAGGACCCACTCAGGGGAGAAGCCTTATGTCTGCAGGGAATGTGGGTGAGGCTTTAGGGTAAAGTCAACGCTGATCAGACACCAGAGGACACACTCAGGGGAGAAGCCCTATGTCTGCAAGGAGTGTTGGCAATGCTTTAGGGTAAAGTCAACACTGATCACACACCAGAGGACACACTCAGGGGAGAAGCCTTATGTCTGCAGGGAGTGTGAGTGAAGCTTTAGTGTAAAGTCTGTCCTCATCACGCACCAGAGAAGACACTCAGGGGAGAAGCCCTATGTCTGCAGGGCATGTGGCCGATGCTTTAGGGTAAAGTCAGCGGTGATCACACACCAGAGGACACACTCAGGGGAGAAGCCCTATGTATGCAAGGAGTGTGGGCGAGGCTTTAGGGTAAAGTCAACGCTCATCACACACCGGAGGACAGACTCAGGGGAGAAGCCCTTTGTCTGCAGAGAATGTGGGCGAAGTTTCAGTGACAAGTCATATCTTATCACACACCAGAGGACACACTCCAGGGGATCAGCCCTATGTCTGCAAGGAGTGTGGGTAAGGCTTTAGCCGGAAGTCATACCTCATCACACACCAGAGGACACACTCAGCGGAGAAGCCTTTTGTCTGTAGGGAGTGTGGACGAGGCTTTAGTGACAAGACAGACCTCATCACACACCAGAGGACACACTCAGGGGAGAAGCCCTTTGTCTGCAGGGAGTGTGGGGGACGATTTAGCTGGAAGTCAACCTTTGTCACACACAAGAGGATACACTCAGGGGAGAAGCCCTTTGTCTGCAGGGAGTGTGGGCGAGGATTTAGCTGGCAGTCAAACTTCATCACACACAAGAGGATACACTCAGGGGAGAAGCCCTTTGTCTGTAGGGAGTGTGTGCGAGGCTTTAGTGTAAAGTCAAGTCTCATCAAACACCAGAGGAAACACTAAGGGGAGAAGCCGTATGTCTGCAGGGACGGCGGGTGAGGCTGTAGCGTACAGTCAAGCCTTATTAGACACAGAAGAAGGACATTCCGCCACCACACCTCCACCTCCCCAGCTCTGAGGGGTTCAATGCTGGTGAGCCCTTGTCCTCCCCGAAAGTATCAGCGCAGAAATAACTGAGTAACCAGATTCTCTAGTTTCATGCAAGGGATGACGTGGAAAAGCTGGCAAGGTCCCTACAGTGGTCAGGGTGTTGTAAGCTGGTTTTCTGGGTCAAACAGTCACGTCCTGTGGTATTTAGATCTCCTGTTGTAATGAACATTGCCTCCAGACAGAGCTGTTGGCTCAACGCAAGACACAGAGAGCTCACACTCTCAGGATCCACAGCAGTTCCACGGTTGAAGAGGTGACATCTACACCCTTGCCAGGGGGCAGCCTCAACAGGGTCTGGGATCACGAAGGGATGGTTGGTGTCAGCGAAGACATGAGACTCAGACAACCAGGAATCTGGAGATCAGCAGTGTGTTAAGGCCTGTCTTTCTTTATTTCTTATACGGTCAATGAGGTGATGTGATTTTCATCCTGATCTTTGAGCACAGAAGCTGTTGGCTAGTAAGGAACTGATACCTCATGGTCTCTTTTCATGTTAGTCATTAGGGCCTTCTAGGTAATAGCCTGAGACAAGTATATTGTGGTTATACTCAACAGTGAAAACAAAGCTATGCCTTGAGCTCAATTAGCTCTATCTATGCCTGGAGCTTAAAGGTGCAGGTAGAGGGGTAGACTCATCCAAAGGTTATTATGTGGCTGTCTCTATTTGTTCCTTCTTTGCTCTTAGTTTATCTCTTCCTGTGGAAACAGTAAGCGCCTACTGTCCCTGACCCCATGCCTCTCCTAAGCTGTTCTAAGAAGGGTATTTCTTTAGTGTTTACTCATTCGCCTTACCAATTATAATAAACTTAGGAGCCTATCCATCTTCCTGATGCAGGGAGTGGGATGTCTATATCTAAGGGCTGTGTTGGGGGTTGTCCCGGGGGAGCTTCCCAGGGCCTTCCTGCAATCTTGTATTTTACATGTGGAGGGGGATGTGCAGTTGTGGAAAGCCAGTGGGGCCAGGCCAGCTGCGGCATTCCCGGCTGGGCGTGCTGTGTTGGAATTCATTAAGCTCAGGGGATTGTAAAGTCCTTCTTAGAAGGCATATTCCTTAATCCTGGTGCCAGGGGATGAGAGGGTACTTTTGAGGAAGGTTTAATAAAGATGCAAAATATTATCAGGGGGAGTACAGCTAAAAATATGCCAAGGGTGAGATGCCTCCGCTTGCCATCACATAGGCATGTAGCTTTGCTCACAGGGGCCTCTGTGGGTGGCAGGCCTTGGCATTTTGCACCACCCTTCTTGGCTTGCCTAATCCATTCATCCTAAGAGATGAAAGGGAAGCAAGCAGAGGACTGAGACCCTTATAGCATCAAGCAAACAGCACTGGAAGTAGAGCATGTCCTTCACACCTGAGGTTCCTACACCAAGATGCTCCCTGGACAAAGACTGATGCAATACCAGAGTTTCCTCCAGAGTCAACAATGGGGAAAGTGTTTCCCTGGAGCAGATATCCTGACTTGGTACTTGTAGACTACAAGACTGTGTAAGAATAAACTTTTCCTTTGTTAAAGCCATCCACTCATGGCATTTCTGTTAGAGTAGCACTAGCTGACTGAAACAACTATGCAGAGGGATATAGTACAGTATCCCCTCTTCATGGAGAGGAAGTGAAGGTGATATAAAAAAGTTAAAAGACTGGTTTAAACATAGAGTATTATGGGAGAATAGTGCATTAGTAGTAAAGCAACTAACAAGACTGCATATCAGAAGAAGAAACAATCCAGAAGTCTCAGCAAACAGAAAACCAACACTGAAAAGGATGAAAAGAAAACCCATAAAGAAAGTCAGTGAAGAACAGAATATTAAGTGGAACAAAGAAAACGTCAATGCAAAAACAAAGGCAACACATTGATAACACGAAATAGATATCTATTACTAGTTACATGGGATGTAAATGGATTGAATGGTCCAATGAACGAGAGTGACTGGTTAGATCAAAAACCAATCCATCCATACACTGCTAACAAAAAACACACCTTGGGACTCAAAGGTATGAACAAAGTGAAACTCATAGGTTGCAAAAGTATATACCAAGCTAACAACATGCAAAGAACAGCAGGAGTGGCAGTATTAATCTCAAAAACTACATTTGAAAGTAAAATCCACCATCATGGGCAAGGATGGTCACTACTTATTGCTTAATGGTGCAATACATAAGGAGGATATAACAATATTAAATATTTATGCACCTAATATCATTCCACCTAAATATGTCAAACACTGACAACATTGAAAAAATGAGATAGATCACTCTACAATAATAGTAGGAGGCTTGAACACTCCATTTTCAGTAAGTGACAGTTCATCCAGAAAAATACCTCAGTAAAGATACAGAAGATCTTGTTGGAAAAATCAACTGAGTCAACCTCACAGATATATACAGAACTTTCAACCTGACAACAGATAAGTACACTTTCTTTTTCAATGCATATGGAACGTTCTCCGGCATAGACCACATATTAGGCCATAAAGCAAGTCTCAACAAAATCCAAACCGCTGAATTGCTGAAAAGCATCTTCTCAGACCATAACGCCACAAAAATTGAAAGCAATAGCAGAAAACTCATGAGTGGAAATTCCAACTTATAGTAACTGAACACCTTGCTAATCAAGTCATGGGGTATAGAGGAAATCAAGGATGCACTAAGGAAATTCATGGAATCAAATGAGAATGAAAACATATCCTACCATAGTTTACAGGATAGACCAAAACAGTGCTGAGAGGTCAGTTGATCTGTGTAAAGCACACATGGGGAGTGAACGCAGCCGAAGCCAAAGAATTAGCCTTACAACCTGAACAAGTAGAAACAGAACAGCCGAAGAACCCCTCGGGTACCAGAAGAAGACAGATAATAAAAATTAGAGTAGAAATCAACAAGAGAAAGACAGGAGATGAAACAACCTGAATGAGAAATGAGATGAGAGATACACAATAGAGTCAATCAAAATGTAAAATATCTTAACAGAATACCATAAAAATTGTACTCTACCAAATTTGAGAAATTAAGGGAAATTGACAACGGTCTAGATTCACATCACTTATGAAAATTATCACAAAGAATAACTTAATAAACGCATCACAGAAGAACTGATTCTAAAAGTAATAACAAAATAAAAAGAAGTGCCAACCAAAAGAAGTTCTGGTCCAGAGAGCTTCAGTGGAGAAGTCAACCAAATTTTGTGGGGGGGAGGGTTCATTTCATGAAGCCACCATTATCATATAACAAAGCCAGGGAAAGATCTCACAAAAACAGAAAATTACAGACAAGTATCACTCAGGAACCTAGATGCAAATATCTTTAGCAACATCCTAGGCAGTAGACTTCAACAACATAACCAAAAAGTAATTTATAGTGACCATGTAGGATCCACACCAGGGATGAAGGTTGATTGGACATGAGAAAACCAATTCAATGTGACCAACCACATAATGCAAAGGATAAGAATCCCTTGTTTTTATCAAATGATGCAGAACAGGCATTTGAGAAACGCCAACACTCATTCATGTTAACAATTATGAATACACTAGTAACAGGAGGGAGATCCTCAACACTGTAAGGGGCATCTATACAAGGACAGTCACCAACATCACCCTGAATGGAGAGAGACTGAAGGAATTCTCTGAGAACGGGAACCAGACAAGGATGCCCACTGTCGCCACTTCTATTCAACATTGTGTTAGTGTTCCTGGCCAGAGCAGTGAGACAAGACAATGAAATAAAGGGCATCTGCATCGGTAAAGAAGAAGTGAAAGTATCCCTATTTGCAGATGATATCATTTTACACATAGAAACCCCCAAGGATCCATAAATAAACTACTGGAACTAAGAGCAGAGTAAAGTAACATGAGATACGATAAAATCAAAAGCATTTACAGTAGCCCCCAAGAAGATAAAGTCCCTAGGAACACATCCAGCCGTAGATGTAAGAGATCTATACAGAGAAGATTAAGACGCTACTGCAAGAAACCACATGAGACTTACAGAAGAGGAGAAACCTACTTTGTTCATGAACAGGAGGACTTAAAATTGTGAAACTGTCTGTTCTACCCGGATAAGTTAAACAGTACTGAAGAAGAGGAACACAGTGAGAGACCTCACACTACCCAACCTCAGAACCTATTACACTACCACAGAAGTCGAAACAGCCTGGTACTGTTACAAAAAGAGACAAAAGATCAACGAACAGACTGAGACCCCTCAGATGTCACCATCCACCCCTGAACAGCTGATATTTGTAAAACCCAAAAGCTATAAACTAGGGTGAAAACAAATGGGGTTGACAATATTGGGTATCCATCTGAACGAAACAAAAAGACCCATATCTCCCACCTTTCACAGATACTAAAAATGGATGAGAGAACTAAATATCAACCCTAAAATGATAAAAATTATGGAAGGAAGTTTAGGGATAACAAAGAAAGTTCTAACACATACCTTAGACAGATACAGTGCTTAAACAACAGAAACCAGGTAAATGGGAATCACAAAAAATCAATCACTTATGCTCATCGAAAGACTATCAAGAGAGTTAAAAGACTCTACAGAATGAAAAGAAAATATTTGGCAGCTACGTATTGCTACGTATTGCAAACAAGAAAAAGACAAATAGCCCAGTTAAACAATGGGCAAAGGATATGAACACCCACTTTGCCAAAAAAGACATGCAGGCAGCCAAAAGACAAATGAGGATATGCTCACAATCTTTAGCTATTAGAGAAATCCAAATGAAAACTGCAGTTAGATGCCAATGAGGGTTGTAATGATCCAGAAAACAGAAAACACCAAATGCTGGAGACACTCTGGAGAGATTGGAACTCTGCTACACTGCTGGTGGGAATACAACACGGTACAGCCTCTTTGGAAAGCAATTTGGTGCTTTCTTGAAAAGCGAGAAATAGAAATACCACATGATCCAGCAATCCCAGTGCTGGGATTATATCTTAGAGAAATAAGGGCTGCCACACAGACACACGCACGTAAATGTTTATTGCAGCACTGTCCACAGCAGCAAAAAGATGGAATTAACCTAGGTCCCCATCACTATATAAATGGACAAACTGTGACATATATACGCAATGGAACAGCGTCCCATGATATAAAACAATAAGGATTTTACAAAGCATCTCCTAACCTCATGTCAGCTAGAAGACATTACACTGAGTGAAATAAGTCAGCTGCAAAAGGACAAGTCTTGTGTGAGATTACTATCGTAAGGACTTGGACTTACACACAGAAGAAGAGTCTTTGATGCCTACAAGGAGGTAGAGGGTTTTTCCTAGATTAGACAGTCGACAGGAATGCGGTTAAGTGAAGGGAATGACAGCACGCAGTACAAGGCAGGTCAGCGTAACTAGACTACACCATAAAGTTTTCTGAATTCAGCCCAACATTTCAAAGGATAGAAAAGCAGGGACATCTACTGTGGGGACTGTTTTAGTCAGCTAGGACTGCTCTAACAGAAATACCACAGAGTGGATGGCTTTAACAAAGAAAGGTTTATTCTTACATTATCTGGGCTGGAAGTCTTTATTCAAGGTGTCCACTCCAGGGGAAGGCTTTCCCCTTGTCGGATCTGGAGGAAAGTCCAGTATTGCATCAGTCCTTGTCCGGGGAGCATGTTGGCACAGGAACCTCAGGTCTGAAGGACGTGCTCTTCTCCTGGTGCTGCTTTCTTGATGGTATGAGGTTCCCAATTCTCTGCCTGCTTCTCTGTCCCTTTATCTCTCGTAGGATGAGAGGGTTGCCGTGAGTCGGATCCGACTCGACGGCACTTGGCTTGTCAGGATGAAAGGATTAAGAGTCGGGCAAGCCACACTCCATGGAAACTCCGTTTACAGTGGAGCAGGGAGGTAATCCTATGAAGGGATTTACAGCCCCACCCTAACCTTTAACATACGGTTTAGGAAAACCACAAAACGGAGGACAGTCTCAAGATACTGCGAATCATGGCCCAGACACATGGCTACACATATTTTTTGGGGGGGGGGAACAAATCAATCCATGAGAGGGACCATGTTTTCAAGGGAAATTTAGGTCAACTGGCATAACTAGTTTTTTGCTAAAAGAGTCTTCTGCACCTCATATGAGCTAGTGGCATGTGGGTTCTTAAAAGCCAGCAAGTTGCCATCTGAGGAACATCAATTGGTTCCAACCCACCTGGGGCAGTGGGTCACCGAGAACATGAAAGACAGGGGAAAAATGGTCCAGGAGACAGAAGGACCCATGTGATAGGGAGACTATATCAGCATGAGACAAGAAGAACCAGATGTTGCCTGGCCACCACCAAACACAGCCCTCCTAGGGGACACAATGTAGATTCTGTGATGTAGCATGAGAAAAAGAGCTGTGCAGATCCAGAAACCTACTAAAAGACAACCTGGAAGGTCTCATGGGAAAATGGCCCATAGACTTGCTGCAGCCCCAGACCTGAAACCAGTACTGAGGTCAACACTTCAGACGAAGAATTGGCTGGACTCGAGGACATAGACTGAGTCTGTGGTGTGTGTAGTTTATCATTTTATACATCTGTAGGACACTGTCTTACTGATTTCTTTCTAGATGGGAGAGTACGGGGTGAAGATAAGGGGACCGGTGATCATTAAGAGGATATTAGAAGTAAAGAGTGAAACAGGAGTGTGTTGTCACAGAGTGAGGCGAGCAGAGGGTCAGAGAGGCAGGCATGCAGATTTGACGTGGATTGTAGATTTCACATGGATTGTAGATTTCACTTAGTCATTAACAAAAAAAAATGGATCAGTGACCTAAATATGAAACAATAAGGATCATGAAAGAAAAACTAGAGACAATGCTGGAAGCCCTGATACATAGAAGAAAAAGACTACAAAATAGTGTTAACAATGCAGCAGCACCAAAGAAGAGAACAGGTAAGTGGGAACTCCCAAAAGTCAAACACGTATACTCACCAAAGAATGAAAAGACTACCTACAGACTGAGTAAAAAGCTGGGTACCACGAATCCTGTCCACATCTAGTGTCCAAAACCAACAACATACTACCAAGCCTCAACAAAAACCCAAGTTAAAAATACACAAGGGGTATGATCAGGCACTTCACCAAAGAAGACATGCGGGCAGTTAACACATAGATGAGGAAATGCTCACGATCATGAACCATTACAGGATCCAAATCTAAACTAAAACGAGATACCATATCACCCAACAAGGGTGGCATTAATCTAAAAAACACGAAATAAAAAAGATTGGAGACATTATGGATAGACTGGAACTCTTCTACACGATAGTCGGAAGGTAAACTGGTATGAACACTCTGGAAATGCCTTGAAATGCTAGAAATCGAAATAACATGATCCAGCAATCCCACTTCTTGGAATCTTAGAAACAAGAGTGGTCACATGAATGGATACATGCACACCCATGCTTTTTGCAGCACTGTTCACAGTCGCCAAAAGATGGGATCCACATACGGGCCCATCAAGGGATGAATCGATTACCAAACTACGGTACCTTCACAAAACAGAACACCAGACAATGACAAAGAACGATAATCTTGAGAAACGTAATGTGGAGTCATCTCGAAGACATTATTCTGATTGAAATTTGTTGCAAAACGACAAATATAATGTGAGACCGCTATTATAAAGGACTTAAAAGGAGGCTTATACACAGAAGAAAATAACGTTTGGTCTTAATAGGTGTGGGATTGTTACCCAGTTTGGGTCCGTGCCTTGGAGCAGCTGAGCCAAAGAAACATACTCCAGGTTAGAAAGAGACAGAAGGTGTATTAGGAGGCATGCTGCCATCGGAGACTCGACAGAAATGCAGGCTGTTTTCCATGGAGTCTCAAAAGACAGTTTGTATGTCAGAGTATATATATCAGTTACACAACGAATACTTCATGTTTGTAAGCACATAGCCCACTGATAACTGTGTATATGACAAAATAGTCACAAGAAACTATTAAACTACAGATATGTATGTCAGACACCTGGACTCTACATGTTTGTAACAGGCAAAGACAAAACATACAAACATTCCTCAGCTAGTGAAACTAGCCTGCCAGGTCCACTCTGACTGAGATAAGGAGCAAGAAAGACAGTTGTGGATACACAACATGCCAGGCAGACTTCCTAGCTGAAGTTTTCCAGGCTGAAGGCCATTTCTCAGGAGAGCAAAGAGGAGGAGGGAGACCAAGGTCACAGGAGCTGAGGGGGGCTCTGTGACCCTTTGGAAAGGTGCCAGTGCAGAGGCCAGAGTAGCTGGTGCTGTAAAAAACACAGATGATTATTTAGAGTATCATTATGGCATTAGTTGTGTGAAACTTTCAATGACACATTTTGAAAAGGGGGGAACATGTTTCAGGTATTAGGGTTACTGGATGGGAGAGAGTGGTATACTCAGGTCAGACAGTAGGTGGGAACTGGGTTACAACACACTAAGGGAGGTCAGTAGAGCTGAACTACACCAAAAGCCAACAGATTTTGTAAATACCACCCAACATCTGGAAGGACATAGTGGTAGCCGCAGGGACCTGGGGACCATGGTTTCAGGGGACATTTAGATCATTTGGTATTAGTCTTGTTTTGTTTTTTTCAGAAAATGTTGTGCATCCCAGTTTGGTGAGTGACAGCTTGGGTCCTAGAAGCTAGCAAGCAGCCATCTAAGTAGCACGAATTCGTCCCAGTCCACCTGGAGCCCTGAGAATCAATGTTATGAGGAAAATATAAGTCCAGGTGAGTGAAGGGGCCACAAGCTCTAGATACCACATCAGCGTGAGACCAGAAGTACCAGATGGTGCCCAGGCACTCCACTGCAGTGACAGGGAACACAATGTAGAATCCCTGACATAAACCAAATCCCGACGCATCGCTGTCAGGTCCATTCTGACTCATAGCAATGATACAGACCGAGTAGAACTGCCCCATAGAGTTTCCACGTAGCACCTGGCGGATTTCAACTGCTGACCTTCAGGTTAGACCCTGTAGCACTCAAGCACTACACCACCAAAGTTCACCAGAGTCCCTGACAAAGTAGGAGAAAAATGGGTGCACAGAACTAGAACTCCATTAAAAGACCAGGGCTGATTGTCCGACTGAGGGGAGGGTCCCCGGAGAACGTGGCCCCTGGACTGCCTGTTAGCTGAAACCGGAGCTGAAACCAGGACTGAAGCCAACTCTGCAGACAAAGATTGGGCTGGAGTGGAAGACATCGAGTGATGCTGGTGCACAGTGTGCTTCTTGGCTTAAACGATACATGAGGCTGTCTGAGAAGGTAGAGGGGGACGGGAGCTGGTTGAATGGATGCAGGAAATACAGAGTAGAAAGGACTGCTGTCACGTGGTAGGGAGAGCAGATAGAATTCCATCGTGGTGGGGGGGCGCATTTTATATGGCAAATTGACTTGGATTGTAAGCTTCCACTTACAGCACAATAATGCATTTTTTAGAAAATCAAGAAACACCCATATCTGACACCATGCACAGAAGCCACCTCAAAACGGATCAAAACCTAAATATGAAATCTAAAGTGATGCAGATCGAATAAGAAGAAAATAAGGACATCGCTGGGAGGGTTAGGGTTAGGGCATTCCCACCCTAATTCTCTTTAAAATAATTCAATCTTCCAATATTAACCACAGGCAGAGATTAGGATTTACAACATGGAAAAATCACAAAATGGAGGACAACCACCCTAATAGTAGGAATCAGGGTCCAACTAAATTGATACACACATTTTCTGGGTGGACACAATTCAGTCCACGATACTTTGCTTTGGGCCAGAATCCAACTGGCATCAGCAGTGACATCCCTGGTTCCTCGGAGTCTTCTGAATCTCGCTTGAGTTTCTGGCACTTACCTGTGGACATACTGCTGCAACTGATTTTGAATGATCTGCAGCAAAGTTTTCCTGAATGATACTATTCATTAGTTTCTGCATTGGGTTGGATTACGTTTCTCAGAAATCGGCAGAAACAGGGATGACTTCCAGTTGGTTGGCCAGGTCACTGCCTTCCAAATGTCTTGTATAGACCACTGTGCACTCGCAGCGCTGCGTCCATTCGTAGAAGCGTCTCAGCTGGTACTCGGACAGTGCCTGGGGCCTGTTCTCCCCACCGGCTTCAGTGCAGCTTCAACTTCCGCCTGCACTTCCGTCACCTCCTGGTCAGCTACCTCCTGAAGGGCATCAGTCACCTCGGACCACTCACTTGGTGGGCTGCTGTCTGGAAACCTCCCAGGGAGGGGTTCTTGGGTTTGGGCTTCTCTTAAGGACAGTGTGAAGTTTTCCTGTCTTTGGAAAGGCTGTCATATTAGTGAACTGTCTCTTCCTGCATCTCCAGCACAAATGACAGCTTCGGAACCCACTCCAGATACACTGCGAGCGCTGCTTACAGAACCTGCTTCAGAACCATGTGGAGTTTCCTCTGAAACCTGATCTGGGTCTACATTGAGACTTGGTCTCATGTACTTTGGATGTTACCAGGGAGGACCAGGCCCTGGAGAAGGGTGTCATGATTGGCAGAGGGTGAGCAAAAATGATAAAGGCCCTCAACAAGATGGGGTGACACAGAGGCCGCCCCACTGGGCTCCAGCATGACAATCACTGTGAGCGCGGCACAGCACCAATGGCTCTGGAGAACTCTGCAATCAGCCTTGTCGCCACTTTGTGGTGTGCTCTGTCTGCTTTTAAGCTCACTGCTTTGCTTCGCAGTTTCCATAAAGCGTGTCTTAGCTTATGTTTCTTTTTAATTTCTCCTGTTGGACACTCACTGTACTTCCTGAATCTGTGGAGTTCAACTATCAAATTTTGCGTTTCTGTCATTTTGGTCTGAATGTCCTCTCGAATTCTTGGGGGAATTGATTTTCCTGTGAACTCAGCTTTGCATTTCCAGGAGCATTTGTTGAGAAGCGGAGTCCAGACGGAGGACTAAGGACACAGCACCATGATTCTCTCTGGAAACCAAGACCTGAACTGATAATGAAATGGAGCCTTCTGGAAACCTAGTGAGCCTTACACAGTGTATGGCTGTCAACTTGGATGACATCCCACTGCACAGGACACCTCTTTCTCTGCACCTGCCCTTGCCGAGCACCGGCCTCCAGGGTCTGAAGGTTGCCTGCTGGTCTTATTCTCTGTCCCAGCCGGCAGGCGCAGTCTAAAGGTCACCTGCCACTCTTATTCTCTGTCCCAGACGGTGGGTGCACCTGGGGTCCTACTGGCAGTGAAGTGCAGAAGCACTGCTGCCAGCTCAGCAGGCAGGGTGGCCCCATTCACAAGCCCAGCGCTGGGCTCCATGAACTTGGACCCCTCTGCCCCCAATTCTGAATCTCCGCCACTGAATCACCTCCTCCACAGCAGGCACCGTCATGTTTGATTGGGAGGCAGTTACCCAAACACCCCCCCAAAACCCACCCACTGCCATCCAGTTGTCTCCGACCTAATTCCCAAGCTAGGAGGCAGCAACTAACCTGGGAGTGCTTTTCCGGCAGAAAAGCAGTGTTTTTCACAGTTTGGCCTTATTGGTCAGGCCTGGCAGTAGATGACAGCAGAACAGTAGCCTTCCCACATTGTGAACTAGTGTACAGCATCTGGAGTTGGATACAGAGGTGCTTACTTTGCCAGCAGGGAAGAGGGACTTCCACACCTGAAATACCTCTTACCTTTGGGTATAACACTGCCTAGAGAAATAACTGCGGTGTATCCTGACGGCATCTCTTCCAGCTTTTACTGACCCACATCATAGGGTCAGTTGACGCCCGCCCCCGCAGTCGCTCTATAAGTAGGGCTGTGTCTTTGCCAATCAGGAGGTGGAGCCTGCTAAGACTCCACTGGACACAGTCACGGGAGTACACAGAGGTGACTGATGATCACCTTCCTTTTCAGACTGAGCTTTAGATCCTGTTAAGGCAGCAGTGGAGAAACAAAACAACCTCCAGAGGCTCAAAAAGCAACAAACTTTGGACAGAAATGTAAAGCAAAATTCACCTCTGGCTCCACAAGGCCCCCCCAATAAAGAATCAAAAAACTTCCCAGACAAAGAAGCCTTTCTGAAATTATCGGAGGGCGAGTACAAAAGGATTATATACAGATCCCTCCTAGACATCATCAAAGAGCATTTGTTGTATCTAGTGAGTGATTTTTTTTTATGTGGATTTTGTTTTAATGTATAGTGTACTTTGTTGATGGAAGTAACAGTCACCTATAGTCTACTAAGTACACCACAGGGTGGGTGCTTGATTTGTAAGCACGTTGTTGTTGTTAGGTGCCGTCGAGTTGGTACCAACTCAGCGACCCTGTGCCCTACAGAATGAAACAGTGCCCATTCTTGAGCCATGTTCAAAATTGTTTCCATGCTTAAGCCCATCGTTGCAGCCACTGTATCAATCGATCCTGTCAAGTGTCTTCCTCTTTTATGCTGAGTTTCACTCCACCAAGTATGAGGTCCTTCTCCAGGTTCTGATCCTTCCTCACAACATGTCCAAAGGAGTGTCACCAGCTTTGCTCCCAAGGAGCACTCTGGTTGTACTTCTTCCAGAACACATCTGCTTGTTGTTTTGGCGGTCCTTGGTACACTCAATATTCTTCTCCAATACCACAATTCAAAGCTTCTGTCTGATGCATTGTCCAGCTTTTGCTTACATATCACTCAAGTGAAAATACCATGGCTTCGGTCACGTTCACCTCTGACTTCAAGGTGACATCTTTTGACTACTTTTTAAAGAGGTCCTTTGCAGCAGATTTTCCCAGTACGATGCATCTTTTGATTTCTTTGCTGCTTCCATGGGCACGGATTGTGGAGTATACTAAAATCCATGACAATCGCCATCCTTTATTTATCAAGATGTTGCTTACTGGTCCAGTTGTGAGGATTTTTGTTTTCCTGATGTTGAGGTGCAATCCATACTGAGGGCTCTCTGATCTTCATCAGGAGGTGCTTCAGATCCTCTGCAGTATCAGCAAGCAGGGTTGTGTCACCTGCATAACACAGCTTGCTAATGAGTCTTCCTCAATTTCTGATGCCTCATTCTTCTCCATATAGTCCAGCTTCTCAGACTGTTTGCTCGGCATATAGATTGAAAAGGTTCGGTTGAAAAGATACAACCCTATTGTCTATCTTTCTTGACTTTAAACCTTGCAGTGTCCCCTTGTTCTGTTCACATAACTGCCTCTTGAGCCACACAGATTCCTCATGAGCACAACTGTGTTCTGGAATTCCTATTCTCTGCACTCCTACCCATAATTTATTATGATCCACACAGTTGAATGCCTTTGCAGTCAATGAAAGACAGGAAAACCTTTTTCTGGTATTCGTAGCTTTCAGCTAAGATACATCTGACATCAGCAGTGATATCCCCGGTTTCATGTCCTATTCTGAATCTGGCTTGAATTCCGGGCAGTTCCCTGTCACTATACTGGTGCAGTCACCTTTGAATAACCTTCAAGAGACTTGTGTGTGTATAGCATAATTCAAAGATAAATAGCCCTTGCTAACTCTGGTGGCACAGTGGGTTCAGGTGCTACGTCTTCTAACTGAAAGGTCAGCAATTAAAATCTGCCAGGTGCTCCTTGGAAACTCTGCGGGACAGTTCTACTCTGATCTCTAAGGTCGCTATCAGTTGGACACGACTCGATGGCAGTGGCTTAATGGGTCTTTCTTTGCTACCAGAGAGGTGTTGTTAGTTGCTGTCTGGTCCATCGCATCCCACAGCGACCCCGGCAGGGCAGGACACAACTACTTCATGGGGTTTTCAAGGCTGTGACCTTTTAGATGCAGATAACCAGGCTTCTCTTCTGAGGCACCTCTGAGGGGCATCAAACCACCAGCCAAGCCCTGAACCATTTTTTACCACCTCGGGCTTCTTCCCAAAGAGGGAGAGTGGTGGATTGAGGAGAACTTCAGCCTGTGACCTTCACTTCTAGTGTGAAAAACGGAGCCAGAAAACTGCCGTCACAGCGTGTCTCCCAGAGCTTCAAACTCCCCACCTCCCATTACTGTTCCTTTGCCAATAATATCAGTAGGACAGGCACCCCTCAAATCCTCCATTGCTGCAAAATTTATTCAGCCTCTAGGTCTTTATTTTTCCTTTCAAAACTTTCCCAGGAACACGGGTGACAGAATAGGCGAGAAAGAAGGGGCCTTCCTGCCTGTCTCCTTTGACTGTTAGGACACAGTCAGCCGGGGAAAGACAAGCACAACACACCTCACATTCACGGAATGTGGCTTTCTTATTTGCAGTCCAAAAGGTAGCTTTCCAGCTGAACTGAGGGCAGGGGACTATCATCTTGGACATCTAACCTGTCAGCGTGAGAGTATACAAAGAGAATATTCTATATTCCACTTTGCTGAGTAGCACATGGAGTCTTTCTTCCTTTTTTGAAAAAAGTTTTTGTGCTTGAAGTGACAGTTCACAATCAAAATCAGTTTACCGTCCAAGTCAATTTGCCGCACAGAACCCCGCACACACCCTGCTATGCAACTCTAGCTTCCCTTCCCTGAACTCCTGCGACAGGACACTCCTCCTTCCCACCCTGTCCTTCCAGCACCCATCCAACCAACACCTGACCCAGCCCCCTGCCACCTGACCCTGGACAGGAGCTGATCACACAGCCACGTGCGTAGATTTAAGCCAAGAAACACACTCGACACCACCATCACTCCGTCTTCAGTCCAGTGCACTTTTTGTCTCCGGCGTTGGCTTCAGTACTGGTTTCAGCGCTGTGCTCCCAGCCTGGGGGCCACGTCCGCAGGGGACCCTCCAGTCTGACGGACCATCCAGTGTCATCCCTTTATTGGAGTTCTCCTTCTATATGCCCACTTTTCCTCACGCTGCATCAGACTTTACATGGTAGTCTTTCTCAGGGCAATGACCAGCGGGGGCTGGGCACCATCGAGTTCTGTCCCAGCAGAGGAATTCCCAGTTCATACACACTGTGTCCTGGGCTCCGATGTTCTCCACATCTCTGATGTCCTCCATTCTCCTCTGTGCCAGATCGCCTGGGGTCTTCAGGCATGAAGTGCTCACAGAGGTCTACGGGCCCCATCCCACCTGGACCGGGGGAGAGTGAAGAAAACCAAAGACACGATGGGAAGAGGTGTTCCAAGCAGTCAAGGACCGCCACCACCCCAGGCACCACCAGAGTCCAGCACAATGGACGGTGCCCAAGCATCCCCACCAGCTGCTGACAGGACCTACACGGCATGACAAAAGGTGACCTCCCAGAGAAAAGACCACACTTACCGGTCTGACATATATGGGAGAGATTGAGAGCAGAGTCCCCAGGCACCCCTGTAACGCAGTAGTCTCACCCTTCAGCCACAAGTGAACAGGCCCAGAAAACAAATCATAGCACACGGAGGTCCACCATGTACGTGAGATGTAACGGGCACAGGAGCCCAGGTTTAAGGACCAGAAGGCAGCAGAGGACAGGAAAGATGGACGAAAGGAAATGGGGACCTAAGCTTGAGAAGGTGACAGGGTGGACAGACTAGTGTTGGCAACACCACAAGACAGTTTGTGTCAGTTGTTTAATGAGAAAGTAATGAGCTCTGTAAAACTTCACACACACCCACACACCAGTTCCCCCCAGGAAAACGCACACCTGTTGCCGTGGAGCTCATTCTGACTCACAGGCGCCCAACAGCATGGAGGACAAATGCCCCCAGTCCCCAGGGTGGGACATGTTACGGAAGTCAATGGACACATCTTGCTTTAGTGCCCTGTGACCACCACCTCTGATAACATGTTTGTTCCCAAACAGATGACAAAAGGCCAGATGTGCTTGTCACCATGAGGACACCTGAGGTGCCTGCATTTTTCTTAATGTGTCCCTGACACTAGACACACTGGTGTCTGTTCTGATGTTGGGTTTTTCTTTTTCCCTCTGTTTTCACCCAGGGCACCGAGCCTTCGCAGCTCCTGTGTGCTTGGTCTTGTGAGAAACGGCCTCCAGCCTAAAGACAGCCACCGGAGAAGCCGCCTGCCGTTCCTCAATTCAGTTTCTTCCCACTCCCTGTCTCAGCCAGAGAGAACCAGCAGGTCACCTCCTGGAGCTGAGGAATTTTTTTTAATGTTTTTTTCTTTGCCTGATTATAAACTGATTAGAGTTCAATAGACTTCCTTATGGCTGAAGTCTAGGTGGGTCACATGCTAAATCCTGACGTAATCCTTGCGAACATGACACATAAACCTGTCGTAGAGACTCTGAGACTCCGTGGAGAACAGCCTGCCCTGCTGTCGGGTCTCCGGTGGTCTCACACCTCCTGAGAAACCTTCTTCCTCTTTTGGACTTGGAGTGCGGTTCATGGGCTCAACTCCTCCAGGGCACGGACCCAAATAAGGTAACAGACCCACTGAGGGGTTACAACTGTCAATCTGTTTTTTAAAAAAAATTTTATTTTTTGTGATTGAAAATCTACAATTCAGTATAAATTTGCGTGTTCACCTATGTGCAGGTCCCACTGCTGTCCGTGCCTGCTGACAGCACACTCCTCCTATTGATTCTATACATGTCATGTCTTCCTAACAATCTCCCGTCCCCTCCTCACCCTCTTCCCTCCTGCAGCAGGAAGCCAGCAGGATGACATCCGATACACACATACAACCATAAAGTGCACACATGATATGGTCACTCTGTGTGTCTGCATCCAATCAATTCCTGTCTGAAGACTGGACAGGGGCAGCATCAGGACCAGGGGTCACGCTGCTGGGGGAACCCCAAGGCCCCGGGACCATCGATTGTGGTCTTTCAGTGCATTTTCTTCTCCTGTGTCCACTGAGGCTTCAGGTTAGGCTAAAGACTCATCCACATTCCCTAGAAACAAGGCTTCTCCTCTGAGTGTGTCCTCTGGTGTCTGACGAGGTGTGACTTCCGGCTAAAGCCTCGCCCACACTCCCCGCAGACATAGGGCTTCTCCCCTGAGTGTGTCCTCTCGTGATTAATGAGGGATGACTTCCAGCTAAAGCCTCGCCCACACTCCTTGCAGACATAGGGCTTCTCCCCTGAGTGTGTCCTCTGGTGTGTGATGAGGTTTGACTTTACATTAAAGCCTCGCCCACACTCCCTGCAGACATAGGGCTTCTCTCCTGAGTGGGTCCTCTGGTGTATGAGGAGACGTGACTTTACACTAAAGCCTCTCCCACACTCCCTGCAGACATAGGGCTTCTCTCCTGAGTGGGTCATCTGGTGTATGAGGAGACTTGACTTTACACTGAAGCCTCGCCCACACTCCCTGCAGACATAGGGCTTATCCCCCGAGTGTATCCTCTGGTGTGTGAGGAGACATGACTTTACACTAAAGCCTCGCCCACACTCCCCGCAGACATAGGGCTTCTCTCCTGAGTGTGTCCCCTGGTGTCTGATGAGGTGTGACTTCCGGCTAAAGCCTCGCCCACACTCCCTGCAGACAAAGGGCTTCTCTCCTGAGTGTGTCCCCTGGTGTATGAGGAGACATGACTTTACACTAAAGCCTCGCCCACACTCCCTGCAGACATGGGGCTTCTCTCCTGAGTGTGTCCTGTGGTGTGTGATGAGTTGTGACTTTACACTAAAGCCTCGTCTACACTCCCTACAGATATAGGGCTTCTCTCCTGAGTGTGCCCTCTGGTGTCTGATGAGGTGTGACTTCCGGCTAAAGCTGCGCCCACACTCCCTGCAGACATAGGGCTTCTCTCCTGAGTGGGTCCTCTGGTGTGTGATGAGGTTTGACTTCTGGTTAAAGTCTCGTCCACACTCCCTGCAGACATAGGGCTTCTGCCCTGAGTGTGTCCTCTGGTGTGTTAGGAGAGTTGACTTTACACTAAAGCCTCGCCCACACTCCCTACAGACATAGGGCTTCTCTCCTGAGTGTGCCCTCTGGTGTCTGATGAGGTGTGACTTCCGGCTAAAGCTTCGCCCACACTCCCTGCAGACATAGGGCTTCTCTCCTGAGTGGGTCCTCTGGTGTGTGATGAGGTTTGACTTCTGGTTAAAGCTTCGCCTACACTCCCTGCAGACATAGGGCTTCTCCCCTGAGTGTGTCCTCTGGTGTGTGAGGAGACTTGACTTTACACTGAAGCCTCGCCCACACTCCCTGCAGACATAGGGCTTCTCTCCTGAGTGTGTCCCCTGGTGTATGAGGAGACATGACTTTACACTAAAGCCTCGCCCACACTCCCTGCAGACATAGGGCTTCTCTCCTGAGTGTGTCCTCTGGTGTCTGATGAGGTGTGACTTCCGGCTAAAGCCTCGCCCACACTCCCTGCAGACAAAGGGCTTCTCCCCTGAGTGGGTCCACTGCTGTGTTACACAGTGTGATTTCTGGTTAACGCCTGGTCCATGGTCTCCACACCTGATTGTCACAATTTGTGAGATTCCTTCCCTTAGGAATAATGCTTCTGTGTCCTGAGGTGTCACCTTAGGGCCTGGGCTGCTCTGTGTCTCCGTCATTCTCTCACTTTCCATAGACCCTCTCATTTCTTCTTTTGGGAGCCGGCAGCAAGCCTCTGAAATCCCCCCTTCCTGTGTCCTTTCAAACACTGGCCTGGACACATCTCCTCTCTCTGGACCTCCTGTATTGTCACCCGAGTTGTGTTGCTCAGCACTGGGCTGCCTCCGGTCCCCTGGATGGGTTTTTTTTGGTTCCAGCTGTCTTCTTGCAGGTGTTCCTGGGAAGGGCTGAGAGAGGTGGCTGTGACTGGCGTGGAGGTGGAGGAATTTCTGAGTGGAGAAGCCCAGAGGGCAGGAGGGACACCGATGGATCTCTGGCCTTGCTTCTCCTGGAAGAGAAATTTCTCAGTCAGAGTTGGGGAGACGAGGCTGTCTGGCCCTCTGCGTCATCTCATGGAAAGGCCTCCCTGTGACCATTCACAGCGTGCTGACCACACAGGGTCTCCACAGTCTACTTTCACTCCTTTTTATTCTTTTTGTCTTCCTCAGCCATGAACAAAGAGAATTACAAGACTCCACTGCAAGAAATGGAAACAGACCTACATAAGGGCAGAAACCTACCTTGACCATGGATAGGAAGACACAACATGGTGAAAATATCGGTTCTACACAAAGTGATCCACAGATACAAGGCCATACCAATGGCATTTTTGAATGAGATGGGGAAACAAGTCACCAACTTCATATGGAAAGGGAAGAAGTGTCAGATAAGCAAAGCATGACTGAAGATGAAGAACAAAGTGGGAGGACTCTGCACGCTACCTGACTTTAGATCCTATTACACTGCCACAGTTGTCAAAATAGTCTGTCACTGGTCCAAAACCAAATACTAGACAAATGGGACAGATTAGAGACTCCAGATAGAATATCAGCCACCTATCTGACAGTGACCCAAAGTCTGTGAACTGGGGAAAAGACATTGTCTTTCACAAAGTGTGTTGGTATAAGCAGATACCCATATGTAAGACAATGAAACAAGATCTATATTCCATACCATACACACAACTAACTCAAAATGCATCAAAGACTTAACTATAAAATCTAAAACAATTATCATGGAATAAAAATACAATGCCCAGAGCCCTAATACATGGAATAAACGGACTACAAAATATCATGATGAACACCCATACAGACAACAGATAACTGATAACACTTAAAAAAAAAATCAAATAATTATGCGCATT
Source organism: Heterohyrax brucei (assembly GCA_028571685.1). Classification (NCBI taxonomy): domain Eukaryota; kingdom Metazoa; phylum Chordata; class Mammalia; order Hyracoidea; family Procaviidae; genus Heterohyrax; species Heterohyrax brucei. Next base: position 2,604,682 of record CM053166.1, read on the forward strand.
CAATGACTATTCCAAAAAGAATAAAAAGATGACATGCAGACTAGAAGAAGATTTTTGTCTACTATGAGTCTGATCAGCTCTAATCCTAAAAATGCAAAAACTACTGTAAAACCTCAACAAGAAAAGACAAATGATCCTATTAAAAATGGGAAAAGGGCTGGCAGGGGACACAATACAGTCCCTGACGTAGCATCAGAAACAGAGGTGTGCAGATCAACAACCGTAATAAAAGCCCAGAACTGATGGTCCAACAACCTGCAGGTAGCCTGAGAATATGGCCCCTGGACTTCCTGCTTGCCCAGGGCTGAAAGTCGTACTGAAGCCAACACTTCAGACCAAGAAAGGACTGGACTTTGGGACAGAGTGATGGAGCTGGTGTGTCCACTTTATGGTCTAATATATACACATATAAATATACAGATACACACACACATATATATGTACTAGTGATTTCTTTTTAGAGGGGACAGGACAGGAGGGAGAGGAGGGGACAAGTGTTGCTTAAGTGGATACTGGAAGAGTGAAAAAGAAGAGTGTATGGCAGGAGAGCAAACGGAGATGCAAGGAGGCAGGTTCTCAGAGTTGAACGCGGAAAACCGACTTACAAGGTAAACTTTCACTTAACCACAGTAAAGAAAGGGTGAAAAGAAAGAAGAGTGTGCAGTCCTAAGGTGAGCACAGCAGAACTGCAGAGATGTAGGTACTTGAGATTTTATACAGAAAAGTGACTTGGATTGTAAACTTTCACTTAATCATAGTAAAAAAAGTTTTAAATAAAATGGGCGAAAGATATGACCAGGCACCTCAGCAAAGAAGACATCCAGGACCCAACAGACACAGAGGAAATGCTCATGATCATTAGCCGTCAGTGAAATCCAAATCAAAACTAAAATGAGACACCACATCACCCCAGCAAAGTCAGCATTATTCCAAAAAACAGAAAATAATAAACATGAGATGTTACAGAGGGAGTGGAACTCTATGACACTCCTGACAGGAATGTAATATGGTAGTACTTCAGAGATTGATTCAGTGCTTTCTTAAAAAGCTAGACATAAAAATACTACTAAAAAAGCCCACTGCTGTTGAGTTGGGTCCAACTCATAGTGACCCTATAGAACAAAGTAGAACTGTCCCATAAAGTTTCCAAGGTGTGTCTGGAGGATTTCAACTGTTGACCTTGGGGTTTGCAGATGGAGCACTTACCCCACTACACCACCAGGGTTTCCAACAAATACCACACATCCTAGCAATACAACTTCTTGGAATTCATCTTAGAGAACAAAGAGCTGCCACACAAATACATACACGGACACCAACGTTCAGAGAAACACTGCTCACGACAGCAAAAAGATGGAATGAGCCTCAGTGCCCATCAATGGAAGAACAGATAAACTGAGGTAGAGACACACAATGGAGTATTAGGCAACGATGAAAGACACTCAATTTGGGAAACATCTCATGAAGTGGTAGAATCTGGAAGGGCATCATGCTGAGTGAAATTAGGCAACTATAAGAGGACAAATACTCTATGAAGCCACTATTCTCTGAACTCAACTAGTTGAAACACAAAAGAAAACATGATTTGACAAGCCAAAGACATGATGGCAGTGAGGGATATTCACCAATTAGATAAATGACAAAAACCATGTGTGGCAAAAGGACAAACAGGACACAGCAGAGCAGAAACTCAAATCTTACAAGCATTCTAAATAAAACCAAACACTTCCAGGGACAGAGTACCAGGGTCAGGGGTCTGGGAACCACGACTTCCTGGGACTTCCATGTCGACTAGCATAACCAAGTTTTCTAAGAAAATTTTCTGCATCCCACTTTAGTGACTGGTGTCTGGGGTCTTAAAAGCTACCTAACGGCCACCTTGGAAGCATTAATGGGCCTTAGCCCCCCTGGAGCAAAGAAAATCATCAAAAATATGAGAAAAGTGCAAGCCCCAAAGACAGAAATGCCACAGATATCAAAGACTACTTAATTTACTGATGTGGCATGTCTTAAAATGAGAAGAAACTGCTAGAAACATCCACTAATGATCACAAGGTGGAATGTATGAAGTAGGAATCTCAAAAAACAGGAAATCATCAAACATGAAATGAAATGCATGAACATCAATATCCTAGGCATTAGAGCGCTGAAATGGGCCAGTACTGGCCATTCTGAATCAGATAATCATGTGGTCTACTGTGTCGCCAATGAAAACATGACAAGGAATGGAACTGTATTGATCCTTAGAAAAAAGATCTGTCCCGAAGGAGAATGCTGTCAGTCACAGGATTTTAATATCTGTACGCCTACAAGCCTGGCAGGATAATACAAGTATTCTTCAAATTTACACACCACCCACCAAAGCCAAAGATAAAGGAACTGAAGAACTTTACGAGCTTCCACACTTTGAAATTGACTGAACATGAAATCAGGATGCATTGATAATTACCAGTGGGTGTAAGGCAAGAGTCAGAAACTAAGAAGACTCAGTAGTTGCAAAATGTGGCTTTGGTTCAGAAATGACACTGGAGATTGCAGAACTGCATTTTTAAGACCAAAGACTTCTTCATCGCAAATATCTTTTTTTCACCAACATAAAGTGCAAACCAGACACAAGGACATGGCCAGATACGACACACAGGAATCATACAGACTACAGCTGTGGAAAGAGATGCTAGAAAAGCTCAAAATGAGCCGTCAAAACAAGACCTTGTGCGGACTGCAGCATATACCATCCACTGCTCATATGCAAGGTGACACTGAAGCAGAAAGAATTAGAATACGTCTACGAGAGCCAAAGCACAACCTCGAGCATATCCCATGTGAGTTTAAAGACCATCTCAAGAGGTGATCTGATGTGTTGAACACTACGGACCGAAGACCAGACGAGTTGTAGAATGACATTAAAGACACCATCCACGAAGAATGCAAGAAATCATTAAAAAGACAGGCAAGAAAGGACCAAATTCGATGTTGGAAAAAGACTCTGACAGGTCTTCTTGAACACTGAGTAGCTAACACAAAAGGAAGGCATGACAAAATAAAAGATCTGAATAGGAGATTTCAAAGGGCAGCTCCTGAAGACAAAGTATTAGAATGAGTATGTGCAAAGAGCTGGAAACAGAAAACCAAAAGGGAAGAACACACTGCATTTCTCAAAATGAAAGAAATAAAGAAAAACTTCAAGCCTTGAAAATATTAAACAACTCAGGAAACATCAAGAGATGAGGGAAAGAACAGAGTCATTATATCAGAAAGAACTGATCAACATTCAAGCATGTCAAGAGATAACATACGATCAGAAACTGATGGTCCTACAGGATTTTGCAGTTTTCAGAATATTTACAAAAAGGTAAAGCTTTTATAAAGTTACCCACTTGTAATGTCAATGTGTATGTTCTGATACTTGTGTAACACTCCTCTGGCTCAATCATAACTCACTCTGTTAGCACACTTGTCTATTTTCTACTTTAGCCTCTTGGAATAGACACTGAATAAAATTTTATCTTCTGCGTTTACTATAACCTTACAGTTCTTTTTTCCTTGGACAGTCCTATTTAAGCTAGACAAGGTGGTGAAAGAAAGCTGTGAGCTCAAGGCTTCAGAATTACAGCTCAAGCAATGCAGAAAACACCTCACAGTTGTTACTTACAGTCTAAAAATCTCATTTCTTGTAGTGACAGAGCTGATACTGCTGAAAACCGAGGACATAGTCTTATCGTAACGGTGGCTCAATACCAACGTCAGTTGCATTCTCAACCTCGAATGACATCTGGAGGTAAAGAGCGGGCAGTGACTGGACAGAAATGGGATCCTGACACTTGGAATGAGGCCAATGGGCAGGTAATTAGGAAGGTGTGGGCACTGATTACCTAAAACTGGGTTCTTGAAACAGAACCAGTAATACAAACATAGATACATGCATACATACACAACATCTGCATGTACACACACACACACACACACACACACACACATATACACACACCAAGAACTGTCAAGGCAACAGCTCATGAGGTTGTACAGGTTGGAATACCTGGAACAAAAAAGCACCCTTTGGGAAACACAACAGTAATAATGGTTGCAGACAATAACTGGCAAGGAATCTACTATCAGTACACAAAGGAACGATGAAAAGCATTATTTCTACAGTCTCAAATTATCTCCCCATAAGACATTTATCAATTGCAAATAGTAAAACTATTTTCCAGTAGGGAAAACAGGAAGCAAGCATCTTATTTTTTTAAGCTCTTTATTATTATTATTATTATCATTGAGTGAAAAGGTACATTCCCATATGAATTTGCAAGCACGCCTATGTGCAGCTCCCCTTGCTCTCCCTGCCCGGTGACAGCAAACTCTTCTTCTCTGTTCTATACATGTCATATCCTCCTAACAATCTCCTGTCCCCTCCTCTCCACCCTCTCCCCTGACTCCAGTTAAGAGGTCAGCAGGACAACATCCTATAGCTGCATAGAACTATAAAGGGCACACACAATACGTTCACTCTGTGTCACAAAGGGAGGAAAGCATCTTACATATGAAAACAAAATAAAATCTTAACCCAAATAAAACATCAATGCATTTCATTGTATGCAAATTGCCACCAAATGAAAACATTAAAAAACCTCAAACCACATACGGCTAAGCTTATTCACTGCAGCCTTACTGCTAACACCCAAAGACTGTAAGACACAAAAACAGCATGGACTGCAGAAGTATCTGCCTGGCTCATCTAGGAAAGAAGAGACATAAACAGTAATAAAGATAGTCCCAGTGACCACAGAACTTAACAAAGTATCACTAGTGACTTTTCTTTTAAGTTTCTGTTGTTTGCTTCCTAACTGAGCAACTCTGTTTTCTAATCAGACACTTTCAAAAACTTGGCTGTTTGAAATGACAGCACTAGGAATGACACAACTGTCTCTAAGCCCTCACTCCACCGTGAGTTCTCACAGGCCTAGTGAGGGGTGAGGAATGCCACAGTCCTTGCGTCCAGAAGGCCTTGCTCCACTGTCAGGACTCACACGACTAACTCAGCAGGAGAAGCATCTGAAGGCTTTGGCACATTTCCTACACTTATAAGGCCTCTCTCCACTGTGAGTGCTCCTGTGACTAGTGAAGTCTGCGGAGCAACTACAGCCTTCACCACCTTCTTTACAGTGATGAAGATGCCCCTTCACTGGCAGCACACGTGTAGGGAGACGTAAGGAACAACTAAAGACGTGCCCCATTCCTTACATTCACAAAGCCTCTCTTGACCATGAACTGCCATATGTACAGTGAGGTCTGGGGAATGATGCAGGCTCTGCCACGTGCCTCACATTCAAAGGCCTCTCCACACTGTGAAGTCTCACGCGTTAAGGCTGAGAAGAAACTAAAGGATTTCCCACATCCCTTTCACTTGTAAGGCTTTTCTCCACTATGCACTCTGGTATCTTTAGCGAAGCTTGAAGAGCAACTAAAGGCTCTCCCACATTCCTTACTTTCATATGACCTCCACTATGAATTTTTACAGGGTTCACAGGTGTGATGGCCAAGTAAAGGCTTTCTCCATTCTTTACATTCACAGGGCCTCTCTCCACTGTGAACTCTGAGATGTGTAGTGAGGTCTGAGAAATCACAACAGGCCTTCCCACATTGCTTACATTCATAAGGCCTCACTCCACTGTGAGTTTTCAAATGTCAAGCTTCAGAAGCAATTAAATGAATTTCCACATTCATAAGTCTCCTCTCCACTGTGAATTCTTACATGTTTCAGGAGGTGAGACAGCCACACAAAGGCTTTCCTACGTTTTGTACATTCATGAGGCTTCATCTCTCTCCACTATGAATTCCTACGTTTTGAGAAATGGGATGGCTAATAAAGGCTTTCCCACATGCCTTACACTCATAAGGCCTCTCTCCACTGTGAATTCTCACCTGTGAAGAGAGGTCTCAGGAATGACGAGACTTTATCACATTTATTACCGAAGTCCCTTCCCCACCTCTCCCCACTGTGAAGTCTCATATGTTAAGTTGGAAGAATGAGTGGAAGTCTCATATGTTAAGTTGGAAGAATGAGTGGCTTTGCTACATTCCTTACATTCACAAGGCCTTTCTCCTCAGTGAATTCTTCTGTCTTTAGTGAAGCCTGAAGAACCACCAAAGGCTCTCCCACATTCCTTACAATCATAAGGCTTTTCCTCATTGTGACTACCCATGTTACGTTTGAGGAGCTACTGAAGCATCTGTCACTTTCATTAAATGCCGAAGTCATCTCTCTCCTGTGAATGCTCATGTCCAGTTAGGTGTGAGCACCAACGAAGGGCTTTGTGACATTCTTTACATTTACAAGTCCTTTCCTCATTACGAATTCTCATATGCTTAGTGAAGTGGAAAGAGAAACTACAAGATGAGTCACATTACATTCACAAGGACTGTGAATTCTCATGAGTTTACAGACACTTGCAGAGCAACCAAAGGCTGTCCCACATTCTTTAGATTAATAAAGCTGCTCCCCACTGTGAGTTCTTGTAATACAGAAAGGTCTCCTCGCCAACTAAAGGCTTTCCCATATGCATTACATTCATAAGGAATCTCTCCACTGTGAATTCTCTTAAGTGTAGTGAGGTGTGACACACAGTGACAGGGTTTCCCCCATCCCTTATATTCATAAAGCCTCTCTCCAGTGTACAATGAGATCTCAGGTCTGAGGAAACACGTTCCCACAGTCCTGGCTTCACAGTAACTCTCCAGAAAGAGTTCTCACAAGATGCTGAAGGGAGAGGGGCAACGGGAGGCTTCTCCACGCTCCTTACACTGAGAGCCACTGCACCCAGAGTGAGATCTCGTATGGTGCCCAGGTGATGAACGAGTCATCGAGTATCAGCCACATTCAAGGAATCCAGAAGGATACGCTTCCACCGGAGTTCCCTGAGGCACAGAAAGACTGGGTGTCTTGTGGCAGTTCAGGCGACACTGACTGTTAGCATTACTTAAACACAGGTTCTCTAACATACACTGTTAAAAACAGGCAGCATGCTGTTGGATTATCAATTGCTCAGCAATTAACCATTACCATTCACAGTACTCAGGCTTTTTTTTCTTCTTTACCCTGAATTACCTTGTGTTTCAATCCTCTAGCAGAGATACTACCATTGTTTTCACTGTACTTATTAATTATAGAGCTTTCTAATAATTGTATATAACTGAAATAGCATTTAAATATTCAGTGTCTCACATGTGTGAAAAATACTGTACTGTAGAAAGTTCTACGAACACACACACAGACACACACAGACACACTGCCATGAAGTTGATTCCAACTCAGGGACCCCACAGGGTACTGAAGGAGTGCTTGTTAGATTCAAATGGCTGAACATCTGGTTGGCAGATGTAGCTCTTCACCAGTAAGCCACCAGGGTTTCCACACAATATTAGAGCTGCTGTTTGTGAAACTGGTTTTACATACATTTATAAGACACTTGGCAACACAAAAGTTAAGAGCTTGGCTGCTAACCAAGTTGGCAGTTGGAATCCACCAGTGGCTCTGTGGACACCCTGTGCATCAGTCCTTGTCCATCTTGTGGGGTCACTATGAGTTGGAAGGGACTCAACAGCAACAGGTTTATTTTTTTGGTTTATAAGATATGTGGGCAGCTGAGTAGCACTAAAGGTTGGTACTGCAAACCAACCCAGGAGCACAGCCCTGAGTCACAACGGACTTGATGGCATTGGGTTTGAGACACGTGTGTGCATGAACCCTGGTGGTGCAGTGGTTAGGCACCTGGAAGGTAACTGAAAGGTAGGTAATGCAAACCCACCAGCAGCTACGGGTGAGAAAAATGGAGTCTGCTTCCCTCAAGGTGACAGTCTCTGAAGCTCTACAGGGCAGATCACCCTTGTCCTACACGGTCACTGTCAGCTGGAATACACTCAGTAGCATTTAGTTTACACACCCAGGTGCAGGGTGTTCTCAGCTGTAATGATCACACAAGCAGATTGCCAAGGATCTCTGCCGAGCCACTGGGTAGGTTGGAACTGCCAACCTTCCGGTGAGTAGCTGGGTGCTCCACCTGCTGGGTCAGCTGTGCACCTTATGGACAGTTTAACGTCACGAGCCTTAACCCTCTCTCCTGAAGCACTCTGGAGTCCGGAGGGGACGACACTCACCTCCCCTCAGTTTTCTGCTTGTCATCCTGGATTTCAATGCCATGCAGTTCAAAGACTGCTCTTCCCCTGCAGGGTCACGGGCCATTCGTCTCAACTCACACTATTCTATTCTCAGGGGACGGCTTGTCTCCATCACTAGTGTTTATTGTAACTGACCGACTGATTTCAGTTGGGGTTCACAGTATGAAAAGAAGGAGATGACTTAGAAGGTAAGGGAAGCTGGGAGAAAAGGTTTGAACACATCTTGCTGTCTCAGTACTTTTGTAATAGTCAAAAAGTAATTTACTAGGAAAGACATCCATGAAGATGGACATTGTTAGTGGCATAAGCGGGGTGTAATTAGATGAGTGCAGCAAAGAGGTACTGGGTGCAAAGCACAGGGTACAATAAAAGGGGACAGTTTTTCTCCATGAACACAGGTGTGTTAGGACTCATGCAAGTCAGAAAAGCCAACTCAGGTGTCTGTGGAATACACATTCCTCAGAGGCCTCCTGTCTTCTGTGGCCGACAACACAGCCATCCTAGATCAGTGCGACCTGCACTTTCCTCGGCTCCTCCTGCTGCTGCTCTGGGAGAGCCATCGGGTGCAGCTGACACGGTGATCCTGGAGAAAGGCACCTCATGGAGGAAGACAGGGAAGAACACGAATCCTTCCCTGACACTGAGCCAAGACTCTGGTCTTCAGGGTCTCTGTAAATGGGCAGGTCAAAGTCTGTAGCAAAATCATCATGTCAATCTTGTAATAAACACAGTGAGAATCTTTACAAGAAACCAAACTGCAAGTATTCTCTCTCGGTATCAAAACACAAACAAAAATCCTGAAGTCAACGTTCACACTTCAAACATTTAAAGGGCCTTAAAGCTTTTAACCAAAGTTCAAGTGAGAAGTCAGTTTCACACACAGAATACTGTACAGAAGTCAGGATATGCATGCTCCTGAGAGCAAACGTCCATACTTGTCTTATTTCACAATGTGTTTCCATCCCTCAGCCTGTATACGGGTTAACATCGCTGAGTATGACTTATCTCGTTACTAAGGAATAAATTTTCAAGAAAGTTCAGTCAGCCATACCTACAGAGGCCAGGTTTCTGAAGGTTTCCCGCATCACCTCTCTGTAGAGCTTCCTCTGAGAGAGATCCAGCAAAGCCCACTCGTCCTGAGTAAAGTCCACAGTCACGTCCTCAACAGCCACTGAGTCCTAGAACATCCCAAACATTCCGGTTCAGCAAGGTACCACGGACTCCAACATGTGGGACAGGCAGGGTGAGGCAGACAGTCCTGAGGAAATGAGGTTTCATGGAGTTCTAGCACAGGGTCGGTGCTCTCCTAAGTCTGCTCTAGGACTCAGCCATCAGTCCCATCTGTTCACTGTCTACATTCAATCTCACGGACTCCATCCTGTCTCTGAGACTTAACAGTACTTCCAACACCAGGGACTTATTTCTCTCATTTGACTGTGACCAATTCTAGTCTCACTCCTGTCTTTATAGTCTAGAACCGTCAGAGCACAGCAGAGAAACTGGAGAAATGCTCTCACACGAAAGCCCTATTTCCACACTCAGAGCACCTCTTCCTGGGGTGCAGTTTCCCTCCTTGCACAGCACCTGCCCAAATATTTAACAAAACGCAAAGCACACGGTGCAAGCAGGCCACAAGGCTAACAACTGGGAAACACAGCAGGATGGCCAGCTTTTCTCTGGCCTCTCGCCAGCCATGGGAGCCCCAGTGGCCTGCACAAACGGGCAACCCAAGGCCCTGAGCTTTTCTTAAAGGATACCGGGTGATCAAGACGTGACAGGACCACAGGCTGGAAAGAGAACATTATTCGGGGGAAATTATGAATTGTTACATGTCGGTCCCCTACTTTGCAGGACTCCTGTAATTGCGTTGTCATGCACTCTGTCCCTTCATGGAGACACACAAGGGCACTGAAAACGTAAACAGTTCCGGGCAGACACAGCCCTACAGCACTAAATGGGCACGTGAAACATGAGCTGCTGTGATGGCATGTGGACAGCAGCTAGGGTTACACAACAAAGTGGGTCTTTGCTTCCGTATGACTGGAATTGTACACGTTCACCTAAAACACAAAGAAAAACACTGAAGAAGTAAAAGTCCTGACCACCGCGGTGAACCACGGGCCGAGTCCCTCAGGTGAGAAATGCACTGACACGGCGAATGGGAAAGAGCCGTCTGCTCAAAGGAGAGGACACGGAGGGCGTCAAGCTACAGGGACCTTCATCTGTGACGGGGCATGACTCAAAATCTGAAGAGACAATGGCAAACAGCAGCTAGGATCGGAACACGGAATGTGGGAAGCATGACTCGAGGAAGATGGGAAGATACCAACGGTGACGTGAAACCATAAACATTGATATCCCGAGAATTAGTGAGCTGCGTGGTATCGGTCATTTCCAATCAATCACATGGCCTGATACATATTTAAGAGAAACTGTGCTGTGTTTATCATGAAAAAAAATAGTTCAAGATCTCTCCTGAAGCACAGCACTGTCAGTGACAGGACAATATCCACAGGCCTACCAGAAGGCCTATTCATATGATTATTACTTAAGTCTACCTGCCAACCACTAAAGTGGACAACATTCACCAACTTCTGCACTCTGGTACTCAGCAAACATGCAATTAAGAAGCACTAAAAATTACTGGCGCTTGGAACCCAAATTTGGAAACAAAGGAGGATTTGTATATGAAAAACACAGCCTCTGATGAAAAACCTGCTAGGGATCACAGGATAGAATTCTGCAGGATCACGGACTTCTTCACTGCAAATACCTTTTTTCAGACAACAGAAATGATGACTATACACAGCGACCTCACTAGATGGAAACCTCAGGCATCCAACTGAGTCTACCTGTGGGAAGGAAGGACAGAGACGCTCACTATCATCAGTGAGAAAGACACCAAGTGTCAACTGGTAACGGCCCATAAAGTGCTCTTCATCACACTCAGCGTATCACTGCTGTTGAGTAGATTCTAACTCATAACGACCCCACAGGATAGAGGAGAACTGACCCACGAGATTTCCAAGGGGCACCTGGGGGATCAGAATTGCGACCTTTCAGTTCACATAAATAGCTCTCAAGCACTACACCACGAGGGCTTCCACTACTTGCTCAGATGCAAGTTCAAAGAGAAGTTGAAGAAAATTAAAAAAAGTCCTTGAGAGCCAAATTGCAACCCCGAGTACACTCCACTTGAAGTTAGAGACCATCTAAAGTATCCATCTGCTGCCCTGGCCACGAACGACTGCAGACAAGATGAGCCGTGGGATGACATCAAAGACACCATCCATGAAGGCGGGAACAGGTCATTAAAAAGGCAGGAAAGCAAGAGAAGACCAAAATGGATAGCAGAAAGGAGTCTGAAATCAGCTCCGCAATACAGGGGAGCTACAGCCAAAGGGAGACAGGATGCAGCAAAAGACTTGAACAACCATTTGACCCAGTAATTCCACTACTTGGAATATATCCTACAGAATCAAGGCCTTTCACACCAACGGACACATGCACCAGAATGTTTATCACAGCACAGTCCACGATAGCAAAAAGATGGAAGCAACCCAGATGCCCAACAATAGAAGAATGGATAGGTAAACTATGGTACATATACTCAATGGAGCACTACGCAATGATAAAGAATAACGATGATTCCAGGAAACATCTCCTAACCTGGTTTCAACTGGAAGACATTATGTTGAGTGAAAGTAGTCAGCGACAAAAGGACAAATGCTGTATGAGACCTCTATGATAAGATCTCAAAAACAGACTTGTGTATAGAAGAAAAGACTCTTTGACAGCTGCAAGGGAGGGGAGGGAGGGAAAAGGAGGGAAGGAGAGCTCAGTTTAGATAGTTACTAGAAATCTAGTTGGGAGAAAGTGGTGACAGCACACATTAGGAACAAGAACAACATTAAGTGGACTTCAGCATAACTTCAGTACTCCTTCCATCTTAACTCAATACTGCAAGGATAGAGTAGCTGGGGCAGGGGGCGGGGGACCATGCTCTTAGGCAAATTCCAGGCCAACTGGCACAACTAGCATTTGGCTAAGACAGCTCTCTGCACCCCACATTGGTGAGTGGCGTCTCGGGTCTTAAAAGCTGCCAAGCTGCCATCCAAGGACACAGCAAATGGTCCCAACTCAGCAGGAACGGACGCTCACCGAAGACCAAAATGACATGCGGTAAAGACAACCGAGAAGACAGAGAGACCCACAAGAGTGGGTGCCTACATCTACTTGGGACCAGAAGAACCGGATGGTGCCTGGCCACCACCAGCGATAGCCACGATGGAGCTCACAGAGAGGAGTCTCACTGGCAACACAAGAATAAAAAGAGGTGCATCATGAGATCTCCACTAAAAGACCCCAATTGATGGTCCAGCGGTTTTCGGGTTCCTCTGAGAGCATGGCCCCCGGCCCTGATGCTGCCCTTTCCCATAAATTATAACAAAGGTCCACTCTTTGGACAGGAATGGATTGGACTTGGCAATGCAGAGTGACCATATATTGGAAGCACTTTATGGTTCTATACATCTATAGGATATCATCATGCTGACCTCTGGCTGGAGGAAGGGGAGTGGACGGAGAGGAGGGGAAAGGAGGCTGTTGGGAGGATGAGACATGTATGGAGCACAGAGGAATAGTGTGCAGTCACCGGACAGGGAGAGCAGTGGAAGCTGCATATAGGTGGGCATGTAAATTTATACGTGAATGTACATTTTCAATCAGTCATGTTAAATAAAAATTAAAAAAAAAAAGACTTGAACAGAAGATTCCAAAGAGCAGTCTGAAAAGACAAAGTATGATAATGGAATGTGTAAACACTTAGGAGTTAGGAAACCAAAAGGGAAGCTGAGAAAACTGAAGAGGAAATTTATGCTTCAATTTGTAGTATTTAAGCATTTTTCAAGGAAAACACTAAATGACACCAGAGCAATGAAAACAAGATAGAGGAAATACACAGACCCGCTATGCCAATGAGAACCGAGTAATGTGCCACCACTTCAAAAGGTAACATCGGATCAGAACTGGTGGCACTCAGAGAAGAGGTCCAAGCTTCACCGAAGGCACTGGTGGAAAACTAGGTGGCAGGAAGTAATGGAACACCAACTGAGAGATTTCAGCCAAGGATCCGGCGCTGCAGGTGCTCACTCACTTATTCCCAGAAACTGAGAAAATAGCTACCTGATCGATCAACTGCAAGGCATGTATGATTTGCCCCCATTCCAATGAAAGAAGATTGAACAGAATACAGAAATGATCAAACAGTATCATTTATACGACACACAAGCAAAATTGTTGAAGATCACTTGGAAGCGGCTGCTGCAGCACCTCAACAGGGAAATGCCAGAAATCCCAGCTGCATTCGGAAGAGGACGCAGTACAAGGGACATCACTGCTGACGTCAGATGGGTCACGGCAGAAGGCAGAGAGTACCAGGAAGATGCTGACCTGTCTCCGTGTTCTTGACTATGCAAAGGTACCTGACTGTGGGAGTCAAACAAGAATGGAAATACAGGACACTTAACTGTGCTCATGATGACAGACGCCAAGAGGCAGTCCCAGGAACAGAGTAGAGCGACACAGCACGGTATCGAGTCAGGAAACGTGAGTCTCCTTTCACCGTAACTATTCAATCTCTATGCTCAGCAAATAATCACAGAAACTGGACTACAGAGCTCAGCATCTGGACTGGAAGAAGATTCATTATCAATCTCTATGTAGGTAATACAACCTTGTTGAAGGAAATGAACAGGACTTGAAGAACTTACTAATCGGGATGAAAATTACAGCCATCACTACGGACTACACATCCATGTGAAGAAACCCTCAAGGGGGCTCTACAACGGGCCGGTCAGTTCTGGCCCTCTCACACAATGGCAGCACGCATATAAAGCAAGCTGCGTAGGCTAGACCACAGACAGAAAACTCAGAAAATCAAAAGCAGTCTCAGGAAAGCAGTTTACAGAACTAAGACTGAATTATTAAATTTACAGGAGGCTCAAAAAAGGCATCACTAAAACTGAGAGATTATGGATTAAAGGGTTGGTGTCACATACGGATACTTGTCCTGCAGCATTCCTTTCTACGTTTGAAGCTATAGTACCGAAGTGTCGTGAGATACCAGGTAAAAACGGCATAATGTATAGAGGTCACACTCCCACACGTCCCTCCCTTTCTCACACTCCAGGGAGTTGTGTGTTGCGGTGATTCAGGAAGTTACGCCAAAAGAACGAGGAAATCTTGTGGAAGAAATACTGCCAGGAGACTCGTTAGAAGGAAGAATGGCAGGAGTTCGTCACATATACAAGGGACATGTCACCAGCTGGGACCAGTCCCCAGAGGAGGACAACACATTTGGCAGCTTGTTGGTTTTTTAAACCCCAGAAACCACTCACCAATATGGGGTGGAGAACACTCTGTTACTCTGTCCTTTGAAATGTTGAGTTGAATTTTAGAAGCCCTTCCAAGGGACTTCTTTCCTTGTAAAATGAAATCAAGGTGACATGCCTGTTCTCTTACCTCGGTCTCTCATTTAGTGGTCAACACAAGTCAGACTGAGCAAGAACCTTGGGTTTCTACCTGGTCCCACTTCCAGTGAACAAGCCAGGAGCCATGTGCGTGGTTCTGAAGGGGAACTAGAAACTGGACCGACCCTGAGGTCTGGCCGCACCAGGAGATGTCTCCTGAAGATTCAGAAGCAGCTCTGAAAGGCAGTCCCCCTGGGAGGCCACCGAGGGCTCTGTGACAGACAGGGAACGCACAAGACTTGTTTGCCAAGCGCCCGGGGAGGCCTCAGAAGAGCCCAAAGACGCAGGCAAAACGGACGGGTGAGGGCATCAGGAATCTGAGCGTGTGGAGTCAATAACGGGGTAAGGACCTCAGAGTTAAGGCCTCAGACTCCCAAGAAGGGGCAGAACTTGACTGCTGAGAGCATCAAAGGCTGAGGACCTGTGGAGCTGGTGTACTGGATTAGGTTGCGAGGTTGTTTAAGTGTGTGCAGCCGCAGAACGAGGACCGTTCAGCAGTCCACCCAGCTGCACCCTTCAGGACTGGGACCGGGGACTCAGACAGTCACGGCTTCGGCAGTAGGCCTGTCCCACTCCTCCTCCTGCCTCTGTAGACCTCTGCTGCACAGGCCCTTTCCGCTCGCCTCACTGAACTCTGTGCTGTGTTCGCCCTGCACGAGTTCCTGGGAAAGCTGTTGCAGGGATTCAGAAACCACGGATCCAGGGAATCTCAAGGCGACCTGGACTGGGAGCAGAAGCCAGCAGAGAGGGGCCTGTCCTCTGGACCCAAGCGTTTGCAGTTCCTGTCCTTTGACACCGACGAGGTTAGATTCTCCAGTTGTGTTTGGCATGCTTGTTGGAAAACAACAGCTGTTTGATCGAGGAGGATTTCTTTCAGATTCTCCTTGGTCCTTTGGTGTTCTCTCTCGCGCTCGGGAGAACCGCAGTACAGATCCAGACTCAGGTATGCCAAACAATAAAGACACCGTTTTATTCTCAGAGCTGCTATAACCTGCAAAAATTCGGGCATAAGTTGACTGCTAAAAGCCTCCAGGGTGGTCACCAGGACTCGTTACAACTGAAAACTCCCACGACAGGATAAGGTGGTCACCAGACAGGCTACAGTGCACCCGCAAGCAAACCTGTACAACACAGGTGTCCACTGGTCTAAGCGACACTCCGTTTGAGCCCCGTGGAGTCCCTTAGGTTTCCTTCCGTGGCTCAGAACAGCGCTGTTTCGCCACACCTGTTTGGTCACATTCTGAGGGACAGGGGGCAGCTTCCGACCTGTGCTGTGATCCGTGGGGGAAGAAGTGGCAGCTCCAGATCTTTTGTAAGAAATTTCAGGGAGAAGTCATGGGTCTCCGTCTGTTTTATAACGGTTTCTCAACATGGGATCACAAGGTTACACTTAAAATTTTCAGTGGCTACTTTAAAGCCAACTAGCAGAACCACAGGGTTCATGGTCTAAAATAAGAGACGCGATCTCCAGCTAGAAGGAGGAACAAAGTTCAAATAGAACAAAACAGAAAGCCTTAACCTCGGGGCTTACCAGCTTTGAGAAATGACTCCATCTCCCCTTCTGCTATCAAGACACTGCTCTGGGATTCATATTTACATGCACTTGAGGAAATCAGGATCCCCATAGCTTTGTGGTGGTTCTGGGTGAATTCACGACGTCCTTCTGTCTCACTCTGTCTTGAGAGCCTGCTTCTGGTTTACAGCACAGTGTCTAAGCATCAGTCTTGTATCAGGTTTGAGGCTACTGCTGAGAACTGTTTTTTGTAAGGCGGCCTTAGAACCTCAATACTTCCCTTATCCAAGAAAAAGTGTGTTTTCTGTCTATCTTACAATATCATTTCAGTAGCTACAATGAAAACCTCAATGCGTAAGGAAAACCTTTCTGAGCAGCTTAAGCTGCATACTATATGAAATGTGTTTCACAGTGAC
Organism: Heterohyrax brucei; assembly: GCA_028571685.1. Lineage (NCBI taxonomy): Eukaryota > Metazoa > Chordata > Mammalia > Hyracoidea > Procaviidae > Heterohyrax > Heterohyrax brucei. Next base: position 2,621,316 of record CM053166.1, read on the forward strand.
CTATAGTAAACTCTGGATACCCTGAAACTTGAACAATTTTTCTAAAGGAAAAGCACTAAAAAGTATGAATAAATTACATGGAATATACAGTTAAAATCAAAAGAAGTGCCTGCTTATCTTCTGGACAAAATTTTTATGTTAATATTCCCTCTAAGTTTTGGTTTAATATTAGACAGAAAACACATAATATTATGCAATAATTTTATTATTTCTTTATTACTAACTTAGCCACAACTTTCTTTTCTGAATCTAGAATCAAAGCCTAGTTTGCTGGACATTTATGTCATTGACCTAGGAAATCTTTTTATTACTATTCAGGTGTCCAGACACTTGACAACATTAGCATATCCTGATTATATGGTATTTTGCCTCTAAATTATTATACTGTATTGCATCTGCATCTCTTTAAAAATAAGGTTACTCATTACATTTAAAACAATCTATATTTAAAATTTTTTTAAATTGACTTTATTGGGTTGGGTTCTCAACTTTTTATAATTAAGACTATGTGTACACACTAATCATAGCCATGTGAAGATTTATCATTTCCAGAGAAGGTTTGAAAACTCAGCTGATCTGCTGATAATGTTTAATGACAAGGCTTCAACAAAAAGATGAACTCTATTCGAGTTAGGAAAAGTAGTGTCCATAGACTGAATCAAAGTTTCCAGAAACTCCCATGGAGAAGTTGATGAGTTCAGACTGCAGATGATCCAGAAGCCCAGTTGACAAGCGGTGGACTGTGGTGGTCAGGATTATGTCCACTTGGTATTCTGTATTTGGCTGCTGTGTTAAGTGGCAGGGCGGGGTCTGTGGTGGATTCCCACCCCTCAGCTCTCATCTCTCGACCTCCCACTACTACTGCTGGTCTGCTCATGTAGCCAGGAGCTCGCACTCTCTTCTTCCGGCATCTGCTTCCTGGACTTGAACTAGCAGCTGTGGGATTCATCAATCCTTACAGTCGGCACTTGATAGTCCTGCTCCCTGACCTGCCGATTCTGGGATAACCAGCCTCTGCCACTCCGTCTCGCCGTCACCTTGGGATCCACCGACCTATACAACCGGTGATCTAGAACTCTGGTCTGGATCTACCTATCTATTATAAATCTTTCCCTGTACCCACACATGTCACTGGTTTTGCTTCCCTAGAAAACCCAGCCTAAGACAGTGAGTCAGCGTCTCCAGGGTGTATCCACTTCTTAAATATTTCAACTGCCTCAGTTCCTGGAGCCTCGTTTTTGGCTAATGCCTTCAGAGCAGCTTGGACTTCTTCCTTCAGGACCATTAGTTCTTAACCATATGCCACCTCCTGAATGGCTCAACGCCCTCCATCTCTTTTTGGTATCGTGACTGTGTATTCCCTCCATCTTCTGACGCTCCCGAGGTCATTCAATATTTTCCCCCACAGAGTCCTTCAATACTACAACTTGAGGTTTGCCTTCTGTGAGAAATTTCAAAAGGGTCCATCTTCAGAACACAGGCTAAGATAAGTTACTAGTTAACCTAAAGAGAAAGGTGGAGGGGAAGAAGGAGAACAATCTGTTGGGAAGCAGGAGACACAACCTTAAAGGGAATGGAATGTTAAGACTTAGGCGATCTGGAGAAACTGCTCACCTCACAGTACTCAGCAAATGAGGAAATGAAGAAGCGAGGAAATGAGGCGACGACTCACCAGCAACAGGATCCGAATGGCTTGTAGGAATGCTGGCGTGCCCGTCTCGCCTTCTTTGTGGGCCACGGCAGACAATTTTGCAAAATCGTCCAATTAAAATCTCACTCTCGCTATCTAAATTTAAATCGGATTTCTTGAGCTTTCACTGGAAAAAGACTGGTAACTACCTATCGGTGACCTCACAAGGGATAAGGCCGCCTGCCGCGGTCACCAACATAGGGTCCTAGCTGTGGCTTTATACTTACCCGCCAGCTGCCAAGAGGGACCACAGCAGTATCCAGGGTGTGGACGTTTCTCACACTTTCATCTCCAGTTCTTTCAGACTGAGAAATGCTAAGTGTGGTTTTCACTTTCATTTTCCAATCTAGGTCTCTGCACATGTCATTACCGACCTTATCCTCACCAGCAGCCCTCTGAAATCTATTGTTCAGCTCTTTTACTTCATCCTTTCTTTCCTTCACTTCAGCTGCTCCATGTTCAAGAACAAATTTCAGAGACCCTTCTAATGATTCCGGGTCCTTCCTCTCCTGTCTCTTGAATAACCTCTGGTTTCCATCATGTCCCTGATGTTATTTTACAACTCATCTAGTGTCTCATCATTAGTGCTCACTGTGTCAAATCGAGTTTCAGATGGTCTCTACACTCTGGTGGGAGGCACTCACGGGCATCTTTTGGCCACAGTGGACTCCTTTTAAGTTTCTTCAGCTTCAGCCTGAACTTACATATGAGCAATTGATGGTCTGCTCAATAGTCGGCCCCTGGACTTATCCTGACTGAAGATACTCAGCTTTTCCACAGTCTCCTCACATGCAGAGATCTGATTCCTGTGTATTCCTTCTGGCAAGGTCCAGTTATAAATTCTTTGTTTATGTTGCTGAAGAAAAGTATTTTCAATTCAAAAGTCACTGGTCAAGTGGTGTCAATGACCAAGGCCACCGTTTTCTAACAGTCCTTCCTGTTTCCAACTTTTGCATCCCAATGGGCAGGAAGTAATTATCAGTGCATCCTGATAGTATGTTTCATCCATTTCAGACTGCAGATGGTGGTAAAAAAAAAAAAAAAAAAGAATCTAGAATTTCTTCATCTCTGGCCTCAGTGGTTGCTGGGTAAATTTAAATAACAGATAGCTGTATTCACTATTCTTCCTGGTAGGTGTATGAATATTACTCTATTGTTAACAGGGTCGTACTTCAAGACAGATCTTGAAATGTTCTTTCTCAGGATAAATGGAACACCATTCCTCTGCAATTTGTCATTCCTGGCATAATACATCATACGACTGTGCAATTCAAAAGGACGAATACCGGTCCACTTCTGCTCACTAAATACCTTCAACATCGATCTCTATGTGTTTCATTTCAGTCTTGACAATTGCCAGTTTTCCCAGATCCACCCTTTGTGCATCCCATGTTCTGATTAGTAATGGCCGTCCTCAGTGTTCCCTCTCATTTGCAGTCTTTCCACACCAAGAAGGAAGGTCCTGAAAGCTTGACACCATCCACATCACCTACAATCAGAGGGCAGCTCTTTCCCCATTGCCTTCCGAGGACCTTCCAGCCTGAGGGCCTCATCTTGCGGCACTCTATCAGACACGTTTCTACTGCTATCTGTACGGTTTCCACAGGCTAATTCTTTCAGAAGTACACTGCCAGGTTCAGCTGAAATCTGTCTGGAAGTTCAGATTAACTTTTCCACTATTGGTGACTGTGCTGGTCTCTGAAACACTGGTGACATGGCTTCCAGTCTCACAGCAAAATGCAAGTCACCACAGTACCACAGAGTGAGAGATGGGGTAGGTTTAGAAACATCATTCGCAAAGAAAGGCTAACGCAATGACTTAAAAACATAAAATATGAGGAATTTTCATGCACTCATTTTACAGAGTCATGTGAAAACCCCATCATTTGGATTTGTCTTCATTCAAACAGGCTTATCCGTCTAAACTGTTGACACCTGGATCTTCACAAACGTACATTTATATTCATTCACTATGCACAGCTTTGGAAGAGCAAAACACTGAGCAAAATTCCATTTCCATCTGTAGCAATATGGTCAGAACAACAAAGATCAACCCCAGGCAATATTACAGACTGTTCTAAGAAGTGAAGTTTAAGCTTTCTCTATTATTCTAAAACCTCCAAGAAAATTGTTACCTGAAAAACAAGTATAAATTCCAAGCTACCAGGTCTATAACAAAGCAAACTACATAATTTGTTTTACTTTAAATTCTCACTCTTTTCTATCAGTTAAAATTAGCATTTCTCTGTATTTCAGAAGTTTATATCCATTAAATTGAAACATTCTCAATTGAAACACAAATTGCTCTACAATTTTCCTTTCAATGGAAATGTTTAGCCTGAGAAATTAAATACAGCATGTCACACGCTGGCTTTTTCATCAACAAAGAACATTTTCATTTTAGATTCCCACTGAAGACTGTCGAGGGAAGTTCAAAATTCCAGGGGTGTAACACCAGCTCTAGCACAGACAGGGGGATGACAAAGACTCCCCTGGAGAAAGCATGTGTCTAAAACATCCGAGAGCCTCACAGAAATACCATCCCCCTAAAAGAGATGCAAGTGGACACCCCACACACCATCCAGGGAGACCCACTGTCCCCTGCCCCACTGCAATGAGGACTTCACCAGAGAACCCCATTAGCAGTCAGGGCCTTCCATGGTCAATGCTCTCCCGCTTTTTTCCCACATCCCAGTGTGAGAAGTGGGGCTGCAGTTTTAGAATGGCACTCAAAGGGGTCTAGAACCTGAGGTGCTATGGACTGAACTGTGGCTCCCCAAATATCTATCAGCTTGGTTAGGCAAGGATTCCTAGTATTATGTGATTGTCCTACATTTTGTGATTGTAAAGTTTCCATGTGTTATAAGTTTTAATCTCCACCTGTGGTTAATGAGGCAAGATGTGATTATGTTCAAAAGAATTAGGGTGGGATTGTGACACCCCTCCTACAGTCACACGCATGATCCAATTTGAAAGAAAATTCCCTGGGGAGTGGCCTACAACGCCTTTTATATTACCAGACAAGAGGAAAAGAAAGTGAGCAGACAGTAAGAAACCTCATTCCACCGAGAAAACAGAACCAGGAGTACAGCATGTCCTCAGGATGCGGGTCCCTGGGCCAGGAAGCTCCTCGCCTAGGGGAAGACGGATGAGAAGACCTTCCTTCAGAGCTGACAAAGACAGAATGCCTTCCCTTGGAGCTGACACCCTGAATTTGGACGTCTACCCCTCTAGACTACGGGAAAATATATGTTCCCTTGTTGAAGCTCTCCAGTGGGAGTGTTTCTGTTAGAGTAGCACTAGACGACTAAGACAGGGGAAGCCACGAAAACCGCAGGGGACAGACAAGGACGGCTCTGGAGGACCCGGGGCTCGGTCTCCTCAGCCACAGCTGGGCCATCCTCTGACTCGCTCAGCAAGCTCTGTCCTTTGACACACAGAACCGAGGCCCAGGATGGGAATGTTAACGGCCAATGCTCTAATGTTCCCAGCCCTGAGAGTCACAAAAGGGAGGGCATCCCAGGCATCCTTAGAGGAATGGTCAGGTGACAGCGGAGCAGGGCCTCAGGAGGTCTCTTACGGCTCAGGCCCTCAGCCCTCTGCCACCTGTTTACGTCAGTGAGAAACCTCACACCCTAGAGCACACAGTACCTAACAATTCACACTGAGCCTCTCCCCTTTGAGTAACGGTACCCTAGTTCTCTGTAGTACATACCATTTCTGGCCTCCAACTTCTGGAACCCTAAGTGAATGTGCTCTCTGAGGCCAGGAGGCCACTTCAGGAACAAGTACAGGCGTGGACCCACAGCCTCAAGGGGATCTGGGGCTGATGAATGATGTCTGGTCCACACGGCCACTTAACAGCAGCTCAAATCCTTCCTTGTGATTCCACGAACACGCAGGATGGTCGTCTTCAGTCCCCAGCTGACTAGACTCTCTCTGGGTGCCACACCTGAGACCTGAAACAGAAGGAGACAGCATTCAGTAACGAGGACTGGCTCCTGGCCTCAGCTCCCTCCTGGGCAGGGATTCCCCAGCCTCCAGACCACGCTCCACTCTGAGGACATCAGCACTGATGGCAGGTCCTGCTCCGGCCTCCTGAGGACGCCCCTGTGTGGGGAGCGGAGCGTCCGGCCCAAAGATGGCGCCCAGGGCCGGAGCCCCTCCTTATTCCACACCCTTGTTTACCAGACTTAGGGTTTTCATAGCGCATGCTTGTGAGCAGTGGCTGCTGGTCAGCCTACTGAGAGCCCCGCTTTCGGAGGACGTGGCCTTTCTTGATTGGAGGAACCTTGGGGATAAAAACGTGTGGAGGCCGGGGGGGAGGAAGAAGAATAAAACAAGCATCTTGCAAGGCGGCTCGTATCCGTGTGTCCTGTCTTCTTTCCGCCAGCGGATAGTTAGGCAGCGACAAGTGGTGGCCCGTACGGGGAACCCTTCTCCCGGCCCCCCGCGAGTTCAAGAGGAAAGGATAGCAGCGCTGGTAAATCCCCGGGAAAAGAGGGGCGATCCCAAGTCCCCAGGAAAAGAGGGGCGATCCCAAGTCCCCAGGATAAGAGGGGCGATCCCAAGTCCCCAGGAAAAGAGGGGTGATCCTAAGTCCCCAGGAAAGGAGGGGCGATCCCAAGTCCCCGGGAGAGGAGGGGCAATATCTCAACTCCTCTGGGGAGCGGGCGGACGACAGCCTGATGGGGAACCAGCCATCTGCCAGACACCTTCAGGAGGCTTGTAAGAGCTTGTTTAAGCAGTGTGGCATTGGTATAAAGCAAACTACGTTGGAGTGCTTCCTCTTGGCCGTGGAGGAAGTAGTCCCCTGGTTTTTGGTGTCCGGCCATCTTACTGTCGCCGCATGGACTAAACTGGGGAAAGACCTCACAGTGGCTGCTACCAGCGGCGCACTACCTCCGGGAGTAATGGGCATTTGGATACTCACTTTGACTTGTTTGGAGGACGAGTCTGGTGTATTCCAAAGGTGTTTGCAGAGGGGGCAATCAGCCTTAGAACAAATTAAGGAGGAACACTCCCAGCAGGGCAGTGTCTGCGGGGCACAAAATGTAGAACAGGAAGTCAGTGAGTCAGAGGAGGAAGGGGAGGAGGAAGGGGAGAAGGAAGGGGAGGAGAAAGTAGAAATGGCGAGTCATTTTGGGCGTCTCCGTCTGACATCCCTGAAACCCTCAGCACCGGAGCTGCCCAAGAAACCGCCGGATGTACATCAGGATACACCCCCACCTTATAACCTGAATAAAAAACAACTTAGAACAGGGACCGAAGGATCAGGCAGAAGTTTCTGTCCCGAGGTATGGAGAGAAGTGCCGTACATCATGGGTGCTTTTCCAGTATTTCAAGATCAGCAGGGCAATAGGTACCATGAGCCCCTAGATTAGAAGGTAGTCAAAAACAGCAAAGGGGGTGAGAACATATGGTGTGGCCGCTTCCTTTGTGATAGCCTCGTTAGATAACCTGCATAGGTATGCTATGACCCCAGGAGACTGGCAGAATCTAGCTCGTGCTTGTCTCACATCAGGCCAGTACTTAGACTGGAAGTCTCTTGTAATTGAGTTTGCCATAGAGCAGGCGGCCCGAAACGCCCGCAATGGTCAGCAGGCCTGGGATGTAGACATGTTGATGGGCCAAGGGCGCTTTACTAACCAGCAGACCGGTTATCCCCAGCAAGTTTACGAGCAGATCAACCAACTCTGTACTAGAGCATGGAAGTCCCTCCCTAATCGAGGGGAACTGGCTGGAAACCTAACAAAAATTATTCAGGGACCCACAGAGACCTTTTCTGACTTTGTCGCTCGTATGTGCGATAGTGCCACTAAAATATTTGGGGATGCGGATGCCGCCATGCCGTTAGTCAAGCAGCTCATGTTTGAACAATGCACCAAAGAATGCCGAGCGGCTACCATCCCCTATAAGCAGAAAGGGTTGGAGGTCTGGATGAAAGTCTGTCGGGAAATTGGTGGGGGCCTGACTAACGCCGGTCTAGCGGCTGCGGTTATGACCGCAGTGGACCGGGCTCGACGCCCTCAGGGGCCAAAAAGGGGGGCACGTGGGGACGCACTCACGGGGTGTTTTCAGTGTGGACCACCAGGTCACTTTAAGCGAGAGTGCCCTCTGAGGAGAAGGTCGAGCGGCCCTGCTACCCTTGAAACCAGTGCCCCAAGACCTGGGCTGTGCCCACGCTGTAAGAAGGGTAACCACTGGGCTTCTGATTGTTTCTCCCTGAAGGCAGTAGACGGAACCCCACTGGAACCCCGCAATTTGGGCGCCCGGCCAAAAAACGCCCAGCGGGGCCCCTGCCACCAGGGCCCTCGAATATATGGGGCACTCCAGACCCAGGCGACCGAGGATATGATTCAGGCCAGTCAGTGGCCCTCACTTCAACCCCCACAGAAGCATGCCCTGCTGCCCCTCCGAGGGCCACCTCCGGCAGCGCAGGACTGGACCTCCGTGCCACCGCCAGACTCATACTGACCCCCGCCATGGGGGTTCAACCCATAGATTCAGATCTTTCTGGGCCTCTAGAATCAGGCACTGTAGGCCTGATCGTCGGCCGGAGCTCTGCCACGTTAAAAGGAATTGTTATCCACCCAAGAGTTATAGACCCTGATTACACAGGGGTCATCAAAATTATGGTGTCCTCTCCAAAGGGGATATTGGCCATATCCCCAGGAGATAAATTGGCTCAACTGCTTGTCCTCCCCAGTAATCATGAGAGATACCCAGCCTCAGCTAAGGTCAGGGGCAAGAAAGGGTTCGGCTTTACAGGACCCAATAGTGTCCTACTTGCCTTAGATCTTGATCGCCGGCCCGTGTATACTCTCAAAGTAAATGGACGAAAAATCCTGGGACTATTAGACACAGGGGCTGACCGCAGTGTAATCAGTGACCAGGATTGGCCTCATAAGTGGCCACGCCAACAGTCACAGCAAACCTTAAGAGGACTTGGTTATGCAAAGGAGCCTCAGATCAGCTCCTCAGAGCTCCGCTGGAGTGATGAGGAAGGCCATTCGGGTGTCTTCCAACCCTATGTACTGGAAGTCCCTGTTACCTTATGGGGTCGGGACGTGATGACTGGCTTGGACCTTCGCCTTACCAATGAACAGTTGTACAGCCCTCAGTCCAGAGCCATCATGGCGGACATGGGCTACATCCCCAATTTTGGAATGGGTAAGTTCTCTCAAGGGAGAAAGAGTCCTGTGCCCGCATCCAGTCACTCCGGCCGAGAAGGACTGGGTTTTTCACAGGGGCCACTGAGGCGATAAAAATCAAATGGAAATCGGAGCAGCCTGTCTGGATACCTCAGTGGCCCCTTCCTACACACAAATTGAGCGCTGCCACGAGGCTCATTGAAGAGCAATTGGCCCTAGGCCATCTAAAAGAGTCAACTTCCCCTTGGAATACACCTATCTTTGTCATACAAAAAGTCAGGAAAATGGAGGTTATTGCATGACCTTAGAGAAATTAACTCTACTATGGAAGTCATGGGGCCTGTGCAAAGAGGACTGCCGATACTCTCTGCTCTACCACAGCACTGGCCCATTATAGTAATTGACATTAAAGACGGTTTTTTCTCCATCCCACTACATCCGGAGGATACCTCCCGGTTTGCCTTCACTTTGCCATCTATTAATCATGCTGCCCCTGACAAACGTTATGAGTGGGTAGTCCTTCCACAAGGCATGGCTAACAGTCCAACCATGTGCCAGATCTTTGTAGATAAAGCCATTGCTCCCGTCAAGGATATTCATCCTTCCGTACACTGTATCCATTACATGGATGATATTTCTCTTGGCAGCGCCAACACATGCTGAAGTGCAAAAGGCCTATTTTACATTGGTAACCAATTGGAAAACCCATGGGCTACATATTGCACCTGAGAAAGTGCAGATGGAGGACACCCTTGAGTATTTGGGCTCACACATATCCCCTGAACAAATTAAACCACAGAAAATTACCCTACGAAGGGACAGGTTAAAAACTCTAAACGACTTTCAAAAGCTATTAGGGGATATACAGTGGATACGCCCCTATTTGGGCCTACCCAATGACATCCTTCGTCCCCTATACGATATCTTTCTAGGTGATCCCCAACTATCATCCCCTAGACAATTTACCACTGAGGGGCTACAGGCCTTGGAGAGGGTGGAGGATGCTCTTGCAGATGCTGCCCTCCGGCGGCGTGATCCCAAGGCGGACATTCAGCTGTGTGTTCTCCCTTCACTCATACAACCCACAGGCACATTATGGCAGGGTGGCCCTCTCCTATGGATCCACCCGCGGATTTCTGCAGGGAAGAGCATTTCCTGGTATCCTGCCGCGGTGGCACAATTGGCGTCGATCGGCTTACAACATAGTATCCAAATCTTTGGGTCCTATCCCTCCAAGCTGATAGTGCCGTATACCAAAGATCAAATTCAAACACTTGGCACTGTTAGTGATGACTGGGCCATTCTCCTATTTACCTTCCAAGGACATATCGACAATCACTACCCAAAGGACCCCCTTCTACAGTTCATGGAACAGCACCCAGTAGTTTTCCCAAAACTTACTTCCTGTGAGCCACTCGCTGGAGCCATAAATATATTCACTGATGGATCCCAATCAGGCATTGGGAGCATTCACATTCCTGACCAAGAACCCCAGCTCTATCTGTTTCCAGGTGCCTCTGCCCAAGTGGTAGAGTTGCAGGCTGTTCAGCATGTCTTTCAAACGATTGATTCGCCTTTTAATCTCATCACTGATAGTGCTTACGTAGTCCAGGCGGTAAGGCAGTTAGAGACTGCAGGACAACTTAGCCGGAGTTCCCCTGTTGGGTTAATTTTTGCTACTATCCAGCAGCTAATTTGGAACAGAAAACACCCTTTCCATGTCATGCACTTCAGAGCCCATTCCGGTTTACCCGGCCCTCTTGCGGCAGGTAATGCCACCGCTGATCACCTCACTAGAGCTACACTCATCCTTAATACTACTGAACAAGCTGAGGCGTTTCACAAACGTTTTCACGTGAATGCTAACACCCTCTCCTCACGCTTCCATATATCACGGGAGGCCGCCCGGGCCATAGTAAAACAATGCACCTCCTGTGCACCCTACCAAACCCAGCCCCATATAGGTGTGAACCCCCGAGGGCTGCTACCCATGCATATCTGGCAGATGGATGTCACTCACTTTTCTGAATTTGGCAAATCACGCTATCTCCATGTGTCTGTGGACACTGCGTCTGGCCTCATCTGCGCTTCAGCCCTCACTGGGGAATCCTCTAAACATGTAATCACATACTGCCTGACGGCATGGGCGGCATGGGGCATACCTAAGATGCTGAAAACTGATAATGCCCCAGCATATACATCCTCTGCCTTCCGATCCTTTTTAACTGCTATGGGTGTGCAATGCAGTCATGGCATCCCTTACAACCCACAAGGCCAAGGTATCGTGGAACGAGCCCACCTCACCCTTAAAACTATGTTACCCAGACAAAAAGGGGGAGTTGGCCTGGGTCGTTCTCCCCGTGACCGTCTTTCTCTCGCTCTATTCACTCTCAATTTTTTGTCATTGGACTCCACGGGGCGCACAGCCGCAGACCGGCACACGAGACCCGCTGGTGCTCCTCGTACTCAAGTGCTTTGGAAAGATATATATTCCCGACGCTGGAGGGGGCCAGACCCGGTCCTTGTCTGGTCCAGAGGAGCTGTTTGTATTTTTCCGCAGGACGCTGACAATCCTCTGTGGGTCCCGGAGTGGCTGACGCGCCCGACACAGTCAAGGGACAATGTGGCGGTGGAGCCTGTTGACGTTCTCTCTTCTGCAGATGATTCAGGGAGTATTTGATTACACATGGGGGTTTCTTGATGTGCTCCCTCTTCCTCTTCCAGTACACTATTCTGCTTCGGTGTTTCCTAGATTCTTTACCACCAATGAGTCTTTGGGGCTCCCCACAGTACCCTACGAACCGGACCTGGCCCCTCTTCAGGAGAGAAACCTCACCGCCACCAATCTCTCTATCACCCTATTGGGACTACTCTGTTTTGAGATCTCGTCAGCCAATACAACCTCTGATAACCCCCCCTGTACCCTATTGTATAATCAGTGAGCGGGGTGGTTTGATCCCGTTCCTGGCGGTAAAAAGGAAACTAACGGCACGGTATTGCAGGGCCGTGTCCCTGCCCTCGTTGTGGGAGGCCGTACTCCCCAACCGCGTTGGGCGCCTCGCTGTGAGATCAGGCGAGAATGGCCAACCTTGACCCGATGGACTGGCTGTCAAAGTGGCCATGTTCAATGGGCGGTTAGGAGGTATTTTACCTTCAGCCCTAAGATAGGCACCTCCTTCAATAACATCATGGACACAATTGGACCTGGCAGAACCCCGTGATGCCTCCAGTCTCTAACCCGTTTGATTTAGGGTTGTTGTGTGGAGTGAATGGCAGCTGTACAGATCTGTCTCATTTCAGTATGCTATTGGGTGGGTTTTTGGCCAATGGCACAGTGAGATGGAATGACACCGGAGACCATTCCGAGAATTTTGAGAAGACAGCCCAGTTTACCTACGATAATTTCACCTTGAAGATTTTTCTCCCTACCCCAGTATGTGTACACCCCCCTTTTCTCTTCTTGGTTTTCAATGGCTCTCGGGAAATTTCCTCACTTCCCTGGGACTGTAACACCTGTTATTATACTCAGTGCTGGAATGCTTCTGCCTTTCCCCTTGCTGTGGTGCTGCGTTTGCCACGCCATGTGCCTTGGCCCGTGGAGGCCCCGGATGTCACCCATCTGCAGGCTCGCCAAAGGAGAGATGTCGGCGTTACGGCTGCAGTGGTGGCTGCGGTGGCTGCATCTGTGGCCGCTGCCACAGCCACAGCGGCCGCTTTAATGCAGATGATTGGCACGGCCGCCACGGTTAATCAGCTGTCAGCATCAACGGTCCAAGCCTTACAGACTCAGTTTAACCTTGACCGCCAGCTCAGGGCAGGGATCACAATGCTTAATCAGCACATTGATCTGGTCCAAGAGCAAGTTGAGATACTACACGGGGGGCCCAGTTGGGATGTGAATGGCGTTTCACTGGTCTGTGCATCACCTCAGTACAATTCAATAACTTTTCTCATGCTGCTAACCTCTCTAGAATCTTGTCTCGACAGATTAGGTCAAACTGGAGTAAAGACATTGAAGACATTCTTGAAGACCTGCGGCTAGAAATCACCATGGTCAATGAGACACGGGTGGACCCTGTTTCTGCTACAACTCTCCAGCGGTTGTTTTCCTCGATCCATTCTTGGTTTAAGGGTCTGATGGGCACCGGACTATTAACCCTCCTCCTTTTCTGCCTTTGCATTTACTTGTTTGTAGCAGTCCGACGCGCCTCCCGGCAGAGGCAGCAGGAGTGGGCCCTGCTTGTGCAGGCTATCGCGGCCACTCCTAGTGAACAGCCCTCGGCAAATGTCTGGCTCAGCACATTGGAAGGGTAGTGAAGGACGGGCAACCTCTTATGGGGGTGCTACCAACCTAAGACAGGGACCTCACCAAGCTGTGAGGTATCCCAAAGACAGGTAAGGAGCATCCTAGCCGAAGATGACCTAAGACAGGCACCTTCTCAACTCATTTATAGACAAAAGGGGGAGATGTGGGGAGCGGAACGTCCGGCCCAAAGATGGCACCCAGGGCCGGAGCCCCTCCTTATTCCACACCCTTGTTTACCAGACTTAGGGTTTTCATAGCGCATGCTTGTGACCAGTGGCTGCTGGTCAGCTTATTGAGAGCCCCGCTTTCGGAGGACGTGGCCTTTCTTGATTGGAGGAACCTTGGGGATAAAAACGTGTGGAGGCTGGGGGGGAGGAAGAAGAATAAAACAAGCATCTTGCAAGGCGGCTCGTATCTGTGTGTCCTGTCTTCTTTCCGCCGGCGGATAGTTAGGCAGCGACACCCCTGCATTCTTCACGAAGCGCCACAGCCCTCTTCCTCTGACAAGTCACACAGCGAGGTGCACCCAAGCCCGCCCAGACTGGAAAATGTGAACCTGGCTTCCTCTAGGACCTGAAGGCTCTAAGGCTTAGGTAGAGGGTTCACCGGTGACTTTAAGGGTTCACCTACGTGGCACAACACACAGACTTTCATTTGATGTCAACACAAGTGAGTCTCAGGGAGAATACACTTTTCAAGTTCAAGTCAATCAACTTATGAGACGTCCCTGATTTGTAATTATGTGCAGCTGAAACTCTTCTGTTGTGCTTTCTTTAAAAACGTTTGGTTTCCTCTGCAACACCGTCAACTGCGATCAAGGAGCCTTGACGGCACGGTGCTTAGGCATCGGCTGCTGACCAAAAGGCCCCGTTCACACCTGAGGGAGTAAGGTGTAGCCATGGGCTTCCGTAGAGATGACAGCTTTGGAAGCCCTATAGGGCAGTTCTACGGTGTCGTACAGGGATGATAAGACAGATTCGACTCAATGGCAACAACCGCGGGTTCGTATATGTGATCAGGAAGGCAACAAGTGCGGGGTTTGGTTTGCATTCACAGGTGTGATGAGTAGGGAAACAACTGTGGATTTGGATTTTGGGTTCATATATGTGATCAGTAGGGAAACAAGTAAGGGTTTGGGTTCATACATGGGATCACTAGGGTTCCTCTCCATTTTGTGACTAACATTTCTTCTGTTCCTTTGAGTTTTCTAGTTGCTTTTTCCCCCCACTTTCTGACACCTAGTGGCTTCAACACGTGATTCCCTCAAGTGACATCTGCGAAAATGGAATGTAAACACGGCTTTTAAAAACAATGAGTTCTGATGTTTACAAACTTGTGAAAAAGGGATTACCACAGTACCAAAGATTCTATTCCTCAATTTGTACTCCTGTCTTGGAGGGGAGGCTGAGGACATTCTGCAAGGCCTGCCCAGGATCCCGGTGGTTGACTCTCTACTAAGGTCATGTCCTTGCCTCAGGGCAGTGGCTCACTGTAGGGGTGAGCAACTCTCTGTCTGGCCAGAGGACAGCAGACAACACAGGACTCCGGTCTCGGGGGACAGCCCTCAAGACTCCAAGAACCAACGTGATGGACAGAAGGACAGGAGCTGGGGGGCTGGGTTTCAGGCTGCTCAAGAGGCCTGAAATAGAAGGAATCAAAGTGTGGCTTCAGAGGGTGCTTCTAGCCAGAGTAAGTCTGTCAGGCACAGCAGTAGCTATAAGGGAACACTTCTTAACTTCTTCTCTAAGGCCAGCAATACCCTGCTACCAACGCCAGAGAAAGATACCACATGAAAAGACGACACATCAATATCCCTTATGAGTTGGGATGCAACAACTCACAGCGTAACACTAGAAAACTGAGTCCAGTACGATCTGAAAAGGATCCCACACACTGTTAAAGTCGCATTTATCAAGGAACGCTTCAATATAAGAAAATCCAGCAACATCACACTATGACATTAATCAAAGCCAGAAACATCATCGCATTAACTTAATGAATAATGAAAAGACACTTCACAAAATACGAGACCTTTTCATAATAAATGACACTCAGTCAACTAGACAGAGAAAGGACATGCCTCCATATGATAGAAGGCACTCAGGAAAACCCACTGCTAATGCCACACTCAGTGGAGAAAGACTGAAATCAGTCCTCCTAAGAACAGCTAAGACCAGTATGTCCACTGTCACCACTGCTAGTCAACACTGTGCCACAAGTCTACACAGAGCAACAGAGGATGATAAAAAACAAAGGGGATTCACCTCCATCAGCCTACAGGAAGACCAGTTAATACAACCATTATTCCAATTTATGCACCAACTTCCACCCTCTGAAATTGACTGAACATGCCATCAGTAGGCACTGATGGTCACTGGTACCGAATGCGAAAGCTGGAAACAAACAAGGACAGGTAGTTGGAAAACAGGCCTCAGGGACAACAGTGATGCTGGGGTCTAAATGATAGATTGTCCAAACTCATTTCACTGCAAATGCCTATGTGGACCTCAGCAAACGGAACAGAGAAGAATCAAGTGTTCTACACCCATGGAAAGAGACAATGGAAAATCTCAGTGTTCTCAGTCAGAACAAGGCTAGGGGCTGACTGCAAAGGAGACTATCAGTTGCTCAGATGCAAGTGCACGTGGAAGCTGAAGAAAATCAGAATAGGCAGATGAGAGCCAGAGGATAACCTTGAGTATGCACCACCTGAGTTTAGGGACCATCTCAAGAAAACATTTAACGCCTTCAACACCAGTAACCGAAAGACCAGATGAGTTCTGGAATGACATCAAAGACATCAGACCTGAAGAAAGCAAGAAGTCACTACAAAGACAGGAAAGAAAGCAAAGAATAAAATAGAAGTCACAAAACACTCTAATTTGCTCTGGGAAGTAGAGCAGCTGA
This sequence comes from Heterohyrax brucei, assembly GCA_028571685.1. NCBI lineage: Eukaryota > Metazoa > Chordata > Mammalia > Hyracoidea > Procaviidae > Heterohyrax > Heterohyrax brucei. Next base: position 2,637,373 of record CM053166.1, read on the forward strand.
AGTGAAAACTGGAAAGGATGAAAGAAAAGAGCTCAACAAAAGATTTCAAAGGGCAGCTTCAGAAGACGCAGTATTGTAATGACATGGGCCAAGAGCTGGAAATAGAAAACTAAAAGGGAAAAACAGGCTAGCTATTTATCAAGCTGAAAGCACTGAAAAAACAATCCCAGTTCTGACTTCCAATAGTGAAGGATTCTATGGGGAAAATATTAAATGAGGTAGGAAGTATCAAAAGAAGATGGAAAGAATAACAGTCACTGTATCAAAAAGGAACTGCTGCTAGTCAACCACTTCAGGAGGTGGTATATGAGGAGGAACCAGAAGAATCGAAGGAAAAAGTCCAATCTGTCCTGAAGGTGTTGGTGAAAAACAAGGCTCCAGGAACTCACCCAATATCAACAGAGACATTGCAAGACACAGATGCGGCACTGGAAGTGCTCCCTCATAGATGCCCATCACTTTCAGAAGACAGCTACTGGGCCAAAAGACAGGAAATGGTTCCTATTTAGGCCTATTCCCAGAAGGATGATCCAGAGGAATGCAGAAATGATCCTATCATATCACTTCCAACTTCTGTGATCATTCAAAAGCAGCTCCAGCAACATACAGACAGGGACAGCCAGAAGGTCCAGGCATGTTCAGAAGAGGATGTGGAACCCGGGACGATCACTTCTTGATGTCAGATTGACGTTGGCTGAAAATACCAGAAAGATGTTTACACCTAAGTTTTATTCGCTGTGCAAAAGGCATTAGACTGTGTAGATCATAAGACATCACGGAAAACATTACAAAGAATGGGAATTCCAGAACACTTGAGGGCTCATGAAAAATCTGTACATAGAGTAAGACAGTCTGCTGAAAAGGGCATACTGGGTGGCTGAAAGTCAGAAAAGGTGTCATCACAGTTCTCTTCTTGGACCACATCTACTGAATCTGTGCTCAGCTAATCATTGGAGAAGCTGTACTCTAGGAAGACAGATGAGTCATCAAGATTGGAGGAAAACTTATTAACAACTGCATCAGGTAGACGACACAACATTCTTTGCTCAAAGTAAAAGGACCTGAAGCATGTACTGATGATCAACGACCACAGCCTTCAGTATGAATTGCACTTCAACATCAGGAAAACAAAAATCCTCACGACTGAAGTAACGAGCAACACCCTGATAAACAAGGAAACCACTGAAGTTGTTGAGGATTTCACTTTACTTGGATCTGCAATCAACCCCTCTGAAAGCATCACTCAAGAAATCAAAAGTTGTGTTGCACTGAGCAAATCTGCTGCAAACGACCTCTTGCAAGTGTTCAAAGCAAAGCTGTCCCTTTCAGGACAAAGGTGCATCTCACCCAAGTCATGGTGTGTTTAGTCACCTCATACACATGGGAAAGTTGGGTAGTAGACACCCAATATGGGAGAAAAATGGACCCCTGTCACGATTAATTGCTATGGTTACTAACCAGTAGAGGTCTGCACTTCAAGCCTACCAGATGGGGCAGTTCTACTCATGTCTCCAAGCTTCCAGTCTTTGGATCCTCAGCCCGAGCCTTCAGGAATCCAGAGAAGTCTTCATCCTGATCCACGGACTGCAGACATTCCAGCCTCAACAATCGAGTAAGCTGTTTCCTGGATATGAGTCTCTCTGTGTTTACATGATTGACTGATTTTGCTATCTAGAGAACCCAGCCTACGACAACGGTTTCCTCAGCGTTGTTGACCAACATCATAACTCAAAGGCCTGGATTCTTCCTGGGTCTTCCTTATTCACTATCCACCTTTCAGATGCATATGAGGGGACTGAAACCACCACAGCTTGAGAAAGGTGCACCTTAGTCCTTAAAGTGCCACCTTTGCTTTTAATGCTTTACAGAGGTCTTTTGCAGATTGGCTCAATTTAATGGGTTGATTTTCTGACTGCAGCTTTCATGGGCACTGATTGCAGATCAGAGTAAAACGAAATCCTGGACAGCTTCAGTCTCTTCTCTGTTGATATCAAGCTGTTTACTGACCCAGCTGTGAGGAATTGTACTGTCTTTATGCTGAGGTGTAATCCGTACTGAAGGCTGTGGTCTTCGATCTCCATCAGTAAGGGCTTCAAGTCTTCTTCACATTGAGCAAGCAAGGTTCTGTCATCTAAACACAGAAAGTTGCTAAAAAGTCTTCCTCCAAAACGGACACTGAGTTCTTCTTCCTATAGCCCAGCTCCTCAGAAGATTTCCTCAGCAGACTGACCAAGTATGGTGAATGGATACAACCCTCGTTGTATCCAACGAGGGTGTACACACCCTCGTTCTGTTCAGATGACTGCCTCTGGGACTATGTACACAGTCCTCATGGTCACAATGCAGTCCGTTATCTTTTTTTATTTTTTTTAATTTTTTATTTAATATAACTGAGTGAAAGTGTACATTCCCGTATAAATTTACATACCCACCTAAATGCAGCTTCCATTCCCCTCCCTGCCCGGTGAGAGAACACTATTCCTCTCTGCTCCATACATGTCTCATTCTCCCAACAGTCCCTTTTTCCCCTCCTCTCCACCCACTCTCCTTCCTCCAGCCAGAGGTCAGCAGGATGATATCCTACAGATGTACAGAACCACGAAGTGCATCCAATACATGGTCACTGCATCGCCAAGTCCAATCCATTGGTGTCCGAAGCGTGGACCTTCGTTATGATTTATGGTCAAGGGCAGCATCAGGGATGCAACATTCACAAACACATTCCCTGACTTTAAACTGCAGACTAAATGCATGGACTCAATGTAGTATCCCCTTGTACTGTTTGAACACCTGCTCCTTGATCTGTGTACCATTCTTTCAGTGTCTTAAAGTCACTGGAGCAGAACTCAGGCAATGAAGTCAGAATGAGTGACACTCAAAGCAAAGGACTCAGACACCATTTTGGGAAAAAAAAACAATTTAAGAAATCAACATACCAAAGGATTACTAGACTCTGCCAAGATAAACAACCAATGAGTGGTTAGCAAACCGTAACAGGAGGAGACAACCAAAAATGTAGTGAGAACTGCTGAAGATTTGTTTGCAGAAAACTTCTCTGATACTGTGAAACACAAAAACACATCTGTTCAACAAGCTCACTGGACTCCACCAGGATTCCCCAAAGACACAAAGACCTACTATGGTGAGTCTTGCCAAAAGGAAAGACAGAGAGAGCACTTTAAGAGTGACGAGTGAGCGATGACAGGGACAGTCCCAGATCACGGAGACCAGATCCGACTGGCCTGACTACTCAGAAGAAGCCATGTGGGCAAGTAGGTGACGGATGACACACACGAGCAAGCAGGTGATGGATGACACACACGAAATCTTGGAGGGAAAATAGGAACCAAAGTTATCCCTCAAACATGAAGGTGATTTCGGGCCATTCCCACATTCGCAGAAGCTAAGGGAATTTGTAGAAACTAAACGGAGACTACAAGAGATATTAAAAAGAGTTCTGTTGAGTCCCAGTGGCAACAGAGGCGTAAGAAAGGCTGCTTCCTGAGAACTCCACTAAAAGACCCCAACTGATGGTCCGCAGGCCTGGGGGTTCCCCTGGGAGCATGGCCCCTAAACCTGATGCTGTCCTTAATCATAAATCATTACTGAGGTGAACTCTTCGGACAGCAATGGATTAGACTCGGTGACACAGAGTTACCATATATTACCTGCACTTTATGGTACTAGTCATCTATAGGATGTCATCCTGCTGGCCTCTTACTACAGGGGAGTGGAGAGGGTGAAGAGGGGACAAGAGACTGTTAAAGATGATATGACATGTAGAGAACAGAAAGGAGTGTGCTGTCACCAGGCAAGGAGAGCAGCAAAAACTGCATGTAGGCGGGCATGTGAAATTAAACCGATTGTACACCTGCGCTCAATCACAATTAAGTAACCAAAAAAAAAAAAAAAAAAAAACCAGTTCTTTGACCAGAGATTCAACAACATCAGACAATCATCCAAGACTAGAACACAGGACTGAACAACTAGATACCAACCAAGATAGGGAAGGAACCAAAACAAGTCAAAGGCAAAACACTGAAAATAGTGAAACAGCGACACTGATAGGTAAAAGATGATAATATGAAAACAAAGGAGTAGAAATAAAGCATACAGGCCCAGATCTTTAATACGGAGAGGATATCAAGGGACTACAAACAAGCAAAAGTTGGGTTTAAGCTTAGAAAAACAGGGGTAAATATTAAGCTGACCACAAAAACAACCGAATAAACCTACACATCAAAGTACGAAAAAGAACATAAAAACTCAGCAGATACCCGATTGGGTATTTTCATTGATTAACAATGAAAAAGATGGGGAAAAAAACCACACTCAGTACAGGAAATCATAAAAAATGAAATGGAATGCATAAACCTTGACATCTTAGCCATCAGTGGGCTGAACTGGATTGGTTTTGGTCATTTTTATCTGACAGTCACATGGTCTACCCTGCTGGGAACGAAACCTGGAAGAGGAATGGTGTTGTGTTCATCATCAAAAAGAACATTTCAAAATCTGTCAAGACGTACAATGCTGTCAGTGATAGGTTAATATCCACACACCTACAAGGAAGACCAGTTAATATGACTATTATTCAAATTTAAGCACCAACCACTAAGCCCAAAGAGGAAGAGGTTGAAGATTTTTACCAGCTTCTGCACTCTGAAACTGATCAAACACGCACTCAGGATGCACTGATAATTAGTGGTGACTGGTATGGCAAACTGGAAAAAAAGGATTGGTAACTCAAAATACACACTTGGTGATAGGAATGACACTGGTGTTGGCATGACAGTATTACACAAGACTAACGACTCTGTCACTGCAAACACTTTTTTTAACCAACACGAATGGCTACTGTACACATGGACTCCACCAGATGGAATACACAGGAACCCAATTCACTGTATCTGTGGAAAAAGACAACAGAAAAGCTCCGTATCAGCAGTCAGAACGAGACCAGGTGCTGACTACGGCACAGCGCATCAGTGGCTCATACACAAATTCAAACTGAAACCAAAGAAAAGTCCAAGTCCAAGTCCACCAGAAGTCATTAAAAAGGCAGGAAAGAAAGAAAAGACCAACTGGATGTCTGATGAGACTCTCAAACTTGCTCTTCAACGTTGAGCAGCTAAAGTAAAAGAAGGAATGTGAAGTAAAAGACCTAAACAGAACATTTGAAGCACTTCGAGAAGACAAAAGTATTACAATGACATGTGCAAAGAGCTAGACATGGAAAACCAGAAGGCAAGAACACATTCTGCATTTCTCAGCTGACAGAACTGCAGGATTCTCCAGGGAAACTATTAAACGACTCAGGCAGCACGAAAAGAAGATGGAAGGAATACCAAGAGTCATCATATCAGAAAGAACTAGTCGATGTTCAGCCATCCGAAGAGGCAGCACACGATCAGGAACCAACGGGACGGAAGGAAGAAGTCGACGCTGCACTGAAGGCATGGCAAAAAACAGGGCTCCACGAACTGACAGAACAGCAGTGGAGGCATTTCAACAAACAGATGGAGCGCTAGAAGAGCTCACCCGTCTATGCCAAGAAACTGGGAGGACAGCTACCTGGCCCACTGCCTGGAAAAGATCCATATTCACGCCCACTGCAAAGAAATGGGACCCAACCAAATGTGGGAATTACCGAACAATACTGCTGATATCACATGCAACTTAAATTTTGCTTAAGATCATTCAAAAGCGACTACAACTGTATACTGACAAGGAACTGCCAGACATTCAAGCTGGATTCAGAAGAGGACGTGGAACCAGGGATATCACTGCTGACGTCAGATGGAGCCTGGCTGAAAACAGAGAACACCAGACAGACGTTTACTTGTGTTTGACTCTGCAAAAACATTCAACTGTGTGGATCATATTAAATTATACCCAATGTCTCAGAGAATGGGAATTCCAAAACACCTAATTGTGCACATTAGGAATCTGCATATGGGTCAAGAGGCAGTTGTGCGAACAGAACAAGAGGACACTGCCTGGTTTAAAGTCAGGAAAGCTGCGTGTCAGGGTAGTATTCTTTCACCATACCTTTTTAATTCGTATGCTAAGCAAACAATCCGTGAAGCTGGATTCTGTGAAGAAGAACGTGGTATTACGATTGGAGAACGACTCATTAACAACCTGCATCACTCACACAACCGCACCTTTACTTGATGCAACTGGAGAAGACTTGAGACACTTCCTCATGGCGATCAAGGACCACAGCCTGCAGAATGGATTGCACCTCAACATCAGGAAAACAAAAATCCTCACAAACGGCCCAGTAAGCAACACTGTCAAAAACGCAGAAAAGACTGAAGTTGTCGAGGATTTCATTTTACTTGGGTCCACAATCAACACCTATGAAAGTAGCAGTCAACAAATCAAAAGACACTTTGCACTGGGGAAATCTGCTCCAATGGACCTCTTTGAAGTACTGAAAAGTAAAGATGTCACCTTGAAAACCGAGGTGCACCTAACCCAAGCTATACATTTTCTTTTTTTTATTTAATATGACCGAGTGAAAATCTACATTCCCATATAAATTTACATGCTCACCTAGATGCAGCTTCCACTGCTCTTCCTGCCAGGTGACAGCACATTATTCCTCTCTGCTCCACACATGTCTCATCCTCCCAACAGCCTCCTTTCCCCTCCTCCCCACTCACTCTCTTTCCTCCAGCCAGAGATCAGCAGGATTATATCCTACAGATGTACAGAACCATAAACTGCATCCAATATATGCTCACTCTACACTGTCAAGTCCAATCCACTCGTGTCCAAAGAGTGGACCTTCGCTATGATTTAAGGGCAAGGGCAGCATCAGGGCCAGGGGCCATGCTCTCAGGGGAACCCCAAAACTGCTGGACCATCAACTGAGGTCTTTTAGAGGAGATCTAAGGATGCACCCCTTTTTATTCTTGTGTTGCAAGTGAGACTCAACCTAGTGAGCTCCATCGTGGGGTGGTGGCCCGGCACCATCTGGTTCTTCCAGGGCACTCACTCATGTGGGTCTCTCTATCTTCTGGGTTGTCTTTACCCCATCTTATTTTGGTCCTCGGTGAGCATCCCATAGCATTTTCAATTGGATCATCTCTGTGCAAAAGCTGGACAATGAAAAAGGAAGACAGAAGAAGCGATGCCTGTGAACTGTGGAGATGCAGAAGAATCCTGAATATACCCAGGACCGCCAAAAGAACAAACAGATTCGTCTTGGAAGAAGTACAAGAGCGCTCCTTGGAAGCAAAGACAGGGAGTTCGCATTTCACATACTTTGGACACATAGTCGGGGGGATCAGTCCTTGGAGAAGGAGATCGTGCTTGGTAGAGTGGAGGGTCAGTGAAAAGGAGGAAGACCCTGAATAAATGGACTGACATAGTGGCCACACAATAGCCTTAGAGACAAAAACGACTAGGGACATGGCACTGGTCCAGGCAGGACCGGGCAGGACCGGGCAGGACCGGACACTGCTCCTCCTGTTACCGAATTGTCCCCGCCCTGGAGTAGCTGAGCCAGTGAAACATGCTCCAAGTCAGAAAGAGGAAGGTTTATCAGGAGGTGTGATACCACCAGAGACTCGACGACAGGGCAGGCTGTTCTCCATGGAGTCTCCAAAGAAAAGTTTTGTTTCAGAGTTTATGTATGATTTCAATAACGAATACTTTATGTTTTTAAGCACGTAGGCCACAAATAACCAAATAGATCACAAAGCAGTCACAAGCAACTCCTGATTAGGCTACAGGTGTTTCTGTCAGACACCGGGCCTCTAACTTGCATCTCTGTATATAACAGGCAAAGACAACACTGTCACGGAAAGCCTGACGAGTCCACTCTCAGATAAGGAACGAAAAAGAAAGCTGTGGACACACAAAACGCCATGCAGCCTTCCCAGCTGCTGCTTTCAGGCTGAAAGCCATTTCTCAGGACAGCAAAGAAGAAGAGAGGGACCAAGGTCCCAGGAGCTGGGGGGCTCTCCACCCCTTTGGAAAGACGGCAGTCCAGACGCCAGAGCAGCTGGTCCCGAAAAAAGCACACATAATTTAAGAGATGATTACGGCCTTAGTTATGTGAAGCTCTCAACTAACCATTCTGAAAAGCAAAAAACCTGTTGTTAAGTTATTACGGCTACACCTCCGTTGCGCACGTGATCACTGTTTAGAACCGTCTGGAAACTCTAACGCAAAGGCAATTAAAAATGAGAGGAAGTAGGGTTTAAAATAAACAAACGAATTTTCAAGTCTGTACGTTAAGACAGGGCCAAAGAAAGGGACGCCAAAGGTCACATTAAAATCTACGGAAAGAGAAAGAAAACCTGAAAGAAATAATCACCTCAGGAAAGTAAGGAAACAGGCGCAGATTTGACCGCAAACGGCGAAACGCCCAGCCCTTCCCGGCGCGCTGGAGGGCGCCCCGAGACCCGGGACGGCGGGCGCGGGCGACGACCCCCGGGCGGCTCGGGCCGGAGGGAGCAGCGGTCAGCGCGGGCGGCAGGCGGGGCGGCGGGGGAGGGCGGCCGGCGACGGCGGGGTCTGCGGGCCAGACACGGACGCGGGGCCGGGACGCCCGCAGAACGGGTACCTGGGGTCCGAGGGGTCCCCGACCCCGAGCCGGAGGACGGCAGGCCGCGGAGTGCGGGTTTGAACCGGAAAGACCTGACTCACCTTCTATGGACGGCGGCTGCGAGAAATTCTCCACACGCGCAAAGATGGCTCAGAGCGACGCCGCGCAGGAGGATGACGTAAAGAGGGCGTGGCCGGCTGGGAGGCGGGGCCGGCTGGGAGGCGGGGCCGGCTGGGAGGCGCGGCCGGCTGGGAGGCGCGGCCGGCTGGGAGGCGGGGCTTCGGGCCAGGGCGGGACCCTACGGGCAAGGGCCCTGGAGGTGGGCGGGGCGGGCGGAGCGGAGCTGGTCCCACCTGGTGGTCGGGGTCCGTCTTTTCAATAGGAACTTGAATCTCCTCCTCCTGAACTTTTTCTAATCGTTTTCGGTCCTGAAGACCACAGCTGCGTCCCCCACCTTGCAAACAATTTAACTGTTTGGAGGCCGGAGGCGACGGGAAAGCTGGGCATTGGGGAGCCAAGGTCGAGAAGGGACAGCTGACATGCCACGGAGTTGTAACTAATATCACGAAATAATATGTGTACTGATTGTTTACCGAGAAACAGCTTTTTCCCTGAATCTTCATCTGTGGGTCACGCATCTTGGAAGCAGGCACATTTTCCACCTCCCCTGTGGTTTTTGTGACTGTGTACCCTACAGTCAGTTGTGACTCCTAACGACCCTACTGGAAAGTAAAACCAAAACCAGAGCTGTGGCCTCAAGGCTATGACACCTCCCAGTGACGTTCTGGGACAGTGAAGAACAGCTCCACGAGGTTCCAAAGGAACAGATGGTGGATTCCAGCTGCCACCTTTTTTGGTGAGCAGACAAGCTCTCAATGACTGGGCCTCCAGGACCCACAAGCCAAGCCAGCCGCTGACGTTAAGGAGCACCTGGTGGATGGGAACTGCGGGCTTCCTGGTGAGCAGATGTAGCACTAACCACTGATCCACCGGGCCTTAGCTAACATCAGCTAGGAGCCCTGCTGGGGAAGTGGTTAGAGCCCAGTGGCTCACCAAAAGCTCAGCGTTTGAATGCCCCCAGGTGCCCCTTGGAAGCTCTAAGGGGCAGTTCTGCTCTGTCCTACAGGATTGCCGGGAGTCTTAATCCACTGGATACCAGTAGCCTTTTTTTTAAATACCAGTTTAAGGAGACCCTGGTCGGTATCAGCTCAAGGTTGGAGAAGCCATTCTTCCCAGGTGTGCCTCACAGGAAAGGCCTGGTGGTCTGCTGCCGAGAAGCCAGCCACCGGGAACCGCGGGGGCACAGCACTGCTCTGACACGGGAGGCGTAGCCATGAGGTGGCAGGAAGTCAGCCGCCACTGGCATTCACACTGGACAAGATGAGTCAGGGAAGCCCCTGGGTGAAGCCAACGCTGAGCTGCTCACTGACGGGCTCACCTGAACTCTGTCCAGGTGGCCCCATGGCTGCTGACTCGCAGGCTTGCTAGAGAATCAGAGAAAGCTGAGCTAATTCCCCCCCAAAGCTCACAAAGCACAGTGGTGTGGGGTCAGTTCTAGCTTCTGGCCACTGAGTGTCATGTCTGGTAGAATGGTCCACAGCACTGGTCGGCTGTAAGCTTTACGGAAAGGAACCTGGTGATGCAGTGGGTAAGCACTCATCTGCCAACCCAAAGGCTGAACCCCCAAATGCCCCAAGGAAGAGAAGACCCGGTGATCGGTTCCTGTAAAAGTGATCACCTAGGAAGTCCCATGAGGCAGTTCTCTTCTGTCCTACATGGTTGCTATGAGTCAGAATTGATTGAATGGAGATGGGGGTCACGAAGGAAACCAAATTCACTGCCGTCCAGTAGATTCTGACTCACAGAGACCCTATAGGACAGAGTAGAACGGCTCCAGAAAGTTTCTAAGAAGCTCCAGGCAAATTTGAACTTCTGACCTTTTGTTGAGTCAGAATGGACTCGATCGGTATGGGGTCGATATGTCTGTGTGTTACATATGTGTATGCTTATACGATCTGTATCCATATCACCTCTAGGTTTATATCTGTATCATCTGTCTTATGTTTTTGCCTACTTATCTATCTACCTACTCATCATCATCCCATCCATCTATCCATCCACCATCGATCCACATCATCCATCAGTCCATCATCCCATCCATTCACCCATCCATCCACGATCCATCCACTGTCAATCCACCATGCATCCATCATCCATACATCAATCCATCATCTTATCTATCCATCCTCCATCAGTCCATCATCCTATCCATCCATCCACCATCATCCCTGTATCCATCTGCCCATCCACTTGTCCATCCGTTTGTCTGTTTGTCCATGTGTCCATGCATCTATCCAACCATCCATCCATCCATCCATTCATCCATTGAACATCCATCCATGCATCTAATCTATGTATACATCCGTAATTATGAGGTCCAACAATGAACAACGCCAGCACTAGTCTACCTTTCAAAGGAATTTTGGAATTCTTTGTGGAATGGTCACTGTACATGGTGGCAACTTTACAAACTTAATTGTATAGCTGTCTGTGAGAGAGTTTTAGCACTCTGGTTGTTCTTCCACAACACATTTGTGTGTTATTTTGGGAGTCCCTGGTATATTCAGGATTCTCCAGCACCACAACTCAGAGGCATCAGTTGTTCTCTCTTCCTTGTTTATTGTCCGGCTTTCACATACATATGATGCGATTGGAAATACCACAGCTTGGGTCACAAGCACTTTAGTGTTCTAGATGACATCTTTGTTTTCAACTCCTTAAAGAGGACTGTTGCAGCAGATTTTCCCAGAGTAATGCATCTTTGGATTTCTTGACTCCTTCCATGGGCATTGACTGCGGCACCAAGTAAAATGAAATCCTTAACAACCTGTCCTTGTTCATTTATCATGATATCACTTGCTGGACCAGTTGTGAGGACTTTTGTTTTTTTGATGCTGAAGTGCAATCCATACTGAAGGCTGTGATCTTTGGTCTCCCTCAGTGATTCAACTCCTCTTGAGTATCAGCAAGCTAGCAAAAGGTTGTTAGGGAGTCTTCCTCTCATCCTGATCCTTGTTCTTCATATAATCCAGCTTCTTGGATTACTTGATAGGCAGATATGTTGAAAACGTACGGTTAAATGATACAAGCCTGACACACGCCTTTCATGACCTTAAACAATGCAGTGTCCCCTTCTATTTGTATGACTCCCTCTTGATCTATATAGAGATCCCTCAGGAGCACAATCTCATGTTGTGGAATTCCCACTCTCCACAAGGTTATCCATAATTTGTTATGACTCACACAGTGAAATCCTTCACGTTGTCAATGAAATAGGTCAACCTCTTTCGGGTATTCCCAGCTTTCAGTGAAGGTCCGTCTGATGTCAGCAGTGATATCCCTGTTTCCATTTCATCTTCTGAAGGTGGCTTGAATTTCTGGCAATTTCTTGTCCATGGACGGTTGCAGTTGCTTTTGAATTATTTTAATCAAAATTTTATATGCAAGTGATGTTAATGATACTATTTCATAATTTCCGCATTCAGTTGGATCACCTTTTTTGGAAATAGGCACAAATATGGATCTTTTTGAGTTGGTTGGCCAGGTAGCTGGCCTCCCAATTTCCTGGCGTAGATGAGGGGGCACTGGAAGTTTTGTATCCATTTGTTGAAAAACCTCTATTGATACTCCACAAGTTCCTGAAACCTTGTTTGTTCCCAATGCCTTCAATGCAGCTTCCGCTTCTTCCTTCAGTATCATAAGTTCCTGATCACATGCTGGTTCTTGAGATGGTTGAACGTCGACCACTTCTTTCTGGTAAAATGACTCTGTACTCCTTCCATCTTTTTTTGATGCTTCCTGAGTCTTTTGGTATTTTCTGTGAAGAAGTTTTCAGTGTTGCAACTTGAGCCTTGAACTTTTTCTTCAATTCTCTCATCTTGAGAACCACAGAGCATTGTTCTTTTGGTTTTCTATTTCCAGCTCCTTGCACAGGTTGTTATCATACTTTGTCTTCTTGAGCTGCACTTTGAAATCTTCAGCTCTTTTACTTCATCATTCCTTCCTTTTTACTTAGCTACTCGACGTTGAAGAGCAAGTTTCGGAGTCTTCTGGCATGCAGTTTGATCGTTTGTTTCATTCATGTCTTCTTAATGACCTCTTGCTTTCTTCATGGATGATGTCTTGTATGTCATTCAACGGTTTCTCTAGTCTTCAGACATTACTGTTCAGTGCATCAAATCTGTTCCTGAGATACACTCTAAACTCAGGTGTGATCTACACAAGGTTGTACTGTGGCTCTCTTGGATTTTTTCTAATTTTCTTCATTTTCAGTTTAACCTTGCACATGTGCAGTTCATCGTCTGTGCTGAAGTCCCCACCTGGTCTTTTTCTGACTGCTAACGTCAAGCTTTTCTATCCTCTCTTTCCACTGATACGGTTTATTTGACTCATATATTCCAACTGGCAAGGTCTCTATGTCTAGTCATTTTGGTTGGTGATGAAAGGTGTTTGCAATAAAAAATTTGTTGCTCTTGCAAAATTTCTATCATGTGATCTCTTTCATCATTTCTGTCACCCAGGTGGTATTTTCCAATACCAATCGTCTTCTTTGCTTCTAACTTTTGCATTCCAATCACCAGTAATTATCAGTGCATCTTGCTTGTATATTTGACTAGTGTTGAACTGCAGAAGCTGGTGTAAATCTTCACTTTGTTCGTCTTTGGCCTCAGTGGTTGGTATATACATTTGGATAAGAAGAGCCAGGCTGTCTCCTTCTGAAAAGAATTCACCAGTGAAGACCCTACTAATAGCAGTGGAACACAGTCAGAAATAGTGCCAGAAGATGAGCCCCTCAGGTTGGAAGGCACTCACAAGATGACTGGGGAAGAGCTGCATCTACTAACTAGACTTGATCTTGATGACACAGATAGAGTAGGGCAGTTGGGACCCTCATTTGCAGATATGACACAACTCAAAATGAGAAGAAACAGCCATTCATATTGGAATGTGGAATGTATGGTGTTACGAATCTTGGAAAGTTGGAAATGTGAGAAATGAAATGGAATGCATAAACATCAGTATCCTAGGCACTAGTGAACTGCAATTTACCAGTGTTGGTCATTTTAAGTCAGGCACTCATATGGTCTGCCACGCCAGGAAAGAAAACCCAAAGAGAGTGTTGTGTTGATCATGAGAAAGCACATTTCATGGTCCCAACTCAGCAGGAACGGATGATCACCGAGGACCAAAATGACATGGGGTAAAGACAACCCAGAAGATGGAGAGACCCACATGAGTGGCTGCCTACATAGACTTGGGACCGGAAGAACTGGATGGTGCCCAGCCACCACCAGTGATAGCCGTGATGGAGCTCACTAAGTTGAATCTGACTGGCAACACAAGAAATAAAAAAAGGGTGCACCCTGAGATCTCCACTAAAAGACCACAACTGATCGTCCAGTGGCTTCGGGGCTCCCCAGGAAGCATGGCCCCTGGCCCTGATGTTGCCCTTGCCCATAAACCATAAGGAAGGTCCACTCTTCGGACACAAATGGATTGGACATGGCGATGCAGAGGGACCATATATTGGAGGCACTTTATGGTTCTATGCATCTATAGAGTATCATCATGCTGACCTTTGGCTGGAGGAAGGAGAGAGGGTGGAGAGGAGGGGATAGGAGGCTGTTGGGAGGATGAGACCTGTATGGAGCAGAGAGGAATAGTGTGCTGTGACCGGACAGGGAGAGCAGTGGAAGCTGCCTATAGGTGGGCATGTAAATTTATATGGGAATGTACATTTTCACTCAGTCATAATAGAAAAAAAAGCAAAAGCATATTTCAGGATCTGTCCTGAATTACAGTGCTGTCATTGGTAGGATAATATCCATATGCCTACAAGGAAGGCCAAGTCATATGACTATGGGTCCAATTTATGCACAAATAGTTCAAGTAATTTGCAGAGATGGATGTTAATTTATTTATTCCTTTTGTAACAGACACTAGAATTCAATAAAAACAACGTTTAGAAACAAATAAGTACTTAGAAATTTAATAAACAAACCTATCAACAGACACATAAAAAGAAAAGAAGGAAAATTACAAAGTATTTAAAACTGAGGTGCAGGAAAGTATTACCTAGTACAGTTTGTGGATGCAGCTTATGCAGGAAAAACTACAGGGAAAATACTTAAGCGAAAATTGTGAAGCCTCATATGTCTACATTAGAAAAGACTGAACTGTGAAAAAACTAGGTATCTACCTATACAAATGGAGCAACAGTCAAAGCCTGATTTTCTAAAGGACAAGCTAGAAAAGCAAAGACAGGAAAAGGAAAAATCTTACTTTGAAGAAGGTGTGAAGGGAACCAAAAAGCATGAAGTAATCAGATGAATCAACAAAAGACATGAATATCATCTATGAAGAAAATTATAAAATGAACAAACGACATAGAAGATAAAGATATACACCATGTTAACAGAATGCTACCTTGAGGGCTAGGCTGTGCCTGCTCCAAGCAATGCTGTGTTCAGTTACCTCTTATGCACGTGAAAGCTCAACAGTCAGTAAAGAAGACAGAAGAACCGATAGCTTCACACTGTGGTGCTGGTTAAGAATATTGAGCATACCATGGATTCCCAAGACAATGAACAAATCTGTCTTGAAAGAACTGCAGCCAAAATGCTCCTTGAAAGCAACGATGACAGCTCATGTACTTTGGATATTAAAAAAGATGAGTCTCTGGAGAAGGACATTGTTTTAGTCATCTAGTGCTGCTCTAATAGAGATACCACCAGTGGATGGCTTTAAAAAAATCAAAGATTATTCTTAACCAATCTGCTAAGCTACAAGTCCAAATTCAAGATGTCCACTGCAGGGGAAGGCTTTCCCCTTTGTCGGCTCTAGAGGAAAGCCCTCTGTGTCATCAGTCTTTGTTCAGGGAGCATCTTGAGACAGGAACCTCAGGAGTGAAGGATATGCTGTTCTCCTGCTGCTTTCTTGATGGTGTGAGGTTCCCAGTTCTCTGCCTTCTTCCCTTTTATCTCTTGTGGGGTGGAAGGATGAAGGGTGGTGCAAGCCATACTCCGGGATAACTCCCTTTACAGTGAAGCAGGGCGGTGATCTTATGAAGGGATTTACAGTCCCACCCTCACCCTCTAACATACAGCATAGAAAGATCACAAAATGGAGGACAATCATGGCTGCACACATTTTGGCGGGGACACAGTTCAATCCATAACAGACACCATGCGTGACAAAGTCGGGGTCAGCAAGAAAAAGAAAAAGATGGATTGACACAGTCGCTGCAACAACGAGCTCAAACATGACCATGACAAGGCCCCAGACCTGCCAGTGTCGCGCTGTGTTGGGCGTGAGGACCCTACAAGCCAGAAGTGACTTCACAGCTCCTAACAGCAACAACGATGGATAGGAAGAGTTTATATTATAAAACTATGGCACTTTTTCCTGCTGAAAGTGAAGAGGAATTGATGCACTTAAGAAAAGGCTGACATTGTCCAAAATTTCATTTTACTTGGATCCACAGTCAACACCCATGAAAGCAGAAGTCAAAATCAAGTGACACATTGCATTGGGCCAATGTGCTACAAAAAACCTCTTTAGAGTTTTAGAAAGCAAACACGTCACCTTGAAGACTAAGATACACCTGACCCAAGCCACGGTACTTTCAATCACCTCATATGCATGCAATAGCTAACAGTGAATGAGGAAAACCAAGTAAGACTCTGCTGAGTTATGGGGTTGGAGAAGAATACTGAATATACCATGGACTGCAAAACAACGAATTTGTCTACAAGTATAGCCAGAATGTTCCTTAGATGCAAGGACGGCGAGACTTCTCAGCTACTTTGGAGATGTTATCAGGAGGGACCAGTCCATGGGGAATGTTTTAGTCAGCCAAGGCTGCTCTAACAGAAATATCAGAGTGGATGGCCGTAACAAAGGAAGGTTTATTCTTACACAGTCGGCTAGGCTGCAAGTCCATATTCAGGGTGACTGCTCCAGGGGAAGGCTTTCCCCTTGTCGGCTCTGGAGGCAAGTCCAGTATTGCATCAGTCTTTGTCCAGGGAGCATCTTGGTGCAGGAACTTCTGGTCTAAAGGACGCACTCTTCTTCTGGGGCTGTTTGCTTGATGCTGTGAGGTTCCCAATTCTCTGCCTGCTTCCCTTTTCCTCCTTTTATCTCTTGCAGGATGAAAGGATTTAGGGTGGGGCAAGCCATCCTCCGGGAAAACTCCTTGTATAGTGGAGCAGGGAGGTGATCTTATAAAGGGATTCACAGCCCCACCCTAATCCCTTAACACACAGCACAGGAAAACCACAAAACGGAGGACAGTCACAAGATACTGGGAATCATGGCCCAGCCACATGGCTACAGCTATTTTGGAGGGGACACAATTCAATCCATGACAGAGAAGGCCATCGTGTTTAATAGAGTATCAGTGAAAATGAGGTAAACTTTTAAATGAATGGACTGACACGTGGCTGCCTCCATGGGCTTGGGTGTAACCAGAAGTAGGCGGATGGTGCCGGACCAGGCATGTTTCACACTGTTGTGTGGCTCATTATGAGTTGGAACTGACTCTATGGCAACATGTAGATTCACCCCAAATGTACAAATTCTGTATAATTCAAATCAAGATACCAAGATTTGTTTTTGAAAACTGGCAAAGATCCTAAAATGTTAATTGAATTCTAAAGGGTGAAGACAGGCAGGAGGAGGACTGAGACATGTCTGACTAGATGTCATGACAATGTGACATGTGTGTGGGGTCCACAGTGTAATCAAGGAAGGCAGAGCACCGAGAACAGATCCCCATGCATGGCTCTATGAGATGCGGGCAGGCCCTGCAGACCGAGGACTAGAGTCTCCCAGCCAAAGGTTCTGGCATAAACTGCTATCCGTTGAGGAAAAAATCAAATGAAATTCACCACCACCAAGAAGCACAAAAGAAGCCCTGGATGTAAAAAAGGAAACTGTTGACAAGTTTTCATAGGAAACCCTAAGGAATGTCTTTTGACATGAGCAGAACAAAGGATTTCCTATACCAGATACAAAAGAGACTTCTAGGTAGGGAGACAAAGGAGAGGGACAGCAGAAGGAAACCACCTCTCCCCCACACCGACAAGAAAGCATTCTGTCAAAGAAGCTGGATGTCACTACCCAGCCATAAGAAGGTGCCATCCCAAAGGCCAGCAGTGTCCGTGGAATTTGATAGCTGGACGAAGTGGCATGGGAACGGGAAAGGAAAACCCACGCAGGTCAGAGCTGAGAAACTAGCCAGCAACTATGAAGCAGAAAACCACAACAGAATGTTTTCAACCGAATCACATTCCCCCAAACAAGCATTTTGGGGAACAGAAAGTCAGGTATTTAAATGAGAAAGTAAGAAACTAAATGGGCAAAAACCAGATGTAAAAAAGCACCCCTTTCCATAAAACCAAAAACCGAACCAAATCGATTGACCTCAAGTCGATTTTGACTCGCAGTGACCCCAGAGGACAGAGTAGAACTGTCCCTGTCGAGTGCCCGAGGAGGGCTTGGTGAAATGAGCCGCCGTCCCTTTGGTTATCAGCTTCAGCACTGGCATTCCAACCCAGGGTTTCCAAGGGAACAGAAAGAAAGAAGGGGGTGGGTGAAGTTGTAGAACAGAGTGGAACTGCCGTACAGGGTTCCCCAGGAGCACCTAGTGGGTTCAAACCGCCAACCTTCCGGTTAGCACAAATCAGAGGAAAGGACCAGCAGATACAGCTGCAGAAGAGTAAAAGACACAGGCAGCGCGTGTGAGGGGCAACGAGGTCTATTCCAGAATTGATAAAGCATTTTTGTAGATCAGTGTGAGAACAGCTCCAGGGAGAAGCGGGCCGAACTGTAAAGGGTAATGCTCAGAAGACGCACCACCAGCTAGCCAGCAGGTGCAGGAAAGGGGGCTCAGCTTCACCGAGAACGGGTCACAGACCTCTGAGACCCAGCTTCACAGCCACAGCCAGCAGCCACTCCGTTGCTGGTCTGTCTCAGCCCCTGAGGAAATCGCAGCATCTTGACTGTGCTGTGTGGTGGTCAGGGAGTGGGCTCTGGAGTCACCTTATGCACGAGCTGGGTGACCTGGCGTAGTCCATAATGCTGTGAGTGCTCTCCCCTGTGAAACAGGGGTAGACTAGCACCTCTGCTTCTATTCCAGAGGCCAGAATGATCTGGAAGGACAGATGATTAGCTCCCATCTCACCGTCTTACATCTCCAGTCCCCACCTCAACCCAGAAACTGTCACAGCAGGTGTTGTTTAGCCACTGAAAGACGGACTCCACTCTGTGGGAGCAGAAACCAAAGCCAGGTCCCTGAGGGCACTGGCTGCGGGGCTGACACCACGGAGCCCGAGTGTCTGGAAGCTGCAGAAGCCACACAGCACCTCCGGAGCCAGTTCCGAGGCCCATATGCCCTCCCCGAACCCGGGCACCCTCCTGACCCTCCCGCCCCACTCCCTACACCTACTCCGGCCTCGCTCTCGCCACCTCCGGGTTTCCTAGCCCTTCCCACCTCCTTTGGGGTCGCACCTGTGCATCCACTGAGCCCCTCTCTTCTGCCCACATTTCTACCTTGTCATCTGTCCGTCCTCCTCGGTCCCTTCGCCTTCCTGACAGTGTCTGGACTGCCTCCTGGCTGTCCCCACCTCACCATGACCCACACCTGCTATGGTGTTCTGGCCCCACCCATCTTCTGGGTTCTCTGCCAGGTCTCACTCCTTATTCCCTCAGCTCCTCAGTCCCCACACCGTGCTCCCTCCTCACCACTTCTGTGTCCCGTTCACCCACAGCTCACAGTTCTCTGGGCCTCCCGCAGGGCTCCACCTCCCACGACTTGCTTCTTGATTTCTTCAAGCGCTTGGTCTCACACCTGGCCTCTCTCCTCACCGTTACCGTCCGCGGGTCTGTATCATGAAGTCAGGAACTCAAGGACCCACCAGGACACGGATGCTCACCACAGCACATTAGCTACCAGGTGGAAACCACCCCAGTGTCCGTCAACACATAAAGGGGGACATACTGTGGTCAGTCAGGACTAGGGGATCACCTTCAGACGTAGAGAGGAATTAGATGTGGCCACATGGCACTGCTTGGATGAACTTCAAAAACAGTGGGGACAACAGGCCACGGAATGCAGGATTCCATCTAGATGAGAACTCCAGGGTAGGTGAATTCATAGACAAGAAAAGCCAACTTGTGAGTTCTGGGGGGCTGCAGGCAAAGGCTGTCTCCTGGTCACAGGGATTATGTTTGGGGGGTGAAAGCACTCTGGACCCAGAGAGGGGTGGCGGGAGCACAGCAGTGTGAAGTCATACACAGCCACTGCATTCTACACTTGGAAAAAATCAAAACAGGAAAGCTTTAAATGTAACTAGATGACAAAGTAATATTGAACAAGGAAAAATGGATCAAGAACTAAAAGCGATCCACCCTTAAGTCAGGGGCAGGAGGCTCCAGAGCACACGCCTGCTTTGGCTCAGAGCCGGACTGCCGGCTGTGCGGAGGCTGGCTCTGCAGGTAGATCAGGTTCTCCAGGCCGGGCTGAGACTGGCTCTGGGGCTACACCGGGTTCCGGAGGCGGTGCCCACCGTGCATCTGGAGCCGGTTCTGGAGACGACCCTCACGCTAGATCTGGAATGAGTACAGAGGGGAATCTCAACGTGGATCTGGGGAGACCCCAGAAGCGACTCGATATGGCCCCGGAGAGGGTTCCCGACGTCAATCTTCCTGTGGATCTGGAGCCGGTTCTGGAGGCCACGCTTGATGGGGACCTGGAGTGAGTTCTGGTGCTGACACTCCATGGGGACATGGAGCGGGTTCTGGGCGTGAGTCGCTGTGTGGATCTGGAGTGGGAACCGGAGGTAACGCTGACCTTGAACCTGTGACAGGCTCTGGGGCTGCATCTCACTGTGGCTCTGCAGAAGGCTCCCGAGGCTGTGCTCCGTGTGGGTCGGAGTGGGTCTGGAGGTGAATCTTCAGGAGAACCTGGAGTGCCTTCTGCTGGTGAGGATAGAGGTGGACCTCCAGAAGGTTCCAAAGCAACGCTCAGTATAGACCCAGATCAGGTTTCAGAGGAAACTCCACATGGTTCTGAAGCAGGTTCTGTAAGCAGTGCTAGCAGTGTATCTGGAGTGGGTTTCGAAGCTGTAATTTGTGCTGGAGATGCAAGAGACAGTTGACCAATATGACAGCCTTTCCAAAGTCAGGAAAACTTTACGTTGTGGTTACAAGAAACCCAACCCTAGGAGCCTTCCCAGATGGCAGCCCACCAGGTGAGTGGTCCACGGTGACTGATGCCTGTTCTTCACGTGGTCCAGCTTCTTGGATGACATGCTCGGCACACAGACTGAATAAGCATGGTAATAGGACACAACCTTGACGCACACCTTTCATGACTAAACCACACATGACATCCCTTTCATCTGTTCAAATGACTGCTTCTTGGTCTGTGTACAGGCTCCACTGGAGTAGTATTAAGTATTCTCGTCACAGTGTTGTCCATAACTGGTTATGATCTATACAGCCAACTGCCTTTGCCTAGTCAGTGAAACACAGCTAATCAACTTGCTGGTGTTCTCCGCTTTGGCCAGGATCCATCTGACACCAGCAGTGATATCCCTCATTGGACCTCCTCTTCTACATCTGGCTGGAATTCCTGGCAGCTCCCGGCCAGTGTACTGCTACAACCACTTTAGAATGATCTTCAGCAAAATATTACTTGTGTATGATATTAATTCTATTGCTTCATAATTTCTGCATCCTGCAGACCCACCTTTGGAATAGGACAAATACGGATCTCTTCCAGCTGCTTGACCAGGTAGCTGTCATCCGAATTTGTTGGCATAGGTCAGTAAGCACCTGCACCCCACATGCATTTGTGGAAACATCTCAGTTGATGTTCCCGCGCTTCCTGGAGGCTTGTTTTCCACCAGTGTCTGCAGAGCAGCTTTGGCTTCTTCCTTCAGCACCACCGGTTCTGGCTGAGAGCCTGCCTCCTGAAATGGGTGAACATCGACCAACTCTTTGTGATCTAGTGACTCTCTGTTTCCCTTCCGTCTTCTTCTGATGCTTTTTGTGTCTTTCAGTACTTCTCCTGGACTTCAGTTTTTTTCTTCAATTCTTTAAGCTTGCAAAATGTCAAGTGTGGTCTTCTCTTTACTCCCAATTCTTTCGATGACCTTTTGCTTTCTTCATGTACAGTGCCCTTGATGACATTCCACAACTCATTAGATCTTCAGTTATTTGTGGCTGCTACATTTTGTGTCCTCCAAAAATGTGTGTAGCCATTTGGCTATGCCATGATTCCTGGTCTGGTGTGATGTTCCCCCACACTGTAAACCCTGCCTCCGTGATGTTAATGCGGGATGAGGGGCTGCAGTTGAGTCGGTGGGGCCGGACTCAGTGTGTGAGATCTTCTGGTGCCTTGAGACAATCTCTTGGGATATAAAGGGAAGGGAAGCAAGCAGAGAGTTGGGGACCTAATACCACAAGAAACAGATCTGGGAGCAGAGTGTATCCTTTGGAAAGGACCTGGTGTCCTGGCACCTCAGAAGCTTCCAGTCCAGGGGAAGACTGACAACAAGGATCTTCATCCAGAGCCCACAGAGAAAGCCTTCGCTGGATCAGATTCCCTAGATTTTGACTTGTACCCTACTGGGGTGTACCAGAATAAATTTCTGTTTGTTAAAGACACTCCGTGGGGTATTTCTGTTGGAATGGCACGAGATGCCTAAGTCAGCGTTCAGTGTATCGAATCTATTCCTGAGATGGTCTCTGTATAGACATGGGATATTCTCGAGGTCATACTTTGGCTCTTGTGGACTTGGTCTGTTTT
The DNA here is from genome assembly GCA_028571685.1 of Heterohyrax brucei. Lineage (NCBI taxonomy): Eukaryota > Metazoa > Chordata > Mammalia > Hyracoidea > Procaviidae > Heterohyrax > Heterohyrax brucei. Next base: position 2,659,809 of record CM053166.1, read on the forward strand.
CCTAAACTTTGACGTGTACTTATACAAGAGCCATTGGTCTTTTCCTCAGTCAGGCCCTGGTCATGTACTGACTGATGAGAGTGAACTTTTCTAGAGTCTCTTTCCACAGATGTAGTTGATTTGATTCCTGCGTCTTCTAACCAGTGAGATCCAGCGTATGTTGGTGGTGTTAGGATCGAGTCAAATCACTTCCAATGAATAGCAACATTGCACAACAATACTGACACTGCACAATACTGACACTGCACAACAACACTGACACTGCACAACAACACCGACACTGCACAACAATACTGACACTGCACAACAACACCGACACTGCACAACAACACTGACACTGCACAACAATACTGACACTGCCCAGCTGCGCCATCCCCACAACTGTTTTTACGCCTGAGACCATCACTGCAGCCACCGTGTCCATCCTTCCTGTTGCAGGTCTTCCTCTTTTTCGCTGACCCTTCATCTACCAAGCATGATGGCCTTCTCCAGGGACAGATCCCTTCTGAAAACATGTCCAAAGTATGTGAGATGCAGTCTCCCTGTCTCTGCTTCCGAGCAGCCCTCTGGGTGGTCTTCTTCCAGAATAGATCTGTTTGTCCTTTTGGTAATCCATGGCACATTCAATATTCTTCTCTAATACCATGATTCAGAGACATCAATTATTCACCTCGGTTTTAGTCAGCTAGGGCTGACTAACAGAAATACCACAGAGTGGATGGCTTTAACAAAGAAAGATTTATTCTTACACAGTCTGGTAGGTTGCAAGTCCATATTCAGGGTGTCCGCTCCAGGGAAAGACTTTCCCCTTGTCGGCTCTGGAGGAAAGTCCGGTATTGCATCAGTCTTTGTCCAGGGAGCATCCTGACACAAGAACCTCTGGTCTGAAGGATGAGCTCTGCTCCTGGTGCTGCTTGCTTGATGGTAGCGAGGTTCTCCAATTGTCCGTTGTTTCTTTTTCCTTTTATTCCTTGCAAGCTAAAAGCATTAAGGGTGGGGCAAGCCATACTCCAGGGAAACTCCCGCTACAGCAGGAATTTACAGCCCCACCCTAATCCTTTAACATACAGGTTAGCAAAACCACACAATGGAGGACAGTCCCAAGGTACTGGGAACCATATCCCAGCCACGTGGCTGCACACATTTTTGGGCGGACACAATTCCAACCATGACAACCTCTCTTCCTTATTCATTGTCCAGTTTTTACATGCATATGATGCACCTGAAAATACTGTGGCTCAGTCAGGCACACCTTAGTCTTAAAGGTGGCATCTTTGCTTTTCACACTTTAAAGAGGTCCTTTGCAGCAGGTTTTCCCATTGCAATGCGTCTTTGGATTTTGTGACTGCTGCTTCCGTGCGATTGGACTGTGGAACCCGGGAAATGAAATCCTTGACCACTTCAGTGCCTTCTCCATTTATCAAAGTGGTTTTTACTGGTCCAACTGTGAGGATTTTTGATTCCTTGATGTGAAGGGGCAGTCTGTACTGAAGGCTTTAGTCTTTGATCTTCCTCAGTGTCTCAAATCCTCTTCACTCCTAGCAAGCAGGGTTGTGTCATCTGTACAATGCTGGTTGTTGATGTGTCTTCCTTCAATCCTGATTCCTCGTTCTTCATACACTCAAGCTTCTCAAATTCTTTGCTTGGCATACAGGTTGAAAAGCTATGGTGAAAGGATACAAGCCTGATATACACCTTTCCAGACTTTAAAGCGTGCAGTGTCCCCTTGTTCTCTGCATGACTGTCTTTTGATCTGCATACAGATTCCTCATCAGCACAATTAAGTGTTCTGGAATTCCTATTCTCTACCAAGTTATCCATGATTTGTTATGATCCACACAGTCAAATGCCTTTACATAGTCAATGAAAAATAGGGAAACCTCTTTCTGGTATTCTCTACTTTCAGCCAAGATCCACCTGATAGCAGTGATAGCCCTGATTCCACGTCTGCTGGAAGTGGTTTGAGTTTCTAGCAGTTCCTTGTCAATATACTGTTGCAGTCAATTTTGAACGCTCTTCGGTGAAATTTTACTTGCATTCGGTATTAGTAACTTCAATAATGACTGCATTCCGTTGGATCACTTTTCTTCACAAAACACTAAAACAGATCTCTCCCGTTCCATTGGCTGGCTAGCTGTCTTCTCAGTGTCTTAGCATAGATGAGTGAGCACTTATGACAGTGCATCCGTGTGCGGAAACATCTCAGCTGATACTGCTTTTTGCCAACGCGTCCACACAGCTTTGCCTTCTTCCTTCAGTGCCGTTGGTTCTGATCACGTGCTACCTCTTCAAGTGGTTGCACTTTGACCAGTTGTTTCTGGTGTAATGATTCTGTGTTCTTTCCATCTTCTTTTGATGCTTCCTGAGTGTTTTAATATTTTGCCTGTAGAATCCTTCACTGTTGCAACTTGAGGCTCGAACTTTTTATTCAGTTCTTTCAGCTGGAAAAATGTGGAGCTGTTCTTCCCTTTGGGTTTTCTATCTCCAGCTCTTGCCACATGTTTTTATAGTACTTGACTTTGTCTTCTCGAGGAGCCCTTTGAAATCTTCTCTTCAGTTCTTTTACTTCAGCATTCCTTCTTTTGGCTTTAGCTGCTTGATGTTCAAGAACAACTTTCAAAGTCTCTTATGACATCCAACTGGGACTTTCCTGTTTGTTTTTTTTTTTTCAGTGAGCTCTTGCTTACTTCATCGATGCTGTCTTTGACGTCATTCCACAACTCTTCTGGTCTTCCATCATTAATGTTCACTGAATCAAATCTATTCTTGAGACGGTCTCTAAACTCAGGTGGAATGTACTCAAAGTTGTACATTGGCCCTCATGAAACTGTTCTAAGTTTCTTAAGTTTCAACAAAGCAATAAGCAGTGGATAGTCTGTGCCACAGTCAGCACCCAGTCTTACTCTCAGTGATAACATTGAGCTTGTCTAGCATCTCTTCCTACAGATGTAGTCCATTGGAGTCCTGTGCATTCCATCTGGTGAGGCCTATGTGTACAGAAGCACTGTCAGTTAAGTTCGAGAACACATCCTAAAAAAAATGCTACATATCTCATTGCTGAATCTCACTACAGTCACCTTCAAAGTCCTCCCCTTGGGAAGCTATGCACTGAACCCTCAAAAGTAACTGTGGTAGTCTTTTTCTGGAATCGCCATCAGAGGTGTTGTTGCATTACCCTTAAGGTCCTGAATCTCATTCAGATGTCTTCTTTCCAACATTTACTTTTTTACAGGTAAAGAAAAAAGTCACTGGGGGCCAGATCAGGTGAGAAGGGAGGGAGTTCCAATAGAGTTATTTGTTTACTGGCTGAAGATTTCCTCGCAGATAATTACACAATTCAGTTTGTGAACTTGCCACTGTGCCACGATGCACAATGGGCATTCCGGAAAGAGTTCCTAAACCGCTTTGAAGAGTGGACTAGGTGCTGACTTCAGTGAATAGCTTCCCAAGTGGAGTACCTTGAAAGTGACCTTAGTAATATTCTGCAGCGAGGTATGTAGCACTTGGAACAATTAAGTTCACGGACTTAATTGGGAGACTTTATAGTCACCGTTTATGGCAGTGAAAAACTATTTGCAGTGAGTCGTTGGTCTTGCAACATTCTATGCTGTGGTCTCTGGCACCATTTCTATCACCAAGGCCCTATTTTCCATCTACTAGTCCTTCTTCTTTGTTTCCCACTTTGGCATTCCAATGACCAGAATTTCAGTCATCTAGGGCTACACACTTTTTGGGGGGGACACAATTCGATCCATGACAACCAGTAATCATCAGTGCATGCTGAATGTACGTTCAATCAGTTTCCTACTGCAGAAGGTCGTAAAGATCTTCAGATTCTTCATGTTTAGCCTTAGTGGTAGGTGTAAAAATCTGAACGGTGCTCACTGTTTTATTCATCTGGTACTGCTCTAACAGAAAATACCACAAGTGGATGATTTCATGAAGAGACATTTTATTGACACAGTCCAATAAGTCACAAAGTCATTTATGAATTATAAGTCCAGTCAGTAAGAGAACTTATCATAGCCCAGTAGGCTGAGTCCAAATTCAGGGAGAGCATCTTGCCACAGGAACCTCTGGCCCAAAGGACATGCTCTGCTCCCAGAGCTGCCTTCTCCTTGGTATGAGGATTCCAACTTCCTCTGCTCACCTCTCTCCCTTCTATCCCACAGCTGGTCACTGGAGTCCTGCCTCACCAGCACAACTGCTGCCCATTCTCTGCTATGAACATCACAGAGGCAGGAATCACAGCACATGGGTGGAAGGGCACCATACTGTGACTCATAGCCATGTCAAATCAATACATACATGGGGGGGGACACAATGCAATCCACGACAGTCAAATTAACTGGTCCTTCTTGTAGACATAGGATATTATTCTGTCAGTGACAGCAGTCTACTTCAGAATGGATCTTTTGAAATGCTCTTTTTGGTGATGATTGCAATGCTATTCCTATTAAATTTTCTTGCCCAGTGTAGTAGACCATGGGATTGTGTGCTTCAGCCTGGCCAGTACCAGTCCATTACAGGTCACTAGCCCCTACAATATCGATGTATATGCATTTCATTTTTTAAAATTTCCAGATTCCCTAGATTCATACTTCATATGTTCCATGTTCCGATTATTAATGGATGTTTACAGCTGTTTCCTCTCATTCTGAGTCAGGCCACATCAGCAAAGTAAGTTTCTGAAAGCTCGACTCCATCTCCATCATTAAGGCGGACTCTCACTTGAGGGGGCAGCTCTTTCCCACTTGTCCATTGAGTGCCTTCCAACCGGGAAGCTGATTCTCCCACACTGTCTCTGACAATGTTCCACTGCTATTCATAAGCTTTTCAATGGCTAATTCTTTTCAGAATTAGACTGCCAGTTCTTCCTTCATAATACTACTATTATTCAAAATTCTGTACCAAATGCTACAACCAAAGATGAAAAATTCAAGATTTTTACTAATTTCTATAATGTGAAATACAATATGAACATTGATAATTACTTGAGGTTGAACAGGAAACTTTGAAAGAAAGAAAGGAAGATCAGTATTTGGAAAAATATGACCTTGGAGATAGGGAACACGGCCGAAATTGCATGATTGAGTTTTGCTGCTTCATTGCAAATACCTTTTTCCACTGACATTAACGGCATCTGTCCACGTGGACCTTGCCAGATGGAATTCACAGAACCAAATCGACCACATGTGTGGAGAGAGAGGATAGAAAAGCCCACTATCATCAGTCAGAAAAATGCCAGCAGCTAACTGAAGATCAGAGCTTCAGTTACTCACATGCAAACACAAGTTAAAGCTCAGGGAAATGAGAGCAAATCCATGAGTGCCAGAGTGTGACCTTGAGTGGATTCCACCTGAATTTACAGATTATCTCAGAAATAGATTTGAGGCACTGAACAGCTCTCACTGAAGACCGACAAGTTGTAGGGTGACGTCTAGGACATCATACAGGAAGAAAGGCAAATGTCATGAAAAAGACGGGAGACAGAAGGAAAAAAGACCAAAACGGATGTCAGGAGACATTCTTGAAGGTCGAGTAGCTGAAGCAAAAGGAAGAAATGATGAAGTACAAGAGCTGAACAGACGATTTAAAAGGGGGCTCAAGAACACACAGTATTATGACATGTGCCAGGACCTTGAGACAGGAAACCCAAAGGGAAAAACACACTTAGCATTGTTCAAACTGGGAAGACTGAAGAAAAAAACTCAAGCCTCAATTTGCAGTATTGAAGGATTCTATGAGGAAAATATTGAACAATGAAGGAAGAATTAAAAAGAAGAAAATGAAGAAATACAGTTACTATACTAAAAATAATTGGCTGGTGTTCAGCTACTTCAGGAGGTAGCTGACCAGGAGGTGACGGGAGTGCAGGTGGAAGCTGAAGCCGCACTGAAGCCGGTGGGGAGAACAGGCCCCAGGCACAGTCCGAGTACCAGCTGAGACACTGCTACGAATGGACGCAGGGCTGTGAGTGCACAGTGGTCTATGCAAGAAATTTGGAAGGCAGCTACCTGACAAACCAACTGGAAGTCATCCCTGTTTCTGTCGATTTCTGAGAAACGTAATCCAACCCAATGCAGAAAGTAATGAATATTATCATTCATATCACATGCAAGTAAAATTTTGCTGAAGATCATTCAAAATCAGTTACAGCAGTACATCGACAGGTAAGTGCCAGAAACTGAAGCGAGATTCAGGAGACTCCGAGGAACCAGGGATGTCACTGCTGATGCCACCTGGATTCTGGCCCAAAGCAGAGTATCATGTATTGGATTGTGTCCCCCCGCCAAAATGTGTGTATCAATTTACCTGGACCCCAATTCCTACTATTAGGGTGGTTGTCCTCCATTTTGTGATTTTTCCATGTTGTGAATCCTAATCTCTGTCTGTGGTTAATATTGGAAGATTGAATTATTTTAAAGAGAATTAGGGTGGGAATGCCCTAACCCTAACCCTCCCAGCGCTGTCTCTATTTTTTTCTTACTCGATTTGCATCACTTCAGATTTGATATTTAGGTTTTGATCTTTTATTTTGAGGTGGTTTCTGTGCATGGTGTCAGATATGGGTCTTTCTTGATTTTCTAAAAAGTACGTTATTGTGCTGTAAGTGCAAGCTTACAATCCAAGTCAATTTGCCATATAAAATCCGCCCCCCCCACCACGATGAAATTCTGTCTGCTCTCCCTACCCCGTGACAGCAGTCCTTTCTACTCTGTATTTCCTGCATCCACTCAACCTACTCTTGTCCCACTCCACCTTCTCATCCTGCCCTTGAACAGGAGCTGCTCAGACAGCCTTATGTATCGTTTAAGCCAAGAAGCACACTGCGCACCAGCATCACTCGATGTCTTCCACTCCAGAGCAATCTTTGTCTGAAGAGTTGGCTTCAGTCCTGGTTTCAGCTCTGGGCTAACACGCAGTCCAGGACCAAGTTCTCCGGGGACCCTCCCCTCGGTCGACTATCAGCTCTGGTCTTTCAATGGAGTTCTAATTCTGTGCACCCATTTTTCTCCTACTTTGTCAGGGACTCTGGGAAACGTTGGTGGTGTACTGCTTGAGTGCTACAGGGTCTAACTTGAAGGTCAGCAGTTGCAATCTGCCAGGTGCTATGTGGAAACTCTATGGGGCAGTTCTACTCTGTCTGTATCATTGCTATGAGTCAGACTGGACTTGACAGCAGTGGGTTGGGATTTGGTTTATGTCAGGGACTCTACATTGTGTTCCCTGTCAGTGCAGTGGAGTGCCTGGGCACCATTTGGTACTTCTGGTCTCACGCTGATGTGGTACCTAGAACTTGTGGCCCCTACACTCACCTGGACTTATATTTTCCTCTTAACATTCATTCTCCAGAGCTCCAGGTGGACTGGGACAAATTCATGCTACTTAGATGGCTGCTTGCTAGCTTCTAGGACCCGAGCTGTCACTCACCAAACTGGGATGCACAACATTTTGTGGGAAAAAAAAAACAAACTTATACCAAATGATCTAGACGTCCCCTGAAACCATGGTCCCCAGACGACTGTGGCTACCACTATGTCCTTCCAGATGTTAGGTGGTATTTACAAAATCTGTTGGCTTTTGGTGTAGTTCAGCTCTTCTGACCTCCCTTCTCAGTATGTTTTAACCCAGTTCCCACCTACTGTCTGATCTCAGTATACCACTCTCTCCCATCCAGTAACCCTAACACATTGCAACATGTTCTCCCCTTTTCAAAATGTGTCACTGAAAGTTTCAAACAACTAATGCCATAATGATACTCTAAATAATCATCTGTGTTTTTTACAGCACCAGCTACTCTGGCCTCTGCACTGGCACCTTTCCAAAGGGTCACAGAGCCTCCTCAGCTCCTGTGACCTTGGTCTCCCTCCTCCTCTTTGCTCTCGTGAGAAATGGCCTTCAGCCTGGAAAACTTCAGCTAGGAAGTCTGCCTGGCATGTTGTGTATCCACAACTGTCTTTCTTGCTCCTTATCTCAGTCAGAATGGACCTGGCAGGCTAGTTTCACTAGCTGAGGAATGTTTGTATGTTTTGTCTTTGCCTGTTACAAACATGTAGAGTCCAGGTGTCTGACATACATATCTGTAGTTTAATAGTTTCTTGTGACTATTTTGTCATATATATAGTTATCAGTGGGCTATGTGCTTACAAACACAAAGTATTTGTTGTGTAACTGATATATATACTCTGACATACAAACTGTCTTTTGAGACTCCATGGAAAACAGCCTGCATTTCTGTCAAGTCTCCGATGGCAGCATGCCTCCTAATACACCTTCTGTCTCTTTCTAACCTGGAGTATGTTTCTTTGGCTCGGCTGCTCCAAGGCACGGACCCAAACTGGGTAACAATCCCACACCTATTAAGACCAAACGTTATTTTCTTCTGTGTATAAGCCTGCTTTTAAGCCCTTTATAATAGCGGTCTCACATTATATTTGTCATTTTGCAACAAATTTCAATCAGAATAATGTCTTCGAGATGACTCCACGTTACGTTTCTCAAGATTATCGTTCTTTGTCATTGTCTGGTGTTCTGTTTTGTAAAGGTACCGTAGTTTGGTAATCGATTCATCCCTTGATGGGCACGTATGTGGATCCCATCTTTTGGCGACTGTGAACAGTGCTGCAAAAAGCATGGGTGTGCATGTATCCATTCATTTGACCACTCTTGTTTCTAAGACTCCAAGAAGTGGGATTGCTGGATCATGTTATTTCAATTTCTAGCATTTCAAGGCATTTCTAGAGTGTTCATACCAGTTTACCTTCCAACTATCAGTGTAGAAGAGTTCCAGTCTATCCATAATGTCTCCAATCTTTTTTATTTCGTGTTTTTTAGATTAATGCCACCCTTGTTGGGTGATATGGTATCTTGTTTTAGTTTAGATTTGGATCCTCTAATGGTTCATGATCGTGAGCATTTCCTCATCTGTGTTAACTGCCCGCATGTTTTCTTTGCTGAAGTGCCTGATCATACCCCTTGTGTATTTTTAACTTGGGTTTTTGTTCAGGTTTGGTAGCATGTTGTTGGTTTTGGACACTAGATGTGGACAGGATTCGTGGTACCCAGCTTTTTACTCAGTCTGTAGGTAGTCTTTTCATTCTTTGGTGAGTATACGTGTTTGACTTTTGGGAGTTCCCACTTACCTGTTCTCTTCTTTGGTGCTGCTGCATTGTTAACACTATTTTGTAGTCTTTTTCTTCTATGTATCAGGGCTTCCAGCATTGTCTCTAGTTTTTCTTTCATGATCCTTATTGTTTCATATTTAGGTCACTGATCCATTTTTTTTTTGTTAATGACTAAGTGAAATCTACAATCCACGTGAAATCTACAATCCACGTCAACTCTGCATGCCTGCCTCTCTGACCCTCTGCTCGCCTCACTCTGTGACAACACACTCCTGTTTCACTCTTTACTTCTAATATCCTCTTAATGATCACCGGTCCCCTTATCTTCACCCCATACTCTCCCATCTACAAAGAAATCAGTAAGACAGTGTCCTACAGATGTATAAAATGATAAACTACAAACACCACAGACTCAGTCTATGTCCTCGAGTCCAGCCAATTCTTCGTCTGAAGTGTTGACCTCAGTACTGGTTTCAGGTCTGGGGCTGCAGCAAGTCTATGGGCCATTTTCCCATGAGACCTTCCAGGTTGTCTTTTAGTAGGTTTCTGGATCTGCACATCTCTTTTTCTCGTGCTACATCACAGAATCTACATTGTGTCCCCTAGGAGGGCTGTGTTTGGTGGTGGCCAGGCAACATCTGGTTCTTCTTGTCTCATGCTGATATAGTCTCCCTATCACATGGGTCCTTCTGTCTCCTGGACCATTTTTCCCCTGTCTTTCATGTTCTCAGTGACCCACTGCCCCAGGTGGGTTGGAACCAATTGATGTTCCTCAGATGGCAACTTGCTGGCTTTTAAGAACCCACATGCCACTAGCCCATATGAGGTGCAGAAGACTCTTTTAGCAAAAAACTAGTTATGCCACTTGACCTAAATTTCCCTTGAAAACATGGTCCCTCTAATGGATTGATTTGTTTCTCCCCCAAAATATGTGTAGCCATGTGTCTGGGCCATGATTCGCAGTATCTTGGGACTGTCCTCCGTTTTGTGGTTTTCCTAAACCGTATGTTAAAGGTTAGGGTGGGGCTGTAAATCCCTTCATAGGATTACCTCCCTGCTCCACTGTAAACGGAGTTTCCATGGAGTGTGGCTTGCCCGACTCTTAATCCTTTCATCCTGACAAGCCAAGTGCCGTCGAGTCGGATCCGACTCACGGCAACCCTCTCATCCTACGAGAGATAAAGGGACAGAGAAGCAGACAGAGAATTGGGAACCTCATACCATCAAGAAAGCAGCACCAGGAGAAGAGCACGTCCTTCAGACCTGAGGTTCCTGTGCCAACATGCTCCCCGGACAAGGACTGATGCAATACTGGACTTTCCTCCAGATCCGACAAGGGGAAAGCCTTCCCCTGGAGTGGACACCTTGAATAAAGACTTCCAGCCCAGATAATGTAAGAATAAACCTTTCTTTGTTAAAGCCATCCACTCTGTGGTATTTCTGTTAGAGCAGTCCTAGCTGACTAAAACAGTCCCCACAGTAGATGTCCCTGCTTTTCTATCCTTTGAAATGTTGGGCTGAATTCAGAAAACTTTATGGTGTAGTCTAGTTACGCTGACCTGCCTTGTACTGCGTGCTGTCATTCCCTTCACTTAACCGCATTCCTGTCGACTGTCTAATCTAGGAAAAACCCTCTACCTCCTTGTAGGCATCAAAGACTCTTCTTCTGTGTGTAAGTCCAAGTCCTTACGATAGTAATCTCACACAAGACTTGTCCTTTTGCAGCTGACTTATTTCACTCAGTGTAATGTCTTCTAGCTGACATGAGGTTAGGAGATGCTTTGTAAAATCCTTATTGTTTTATATCATGGGACGCTGTTCCATTGCGTATATATGTCACAGTTTGTCCATTTATATAGTGATGGGGACCTAGGTTAATTCCATCTTTTTGCTGCTGTGGACAGTGCTGCAATAAACATTTACGTGCGTGTGTCTGTGTGGCAGCCCTTATTTCTCTAAGATATAATCCCAGCACTGGGATTGCTGGATCATGTGGTATTTCTATTTCTCGCTTTTCAAGAAAGCACCAAATTGCTTTCCAAAGAGGCTGTACCGTGTTGTATTCCCACCAGCAGTGTAGCAGAGTTCCAATCTCTCCAGAGTGTCTCCAGCATTTGGTGTTTTCTGTTTTCTGGATCATTACAACCCTCATTGGCATCTAACTGCAGTTTTCATTTGGATTTCTCTAATAGCTAAAGATTGTGAGCATATCCTCATTTGTCTTTTGGCTGCCTGCATGTCTTTTTTGGCAAAGTGGGTGTTCATATCCTTTGCCCATTGTTTAACTGGGCTATTTGTCTTTTTCTTGTTTGCAATACGTAGCAATACGTAGCTGCCAAATATTTTCTTTTCATTCTGTAGAGTCTTTTAACTCTCTTGATAGTCTTTCGATGAGCATAAGTGATTGATTTTTTGTGATTCCCATTTACCTGGTTTCTGTTGTTTAAGCACTGTATCTGTCTAAGGTATGTGTTAGAACTTTCTTTGTTATCCCTAAACTTCCTTCCATAATTTTTATCATTTTAGGGTTGATATTTAGTTCTCTCATCCATTTTTAGTATCTGTGAAAGGTGGGAGATATGGGTCTTTTTGTTTCGTTCAGATGGATACCCAATATTGTCAACCCCATTTGTTTTCACCCTAGTTTATAGCTTTTGGGTTTTACAAATATCAGCTGTTCAGGGGTGGATGGTGACATCTGAGGGGTCTCAGTCTGTTCGTTGATCTTTTGTCTCTTTTTGTAACAGTACCAGGCTGTTTCGACTTCTGTGGTAGTGTAATAGGTTCTGAGGTTGGGTAGTGTGAGGTCTCTCACTGTGTTCCTCTTCTTCAGTACTGTTTAACTTATCCGGGTAGAACAGACAGTTTCACAATTTTAAGTCCTCCTGTTCATGAACAAAGTAGGTTTCTCCTCTTCTGTAAGTCTCATGTGGTTTCTTGCAGTAGCGTCTTAATCTTCTCTGTATAGATCTCTTACATCTACGGCTGGATGTGTTCCTAGGGACTTTATCTTCTTGGGGGCTACTGTAAATGCTTTTGATTTTATCGTATCTCATGTTACTTTACTCTGCTCTTAGTTCCAGTAGTTTATTTATGGATCCTTGGGGGTTTCTATGTGTAAAATGATATCATCTGCAAATAGGGATACTTTCACTTCTTCTTTACCGATGCAGATGCCCTTTATTTCATTGTCTTGTCTCACTGCTCTGGCCAGGAACACTAACACAATGTTGAATAGAAGTGGCGACAGTGGGCATCCTTGTCTGGTTCCCGTTCTCAGAGAATTCCTTCAGTCTCTCTCCATTCAGGGTGATGTTGGTGACTGTCCTTGTATAGATGCCCCTTACAGTGTTGAGGATCTCCCTCCTGTTACTAGTGTATTCATAATTGTTAACATGAATGAGTGTTGGCGTTTCTCAAATGCCTGTTCTGCATCATTTGATAAAAACAAGGGATTCTTATCCTTTGCATTATGTGGTTGGTCACATTGAATTGGTTTTCTCATGTCCAATCAACCTTCATCCCTGGTGTGGATCCTACATGGTCACTATAAATTACTTTTTGGTTATGTTGTTGAAGTCTACTGCCTAGGATGTTGCTAAAGATATTTGCATCTAGGTTCCTGAGTGATACTTGTCTGTAATTTTCTGTTTTTGTGAGATCTTTCCCTGGCTTTGTTATATGATAATGGTGGCTTCATGAAATGAACCCTCCCCCCCACAAAATTTGGTTGACTTCTCCACTGAAGCTCTCTGGACCAGAACTTCTTTTGGTTGGCACTTCTTTTTATTTTGTTATTACTTTTAGAATCAGTTCTTCTGTGATGCGTTTATTAAGTTATTCTTTGTGATAATTTTCATAAGTGATGTGAATCTAGACCGTTGTCAATTTCCCTTAATTTCTCAAATTTGGTAGAGTACAATTTTTATGGTATTCTGTTAAGATATTTTACATTTTGATTGACTCTATTGTGTATCTCTCATCTCATTTCTCATTCAGGTTGTTTCATCTCCTGTCTTTCTCTTGTTGATTTCTACTCTAATTTTTATTATCTGTCTTCTTCTGGTACCCGAGGGGTTCTTCGGCTGTTCTGTTTCTACTTGTTCAGGTTGTAAGGCTAATTCTTTGGCTTCGGCTGCGTTCACTCCCCATGTGTGCTTTACACAGATCAACTGACCTCTCAGCACTGTTTTGGTCTATCCTGTAAACTATGGTAGGATATGTTTTCATTCTCATTTGATTCCATGAATTTCCTTAGTGCATCCTTGATTTCCTCTATACCCCATGACTTGATTAGCAAGGTGTTCAGTTACTATAAGTTGGAATTTCCACTCATGAGTTTTCTGCTATTGCTTTCAATTTTTGTGGCGTTATGGTCTGAGAAGATGCTTTTCAGCAATTCAGCGGTTTGGATTTTGTTGAGACTTGCTTTATGGCCTAATATGTGGTCTATGCCGGAGAACGTTCCATATGCATTGAAAAAGAAAGTGTACTTATCTGTTGTCAGGTTGAAAGTTCTGTATATATCTGTGAGGTTGACTCAGTTGATTTTTCCAACAAGATCTTCTGTATCTTTACTGAGGTATTTTTCTGGATGAACTGTCACTTACTGAAAATGGAGTGTTCAAGCCTCCTACTATTATTGTAGAGTGATCTATCTCATTTTTTCAATGTTGTCAGTGTTTGACATATTTAGGTGGAATGATATTAGGTGCATAAATATTTAATATTGTTATATCCTCCTTATGTATTGCACCATTAAGCAATAAGTAGTGACCATCCTTGCCCATGATGGTGGATTTTACTTTCAAATGTAGTTTTTGAGATTAATACTGCCACTCCTGCTGTTCTTTGCATGTTGTTAGCTTGGTATATACTTTTGCAACCTATGAGTTTCACTTTGTTCATACCTTTGAGTCCCAAGGTGTGTTTTTTGTTAGCAGTGTATGGATGGATTGGTTTTTGATCTAACCAGTCACTCTCGTTCATTGGACCATTCAATCCATTTACATCCCATGTAACTAGTAATAGATATCTATTTCGTGTTATCAATGTGTTGCCTTTGTTTTTGCATTGACGTTTTCTTTGTTCCACTTAATATTCTGTTCTTCACTGACTTTCTTTATGGGTTTTCTTTTCATCCTTTTCAGTGTTGGTTTTCTGTTTGCTGAGACTTCTGGATTGTTTCTTCTTCTGATATGCAGTCTTGTTAGTTGCTTTACTACTAATGCACTATTCTCCCATAATACTCTATGTTTAAACCAGTCTTTTAACTTTTTTATATCACCTTCACTTCCTCTCCATGAAGAGGGGATACTGTACTATATCCCTCTGCATAGTTGTTTCAGTCAGCTAGTGCTACTCTAACAGAAATGCCATGAGTGGATGGCTTTAACAAAGGAAAAGTTTATTCTTACACAGTCTTGTAGTCTACAAGTACCAAGTCAGGATATCTGCTCCAGGGAAACACTTTCCCCATTGTTGACTCTGGAGGAAACTCTGGTATTGCATCAGTCTTTGTCCAGGGAGCATCTTGGTGTAGGAACCTCAGGTGTGAAGGACATGCTCTACTTCCAGTGCTGTTTGCTTGATGCTATAAGGGTCTCAGTCCTCTGCTTGCTTCCCTTTCATCTCTTAGGATGAATGGATTAGGCAAGCCAAGAAGGGTGGTGCAAAATGCCAAGGCCTGCCACCCACAGAGGCCCCTGTGAGCAAAGCTACATGCCTATGTGATGGCAAGCGGAGGCATCTCACCCTTGGCATATTTTTAGCTGTACTCCCCCTGATAATATTTTGCATCTTTATTAAACCTTCCTCAAAAGTACCCTCTCATCCCCTGGCACCAGGATTAAGGAATATGCCTTCTAAGAAGGACTTTACAATCCCCTGAGCTTAATGAATTCCAACACAGCACGCCCAGCCGGGAATGCCGCAGCTGGCCTGGCCCCACTGGCTTTCCACAACTGCACATCCCCCTCCACATGTAAAATACAAGATTGCAGGAAGGCCCTGGGAAGCTCCCCCGGGACAACCCCCAACACAGCCCTTAGATATAGACATCCCACTCCCTGCATCAGGAAGATGGATAGGCTCCTAAGTTTATTATAATTGGTAAGGCGAATGAGTAAACACTAAAGAAATACCCTTCTTAGAACAGCTTAGGAGAGGCATGGGGTCAGGGACAGTAGGCGCTTACTGTTTCCACAGGAAGAGATAAACTAAGAGCAAAGAAGGAACAAATAGAGACAGCCACATAATAACCTTTGGATGAGTCTACCCCTCTACCTGCACCTTTAAGCTCCAGGCATAGATAGAGCTAATTGAGCTCAAGGCATAGCTTTGTTTTCACTGTTGAGTATAACCACAATATACTTGTCTCAGGCTATTACCTAGAAGGCCCTAATGACTAACATGAAAAGAGACCATGAGGTATCAGTTCCTTACTAGCCAACAGCTTCTGTGCTCAAAGATCAGGATGAAAATCACATCACCTCATTGACCGTATAAGAAATAAAGAAAGACAGGCCTTAACACACTGCTGATCTCCAGATTCCTGGTTGTCTGAGTCTCATGTCTTCGCTGACACCAACCATCCCTTCGTGATCCCAGACCCTGTTGAGGCTGCCCCCTGGCAAGGGTGTAGATGTCACCTCTTCAACCGTGGAACTGCTGTGGATCCTGAGAGTGTGAGCTCTCTGTGTCTTGCGTTGAGCCAACAGCTCTGTCTGGAGGCAATGTTCATTACAACAGGAGATCTAAATACCACAGGACGTGACTGTTTGACCCAGAAAACCAGCTTACAACACCCTGACCACTGTAGGGACCTTGCCAGCTTTTCCACGTCATCCCTTGCATGAAACTAGAGAATCTGGTTACTCAGTTATTTCTGCGCTGATACTTTCGGGGAGGACAAGGGCTCACCAGCATTGAACCCCTCAGAGCTGGGGAGGTGGAGGTGTGGTGGCGGAATGTCCTTCTTCTGTGTCTAATAAGGCTTGACTGTACGCTACAGCCTCACCCGCCGTCCCTGCAGACATACGGCTTCTCCCCTTAGTGTTTCCTCTGGTGTTTGATGAGACTTGACTTTACACTAAAGCCTCGCACACACTCCCTACAGACAAAGGGCTTCTCCCCTGAGTGTATCCTCTTGTGTGTGATGAAGTTTGACTGCCAGCTAAATCCTCGCCCACACTCCCTGCAGACAAAGGGCTTCTCCCCTGAGTGTATCCTCTTGTGTGTGACAAAGGTTGACTTCCAGCTAAATCGTCCCCCACACTCCCTGCAGACAAAGGGCTTCTCCCCTGAGTGTGTCCTCTGGTGTGTGATGAGGTCTGTCTTGTCACTAAAGCCTCGTCCACACTCCCTACAGACAAAAGGCTTCTCCGCTGAGTGTGTCCTCTGGTGTGTGATGAGGTATGACTTCCGGCTAAAGCCTTACCCACACTCCTTGCAGACATAGGGCTGATCCCCTGGAGTGTGTCCTCTGGTGTGTGATAAGATATGACTTGTCACTGAAACTTCGCCCACATTCTCTGCAGACAAAGGGCTTCTCCCCTGAGTCTGTCCTCCGGTGTGTGATGAGCGTTGACTTTACCCTAAAGCCTCGCCCACACTCCTTGCATACATAGGGCTTCTCCCCTGAGTGTGTCCTCTGGTGTGTGATCACCGCTGACTTTACCCTAAAGCATCGGCCACATGCCCTGCAGACATAGGGCTTCTCCCCTGAGTGTCTTCTCTGGTGCGTGATGAGGACAGACTTTACACTAAAGCCTCACTCACACTCCCTGCAGACATAAGGCTTCTCCCCTGAGTGTGTCCTCTGGTGTGTGATCAGTGTTGACTTTACCCTAAAGCATTGCCAACACTCCTTGCAGACATAGGGCTTCTCCCCTGAGTGTGTCCTCTGGTGTCTGATCAGCGTTGACTTTACCCTAAAGCCTCACCCACATTCCCTGCAGACATAAGGCTTCTCCCCTGAGTGGGTCCTCTGGTGACTGATAAGGAGTGACTTTACCCTAAAGCCTCGCCCACACTCCTTGCAGACACAAGGCTTCTTCCCTGAGTGTATCGTCTGTTGTGTTATGTGCCGTGACTTCGGGCCAAAGCCTTGTCCATACTCATCCCACTTGACTTTGGCAAGAGTCACCTTCGGGCCTGGGCTGCTCTGTGTCTCCGCCATTCTCTCACCCTCCCTAGGCCTCCCCATCTGTCCTCTGGGGAGGCTGGAGCAGGCTTCTGAAATCTCCCCTCCTCTCGTCCTTTCAAGCACTGGCCTGGACACATC
Source organism: Heterohyrax brucei (assembly GCA_028571685.1). NCBI lineage: Eukaryota > Metazoa > Chordata > Mammalia > Hyracoidea > Procaviidae > Heterohyrax > Heterohyrax brucei. The sequence continues at coordinate 2,677,221 of CM053166.1, forward strand.
TCTTCTCTCTGGACCTCCTGCATCATCGTTCCAGTTGTGTTGCTCAGAATGCTGATGCCTCAGATACCCTGGACGGGGGTCTTCTCATGGGAGGTATCTTCTTGCAGGTGTTCCTGGGAAGGGCTCAGAGTGGCTGTGATTCACGTGGTGGCCGAGGAATTTCTCAGTGGAGAAGGCCAGAGGGCAGGAGGGACACGGATGGATCTCCAGCCTTGCTTCTCCTGGAAGAGAATGTTCTCAGTCAGAGTTGGGGAGACGAGGCTGCCCGGCCCTCTGAGTCACCTCACGGAAAGACTCCCTGTGACCGTTCTCAGCGTGCTCACTGCACAGCGTCTCCACAATTTCCTCCATGGTCTACTTTTCACTCCTTCTGATTTATTTCCTGTTTCGCAGCCATCTGGGACCCACATCCACGTCCTTCTGTACATCTCAGCAAACATGGTCTTCTAGTAGGAACCGGAGGAAGTCCGGCTCCCTTCCCAGCTGAAACTCCCCAACAGGCGTCTCCTAAGCCCTGTCCCTCCTTGGACACAGAGTGGACAGTTACTTCTTTCCTGAGAGGTACTACCCTTGATGGGCTAGGTAGAAGCTTCTTTAGTGGCCTTTCCTACGAGGGATGGGTCCACTGAGTCAGGAGTTCTTGGTCAGGAGGTTCCCATGTGGGAAGGCAGTGTGGAGAAGTGGTTAGAAAGCACGGGTTCAGAAGGCCTGTTTCACTGAGGACCATGCTGTGTGGCTCTGTCTCTGGCAGTGACTGGGCTGTGAGGGACACAGGACCCACCCAGGCCTACCGACTGGAGGACTCTGGGTCCTGCTGAGTTGCATATTTGTAGTTATAAAACATATCCTTCATGCCCAGACTTGATTTCAGTGTTCCCCAGCGGACAGGTGACACAACTCCTGGTTCAGACTCCTCACACCCTCCCTCTCAGCTCCCGGCTCTGCCCACCGGCCCCCCAGGTGGACAATGAAGTAGCCCCCGAGTGGATCCCCCACCGTGGCTGTATGTCATAGAATAACCAAAGCAGGATCAAGCACAGAGGACCTGTCACCTCCCAGAGACAAATCCCATTCGTTGTCTGCTGCGACACACACATGTGCACGCCAACCATCTGGAATGACACGTGTACACACTGACTCAGGGATATACACACACACTGGAGGGACACACGGCTGTGTATGCTAACTAGCGTGACAACGGTCCATAAGCAATTTGTGAAGCAGCATGGGAGTGAAAACACTGATGTGAGGTGTGTGCAAATGCACTGTCTAGTGTGAAACACGTGTGCACACTGCCTGGTGTGAGACAACCGTGTGCACACTCACTGGTAGGACATGTGTGTGCACACTCCGTCTGGGACGGCACAGGTGTGCACGCTGCCTGGGGTGCTCTGTGTGCACAGTAACTGGGGTGACACACCCACAGCCTCACTCGGTGACTCCCATGTGCCTGCTCACGGGAAGGACACACGTGTGCAGATACACTCTCCACTGTGAGAGACAGGCACACGCACCGTTGGGAATTACGTGTGCATGTCCACTAGTATGACATGTGAACACACATTACTTGGAGTGACATGGGTACAAACACACTGGTGTGACACGTCTGCACATGAACTGCATCATGTGAAACACATGCATGATCACGGGCATGACACGTGTGCATACTCAGTGAGCAGTGTGCAACACGTGTGCATTTTCTGTGAAGTCCATGCGCACTCTGGTGTGAGACACTCCTGCTTGCTCCCTGGTGTGGCACAACTGTGTGGCATGTCGATACTCTGCTGACACACACGGGTGCACACACGCTCTGTGATGGTGTGGTGTTTCTGTCGTGTCCCGTTCCCAGTGGTTACTCTCACGTCCTGATTCAGCTGGGCATCCCGTTCCAGGATCCTGTCTAGCGAGACAGAGCAGGAGGTCACAGGACAACTGAACTAGAGTGTTTTCTAGAAACCTCGAAGAGATGACAAAGAACCAACGTGGTGGCCGCTGGCCGGTACTGAGAACCTGTTTGGGGCATCATCTCTGCGAGCTGTGGTACACAGCTGTGTGTGTGTCTGAAGTATTAAATGAGGAATCACAACAAATCCTTAAAGGTACACAAACCGTTCAAAAGAAAAGGCAGAGGACATGACTCCTCCATTGGGGAGCACCTAATGTGACTCTCACTGACTGTAGATGGAGTCCACTCTACTGATGGGTTGGACCACGAAAATTTACAAAGAGAAGGGACCCCGGCACCCACCTGTCCATGAGGTGAGCTCCGTCGTCCGCCTGCGGCCCAGCTCCTGGTCGTCCTCAGCCCCGTGCCACACCAGCAGCTCACAGCCCAGCCGGACGGTGCAGCAGGTCCGGTAGAAGATCTGCCTGTGGTAGTGAAAGGCCACCAGGTTCCGCTCCTCCGTGTCCCAGGCCCGCCTCACATAGCTGCCGAAGACAGGACGTGAGACAAGGACTGACAGGAAATGCCGCCTACAGACAGGTCCCAGCCCTGTTCTCCTGATGTTCCAGGCCTGACACTGCCCACCCCTCAAGGAAACCTTCTGTTCCCCCTCAGCCTTGGTGGTGCTGTCGTGTGAAGCCCTCTCCCCAGGCCCAGCTCGTGGGGATTGGCCTCTCTGGCCTCATCAGCCACGTTCCAGAGCTCACGTCAACTCTCGTGTATGATGATGGGTTATGAGCACCGCTGAGTGGAGATCTGAACTCTAAATTAAGCTGTGTTTCATGGCACAGTGTGGCCCTTACTGACACACTCTGCTTATGAACAACCAGACATCTCTCAGCACTCAGCCCAAGCCTGTCTTCTCCTGAGGAGCCTTTCTCCAATCTCCCCACACTACATCTAAGTCCTAGTCACCCATCCGTAGGTTCCCACAGACAGACAGACGAGACTCTGATTCCATTCTCACTCTGAACCCGAAGAGAACGAGAGCCTTCAAGGACAGGGCCGATCATCAGCTGCTGTCCACGAACAGCCTGTGGCTCGGCCTGGCCGGCTCCCGTGGGATCCAACCTCCCAGATGAACGGTCCTTGTCTCAGGTTCCCTTGGCACAAGTTCTCAAAAGCTACAAGACTTATATTGATATTCCTGAAAGAAACTGTTTAATGTCGGTCTCCACTGAGTCTGTATCCTCAACGGGGACACAGGCTTTCAGGCCCAGCCTTGAAGGGCAGTGTCTCTGCTGGCCACAGTGAGCGTGTCATTAGCGTCCATCAGATGAAGTCACAGTGAGTGCCCATGGGACACGACTCCTCTGTGTGTGTCCCTCAGTCTCGGTAACGACACACCTTAATGTTCAGAGGATGTTTATGTTAACCCTTTATTTCTCAGTGTCTCAGGACATGACCAAGAGCTGTATGGAGAATACAGGTCCGAGTGTACAGCCCACTCAGCGAAGCGTGATGAGAAGGAACCAGGTCTGTTTCTGAGACAGGCGGACTCTGAAGCCGACACCACTGTCCTTACCTCATCCAGTTGGCCAAGGCTTCATCCTTTCCACCCACGTACTCAAAGCAGCTCCTCCCTTTGGTGACCTGAGTTTCCAAACAGAAGATATTTTTCGGTGAGTCATGAGATGAGTTATTTCACTATCCCCAGTTCCCTGTGACACCATATGGCCGTGTCAGCACCCACTCATCTGGGTGGACTGTCAGTCAGAGCAGAGGCAGGGCGTCTCTATCCCTCTCCCGCTCTCTCCCACTGTCCCTCTTCAATGGGAGCCCCAGGGCCACACAGAGAACACGCAGTCCACAGAGCAGCCTGTTCCCACCATGGGCTCCATCATGTCCCATCAAGGCACAGACAGAGGAAGGGCAGGAGGACAGAGCAGGGGACAGGGGCTTCTCACCAGCCAGGAGTACCCGCTGTTGGCTGCCTCCTCGTCTTCTGTCACCTGGCCCTCATAGGGACCAAAGTGCAGGCCTGGTGGCAGCTCGGACGCCTTGTTCCACACTCTGGGCCCAGCCTCGGGGATGCTGGACGGCCCGATTGTCAGTCTGGCGGGCAGAGTGAGGGCTGAGCAATTGGGGTGCCAACTCTCTACAGAGATGTCCTTTATAAACACTGGGGTCCCATGAGCCACACAGGTGTCGATGAAGAAATTCCGGCACTCCTCACAGTCTGGAGAAGGGAGCACAGGGGTTAGGATGTGGGGCACAACATTCCTGGACATGGAGAGCAGGGGCAAAAAGAGCCTAGGTCCCAATCCTGCACTCCCAGTCACTAGGGAAGGGGAACCATTTGGGGACCAGGATCTAAGCTGTCTGTTGGGGAAGGAAGGACACTTACAAAGGTAGTCGTCATCCTGGAGCTCACCGACCTCCTGGCATGCAGGGCCCATTCCTCCTTGCAGGCTGTATCTCTTGTCCTCAGCCTCGTGTCTCCTGGGCTCCGAGGTGGCAAAGACGGCTGGGTGAGTAGGTGCCAGGGACAATTTGAGTCCCCGCTTCATCAGAAATTGGGAGGTCTCATCCCATCCAGTCATCACTGTCTTTCTACAGACTGATTCCCCCGTCATCAGCTGAACTTCCCCCCAGCTTCCCACCACACAAAGGGCTGGCCGTGCACTTGCTCCTTCGGGAAACACCTGCTGAAGGCACGTCATGCGTTAGGCGTCGAGGGAAGGCAGAAACCCTGAAGAGGTTTCGGTGCCTCAAGTCACAGCTGGATTTCTGGGTCACCCGGCACGTGTCAGCTCCCTTTCACTGAACGCTTTCAGACAACACCTGGATTCCATATCTCTATCATTAGTTTCACATTAGGAATCTGGACCTCAGACAATCTGAGTTTTCCCTGTGCTCCGCGGTTCCGTGTGATGATAACCAAGATCCGTGACTTTGAATTTCACAGAACACAGCACCCACTTCTGGCCTCCTGCTTCTACCTAGGCCCACACACCAGGCTCATGAAGCTTTCTAGAGGAGCGGGACAGACTGGAACCAAATGACTTCCTTACCCACTTTTCGTCTCAAGGGTTGATCAGAGGCGCTGGCTTCTCTACGAGACGACAGCGGTTTCTGGGCCGGCTCCTGGGCCTGCTCCGAGTCAGCTGTGCTCCGCACAGTGGCTGGTTCTGACACTCGCTTCAGACTAGATTCAATACGAAGGGGCGCCCGGGATGGTCCCTTAAATGGGAAAGACATGTATTAAAGGACAGCAAGCTGCAGACACAAAGACTTGACCTCAGGCAGAGCTCCCACAGCCCTGAGGCACCAGCAGCCAGAGGCCTTGAGGGAAGAGCAAGGGCCCCGACAACAACCTGTGTCTTCGGGCCGTTTTCCCTCACCTTTCCCCAAAGGTCTCCGTGGAGGAGGGAGGGAGAGGGCCTCAGACACCAGTGGGGAGCCAGACACCCCGGGATTGACGGGGTGCGGCTCGTAGAAAGCGGAAGCCCAACAGAAACCAGCGGACATGCGATGGGAGACAAAATGCAGCCAGCACCAATGGGACAAGACACCCTCGACATGACAGACGGGGCGGGGGACCGGGAAGTGGACAGACATGGCTGCGGGAACGTATCGAGACGACAGAGCAGTGATGTTAGAAGCTGGAAGTGGCCGATCCTCCACAGAGTACATACTTTATAATTAAAAAATAATGAAATCAAACAGACTGGTTCATTACCCATTGTGCTGAATAAGGGTTTACGGTGACCTAATCCTTCTGATCGTTCTTTAGCTGCTTTATGCATAATGGGCACACATGCCACATCGGAAGGTTACAGTGAATACTGGTCACACGACAGCACTCCTGACAGGGAGTTACCACACGCCACATGAAGGTGAGATCCCAGCTTTCCCAGCTGCCCCGGAAAGGCCGCCTCCTGATCCACGTCCACACCGGGAACCTGACCTGCAGGACGGCTGTCAGCACCCCGTAATGTTCCCACCAACCCAGACCTGACCCACCAACTGCCGAGCCGCTGATCTCTAATGGCGAACTAGGGGGACAGAGAAGAATCGCCCCACAGGGTTCCAGGACCAACTGGCGGATGCAAACTGCCAAGCTTTGGGTGAGCACCAGAGCGCTTCAACACAGCGCCACCAGGGCTCCTGACTCTTCTCTTGTGCTCTAGCTTTGAAACGTGCAAACACATTCCGAAAACACTCAGGTGTCTCTCAGGGACCCAAGCTGGGCTTGGGACTTCCCGGGCCTGTGAGATACACAGCAGGCCCCAAAGAGCTTGCAACGCAGAGGGGCCAGGTGAGCAGATGAGGCAGACCCCACAGGATGCGTCTCATCACCACCCAGAGGACAGCTGTGACTTCCTCCGACAGAGAGGAGCCTTTGAGATCCGTTCCAGAAGAGTGATTTTCCATCAGTAGGGTGTACATGGCAGAAATCCTTAAGTCAGAGTCTTCCCCGTTTTCTCAATCACCACCCCGAAGGCCTTCAGGGCTGGGAGCGGCTTCCTCTTCTTAAGTAGGAGCCCATGGGGAGTGGACAGGTCTCCTTTTTACCTCGGGCCATCCAATGTGCCAAATGTCCTTGTATTTGCACAGGATACAATGACAAAGAAACCAGGAGGCGCAGGGTCCTCTCACGCAGGGTCTGAGCGTAGCCTCCACCTGAGCACCCCCAAGGGCTGCGGAGGACTCCTCAGTGGGACCTTGGAGGGGACAGCGGGAGGAACTCCCTAAGGACACGCAGACTTTCACGATGAAGTATGGCTTCTTCATTAGATCACACTCCCGCTGAGACTGGGACGGCAGGTGTGTCACCGAGTAGCTCTGCACCTCCGTCTCCCTGTCTATAAAACAGTGACCACTGAAGAACGCAGCTCACTGGCTTGTTTGGACCAAGCGTGATTTGAAAATGGTTTCCTCAGTATCAGTAATGACAGCCCAGACTTTGAGTTTCACTTCTCAAGGGGAACAGATCAAAAGGCCGGATGTTCAAATTCACTCACAGGCATCTCAGGAGAACGGCCTGGTGGTCTGGTTCTGGAAGGTCACAGCTTGGAAACCCGGTGAGCGCAGCTCTCCTCTGACACAGCGTGCGCTGGCACAGTCAGCGGCAACCGCCAGTCTCCTGGAGGTCCTGGGTGGCACAAAGATTGAAGCTCTCGGCTAAGAACACAACGCTAGCAATTGCGATCCAACCAGAGGGGCTCGGAAGGAAAGCCTAGTTGTAGGCTTCTGAAAGGTCATCAAAAACTCCTCTGGACACCAGAGAGCGCAGGGAGTTGGAACAGACTCAACAGCAACTGTTTTGGTCTGTTTTTTAATGCTCCTGTTGGGCAGTCAACTAATCATCTTCTTACAAGGTTAAATACCTAGCATTTCATCACTGCTGTATTCTATGTTCTTATCCATTGCTCTATGTTCTTATTCATTAAGTGGTAAGACCTCAGTAAGTTTATTTATATAAAGTTTTAAAAATAAAGTCAGGAATGCTGCAGAAATCCAACAAGTGGCAACTGTTAAAGCTGCTGTTTTCCCCAGTAGGGCTGTGAGGTGTGGGACTGTGTGTGGGTGTGGTTCGGAGACGTGGCCCAGTGTACTGCGCTGTCCTGAGTATGGCTCCACCAGGACAGCATCTCGTCTGTAGGACTCCGCAATACTCACCTTCTGGGGTTTTCTCAGCTCCCCTCCAGAGGCCACCGAAGGCGGTTTAGCTGAAAGGCAATGAGAAGTCAGAACTAATCTGCTGGTGAATGTCCCAAACCCTGAGGATGCTAGGCGTGGATGGAGAACCAGGGAGCAGAGCCCAGAGACGACGAGGGTCATCTGAGGGGACCTCAGGGGGTTTCTGCAGCATCATTACTGACACTACTAACAGCATCAGGTGTTGTGATTAAACCTACACGAATAATGTATCTTCACAACTGTGTTAATTGTGTTTTCGAGTTTAAGACATTTCACCGAGAAACTATGAACGACTATCAAGTTAATATTAGGAAGTGGTTTTACACTTGTATTAAGGTTTATTAGCTGATCTCAAATTATGAAGTTATAGGAAAAACCATCTCCTTAAAGAAAGGCTATGAATTTTAAGCATAAGAGAAGTACAGAGAATTGTCCTGGAAATACCCATAAACCCACCACCATGGAGACCCTGATGTACGGCTACAACGGCTTCTGATATTGAGTTTCTATGTTACAATTAAAAACTAAAACGAATCACAGCTAATTTACCTGTGAACCCTCCCTCCTTCTCTAGTGCTGAATCGGGTCTTTCCTACTCACATTCCATTTCCATTCATTTACCGTCAATTAACACAGCTGCAAATGACACACAGTCATCTTACAGTAGGTACCTTGGTGGCATCGTGGTTCATTGCTACAGCTGCTAACCTTAAAGTCAGCAGTTTGAATCCCCCCGAAACTCCCTGGAGAGTCTACAGGGCAGGTCTACTCTGTCCTATACGGTTACTATGAATCAGAATAGACTTGACAGCTATGTTTTTTTTAAATCATCTTACACATTATGAAACTTTCAACAACTAGCCTCTCACTGAATGTACCCTTCAGATATGGCTTGTAAGCTGAATATTTACAGTTTTAGTGTGAACAAGCCCTCTCCTTTACCAGCTTCTGAGGAGTGGTTGAGCCCTGACCCTTGGACACCTTACGGGCCTCACCTTTCTGCCTAGCTGTCCAGTCCTCATCAGAATCCTCACTGTCATCCATCTGGGCTTTGATGGTCTTCCTGGGATGAATCATGAAAGCTGGATGAAAGACTCTAATACCTGGAAGGAAAGAAAACTTTTGTACTCACAGGAAAAGCTGGGAAGAAAACGGAACAGTGGCTGGGGGATGGGCTGGGAGAGCTGAGAGGGACACTGAGAAGCAACTTTCCTTCCAGGTCCTTCTACACAAACACACACACACACACACACACACACACACACACACACACACACTGCCATCAAGTAGACTCCAACTCAGGGACCCCACAGGGTACTGAAGGAGTGCTTGGTAGATTCAAACTGCTGAACTTGTGGTTAGCAGACCCAGCTCTTCACCAGTATGTGACCAGGGTTCCACACAATATTAGAGCTGCTGTTTATTACACTGGTTTTACATACGTTTATAAGACACCTGGTGACACAAAAGTTAAGAGCTTGGCTGCTAACCAACAGGTCAGCAGTTGCAATTCACCAGCTGCTCTCTGGACACCCTGTGTGGGAATCCTAGTCCATCCTGTGGGGTCACGATGAGTTGAAAGAGACTCAACAGCAATAGGTTTGGTTTTCTGGTTTATAAGATACCTGCGTGATCGACTAGCACTAAACGTTGGTACTGCAAACCAACTGAGAGGCATGGCTATGAGTCACATCACATGTGAGTGAACCTTGGTGACACAGTGGTTAGGGAAATGGAAGCCAACTGAAGGGTGGGTAACCCAAACCCACCAGCAGCTACGGGGGAGAATCATATGGCAGTCTGCTTCCCTGAAGGTGGCAGTCTCAGAAGCTCTACAGGGCAGATCAACCTTCTCCTACAGGGTCACTGTGAGTTCAAGCTGACTCAACAGCATTTAGTTTACACACTGACGTGCAGGGTGTCCTGAGGTGTAAATATCACACAAGCTGACTGCCAAGGACCTCTGCAGAGCCACTGGTTAGGATCGAACTGCCAACCTTCTGGTGAGTAGTTGGGTGCTTCATCTGCTGGGTCTTCTGCGTGCCTTATGAATAGTTTAATGCCATGTGCCTTAAACCTCTCTCCTGAAACACTGAGGAATCTGGAGGGAATGACACGCACCTTCCCTAAGTTTTCTGCTTGTTATCCTGGATTTCAATGTCATGAAGTTCAAAGATTGCTCTTCCCCTGCAGGATCATGGGGTCTTTGTCTCCACTCGCAATATTCTATTTTGAGGGGACATCTTGTCTCCACCACTAATGTTTACAGTAATTGACAGACTGATTTCAATTGTGGGTCAGAGCAGGACACAGAAAGGATGGAGATGACTCAGAAGAAAAGGGAAGCTGGGAGAAAAGGTCTGACCACATTTTGCTGTCTCAGTAGTTTTTCAATAGTGAAAAGGCAATTTACTAGGAAAAACATCTATGAAGCCGAACATTGTTGGTGACATAAGCAGGGTGTAACTAAATGAGCAGAGCAAAGAGGTACTGAAAACACAGCACATGGAACAACAAAAGGGGACAGTTTTTCTCTACGAACACAGGTGTGTTAGGACTGACACAAGTCAGAAAAGCAAACTGAGGCGCCTGTGAAATACACACTCCTCAACTCAAAACACTTTTTCTAACTGCTTCATTCACATCTCATTCCCTCCATGGAAGCACGGTCCTTCAGAGGCTTCTTGTCTCCTGTGGCCGTCAACACAGTCATTCTAGATCAGTGTCATCTGCACCTTCCTTGGCTCCTCCTTCTGCTGCTCTGGGAGGACCACCCAGCTGACACAGCGATCATGGAGAAAGCCACATTACAGAAGAAGACAAGGAAGACCATCAACCCTTCCCTGACACTGAGCTAAGACTCTGGTCTTCAAGGTCTCAGGAGATGGGCAGGTCAAAATCTATGGCAAAATCATCATGTCTATTATCCTAAAGTCAACGTTCACACTTAAAACATTTAAAGAGCCTTAAAGCTGTTAACCAAAATTGAAATGAGAAGTCAGTTTCATGCACGAAATAGTGCACAGAAGTCAGGATATGTGTGCTCCTGACAGCAAACGTCGAAACTCGTCTTATTGCACAATGTGTTCCCATCCCTCAGCCCACACACTGGGTAACGTCACTGAGAACGACCTATGTGCTTACTGAAGAATCAACCTTAAAAAAAACTGCAGTCAGCCATACCTACTGAGGCCAGGTTTCTGAAGGTTTCCAGCATCACCTCTCTGTACAGCGTCCTTTGAGAAAGATCCAGCAATGTCCATTCTTCCCGGGTGAAGGCCACAGCCACATCCTCAACAGCCACTGAGTCCTGGAACATCCGACACATTCTAGTTGAGCAAGGTATCTTGGAGTCCAACATGAGGGACAGGCACGGTGAGGCTGACAGTCCTGGGAAAATGAGGTTTCGTGGGGTCCTGGCACAGGGTCTGTGCTCTCTCACGATCTGCTCTGGGGTTCAGCTGTCCATCTCAGGCCGTCACTGCCTATATTCACCTACTCACTGACCCCATCGTGTCTCCGAGACTTAACAATGCTTCCAATACAAGGGATTTAGTTCTCTAGTTGCAACCAATTCTACTCTAACTCCTGTTTTTACGGTCTAGAACAGTCAGAGCCCAGCACAGAAACTGGAAAAATGCTCTCACATGAAAGCCCTATTTCCAAACTCAGAGCACCTCTTCCTGGGCAGGGGGTGGGTGGTGATTTCCCTCCTTGCATAGCACCCACCTGCATATTCAACAAAACACAAAGCACAGGGTGGAAGCAAGCCATGAGACTAACAACTGGGAAACATGGCAGGACAGCCAGCTTCTCTCCAGCCCCTTGCCAGCCAAGGAAGCCCCAATGGCCTGCACAAACTGGCGACCCAAAGCCCTTAGCTTTTCCGAAAGGATACCAGGTGATCAAGAGCTGACAGGGCCACCAGATGAAAAGAGAAGACTATTTGGGAAGGAACTATGAATCGTTACATGTCAGTCCCCGATTTTCCAGTACCCCTACAGTTGCACTGTCGTGCACTCTGTCACAGTTCAGGTGTGAGACAGGCCTACAACGTTAAATGGGGCTGGGAAACGTGAGGTGGAGCGGAGAACTCTGCTGTCATGGAGTGTGCATAGCAGCTAGGGTTACACGGCAAAGTGGGTCTAAGTTTTTGTATAAACAAGCGACTGGAATTGTGCATGTTCATCTAAAACACAAAGAAAAGCAGTGAAGGAAAAAAACAGTCCCTACCATTGCAGTGAACCACTGGATGAGTATCTCAGGTGGGAAAACTACTGAAAAGATGAAAGGGAAAGAGCTGTCCCTTCAAAGTAGAGGACATGGATGGAGTGAAGCTATGGGAACATTCATTTGAGATGGGGCATGACTCAAAATGAGAGGAAACAGTGGCACACGACACCTAATGATCGGAACATGGAATGTAGGAAGCATGAATCTATGAAAATTGGAAGACATCAACAATGAAATGGAAAGCATAAATGTGATATTCTGAGCATTAGTGACGTGAACAGTATTGGCCATTCTGAATCAGACAATCACACGGCCTCACACATATTTAAGAGAAATGGTGCTCTGCTAAACGGCAAAAAAATAGCTAAAGCTCTCTCCTGAAGTATAATACTGTCAGTGATAGGGTAACATCCATAGGCCTACAAGAACACTTAAAATTACATAAATTCACCACAGAAGAGGAAAAGAAAGGGAGCAGAGAATAAGAAACCTCATTCCACCAAGAAAGCAGAACCAGGAGTGTAGAGCATGTCCTCAGGACCCAGGTCCCTGGGCCAGGAAGCTCCTTGCCTAGGGCAAGACTGAGGAGAAGACCTTTCTTCAGAGCTAACAAAGACAGAAAGCCTTCCTTAGGAGGTGACACCCTGAATTTGGACTCTAGCTTCCTACACTAGGAGAAAATATGTTTTTCTTTGCTGAAGCTCTCCAGTGGTGGTATTTCTGCTACAGCAGCACTAGATGACTAAGACCAGGGAGAAGCCCAGAAAAACACAGGGATGGAGCGACGACGGCCCCGGAGGACCTGGGGCTCGGTCTCCTCAGCCACAGCTGCACCATCTTCTGACTCTGTTTGGGAGGTTCTCTCCTTCCACACACAGAACCGAGGCCCAGGATGGGAATGTTAACGGCCCGTGATGCCAGCCCCAAGAGTCACATGTGGAAGGTGATCACAGGCATCTAAGACTGGAAAAATCCACCTTTCTGTAGAGGAATGGTCCAGTGACGGCAGAGCAGAGCCTCAGGGTGGCTCTTAGGGCTCAGGCCCTCGGCCTTCTCAGCCAACTGTTGACCTTACTGAGGAACCTCAGCGCATGGAACACACGGTCCCTAATAACTGACATCTAGCATCACCCTCTTGAGTAACAGTATCCCAATTCTCTGTAGTACACACCATTTCCAGGCTCCAGCTCCTGGAGCTCTATGTGAATGTGCTCTCTGAGCCCAGGAGGCCACTTCATGAACAGGCACAGCAGTGGACATACAGCCTCGAGGTATTTGGAGGCAGATGAGTAATGGTTCAACCACAAAGCCAATAAGAACAGCTCAGATCCTTCCTTGTGATTCCACTAAGGTGCAAGGCAGGCCCTTTGAGTCCCCAGCTGCCTAGAATGGACTCTGTGCGCTGCACCCAAGACCTGCAATGGAAGGAGACTGCATTCAGTGAGGAGGACTGGTTCCTGGCCTCAGCTCTTTCCCGGCCAGGGCTTCCCCAGGCTCCAGGCCATGCTCCACTTTGAGGACATCAGCACTGATGGCGGGTCCTGCTCCAGCCTCCCGAGGACACCCCTACATTCTTCACCAAGCACCACAGGCCTCTTCCTTTGGCTACAGAGTCACAGAATAAGGGGTACCGAGTCCTGCCCAGGCTGGAAAACGCAGACCTGCCTTCCTCTAGGACATGAGGGCTTCGAGGTTTAGGTTGAGGGCTCACCTACATAGACCATCCCACAGACTTTCATTTAGTACCAACACAGGTGACTCTCAGGGCAACAAGTGTGGGGTTTGGTTTGGGTTCACAGATGTGATCGGTAGGGAAACAAGTGTGGCTTTGGGTTCATATACGGGATCAGTGGGACTCCTCTCCATTTTGTAACTCATGTTTGTTCTGTTTCCACAAGTTCTCTAGTTGTTTTTTTCCCCTCACTTTCTGGCACCTAGTGGTTTGAAATGGTGACAGCTTCAAGTGACATCGGTGGGAATGGAATGTAAGCATGGCTGTCAAAAATAACGACTTCTGATCTTTACAAACTTGTAACAAACAAAGGGATTTCCACAGTACAAAACGATCTTATTCCTCAATTTCTACTACTCTCTTGGAGGGGAGGCTGAGGACATTCTGCAAGGCCTGTCAGGATCTAATGTGGTGGACCCTCTACTAAGGTGATGTCCTCATCTGAGGACAGTGGCTCACTGAGGACTCCGGTCTGGGGGACAGCCCTCAACACTCCAAGACCTATCCCGACGGACAGAAGGACAAGAGCTGGGGGTGTTCCAGGATGCTCGAGAGGCCTGAAATAGGTGGAATCAAAGTGAAGCTTCAGGGGGCACTTCCAGCCAGACTAACTCCGTTTAAAGCTGCAGGTGAGGGCAGCTGTAAGCTCAAAATACCAGGCAGTAGCAATCAATAGATTTTTATCACTGACACCATTTTCAGTTCAGTCAGAACACACAGCAATAATTATAAGCGAACACTTTCAAATTTGTTTCCTAAGGCCAGCACTACTCTGCTACCAAAGCCAGAGAAAGACACCACAGGAAAAGAAGAGAACAGACCAATATCCATGTGAATTTGGATGCAACAATCTGCAGCAAAACACTGGGAAACTGAGTCCAATCACATTTGAAAAGAATCACACACCCTGACGAGGTGGGATTTATCAAGGAATGCTTGAATATAAGAAAATCAAGCAACGGAATACTATCATATTAATCGAACTCAGAAAAATCATCGCATAATCTCAACCAGTAATGGAAAGGCATTTTACAAAATACAACGCTCTTTCACAACAAAATACACTCAATCAACTAGACAGAGAAAGGAAATGCCTCAACACGCTAGAAGGCACTTAGGAAAACGCACTGCTAATATCATACTCAGTGGAGAAAGACTGAAATCAGTCCTCCTAAGAACAGCAAACAACAGTGTGTCCATTGTCAGCACTGCTAGTCAACACTGTGCCAGAAATTCTAGACAAAGCCACAGTGGACAAGAAAAACCAAAGGGGATTCACATTCACATGTGTACAAGGAGACCAGTGAATACATCTATTATTCAAATTTATGGACCAACTTCTGCCATCTGAAATTGACTCAACATGCAAATCAGTATGCACTGATGATCACTGCTGATTGGAATGTGAAAGCTGGAAATAAACAAGGACCAGCAGCTGGAAAACAGGGCCTTGGTGACAGAAGTGACGCTGCAGATCAAATGACAGAAATGCGCAAAAGTGTTTCACTGCAGATTTCTTCTTTTCCAAAGAAGACTACACATGCAGACCACGGCAGATGGAACAGAGAAGAATCCCGTTATCCACACCTATGGAAAGAGACGATGGAAAACCTCAATATCCTCAGTCAGGACAATGCCAGGGGCTGATTGCAAAAGAGACTAGTTGCTCAGATGCAAGTTCAAGTAGAAGCTGAAGAAAATCAAAAGAGGCAGATGAGAGCCTGAGTATAACCTTGAGTATATCCCATCTGAGTTTAGGGACCATCTCAAGAAAACACTGAGAGAGGAACAGTGTGCTGTCACCAAACAGGGAGAGCAGTAGAAGCTGCATATAGGTAGGCATGTAAATTTATATGGGAATGTACATTTTCACTCAGTCACATTAAATAAAAAAAAGAAAGAAAGAAAACACTAAATGCCTTGAACACCAGTGACCAAGGACCCGATGAGTTCTGGAATGACATCAAAGACATCAGACCTGAAGAAAGCAAGAGGTCGTTATAAAGACAGGAAAGAAAGCAAAGAATAAAATGGATGTCACAAAACACTCTAAAATTTGCTCTAGCAAGTACAGCAGCTGAAGTGAAAACTGGAAAGGATGAAGTAGAAAAGAGCTCAACAAAAGATTTCAAAAGGCAGCTTGCAAAGACAAAGTATTACAACCACATGGGCCAAGAGCTGAAAATAGAAAACTAAAAGGGAAGAACAGGCTAGCTATTCATCAAACGGAAAACACTGAAAAGGAATTCCAGTTCTGACTTGCAACAGTGAAGGACTGATTCTATCGGAAAGATATTAAACGATGTAGGAAACATAAAAAGAAGATGGAAAGAATCCACAGTCATTATAGCAAAACAGATTTGTTGCTGGCCAAACACTTCAGGACGTGGCATTTGATGAGGAACCAGTAGAGCCCAACGTAAAAGCACAATTTGTCCTGAAGGCGTTGGTGAAAACAAGGCTCCAGGAACTCACCCAATATCAACAGAGACACTGCAAGGAACAGATGCAGCACCAGAAGTGCTCCCTCACAGATGCCCACAAATTTCAGAACACATCTAATTGGTCAAAAGACAGGAAAGATTCTTATTTAGGCCTGTTCCCAGAAACATGATCCCAAGGAATGTAGAAATCATCTAACAGTATAGCTTGCAACTAAACTTTTCTGACCATTCAAAAGCAGCTGCAGCACTACACAGACAGGGAGAGCCGGAAGGTCCAGGCACGATCCTAAGAGGATAAGGAAACAGGAACTATCACTGCTGATGTCAGATCGACCTTGGCTGAAAATACCAGAAGGATGTTTACACCTAAGTTTTCTTGGTTGTGTGAAAGCATTACACTATGTAGATCATAACAAATCATGGAAAACGTTGCAAAGAATAGGAATTCCAGAACACTTGTGTGCTTGTGAAAAATCTGTACATAGATCGAGACAGTCACCTGATCAGAATAAGGGCATACTGGGTGGCTTAAGGTCAGAAAAGTTATCATCATGGTTATCTTCCTGGAGCACACCTACTGAATCTGTGTGCTCGGCTAGTCATTTGACAAGCTGTACTCTAGGAAGAAAAACGAGGCATCAAGACTGGAGAAGACTCATTAACAACTGTATTATGTAGACGACACAACATTGCTTGCCGAAAGTGAAAAGACTTGAAGCACGAACGGATGAAGATCAAAGACCACAGCCTTCAGTACGGATTACACCTGAACAGAAGGTAAACAAAAATCCTCACGACTGAACAAACGAGCAACACCATGATAAACAAGGAAAACACTGATGCTGTTGGAGGTTTCATTTTATTTGGATCCGCAATCAACACCTCTGAAAGCATCACTCAAGAAATCAAAAGATGTGTTGCATGGAGCAAATCTGTTGCAAAAGATCTCTTTGAAATGTTTAAAGCAAAGATGTCCCTCTAAGGACTAAAGTGCACCTGACCCAAGCCATGGTGTTTTTAGTCACCTCATACACATAGGAAAGTTGGGTAGTGGACACCTAGTATGGGAGAGAAATGAACCCCTCTGAATTAGAGAACCCCTGGTGGTGTCGTGATTAAATGCTATGGTTACAACCAGAAGTTCTGCACTTCAAGCCTACCAGGTGGGGCGGTTCTGCTCTCTCTCCAAGGTTCCAATCTTTGGATCCCCAGCCCCTGAGGCTACGGGAGTCCAGAGAAGTCTCCATCCTGATCCACAGACTGGGAACACTACAGCCTCAACAACTGAGTGGCCTGTTTCCTGGATAGAAGCCTCTCTGCATCTTTATAGGCTTGACTGGTTTTGCTCTGTGGAGGACCCAGCCTAAGACAACGGTTTCCTCAGTGCTGTTCACCAACACCATAACTGAAGGGCATGGATGCTTCTTGGGTCTTCCTTATTCACTGTCCAGCTTTCAGATGAGTATGAGGTGACTGAAACCAACACAGCATGAGGGAGGTGTACCTTAGTTGTTAAAGAGACATGTTTGCTTTCAACACTTTAAAGAGGTTTTTTTGCGGATTGGCCTATTGCAATGTGTTGATTTTTCTGGCTGCAGCTTCCATGGGGATTGATTGTGGATCGGAGTAAAATGAAATCCTCGACAGCTTCAGTCTCTTTGCAGTTGCTATCAAGCTGTTTACTGACCCAGCTGTGAGGAATTTTACTGCCTTTATGCTGAGATGTAATCTGCATTGAAGGCTGTGGTCTTCCATCTCCATCAGTAAGGGCTTCAAGTCTTCTTCACTTTCAGCAAGGAAGGTTCTGTTGTCTGCACACGGCAGGTTGTTAATAAGTCTTCCTCCAAACCTGACACTGAGTTCTTTCTATAGCCTAGCTCCTGAGAAGATTTCCTTAGCAGACTGGCCAAGTATGGTGAATGCACACAACCCTGACACCCATCACTTCTGACATTAATCCACGCATGTCCTCTGTTTAGACGACTGCCTCTTGGACTACGTACACCCTCCTCATGGTAACAGTGCAGTCCACTATCTTCTCTGATGCACACATATGCATGTCTTTTCATACTCAAAACACAGGTAAAAAATTTACTTTTCTTTGCCTTTCAGTCAAGAGCCATCTGACATCATCAGTTACAGCCCTCACTCCACATCCTCTTCAGAAACCAGCTTGAATTTCTCACGAGTCCCTGTCCATGGAACTGCTTTCCAATGGTCTTCTGCAAAATTTTACTTGTATCTAATATTAATGACATTGTTCAACAGTTCCTACCTTCTGTTGGATCCCCTTTCTTTGGGACACGCACAAACATGGACTTCTTTCCCTCAGTTGGCCAGACAGCTGTGGTCCACATGTCTTGGCAGAGACAAACGTGCACTGTCAGCACTGTACCCAGTTCCTCACACATCTCACTGGTGCTCCGTCCGTTCCTGGAGCCTTGTTTTCTATCAATACATTCAGTGCAGCCTGGACTTCTTCCTTCTGGAACACACGTTCTTCACCCTATGACATCTCCGAACTGAACATCCACCAATTCTTTTTGGTTCAGGGACTCTGAATATTCCTGTCATCCTCTCCTGAGGCTTCCTGCATCTTCAGTGTTGTCCACGTTGCTGGGCGCCACTGAGGCAGGTATCACGGACCACGACTCTGTACAACAGCAAACCTCACCCTGTCCTGTGCCACCCTCACAATGGCTGTCTCGGAACCCACTATTGTAGACCCCATGTCCACCCATTTCAAGGTCTGCCTCTCTTTGGCTGAACCTCTATGTTACCATGTCTTTCATCAGGGACCGTTCCCGCCAGATAAGATGGCTGTCATAGATTGAATTGTATGCCCAAAACTGTGTGTATCCATTTGACTGGGCCATCATTTCCAGTATTTTGTGATTATGCACTATTTTGTCATCAGATCTGATTTTTTCTGTGTGCTGTAAATCCTGCCTGTGCTAAGCAGGCGGAACATAATCTGTGGGATTTCATTCTATCTTAAGCCCATTTCTTTTGGCAAATAAAACAAAAAAGCAAGCAGAGGCATCAGAGGCCATGTCTCCTAGGCTGGAAGTGGGACCCATCACATGACCAAGCATGTCTCCCATATTTGGGGAGAAAACAAAAAACAAACAAGAAACAAAGGCCACCAGCTACCCTAAGCACTCAACAGGATGTGCCCTCTTTAGCATGGTACCTCAGGGAACACACCTCAAGACTACTTTCAAATGCAGCAGCTAAACAGGGGTGCAGATCTGTGACATCTGGCAGTACCCTGCCAATTACGCAGGGTCCTCACCTCCCCATGGCACGCATCTCAGCATTGGTGGCTACACCCACTCCAGCCAGAAACCTACAACAGGGGTCTTAGAACAAGGGGTGCATCCCAGTCCTTACAGCAACAGCACTGGGGGTCCAAATTCAAGATGCAAACACCGAACCACCTACACACATGAAGGCACAGCGACATCCCTTTCACCTGGGCATTCCCTGAGGTACAATGCTAAAGAGGGCACATCCTGTTGAATGAGCCCTCTATCGTGCTGAGCACATAATCCAATACTACACCCATTTAATTCCCACTGCTCCACTCACTCTTACATAGTCCTGTCCATCTAGAACTGCAGGTGAAAGTCTGCACCACAGACCAGGTGACCGATGAAAATTAAATGTATTCCTGTGCCCCGACCCGCGGGGCAAATCAACGGAGGGGCGGGGAGGAACCTGTGAAAAGGAAAACGGGGCAAGAGATGCGAAGAAATGGAGGCAAGACAGGATTCTGATCAAGCCTCAAAAATTTTTTATTTTAGCAGTGGATATATATATATACACCGGGAAGGGGAGGGATTTGGAACGGGGTGATATCTGGTGTGAGGCACTTGGCGTTTTATGATTGGTTAGGCGGTATGCCTGGACAGTGACGCTGGGCAGTGACGTGCAGGTAGTTTTCACGCGCGCGCTTTCAAGGGCTTTCCAGACTTCCTGTTTTTTGGGGCCTGAAGTTTTCTCATGGCCCCCGACATCTGCTCCCGTTTTGTTTTGGGAGGTGGGCTTTAACCGGGAGAGGGAGTAGTGACCTGGCTCCTCCTGTTATAGTATTTGGCTCTTGGTATCTTTTGGGGAGGAGAGGCAGAGCCATTTTAATGTTTTAGGGTAGATACCAACCTCTATGCAAGCCAGGTATGCTCCAGGGAAATGTAGAGGAGTTAATGATAACTTTCCCTTGCAATGCTTTGCTTCGCACTCATCCCGATACCCATACCTCTCTTCCCAAGTTGGCAAGGAGGTAAGCATGCCTCTACTTTTCATGCTGTCCCCTTGGGGAGGAAGTTGGAGTATCCACTGTCAGCGGCGTACTCATCGTCGACTGCTAGGCGGTGGTAATGGACTTGGATAGGTTTAGGCAATGCTGAATCTATTTGTTGTTTGATGAAGCTCGTTAGTTTCTTGAATGCCCACGGGCCGAAGGACAGGGCTAGCAATATACCTAGAATAGGGCCAGCAAAACTGAGAAGCAAGTTAGTGAGCCATGAGGTCCCGGGAAAGATAAAACTGAATGGTCCTTGATTGGCCTCCCGTTCTCACTGTCTTTGGTTCAATCGTTCTCTGAGTTTTGTCATGGAGTCTTTAATGACACCTGAATGATCAGTATAAAAGCAACATTGTTCTTTTAAAGCTGCACACAAACCACCTTCTTTAAGAAATATTATGTCAAGCCCCCTTCGATTTTAGAGGACCACTTCAGATAATGATGTTAATGAGCTTTCCAACTTAGAAATGGATTGTTCGATGGCTCTCAGGTCTTCATCTATAGCAAGACTTAAGGGGTTGAGCTGTCTAGGGTTCTCTATTAAGGCCGCAGTACCAGTATTAACTCCTGCTGCCACGCCTAGTCCCATGAGGACTGCCAAGGTTAAGGAGATGGGTTCTCTCTTAAACCTGGTGGTTTGTAACTGGTATTGGATTATGAAGTTGTCTTCGGTGTGATAGATGATTTTGGGGAAGATTTGTACCATGACACAAAAGTCACGTGACTGATTAAACACACTGTTGGATACACAGGGTGTGAGTCCGGTGTCACAAGCCCACCAGCCTCCCACCGGGGGGATTAGATAATATGTATCAGAAGTGTGGGGACTTTTTAAAGTTTGGTTACAAAGTTTTGCCTGTTGGGAATTTTGCAGGGTACCAACACAGATTCCCGTTGATCCTGAGATTGCAGTAAGGGTGAGTCTTTTTTCGGATATCCAGCTGCAATTACTGTGACCAGTTTTTTGGAAAACTTTCCTATCAAGGTGAGTCCTTCATAATAAGGGGGGGTAGTTGCTAAGCACAACCAGCAAGATTCGGTCAAGTTGGGATTAGAGTTGTTGAGGACTTGGAAGGCACCCTGTACCAGATTTAGTAATCTTTGGCCACTAGATAAGTTTGAGGATGGGGGTGCTTGGGATAAATCTAAGGACGGGTGTGATGGAGTAGCTGAAAGGGAAATGGGCGTGACTTCGGCAGGTTGGGGGGACCGGGCTTTTCGTTCCAGGGGCGTGGGTTCTGGTTTCGCAGATTGTTGTTCGGATAGCACTGTATTTGGGCCTATGGGTTGAGATGGGGCTTGTGCTGTAAGGCGCACTTGAATAAGGGCACCTGGCATTCTTCCAAGATCATCATAGAATACTATTCCCCAGTTTTGACCTAACATCCAGAATTGGGATGTTAACCTTTTTCCATGTTCTGTAAATTTAACAGTTATGTGGTCTGATCTGTTGTTGTTACATGGTTTAGGGGAACTAAATCTTTCGTTTTTATCATAGTACTTAGTAAAGGAGAAACTTAAGAGGTCTGAAGAAGGTGTAGACCATTTCCAATTTCCATCATTTGAGGTAACGCAACTCCATTTTGCGAAGTAATAGGAACTGGTTGTCCCAGTGAGCACCCTTTTTATAGTTGGGGCAAGCATAAAACCCGAAGTTGCGCACGTGTCTAGGGGCGTATTCTTTTAGGGGTGGGATGACATCTTTTAGGCAAAAGGAGAGGTCAGGCCACCAAGTGTTTAAGGGTTTGGTGTCACTAATATTATAGATTATGGAATTATCTTCTAGGCTCATAAGGGCCCATCTAAGGCTAAAAGGGGCATGGGGGTTGGTAGAGGCAAATCTTTCATATGTAGAAAAAATGATTACCAAGAAGGTTAAAGAGCTTATCTGTGGTGGATTGTTGACTTCCATCTCGCAGTTTTATCAGTGTTTCACTTCAGTGACGCTGGACACAGGTGGCCTTTACAGTCTACAAGAGAGAAGAATGTTTCTCAGGGGCATTTTCCCTGGAAATGGGGTTATCATTGATGGGTTTGACAAGGCGTTCGGGTAGCCACCGAGGGGCTCCCTCAGGAGTATCATACACACAGGCGTGGCTCCGCCCCCCTATGAGAACGGGATCAGGACCATGCCATTTATGGGTTATTGGATCTTTCCACATAACCTTGGCGTACTGATCTCTGGTCTCTTGGCGCCAAAGGCGATCTGCTGCACACTTTTTATTAAGATCTAGTTGTAAGAAATTAAGGATAAATAATGCATGGTTTAAGACGTTACCAGGGGAGCCCTTAGTGGGGTAGACAGTGTTTGTTTTGAGTTTGGATATGGTAGTTTTAAGAGTCTGGTGAGCTTGTTCTATTATGCCCTGTCCCTGGGGATTATAGGGAATGCCTGTGACATGTTTGATTTGGAATTGACCACAGAAGTTTTTGAAGGTTTGTGATGTATAATCTGGCCCATTGTCTGTTTTGATTTTTTGAGGTTTTCCCATGATGGCAATACATTGGAGAACATGTGCTATGACATTTTTAGAGGCCTCACCACTGTGGAGGGTGGCCTGGAGGAACCCACTATAGGTGTCAATGGTTACATGGGTATATTTGAGGTTACCAAATTCAGGAATGTGGGTAACATCCATTTGCCAGATTTCATTGGGGAGTAGGCCCCTTGGGTTAACCCCCAGATGGGGGAGTGGTAAGAGAGTAACACATGCTGGACAGTCTTTAACAATTTGTCTAGCCTGTTCTCTGGAAATCTTAAACATAAGGCAGAGTGTACGGGCATTGAGATGATGAAGGGCATGGCTCTGTGCAGCCCTAGTGACGGGGTCGGTGGTAATTGAGAGGACAAGGCGGGTTTGTTTGTCTGCAAGGTCATTACCCTGCGAAAGTGGGCCGGGGAGGTCCGCGTGGGCTCGCAAATGTCCAATAAAGAAAGGGGTATGTCTTTTTAAAATGAGGGATTGAAGTTGTTGAAAAAGAGATACAGCTTTGGAAGATGGTTTGATATAAGGGACTGTTTCTAACATAGGGAACGAGAGAGCTATGTAAGCGCTGTCGGTATAAAGATTGAAGGGGACAGCATGTAGCATTGTGAAGACCTGTAAGATAGCAAAAAGTTCCACAAGCTGAGCTGACTTAAAGGGAGATTGGATACTGTAAGGTTGTGAATTTATAACCCATGCCGCAATGCCAGAGGATGATCCATCTGAAAAGACCAGGGAGGCCTTATTTAAAGGATTTGCTGAAGTTACTTTAGGAAAGGTAAAAGGGTGCAGTCGCGCGAATTGGAGAAGTTTGTGGGAAGGGTAATGGTTATCAACCGTACCCTGAAATGTAGACAGGGTTATTATCCAATCATCATCATTCTGGGAAAGCCAGTCCATCTGTTCTTTGGTCTAAGGGATAATAAGTTGGTCAGGGTCTCTGCCGAAATGTTGGCGGCTCTTTTCTCGGCCCAGTCTTATAAGTTTGGCCACTAGGGAGGGGTAGGTGAGAAGAACCTTAGTTGGGGTGGAAGATAGATGTATCCACAAGAGGGGACCATCTTGCCACAAAACCCCAGTGGGTTCATTAGGTGTGGCACAGGTAATAAGAGCAAAAGGCCGTTCATAGGCTATGAAGGTAATCTGTTGTTGTTGTATAGCTATTTCGACAGTGTGAAGAGCCTCTTTTGCTTCAGGAGTGAGGTAATGGGAAGACAGGGGGCTGGAATCTCCTTGAAGGATGTCAAACAGCGGTTTTAAGTCTCCCGTTGTAAGTTTGAGATATGGTCTAAGCCAATTAATATCTCCTAGGAGCTTTCGAAAATCATTGAGCGTATGCAGATGAGAGGTTTTTAGATTGAGTTTTTGAGTGGTGATTTGATTATTATTTGATTCAAAACTGAGGTAATAATAAGGGTCGGTAAGCTGATTTTGTTGGGGGCAATCTGAAGTCCAAGGGAAGTTAGTTGGCAAGTTAGGTCCTGGCTGCACCTAAGTACCTCAGAGCTGGAGGCTCGTGCCAGGAGAATGTCGTCCATGTAATGAATGATATACATGGAAGACCACCGACACCTAAGAGGGTCTACAACCTGAGCAACAAATTTTTGACACAGAGTGGGACTATTCGCCATGCCCTGAGGGAGAACTTTCCACTGATAGCGCTGCACTGGTCCTTTAAAATTAATAACTGGGAGGCTAAACGCAAAGCCCTCTCTATCGAGTGGATGAAGAGTGATGGTAAAGAAGCAATCTTTGAGATCAATAATGATTTTAAAATAGTTAGCTGGAATGGCAACGGGGGAGGGAAGTCCAGGTTGGAGAGCCCCCATTGTAAACATGGTTTTATTAATTTCTCTGAGGTCCTGAAGGAGTCACCATGACCCATTTTTCTTTTTGATCACAAATATAGGAGTATTCCAGGGAGAGGTGGTTGGTTCTAAATGTCCAGCAGCCAGTTGTTCCTGCACTAACGCTGTGGCAGCTGTGAGTTTTTGTTCAGTCAAGAGCCATTAATCTACCCACACTGGAGACTCAGATTTCCACTTAATCTTATCAGCCTGGGGTGCAGGGGAGTCAATGACCGCTAAGGAAAATTTTCACTTCCCAAGCCTGAACGATTATTTTTAGGCGTTACAGGAAGAGGCTGTTTTATACCTTGATTACTTTTTCCCAGTCCTTGTCCCGGTAGGAAACCTAGGTTACGCATCTGTTGGGTAATTATTTCATTTGGACTACACATGATGACCCCTAGTTGGGATAAGACATCACGACCCCATGGGTTGACAGGTAAACCTGGAACAATGAAAGGTTGAACCTGTTCTGAGTTACCCTCAGAGTCCTTGCAAGTAAGAATTTTTGAGCTTCGTTTAGGGTTGACAGACTGGCCAATGCCTTCAAGATGAGTTATTGAGGCCTCACAGGGCCAGCCGGAAGGCCAATATTTAGCTGATATTACCGTGGCATCTGCCCCTGTATCCACTATCCCTTCAGAGGCCTTACCGTCTAATTGGAGGGTGAGTCTTGGCCTATCAGGCGTCACTGGTGGCACCCAATAGGTGTCGGAAGACCCAAAGGCAGAATTCAATCTAGTGGACTGTATGTGTTTGGTGGGTGTGGAATCTAAGGGAAGCAATATAAGTTGTGCTATTCTTTTTCCTTTTGGAACGGACAGGGGCCCCAACGGAGCCGAGGCCAAAAGAGTGATTTGTCCTGTGTAGTCATTATCAATGACCCCAGGGGTGACATGAAGGCCGGCCAATGAGGAGCTGCCACGTCCTAAGATCAAACCAAACATTCCCGGGGGCAGTGGCCCATAAACCCCTGTAGGGATGAGCTGAACACCCTGATCGGGCACTAATATTGTATCGGTGGCGGAACAGAGGTCCAGTCCTGCGCTTCCGGGGGTGGCACGGCAGAGGGAGCTGATACTTGTCTTTGTGTCTGCTTCTGGGGGACGAACCTGACTGCCCCTAGGTTCTGTCCTAGGGGCCAGCCCCTGGCCCCGCTGGGAGTTTCCCTTCTTTGAGGGGAGGGGCTGACCGTTGATATCAGTTTTAGAATAACAGTCAGCAGCCCAATGTTTACCTCTTTTGCATCGGGGGCACACTGAAGTAGGAGGTCCCCGATGCTGCTTATTGATGGGACACTCGCGTGAGATGTGTCCAAGCTGTTTGCAATTAAAGCAGGATTTTTGTTGTTTATTTTGAAAAAAGCCTTTAAGAGCGGCTCCTATGGCTATTCCGATGGCATGTGAGGTTCCTATACCCGAACAAAGTTTAACATAATCAGAAAGGCTCCCACTGCGGTGAGGTCTTAGAGCCTCTTGACAAGAAGGATTAGCATTTTCAAAAGCAAGATGCTTGATGAAGGCGCTATCGGTCTCTCTCTCTCCGAGCAGACGCTCAGCAGCGTCGGTCAGACGGCTGACGAAGTCACTGTAGGACTCATCAGGGCCCTGGCGGATTTTGGCCAAAGAGGTAGTGGCTGAGCCCTTTCGGGGAAGACGCCTCCATGCCTTGAGGCCGGCATTTTGTATTTGTGCCAGTAAACCAGGGGGAAAATTTGCCTGTTTCTCATTAGTGTCATAGGGCGTCCGCCCCAGGAGTTTATCTCTCGTCCAAGAGCGAGATGTTTTGCTTTCACTATTGCGCTGGGCGGTTTCTCGGCAATTTTCTGTAAAATCGGTGTGCCAGAGGTCAAAATCGTCCTCAGATAACATGGCCCATGCCAGAAAATGCCAATCATTAGGGGTCAGCCATCGATCACTTAGGCTTTCAAGTATGGCCAGGCTGTAGGGAGCAGTAGGGCCGTAGTTATGAACAGCTGCCTTTAAGTCTTTTAAATGTTTGAGGTTTAGGCGGCGGTATTTTTGCCCGCCTGGACTCCTTTCGTCTGGGGTAGGATTTTCCTCATCAGAGGCCTCTCCCCCCGAGCTTAGGCTCTCATCAGGGTCGCTGGCCACCTCCTCTTCCTCAACCTCAGGTTGAGGCCTTTGACTACGGGTCACAGGAAATGTGAAGAGGGGGTCTTTGGGACTTGAGCCCTTGGGGGTTTTCTTTGAAACCTGGTTGAGCGTTGTGGAAGCAAGCTCAGCCTCAAGGGCTCGGATTTCTTTAATAAGCTGTAAGTGTTCGCGTTTCTGAGTCAGAAGTTCGCTTAAGGAGGAGACTTCGCGAGTGAGGGGGATCTTAGCCTGCCGGATGGGGTCTGAAACCATGGTTGTGCTGTGCTCTAGGTTAAGGGGTGAGGTGAGGGGAGCTGAGGGACCCTGGGGATATGGAGGAGGTTTTAGAGTTTCATTAGGGGGACCGTGGAAGGCAGGGCCGGTGAAAGCCCAACGGTCGCTGCTACCCTGGTATTGCGCAGCCTGGTTTTCTAATATCTCCCGGTCTTCGGGGGACAACTGACCCGCATCGGGATTGTCCCTAAAGGGTTTTAAAGATGGGTAAATCAGGCTAGGTCGGTCAGGATTTCTTTGAGGGATTTCTTTTATATCAACTGTCTCAGGCTCCTCTGAAATATTTATAGAAACCGATGGGCAAGCGGAGGGAGGGCGAGAGCTATTTCGAAGGACCGTCTCCCCAATGTGAGCAAGTTTTTGAACATCTGGGTCTTTAAGGGAGCTTTGCAACACATCATTAATCAAATTCCAATATGAAAAGGCGGTTACAGGGACCTTCTCAGGTCCCAAAGTTCTATAATAATCATTTAAGCAATCCCCAACCCTGTTCCAACACTTAGAGTCTATTGTTCCTTCTTGAGGAAACCAGGGACAGGGATCTGACAGAAAGTTAAAGAAATGTGCCAAATCTTTTTTCTTAGCCTTAATTCCTCGCAACTTGAAGGAATCCTTGATTCCTTTAAGGAAGAGCTCGTGGGAGCTCAATTCTTGCCCCATGGTCACTCACCTGCCTTCCTCAGATCAGTCTCGCAGGGCGGCTAGTCCAGCGGTGATCAGGAACGAGTCTTTCTCACGGGTCAATACCTCGCGGCGACTCAGGGCGAGCCTAACTCACGCCTTGTGTGGAGGCTCGAGAAGGATTTCCCAGGTGAGTCTCTCCAGCAGCTCCGTACCCCGCGCCCCACGATGGGCGCCAAAAAATGCCCCGGCCCACGGGGCAAATCAACGGAGGGGCGGGGAGGAACCTGTGAAAAGGAAAACGGGGCAAGAGATGTGAAGAAATGGAGGCAAGACAGGATTCTGATCAAGCCTCAAAAATTTTTTATTTTAGCAGTGCATATATATATATACAGCGGGAAGCGGAGGGATTTGGAATCGGGTGATATGTGGTGTGAGGCACTTGGCGTTTTATGACTGGTTAGGCGGTATGCCTGGACAGTGACGCTGGACAGTGACGTGCGGGTAGTTTTCGCGCGCGCGCGCTTTCGAGGGCTTTCCGGACTTCCTCTTTTTGGGGGCCTGAAGTTTTTTCATGGCCCCCGACATTCCTGGGCTCGCACGGCTGACAAAAGCAGTATCTGCCACGTGACAGGGTGTAAAATTTAAAGACACCAAACCTCAAAGTAGCTCACATGCTCCGCTCATTGGGAAACTCAAAACAAGAAGCTAGGACACTCTAAGGAAACTTATAATACATATAACTTGCTAGCAGGTTAGAGACAATAGTCAGTATTGAATCACATAACAAAGCAAACCATAACGATTCCAGCAAGTAGCCAAAACAAAGAACCTAGCAATCCTCCAGACAAAGACAAGCTCTTGTAATTATGGAAGACAGAATTCAAAAGATTCCCTCACAAACAATTAATATGCAGACACTTCAAGACTTAAGGACAGAAAGCAGGGGAAACTCTGACCAAGCCACGGAACAGAGACAAAGCAAAACAGGAATTTCTGCGAATCGCACAGCAGTCACATGCTATGACTGCTAATGAGTTTGACTCTGCCTGGTGCTACCTGGAAATTCTACGAGGCAGTTCTACAGTTTCACAGGATCACTATGAGGGGAACTGAGTCGATAGCAACAGGGTACACAAAAGAAAACTGACAAATTGAACAGGTTGCTAGAACCCAGAGACACGGCAAACAAATTCGAGAGTTTAACAACAAACTTTCAGAATCTGTTGTTCCCAGGTCTCATCAAGCTGCTTCTGACTCACAAGTACATCTGAACAAAACACCACCCAACACCTCACGATCCAATCCTCATTATGATTCAGCCCGCTATTGCAACCACTGTGTCCATCATTTTGTTGAGAGACCTCCTCTTCTGCTCGGAACTTCTACTTTACCAAGCATCATGTCCTTCTCCAGGGACAGGTCTCTCGTGATGACGTCTATCCCAGATGATACAACGTCTCGCTGTCCTTGCTTCTAAGGACCATTTCGGTTGTATTTCTTCTAAGACAGACTACTTCATTCTTTCAGAAATCCGTGGTATACTCAATATTCTTGGCCAACACTATAATAAAAGACGCCTATTCTTCCGTCTACCTTACTCACTGTCTAGCTTTCACGGGCACAGGAGGTGACTAAAAACACTGTGGCTTGGGTCAGGTACACCCTGGTCTGCCACATGACATCCTTGCTTTTCAACACTTGAAAGAAGTCTTCTGCAGCAGAAATGCCTGATGTGGGGCATCTTTAATGGATGCTGATTGCAGATCCAAGTAAAATGAAATCTTTGACAACTTCAATCATGTCTCCACTGATCATGATATTGTTACCGCTCCAGTTGTGAGGATTTTCTTTTTTTAATCTTTATGTTCAGGTGAAACCATAATAAAGCCTTTGATCTTTACCAGAAAGTGTTTCAACTCCTCTTCACTCTCAGGAAGCAAGGTTGTGTCGTTAGAGTAAGGCAGGCTATTAAGAAGTCTTCCTCCAATCCTGCTGCCCTGTTCATTACATACTCCACTTTCTAAGATTATTTGCTCAGCAGACAGGTTGAATACATCCAATGAAAGGATGCAACACTCACAAACACATTTCCTGCTTTACACTGCAGACTAAATGCATGGACTAATTGCAGTGTCTCCTTGTACTGTTTGAACCCATGCTCCTTGATCTGTATACCGGTTCCTCATGATCCCATTTAAATGTTCTTAGTCACTGGAGCAGAACTGAGGCAATGAAAGTCAGAATTAGTGACACTCAAAGTAAAGCATTTGACACCATTCTGGAAAAAAATCCAAAAAAGAATTTAAGAAATCAAGATACCCTTAGAATTACTACATTCTTCAAGAGGAATAACCCATGAACAGTTACCAAATTAGAAAAAGTAGGGATAACCAAAAATGTAGGGAGAACTGTTGAAGATTTGCTTGCCGAAAACTTCTCTGATATTGTGAAACATAAAAACACATCTGTCTAACAACTCACTGCACCCCACCAAGATGCCAAAAGACATGAAGACCTACTATGGTCAGTCTTACCAAAAGGAAAGACAAAGAGAGCACTTTAAGAGTGGCGACTGAGCGAGGACAGGGAGAGTCATGGATCAAGGAGAACAGATCCAGCAGGGTTCTGACTACTCAGCAGAAGCCACGAGGGCGAGCAGGTGACAGGTGACACATGCAGGCGAGGTGACGGATGGCACACATGAAGCCCTGGAGGAAAAAGAGTTGGAACCAAAGCTGTCTCTCAAACATGATGGTGATTTTAGGTCATTTCCACACTAACAGAAGTTAAAGGAATTTCTGAAAACCAAACTAAGATTGCAAGACACATTAAAAGGACTTCTATTGAGTCCCAGAGGCAATATAGGTATAAGAAGGGGTGCTCCCTGAGAACTCAACTAAAAGACCCCAGTTGATGACCTGGAGTCCTGGGGGTTAACTTGGGAGCATGGCCCCCAGACCTGATGCAGCCCCTGATCATAAATTGACACTGTGGTCAACTCTTCAGGCAACAATGGATTCTACTCAGGGACACAGGTGACCACATATCATGTGTACTTTATGGCTCTAGGGATCTATAGGATGTCATCCTGCTGGCCTCTTAGTAGAGGGGAGTAGAGAGGGAAAGAGGGGACAGAAGACTGTTAAGAGGATATGACTTAAACAGAACAAAAAGGAGGCATGTGCTGTTACCAGGCAAAGAGAGCAGTAGGAGATGCACAGAGGCAGGCATGAGAATTTAAACTGGATCAGACACTTTCACTCAGTCACAATTTACATGAAAAACAAAACAAAACAAAACAGAGTGCTTCAACCAGAGATTCAATCATATCAAACAACCACCCATGACTAGAACACAGGACAGAACCACCAGATATCAACCCAGATACAGAAGGAACCAAAATAAGTCAAAGGTAAAACACTGAAAATAGTGAAAGAGAGGCATCAATAGGTAAAAGATCACAACATTAAAACAAAAAAGTGGGACTACAAGTTGTAGGCACAGATCTTTCACACAGAGAGGAAGTCAAGGCAACATAAACAAGCAAAACTTTGTTTAGAGTTAGAAAAATAGGGGTAAATATTAAGGTGACCAGAAAAAGAATCTTAGAAACCTACATATCAAACTAAGAAAAGAACATAAAACCTCAGCCAATATATAATCAACAATAAAAAAGATGAAAACAAAAACCACCCAGTACAGGAAATGATCAAAAATGAAATGTAATGCATAAACATTGACATCCTAGGCATTAGTGAGCTGAACTGAACCAGTTTGGGCCATTCGGAATCTGACAACTATATGGCCTACTCTGCTGGGAACAAAAACTTGAAGAGGAATGGTGTTGCATCCATCATCAAAAAGAATATTTCAAGATCTGTCCTGACGTACAGTGCTGTCAGGGATAGGTTAATACCCATATGTCTACAAGGAAGACCAGTTAATGTGACTATTATTCAAATTTCAGCACCAACCACTAAGCCCAAAGAGGAAGCAAAAGAACAATTTTACCAGCTTCTGCACTCTGAAATTGATCAACGTGCAATCAGGAAGCATTGATAATTACCGTTGACTGGAACGTCCAAGTTGGTAACAAAGAGAATGAGTAAATGAAAATACAGACTTGGTGACAGAAATAATATTGGAGATGGCATGACAGAATTATGCAAGACTAATGACTTTGTCATTGCAAATACTTTTTTTAATCAACACGAACGGCTACTGTACACATGGACCTCACCAGATGGAATACACAGGAACCCAATTCACTATGTCTCTGGAAAAAGACAACAGAAAAGCTCCACATCAGCAGTCAGAACAAGACCAGGTGCTGACTACAGCAAAGAGCATCACTGGCTTGTATGCAAATTCAAACTGAAACTGAAGAAAATTACAAGTTCACCAGAGGTCATTAAAAAGACAACAAATAAAGAAAAGACCAACTAGATGTCTGATGAGACTCTGAAACTTGCTCTTGAACCTTGAGCAGCTAAAGTGAAAGGAAGGAATGTGAAGTAAAAGACCTAAACAGATGGCTTCAAAGAACAGTTCGAGAAGACAAAAGTACCATAATGACATGTGCAAAGAGCTGGACATGGAAAACCAGAAGGCAAGAACACTTTCTGCATTTCTCAAGCTGACAGAACTGCAGGATTCTACAGGGAAACTATTAAACGACTCAGGGAGCATGAAAAGATGGAAGGAACACAGAGAGTCATCGTATCAGAAAGAACTAGTCGATGTTCAGACATCTGAAGGGGCAGCACACGATCAGGAACCAACAGGACGGGAGGAAGAAGTCGAAGCTGCACTGAAGGCATGGCAAAAAACAGGGCTCCAGGAACTGATGGAACAGCAACGGAGGCATTTCCACAAACAGATGCAGCACTAGAAGGGCTCACCTGTCTATGCCAAGAAACTGGGAGGACAGCTATCTGGCCCACTGACTGGAAAAGATCCATATTTAGGCCCACTGCAAAGAAATGAGATCCAACCGATCGTGGAAATTATATCACATGCAAGTAAAATTTTGTGTAAGATCATTCAAAAGCGACTACAACAGTATACTGACAAGGAACTGGCAGACATTCAAGCTGGATTCAGAAGAGGACATGGAACCAGGGATATCACTGCCGATGTCAGATGGATTCTGGCTGAAAACACAGAAGACCAGACAAAAGTTTGCTTGTGTTTCATTGACTATGCAAAAACATTCGACTGTATGATCATACTATCCCATGCCCAATGTTCCAGAGAACGGGAATTCCAGAACACCTAGTTGTGCTCATAAGGAATCTGTGTATGGATTGCGAGGAAGTTGTGTGAACAGAAGAAGGGGACACTACATGGTTGAAAGTCAGGAAAGCTGTGTGTTAGGCTTGTATCCTTTCACCATATGTTTTTAATCTGTATACTAAGCAAACAATCCAAGAAGCTGGATTCTATGAAGAACGAGGTATCAGGATTGGAGAACGACTCATCAACAACCTGCATTACTCACACAAAATCACCTTACTTGCTGGAAGAGAAGACGATTTGAGACACTTTCTGATGGAGATCAAGGTCCACAGCCTGCAGCACGGAGTGCACTTCAACATCAGGAAAACAAAAATTCTCACAAATGGACCAGTAAGGAACACTGTCAAAAACGGAGAAAAGACTGAGGTTGTCGAGGATTTCATTTTATTTGGGTCCACAATCAACACCCACAGAAGCAGCAGTCAAGAAATCAAAAGATGCATTGCACTAGGGAAATCTGCTCCAAAGGACCTCTTTGAAGTATTGAAAAGTAAAGATGTCACCTTGAAAAGTATGGTGTGCCTAAACCAAGTTGTGGTATTTTCAATTGTATCACCTGTGTGCAAAAGCTAGAAAAGTAAGAAATAACAGAAGAACGGATGCCTGTGAACTGTGGAGATGCAGCAGAATTCTGAATGTACCATGGACTGCCAAGAGAAACAGATCTGTCCCGGAAGAAGGACAACCAGAGTGCTCCTTGGAAGCAAAGACAGGGAGACTGCATTTCACATACTGTGGACATGTAGTCAGGGGAGGTCAGTCCCAGAGAAGGACATTGTGTTTGGTAGAGTGGAGGGTCAGTGAAAAAGAGGAAGACCCTCGATGAAATGGATTGACATAGTGGCCACACGACAGGTTTAAAGACAAAAACCAGCATGGACACAGCACAGGACTGTGCAGGACAAGGCCGTGCTCCTCCTGTTACCAAATTGGGTCCCCGCCCTGGAGCAGCTGAATCAGTGAAACATGCTGCAAGTCAGAAAGAGGAAGAAGGTTTATTAGGAGGTGTGATACCACCGGAGACTCAACAGCAACACAGGCTGCTGTCCACGGAGTCTCAGAAGAAAATTTTTACATCACAGTGTATATTATCATTTCAGCAACAAAATACTTCATGTTTCTAAGCACACAGTCCACACATAACCACATATGTCACAAAATAGTCACAAGAAACTCTTATTAGACTACAGGTGTGTCTGTCAGACACCTGGACGCTAATCTGCATCTCTGTAACAGGCAAAGACAGCACTGCCACGAAAAGCCTGACGAGTCCACTCTGAGATAAGGAACTAAAAAGAAAGCTGTGGACACACACAATGCCAGGCAGCCTTCCCAGCTGCTGTTTGCCAGGCTGAGGGCCGTTTCTCAGGAGAGCAAAGAGGAGGGGGACCGAGGTCACAGGAGCTGAGAGGGCTGTGCGCCCCTTTGGAAAGAGGCCAGTGCAGAGGTCACAGTAGCTAGTGCAGTAAAAAACACACATTATTTAAAAGATTATTACGGCATTACTTATACGAAGCTCTCAACTACCCATCTGGAAAAGACAAAAACCTGTTGTAAGGTATTCCGGTTACACTTCCGTTTTGCACGCGGTCGCGGTGAGTTGGGACCGACTGGGCAGCACCTAGCCATAAGAAGTGTGATCTAGAAACCTTCACCCAAAGTCAGTTAAAAATAAAAGACAGCAAGTAGGGCTCAAAATCCATAAACGGATTTTCAAATCTGTACGTAAGACAGGGCCAAAGGAAAACCACGGGTCACACTGAAACCCAAAGAAAGAGAAAGAAAATCTGAAAGAAATACTCACCGCAAAAATGAAAGAAAGAAGCAGCAGATCTGACTGCAAACGACGAAACGCCCAGTCCTTCCCGGCGCGATGGAGGGCGCCCCGAGACCTGGGACGGCGGGCGCGGGCGACGACCCCCGGGCGGCTCCGGCCGGAGGGAGCAGCGGTCAACGCGGGCGGCGGGCGGGCCGGCGGGCGAGGGCGGCCGGGCGACGGCGGGGGCTGCGGGCCAGACACGGACGCGGGGCCGGGACGCCCGGGAACCTGGGGTGCGAGGGGCCGTCGACCCCGAGCCGGAGGACGGGAGGCCGCAGGCGACGCGGAGGGAGCGCGGGTTTCAAGCAGAAGGCCAACCCTCACCTTCCCGGCACGGCGGCCCCGAGCGGACCTCCTCCACAAGAGCAGAGCGGGCTGCGCGCCGCGCGGCGCAGGAGGATGACGTTTAGGGGCGGGGCCTGAGGGGCGGGTCGGGGCCTCATTGGAGAGCCTAGGGTGGGCGGGGCCTGGCGGACAAGAGCTGACCTCACCCGGGCGTTTGGGGTCTCTCTTTTCAACAGAACTTGAATCTCCTCCTACGGAACTATTTCCAAGGGTTTGCGGTCCTGAAGGCCAGAGCTGCGACCCGTAACCTTGCGAACAATTTAACTGTTTGGAGGCAGCTGGGGACGGGAAAGCTGGCAGTCAGGGATCCAGGACTAAAAGGGACACAGTAGACACGCCCTGGAGTTCTAACTAATACCACAAAATAGTATGTGTACTAATTGTTTAACTAGAACAACTTTTTATGGAAATCTTCATCTAAGGTACAAGAAGAGGACGGTTGTGTGGGTGACACACATTGGAAGCTGACACATTTTCCACCTCCCCTGTGGTTTTTGAGACTGTGTGTCCAGGAGTCAATTCTGACTCCTCAAGACCCTACAGGGCAGTAAAACCAAAGCCTGACCTGTGCCCTCAAGCCTAGGACACCTCCCAGTGACCGCGGAAGATAGTCACCAACAGGCCCACAGGGTTCCCAAGGAACAGCTGGTGGATTCCAAATGCAGCCTTTTTTTGATTAGCAGACAAGCTCTCAATGACTGAGCCTCCAGGACCCCCAAGCCAAGCCAGCTGCTGACATGAAGTCGATTCTGACTCACACGACTCTATAGGTCAGAGTAGGACTGCCCCATAGGGTTTCCAAGGAGCACCTGCTGGATCGCAGCTACCAACCTTTTGGTGAGCCAACTTGACCACTCTGCCACCAGGGACTCCCCAGGGCTCCATGGCACGGCCATGTAGAGTTTCCTAGACAGTAACAAGGGAACCCTCTTGGTGTCATGGTTGAGAGCTACAGCTGCAGACTCAAATGCTGGAAGCTGAGAGCCACAAGGGACTCGTTACAAACCCTATAGATTGGAGCAGACTCCAGTCCTATAGGATTGGAACAGACTCCACAGCACCAGGCCCAGAGTAAGCACAGATGGCCTGTCAAGGACTAAAGCATACCTGACACAAGCCTCAGTGTTTTCCACTGCCTCACATGTATGCAAAAGCTGGATAATGAAGGAGAAAGCCCAGACAACTGACACCTTCGAATTACGGAGCTAGTGACGAGTACTGAATACATCATGGACTTCCAGAAGAACCAACACACGCGTCGTGGAAGAAGTACAGCCAGACTGCTCCTTAGACGAGACGATGAGATTTCATCTCATACACATGGACACGTTGTCAAGATAGGCCAGTCCTTGGAGAAACGGAGACCAGTGAAAAGAGGAGAATCCTCCATGAGACGGCCTTACACAGTGGCTGCCACAACGGGCTCCAGCACGGGGCCCGTGAGCCGGTCCCAGGACTGGGCAGCGTTTTGGTCTGTTGAGCACATGGTTGCCCTGAGTCAGAACTGACCCAACAGCCCCTGACAACAACAAAACCAATAAGATTGTTCAGGAGCCAGGTGGCACAGTGATTTAGCACTGCACTGCAAACCAGAAAGACAGAGGTTCAAATCTACCAGCTGCTCCTTGGAAACCCCGGGGGGCACTTCTTCTCCGTCCCCTTTGTGGCTAGCAGTCGGAATCAAGTGGACAACTACATGTTTGGCTTTGGGATGTGATTATTCAAACTTAGCTGTGGGTCTCCTGTCAACAAAAACTTATCCCCCCATTTCATGACACATGTAACCCATAACCTCCAACAGGGTGACCTTTCAGTGGCTGCATCATAAGCTACTTCGGACCTCAGTTGAATACATCATTCTCCTTTAGATTTTGTTATTACTGCATTGTTTATTGTCAGTATCTTTCTGAATCCGATCTTTATTGTCAGTGTCTGTGTCATAGCAGTGACCTGGCTGTGGGACTGTTCTGTGTCAAGGTTAGCTGGGGAACCTGATCTCTGCTGTGGCATACTAAGGTATTATACTCCAGAATCTAACATTCTCTAGGGATGACAAGGGTCGTGGTTCACATTATAGCACACGCAGTACTGATGCGGTTGCCAGGGGAACCTGATGGGCCACCTGTCAGCAGGTCTCCCTGGCAGTATGTGATGCGGATGTGGTTCCTTCCTGGCAGTTGTGATGCAAATAGAACGTTTCCTCCTGGTAGTTGTAAGGTGCCTACGGTGGCCCGTCGGAAGCCAAGTTGCTACCTCACCTCACATCTGG
Organism: Heterohyrax brucei; assembly: GCA_028571685.1. Classification (NCBI taxonomy): domain Eukaryota; kingdom Metazoa; phylum Chordata; class Mammalia; order Hyracoidea; family Procaviidae; genus Heterohyrax; species Heterohyrax brucei. Next base: position 2,714,605 of record CM053166.1, read on the forward strand.
CATCACCCTCTGCTTTCTGACATCACCCCCTGCTTTTGCATATAAAAAGCATCCCCAAAATCTATATGGGGTCTTTTTCCATTCATGGAGACTTTGGAACGTACTTTCCCTTAATAAACTTTTCTGTCATTTGCTACTAAAAAGGTGCATCCTCATGTGCTTTGGGGAAGGAGGCTCCCAGTTTGCCACCCGTCGGGAGAGACAACTTGTTAGTTCAGTCTCTGCCAGGAGCCAGCCCCGGCGGGGTTTCAGGAACACGAAGGGCTTGAGGGGTTGCATCGGCAGAGGAGGAAGAAACGAGACTGAGACAGGAAAGAATTTTAGAGAATGGCAGGCCCGACAAAGGTCTGTCTTCCTTTATTATTATTTATAGTCAGTGAGGTAGCTGCACTTTGACCCCGTAGGTGATTGCCTAGTCAAGAAGCGAGTACCTCGTGGTCCTTCGTGTCAATCATTAGGGTCTTCTAAATAATGGCCCGAGACTAGTGTCTCCTTTTATGTTAATTATTAGGGTCCTCTCTGTTAGCTAGTAAAGAACTGATACCTTGAAGTCCTTTTTCATGTTAATCATTAGGACCTTCCAAACAATGGTTCCAGACCAGCATATTGTGATTATAATCAATAGTCGGAACAAAACTAATCCTGGAACTTCTATTAACTCTATCTAAGCTTGAGGTCAAAGGTGCAGGAAGAAAGAACAAACCCATCTTAAAGGTTATATTTGTTCCTTCTTCGCTCTTCCTTATCTCTTCCTGTGGGGACAATAAGTGTCCACCGTCCCTCACTCTAAGCTTCTCTTAAACTATTCTAAGAAGGATATTTCTTTAGCATTTGTTTGTTTGCCAAAACCAAGTACAATAAACTTGGGAGCCTAGCTGTTTTCCTGAAGCAAGAAGCGGAATGTTCACTATCTAAGAGCCGAGAGAGAGGCGGGGTGGGGGGAGCCATCCCTGGGAAGCCTCTCAGAGCTGTCTTGCAATCTTGCTTATCTCATGTGAAAGGGGGTGAGCAGTTGGGAGAAGTCAGCGGGGGTCGGGCCGGCCTCACTGCTTTCAAGCTGGCTGTGTTAGAACTCATGCCTCCGAGCTCTTTTCCCTAGAAATTCCTGTTCAGATTTTCCCAATATTATTTCATAAACCGAGGGGTGGTAAAGGCCCCTCTCAGAAGGCATCTCCCCTGATCCTTGTGCCGGTAGAGGAGGGGGTATTTTTTTTTTGGAAGATTTGATCAGGTTGTAAAATATTATCAAGGAGAATATGGCCAGAAAATATGTCACGGGTGAAATGCCTCTGCCTGTCATCACAGAAGCTTGTGACTCTGTTTACAGGGGCTTTTGTGGGAGACAGGCCTTGGCAAATCTCTGAAACCCAAAGCAGATCACTCAGGGTCTATTCAGCTGCATGACCTCGACATTTTGGTGCCGACACCTGGGAGCTGCTCCGTCTCTTGCCTGACTTTCATTCTGCTGGTGATTGATGGGGACTCCTGGGCAGGAACTGCCCTCACCGCACGTGGAGACTGTTCTCCGTGGGGACCTTTCTCCAGGCCACCCTCTACTTGGCCCCTGTCCAAGCCCAAAATGACGTTTGGCCTCACCCCTTTTGTAGGGCCCCTCCAAGAGCTACCTGCCTGTTTCATGTCTGCTAATCAGACCAAGTCCCAGATCCGGTCCCTGACTGAGCTTTCTCATCAAACAACTCCTCTCATGCCCTTTGGGGCCATTCGTCCCTTTCAACTATGCCCTGAAAGATATTAATTTCTTGGTGAACTTTCTCCAACAGGTCAAAGAGCTCCCTTGAGGGGTGTAACTCCACTTTGGGTTCCGACTCTACTGCCTCTTCTTTGGAAAACCCATAACTGGTGTATTGGGATGCCAAAAACAGAGTTATGCACAAAACATGCCCCTGTCTCAGGAGAGACCTACAGGGGAGAGATGGCCTAAGTGGTCTGATCTCGCGGACAGTTTCTAGGGCCCTGCTCTCCAAGAGATCAGGCCAGGGAGGAAGGCAGCAAGACTCCTCCTAGGGGAAACCTCCCCCTACTCCTCTTAATTTTGGCTTAGTGATAGCTGGGACACTGGCCCTGACAGGTCCTTGCTACAGAATGGGTTCTATTAAGTCCTGATACATCTCATTAAGTCTCCTAAGAAAAACTGGAACAATCCCAGACCCCGCAGCAAACCAGGTGTCTCCAAGCAATTCTTTCTTGCATGTCTGGCAAGGAGATTTGAGGGTCTTCAGAGACACCTAGTAGCAGTTTGGTGACCAGGGGGGACCCCAACATCATCTGAGACCTCCAAACCCTGAAAGACAGAGATGGACATCCAAAGCCAAGCCAAGTGCTGTCGAGTAGGATCCGACTCATGGCGACCGTAGAGATGGACAAGCCATCCCAATAGTAGGACAAGACAAGTGGCCACTGAGCTCCAAGCCTTCTCCTGATTGTGTGGCTGTCCCGGCATCTGGACGGGTAAGGGAATAAAAAAATCTTTAATCTTTGTTTCTTCAACTTGCCACTCCGTCCTCCACAGCACAACTACCCACCCACTTAATCTCGTGTTTTGTTTGCCCTTTAGAAAATCCTGGGCACAGGCGTTGAATTGGAGACTTCTATTTTTTTGAGTAGAGGGAAGAGGACTGATCACTCTTGGTTCTGTCTGCCTGCTTTGTCTTTTGCTTTGTTGAAATTTGGTTTGTATTGTTCGGGTCAGGCCCATCAATCCATTTTGTAGTAAGTTCTAGGGAAAAGTCCTGTAACACCTAAACATTTGGTGGCAGGAAGAGATGTCCACGAAGCCTTTGTTGGGGTTGGATCCCCTCCCCCCAGTGTGTCCTTCACAGCCATCGCCTCAGCCTGGAGAATGGAATCTGCTGGTGTTTCCCCTTCTCAGACCATCGTTATTTCTCCAAATTTCTTGCAATGCCAGTACCACTCTTAAGGGGTCTGCACCCCATTTCTGTCTGTCTTCACTTTCACACTGGCCTTCTGTAACAACCTGTGTTCCAACCCCTCATTATTTGTGTGAAGTTTCTGTTCAGTTGTAGGGACTGCTGGTTTGTGACTTTCTCTGGAGATTGCTTTATTCCCATGGGCTGTTTGTTATGTGTGTAAAACTTTGCTACAAAAGACTGTGTCCCAACCCTAGCAAGAGATTTGACCAGTGGAGCAGAGAATTTGTACTTTCCAAAGTCAGCTGATAGAAACTTAGGAGTTAAAATTACTTGGGAAAAATAGGAGACATAGTAAAAATTGAGTAAAAAATTCTTCACAATCTGGTGACTATCTGTTTTCCTTCCACCATCTTTTCATGCTTTTTTGTGTCATTCAGTACTTTTCCCAGGCTTGACTCTTTTCTTCAGTTCTTTCAGCTTAAGAAATGCCAAGTGTGTTCTTCCCTTCAGGTTTTCTATCTCCAAGTGTCAATACGGGTTATAATACTTTGCTTTGACTTCTCCAGCCGGCCTGTGAAATTTGTTCAGGTTTTTTCTTCGTCATTTCTTCCATTCGCTTTCAAGAGCAAGTTTGAGTCCCTTCTGACATCCACTTTGGTCTTCTCTTTACTCCCAGTTCTTTCAATGACCTTTTGCTCTCTTCATGTCCAGTGCCCTCGATGTCATCCCATAACTCATTAGGTCTTCAGTTATTCGTGCTTGTTATAGACTGAATTGTGTCCCCACAAAATGTGTGTAGCCATTTGGCTATGCCATGATTCCTGGTCTGGTGTGATGTTCCTCCACGCTGTAAACCCTGCCTCCGTGATGTTAATGCGGGACGAGGGGCTGCAGTTGAGTCGGTGGGCAGGACTCAGTGTGTGAGATCTTCTGGTGCCTTGAGACAATCTCTTGGGATGTAAGGGGAAGGGAAGCCAGCAGAGAGTTGGGGAACTACTACCACCAAGAAGCAGAGCTGGGAGCAGAATGCGTCCTTTGGAAAGGACCCAGGGTCCTTGCACCTCAGAAGCTCCCTGTCCAGGGGAAGACTGACGACAGGAACCTTCTTCCAGAGCCCACAGAAAAAGACTTCCCAGAGCGGATTCCCTGAATTTTCACATGTAGCTTACTGGGGTGTACCACAATAAATTTCTCTTTGTTAAAGCCACCCCCCTGGGGTACCTGGTAGAATGGCACTAGATGACTAAGTCCATGTTCAATGTATCAAATCTATTCCTGAGATGGTCTCTGTATTGACGTGGGGTATTCTCGAGGTCATACTTTGGCTCTTGTGCACTTGGTCTGTTTTCCTCAGCTTTGACATGGACTTACACAAAAGCCATTGGTCTTTTCCTAAGTCAGCCCCTGGCTATGTCCTCACTGATGAGACTGCACTTTTCCACAGTCTCTTTCCACAGATGTATTTGATTTGATTCCTGTGTATTCTAACCAGTGAGATCCATACGTATGTTGTGGTGGTGGTTGTGGTTGTTAGGATCGAGTTCAAATCACTTCCAATGAATAGCAACACTGCACAACAGAAGAAAACACTACCCGGTCCTGCGCCATGGCCACAATTCTTTTCATGTCTAAGCCCATCATTGCAGTCACTGTGTCAACCCATCCTGTTGAAGGTCTTCATCCTTTTTGCTGACCTTTCACTCTACCAAGCATGATGGCCTTCTCCAGGGATCGATCCGTTCTGAAAACATGTCCAAAGTATGTGAGGTGCAGTCTCGCTGTCTCAGCTTCCAAGCAGCCCTCTGGTTGGACTTCTTCCAGAATAGATCTCTTGTTTGGGTGGTGCATGGGACATTCAGAGGCATCAGTTCTTTATCTGTCTTCCTTATTCATTCTCCAGCTTTTACATGGATATGATGTGATTGAAAATACCGTGCCTTAGTCACGCACACCTTAGTCTTCAAGGTGGCTTCTCTGCTTTTCACACTTTAAAGAGGTCCTTTGCAGCAGGTTTTCCCATTGCAATGCATCTTTGGATTTCTTAACTGCTGTTTCCATGGGATTTAACTGTGGAACCATGGAAAATGAAATCCTTGACAACTTCAATTCCTCCTCCATTTATCAAAGTGTTTCTTCTGGTCCAGTTGTGAGGATTTTTGTTTTCTTGATGTTAAGGTACAACCTGTACTGAAGAATTGGTCTTTGATTTTCATCAGTAAGTGTCTCAAATCCTCTTCCCTTCTAGCAAGCAGGGTTGTGTCATGTACATGATGCAAGCTGTTCACGTGTCTTCCTCCAATCGTAATGCCTCGTCCTTCTTCATCTAGTCCAGCTTCTGAGATTACTTGCTCAGCATACAGATTGAAAAGTTATGGTGAAAGGATGCAAGCCTGAGACACACCTTTACAAACTTTCAAACACACAGCGTCCCCTTATTCTCTTTGCATGACTGCCTCTTGATCCATGTACAGGTTCACCATCACCACAACTAAGTGTTCTGGAAATCTTATTCTCCACCATGTTTTCCATGATTTGTTATGATCCACACAGACAAATGCTTTTACACAATCAAGAAAAAATAGGTAAACCTCTTTCTGGTATTCTCTACTTTCAGCCAAGATCCATCTGATACCAACAATGATATCCCTGATTCCGCGTCTTCTGAATGTGGCTTGAATTTCTAGTAGTTCCTTGTCAATATATTGTTGCAGTCACTTTTGAATGATCTGTGGCGAAATTTTACTTGCATCTGGCATTAATGCCATTCAATAACGACCGCATTCTGTTGGATCACTTTTCTTCACAATGCACTAAAACAGATCTCTTCTGTTCCACCGGCCAGTTAGCTGTCTTTTTAAATTTCCTAGCATAGATGAGTGAGCACTTATTTCAGTGCATCCGTGTGTTAAAACATCTCAGTTGATACTCCCTCTTTTTCGCCAATGCTTCTGATGCAGCTTTGCCTTCTTCCTTCAGTGCCATTGGTTCCTGATCACGTGCTACCTCTTCAAATGGTTGAACTTTGACCAGTTCTTTCTGGCATAACAATTCTGTGTCCTTTCCATCTTCTTTTGATGCTTCCTGAGTCCTTTGATATTTTCCCTGTAGAAGCCTTCACTATTGCAACTTGACACTTCAAGTTTTTCTTCAGTTCTTTCAGCTTGAGAAATGTGGAGCTGTTCTTCCCTTTTGGTTTTCAATCTCCAGCTCTTGCCACATGTTTTTATACTACTTGACTTTGTCTTCTCGAGGAGTCCTTTGAAATCGTCTCTTCAGTTCTTTTACTTCAGCATTCCTTCTTTTTGCTTTAGCTACTTGATGCTCAGGAACAAGTTTCAGAGCCTCTTCTGACATCCAGCTGGGACGTTCCTGGCTTTTTAATGAGGTCTTGTTTGCTTCATTAGGTGCTGTCTTTGATGTCAGTCCACAACTCGTCTGGTCTTCCATCATTAATGTTCAATAAATCAAATCAATTCTTGAGATGGTCTCTAAACTCAGGTGGGATGTACTCAAGGTCACACCTTGGCCCTCATGAAACTGTTCTAATTTTCTTCAGTTTCAATGAAGCAGTGAGCAGTTGCTGTTGTGTGCCACAGTCAGCGCTCCGTCTTCTTCTCAGTGATAACAGTGAGCTTTTCCAGCATCCTACAGATGTAGACATCCTTCCTACAGATGTAGGCCATTTGAGTCTTGCGTATTCCATCTGGTGAGGTCTATGTGAATGCGAGGACTGTCAGTTAACTTCAAGAACTCATCCTAGAAAAAGTATTACATACCTCATTGCAGAATCTCACTACAGTCACCTTCAAAGTCCTCCCCTTGGGAAGGTATGCACTGATGCCAGTGCTGAGTCCACTCTCAAAAACAATTTTTCAGGTCCTTTTCTGGAATGGCCATCACAGCTGTTGTCATATCACCCTTAAGGTCCTGAATGTCACGCAAATGCCTTCCTTTCAACATTTCCTGTTTCTTCAGGTAAAGAAAAAAGTCATTGGGGGCCAAATCAGGTGCGTAGGGAGAGAGTTCCAATAGAGTTGTTTACCGGCTTAAGGTTCCCTCACAGACAACTACACAATTCAGTTTGTGAAATTGCCACTATGCCATCATGCACAATGACCATTCCAGGAAGAGTTCCCAAATTGCTTTAAAGGGTGGACTAGGTGCTGACTTCGGTGAATAGCTTCCCAAGTGGAGTACTTTGAACATGACCTTAGGGATACTCCGCAATGAGGTATGTAGCACTTAGAACCATTAAGTTCATGGACTTAATTGGCAGACCTCATAGTCACTGTTTATGCTGGTGAAAAAAATATTTGCAATGAAGAAGTCGGTAGTGTTGCAACATTCTATCCCGTGGTCTCTGGCATCATTTCTATCACTAAGGCCCTATTTTCCATCTACTAGTCCTTCTTCTTTGTTTCCAACTTTTGCATTCCAGTCACCAGTAATTACCAATGCATCCTGAATGTACGTTGAGTCAATTTCTGACTGCAGAAGCTGGTAAAGGCCTTCAGATTCTTCATCTTTAGCTTTAGTGGTTGCTGCCAAAATCTGAACAATGGTCACTGTATTAGACATCTGGTACTGCTCTAACACAAAATATCACAAATGGATGATTTCATTAATTTTATTGACACAGTCTGATAAGCCACGAATCCATTCATGAATTATAAGTCCAGTCAGTAGGAGAGTTTATCATAGTCCAGTAGGCTGAGTCCAAATTCAGGGAGAGCGTCTTGGCACAGGAACCTCAGGTCCAAAGGACATGCTCTGCTCCCAGTGCTGTCATCTTGGTGGTATGAGGTTCCCAACTTCCTCTGCTCACCTTCCTCCCTTATATCTCACAGCTGGTCACTAGAGTCCTGCCTCACCAGCACAACCACTGCCGACTCTCTGCCATGAACACCACAGAAGCAGGAATCACAACACATGGGAGGAAGGTAACCATACTGCAACTCACAGCCATGTCAAATCAGTACATACCCTAAATATCAAACCTAAAACGATACAGCTCATCCAAGAAAAGGTAGGAACAACAATGGAAGTTTTAATACACAATGTGGACAGACTCTAAAATCTGTCAAACAAACCACAGTCATCAGAAGAGAAAATAGATAAATGGGAATTATTAAGAATCAAACTTTTGCTCATCCGAAGGCTTTATTAATAGAATTAAAAGAACACCTACAGAATGGGAAAAAATATTTGGCAACTCTATGTCAGACCGATGCCTGATCTCCATAATCTATAAGATACCACAAAATATCAACAAGAAGAAGATAAATCATCCAATTAAGCGATGGGCAAAGGAGATGGACAGACATTTCACTAAAGAAGAGATCCAGGCAGCCAAAAAACACATGCGCACATGTTCACGACCTTTAGTTATTAAAGAAATTCAAATCAAGATGACAACGAGATACCATCTCACCCCAACAAGGTTGGCCATGATCCAAAAAACACAAAACAACAAATGCTGGAGAGGCTGTGGAGAAAGTGGAACCCTCCTACACTGTTGGTGGGGTTGCAAAATGGTCCAGCCTCTTTGGAAAGCAATCTGGCGCTTCCTTAAAAAATGGGTATTGATATACCATTTGACCCAGTAATTCCACTACTTGGAATATATCCTACAGAATCAAGGCCTTTCACATCAACAGACACATGCACCAGAATGTTTATCGCAGCACAGTCCACGATAGCAAAACGATGGAATCAACCTAGATGCCCAAGAACAGAAGAATGGATAGGTAAACTATGGTATATATATTCAATGGAGCACTATGCAGTGATAAAGAACAACGATGACTCCAGGAAACATCTCATGACCTGGTTTCAACTGGAAGATATTATGTTGAGTAAAAGTAGTCAGCGACAGAAGAACAAATATTGTATGAGACCTCTATGATAAGATCTCAAAAACAGACGTGTGTATAGAAGAAAAGACTCTTTCACAGCTGCAAGGGAGGGGATGGTGGGAGGGAGGGGGGAGGGTATAGATTAGATAGTTGTTAGGAATCTGGTTGGGTGAAATCGGTGACAGCACACATTAGAAACGAGAACAATATTAAGTGGACTTAAGCATAACATGAGTACTCCTTCCATCTTAACCCAATATTGCAAGGATAGAGTAGCTGGGGCAGGGAGTAGGGGACCATGCTCTTAAGCGAAAGCGAGGTCAATTGGCACCACCAGCGTTTTGCTAAGAGGGCTCTCTGCACCCCACATTGGTGAGTGGCATCTGGGGTCTTAAAAGTTGACAAGCTGCCATCCGAGGACACAGCAAATGGTCCCAACTCAGCAGGAACGCATGCTCACCGAGGACCAAAATGACATGGGGGAAAGACAACCCAGAAGATAAAGAGACCCACATCAGCGGGTGCCTACATCGTCTTGGGACCGGAAGAACCGGATGGTGCCCGGCCACCACCGTGATAGCCGCGATGGAGCTCACTAAGTTGAGTCTCACTGGCAACACAAGAATAAAAAGGGGTACACCCTGAGATCCCCACTAAAAGACTTCAATTGATGGTCCAGCGGTTTCGGAGCATGGCCCCTCGCCCTGATGCTGCCCTTGACCATAAATCATAATGAAGGTCCACGCTTCGGACACCAATGGATTGGACTTGGCGGTGCAGTGACCATATGTTGGATGCACTTTATGGTTCTATACATCTATAGGATGTCATCCTGCTGACCTCTGGCTGGAGGAAGGAGAGCGGTTGGAGAGGAGGGGAAAAGGAGACTATTGGGAGGATGAGACATGTATGGAGCAGAGAGGGATAGTGTGCTGTCACTGGGCAGGGATAGCAGTGGAAGCTGCATATATGTGGGCATGTAAATTTATACGGGAATGTACATTTTCACTCAGTTATATTAAATAAAAAAATAAAAAATTTTAAAAAATCAATACATACATTTTGAGGGGGACACAATGCAATCCTCGATAGTCATATTAACTGGTCCTCCTTGTAGACATAGGATATTATTCTGTCACTGATAGCAGTCTACTTCAGAACAGATCTTTTGAAATGCTCTTTTTGGTGATAACTGCAATGCTATTCCTATTAAATTTTCTTGCCCAGTGTAGTAGACCACGGTATTGTGTGCTTCAGCATGGCCAGTACCAGTCCATTGCAGGTCACTAGCCCCTACGGTATCGATGTTTATGCATTTCATTTTTTAAAATTTCCATTTTGCTTAGATTCATACTTGACACGTTCCACGTTCCGATTATTAATGGATGTTTACAGCTGCTTCCTCTCATTCTGAGTCAGGCCACATTGGCAAAGGAAGGTTCTGAAAGCTCGACTGCATCCCCATCGTTAAGGCGGACTCTCACTTGAGGAGGCAGCTCTTTCCCACTTGTCCTTCCGGTGGCTTCCAACCGGGAAGTTCATTCTCCCGCACTATCTCTGACAACGTTCCACTGCTATTCATAAGGTTTTCCAAGGCTAATTCTTCTCAGAAGTAGACTGTCAGTTCTTTCTTCATTATTCATACAATTATTATTGAAAATTCTGTACCAAATACTACAACCAAAGATGAAGAAATTCAAGACTTACTAACTTCTACAATGTGAAATACAACATGTTTTAGTCAGCTAGGCTGCTCTAACAGAAATACCACAGAGTGGATGGCTTTAACAAAGAAAGATTTATTCTTACACAGTCCGGTAGGTTGCAAGTCCATATTCAGGGTGTCCGCTCCAGGGAAAGACTTTCCCCTTGTCGGCTCTGGAGGAAAGTCCGGTATTGTATCAGTCTTTGTCCAGGGAGCGTCCTCACGCAAGAACCTCTGGTCTGAAGGACACGCTTCGCTCCTGGTGCTGCTTGCTTGATGGTAGCGAGGTTCTCAAGTTGTCCTTTGTTTCTTTTTCCTTTTATTCCTTGCAAGTTAAAAGCATTAAGGGTGGGGCAAGCCACACTCCAGGGAAACTCCCCCTACAGCAGGACAGGGAAGTAATCCTATGCAGAATTCGTAGCCCCACCCTAATCTTTTAACACACAGTTAGCAAAGCCATACAATGGAGGACATTTCCAAGATACTGGGAACCATATCCCAGCCACGCGGCTGCACACATTTTTGGGGGGACACAATTCCAACCATGACACAACATGTAATTGATAATTAATTGAGATTGTGCCCTGGCCCGCGGGGCATATCAGCTGGGGTGACCGGGGAGGAACCTGTGAAAAGATAATGAGACAAGGACACGAAGAAATGGAGGCAAGACAAAATTCTGATCAAACCTCAAAGGTTTTATTTTTTGCAGCAGATATATATATACACAGCAGGAAGGGGAAGGATTAGGAATCGGGTGATATCTGGTGTAAGGCACTTGGAGTTTTATGATTTGTTAGGCAGGATGCCTGAACAGTGACGTGCAGGTGGTGACGTGCAGGTGGCTTCCACGCATGCGCGTTCTCAAGGACTTCCACGCATGCGTGTTTTTCAAGGACTTTCCAAACTTCCTGTTTTTGGGGGCCTGAAGTTTTTCAAGGCTCCCGACATCTCCTCCCTTTTTGTTTTATTTTGGGAGGTGGGCTTTAACCGGGAGAGGGAGTAGTGACCTGGCTCCTCCCATTGTGGTTTTCGGCTCTTGGTATCTTTTTGGGGAGGAGAGGCAGAGTCGTTTTCATGTTTTTTAGGGTAGATACCAACCTCTATGCAAGCCAGGTATGCTCCAGGGAAACGTAGAGGAGTTAATGATAACTTTCCCTTGCAATGCTTTGCTTCGCACTCATCCCGATACCCATACCTCTCTTCCCACACTGGCAAGGAGGTAAGCATGCCTCTACTTTTCATGCTGTCCCCTGAGGGAGGAAGTTGGAGTATCCTCTCTGGCGGCATATTCATCGTCAACTGCCAGGCGGTGGTAATGGACTTGGATAGGTTTAGCCAATGCTGAATCTATTTGTTGCTTGATGAAGTTCGTCAGTCTCTTGAATGCCCAAGGGCCGAAGGACAGGACTAGCAATATACCTAGAACAGGGCCAACAAAACTGAGAAGCAAGTTAGTGAGCCATGAGTTCCCCGATGCTGCTTATTTATGGGACACTCACCTGCGAAGTGTCCAAGCTGTTTACAATTAAAGCAGGTTTTTGTTGTTTATTTTGATCAAAGCCTTTAAGAGCGGCGCCTATGGCTATTCCGATGGCATGTGAGGCCCCTATACCTGAGCAGAGTTTAACATAATCAGAAAGGCTACCACTGCGGTGGGGTCTTAGAGCCTCTTGACAAGAAGGATTAGCATTTTCAAAAGCAAGATGCTTGATGAAGGCGCTATCGGTCTCTCTCACTCCGACCAGACGCTCAGCAGCGTCAGTCAGGCGGCTGATGAAGCTACTGTAGGACTCATCAGGGCCCTGGTGGACTTTGGCCAAAGAGGTGGTGGCTGAGCCCTTTGGGGAAAGACGCCTCCAGGCCTTGAGGCCGGCATTTTGTACTTGTGCCAGTAAACCGGGAGGAAAATCTGCTTGTTTCTCATTAGTATCATAAGGAGGCTGCCCCAGGAGCTTATCTCTTGTCCAAGAATGAGATATTTTGTTCTCATGATTACGCTGGGCGGTTTCTCTGCAATTTTCTGCAGAATCAGTGCACCAGAGAACAAAATTGCCCCCAGATAATGTGGCTCGTGCCAGAAAATGCCAATCATTAGGGGTTAGCCATCGATCGCTTAGGCCTTCAAGTATGGCCAGGCTGTAGGGGGCAGTAGGGCCATAGTTATGAACAGCTGCCTTTAAGTCTTTTAAATGCTTGAGGTTTAGGCTGAAGTATTTTTGTTTGTCTGAATTGCTTTCCTCTGGAGTAGGAGTTTCCTTATCAGAGGCCTCTCCCCCCCCATCCTGGGCTTTCATCAGGGTCACTGGCCGCCTCCTCCTTCTCAACCTCAGGCTGAGGCCTTTGACTACTGTCACAGGAAATGTGACAAGAGGGTCTTTGAAATTTGAGCCTCTGGGGGTTTTCTTTGAAACCTGGCTGAGCGTTGTGGAAGCAAGCTCTGCCTCAAGGGCATGGATTTCTTTCACAAGCTGCAGATGTTCCCGTTTCTGAGTCAGCAGTTCTCTTAAGGAGGAAAGTTCCTGAGTGAGGGAGATTTTTGCCTGCCGAATGGGGTCTGAAACCGCAATTGTGCTGTGCTCTGGGTTAAAGGGGGAGGTGAGGGGACCTTGGAGATAAGGAGGAGGTTTTAGAGTTTCACTGGGGGGGCACGGAAGGCGGGGGCGGTGAAGGCCCAACGGTCGCTACTGCCCTGGTATTGCGCAGTTTGTTTTTCTAATATCTCCTGATTCTCGGGGGAGAACTGACCCACATCAGGATCGTCCCTAAAGGGTTTTAAAGATGAGTAAATCAGGCTAGGTGGGTCAGGATTTGTTTGAGGGATTTCTTTTATATCAACTGTCTGAGGCTCCTCTGCAGAAATTAGTCATAGTAACACGAAGTAACCGCTAGAGCTATAGCTGACCCTCTCGCCTGCCCCCACACACCCCCGAGGAAATCTTTAACGCCCTGTTGCTTCACGGGGGAACTAAGGGCAGACATCAGACAGGAAATTAATGTACTAAATCCTTTTTTTTTTTCAACCGTAATTCTTTACAACTTGAAGGAATCCGATTCCTGCAAAATCTTTTTTTTTTCTTAGCCTTAATTCTTCGCATCTTGAAGGAATCCCTGATTCCAGTAAGGAAGAGCTCGTGGGAGCTCAATTCTTGTCCCATTTTTACTCACCTGTACTTCTCTTCAAATCAATCTCGCAGGTCGGCTATTCCTGCGGTGACCCAGTCCGAGTCTAACTCACGGGTCAATACCTTGTGGAGACTCAAGGCGAGCCTAGCTCACACCTTGTGTGGAGGCCCAAACGGAGCCTAGCTCACACCTTGTGTGGAGGCTCAAGAATCGCCCGGCCAGGGCTTTTCAGGTGGTCCTCTTCAGCAGCTCCGTACCCCGGGCCCCGCGCTGGGCGCCAAACTATGCCCCTGCCCGCGGGGCATATCAGCTGAGGTGACCGGGGAGGAACCTGTGAAAAGATAATGAGACAAGGACACGAAGAAATGGAGGCAAGACAAAGTTCTGATCAAGCCTCAAAGGTTTTATTTTTTGCAGCAGATATATATATATATATATATACACAGCAGGAAGGGGAAGGATTAGGAATCGGGTGATATCTGGTGTAAGGCACTTGGAGTTTTATGATTTGTTAGGCAGGATGCCTGAACAGTGACGTGCAGGTGGTGACGTGCAGGTGGCTTCCACGCATGCGCGTTCTCAAGGACATCGACGCACGCGCGTTTTTCAAGGACTTTCCAAACTTCCTGTTTTTCGGGGCCTGAAGTTTTTCAAGGCTCCGGACAAGACTGAACAGGAAAGTTCGAAGCAAATGAAGAAAGATCCATAGTTGGAAAAATATGACCTTAGAGATGGGGCCACGCCCAAGATTGCATGATTGAATTTTGCAAGACCAACAGCTTTTTCATTGCAAATATCTTTTTCCACTGACATTAATGGTGTCTGTCCACATGGACCTTGCCAGATGGAATTCACAGAACCAACTCAACTACAGTGTGGAGAGAGAGGATGGGAAAGCCCAATAACATCAGTCAGAAAAATGCTAGCAGCTAATTGAAGATCAGAGCTCCAGTTACTCATATATTCATACTCATGGAAATGAGAGCAAATCCATGAGTGCCATAGGGTAACCTTGAGTGTATTGCACCTGCATTTATACACCATCTCAGAAATAGATTTGAGGCACTGAACATCAGTCACTGAAGACCAACAAGTTGTAGGATGATGTCTAGGACATCACACAGGAAGAAAGGCAAATGTCATGAAAAAGATAGGAGACAGAAGGAAAAAAGACCAAAATCGATATCAGAAGAGATTCTTGAAGGTCAAGTAGCTGAAGCAAAAGGAAGAAATGATGAAGTACAGGAGCTTAACAGACGATTTAAAAGGGTGACTCAAGAACAAAACACATTATGACAACAATATGGAAGGACCTGGTGATGGCAAACCAAAAGGGAAAAACACAGTATTGTTCAAGCTGAGAAGACTGAAGAAAAAAACTGAAGCCTCAAGTTACAATATTAAAGGATTCCATGAGGAAAAGACTAAACAATGCAGGGATGGAAAAATGGAAGAAATACAGTTACTATACCAAAAAAAATTGGCTGATGTTCAGCTACTTCAGGAGGCAGCTGACCAGGAGCTGACGGGCGTGAAGGACGAAGCTGAAGCCGCACTGAAGCCGGTGGGGGAGAACAGGTCCCAGGCACTGCCCGAGTACCAGCTGTTTCTCAGAATGGACGCAGCACTGCGAGTGCACAGTGGTCTATGCCAAGATATTCAGAAGGCAGCTACCTGGCCAACCAACTAGAAGACATCCCTACTTCGGCAGATTTCCCAGAAAGGTAATCCAACTCAATGCAGAAAGTAACAAACAGTATCATTCATATCACATGCAAGCAAAATTTTGCTGAAGATCATTTAAAATCAGTTGCAGCAGTACATTGAGAGGTAACTGCCAGAAATTCAAGCCACATTCAGAAGACACTGAGGAACCAGGAATGTCATTGCTGGTGCCGGTTGGATTCTGGCCCAAAGCAGAGTATCATGGATTGGATTGTGTCCCCCCCCAAACAGGTTTACATCAATTTAGTTAGGCCCTGATTCCTAGTATTAGGGTGCTTGTCCTCCATTTTGTGATTTTTCCGTGTTGTAAATCCTAATCTCTGCCTGTGGTTAATAGTGCAGAATTGGATTATGTTAAAGAGAATTAGGGTGGGAATGCCTTGTATTAACACTCCCAGTGGTGTCCCTATTTTTTTCTTCTTTGATCTGCATCATTTTAGATTTCATATTTAGATTTTGATTCATTTTGAGTTGGCTTTTGTGCATGGTGTGAGATAGGGTCTTTTTTCATTTCTTAAAAAATACGCTATCATGCTTTAAATGCAAGCTTACAATCCAAGTCAACTTGTGATATAAAATCCCACTCCAACCATGACAGCACTCCTTCTGTCTACTCTGTACATCCTGCATCCATTCAACCAACTCCTGTCGCCCCCCACCTTCTCATCTCGCCCATGGACAGGAACTGCTCAGACAGCATCATGTATCTGTTTAAGCCAAGAAGCACACTGCTCACCAGCATCACTCTGCGTCTCATACTCCAGCCCAATCTTTGTCTGAAGGGTTGGATTCCGTACTGGTTTTAGCTCTGGGCTAACAGGCAGTCCAGGGGCCACGTTCTCAGGGCACCCTCCACTTGTTTGGACTATCAACTCTGGTACTTAAATTGAGTTCTAGTTCTCTGCACCCATTTTTCTCCTGCTTTGTCAGGGACTCTGGGAAACTTCAGTGGTGTAGTGCTTAAGTGCTACAGGGACTAACCAGAAGGTCAGCAGTTCAAACACGCCAGGTGCTACTCGGAAACTGTACGGGGTAGTTCTACTGTGTGTATATCATCGCTGTAAGTCAGAATCGATTCAATGGCAGTGGGTTTGGATTTGTTTCATGTCAGGTATTCTACATCGTGTTCCCTCTCAGTGCAGTCATTGGTCGTGCCTGGGCACCATTTGGTATTTGCGGTCTCATGCTGATGCGGTATTTACATCCCGTGGTCCCCTCACTCACCTGGACTTATATTTTCTCATAACATTGATGTCCTTCATTCTTCTGTGCTCCAGGTGGACTGGGACAAATTCATGCAACTTAGATGGCTGCTTGGTAGCTTCTACGACCCAAGATGCTACTCACCAAATTGGGATGCACAACATTTTGTGAAAAACAAAACAAAACTTGTACCAAATGATCTAGATGTCCCCTGAAACCATGGTCCCCAGACCGCTGCCGCTACCACTGTGTCCTTCAAGATGTTGGTTTTATTTAGGAAACCCGTTGGCTTTTGGTGCAGTTCAGCTCTGCTGACCTGCCTTCTTCGTGTGTGCTGTCACTTTCTCCCCATAACCCAGTTCTCACCTACTATCTAACCTATGAATACACCACTCTCTCCCATCCAGTAACCCCAATACCTTGCAACGTGTTCTCCCCTTTTCAAAATATTCTCTTACTCCAGCCCAATCTTTGTTTGAAGAGTTGGCTTCAGTACTGGTTTCAGCTGCCTGGCATACTGTGTATCCACAACTGTCTCTCTTGCTCCTTATCTCAGTCAGAGTGGACCTGGCAGGTTAGTTTCACTAGCTGAGGAATTTTTGCATGTTTCACCTTTCCTGTTACAAACATGCAGATTAGAGTCCAGGTGTCTGACATACATATCTGAACTTTAATAAAGAATTTTGTGACTATTTTGTGATGTATCTAGTTATCAGTGGGCTACTTGCTTAAAAACATGAAGTGTTCTTTGTGCCACTGATGCATATACTCAGATGCAAAACTGTCTTTTGAGACTCCATGGAGAACAGCCTGCATTTCTGTCCAGTCTCTGGTGGCCTCATACCTCCTAATACACCTTCTCCCTCTTTTTAACCTGGACTATGGTTCTTTGGCTCGACTGCTCCAACGAACAGACCCAGATTGGGTAACAATTCCACACTCGTAAGACCAAACATCATTTTTTTCCGTGTATAAACCTGTTCTTGAGGCCTTATAATAGAGGTTTCACATAGTATTTATCCTTTTGCAAAGAATTTCAGTCACCATAATGTCTTCCAGATGATTCCACGTTACATTTCTTAAGACTACCATTCTTTACCACTGCCTAGTATTCTGTGAAGGCACCATAGTTTGCTAATCGATTCATCCTTTGATCGGCACCTAGGTGGATCCCATCTTTTGGCTATTGTGAAGAGTGCTGCAAAAACCACGCGTGTGCGTGTACCTATTCATGTGACCACTTAGGTTTCTATGATAGATTCCAAGAAGTGGGACTGCTGGATATGTTATTTCGATTTCTAGCGTTTCAAGGAATTGCCAAATCAATTTCCAAAGTGTTTGTACCAGTTTACCTTCCAACTATCCGTGTACAAGAGGTCCACTCTATCCATAATGTCTGCAACCTTTTTCATTTTGTGTTCCTTAGATTAATGCCAGCCTTGTTGGGTGATATGGTATCTCATTTTAGTTTAGATTTGGATTTCTCTAATGGTTCATGATCATGAGCATTTCCTCTTCTCAGTGTTAATCGCCTGCATGTCTTCTGTGGTGACATACCTGTTCATACCCTTTGCCTATTTTTACCTTGGGTTTTTGTCTTTTTCTTGCTGAGGTTTGGTAGTACCTTGTTGGTTTGGGAGCCTAGATGTGGGTTGGATTCGTGGTAGCCAGCCTTTGCCCCAGTCTGTAGGTAGTCTGTTGACTCTTTGGTGAGTATATACGTTTGACTTTTAGGAGTTCCCACTTACCTATTGTCTTTCTTGGTGTTGCTGCATGGTTAATAATATTTTGTAGTATTTCTGCTATGTATTAGGGCTCCCACTTTTGCCCCTAGTTTTTCTTTCATGATCTTTATGTTTTGTATTTTGGTCATTGATTCATTTTATTTTAAATGATGAAGTGAAATATACAATCCACGTCAACTCTGCATGCCTGCCTCTCTGACCCTCTGCTCTCCTCACCCTGTGACAACACACTCCTCTGTTTCATTCTTCTAATATCCTCTTAACGATCACCTGTCCTCTACTCTCCACACTGTACTCTCCTGTCTAGAAAGAAATCATTAAAACAGTGTCTTACAGATGTATGAAACCATAAACTACACTTACCACATGCTCGCTCTGTGCCCCTGAGTCCAGTCCTTCTTTGTCTAAAGTGTTGACCTCAGTACTGGTTTCAGGTCTGGGGCTGCAGCAAGTCTAGGTGTCATTTTCCCAGGAGACCCTCTAGGGTGTCTTTTCGTAGATTTCTTGATCTGCACACCTTTTTCTCACATTACATCAGAGAATCTACCTTGTGTCCCATATCAAGGCTGCCTTTGGTGGTGGCCAGGCCACATCTGGTTCTTCTTCTCTCATGGTGATAATCACATGGGTCCTTCTATCTCGTGGGCTCATTTGTTCCCTTGTCTTTGATGTTCTCGGTCATCGTCTGCTCCTGTTGGGTTGGGGCCAATTGATGTGCCTCAGATGGCAGCTGGCTGGCTTTTAAGACCTCACATGCCACTAGCCCATATGAGGTGCAGAAGACTCTCTTAGCAAAAGGCTAGTTATGCCAATTGACCTCGATGTCCCCTGCAAACATGGTCCCCAGACCAGATGTCCCCACTTTTCTAGCCTTTGAAATGTTGGGTTGAATTTAGAAAACCTTTTAGTTTATGGTGTAGTCAGTTACGCTGACCTGCCTTCTACTGTGTGCTGTCACTGCCTTCACTGAACCGCATTCCTATCGACTGTTTAATCTAGGAAAAACCCTCTCTCTCCTTGCAGCCATCAAACAGTCTTTTATTCTGTGTGTAACTCCTTTTTGAAGTTGTTATGATAGTCGTCTCACACAAGACTTGTCCTTTTGCAGCTGACTGATTTCACTCAGTGTAATGTCTTCTAGTTGACACCAGCTTAGCAGATGCTTCGTAAAATCCTCATTGTTTTATATCATGGTATGCTGTTCCATTGTGTATATATGCCACAGTTTGTCCATTTATCTGTTGATGGGAACCTAGGTTAGTTCCATCTTTTTGCTGTTGTGCACAGTGCTGCAATAAACATTTAGGTGTGCATCTCTGTGTGACAGTCCTTATTTCTCTAGGATATTAACCCAGCACTGGGATTGCTGGATCATGTGGTATTTCTATTTCTAGCTTTCTAAGAAAGTGCCAAATTGATTTCCAAAGAGGTTGTACTGTGTTGCATTTCCACCAGTGGTGTAGCAGAGTTCAAGTCTCTCCACAGCGTCTCCAGCATTTGCTGTTTTGTGTTCTCTGGATCACTGCCACCCTTATTGGAGTGAGATGGTATCTCACTGCAGTTTTCATTTGGATTTCTCTAATAGCTAAAGATTGTGAGCATACCCTCATTTGTCTTTCGGCTTCCTGCATGGCTTCTTTGGCAAACTATGTGTCCATATCTTTTGCCCATTGTTTAATTGGGTTATTTGTCTTTTTCTTGTCAATGCAATATGTAGTTACCAAATATATATATACATATATATTTGCATTCTTTAGGCAGTTTTTTTTTAACTCTGTTGATAACGTCTTTGGATGAGCATAAGTGTTTGATTTTTAGTAATTCCCATTTACCTGTTTTCTGTTGTTTGAGCATTGTCAGTAAGATTTTGTAGTCTGTTTAAGTGATGCATTAGAACCTCCTTTGTTGTCTCTATGTTTTCTTCCATAATTTTTATCGTTTAAATTTGATGTTTAGGTCTCTGATCCATTTTCAGTTAGTATTTGTGAAAAGTGGGAGATACGGGTCTTTTTCAGTTTGTTGTTTAGATGGATACCCAATATTGTCAACCCCATTTGTCTTTACCGTAGTTTACAGCTTTCGGGCTTTTACAAATATCAGCTCTTCAGAGATGGGTGGTGATATCTGACGGGTTTCAGTCTGTTCATTGGTCTGTTTCTTCTTGTATCAGCACCAGGCTGTTTTGACTTACGTGGCAGTGTAATAGGTTGTGAGGTCGGGTAGTGTCACTGTGTTTCTCCTCTTCAGTAGTGTTTAACTTATCCAGGTAGAACAGACAGTTTCACAATTTCAAGTCTTCCTGCTCATGAACAAGGAAGGTTTCTACTCTTCCATGTCTCTTTTGGTTTCTTGCAGTAGGGTATTAATTTTCTCTATATAGATGTCTTACATCTTTGGTTGGATTTGTTCCTAGGTACTTTATCTTCTTGGGGGCTACTGTAAATGGTTTTGATTTTTTGTATGATACTTTGCAGAACTCTGCTCTTAGTTCCAGTGGTTTATTTATGGATCCCTTGGGGTTTTCTGTGTATAAAATCGTATCATCTGCAAATAGGGACACTTTGACATCTTCTTTACTGATACAGATGCCCTTTATTTCATTGTCTTGTCTCATTGCTCTGGCCTGAAACACTAACACAATGTTGAATAGAAGGGGTGACAGTGCACATTCTTGTCTGGTTCCCATTCTCAGGGAGAATTCTTTCAGCCTCTCTCCATCCAGGGTGATGTTGGTGATTGTCTTCACACAGATGCCCCTTATGGTGTTGAGGATTTCCCTTCTGTTTCCAGTTTGCTGAGCCTTTTTAACATGAATAGGTGTTGGCCTTTCTCAAATGCCTTTGCTGCATCAGTTGATGAAAGCAAGTGATTCTTATACTTGGCGTTATTTGTTTGATCACATTAGTTGGTTTTCTGATGCTGAATCAACCTTGCATCCCTGGTATGAATCCTACTTGGTCATGATAAATTATTTTTTGGTTATGTTGTTGAATTCTATTGGCTAGGATTTTGTTGAAGATATTTACATCCAGGTTCCTGAGTGATACTCATCTGTAATTTTGTGTGTGTGTGTGTGAGATCTTTTCCTGCCTTTGTTATAATAGTGGCTTCATGGAATGAATTTGAAAATGTCCTTTTTTCCGTTGTGAAATAGCTCCAGTAGTCTTCGAATGAACTCCTCTCTAAAAGTTTGGTTGTATTCTCCAGTGAAGCTGTCTAGGCCAGGATTTGTTTTCATTGGCAGATTTTTCTTTTTATTACACTTACAATCTCTTCTTTCGTGATGGTTTTATTAAGTTGTTCTACTTTTCTTTGTGATAATTTTGGTAGGTGATGTGAATCTAGCCCTTTGTCAATCTCCTTTGTTTTGAAATCTGTTAAAGTATAAATCTTATGGTATTTTGTTAGCCACTCAAGTGCCATCGAGTCGGATCCAACTCATGGCGACCCTAGGGGCCAGGTCTGTTAAAATACTTTTAATTTCAATTGACTCTGTGGTGACAGTTTTCATCTCATTTCGTATTCAGGTTGTTTCCTCTCTTGTTTTACTCTAGTGAGTCTAGCCAACATGTTATCAATGTTATTGATCTTTTGAGAAAAATCAGCTTTTGGTTTTGTTCATTATTTCAGTTCTTCTCTAATTCACTTAGTTGTGCTCTAATCTTTTTTTAATGATTGAATGAAAATGTAGATTCCCGTATAAATCTGCATGTTTACCTATATGCACCTCCCACTGTTCTCCCTGCCCTGGGACAGCACACTCTCCCTCTCTGCTCCATACATGTCCTATCTTCCCAACAGTCTCCTATTCCCTCCTCTCCACCTACTCCCCTTCCTCTACTAAGAGGTCAGCAGCATGATGTCCTCTAGATGCATAGAACCATAAAGTGCTTATAAGGTATGGTCACTCTTGAGTTGCTAAGTTCAATCCATTGCTGTCCAAAGAGTTGACCTTCACTGTCATTTATGGACAGGGGTGGCATCAAGGCTGGAGGCCATGCTCCCGGGGGAACCTCCAAGCCCCTGGATGATCAATTGTGGTCTCTTAGTGGTGATCTCAGGGTGCACCCCAATTTCATCTCAATTTTGTGAGCTTCACTATGGCTGTCATTGGTGGGGGCTGGGCACCAACCGGTTCTTCCAGTTACAGTAGTGCAGACACCCACTCACGTGGGCCTCTTTTGGGTTCTCTTTCCCCCATGTAGTTTTGGTTCGCGGTGATCATCTGTGCCTGCTGAGCTGGGACCATTTGCTGTACCCTCAGACAGCCGCTTGGCAACTCTTAAGACCCCAGACACCACTCACCAATGTGGAGTGCAGAGAGTCATTAGCAAAATGCTACTGGTGCCAACTGGCCTCAATTTCACCTGAGAGCATGGTCCCTGGCCCCCTACCCCAGCTACACTGTCCTGGCAATATTGGGATAAGACGGGAGGAGTACTCAAGTTCTGCTGCAGTCCAGTTAATATTGATCTTCTTTCTAATATGTGCTGTCCCAGATTTCACCCAACCAAATTTCTATCATGTAATCTAAATCCTCCACCCTTGCTCTCCCTCACTCCCCACCCTTGCAGCCATCAAAGAGGCTTTTCTTCTAGGCATGAGTCTGTTTTTAAGTTCTTATCGTAGCGGGTCTCACACCATATTTGTTTTTTTAGAGTACATTTTTTATAGTATTCTGCTAAGCTATTTTTTCTTTCAATTGACTTTATTGTGACATCTCTCATCTTATTTCTTATTCGGGTTATTTGTTTCCTCTTCCGTTTTTCTCTTGTGAGTTTAGCCAACGCGTTCTCAATTTTCTTGATCTTTTGAAAAAACCAGCTTTTGGTTTTGTTCATTCTTTCAATTGATTTTCTATTCTGTAATTTGTTTACTTCTACTCTAATTTTTATTATCTCTTTTTTTCTGGTGCCCAAGGGGTTCCTTGGTTGTTCTCTTTCTACTTGTTCAGGTTGTAAGGTTAATTCGTTGGCTTGGGCTGTGTTCATTCCCCATATGTGTATTTATAGAGATCAACTGACCTCTGAGCACTGTTTTGCTGTACCCTGTAAGTTATGGTAGGCTGTGTTTTCATTCTCATTTGATTCCATGAATTTTTTCACTGCCTCCTGATTTCCTCTGTACTCCATTACTTGATAAGCAAGGTGTTGTTCAGTTTCGATGTGTGAATTTCTACTCAGGGTTTTCTGCTATTGATTTCAATTTTTAATTTTTATGGCTTATGGTCTGAGAAGATGCTCTGCAATAACTCAGTGGCTTGGATTTTGTTGAGGCTTCCTTTATGGCCTATTATGTGGTCTATTCTGGAGAATGTTCCACGTGCACTGAAAAAGGAAGTGTATTTATCTGTTGTTGGGCTGAAAGTTTTGTATATGTCTATGAGGTTGAGTTAGGTGATTGTTCCAAAATCATCTTCTGTGTCTTATTGAGGCTTTTTTCTGGATGAACTGTCCCTTACTGAAAATGGTGCTGGAGTCTTCTACTGTTGTTGTAGGACAACATTTTCAATGTTGTCAGCATTTGTTTGATGTACTCAGGTGGCATGACATTGGCTGCGTAAATATTTACAGTCATATCCTCCTTATGTATTGCTCCTTTAAACAATAAATAGTGACCATCCTTGTCCACCATGGCGGATTTTCAAATGTATTTTCTGAGATTAATATTGCCACTCCTGCTGTTCTGGCTTGGTATATACTTTAGCACCCTATGATTTTCAGTTTGTTCATACCTTTGAGTCTAAGCTGTGTTATTTGGAAGCAGTGTATGGACGGATTATGTTTTTTAATCCAACCAGTTACTCTCTGACTCATTATTGGACCATTCAATTCATTCACACCCCATGTAATTACTGATAGATATGTATTTGACGTTATCAATTTGTTGCGTGTTTTTCTGTTGTTCACATTTTCTTTGTTGTACTTCATATACTGCGCTTCATTCATTTTCCTTATGGGTTTTCATCCTTTTCAAGGTTGGTTTTGTGTTTGTTGAGACTTCTGGATTGTGTTTCTTCTTTCAATATGTAGTCTTGTTAATTTGCTTTGCTGCTAACCCACTATTAGCTTCCAATATCCTACATTTAAACCAATCTTAAACATGTTTATATCTCCTTAACTTCAACTCCACCTGAAAGATCTATGACATTATACTATGAAGAGGGAATACTGCACTATATTCCTCTTCACAGTTGTTTGAGTCAGCTAGTGCTGCTCTAACACACATACTACAAGTGGGCAGCTTTAACAAAGGAAAGTTTGTTCTTACATCATCCGGTAGGTTGGAAGTCCAAATTCAGGATGTCTGCTCCAGGGAAACGCTTTCCCCATCATTGACTCTGGAGGAAAGTCTGGTATTGCATCAGTCTTGGTCCATGGAGCATCTTGGTGCAGGAACCTCAGGTCTAATGGTGGTGCTCTTCTCCTAGCGCTGCATAGTTGATGCTGTCACGTTCCCAATTCCCTGCTTGCTTCCCTTTCACCTCTTAGGATGAATGGATTAAGGGTGGTGCAAACCATATTCCAGAGAAACTTCCTTTACAGTGGAGCAGGGAGGTGATCTTATGAAGGGACTTACAGTCCCACCCTAATCCTTTAACACACAGCATAGAAAAGTCACAAAATAGAGGACCATCATAAAATACTGGGAATCATGGCTCAGACACATGGCTACACATTTTTCGGGTACCTAATTCAATCCATGACCAGTGTAGTGTTGTCATGGTTTACATGTTGAGATCTCTGTTTACCTAATTTAATATTTGAGCTTTGTGACTTCCCAAACTAAATAGGACTGTGAATACTGTGCCCTCCATTGCCTCCTTGACTATATATCTGGTCTTCCTGATTTTCTAAGGAAAGAATTTCCACTGGTATTTCTTGTAATTTTGGTTTGGTTTTTGCAGTCTCTAAGCTTCCATTTATCCGAGAATGTCCTAATCTCACTGTGATGTTTTAGTCACAATTTTGCAGAATATGTAACTCTTGGTTGGAAGTTTTCTTCCTTCAAGGCTTTGCATGTGTCATCCCATTGCCTTCTTGCCTATTTGGTTTTGGTGGAGTAGCCAGGGGTCAGTTTAAAAGATTTCTCTTTGTATACTACTTTTGGTTTAAGCCTATCTGCCTTTAAGAGGCTTTCCTTATGTTTCATTTTATTAAGCTTAGTTATGTCTGTGTATCTTTCTTTTGGGATCTATCTTTCATGGGGTTCAATGAACATATTGAATGGCTGTCTACTTTTATGATGTCAAGGAAGTTTTCTGTCACGAAGCTTTCAAGGTTGGAGTCAAGGTGATAGACAGGTGGAGTCAAGATGGTGGACTAAACAATGTCTCCCTAAATGCTTCTGGAAATCAAGACCTGAATTGATAATTAAACGGAGCCTCCTGGACACATAGTGAGCACTGGGACACGGCATAGGGCTGTTAATTTGGACTTCATACCACTGAACACATAACCTCATCTCCTTCACTGACTCCACTCTTGGTCAGTGCAGGCTTGCATGGACCAAACATAACTCACCATTTTGATTTTTTTTCTCTCTGCATTGGCTGGCAGGCAGACCTGGGACTTGACTAGCTGCTGTTCTCAGACACACTGCTGGTAGGTTCAGCAAGTGCAACTGCCATGTTCTGTGAGCCCAGCTTTGGACTCTGCATCTCAGCTCCTTTGGCCTATCTTTCTACCTCCGCCTTGTGGTAGCCATATGGATGAGGTAATGAGCTTGTGCGGGACCCTATCTTGATCTACTGGGAGATGGGGATGCTCAGGCAGATGCCCCAACTGGATTTGGTTCCTGGGCTGGGACGCAGTGTCTGCTGGGGGGAGAATGCTTTTCCAGCAGAGAGGCGGTGCTTTGCAGTGTCATCTCAGGCTTGGGCCAGGCAACAGAAGCTGTGGAATCTGGACATCTAGGCACTTTTGGACTTTTCCTGTCAGTAGCCTGATCCCAGCTGAGTGGCTAGATTGTGCAGAACACCATCTTATTTCACCGGGAGGTGGGGATACCCATACAGTATCCTCAGCTGGACCTAATTCCTGGACTGGTAGGCAGTGTCTGCCGAGAGCACTTTTCTGGCAGAAAAGCAGAATCTACACAGTATCACCTACAGCTGGCTCCCAACAGCAGAGGCCAGCAAGGCAGTATCCTTTCCATATTTTCAGCTAGTTTATAATTACTGGGGTTTGATATAGAGGTGCTTACTTTTCCAGCTGGGAAGAGCGACCTATACACCTGAAAACCTGAGTGACTCTGGAAGTTGTGAGATACTTTTTACTTCTCATTTTAAGAAGACCTAGAAAAACAACTGCTTTCCATCCTCACAGCACCTCCCCCAGCCTCTACTGACCCACATGAAGTCCCAAAAGCAACAAACTTGGGAGAAGGCTGTGACCAAGAAATCACTCATCGCATCAGAAGGCTTCCAAGAGAAACCACCTCAGAACTTCCCAAATGAAGAAGCTTTTCTGAAACTACTGGAGGATAAATCCAAAGGGTTATATATAGAGCCCTCCCAGACATACAAAATGCAGCAAAGCAAAATGAAAAATTAAGCAAGCTGTTCAATGTGATGGAACATCAGTACTCTGAAATCTAAGAGATCAAGAACAAAATCAAAGACATAGAAACTTTAATTCAAAGCCAAGAAAACAGAATGGAATACATGCAAAACAGACTTTCTGGTTGGGAAGACAGAGCTACTGACTCCAGGATCTAGGAAGAGCAGTCAGAAAAAAGAAACAAGGAAAATGGAGAAGTATTAACAACTATGTGGGACTCTATTAAGAGGAACAATCTATGATTAAGTGGATTTCCTGCACAGGGTAAGACATCAGAGAACACTGCAAGTATTGTTCCTGAGTTGCTGACAGAAAACTTCCCAGAAATTATGAAAGAGGAGAATACAGATATCCAAGATACATACAGAATGCCACACAATGTAGATCTCAAAAGAAAGACTCCAAGACATACTCTGATCAAGCTTAGCAAAATGAAACATAAGCAGAAACTCTTAAAGGCAGCAAGACTCAAAGCAAAGCTAACATTCAGAAGGAAACCCTGTAGGCTTTCGTCAGATTTCTCAGCCGAAACAATGCAAGCATGGAGACCGTGGCATACGACATTCAAAGCCTTGAAGGAGAAGAACTTCCAACCAAGACTTACATATCCTGCAAATCTATGTTGCAAATATGAAAATGAAATTAAGACATTCGCAGTGAACGTATCATGAAAACTATGATGTCATCATATTAAGAAGAGGGATGTCCTACAGTTGTTACAGTCCTTCTACATAGAGAGGAAATTGACAAGACCAGTAATAATTGAAATTGGGTTTATACATAGTTTATTAAGTGAGATCATAGCAGCAGCCATAAAGCACAATAAAGATGCAACATACCGTATCAAGAAACGTAATACAGGAGTCTCAACAACCACAAAACCAACCCTGAGAAAGGTGAAAATTCAGCTCACAAAGAAGAAGGTCCCAGAACAGATTAATAAGAACAACAGAAAACATCAACACAAAAATAAACCTATCACAACGACAGCACTGAACACACACCAATCAATAATCACAGTGAATGTGAATACACTGAACGCTCCAGTAAAGAGACATCGAGTGATATCTTGGATCAGAATATATGACCCATCTGTATGTTGCATACAGGAAACTCACCTTAGACTTAAAGATATGAACACACTGAAAATTAAAGGATGGATGAATATATATCAAGCCAACAATGAACAAACAAGAGCAGGGGCAGCAATTCTAATCTCAGACAAAATGGATTTTAATGTAAAGTCCACCATCATGGAGAAGGATGGACACTATTTAGTGCTAAAAGGTTCAACAAACAGAACTTAACAATATTAAATACTTATGCACGTAATATTAGAGCCACTAAATACGTCGAAGAAACACCAACTACACTCAAAAACCAGATAGATCACTCGACAGTAATAGTGGGAGACTGGAACACCACACTCTCAATATTGGACAGATCATCTAGCAAAAAGCTGAATAAAGACGCAGAAGATCTTACTGCCACAATTAACTAGACCTGACTGACATATACAGAACGTTGTATCCATCAGCGGACAACTACACCTTCTTCTCCAGTGCACATGGGACATTCTCCAGAGTAGGCCATGTGTTTGGACATAAAGCAGTTCTCAAAAATCCATACCACTGAATTAATGCAAAGCATCTTCTCAGATCATAAAGCCATAAAAGTTGAAATCAATAGCAGAAAAAACATAGATAGAAAGTGGAACTCTTGGAAACTGAACAACATCGTGCTCAAAAAGCCATGAGTCACAGAAGAAATCAAGGATAAAATAAATAAATTTATGGATTCCAATGAGAATGAAAACACTTCCTACCAGAAACTATGGGGTACAGACAAAGCAGTGGTCTCGGGTCAGTTCATCTCGATAAATGGACACATCTGGAAGGAAGAAGCCAAATCAAAGAACTGACCCTACAGTTTGAACAAGTAGAGACAGAACAGTAGAAGAATCCCTAAGCACCCACCATTGGCTGTGTCAACAATGGGAGAGTGTCCTGGGCTGGGAGCACCCAGGAGATGAAGATGGTAGTAGCCATGCAGTGGGGGTGCCCTCCCCAGGAAGGTGATCCCCTGCAGCTGCGATCACTGCCCTGTACTGACCAAGGTTAGCGTCACTTGGCTGAGAAGGGAAAACATTAGATCCCGTCTGACCTTCCCAGGGAGCCAGCAACAGAGTACGAGCTGGGTGCTGAGAGTCAGAGGTGAAAATGTCACCCTGAGCCCCCATGGTGACCCCACGGGATCAGGGAAAACCAGCCATAGCCCAGGAGGGCTGGGCATACTACCCCCAGTGGCTGGCTGGTAGAGACCCAGGACAGGGCCTCTATGGCCCTGATAGACAGCCAGCCCTGGGCAGGGGCAGTAAAGGGCTGTGGACTGGGGCAGATTGCCTGGTGTCAGGAACAAGGGTCCTGAGGCCCTGAGGAGAAGGTGGGTGGGCCAGAGCCAGGGAGACAGACCTGAGGTTGGCCCCTTCGGAAACCTGTAGTTCTAGGGTCTTGGGGCACAGTGACACCTGAGAAGAGCAGGAAAGCGAGCCTTCCAGGTGGTCCAGGGGGGTAGCTATCAGGAGATGCCACTGTCCAGGAAACTGCGGACTCCCTTTCCAATGGACAGACCATCCCAAACCTCCCCTCGCCCCGCCCACTCGCTCCTCCTCCCGTCGTTGCGTCGCCCGCCCTTCAGGCCCCGCCCCGTCGCGTCATCCTCGCGCGCGGCCTGTCGCGGAGCCCCACTTCCTTCGCAGGCGGAAGTGGGTCCCTGGCGACGGCATCACGGGAGGCGGGTCGTCTTGGCGGCTCAGACCCGATCCCCTCGTTCCCTCCAGCCCGTGTCCTCCCCTCCGTTCCCGGAGTCCCCGCAGACCCCGGGTCCGCGTCCCGCGCCGCTGGCGGCCCCGGCCCCACGCCCGCGCGTCCCCGGCGCTGAGCACCCGGCCTCCGAGCCCAGCGCCCCTCGGGGTGGTCGCCGCGCCCCGCTGTCCCCGGGGCTCTGCGGGCGGCCCCCGTGCCCAGCGAGCCGGCGAGTTCCCTCCCTCGGGTCGTCTTCAGCCCAATCCGCTGCTGCTTCCTGTCGTTCCTGAGGTGATGATTGCTTTCAAGTTTTGTTTCCTTAGGTTTTACTGTGACGAGTTGTCCTTTGTTGCTCTCTCGATGGACAGATTGAATATCTGTTTGTTGATTTTCAACCCGTTTCCGTGTTTTTCCTTTTTAGTTGCCTTTAGGTGGCGGTTTCCAGAGGAAACTGGCTTCCCATGAAACAGCTAGTACAGGTGTGTTCCTTGGTGACGTTAGCCCTGAACCCCGCGACCTGTCAGCGCCCTGACTGCTGGCCCGTGGGGGCCCCGTTCCCGGCTCTCCCGTCACTCCCGCCTTCCAGTCCTTGCCTCTGGGCTGTGGGCCCTTTGGTGCCCTTGTTTATGGGGCTGTCGAGTTTTCGGGTGACCTTAAACTGTGGTGTCTGGGAGTCAAGGGCCGAGGCTTCTGACTGAAAAGTGGGCACTTAGAGTCCGCCGTGCGCTCCTTGGAAACTGGGGCAGGTAGTGTTGTTACTAGTTTTTAAGTAACACACGACCTATTTATTTTTTAGAAACTGGAATTCAGAAAACATGCTTATATTTTCGTAGCAAAATCTGGAAACTTAAAGGGAGGACAGCCGAGCATACCCTGACCACCCCGCAAAGAAACCATTACTGTCACACGTCTGTGATTTCTGGGCCTACTGTGTCCTACAGGGTTGTTTTGCTTTGCAGCATCATGAATGGCAGCCTTTTCTGCTGCTGCTTCTACTTTTTTTAAATCTTTGGCTGACGGGTGAGCCTCAGGAGTGACTATCACTCAGCTGACACGGTGCCCGGGGGCCCTACCCTCAGGTTTTCTCCAGTCTCCTGCAGGCCAGTTAAGTCTGCTCTTTTTTGACAGTTTGCTCTAAGTTTCTCTGCCGCTCTGTCTGTCCCCTGTGCGATGATCGCTGTGAGAGCAGTCAGTGCAGTAACTGGGCACTCATTGTGCGGCCTCGGTCTGGTGGAGGGTCTGGTGGTTGTGGTCTCCTGGTCCTTGGGCCGATCTTTCCCTTGTGTCTTCAGTTTCCTTCGTTGTCTCTTGCTCACAAAGGTGTGAGACTAGTGGAGTATCTTAGTTGGCTGCTCATAGCTTTTAAGAACCCACACACTACTCACCGAAGTTGAATGGGGAACATTTTCCTTATAAACAATGTCACGCTATTTGAGTTGGGTGTTCCTCAGGATCATGGTTGTCATGGCCCTCAGCCCAGGAATTCAGTCTCTCAGAGAGTGGAATGTGTCTGTGAAGCTTCCTTGACCTTGCCCTGTACACGTTGTGCTGGTTTCCTGAGTACTGTGCCCTGTCTTACACTTCATCAAGGTTGTTGTTGCTGTTCGGTGCCGTCGAGTCAGTTCTGACTCCTGGCAACTGTGTGCACAACAGAACAAAACACTGCCCGGTCTCGTGCCGTGTCCACAGTTGTTTTTCTGCTTAGGCCCATTCTTGTGGACAGTATTTCAATCAATCTCATCAAGGGTCTTCCTCTTTTTTGCTGACCCTCCACTGTACCAAGCATGATGTCCTTCTTCTATAGGGACTGATCTGTCTCGACAACGTGTTCAAAGTATGGATGGCACAGGCTTGCCATCTTTGCTTCCAAGGAGCTCTCTGATTATCCTTCTTCGAGAACAGATCTATTTGTTGTTTTGGCAATCCATGGGACATTCACCATTTTTCACCAACACCAAAATTCAGAGGCATCAGTTCTTCTGACTTCCTTGTTCATTGTCCAGCTTTTGCATGCCTGTGATGTCGTTGAAAATACCACGGCTTGGGTCAGGTGCACCTTAGTCTTCAAGGTGACATGTTTAGTTTTCAGTATCATAAAGAGATCTTTTCAGCAAATTTTCCCAGTGCAGTGTGTCTTTCGATTTCTCATCTGCTGCTCCCATGAGCATTGATTGCAGACCGAACTAAAATGAAATGTGACAACTTCAGTCTTTTCTCCATTTATGATGATGTGTCTGACTGGTTCAGTTGTGAGGACTTTTGTTTTCTGGATGGTCAGGTGCAGTCCATGCTAAAGGCTTTGGCCTTTGGTTTTCATCAGCAAATGTTTCAAATCTGCGTCAGTTCCAGGGAGTACGTAGATGGTGTCTGGGTAATGCAGCTTGTTAATCAGCCTTCCTCCAATCCTGATGCTTCATTTATATAATCGAGCTTCTCAGATTATTTGCTCGGCTTACAGATTGAAAAGGTATGGTGAGAGGATGCAACTCTGGCACACGCCTTTCCTGGCTTGAAACCATGTGATGTCCCCTGTTCTGTTCACACGACTCCTTGGTCCATATACAGATCCCTTAAGAGCACACTGAAGTGTTCTGCAATTTCGGTTTTACACAGTGTTAGCCATAGTTTGTTATGATCCACACGGTCAAGTGCCTTTGCAGTCGATGAAACACAGATAAAGATCTTTCTGGTATTAATCTGCTCTCGGCCAAGAGCCATCTGACCAAAGCAGTGATATCCCTGGTTCCGTGTCCTCTTCTGAATCCAGCTTGAATTTCTGGCAGTTGGCTGTTAATATACTGTTACAGTCACTTTTTGCCACTTACCTATTGTCTGTTTTGTGTTTTTCCATCGCTACCCGTCCCCCCACCTCCCAGTGCGTGATCTGTGTCCTGCTTGAACCTCTGGAAAGTCCTTTCATGTGGTCCCTGTTTGTTGACCTCCTCTCTGAGTGGCATGAATCCAGGCCACATGGAAACTGTACCTGCTGGCCGTCGACCTGTGGCACCGCAGCTGATCAGGGGGCATCGGAGGTAGAGCAGCCGGGAGAGGATGGGAGGTGGGAGAGCGCGCCGAGCTTGGCATCGGGTCCTCTGCCCTCCTCCGAGACCTCCGTAGACGGGGTCTGCGTGCTCCCTGTCTGCTGCTCTCTGAGGGGGGTCCAAGGCGGGGAATCCGTGCTGGCTTAGCTGATGGGGAGCTCGCTCTTGCGTTTCTTCTCACTCTCTGATTTCTCTCAATTTCTTATTTCATTTGATTTCCGGCTGAGATGTTTCTCACATCATTGGACTTTTTACTTTCCATAATTGGTGTTTGTGTGCGTCTTAGTTTTTCTGCTCTTTGCTATGAAGGGCAGGAGTCGTGCATCTGTGCAGGGCACGATGTTGGCCAGAAGTCTGTGTCACCTCTTTAGTATAAACTGTCAAGTGTGGACAAAGAGGCCCCTTGTGAATCATAGAGGCAGTCTTGTCACCCTGGAAATTCCAAGGTTTAGAGGTTCCCTCCCAGGAGCCAGGACAAAGGCCAGCACTCTCTTTGTGGTGGTTTGTTGCCATCGAGTTCCATCCAGACTCACAGTGACATCGTGTATCCACAGTAGGACTGCTGCAGAGTGTTTTCAGGGTTTGACCCTTCAAAGCAAACTGCTAAGCCTTTCTTCCAAAGTGCTGTAGGTGGATTGAGACCCATAAATTTTTTTATTTTATCCTTGATTTCTTCTATAACTCATGGTTTTACGAGCAAGGTGCTGTTCAGTCTCCTTTAGTTCCACTTTCTGTCTATGTTTTTTCTGCTATTGATTTTTACTTTTATGGCTTAATGATCTGAAAAGATACTTTGTGTTAATTCAGTGGTGTGAATTTTGTTGAGAATTGCTTTATATGCTAACACATGGTCTATTGTGGAGAATATTCCATGTGCACTGGAGAAGAAGGTTTAGTTGTCTGCTGTGGGATAGTAAGTTCTGTATATGTCGATGAGCTCTAGTTGGTTAATCATGGCAATAAGGTCTTCCGTGTCTCTACTGAGCTTTTTCTCTAGATGATCTGTCCAATATTGAGAGTGGAGTGTTGAAGTCTCCCACTGTTATTGTGGAGTAATCTATCTCATCTTTGAGTGTAGTCGGTGTTTCTTTGGTGTATTTAGGTGCTTTATTATTAGGTGCATCAATACTTAATATTGTTAAGTCTGGTTTGTATATTGAACCTTTCAGCAATAAATAGTGTCCATCCTTGTCCACAGTGGTGGATTTTACGCTAAAATCTATTTAATCTGAGATTAGAATTGCCACACCTGCTGTTCTTTGTTCATTGTTAGCTTGATGTATATTCTTCCATTCTTTAATTTTCGGTGTGTTCCTATCTTTTAGTGTAAGGTGAGTTTCTTGTAGGCAACATATGAATGGGTCGTGTCTTTTCATCCAAGATGTCACTCGATGTGTCTTTACTGGAGCATTCAGTCCATTCACATTCAGTGTGATTATTGATAGGTATGTGTTCTGTGGTGCCATTGTGGTATGTTTATTTTTCTAATGTTTTCTCTGTTGTTATTAATCTGTTCTGAGACATTCTTCTTCATGAGTTGATTTTTCACCTTTTTCAGGGTTGGTTTTGTAGTTGTCGAGACTCCTGTATTACATTTCTTGATTTGATATGTTGCATCTTTATTGCACTTTATGGCTGCCCCCAAGATCCCTTTTAATAAACTATGTATAAACCCAATGTCAGTTACTACCATTGTTATCAACTTCCTCTCCATCTGGCAGGACTGTAACGATGGTAGTGTATCCGTTTTTAATGTGATGACATGATATGATTTACTGGATTAGTCTTTCACTGTGATAGCTTTGACTGAATTTTAGTGTTCCCTAACTGAGTAGGATTCTGGGCACTGTGTCCTGTAATGGTTTCTAAAATAAGCAGTTAGTGGTTTTGTTCTTCTAAGCCAACAGATTTTTTCACTATTTCTTGCAGCTGTGGTTTGGTTTTTAGAAAATCTCTGAATTTTTGTTTATCTGCAAATGTCTCAGTATTATTTTCATATCTGAAGGATGGTTTTGCAGGATATATAATTCTTGGTTTGGAGTTCTTCTTCAAGGCTTTGAATGTGTCATGCCGTCGTCTTCGTGCCAGCATTGTTTCTGCTGAGAAATCCAATGGAAGCTTACAGGATTTCCCTCTCAATGTTAGCTTTACTTTGAGTCTTGCTGCCCTTAAGAGTTTCTGCTTATGTTTCATTTTGTTAAGCTTGATTAGAATATATCTTGGAGTCTTTCTTTTGAGATCTATATTGAGTGGCACTTGATATGCACCGTGGATATCTATATTCTCTTCTTACATAATTTCTGGGAAGTTTTCTGTCTGCAGCAGCCACAATACTCTCTGTATTCTCAGGTGTCTCACCCTGTGCAGGAACTCCAGTTACTCATAGATTGTTCCTCTTAATACAGTCCCACATGCTTCTTAATGCTTCATTTTTTCTGATTCTCCTCATAGATGCTGGAGTCAGTAGCTCTGTCTTGCAAATCAGAAAGTCTGTTTTCCATTTGTTCCATTCTCTTTTCTTGTTTTTGAATTGAAGTTTCTATGGCGTTGATTTTGTTCTTGATCTGTTGGATTTAAGAGCACTGGTGTTCCTTCAGACCGAACGGCTTGCTTAATTTTTCATTTTGCTCTGCTGCATTTTGTATAAGGTCT
The DNA here is from genome assembly GCA_028571685.1 of Heterohyrax brucei. NCBI lineage: Eukaryota > Metazoa > Chordata > Mammalia > Hyracoidea > Procaviidae > Heterohyrax > Heterohyrax brucei. Next base: position 2,749,913 of record CM053166.1, read on the forward strand.
AGGAGGGCTCTATATATAAACCTTTTGTATTCACCTTCTGATAGTTTCAGAAAGCTTCTTTGTCGGGTAAGTTCTGAGGTGGTTTCTTTTGGGGCCCTTTGGAAGCCACGGGTGATTTCTTGGTTATGGTTTTCTGAAGAATTTGTTGCTTTGGGGGCTTCATGTAGGTCAGTAGAGGCTGGGAGAGGTGCTGTGAGGATGGACCACAGTTATTTCTCTAGCCCATCTTAAAATGAGAGGTAAAAAGTATCTGAGCACTTCCAAAGTCAGTCAGGTTTCCAGGTGTATATGTCCCTTTTTCCATCTGGAAAAGTGAGGACCTCTATGTCAAACCCCAGATGTTATAAACTAGCTCAAAATACAGAAAGGCTACCGCCCTGCTGGCCTCTGCCGTCAGGTGCTAGCTGTAGGCCTCACTGTGTAGAATTCTGCTTTTCTGCCAGAAAAGCGCTCTCTTCTTGGCGGATGCTGCCTCTTAGCCCAGGAATTAGGCCCAGCTGAGGCTTCTGTATGAGAGTCTCTGCCTCCTGGTGGAGCAAAATGGTGTCCCACAGAAGCCTGCTACCTGGCTGAGGCCAGGCTACTGGCAGAACGAGAGGCCAAAGGTGTGAGATGTTCAGATTCCGCAGCCTGTGTTGCAGGGCCCCAGCCCAGGTGACACTCTGCAAAACACCGCCTCTGTCCCGGAAAAGCACTCTACGCAGGGCAGGCACTGTCTCCCAGCTTAGGAAGTAAGTCCAGCTGAGGCCTTTGTATGAGTGTTTCTGTCTCCCAATGGATCAACATGGCGTCCTGCACAAGCTTGCCACCGCCTCTGTATGGCTAGTATATGGCAAAGGTAGCTAGATAGGCCAAAGGTGCTGTTTTAGTCAATTAGGGTTGCTGTAACAGAAATACCACAGAGTGGATGGCTTTTAAAGAAGGTTTATTCTTATATAGTCTGGTAGGCTACAAGTCCAAATTCAGGATGTCCGCTCAAGGGGAAAGTTTTCCCCCTTGTCATCTCTGGAGGAAAGTCCGATATTGTATCAGTCTTTGTCCAGGGAGCATCTTGGTGCAGGAACCTTGGGTCTGAAGGATGCACTCTTCTCCCAGTGCTGCTTGCTTAATGGTGTGAGGTTCAGTTGCCTCCCTTTCCTTTTATCTCTTGCAAGGTGAAAGGATTAAGGGTGGGGCAAGCCACACTCCAGGGAAACTCCCTCTACATTGGAGCAGGGTGGTGATCTTCTGAAGGGATTTATAGCCCCACCCTAAGGCTTTAATATGCAGCATAGGAAAACCACAAAATGGAGAACAGTCACAAGATACTGGGAATCATGGCCCAGACACGTGGCTACACATATTCTGGGGGGACACAATTCAATCCATGACAGGTGCCAAGATGCACAGAGTTCAAAGCCAGGCTCTCCAGATATGGCAATTGCACTTGCCAATCCCACCTGGAGTGCATCTGAGATCAGCAGCTAGTCAAGTCCCAGCTTTGCCCGCTAGCTAAAACAGAGAAAAAAATAAAAAAAATACCTTCAGCCCATGCAAGCCCACAGTCTCCGAGAGTGGAGTCAGTGAAAGAGAGGAGGATTTGCGTTCAGTGGTATGAAGTCTAAATTAACAGCCTGTGCCGCTTCTGGGGCTTACTAGGTATCCAAAAAGCTCTGTTTAATTATCAGTTCAGGTCTTGGTTTCCAGAGGGACTTAGGACAACATGTGTTTAGTCTGCCATCTTGACTCCACCCTCAAACCCCTAGCTTGAGAAATGTAGAGCATGTTCGTCCTTTCTGGTTTTCCAGTTCCAGCTCTTTACACATGTCATTATGGTAGTTTCTTTTGTCTTCTTGAGCTGCTTTTGGAAATTTTCTGTTTAGGTCTTTTACTTTGCCATTCCTTTATTTTGCTTTAGGAGCTTGACGTTGAAAAGCAAGTTTCAGAGTGTCTTCTGACACCCAGGTTGGTCTCTTCTTTCCTGTCTTTTTAATGATGTTGGGCTCTTTTCATGGATGATGTCTTACATGTCACTCCTCAGTTCATTTGGTCTTTGGTCATTAGCAGTCGACACATCACATCTGTTCTTCAGATGGTCTTTAAACTCGAGGGATATACTGATGGTCATGCTTTGGCTCTTTTGGACTTGTTCTGATTTTCTTCAGTTTCAATTTGAATTTGCACATGAGCCACTGATGACCTGTGCCATGGTCAGCACCTTGGTCTTGTTCTGACTGCTGAGATGGACCTTTTCCATTGTCTTTTTCCACAGATGTAGTCATAGTCAGTTTGGTTCCTGTCATTCCATCTCGTGAGATCCGAGTGTACAGTCACTGTGTTATTTGAAAAAGGTATTTGCAACAAAGTTGTTAGCTTTGGAAAATTGTACTGTGCAACATCTAGTATTATTTCTGTGACCAATGCCATATTTTCTAGCCACTGATCCTTCTTCGTAGTACAGTCAGTGGTAATTATCAATGTGTGCTGATTGCACATTCAATCAATTTCAGACTCCAGAAGCTGGTGAGAATCTTCAGTCTCTTGATCTTTGGCCTAGGTGGTTGGCGGTTAATATGAATGACAGTCATGTTGACTGGCATTTCTTGCAGACCTATGGATATTTTCCTATCACCTAAGGCTATTACTCTGACAGCACTGTACTTCAGAAGAGATCTTGAAATACTCTTTCTGATGGTGAATGTAACAGTGTTCCTCTTCATGTTTTCATTTGCAGCATACTAGACCATGTGATTGTTGGAATCACAGTGGCCAGAACTCGTCCATTTCAGCTCACTAATGCATAGGATATTGATTTTTACAAGTTTTGTTTTATTTTTGATGATTTCCAGTTTTCCTACATTCATACTTCATGCATTCCACATCCTCACTATTAATGGATGTTTGTAGCTGTTTCTTCTCATTTCGAGTTATGCCACCTCAGCAGATGAAGATCCCACAGCGTTTCTCCATCCAGAGGATCAAGGTTGACTCTCCTTTGAGGAGACAGCTCTTCCCCAGTGGTCTTCTCAGTGCCTTCCAACCTGGGGGTCTCATTTTATGGCCCTGTATCTGCCAGTGTGCCGCTGCTCTTCATGAGGTTTTCCATAGCTAACTCTTTTGAGAAGGAGACTGCCAGGTCCTTCCTCCTAGTCTGTGTTAGTCTGGAAGCTCAGTTGATGGGTGACCATGCTGTTACCAACATACCAGTGGCACAGCATCCACCATCACAGTAACAAGGAAGCCTCCACTGACGGACAGGTGGGGGTGGCTCACTCTGTACCCTCCTTACGTGATGCATAGGTTGTGTTTTTACTCTCTTGGTGAAATCTTCAGATGAGTGTAAGTGTTTGATGTTTAGGAGTTCCTAGTTACCTAGTTTCTTTTCCTGCAGTTTCTCCATTAGTAGTTGGATTTTGTAATCTGTTCATGCTGTGTGTTCGTGCTGTTAGCATTTTCTCTTATTTTTCCTTCCATGATCTTGATCACTGTAGACTTTATGTTTAGCCCTTTGATCCATTCTGGTACATGCTCTGAAATATGCATCTTGTTTCTTTTTCTTTTTTCAGACAGAAACTCAGCACGGTTTGTTAAAGATACTGTCTTGCTTCTATTTCAAGTTATATCTGCTTATAGGGGGATGAATTTACTTCTGGGCTCTCAATTCTGTTCCCTCGATCTCATTCCTACTTGTACTAAAACAGGGTATTTTGACTACTGTGGCTGTGTAATAGATTCTAAAATCAGGTACTGTGTGGCCTCCCAGTGTGTTCTTTTCCTTTAGTAATAGTTATCTGGGGCTGCTTGCCTTCTGTAGGAAGTTGGTGATTTTATTTTCCATCTGGTTGGAAAAGATCACTGAGCTTTCAATTAGGAACACATTGTACCTGAAGATCCCTTTGGGTAGAGGAGACATTTCCGCGATGCTGGGTCTTCCTCTCTCTGAGCGTGCCATGGTTGTCCACGCAGATGTAGGTCTCTTTGTTCCTTGTGATAGTGTCATGTCATTTTCTTTCTGTAGGTTTAGTATGTTGGTGGTCAGATGGATTCCCGAATAGGTTATTTTGTTGGGTGTTGTTGTAGATGGCATTGATTTGGTGGTTTCCTTTTTGAAGTTCTCTTTGTTGGTGTAGAGGAATCCTATTTCTTTTTCTGTATTTTTATTTTATGACGTATTCTGTCCGTACAAATATAATGAAAGCTTTTTCAAAAAGTACAACAGAAGCATTTCAGCTGCATGTAATTAAAAGCCAGGGACACATAAGGAGCTCATTCACTTGAACTAGACATATATATTCTCCCTAAAAGTCACCCATGTTGACTGCAAATAAAGGTGTTTATGTTGGTCCACAAAGGTGAACCCTTCAACTTAGAGGTGATCCCCTTAACATAATCATCAGAAGCCTCCTGCCCTCAGGGAAGCCAGGTTCCCAGTTGGCATCCTAGGCAGGCCTGAATGCCTGTCATTTACTGGGATGATGAGTCCCCCCCCTCTGTGACTTTGTTCCCAGAAGAAGAGGCCTGTAGAGCTTCGTGAAGAATGCAGGTGTGTCCTCAGGAGGCTGCAGCAGGACCTGCCTTCAGTACTAATGTCCTCAGAGGTGGGACATGGCCCAGAGCCTGGGGAAGCCCTGCATGGGGAAGAGTTGAAGGCCAGGAACCAGTCGCTCCTTTCTGAGCACTGTCTCCTTCTGTTTCAGGTCTCAGGTGTGACGCAGGGGCAAAGAGTCCAGCCTGGGCAGCTGTGGAGCAGTGACAGCTGTCTTGCACTTCCATGCAATCACAAGGAAGGATTTGAGCGGCTCTGCCTGGCTCTGTGGCCCAAACATCACTCATCTGCCTCCAGAGTGCCTCGAGGCTGTGCATCCACTGCTGTCTCTGTTCCTGAAGTGGCCTTACAGGCTCAGCGAACACATTCACTTAAAGTTCCAGAAGTTGGAGCCTGGAAATGGTGTGTACTACAGACAACTGATGTGTTGTTACTCTAAGGGGTGAGGCTAGATGTGAGTATTTGGGGACCATGTGTTGCAGACGCTGTGGTTCCTCAGTGAGGTAAACAGGTGGCCCACAAGGCCAAGGGCCTAAGCTCTAAGAGGCATCCTGAAGCCCTCCTCTCTTGTCACTGGACCGTTCCTCTACAGACAGTAGACTTTTCAAGTCTTAGATGCCTGGGATCACCATCCTTATGTGATTCTCGGGGCTGCCATCATGAGATGTTAACATCCCATCCTGGGCCTCGGTTCTTTGTGTTGAAGGACAGAGTCTCCTGAGCCAAGTCAGAAGATGGCCCAGCTCTGGCTGAGGAGACCGAGCCCCAGTTCCTCCTGAGCCCTTGTTGTCCGTTCCCTGAAGTTTTCTTGGATTCTCCCGTGTCTGAGTCATCTAGTGCTGGTGTAACAGAAATACTACGAGTGGAGAGCTTTGATAAAGAAAAATATATTGTCTCATAGTGCGGTAGGCCAGAGGACCAAATGCATGGAAAGGCTTTCTGTCTTCGTCAGCTCTGGAGGAAGGGTCTTGTCATCCATCTTCCCCTGATCACGGAGCTTCTTGGCACAGAGAACTTTGGTCCACAGGACGTGCTCTACTCCTGGTGCTGCTTTCTTGGTATTATTAGGTCTGCCGATGTCGCTCCTCTTTCCTTTTCTCTCTTGTAAGATAAAAGGTGTTGTAGGCCACTTCCGAGGGATTCTCCCTTTTACATTGCATCACCAGTGTGACTTTAGGAAGGACGTTACCCTTCAGCCCCGATCCTCTCTAACATAATCTCATCTTGCCTCGTTAACCACAGGCGGAGATTAGAATTCATAACACACAGGAAACATACAATCACCAAGTGAAGGTCTACCCCACAATACCAGGAATCCTGGCCTAACCAAGCTGATAACATGTTTTGGGGGGACACAGTTCTGTCCATAGCACCCCAACTCCTAGGGCCTTTTCAGTGCAGTTCTTGAACTGCAGCCCCACTTCTCACACTGTGTGATGTGGGAGAAAATGGGAGAGCGTTGACCATGGAAGGCCCTGAGTGTCAGTGGGATCCTCTCCTGAATTCCTCAGTGCCGTGGGGCAGGGGACCGTGGGTCCTGCCGGACCATGTGTGGGCTCTCCATCTCCTTCCATTTGTGCGGGATGGTATTTCCTTAAGGCTCTCAGGTGTTTCAGACGGGTGCTTTCCCTAGTTGAGTCTTTGTCTTCCTACCCTTCTCTGCTAGAGCCAGTATTAGTCCCGGTAGTTTTCAACTGCTCTGCAGAATCTGGTGTGGAATGTAAAATTAAAGTGTTCTTTTTTGCTGAATGTGCTCCATGTGTGAGATGGTTTGTGTAATTTCTCAGACCAGCAGTTTGCACTGCCAAAAAATTTTAGATCAGTTTGTGTTTCTACTGAGAATTTTTTAATTTAATGGATATAAACTTCTCAAACATAGAGAAATTCCTGTTTTACCAGATGTAAGAGTGAAAATTGAAAAGGGAAACACATTATTTCTCTTACTTAGTTTCACAAAGGTAGCTTCAAATTGACATTTGCTTCTTTTTTTTAATTAACAGTTTTCTTGGAGATTTTGTATTATAGAAAGCTGCAGCCTAACCTCTGTGAAAGCTCCATAACTCCGCACATGGGTGATCTTTGTTCTTGGGACTACAGTGCTACAGATGGAAATGGGGTTGTGCCCAGTGTTTCGCTCTTTCATGGTTTAGTTTTGTAATTGTCTATAGACGTAAATTTCCCAGATTCAGGTGTCAAAGTTGGGACATACAAGACTTCTTGTACAAGGACAAATAGAAATGAAAGCATTTTCAAACTGCATAAAATTATCATATGGAAAATGCTTTTCTTTTGTGTTGTAAGCCGGTACTTCAGCTTTCCCTTGTGAACGATCTCATGACCCCACACGCGTCACTCGGTCTGTGGTGCTGGGGGGTGTTGCACGCTGCTGTGGTGCTGGAAGCCGCGTCACCCGTATTTCAGAGACCGATGGGCTCATCCGTAGTAGCCAAATTTAGCTGAACTTCCAGACAGATTTCAGCTGAACCTGGCAGTGTAATTATGAAAGAATTGGCCCATGAAAATGTTATGAATAGCAGTGGAAGCTTGTCTGATAGGGTGCCAGAAGATGAGGCCCTCAGGTTGGCACACACTGAGAGGACAACTGGGAAAGAGCTGCCCCTGATCGTAGGTGATGGGGTGGCGTTGAGCTTTCAGGACCTTTATTTGATGGTGTGGTAAAACTCCAAATGAGAAGGAACAGCTGTAAACGTCACTTAATAATCAGACCGTGGAATGTAGAAAGTGTCAATCTCAAAAAATTGGAAATTGTCAAGACTGAAATCAAACACGTAAAGATCGATGACCCAGGCGTCAGTGGGCTCAAAGGGACTAGCGGCAGTCATTGTGAATCGGATAGTCACGTGGTCTACTGTGCCCGGAATGACAAATGGAAGAGGAATGGCATCAGCACCCATTGTGAAAAGATGCATTTCAGGGTCTGTCCTGAAGCACAGCACTGTCAGTGATGGCTCAGTACCGTGTCCTCGACAGTTAATTTGCCTCTCTGTTATTTAAACTTACCCACTGTCGTGCATCGAGTTATGTCCCCTGAAAATCTGTGTAATCATTTGTTCCTCCCTGGATTCCCCGTATTCCATGATTGCCCTCCATTTTTTGATTTTTTTACTCTGTAAATCCTAATCTTTGCCTGCGGTTAACAGAGGGGACTGATATAGAAGTGATAAGGGTGGGTCTGTAAACCCCTTGCTGTGATCACCTGCCTGCTCACATGCAGGTAAAACTTTACTCAAGATCATTCAGAAGTGACCGCGACAGTGTATTGACAAGGAACTTCTAGAAATTCCAGGCAGATTGAGAAGAGGATGTGGATCCTGGGATATCATCGGTGATGTCAAATGGTTCTTGGCTGAAAGCTGGGAGTATCGGAAAGATGTTGACCTGTGTTTCATTGACTGTGAAAAGGCATTTGACTGTGTGGATCATAACAGATGATGGCTAACATTGTGGAGAATGCAAATTCCAAACACTCTACTGTGCTCCGAAGGAATCTGTGTATGCATCAAGAGGCAGTCATGCAAACAGAAGAAGGAGACACTGCATGGTTTACAGTCTGGAAAGATGTGCATCAGGGTTGTGTCCTGTCCCATACCTTTTTGGTGTGTATGCCAAGCAAATAATCTGATATGTTGGATTCTGTGAAGAAAAATGAGGCGTTAGGATCAGAGGATGCCTCATTAGCAACCTTCGTTATGCAGACAGCACTACCTTACTTGGTGAAAGTGAAGAAGATTGGAAATAGTGATGAAGATCAAGGACCACAGCCTTCAGTATGCATTGCACCTTGACATCAACAAAACAGAAATTGTCACAGCTGGGTCAGTAAACAACTTCATCATATGTGAAGAAAGGATTGCAGTTGTCAAGGATTTCATTTTACTGGGGTCCGTAATCAATGCCCTTGGAAGCAGCAGTCAAGAAGACGCATCACATTGGGAATACCTGCTGCAAATGAACTCTTTAAAGTATTGAAAAAGTAAAGATGTCACCTTGAAGACTAATGTGTGCCTGACCCAAGCTATGGTATTGTCAGTTACATCATATGCGTCAGAAAGCTGGACAATGAAGAAAAAAGACAGAAGAGGAAATGATGACTTTGAATTGTAGCATTGGATCAGAAGGGTGAATATACAGTCAACCACCACAAGAACCAACTGATCTGTTCTGGAAGACATACAGCCCGAGTGCTCATTGGAAGCAAAGATGGCAAGACTGTGTCTTACATACTTCGGACGTGTTGTGAGGAAGGATGAGTCTCTGGAGAAGGACATCATGCTTGGTAGAGTGGAGGGTCAGCCAAAAGGAGGAAGACCCTTGATGAGATGGATTGACACAAGGCTGCAGTAATAGGCTTGTGCATCAAAACGTCTGTGTATGTTGCACAAGGCTGGCCTGTGTTTTGTCCTGTTGTGCAGAGTCTTAATGAGTCGGAACCAACTTGACGGCGCCTAACAATAACAACTTTGCCCTGTCTGTGTCAGGGTTGTGCCCTTTCACCCTTCCTTTTTAGTTCTTAGGCCAAGCAAATCATTTGAGAAACTGGAGTGTATGAGGATGAATGAGGCATCAGATCTGGAGGAAAAGTCACTAATAGCCTGATACAACCCTGTGTGCTGGAAATGAAGAGGCTTTGAAACACTTACTGATGAAGCTGAAAGACCACAGCCTTCAGTGTAGGTTGGTCATCATCCAGAAGACGGAAATCCTCACAGCGGGACCAGTGAGCAACATCGTGGTTAGTGGAGAAAGAAGGAGGTTTTCAGGATTTCATTTCATTACGTGCCAGAATTGATGCCCATGGAAGCAGCAATCAAGAAATTAAAAGACGTGTAACACTGGGAACATCTGGTGCAGAGGAGCCCTTTGGAGTGTTGAAAGTCAAGATGTCAACTTGAAGACTGAAGTGTGCCTGACCCAACCCATGCATGTTTTCAGTTGCGTCGTATGCGTATAAAAGCTGGACAGTGAATAGTGAAAACAGAAGACTAACTAATGCTTTTGAATTATGGTGTTTGAAAATAATATTTTATGTACCATGGGCTGTCCGAAGAACAAACAGGTCTGTTCTAGAAGAAATAAAACCAGCCTGCTCCTTGGAGCAAGGATGGCAAGACTGCTTCTCCCATACTTTGAACACGTCGTCAGGAGGGACCGTTGCCTGGAGAAGAGCATCATGCTTGGTAGAGGAGACGGTCAGCGTAAAAGGGAAGACCCTCAAGAAGGCGAATTAAGATAGTGGCTGCAACGGTGGGCGTACGCATAGCAACAGTTGTGGGCACGACGCAGGACTCAGCCGTGTTTTCCTGTGTTGTGCCTTGGTTCACTATGGGTTGCAAATTACAATGTGACACTTAATAACAACAACAGTCCTTCTGTCATGTTCTCTCGGCTCCAAACAGGAGCTGTCCAGTTACTGTCCTATGTCAGCTTCAGCCAGCACGTGCAGTCTTGACCTACATCATTGTATGTCTTACAGTGTCTAACAGATTTATGTTCACAAAGTCACCCTGGAGAAAGTGCAGCATACCTCATTGGTAAATATCCACGTGGTCATTCCAGAAAAAGAGTTACCAAACTGCTTTGAAGGGGGGACTGGGCACTGGTGTGGGTGCACAGCTTCCCAAGGGGAGTATTTCAGAAGTGACCATAGAGGTACTCACTAGTAAGACATGGAGTCCTTTTTCTAGGATGAATTCACGAAGTTCAGTATCAGAATCTTGTACAGTAGTCCAATATGTGTCTGAGGAGTCGGCATCCTTTAGTGGTTTCTTGATCACTTGGGGTTGTTTCAGAAAAGCTCAGGGCCCTGGGTCACCTAATTATGCAGACACTGGGGCTGGGATGGCTGGTGAGGTGCTAGAGTGTTCCCCGTGGTTAGCGTGGGGTTCTGTGCTCAGCCTGCGCTTCATGTTTTGTTGGCTGTTGAGGCAGGTGTGGTGCACAGAGGGCGGGAACCCCCCAGGAAGAGGGGGGCTGGGTGTCGAAGTAGGGCTTTCACATGACCGCACTTCTTCACGTTCTGCACTGTGCCCCGACTGTCCTAGAGTGTGAAGAGATGAATGGGAGTGGATTTGGTGACAGTCCCATGAGAGAAATAAGTCCCTGAGACAGGATGGAGTCAGTGAGGTTGAATGCAGACAGTGAAGGGATCGGACTGACAGCTGAGTCCCAGAGCAGACCTCAGGAGAGCACCGACCCTGTGCCAGAACCCATGAAACCCTTTCCCCAGGCCTGTCAGCCCACCCTGCCCGTCCCACACGTTGGAGTCCACGGTAGCTTGCTGAACCAGAGTATTTGTGATGTTCCAGGACTCAGTGGCTGTTGAGTGTTGAGGATGTGGCTGTGGACTTCACCCAGGACGAGTGGGCGTTGCTGGATCTCTCTCAGAGGAAGCTCTACCGAGAGGTGATGCTAGAAACCTTCCGAAACCTGGCCACAGTAGGTATGGCTGACTGCATTTTCTTTCAGGTTGATTCTTTAGACACCAGATGTGTCCTTGTCACCAGTGTTACCCCATAGATGGGCTGAGGAATGGGAACACATTGTTCAGAAACACCAGTACGGTTGTTTGCTGTGAGGAGCGTGTGTGTCCTGGCCTCCTCACACCATTCTGGGTGTGAAACTGACTTCTGATTTTCATTTTGGTGTAAAGCTTTAAGGTCCTTTAAATGTTCCAGGTGTGAGTGTTGACTTTAAAGGTTTTAGTCTTTCTTTTCTTTTGGTACACAGAGAGAATATTAGTGGTTTTAGAGACCTTGTAAGGAGTCTTAGTGTGTTTATCACAAGTTTGACGTGATTTTCCTAGAAATAAATTTACCCCTGCCCATGTCCGGAGACCCCGAGGACCGAGTTTGGGCTCAGTGTCGGGGAACTGTTCACTGCTCTTCCCTGTCTTCGTCACTAATGTGACTTTCTCTGTGGTCAGTGTGTCAGCTGCCCCCGACTGCCCTCCCAGAGCAGCAGAAGCAAGAGCTGAGGAAACTGCAGATAGCCGTTGTGTAGGATGACTGTGTTGGGGACAGCAGGTGACAAGAATCCTGTGAAGGACCAGGTGTGTGTGAAAGGAATGAGATTTGAAGGTATCAGTTAGAAAAGGTCTCTGGAGCAGAGGAGCGTGTACCTCACAGACACCTGAGCTGGCGTTTCCAACTTGTGTCAATCCTCACACAGCTCTATTTGTGGAGAAAAACTGGCCCCTTTTCCTCTCTTCGTATCTCACGTGCATTGTGTCCAGTCCCTCTCTGCGTTGCTGGTGGCATTCCATCCCATTTCTGTCTCTGTCACCCTACATCTTTATGGAGGTATTTCCTAGTGAGTTGCTTTTTGAGCCCTGCCAAAGGACGGGAAGGGCGCGCTGCGGCCCACTGGGTCTTTCCTCCCAACCGCCTTTCCTTTCTGAGTGATTTCATTCATTTCGTTTCACAACGTGACCCTCACCTTTACTCACTGGTCAGTGTCTGGATGGAGAAGAGGTACCCACTGAACCCAGGGTAGTACAATTCATGAGAAATGCCACCTGGTCCTCTGGGGTAAGAGGACTCTGAGAATTCCCTGGCCCTGAAAATCTGGATGACAAGCAGATACCACGTGTGAACGGCCTGTCATTCACTCAGGAGTCAGCAGTGCAGATACAGAACTCAGATATTGTCTGAAAGCCCAATGAAAAGCGGACACATACAAGGTGTCTCAGAAATCCATGCGTGATGCCGTGCACTCAAACCTCCTAGTATCTTTGCCTTTACTCAGTGCCCAACACATAGTGTGCCTTCCATGGAAGTTTCCAGCAGAAGCAAGTGCATGGCCAGCCCTTTGCACGGTGGGAAGTTCGGGAAGTTGAGCAAGTTCAGCTGATGACGGAGAAGGGGTGCCTTGAGTTGCATGAGGCCCCTGCCCTCCGCGGGTGGAGTTTTGATCCTTAAACCAACGGTGACAGGCAAATCAGTCTGTACAAAGACAATGACAACTGGGTGGCATGAGACCTCCTGATTTCTGACATTGTCTGACTGAGTGACATTGTCCCCAGCACCCACTCACCCACCTGTCTTTGCCACCTCAGAGCCCAGCAGATGGGAGGTTGAAGACAAGAGGTACAGCCTGCGAGGGGGAACGGGCCCCGCGTGCCAGGACGTCGGTGAGCCCCAGGATGACGACTGTCTTTGTAAGTGTCCCTCCTGTCCCCAGCAGGGGCACAGATCGTGGTCCCTGAATGGTTCCCCTTCCCTAGTGACTTGGAGTCCAGGATTGGGATCTGGGCTCCTTCTGCCCCTGCTGTCGCTGTCCAGGAATGTTGTACCCCACATCTTAACCCTTGTGCCCCCTGCTCCAGACTGTGAGAAGTGCCAGAATGGGACCCCAACATTTATAAAGGACATGCCTGTAGAGAGGGGGCACCCCAACCACTCAGCCCTCACTCTGCCCGCCGGACTGAGAATTGGGCCATTCAGCAGCCCCGAGGGTGGGCTTGGAGTGTGGAACGAGGTGTCCAAACTACCGCCGGGCCTGCACTTTGGCCCCTATGAGGGCCAGGTGACAGAAGACGGGGAGGCAGCCAGCAGTGGGTACTCCTGGCAGGTGAGAAGCCCCCATCCCCTGCCCTGTCCTCATGGCCCTCCTGTATCTGTGCCTTGGTGGGACATGCTGGGGCCCATGGTAGAAACAGGCTACTGTGTGGACTGCACGTCCTCTGTGTGGCCCTGGGGCTCGTGTTGAAGAGGACAGTGGGAGAGAGAGAAGTCCCTGCCTCTGCTATGACAGGCCACGTAGACATGTAGGCCATGACACAGGGACATGTGTGTCACAGGGAACTGAGGAGAGTCAAGTAACTCATGACTCATCAAAAAATGCCTTCTGTTTGGAGACTCAGATCACCAAAGGGAGGAGCTGCTCTGAGTACGTGGATGGAAAGGACGAATCCTGGGCCAACTGGATGAGGTAAGGCCACAGGGGTGTCGGTGTCAGAGTCCACCCGTCTCAGAAGCATAGACCTGCTTCTTTCTCGTCACGCTTGGCTGGGTGGGCTGTACACTCAGACTTTTATTCTCCATACAGCTCTTGGTCGTGTCCTGAGACACTGAGAAATAAAGGGTTAACCTAAACGTCCTCGGAACATTAACGTGTGTCCTCGCCGAGACTGAGGGACACACACATTGGAGTCGTGTCTCACGGGCACTCACTTCATCTGATGGACACTAGTGACACGCTCACTGTGGCCAGCAGAGACACTGCCGTTCAAGGCCAGGCCCCGAAGCCTGTGTCCCCATGGAGGATACGGACTCACTGGAGACACACAAACAGTTTGATTTAGAAATATCTCAGTATAAGTCTTACGGCTTTTGAGAACTCGTGCCAAGAGAACCTGAAAGAAGGGCGTTTTGATCTGGAAGGTCAGACCCCGTGTGAGCCGGGCGGTCTGAGCCGCGGGCTGTCCGTGGACACCGCCCATGGTCGGCCCTGTCCTTGAGGGCTCTCAGTGTGTTGGGGCTAAGCGTGAGAGCTGATTAAGAGGAGAGACGTCCATGTTTCTGTGGGAATGTGGGGACAGGTCAGTAGGACTTCGGTAAAGTGTGGGGAGATTGGAGAAAGGCCTCTCACGGAAAGATAGACTTGGCCTGAGTGCTGAGTGACGTGTCATTGTTCAGAAGCAGAGCGTGTCACCAGAGGCCATGTTGTGTGCCATGAAACACTAATTTAGAGCTCAGATGCTCTGTTCATCATACAGGACGGCGGACACCAGCCCTGGAACGTCGTTGGTCAGACCAGGGAGGCCGATCCCCACGAGCTGGGCCTGGGGAGAGGCCTTCACACGACAGCACCACCAAGGCTGGGGGGACAGAAGGTTTCCGTGAGGGGTGGGCAGTGTCAGGCCCGGAACACCAGGAGAGCAGGCACGGGACCTGCCGGTGGTGGGCCCATCCTCCCAGTCCTTGTCTCACGTCCTGTCATCCGCAGGTATGTGAGGCGGGCCTGGGACACGGAGGAGCGGAACCTGGTGGCCTTCCAGTACCGTAGGCAGATCTCCTACCAGACCTGCCGCGCCGTCCGGCCGGGCTGTGAGCTGCTGGTGTGGGGCGGGGCTGAGGATGGCCAGGAGCTGGGCCGCAGGCAGACGACGGAGCTCGCCTCACAGACAGGTGGGCACTGGGGACCCGTCTCTGTCATTTTTTGTGGTCCAGCCGACCAGTAGAGGGGACTCTGTCTGCAGTCAGTGAGAGTCAAGTGAGGTGCTCCCCAGTGGAGGAGTCATTCACTCTGCCTTTTCCTTGAGTAATTTGTATACCTTTTTAAGGGTTTGTTGTAATTCATCCTTTAAAAGTTCAGATGCCTAGGGTAGCACGGCTCACAGAGCTGGGGGCAAAGACATGTTCTCAGCACCGGCCAGCAGCCACCAACGTGGTTCTTTGTCACCTCTCCCAGATTCAGGAAAACACTCCTGTGCTGTCTGTGGGTCACTGTTTCAGGTCTCCTGTGACCTCCTTCTCTATCTCGTGGGAATGGGAAACCTGGCTTGATCAAGGCGTGGGAACAACCACTCAGGGGACACACCAGAAACACAGTGTCATCACAGAGTGTATGTAAGCAGAACATCAACGTGCCACACAGTTGTTCCACACCAGGGAACATGCAGAAGTGTCTGACAACAGGCAGTGTGCATGGATTTCACCAGGAAATACACACGTGTTTGACACTGCCCACTGAGTGTCACGCCAGTGATCATGCATGTGTTTTGCACAAGACAGTTCACATGCAAACGTGTCACACCAGTGTGTTTCTACCCATGTCACTCAAGGTAACGTGTGCTCACATGTCACACCAGTGTGCATGCGCATGTGACTCCCGAGCAGAGTGTATCTGCACATGTGTGCTTCCTGTGAGCAGGCACATGTGAGTCCCCAGTGAGTCTGTAGGTCTGTCACCCCAGTTACTGTGCACACGGATCACCCCAGGCAGCGTGCACACCTGCACTATCCCAGAGTGTGCACACGCACGTCCTTCCGGTGAACGTGCACACGGATGTCTCACACCATGCAGCATGCACACGTGTTTCACCCTGACAGTGCATGTGAACACACGTCACACCAGTGTTTTCACACCCATGTGACGTCAGAAAATGCACACGGAGAGGTGTCGTGTTAGTGAGCGTGCACATGTGTGTATCCCTCCAGTGTGTGTATGTCCACCAGTCAGTGTGTACGTGTGCCATCCCTGACACTAAACATGCACACATGTGTGTTACAGCAGACAGCGAGTGGGATTTCCAGCTGGGAGGTGACGTGTCCTCTGTGCATGATCCTGCTTTGGTTACTCCGTGACATATGGCCACGGTGGGGGACGCACTCGGGGGCTACTTCAGTGTCCACGTGGGGGGCCGGTGGGCAGAGGCAGGAGCTGAGAAGGTGTGAGAAGTCTGAACCAGGACTTGTGTCACCTGTCAGCTGGGGACACTGAAATCAAGTCCAGGCATAAAGGACATGTTTCATTTTATAACTTTAGGAAAACTATGAATTTGCAACTGAGTAGGACTCTGAGTCTGCCAGTCAGTGGGCCTGGGCAGGTCCTGTGTCCCTCACACCCAGTCACTGCCCAACAGGAAACCAGGCAGCATGGTCCTCGGTACACGCCTCCTGAACACGTGCTCTCTAAGCACTGCCCCACACTGCCTTCCCATATGGGAACCTCCTGGCCGAGAACTCTTGATTCAGTGGACCCATTTCTTGAAGGAAAGGCCACTATAGGGGTTTATACCTAAGTCTTCAAGGGCAGCACCTCTCAGGAGAGAAATAGCTGCCCACTCCATGTCCAAGGACGGAGAGGGCTTAGGAGACTCCTGTTGTGGGAGTTTCAGCTGGGAAGGGAGTTGGGCTTACTCCGGTTTATACTGGAAGGCCCTTGTCTGCAGAGACGTAGAGAGGGGCCTGGATGTGGGTCCCAGATGGCTGTAGAAGAGGAAATAAATTAAAAGGAGTGAAAAGTAGACTGTGGAGACGCTGTGCAGTGAGCACGCTGTGAATGGTCACAGGCGCCTTTCCATGAGATGACGCAGAGTGCCAGGCAGCCTTGTCTCCCCAACTCTGACTGAGAACGTTCTCTTCCAGGAGAAGCAAGGCTGGAGATCCATCCGTGTCCCTCCTGCCCTCTGGCCTTCTCCACTCAGAAATTCCTCAGCCACCACGTGAGTCACAGCCACCCCTCTCAGACCTTCCCAGGAACACCTGCAAGAAGACACGTCCAACCGCAGGACCCCTGTCCAGGGGATCAGAGGCAGCAGCATTTTGAGCAGCACAACTGGAGTCACAACGCAGGAGGTCCAGAGAGAGGAGATGTGTCCAGGCCAGTCTTTGAAAGGACACAGGAAGTGGGGATTCCAGAGGCCTGCTGCAGCCTCCCTAGGGGACAAATGGCGAGGTCTAGGGATGATGAGAGAATGACAGAGACACAGAGCAGCCCCAGACGGAAAGTGACTCCTGAGGACACAGAGACATTACTCCTGGGGAGAGGAATCCCTGAAATTGCAGAAGTCAGGTGTGGAGACTATGGACAAAGCTTTAGCCGGAAGTCACACCTTATCACACACCAGAAGAGACACTTAGGGGCGAAGCCCTATGTCTGCAGGGAGTGTGGGCGAGGCTTTAGCCTGAAGTCACATCTCATCGCACACCAGAGGACCCACTCAGGGGAGAAGCCCTTTGTCTGCAGGGAGTGTGGGCGAGGCTTTAGCCTGAAGTCACACCTCATCAGACACCAGAGGACCCACTCAGGGGAGAAGCCCTTTGTCTGCAGGGAGTGTGGGCGAGGCTTTAGCCAGAAGTCACACCTAATCACACACCAGAGGACCCACTCAGGGGAGAAGCCCTATGTCTGCAGGGAGTGTGGGCGAGGCTTTAGCCAGAAGTCACACCTAATCACACACCAGAGGACCCACTCAGGGGAGAAGCCCTATTTCTGCCGGGACTGTGGACGAGGCTTTAGCCAGAAGTCAGACCTCATCAGACACTGGAGGACACACTCAGGGGAGAAGCCCTTTGTCTGCAGGGAGTGTGGGCGAGGCCTCAGTGACAAGTCAAGCCTCGTTACACACCAGAGGACACACTCAGGGAAGAAGCCCTATGTCTGCATTGAGTGTGGGCGACGCTTTAGTATAAAGTCTAGTCTCATCAGACACCAGAGGAGACACTCAGGGGAGAAGCCCTATCTCTGTAGGGAGTGTGGGCGAGGATTTAGTGACGAGTCTCACCTAATCACACACCAGAGGACTCACTCAGGAGAGAAGCCCTTTGTCTGTAGGGAGTGTGGGCGAGGCTTCAGCCGGAAGTCAGCCCTCATCAGCCACCAGAGGACACACTCAGGGGAGAAGCCCTTTGTCTGCAGAGAGTGTGGGCGAGACTTCAGCCGGAAGTCACAGCTCATCAGCCAGCAGAGGACACACTCAGGGGAGAAGCCCTTTGTCTGCAGGGAGAGTGGGCAAGTCTTCAGTGACAAATCAAGCCTCATTACACACCAGCGGACCAACTCAGGAGAAGCCCTATGTGTGCAGGGAGTGTGGGCAAGGCTTCAGTGACAAGTCAAGCCTCATTACACACCAGAGGGCACACTCAGGGGAGAAGCCCTATGTCTGCTGAGTGTGGGCGAGGCTTTCACCAGAAGTCATACCTTATCACACACCAGAGGACACACTCAGGGGAGAACCCTGTCTGCAGGAAGTGTGAACGAGGCTTTAGTGACAAGCCAGGCGTCATTACATACTAGGAGACCCACTCAGAGGAGAACCCCTGTGTTTGCAGAGAGTCTGGGATAAGCTTTAACCTGAAGTCACACCTCATCACATAGCAGTGGACATACTTGGGAGAAGCCGTATGTCTTCAGGGAGTGTGAGTGAGGCTTTGGTTACTAGTCACACCTTGTGAGACACTAGAGGACACAGCTAGGGGAGAAGCCCTGTGTCTCCAGGAAGTGTAGGCAAGGCTTTAGTGACAAGTCACATCTCAGCAGACACCAGAGGACATACTCAGGGGCGAAGCCTTATGTCTACAGGGAATGTGGACAAGGCTTTAGTGACAAGTCACATCCCATCAGACAACGGAGGACACACTCAGGAGGGAAACCCTATGTCTGCAGGGAGTGTGGGCAAGGCTTTAGCATACAGAGAAGCCTCACTGGACACAGGAGATGGAAATGCGGCCCCCCCACACCTCCGCCTCCCCAGCTCTGGGACCCTCCAAAGTGACGCTGCTGAGCCCTGTCCTTCCTTGAAGTATCAAGAGATGAGGAGTAACAGGAAACAGATTCTCTGCCTTCATACAGAGGAAGAAGTGGAAAAGCTGAGATGGTCCCTGAAGTGGTCAGGGTGTTGGCGACCGGATCTCTTGGTCACACAGTCATGTCCCATGGTGTCTAGCCCTCTTGTTGTAATAAACGTTCTGTCCACACACAGCTGTCTTCTCACCGCAGGGCACGGAGAGCTCACACTCTCAGGATCCACAGCAGTTGTGCTGTTGAAAAGGTGACGTCTGGAGCCTGGGTCCATGGTGGGAAGATCCATCTCCCGCTTGGAGGGAGTTTGGGATGGTCTGTCCATTGGAAAGGGGGTCCCCAGTTTCCTGGACAGTGGCATCTCCTCACGGCTACCCCCTGGACCAGCTGGAAGGCTCACTTTCCTGCTCTTCTCAGGTGTCACTGTCCCCAGGATCCTAGAACTACACGTCTCCGAAGGCACCAACCTCTGGTCTGTCCCCGTGGCTCTGGCCCACCTTCTCCTCAGGGCCTCAGGGCCTCAGAACCCTTGTTCCTGACACCAGGCAATCTGCCCCAGTCCATAGCCTTTTACTGCCCCTGCCCAGGGCTGGCTGTCTATCAGGGCCACAGAGGCTCTGTCCTGGGTCTCTACAAGCCAGCCACTGGGGGTAGTATGCCCAGCCCTCCTGGGCTATGGCTGGTTTTCCCTGATCCCGTGGGGTCACCATGGGGGCTCAGGGTGACGTTTTCACCTCTCACTATCAGCACCCAGCTCGCACTCTGTTGCTGGCCCCCTGGGAAGGTCAGACGGGATCCAGTGTTTTCCCTTCTCAGCCAAGTGACACTAACCTTAGTCAGTACACAGCAGTGATCGCAGCTACAAGGGATCACCTTCCTGGGGAGGGCACCCCCACTGTGTGTCTACTGCCATCTTCATCTCCTGGGTGCACTGAGCCCAGGACACTCTCCCATTGTTGACACAGCCAATGGTGGGTGCTGAGGGATTCCTCTGTTGTTCTGTCTCTGCTTGTTCAAACTGTAGAGTCAGTTCTTTGATTTGGCTTCTTCCTTCCAGATGTGTCCATTTATGGAGATGAACTGACCCGAGACCACTGCTTTGTCTGTACCCCATAGTTTCTGGTAGGAAGTGTTTTCATTCTCATTGGAATCCATAAATTTCTTTATTTCATCCTTGATTTCTTCTGTGACTCATGGCTTTTTGAGCACGGTGTTGTTCAGTTTCCATGAGTTCCACTTTCTATCTATGTTTTTTCTGCTATTGATTCCAACTTTTATGGCTTTATGATCTGAGAAGATGCTTTGCATTAATTCAGTGGTATGGATTTTTGAGAATTGCTTTATGTCCAAACACATGGCCTACTCTGGAGAATGTTCCATGTGCACTGGAGAAGAAGTTGTAGTTGTCCACTGATGGATACAACATTCTGTATATGTCAGTCAGGTCTAGTTAGTTAATTATGGCAATAAGATCTTCTGCATCTTTATTCAGCTTTTTGCTAGATGATCTGTCCAATATTGAGAGTGTAGTGTTCCAGTCTCCCACTATTACTGTCGAGTGATCTATCTGGTTTTTGAGTGTAGTCGGTGTTTCTTTGGCGTATTTAGTGACTCTAATATTACGTGCATAAATATTTAATATTGTTAAGTCCTGTTTGTCTGTTGAACCTTTTAGCAATAAATAGTATCCATCTTTCTCCATGATGGTGGATTTTACATTAAAATCTACTTTGTCTGAGATTAGAATTTCTGCCCCTGCTCTTGTTTGTTCATTGTTGGCTTGATATATATTCATCCATCCTTTAATTTTCACTGTGTTCATATATTTAAGTCTAAGGTGAGTTTCCTGTATGCAACATACAGATGGGTCTTGTATTCTGATCCAAGATATCACTCGATGTCTCTTTACTGGAGCGTTCAGTGTATTCACATTCACTGTGATTATTGATTGGTATGTGTTCAGTGCTGCCGTTGTGATATGTTTATTTTTGTGTTGATGTTTTCTGTTGTTCTTATTAATCTGTTCTGGGACCTTCTTCTTTGTGAGCTGAATTTTCACCTTTCTCAGGGTTGGTTTTGTGGTTGTTGAGACTCCTGCATTACGTTTCTTTTTTTTTTTTAATTTTTATTTTTATTTAACATAACTGAGTGAAACTGTACATTCACATGTAAATTTACATGCCCCCCTATATGCAGCTTCCACTGCTTTCCCTATCCAGTGACTGCACACTATTCCTCTCTGCTCCATACATGTCTCATCCTCCCAACAGTCTCCTTTCCCCTCCTCTCCGTCCACTCCCCTTCCCCCAGCCAGAGGTCACCCAGATGATATCCTATAGATGTATAGAACCATAAAGTGCTTCCAGTATATGGTCACTCTGCATTGCCAAGTCCAATCCATTCCTGTCCAAAGAGTGGACCTTTGTTATAATTTATGGGAAAGGGCAGCATCAGGGCTGGGGGCCATGCTCTCAGAGGAACCCCACAACTGCTGGACCATCAGTTTAGGTCTTTTAGTGGAGATCTCATGATGCGCCTCTTTTTATTCTTGTGTTGCCAGTGAGGCTCCTCTCTGTGAGCTCTGTCGTGGCTATCACTGGTGGTGGCCGGGCACCATCAGTTCTTCCGGTCCGAAGTCTATGTAGGCACCCACTCTTGTGGGTCTCTCTGTCTTCTCTGTTGTCTTTAATGCATGCCATTTTGGCCCTCGGTGAGCATCTGTTCCTGCTCAGTTGGGACCATTTGCTGTGTCCTCGGATGGCAGCTTGGCAGCTTTTAAGACCCCAGACGCCACTCACCAATGTGGGATGCAGAGAGCTCTCTTAGCAAAAGGCTAGTTGTGCCAATTGGCCTGGAATTCGCCTAAGAGCATGGTCACCCGCCCCCCACCCAGCTACTCTATCCTTGCAGTATTGAGTTAAGATGGAAGGAGTACTCAACTTATGCTGAAGTCCACTTAATGTTGTTCTTGTTCCTAATGTGTGCTGTCACCGCTTTCTCCGAACTAGATTGCCAGTAACTATCTAAACTAAACCCTCCCCCCCCTCGCCTTCACTCCCTCCCCTCTCTTGCAGCTGTCAAAGAGTCTTTTCTTCTATACACAAGTCTGTTTTTGAGATCTTATCATAGAGGTCTAATACAGTATTTGTCCTTTTGTCGCTGACTACTTTGACTCAACATAATGTCTTCCAGTTGAAACCAGGTTAGGAGATGTTTCCTGGAATCATCGTTATTCTTTATCATTGTGTAGTGCTCCATTGAGTATATGTACCACAGTTTACCTATCCATTCTTCTATTGTTGGGCATCTGGGTTGATTCCATCTTTTTGCTATTGTGGACTGTGCCACGATAAACATTCTCGTGCATGTGTCTGTTGGTGTGAAAGGCCTTGAATCTGTAGGATATATTCCAAGTAGTGGAATTACTGGGTCAAATGGTATATCGATATCCATTTTTTTAAAGAAGCGCCAGATTGCCTTCCAAAGAGGCTGGACCATTTTGCAACCCCACCAACAGTGTAGGAGGGTTCCACTTTCTCCACAGCCTCTCCAGCATTTGTTGTTTTGTGTTTTCTGGATCATGGCCAATCTTGTTGGGGTGAGATGCTATCTCATTGTTGTCTTGATTTGAATTTCTTTAATAACTAAAGATCATGAACATGTCCGCATGTGTTTTTTTGCTGGCTGGATCTCCTCTTTAGTGAAGTGTCTGTCCATCTCCTTTGCCCATCGCTTAATTGGATGGTTTATCTTCTGGATATTTTGTAGTATCTTATAGATTATGGAGATCAGGCGTCGGTCTGACATAGAGTTGCCAAATATTTTTTCCCATTCTGTGGGTGTTCTTTTAATTCTATTAATAAAGTCTTTGGATGAGCAAAAGTATTTGATTCTTAATAGTTCCCATTTATCTATTTTCTCTTCTGTTGATTGAGGTTTCTTTGACAGATTTTGGAGTCTGTCCTCATTGTATATTAAAACTTCCATTGTTGTTCCTACCTTTTCTTGGATGAGCTTTATTGTTTTAGGTTTGATATTTAGGTCTTTCATCCAGTTGGAGTTGGTTTTTGTATAAGGTGTAAGATA
Organism: Heterohyrax brucei; assembly: GCA_028571685.1. Lineage (NCBI taxonomy): Eukaryota > Metazoa > Chordata > Mammalia > Hyracoidea > Procaviidae > Heterohyrax > Heterohyrax brucei. The sequence continues at coordinate 2,772,789 of CM053166.1, forward strand.
TGGATCTTGATTCAGTGTATTGCAGATGGATAACCAATTTTGCCAACACCATTTGTTGAAGAGACTGTTTTTACCCCAGTTTAATGTCTTAGGGCCTTTGTCGAATATCAACTGTTCATAGGCAGATGGTGTCATCTCTGGGGTCTCAATTCTGTTCCATTGATCGATCTGTCTGTTCTTGTACCAGTACCAGGCTGTTTTGACCACTGTGGCAGTGTAGTATGTTCTAAGGTCGGGTAATGAGAGGCCTCCCAATGTGTTCTTCTTCTTTAGTAGTACCTTACTTATCCGGGGCTTCTTCCCTTTCCAAAAAAAATTGGTGATTTGTTTCTCCATCTCCTTAAAAAATGATGCTGGCATTGTTTTGGGATTGCACTATATAAATAAATTGCTTTGGGTAAAATACACATTTTCACAATGTTAAGTCTTCCTATCCATGAGCAGGGTAGGTTTTTCCATTTATCTAAGTCTCTCTTAGTTTCTTGTAGTAAGGGCTTGTAGTTCTCTTTGTAAAGGTCTGTTGTTTCTCTGGCTAGATTAATTCCTAGGTACTTTATCTTCTTAGGGGCTATCGTAAATGGTATTGATTTAATTATTTCCTCCTTAACAGTCTCGTTGATGATATAAAGGAAACCTACTGATTTACTTATGTTTATCTTGTATCCTGAAACTTTGCTGAACTCTTCTATCAGTTTGAGTAGCTTACTTATAGATTCCTTCGGGTTCTCCGCATATACAATCATATCATCTGCGAAAGGGAGATTTTAACTTCCTCTTTGCCGATGCAGATGCCCTTTATTTGTTCGTCTTGTCTAATTGCTCTGGCTAGAACTTCTAGCACAATGTTGAATAGGAGAGGTGACAGTGGGCATCCTTGTCTAGTTCCTGATCTCAAGGGAAAGTCTTTCAGTCTCTCTCCATTCAGGATGACGTAGGCAATTGGCTTTGTATAAATGGCCCTTACTGTGTTGAGGAATTTGCCGTCTGTGCCCATTTTGCTAAGAGTTTTTAGCATGAATGGGTGTTGGACTTTATCAAATGCCTTTTCGGCATCAATGGACAAAATCAGGTGATCTTTGTCTTTTGTGTTATTTATGTGCTTAATCACATTAATTGTTTTCTTGATGTTGAACCAGCCTTGCATCCCTGGTATGAATCCCACTTGGTCATGATGGATTATTTTCTTCATATGTTGTATTCTGTTGGCAAGAATTTTGTTCAAGATTTTTGCATCTAGGTTCATGAGTGATATCAGTCTGTAGTTCTCTGTCTTTGTTGGATCTTTCCCTGGCTTAGGTATCAGGGTTATGCTGGCTTCATAGAATGAGTTTGGGAGTACTCCATCCCTTTCTATACTGTGAAATAGTTTCAATAGTACTGGGGAAAACTCTTCTCTAAATGCTTGGTAGAATTCTGCCGTGAAGCCATCTGGGCCCGGATTTTTTGGGGTTGGCAGTGTTTTGATGACCTTTTCAATCTCTTCCTTTGTGATGGGTTTATTAAGTTGTTCTGCTTCATGTTGTGATAATTTGGGTAGGTGGTATGAGTCAAGGAATTGGTCCATTTCCCCTAGGTTTTCAAATTTGTTAGCGTACAGTCTTTCATAGTATTCTGTTATATTTTTTATTTCTGTTGCATCTGTAGTGACAACTCCCTTCTCATTTCTAATTTGGGTTGTTTCCTTTCCTGCTTTTCTTTAGTAAGTTTAGCCAGTGGTTTATCAATTTTGTTGATGTTTTAAAAAAAACCAGCTTTTGGTCTTTTCAATTTTTTCAATTGTTTTTCTATTCTCTCATGTAGCTCTGCTCTAATCTTTATGATCTCCTTTCTTCTGGTGCCCGAGGGGTTCCTCTGTTGTTCTCTTTCTACTTGTTCAAGCTGTAGAGTTAGTTCCTTGATTTGATTTCTTTCTTCCTTCCAGATGTGTGCATTTATGGAGATAAACAGACCTCTGAGCACGTCTTTGGCTGTATCCCATAGGTTCTAGTAGGAAGTGTTTTCGTTCTCATTGGAATCCATGAATTTCTTTAATTCATCCCTGATTTCCTCTATAACCCATGTTTTTTTGAGCAGGATGTTGTTCAGTTTCCAAGAGTTCCACTTTCTATCTATGTTTTTTCTGCTATTGATTTCAACTTTGATGGCTTTATGATCTGAGAAGATGCTTTGCAGTAATTCAACAGTATGGATTTTGTTGAGCATTGCATTATGGCCTATCACGTGGTCAACTCTGGAGAATGTTCCATGTGCACTGGAGAAGAAGGTGTAGTTGTCTGCTGATGGGTGGAAAGTTCTGTATATATCAATGAGGTTTAGTTGGTTAATTGTGTCAATGAGGTCTTGTGTATCTTTACTGAGCTTTTTTCTAGATGATCTGTCTAGTAATGAGAGTAGAGTGTTAAAGTCTCCCACTATTATTGTGAAGTCATCTAACTCTCTTTCGAGCATAGTCAGTGTTTCTTCGACATATTTAGGTGCTCTGACATTAGGTGCATTGCATTACGTTTCTTGATACGGTATGTTGCGTCTTTATTGTGCTTTACGGCTGCTGCTATGATCTCACTTAATAAACTATGTATAAACCCAATTTCAATTATTACCGGTCTTGTCAATTTCCTCTCTATGTAGAAGAACTGTAACAACTGTAGGACATCCCTCTTCTTAATATAATGCATCATAGTTTTCATGATACGTTCACTGCGAATGTCTTAATTTCATTTTCATATTTTCAACATAGATTTGCAGGATATGTAAGTCTTGGTTGGAAGTTCTTCTCCTTCAAGGCTTTGAATGTCGTATGCCACTGTCTCCATGCTAGCATTGTTTCGGCTGAGAAATCTGACGAAAGCCTACAGGGTTTCCTTCTGAATGTTAGCTTTGCTTTGAGTCTTGCTGCCTTTAAGAGTTTCTGCTTATGTTTCATTTTGCTAAGCTTGATCAGAGTATGTCTTGGAGTCTTTCTTTTGAGATCTACATTGAGTGGTGTTCTGTATGTATCTTGGATATCTGTATTCTCTTTCATAATTTCTGGGAAGTTTTCTTTCAGCAACTCAGCAACAATACTCGCAGTGTTCTCTGATGTCTTACCCTGTGCAGGAACTCCACTTAATCATAGATTGTTCCTCTTAATAGAGTCCCACATACTTATTAATACTTCTCCATTTTCCTTGTTTCTTTTTTTTGACTGCTCTTCCTAGATCCTGGACTCAGTAGCTCTGTCTTCCCAACCAGAAAGTCTGTTTTCCATGTATTCCATTCTGTTTTCTTGGCTTTGAATTGAAGTTTCTGTGTCTTTGATTTTGTTCTTGATCTGTTAGATTTCAGAGTCTGATGTTCCATCAGATTGAACAGCTTGCTTAATTTTTCGTTTTGCTGTGCTGCATTTGGTATAATGTCTAGGAGGGCTCTATATATAACTCTTTGGATTCACCTTCCAATAGTTTCAGAAAAGCTTCTTCATTTGGGAAGTTCTGAGGTGGTTTCTCTTTGGAAGCCTTCTGATGCCATGGGCAATTTCTTGGTCACAGCCTTCTCCCAAGTTTGTTGCTTTTGGGACTTCATGTGAGTCAGTAGAGGCTGGGGGAGGTGCTGTGAGGATGGACCGCAGTTGTTTCTCTAGGCCTTCTTAAAATGAGAAGTAAAAAGTATCTCACAACTTCCAAAGTCAGTCAGGTTTTCAGGTGTATAGGTCCCTCTTCCCAGCTGGAAAACTAAGCACCTCTATATCAAACCCCAGTAATTATAAACTAGCTGAAAATATGGAAAGGATACTGCCTTGCTGGCCTCTGCTGTTGGGAGCCAGCTTTAGGTGATACTGTGTAGAGTCTGCTTTTCTGCCGGAAAAGTGCTCTCGGCAGGCACTGCCTCCCAGTCCAGGAATTAGGTCCAGCTGAGGTTACTGTATGGGTATCCCCACCTCCCGGTCAAATAAGATAGTGTTCCGCACAATCTCACCACTCAGCTGGGATCAGGCTACTGACAGGAAAAGTCCAAAAGTGCCTAGATGTCCAGGTTCCACAGCTTCTGTTGCCTGGCCCAAGCCTGAGATGACACTGCAAATCACTGTCTCTCTGCTAGAAAAGCATTCTCCCCCCAGCAGGCTCCACCTCCCAGCCGAGGAACCAAATCCAGCTGAGGCATCTGCCTGGGCATCCCCATCTCCTAGTAGATCAAGATAGGGTCCCTCACAAGCTCATCACCTCATCCATATGGCTACCAGAAGGCGGAGGTAGAAAGATAGACCAAAGGAGCTGAGCTGCAGAGTCCAAAGCTGGGCTCTCAGAACAGGGCAGTTGCACTTGCTGAACCTACCAGCAGTGTGTCTGAGAACAGCAGCTAGTGAAGTCCCAGGTCTGCCTGCCAGCCAATGCAGAGAGAAAAAAAATCAAAATGGTGAGTTATGTTTGGTCCATGCAAGCCTGCACTGACCAAGAGTGGAGTCAGTGAAGGAGATGAGGTTTTGTGTTTAGTGGTATGAAGTCCAAATTAACAGCCCTATGCCGCATCCCAGTGCTCACTATGTGTCCAGGAGGCTCCGTTTAATTATCAATTCAGGTCTTGATTTCCAGAAGCATTTAGGGAGACATTGTTTACTCCACTATCTTGACTCCACCTGTCTATCACCTTGACTCCACCCTTGAAAAGTTCCTGACAGAAAACTTCCTTGACATCATAAAAGTGGACAGCAATTCAATATGTTCATTGAACCCCATGAAAGATAGATCCCAAAAGAAAGACACACAGACATAACTAAGCTTAATAAAATGAAACAAGGAAAGCCTCTTAAAGGCAGATAGGCTTAAACCAAAAGTAGTATACAAAGAGAAATCTTTTAAACTAACCCCTGGCTACTCCACCAAAACCAAATAGGCAAGAAGGCAATGGGATGACACATGCAAAGCCTTGAAGAAAACTTCCAACCAAGAGTTATATATTCTGCAAAATTGTCACTAAAACATCACAGTGAGATTAGGACATTCTCGGGTAAATGGAAGCTTAGAGACTGCAAAAACCAAACCAAAATTACAAGAAATACCAATGGAAATTCTTTCCTTAGAAAATCAGGAAGACCAGATACATAGTCAAGGAGGCAATGGAGGGCACAGTAATCAGAGTCCTATTTAGTTAGGGAAGTCACAAAGCTCAAATATTAAATTAGGTAAACAGAGATCTCAACATGTAAACCATGACAACACTACACTGGTCATGGATTGAATTAGGTACCCGAAAAATGTGTAGCCATGTGTCTGAGCCATGATTCCCAGTATTTTATGATCGTCCTCTGTTTTGTATGCTGTGTGTTAAAGGATTAGGGTGGGACTGTAAGTCCCTTTATAAGATCACCTCCCTGCTCCACTGTAAAGGAAGTTTCTCTGGAATATGTTTTGCACCACCCTTAATCCATTCATCCTAAGAGATGAAAGGGAAGCAAGCAGGGAATTGGGAACGTGACAGCATCAACTATGCAGTGCTGGGAGAAGAGCACCACCTTTAGACCTGAGGTTCCTGCACCAAGATGCTCCATGGACCAAGACTGATGCAATACCAGACTTTCCTCCAGAGTAAATGATGGGGAAAGTGTTTCCCTGGAGCAGACATCCTGAATTTGGACTTGCAGCCTACCGGATGATGTAAGAAGAAACTTTCCTTTGTTAAGCTGTTCACTTGTAGTATGTGTGTTGGAGCAGCACTAGCTGACTCAAACAACTGTGAAGAGGAATATAGTGCAGTATTCCCTCTTCATAGTATAATATCATAGATCTTTCAGGTGGAGTTCAAGTCAAGGATATACAAAGAAGTTAAAGATTGGTTTAAATGTAGGATATTAGGAGCTAATAGTGGGTTAGCAGCAAACTAAATTAACAAGACTACATATTGAAAAAAGAAACAATCCAGAAGTCTCAACAAACAGCCAACCTTGGAAAGGATGAAAACCCATAAGCAAAATGAATGAAGCGCAGGATATGAAGTGGAACAAAGAAGATGTCAACAACAGAAAAACAGGTAACAAATTAATAACATCAAATACATATCAGTAATTACATGGGGTGTGAATGAATTGAATGGTCCAATAATGAGTCAGAGAGTAACTGGTTGGATTAAAAAGCATAATCTGTCCATACACTGCTTCCAAAAAACACACCTTAAACTCAAAGGTATGAACAAACTGAAAATCATAGGGTGCCAAAGTATATTCCAAGCTAGTCACATGCAAAGAACAGCAGGAGTGGCAATATTAATCTCAGAAAATACATTTGAAAATCCACCATGGTGGACAAGGATGGTCACTATTTATTGTTTAAAGGAGCAATACATAAGGAGGATATAACAGTGTTGAATATTTATGCAGCCAATGTAATGCAACCTGAGTACATCAAACATTCTAACAACATTGAAAATCTTGTCCTACAATAACAGTAGGAGACTTCAACACTATTTTCAGTAAGGGACAGTTCATCCAGAAAAAAGCCTCAATAAGACACAGAAGATGACTGTGGAACAATCACCTAACTCAACCTGATAGACATATACACAACTTTCAGCCCAACAACAGATAAATACACTTCCTTTTTCAGTGCACGTGGAACATTCTCCAGAATAGACCACATAATAGGCCATAAAGGAAGCCTCAACAAAATCCAAGCCACTGAGTTATTGCAGAGCATCTTCTCAGACCATCAGCCATAAAAATTGAAATCAATAGCAGAAAACCCTGAGTAGAAATTCAAACTCATGGAAACTGAACAACACCTTGCTTATCAAGTAATGAAGTACAGAGGAAATCAGGAGGAAGTGAAAAAATTCATGGAATCAAATGAGAATGGAAACACAGCCTACCATAACTTACAGGGTACAGCAAAACAGTGCTCAGAGGTCAGTTGATCTCTGTAAATACACATATGGGGAATGAACACAGCCCAAGTCAACGAATTAACCTTACAACATGAACAAGTAGAAAGAAAACCAAGGAACCTCTTGGGCACCAGAAAAAAAGAGATAATAAAAATTAGAGTAGAAGTAAACAAATTACAGAATAGAAAATCAATTGAAAGAATGAACAAAACCAAAAGCTGGTTTTTTCAAACGATCAAGAAAATTGAGAATGCATTGGCTGAACTCACAAGAGAAAAACGGGAGAGGAAACAAATAACCTGAATAAGAAATGAGATGAGAGATGTCACAATAAAGTCAATTGAAAGTAAAAAATAGCTTAGCAGAATACTATAACAAATGTACTCTAAAAAAACAAATATGGTGTGAGACCCGCTACGATAAGAACTTGAAAACAGACTCATACCTAGAAGAAAAGCCTCTTTGATGGCTGCAAGGGTGGGGAGGGAGGGAGAACAAGGGTGCAGGATTTAGATTACATGATAGAAATTTGGTTGGGTGAAATCTGGGACAGCACATATTAGAAAGAAGATCAATATTAACTGGACTTCAGCAGAACTTGAGTACTCCTGCCATCGTATCCCAGTATTGCCAGGACAGAGTAGCTGAGGTAGGGGGCCAGCGAACATGCTCTCAGGTGAAATTGAGGCCAATTGACACCAGTAGCATTTTGCTAATGACTCTCTGCACCCCACATTGGTGAGTGGTGTCTGGGGTCTTAAAAGTTGCCAAGCAGCCATCTGAGGGTAGAGCAAATGGTCCCAACTCAGCAGGAACAGATGATCACCGAGGACCAAAACTACATGGGAGAAAGAGAACCCAAAAGAGACCCACGTGAGTGGGTCTACACTGACTGTGATTGGAAGAACCAGATGGTGCCCAGCCACCACCAATGACAGCTGCAGTGAAGCTCACAAAATTGAGATGAAATTGGGGTGCACCCTGAGATCACCACTAAGAGACCGCAATTGATCATCCAGGGGCTTTGAGGTTCTGCCGGGAGCATGGCCCCCGGCTTTGATGCCACCCCTGTCCATAAATGATAGTGAAGGTCAACTCTTCGGACAGCAATCGATTGGACTTAGCAACTCAAGAGTGACCATACCTTATAAGCACTTTATGGTCCTATGCATCTATAGGATATCACGCTGCTGACCTCTTAGTAGAGGAAGGGAAGTAGGTGGAGAGGAGGGAATAGGAGACTGAGGGGAAGATAGGACATTTATGGAGCAGAGAGGGAGAGGGCTGTCACAGGGCAGGGAGAACAGTGGGAGGTGCATATAGGTAAGCATGCAGATTTATACGGGAATCTACACTTTCATTTAATCATTAAAGATCAGAGCCACGATGGAGCTCACTGAGAGGAGTCTCACTGGCAACACAAGAATAAAAAGGGGTGCATCATGAGATCTCCACTAAAAGACCTCAATTGATGGTCCAGCGGTTTGGCAGTTCTTCTGAGAGCATGGCCCCCGGCCCTGATGCTGCCCTTGCCCATAAATTATAACAAAGGTCCACTCTTTGGACAGGAATGGATTGGACTTGGCAATGCAGAGTGACTATATATTGGAAGCACTTTATGGTTCTATACATCTATAGGATATCATCTTGCTGACCTCTGGCTGGAGGAAGGGGAGTGGATGGAGAGGAGGGGAAAGGAGGCTGTTGGGAGGATGAGACATGTATGGAGCAGAGAGGAATAGTGTGCAGTCACCGGACAGGGAGAGCAGTGGAAGCTGCATATAGGTGGGCATGTAAATTTATATGTGAATGTATATTTTCACTGAGTTATGTTAAATAAAAATTTTAAAAAAAAAGTAGAACAACTTAATAAAACCATCACAAAAGAAGAGATTGTAAATGTAATAAAAAGAAAAATCTGCCAATGAAAACAAATCCTGGCCTAGACAGCTTCACTGGAGAATACAACCAAACTTTTAGAGAAGAGTTCATTCGAAGACTACTGGAGCTATTTCACAACGGAAAAAAGGACATTTTCAAATTCATTCCATGAAGCCACCATTATAACAGAGCCAGGAAAAGATCTCTCTCTCACACACACACACAAATTACAGATGAGTATCACTCAGGAACCTGGATGCAAATACTTTCAACAAAATCCTAGCCTATAGAATTCAACAACGTTACCAAAAAATAATTTATCATGACCAAGTAGGATTCATACCACGGATGCAAGGTTGATTCAACATCAGAAAACCAACTAGTGTGATCAAACAAATAACGCCAAGTATAAGAATCACTTGCTTTCATCAACTGATGCAGCAAAGGCATTTGACCAAGGCGAACACCTATTCGTGTTAAAAAGGCTCAGCAAACTAGGAATAGAAAGGAAATCCTCAACACCATAAGGGGCTTCTGTGTGAAGACAATCACCAACATCACCCTGAACGGAGAGATACTGAAAGAATTCTCCCTGAGAATGGGAACCAGACAAGGATGCGCACTGTCACTCCTATTCAACATTGTGTTAGTGTTTCAGGCCAGAGCAATGAGACAAGACAATGAAATAAAGGGTATCTGTATCGGTAAAGAAGAAGTCAAAGTGTCCCTATTTGCAGATGATATGATTTTATACACAGAAAACTCTAAGGGATCCATAAATAAACTACTGGAACTAAGAGCAGAGTTCAGCAAAGTATCATGATATACAAAAAATCAAAACCATTTACAGTAGCCCCCAAGAAGATAAAGTACCTAGGAACAAATCCAACCAGAGATGTAAGACATCTATATAGAGAAAATTAAGACCCTACTGCAAGAAACCAAAAGAGACTTACAGAAGAGGAGAAACCTACCTTGTTCATTAGCAGGAAGACTTGAAATTGTGAAACTGTCTGTTCTACCTGGATAAGTTAAACACTACTGAAGAGGAGAAACACAGTGACACTACCCGACCTCAGAACCTATTACACTGCCACGTAAGTCAAAACAGCCTGGTACTGATACAAAAAGAGACAGACCAATGAACAAACTGAGACCCGTCAGATATCACCACCCATCTCTGAAGAGCTGATATTTGTAAAAGCCCCAAAGCTGTAAACTACGGTAAAGACAAGTGGGGTTGACAATATTGGGTATCCATCTGAACGAAAAACTGAAAAAGACCCATATCTCCCACTTTTCACAAATACTAACTGAAAATGGATCAGAGACCTAAACATCAAATTTAAATGATAAAAATTATGGAAGAAAATATAGAGACAACAAAGGAGGTTCTAATACATCACTTAAACAGACTACAAAATCTTACTGACAATGCTCAAACAACAGAAAACAGGTAAATAGGAATTACTAAAAATCAAACACTTATGTTCATCCAAAGACGTTATCAATAGAGTTAAAAGACTGCCTAAAGAATGCAAATATATATGTATATATATATTTGGTAACTACATATTGCATTGACAAGAAAAAGACAAATAACCCAATTAAACAATGGACAAAAGATATGGACACATAGTTTGCCAAAGAAGCCCTGCAGGAAGCTAAAAGACAAATGAGAGTATGCTCACAATCTTTAGCTATTGGAGAAATCCAAATCAAAACTGCAGTGAGATACCATCTCGCTCCAATGAGGGTGGCAGTGATCCAGAGAACACAAAACAGCAAATGCTGGAGACGCTGTGGAGAGACTTGAACTCTGCTACACCACTGGTGGAAATGCAACACAGTACAACCTCTTTGGAAATCAATTTGGCACTTTCTTAGAAAGCTAGAAATAGAAATACCACATGATCCAGCAATCCCAGTGCTGGGATAATATCCTAGAGAAATAAGGACTGTCACACAGAGATGCGCACCTAAATGTTTATTGCGGCACTGTGCACAACAGCAAAAAGATGGAACTAACCTAGGTTCCCATCAACAGATAAATGGACAAACTGTGGCATATATACACAATGGAACAGCATGCCATGATATAAAACAATGAGGATTTTACGAAGCATCTGCTAAGCTGGTGTCAACTAGAAGACATTACAGTGAAATCAGTCAGCTGCAAAAGGACAAGTCTTGTGTGAGACGACTATCATAACTTCAAAAAGGAGTTACACACAGAAGAAAAGACTGATGGCTACGAGGAGGGAGAGGGTTTTTCCTAGATTAAACAGTCGATAGGAATGCGGTTCAGTGAAGGAAGTGACAGCACACAGTAGAAGGCAGGTCAGCGTAACTGACTACACCATAAACTAAAACGTTTTCTAAATTCAACCCAACATTTCAAAGGCTAGAAAAGTGGGGACATCTGGTCTGGGGACCATGTTTGCAGGGGACATAGAGGTCAATTGCCATAACTAATCTTTTGCTAACAGAGTCTTCTCCACCTCATATGGGCTAGTGGCATGTGGGGTCTTAAAAGCCAGCCAGCTGCCATCTGAGGCAAATCAATTGGTCCCAACCCACCGGGAGCAGATGATGACTGAGAACATCAAAGACAAAGGAACAAATGAGCCCACGAGATAGAAAGACCCATGTGACTGGGAGACTATATTCGCATGAGAGAAGAAGAACCAGATGTGGCCTGGCCACCACCAAAGGCAGCCTTGATATGGGACACAAGGTAGATTCTCTGATGTAACATGAGAAAAAGAGGTGTGCAGATCAAGAAATCTACGAAAAGACACCCTAGAAGGTCTCCTGGGAAAATGACACCTAGACTTGCTGCAGCCCCAGACCTGAAACCAGTACTGAGGTCAACACTTTAGACAAAGAAGGACTGGACTCAGGGGCACAGAGTGAGCATGTGATAAGTGTAGTTTATGGTTTCATACATCTGTAAGACACTGTCTTAATGATTTCTTTCTAGACAGGAAAGTACAGTGTGGAGAGGAGAGGACAGGTGATCGTTAAGAGGATATTAGAAGAATGAAACAGAAGAGCGTGTTGTCACAGGGTGAGGAGAGCAGAGGATCAGAGAGGCAGGCATGCAGAGTTGACGTGGATTGTATATTTCACTTCATCATTTAAAATAAAATGGATCAATGACCTAAATATAAAACAATAAAGATCATGAAAGAAGAACTAGGGGCAAAACTGGGAGCCCTAATACATAGCAGAAAGACTACAAAATATTATTAACAATGCAGCAACACCAAGAAAGAAAATAGGTAAGTGGGAACTCCTAAAAGTCAAACATATGTACTCACCAAAGAGTGAACAGACTACCTACAGACTGGGAAAAAAGCTGGCTACCACGAATCCAACCCACATCTAGGCTCCCAAACCAACAAGATACTACCAAACCTCGGCAAGAAAAAGACAAAAACCCAAGGTAAAAATAGGCAAAGGGTATGACCAGGTATTTCACCACAGAAGACATGCAGGCGATTAACACTTAGAAGAGGAAATGCTCATGATCCTGAACCATTAGAGAAATCCAAATCTAAGCTAAAGTGAGATACCATATCACCCAACAAGGCTGGCATTAATCTAAGAAACACAAAATAAAAAAGTTTGGAGACATGGATAGAGTGGACCTCTGTACACAGATAGTTGGGAGGTAAACTGGTACAAACACTTTGGAAATTGATTTGGCAATTCCTTGAAACGCTAGAAATCGAAATAACATATCCAGCAGTTCCACTTCTTGGAATCTATCATAGAAACCTAAGTGGTCACATGAATAGATACATGCACACCCATGGTTTTTGCAGCACTCTTCACAATAGCCAAAAGATGGGATCCACCTAGGTGCCGATCAAAGGATGAATCGATTAGCAAACTATGGTGCCTTCACAGAATACTAGGCAGTGATAAAGAATGATAATCTTCAGAAACATAATGTGGAATCATCTGGAAGACATTACAGTGATTGAAATTCTTTCCAAAAGGATAAGTACTATGTGAGACCTCTATTATAAAGACTCAAGAACAGGTTTATACACTGAAGAAAATGATGTTTGGTCTTACAAGTGTGGAATTGTTACCCAATTTGGGTCTGTGCGTTGGAGCAGTCGAGCCAAACAAACATAGTCCAGGTTAAAAAGAGGGAGAAGGTGTTTTAGGAGGTATGAGGCTACCAGAGACTCGACAGAGACGCAGGCTGTTCTCCATGGAGTCTCAAAAGACAGTTTTTGAATCTGAGTATATGTATCAGCAGCACAAAGAATACTTCATGTTTTTAAGCAAGTAGCCCACTGATAACTAGCTACATCACAAAATAGTCACAAAATTCTTTATTAAAGTACAGATATGTATGTCAGACACCTGGACTCTAATCTGCATGTTTGTAACAGGAAAGACGAAACATGCAAAAATTCCTCAGCTAGTGAAACTAACCTGCCAGGTCCACTCTGACTGAGATAAAGAGCAAGAGAGACAGTTGTGGATACACAGTATGCCAGGCAGCTGAAACCAGTACTGAAGCCAACTCTTCAAACAAAGATTGGGCTGGAGTAAGAGAATATTTTGAAAAGGGGAGAACATGTTGCAAGGTATTGGGGTTACTGGATGGGAGAGAGTGGTGTATTCATAGGTTAGATAGTAGGTGAGAACTGGGTTAGGGGAAGAAAGTGACAGCACACACGAAGAAGGCAGGTCAGCAGGGCTGAACTACACCAAAAGCCAACGGATTTCCTAAACACAACCCAACATCTTGAAGGACACAGTGGTAGCGGCAGGGGTCGGGGAACTGTGGTTTCAGGGGACATCTAGATCATTTGGTATAAGTTTTGTTTTGTTTTGTTTTTCACAAAATGTTGTGCATCCCAATTTGGTGAGTAGCATCTTGGGTCGTAGAAGCTACCAACCAGCCATCTAAGTTGCATGAATTTGTCCCAGTCCACCTCGCGCACAGAAGAATGAAGGACATCAATGTTATGAGGAAAATATAAGTCCCAGTGAGTGAAGGGACCACAGGATATAAATACCACATCAACATGAGACCGCAAATACCAAATGGTGCCCAGGCACTACCAATGACTGCACTGAAAGGGAACACAATGTAGAATACCTGACATGAAACAAATCCAAACCCACTGCCATCGAGTCGATTCTGACTTATAGCGATGATATACACACAGTAGAACTACCCCGTACAGTTTCCGAGTAGCACCTGGCGTGTTTGAACTGCTGACCTTCTGGTTAGTCCCTGTAGCACTTAAGCACTACACCAGTGAAGTTTCCCAGAGTCCCAGACAAAGCAGGAGAAAAATGGGTGCAGAGAACTAGAACTCAATTTAAGTACCAGAGTTGATAGTCCAACCAAGTGGAGGGTGCCCTGAGAACGTGGCCCCTGGACTGTCTGTTAGCCCAGAGCTAAAACCAGTACGGAATCCAACCCTTCAGACAAAGATTGGGCTGGAGTATGAGACGCAGAGTGATGCTGGTGAGCAGTGTGCTTCTTGGCTTAAACAGATACATGATGCTGTCTGAGCAGTTCCTGTCCATGGGCGAGATGAGAAGGTGGAGGGCGACAGGAGTTGGGTGAATGGCTGCAGGACGTACAGAGTAGACAGAAGGAGTGCTGTCATGGTGGGAGTGGGATTTTATATCACAAGTTGACTTGGATTGTAAGCTTGCATTTAAAGCATGATAGCGTATTTTTTAAGAAATGAAAAAAGACCCTATCTCACACCATGCACAAAAGCCAACTCAAAATGAATCAAAATCTAAATATCAAATCTAAAATGATGCAGATCAAAGAAGAAAAAAATAGGGACACCACTGGGAGTGTTAATACAAGGCATTCCCACCCTAATTCTCTTTAACATAATCCAATTCTGCACTATTAACCACAGGCAGAGATTAGGATTTACAACACGGAAAAATCACAAAATGGAGGACAACCACCCTAATACTAGGAATCAGGGTACAACTAAATTGATATACACATTTTTAGGGGGGACACAATCCAATCCATGATACTCTGCTTTGGGCCAGAATCCAACCGGCATCAGCAATGACATTCGTGGTTCCTCAGTGTCTTCTGAATGTGGCTTGAATTTCTGGCAGTTACCTCTCAATGTACTGCTGCAACTGATTTTAAATGATCTTCAGCAAAATTTTGCTTGCATGTGATATTAATGATACTGTTTGTTACTTTCTGCATTGAGTTGGATTACCTTTCTCGGAAATCTGCAGAAGTAGGGATGTCTTCTAGTTGGTTGGCCAGGTAGCTGCCTTCCGAATTTCTTGGCATAGACCACTGTGCACTCGCAGTGCTGCGTCCATTCTGAGAAACAGCTGGTACTCGGACAGTGCCTGGGGCCTGTTCTCCCCACCGGCTTCAGTGCGGCTTCAGCTTCGTCCTTCACTCCCATCAGCTCCTGGTCAGCTACCTCCCGAAGTAGCTGAACATCAGCCAATTCTTTCTGGTATAGTAACTGTGTATTTCTTCCATTTTTCCATTCCTGTATTGTTTAGTCTTTTCCTCATAGAATCCTTTAATATTGTAACTTGAGACTTCAGTTTTCTTCTTCAGTCTTCTCAGCTTGAGCAATACTGTGTTTTTCCCTTTTGGTCTGCCATCACCAGGTCCTTCCACATTGTTGTCATAATGTTTTTTGTTCTTGAGTCACCCTTTTAAATCGTCTGTTTATCTCCTGCACTTCACCATTTCTTCCTTTTGCTTCAGCTACTTGACCTTCAAGAATCTCTTCTAATACCGATTTTGGTCTTTTTTCCTTCCGTCTCCTGTCTTTTTCATGACATTTGCCTTTCTTCCTGTGTGATGTCCTAGACATCATCCTACAACTTGTTGGTCTTCAGTGACTGATGTTCAGTGCCTCAAATCTATTTCTGAGATGGTGTATAAATGCAGGTGCAATACACTCAAGGTTACCCTGTGGCACTTATGGATTTGCTCTCATTTCCCTGAGCTTTAACTTGTACTTGCATGTGAGTAACTGAATCTCTGATCTTCAATTAGCTGCTAGCATTTTTCTGACTGGGGCTTTCCCATCCTCTCTCTCCACACTGTAGTGGAGTTAGTTCTGTGAATTCCATCTGACAAGGTCCGTGTGGACAGACACCATTAATGTCAGTGGAAAAAGATATTTGCAATCAAGAAGCTGTTGGTCTTGCAAAATTCAATCATGCAATCTTGGGCGTGGCCCCTATCCCTAAGGTTTCCTGTAGTAAGGGCTTGTAGTTCTCTTTGTAACAGTCTGTTATGTCTCTGGTTAGATTAATTCCTAGGTACTTTATCTTCTTAGAGGCTATAGTAAATGGTATTGATTTGATAATTTTTTCCTTAACAGTCTCATTGTTGGTATAAAGCAATCCTACTGATTTACTTATGTTTTTCTTGTATCCTGAGACTTTGCTGAACTCTTCTATCAGTTTGAGTAGTTTACTTATAGATTCCTTGGGATTCTCTGCATATACAATCATATCATCTGCAAACAGGGAGATTTTAACTTCCTCTTTGCCAATGCAGATGCTCTTTATTTCTTGGTTTTGTCTAATTGCTCTGGCTAAAACTTCTGGCACAGTGTTGGTGAGAGTGGGCATCCTTGTCTAGTTCCTGATCTCAAGGGAAAGTCTTTCAGACTCTGTCCATCCAGGATGATGTGGGCAATTGGCTTTGTATAAATGGCCCTTATTGTGTTGAGGAATTTGCCATCTGTGCCCATTTTGCTAAGAGTTTTTAGCATGAATGGGTGTTGGTCTTTATCAAATGCCTTTTCTGCATCAATGGACAAAATCAGGTGATCCTTGTCTTTTGTGTTATTTATGTGGTTAATCACATTAATTGTTTTTCTGATGTTGAACCAGCCTTGCATCCCTGGTATGAATCCCTCTTCGTCATGATGGATTATTTTCTTGATATGTTGTTGTATTCTATTGGCAAGAATTTTGTTGAATATTTTTGCATCTAGATTCATTAGTGATATCGGTCTGTAGTTCTCTTTCCTTGTTAGGCCTTTCCCTGGCTTAGGTATCAGGGTTATGCTGGCTTCATAGAATGAGTTTGGGAGTACTCCATCCCTTTCTATACTGTGAAATAGTCTCAGTAGTATTGGAGATAACTCTTCTCTAAATGCTTAGTAGAATTCTGCCGTGAAGCCATCTGGACCTGGACTTTTTTTGGTTGGCACTGTTTTGATGACTTTTTCAATCTCTTCCTTTGTGATGGATTTACTAAGTTGTTCTGCTTCATGTTGTGATAACTTGGGTAGGGGATATGAGTCAAGGAATTGGTCCATTTCCCCTAGGTTTTCAAATTTGTTAGAGTAGGTCTGATGTTTTTGATGTCATTCCAGAACTCATCGGGTCCTTGGTCACTGGTGTTCAAGGCATTCAGTGTTTTCTCTAGATGGTCCCTAAACTCAGATGGGATATACTCAAGGTTATACTCAGGCACTCATCTGCCACTTTTGATTTTCTTCAGCTTCCACTTGAACTTGCATCTGAGCAAGTAGTCTCTTTTGCAATCAGTGCCTGGCCTGGTTCTCACTGAGGATACTGAGGTTTTCCATCGTCTCTTTCCATAGGTGTGGATAACTGGATTCTTCTCTGTTCCATCTGCCGCGGTCTGCATGTGTAGCCTTCTTTGGAAAAGAAGATATCTGCAGTGAAACATTTTTGCGCATTTCTGTCATTTGATCTCCAGTGTCACCTCTGTCACCAAGGCCCTGTTTTCCAGCTACTGGTCCTTGTTTATTTCCAGCTTTCACATTCTAATCACCAGTGATCATCAGTGCGTACTGATCTGCATGTTGAGTCAATTTCAGATGGCAGAAGTTGGTCCGTAAATTTGAATAATAGATGTATTAACTCGTCTCCTTGTGGACATATGAATGTGAATCCCCTTTGGTTTTTCTTGTCCACTGTGGCTCTATCTAGAACT
Organism: Heterohyrax brucei; assembly: GCA_028571685.1. NCBI lineage: Eukaryota > Metazoa > Chordata > Mammalia > Hyracoidea > Procaviidae > Heterohyrax > Heterohyrax brucei. The sequence goes on from CM053166.1 coordinate 2,790,490, forward strand.
TCTGGCACAGTGTTGACTAGCAGTGGTGACGGTGGACACACTGTTCTTTGCTATTCTTAGGAAGACTGATTTCAGTCTTTCTCCACTGAGTATGATGTTAGCAGTGGGTTTTCCTAAGTGCCTTCTAGCATGTTGAGGCATTTCCTTTCTCTGTCTAGTTGATTGAGTGTATTTTGTTATGAAAAAGTGTTGTATTTTGTGAAATGCCTTTTCATTACTGACTGAGATAATGCGATGATTTTTCTGACTTTGATTAATGTGATAGCATTCTGTTGCTTAATTTTCTTGTATTGAAGCATTCCTTGATAAATCCCACCTCGTCAGGGTGTGTGAACCTTTTCAAATGCGATTGGACTCAGTTTCCCAGTGTTTTGCTGCAGATTGTTGCATCCAAATTCACATGGATATTGGTCTGTTCTCTTCTTTTCCTGTGGTGTCTTTCTCTGGCTTTGGTAGCAGGGTAGTGCTGGCCTTAGGGAACAAATTTGAAAGTGTTCACTTATAATTATTGCTGTGTGTTCTGACTGAACTGAAAATGGTGTCAGTGATAAAAATCTATTTACTACTACTGCCTGGTATCTTGAGCTTCCAGCTGCCCTCACCTGCAGCTTTAGGCAGAGTTAGTCTGGCTGGAAGTACCCCCTGAAGCTTTACTTTGATTCCATCTATTTCAGACCTGTCGAGCATCCTGGAACCGCCTCCAGCTCTTGTCCTTCTGTCCATCAGGCTAGGTCTTGGAGTGCTGACGGCTGTCCCCCAGACCAGAGTCCTGTGTTGTCTGCTGCCCTTTTGCCAGACAGTTGCTCACCTCCTCAGTGAGCCACTGTCCTCAGACGAGGACATCAACTTAGTAGAGTATCCACGACATTAGATCCTGACAGGCCTTGCAGAATGTCCTCAGCCTCCCTCCAAGAGAGTAGTAGAAATTGAGGAATAGAATCGTTTTGTACTATGGAAGTCCCTTTTTTTGTTACAAGTTTGTAAAGATCAGAAGTTGTTCTTTTTGACAACAATGCTTACATTCCATTCCCACAGATGTCACCTGAAGCTGTCACCATTTGAAACCACTAGGTGCCAGAAAGTGAGGGGAAAAAAACAACTAGAGAACTTGAGGAAACAGAACAAACATGAGTTACAAAATGAAGAGGAATCCCACTGATCCCGTATATGAACTCAAAGCCACACTCGTTTCCCTACTGATCACATCTGTGAACCCAAACCAAACCCCACACTTGTTGCCTTGGGAGTCACCTGTATTGGTTCTAAACGAAAGTCTGTGGGATGGTCTGTGTAGGTGAACCCTTGGCCTAAACCTCGAAGCCCTCATGTCCTAGAGGAAGCCAGGTTTGCGTTTTCCAGCCTGGGCAGGACTGGGTGCCCCTTACTCTGTGACTCTGTAGCCAAAGGAAGAGGCCTGTGGTGCTTTGTGAAAAATGTGGAGGTGTCCTCAGGAGGCTGGAGCAGGACCCTCCATCAGTGCTGATGTCCTCAGAGTGGAGCATGGCCTGGAGCCTGGGGAAGCCCTGGCTGGGAGAGAGCTGAGGCCAAGAACCATTTCTCCTTACTGAACACATTTCCTTCCATTTCAGGTCTCAGGTATGGCGCACAGAGTCCAGTCTAGGCAGCTGGGGACTGAAGGTGCCTGTCTTGCACATTCGTGGAATCACAGGGAAGGATTTGAGCTGTTCTTACTGGCTTTGTGGTTGAACCATTACTCATCTGCCTCCAAATACCTCGAGGCTGTACGTCCACTGCTGTGCCTGTTCGTGAAGTGGCCTCCTGGGCTTAGAGAGCACATTCACATAGAGTTCTAGAAGCTGGAGCCTGGAAATGGTGTGTACTACAGAGAATTGGGGTACTGTTACTCAAGGGGGTGATGCTAGATGTCAGTTGTTGGGGACCGTGTGTTCCATGCGCTGAGGTTCCACAGTGAGGTAAACAGTTGGCTGAGAAGGCCGAGGGCCTGAGCCCTAAGAGCCACCCTGAGGCTCTGCTGTGCCGTCACTGGACCATTCCTCTACAGAGAGGTGGATTTTTCCAGTCTAAGATGCCTGTGATCACCTTCCACATGTGACTCTTGGGGCTGGCTTCACGGGCCGTTAATATTCCCATCCTGGGCCTCGGTTCTGTGTATGGAAGGACAGAACCTCCCAAGCAGAGTCAGAAGATGCAAAGCCCCTGGGTAGGTTTGAACTGCCAACCTTCTAGTGAGTAGTTGGGTGCCTCACCTGCTGGGCCTTCTGTGCACCTTATGAATAGTTTAACACCATGTGCCTTAAACCTCTCTCTTGAAACAGTGAGGAATCCGGAGGGAATGACATGCACCTTCCCTAAGTTTTCTGCTTGTTATTCTGGATTTCAATGTCATGCAGTTCAAAGATTGCTGTGGCTGAGGAGACTATTGAAAAACTGTTGAAAAACTACTGAGACAGCAAAATGTGGTCAGACCTTTTCTCCCAGCTTCCCTTTTCTTCTGAGTCTTCTCCATCCTTTCTGTTTCATGCTCTGAACCACAGTTGAAATCAGTCCGTCAATTACTGTAAACATTAATGATGGAGACAAGATGTCCCCTCAAAATAGAATATTGCGAGTAGAGACAAATGCCCCGTGATGCTGCAGGGGAAGAGCAATCTTTGAACTGCATGACATTGAAATCCAGAATAACAAGCAGAAAACTTAGGGAAGGTGCGTGTCATTCCCTCTGGATTCCTCAGTGTTTCAAGAGAGAGGTTTAAGGCACATGGTGTTAAACTATTCATAAGGTGCACAGAAGGCCCAGCAGGTGAGGCACCCAACTACTCATGAGAAGGTTGGCAGTTCAGACCTACCCAGTGGCTTTGCAGAAGTCCTTGGCAGTCAGCTTGTGTGATAATTACACCTCATAACACCCTGTACTTCAGTGTGTAAACTAAATGGTGTTGAGTCAACGTGAACTCACAGTGACCCTGTAGTTGAAGATTAAACTTCCTATAGAGCTTCAAAGACTGTCATCTTGAAGGAAGCAGACTCCATATCTTTCTTGCCTATAGCTGCTGGTGGGTTTGGATTACCCACCCTTCAATTAGCTTTCAGGTGCCTAACCCAGGGCCGTGCTTCTCCGTTGGTCTGCAGCTCCAACCTTTAGGGCTAGTCAGTCACCCCGGTATCTTATAAATCAGAAAACCAAACCCATTACTGTTGAGTCTTTTCCAACTCGTAGTGACCCACAGGATGAGCTGGGACTGCTGCATAGGGTGTCCAAGGAGCAGCTGGTAGATTCCACCTGCCACCATATTGGTTAGCAGCCAGGCTCTTAACCTTTGTGTCACTCAGTGTCTTATAAACATATGTAAAACCAGTATAATAAACAGCAGCTCTAATAATGTGTGGGAACCCTGGTGGCATACTGGTGAAGAGCTACATCAGCTAACCAGAAGTTCGGCAGTTTGAATCTACCAAGCACTACTTTAGCACCTTGTGGAGCAGTTCTGTTTTGTTCTGTGGGGTCCCTGAGTTGGAATCGACTTGATGACAGTGTGTGTGTATTTGTGTATGTATGTATGTGTGTTTTCATAGACCTTTCATAGTATAGTATTTTTCACAAATGTGAGATACTGAATGCTTCAATCCTGTTTTAGTAATGTACAGTTATTAGAAAGCTGTGTATTTTATAAGTACAGTGAAAATAATGGTATTATCTCTGCCTGATGATTTAATCTATGAAACACAAGACAATTTAGTACAAACAAAAAAAAATGCGTGAGTACTGTGAATGGTAATGGTGAATTGCTAACCAGTTGATAACCCAATAGTATACTGCCTGTTTTTAACAGTGTATATGAGACAACCTCTGTCTAAGTAACGAAAACAGTCAGTGTAGACAGAACTTTAGCAAGACACCAGATATTTCTATGCCCCAAAGAACTCCTAGGGAAGCATATCCTTGTGTATTCCTTGAATGTGGCTAATACTTGCTGGCTCGTTCATCACCTAGGCACCATACAAGATCTCACTCTGGGTGCAGTGGTTCTCAGTGTAAGGAGTGTGGAGAAGCCTGCACTTGTCCCTCTCCCTTTATCATCTTCTGAAAATTTTTTCTGGAGAGTTACTGTGAATGTGAGGAATGTGGGAACGTGTTTCCTCAGAACTCAGACCTCATTATACATGATCAGAACTCACACTGGAGACAGGCTTTATATAAGGGAAGTGGCAAATCCTGTCACTCTGTGTCACAGCTCACACATAAGAGCATTCACAGTGGCAAGATTACTTATGAATGTAAGGAATATGGGAAAGCCTTTAATTGGTCATGAGTCCTTTCTGGCCATTTAAGAACTCAGAGCAGAAGGCAGCTTTATGAATCGAAAGGACATGGGAAAGTCTTTGGTTGCTCTTAGGCTTCTCTCAACTTATGAGAATTCACAGTCCTTGTGAGTGTAATGCGTAGGAACAATCCCGTAGTTTCTCCTTACCCTTTCACTAAGCATGTGAGAGTTTGTAATGAGAAAAGGACTTATAAATGTAAAGAATGTTCTAAAGCTCTTTATGTTTCCTGACATCTAACTGGACATGAGCGTTCACAGTGGAGAGAGGACTTCTGCGTTTAAGGAAAGTTACAGATACTTTGGTAGCTCCTCACAGGTAACGTGGGTAGTCACAGTGGGGAAAAACCTTATGAATGTAAGGAATATGAGAGAGCCTTTGGTTGTTCCTCAAGCTTCACTAACGATAGAATTCACTGAGGAGCGAGGCCTTATGAGTGTAAGGAATGTGGGAAAGCCTTTCATTCTTCCAAATTAACATATGAGACTTCACAATGGGGAGCGGTGTTATGTAAGGAATGTGGCAAAGTCTTTTGTCATTCCTGAGTGACCATTCCCAGTCAAGAGGCTTCATGATTCTAAGGAATGTGGAAAAGCCTTTACTTGGCCATCTCACCTCACAAAACTTAGGAATTTATAATAGAGGGAGATGAGGCCTTTCGAATGTACAAAATGTGGGAAAGCCGCTGTATGGTCATCTCATCTTGTGAAACAGATAAGAATTCACAGTGGAAAGAGGCCTTATGAATGTAAGGAATGTGGGAAGGCCTGTTGTCATTTCTCAGACCTCACTACACATCTGAAAATTCACAGTGGAGAGTCCCTATGAATGTAAAGAGTGTGGGAAAGCCTTTAGTTGGCTATCACACCTATGAACCTTGTAAGAATTCACAGTGGAGGTCATATGAGGAATGTGGCAAAAATGTAACGCCTACCACCTCACTGTACATATGGGTACTCACAGTGGATAGAGGCCATTAAAATGTAAGGAATGTGGGAAAACCTTCAGTTGGCAGTTGGTCTTCACTGCATATATAAGAATTTAAAGTAGAGAGAAGCCTTAGGAATGTTTGTCTTTATCTCGAAAGCCCCCTTCAGGGAGTCACTGCCCTGAGGTTCCTGAATACCTGCCCATTTGCCCTCATGCCAAGTGTCAGGATCCCATTTCTTTGCAGTCACTGCCCTCACTTTACATTCAGACACCACTTGAAGTTAAGAATGTAGCTGCCTAGGTCATCACAGGAAGCACCTCTCAGGAGAGAGAAATAGCTGTCCACTGTGTGTCCAAGGAGGGGCAGGACACAGGAGATGCCTGTGGGGAGTTTCAGCTGGGAAGGGAGTCGGGCTTCCTCCGGTTCCTACTGGAAGGCCCTTGTCTGCTGAGATGTAGAGAACAGCCTGGATGTGGGTCCCAGATAGCTGAGGAAGGGAAATTAATAAAATGGGGTGAAAAATAGACTGTGGAGGAGGCTGTGGAGACGCTGTGCGGTGAGCACGCTGTGAGTGTTCACGGGGGGAGTCTTTCCATGAGAGGACGCAGAGGGCCAGGCAGCCTTGTCTCCCCAACTCTGACTGAGAATGTTCTCTTCCAGGAGAAGCAAGGCCAGAGATCCATCCATGTCCCGCCTGCCTTCTGGCCTTCTCCACTTAGAAATTTGTTAGCCTCCACGTGAATCACAGCCACCCCTCTCAGCCCTCCCCAGGAACACCTGCAGGAAGATACCTCGAATCAGAGGATCCCCATCCAGGAAATCGCAGGCAGCAGTGTTCTTAGCAACACAACCGGAGTGACAACTCAGGTGGTCCAAAGAGAGGAGATGTGTCCAGGCCAGAGTTTGAAAGGACACGGGAAGGGGGGTGTCACGGTTGGAATTGTGTCCCCCCAAAAATGTGTGCAGCCACGTGGCTGGGATATGGTTCCCAGTATCTTGGGACTGTCCTCCATTGTGTGGTTTTGCTAACCTGTATGTTAAAGGTTAGGGTGGGGCTGTGAATTCCTGCTGTGGGGGGAGTTTCCCTGGAGTATGGCTTGCCCCACCCTTAATGCTTTTAGCTTGCAAGGAATAAAAGGAAAAAGAAACAAAGGACAATTTGAGAACCTCGCTACCATCAAGCAAGCAGCACCGGGAGCAGAGCACGTCCTTCAGACCAGAGGTTCTTGCGTGAGGACGCTCCCTGGACAAAGACTGATGCAATACCGGACTTTCCTCCAGAGCCGACAAGGGGAAAGTCTTTCCCTGGAGCGGACACCCTGAATATGGACTTGCAACCCTCTTCAAAATGTGGTAAGAGACGTCCCCTTGAAGTCATAGGTCAATGTGACCGAAGCCATGGTAGTTTCATTCGCATGATATGCAAGCCAAAGCTGGACAATGAATAAGAAAGACAGAAAGTTTGAATTGTGGTGTTGGAGAAGAATAGTAAACATGCCACGGACTGCCAAAACAACAAGCACATCTGTTCTGGAAGAAGTACAACCAGAGTGCTCCTTGGAAGGAAAGATGGTGAGATGACTTTGGACACATTGTCAGGATCAGTCCCTGAAGAAGGACCTGATACTTGGTAGAGTGGAGGGTCAGCGATAAAGAGGAAGACCCTCGACAAGAGGGACTCACACAGTGGCTGCAACGATGGGCTTCAGCATGGAAAAAATTGTGCACATGGTGCAAGACCGGGCCGTGTATCGAGCACTGTATCATTCTGTTGTGCCCAGGGTGGCTGTACGTTGGAACGGACTCGACGGCACCTCACAACAACGACAACATATACATAAAAATCAAGCACCCACTCTGTGGTGTAATTAAAAGGGTACCGGTGACTGCTGCTTCCATCAACAAAGTGGAGTATACATTAAAACAAAATCCACAAAAAAAAATCACTTCTCGAATATAACAAATACTCTGAAATGCAAAGCTGAGTTCATAGGAAAATAAATTCTCCCAAGAACCAAAATCCAAGAGAGCATTCAAACCCAAATGAGAAAAATCCCAAATTGACAGTAGAACTCCACAGATGAGGAAGTACAGTGAACGTCCAACAGGAGAAATTCAAAACATAAACCAAGACACACTTTCTTGAAACTGCAGAGCAAAGCGGTGAGCTTAAAAGCAGACAGAGCGCACCACAAAGCAGCAACAAGGCTGACTGCGCACTTCTCCAGAGCCACTGCTGCTGGCAGGGGCCACTGGCTTTCTTCCAGCTCGTGATGCCATGGCATCAGACTGGAACAGTGCCCGGGCCTGTGCCCTGCTCACGGTGATTGTCATGCTGGAACCCAGTGGGGAGGCTTCTGTGTCACCCCATCTCGTTGCGGGTCTTCAGTCTTCAGTATTTTTGCTGAACCTCTACCATCATGACATTCTCCAGGGACCGTCCTCCCCCCGCCCCCTGGTGACATCCAACATACAGGAGACCAAGTCTCTCCATCCTGTTGAGGAGCCTTCTGACTGCAGTTCTTCCCAGACCTGTATGTTCCAGAAACCCATGGTGACTACTCTCGGAGTCACTGAGGGGCCGGAAACCTGGAAAACAGTGCATTTCAAGTGTTCAGAAGACACAGCTGTCTTCCTGGAATCACATAGCACCAATACAGAGCACAACCGTCTCAGGCTGTCAAACTCTCCCTAAACTATGTTTTACAAGAAAAAAGGAAAATGATCCTAAAGGGAAGTCTAAGTTACAAGGAAGAATAAGCAACACAAAACAAAACAAAAAAACCATGCTAAATACGCGGGTACATCTAATCAAACATGGCTCGGTGAAGAAGAAACAAGCTGGAAGTAACAAAATATTGGACCCCAGAAATATATTGGTTCCAAGTGGCTTGTATGTGCTTACACAGTTGGAAAGCCTGTGTTTTCTTAGGAAAGTCCTGGGCATTCTAAGGAATGTCAGACTTTGTAAAAGTCTTTGCTAAAATAAAATGTTGGAGTTCAGTTTAAAGAGTGGCATCTTTCTTCTTCGCTGCCATTGAGCCAATCCTGACTCACACCCACCCTGTGTCGAGGAGGACAGCACGACCCGGGCCTGTGCCAAACTCACCGTTGTTGCTGGGCTGGAACCCACCCCTGCAGCCACTGTGTCCATTCAGCTCCTGGAGGGTCTCCTTTTTCATGGACCCTGCACACTACCCAGCCTGATGTCCTTCTCCAGAGTGTGAGCCCTCCTGAAAAGATGTCAGAAGTATGGAGCATGCAGTCTCGCTATCTCTGCTTCCAAGGAGCACTCTGGTTATGCTTCTTCCAGAACATATCTGTTTGTTCTGTTGGGAGTCCCTGGGACGTTGAGGATTCTTCTCCAGCACCACAACCCAGAGGCATCAGTTGTTTTTCTGTCTTCCTTTTCAGCTTTCACATGTACGTGATACAACTGACAATACCATGGCTTGGGTCAGGGGCACTGTAGTCTTCCAGTTTTCATCTTTGCTTTTCAAGACGTTAAACAGGTCTTTTGCTGCGGACTTCCCATTAGCAGTGTGTCTTTCCTTTTCTTGACTACTGCTTCCACGGGCGTTGACTGTGGGACCAAGTAAATGAAAGTCCTTGACAACCTCAGTCCTTTCTTATCATGATACCACTTAGTGGCCCAGTTGTGAAGATTTTTGTTTTCTTGATGCTGATGTGCAATCCATACTGAAGGCCGTGATCTTTGATCTTCCTCAGTGTTTCAAATCCTCTTGAGTATCAGCAAGCAGGGTTGCCTCATTTGCATAACACACGTTGTAAATAAGTCTCCCTCTCCTCCTGATGCCTTGTTAATCATATAATCCAGCTTCTTGGATTATTTGCTAGGTATACAGATCAAAAATGGATGGTGAAAGGATACAAGCCTGCGCCTCACTTTTCCTGACCTCAAACCATGCAGTGTCCCCTTATTCTATTTGCAAGACTGCCTCTTGATCCATACAGATTCCTCATGAACACAGTTTTGTGTTGTGGAATTCGCATTCTGCACAATGTTATCCATTATTTGTTATGATCTACACACTGAAATCTTTGCATTGTCAACAAAACACAGGTAAACCTCTTTCTGGTATTCCCTGCTTTCAGCCAAGATCCGTGTGACATGATCAGGACATCCTCGGTTCGACATCCTCTTTGGAATGTTTCTTGAATCTCTGGCAGTTCCTTGTCCATCGACTATTGCATTTGCTTTTGAATTATTTTAATCAAAATTTTTATATGCACCAACAAGATTGGCCATGATCCAGAAAACACAAAACAACAAATGCTGGAGAGGCTGTGGAGAAAGTGGAACCCTCCCACACTGTTGGTGGGGTTGCAAAATGGTCCAGCCTCTTTGGAAGGCAATCTGGCGCTTCCTAAAAAAATGGATATCGATATACCATTTGACCCAGTAATTCAACTACTTGCAATGTATCCTACAGAATCAAGGCCTTTCACACCAATGGACACATGCACCAGAATGTTTACCACAGCACAGTCGACGATAGCAAAACGATGGAATCAACTCAGATACCCAACAATAGAAAAATGGATAGGTAAACTATGGTACATATGCTCAATGGAGCACTACGCAATGATAAAGAATAACGATGATTCCAGGAAACATCTGCTAACCTGGTTTCAACTGGAAGACATCATGTTGAGTGAAAGTAGTCAGCGACAAAGGGACAAATTCTGTATGAGACCTCTACGATAAGATCTCAGAAACAGACTTGTGTATAGAAGAAAAGACTCTTTGACAGCTCCAAGGGAGAGGAGGGAGACAAGGTGTGGGGGCAGGGTTTAGTTTAGATAGTTACTAGAAATCTAGTTGGGAGAAAGCGATGATAGCACACAGTACAAACAAGAACAACATTAAGTAGACTTCAGCATAACTTGAGGACTCGTTCCATCTTAACTCAATACTGCAAGGATAGAGTAGCTGGGGCGGGGGGCGGGGGACCACGCTCTTAGGCGAATTCCAGGCCAATTGGCACAACTAGCGTTTTGCTAAGACAGCTCTCTGCACCCCACATTGGTGAGTGGCGTCTGGGGGTCTTAAAAGCTGCCAAGCTGCCATCCGAGGACACAGCAAATGGTCCCAACTGAGCAGGAACGGATGCTCACTGAGGACCAAAATGACATGCAGTAAAGACAACCAAGAAGACAGAGAGACCCACAAGAGTGGGTGCATACATCGACTTGGGACCGGAAAAACCAGATGGTGCCCGGCCACCACCAGTGATAGCAACACTGGAGCTCACTGGCAACACAAGAATAAAAGGGGTGCATCATGAGATCTCCACTAAAAGACCTCAATTGATGGTCCAGCGGTTTCGGGGTTCCTCTGAGAGCATGGCCCCCTTCCCTGATGCTCCCCTTTCCCATAAATTATAAAAAAGGTCCACTCTTTGGACAGGAATGGATTGGACTTGGCAATGCAGAGTGACCATATATTGGAAGCACTTAATGGTTCTATACATCTATAGGATATCATCTTGCTGACCTCTGGCTGGAGGAAGGGGAGTGGACGGAGAGGAAGGGAAAGGAGGCTGTTGGGAGGATGAGACATGTGTGGAGCAGAGAGGAATAGTGTGCAGTCACCGGACAGGGAGAGCAGTGGAAGCTGCATATAGGTGGGCATGTAAATTTATTCGTGAATGTACATTTTCACTCAGTTATGTTAAATAAAAAAAAAATTCATATGCAAGTGATATTAATGGTATTAATCAATAATTTCTACATTCAGTTGGATCACCTTCTTGGGCAACAGACAGAAATATCAATTGCTTCAAGTGTGTTTTGCCAGGTAGCTGGCCTCCCACTTCTTGGCATAGACAAGTGAGCACTTCCAGTTTTGCATCTATTTGATGAAACACCTCTGTTGATACTCCATCAGTTCCTGAAGTCTTGTTTGTGGCCAATGCCTTCAGTGCAGCTTCAACTTCTTCCTTCAGTACCATCAGTTCCTGATCATATGCTGCCTCTTGAGATGGTTGGACATCGACAACTTCTTTCTGGTATAATGACTTTGTATTCCTTAAATCTTCTTTTGATGCTTCCTGAGTCATTTGGTATTTTCTGTGAAGAATTTTTTACTATTGTAACTCGAGTCTTGAAACTTTCCTTCAGTTCTTTCAGCTTCAGAAGTACGGAGTGTGTTCTTTTCCTTTTGGTTTTTTATTTCCAGTTCTTTGCACAGGTGGTTACCATACTTTGTGTTCTCGAGCCACCCTTTGAAATCTTCAGCTCTTTTACTTCATCATTCCTTCCATTTGCTTTCACTACTCACCTTTCAAGAGCAAGCTTCAGAGTGTTTTCTGACATCCAATTTGATCTTTTCTTTCGTCCTTGTTGTTTTAATGACCGCTTGCTTTCTTCACGGATGATGTCTTGGATGTCATTCCACAGTTTCATCTGGTCTTCAGTCATTACTGTTCAGTCCATCAAATCTGTTTTTGAGACACTCTGAACTCAGGTGGGATATACAGAAGATTGTACTGTGGCCCTCATTGACTTCTTCTACTTCTCTTTGATTTCAGTTCAACCTTCCATAGGTCCAACTGATCAGCTGTGCCATAGTCAGCTCCTGCTGTTTCTCTTACTGTTAACAGCAAGCTTTTCTGTTCTGTTTCCACAAGTGTACTTGATTTGATTCTTATATATTCCATCTGGCAATGTCCATGTGTCTAGTCACCACTTACGTTGGTGAAGAAGGGTGTTTGCAATAAGAAATAGGTTGTTCTTGCAAAATTTCTATCATGCAATCTCCCATGTTATGTCTGTCACCAGGTGGTATTTTCCAATTCCCAATCATTCTTCTTTGTTTTTATCTTTTGCATTCCAATCACCAGTAATTATGAGTGCATCCTCCTTGTCCATTTGACCAGTGTTGAACTGGGGAAGCTGGTGAAAATCTTCCATTTCTTAATCTTTGGCCTTAGTGGTTGGTGTATAAATTTGAACAAGAAAAAGCAGGCAGTCTATTTCTGAAAAGAATTCCCCAGCATAAACCATACTATAAGCAGAGTAATGTTGTCAGAGATAGTGGCAGAAAGTGAGCCCCCAGGTTGGAAGGCACTCAGAAGATGCCTGGGGAAGAGCTGCCTCTACCAAGTAGACTCGACCTTAATGACACGGATGGAGGAAAGCAGTTGGGACGCTCATTTCCAGATACGGCATGACTCAGAATGAGAAGAAACAGCCATTAATAATCAAAATGTGGAATGTATGATATTATGAATCTTGGAAAGTTGGAAATCTCAGAAATGAAATGGAATGCATAAACATCAGTATCCTAGGCACTAGTGATATAAAATGGAGCAGTACTACCTATTTTCAACCAGGCAGTCATATGGTCTACCATGCTAGGAATGAAAATCCAAAGAGGGTGATGTGTTCATCATTGAAAAGCACATTTAAAGATCTGTTCTGAAGGACAGCACTGTCACTGATAGGATAATACCTATATGTGTACAAAGAAGGCCAGATGATATGACTATAATTCAAATCTATGTACCAGGAATTAATTTACACAGATGGATGCTGAATTGTTTATTCCTTTTGTAACACGTTAGAATTCAATAAAAACAATGTTTAGATGAAAAACAAGCACTTAGAAATTTAATAAATGAATCTCTCCACAGGCATGTGAAAGAAAAAACAGAAGGAAAATTACAAAATAAAACTGAGCTGCAGCAAAGTATACCTAGCAAAGTTTCTGTATGCAGCTGACACGGGAAAAAATATCTACAGGGAAAATATGTAAACGCAAATTGTATAGCCTAATATGTCTACATTAGAAAAGAAGAAATTGTGAATAAACTAACCATCTACCTTGAGGAGGCTGAAAGGGAAAAACAAAGTAAAGAAATGAGGATAAGCTTAAGAGCAGAAATAAATACTAACAGAGCAACAGTCAAAGCCTGATTTTCTAAAAGACAAGCAAAGAAAGCAAGAAGAAAAATCTTAACGAGGTGTGAAAGTAACCCCAAAACATAATCATATGAAGAATAAAAGACATGAATATCATCCATGAATAAAACTATAAAATAAAGACATTGAAGACTTAAATCAGGAGACACACCGTATTAATAGAACGTTCCCTTGAAGACTACGCTGCACCTGCTCCAAGCAGTGCAGTGCCCAGTCATCTCTTACGCATGTGGAAGGTGTACAGTCCATAAAGAAGACAGAAGAAGACCAGATGCCTTCACATCGTGGTGCTGGTTAAGGATACTGAGCATACTGTGGATTGCCAAGAGAATGAACAAAGCTGTCCTGAAAGAACTGCAGCCAGAATGCTCCTTGAAAGCAAGGAGGATGAGACATCTCACGTACTTTGGACATACTGTCAGGAAGGATGAGTTCCCAGAGGACATTGTTTGAGTCCTCTAGTGCTGCTCTAACTGAGGTACCACAAGCAGATGGCTTTAACAAATGAAAGTTTCTTCTTAGTCTGCTAAGCTACAAGTCGAAATTCAGAATGTTCAGTCCAGGGGCAGACTTTCCCCTTTGTCTTCTGTGAAGGAAAGCTCTTGTGTGGCATGAGTCTTCGTTCAAGGAGCATCTTGGTGCAGGCAGGAACCTCAGGAGTGAAGTACGTGCTCTTCTCCCAGTGCTGCTTTCTTGATGATGTGATGTCCCCAATTTTCCGTTTCCATCCCCTTAATCTTTTGTTAGGACAAAAGGATAGTACAAGCCGTACTCCCGGGAAACTCCCTTTACAGTGGAGCAGAGAGGTGACCTTACGAAGAGACTTACAATCCCACCCTAATTCTCTAACATATAGCATAGGAAGATCACAGAATAGAGGAGAATCAAAATATTGGAAATCATGGCCAAGTCACATGGCTACACACATTTTGGGGGGGACACAGTTCAATCCATGACAGACACCATGCTTCATAAAGGAAGGGGTTAGCAAAATAAACGGAAACCATCAGAGATGTGTTGACACAGTGGCCGGAACAATGAGCTCGTACGTAATGACTGTCAGGAGGCGTCAGAGCTGCCTGTGTTGTGCTGCGTCAGGCATGAGGTCCCTGTGAGCCAGAAGTGATTTCACAGCTCCGAGAAACAACAACAATGGAAAGACTTCATATTATAAAACTATGTGTCATGGTTGGAATTGTGTCCCCCCAAGAATGTGTGCAGCCATGTGGCTGGGATATGGTTCCCAGTATCTTGGGACTGTCCTCCATTGTGTGGTTTTGCTAACCTGTGTGTTAAAAGATTAGGGTGGGGCTGTGAATTCCTGATGTAAGGGAAGTTTCCCTGGAGTATGGCTTGCCCCACCTTTAATGCTTTTAGCTTGCAAGGAATAAAAGGAAAAAGAAACAAAAGACAATTTGAGAACCTCGCTACCATCAAGCAAGCAGCACCGGGAGCAGAGCACGTCCTTCAGACCAGAGGTTCTTGCGTGAGGACGCTCCCTGGACAAAGACTGATGCAATACCAGACTTTCCTCCACAGCCGAGAAGGGGAAAGTCTTTCCCTGGAGCAGACACCCTGAATATGGACTTCCAACCTACCGGACTGTGTAAGAATAAATCTTTCTTTGTTAAAGCCATCCACTCTGTAGTATTTCTGTTAGAGCAGCCTAGGTGACTAAAATACTATGCCACTTTTTCCTGCTGTAAAAGAAGAGGAACTGATGCACTTACCGATGAAGGTCAAAAACTATAGACTGCCGTGTGGATTACAGCTCATCATAAGGAAAAGAGAATCTTCAGAGCTGGACCAGTAAGCAATGTGATGATAAAGGGAGAAAAGAGCGACATTGTCAGAAATTTCATTTTTCTTCGATCCACAGGCAACACTCATGGAAGCAGAAGTCAAAATCAGTTGACACACTGCATCAGACAAATGTGCCACAGAAAACCACTTTAAGTGTTAAAAAGAAAAGATGTCACCTTGAAGACTGAGATGCAGCTGACCCACCCCGTGGCACTTTCAATCACCCCACACATGCAAGAGCTAGACAGTCAGTGAGGAAGACTAACTAAGACAGCTGTGAGTTACAGTGTTGGAGAAGAACATTGCATATACCATGCACTGCAAAAGAACAAAGAAATTCATCTTGCAAGAAGTACAGCCAGAATGCTCTGCAGAAGCGAAAAATGGCGGGACTTCTCACATACTTTGGGCGTGTTATCAGGAGTGTCCAGTCCATGGAGAAGGACATCATGCTGAGCAGAGTATCAGTGAAAAAGAGGGAAACTTTCGGTGGGTGGATGGACACAGTAGCCGTCTCCATGTGCTTGGGCCTCAGAAGTGTGTGGATGGAGCCGGACCAGGCATCGTGTGCTCTGCTGTGGGAGTCACTCTGAGCTGGAACTGTCTCTATGGCACCTCACAACAATCACATGTGGATTAACCCCAAGTATACCAATGCGGGGCAATTCCAATGAAAATGCCAAGATTTTTTTTGGAAACGTGTCCAAGATTCAGAAATGCTAGTTGAATACTAAAAGGTAAAGACAGGCAGGAGGTGGACCGAGACGTGTCTGACTAGATACCTTGACAGTGTGATGTGGGTGTGGGGGAAACAGTGTCATGAAGAAAGAGCACCGAGAACAGATCCCCATGCGAGACTCCCTGAGACAAGTGGGCAGGCCCTGCAGACCAGGGATGAGGGTCCCCCAGCCAAAGGATCTGGTATAAACTACCATCTATTTAGTAAAAAATAAAATGAAACCCATCACCAACAACAATCACCAAAGAAGGCCTGGAAGTAAAAAATGAAAGAAAAAACCTGTTGACAAAATTTCACAGAAAACCCTAAGGAATGTCTTTTGACCTAAGCAGACCAAAGGATTTCCTGTAGCAGATACAAAAGGGACTTTTAGGTAGTCCAGGAAAAGGAGAGGAACAGCAGAAGGAAACCACCTCTCCCCTACACGGACAAGAAAACGTGTGAAAGAAACTGTGTGTCACTACCCAGATATAAGAAGGTGCCATCCCAAAGGCCAGCTCTGTCCATGGAATTGGACAGCTGAGAAAAGCGACTGTGCCGAGGAAAGAGGAAAGGAAAACCCATGCAGGTGAGAGGTGAGAAACTTCAACCAGCAACTGTGAAGCAGAAACCTGCAACAGAATGCATTCACCCGAATCTCATTCTCCCAAACAAACGATTTGGGGAACAAAAACTCAGATTTTTAAATCAGAAATTAAATAAATGGACAAAAATCAGATCAGAAAAGGCATTCTTTTCAATAAAACCAATAACCAAACCAAATCGATTGCCCTCGAGTCGATTCTGACGCACAGTGACCCTAGAGGACAGTAAAACTGCCCCCACAGAGCATTCAAGGAGCACCTGGTGAAATAAGCTGCCATCCCTTTCGTTAGCGGCTCCAGCACTCACACATCACACGACAGTTTCCAAAGGAACAGAAGGAAGGTGGACAGGCAACGTTGTAGAACAGGGTACAACTACCCTCCAGGAGCTGTTGGTGGATTCAAACTGCCAACCTTCAGGTTAGCACAAGTCAAAGGAAAGGACACAAATACAGTTGCAGATGAGAAAAAGACACAGGCAGCACGTGTGAGTGGCAAAGAGATGAGTTCCAGAATTCGTGAAGCACTTCTGTAGATCAGCGTAAGAACAGCCCCAGAGGCAAGCAGGTCGAGTTGTAACGGGCAATGCTCAGAAGACGCACCACCGGCCAGCAGGTGGAGGAAAGGGCGCCGAACTTCACCGACAACTGGCTGCAGGCCTCCGAGACCCAGTTTCACACCCATTGCTGGCCTGTCTCAGCTTCAGAGGAAATCACAGCATCTTCCTCCTCCTCCTGGCCATCCCACTTTCCTGGGTCAGGGTGGAAACTGCATTTGATTTGACTTCAAGATGAGTTCCCCACCCACGTTCTGTAAGCAAACAAACACGGGCCACTGACTGAACACAGGGACCTCTGCCTTTAGACCTGGTTCCGGAGGCGGTGCCCACCGTGCATCTGGAGCCGGTTCTGGAGACGACGCTCACACTGGGTCTGGAATGAGTACAGAGCGGAATGTCGACGTGGATCTGGGGCAGACCCCAGGAGCGACTCTTGATATGGCCCCGGAGAGGGTTCCTGACGTGCATCTTTCTGTGATTCTGGAGGCGGTTCTGGAGGCCACACTCAATGGGGACCTGGAGTGAGTTCTGCTGCTCACACTCGATGGGGACCTGGAGTGGGTTCTGGGCATGAGTCGCCATGTTGATCTGGAGTGGGAACCGGAGGTAACGCTGACCTTCAACCTGCGGCAGGTTCTGGGGCTGCATCTCACTGTGGCTCTGTAGAAGACTCCCGTGTGGGTCGGAGTGGGTCTCGGGTGAATCTTCAGGAGAAGCTGGAGTGCCTTCTGCTGGTGAGGCTCGATGTGGACCTCCAAAACGTTCTGAAGCAATGCTCAATACAGACCCAGATCAGCTTTCAGAGGAAACTCCACATGGTTCTGAAGCAGGTTCTGTAAGCAGCGCTCGCAGTGTATCTGGAGTGGGTTCTGAAGCTGTCATTTGTGCTGCAGATGCAAGAGACAGTTCACCAATACAACAGCCTTTCCAAAGACAGGAAAACTTCACACTGTCCTTAAGAGAAGCCTAACCTCAAGAGCCCCTCTCTAGGAGATGTCCAGACGGCAAGTCTACCAGGTGAGCGGTCCGCAGTGACTGGTGCCCGTTACAGTTCTCATGGTCCAGCTTCATGATGTGCTCAGCACACGGATTGAATGAGCATGGTGAAAGGACACAATCTTGACGCACACCTTTCGTGACTAAACCACACATGACATCCCTTTCATCTGTTCAAATGACTGCTTCTTGGTCTGTGTACAGGCTCCACCGGACTAGTAGTAAGTATTCTGGTCACAGTGTTGTCCATAACTGGTTATGATCCACACAGCCCACTGCCTTTGCCCAGTCAGTGAAACACAGATAAACAACTTGCTGGTATTCTCTGCTTTGGCCAGGATCCATCTGACACGAGCTGTGATATCCCTCATTGGACCTCGTCTTCTACATCTGGCTGGAATTCCTGGCAGCTCCCGGCCAGTGTACTGCTACAACCACTTTGGAATGATCTTCAGCAAAATATTACTTGTGTATGATATTAATTCTATTGTTTGATAATTTCTGCATTCTGTAGACCCACCTGTGGAATGGGACAAATACGGATCTCTTCCAGCTGATTGACCAGGTAGCTGTCATCTGAATTTGTTGGCATAGGTCAGATGTTCCCACGCTTCCTGGAGCCTTGTTTTCCGCCAGTGTCTCCAGAGCAGCATCAGCTTCTCCCTTCAGTACCACTTCTGGCTGAGAGCCTGCCTCCTGAAATGGGTGAACCTTGACCAATTCTTTTTGATCTAGTGACTCTCTATTTTCCTTCCGACTTCTTGTGATGTTTTTTCTGTCTTTCAGTACTTCTCCCGGACTTCAGTTTTTCTCTTCAGTTCTTTCAGCATGCAAAATGCCAAGTGTGGTCTTCTCTTTACTCCCAATTCTTTCGATGACCTTTTGCTTTCTTCATGTACAGTGCCCTTGATGTACCCCACAACTCATTAGATCTTCAGTTATTTGTGCCTGCTACATTTTGTGTCCTCAAAAAAATGTGTAGCCATTTCGCTATGCTGTGAATCCTGGTCTGGTGTGACGTTCCTCCACACTGTAAACCCTGCCTCTGTGATGTTAATGCGGGACGAGGGGCTGCAGTTGAGTCGGTGGGGCAGGACTCAGTGTGTGAGAACTTCTGGCGCCTTGATACAATCTCTTGGGATATCAAGGGAAGGGAAGGAAGCAGAGAGTTGGGGACCTAATACCACAAAGAAGCAGAGCTGGGAGCAGAGTGCATCCTTCGGAAAGGACCTGGCGTCCTGGCATGTCAGAAGCTTCCAGTCCAGGGGAAGACTGACAACAAGGATCTTCATCCACAGCCAACTGGGAAAGCCTTCGGTGGAGCAGATTCCCTGGATTTTGACTTGTACCCTACTGGGGTGTACCAGAATAAATTTCTGTTTGTTAAAGACACCCCCGTGGGGTATTTCTGTTGGAATGGCACTAGATGACTAAGTCAGTGTTCAGTGTATCGAATCTATTCCTGAGATGGTCTCTGTATTGACATGGGATATTCGCAAGGTCATACTTTGGCTCTTGTGGACTTGGTCTGTTTTCCTAAACCTTGATGTGTACTTACACAAGAGCCATTGGTCTTTTCCTCAGTCACGCCCTGGTCATGTACTGACTGACAAGACTGAACTTTTCCAGAGTCTCTTTCCACAGATGTAGTTGATTTGATTCCTGTGTCTTCTAACCAGTGAGATCCAGCGTGTGTTGTTGGTGGTGTTAGGATCGAGTCAAATCACTTCCAACAAATAGCGACACTGCACAACAACACCGACACTGCACAACAATACTGACACTGCACAACTGCGCCATCCCCACAACTGTTTTTACGCCTGAGCCCATCACTGCAGCCACGGTGTCCATCCTTCCTGTTGCAGGTCTTCCTCTTTTTCGCTGACTCTTCATCTACCAAGCATGATGGCCTTCTCCGGGGACAGATCCCTTCTGAAAACATGTCCAAAGTATGTGACATGCAGTCTTGCTGTCTCTGGTTCCGAACAGCCCTCTGGTTGGATTTCTTCCAGAATAGATCTGTTTGTCCTTTCGGCAGTCCATGGCACATTCTATATTCTTCTCTAATACCATGATTCAGAGACATCAATTATTCACCTCTCTTCCTTATTCAATCTCTTCCTTATTCATTGTCCAGCTTTTACACGCACATGATGCACCTGAAAATACTGTGGCTCGGTCAGGCGCACCTTAGTCTTCAAGGCGGCATCTTTGCATTTCACACTTTAAACAGGTCCTTTGCAGCAGGTTTCCCATTGTGATGCGTCTTTGGATTTCGTGACTGCTGTTTCCATGCGATTTGACTGTGGAACCCGGGAAATGAAATCCTTGACAACTTCACTGCCTTCTCCATTTCTCAAAATGTTTTTTACTGGTCCAACTGTAAGGATTTTTGTTTCCTTGATGTTAAGGTGCAGTCTGCTTTATTCTTTGATCTTCCTCAGTAAGTATCTCAAATCCTCTTCACTCCTACCAAGCAGAGTTGTGTCATCTGCACAATGCTGGTTGTTGATGTCACCGGTATTGTATCAGTGTTTGTCCAGGGAGCACCTTGGTGTGGAAAACTCAGGTCTGAAGGACGCTCTCTTCTCCCGGTGCAGCTTTCTCGATGGTGTGAGGTTCTCGATTCTCTACCTGCTTCTCTGTCCTTTTACCTCTCGTAGGACGAAAAGATGAAGGGTGGGGCAAGCCATACTCCAGGGAAACTCCCTTTACAGTGAAGCAGGGAGGTGATCCTATGAAGGGACTTACAGCCCCACCCTAATCCTTCAACATGCAGTTTAGGAAAGCCACAAAATGGAGGACAGTCACAAGATACTGGGAATCATGGCCCAGTCACATGGCTACACATATTTTTGGGGGACACGATTTGATCCCTGACAACCAGTAATTATCAATGCATGCTGAAAGTATGTTCAATCAATTTCCTACTGCAGAAGGTGGTAAAGATCTTCAGATTCTTCATGTTTAGCCTTAGTGGTAGGTGCAAAAATCTGAATGGTGCTCACTGTTTTATTCATCTGGTACTGGTCTAACAGAAAATACCACAAGTGGATGATTTCATGAAGAGAATTTTATTGACAGAATTCGATAAATCACAAATCCATTTATGAATTATAAGTCCAGTCAGTAAGAGAAGTTATCCTAGTCCAGTAGGCTGAGTCCAAATTCAGGGAGAGCATCTTGGCACAGGAACCTCTGGCCCAAAGGATATGCTCTGCTCCCAGAGCTCCCTTCTTGGTGGTATGAGGTTCCCAACTTCCTGTGCTCACCTCTCTCCCTTCTATCCCACAGGTGGTCACTGCAGTCCTGCCTCACCAGCGCAACTGCTGCGCTTTCTCCGCCATCACAGAGGCAGGAATCACAGCACATGGGTGGAAGGGCACCATACTGTGACTCATAGCCATGTCAAATCAATACATAGATCTGGCGGGGGGGGAGGACACAATGCAATCCACGACAGTCATATTAACTGGTCCTCCTTGTAGACATAGGATATTTGTCACTGACAGCAGTCTACTTCAGAATGGATCTTTTGAAATGCTCTTTTTGGTGATGATTGCAATGCTATTCCTATTAAATTTTCTTGCTCAGTGTAGTAGTCCATGGGACTGTGTGCTTCAGCATGGCCAGTACCAGTCTATTACAGGTCACTAGCCCCTACGATATCAATGTATATGCATTTCATTTTTCCAGATTTTCTAGGTTCATACTTCATATGCTCCACGTTCTGATTATTAATGGATGTTTACAGCTGTTTCCTCTCTTTCTGAGTCAGGCCACATCGGCAAAGGAAGGTTCTGAATGCTCGACTCCATCCCCATCATTAAGGCGGACTCTCACTTGAGGAGGCAGCTCTTTCCCACTTGTCCTTTGAGTGCCTTCCAACCGGGAAGTTCATTCTCCCGCACTGTCTCTGACAACGTTCCACTGCTATTCATAAGCTTTTCAATGGCTTATTCTTTTCAGAATTAGACTGCCAGTTCTTCCTTCATAATACTACTATTTCAAAATTCATATACCAAATGCTACAACCAAAGTTGAAACAATTGAAGATTTTTACTAACTTCTATAATTTGAAATACAATATGAACATTGATAATTACTTGAGGTTGAAGAGGAAAGTTCAAAACAAAGGAAGAAAGATCAGGATTTGGAAAAAACATGACCTTGGAGATAGGGACTATGGCTGAAATGATTGAATTTTGCTGCTTCATTGCAAAAACCTTTTTTCACTGACATTAACGGCGTCTGTCCACACGGACCTTGCCAGATGGAATTCACAGAACCAAATCGACTACATATGTGGAGAGAGAGGATGGAAAAGCCCACTATCATCAGTCAGAAAAATGCCAGCAGCTAACTGAAGATCAGAGCTTCAGTTACTCATATGCAAGTACAAGTTAAAGCTCAGGGAAATGAGAGCAAATCCATGAGTGCCATAGTGTGACCTTGAGTGGATTCCACCTGAATTTACAGATCATCTCAGAAATAGATTTGAGGCACTGAACATCTCTCACTGAAGACCGACAAGTTGTAGGGTGATGTCTAGGACATCATACAGGAAGAAAGGCAAATGTCATGAAAAAGACAGGAGACAGAAGGAAAAAAGACCAAAACGGATGTCAGGAGACATTCTTGAAGGTCGAGTTGCTGAAGCAAAAGGAAGAAATGATGAAGTACAAGCGCTGAACGGACGATTTAAAAGGGGGCTCAAGAACATACAGTATTATGACGCCATGTGCCGGGACCTTGAGACAGGAAACCCAAAGGGAAAAATACACTTAAGCATTTTTCAAGCTGAGAAGACTGAAGAAAACACTCAAGCCTCAATTTGCAGTTTTGAGGGATTCTTGAGGAAAATATTAAACAATGAAGGAAGAATTTTTTTTAAAAAAGGAAGAAATACAGTTACTATATCAAAATAATTGGCTGGTGTTCAGCTACTTCAGGAGGTAGCTGACCAGGAGGTGACGGAAGTGCAGGCGGAAGCTGAAGCTGCACTGAAGCCGGTGGAGAGAACAGGCCCCAGGCACAGTCCGAGTACCAGCTGAGACGCTGCTACGAATGGACGCAGGGCTGCGAGTGCACAGTGGTCTATGCAAGAAATTTGGAAGGCAGCTACCTGGCCAACCAACTGGAAGTCATCCCTGTTTCTGTCGATTTCTAAGAAAGGTAATCCAACCCAATGCAGAAAGTAATGAATATTATCATTCACATCACATGCAAGTAAAATTTTGCTGAAGATCATTCAAAATCAGTTGCAGCAGTACATCGACAGGTAAGTGCCAGAAACTGAAGCGAGATTCAGGAGACTCCAAGGAACCAGGGATGTCACTGCTGATGCCGGTTGGATTCTGGCCAAAAGCGGAATATCGTGGACTGAATTGTGTCCCCCCCAAAAATGTTTGTATCAATTTAGTTGGATCCTGATTCCTACATTTAGGGTGGTTGTCCTCCATTTTGTGATTTTTCCATGTTGTAAATCCTAATCTCTGCCTGTGGTTGATATTGGAAGATAGAATTACTTTAAAGAGAATTAGGGTGGGAATGCCCTAACCCTAACCGTAACACTCCCAGCGCTGTCCCTATTTTTTTCCTATTCCATCTGCATCACTTTATAAATTTGATATTTAGGTTTTCATCCATTTTGAGGTGGCTTCTGTTCATGGTGTCAGATATGGCTCTTTCTTGATCTTCTAAAAAATACGTTATTGTGTTGTAAGTGCAAGCTTACAATCCAAGTCAATTTGCCATATAAAATCCGCCCCCCCACCACGATGGAATTCTGTCTGCTCTCCCTACCCCGTGGCAGCAGTCCTTTCTACTCTGTATTTCCTGCATCCATTCAACCAACTCCTGTCCCCCTCCACCTTCTCATCTTGCCCTTCAACAGGAGCTGCCCAGACAGCCTCATGTATCGTTTAAGCCAAGAAGCACACTGCGCACCAGCATCACTCGATGTCTTCCACTCCAGCCCAATCTTTGTCTGAAGAGTTGGCTTCAGTCCTGGTTTCAACTCCGGGCTAACAGGCAGTTCAGGGGCCACGTTCTCCAGGGACCCTCCCCTAGGGGGGACTATCAGTTCTGGTCTTTTTTTTTTTTTAGTTTTTATTTTTATTTAACATAACTGAGTGAAAATGTACATTCACATATAAATTTACATGCCCACCTATATGCAGCTTCCACTTGCTCTCCCTGTCCAGTGACAGCACACTATTCCTCTCTGCTCCATACATGTCTCATCCTCCCAACAGCCTCCTTTCTCCTCCTCTCTGTCCATCAACTCTGGTCTTTTAATGGAGTTCTACTTCTGTGCACCCATTATTCTCCTACTTTGTCAGGGATTCTGGGAAACATTGGTGGTGTAGTGCTTGAGTGCTACAGGGGTTAACCTGAAGGTCAGCAGTTGAAATCCGCCAGGTGCTACGTGGAAACTCTATGGGGCAGTTCTACTCTGTCTGTATCGTTGCTATGAGTCAGAATGGACCTGACAGCGGTGGGTCAGGATTTGGTTTATGTCAGGGACTCTACATTGTGTTCCCTGTGAGTGCAGTGGAGTGCCTGGGCACCATTTGGTACTTCTGGTCTCACGCTGACGTGGTATCTAGAGCTTGTGGCCCCTACACTCACCTGGACTTATATTTTCCTCATAACATTCATTCTCCAGAGCTCCAGGTGGACTGGGACGAATTCGTGCTACTTAGATGGCTGCTTGCTAGCTTCTGGGACTCGAGCTGTCACTCACCAAACTGGGATGCACAACATTTTGTGGGGGAAAAAAAAGAAACCAAAACTTATACCAAATGATCTAGATGTCCCCTGAAACCATGGTCCCCAGACCCCTGTGGCTGCCACTATGTCCTTCCAGATGTTGGGTGGTATTTAGGAAATCTGTTGGCTTTTGGTGTAGTTCAGCTCTACGGACCTCCCTTCTCAGTATATTTTAACCCAGTTCCCACCTACTGTCTGACCTGAGTATACCACTCTCTCCCATCCAGTAACCCTAACACATCGCAACATGTTCTCCCCTTTTCAAAATGTGTCACTGAAAGTTTCACACAACTAATGCCATAATGATACTCTAAATAATCATCTGTGTTTTTACAGCACCAGCTACTCTGGCCTCTGCACTGGCACCTTTCCAAAGGGTCACAGAGGCCCCTGAGCTCCTGTGACCTTGGTCTCCCTCCTCCTCTTTGCTCTCCTGAGAAATGGCCTTCAGCCTGGAAGACTGCAGCTAGGAAGTCTGCCTGGCATGTTGTGTATCCACAACTGTCTTTCTTGCTCCTTATCTAGTCAGAGTGGACCTGGCAGGCTAGTTTCACTAGCTGAGGAATTTCTGTATGTTTTGTCTTTGCCTGTTACAAACATGTAGAGTCCAGGTGTCTGACATACACATCTGTAGTTTAATAGTTTCTTGTGACTATTTTGTCATAGATATTGTTATCAGTGGGCTATGTGCTTACATATACAAAGAATTCGTTGTGTAACTGACATAGACACTCTGACATACAAACTGTCTTTTGAGACTCCGTGGAAAACAGCCTGCATTTCTGTCGAGTCTCCGATGGCAGCATGCCTCCTAATACACCTTCTTTCTCTTTCTAACCTGAAGTATGTTTCTTTGGCTCGGCTGCTCCAAGGCACGGACCTAAACTGGGTAAGAATCCCACACCTGTTAAGACCAAACATTATTTTCTTCTGTGTATAAGCCTGCTCTTGAGTCCTCTATAATACGGGTCTCACATTATATTTGTTGGTTTGCAACAAATTTCAATCAGCATAATGTCTTCGAGATGACTCCATGTTATCTTTCTCAAGATTATCGTTCTTTGTCATTGTCTGGTGTTCTGTTTTGTGAAGGTACCGTAGTTTGGTAATCGATTCATCCCTTGATGGGCCCGTATGTGGATCCCAAATTTTGGTGACTGTGGACAGTGCTGCAAAAAGCATGGGTGTGCATGTATCCATTCATGTGACCACTCTTATGTTTCTAAGATTCCAAGAAGTGGGATTGCTAGATCACACATTATTTCGATTTCTAGCATTTCAAGGCATTTCCAGAGTGTTCATACCAGTTTACCTTCCGACTGTCAGTGTAGAAGAGTTCCAGTTTATCCATAGTGACCTTTTTTATTTCATGTTTTTTAGATTAATGCCAGCCTTATTGGGTGATGTGGTATCTTTAGTTTAGATTTGGATTTCTCTAATAGTTCATGATCGGGAGCATTTCCTCATGTATGTTTTAACTGCTTGCATGTCTTCTTTGGTGAAGTGCCTGATCATACCCCTTGCGTATTTTTAACTTGGGTTTTTGTTGAGGTTTGGTAGTATGTTGCTGGTTTTGGACACTAGATGTGGACAGGATTCGTGGTACCCAGCTTTTTACTCAGTCTTTAGGTAGTCTTTTCATTCTTTGGTGAGTATACGTGTTTGACGTTTAGGAGTTCCCACTTACCTGTTCTCTTCTTTGGTGTTGCTGCATTGTTAACGCTAATTTGTAGGCTTTCTCTTCTATGTATTAGGGCTTCCAGCATTGCCCCTAGTTTTTCTTTCATGATCTTTATTGTTTTATATTTAGGTCATTGATCCATTTTTTTTTTTGATAATGACTAAGTGAAATCTACAATCCACGTCAACTCTGCATGCCTGCCTCTCTGACCCTCTGCTCTCCTAACCCTGTGACAACACACTCCTGTTTCACTCTTTACTTCTAATATCCTCTCAATGATCACCTGTCCCCTCCTCTCCACTCTGTACTCTCCCATCTAGAAAGAAATCAGTAAGACAGTGTCCTACAGATGTATAAAATGATACAACGACACACACCACAGACTCAGTCTGTCCTCGAGTCCACTCAATTCTTTGTGTGAAGTGTTGACCTCAGTACTGGTTTCAGATCTGGGGTTGCAGCAAGTCTATGGGCCATTTTCCCATGAGACCTTCTAGGTTGTCTTTTAGATTTCTTGATCTGCACACCTCTTTTTCTCATGCTACATCACAAAATCTACATTGTGTCCCCTATGAGGGCTGTGTTTGGTGGTGGCTAGGCAACATCTGGTTCGTCTTGTCTCATGTTGATATAGTCTCCCAATCACATGGGTCCTTCTGTCCCCTGGACTCATTTTTCCCATCTTCAATGTTCTTGGTCATCCTCTGCCCCAGGTGGGTTGGAACCAATTGATGTTCCTCAGATGGCAACTTGCTGGCTTTTAAGACCTCACAGGCCACTAGCCCATATGAGGTGCAGAAGACTCTCTTAGCAAAAGATTAGTTTTGCCAACTGACCTAGATGTCCCTTGAAAACATGGTCCCTGTCATGGATTGAATTGTGTCCCCCCAAAAATATGTGGAGCCATGTGGCTGGGCCATGACTCCCAGTATCTTGTGACTGTCCTCCATTTTGTGGTTTTCCTAAACCCTATGTTAAAGGTTAGGATGGGGCTGTAAATCCCTTAATAGGATCACCTCCCTGCTGCACTGTAAAGGGAGTTTCCCTGGAGTATGGCTTACCCCACCCTTAATCCTTTCATCCTACGAGAGATAAAAGGACACAGAAGCAGGCAGAGAATCGGGAACCTTGTACCATCAAGAAAGCAGCACTGGAAGAACAGCATGTCTTTCAGACCTGAGGTTCCTGTGCCAAGATGCTCCCTGGACAAAGACTGATGCAATACTGGACTTTCCTCCAGATCTGATAAGGGGAAAGCCTTCCCCTGGAGTGGACACCCTGAATACGGACTTCCAGCCCAGACAATGTAAGAATAAACCTTCCTTTGTTAAAGCCATCCACTCTGTGGTATTTCTGTTAGACCAGTCCTAGAGGACTAAAACAGTCCGCACAGTAGATGTCCCTGCTTTTCTATCGTTTGAAATGTTGGGTTGAATTCAGAAAAATTTCACTTTACGGTGTAGTCCAGTTATGCTGACCTGCCTTCTACTGCGTGCTGTCACTCCCTTCATTGAACCGCATTCCTGTCGACTGTCTAACCTAGGAAAAACCCTCTACCTCCTTGTAGCCATCAAAGACTCTTCTTCTGTGTGTAAGTCCTTTTCCAAGTCCTTATGATAGTAGTCTCACACAAGACGTCCTTTTGCAGCTCACGGATTTCACTCAGTGTAATGTCTTCTAGTTGACACGAGGTTAGGAGACGCTTCGTTAAATCCTCATTGTTTTATATCATGGCACACTGTTCCATTGCGTATATACGCCACAGTTTGTCCATATATAGTGATGGGGACCTATGTTAATTCCAACTTTTTGCTGCTGTGGACAGTGCTAAACATTTAGGTGCGTGTGTCTGTGTGGCAGCCCTTATTTCTCTAGGATATAATCCCAGCACTGGGATTGCTGGATCATGTGGTATTTCTACTTGTAGCTTCTCAAGGAAGCACGAAATTGCTTTCCAAAGAGGTTGTACCGTGTTGTATTCCCACCAGCAGTGTAGCAGAGTTCCAATCTCTCCAGTGTCTCCAGCATTTGCTGTTTTGTGTTTTCTGGGTCATTGCCACCCTCATTGGCATGTAACTACAGTTTTCATCTGGATTTCTCTAATAGCTAAAGATTGTGAGCATATTCTAATTTGTCTTTTGGCTGCCTGCATGTCTTCTTTGGCAAATCGTGTGTCCATGTCCTTTGCCCATTGTTTAACTGGCCTATTTGTCTTTTTATTGTTGATGCAATACGTAGCTGCCAAATATTTTCTTTCCATTCTGTAGGGAGTCTTTTAACTCTCTTGATAAAGTCTTTCCATGAGCATAAGTGAATGATTTTTAGTAATTCCCATTTACCTGTTTTCTGTGGTTTAAGCATTGTAGTCTGTCTAAGCCATGTATTAGAACTTTCTTTGTTGTCCCTAAATTTCCTTCCATAATTTTTATCATTTTAGGTTTGATATTTAGTTCTCTCATCCATTTTTAGTATCTGTGAAAGGTGGGAGATATGGGTCTTTTTGTTTTTCATTCAGATGGATACCCAATATTGTCAACCCCATTTGTTTTCACCCTAGTTTATAGCTTTTGGGTTTTGCAAATATAAGCTGTTCAGAGGTAGATGGTGATATCTGAGGGGTCTCAGTCTGTTCGTTGGTCTGTTGTCTCTTTTTGTAACAGTACCAGGCTGTTTTGACTTCTGTGGTAGTGTAATAGGTTCTAAGGTTGGGTAGTGTGAGGCCTCTCACTGTGTTCCTCTTCTTCAGTACTGTTTAACTTATCTGGGTAGAACAGACATTTTCACAATTTTAAGTCTTCCTGTTCATGAACAAAGTAGGTTTCTCCTCTTCTTTAAGTCTCATTTGGTTTCTTGCAGTAGTGTCTTAATCTTCTCTGTATAGATCTATTACATCTATGGTTGGATGTGTTCCTAGCTACTTTATCTCCTTGAGGGCTACTGTAAATGGTTTTCATTTTATCATATATCATGCCACTTTGCTGAACTCTGCTTTTATTTCCAGTAGTTTATTTATGGATCGTTGAGGGTTTTCTGTGTGTAAAATCGTATCATCTGCAAATAGGGATACTTTCACTTCTTGTTTACCAATGCAGATGCCCTTCATTTCGTTGTCTTTTCTCATTGCTCTGGCCAGAAACACTAACAGAATGTTGAATAGAAGTGGCGACAGTGGGCATCCTTGTCTGGTTCCCGTTCTCAGAGAGAATTCCTTCAGTCTCTCGCCATTCAGGGTGATGTTGGTGATTGTCTTCGTATACATGCCCCTTACGGTGTTGAGGATTTCCCTCCGATTACTAGTGTACTGATAATTTTTAACATGAATCAGTGTTGGCCTTTATCAAATGCCTGTTCTGCATCATTTGATAAAAGCAAGGGATTCTTATCCTATGCATTATTTGGTTGATCACATTAATTGGTTTTCTGATGTTCAATCAACCTTGCATCCCTTGTATGAATTCTACATGGTTATCATAAATTACTTTTTGGTTATGTTGTTGAATTCTACTGGCTAGGATGTTGTTGAAGATATTTGCATCTAGGTTCTTGAGTGATACTTGTAATTTTCCGTTTTGCTGAGATCTTTCCCTGGCTTTGTTATAAGATAATGGTGGCTTCATGGAATGAAACCTCCCTCCCCACAAATACTTGGTTAACTTCTCCAGTGAAGCTCTCTGGACCAGGACTTCTTTTAGTAGGCACTTCTTTTTATTTTGCTATTACTTTTACAATCTATTCTTTTGTGATGGGGTTTATTAAGTTGTTCCAATTTTCTTTGTGATAATTTTGGTAGGTGATGTGAATTTAAACCGTTGTCAATTTCCGTTAAGTTTTCAAATCTGTTGGAGTACAATTTTTATAGTATTCTGATAAGATATTTTTAATTTTGGTTGACTCTATTGTGAATCTCTCATCTCATTTCTTATTCAGGTTGTTTCCTCTCCTGTCTTTCTCTTGTGAGTTTGGCCAATGTGTTATTAATTTTGTTGATCTTTCAGATCCTACTCAACGGCACGTAGCTGGCTTGGCTTTGAAAAAGCCAGCTTTTGGTTTTGTTTATTCCTTCGATTGCTTTTCTATTCTGGAATTTGTTTACTTCTATTCTGATTTTTATTATCTGTTTTCTTCTGGTGCCCAAGGGGTTCTTTGGTTCTTCTGTTTCTACTTGTTCAGGTTGTAACGCTAATTCTTTGGCTTCAGCTGTGTTCACTCCCCATGCATGCTTTACAGAGATCAACTGACCACTCAGCACTATTTTGCTGTATCCTGTAAGCTATGGTAAGATATGTTTTCATTCTCATTTGATTCCATCAATCTCTTTACTGCATCCTGGATTTCCTCTATACCCCATGACTTTATTAGCAAGGTGTTGTTCAGTTTTTGTAAGTTTGAATTTCTGTTCATGAGTTTTCTGCTATTGATTTCAATTTTTATGGCTCTTATGGTCTGAGAAGATGCTTTGCAGCAATTCAGCGGTTTAGATTTTGTTGAGACTTCCTTTATGGTGTAATATGTGGTCTATTCTGAGGATGTTCCATATGCATTGAAAAAGAGTGTACTTATCTGTTGTTGGGTGAAAGTTCTGTATATATCTGTGAGGTTGAGTAAGTTGATTTTTCGAAGATCTTCTGTATCTTTACTGAGGTATTTTTCTGGATGAACGGTGACTTACTTGAAAATGGAGTGTTGAAGCCTGCTACTATTATTGTGATCTATCTCATTTTTTCAATGTTGTCAGTGTTTGACATATTTAGGTGGCATGATATTGGGTACATAAATATTTAATATTGTTATAACCTCCTTATGTATTGCACCTTTAAGCAATAAGTAGTGAACATCCTTGCCCATGATGGTGGATTTTACTTTCAAATGTAGTTTTTGAGATTAATACTGCCACTTCTGCTGTTCTTTGCATGTTGCTAGCTTGGTATATACTTTTGCAACCTATGATTTTCAGTTTGTTCATAGCTTTGAGTTCCAAGCTGTGTTTTTTTTTTAATTTTTATTTAACATAACTGAGTGAAAATGTACATTCACATGTAAATTTACATGCCCCCCTATATGCAGCTTCCACTGCTCTCCCTGTCCGGTGACTGCACACTATTCCTCTCTGCTCCATACATGTCTCATCCTCCCAACAGTCTCCTTTCCCCTCCTCTCCGTCCACTCCCCTTCCTCCAGCCAGAGGTCACCCAGATGATATCCTATAGATGTATAGAACCATAAAGCGCTTCCAATATATGGTCACTCTGCATTGCCAAGTCCAATCCATTCCTGTCCAAAGAGTGGACCTTTGTTATAATTTATGGGAAAGGGCAGCATCAGGGCCGGGGGCCATGCTCTCAGACAAACCCCAAAACCGCTGGACCATCAATTGAGGTCTTTTAGTGGAGATCTCATGATGCACCTCTTTTTATTCTTGTGTTGCCAGTGAGGCTCCTCTCTGTGAGCTCCGTCGTGGCTATCACTGGTGGTGGCCGGGCACCATCTGGTTCTTCCGGTCCCAAGTTGATGTAGGCACCCACTCTTGTGGGTCTCTCTGTCTTCTCGGTTGTCTTTACCGCATGCCATTTTGGCCCTCGGTGAGCATCCGTTCCTGCTGAGTTGGGACCATTTGCTGTGTCCTCGGATGGCAGCTTGGCAGCTTTTAAGACCCCAGACGCCACTCACCAATGTGGGGTGCAGAGAGCTCTCTTAGCAAAACGTTAGTTATGCCAGTTGGCCTGGAATTCGCCTAAGTGCATGGTCCCCCGCACCCGCCCCAGCTACTCTATCCTTGCAGTATTGAGTTAAGATGGAAGGAGTACTCAAGTTATGCTGAAGTCCACTTAATGTTGTTATTGCTCCTAATGTGTGCTGTCACCGCTTTCTCCCAACTAGATTGCTAGTAACTATCTAAACTAAACCCTCCCCCCTCGCCCTCCCTCCCTCCCCTCTCTTGCAGCTGTCAAAGAGTCTTTTCTTCTATGCACAACTCTGTTTTTCAGATCTTATTGTAGAGGTCTCATACAGTATTTGTCCTTTTGTCGCTGACTACTTTGACTGAACATAATGTCTTCCAGTTGAAACCAGGTTAGGAGATGTTTCCTGGAATCATCGTTATTCTTTATCATTGCTAGTGCTCCATTGAGCGTATGTACCACAGTTTACCTATCCATTCTTCTATTGTTGGGCATCTGGGTTGATTCCATCTTTTTGCTATTGTGGACCGTGCTGTGATAAACATTCTGGTGCATGTGTCCATTGGTGTGAAAGGCCTTGAATCTGTAGGATATATTCCAAGTAGTGGAATTACTGGGTCAAATGGTATATTGATATCCATTTTTTTAAGGAAGCGCCAGATTGCCTTCCAAAGAGGCTGGACCATTCTGCAACCCCACCAACAGTGTAGGAGGGTTCCACTTTCTCCACAGCCTCTCCAACATTTGTTGTTTTGTGTTTTCTGGATCATTGCCAATGTTGTCGGGGTGAGATGGTATCTCATTCTTGTCTTGATTTGAATTTCTTTAATAACTAAAGATCGTGAACATGTCCACATGTGTTTTTTGGCTGCCCGGATCTCCTCTTTAGTGAAATGTTTGTCCATCTCCTTTGCCCATTGCTTAATTGGATGGTTTATCTTCTTCTTCTGGATATTTTGTAGTATCTTATAGATTATGGAGATCAGGCGTCGGTCTGACATAGAGTTGCCAAATATTTTTTCCCATTCCATGGGTGTTCTTTTAATTCTATTAATAAAGTCTTTGGATGAGCAAAAGTGTTTGATTCTTAATAGTTCCCATTTATCTATTTTCTCTTCTGTTGATTGAGGTTTTTTGACAGATTTTGGAGTCTGTCCTCATTGTGTATTAAAACTTCCATTGTTGTTCCTACCTTTTGTTGGATGAGCTTTATCGTTTTAGGTTTGATATTTAGGTCTTTTATCCAGTTGGAGTTGGTTTTTGTATAAGGTGTAAGATATGGATCTTGATTCAGTTTATTGTAGATGGATAACCAGTTTTGCCACCACCATTTGTTGAAGATACTGTTTTTACCCCAGTTTAATGTCTTAGGGCCTTTGTCGAATATCAACTGTTCATAGGCAGATGGTGTCATCTCTGGGGTCTCAATTCTGTTCCATTGATCGATCTGTCTGTTCTTGTACCAGTACCAGGCTGTTTTGACCACTGTGGCAGTGTAGTATGTTCTAAGGTCGAGTAATGAGAGGCCTCCCAGTGTGTTCTTCTTCTTTAGTAGTACCTTACTTATCCGGGGCTTCTTCCCTTTCGAAACAAAATTGGTGATTTGTTTCTCCATCTCATTAAAAAATGATGCTGGAACTTGTATTGGGATTGCATTATATAAATAAATTGCTTTGGGTAAGATACACATTTTCACAATGTTAAGTCTTCCTATACATGAGCAGGGTAGGTTTTTCCATTTATCTAAGTCTCTCTTAGCTTCTTGTAGTAAGGGCTTGTAGTTCTCTTTGTAAAGGTCTGTTGTTTCTCTGGTTAGATTAATTGCTAGGTACTTTATCTTCTTTGGGGCTATCGTAAATGTCATTGATTTAATAATTTCCTCCTTAACAGTCCCGTTGATGGTATAAAGGAAACCTACTGATTTACTTATGTTTATCTTGTATCCTGAAACTTTGCTGAACTCTTCTATCAGTTTGAGTAGCTTACTTATAGATTCCTTGGGGTTCTCTGCATATACAATCATATCATCTGCGAACAGGAAGATTTTAACTTCCTCTTTGCCAGTGCAGATGCCCTTTATTTGTTCATCTTGTCTAATTGCTCTGGCTAGAACTTCTAGCACAATGTTGAATAGGAGAGGTGACAGTGGGCATCCTTGTCTCGTTCCTGCTCTCAGGGGAAAGTCTTTCAGTCTCTCTCCATTCAGGATGATGTGGGCAATTGGCTTTGTATAAATGGCCCTTATTGTGTTGAGGAATTTGCCGTCTATGCCCATTTTGCTAAGTTTTTAGCATGAATGGGTTTTGGACTTTATCAAATGCGTTTTCGGCATCAATGGACAAAATCAGGTCATCTTTGTCTTTTGTGTTATTTATGTGGTTAATCAAATTAATTGTTTTCCTGGTGTTGAACCAGCCTTGCATCCCTGGTATGAATCCCACTTGGTCATGATGGATTATTTTCTTGATATGTTGTCGTATTCTGTTGGCAAGAATTTTGTTGAAGATTTTTGCATCTAGGTTCATGAGTGATATCGCTCTGTAGTTCTCTGTCTTTGTTGGATCTTCCCCTGGCTTAGGTATCAGGGTTATGCTGGCTTCATAGAATGAGTTTGGGAGTACTCCATCCCTTTCTATACTGTGAAATAGTTTCAATAGTACTGGGGATAACTCTTCTCTAAATGCTTGGTAGAATTCTGCCGTGAAGCCATCTGGGCCCGGACTTTTTTGGGTTGGCAGTGTTTTGATGACCTTTTCAATCTCTTCCTTTGTGATGGGTTTATTAAGTTGTTCTGCTTCATGTTGTGATAATTTGGGTAGGTGGTATGAGTCAATGAATTGGTCCATTTCCCCTAGGTTTTCAAATTTGTTAGCGTACAGTCTTTCATAGTATTCTGTTATATTTTTTATTTCTGTTGCATCTGTGGTGACAACTCCCTTCTCATTTCTAATTTGGGTTGTTTCCTTTTCTGCTTTTCTTTAGTAAGTTTAGCCAGTGGTTTATCAATTTTGTTGATGTTTTGAAAAAAAAACAGCTTTTGGTCTTTTCAATTTTTTCAATTGTTTTTCTATTCTCTAATTCATTTAGCTCTGCTCTAATCTTTATGATCTCCTTTCTTCCAGTGCCCGAGGGGTTCCTCTGTTGTTCTCTTTCTACTTGTTCAAGCTGTAGAGTTAGTTCCTTGATTTGGTTTCTTTCTTCCTTCCAGATGTATGCCTTTATGGAGATAAACAGACCTCTGAGCACTGCTTTGGCTGTATCCCATAGGTTCTGGTAGGATGTGTTTTCGTTCTCATTGGAATCCATGAATTTCTTTAATTCATCCTTGATTTCCTCTATAACCCATGTTTTTTTGAGCAAGATGTTGTTCAGTTTCCAAGGGTTCCACTTTATATCTCTGTTTTTTCTGCTATTGATTTCAAGTTTTATGGCTTTATGATCTGAGAAGATGCTTTGCAGTAATTCAACGGTATGGATTTTGTTGAGCATTGCATTATGGCCTATCACGTGGTCAATTCTGGAGAATGTTCCATGTGCACTGGAGAAGAAGGTGTAGTTGTCTGCTGATGGGTGGAATGTTCTCTATATGTTAATGAGGTTTAGTTGGTTAATTGTGTCAATGAGGTCTTCTGTATGTTTACTGAGCTTTTTTTCTAGATGATTTGTCTAGTGATGAGAGTGGAGTGTTAAAAGTCTCCCACTATTATTGCGGAGTCATCTAACTCTCTTTTGAGCGTAGTCAGTGTTTCTTCAACATATTTAGGTGCTCTGACATTAGGTGCATAAATGTTTAATATAGTTAAGTCTTGCTTGTGTCCTGAACCTTTGAGCAATAAATAGTGTCCATCTTTGTCCACGATGGTGGATTTGACATTAAAATTGATTTTGTCTGAGATTAGAATTGCCACCCCTGCTCTTCTTTGTTCATTGTTAGCTTGATATATATTCTTCCATCCTTTAATTTTCAGTTTATTCCTGTCTTTAGGTCTCAAGTGAGTTTCTTGCAGACAACATATGGATGGGTCATGTCTTTTGATCCAAGATGACACTCGGTGTCTCTTTCCTGGAGCATTCAGTCCATTCACATTCAATGTAATTATTGATAGGTATGTGTTCACTGCTGCCATTGTGATATGTTTATTTTTATGTTGATGTTTTCTCTGTTGTTCTTATTAATCTGTTCTGAGACACTCTTTTTTGTGAGTTGATTTTTCACCTTTTTCAGAGCTGGTTTTATAGTTGTTGAGACTCGTGTGTTAGATTTCTTGAAATGGTATGATACATCTTTGTTGTGCTTTACAGCTGCCCCTATGAACCCCCTTAATAAACTATTTATAAACCCAATTTTAATTACTACCAGTCTGGTCATCTTCCTCTCCATCTGGAAGGACTATAACGACTGTAGTACATCCCTCTTTTATTATGATGACACCATAGTTTTCATGATGATCACTGGATTGCTTCTTTCCAAATCAAAGCTGTGATTTACTTTGGAGCCTTCCCTAAATCAGTATTGAGTAGTGTGTCGTTCTAAAATATAAAGTTAGTGGTTTCGTTCTTCTAAGCCAAAGCCAAGAACTTCTTTCAGTATTTCTTGTAGTTTGGGTTTGGTTTTTACAAAGTCTCTGAGTTTCTGTTTATCTGGGAATGTCTTAATTTCATTTTCGTATTTGAAAGATAGTTTTGCAGGATATATAATTCTTGGTTGGAAGTTCTTCTCCTTCAAGACTTTGAATGTGTCGTGCCACTGTCTCCGTGCCATCATGGTTTCTGCTGAGAAATCTGACGAGAGCCTACAGGGTTTCCCTCTGAATGTTAGCTTTGCCTTGAGTCTCGCTGCCTTTAAGAGTTGCTGCTTATGTTTCATTTTGTTCAGCTTGATTATAATATGTCTTGGAGTCTTTCTTTTGAGATCTATATTGGGTGGCGTACGACATGCATCTGAGATGTCTATATTCTCTTCCTTCGTGATTTCTGGGAAGTATTCTTTCAGCAGCTCATCAACAATACTCTCTGTGTTCTCAGATGTCTCACCCTGTTCAGGTACTCCAATTAATCGAAGGTTGTTCCTCTTAATAGAGTCCCACATGCTTCTTAATGTTTCTTCATTTTTCTTGCTTCTTCTTTCTGATTTCTGCTCATAGACACTGGCATCAGTAGCTCTGTCTTCCAAGTCAGAAATTCTTTTTTCCATTTGTTCCATTCTGTTTTCTTGGCTTTGCATGGAAGTTTCTATGTCTTTGATTTTCTTCTTGATCTGTTGGATTTCAGAGTACTGGTGTTCCATCAGATTGAACAACTTGCTTAATTTTTCATTTTGTTCTGCTGCATTTTGTATAAGGTCTAGAAGGGCTCTGTATATAATCAATTTGTATTCACTTCCTGATGCTTTCATAAAAGTTTCTTCATCTGGAAAAGTCCTTGGTTGCTTTGTTTGGGAGCCTTCTGAAGCCATGAGTGATTGCTTGTATGCCACAATTGTCTGTTGCTTTTTGAGTCCCATGTGAGTATATAGAGGCTGGAAGAGGTACTGTGAGGATGGATTGCAAATGTTTCTCTAGGCTGTCTTCAAATGTAAAGCAAAAATTATCTGACCGGTTTACAAGTCAGTTAGGTTTTCAGGTGTAGAGGTCCCTCTTCTCATCTGACAAAGTAAGCGCCACTATATCCCACCCCAGATGATAACAAACTATTTCAGAATACAGCACTGCTACTGCCCTGGTGGCCTCTGCTGACAGGGCCTAGCCTTATCCAACACTGCGTCGAGTACTGGTTTTGTGATAGATAAGCGCTCTCTTGTGGGCAGGCTCTGGCTCCCAAGCTAAGAATTAGGTCCAGCTGCGGCCACCGTACCTAAGATGGCGTCCTCCACACAGGCAGCAGACAGAGGGGCTAAAGTTGCCGAGAGGCAGCGATTCCTGTGCTTCTGTTGCAGGGCACCCAACATAGGCAGCACTGTGTAAAATCACTTTTCTGATGGAGAAGCGCTGTCTGGTTTACAGGCGCTGGCTCCCAGGCTAACGAGGTCCCGCTAAAATCTCGGTACCAACATGGCGTCCTGCATACTGACTGCAAAGCTCCGCACAAACCACGCTGAGGCAGCTACAAAACAAAAGGGTCAACGTGGCTAGATTAACAGAGTCCCGAGCCTGGCTCTCAGAATATGGGAATTTCACCTACCTATCCCCCCAGCAGCGCGTCTGAGTCCAGCCGCCAAGCAAGGCCCAGCTCCGCCCACCAGCTGAGACAGAGGAAAAAGTCAAATGGTGCGTTTACCTTCTGTCCGTGAGAGCCGGGGCTAGCCAAGAGCGGGAGTCAGCGAAAGAGAGGAGGTTTGCCGCTGAGTGGTATGAAATCCCAATTAACAGCTCTGTGCCATGTCCTGAGGCTGATTAGGTGATCAGAAGACTCTGTTTGTCAGTTCAGGTCTTGGTTTCCAGAGGGATAGAAGGAGACGTGGGCTTAGTCTGCCAGCTTGACTCCGCACCCTCAAGCTGTGTTTCTTGTAAGCGGCCTATAGGTGGACTGTGTTTTGATCTAACCAGTCACTCTGTCTTCATTGGACCATTCAATCCACTTACATCCCATATAACTAGTAATAGATATCTATTTCATGTTATCAATTTGTTCCCTTTGTTTTTGTATTGACGTTTTCTTTGTTCCACTTAATATTCTGTTCTTCATTGATTTCTTTATGTGTTTTGTTGGCCAGAAACCTGTGATCACAGTGTGGGCAGGGCTGAGCTCTATGGAGCGTCACTCCTGGCCTCTGCCAGCTTCTGGGGGACCCAAAACCTTCACACCAAGCCACTGTGAGCTTTCTTCCTTCTTCTCTGTGTCCCTCCTCTGTGTGTCTTCATTTATGAGGCCACTGTCCACTGGCCTCAGAGCTCACTGGGTTAAACCAGGGTAATGTCACGTTGAGACAATTATGTCAATTACATCTGCGAAGACCCTTTTTCCAAATAGCTGTCAGTTGCATGCACGGGGTTTAGGACATGGACACAGGCTGCGGGGCCACAGTTCAGCCCAGACACCAGGGCAGATGTGCGGAGGTGAGGGTGGGAAGCAAGGTCATTGTCGTGAGAACCCTGTGGGGGGGGTCCTCAGTGTGCCCAGGTCACAGGGGCCCTGGAGTCCACCTTCAGCACCCACCACTGGCTGTGTCAACAAGGGGAGAGCGTCCTGGGCTGGGTGCAGCCTGGAGATGAAGGTGGCCATGTAGTGGGGGTGCCCTCCCCAGGAAGGTGTCTCCCCTGTACCCGCTATCAGCATCCTCTACTGACTAAGGTTCGCATCAGTTGGCTGAGGAGGGAAAACACTGGATCCTGTCTGACCTTCAGGGAGCCAGCAGCACAGGATGAGCTGGGTGCTGAGACAGAGGTGAACATGTCACCCTGAGCCCCGATGAAGCACCCATGAGTTCAGGGCAGAACCAGCCATAGCCCAGGAGGGCTGGGCATACTACTCCCCTGTGGCTGGCGGGTAGAGACCCAGGACAGAGCCTGTGTGACCCTGAGAGACAGCCAGTCCTGGGGAGGGGCAGCGAGGGTGGTAGACTTGGGGCAGATGGCCTGGTGTCAGAAACAAAGGTCCTGAGGCCCTGAGGAGAAGGTGGGTGGCCTAGAACCAAGGGGACGGCGCTGAGGTTGGTGTGCTGGGAGACGTACAGTTCTAGGGTCCTGGGGGACACTGACACCTGAGGAGAGTGGAAAAGCGAGGCTTCCAGGTGGTCCTGGGGGGTAGCCGTCAGGAGACACCACCTTGCAAGAAACCAGAGGGCTCCCTTCCAAACAGACAGACGATCCGAAATTCTCTGCCTAAACACAGGATAGATTCTTACACTATTTAACCAGGGTGTAGATGTCACCTTTTCAACAGTGGAACTGCTGTGGATGCTGAGAGTGTGAGCTCTCTGTGTCCTGCGTTGAGCCAACAGCTCTGTCTGGAAGCAATGTTTATTACAACAAGAGATCTAAATACCACAGGACGTGACTGTTTGACCCAGAAAACCAGTTGACAACACCCTGACCACTGTAGGGACCTTCCCAGCATTTCCACATCATCCTTTGCTTCTCCCATTAGTGTGTCCTCTGGTGTTTGATGAGACTTGACTTTATACTAAATCCTTGCCCACACTCCTTGCAGACATAGGGCTTCTCCCCTGAGTGTGTCCTCTGGTGTCTGATGAGGCCTGACTTTTCACGAAAGCCTCGCCCACAAGCCCTGCAGACATAGGGCTTCTCTGAGTGTGTCCTCTCGTGTGTGGTGAGGGTTGGCTTCTGGGTAAATCCTCGCCCACACTCCCTACAGACATAGGGCTTCTCCCCTGAGTGTGTCCTCTGGTGTCTGTTGAGGCCTGACTTGTCACTAAATCCTCGTCCACACTCCCTGCAGATGTAGGGCTTCTCCCCTGAGTGTGTCCTCTGGTGTGTGATGAGGGCTGACTTCTGGCTAAAGCCTTGCCCACACTCCCTGCAGAAATAGGGCTGCTCCCCTGAGTGTGTCCTCTGGTGTGTGATGAGGGTTGACTGCTGGCTAAAGCTTCGTCCACACTCCTTGCAGACATAGGGCTTCTCCCCTGAGTGTCCTCTCTGGTGTATGATGAGGGTTGACTTCAGGCTAAAGCCTCGTCCACAGTCCTTGCAGACATAGGGCTTCTCCCCTGAGTGTGTCCTCTGGTGTGTGATGAGGGTTGATTTCTGGCTAAAGCCTTGCCCACACTCCCTGCAGAAATAGGGCTGCTCCCCTGAATGTGTTCTCTGGTGTGTGATGAGGGTTGACTGCTGGCTAAAGCCTCGTCCACACTCCTTGCAGACATAGGGCTTCTCCCCTGAGTGTCCCCTCTGGTGTATGATGAGGGTTGACTTCTGGCTAAAGCCTCGTCCACACTCCCTGCAGACATAGGGCTTCTCCCCTGAGTGTGTCCTCTGGTGTTTGATGAGACTTGACTTTACACTAAAGCCTCGCTCACACTCCCTACAGACAAAGGGCTTCTCCCCTGAGTGTGTCCTCTGGTGTGTGATGAGGTTTGACTGCCAGCTAAATCCTCGCCCACACTCCCTGCAGACATAGGGCTTCTCCCCTGAGTGTGTCCTCTGGTGTCTCTTGAGGCCTGACTTGTCACTAAAGCCTCGTTCACACTCCCTGCAGACATATGGCTTCTCCCCTGAGTGTGTCCTCTGGTGTGTGATGAGGGTTGACTTCCGGGTAAAGCCTTGCCCACACTCCCTGCAGAAATAGGGCTGCTCCCCTGAGTGTGTCCTCTGGTGTGTGATGAGGTATGACTGCCGGCTAAAGCCTCGTCCACACTCCTTGCAGACATAGGGCTTCTCCCCTGAGTGTCCCCTCTGGTGTATGATGAGGTTTGCCTTCTGGCTAAAGCCTCGTCCACACTCCTTGCAGACATAGGGCTTCTCCCCTGAGTGTCCTCTCTGGTGTATGATGAGGGTTGACTTCTGGCTAAAGCCTCGTCCACACTCCTTGCAGACATAGGGCTTCTCCCCTGAGTGTCCCCTCTGGTGTATGATGAGGGTTGACTTCTGGCTAAAGCCTCGTCCACACTCCCTGCAGACATAGGGCTTCTCCCCTGAGTGTGTCCTCTGGTGTGTCATGAGATTTGACTTGTCACTAAAGCCTCGTCCACACTCCCTGCAGGCATAGGGCTTCTCCCCTGAGTGTCCCCTCTGGTGTATGATGAGGGTTGACTTCCAGCTAAAGCCTCGTCCACACTCCCTGCAGACATAGGGCTTCTCCCCTGAGTGTGTCCTCTGGTGACTGATGAGGAGTGACTTTACCCTAAAGCCTCGCCCACACTCCCTGCAGACACAAGGCTTCTTCCCTGAGTGTATTGTCTGTTGTGTTATGTGGTGTGACTTCGGGCCAAAGCCTTGTCCATACTCATCTGACCTGACTTTGGGAAGAGTCACCTTCGGGCCTGGGCTGCTCTGTGTCTCCGCCATTCTCTCACCCTCCCTAGACCCCCCCATCTGTCCTCTGGGGAGGCTGGGGCAGGCTTCTGAAATCTCCCCTCCCCACGTCCTTTCAAGCACTAGCCTGGACACATCTCCTCTCTCCGGGCCTCCTGCACCGTCGTTCCAGTTGTGTTGCTCAGAACGCTCATGCCTCTGATATCCTAGACGGGGGTCCTCTCGTGGGAGGTGTCGTCTTGCAGGTGTTCCTGGGAAGGGCTCAGAGGGGTGGCTGTGATTCACATGGTAGCTGAGGAATTTCTGAGTGGAGAAGGCCAGAGGGCAGGAGGGACACGGATGGATCTCCGGCCTTGCTTCTCCTGGAAGAGAACGTTCTCAGTCAGAGTTGGGGAGACGAGGCTGCCTGGCCCTCTGAGTCAACTCATGGAAAGACTCCCTGTGACCGTTCACAGCATGCTCACTGCACAGCGTCTCCACAATTTCCTCCACAGTCTACTTTCACTCCTTTTGATTTATTTCCGGTTCCGCAGCCATCTGGGACCCACATCCAGGCCCTTCTGTACATCTCAGCGGACATGGCCTTCCGGTAGGAACCAGAGGAAGCCCGGCTCCCTTCCCTGCTGAAACTCCCCAACAGGTGTCTCCTAAGCCCTGTCCCTCCTTGGACACAGAGTGGACAGCTGTTTCTCTCCTGAGAGGTACTACCCTTCATGGACTAGGCAGAAGCTTCTCTAGTGGCCTTTCCTACGAGGGATGGGTCCACTGATTCAGGAGTTCTTGGTCAGGAGGTTCTCATGTGGGAAGGTACTGTGGAGAAGTCGTTAGAGAGCACGTGTTCAGAAGGCCTGTTTCACTGAGGACCATGCTGCGTGGCTCTGTCTCTGGCAGTGACTGGGCTGTGAGCGACACAGGACCCACCCAGGCCCACTGAATGGAGGACTCTGGGTCCTGCTGAGCTGCATATTTGTAGTTTTCCTAAAGTTATAAAATTAAACATGTCCTTCATGCCCGGACTTGATTTCAGTGTTCCCCAGGGGACAGGTGACACAAATCCTGGTTGAGACTCCTGACACCCTCTCAGCTCCCGCCTCTGCCCACCGGCCCCCCACGGGGACACTGAAGTAGCCCCCGAGTGGATCCCCCACTGTGTCCATATGTCACAGAGTAACTAAAGCAGGATCATGCACAGAGGACATGTCACCTCCCGGATGCAAATCCCATTCGCTGTCTCCTGTGACACACGTGTGCACGCTAACCATTTGGAATGACATGTGTGCGCACTGACTCGGGGATATACACACACACTGCAGGGACACACGGCTGTGTAGGCTAACTAGCGTGACAATGGTCCATACGCAATTTGTGAAGCAGCATGGGAGTGGAAACACTGATGTGAGGTGTGTGCAAATGCAGTCTAGTGTGAAACACATGTGCACAGTGCCCAGTGTGAGACAACCGTGTGCACACTCCCTCGTAGGACATGTGTGTGCACACTACATCTGGGACGGCACAGGTGTGCACGCTGCCTGGGGTGGTCCGTGTGCACACTAACTGGGGTGACAGACCTACAGCCTCACTCGGTGACTCCCATGTGCCTGCTCACGGGAAGAACACACATGTGCAGATACACTCTCCACTGTGAAAGACAGGCACACACACTGTTGGGAGTTACATGTGCATGTCCACTGGTATGACATGTGAACACGTATTACCTGGAATGACATGGGTACAAACACACTGGTGTGACACGTCGCACATGATCCGCATCATGTGAAACATATGCACGATCACGGGTATGACACATGTGCATACTCAATGAGCAGTGTGCAACACGTGCATTTTCTGTGAAGTCCATGCGCACTCTGGTATGAGACACTCCTGCTTGCTCCCTGGTGTGGCACAACTGTGTGGCATGTTGATATTCTGCTGACACACGTGTGCACACACGCTCTGTGATGGTGTGGTGTTTCTGTCGTGTCCCGTTCCCAGTGGTTACTCTCACGTCCTGATTCACCTGGGCATCCTGTTCCAGGATCCCGTCCACCAAGACAGAGCAGGAGGTCACAGGACAACTGAACTAGTGTTTTCTAGAAACCTGGAAGAGATGACAAAGAACCACCTTGGTGGCCACTGCTGAGAACCTGTCTTGGGCACCATCTCTGCAAGCTGTGGTACACGGTGTGTGTGAAGTACTAAAGGAGTAATCACAACAAATCCTTAAAAGTAAACAAACCGTTCAAAGGAAAAGGCAGAGGACATGACTCCTCCATTGGGGAGCACC
Source organism: Heterohyrax brucei (assembly GCA_028571685.1). Taxonomy (NCBI): domain Eukaryota; kingdom Metazoa; phylum Chordata; class Mammalia; order Hyracoidea; family Procaviidae; genus Heterohyrax; species Heterohyrax brucei. The sequence goes on from CM053166.1 coordinate 2,834,697, forward strand.
TCATCTGACTCTCACTCGCTGTAGACGGAGTCCACTCTACTGATGGGTTGGACCACGAAAACTTACAAAGAGAAGGGTCCCCGGTGCCCACCTGACCATGAGGTGAGCTCCGTCGTCCACCTGCAGCCCAGCTCCTGTCCGTCCTCAGCCCCGCGCCACCCCAGCAGCTCACAGCCCGGCCGGACGGCGTAGCAGGTCCGGTAGAAGATCTGCCTGTGGTACTGAAAGGCCACCAGGTTCCGCTCCTCTGCGTCCCGAGCCTGCCTAACATACCTGCCGATGACAGGACGTGAGACAAGGACTGGGAGGATGTGCCCACCAATGGTAGGTCCCGCTCCTGCTCTCCTGGTGTTCCAGGCCTGACACTGCCCACCCCTCACGGAAACCTTCTGTCCCCCCTCAGCCTTGGTGGTGCTGTCGTGTGAAGCCCTCTTCCCTGGCCCAGCTCGTGGGGATTGGCCTCTCTGGCCTCATCAACCACGTTTCAGAGCTCACGTCCGCTCTCCTGTATGATGACGGGTTATGAGCACCGCTGAGTGGAGATCTGAACTCTAATCTGCGTTTCATGGCACAGAATGTGGTCCTGGGTGACACCCTGTTCTTGTGAATGAGACATCACTCAGCACTCAGCCCAAGGCTATCTTCCTGTGAGAGGCCTTTCTCCAATCTCCCCACACTTCACCTACGTCCTGGTCACCCATCCGTAGGTTCCCACAGACACTTGGACGTCTCCTCTGAATCCATTCTCACTCTGAACCCCAAGAGAACGAGAGCTTTCAAGGACAGGGCCGATTATCAGCTGCTGTCCATGAACAGCCTGCGGCTCGGCCCAGCCGGCTCCTGTGGGATCTGACTTCTCAGATGAAGGGCCCCTGTCTCAGGTTCCCTTGGCAGGAGTTCTCAAAAGCCACAAGACTTATACTGATATTCCTGAAACAAACTGTTTAATGTCAGTCTCCACTGAGCTTGTATCCTCAACGGGGACACAGGCTTTCAGGCCCGGCCTTGAAGGGCAGTGTCTCTGCTGGCCACAGTGAGCACGTCATTAGTGTCCATCAGATCAAGTGACAGTGAGTGCCCATGGGACACGACTCCTCTGTGTGTGTCCCTCATTCTCGGTGAGGACACACATTAATGCTCACAGGACGTTTATGTTAACCCTTTATTTCTCAGTGTCTCAGGACATGACCAAGAGCTGTATGGAGAATACAGGTCCGAGTGTACAGCCCACTGAGCGAAGCGTGACGAGAAGGAACCAGGTCTGTTTCTGAGACAGGCGGACTCTGAAGCTGACACCGCTGTCCTTACCTCATCCAGTTGGCCAAGGATTCGTCCTTTCCATCGACGTACTCAAAGCAGCTCCTCCCTTTGGTGATCTGCATTTCCAAACAGAAGGCATTTTTCGGTGAGTCATGAGATGAGTTATTTCACTGTCCCCAGTTCCCTGTGATGCCATGTGCCCGTGTCAGCACCCACTCATCTGGGTGGACTGTCAGTCAGAGCAGAGGCAAGGCGTCTCTATCCCTCTCCCACTCTCTCCCACTGTCCCTCTTCAATGGGAGCCCCAGGGCCACACAGAGAACATGCAGTCCACAGAGGAGCCTGTTTCCACCATGGGCCCCAGCATGTCCCACCAAGGCACAGACAGAGGAGGGGCAGGAGGACACCGGCAGGGGACAGGGGCTTCTCACCAGCCAGGAGTACTCGCTGTTGGCTGCCTCCTCGTCTTCTGTCACCTGGCCCTCATAGGGACCAAAGTGTAGGCCCGGTGACAGCTTGGATGCCTCTTTCCACACTCCGAGCCCAGCCTCGGGGATGCTGGATGACCCAATTCTCAGTCCGGCGGGCAGAGTGAGGGCTGCGTGACTGGGGTGCCCCCTCTCTACAGAGATGTCCTTTATAAACACTGGGGTCCCATGAGCCACACAGGTATCGATGAAGAAATTCCGGCACTCCTCACAGTCTGGAGAAGGGGTTAGGATGTGGGGTACAACATTCCTGGACATGGAGAGCAGGGGCAAAGAGAGCCTAGATCCCAATCCTGGACTCCCAGTCAGTAGGGAAGGGGAACCGTTCGGGGACCAGGATCTAAGCCTTCTGTTGGGGAAGGAGGGACACTTACAAAGGTAGTAGTCATCCTGGGGCTCACCGACCTCCTGGCACGCGGGGCCCATTCCTCCTCGCAGGCTGTATCTCTTGTTCTCAGCCTCGTGTCTCCGGGGCTCTGAGGTGGCAAAGACGGTTGGGTCAGTAGGTGCCAGGGACAATTTGAGTCCCTGCTTCATCAGAAATTGGGAGGTCTCATCCCATCCAGTCATTACTGTCTTTCTACAGACTGATTTCGCTGTCGCTGCTCGTTTAAGGATCGAAACTCCACCCGCTGATGGCAGGGACCTCATGCAACTCGAGGTCCCACTCTCCGTCATCAGTTGAACTTCCCCCCAACTTCCCACCACACAAAGGGCTGGCCGTGCACTTGCTCCTTCGGGAGACACCTGCTGAAGGCACGTCATGCGTTAGGCGTCGAGGGAAGGCAGAAACCCTGACGAGGTTTCGGTGCCTCACGTCACAGATGGATTTCTGGGTCACCCGGCACGTGTCAGCTCCCTTTCACTGAATGCTTTTAGACAACATCTGGATTCAATATCTGTCTCATTAGTTTCACATTAGGAATCTGGACCTCAGACAATCTGAGTTTTCCGTATGCTCCGCGGTTCCGTGTGATGATAACCAAGATCCGTGACTTTGAATTTCACAGAATACAGCACCCACTTCTGGCCTCCTGCTTCTACCTAGACCCACACACCAGGCTCATGAAGCTTTCTAGAGGAGCGGGACGGACTGGAACCAAATGACTTCCTTACCCACTTTTCGTCTCAAGTGTTGATCAGAGGTGCTGGCTTCTCTACGAGACGACACCGGTTTCTGGGCCGGCTCCTGGGCCCGCTCCGAGTCAGCTGTGCTCCACACAGTGGCTGGTTCTGACACTCGCTTCAGACTAGATTCAATACGAAGGGGCGCCCGGGATGGTCCCTTAAATGGGAAAGACATGTATTAAAGGACAACGAGCCGCACACACACATACTTGACCTCAGGCAGAGCTCCCACAGCCCTGAGGCACCAGCAGCCAGAGGACTCAAGGGAAGAGCAAGGGCCCCGACAACAACCTGTGTCTTTGGGCCGTTTTCCTTCACCTTTCCCCAAAGGTCTCCGTGGAGGAGGGAGGGAGAGGGCCTCAGACACCAGTGGGGAGCCAGACACCCCGGGAGTGATGGGGTGCGGCTTGTAGAAAGCGGAAGTCCAATAGAAACCAGCAGACATGTGATGGGAGACAAAATGCAGCCAGCACCAAGGGGACGAAGCACCCTGGACATGATAGATGGGGTGGGGGACCGGGAAGTGGACAGACATGGCTGCAGGAACGTATCGAGACGACAGAGGCAGTGATGCTAGAAGCTGAAAGTGGGCGACACGCCACAGAATGCATACTTTGTAATTAAAAAATACTGAAATCAAACAGACTGGTTCATTACCCATTCTGCTGAATAAGGGTTTATGGTGAGCTAATTCTTCTGATCATTCTTTAGCTGCTTTATGCATAATGGGCACACATGCCACACTGGAAGGTTACAGTGAACACTGGTCACACGACAACGCCCCTGACAGGGAGTTACCGCATGCCACATGAAGGTGAGATCGCAGCTTTGCCAGCTGCCCTGTAAAGGCCGCCTCCTGATCCACGTCCACACCGGGAACCTGACCCGCAGGACCGTCATCAGCACCCCCAACCTTCCCACCAACCCAGACCTGACCCACCAACTGCCGAGCTGCTGACCTCTACTGGTGAACTCGGGGGACAGAGAAGGAGCGCCCCACAGGGTCCCAGGATCAACTGGCCGATGCAAACTGTCAAGCTTTGGGTGAGCACCAGAGTACTTCACCACCGCGCCACCAGGGCTCCTGACTCTTCTCACTCGTGTTCTAGCTTCCAAACGTGCAAACACATTCCGAAAAAACTCAGGTGTCTCTCAGGGACCCAAGCTGGGCCTGGGACTTCCTGGGCCTGTGAGATACGCAGCAGGCCCCAAAGAGCTTGCAATGCAGAGGTGCCAGGTGAGCAGATGAGGCAGACCCCACAGGATGCGTCTCATTATCACCCAGAGGACAGCTGTGACTTCCTTCGAAGGAGAGGAGCCTTTGAGATCCGTTCCAGAAGAGTGACTTTCCATCAGCAGGGTGCACCTGGCAGAAATCCTTAAGTCAGAATCTTCTTCTTTTTCTCAATCACCACCCCGAAGGCCTTCAGGGCTGGGAGCAGCTTCCTCTTCTTAAGTAGGAGCCCATGGGGAGCGGACAGGTCTCCTTTTTACCTCGGGCCATCAAATGTGCCAAATGTCCCTGTATTTGCATGATGCAATGACAAGGAAACCAGGAAGAACAGGGTCCCCTCAAGCAGCCTCCACCTGAGCACACCCAAGGACTGATGGGGACTCCTCAGTGGGACCTTGGAGGGGACAGTGGAAGGGACTCCGTAAAGACACGCACACTTTCACGATCCAGTACGGCTTCTGCATTAGATCACACTCCCGCTGAGACTGGCACAGCAGGTGCTTCACTGAGCAACTCTGCCCCTCGGTCTCATCTATAAACCAGTGACCACTGAAGAACGCAGCTTATTTGCTTGTTTGGACCAAGGGTGATTTCAAAATGGTTTCTTCAGTATCAATAATGAAAGCCCAGACTTCGAGTTTCAGTTCCCAAGGTGGTACAGACCAAAAGGCCGGATGTTCAAATCCACTCACAGGCACCTCAGGAGAACGGCCTGGCGGTCTGCTTCTGGAAGGTCACAGCTTGGAAACCCGGTGAGCGCAGGTCTCCTCTGACACAGCGTGCGCTGGCACAGTCAGCGGCAACCGCCAGTCTCCTGGAGGTCCTGGGTGGCACAAAGACTGAAGCTTTCGGCTAAGAACACAAAGCTAGCAATTGCGATCCAACCAGAGGGGCTCCGAAGAAAAGCCTAGTTGTAGGCTTCTGAAAGGTCATCATAAACCTCCTCTGGACACCAGAGAGCGCAGGGAGTTGGAACAGACTCTACAGCAACTGTTTTGGTTTGTTTTTTAATGCTCTTGTTGGGCAGTCAACTAATTATCTTCTTACAAGGTTAAATACCTAAAATTTCATCACTGCTCTATTCTATGTTCTTATCCATTAAGTGGTAAGACCTCAGTAAGTTTGTTTATTAAAGTTTTAAAAATAAAGTCAGGAATGCTGCAGAAATCCAACAAGTGGCAAGTGTTAAAGCTGCTGTTTTCCCCAGTAGGGCCGTGATGTGTGGGACTGTGTGTGGCTGTGGTTCGGAGACGTGGCCCATTGTACTGCGCTGTCCTGAGTGTGGCTCCACCAGGACAGCATCTCGTCTGTAGGACTTTCCGATACTCACCTTCTGGGGTTTTCTCAGCTCCTCTCTGGAGGCCACCGAAGGCGGTTTGGCTGAAAGGCAATGAGAAGTCAGAACTAATCTGCTGGTGAATGTCCCAAACCCTGGGGATGCTAGGGGTAGACGGAGAACCAGGAAGCACAGCACAGAGACGCCAAGGGTCGTCCGAGGGGACCTCAGGGCATTTCTGCAGCATCGTTACTGACATTACTAACAGCATCAGGTGTTGTGATTAAACCTACATGAATAATGTATCTTCACAACTGTGTTAATTGTGTTTTCATGTTTAAGACATTTCACCCGGAAACTATGAACCACTATCAAATTAACATTAGGAAGTGGTTTTACACCTGTATTAAGGTTTCTTAGCTGATCTCAAATTACGAAGTTATAGGAAAAACCATCTCCTTAAAGAGAGGCTATGAATTTTAAGTATAAGAGAAGTACAGAGAATTGTCCTGGAAGTACCCATAATCCCACCACCATGGAGACCCTGATGTACAGCTACAACGGCTTCTGATCTTGAGTGTCTATGTTACAATTAAAAACTAAAACGAATCACAGCTAAGTTCCCTGTGAACCCTCCCTCCTTCTCTAGTGCTGAATCGGGTCTTTCTTACTCACATTCCATTTCCATTCATTTACCATCAATTAACACAGCTGCAAATGACACACAGTCATCTTACAGTAGGTACCTTAGAGGCATCATGGTTAATTGCTACGGCTGCTAACCTAAAGGTCAGCAGTTTGAATCCACCTGACACTCCCTGGAGAGTCTACAGGGCAGGTCTACTCTGTCCTATACGGTTACTATGAGTCAGAATAGACTTGACAGCTATGTTTTTTTTTTTTTTTTTAAATCATCTTACACATTATGAAACTTTCAACAACTAGCCTCTCACTGAATGTACCCTTCGGATCTGGCTTGCATGCTGAATATTTACAGTTTTAGTGTGAACAAGCCCTCTCCTTCACCAGCTTATGAGGAGTGGTTGAGCCCTGACCCCTGGATACCTTACGGGCCTCACCTTGCTGCCTAGCTGTCCAATCCTCATCAGAATCCTCACTGTCATCCATCTGGGCTTTGATGGTCTTCCTGGGATGAATCATGAAAGCTGGACGAAAGACTCTAATACCTAGAAGGAAGGAAAACTTTTGTACTCACAGGAAAAAGTCGGGAAGAAAAAAGAACAGCGGCTGGGGGATGGGCTGGGAGAGCTGAGAGGGACACCGAAAAGCAACTTTCCTTCCAGCTCCTTCTACAGACATGCTGTTGTTGCTAGGTACAGCTGAGTGTTTTCAGTTTATAGTGATCCCGTGAACAGCAGAACGTAACACCATCTAGTTCTGTGCCAAGTCCACAGTCATTTTTATACTTAAGCCTATTGCTGCAGCCACTGTGTCAATCCATCTTCTAGAGTGTTTGCTGACCCTCTACTTTAGCCAGAACGATGTCCTTCTCCAGGGACTGACAGACAATGACAACATATGTAAGATGCCATCGGACCCACTTTGCTCACAAGGAGCACTCTGGTTGCACTTCTTGCATGACACGTTTGTCCCTTTGACAGTCTATGGCACATTTAATATTCATCTCCAATGGCACACTTCAAAGACATCAATTCTTGTTATCTTCCTTGTTCACTGTCCAGCTTTCATATGAAAAGGATGCAACAGAACATTGCTTAAGTCAGACCCACTATGTCTCCAAGTTTGTAACACTTCAGAGAGCTCTTTCGAAGCAGATTTGTTCAGTGCAGCGTGCCTTTTGATTTCTTGAGTGCTGCTTTCACGGCTATTGACTGTGACTCCAAGTGAAATGAAATTCTTGACAACCTCAGTCTTCTCACCTATCTCAATATCGTCTCCTCATCCAGTTGTGAGGACTCTTGTTTTCTTGATGTTGAGATGTAATGCATACTGCAGGCCATGGTCTTTGATCTTCATTAGTAAGTCCTTGAAGTCCACGTGACTTTCAGCAAACAAGGTTGGGTCATGTGGAAAAAAGAAAAATCCTCACAAGTGGTCTAGTAAGGAGCATCACAAAAAGCAGAGAAAAAATGGAAGTTGTCAAGGATTTCATTTTACTTTGCTTCACCAACGAACCCCCACTGCTTTAGTCAGCTAGTGCTGCTCTAACTAAATACCACAGAGTGCATGGTTTTAACAAAGCAAAGTTTATTTTCACACAAGCCGGTAGGCTAGAAGTCAAAATTGAGGATCTCGCCTCCAGGAGACTTTCCCCCAGTCGGTTCTGGAGGAAAGTATGACACTGCATCAGTCTTTATCCAGGGAGCATCTTTGGACAGGAACCTAAGGTCTCAGGGACACGCTATTCTCCCAGTGCTGCTTGCTTGATGGTGTGCAGTTCCCAATTCTCTACCTGCTTCCCTTTCCTGTTATCTCTTGTAAGAGGAAAGGATGAAGGACGGGGCAAACCATATGCCAAGGAAAGTCTTTACACAGTAGAGCAGGGAGGTAATCCTATGAAGACATTTACAGTTCCACTCTAATCCTTTAACACACAGCACAGGAAAATCATAAAATGGGGGACAATCACTCAATATCAGGAATCATGGCAAAGCCACAAGGCCACAAATATTTTTAGGGGGACACAGGTCAATCATAACACCCATTGAGGCAGCCATGAAGATATTGAAGGATCCCTGATTCCCTTCTTTTAGTATCATAGCTTTGGTTCAGTATTGTGACTTCCCTAACCGAGTAGGATTCTGGAAGCTGTGTCCTGCATTGTGCCCTTAAAGACATACCAAACGGTGTTGTTTTGTGAAACAAAGCTTCTTTCAATGTTTCCTGTTGTTTTCATCTAGTTTTCATGAAGTCTCTAAGTTTCACTTTATCTGCAAATGTCTTACCTGTCATATGTGATAGACAGTTTTGCAGGATATATAATTCTTGGTCATTTATATCTTTCAGCGCTTTGAATGTGTCATCCCACTGCTCTCTAGGCAACAGCATTTCTGCAGAAAAGTCAGATGAAAGCCAACAGGGTTTCTCTCACAATGGTAGCTTTGCTTTGAGCCTTGCTGTCTCTGAAAGCATCTGTTTATGTTTCATTTTATTGAACTTTAGTATAATATGTCTTGGTGTCTTTCTTTTCAGGTCTGGCTTTTCTGATGATGGATACACATCTTGGATATTTATGTTCTCTATTTACAGTTTAAGACAAGTTTTCAATCAGCAACTCTACAGCAGTACTCTATCAACATCTATCCTCCCTTGGTCAGAAACTCTAATCAATCGTAAATTATTGCCCCTAAGAGACTCCCATATGTTCCTTCATTTTTATTTCTTTTCTCTCATTTCTCATAAATGCTGCTGTCAGTTGCTGTATCCTCAAGGTTACTAAGCCTGATTTCCACCTTCTTAATTCTACTCTTTGGCTTTGGACTGAATTATCTAGTTCTATTCTGTTATGGATCTGCTGTATCTCATATCACTCATGTGCCATCAGTTCAAACAGCTTGCTGAATTTTTCAGTTTGTTCTGCATTTCATTTCATCTCTATGAGGGTTCTATATATTCTTCTTTTGTACTTGACCTCCAATAATTTCAGAATGGCTTTTTCATCTGGGAAGTGGTTTCATTCTTTGTTTTGGGAGTATTCAGGAGTCAAGGTGAACGATTTCTTTAAATGACTAACTATAGTCTGCTGTCTGCGTGCCGTTGAGAAGCTGTTTGACACCTCTCGGGCTATCTAAACAGGAACAGAGTTGGTCACGAGACGTCCCAATGTACTGTAGTGATTGGCACCAAGTAGACTCTACAGGGAGGAAATCTCTGCCTATTCAGTGGCAAAGATGGAGCCCTATTTATGGAGATACTGGGGGCTGTCAGTGAACCCTACACTGTGTGTCGGTGTACGCTGGGGGAAAAAACTGTTGGGTCTCTCAACAGACAGATCTCCAGTCAAATGCATACGCCTCTCAACCCTAACACTAAACTTTATTTATGTGCACAGAACTGTCCAACTGCTGAAAAGTGGACAACTGCCAAGTGAATAGCTGTCCAAATGCTGCAAAAACCAGTCAGGCATTCTGGAGCAGCAGATGCTGCCTTCCAGCTGACAATGACTACGTGATCAGCTGACTGCAGAAGCTGCAGGTCTATCATATGGTTGAAATCAGTAGCAGAAATGCCACAGGTAGAAACCAAAACTCATTTAAACCAAACAACACCTTGCTCCAAAAGTCATGAGTTGTAGAAGAAACCAAGGACAAAATAAATTCACGGCAACAAATAAAAACGAAAACATATCTTACCAAAATCTACAGTATACAGTAAAAGCAGTGCTCAGAGGTCAATCTACCTCTATAAACGCACACATCTGGAAGGAAGGACCCAAACTGAAGAATTAACCCTACATCTTGAACAAGTTGGAAGACAGCAGCAGAAGGACACTTCAGACACCAGAATAAAAACAGATAATAAAGATTAGAGCAGCTGGGTGGAATCAAGATGGTAGCCTAAACACACATCTCCCCAAATCCCTCTGGAAACCAAGACCTGAACTGATCATTAAACTGAGCCTTCGGGACACCTAGTAAGACCTACAACACAATATTAAGTCTGTTAATTTGGACTTCATATCACTGTATGACAAACTTCCTGTCTTTCGCTGACCTCCACTCTTGGTGAGTGCTGGCTTTCACGGATCGAAGCTAACTCGCTGTCATGGATTAAATTGTGTCCCCCCAAAAGTATGTGCAGCAATGTGGCTGGGCCATGACTGCCAGTATCTTCTGATTCTCCTCCATTTTGTGGTTATCCTATGTTGTATGTTAAAGGATGAGGGTGGGGCTGTAAGTCCCTTCAGAAGATCGCCTCGCTACTCCACTGTAAAGGGAGTTTCCCTGGAGAATGGCTTGCCCCACCCTTAATCCTTTCATCCTGCAAGAGATAAAAGGAAAGGGAAGCGGACAGAGAATTGGGAACCTCACACTACCACGAAAGCTGCACCAGGAGAATAGCACATCCTTGAAACCTAAGGTTTCTGCGCCAAGATGCTCCCTGGACAAACACTGATGTAATACCAGACCCCCCACCAGAGCCAACAAGGGTGACAGTCTTTCCCTGGAGAGAATATCCTGAATTTGGACTTGCTGCCTACTAGACTGTGTAAGAATAAATCTTCGTCTGTTGAAGGCATCTATGCTGTGGTATTTCCATTAGAGGAGTTCTAGCTGACTAAAACACTCGCCATTTTAACTTTTTTTCCCTACGTCTTAGCCAGTGGGCAGAGCTGGGACTTGACTAGCAGCTAATCTCAGACACACTGAAGGGATCGGAAGGCAAAATTGCCTTATTTTGAGAGCCCGGCTTTGGACTCTGTGCATCTTGGCACCTTTGGCCTCTCTTTCTGCCTCCGCCATTGAGTAGCCTGTACTGAGGCAGGAAGGGAGCTTGTGTGGGATGACATCTTGTCCCACTGGGAGGTGGACATACCCATACAGAGGGCTGAGTGGGACCTAATTCCTAGGCTGGGAGGCAGCACCTGCCTGGAGGAAAGCACTTTTGTGGCAGAAAAACAGTATTCTACACAATGTCGCCTACGACTGGGGCCCAACAGTAGAGGCCAGCAGGGCAGTAGCCCTTTTGTATTTTGAACCAGTTTATAACATCTGGGGTTGGATACAGAGGTGCTTACTCTGCCAGCTGGGAAAAGGGATCTGTACACCTGAAAACCTCACTGACTTTGGAAGTTATCAGGTATCTTTTACCTTTCGTTTTAAGCTGGCTCAGAAAAACAACTAGGGTCTATCCTCACAGCATCTCTCCCAGTTACTACTGACTCACATCATGCTCCAAAAGCAACAAATTCTGTATAAAAGCATGACAAAGGATCACCAATGGCTTGAAAAGGCCCCCAAAAGAAAGCACGAAAGAACTTTCCAGACAAAGAAACTTTTCTGAAACTATCGGAAGGTGAACACAAAAGGATTATATAGAGAGCCATCCTAGATATTATATAAATGCAGCAAAGCAAAATGAAACATTTAGCAAGTTCTACGACCTGATGGAAGACACTACTCTGAAATCAAACAGATCAAGAACAAAATCAAAGACATACACACTTCAATTCGAAGCCAAGAAAACAGAATGGAACAAATAGGAAAGAGACTTTCTGTCTTGGAAGACAGAGCTACTGACTCCAGCATCTATCAGGAGAAATCAGAAAAAAGAAACAACAGAAATGAAGCAGCATTAAGAAGCACATGGCACTACATTAATTTAATTTCTAAAAATCAAACCAATGCTGCAAGAAATACTGAAAGAGCCTCTTGGCTTAGAAGAACAAAACCACTAACTTTATATTTTACACTCAAATACAAGACACATCACCCAGAAACCTACTCAATTAGGGAAGGCTCCAAACTCAATCAAAGCTATAATAGTGAAAGAAAGAATCCAGTGATCATGAAAACTGTAATGTGATCATATTAAAAAGAAGGATGCACTACAGTTCCAGATGAAGAGGAAACACTGCTAGTAATTACAATTTGGTTTACACATCGTTTATTAAGGGGGTTCACAGGGGAAGCTGTAAAGCACAATAAAGATGCAACATATCAAATCACCTAATATTACAGCACCCGAACACACTGAAGAAACACTGACTACACTCAAAAATGAGATAGATCACTTCACAGTAACAGACTTCAACACTCCACTATCAAGCTATTAAAGAAATTCAAGTTAAAACTATGATGTGCCAGCCCACCCCAATAACGTTGGCCATTGTCATGGGTTGAATTATGTTCCCCCAAAAAGGTCTCTGTTCACTTGATTTGGCGGTGAGTCCCAATATGGTGCCACTCCTCCCATGTGTTGTGAATCCTGCCTCTGTGAGATTGATGATGGAGAAGAGCAACAGCTGTGTTAGTGAGGCAGGTCTCAAGCTACAGGCTTGTGGAATATAAGGGAGAGAAGTGAGCTCAGGAAGTTGGGAACCTCATGCTACCGAGAGAGAAGCACCGAGAGCAGACGATGTGCTTTGGACCCAGGTTCCTGTGCTGAGATCCTCTCACTGGAAGTGGACTCAGCCTACTGGACTGTGATAAATTCTCTTACTGAATGGACTTACTATTTGTAAATGGATTTGCAGCTTACCAGACTGTCTCAATAAAACCTTGTCCTCATGAAACCTTCCACTCGTGGTATTTTCTGTTAGAGCAGTACCAGATGGCCAAGACAGCCACGATCCAAAAAACACAAAACAAGAAATGCTAGAGAGGCTGTGGAGAAATTGGAACTCTCCGTTTACCTATCCATTCCTCTGTTGTTGGGCATCTGTGTGGATTCCATCTTTTGGCTATTGCAGACTGTGCTGCGATAAACATTTGTCTGCATGTATCAGCTGGTGTGAATGGTCTTGATTCTGTGGGATATTACAAGCAGTGGAATTACTGGGTCGAAGGTTACACCTATGTCCCTTTTTTTAAGGAAATGCTAGATTGCTTTCCAAAGAGGCTGGACCATTTTGCAACCCCACCAACAGTATAGGAGAGTTCCACTTTCTCCACAGCCTCTCCAGCATTTGTTGTTTTGAAATTTTTGGATCATGGCCAACCCTGTTGGGGTGAGATGCTATCTTACTATCATTTTGATTTGAATTTCTTTAATATCTAATGATCGTGAGCATGTCTGCATTTTTTTCATTATTATGATTGAGTTAAAATGTACATTCCCACATAAATTTACATGCTTACCTATATGCAGCTTCCACTACTCTCCCTGCCCGTAACAGCACACTATTCCTCTCTGCTCCATACATGTCTCATCCTCCCAACACTCTCCTTACCCTCCTCTCCATCCACTCTCCTTCCTCAAACGAGAGGTCAGCAGGATGATATCCTATAGATGTATAGAACTATAAAGTGCATCCAATATATGGTCACTCTGCATCGCAAAGTCCACCCGATCGTGTCCGAAGAGTGGACCCTCATTACAATTTACGAGCAAGGGCAACATCAGGGCCAGGGGCCATGCTCCCAGGGGAACCCCGAAGCCGCTGGACCATCAACAGCAGTCTTTAAGTGGAGACCTCAGGGCGCATCCCCTTTTATTCCTGTGTTGCCAGTGAGACTCAACTTAGTGAGCTGCATTGCGGCTGTCACTGGTGGTGGCCTGGTCCCAACTCTATGTAGGCACCCACTCACGTGGGTCTCTCTTATCTTCTGGGTTGTCTTTTCCCCATGTCATTTTGGTCCTCAGTGAGCATCCATTCCTGCTGAGTTGAGACCATCTGCTGTGCCCTCGGATGGAGGGCAGCTTGGCAGCTTTTAAGACCCCAGACGCCACTCACCAACGTCGGGTGCACAGAGCCCTCTTAGCAAAAGGCTAGTTGTGCCAACTGGCTTCGATTTTGCCTAACAGCATGGTCTACTGCCCCCTGCCCCAGCTACTCTGTCCTTGCGATATTGGGTTAAGACGCATGGAATATTCAATTTATGCTTAAGTCCACTCAATATTGTTCTCGCATGTATTTTTTGGCTGCCTGGATCTCCTCATTAGAGAAGTGTCTGTCCATGTCCTTTGCTCATTGTTTAATTGGATGATTTATCTTTTTCTTATTGATATTTTGTAGTACCTAATAGATTATGGAGACCCGGCGTTGGTCTCACAGAGTTGCTGAATATTTTTTCCCATTCTGTAGGTGGCCTTTTAATTCTATTAATAAAGTCTTTCGATAAGCAAAAGTGTTTGATTTTTACTAGTTCCCATTTAGCTATTTTCTCATGATTGTGCTTTTTAAGTGTGATGGTTGTGATTTTGATGTCTGTTTATGTTCTGTATTAAAACTTCCATTGTTGTTCCTACCTTTTCTTGGATGAGGTTTATTGTTCTAGATTTGACATTCAGTTCTTTTATCCAGTTTGAGTTGGTTTTTGTATAAGGTGTTAAGATATGGGTCTTGCTTTAATTCAGTGCAGATGGATATGCAATATTGCCAGCACGATTTGTTGAAGAGATTGTTTTTACCCTAGTTTAACATCTTAGGGCCTTTTTCGAATATCAACTGTTCATAGGGAAGATGATATCATCTCTGGGGTCTCGATTCTGTTCCAGTGATCTATCTGTCTGTTTATGTACCACTACCAGGGTGTTTTGACTACTGTAGCAGTGTAATAGGTTCTAAAGTCAGGTAATGAGAGGCCTCCCAGTGTGTTCTTTTTCTTTATTGGGGCTTCTTCCCTTTCCAGACAAAGCTAGTAATTTATTTCTCCATCTCATTAAGAAAGTCACTGGAACTTGTATTGGGATCACATCATTATATAATCAGATTGTTTGTGGTAAAATAGACATTCTCACAATGTTAAGTCTTCCTACAAGCAGGGTAGGTTTCTCCACTTATGTAAGCCTCTCTTAGTTTCTTGTAGTACGGGTTTGTAGTTCTCTTTGGAAAGGTCTGTTCTTTCTCTGCTTAAATTTATTCCTAGGTACTTTATCTTCTTAGAGGTATAGTAAATGGCACTGACTTAGTGATTTCTCCTTAATAATCTCGTTGTTGTTATAAAGGAATCCTACTGATTGACTTATGCTTATCTTGTAGCCTGAGACTTTGCTGAACTCTTCTATCAGGTTCAGTAGTTTCCTTATGCATTCTTTGGGATTCTCTGCATATACAATCATATCATCTGCAGACAGGGAGATTCTTAGTTCTTCTTTGCCGATGCAGATGCCCTTTACTCCGTGGTCGTCTTTAACTGCTCTGGCTAGAACTTCTAGTACAATTTGAATAGGAGAGGTGAGAGTGGGCATCCTTGTCTAGTTCCTGTTCTCAAGGGAAAGTGTTTCAGTCTGTCTGCATTCAGGATGACGCAGGCAGTTGGCTTTGCATAAATGGCCCTTACTGCATTTTGGAATTGGCCGTCTATTCCTATTTTGCTAAGCGATTTTAGCATGAATGGGTGTTGGGCTTTATCAAATGCCTTTTCTGCATGAATAGGCAACATCAGATGATCTTGTCCTTTGTGATATTTATGTGGTTGATCACATTGTTTTTCTGATGTGCAACCAGCCTTGCATCACTCGTAGGAATCCAAGCTGGCCATGATGGATTATTTTTTTGATATGCTGTTGTATTCTACTAGCAAGAATGTTTTTGAAGATTTATGCATCTAGATTCATGACTGACTATCAGTCTGTAGTTCTCCTCTTTCATTGGGTCTTTCCCTGGCTTTGGTATCAGTGTTATGCTGGCTCTGTAGAATGATTTTTGGAGTATTCCATCCCCTTCTATACTGTGAAACACCCTCAGTAGTATTGGAGATAACTGTTCTCTAAAAGCTTGGTAGAATTCTGCAGTGAAGCCATCTCAGCCCAGGCTTTTTTTGGTTGGCAGTTTTTTTGATGACTTTTTCAGTCTCTTATTTTGTGATGGGTTTATTGTTTTCCTTTACCTTGTCCATTTCCTCTAGGTTTCCAAATTTGTTAGAGTACGGTATTTCATAGTATTCAGCAATGATATTTTTGATTTCTGTTGGATCTGCTGTAACAACTCCCCTTTGATTTCTTATTTGGGTTCTTTGTTCCCTTTGCTGTCGTTCTTTAGTAAGTTTAGCCAATGGTTTCTCCATTTTCATGATCTTGTCAAAAAACAGCTTTTGGTCTTTTCAACTGTTCTTCTATTCTCTAATTCATTTAGTTTTCCTCTAATCTTTATGATCTGTTTTCTTCTGGTGCCTGATGGGTTCTCCTGTTGTTCTCTTTCTACTTGTTGAAGCTATAGGGTCGGTCAGTTCTTTGATTTGGTTTCTTTCTTGCTTCGAAACTATGAATTTATCGAGATAAACTGACCTGAAAGGACTCTTCTGTCTGTATCCCATAGGTTCTGGTAGGAAGTGTTTTCATTCTGACTGGAATCCATAAATTTGTTTCATCCTTGATTTGTTCTATAACCCATGGTTTTTTGAGCAAGGTGTTGTTCAGTTTACATGAGCTATACTTTCTATCTGTTTTTTCTGCCATTCATTTTGACTTTTATGGCTTTATAATCTGAGAAGATGCTTTGCATTAATTCAGTGGTATGAATTTGGTTGAGAATTGCTTTATGTCCTAACACATGGTCTATTCTGAAGAATGCTACATGTGCACTGGAGAAGGTGTAGTTGTCTGCTAATGAATAGCAAGTTGTGTGTATGTCGGTAAGGTCTAGTTGGTTAATTGTGTGTGACAACGTCTTCTGTATCTTTACTTAGCTTTTTTTCTGTATAATCTGTCCAATATTGAGAGTGGAGTGCTGAAGTTTCTGCTATTATTGTGGAGGGATCTATCTCCTTTTTCAGGGTAATCAGTGTTTCTTTGACATATTTAGGTGCTCTAACATTAAATACATAAGTGTTGAATACTGTTAAGTCCTGCTTGTGTACTGAACCTTTCAGGAAGTGTCCATCTTTGTCTATGATGGTGGATTTTACATTAAAACTGATTTTCTCTTAGATGAGAATTGCCACACCTGCTCTTCTTTGTTCATTGTTAGCTTGATATATATTCTTCCATCCTTTAATTTTCAGTTTGTTCCTCTCTTTAAGGTGAGGTTCTTTTAGGCAACATACAGATGGATGATGTCTTTCGATCCAAGATGTGACTTTAGTGGAGCATGCAGTCCATTCACATTCAATGTAATTACTGGTAGCTATGTGTTCAGCGCTGCCATTGTGATATGTTTATTTTTGTGTTGATATTTTCTCTGCTGTGCTTATTAAGCTGTTCTGCGGCCTTCTTTGGGAGTTGATTTTTCACCTTTTCCAGGGTTGGTTTTGTGGTTGTCGAGATTTCTGAATTACATTTCTTGATACGGTATGTTGCTTCATCATTGTGCTTTATGACTCACCCGTGACCCTGCTTAATAAAGTATATATATACACCCAAATTGATTGCTACCAGTCTTGTCAACTTCCTCTCGATCTAGAAGGACTATGATTGTAGTAGATCCGTCTTTTTAATATGATGATATCATAGTTTACATGATATGATCACTAGATCTTTTCTTTTTCCATTATTGATTTGACTGTGTTTGGAGCTTTCCCTAACTGAGTAGGATTCTGGATAATGTGCCCTTATAAAGTTAGCAGTTCTGTTCTTCTAAGCCAAGAGAGTCTTTCAGTATTTCTTCTAGGCTTTGGTTTGGTTTTAACAAAGTTTCTGAGTTTCTGTTTATCTGCAAATGTCTTAATTTCATTTTCATATTTCAGAGATACTTTTGCAGGATATATAATTCTTGGTTGGAAGTTCTTCTCCTTCAAGGCTTTGAAGGTGTGCTGCAACTGTCTCTGTGCCAGCATCATTTGTGCTCAGAGATCCAACAAAAGCCTACAGGGTTTCCCTCTAAATGTTAGTTTTGCTTACACTCTTGCTGCCTTTAAGAGTTTCTGCTTATGTTTCATTTTGTTAAGCTTGATTAGAATATGTCTTCAAGTCTTTCCATTGAGGTCTATATTGAGTGCTGTTCGATATGTATCTTGGATATCTATATTCTCTTCTTTCATAATTTCTAGGAAGTTTTCTGTCAGCAGCTCAGTAACAATATTCTCTGTTTTCAGGTGTCTCACCCTGTTCAGGAACTCCAATTACTTGTAAATTGTTCTTCTTAATAGAGTGCCACATGGTTGTTCATGCTTTCTTTTTTCTGATTTCTCCTAACAGATGCTGGAGTCAGTAGTTGTGTCTTCCACATCAGAAATTCTCTTTTCCATTTATTCCATTCTGTTTTCTTGGCTTTGAATGGAAGTTTCTATGTCTTTCATTTTGTTCTTGATCTGTTGGATTTTCTAATACTGATGTTCCATCAGATCGAACAGCTTGCTAAGTTTTCATTTTGCTCTGCTGCATTTTCTATAAGGTCTAGGAGGGATCACTATATAATTCTTTAATATTCACTTTCTTATAGTTTCAGAAAGCCTTCTTCATCTGGGAAGTTCTGAGGTGGTTTCTTTTCAGGGCCTTCTGATGCCATGGGTGATTTCTGGGTTACCATTCTCTCCAACGTTGGCTGCTTTCTGGGCTTCATGTGCGTCACTACAGGCTCTTTCTCTAGGTGATCTTAAAATGAGAAATAGAAAGTATTTGACAACTTCCAGAGTCAGTCCAGTTTTCAAGTGTCTAACTCTCTCTTACCATCTGGCAAAGTAATCACCTCTATATCAAACCCCAGATGATACAAACTAGCTAAAAATACAGAAAGGCTACTGGCCTGCTGGCCTCTGTTGCCAGGCCCCAGCTGTCGGCGATACTGTGTAGAGTTCTGGTTTTCTGATGCAAAAGCAGTCTCTTCTGGGTAGACATTGCCTCCTTGCACACGAATTAGGTCCGGCTTAGGCTTCCGTATGGATGACTGCCTCCTAGCAAAATAAGATGGCGTCCCACACAAGCTTGCCACCTGTCCAGGACCAGGCTCCTTGTAAAAAGAGAGACCAAGAGTCCCAAGATGCCCAGAGTCCACAGCCTACACCACTGGGCCCCAACCTCAGGCAACACTGCAAAACACCGCCTCCCTTCTCGAAAAGCACTCTTCCCCCGGCAGGTGTCACCTTCCAGCCTAAGAACCAAGTCCAGCCAGAGTCTCTGCCTTGACTCCTGTTTTAGAGTGGATCAAGATCGTGTCCCGCAAAAGTGCAGCTGTAACGCTACCACATGGTGGAGGCAGAAAGACAGGCCAGACAAGTCAAGGCGCACAGAGTGCAAAGCCGGGATCTCAGAACATGGCAATTACACTTGCCAGTCCCACCAGCACTGCATCCAAGACTGGTGGCTAGTCAAGTCCAAGCTCTGCCCACCAGTCAAGACAGAGAAAAGAAAACCAAAATGGTGACTTATCTTCAGTCTGTCCAAGCCTGCGCTCCCCAAGAGTGCAGTCAGTGAAAGAAAGGAGGTTTTGCATTCACTGGTGAGAAGTCCAAACTAACAGCCCTATGTCACATCCCAGGCCTCACTAGTGTCCAGAAGACTTCGTTTCATTATCTTTTCAGGTCTTGGTTTCCAGAGGGATTCAGAGAGACATGCATTTCGTCTGCCATCTTGACTCCACCCATGTACATTTTTAAGGAAGCCATCAGTCTCCAAAAGAAGAGATTTGCCATCATACTGTATGTACATACATACTGTAAGTATGTGTGCTGTATTTAAACTGTAGATTTCTTTCAGGAGAACAAGCATCTTAACAATCCATTCTAAATGTAATCAAGACAAATTGCTTTTTAGTGGAGAACAAATATTTCCACCTTGATGACAGGCAAAGGTGCTATCCTTCCATTACATAAGGTGCTCCCAGGAACCAAGGAGGGTAGCCACATGATAGAAAAGGAGGCAAAAAAAGCCAAAAGTACAGAGAATAGGCAGTATAAACAGCCTTTAACACAGGAAAACACATGCGACACAGAATAAGCTGCAGCGGGGCTGGACACACAGAACTTAACACACATGATCTGACCGGATGCAGTGTGGATCACATGTGGGGGCAGGACTCACAACTACACACTATCCTCGTGTGCGTGTGGCCAGGGATACAAACCTGCTGACATGACTGGTCTCCTTGCCAGGGCCTGCTCTACATAAGCCAGCTGCCTGCATACCCCCTGAGGGGAGCCCCAAGGAGTACTCCTGATCCGGTTTGACATTCCACCATATCAAGAGGAACCATATTATCAGGAACTGGTTATCCTAAAGGAGTTAGCAGTTTTTAGCTTTTATAAATCTACCCACTTATAATCTCAATTCGTTTATCTACTGATAATTCTGTAAACAATCCTCAGACTCAATCACACCTAACTCACGCAGCATACTTCTCTATTTTTTGTCTCTTGGAATATATGCTGAATAAAATATTTCTTCTTTACTATGACCTTACGTTTACTTTAGCACGGGACAGTTCTTCTTAAGTTAAACAAGGTGGTAAGAGAAATAAGATCCAGGCTTCAGAATTATAGCTCAAGTAGTGCAGAAAAGACCTCAAGTTTGTCTACTCACACTCTGAAAACCTAATTTCTTGTAGTAGAGTGTTGAAAACTGAGGACACTGTCTATTCTAAGAGTAAATTAATACCAATGTCAGCTGCATGCTTAACCTCAAGTGCTGTCTGAATGTAAAGTGAGGGCAGTGACTGCAAAGAAATGGGATCCTGACACTTGGCATGAAGGCAAATGGGCAGGTAATTAGGAACCTGAGGGCACTCACTCCCTCAAGCTTGGGCTATCGAGATAAAGACAAACATTCCTAAGGCTTCTTTCCACTTTAAGTTCTTATATATGCAGTGAGGACCAACGGCCAACTGAAAGTTTTCCAACATTCCTTACATTTTAATGGCCTCTATCCACTGTGAGTATCCATATGCATAGCGAGGTGTTAGGCATTACCACACACTTCCACATTCCTCATGTGACCTCCACTGTGAATTCTTACATGGTTCGTAGGTGTGATGGCCAACTAAAGGCTTTCCCAAACTCTTGACATTCATAGGTCCTCTCCACCGTGAATTCTCAGATGTGCAGTGGGGTCTAAGAAATGACGACAGGCCTTTCCACACTCATTACATTCATAAGGCCTCACTCCACCGTGAACTTTGAAATATTAAGTTGCAGGAGCAACTAAATGATTTCACACGTTCCTAACATTCATAAGGCCCCTTTCCACTGTGAATTCTTACCTGTTTCACAAGATAAGATGACCACACAAAGGCTTTCCCACATTTTGTACATTTGAAAGGCCTCATGTCCCTCCATTATGAATTCCTAAGTTTTGTGGGGTGGGATGCCCAAGCAAAGGCTTTCCTACATTCCTCAGAATCATGACGTCTCTCTCGACTGGGAATGACAAAAGACTTGGCCACACTCCTTACATAAGGCCGCTCCCCACTGCTTCCCATCGTGAAGTCTCATATGTTAAGTTGGAAGAATGAAAGGCTTTGCACATTCCTTACACTCATAAGGCCTCTCTCCTCAGTGGATTCTCCTATTTTTAGTGAAGCTTGAGGAACAATCAAAGGCTCTCCCATACTCCTTACATTCATAAGGCTTTTCCCCACTTTGACTACCCACATGTTACCTGTGAGGAGCTACCGAAGTATTTGTAACTTTCCTTAAACGCAGAAGTCCTCTCCACTGTGAATGCTCATGTCCGGTTAGATGGGAGGAAACATAAAGAGCTTTAGAACATTCATCACATTTATAAGTCCTTTCCCCATTACAAATTCTCACATGCTTAGTGAAAGGGTAAGGAGAAACTGTAGGATTGTTCATACTCATTACATTCAAAAGGGCTGTGAATTCTCATAAGTTGAGAGAAGCCTGAAAAGCAACCAAAGACTCTCCCATGTTCTTTCCATTCATAAAGCTGCCCTCTGCTCTGAGTTCTTAAATGGCTAGAAAGGATTCATGGCCAATTAAAGGCTTTCCCATATTCCTTACATTCATAAGGAATTTTTCCACTGTGAATTCTCTTATGCATCAGGTGTGACACAGTGATAGTATTTGCCACTTCCTGTATATTCATCAAGACTCTCTCCAGTGTGAGTTCTCATCATGTATAATGAGGTCTGAGTTCTCAGGAAACACGTTCCCACATTCCTCACATTGACAGTAACTCTCCAGAAAGAATGTTCACAAGATGATGAAGGAAGAGGGGCAACTGCAGGCTTCTCCACACTCCTTACACTGAGAGTCACTGCAGCCACAGTGAGATCTGGTGCCTAAGTGATGAATGAGTCATCAAGCATTACCTACATTCAATGTATCTACAAGGATATGCTTCCACAGGAGTTCTTTGGAGCATAGAAAGAAATACTGGGAGTCTTGCGAAAGTTCTGTCTACACTGACGGTTTTCATGACTTAAACAGAGGTTGTCTAACATACACTGTTAAACACAGGCAGCATGCTACTGGGTATCAATTGTGTTAGCAATTTACTGTTAGCATTCACAGTGCTCATGCATTTTTTTGTGTGTACTGAATTGTCTTGTGTTTCACAGATTAAATCATCAGACAGAGATAATACCATTATTTTCACTGTACTTACAAATACAGGGTTTTCTCATAATCGTAAATAACTAAAACAGCATTCAAATATTTAGTATCTCACATTTGTGACAAATACTGTAACACACACACACACACAGCCATCAAGTAGATTCCAACTCAGGGATCCCACAGGGTAGTGATGGAGTGCTTAGTAGATTCAAACTGCTGAACTTGTAGTTAGCAGATGCAGCTCTTCACCAGTATGCCACCAGGGTTTCCACACAATATTAGAGGTGTTGTTTATTACACTGGTTTTACATACGTTTATAAGACACCTGGTGACACAAAAGTTAAGAGCATGGCTGCTAACCAACAGGTCAGCAGTTGGAATTCACCAGCTACTCTCTGGACACCGTGTGTGGGAATCCTCGTCCATCCTGTGGGGT
The DNA here is from genome assembly GCA_028571685.1 of Heterohyrax brucei. Taxonomy (NCBI): domain Eukaryota; kingdom Metazoa; phylum Chordata; class Mammalia; order Hyracoidea; family Procaviidae; genus Heterohyrax; species Heterohyrax brucei. The sequence goes on from CM053166.1 coordinate 2,857,553, forward strand.
CACTATGAGTTGAAAGAGACTCAACAGCAATAGGTTTGGTTTTCTGGTTTATAAGATATCTGGGTGATTGACTAGCACTAAAGGTTGGTACTGCAAACCAACCGACAGGCATGGCCATGAGTGACATCACGTGTGAGTGAACCTTGGTGATGCAGTGGTTAGGCAACTGGAAGCCAACTGAAGGGGGGGTAACCCAAACCCACCAGCAGCCATGGGGGAGAATCATATGGCAGTCTGTGTCCCTGATGGTGACAGTCTCGGAAGCTCTACAGGGCAGATCAACCTTCTCCTACAGGGTCACTGTGAGTTCAAGCTTACTCAACAGCATTTAGTTTACACACTGACGTGCAGGGTGTCCTGAGATGTAATTATCACACAAGCTGATTGCCAAGGACTTCTGCAGAGCCACTGGTTAGGTTCGAATTGCCAACCTTCTGGTGAGTAGCTGGGTGCTTCATATGCTGGGTCTTCTGTGCACCTTATGAATAATTTAATGCCATGTGCCTTAAACCTCTCTCCTGAAACACTGTGGAATCTGGAGGGAATGACACGCACCTTCTCTAAGTTTTCTGCTTGTTATCCTGGATTTCAATACCATGCAGTTCAAAGACTGCTCTTCCCCTGCAGGATCATGGGGTTTTGTCTCCACTCTCAATATTCTATTTTGAGGAGACATCTTGTCTCCACCATTAATGTTTACGGTAATTGACGGACTGATTTCAATTGTGGTTCAGAGCATGACACAGAAAGGATGGAGATGATTCAGAAGAAAAGGGAAGCTGGGAGAAAAGGTCTGACCACATTTTGCTGTCTCAGTAGTTTTTCAACAGTGAACTAGGAAAGACATCTGTGAAGACGGACACTGGTGGTGACATAAGCAGAGTGTAACTAGATGAGCAGAGCAAAGAGGTACTGGAAACACAGCACATGGAACAACAAAAGGGGACAGTTTTTCTCTACGAACACAGGTGTGTTAGGGCTGACACAAGTCAGAAAAGCAAACTCAGGTATCTGTGAAATACACACTCCTCAACTCAAAACACTTTTTCTAACTGCTTCATTTAAATCTCATTCCCTCCATGCAGGCCTGGTCCTTCAGAGGCTTCTTCTCTCCTGTGGCCGTCAACACAGTCATTCTAGATCAGTGTCATCTGCACCTTCCTTGGCTCCTCCTTCCGCTGCTCTGGGAGGACCACCCAGCTGACACAGTGATCATGGAGAAAGGCACATTACAGAAGAAGACAGGGAAGACCATGAACCCCTCCCTGACACTGAGCTAAGACTCTGGTCTTCAAGGTCTCAGAGGAGACGGGCAGGTCAAAGTCTATGGCAAAATCATCATGTCTATTATCCTAAAGTCAACGTTCACACTTAAAACATTTAAAGAGCCTTAAAGCTGTTAACCAAAATTGAAATGAGAAGTCAGTTTCATATACAGAATAGTGTACAGAAGTCAGTTTCATATACAGAATAGTGTACAGAAGTCAGGATATCTGTGCTCCCGAAAGCAAATGTCCAAACTTGTCTTATTGCACAACGGGTTCCCATCCCTCAGCCCGCACACTGGGTAACGTCACTGAGAACCACCTATGTGCCTACTGAAGAATAAACTGCAGTCAGCCATACCTACTGAGGCCAAGTTTCTGAAGGTTTCCAGCATCACTTCTCTGTACAGCGTCCTTTGAGAAAGATCCAGCAATGTCCATTCTTCCCGGGTGAAGTCCACAGCCACATCCTCAACAGCCACTGAGTCCTGGAACATCCGAAACATTCTGGTTGAGCAAGGTATCTTGGACTCCAATGTGAGGGACAGGCACGGTGAGGCTGACAGTCCTGGGAAAATGAGGTTTCGTGAGGTCCTGGCACAGGGTCTGTGCTCTCTCACGATCTGCTCTGGGGTTCGGCTGTCCATCTCACGCCATCACTGTCTACATTCACCTCCTCGCTGACTCCATCGTGTCTCCGAGACTTAACAATGCTTCCAATACAAGGGACTTAGTTCTCCAGTTTCTGACCAATTCTACTCTAACTCCTGTTTTTATAGTCTAGAACAGTCAGAGCCCAGCAAAGAAATTGGAGAAATGCTGTCACATGAAAGCCCTATTTCCAAACTCAGAGCACCTCTTCCTGGGCAGGGGGGTGGGTGGTGGTTTCCCTCGTTGCATAGCACCCACCTAAATATTCAACAAAACACAAAGCACAGGGAGCAAGCAAGCCACGAGACTAACAACTGGGAAACATGGCAGGACAGCCAGCTTCTCTCTAGCCCGTTGCCAGCCAAGGGAGCCCCAATGGCCTGCACAAACTTGCGACCCAAAGCCCTTAGCTTTTCTGAAAGGATACCAGGTGATCAAGATCTAACAGGACCACCAGCTGGAAAGAGAACACTATTTGGAAGGAACTATGGATCGTTATATGTCGGTCCTCTATTTTCCAGTAACCCTACAGGTGCACTATAGAGCACTCTGTCCCTCCACGGAGACAGGCGAGAGCACTGAAAAGGTAAACACAGTTCACGTGAGAGACAGGCCTACAACGTTAAATGGGGAAGGGAAACGTGAGGTGGAGAAGAGGACTCTGCTGTCATGGAGTGTTGATAGCAGCTAGGGTTACACGGCAAAGTGAGTGTAAGTTTTTGTATAAAACAGCGACCGCAATTGTGCATGTTCACCTAAAACACAAAGAAAAGCACTGAAGGAAAAAACAGTCCCTACCACTGCAGTGAATCACGAGATGAGTAGCTCAAGTGGGAAAACTACTGTAAAGATGAAAGGCAAAGAGCTGTCCCCTCAAAGTAGAGGATATGGATGGAGTGAAGCTACGGGAACGTTCATCTGAGATGGGGCATGACTCAAAATGAGAGGAAACGGTGGCACACGACACCTAATGATCGGAACATGGAATGCAGGAAGCATGACTCTATGAAAATTGGAAGACATCAACAATGAAATGGAAAGCATAAACGTGATATCCTCAGCATTACTGATGTGAACAGTATTGGCCATTCTGAATCAGACAATCACACGGCCTCACACATATTTAAGAGAAATGGTGCTCTGCTAATCGGAAAAAAATAGCTAAAGATCTCTCCTGAAGTATAATACTGTCAGTGATACGATAACATCCAGAGGCCTACAAGAAGACTTAAAATTACTTAAATTTACCAGACAAGAGGAAAAGAAAGGGAGCAGAGAATAAGAAACCTCATTCCACCAAGAAAGCAGAACCAGGAGTGTAGAGCATGTCCTCAGGACCCAGGTCCCTGGGAAGGAAGCTCTTTACCTAGGGCAAGACTGAGGAGAAGACCTCTCTTCAGAGCTAACAAAGACAGAAAGCCTTCCTTAGGAGGTGACACCCTGAATTTGGACTCTAGCCTCCTACACTAGGAGAAAATATGTTTTTCTTTGTTGAAGCTCTCCAGTGGTGGTATTTCTGCTACAGCAGCACTGGATGACTAAGACCAGGGAGAAGCCCAGAAAAATACAGGGATGGAATGATGACGGCTCTGGAGGACCTGGGGCTTGGTCTCCTCAGCCCCAGCTGCCCCATCTTCTGACTCTGCTCGGGAGGCTCTGTCCTTCCACACACAGAACCGAGGCCCAGGATGGGTATGTTAACGGCCCGTGATGCCAGCCCCAAGAGTCATATGTGGAAGGTGATCACAGGCATCTAAGACTGGAAAAATCCACCTCTCTGTACAGGAATGGTCCAGTGACGCCACAGCAGAGCCTCAAGGTGCCTCTTAGGGCTCAGGCCCTAAGCCTTCTCAGCCAACTGTTTACCTTACTGAGGAAACTCAGTGCATGAACACACCGTCCCTAATAACTGACATCTAACATCACCCCCTTGAGTAACAGTACCCCAATTCTCTGTAGTACGTACCATTTCCAGGCTCCAGCTTCTGGAACTCTATGTGAATGTGCTCTCTGAGCCCAGGAGGCCACTTCATGAACAGGCACAGCAGTGGACGTACAGCCTCGAGGTCTTTGGAGGCAGATGAATAATGATTCACCCACACAGCCAATAAGAACAGCTCAAATCCTTCCTTGTGATTCCACGACAGTGCGAGACAGGCGCCTTCAGTCCCCAGCTGCCTAGACTGGCCTCTGTGCACTGCACCTGAGACCTGCAATGGAAGGAGACAGCGTTGAATAAGGAAGACTGGTTCCTGGCCTCAGCTCTTTCCCGGCCAGGGTTCCCCAGGATCCAGGCCATGCTTCACTCAAACGCAAACCTGGCTTCCTCTACGACATGAGGGCTTTGAGGTTTAGGTTGAGGGTTCACCTACATAGAACATCACAGAGACTTTCGCTTAGTACCAACACAGGTGACTCTCAGGACAACAAGTGTGGGGTTTGGTTTGGGTTCACAGATGTGATCAGTAGGGAAATGAGTTCACATATGGGATCAGTGCGGTTCCTCTCCATTTTGTTTAACTCATGTTTGTTCTTTTGCGTCAAGTTCTCTAGTTGTTTTTTCTTCCCTCACTTTCTGGTACTTAGTGGTTTGAAATGGTGACAGCTTCAAGTGACATCCGTGGGAATGGAATGTAAGCATGGCTGTCAAAAACAATGACTTCTGATGTTTACAAACTTGTAACAAACAAAGGGACTTCCACAGTACAAAATGATCCTATTCCTCAATTTCTACTACTGTCTTGGAGGGGAGGCTGAGGACATTCTACAAGGCCCGTCAGGATCTAATGTGGTGGACCCTCTACTAAGGTGATGTCCTCATCTGAGGACAGTGGCTCAGTGAGGGGGTGAGCCACTGTCTGGCAAGAGGGCAGCAGACAACGCAGGACTCTGGTCTGGGGGGACAGCCCTCAACACTCCAAGACCTAGCCTGACGGACAGAAGGACAGGAGCTGGGGGCGGTTCCAGGATGCCAAGGAGGCCTGAAATAGAAGGAATGAAAATGAAGCTTCAGGGGGTATTTCCAGCCAGACTAACTCCATCTAAAGCTGCAGGTGAGGGCAGCTGGAACCTCAAGATACCAGGCAGTAGTAATGAATAGATTTTTATCACTGACACCATTTTCAGTTCAGTCAGAACAGACACAGCAATAATTATAAGCAAACACTTTCAAATTTCTTCCCTAAGGCCAGCACTACCCTGCTACCAAAGCCAGAGAAAGACACCACAGGAAAAGAAGAGAACAGACCAATATCCATGTGAAGCTGGATGCAACAACCTGCAGCAAAACACTAGGAAACTGAGTCCAGTCACATTTGAAAAGGATCACACCCCCTGATGAGGTGGGATTTATCAAGGAATGCTTCAATACAAGAAAATTAAGCAACAGAATGCTATCACATTAATCAAAGTCAGAAAAATCATCGCATTATCTCAGTCAGTAATGAAAAGGCATTTCACAAAATACAACACTTTTTCATAACAAAATACACTCAATCAACTAGACAGAGAAAGGAAATGCCTCAACATGCTAGAAGGCACTTAGGAAAACCCACTGCTAATATCATACTCAGCGGAGAAAGACTGAAATCAGTCCTCCTAAGAACAGCAAAGAACAGTGTGTCCACTGTCACCACTGTTAGTCAACACTGTGCCAGAAGTTCTAGATAGAGGAACAGTAAACAAGAAAAACCAAAGGGGATTCACATCCATATATCTACAAGGAGACCAGTTAATACATCTATTATTCAACTTTATGGACCCACTTCTGCCATCTGAAATGGACTCAACATGCAAATCAGTATGCACTGATGATCACTGGTGATCGCAATGTGAAAGCTGTAAAGAAACAAGGACCAGTAGTTGGAAAACAAGGCTTTGGTGACAGAGGTGACACTGGAGACCAAATGACACAAATGCGCAAAAGTGTTTCACTGCAGATATCTTCTTTTCCAAAGAAGGCTACACATGCAGACCACAGCAGATGGAACAGAGAAGAATCCAGTTATCTACACCTATGGAAAGAGATGACGGAAAACCTCAACATCCTCAGTCAGAACAAGGCCAGGGGCTGATTGAAAAAGAGACTATCAGTTGCTCAGATGCAAGTTCAAGTGGAAGCTGAAGAAAATCAAAAGAGGCAGATGAGAGCATGAGTATAACCTTGAGTATATCCCATCTGAGTTTAGGGACCATCTCAAGAAAACACTTAATGCCTTGAACACCAGTGACGAAAGACCCGATGAGTTCTGGAACGACATCAAAGACATCCAACCTGAAGAAAGCAAGAGATCGTTCTAAAGACAGGAGAAAGCGAAGGACAAAATGGAAGCCACAAAACACTCTGAAATTTGCTCTGGGAAGTAGAGCAGCTGAAGTGAAAATGGGAAAGGATGAAGGAAAAGAAAAGACAGCTTGAGAAGACAAAGTAGTACAATGACATGGGCCAAGAGCTGAAAACAGAAAACCAAAAGGGAAGAACAAGCTAGCTATTCATCAAGCAGAAAACACTGAAAAGGAATTCCAGTTCTGACTTGCAACAGTGAAGGACTGATTCCACAGGGAAGACATTAAACAATGTAGGAAACACCAAGAGAAGACGGAAAGAATCCAGTCATTATAGCAAAACAGATTTGTTGCTGGCCAACCATTTCAGGAGGTGGCATGTGATAAGGAACCAGTAGAGCTCAATATAAAAGCACAATTTGTCTTGAAGGCATTGGTGAAAAACAAGGCTCCAGGAACTCATCAATATCAACAGAGACACTGCAAGAAACAGATGCAGCGCCAGAAGTGCTCCCTCACAGATGCCTGCAAACTTGAGAAGACATCTAAGACAGGAAAGATTCTTATTTAGGCCTACTCCCAGAAACATGATCCCAAGGAATGTAGAAATCATCCAACAGTATAGCTTGCAACTAAACTTTTCTGATCATTCAAAAGCAGCTGCAGCACTACACAGACAGAGAGAGCTGGAAGGTCCAGGCAGGATCATAAGAGGATAAGGAAACAGGAACTATCACTGCTGATGTCAGATCGACCTTGGCTGAAAATACCAGAAGGATGTTTACACCTGAGTTTTCTTGGTTGTGTGAAAGCATTACACTGTGTAGATCATAACAAATCATGGGAAATGTTGCAAAGAATAGGAATTCCAGAACACTTTTGTGCTTGTGAAAAATCTGTACACAGATCGAGACAGTCATCTGATCAGAATAAGGGCATACTGGGTGGCTTAAGGTCAGAAAAGTTATCATCATGGTTATCTTCTTGGACCACACCTATTAATTCTGTGTGCTCGGCTAATCATTTGAGAAGCTGTACTCTAGGAAGAAAAATGAGGCATCAAGACTGGAGAAGACTCATTAACAACTGCATTATATAGACGACACAACATTTGTTGCCAAAAGTGAAAAGACTTGAAGCACGAACTGATGAAGATCAAAGACTACAGCCTTCAGTATGGACTATACGTGAACATAAGGTAAACAAAAATCCTCACGACTGAACAAACGAGCAACACCATGATACACAAGGAAAACACTGATGCTGCTGAGGGTTTCATTTTATTTGGATCTGCAATCAACACCGCTGAAAGCATCACTCAAGAAATCAAAAGATGTGTTGCATCGGGAAAATCTCTTGCAAAAGATCTCTTTGAAATGTTGAAAGCAAAGATGTCCCTCTAAGGACCGAAGTGCACCTGACCCAAGCCATGGTGTGTTTAGTCACCTCATACGCATGGGAAAGTTGGGTAGTGGACACCAAATATGAGAGAGAAATGGACCCCTCTGAATTAGAGAACCCCTGGTGGTGGCGTGATTAAGTGCTATGGTTACAACCAGAAGTTCTGCACTTCAAGCCTACCAGGTGGGGCAGTTCTGCTCTGTCTCTCCAAGGTTCCAATCTTTGGATCCCCAGCCCCTGAGGCTACGGGAGTCCAGAGAAGTCTCCATCCTGATCCACAGACTGGGAACACTACAGCCTCAACAACTGAGTGACCTGTTTCCTGGATAGAAGCCTCCCTGCATCTTTATAGGCTTGACTGGTTTTGCTCTGTGGAGAACCCAGCCTAGGACAACGGTTTCCTCAGTGCTGTTCACCAACACCATAACTCAAGGGCATGGATGCTTCTTGGGTCTTCCTTATTCACTGTCCAGCTTTCAGATGAGTATGAGGTGATTGAAACCAACACAGCTTGAGGGAGGTGCACCTTAGTTGTTAAAGAGACATCTTTGCTTTCGACTCTGTGTACAACAGCAAACCTCAAGGTAACCTGTGCCACCCTCACAATGGCTGTCTCGGAACCCATTGTTGTAGACCCCATGTCCACCCATTTCAACGTCTGCCTCTCTTTGGCTGAACCTCTATGTTACCACGTCTTTCTTCATGGACTGTTCCCACCAGATAACATGCCTGTCATAGACTGAATTGTATGCCCAAAACTGTGTGTATCCATTTGACTCGGCCATCATTCCCAGTATTTTGTGATTATGCACCATTTTGCCATCGGATCTAATTTTTTCTGTGTGTTGTAAATCCTGCCTGTGCTAAGCAGGCGGAACATGATCTGTGGGATTTCATTCTATCTTAAGCCCATTTCTTTTGGCAAATAAAACAAAGAAGCAAGCACAAGCATCAGAGGCCATGTGTCCTAGGATGCAAGTGGGACCCATCACATGACCAAGCATATCTCCCATATTTGGGGAGAAAACAAAAAACAAACAAGAAACAAAGGCCACCAGCTACCCTAAGCATTCAACAGGATGTGCCCTCTTTAGCATGGTACCTCAGGGAACATACCTGAAGCCTACTTTCAAACGCAGCAGCTAAACAGGGGTGCAGATCTGTGATATCTGGCACTACCCTGCCAATTACGCAGAGTCCTCACCTCCCCGTGGCACGCGTCTGAGCATTGGTGGCTCCACCCACTCTAGCCAGAAACCTACAACAGGGGTCTTAGAACAAGGGGTGCATCCCAGTCCTTACAGCAACAGCACTGGAGGTCCAAATACAAGATGCAAAAACCAAACCACCTACACACTCAAAGGCACAACGACATGCCTTTCACCTGCGCACTCAGGACAGCCATCAGCCCTCTACCGTGCTCAGCACATAACCCAGTACTGCAGCCATTTAATTCCCCCTGCTCCAATCACTCTTACATAGCCCTGTCCATCTAGAACTGCATGTGAAAGTCTGCACCACAGACCAGGTGACCGACGAAAAGTAAATAGATTCCTGGGATCGCATGTCTGACCAAAGCAGTATCTGCCACGTCACAGGATGTAAAATTTTAAAGACACCCAAACTCAAAGTAGCTCACATGCTCTGCTCATTGGGAAACACAAAACAAAACAAGAAGCTAGGACACTCTAAGGAAACTTATAACACATATAACTTGCTAGCAGTTTAGAGACAACAGTCAGTACTGAATCACATAACAAGGCAAAGCATAAAGAGTCCAGCAAGTAGCCAAAACAAAGAACCTAGTAATCTTCCAGAGGAAGACAAGCTTTTATAGTTATGGAAAATAGAATTCAAAAGATTCCTCCACAAACAATTAATATGCAGACACTTCAAGAGTTAAGGACAGAAAGCAAGGGAAACTCTGAGCAAGCCACAGAACAGAGACAAAGCAAAAGAGGAATTTCTGCGAGTGGCACAGCAGTCACATGCTATGACTACTAATGAGTTTGAATCTGCCTGGTGCTACCTGGAAATTCTACGAGGCAGTTCTACAGTTTCATAGGATCACTATGAGGGGAACCGACTCAACAGCAACAGGGTAAACAAAAGAAAACTGACAAATTGAACAGGTTGCTAGAACCCAGAGACAGAGCAAACAAATTCAAGAGTTTAACAACAAACTTTCAGAATCTGTTGTTGCCAGGTCCCATCAAGCTGCTTCTGACTCACAAGTACAACTGAACAAAACACCACCCAACACCTCACGATCCAATCCTCATCATGATTCAGCCTGCTGTTGCAACCACTGTGTCCATCATTTTGTTGAGGGACCTCCTCTTTTGCTTGGAACTTCTACTTTACCAAGCATCATGTCCTTCTCCAGGGACAGATCCCTCATGATGACATGTCTACACGAGATGAGACAACATCTTCCCGTCCTTGCTTCTAAGGACCATTTCAGTTGCATTTCTTCTAAGACAGACTACGTCATTCTTTCAGAAATCCATGGTATGTTGAATATTCTTGGCCAACACTATAATCAAAGACACCTATTCTTCCATCTACCTTACCCACTGTCCAGCTTTCACGGACACAGGAGGTGACTAAAAACACCGTGGCCTGGGTCAGGCACACCCTGGTCTTCCACATGACATCCTTGCTTTTCAACACTTGAAAGAAGTCTTCTGCAGCAGAAATGCCTGAGGTGGGGCATCTTTTGGTAAGCTGACCGCTCCTTCCAAGGCTGCTGATTTGCAGATCCAAGTAAAATGAAATCTTTGACAACTTCAGTCATGTCTCCACTGATCATGATATTGTTACTGCTCCCATTGTGAGGATTTTGTTTCTTTAATCTTTATGTTCAGGTGAAACCATAATAAAGCCTTTGATCTTTACCAGTAAGTGTTTCAACTCCTCTTCACTCTCAGGAAGCAAGGTTGTGTCGTTAGAGTACGGCGTCTTCCTCCAATCCTGCTGCCCTGTTCTTTACGTACTCCACTTTCTAAGATTATTTGCTGAGCAGACAGGTTGAATACATCCAATGAAAGGATGTAACACTCACAGACACATTTCCTGCTTCAAACTGCAGACTGAATGCATGGACTAATTGCAGTGTCTCCTTGCACTGTTTGAACACCTGCTCCTTGATCTGTGTACCGGTTCCTCATGATTCCATTTAAGTGTTCTTAGTCACTGGAGCAGAATTTAGGCAATGGAAGTCAGAATTAGTGACACTCAAAGTAAAGCATTTGACACCATTCTGGAAAGAAATCCAAAAAAGGATTTAAGAAATCAACATACCCTAAGAATTACTACATTCTTCAAGAGGAATAACCCATGAACAGTTACCAAATTACAACAAGTAGGGATAACCAAAAATGTAGGGAGAATTGTTGAAGATTTGTTCGCCGAAAACTTCACTGATATTGTGAAACATAAAAACACATCTGTCTAACAACTGAGTGGACCCCACCAACATCCCAAAAGACACGAAGACCTACTACGGTCATTCTTGCCAAAACGAAAGACAAAGAGAGCACTTTAAGAGTGGCAACCGTGTGAGGACAGGGAGAGTCATGGATCAAGGAGAACAGATTCCGCAGGGTTCTCACTACTCAGCAGAAGCCACGAGGGCGAGCAGGTGACAGGTGACACACGCAGGCGAGGTGACGGATGGCACACATGAAGCCTTGGAGGAAAAAGAGTTGGAACCAAAGCTGTCTCTCAAACATGATGGTGATTTTAGGTCATTTCCACACTAACAGAAGTTAAAGGAATTTCTGAAAACCAAACTAAGATTGCAAGACACATTAAAAGGACTTCTATTGAGTCCCAGAGGCAATATAGGTATAAGAAGGGGTGCTCCCTGAGAACTCAACTAAAAGACCCCAACTGATGACCTGGAGGCCTGCAGGTTAACTTGGGAGCATGGCCCCCAGACCTGATGCAGCCCCTGATCATAAATCATTACTGTGGTCAACTCTTCAGGCAACAATGAATTCTACCCGGGGACACAGGTGATCACATATCTTGTGCACTTTATGGCTCTAGGCATCTATAGGATGTCATCCTCCTGGCCTCTTACTACAGGGAAGTAGAGAGGGTGAAAAGGGGACAGAAGATTGTTAAGAGGATATGACTTGAACAGAACAAAAAGGAGGCATGTGCTGTCACCAGGCAAGGAGAGCAGTAGGAGATGCACAGAGGCAGGCATGAGAATTTAAACTGGATCAGATACTTTTACTCAATCACAATTCACATGAAAAACAAAACAAAACAGAGTACTTCAACCAGAGATTCAATAATATCAAACAACCACCCATGACACAGGACAGAATAACCAGCTATCAACCTAGATACAGAAGGAACCAAAATAAATCAAAGGTAAAACACTGAAAATAGTGAAACAGAGACATCAATACGTAAAAGATGACAACATTAAAACAAAAAAGTGGGACTACAAGTTGTAGGCACAGATCTCTCACACACAGAGGAAGTCAAGGCAACATAAACAAGCAAAACTTTGTTTAGACTTAGAAAAACAGGGGTAAATATTAAGGTGACCACAAAAAGAATCGTATAAACCTACATATCAAACTAGGAAAAGAACATAAAACCTCAGCAAATATCCAAACCACAATAAATAAGATGAAAACATGCGGTAAAGACAACCGAGAAGACAGAGAGATCCACAAGAGTGGGTGCCTACATCAACCTGGGCCCGGAAGAACCGGATGGTGCCCGGCCACCACCAGTGATAGCCATGACGGAGCTCACAGAGAGGAGCCTCACTGGGAACACAAGAACAAAAAGAGGTGCATCATGAGATCTCCACTAAAAGACCTCAATTGATGGTCCAGCGGTTTTGGGGTTCCTCTGAGAGCATGGACCCCGGCCCTGATGCTGCCCGTTCCCACAAATTATAACAAAGGTCCACTCTTTGGACAGGAATGGAATGGACTTGGCAATGCAGAGTAACCATATGTTGAAAGCACTTTATGGTTCTATACATCTATAGGATATCATCTCGCTGACCTCTCGCTGGAGGAAGGGGAGTGGACGGAGAGGAGCGGAAAGGAGACTGTTGGGAGGATGAGACATGTATGGAGTAGAGAGGAATAGTGTGCAGTCACCGGACAGGGAGAGCAGTGTAAGCTGCATATAGGGGGGCATGTAAATTTACATGTGAATGTACATTTTCACTCAGTTATGTTAAACAAAAATAAAAAAATTAAAATTAAAATTAAAAATTAAAAAAAAAGATGAAAACAAAAACCACCCAGAACAGGAAATGATCAAAAATGAAATGGAATGCATAAACATTGACATCCTAGGCATTAGTGAGCTCAACTGAACCAGTTTGGGCCATTCTGAATCTGACAGCCATATGGCCTACTCTGGTGGGAACAAAAACTTCAAGAGGAATGGTGCTGCATCCATCATCAAAAAGAACATTTCAAGATCTGTCCTGACGTACAGTGCTGTCAGGGATAGGTTAACGCCCACACGCCTACAACGAAGACCCGTTAATACGACTATTATTCAAATTTCAGCACCAACCACTAAGCCCAAAGAGGAAGCGATAGAAAAATTTTACCAGCTTCTGCACTCTGAAGTTGATCAACATGCAATCAGGCAGCACTGATAATTACCGTTGACTGGAACGTCCAAGTTGGAAACAAAGAGGATGAGTAAATGAAAATACAGACCTGGTGACAGAGATAATACTGGAGATGGCATGACAGCATTATTCAAGACTGATGACTCTGTCATTGCAAACACTTTTTTTAATCAACACGAACGGCTACTGTACAAACAGACCTCACCAGATGGAATACACAGAAACCCAATTCACTATGTCTGTGGAAAAAGACAACGGAAAAGCTCCACATCAGCAGTCAGAAAGAGACCAGGTGCTGACTACGGCACAGAGCATCACTGGCTCGTATGCAAATTCCAACTGAAACCAAAGAAAATTACAAGTCCACCAGAGGTCATTAAAAAGACAAGAAAGAAAAGACCAACACAAAGAGTCATTATATCAGAAAGTACTAGTCGATGTTCAGCCATCTGAAGAGGCAGCACACGATTAGGAACCAATTGGATGGAAGGAAGAAGTCGAAGCTGCACTGAAGGCATGGCAAAAAACAGGGCTCCAGGAACTGATGGAACAGCAACGGAGGTATTTCCACAAACAGATGCAGCGCTAGAAGGGCTCACCTGTCTATGCCAAGAAACTGGGAGGACAGCTATCTGGCCAACTGACCAGAAAAGATCCATAATTAGGCCCACTGCAAAGAAATGAGATCCAACCGACTATGGAAATTGTATCACATGCAAGTAAAATTTTACATAAGATCATTCAAAAGCAACTACAACAGTATACTGACAAGGAACTGCCAGACATTCAAGCTGGATTTAGAAGAGGACATGGAACCAGGGATATCACTGCTGACGTCAGATGGATTCTGGCTGAAAACACAGAAGACCAGACCAAAGTTTGCTTGTGTTTCATTGACTATGCAAAAATATTCGACTGTATGGATCATATTATACCATGCCCAATGTTCCAGAGAATGGGAATTCCAGAATACCTAGTGGTGCCCATAAGGAACCTGTGTATGGATTGTGAGGAAGTTGTGTGAACAGAAGAAGGGGACACTACATGGCTGAAAGTCAGGAAAGCTGTGTGTTAGGCTTGTATCCTTTCACCATATGTTTTTAATCTGTATACTAAGCAAACAATCCGAGAAGCTGGATTCTATGAAGAACGAGGTATCAGGATTGGAGAACGACTCATTAACAACCTGCATCACTCACACAACTTACTTGCTGGAAGAGAAGATCTGAGACACTTTCTGATGGAGATCAAGGACCACAGCCAGCAGAATGGATTGCACCTCAACATCAGGAAAACAAAAATCCTCACAAATGGACCTGTAAGGAACAGTGTCAAAAATGGAGAAAAGACTGAGGCTGTCAAGGATTTCATTTTACTTGGGACCACAATCAACACCCATGGAAGCAGCAGTCAAGAAATCAAAAGACACATTGCACTGGGGAAATCTGCTCCAAAGGACCTCTTTGAATTATTGAAAAGTAAAGATGTCACCTTGTAAACTATGGTGTGCCTAAACCAAGCTGTGGTATTTTCAATTGAATCATCTGTGTGCAAAAGCTAGAAAAGTAAGAAACAACAGAAAAATGGATGCCTGTGAACTGTGGAGATGCAGCAGAATTCTGAATATACCATGGACCACCAAGAGAACAAACAGATCCGTCCTGGAAGAAGGACAACCAGAGTGCTCCTGGAAAGCAAGGGCAGGGAGACTGTATTTCACATATTACAGACATGTAGTCAGGGGAGATCAGTCGCCAAAGAAGGACATCGCGTTTGGTAGAGTGGAGGCTCAGTGAAAAAGAAGATCCTAAACAAATGGACTGACACAGTGGCTGCAACGACAGCCTTAAACACAAAAACGACTATGGACATGGCGCAGGCCTGGGCAGCGCTCCTTCTGTTAGCGAATTGGGTCCCTGCCCTGGAGCAGCTGAATAAATGAAACATGCTGCAAGTCAGAAAGAGGAAGAAGGTTTATTAGGAGGTGTGATACCACCGGAGACTCGACAGCAACACAGGCTGCTGTCCATGGAGTCTGAAAAGAAAATTTTTACATCACAGTGTATATTATCATTTCGGCAGCAAAATACTTCACGTTTCTAAGCACACAATCCACAGATAACCACATATGTCACAAAATAGTCACAAGAAACTCTTATTAGACTACAGGTGTGTCTGTCAGACACCTGGACACTAATCTGCATCTCTGTAACAGGCAAAGTCAGCACTGCCACGAAAAGCCTGACGAGTCCACTCTGAGATAAGGAACAAAAAAGAAAGCTGTGGACACACAATGCCAGGCAGCCTTCCCAGCTGCTGTTTGCCAGGCTGAGGGCCGTTTCTCAGGAGAGCAAAGAAGAGCAGGGGGACCAAGGTCACAGGAGCTGAGAGGGCTGTGCGCCCCTTTGGAAAGAGGTCAGTGCAGAGGTCACAGTGGCTAGCGTAGTAAAAAACACACATTATTTAAAAGATTATTATGGCATTACTGATACGAAGCTCTCAACTACCCATCTGGAAAAGACAAAAACCTGTTGTAAGGTATTCGGGTTACACTTCCGTTTTGCACGTGGTCGCTGTGAGTTGGGACCGACTGGGCAGCACCTAGCCATAAGAAGTGTGATCTACAAACTTTCACCCAAAGTCAGTTAAAAATACAAGAGAGCAAGTAGGGTTCAAAATTAATAAACGGATTTTCAAATCTGTACGTAAGACAAGGCCAAAGGAAAACCACGGGTCTCAATGAAACCCAAAGAAAGGGAAAGAAAATCTGAAAGAAATACTCACCGCAAAAATGAAAGAAGCAGGAGATTTGACTGCAAACGACGAAACGCCCAGCCCTTCCCGGCGCTGGAGGGCGCCCCGAGACCCGGGACGGCGGGCGCGGGCGACGATCCCCGGGCGGCTCGGGCCGGAGGGAGCAGCGGTCAGCGCGGGCGGCGGGCGGCGGGCGGGGCCGGCGGGGGAGGGCGGCCGGGCGACGGCGTTGTCAGCGGGCCAGACACGGACGCGGGGCCGGGACGCCTGCAGAACGGGCACCTGGGGTGCGAAAGGTCCCCGACCCCGAGCCGGAGGACGGGAGGCCGCAGGGGTCTCGGAGCGCGGACTTCAGGCGGAAACACCACAGAAGCGATGCGGCAATGGCGCCCCGAGCGAATAGCCAGCGCATGCGCAGTCGGGATTGAGCGCCATGCCGCGCAAGTGGATGACGTCTCGGGAGGCGGGCCTTGGGGAGGTGCTATGTCACCCACGTGAGTCACGGGTGGGCGGGGCCTGCAGGACAGGAGCTGACCTCACCTGAGCGTTTGGGGTCTCTCTTTTGCACGGAACCTGAATCCCTTCATAGTGAACGTCTTCAAAGTATTTGCGGTCCGGAAGACCAGAGCTGCGTCCCTTAATCTTGCAAACAATTTAACTGGACGCCGGAGGAGACGGGAAAGCTGGCCATAGGGAGCCCAGCTCGAAAAGGGACACAGTTGACACACCCTGCAGTAGTAACTAATAGCACAAAATAATATGTGTACTAACGGTTTAACCAGAAACAACGTTTTCCGTAAATTTTCGTCTAAGGTACAAGAAGAGGAGAGCCGTGTAGGTCACGCCTGTTGGAAGGGGACACATTTTTCACCTCCCCTGTGGTTTTTGTGACTGTGTACCCTACAGTCAATTGTGACTCCTAACGACCCTACAGGACGGTAAAACCAAAGTCTGACCTGTGGCCTAAAGCCTAGGACACCTCCCAGTGACCGTGTAAGATAGTCACTAACAAGCCCACAAGGTTCCCAAGGAACAGCTGGTGGATTCCAACTGCGGCCTTTTTGTTTTTTAATTTTTATTTAACATAACTGAGTGAAAATGTACATTCACATATAAATTTACATGCCCCCCTATATGCAGCTTCCACTGCTCTCCCTGTCCGGTGACTGCACACTATTCCTCTCTGCTCCATACACGTCTCATCCTCCCAACAGTCTCCTTTCTCCTCCTCTCCGTCCACTCCCCTTCCTCCAGTCAGAGGTCAGCAAGGTGATATCCTATAGATGTATAAAACCATAAAGTGCTTCCAATATATGGTTACTCTGCATTGCCAAGTCCAATCCATTCCTGTCCAAAGAGTGGACCTTTGTTATAATTTATGGGAAAGGGCAGTATCAGGGAAGGGGGCCATGCTCTCAGAAGAACCCCACAACTGCTGGGCCATCAGTTGAGGTCTTTTAGTGGACATCTCATGATGCACCTATTTTTATTCTTGTGTTGCCAGTGAGGCTCCTCTCTGTGAGCTCCGTCATGGCTATCACTGGTGATGGCCGGGCACCATCCGGTTCTTCTGGTCCCAAGTCGATGTAGGCACCCACTCTTGTGGGTCTCTCTGCCTTCTCGGTTGTCTTTACGACATGCCATTTTGGCCCTCGGTGAGCATCCGTTCCTGCTGAGTTGGAACCATTTGCTGTGTCCTCGGATGGCAGCTTGGCAGCTTTTAAGACCCCAGACGCCACTCACCAATGTGGGGTGCAGAGAGCTCTCTTAGCAAAACGCTAGTTGTGCCAATTGGCCTGGAATTCACCTAAGAGCATGGTCCCGAACCCCCCGCCCCAGCTACTCTATCCTTGCAGTATTGAGTTAAGATGGAAGGAGAACTCAAGTTATGCTGAAGTCCACTTAATATTGTTTTTGTTCCTAATGTGTGCTGTCACCGCTTTCTCCCAACTAGATTGCTAGTAACTATCTAAACTAAACCCTCCCCCCCTCGCACTCCCTCCCTCCTCTCCCTTGCAGCTGTCAAAGAGTCTTTTCTTCTATACACAAGTCTGTTTTTGAGATCTTATCGTAGAGGTCTCATACAGTATTTGTCCTTTTGTCGCTGACTACTTTGACTCAACATAATGTCTTCCAGTTGAAACCAGGTTAGGAGATGTTTCCTGGAATCATCGTTATTCTTTATCATTGCTTAGTACTCCATTGAGTATATGTACCACAGTTTACCTATCCATTCTTCTATTGTTGGGCATCTGGGTTGATTCCATCTTTTTGCTATTGTGGACTGTGCCCCAATAAACATTCTGGTGCATGTGTCCGTTGGTGTGAAAGGCCTTGAGTCTGTAGGATATATTCCAAGTAGTGGAATTACTGGGTCAAATGGTATATTGATATCCATTTTTTTAAGGAAGCGCCAGATTGCCTTCCAAAGAGGCTGGACCATTTTGCAACCCCACCAACAGTGTAGGAGGGTTCCACTTTCTCCACAGCCTCTCCAGCATTTGTTGTTTTGTGTTTTCTGGATCATGGCCAATCTTGTGGGGGTGAGATGGTATCTCATTGTTGTCTTGATTTGAATTTCTTTAATAACTAAAGATCGTGAACATGTCCACATGTGTTTTTTGGCTGCCTGGATCTCCTCTTTAGTGAAGTGTCTGTCCATCTCCTTTGTCCATTACTTAATTGGATGGTTTATCTTCTTCTTCTTGATATTTTGTAGTATCTTATAGATTATGGAGATCAGGCATCGATCTGACATAGAGTTGCCAAATATTTTTTCCCATTCTGTGGGTGTTCTTTCAGTTCTATTAATAAAGTCTTTGGATGAGCAAAAGTGTTTGATTCTTAATAATTTCCATTTATCTATTTTCCCTTCTGTTGATTGAGGTTTCTTTGACAGATTTTGGAGTCTGTCCTCATTGTGTATTAAAACTTCCATTGTTGTTCCTAACTTTTCTTGGATGAGCTTTATCGTTTTAGGTTTGATATTTAGGTCTTTTATCCAGTTGGAGTTGGTTTTTGTATAAGGTGTAAGATATGGATCTTGATTCAGTTTATTGCAGATGGATAACCAATTTTGCCAGCACCATTTGTTGAAGATACTGTTTTTACCCCCAGTTTAATGTCTTAGGGCCTTTGTCGAATATCAACTGTTCATAGGCAGATGGTGTCATCTCTGGGGTCTCAATTTCTGTTCCATTGATCGATCTGTCTGTTCTTGTACCAGTACCAGGCTGTTTTGACCACTGTGGCAGTGTAGTATGTTCTAAGGTCGAGTAATGAGAGGCCTCCCAGTGTGTTCTTCTTCTTTAGTAGTACCTTACTTATCCGGGGCTTCTTCCCTTTCGAAACAAAATTGGTGTTTTGTTTCTCCATCTCATTAAAAAATGATGCTGGAACTTGTATTGGGATTGCATTATATAAATAAATTGCTTTGGGTAACATATACATTTTCACAATGTTAAGTCTTCCTATCCATGAGCAGGGTAGGTTTTTCCATTTATCTAAGTCTCTCTTAGTTTCTTGTAGTAAGGGCTTGTAGTTCTCTTTGTAAAGGTCTGTTGTTTCTCTGGTTAGATTAATTCCTAGGTACTTTATCTTCTTACGGGCTATCGTAAATGGTATTGATTTAATAATTTCCTCCTTAACAGTCTCGTTGATGGTATAAAGGAAACCTACTGATTTACTCAGGATGATGTGGGCAATTGGCTTTGTATAAATGGCCCTTATTGTGTTGAGGAATTTGCCATCTATGCCCATTTTGCTAAGAGTTTTTAGCATGAGTGGGTGTTGGACTTTATCAAATGCCTTTTCGGCATCAATGGACAAAATCAGGTGATATTTTCTTTTGTGTTATTTATGTGGTTAATCACATTAATTGTTTTCCTGATGCTGAACCAGCCTTGCATCCCTGGTATGAATCCAACTTGGTCATGACAGATTATTTTCTTGATATGTTGTTGTATTCTGTTGGCAAGAATTTTGTTGAAGATTTTTGCATCTAGGTTCATGAGTGGTATCGGTCTGTAGTTCTCTGTCTTTGTTGGATCTTTCCCTGGCTTAGGTAACAGGGTTATGTTGGCTTCATAGAATGAGTTTGGGAGTACTCCATCCCTTTCTATACTGTGAAATAGTTTCAAAGTACTGGGGATAACTCTTCTCTAAGTGCTTGGTAGAATTCTGCCGTGAAGCTATCTGGGCCCGGACTTTTTTTGGTTGGCAGTGTTTTGATGACCTTTTCAATCTCTTCCTTTGTGATGGGTTTATTAAGTTGTTCTGCTTCACGTTGTGATAATTTGGGTAGGTGGTATGAGTCAAGGAATTGGTCCATTTCCCCTAGGTTTTCAAATTTGTTAGAGTACAGTCTTTCATAGTATCTGTTATGATATTTTTTATTTCTGTTGCGTCTGTGGTGACAACTCCCTTCTCTTCTCATTTCTAATTTGGGTTATTTGTTTCCTTTCCTGCTTTTCTTTAGTAAGTTTAGCCAGTGGTTTATCAATTTTGTTGATCTTTTGAAAAAACCAGCTTTTGGTCTTTTCAATTTTTTGAATTGTTTTTCTATTCTCTAATTCATTTAGCTCTGCTATAATCTTTATGATCTCCTTTCTTCCAGCGCCCAAGGGGTTTCTCTGTTGTTCTCTTTCTACTTTTCAAGCTGTAGAGTTAGTTCCTTGATTTGGTTTCTTTCTTCCTTCCAGATGTGTGCATTTAAAATTGATTTTGACTGAGATTAGAATTGCCACCCCTGCTCTTCTTTGTTCATTGTTAGCTTGATATATATTCTTCCATCCTTTAATTTTCAGTTTATTCCTGTCTTTAGGTCTCAAGTGAGTTTCTTGTAGACAACATATGGATGGGTCGTGTCTTTTGATCCAAGATGACACTCGGTGTCTCTTTATTGGAGCATTCAGTGCATTCACATTCAATGTAATTATTGATAGGTATGTGTTCACTGCTGCCATTGTGATATGTTTATTTTTATGTTGATGTTTTCTCTGCTGTTCTTATTAGTCTGTTCTGAGACACTCTTTTTTGTGAGTTGATTTTTCACCTTTTTCAGAGCTGGTTTTATAGTTGTTGAGACTCGTGTGTTAGATTTCTTGAAATGGTATGATACATCTTTGTTATGCTTTACAGCTGCCCCTATGAACCCCCTTAATAAACTATTTATAAACCCAATTTTAATTACTACCAGTCTGGTCATCTTCCTCTCCATCTGGAAAGACTATAACGACTGTAGCACATCCCTCTTTTATTATGATGACACCACAGTTTTCATGATGATCACTGGATTGCTTCTTTCCAAATCAAAGCTGTGATTTACTTTGGAGCCTTCCCTAAATGAGTATTGAGTAGTGTGTCGTTCTAAAATATAAAGTTAGTGGTTTCGTTCTTCTAAACCAAACCCAAGAGCTTCTTTCAGTATTTCTTGTAGTTTGGGTTTGGTTTTTACAAAGTCTCTGAGTTTCTGTTTATCTGGGAATGTCTTAATTTCATTTTCGTATTTGAAAGATAGTTTTGCAGGATATATAATTCTTGGTTGGAAGTTCTTCTCCTTCAAAACTGAATGTGTCGTGCCACTGTCTCCGTGCCAGCATGGTTTCTGCTGAGAAATCTGATGAGAACCTACAGGGTTTCCCTCTGAATGTTAGCTTTGCCTTGAGTCTTGCTGCCTTTAAGAGTTGCTGCTTATGTTTCATTTTGTTCAGCTTGATTATAATATGTCTTGGAGTCTTTCTTTTGAGATCTATATTGGGTGGCGTACGATATGCATCTGAGATGTCTATATTCTCTTCCTTCGTGATTTCTGGGAAGTATTCTTTCAGCAGCTCAGCAACAATACTCTCTGTGTTCTCAGATGTCTCACCCTGTTCAGGGACTCCGATTAATCGAAGGTTGTTCCTCTTAATAGAGTCCCACATGCTTCTTAATGTTTCTTCATTTTTCTTGCTTCTTCTTTCTGATTTCTGCTCATAGACACTGGCATCAGTAGCTCTGTCTTCCAAGTCAGAAATTCTTTTTTCCATTTGTTCCATTCTGTTTTCTTGGCTTTGCATGGAAGTTTCTATGTCTTTGATTTTCTTCTTGATCTGTTGGATTTCAGAGTACTGGTGTTCCATCAGATCGAACAACTTGTTTAATTTTTCATTTTGTTCTGCTGCATTTTGTATAAGGTCTAGAAAGGCCCTGTATATAATCAATTTGTATTCACTTCCTGATGCTTTCATAAAAGTTTCTTCATGTGGAAAGCTCCTTGGTTGCTTTGCTTGGGAGCCTTCTAAAGCCATGAGTGATTGCTTGTATGCCACAATTGTCTGTTGCTTTTTGGGTCCCATGTGAGTATACAGAGGCTGGAAGAGGTACTGTGAGGATGGATTGCAAATGTTTCTCTAGGCTGTCTTCAAATGTAAAGCAAAAGGTATCTGACCGGTTTACAAGTCAGTTAAGTTTTCAGATGTAAAGGTCCCTCTTCTCATCTGACAAAGTAAGCGCCACTATATGTAACCCCAGATGATAACAAACTAGTTCAGAATACAGCAATGTTACTGCCCTGTTGGCCTCTGCTGACAGGGCCTAGCCTTATCCAACACTGCGTCGAGTACTGGTTTTGTGATAGATAAGCGCTCTCTTGTGGGCAGGCTCTGGCTCCCAAGCTAAGAATTAGGTCCAGTTGTGGCCACCGTACCCAAGATGGCGTCCTCCACACAGGCAGCAGACAGAGGGGCTAAAGGTGCCCAGAGGTAGTGATTCCTCTGCTTCTGTTGCAGGGCCCCCAATGTAGGCAGCACTGTGCAAAATCACTACTTTTCTGACGGAGAAGCGCTGTCCTGTTTGCAGGCGCTGGCTCCCAGGCTATGAACGAGGTCCCGCTAAAATCTCGGTACCAACATGGCGTCCCGCACCCTGACCGCAGAGCTCCGCACAAACCCCACTGAGGCAGCTACAAAATGAAAGGCTCAAAGTATCTAGATTAACAGAGTCCCAAGCCTGGCTCTCAAAATATGGGAATTTCCCCTGCCTATGCCCCCAGCAGCGCGTCTGAGTCCAGCTGCCAGGCACGACCCAGCTCCGCCCACCAGCTGAGACAGAGGAAAAGTCAAATGGTGCGTTTACCTTCCGTCCATGAGAGCCGGGGCTAGCCACGAGCCGGAGTCAGCAAAAGAGAGGAGGTTTTTCGCTGAGTGGTATGAAGTCCCAATTAACAGCCCTGTGCCGTGTCCTGAGGCTGATTAGGTGATCCGAAGGCTCTGTTTGAGTGTCAGTTCAGGTCTTGGTTTCCACAGGGATATAAGGAGACGTGTGCTAGTCGGCCATCTTGACTCCGCCCCCTGTGGCCTTTTTTGATTAGCAGACAAGCTCTCAACGACTGAGCCTCCAGGACCCCTAAGCCAAGCCAGCCGCTGACATTAAGTCGATTCTGACTCACACGACCCTATAGTTCGGAGTAGGACTGCCCCATAGAGTTTCCAAGGAGCACCTGCTGGATCGCAGCTACCAACCTTTTGATGAGCCAGCTTCACCACGATGCCACCAGCGTCTCCAGAGGGCTCCATTGCACGACCGTATAGACTTTCCTAGGCAGTAACAAGGAAACCTTGGTGGTACCATGGTTAAGAGCTACAGCTGCCGACCCAAATGCTGGCAGTTGAGATCCACAAGGCACTCCTTGGAAATTACGAGGCAGTTCTACCCTGTCCTATAGAGGTGGGACAGACTCCACAGCAGCAGGTAGAGAGTAAGCACGAATGTCTCATTGAGGACTAAAGTGTACCCGGCAGAATCCACAGTATTTTTAACTGTCTCACATGCATGCAAAAGCTGGATAATGAAGGAGAAAGCCCAGACAACTGACACCTTTGAATTAGGAAGCTGGTGACCAGCACTGAATACACCAAGGACTTCCAGAAGAACAAACAGACGCGTCGTGGAAGAAGTGCAGCCAGACTGCTGCTTAGACGAGAGCTGGTGAGATTTCATCTCATACACATGGACACTTTATCAGGATGGGCCAGTCCCTGGAGGAAGGGAGACCCGTGAAAAGAGGAGGACCCTCCATCAGACGGCCTGACACAGTGGCTGCCACAACGGGGTCCAGTACAGGGACCATGAGCAGTTCCCAGGACTGAGCACCGTTTGGTTCTGTTGAGCACATGGTTGCCTTGAGTCAGAAGAGACTCAACAGCGCCTGACAACAACAAAACAATATGATTGTTCAGGAACGCGGGTGGCACTGCACTGCAAACCAGAAAGACAGAGGTTCAGATCTAACAGCTGCTCCTTGGAAACTCCAGGGGGCACTTCTTCTCTGTCCCCTTTGCTGCTATCAGTCAGAATAAAGTGGACAACTACATGTTTGGCTTTGGCATGTGATCATTCAACACTTATCTATGGGTCCCGTGTCAGCTAAAGCCTATCCCCCTAATCACGGCACATGTAGCCCATAACCTACAACAGGGTGAGCTTTCAGTGGCAGTATCATAAGCAGGTTCTGACCTCAGTTCAATACACCCTTGTCTTTCAGGTTTCATTAATATTGCTTTTTATTAGCAGTATCTTTCTAAATCCGATCTTTATCTTCAGTGTCTGTGTCATAGCAGTGACCTGGCTGTGGGACTGTTCTTTGTCAAGGTTAGCTGTGGAACCTGATCTCTGTCCCTGTCGCGGCATACTAAGGTGTTATACTCCAGAATCTACCATTTTTTAGGGATGACAAAGGTCATAGTTTACACTATAGAACACACACAGTATTGATATGGTTACCAGGGGAACCTGATCGGCACCTGTCAGCAATTCTGCCTGGCAGTTTGTGATGAAGATGTGGGTCCTTCCTGGCAGGTGTGATCCATATAAAACCTTTTCTCCTGGTAGTTGTAAGGCGCCTACGGTGGCCAGTCGGAAGCCAAGTTGCTACCTCACCTCGCATCTAACATTGCCCTCTGATTTTATCTGTAAAAACGCCCCCGAAATCTATGTGGAGTCTTTTTCCCGTAGTGGAGACTGACCTGTTTTCCCTTTGGAACATACTTTACCAAACTTGTCTGTCATTTGCTTCTAAAAAAGATATATCCTGTGCTTTGGGGGAAGGAGAATGCCAGTTTGTCACCCTAGCAGAAACCTAACTTGCTATTTTGATCTCTTAAACCCGAATCTGGTCACTCGGGGTCTTCTACTAGCTGCAGGACGTCCACATTCTTCACTGTCCTATAAGATCACAGTGAGTTCAGTGAGACCTGAGGCAACAGGTTAGCTTTTGGCTTGACTGTTCTACAGGGCCTCTGGAAACCCTGGTGTTGTAGTGGTTAAGTGCTCTCTGCTAACCAAAAGATGCGCACTTCAAATCTAGTGGTCCTTGGAAACTCTATGGGGCACTTTTACTCTGTTCTATAGGGTCGCTATGAGCTGGGATCCACTCGAAGTCACTGTGTTTTGGGGTATAGGGCCTCTATGGTTCACAAGTGACTGTTGGGCACACAGTCAGAAATCACGTTTGTTGGAACACTTCTCAGCTTCCAATACATGTTACCTACACAACTCGCCTCTTCTTGTAGCTTAGATGAAGATTTCCAGAAAAGAGTAGCTTCTGGTGAAATAATTAGTACACATACTGTTTTGTGATATTAGTTACAAGTCCAGGACATGACAACTTGTCGAGGTCAGCTAATTGATTAGACCCTAAGTCACCCGATTTGGGTTCCAGAGGTTGAGCTGTTTTCATAGTTAAACCTGATCTCTGCTGCCACATGCTACCATACTCCAAGATGGAACACTTTCTGGGGATGACAAAGGTCGTGGTTTGCATTATAGAACACCCACAGTATTGATAAGGTTACCAAGGGAACCTGACATGCCACCTATCTGCGGTTCTCCCTGGCATTCTGTGATGTAAATATAAGTTGTTCCGGGCAGATGGCATGAAAATACAACTCCTCCCGGCAGTTGTGAACTGGAGACAGGAGTCTCAAGCTCAAACAAACCTCAAGTTACTTCCTCTGACTCGTATTGACGTCCTGCTTTTTAAAATAAAAAGTCCTCGCGAAATCTATGCTGGGTCTTTTTCCACTCCTGGAGACTGACCCGTTACCAATTTGGAATATACGTCTCTTAATACACTTTTCTGTCGTTTAGTATTAAAAAGGATGCATCGTACTGTGCTTTTGGGGATGGGGAACCCACTTTGCCATAGGTGGGCCGACTGAACTTACTGGCTGGATCTCCAGAACCAGGATCAGGTCAATCGGGATCTAACCAGTTACATGGCCTCGACACTATCAAGTGCAGTCTCCGTACAAGTAGGTGCACACTGGGTTCCCTCTTCCACAAAGTACAGGAGGACGCCTCCTTTTCTGTAGCAAATAACAAAAGTTTATTAAGGGAAAGTATGTTCCAAAGACGGAAGGGGTCAGTCTCCATGGGTGGAAACAGACTAAGCATCGATTTTGGGAGTTGCTTTTTTTATTCGCAAAATCAGGGCAGGGTATCGTAGACGGGAGAGGGCTGTATAAACTGGGTTGTTGCTTGGGTTTGAGAACTCCCTGACCACATCACAACCGCCAGGAGGCGCTGTTGCGATTACAGCCCAGCTGCGGGAACGGCGTGTGTTTGCATCACCACCGCCAGGGGCGCTGTTCCCACCTGGGAGAAGAGGCTCCCCGGGACCTTCTCAGCGCTCCCTGTGTTCTACAGTGCAAGCCACCACCTTGGCGACTCTGGAAAGTGTGAGATTCTGCAGCGAAATACGCTAGCAGAGGGCGGCAGCGATCAGCTTCCCTGGCTAACCCCGACCCACTCGGTCCCTTATTGCCGGCTTTCCTGTCCCTGAGGCTTTCAAACCTTGAAATTATTGGAAGCTTGAGGGCGGGAGCCACGGTCTTCAGGGCTGTAAACACTAAAAACGGCTCAACAGGAGGAGAACCCCGCTCCGTCGGAAAGACAGAAACCGGGAGCCCCGGAGGGGGGCACCTCTGGCCAAGCTCGCCCTGCCCACTGCGCCCCTCTGCCCGTCCAGGCCACGCCCGCCCTGCAGGCCCCACCCGGTGACGTCATCCTCGTGGGCGGCCTGGTGGTCAGGGAACAGAAGAAGGGGAAACTGCGTGGTTTACAGTCAGGAAAGATGTGCATCAGGGTTGCATCTTGTCCTGTAGCTTTTCAGTTTGTACACCAAGCAAATAATATGGTATGTTGGATTCTGTGAAGAAGAAGGAGGCATCAGCATTGGAGGACGCCTCATTAACGGCCTCCATTACACAGATAGCACGACCTTACCAGGTGGAAGAGAAGCAGATCGGAAATGGTGATGAAGACCAAGGACCACAGCCTTCAGTATGCATTGCACCTTAACATCAACCAAAGAAAAGTCCTCAGAGCTGGATCAGTAAGCAACTTCATCACAAGTGAAGAAAGGATTGCGGTTGTCAAGGATTTCATTTTACTGGGGTCTGTAATCAACGCCCATGGAAGCAGCAGTCAAGAAATCAAAAGAAACATCACTTTGGGAATACTTGCTCCAATGGATCTCTGTAAGGTATTGACAAAGTAAAAGTATCACCTTGAGGACTAGCCTGTGCGTGACCCAGACTGTGATATTTTCATTTGCATCATGTGCATGTGAAAGCTGGACAGTGAACAAACAAGACAGAAGAGGAACTCATGGCTTTGAATTGTAGCATTGGATCAGAATGTCAAAGGTACAGTGAACCACCAGAAGAACCAACTGATCCATTCTGGAAGAACTTCAGCCGGAGTGTTCCTTGGAAGGAAAGATGGCAAGACTATGTCTTACATACTTTGGATGTGTTGTCAGGCAGGATGAGTCCCTGGAGAAGAACATCATGCTTGGTAGAGTGGAGGGTCAGCAAAAAGGAGGACGACCCTCGATGAGATCAATTGACACGGTGGCTGCAATAATGGGCAAGCATCAAAATGGCTGTGTATGTTACACGAGGCTGGCCACTGTTTTGCCCTGTTGTGCAGAGTCTCTGTGAGTTGGAAGCCACTTGATGGCACCTAACAACAACTTTGTCCTTTCTGTGTCAGCGTTGTGTCCTTTCAGCATACCTTTTCAATTCTTAGGCCAAGCAAATCATTTGAGAAGCTGGAGTATACGAGGATGAAGGAGACATCAGATATGGAGGAACACTCATTAAGAGCCTGTGGTGTGGATGACACTACTCTGTTTGCTGGAAACAAAGAGGATCTGAAACACTTACTGATGAAGCACAAAGACCACAGCCTTTAGTGTGGATTGCTCCTCAACATCCAGAAAACAGAAATCCTCACAAGCGGACCAGTGAACAACATCAGGATAAATGGAGAAAGAATGAGGTTTTCAGGATTTTGTTTTACGGGGTTACAGAATCGATGCCCATGGAAGCAGCAGTCAGGAAATCAAAAGACGTATAACATTGGGAACATCTGCTGGAAAGGACCCCTTGGGAGTATAGAAAGTCAAGATGTCACCTTGAAGACTGAAGTGTGCCTGACCCAAGCCATGGTGTTTGCACTTGCATGCTATGCACGTAAAAGCTGGACAACGAATAATGAAAACAGAAGACTCATTGATGCCTTCGAATTTTGGTGTTTGAGAAGAATATTTTATGTACTATGGACTGTCCAAAGAACAAACAGGTCTGTTCAAGAAGAAATACAACCAGCGTGTTCCTTGGAGCAAAGATGGCAAGACTGTGTCTCCCGTACTTAGAACACATTGTCAGGAGGGACCATTCCCTGAAGAAGGGCATCATGCTTAGCAGAGTGGAGGGTCAGGTTAAAAGGGAATGGGGTTTGAAGGAATCAGTTAGAAAAACTCCCTTTAGTGGAGGAGCGTGTACTTCACAGACACATGAACTGGCTTTTTTGACTTGTGTCAATTCTCACACAGCTGTTTTGGGAGAAAAACTGACCTCTTGCCTTCTTCTTGTATCCTGTGTCCAATGTGTCCAGTCCCTCTCTGCATTGCTCATCGCATTACGTCCCATTTCGGTCCCTGTCACTCTGCATCTTCACAGAGGTATTTCCTAGTGAATGCGTTTCCGACCACAGCCGAAAGACTGGAATGGCACAATGTGTTCAATTATGACTTTTCTCTCAGCTGCCTTTCCCTTCTGAGTAATTTGACTCATTTTATTTCACAGCGTGGCCCTCACCTTAAATCATTTGTTAGTGTCTAGATGGAAAAAATCTATCCAATGAACAAAAAGTAGTACAATTCCTGAAACGTGCCACCTGGTCCTCCGCGGTAAGAGAGAGATGACAATTCCCTGGCACTGAAGATGCAGATGACAAGCAAATAGCAGATGTGAAGTGCCTGTCATTCGCTCAGGAGACAGCAGTGCTTCGGTACAGAGGGCTGGAAGAATGCAGCATTACAATGTTAATACGGCACACGTCGCACAGGTTACACACTTAACGGCCAACCAAAAAGTTGGGAATTTGAACCTTCCTGTGGCTCTGGAGGAGAAATACTTGTCCATCTCCTTCTGTAGCAGTTATAGGTAGCAGAGCCCTGCAGGTCTGTGTGAACTCTGTCAACTCGATACCTGCTCGTGGTAGCCCTACAGGACAGAGCAGACCTACTGTATAGGGCTTCCAAGACGGTAATGTTGATGAAAGGAGAGTGTGACATCGTTCTCCCGCAGAGCTGCAGGTGGGGTTCCAACTACCAAGCACCTACCAACTGCACCTTCAGGGATCATAGAAGCGCAGACCAGCACACACATATACATATGTCTGAAACCCAGAGCCATCAAATCTGTTTTGACTCATGTAAGGAATATGGCACAGCCTTTCTTCATTTCTTGGAACTCACCACAGATACGAGAATTCACAGGGGATGCAGCCTTATGAACGTAAGGAATGGGAAAAGGCCTTTACTTGCCGTCACACCTCATGACACACATCAGAATTCACAGGGGCGAGAGGTCTTACGAATGTAAGGAATCTGGAAAATATTGTAGTTGCTCCTCACACTTAACTAAACATTCGGGAATTCACAGAGGAGAGGCATTGTGCATGTAAGGAATGTAGGAAAGCCTTTTGTCATTTCTCCGACCTTACTACACACATGAGAATTCACAGGACAGAGAGGCCTTGTGTATGTAAGGAATGTGGGAAAGCCTTTAGGCGACCATCACACCTCCCAAAACAAGTATGAATTCACAGTGGAGAGAGGCCTCCTGGATGTAGAACTGTGGAAAATGATTTAGCTGCTCCTCAGACTGAAGCAAACCTATGGGAATTCATAATGGGGACAGGCCTTATGTACGGTGCAGGCCCGGGAATGTTGCAGAGCTTTCCGTCATCTCTCAGACCTCACTACACGTACAAGAATTTCGAGTGGAGAGAAGCCTCATCAATGTAAAGAATGTGCGAAAGCCTATAACTGCTTCTCATACTGAACTAGTCAGGTGAGTGCTGACAGTGGAGAGAGGCCTTTTGAATGTAAGGAAGGTGGCAAAGCCTTTCATCATTTCTCACACTTCCACGGGCATATGAGAACTCACGGTGGAGCGAGGCCTCAGGTAAGAGTTGTGTCATTCATAGTGCAGTCATTTCTATCCCCAAAGTTTGGAAAGTCTCTGATGAGAGAACAGAGTTGCTCAGTGACTGAGAATACAGCAGAAATGCAAAGAAAGGGCCAGAAGAGGTACTTTATTTAGGGGGAAACAAACAGTTTCATGGTAACAGGGGCTGTTAGTGCTTATTTCTCCAGTTGCGGGATCAGCTGAGCCGAAATTTCCTTTTACCATTGGTGCTGAATTTCTCTTTCTCACAAAACATAGTCTTGAGCATAGGTGAATCTCATTTTGTAATGATTTTAATGGATCATAATTTGCATGCCCTGAAGGGCATTTATGTTGTCTTTGAACTCAGGTTTTCTTTTGCTTTCTTCTATGAGGTGCTTTCTTCCAGTTGTTCCAACTGTAAAATTAAGTGTTTTTACCATTTGTCATTAATAAATTTCTCATAGGGAGACAATTTCAGACTATATAAATACTGTTTTTTTTCTTGCATTTGTGTACTAATTTGAAATCTTGTAATAATTATTACCTTCAGCCTTCATTAGTGTTGTATTTACTGGATTGTAATTTTCTGTCCCAAGCACTCATTGTATATTTCTTAATAGAAATTCTACTGTTTGGAATAGGTTTCCTCCCCCTACTTTACTTCTTAAGTTGTTCTTATCAATATGCCAACCAAGTGCCGTTGAGTCGGAATATAGGCTAATAGATATTAGTGTTTGCTGGTTTCCTGCTGAAATTGTCACAGATTTAGTTATTAGAAGCCGCCTTAAGTAGTTTCTTGTGTTTTTTGTTTGTTTAATGATTTTCTGTCAGTGCCCCAGGCTCGTATGAGACTTCTTCTGAATCAGCCCATGAACAAGTTTTATAACTATAAATAGGTTGGAAGCCTAGTGTATGTGCGTTCATGTCATATAGGACCAGCCGTTGGTGGCCCTGTGATTGGTAGAGCCTTGAGGTAGGCCTCAGTATAGTTCAGTGTCACTGGCTGGGAGCAGCCAGATTGTGGTGAGGAAGTCCTTTATTTCGTTATCTTGTCTCATTGCTCTGGCCAGAAACACTAACACAATGTAGAATAGGAGGGGTGACAGTGGGCATCCTTGTCTGGTTCCCGTACTCAGGGAGAATTCCTTCAGTCTGTCTCCATTCGGGGTGATGTTGGCGATTGTGTTCGCATAGATTCCCCTTATGGTGTTGGGGATTTCCCTTCTGTTCCTAGTTTGCTGAGCGTTTTTAACATGAATGGGTGTTCACCTTCGTCAAATGCCTTTTCTGCATCAGCTGATAAAAGCAAGTGATTCTTATCGTTTGCATTAATTATGTGGTTGATCACATTAATTGGTTTTCTGATGTTGAATCAACCTTGCATCCCTGGTAGGAATACTACTTGGTCATGATAAATTATTTTTTGGGTATGTTGTGAGTTCTATTGACTAGGATTTTGTTGAAGATGTTTGCATCTAGGTTCCTGAGTGTTACTTGTCTGTAATTTTCTTTTTTTGTGAGATCTTTTCCCGGCTTTGTTATCAGGATAATGGTGGCTTCGTGGACTGAACTTGGGAATGTTCTGTCCTTTTACCTGTTGTGAAATAGCTTCAATACTATTGGAATGAACTCCTCTCTAAAAATTTGGTTGAATTCTCCTGTGAAGCTGTGTGGGCCAGAAACTGTTTTGGTTGGCAGTTTTTTATTTCTTTCACAATCTCTTCTTTTGTGATGGGATTATTAAATTGTTCTACTTCTCTTTGTGATAATTTTGGTTGGTGATGTGAATCTAGACACTTGTTAATTTCCTTTAGGTTTTCAAATATGTTAGAGTACAATTTTTATGGTAGTCTTTTAAGATACTTTTGATGTCGATTGACTGTGTTGTGACATCTCTCATCTCATTTCTTATTCAGGTTGTTTCCTGTCCTGTTGTTCTCTTGTGAGTTTAGCAAACGTGTTATCAATTTTGATCTTTTGGATAAAAAGAGATTTTGGTTTTGTTCATTCTTTCAATTGTTTTTCTATTCTCTAATTCATTTAGCTCTACTCTAATTTTTATTATCTGTTTTCCTCCTGTGCTGCAGGGGTTCTTTAGTTGTTCTCTTTCTACTTGTTCAGGTTGTAACGTTAATTCTTTGGCTTGGGCTATGTTCATTCCCCATGTCTGCATTTGTAGAGATCAACTGAGCTCTGAGCACTGTTTTTGCTGTGTCCCATAAGTTGTGGTAGGATGTGTCTTCGTTCTCATTTAATTCCATGAATCTCTTTATTGCATCCTTGATTTCCTCTATACCCCATGACTTCACAAGCAAGGTGTTGTTCAGTTTTCATGAGTTGGAATTTCTACTCATGTATTTTCTGCTATTGATTTCAATTTTTATGATTCCATGGTCTGAGAAGATGCTTTGCAATAATTCGGTGGTTTGGATTTTGTTGAGACTGGCTTTCTGGCCTCATATGTGGTCTATTCCAGAGAATGTTGCATGTGCATTGAAAAAGAAAGTGTACTCATCTGTTGTTGGGTTGAAAGTTCTGTATATGTCTATGAGGTTGAGTTAGGGGATTCTTCCAACAAGATCTTCTGTATCTTTCTTGAGATTTTTTTCTGGATGAATTGTCCCTTACTGAAAATGGGGTGTTGAAGTCTCCTACTATTACTGTGGAGTGATCTATCTCATTTTTCAATGATGTGTTTGTTCGACATATTTAGGTGGGATGATAGTGGGTGCAAAAATATTTAACATTGTTATATCCTTATTTATTGCTTAAAGGTGCAATAAATATATAACATTGTTATATCCTTATTTATTGCACCTTTAAGCAATAAATAGTGAACAATAAATTGTTCACGATGGATGACGGATCTTACTTTAAAATGTATTTTCTGGGATTAATGTTGCCACTGCTGCTCTTCTTTGCATATGGCTAGCTTGGTATAGACTTTTGCACCTTATCATTTTCAGTTTGTTCATATTGAGTCTAAGGTGTGTATTTTGTAAGCAGCATATGGGTTTATTGTAGTTTTTGATCCAACCAGTTACTCTCGGACCCTTTATTGGATCATTCAATCCATTTACATCCCATGTAATCATTGATAGATACGTATTTCGTGTTATTAACTTGTTGCTTTTGTTTTCGTGTTGTTGACATTTTCTTTGTTCCACTTAATATTCTGTTCTACATCGACTTTCTTTATGGGTTTTCTTTTCATTCTTTTCAAGGTTGGTTTTGTGTTTGTTGAGACTTCTGGATTGTGTTTCTTCTTTTGATATGTAGTCTTATTAGTTTGCTTTGCTGCTAACCCGCTATTCCCCCCTAATGTTCTCTGTTTAATTTCTTTATATCTCCTTAACTTCCTTACCATCTCAAAGGTCTATGACATTACACTATTAAGAGGGAATACTGTACTGTATTCCTCTTCATAGTTGTTTCAGTCACCTGGTGCTGCTCTAACAGAAATACCATGAGTGGATAGCTTTAACAAAGGAAAGTTTGTTCTTACACAGTCCCATAGTCCGGTAGGCTACAAGTCCAAATTAAGGATTTCTGCTCCAGGGGAAGGCTTTCCCGGTATTGCATCAGTCTTCGTCCAAGGAGTCATCTTGGTACAGGAACCTCAGGTCTGAAGGACATGCTCTTCTCCTGGTGCTGCTTGCTTGATGCTGTCAGGTTTCCAAGTGTCTGCTTGCTTCCCTTTCATTTCTTAGGATGAATGGATTAAGGGTGATGCAAACCATACTCCAGAGAAACTCCCTTTATAGTGGAGCAGGAAGGTGATCTTATGAAGGGACTTACAGTCCCACCCTAATCCTTTAATACACAGCATAGGAAAATCACAAAATAGAGGACAATCATAAAATACTGGGAATCATGGCTCAGATACATGGCTACACATGTTTTTTGGGCCACCCAGTTCAGCCCGTGACCACAGTGTAATGTTGTCCTAGTTTACAGGTTGAGATCTCTGCTTACCTAATAGAGCTTTAATTGAGCTTGGTGAGTTCCCTAACTAAATAGGACTCTGGATACTGTGTCCTCCATTGCCTTCTTGACTATCTATCTGGTGTTGCTGATTTCCTAATCAAAGAACTTCCATCAGTATGTTTTGTAATTCTGGAGTACTTTTTTTGCAAAGTATCTAAGCTTCCATTTATCTGAGAAAATCCTCTTTTCACCATCATGTTTGAGAGACAATTTTACAGGATAAATAACTCTTGGTTGGATTCGTCCTTCAAGACTTTGAATGTGTCATCCCATTGTCTTCTTAACTACTTGGTTTGGGTGGAGTAGTCAGAGCTCAGACTAAAAGGTGTCCCTCTGTACATTCCTTTCGGTTTAAGGCTACCTGCCTTAAGAGCCTTTCCTTATGTTTCATTTTATTATACTTGATTATGTATGTGTGTATTTCTTTTGGGATCTATCTTTCATGGAGTTGGATGAACATCTTGAATGGGTGTCTACTTTATGATGCCAAGGAAGTTTTCTGTCAACAAGTTTTCAACAATTCTCTGTATTTTTTGCTATCCTTCCCTGTTTCAGAACTTCCCTTACTCATAAATCGTTCCTCTAGATACAGTCCCCCATGATTCTTAATCATTCTTCATTTTTCTGGATTCTTTTATCTAATTTCTCCTTATAAATGCTGCCATCAGTTGCCGTCTCTGCAATCTCCAAAATTCTGCATTCCATTTCCTCATTTCTGCTCCTTTGGGTTTCAAATGAATTCTCTAAGTCTGTAATTTTATTATTGATCAGCAGAATTTCAGATTGGTGATGGTTGATAAAGATCACAACCTATCCGTGGAGTCTCTCCAGAGCCACACCAGCAGACGCTATGGCATGGCTCAAAGAAGGCAGGGGCCAAAGCGTCAACACACTCAGCGGCCAGACACCACTGCATTCTGTAGGTGTAGTTGTCTTAAAAATAGCTTCTCTACTAAGAAAGGTGACGTCCAGTTGGGCACTGCTACTCAGTGTGGTAGCCAGACACTAAAGCCCTGCAGACTCTGCCTCTAAGCTGATTAAGATGGCATCCCACCTGTGTCACCTCTCCTGGGCTTTGCTAGTAGAACCTATGGCATAGCTCAGAGAAGAGAGGCGAAGAGTGCTTCTGCACTTGGCCCCCCAGGCACCACTGCATTCTCTAGATGTGGCTGTCTTAAGTGCAATCTGTCCACCAAGACTGAGAGAGATGCTGCCCACTGAGGCCTTGCTGCTCAGTGTGGCAGCTGGCCCCAGCCAGGCTCTCAGCTGCAACAGCCCCACTGCAGTCTCCTGCTTGACAAATGGTGTCTGTACCTGTAAGCCTCTCTGTTGACACCCAGCAGAAGGGGGACCAATTGCCCTGCTGACCCACCTCGAACAAAGATAGTTTTCCCATTCCTGTCGCCCAGTCCAGTCTCCCAAATTTCCGCCTAATCTTGGGGCTCCTCAAATGTCTGTTCTGCTCTGTTCAGTTGATTTTCTAGGGCTTAGTTCTCAGAGGGAATCGAGGAATCGTGTGACTAGTCCACCCTTTGGCCCCACCTACTCTTTCATCCATTTGGAGTGTTTTTAGGCATGGTGTGAGTCATGGGTCTTTTTCCTTGCAGATGGATATTCTGTTATGTGAATATCATTTGTTAAAGAGATTGTCTTTTTCCAGTTTATGGACTTTGGGCCTTTATCAAATGTTACCTGCTCATAGGTGGATGATGTTTTATCTGACTTCTCAGTTCCATTAGCCTATGAATTTGTTGGTGTACCAGTACAGGATGTTCTGACTAGTGTTGCAGTGTACTATGCACTAACATCAGATACTGTGCAGCCTCCCACTTTGTTCTTCTTCAGTAATGCTCCACGTATCTGGGTCTTCTTCCCTTTCCGTATGAAATTGGTGGATCATAACTGGTTACAGACAACACTGGGACCAGAGTACTCAAGGTGGAGCCTGTTCACAGAACAGAGGCACTCATCCGAACAGAAGAAAGGGATCGTGTGTGGTTTAGTCAGGACAGGTGTGCGCCAGGCTTGTGTCCTTTCACCATAGTTGCTTGATCTGTGTGCTCAGTACATCATCCAAGAAGCTGGACCACGTGAAGAAGAACAGGTATCAGTGACCTCGGACCACTCACCTGGTGGGTTGCAGTCTGGGAAGATGCCTAGGGAGGGGTTCTTGGAGTTGGCCTTCTCTGAATCACAATGTAAAGTTTTCCTGTCTTTGGAAAAGCTGTCATATTGGTGAACTTTGTTTCTTCTTGCATCTCCAGCACAAATCTCACCTTTGGAACCCACTCCAGATAAACTACAAGCACTGCTTGCAGAACCTACATCAGAAGCATGTTGAGTTTCCTCTGAAACCTGATCCAGATCTATATTGAGCATTGTTTCTGGAACCTTCTGCAGGTCACACTGAGCCTCACCACCAGAACATACTCCAGGTTGTCCTGAAGATTCACCTCCAGAACCCACTCTGATCCACACGGAGCACAGCCTCAGGAACCTTCTCTAGATCCACATTGAGATTCAGCTCCAGAACCTGCTTCAGCTTCAAGTACAATGTTATCTCTGGGTCCCACTCTAGATCCACATGAAGACTCACCGCCAGAACTCACTCCAGGTGCACGTCGAAAGTCAGCACCAGAACTCACTCCAGGTCCCCATCGAGTGTGGCCTCCAGAACCGGCTCCAGATCCACATGATGATTCACATCAGGAACACTCCCTGGGGCCACATCAAGCATCGCTCCTGGGGTCTGCCCCAGATCCATGTCAAGATTCACGTCTATACTCATTCCAGATCCAGCATCAGTGTTGTCTCCAGAACCTGCTCCAGATGCATGATGGGTACTCCCTCCAGAACCCAGTCTAAAGGGAGACCCGGCCTCAGCGTGGCCTGCAGAACCAAGCCTGGAGGCAGAGCCAGCCTCCACACGGCCTCTAGCATCAGGATCCGAGCCAAAACAGGCATTTCCTCTGCAGCCATCTGCCCCTGACCTGAGAGTGGAGCTTTTATTTCTTGGTCCCTTTTTCCTTGTTCAACAGTTGTTTCATCATCCCGTTATGTTTAAAGTTTCTGAGTTTGATCTTTTCAAAGTGTAGAATGCAGTGGCTGTGTATGATTTCACACTGCTGTGCTCCCGCCACCCCTCTCTGGGCCCAGAGTGTTTTCACCCCCAAACATAATCCCTGTGACCAGGAGACAGCAGCTTTGCCTGTAGCCCCCGGAATTCACACGATTGCTTTTTGTATCTATGGATTCACCTACCCTGGAGTTCTCATCTAACTAGAATCTGGCATTCCATGGACTCTTGTCCCCACTGTTCTTGAGGTTCATCCAAGGAGTGCCTGCCATGTGCCCACATCTAATTCCTCTCTACATCTTAATGTGGTCGCCTAGTCCCAACTGACCACAGTGTGTCCTCCTTTATGTGTTGACGGACACTGGGGTGGTTTCTACCTGGTGGCTAATGTGCCGTGGTGACGATCTGTGTCCAGGTGGGTCCTTGAGTTCCTGACTTCATGATACAGGCCCACAGAGGGTAACGGGGAGGAGGGAACAGTGAGGAGACAGGCCTGGTGTGAGACCAAGAGTTTGAAGAGATCAAGAGGCAAGCAAGTCTTGGGGGGTGAAGACACGGGGGAGGCCCAGAGAACTCCCAGCTGTGGGTCAACAGGACACAGGAATCGTCAGGAGGGAGCACGTGTGTGGTGACTGAGGAGCTGGGGAGAATGAGGAGTCAGACTAGGCAGAAGAACTGAGAAGATGGGTAGGGCCAGAACACCACAGCAGGTGTGGGTCATGGTGAGGTGGGGACAGCCAGGAGGCAGTCCAGACACTGTGAGGAAGGTGAAGGGACTGAGGAACAGGGACAGATGACAAAAAGTTACAAGTGTGGGCAGAAAAGAGGGAATCAGTGAATGCAGTGGTATGACCCCAAAGGAGGTGGGAAGAGCTAGGAAACCTGGAGGCAGCAAGAGTGAGGCAGGAGCAGGCACCGGTATAGGAAGTGAGGAGGCAGGAGGCTGCCCGGGTTCGGGGAGGGTGTCTGGGCCTCAGAACTGGCTCCGCATATGCTGTGAGCTTCTGTTGCCTCTAGACCCTCGGGCCCCTCGGTGTCAGGCTCTGCAGCCAGTGCCCTCAGGGACCTGGGCTTGGTCTGTGCTCCCACGGAGTGGAGTCTGTGTTTCAGGGGCTAAAGAACACCTCCTGTGATACTTTCCAGGTTCAGATGGGGACTCGAGATGTAGGAAGGTGAAACAGGAGCTCATCATCTGTCCTTCCAGATCATTCTGGCCCCTCGAATAGAAGCAGAGGTGCTAGTGTAGCCCTGTTTCATAGGGGAGAACACTGACCCTACAGAGCATGAGGGACTCCTCCAGGTCACCCAGCTCGTGCATACGGAGACTCTAGAGCCCAATCCATGACCACCACACAGGACAGTCTAGACCTCACCCAGGGCTCATGACTGTGGGGGACTTGTAGGGGAAACGAGGCTGCTTTGGGTCATGGACTCCACACTCACTGGGCCCGCTCTTGGATCGGGTCATGGAATCCACGCGCAGTGTGTCCACTCCTGTTCCTAAGAGGCGACTGCACCTTTGTTGGGATCTTGTTGTTTATATTCTCTGGCTCTTTGCCTCGGATCACAGCCACCAATGTATCAGGAAGAGGTTTGCTGCCATTCAAAACAGGACAGCAGTGGGGCCCTCTACTTAAGAGAGAAATCCTTGGGACTGGCCCACTGGGCAGAGGTCCCTGTGTTCAGTCAGTGGCCCGTGTTTGTTTGCTCATAGAACATGGATGGGGAAGTCATCTTCAAGGCAGATCAAATGTAGTTTCCACCCTGACCCAGGAAAGTGGGATGGCCAGGAGGAGGAGGAAGATGCTGTGATTTCCTCTGAAGCTGAGACAGGCCAGCAATGGGTGTGAAACTGGGTCTCAGAGGCCTACAGCCAGTTGTCGGTGAAGTTCAGCTCCCTTTCCTCCACCTGCTGGCCGGCGGTGCGTCTTCTGAGCATCACCTGTTACAGCTCGGCCTGCTTGTCTCTGGGGCTGTTCTCACACTAATCTACAGAAGTGCTTCACGAATTCTGGAACTCATCTCTTTGCCACTCACACGTGCTGCCTGTGTCTTTTTCTCATCTGCAGCTGTATTTGTGTCCTTTCCTTTGACTTGTGCAAATCTGAAGGTTGGCAGTTTGAATCCACCAGAGGTCCTGGGGAACCCTGCGGGGCAGTTCTACCCTGTTCTACAACGTCACCTGTCCACCTTCTTTCTGTCCTTTGGAAACCGTGGTGTGGTGTGTGAGTGCTGGAGTTGCTAACGAAAGGGAAGGCAGTTTATTTCACCAGGTGCTCCTCAGACGCTTGATGGGGGCAGTTCTACTGTCCTCTAGGGTCACTGTGCATCAGAATCGAGTCGAGGGCAGTCGATTTGGTTTGGTTATTGATTTTATGGAAAAAAATGCTTATTTTCATCTGGTTTTTGTCCATTTATTTAATTTCTGATTTAAAAATCTGACTGTTTGTTCCCCAAAATGTTTGTTTGGGAGAATGAGATTTGAGTGAATGCATTCTGTTGTGATTTTCTACTTCACAATTCCTCCTTAAAGTTTCTCAGCTCTGACATGCATGGGTTTTCCTTTCCTCTTCCCTTGGCGCAGTCGCTGTGCTCAGCTGTCCAATTCCGTGGACAGAGCTGGCCTTTGGGATGGCGCCTTCTTATGTCTGGGTGGTGGCACACAGCTTCTTTCACAGAGCGTTTTCTTGTCCATGTGGGGGAGAGTGATTTACTTCTGCTGTTCCTCGCTTTTGTCCTGGACTACCTAGAAGACCCTTTTGTATCTCGTACAGGAAATCCTTTATTCTGCTTTTGACATTCCTTACGGTTTTCTCTGAAATTTTGTTACCAGTTTTCTTTTTTACTTCCAGGCCTTCTTTTGTGATTCCTGGTAGTGGGTTTCATTTTAGTTTTGGGTAAACAGATGGTAGTTTATGCCAGATCTTTTGGTGGGGGACCCCCATTCCTGGTCTGCAGGACCTGCCTGCTTGTCTCAGGGAGTGATGCATGGGGATCTGTTCTCAGTGCTCTGTCTTCATGACACTGTTTCCCCCACACCCATGTCACACTGTCACGGTATCTAGTCAGACACGTCTGAGTCCACCTCCTGCCTGTACCTTTTAGTATTCAATCAGCGTTTTAGAATCTTGCCACTTTTCAAAAAAACATCTTCCTATTTTGATTGGAATTGCCCCACAATGGTATATTTGAGGTGAATGAACACGTCATTGTTGTGAGGTGCCATAGAGTCGTTCCAGCTGACGGTGACCTCCACAGCAGAGTACAGGACGCCTGGTCTGGCTCCATCTGCACACTTGTGATGCCCAAGCACAAAGGTGGCCATTGTGTCCATCCACCCACTGAAAGCTTCCCTCTGTTTCACTCACACTCAATTCAGCATGATGTCCTTCTCCAGGGACTGGACACTCCTGATAACATGTCCAAAGTATGTGAGAAGTCCCACCATCCTTTGCTTTTGAGGAACATTCTCGCTGTACTTCTTCCAAAACTAATTTCTTTGTTCCTTTTGCAGTCCACGGTATAGCCAATGTGCTTCTCCAACACTGTAACTCACAGCTGTCTTACATGGTCTTCTACATTCAGTGTCTAGCTTTTGCATGTGTGGGGTGATTGAAAGTATCACAGCGTGGGTCAGGTGCATCTCAGTCTTCAAGGTGACATCTTTGCTTTCTAACACTTTAAAGAGGTTCTTTGTGGCACATTTGCCCAATGCAATGTGTCACTTCATTTCGACTTCTGCTTACATGGGTGTTGACTGTGGATCCAAGTAAAATGAGATTTCTGACAATGTCACTCTTTTCTCCATTTATCATGAAGTTGCTTATTGGTCCAGCTCTGAAGATTCTCTTTTCCTTCCGATGAGCTGTAATCCACACCGAAGGCTGTGGTCTTTGATCTTCACTAGTAAGTGCATCAGTTCCTCTTCTTTTGCAGCAGGAAAAAGTACCATGGTTTTATAATATGAAGTCTTTCCATTATTGTTGTTAGGAGCTGGGAAGTCACTTCTGGGTCATAGGGACCTCACGCCTGACACTGTGCAACACTGGGAGGTCGGACGCCTCCTGACAGTCATTATGTTGGAGTTCATTGTTACAGCCACTGTGTCAACACATCTCTTTGATGGCTTTCCTTTATTTTGCTGACCCCACACTTTATCAAGCATGTCTGTCATGGATTGAACAGTGTCCCCCAAAAAATACGTGTAGCCATGTGGCTGGGCCATGATTGCCAATATTTTGATTGTCCTCTATTCTGTGATCTTCCTATGGTGTATGTTAGAGGATTCGGGTTGGATTATAAGTCCCTCAAAAGATCACCTCTGCTCCACTGTAAAGGCAGTTTTGCTGGAGTATGGCTTGTACCACCCTTTATCCTTTGATCCTAACAAGAGATTAAGGGAACATCACACCATAAAGAAAGCAGCACTGGGAGATGAGCACACACTTCACTGCTGAGGTTCCTAAGCTGAGATACTCCCTGAGCAAAGACTGATGCCACACAAGGGCTTTCCTCCAGAGCCGACAAGGGGGAAAGTCTGCCTCTGGAGTCTACATCCTGAATTTCGACTTGTAGCTTAGCAGACTAAGAATAAACTTTCATTTGTTAAAGCCATCCACTCATGGTATCTCTGTTAGAGCAGCACTAGATGATGAAAACGGTGTCCTTCTCTGGGGACTCATCCTTCCTGACAGTATGTCCAAAGTACGTGAGATGTCTCATCCTCCTTGCTTTCAAGGAGCATTCTGACTGCAGTTCGTTTAAGACAGCTTTGTTCATTCTCTTGGCAATCCATGGTATGCTCAGTATCCTTAACTAGCACCACGATGTGAAGGCATCCGGTCTTCTTCTGTCTTCTTTATGGACTGTACACCTTCCACATGCATAAGAGGTGACTGAGCACTGCACTGCTTGGAGCAGGCGCAGCCTAGTCTTCAAGGGAACGTTCTATTAATACGGTGTGTCTCTTGATTTAAGTCTTCGATGTCTTTTGTTTGTTTTATAGTTTTCTTCATGGATGATATTCATGTCTCTTGTTCTTCATATGATTATGTTTTGGGGTTACTTTCACACCTCCTGAAGATTTTTCCTTTTGCCTTCTTTGCTTGTCTTTTAGAAAATCAGGCTTTGGCTGTTGCTCTATTAGTATTTATTTCTGCTCGTAAGCTTATCCTCATTTCTTTACTTTGTTTTTCCCTTTCAGCCTCCTCAAGGTAGATGGTTAGTTTATTCACAATTTCTTCTTTTCTAATGTAGACACATTAGGCTACACAATTTGCGTTTAAATATTTTCCCTGTAGATATTTTTTCCCGCATCAGCTGGATCCACAAACTTTACTAGGTAATACTTTGCTGCAGCTCAGTTTTATTTTGTAATTTTCCTTCTGTTTTTTCTTTCACGTGCCTGTGGGTAGATTTATTTATTAAATTTCTAAGTGCTTGTTTTTCATCTAAACATTGTTTTTATTGAATTCTAATGTGTCACAAAAGGAATAAACAATTGAACATCCATCTGTGTAAATTAATTTAATTCCTGGTACATAAATTTGAATTATAGTCATATCACCTGGCCTTCATTCTACACATACAGAT
The DNA here is from genome assembly GCA_028571685.1 of Heterohyrax brucei. Taxonomy (NCBI): domain Eukaryota; kingdom Metazoa; phylum Chordata; class Mammalia; order Hyracoidea; family Procaviidae; genus Heterohyrax; species Heterohyrax brucei. Next base: position 2,900,690 of record CM053166.1, read on the forward strand.
ATTATCCTATCAGTGACAGCGCTGTCCCTCAAGACAGATCTTGAAATGTGGTTTTCAATGATGACACATCACCCTCTTCAGATTTTGTTCCTAGCGTGGTAGACCATATGACTGCCTGGTTCAAAATAGGCGGTACTGCTCCATTTCAGCTCACTAATGCCTAGGATACTGATGTTTATGCATTCTATTTCATTTCTGAGATTTCCAACTTTCCAAGATTCATAATATCACACATTCCACATTCCGATTATTACTGGCTGTACCTTCTCTTTCTGAATCGTGCCATATCCGCAAATTAGGGTCCCAACTGCTTTACTCCACCTGTGTCATTAAGGTCGAGTCCACTCTGTAGAGCAGCTCTTCCCCAGGCATCTTCTGAGTGCCTTCCAACCTGGGGGCTCACTTTCTGGCACTATCTCTGACAGCATTACTCTGCTTTCAGTATGGTTTACATTGGGGAATTCTTTTCAGAAATAGACTGCCTGGTTTTTCTTGTTCACATTTATACACCAACCACTAAGGCCAAAGATGAAGAAACGGAAGATTTTCACCAGCTTCCCCAGTTCAACACTGGTCGAATGGACAAGCAGGATGCACTCATAATTACTGGTGATTGGAATGCAAAAGTTAAAAACAAAGAAGAATGATTGGTAATTGGAAAATACCACCTGGTGACAGACATGGGAGATTGCATGATAGAAATTTTGCAAGAACAACCTATTTCTTATTGCAAACACCCTTATTGCAAACGTAAGTGGTGACTAGACACACGGACCTTCCCGGATGGAATACATAAGAATCAAGTCAAGTACATCTGAGGAAACAGAATAGAAAAGTTTGATGTCAACAGTCAGAAAAAGAGCAGGGGCTGACTATGACACAGACGATCAGTTGGACCTATGGAAGGTTGAACTGAATCAAAGAGAAGTAGAAGAAATCCATGAGGGCCACAGTACGACCTTCTGTATGTCCCACCTGAGTTCAGAGTGTCTCAAAAACAGATTTGATGGACTGAACAGTAATGACTGAAGACCAGATGAAATTGTGGAATGACATCCAAGACATCATCCGTGAAGAAAGCAAGCGGTCATTAAAACAACAAGGACGAAAGAAAAGATCAAATTGGATATCAGAAAACACTCTGAAACTTGCTCTTGAATGGTGAGTAGCGAAAGCAAATGGAAGGAATGATGAAGCAAAAGAGCTGAAGACTTCAAAGGGTGGCTCGAGAAGACAAAGTATGGTAACAACCTGTGCAAAGAGCTGGAAATAAAAACCAAAAGGAAAGAACACACTCTGTATTTCTGAAGCTGAAAGAACTGAAGGAAAATTTCAAGACTCGAGTTACGATAGCAAAAAATTCTTCACAGAAAATACCAAATGACTCAGGAAGCATCAAAAGAAGATTTAAGGAATACAGAGTCATTATACCAGAAAGAAGTGGTCGATGTTCAACCATCTCAAGAGGCAGCATCTGATCAGGAACGGATGGTACTGAAGGAAGAAGTCAAAGATGCACTGAAGGCACTGGGAACAAACAAGGTTCCAGGAACTGATGGAGTAGCAACAGAGGTGTTTCATCAAACAGATGCAAAACTGGAAGTGGTCACTTGTCTATGCCAAGAAGTGGGAGGCCAGCTACCTGCCCAAACACACTTGAAGCAATTGATATTTCTGTCTATTCCCCATGAAGGTGATCCAACTGAATGTAGAAATTATTGAATAATACCATTAATATCACTTGCATATAAAATTATGATTAAAATAATTCAAAAGCAACTGCAATAGTCGATGGACAAGGAACTGCCAGAAATTCAAGCCACATTCCAAAGAGGATATAGAACTGAGGATGTCACTGCTCATGTCACATGGATCTTGGCTGAAAGCAGGGAATACCAGAAAGAGGTTTACCTGTGTTTTGTTGACAATGCAAAGATTTCAGTCTGTAGATCATAACAAATTATGGATAACTTTGTGGAGAATGTGAATTCCACAACACGAAACTGTGCTCATGAGGAATCTGTATGGATCAAGAGGCAGTCTTGAAAATAGAATAAGGGGACACTGCATGGTTTAAGGTCAGGAAAGGTGTGCAGCAGGCTTGTATCTTTCCACCATCCATTTCTGATCTGCATGACTAGCAAATAATCCAAGAAGCTGGATTATATGATGAACAAGGCATCAGGAGGAGAGGAAGACTTATTTACAACGTGTGTTATGCAAACAAGGCAACCCTGCTTGCTGATACTCAAGAGGATTTGAAACACTGAGGAAGATCAAAGATCACAACCTTCAGTATGGATTGCACGTCAGCACCAAGAAAACAAAAATCTTCACAACTGGGCCACTAAGCGGTATTATGATAAGAAAGGACTGAGGTTGTCAAGGACTTTCATTTACTTGGTCCCACAATCAAAGCTCATGGAAGCAGCAGTCAAGAAAAGGGAAGACACACTGCTGAGGGTAATTTGCAGCAAAAGACCTCTTTAAAATGTTGAAAAGCAAAGAAGAAAACTTGAAGACTACAGTGCCCCTGACCCAAGTCATGGTATTGTCAGTTGCATCATATACATGTGAAAGCTGAAAAGGAAGACAGAAAAACAACTGATGCCTCTGGGTTGTGGTGCTGAGAACAATCCTCAACGTCCCAGGGACTCCCAAAGGAACAAACAGATGTGTTCTAGAAGAGCACAACCAGAGTGCTCCTTGGAAGCAGAGATAGCGAGACTGCATGCTCCATACTTCTGACATCTTTTCAGGATGGCTCACACCCTGGAGAAGGACATCAGGCTGGGTAGCGTGCAGGGTCCGTGAAAAAGGAGACCCTCCAGGAGCTGAATGGACACAGTGGCTGCAGGGGTGGGTTCCAGCCCAGCAACAACGGTGAGTTTGGCACAGGCCCGGGTCGTGCTGTTCTGCTCGACACAGGGTGGGTGTGAGTCAGGATTGGCTCAATGGCAGCGAAGAAGAAAGTTGCCACTCTTTAAACTGAACTCCAACATTTTATTTTAGCGAAGACTTTGACAAAGTCTGAAGTTCTTTAGAATGTCCGGGGCTTTCCTAAGACAAGGCAGACTTTCCCACAGTGTAAGCACATACAAGCCACTTGGAACCAATATATATTTGGAGTCCAGTATATTGTTACTTCTAGCTTGTTTCTTCTTCACCGAGCCATGTGTGATTAGATGTACCCACATATTTCGCACTTTTTTTGTTGTTTTGTTTTGCTTATTCTTTCTTGTAACTTAGACTTCCCTTTAGGATCATTTTCTTTTTTCCTTGTAAAACATAGTTTACGGAGAGTTTGCCGGGCCTGAAACGGTCTTGCTCTGTCTTGGTGCTATGTGATTTCAGGAAGACAGCTGTATCTTCTGAACGCTTGAAATGCACTGTTTTCCGGGTTTCCGGCCCCTCAGTGACTCCGAGAGTAGTCAGCACGGGCTTCTGGAACATACAGGTCTGGGAAGAACTGCAGTCAGAAGGCTCCTCAACAGGGTGGAGAGACTTGGTCTCCTGTATGTCGGATGTCACCAGGGGGCGGGGGGAGGACAGTCCCTGGAGAATGTCATGACGGTAGAGGTTCAGCAAAACTCCTGAAGACTGAAGACCCGCAACGAGATGGGGTGACACAGAAGCCTCCCCACTGGGCTCCAGCATGACACTCACCGTGAGTAGGGCACAGGCCTGGGCAGTGTTCCACTCTCATGGACATGGCATCACGAGCTGGAAGAAAGCCAGTGGCAGCAGTGGCTCTGGAGAAGTGCGCAGTCAGCCTTGTTGCTGCTTTGTGGTGCGCTCTGTCTGCTTTTAAGCTCACCGCTTTGCTCTGCAGTTTCAAGAAAGTGTGTCTTGGTTTATGTTTTGAATTTCTCCTGTTGGACGTTCACTGTACTTCCTCATCTGTGGAGTTCTACTGTCAATTTGGGATTTTTCTCATTTGGGTTTGAATGCTCTCTTGGATTTTGGTTCTTGGGAGAATTTATTTTCCTATGAACTCAGCTTTGCATTTCAGAGTATTTGTTATATTCGAGAAGTGATTTTTTTTTGTGGATTTTGTTTTAATGTATACTCCACTTTGTTGATGGAAGCAGCAGTCACCGGTAGCCTTTTAATTACACCACAGGGTGGATGCTCGATTTTTGTGTATATGTTGTTGTTGTTGTGAAGTGCCGTCGAGTCTGTTCCAACGTACAGCCACCCTGGGCACAACAGAATGATACAGTGCTCGATACACGGCCCGGTCTTGTGCCATGTGCACAATTGTTTCCATGCTGAAGCCCATCGTTGCGGCCACTGTGTGAGTCCCTCTTGTCGAGGATCTTCCTCTTTATCACTGAGCCTCCACTCTACCAAGTATCAGGTCCTTCTTCAGGGACTGATCCTGACAATGTGTCCAAAGTGATCTCACCATCTTTCCTTCCAAGGAGCACTGTGGTTGTACTTCTTCCAGAACAAATCTGCTTGTTGTTTTGGTGGTCCAGGGCACGTTTAATATTCTTCTCCAACACCACAGTTCAAAACTTCTGTCTTCCTTATTCATTGTCCAGTTTTGGCACGCATATGATACAAATGAAACTACCATGACTTCGGTCACATTGACCTCTGATTTCAAGGGGACATCTCTTACCACATTTTAAAGAGGTGCTTTGCAGCAGTTTTCCCCAGGGCAGTGCATCTTTTGATTTCTTGACTGCTGCGTCCATGGGCGTTGATTGTGGGGTGTACTCAAATCCACGACAATCTCCATCCTTCCTCTGTTTCTCAAGATGTTGCTTAGTGGTCCAGTTGTGAGGACTTCTGTTTTCCTCATGCTGAGGTACAGTCCATACTGAAGGCTCTGGTCTTTCATCTTCATCTAAGTCCCTCAAGTCCTCTTCAGTATCAGGAAGCAGGCTGCAGCAGGCCTCTGAAATCCCCCCTTCCCGTGTCCTTTCAAACCCTGGCCTGGACACATCTCCTCTCTCTGGACCACCTGAGTTGTCACTCCGGTTGTGTTGCTCAGAACACTGCTGCCTGAGATTCCCTAGACGGGGATCCTCTGGTTCGAGGTATCTTCCTGCAGGTGTTCCTGGGAAAGGCTGAGAGGGATGGCTGTGATTCACGTGGAGGCTGACAAATTTCTGAGTGGAGAAGGCCAGAAGGCAGGCGGGACACAGATGGATCTCTGGCCTTGCTTCTCCTGGAAGAGAACGTTCTCAGTCAGAGTTGAGGAGACGAGGCTGCCTGGCCCTCTGCGTCATCTCATGGAAAGCACCCCTGTGACCACTCACAGCATGCTCACTGCACAGCGTCTCCACAGCCTCCTCCACAGTCTAATTTTCACCCCATTTTATTAACTTCCTCTTCCTCAGCTATCTGGGACCCACATCCAGGCCGTTCTCTACATCTCAGCAGACAAGGGCCTTCCTGTAGGAACTGGAGGAAGCCCGACTCCCTTCCCAGCTAAAACTCCACACAGGCATCTCCTGTGTCCTGTCCCTCCTTGGACACAGAGTAGACAGATATTTCTCTCTCCTGAGGGGTGCTGCCTTTGATGACCTAGGCAGAAACCTCTCTAGTGGCCTTTCCTACACAGGATGGGTCCACTGAGTGAGGAACCCTCGGGCTGGAGGTTCCCACATGGGAAGACAGTGTGCAGAAGTAGTTAGAGAGCACATGTTCTGAAAGACGTGTATGACCAAGGACCACACGGCCTGATTCTCTCTGAGGCAGTGACGGGGGTGTGAGGGACACAGGAGGCACCCAGACCCACTCACCAGAGGACTGTGAGTCCTCCTGCATGGAAAATTTTTTACTTACGTTAAAATTATAAAGTGAAATATGCCTTTTATATCCAGACTTCATTTCAGTCTTCTCCCAGCTGAAATGTCCCACAAAGTCCTGTTTCAGGACTGCTCACATGCTCTCAGCTCCCGCCTTTGCCCACCGGTCTCTCACGTGGACACTGACATAGCCCCCAAGTGAATCCCCCACCGTGTCTGCATTACATGGACTAACCAAAGCAACGTATTACACAGAGGACATGTCACCACCCAGCTGCAAATCCTACTTGCTGTGTGCTGTGACACACACGTGTGCATGCTTACTGTTGGGGATGATATGTGTGCACACTGACTGGGAGAAATACATAGACACTGCAGGAACACACGCCTGTGCATGCTCACTAGTGTGACACCTGTCCATATGCATTTCCTGATGTGACACGGGTGTGCAAACACTGGGGTGACAAGTGCACATGCACTGTGAGTGTGAACACGTGTGCCTGCTCCCTGGTGTGAAACAACCATGTACATGTTCCCTCGTGGGACACACGCTACCTGGGTGACACACCTATAGACTCCCATGTGCCTGCTCACGGGCAGGACACACGTGTGCAGATTCACTACTGTGATAGATGGGCACACACACCACTGGGAGTGACATGTGCACATTCATTGGTGTGACGTGTGTGAACACACATGATCTGGAGTGATGTGGGCACACACATGTGACACATGTGCACGTGAACTGTCTCGTGTAAACACATGCATGATCACTGGCGTGACACATCTGTATACTCAATGGGCAGTGTAAAACAAGTGTACATTGGCTGGTGAAATACATGCACACTTTCTGGTGTTAGACACTCTTGCATCCTCACTGGTGTGACACCACTGTGTGGCATGTTCATGTTCTGCTGACACACACAAATGCACACACACTCTGTGACCATGTGGTGTTTCTGTAGTGTTCTGTGCTCCTGATCAATGTGGGTTTTTCTGTTACTGGGACCCCGTCTAGCAGAGATTGAGCAGGAGGTCACAGGAGAACTCAAACAATGACTGACGGGCAGCACAGTGTCTTCTAGAAATCTGGAAGAGATAACAGAGAAAGATAAGAGGGCCCCAAGCAGCACTGTGGTGGCAGCTGTCTCTGGTGGCAGCTGTCTGGTGCTGAGAACCTGGGTTAGCCTCTAGCTCCGTGAGCTGTGCTACACCGTGTGTCTGAAGTACTAAAGGATAAGCAAGGACAAACCCTTAAAAACGTACACAAACTGCTCAAGGAAAAGGCAGAGGAAATGACTCCTCCACTGGGGAGCAGCTGATGTCAATGTCACTGACTGTAGATGGAGTCCACTCTACTGATGTGTTGGACCACAAAAATTTACAAAGAGAAGGGTCCCCAGTGCCCACCTGTCTGTGAGGTGAGCTCCGTCGTCCACCTGCTGCCCACCTGCTGGCCGTCCTCAGCCCCGCGCCACACCAGCAGCTCACCGCCCAGCTGAACGGCATGGCAGGTCCAGTAGAAGATCTGCCTGTGGTACTGAAAGGCCACCAGCTTCCTCTCCTTCTTGTCCCAGGTGCGCCTTACATACCTGAGAATGACAGGATGTGAGACAAGGATTGGCAGGGTGTGCCCATCACAGGCCAGTCCCGCTCCTGCTCTCCTGATGTTCCAGCTCTGACACTGGCCACTCCCTCACAGAAACCTTCTGTCCACCCTCAGCCTTGATGGTTTGAAGGCCTGGGAGTTTGCTGAGAGTTCCCCTGGGAGTATGTCCCCTAGACCAGCTGCTGCCCCTAATCATAAATCATTACTGAGGCCAACTCTTCAGACAAGAATGGATTGGACTCGGGGACACAAAATGACCACATGGTTTGTGCACTTCAGAATTCTATGTATCTATGACATGCTGTCCTAGTTGCTTCGGGCTGGGAGCTACTGTGTCCTAGCCCCCTTGTCCCTACCTCCCTCTCCCCATGTCTTGCACTTCTCTGCTTGTGGCCTTGAAACTGTTTCCAGAATAATAAGAATCATCTCCCTGAAATTGTTTGTAGGATACTAGCCCAGACTAAACTACTTGCAAGTTACAACTATTTCCTTGAACCTATTTGCAGTTTCATTGACTCAGGCAAAACTATTTGTAAAATAATAAGTCCCAAACGATAACTGTTTCCTCGAAACTGTTTGCAGGATAAGAACTCAGGTTAAAACTATTTGCATGTTCCTGTCCTTTGCTCTGTGACAAAGAGCATGACCATTTTTACCTAGGTACCACCCTGTTGACTTCCTACCTGGTAAGCCTATAAATAAAGTTTGTGAAAGTGGACAGGTGTCCATCGTTCTCCACCAGAGACCTTGGTCCCACTTGGTCCCAACTTTATTTTGCATCTGTGATGTGTTTGCTCTTGTGTGAGTAACATGTTTTCATGCGTGAGATTTTCTCATCCTTTCACCTGTCCTCATTTGGCCCTTCGACCCTATGCAGTGCTCGCCACTGGAGGGCCGGATGTGGCACCTAGTGGCTTCATAATCAGAAGTTAGAGGAGACGTTAAAGTGGAGGGGAGAGAAGATTGTTAAGAGGGTATGACATGTATGAAAAGGTAAGGAGGAGTATGCTGTCACTGAGCAAAGAGAGCAGAAGGAGCTACAGATAGGCAGGCATGCAAATTGAACATGGATTGCATACTTTCACTCAATCACAAAAACAAAAGAAAGAAAATAACAGAGAATCATACTGGAAAAACCTAAAAACCCATGACCATGGAGACCTGAACATTCTGCTACAAATGCTTCCGAATTTTTTATTTCTATTTTAAAATTAAACAACTGAAACTAAAGACTAATGACAGCAAAGTCACCTCAGAGCCCTTCCTCCTCCTCTCATGGTCCATCTGGTATTTCTTATTCACATTCAGATTTCCATTCATCTACCATCGACTGACATAGCTGCAAATAACAGACAACTAAGTTTAGGAACTCATCCTAGAAAAACTGCTACGTGCCTCGTTGCTGAATATCACTACAATCGCCTTCTCCTCCGGAGACGCCAACACCTAGTCCATCCTGCAAGTCAATTTTGAAGCTCTCTGGAATGGCCTTCAGAGCTGTCCTCATATCGCCTTTCATGTCCTGAATGTCATCCAAATGGCTTCCTTTCAGTGCTTCCTTTGTCTTCGGGGAAAGAACAAAGCCACTGGGGACCAGATCAGGTGAATGTGGCGGTGTTCCAATACCGTTATCTGTTTACTGGATAGACACTCCCTCACTGAATGTGCCTTGTGACCTGGTGCACTGTTTTCGTGCAAGAGCTGTGACTTGCTGGTGAAAAGTTCAGGTGGTTTTCATCTAACTTTTTTAAACAGCCATTTCAACACTTCCAAGGAGTCAACTTGGTTAACTCTTTATCCATTGGGTGCAAATTCATAATGAACAATCCCTCTGATATCAAAAAGGGTTAGCAACATCATTTGGACACTTGATTTGGACTGACAGAATTTCTTTGGTAGTGGTGAACTGGCAGACGTCCACTGTGCTCTAGGACGCTTTGTCTGAGGTTCATATTGGTATACAAATGTTTCATTACCTGTGATAACACTGCCCACAACATCATCTCGCCTCCCCAAAATGTCTGGGCAGACTTCAACTCTCCTTTGCATCTGTTCACTGATAAGCTCCTTCAGGACCAGTTTTGCACACTTCTTTCTCACGCCAAGATTTTCAGTTAAGATTTTCCTAACTCTTTATCAGTGCTTACATGATCTGCTATCCTTCCCACAGTCAGCAGAGAATTCTGACTCCAAATTCGAGTGAAGTTTTGCAATGTTTTCATCGGATCTTCATAGCCTTATCTCCACAACCTTGGACTAACAGGTCCCTGATTTCACTTCCACTCTTGTCAAGTTTAACAACAAATTTCAAGTTTGTTTGTTGCTAATTCAAGCTCTCACATTCTTGTGATAGCACACAAAAACACACAACAACGAATGCAGTTCAGTAAGACACCACCATACATCAACATGAACACAGCTGTGAGGCACTGACATTCCAAGGTTAGGAAACCGTACTGAGTTGTTTGCGCAGTGCTGCCCACGTCAGCACACGGTGGCAAGTTCACAGACTTCATTGTCAGACCTCGTTCACCTGGTTTCTCGGCTGTGCTGTACTGATCAGTGTATCAGTTCTAGTAGCTACACCATGCCCAGGCGTCTCTGTTTCTAACGTGTGTCTCTACTAAACAGTATACTATGGATTCTGTTTTTAAATCTATTTTGTCACCCTTGGTCTCTTGTGTGCGTTCCGGCCATTGACATTCAGTGTAAATCTTGACAGGTGTGAGTTTATTATTCTCATTTTGTAGTACTTTTTTTTTCAGGAGCTGCTATTTTCTTCATCTCTCATGTGCTCAATTCTTTTATTATGTGGATTTCTTGATCATATCTACTGGTTTGTAGGTTTTGCGTTCATAAACACGTTTTCCTTCCTTATTGTGATGGATAGTTTTTTTTTTTTTAACTTTTCTTCTGATGACCTTAACATTTTTCCTTATTTTTGTAGCTTTGAACCAGTCTACTATTATGGGTTATTGCCTTGCCTTCTACTGTGTTAAGTTCTACACCTACAACTTTTATTCTCTTTTATTACTCGACTATTGAGATCTTTTACAGATTAACTGGTCTGGTTCCCTGTTCTAAGTCTTTTGGATTGGATAGCTCTTAGGAGTTCATTTCCTAGGCTGGTATCTGCTGGTACAATCTTGCATCCTACCTTCAGACTGTGGTCTTGCATAGTCTGTTCTGAGACCGAAGGACTTCCTCCAAAAACTCTTGTGTGTTTGCTTTGGTTTTTACGTCATCCCTTCATGTCTCTTTACTTGGAATTCTAATTGATAAACTTCTGTCCACATAAAACCCCCAATGAATATCTACAGCAGCTTTATTCACCAATGCCAAAGGCTGGGTGTCACCAAGGTGGCCTTTAACAGGTGCTGGGAAAACGAACTGTGGTGCATCTGCACCACGCACTGTTGTACAACAAATAAACACGAAGTGAGATATCAAGTCACAGAATGACAGCAACGGACCTCAAACACATACTGCAAAGTGAATCGAGGCAGTCTGCAAAAAGCATAATGAAACAGACAACAAACAAATCAGATGCAGGGCTAATGACAAGACCTGAGAAAAAAAACCCAGCTAACAATATATGATATTCTGGGGCCCCTAAAGATGAAAGGAAAAGTTGACACACTGGACTGAGCAACAGGGACAGGCAAGTAGGTCTAAAACTACCTACGACAGGCGGGATACGACACGATAGGAATCAGCATCTCACAAAAGGATTCCCATCTCACCCTAGGTACTGCTCCTGTAAACGCACACAAAACTGGTTGCAGAGGCTGTGGAAAGACTAGAACTGTTACACACTCATAGTGCAAATATAAAGTGTGAAAGCCTCTTTGGAAATCAATTTAGCATTTTCCTAAAAAGTTACAAACAGAAATACCATCTGGTTCAGCAATCCCAATGCTTAAAATACATCCTACAGAAGCAAGGGCTGTGACATAAACAGATGCATGCAAACAAATGTTTACCGACTGATTGTCCACAACATGAAAAAGATGGAACCAACCTAGTTGCCCATCAGCAGGGGCATGGGGAAACAAGCTATGGTATATTTACTCAGTGGAACACAATGCGATAATACACAACAATGGTGACTGTCTGCAACATCTCATAACCTGGAATTAATTAAAGGACCTTTTGTTGAGCAAAATCAGTCACCTGCAAAAGGACAAATATTGAATAAGGTCACCACTGTAAGGACCTAAGAAAAGGCACATGCAATGAAGAAAATACTCATTGACTGCGACAAGGATTGAAGGACAAAGAGGTACTCCTAGATTAGCTGATCAGTAACAATTCAGTTAGGAGACGGAATTGACAGCACACAGTAGAAGGGAGGTCAGCACAACTGGAGTACACCATAACCTAAATACTTTCTACAACGCAACACTTTATCGGACAAAGTAGCAGGGGCATGGGACTAGGGACCGTGGTTTCAGGGGGCAGTGAGATAAACTGGCGTAACTGGTCTTTTTCTATAGACCATTCTGCATCTGCTAGTGGTGAGTGCTGCCTGGGGTCTCAAAAGCCAGCAAGCTACCATATAAGGAACATCAACTGGTCCCAACCAACCAGGAACATCAAAGACAGAAGGAAAATAGGATCCCAGGAGTCAGAAGAATTCATATGATTGGGATACAACACTATCAGGAGACCAGAAGAACTAGGCAGTGCCACGAAAGGCGGCACTGACAAGGACCACAATGCAGAGTCTCTGATGCTGCACAAGAAAATGGGGTGTGCAGATCTAGAACTCTATTAAGAACCCAGACTTGATGTTCCAAAATCCTGGAGGGTTCCATGAGAACACAGTCCCTGGACTTGCTGCTAGCCAGAGCAGAAACCAGTACCGAAGGCAACATGCCAGACAAAGATTGAACTGGCCTACGGGACATGGAGTGATGCAGGCAGTGTATGCATTTTGTGTTTAAATATATGCATGAGACTGTCTGATTGCTGTCTAGAGGGGATAAGAGAGGGTCGAGAGGAAACAACAGTGTCACTTGAATTGATACTGGAATTACAGAGTGAAAGGAAGACTCTGCCGTCAGAGTGAGGAGAGCAGATACAGTACAGTTTCACAGAGGCAGGTACTAGGGCTTTTATATGGCACTTGACTGGGACTGTACACTGTCACTTAATCAGGATAAACTTTGTCCCCAAATATTTCAATATAAATGCGTGAAAAAAAACAGTACAAATCATAAGACGTTTCTTCGTCACTAATTAATAACCACAACCTGACAAGGTACCCATGGGTCACTTATCATGAGGGACCAGTCTCTATGGAAAGACACCGTGTGTGGTCAGGTGGCGGGTCAGCAAAAGAAGACACTCAACAAGACGGACTGACACAGTGGCAGCAACACTGGGCTCAAACACGGCAATGGCTGTGAGGACCGCCCCGGAATCAGGAGTGTTTCACTTTGGGTACACAGATTAACTGTTAGTGAGAATGGACTTGCAAGCATCTAGCAGCAACAAGAAGGCAACATCGAAGTGTCAGGACATCCAGACGCCAGGACTGGCCAAGGACATCTCGAGCCAGAAGTAAAATGCCCAGCATGCCTCCTCAGCTCCACGGCACACATGCACCTCTCCTCCCAGTACTCTGCCTCGGCCTCCTCTGTTCATATATCTATTAGAACCCCACAGCCTCCTGTTAGCAGAGGAAATAACGTCACTGCACAATGCGGTCACACAGCATAGCCTCCTTGCTCACTGAGCAAAGCCTAGAAAAGACTGTTCGCTGATGGATTCGTTCCCTTTATTGAGTTGCTGTGAGGTGGTTAGATCCACGGAATCAGAAGCAAAAGAGAAAGACAGTCAGACACGGCAATGTGCCTCCTCGCCACAGTCTGTCTGCTCCCAGCCAGGGACACTGAACTATGCTGGGGCCTACCTCAAGGATCCAGCAATCATGGGGCCACCAAGGGCTTCCAACCTATTTATAGTTATAACAGTTGTTCACGGGCCGATTCAGAAGTCTCACATGAGCCTGGGACACTGGCAGAAAATCATTAAACAAACAAAAACACAAGAAACTACTTAAGGTGGTTTCTAATAACTAAATCTGTGACAATTTCAGCAGGAAACCAGCAAATACTAATATCTATTAGCCTATATTGAGAAGAACAACTTAAGAAGTAAAGTAGGGGAAAGGAAAGCTATTCCAAACAGTAGAATTTCAATTAAGAAACATACAATGAGTGCTTGGGACAGAAAATTACAATCCGGTAAATACAACACTAATGATGGCTGAAGGTAATAATTATTACAAGATCTCGAATTAGTACACAAATGCAAGAGAAAAAAACCCAGTATTTATACAGTCTCAAATTGTCTCCCTATGAGAAATTTATTAATGACAAATGGTCAAAACACTTAATTTTACAGTTAGAACACCTGGAAGAAAGCACCTTATACTAGAAAGCGAAAGAAAACCTGAGTTCAAAGAGAACATAAATACCCTTTAGGGCATGCAAACTATCATCAATTAAAATCATTACCAAATGAGTTTCACCTGTGCTCCAGACTTTATTTCTAACACCAGGAGATTGTGAGCAGGAGAAATTCAGCAAGAAAGGCAAAAGGAAATTTCAGCCCAGCTGATCCTGGAACTGGAGAAATAAACACTAACAAACAGTCCCTGTTACCATGAGACTGTTCTTTTTCCCCTAAATAAAGTACCTCTACTGGCCCTTTCTTTGCATTTCTGCTGTATCCTCAGTCACCGAGCAACTCTGTTCTCTCATCAGAGACTTTCCAAACTTTGCAGATGGAAATGACCGCACTATCAATGACACAACTGTTACCTGAGGCCTCGCTCCACCGTGAGTTCTCATATGCCTGTGGAAGTGTGAGAAATGATGAAAGGCTTTACCACCTTCCTTACATTCAAAAGTCCTCTCTCCACTGCCCCCTGACTAGTTCAGTATTAGAAGCAGTTACAGGCTTTCGCACATTCTTTACATTCACAAAGCTTCTCTCCACTCGGAATTCTTGTGTGTCTAGCGAGGTCTGAGAGCTGACGGAAGGCTCTGCAACATTCCTGGGCCTGCACCGTACATAAGGCCTGTCCCTATTGTGAATTCCCATAGGCTTACTTCAGTCTGAGGAGCAGCTAAATCATTTTCCACAGTTCTACATCCAGAAGGCCTCTACCCACTGTGAGTTCTTATACGAGCAGTGAGGTGTGACGGTCCAGTCAAGGCTTTCCCACATTCCGTACATGCACAAGGCCTCTCCTCTTTGTGAATTCCCAAATGAATAGTTAAGTGTGAGGAGCAACTACAAGGTTTTCCAGATTCCTTACATTCCTAAGACCTCTCGCCCCTGTGAATTCTGATGTGTGTGATGAGGTGTGACGGCAAGTAAAGGCCTTTTCCCGTTCCTTACGTTCATAAGGCTGCATCCCCTGTGAATTCTCGTATCTGTGGTGAGTTCCAAGAAATGAAGAAAGGCTGTGCCACATTCCCTACATCAGTCAAAATAGATCGGACGGCTCTGGGTTTGAGACACGTGTATATGTGTGTGTTGGTGTGTGCTTCCATGATCCCTGAAGGCACAATGGGTGGTGCTTGGTAGTTGGAAACCCACCAGCAGCTCTGCGGGAGAACGATGTGACACTCTCCTTTCATCAACATGACCGTCTTGGAAGCCCTATATGGTAGATCTGCTCTGTCCTGTAGGGCTGTCACGAACTGGTGTCGAGTTGACAGAGTTCACACCCACCCACAGGGCTCTGCAACCTATAATTGGTGCAGAAGGAGATGGCCAAGTTTTTCTCCTCCAGAGCCACAGGAAGGTTCAAATGCCCAGCTTTTTGTTGGCCGTTAAGTGCGTAACCTTCTGTGCGACATGTGTGCCATATTAACATTGAGATGCTACATCCTTCCAGCCCTCTGTACCGAAGCACTGCTGACTCCTGAGCGAATGACAGGCACTTCGCATGTGCTATCTGCTTGTCATCTGCATCTTCAGTGCCAGGGAATTGTCATCTCTCTCTTACCATGGAGGACCAGGTGGCACTTCTCAGGAATTGTACTACCCTTTGTTCAGTGGGTAGATTTTCTCCATCTAGACACTAACAAATGATTTAAGGTGAGCCTCATGTTGTGAAACAAAGTGGATGAAGTAGAAGGGAAAGGCAGCTGGGAGAAAAGGCACGATTGAACGCATTGTGCCGTTCCAGTCTTTCGGCAGTGGTCGGAAAGCAATTCACTAGGAAATACCATTGTGAAGATGCAGAGTGACAGGGACAGAAATGGGACATAATGCAATGAGCAACGCAGAGAGGGACTGCACACAATGGACACGGGATACGAAAAGAAGGAAAGAGGCCAGTTTTTCTCAAAAACAGCTGTGTGAGAATTGACCCAAGTCAAAAAAGCCAGTTCAGGTGTCTGTGAAGTACACGCTCCTCCAGTAAAGGAAGTTTTTCTGATTCCTTCAAACCCCATTCCCTTTTAACCTGACCCTCCGCTGTACCAAGCGTGATACCCTTCTTCAGGGAATAGTCCCTCCTGACAATGTGTTCTAAGTTCAGGAGACGCAGTCTTGCCGTCTTTGCTCCAAGGAACACGCTGGTTGTATTTCTTCCAGGACAGATCGGTTGGTTCTTCTGGTGGTTCACTGTACATTCGACATTCTGATCCAATGCTACAATTTAAAGCCATCAATTCCTCTTCTGTCTTGTTTGTTCACTGTCCAGCTTTCGCATGCACATGATGCAAATGAAAATATCACAGGCTGGGTCACGCACAGGCTAGTCTTCAAGGTGATACTTTTACTTTATCAATACTTTAAAGAGATCCATTGGAGCAGGTATTCCCAATGTGATGTGTCTTGATTTCTTGACTGCTGCTTCCATGGGCGTTGATTACGGACCCCAGTAAAATGAAATCCTTGACAACCGCAATCCTTTCTTCACTTGTGATGAAGTTGCTTACTGATCCAGCTCTGAGGACTTTTCTTTGGTTGATGTTAAGGTGCAATGCATACTGAAGGCTGTGGTCCTTGATCTTCATCACCATTTCAGATCTGCTTCTCTTCCACCTGGTAAGGTCGTGCTGTCTGCGTAACGCAGGCTGCTAATGAGGCGTCCTCCTCTCCTGATGCCTCCTTCTTCTTCACAGAATCCAGCATATCAGATTATTTGCTTGGCGTACAGACTGAAAAGCTACGGGATAGGATACAACCCCAATGCACATCTTTCCTGACTGTAAACAACGCAGTGCCTGCTTCTTCTGTTCGCATGACTGCCTCCTGATACATACACAGATTCCTTCAGAGCACAGTAAAGTGTTCTGGAATTCGCATTCTCCACAATGTTAGCCATCATCTGTTACAATCCACACACTCGAATGCGTCTGCACAGTCAATGAAACACAGGTCAACATCTTTCTGATATTCTCTGTTTTCAGCTAAGAACCATGTGACAACAGCGATGATATCCTCGGATCCACGTCCTCTTCTCAATCTGCCTGGAATTTCTAGAGGTTCCTTGTCAATATACTGTCGTGGTCACTTCTTTTTTTTATTATGACTGAGTGAAAATGTATGTTCCTGTATAAATTTACATGCCCACCTATATGCAGCTTCCACTGCTCTCCCTGCGCAGTGACAGCACACTATTCCTCTCTGCTCCATACAGGTCTCATCCTCACAACAGCCTCCTTTCCCCTCCTCTCCACCCATTCCCCTTACTCCAGCCAGAGGTCAGCAAGATGATATCCCATAGATGCATAGAACCATAAAGTGCATCCCCTATATGGTCACTCTGCATCGCCAATTCCAATCCGTTCGTGTCCGAAGAGTGGACTTTCGTTACGATTTATGGGCAAGGGCAGCATCAGGGCCAGAGGCCGTACTCCCAGGGGAACCCTGAAGCTGCTGGACCATCAGTTGGAGTCTTTTAGTGGCACTCTCAGGGTGCACCCCTTTTGATTCTTGCCTGGCCAGTAAAACTGAACTTAATGAGTTCCATCGCGGCTGTCATTGGTGGTGGCCGGGCACCGTCCAGTTCTTCTGGTCGCAAGTCGATGTAGGCACCCACTCATGTGGGTCTATCTTCTGGGTTGTCTTTACCCAGTGTCATTTTGGTCCTCCGTGAGCATCCATTCCTGCTGAGTTGGGACCATTTGCATTTGCTGTGCCCTCGGATGGCAGCTTGGCAGCTTTTAAGACCCCAGACGCCT
Organism: Heterohyrax brucei; assembly: GCA_028571685.1. Taxonomy (NCBI): domain Eukaryota; kingdom Metazoa; phylum Chordata; class Mammalia; order Hyracoidea; family Procaviidae; genus Heterohyrax; species Heterohyrax brucei. Next base: position 2,918,275 of record CM053166.1, read on the forward strand.
CTCACCAATGTGGGGTGCAGAGAGCCCTTTTAGCAAAATGCTAGTTGTCCCAATTGGCCTCAATTTCTCCTAAGAGCATGGTCCCCTGCCCCCTGCCCCGGCTACTCTATCCTTGCAATATAGGGTTAAGATGGAAGGAGTATTCAAGTTATGCTGAAGTGCACTTAATATTGTTCTTGTTTCTAATGTGTGCTATCACCAATTTCACCCAACCAGATATCTACCACCTAATCTAAACCCTCTCCCCTCCCCTGCCTTGCAGTTGTCAAAGAGTCTGTTCTTCTATACATAAATCTGTTTTTGAGATCTTATCATAGGTGTCTCATACAATATTTGTCCTTTTGTCTCTGACTTTCACAATATAATGTCTTCCAGTTGAAACCAGGTTATGAGATCTTTCTTGGAATCATCATTATTCTTTATCATTGCATAGTGCTCTGTTGAGTATATATACCATAGTTTACCTATCCATTCCTCTGTTGTGGGGCATCTGGGTTGATCCCATCTTTTTGCTGTTGTGGACTGTGCTGCAATAAAGATTATTGTGCATGTGTTCATTGGTGTCAAAGGTCTTGATTCTGTTGGATATATTACAAGTAGTGGAATTGCTGGGTGAAATGGTTTATCAATATCCATTTTTTTGACGAAACACTAGATTGCTTTCCAAAGAGGCTGGACCATTTTGCAATCCCACCAACAGTGTAGAAGAGTTCCACTTTCTCCACAGCCTCTCCAGCATTTGTTGTTTGTGTTTTTTGGATCATGGCCAACCTTGTTGGGGTAAGACGGTATCTCATTGTAGTCTTGATTTGAATTTCTTTAATAACTAAAGATCGTGAACATGACTGCATGCCTGGATCTCCTCCTTAGAGAAATGTCTGTCCATCTCCTTTGCCCATTGCTTAATTGGATGATTTATCTTCTTCTTATTGATATTTTGTAGTATCTTATAGATTGTGGAGATCAGGCGTTGGTCTGACATAGAGTTGCCAAATATTTTTTCCCATTCTGTAGGTGGCCTTCTAATTCTACTAATAAAGACTTTGGATGAGCAAAAGTGTTTGATTCTTAATAGTTTCCATTTATCTATTTTCTCTTCTGTTGATTGTGGTTTGTTTGACAGATTTTGAATTCTGTCTACGTTGTGTATTAAAACTTCCATTGTTGTTCCTACCTTTTCTTGGATGAGCTTTATCGTTTTAGGTTTGATGTTTAGGTCTTTTTATCCAGTTGGAGTTGGTTTTTGTATAAGGTGTAAGATATGGATCTTGTTTCAATTCATTACAGATGGATATCCAATTTTGCCAGCCCCATTTGTTGAAAATACTGTTTTTATCCCAGTTTAATGTCGTTGGGCTGTAGTCACTTCTGAATGATCTTGAGGAAAATTTCACCTGCATGTGAGCAGGCAGGTGATCCCAGCAAGGGTCTTACAGACCCACCCTAATCACCTCTGTAACAGTCTCCTCTGTTAACCACAGGCAGCCATTAGGATTTACAGCATAAGAAAATTAAAAAAAATGAGTTCTTTTTTTGTATTAGGTATGAGACATGGCTCTTGTTTCAGTTTTTTGCAGACGGATAGCACCATTTGTTACAGAGACTGTTCTTACCCCAGTTTAAATCGTTAGAACCTTTGTCAAGTATCAACTGTTCATAGGAGGATGGTGGCATCTCTGGGGTCTCTACTTTATTCCATTGGTCTGTATGTCTCTTTTTGTGCCAGTACCAGGCTGTTTTGACTACTGTGGTAGTATAATAGGTTTTAACATCAGGTAGTGAGAGGCCTCCCAGTGTGTTCTTCTTTTTCAGTAGTGTTTTACTTATCTGGGGATTCTTCCCTTTCCAAATAAAGCTGATGACTTGTTTTTCCATCTCCTTAAAAAATGTCACTGCAATTTATATTGGGATTGCATTATATAAGTAGATTGCTTTGGGCAAAGTAGACATTTTCACAACATTGAGTCTTCTTATCCATGAGCAGGGCAGGTTATTCCACGTATGTAAGTCTGTCCTAGTTTCTTGTAGTAAGGTCTTGTAGTTTTCTCTGTAAAGAACTCTTATTTCTCTAGTTAGATTTATTCCTAGGTATTTTATTTTCTTGGAGGCTACAGTAAATGGAATTGATTTGGTGATTTCTTCATTAATAATTTCACTGTTGGTATAAAGGAATCCTATGGATTTAGTTGTGTTTATCTTGTATCCTGCTACTTTGCTGAATTCTTCTATTATCTCCAACAGTTTACTTATGGATTTCTTTGGATTCTCTGTATAAGCAATCATATCATCTGCAAAGAGGGAAATCTTCACTTTTTCTTTGCCAATACAGATGCCTTTTATTTCTTTGAGTTGTCTAATTGCTCTGGCTAGAAAGTCCAGCACAATGTTGAATAGAAGTGGTGAGAGCAAGCATCCTTATCTAGTTCCCATTCTCAAAGGGAATTCTTTCAGTCTTTCACCATTCAGGATGATGAAAGCAGTTGGCTTTGCATAGATGTTGCTAATTATATTTAGGAATTTCTCCTTTATTTCTATTTTATGAGAGTTTTAAGCATGAATGGATGTTGAACTTTGTCAACTGCCTTTTCTGAATCAATTGACAAAATCAGGTGATTTTTATCTTTTGTGTTATTAATGTGGTTGATTACATGAATTGTTTTTCTGATGTTGAACCAGCCTTGCATCTCTGGAATGAAACCAGCTTAATCATGAGGAATTATTTTTTTTTATATGCTGTTGAATTCTATTGGCTAGAATTTTGTTGAAGATTTTTGTATCTTTATTCATGAGTGATATTGGTCTGTAATTTTCATTTTCTGTGGGGTTTTTCCCTGGTTTTGGTATCAGGCTTATCCTGGCTTCATAGAACGAATTTGGAAGTATTTCATCTCTTTCTATGGTGTGAAATAGCCTCAATAGTATTGGAGTTAATTCTTCTCTAAAAGTTTGGTAGAATTCTCTGGTAAAGCTGTCTGGGCCAGGACTTTCGTGGTTGGTAGATTCTTGATGACTTTCTCAATCTCTTCCTTTGTGACACATTTATTAACTTGATCTATTTCCCAGGTGTGGAGTTATGCAGCTTTGACAAAGGGTAGGCTGATGGTTTCCATTATACAAACTCTCCAAGAAAACTGTTAATTATAAGAAAAGCAAATGTCAATTTAAAGCTGCCATTTGTGACACTAAGTAGGGGAAATAATGTGTTTCCGCCTTCGCAGGAAGTGGGTGAGATGACGTCACGGGGCGGGGCCTGCAGGGCGGCCGGGGCACCGAAGGGCGGAGCCGTGCAGTGGGCGGGGAGGCCTGGGCGCTGGTTTCTCCCTTTTCAAGGCAACGGGGTTCTCGTCCTGCTGAACCGTTTCTAGTGTTTACAGTGGTGAAGACCGGGGCTCTCGCCCTCAAGCTTCCAATAATTTCAAGGTTTGAAAGCCGCAGGGGACAGGAAAGCCGGCAATAAGGGAGCGCGTGGGTCTGGGTTAGCCAGGGAACCTGATCGCTGCCGCCCTCTGCTAGCGTATTTCGCTCCAGAACCTGACACTTTCCGGGGTCCCCAAGGTGGTGGCTTGCAGTGTAGAACACAGGGAGCGCTGAGAAGGTCCCGGGGGGGGGGGGGGGGAGCCTCTTCTCCCAGGTAGGAACAGCGCCCCCTGGCGGTTGTCATGCAAATACATGCTATTCCGGCAGCTGGGTTGCAATCGCAACACCGCCTCCTGGGGGTGGTGACGTGGCCAGGGCGGCCTCAAACCCAGTCAACAATCGTGTTAATACAGCCCTCTCCCGTCTACGACACCCTGCCCTGATTTTGCGAATTAAAAAAAGCAACCCCCCAAAATCGATGCTTCGTCTGTTTCCACCCATGGAGACTGACCCCTTCCGTCTTTGGAACATACTTTCCCTTAATAAACTTTTGTGATTTGCTACCAAAATGGAGGCGTCCTCCTGCACTTTGGGGGAGAGGGAGCCCAGTGTGCACCTACTTGTACGGAGACTGCACTTGATAGTGTCGAGGTCATGTAACGGGTTAGATCCCCAGTGACCTGATCCTGGTTCTGGAGATCCAGCAAGCAAGTTCACTCGGCCCACCTGTGTCAAAATGGGTTCCCCATCCCCCAAAGCACAGGACGATGCATCCTTTTCAGTAGTAAATGACAGAAAAGCATGTTAAGAGACCTACATTCCAAAGTGGTAACGAGTCAGTCTCCAAGAGTGGAAAAAGACCCAGCACAGATTTGGGGGGCGTTTTTTATTTTAAAAAGCAGCGGGGCGATAGGAGGCAGAGATAGTAACTTGAGGTTTATTAGAGTTTGAGGCTCCTGTCTCCAGTTCACAACTGCCGGAAGGAGTTGTATTTTCATGACATCTGCGAGGAAGAACTTATATTTACATCACAGACTGCCAGGGAAAACCGCAGATAGGTGGCATATCAGGTTCCCTTGGTAACTTGATCAATACTGTGTGTGTTCTATAATGCAAACCACGACCTTTGTCATCCCCCGAAAGTGTTAGATCTTGGAGTATGGTAGTATGTGGCAGCAGAGATCAGGTTTAACCATGAAAACAGCTCAACTTCTAGAACGCGAATCGGGTCAATTAGGTGACCTCGACAAGTTGACATGTCCTGGAGTTGTAACTAGTGTGACAAAACGGTATGTGTACTATTATTTAACCAGAAGCTACTCTGTTCTGGAAATCTTCATCTAAGTTACAAGAAGAGGCGAGTTGTGTAGACAACATGTATTGGAAGCTGACACATGTTCCACCAAACATGTGGTTTCTGATTGTGTGCCCAACAGTCACTTGTGAACCACAGAGGCTCTATACCCCAAAACCCAGTGACCTCGAGTGGATCCCAACTCATAGCGACCCTATAGACCGGAGTAAAACTGCTCTGTAGAGTTTCCAAGGAGCAGCGGATTTGAAGTGTGCATCTTTCGGTTAGCAGACATAGCACTTAACCACTACAACACCAGGGTTTCCAGAGACCCTTACAGAACAGTCAACCCAAAAGCTAACCTGTTGCCTCAGGTCCCTTACAACTTGCTGTGATCCTATAGGACAGTGAAAATGTCGCTGTCCTGCAGCTAGTAGACCCCGAGCGACCAGATTCGGGTTTCAGAGATCAAACTAGTAAGTTGGATTTCCCAGTGGGTAGCAAACTCGGATTCTCCCCCCCCCCCAAAGCGCAGGATGTATCCTTTTTACTAGCAAATGACAGACAAGTTAGGGAAAGTACATTCCAAAGAGAGAACAGGTGAGTGTCCACGACTGGAAGGAGACTCCACACAGATTTTGGGGGTGTTTTTACAGACAAAATCAGAGGGCAATGTCAGATGCAAGGTGAGGTAGCAACTTGGCTTCTGACTGGGTCACCGTAGGCACCTTACAACTACCAGGAGAAAACGTTCTATATAAACCACGACCTTTGTCATCCCTAGACAATGGTAGATTCTGGAGCATAACACCTTAGTATGTGGCGGCAGAGGCAGAGATCAGGTTCCCCAGCTAACCTTGACAAAGAAGAGTCCCACAGCCAGGTCATCGTTATGACACAGACAGTAACCATAAAGATCGGATTTAGAAAGATACTGATAATAAAAAGCAATAATATTGAAACCTAAAAGAGAAGGATGTATTCAACTGAGGACAGAACCAGCTTATGATGCCGCCACTGAAAGCTCACCCTGTTGTAGGTTATGGAATACACGTGCTGTGAAATGGGGGGATAGGCTTTAGCTGACTCGGGATCCATAGGTAAGTGTTGAAAGATCATGTCCCAAAGGCAAACATGTCGTTGTCCACTTGATTCTGACTGATAGCAGCAAAGGGGACTGAGAAGAAGTGCCCCCGGGGGTTTCCGAGGAGCAGCTGGCAGATTTGAACCTCCGTCTTTGTGGTTTGCAGTGCAGTGCCACCCAGGTTCCTCAACAATCATATTGTTTTGTTGTCAGGGGCTGTTGGGTCAGTTCTGACTCAGGGCAACCATGTGCTCAACAGACGAAAATGCTGTCCAGTCCAGGGACCTGCTCACGGTCACCGCTCAGGAGCTCGTTGTGGCAGCCACTGTGTCAGGCGTCTCATCGAGGGTCCTCCTCTTTTAACTGGTCTCCCTTTGTCCAGAGACTGACCCATCCTCACAATGTGTCCACGTGTATGAGATGAAATCTCATCGTCTCGCCTAAGGAGCAGTCTGACTGTATTTCTTCCACTACTCATGGGTTGGTTGTTCTGGAAGTCCTGGGTGTATTCAGCACTCGTCACCAGCTCCGTAATTTGAAGATGTCAGTTGTCTTGGCTTTCTCCTTCATTATCCAGCTTTTGCATGCATTTGAGACAGTTAAAAATACTGTGGATTCTGCCGGGTACACTTTAGTCCTCAATGAGACATTCGTGCTTACTCTCTACCTGCTGCTGTGGACTCTGTCCCACCTCTATAGGAAAGGGTAGAACTGCCTTGTAATTTCCAGGGAGTGCCTCATGGATCTCAACTGCCAGCGTTTGGGTCGGCAGCTGCAGCTCTTAACCATGGTACCACCAGGGTTGGTTTCCTTGTTACTGCCTAGGAAACTCTGTGTGGTCATGCCATGGAGCCCTCGGGAGACGCTGGTGGCATCGTGGACAAGATGGATCACCAAAAGCCTGCAGCTCTGATCCAGCAGGTGCTCCTTGGAAACTCTATGGGGCAGTCCTACTCCGACTTATAGGGTCGTGTGAGTCAGAATCGACTTCATGTCAGCGGGTGGCTTGGCTTGGGGGTCCTGGAGGCTCAGTCATTGAGAGCCTGTCTGCTAATCAAATAAGGCGGCAGTTGGAATCCACCAGTTGTTCCTTGGAAACAGTGGGGCTGTTGGTGACTATCTTATATGTTCACTGGGAGGTGTCCTAGGCTTGAGGCCACAGGTCAGGCTTTGGTTTTACTGCCCTGTAGGGTACACAGTCACAAAAACCACAGGGGAGGTAGAAAATGTGTCCCCTTCCAACATGCGTGACCTACACTGCTCTCTTCTTCTTCTACCTTAGATGAAGATTTACGGAAAACGTTATTTCTGGTTAAACCATTAGTACACATATTATTTTTTTTGTATTAGTTACAGCTCCAGGGCGTGTCAACTGTGTCCCTTTTGGACTTGGGTTCCCTATGGCCAGCTTTCCCGTACCCTCCGGCCTCCAAACAGTCCAATTGCTTGCAAGGTTAACGGAGGCAGCTCTGGTCTTCCGGACTGCAAAGACCTTGAAAGGGTTCACTAGGAAAGGACTCAAGTTCCGTGGAAAAGAGAGACCCGAAAGAAACGCTCAGTTGGGGTCAGCTCCTGTCCCGCCGGCCCCGCCCACCCTCTGATCCACGTGGGTAAAATAGCCCCATCCCCAGGGCCTGCTCCCCTCAGACCCCGCCCCTTGACGTCATCCGCCCGCGCCGCCTCACTCTGAGCGCCTTCTGCGCATGCGTAGGCGTTTCCCTCGGAGCCGCCATTCTCGCAGCGCGTCTGTGGTGTTTCCGCCTGAAGCCCGCGACCCGCGCTCCGCGATCCCTGCGTTCTCCCGTCCTCCGGCTTGGGGTCGGGGACCCCTCGGACCCCAGGTACCCGGTCTGCCGGCGTACCGGCCCCGCGTCCGTGTCTGGCCCGCAGACCTCGCCGTCGCCCGGCCGCCCTCACCCGCCGCCCCGCCCGCCGCCCGCGCTGACCGCTACTCTCTCCGGCCCGAGCCGCCAGGGGGTCGTCGCCCGCCGTCCCGGGTCTCGGGGCGCCCTCCCGCGCGCCGGGAAGGGCTGGGCGTTTCGTCGTTTTTAGTCAAATCTGCGGCTGCCCCCTTGCTTTTTTGCGGTGAGTATTTCTTTCAACTTTTATTTTTGTTTCTGTGTGTTTTATTGTGACCCGTGGTTTCCCTTAAGTACAGATTTGAAAATCCGTTTCTTGATTTTTGAATCCTACTGCGCTCTTATTTTTAGTTGACTTGGGATGGACGTTTCCAGGTCACACTTCTTGTTACGGTCGGGTGCTGTCCCGTCTGTTCGCACTCATAGCCACCCCATGCGCAACAGAAGTGTGACCCTCATACCTTACAACAAGTTTTTTTCCTTTTCCACATGAGTAGTTCAGAGCTTCATAGAACTAATGCCGTAATGATCCGTTGAATAATGTGTGCTTTTTATGGCCCCGGCTACTCTGGCCTCGGTGTTGGCGTCTCTCCAAAGGGGCGCAGAGCCCCCCAGCTCCTGGGACCTTGGTCTCCCTCCTCCTCTTTGCTGCACTCCGCTGTGGCCTTCAGCCCGGAAAACAGCAGCTGAGAAGACTGCTTGGCATTTTCTGTGTCCACAGCTGTCTTTTGTTCCTTGTCAAAGTAAGCCCGGCAGGCTTTTTCTGTGTGTTGTCTTTGCGTGTTACAGAAATGCAGCTTAGCGTTCAGGTGTCTGACATGCACACCTGTCGTCTAATCAAGAGTTTCTTGTGGCTGCTTTGTGGTGCCTACACTTACCTGCGGTCTGTGTGCTTAAATTATTGAAGTCATACGTAGACTCTGACGTAAAAATTGTCTTTTGAGCCTCTATGGAGAAGAGCCTGCCCTGCTGTCGAGTCTGCGGTGGTATCACACCTCTTGATAAACGTTCTTCCTCTTTCTGACTTGGACCACGTTTCATGGGCTCAGCTGCTCCAGGGCAGGGACTCAGTTCGGTAACAGGAGGAGCACTGCCTGGTCCTGCCTGGTCCTGCCTGGTCCTGCCCGGTCCTGCCCGGTCCTGCTCGGTCCAGCGCCATGTCCGTAGTCGTTTTTGTCTTTAAGCCTGTCGTGTGGCCACTGTGTCAATCCATTTCATCGAGGGTCTACCTCTTTTTCACTGACCCTCCCCTCTACCAAGCAAGATGTCCTTCTCTGGGACTGATCCCCCCGACTACATGTCCAAAGTGTGTGAAATGCAGTCTCCCTGTCTCTGCTTGCAAGGAGCACTCTTGTGCTTCTTCCAGGACAGATCTGTTTGTTCTCCTCGCAGTCCTGGGTGCGTTCAGGATTCTTCTACATCCCACAGTTCACAGGCGTCAGTTCTTCTGTCTTCCTTCTTCCTTGTCTAGCTTTTTGCAGACCCGTGATGCAATTGAAAATACCGTGCCTTGGGTTAGGCACACCTTAGTTTTCAAGGTGACATCTTTACTTTTCAATACATCAAAGAGGTGGTTTGCAGCAGATTTCCCCAATGCAGTGCATCTTTTGATTTGTTGACTGCTGCTTCCATGCGTGTTGTGTGCTGGGAGCCAGCCCTGACAACTTTCTGGGGGCCCCACCGAGGGAGGGAAACGGCGTGGGAGGAGGAAATGAAACAGGAGACAGGAAGGAGTTTTGGAGAATGGCAGCCCAAAAAGGTGTGTCTTTATTTTTTATATTTGAGGTGACGTGTTTTTCACCCTTTTTTTGCATAACATAAGCTATTGGCTAACAAGAAACTGACCCTTCATTATTGGCTAGCGAGAAACTGACCCCTTGTGGTCTCCTTTTTCTTGTTAATTGTCAAGACCTTTTAGATAATTACCCGGTGCAGGTGTTTTGTGGTGATAATAATCAGTGAAAACAAAGTTATGCTTTGAACTTAATAGTTGTATTCGTACCTCAAGGTTAAAGACAGGGAAGGGTAGACTCCTCAAAGCTTCACTATTTAGCTGCCTCTATTTGCTTCTCTAAGTTTTTATTTTATCTCTCCCTGTGCAGATAGTAAGTGCCTACCACCCCCCAACCCTAGCTGTTCTAGGAAAGATGTTTCCTTAGTGTTTATTCATTTGCCATACCAATTATAATGAACTTGGGAGTCTTATCTTTCTGCTCTAGCGAGTGGGATGCTTGTATAGCTTTAAGGGCTGTGTGGAGAATCGTCCTTGGGAAGCCTTCCAGGAGTTTTTCTGCAATCTTGTGTTTCGCATGTGGAAAGGGGGGGAAATGCAGTTGGGGGAAGCCAGCGGAGCCGGCCCGGCCTCCGTATTCCTGGGCTGAACATGCTGTGTTAGAACTCATTAAGCCGAGGGGGTCGTAAAGCCACTTTTAGGAGGCATCTTCCTTGATCCTCGTGCCGGGAGAGAAGGAGTATTTTTTTGAGGAAAATTTAATTAGGAAGCAAAATACTATCAGAGACAGTAGGCTAAAAATATGTCACGAGTGAGATACCTCTGCCTGTCATCACAGAAGCTTGTGACTGTTCACAGGGGCTTTTGTGGGTAACAGACCTCGGCAATTGTGGATCTTAGTAACATGAAATCCTTGACAACCTCAGTCTTTTCTCCATTAATGGCAGTGTTGCTTACTGGTCCATTTGTGAGGACTTTTCTTTTCCTGATATTGAGGTGCCATCCTTGCTGCAGGCTGTGGTCGTTGGTCTTCATCAGTGAGTCTAATCTTCGTGACTTCCAGCAAATAAGGTGGTGTTGTGTGAGTAATGCAGGTTGTTAATGATTTCTTCTCGAATCCTGGTACGTCATTCTTCTTCATAGAATCCAGCTTCAAGGATTGTTTGCTTAGCATACAAATTAAAAAGGTATGGTGAAAGAATACTACCATGACACAGAGCTTTCTTGACTTGTAACCACGCGATGTTCCCTAGTTTTCTTCCCACAGCTGCCTCTTGATCCGTATGCAGGTTCCATAAGAGCACAGTGAGGTATTCTGGAATTCCCATTCTATGTAATGTTTTCCATAATTTGTTAGGATCTATGCAGTCTAATGCTTTTGCACAGCCAATAAAACTTAGAGGTAAGCATCTTTCTGGTATTTTCAGCCAGAATTGGTCTGACATCAGCACTGATAGTCGCAGGTTCCACATCCTCCTCTGAATGTGCCTGGACCTTTTGGCTGTCCTTGTTTGTGTATTGCTGCAGCTGCTGTTGAATGATCACAAAAGTTGGAAGTGATACTGTATGATGATTTCTACATTCCTCTGGATCTTTCTTCTGGGAATAGGCCTAAATAGGAATCTTTTCCCGTCTTTTGGCTCAGTAGCTGTCTTCTCCAATTTGTGGGCATCTATGAGGGAGCACTCCTAGCACTGCATCTGTTTCTTGCAATGTCTCTGTTGATGTTGGGTGAGTTCCTGGAGCCTTGTTTTTCACCAACGCCTCCAGGACAAATTGAACTATTTTTCCTTCAGTTCTGCTGGTTCCTCATCATATGTCAGCTTCTGAAATGGTTGACCAGCAACAAATCCTTTTTGATACAATGACTGTGTATTCTTTCCATCTTCTTTGGATGCTTCCTACCTCATTTAAAATTTTCCCATAGAATCCTTCATTATTGCAAGTCAGAACTGAATTTCTTTTTTCAGTGCTTCAGCTTTATAAATAGCTAGCCTGTTCTTGCCTTTTAGTTTTCTATCTCCAGCTGTTGCCCCATGTCATTATACTAGTTTGTCTTCTCAAGCTGCCCTTTGAACTCTTCTGTTGAGCTCTTTTCCTTCATCCTTTCCAGTTTTCACTTCAGCTGCTCTACTTCTCAGAGAAAATTTGAGAGTGTTTTGTGACTTCCATTGTGTTCTTTATTTTCTTTTCTGTCTATGTTAATCTCTTGCTTTCTTCAGGTCTGATATCTTTGATGTCATTCCAGAACTTACCTGGTCTTTGGTCACTGGTGTTCAAGGCATTAAGTCTATTCTTGAGATAGTCTCTGAACTCAAGTCGGGTGTACTCAAGGTTATCCTCTGGCTCTCATCTGCATATTCTGATTTTCTTCAGCTTGCACGTGCACTTGCATCTGAGCAACTGATGCGCTCTTTTGCAGTCAGCCCCTGGCCTTGTTCCATCATCTTTTCCCATAGACGTAGTCAGTTTGATTCTTACCTGTTCAATCTGATGAGGTCCACATATCTAGTCTCCATTGGAAAAGAAAGGTATTTGGAATGAAATAGTTTTGCACAATTCCATCATTTGATCTCCAGCATCTCTTCTGTCACCAAGTCCCCGTTTTCCAACTAGTCATCCTTGTTTGTTTCCAACTTTCGTATTACAGTGACCATCAGTGCCTACTGGTGACATGTTCAGTCAGTTTCAGAGGACAGAAATTGGTGCAGAAATTTGAATAGTAGTTGTGTTAACTGGTCTCCTTGTAGACATATGGATTTGAATCCCCTTTGTTTTTTATCATCCTCTGTTGCTCTGTGTAGACTTCTGGCATCGTGTTGACTAGCAGTGGTGACAGTGGACATACTGGTCTTTGCTGTTCTTAGGAGAACTGATTTCAGTCTTTCTCCACTGAGTGTGACATTAGCTGTGGATTTTCATAAGTTCCTTCTAGCATGTTGAGGTGTTTCCTGTGTCTCGTTGGAAGAGTGTATGTTATCATGAAAAGGTCTTGTATTTTCTGAAATGGCCTTACTTTGTTGATTGAAATAATGTGATTATTTTTCTGACTTGAATTAATGTGATAGTGTTATGTTGCTTCATTTTCTTGTATTGAAACTTTTCTTGATAGCCCACTTCATCGGGATGTGTGATCCTTTTCAAATGCTGCTGGACTCCCTTTCCTAGTAGTTGCTCTACGTTGTTGCATCCCGATTGGTAAGGGATATTAGTGTGTCCTCTTCTTTTACTGTGGTATCTTTCTCTGGCTTTGGTAGCAGGCTATTGCTGGCCTTAGGGAGCAAGTTAAGAAGTGTTGCCTGGTATCTTCTGCCCCAAACTGCAGCTTTAGGCAGACTTACTCTGGGCAGAAGTACTCCCTGAAGCCTCACTTTGATTCGATCCATTTCAGGCCTCCCGAGCAGCCTGGAACACCCAGCCATGCTTCTGTCTTCTGTCTGTCAGATTGAGTCTTGGAATCGTGAGGCCTGTTCCCCCAGACTAGAGTCCTTCACTGTCTGCTGTCCCTATTGCCAGACAGAGACTATGTCATGCCCACACTGAGCCACTATTCTCAGACAAGTACATGACCTTAGTAGAGGGTCCACCACATTGGATCCTGGCAGGCCTTACACAGTGTCCTCAGCCTTCCGTCCAAAAAAGCAGTAGAAATTGAGGAATAGGATCCTTTGGTCCTGTTGAAGTCCTTTTGTTTGTCACAAGCGTATAACCATCGGAAGTCATTCATTCTAAAAGCCTTTCTTATGTGGCATTCTGGCAGATGTCTCTTGAGGCGGTCACCATTGGAAACCACTAAGTGCCAGAAAGTGGGTGAAAGAAACAACTAGAAAACTCAAGGGAAAAGAAGAAATGTTAGTTACAAAATGGAGAGGAACACTACTGATCACACATATGAACCCAAAACCCAAACCCACATTCGTTTCCCTAGTGATCACATTTCTGAGCCCCCACCAGACCCCACACTTGTTGCCCTACTGATCACATATAGCAAACCCAAACCCGAATCCACAGTTACTATCCTCTTGATCACATATGTGAACCCAAAAGGAAAACCCACACTTGTTGTCATTGAGTCGAATCTGTCATTGAGTCGAATCAGCCACCTTGTAGGACAGCATGGAGCTGCCCTGGAGGATTTCCAAGTCTGTCCTCTCTGTGGAAGCCCATCGCAACACCTTTCTCACTCGAGTGTGAATGTGGCCTTTCAGTTAGCAACTGTTGGTTCAGCGCTGTGCTGTCAAGGCTCCTTGATGACAGGTGACTGTCCTGCAGAGGCAGTGAAAGGTTTTTAAGAAAGCACAACAGAAGAGTTTCAGGTGCACATAATCACAGATCAGGGTTGCCTCATGAGTTCATTGACTTGGACTTGACAAATGCCCTATTCTTGAGACTCACCTGTGTTGATACTAAATAAAAGTCTGTAGGTTGTTCCACGTAGGTGAAACTTTAAACTAGCAGGTGAACCCTCAACCTAAACCTTGGAGCCCTCGTGTCCTAGAGGAGGCCAGGTTCATGTTTTTCAGCCTGGGCTGGCCTGAGTGCTCCTTGCTCTGTGACTCTTGCCAGAGGAAGAGGCCTGTGGCGCATCGTGAAGAATGTGGCGGTGTGCTCAAGAGGCTGCAGCAGGACCCACGGTCAGTGCTGATGTCCTCAGAGTGGAGCATGGCCCGGAGCCTGGGCAAGCCCTTGCCGGGAGAGGGTTGAGGCCAGGAACCTGTCACTGTTTACTGAACTTTGTGTCCTTCCATTGCAGGTCTCAGGTGCAGCGGCCTTCTGTCGTCCACATTCATGGAATCTCAAGGAAGGATCTGAGCTGCTGTGGCTGGCTGTGTGGACCCAACATCACTCATCTGCCTCCAGACTGCCATGGAGCTCTGCCTCCACTGCTGTCCCTGCTCCTGAAGAGGCCTTGTAGGCTTAGAGAGCACATTCACTTACAGTTCCATAAGCTGGAGCCACAAAATGGTGCGTACTACAGAGAACTGGGGTCCTGTTACTCAGAGGGACGAGGCTCGATGTGAATTGTTGGGGACCGTGTGCTCCATGCACTTATGACAGTGCCAGCCATCACAGACAAACAGAGCTGAGGGGAAAGTGCGGGAGCTGAATAAGAGCCGAAACAATCACATCAGGAGGGACTCAGTCAAGCTGAGACACCAAGCTTTATTTTTCAGTTACATATATATCCCACACACTTCCTTGTTCCTTTCCTCGAAGCATTCTTTTCCTGGTCATATTGAAAGCAGATTGGGGGCATTCTGACTTCTGCTTATTCTGGGGACAGTGGTGGGTGTACAATACTTGGAATGTGCTTAATTTAGATTCTTGTTGATACAGGAGTTTGCTTGACCGCACTTTGACCTAGGCTTGATTTGGGAAGTCTTGGCTTCCCAAATCTGCCCCGTTTTTATATTATAAAACAGCTGGGCTACAGCTGGCCCGTACTACGTGCCTGTCTTCGGTTGCGTTTATTGATGCAATCTCTTACCCGTCTTGGGAACCTAGCCCTCTTTTCGTGGCAAGGCCCTGTCTTAGGTTGAGAAAGGTCAATTAAATGTCTTACCCGTCTTTGGCTACCACAGGGGGCTATGTAGTAAACATGGGGGTTCATGCCACGTTTGCAACTTTAGGTGATGAGCATCTGTTACAAGCTGTTGTAAGCTTTTGCAAATTAATCTAAACAGGCAAGGTGTTCAGAGGATCACCAGGAGGACTCTCCCCTGATAGTGGCCATCAGTGCCAGCAGGTGCCAAATCTGGTCAAGAGATCCAGTAAACATTTCTTTACAATTGTGTAGAAGATTCTCAGCTGTCTTTGCGGCATCTAGAGGCAGATGGGCATGACTCGAGGCCAGAATTTGTGAATGTAACTGTACTAAGTCCAGAGCTTCATTAGTATGTTCCCACATACCTTCTAAATGTTGTTTAACTCTTTCCCATGGATCTGTGCTTGTATAATAAGTTTTGTTAGTTGTACAAATCCAAGTAAATTCAGCATGAGAAGCCAGCCTGGCTTGGTGCTGCAAAGTTTGGGCTAGACTTCCTATGACTTCTACAGTTTCCAACAGTAATTCTAACTTTTGTTCTATTTTTAAATCATTCGTTTCCTGGGTACTCATAAGTTGTGACATATTGTGAACCACATTGTCTGTAAATTGAGCAGTCTGTACATTCTGAGTAATGTCCACGGCAGCCGTGGTGGTTGCGATTATAGCAGATACAAGTGAGATTATTCCCATAATAAGTAATCCTAGAGCCCGTTTAGGCCTAATTAACTCTTGTAGTCTTTCTATCACTTGTAGCCCTCTGTCCTGATACCAGGATCCCGACAAGTTTACAGGCAGTACCACAAAACGGGGGCTGATGTAGAACAATCCTAAGTTCCCCTTTCACAAGGGAATCTACACAATTACTAAGGTTACAGTTAAAGTATGTTATGTTAAAACAGGTTACATTGTGGCAGCTTTGATTGCCGTGTGTGACAGTCACCGTTGTCCACGTCATGTTCGTCTTTTCCTCGCTGAAATTGGTCCCTGTCACACAGGTGGTGACTGTTTTATTCAGAACGGATTGGGCTAGTTTATGTCCGAGTCCAGAGTTCACTCCATTTTGGCCATTGGCAACATAGCCCCCTGTGTCATTTAAGTTGGTGATGTTGTAGCACTCGTGGTACACTGCAGGGATGTTGTTTCCTAGGCAGAGCACTCATCCTGTTCCTAGACCCGTGTAATTCGACACTCAGTGAAATGTTTGATTTTAAGTGATGCGTATCTCCCGACCCCAAACACTGGCATGCAGCACTGGAGGACTTGGAACATATGCCCAGTATAGGACCCCTTCAGCCACCAGGGTCATCAGGAGGAGCCACAGCCACACCGTCGCCCTTGGGTTCCTCTGCCAGGCGCACCAACCTCTCGGGGAGCCACCGCGCTCCATCAGCATCCTGCGGAAAAACACAAACATGCCCTCCTTCCCAGATAAGTACGGGGTCGGGGCCATTCCATACCCCTGTTAAGGGGTCCTTCCACTTTACTAAAGCGAAATGTGTACGTGTATGTGGATGCCAGAAGTGCTCTGCAGGTGACCGACCATCC
The DNA here is from genome assembly GCA_028571685.1 of Heterohyrax brucei. Classification (NCBI taxonomy): domain Eukaryota; kingdom Metazoa; phylum Chordata; class Mammalia; order Hyracoidea; family Procaviidae; genus Heterohyrax; species Heterohyrax brucei. The sequence goes on from CM053166.1 coordinate 2,934,694, forward strand.
TGGTCTAAAGTTAAAAATTTAAGATGAAGAGTGAATGATTAAGAAGGTTCTGAAGGGTACAGGGGTATAATTTCCCCTTTTTTATTTTTTCAAGGTGGTATTTGATGGTACCATGAACTCGTTCAACTGTACCTTCACCCTCGGGGTTATAAGGCATTCCTGTTTTATGCTGAATGTGTAATTGTGTGCAAAAGGTATAGCCAGTGCCGTTGTCAGTTTTGATGACTCGTGGCAGTCCTAAAATGGAGAAACACTGGAGACAGTGGGTTATAACATGCTTACCTGCTTTGCCCGCAGCGGCGGTGGTGATGATGAAGCCAGAAAACGTATCTATGGTGACGTGGGCATACATACTTTTACCAAAAGAGGGGATATGAGTAACGTCCATTTGCCACAGGTGGTTAGGCAGGAGACCTCGCAGGTTTATTCCATAATGGGGGACTGAAGAATGTTGTGGGCAAATCTGACGTTGTTTTACAGTTTGCCTTGTGGCTTCTCGGGGGATTTGGAATATGCGGTGGAGACTATAGCTAGTTTGATGGTGAATTGCATGAGAAAACTGAGCCTCCTAAATCTTAGAAAGTCCAGTGATTTGCGTGGCTTGATCAGCAAGCTCCAGCTTGCTAAATAGAACTTCTTTAATAGTTTTTTCCTGGAGGGCTGTGGCCAGGATGACCCCCTAAACATAGCGAGGCCCAATATCAGCACATAGTCTGATATAGTCCGACAAATCAGACTTTTTTCTCCATGGGCGAATGGCCACTTGGCATGCCGAATTGGCATTTTCATAAGCTAGGTGCTTAATTAAGAACGTTCCAGCTTCAGTGACGCCCAGAAGCCTTTCTGCTGTTTTTAAAAGGCGGGACACAAAATGTTGAGAAGGCTCATCAGGCCCCTGTTTAATCTTAGACAAGTCCTCAGCTGGCTTGCCTGTAGGGGTCAACTTATTCCAGGCTTTTTTAGCAGCCACATTGATTTGTGCATAAATTGCAGGGTTATACTGTAACTGATTACTTAGGCCGCCCCACTGTCCTTCTCCCACCAACATCCCGTAGGGAGGCAAAACCTGGTTGCGTCTATTTATGTCTGCAGTTGTTTGGCATTGGTCTAAAAACTCTGATTTCCGTAACAAAAAAAATCCCCTCCCGAGAGACATGCTTTTGCCAGCATTTTCCAGTCTGCTGGAGGCAAACCGTCCATGACAATGTTTTCCAGCAGCGCCATAGTAAAGGGCACTGTAGGGCCATAAAACGCACAGAAGGTTTTTAGCTCTTTTAGCTGCTTGAAAGCAATAGCCCTATGTATCTTCTGTGGATTTCCCTGCTGATCTAATTCCTCATATACTAGATACAAATGCTCAAATCCCTCGGTGCTGTCCCTTTTTCTAGCCACTTGTTGAAGGGAAGCCTGCAGAGGGAACATAGCCGCATACATTTTTATAGGCTGGAGCCAGAGTTGTTGTACCATCGCAATCACCGGCTCTGGAACTGCTGGGTCATCAGGTGGACCTAAGCCTGCTGTGACACTGGGCGTGGGGCTAGGTGGCAGTGGAAGACTTAATGGTTTTAAAGGGGAAAAATGAGTCAACAATTTATTAAGTTGCTGTTGCATCTCTTCAACAGCCTTAAGGAGATTGGGATCACTCGCTGGAGGAGCAGGCTCGGCCAAATTGATCAGGGTCGCAGGGTAATCCCTGGGACGATATAGAGCAGCTGCCTCTTCCGGGTTGGCTGCGGACGCGGGGTCTAACTCCTCATTTTCCTCGTTCCCTTCCTGCAAAAGAGGCGTGCTGGAGAGAATTGCATTACCAGTGCCGTTGCTTTCTCTTTCGTTTACTGCGATGGAGGAGGGGGGACCGTCTCCATTTCATGGCAGGGATCCAAACAATCCTTAACTAATGCCCAAAGACTAAAGGCATCTACAGGCATCATTTCTGGCCCATGGGCAGAAAAATAAGCTTTCATTTTGTCTCCTACTTTCATCCATGTTGCTAGATCAACACTACCCTGTTCAGGAAACCAGGGATGTATCTTCTCAACAAATTGAAGAAACCTTAAAAGTTGATTGTGCCCAGGCTTCATACCCTGACCTTTTAGCATGTGTTGGAGCATTTGTGCAAATAGGACCCTACTGTTTGTAGTTCCCATTCTTCGCCTGATGTTTATCTAACTTCGCCGCCCCTTTACTTACCTCGTTTGCACACCTTATAACTCATGGCGGCTCGTCGTGGTATTTTGTACCTCAGGTCTCTGCTCGGGCACCACTTGATGGTCCCAGCCATCACAGATGAACCGAGCTGAGGGGAAAGCACGGGAGCTGAATAAGAGCCGAAGCAATCACGTCGGGGGGACTCAGTCAAGCTGAGACACCAAGCTCTGTTTTTCAGTTTCATATATATCCCACACACTTCCTTGTTCCCTTACTCCAAGCATTTTTTTGCTGGTCATATCAAGTCCAAATCGGGGGGCATGCTGACTTCTGCTTATCCTGGGGACAATGCTGGATGTACAATACTTGGAATGTGCTTAATTTAGATTCTTGTTGATAAAAGAGTTTGCTTGACTGCACTTTGCCCTAGCCTTGATTCGGGAAGTCTTGGCTTCCCACACACTGAGGTTCCTCAGTGAGGTCATGAGGTGGCAGAGAAGGCCAAGGGACTGAGCCCTAAGAGGCCTCCTGAAGCCCTGCTGCACTGTCACTGGACCGTTCCTCTATAGAGAGGTAGATTTTTCAAGTCCTGGATGCCTGAGATCCCCTTCCTTGTGTGACTCTTGGGGCTGACATCTTGGGCGGTTAACAGCCCGATCCTGGGCCTCAGTTCTGTGTGTCGAAGGACAGAGCCTCCTGAGCAAGTCAGAAGATGGCCCAGCTGTGGCTGAAGAGACCGAGCCCCAGGTACTCCAGAGCCGTCCTTGTCCCTCCCCTGCAGTTTTCGTGGCTTCCTCTGTGTCTTAGTCATGTAATGCTGCTGTAACAGAAATAGTGCCAGTAGAGAGCTTGAGCAAAGAAAAATCTATTTTCTCTTAGTGTAGCGGGGTAGAAATCCAAATTCAAGGTGTTTAGCTCTGAGGAAAGGCATTCTGTCTCTGTCAGCTCTGAAGGAAGGTCTTCTGATCTGTCTTCCCCTGGGCAAGGAGCTTTCTGGCCCAGGGACATGGGTCCTGAGGGCATGCTCTACTCCTGGTTCTGCTTCCTTGGTGTGATGAGGTTTCGTACTGTCTGCTAACTTCCTTTTCCTCTTGTCTGGTAAGACAAAAGGTGTTGTAGGCCACTCTCCAGGGGACCCCCCTTTACACTGGCTCATGCATGTGAGCTTAAGAAGGATGTCACATTCCCACCCTGGAATGCCGTTTTGATGATGAACACAACAGTGTTCCTCTTCAAGTTTTCATTCCCGGCATAGTAGACCCTGGGAGTGTCTGTTTCACGGTGGCCCCTGCCAGTCCTTTTTGACTGATTAACACCGAGAATATCAGTGTTCATGCATTCCGTTTCATTTTGAATGATTTCTGTTTTTCTAGATTCCTGCTTTGTGTATTCCATGTTCCGATTATCAGTGGATGTTTACAGCTGTTTTTTCTCATTTGGAGTCTTGCTGCATCAGCAAATGATGATCCGACAGACCACTCCACCCACATCATGAAAGTCAAGTCTCCCTTGGGGAGGCGATTGTTCCCTAGTCTTCTGAGTGCCTTCCAGCTTGACAGTGTTCCGGTGCTCTCATACAGTGTCACTGTTTCAAAGTAGATGACCAGGTCCTTCTTCGTGCTGTGTGTTACTCTGAAAGCTTAGCTGCAGCCTGACCACTGTGGGTGACCCTGCTGGTATCTAAACACCAGTGGCATCACTTCCAGTGTCACAGCCAGCGCATGCTCTGCAGTATAAGGGACTGACAGACACCAGCAGGATTCCCAGCTAACGGCATAACATTCGTTTATGCAGTCTTCAGTGGTTAACTTCCGTTCCACGTGCTTCTGATTCAGCTGTAGTCTGTGAACGCATCAGCTTCTCCATGGGAGTTTTTGAAAACCTCGATTCAGTCTAGTGACACTTCTTTTCGTAACCAAAATACAGTTCATCTTTTTGTTGAAGCCTTTCCATTAAACATTATCAGCAGATCAGCTGAGTTTTCAAAACTTCTCTGCAGATGATAAATTTTAGTATGGCCATGATTAATGTGTACACAATACTCTCAATTGTAAGAACTAAAGAACCCAATAGTAGGTTAAAAAAATCTTTACATGTAAGTGCTTTAAATATAGTGATTAACTTTATTTTTAAAGAGCTCCAGATACAACACACTGAATGATAATTTAGAGGGAAAATACCGTATAATCAGGATAGGCTAAGCTTGTCAAGGGTCTACACCTGAAGAGTAATGATAAGATTTCCTAGGTCAAAAATGTAAATGTCCAGCAAAGTAGGCTTTGATTCTAGAATCAGAAAAGAGTGTCTTGGCCAAGTTAGTAATAAAGAAAGAATAAAATTATAGCATGATATTATGCATTTGCTGTCTAATATTAAAAACATCAGAGGGAACATTAACATAAAAATTCTGTCGAGAAGACAGTGGGGCATTTCTTTTGATTTTAACTATATATTCCATGTAATTTATTAACACTTTTCAGTCCTGTCCTTTATAAAAATGGTTAGAAGTTTCAGAAGTGTCAGGAAGTTATTGTAGGGCACTGTAAAACATATTTCGTATGATCTGCAGCTTAAGCTGCTCAGAAACGTCCTTTTCAGATTGACTTAAGCACTGAGGTTTTCATTGTAGCTGCTGAAGTTGATAGAATAAGACAGGTAGAAGACGTATTTTTATAGAGAGAAAACACTTTTTCTTTAATAAGGGAAGTATTGAAGTTCTAAGGCTGCCTTACAAAAAAACAGCAATTCTCAGCAGTAGTCTCCGGTCTGATAGAAGATATACTCTCAGACCCCATGCTGTAGAAGAAGCAGGCTCTCAAGACAGAGTGAGACAGAAAGACCTCATGAATTCACCCAACACCACCGCAAGGCTGTGGGGATCCCGGTTTCTTCAAGTGCATGTAAATATGAATCCCAGAGCAGTGTCTTGATAGCAGGAGGGGAGATGGATTCATTTTTCAAAGATGTTGAGCTCTGAGGTTTAGGCTTTCGATTTGCTTCATTTGAACTTCGTTCCTCCTCCTGGCTGGAGATCTTGTCTCCTACTTTAGACCGTGAACCCCCTGGTTCTTCCAGTTGGCTTCAAAGTAGCCACTAAAGATTTTAAGTGTAACCTTGTGATCCCGTGTTGAAAAACCATTATAAAACAGATGGAGACCCATCCCTTCTCCCTGAAATTTCGTGCAAGAGACCCAGAGCTGCCGCTTCTTCCTGCAAGGATCACAGGGCGGGTCGCAAGCTGGCACCTCCCCCTGCGAACGGGACCAAACAGGTGAGGGGCTGTCACATACTGTTCAAATGAGGCCAAGCAGAGCGCTGTTCTGAGCCACGGAAGGAAACCTAAGGGACGCCACAGGGCTGAAATGGTGTCGCTTAGACCAGTGGACGCCTACATTGTACAGGTCTGCTTGTGGGTGGCACAGTAGCCTGTCTGTCAACCACCTTATCCTGTCATGGAGTTTTTGAGTTGTTGTAACGAGTACTGGTGACGATCCTGGTGGTTTTTACCAGTCACCCTGTGCCTGAACTTTTGCAGGTTATAGCAGCTGAGCACTCTGATAATAGAATGACCTCTTTGTTGTTTGATATGCCCGAGTCCGGCTCTGTGCTGCAGTTCTCCCGAGAGCGAGAGATACCACTTCTCAACAAAGGACCAAGCAGAATCTAAGAAAAATCCACCTTGATCCAGCAGCGTGCCAAACAACTGGAGAATCCGTGAGGAAAAGCCGACCAAGAGTATGATAGGCTGGTTTTCCGCAAGCGCTCACCTTGTCGGTGTCAGCGGGACAGGGCGTGCAAACGCTTGGGTGCGGAGAACAGGCCCCCTCTCTGCCGGCTTCTGCTCCCAGTCCATGTCACCTTGAGTTTGCCTGGATCCGTGGTTTCCAAATCCCTGCAACAGCTTTCGCAGTAACTCATGCAGGGCGAACACAACACAGAGTTCGGTGAGGTGAGCACAAAGGGCCTGTGCAGCAGAGGTCTACAGAGGCAGGAGGAGGAGTGGGACAGGACTGCTGCCGAAGCCGTGACTGTCTGAGTCCCTGGTCCCAGTCGGGAAGGGGCCGCTGAGCAGGCTGCTGAATGGTCCTCATTCTGTGGCTACACACACTTACACAGCCTCACAACCTAATACAGTACACCAGCTCCACGAGTCCTCAGCCTTTGATGCTCTCAGCAGTGAAGTTCTGCCCCTTCTTGAGAGTGTGAGGGCTTAACTCTGAGGTCCTTACCCCGTTATTGACTCCACATGCTCAGATTCCTGATGCCCTCACCCGTCCGTTTCGCCTGCATAATTGGGCTCTTCTGAGGCCTCCCCCAGGCACTTGGCTAACAAACCTTGTGCGTTTCCTGTCTGTCACAGAACTTTCGGTGTCCTCCCAGGGGGACTACCTTTCAGAGCTGCTTCCGACTCGCTGGGACAAATCTCCCGGTGGGACCAGACCTCGGGGTCAGTCTGTTTTCCAGTTCCCCTTCAGAACCACGCAGGTGGCTCCTGGCTGGCCCACTAGAAGTGGGACCAGGTGGGAGCCCCAGGTTCTTGCTGCGTGTGACTTGTGGTCACCAGTAAATGAGAGACCAAGGTAGAAGAACAGGCACATCACCTTGATTTCATTTTATAAGGAAAGAAGTCCCTTGGAAGAGTTTCTACATTCAACCCAGCATTTCAAAGGACAGAGTAACAGAGTCTACTGCAGCCATGTTGGTGAGTGGTTTCTGGGGTTTAAAAAACCAACAAGCTGGCAATTGTGTTTTCCTTCTCTGGGGACTGGTCCCAGCTGGTCACATGTCCCTCGTCTATGTGACAAAGTCCTGCCATTCTTTCTTCTCACAAGTCTCCTGGTGGTATTTCTTCCAAAAGATTGACTTATTCTTTTGGAATAACTTCCTAAATCACAGCAACACACAACTCCCTGGAGTGTCAGAAAGTGAGGGCCGTGTGGGAGTGTGACCTGTATACATTGTTCCGTTTGACCTGGTGTCCCACCACAGTTTGGTACTACAGCTTCAAATGTAGAAAGGAATCCTGCAGGACAGTCGGTTCCCTCTAACTATCCATATGTCCCTCGAAGTCCTTAGTCCATAATCTGTTTTAGTGATGTGGCTTTGGAGCTTCCTGTAAATTTCATTATAATTGAGTCTCAGTTTTTCTGTGAATTGCATTTTTGACAGTGCTTTTGATTTTCTGACTTTTGTGTCTGCGGTCTAGCCTACACAGGTTGCTTTATATGCGTGCTGCCATTGTGTGAGAGGGCCAGAACTGACCGGCCCATTGTAGAGCTCCCTTGAGGGTTTCTTTATTTGGATGTGTAGTCCGTACTGATGGCTGTAGTTTTGACCATGATCAATAAGTGCTTCAAGTCACCTTCATTCCCTTCAACAAGGCTGTGCTATCTACATGTGCCAGAGTGATAATAAATCTTCCCTTCCGGATGCAGAGCTCTGTATGTAGTCCAGCTTCTCTGATTATTCGCTGAGCAGACAGATTGAATAGGTACGGTGAGAGGACAGACACCTTTCTTGACTGTATACCATGCTGTATTGCCCTGTCCTGTTCCTGGGTCTGCTTCTTGGCCTCTGTCCTCCAGAGCACAAGTGTCCTGAATTTCCATTCTTCCTGGTGTTGTCCGTAACTCGTTAGGACCCCCACAGTCGGATACCTTTGTGTAGTCAAGAATACAGTAACAGGTCAACATCCTGGTATTCTCTGCTTTCTCCTGTGACCCATCTGATGTCAGCAGTGATGTCCCTTGTACCGTGTCCTCTTGTGAACACAGCTGGGATTTCTGGCATTTCCCTGTTGACATGCTGCAGCAGCCGCTTCAGAGGGATCTTCAGCAGCATTTGTTTGTGTGTCGTATTAATGATACTGTTTGAAGATTCCTGCGTTCTGTTCAATCTTCTTTTGTTGGAATGGGAGCAAATCATGTGTTTATTGTAGTTGGTCGGCCGGGTAGTTATTTTCTGTAATTCTGGGAATAGGTGAGTGAGCACCTGCAGCGTCCGATCCTTTCACTGAAGCATCTCAGTTTGTGTTCCGTAAATTCCTGCAGCCTTGTTCTCCTTCGGTGAAGCTTGGATCTCTTCCTTGAGTGTCGCCAGTCCTGATCTGATAACTGCCTTTTGAGGTGGTATGAAACATCACTCAGTTCTCTCTGGTGTAGCGACTCTGTGTGTTCCCTCTATCTTATTCTGACTGCTCAGGTGTCCTTTAGTATTTTCCTTGAAAAATGCTTAAATGCTGCAAATGAAAGCTTTAGTTTCTCCTTCAGTTCTCTGGATTCCCTTTTGGTTTTCTAACTGTTAAGTGTTTACGCATTCCATTATGATACTTTGTCTTTTCTGGCTGCCCTTTGGAATCTTCTGTTCAGGTCTGTTACTGCATCATGTCTCCCTTTGGCTGTAGCTCCTCTGTATCCCGGCTCTGATTTCAGAGTCTTTTCTGCTATCCGTCTTGGTCTTCTGTTACTTTGCTGCGTTTTTAATGACCTGTTGCCCCCTTCATGGGCGATGTCCTCGATGTCGTCCCATGGCTCATCGGGTAGGCAGTCGTTCGTGGCCAGTGCAGCAGATGGATTCTTGAGATGGACTCTAACTTCAAGTGGAGTACACTCCGGGTCAAAATTTGGCTCTCAAGGACATTTTCTAATTTTCTTCAACTTCTCTTTGAATTTGCATCTGAGCAAGTATTGGAAGCCCTCATGGTGTAGTGGTTAAGAGCTATCTCTGCCAACTGAAAGGGCAGCAGTTCTGATCCCCCAGGTGCTCCTTGGAAATCCTGTGGGGTAGTTCTGCTCGGTCCTGTGGGGTCACTATGAGTTAGAATCCACTCGACAGCTCTGTTAAGTGTGTTGCGGAGCACTTGATGGGCTGTTCCCAACGGGTACTTGGTGTCTTTCTCACTGATATTGAGCATCTCTGTCCTTCCTTTCCACAGATAGATTCAGTTGGATTCCTGGGTTTTCCGTCTGGTGAAGTCACTGCATATAGTTATCATTTCTGTTGTGTGTGAAAAAATGTGTTTGCAGTGAAGTCCGTGATCTTGCAAAATTCTTCCCGTTGATCCCTAGCAGCTTTTTCATCACTGAGGCTGTGTTTTTCAAATACAAATCCTTCTTTGTTTCCAAATTTTCTTCCTAGCGCCAGTAATTTTTAGTGTATCTTGGTTACATGTTTGCTAGATATGTGGGTACAGAAGTTTGTGAACATCGTCTCTTTCTTCTGGTTTGGCCTTAGTGGTTGGCAGGTAGATTTAAATAATAGTCATATGAACTGGTCTTCTTGTAGGCCTGCAGATATTATCCTGTCACTGACAGTACTGTGCTTCAGGTGATATCTGAAAACTATTTTTTTCATGAAAAACACAGCACCATTTCTCTTAAATATGTATCAGGCCATGTGAGTGATTGAGAATGACCGATACCATTCAGCGCAGTAATCCTCAGAGTGTCATTTCATTTCACCGTTGATGTCTTCCCATCTTCCTCAAGACATTCTTCCCACATTCCGTGTTCCAATCCTTAGCTGCTGTTTGCCGCTGTCTCTTCAGATTTTGAGTCATGCCCCATCACAGATGAAGGTCCCCATAGCTTGTCTCCATTCATGTGCACTCCTTTGAGGACACACCTCTTTCCCGTTCACCTTGTCAGTATTTTTCCCCCAAGGTACTCATCCAGTGGTTCACTGCAGTGGTAGAGGGTTTTACTTCTTCAGTGTTTTTCTTTGTGTTATAGGTGAACATTTAAAATTCTGGTAAGTTTTTCATACAAAAACGTAGACCCACTTTACAGTGTCACCCTCCTGCTGTCCACACGCCATGACGCCAGAGTCCTCCGCTCCACCTCACGTTTCCCATGGCCATTTAATGTTGCAGGCCTTAATCTCACCTGAACTGTGTTTGCCGTTTCGGTGCTCTTGCCTGTCCCCATGAGTGCACAACAGTGCAAATGTAGACGTACTGGAAAGTAGTGGATAGACATGGAACAATTCGGAATTCTCCCAAAATACTGTTCTCTTTGCAGCCTATGGTCTTGTCAGCTCTTGATCACGTGCTGTCCTTTAAGAAAAGTTCAGGGCCTTGGGTCGCCCGTCTTTGCAGGGCTCCCATGACTGGGCCAGAGAAAAGTGGGCCGTCCTCCCGTATTTTCCAGTTGTTAGTCTGATGGTCTGCTTGCACCCTGTGCTTCACGTTTTGTTAAATATTTGGGCAGGTGCTGTGCAAGGGGGGAACCCCCCCAGCCCGAGAAGAGGTGCTCTGAGAGTGGAAATAGGGCTTTAATGTGAGGTCATTTCTCCAGTTTCTGCCCTTGGGCTCTGCCTGTTCTAGGGTATAAAGAGGGGAGTGAGAGTGGAATTGGTCCCAGTCCCATGAGAGAAATAAGTCCCTCAGACAGGGTGACGTCAGTGAGGTTGAATGTAGACAGTGAAGGAACGAGACTGATGGCTAAGTCCTAGAGCAGAACTCAGGAGAGCACCGACCCTGTGCCAGAACCCCATGAAACCTCATTTCCCCTGGACTGTCAGCCTCACCCTGCCTGTCCCACACAGTGGAATCCATGGTACCTTGCTCAACCAGAGTATTTGGGATATTCCAGGACTCAGTGACTGTTCAGGACGTGAATGTAGACTTCACCAAAGAAGAGTGGGCGTTGCTGGATCTTTCTCAGAGGAAGCTCTACAGTGAGGTGATGCTGGAAACCTTCAGAAACCTGGCCTCCGTAGGTATGGCTGACTTTCTTTTCTTGAAAATTTATTCCTTACTAGCCAGTTATGTCGTTCTCATTAATGTTCCCCCATATGTGGGCTGGAGGGATGGGAACACTTTGTGAAGGAAGACAAGTATGGACGTTTGCTCTGAGGGGCACGGATATCCTGAGTTTACACTAGTCTGCGTATGCAACTGACTTCTTTCGATTTTAGTTAACAGCTTTAAGGCCCTTTAAATGTTTCCAGTGTGAACGTTGACTTCAGGATTTTTGCTTACTTGTTTGTGTTTTGGTACCCAGAGAGATTATTTGCAGTTTGGTTTCTTGTAAAGATTCTCACTATCTTTAGTATAAGTTTACATGATAATTTTGCCACAGACATTGACCTGCCCGTTTCCAGAGACCCTGAAGACCAAAGTCTTGGCTGAATGTCAGGGAAGGGTTCATGGTCTTCCGTGTCTTCCTCCATGAGGTGCCTTTCTCCATGATCACCGTGTCAGCTGCCCCCAGTGGTCCTCCCAGAGCAGCAGAAGGAGGAGCTGAGGAAAGTGCAGATCGCACTGATCTAGGATGACTGTGTTGTCAGCCGCAGGAGACAGAAAGTCTACCTGAGTAGGCTTTTTTGACTTGCTTTCAGTCCTAACACATGTGTCTTCATGAAGAAAAACTGTCCCTTTTTATTGTTGCCTGTACTTGACATCCAGTACCTCTTTTCTGTGCTCATCTAATTACGCCCTGCTTATGTTACCTACAATGTGCAGTCTTTGTGGATATCTTTCCTGGTAAATTACCTTTGGACTACTGCAAAAGTACTGAGACAGCAGAATGTGTTCAAGCCTTTTCTCCCAGCTTCCCTCTCCTTCTGAATCCTCTGTGTCCTTTCTGTTTCATACCATGAACCCCAGCTGAAATCAGTCGGTCAGGTGCCATAAATATTAATGGTGGAGACAAGCCATCCCCTCAGAATAGAATAGTGTGAGTGAGGAAAAATGCCCCATGACCCTGCAGGGGAAGAGTAGTATTTGACCTGCATGGCATTGAAATCCAGGGTAACAGGCAGAAAATTCATGGGAAGTGAGTGGCATTTCGTCCGCACTCGGCCGTGCTTCAGGAGAGAGGGTTAAGGCACATCGCATTAAAATAGTTACAAGGCACACCGATGGCCCAACAGGGGAAGCACCCAACTACTCACCAGAAGACTGGCAATTTGAACCTACCCAGTGGCTCTGGAGAAGTCCTTGGCAATCTGCTTCTGTAATAATTACAGCTAAGGAGGCCCTGTCTGTGGGAGATATGTTAACTAAATGCTGTTGAGTCAACTTCAGCTCACAGTGACCCTGTAGGACAAGATTGAACTGCCCTCTAGAGCTTCAAAGATTGTCATCTTGGGGGAAAAAGACTCCATATCTTTCTCCCCTGTAGCTGCTGGTGGGTTTGGATTCCCCACCCTTCAGTTACCTTCCAGGTGCCTAACCCAGGGCCGTGCTTCTCCATTTGCAGCTCCATCCTTTAGGGCTAGTTAATCACTCAGGTATCTTATAAACCAGCAAACCAAACCCGTTGCTTTTGAGTCTCTTCCAACTCATAGTGACCCCACAGGATGGACTAGGACTGCCCCATAGGATGTCCACAGAGCCGCTAGTGGATTCCAGCTGCCAACCTGTTGGTTAGCGGCCAAGCTCTTAACCTTTATGTCAGCAGGGCTCCAGGTGTCTTATAAGCCAAGCCAAGTACTGTCGAGTCAGATCCAAGTCCTGGGTGTCTTATAGACGTATGTAAAACTAGTATAAGAAACAGCAGCTCTAATATTGTGTGGGAACCCTGGTGGCATACTTGTGAAAAGCTCCATCTGCTAACCAAAAGTTCAGCCGTTTGAATCTGCCAAGTACTCCTTCCGTACCCTGTGAGGCAGTTGTGTTTTGTCCAGTGGGATCCCTGAGTTAGAATCTACTTGATGGCAAAGTGTGTGTGTGTGTTTGTCATATTTTCACAGTACAGTATTTTTCAACAATGTGAGATACTATTTGAATGCTATTTCAATTATATAGAATTGTTAGCCCTGTAATTTATAAGTGCAGTGAAAATAATGGTAGTATCCCTGCTAGAGGATTTCCTCTATGAAATATAAGATAATTCAGGGCAAAAAAGAAAAAAAAGCCTGAGTACTGTGAATGGTAATGGTGACTTGCTAACCATCCAGTAGCATGCTGCCTATTTTTAACAGTGTATGTTACAGAACCTGTGTTTAAGTAATCAAAATGCAGTGTAGACAGAACTTCCACAAGACACCCAGTCTTTCTATGCTTTGGAGAACTCCTATGGAAGCGTATCCTTCTGGATTCCTTGAATGTGGCTAATAGTTGAGGACTCGTTCATCACCTAGGCGCACCACAAGGTCTCTCTCTGGATGCAGTGGCTCTTAGTGTAAGGAGCGTGAAGGCTGCAGTTGTCCCTCTCCCTTCAGCATCTCGTGAGAACTCTTACTGGAGAGTTACTGTGAATGTCAGGGCTTTGGGAACATGTTTCCTCAGACCTCATTATACGTGCTGAGAACTCACACTAGAGAGAGGCCTTATGAATATAAGGGATGTGGGAAATCCTGTCACTGTGTGTCACACCTCACTATACATAAGAGAATTCAAAATGGAGAGATTCCTTATGAATGTAGCGAATTTGGGAAAGCCTTTATTTGGTCAGGAAACCTTTCTAGACATGGAAGAACTCACAGTGGAGAGCAGCTTTATGAATGTAAAGAATGTGGGAAAGCCTTCGGTTGCTTCTCAAGCTTCTCTGAACTTAGGAGAATTCACAGTCCTTGTGAGTGTAATGAGGGTGGCCAATCCTGTGGTTCTCACCTTTCACTCAGCATGTGAGAATTCATAATGGGGAAAGGACTTATAAGTGTGAAGAAAGTAATAAAGCCCTTTGTGGTTCCTCACACCTAACTGGACATGAGTATTCACAGTGGAGAGAGGACTTTTGCATGTAAGGAAAGTGACAGATGTTTGAGTAGCTCCTCAAATGTAATATATGGGTAGCCACAGTAGGGAAAAGCCTTCTGAATGTAAGGAATGTGGGAGAGTCTTTGGTTGTTCATCAAGCTTCACTAAAGATAGCAGAATGAGGAGAGAGGCCTTATGAATGTAAGAAATGTGTCAAATCCTTTCATTCTTCCAGCTTAACCTATGAGACTTCACAATGGGGAGAGGTGGGGAGAGGACTTAACGTAATGAATGTGGTGAAGTCTTTTGTCATTTCCTGAGACCTCTCTACAGCTGAGAATTCACAGTGGAGAGAGGCCTTATGATGGTGAGGCATGTAGGAAAGCCTTTCTTAGCCATCCCATTTCTAAAAACGTAGGAAGTCGTAGTGGAGCGAGATGAGGCCTCATGAATGTACCAAATGTGAGAAAGCCTTTGCATGGCCATCGCACCTCATGAAACGTTAAGAATTCACAGTGGAACATTTCACTAAAGAAGAGATCCAGGCAGCCAAAAAACACATGCGGGCATGTTCACGATCTTTAGTTATTAAAGAAATTCAAATCAAGATGACAATGAGATACCATCTCTCCCCAACAAGGTTGGCCATGATCCAAAAACACAAAACAACAAATGATGGAGAGGCTGTGGAGAAAGTGGAACCCTCCTACACTGTTGGTGGGGTCGCAAGATGGTCCAGCCTCTTTGGAAAACAATCGGGTGCTTCCTTAAAAAAATGGATATTGATATACCATTTGACCCAGTAATTCCACTACTTGGAATATGTCCTACAGAACGGCCACATGCACCAGAATGTTTATCGCAGCACAGTCCACAATAGCAGAAAGATGGAATCAACCCAGATGCCCAACAACAGAAGAATGGATAGGTAAACTATGGTATATATACTCAATGGAGCACTATGCAATGATAAAGAACAACGATGACTTCAGGAAACATCTCCTAACCTGGTTTCAACTGTAAGACATTATGTTGAGTGAAAGTAGTCAGCGACAAAAGGACAAATATTGTATGAGACCTCTATGATAAGATCTCAGAAACAGACTTGTGTATAGAAGAAAACACTCTTTGACAGCTGCAAGGGAGGGGAGGGAGGGGCGGGGGAGGGTTTAGATTAGATAGTTGCTAGGTGTGTGGTTGGGTGAAATCGGTGATATTACACATTAGAAACAAGAACAATATTAAGTGGACTTAAACATAACATGAGTACTCCTTCCACCTTAACCCAATATTGCAAGGATAGAGTAGCGGGAGCAGGGGCGGGGGACCATGCTCTTAGGCGAATTCCAGGCCAATTGGCACAACTAGCATTCTGCTTAAGAGGGCTCTTTGTACCCCACGTTGGTGAGTGGTGTCTGGGGTCTTAAAAGCTGCCAAGCTGCCATCCGAGGACACAGCAAATGGTCCCAACTCAGCAGGAACGGATGCTCACCGAGGACCAAAATGACATGGGGAAAGACAACCCAGAAGAGAAAGAGACCCAGATGAGTGGGTGCCTGCATCGACTTGGGACTGGAAGAACCGGATGGTGCCTGGCCACCACCAGTGATAACCGTGATGGAGCTCACTAAGTTGAGTCTCACTGACAATACAAGAATAAAAAGGGGTGCACCCTGAGATCCCCACTTGTCATGGTTGGAATTGTGTCCCCCAAAAAATGTGTGCAGCTGCGTGGCTGGGATATGGTTCCCAGTATCTTGGAAGTGTCCTCCATTGTGTGGCTTTGCTAACTGTGTGTTAAAAGATTAGGGTCGGGCTACGAATTCTGCATAGGATTACTTCCCTGTCCTGCTGTAGGGGGAGTTTCCCCGGAGTGTGGCTTGTCCCACCCTTAATGCTTTCAGATAAAAATGAAAAAGAAACAAAGGACAATTGAGAACCTCGCTACCATCAACCAAGCAGCACCGGGAACAGAACGCGTCGTTCAGACCAGAGGTTCTTGCGTGAGGACGCTCCCTGGACAAAGACTGATGCAATACCGGACTTTCCTCCAGAGCCGACAAGGGGAAAGTCTTTCCCTGGAGTGGACACCGTGAATATGGACTTGCAACGTACCGGACTGTGTAAGAATAAATCTTTCTTTGTTAAAGCCATCCACTCTGTGGTATTTCTGTTAGAGCAGCCTAGCTGACTAAAACAGAACACCCTGAGATCCCCACTAAAAGACCTCAGTTGATGGTCCAGTGGTTTCGGGGTTCCCCTGGGAGCGTGGCCTTCTGCCCTGATGCTGCCCTTGACCATAAATCATAACGAAGATCCACGTTTTGGACAGGAATGGATTGGACTTGGTGAAGCAGTGACCATATATTGAATGCACTTTATGATTCCATACATCTGTACGATGTCATCCTGCTGACCTCTGGCTGGAGGAAGGAGAGTGGGTGGAGAGAAGGGAAAAAAGAGACTGTTGGGACAAAAAGACATGTATGGAGCACAAAGGAATAGTGTGCTGTCACCGGGCAGGGAGAGCAGTGGAAGCCGCATATAGGTGGTTATGTAAATTTATATGGGAATGTACATTTTCACTCAGTTATATTAAATAAAAATTTTAAAAAAAAAGAATTCACAGTGGAGAGGGGTCTCATGAATGGTAGGAAAGAATGTGGGAAAGCCTTTAGTTGGCCATCACACCTCTGAACCCTGTAAAAATTCATAGTGGAGGTGAGATGAATGTAAGGAATGTGGCAAAGCCTGTCATGATGTCTCCCACCTAACTACACGTATGGGTACTCACAGTGGATAGAGGCCGTTTAAATATAAGGCATGTGGGAAAACCTGTAGTTGGCCATCAGTTCTCAGTGCACGGATAAGAAGTCATAGTGGAGAGAAGCCTTATGAATGTAAGGAATGTGGGAGAGCCTTTAGTTGCTCTTCAAGCTTCGCTAAAGATATCAGAATGCACAGTGGAGAGAAGCTTTACAAATGGAAGGGATGTCGGAAATCCTTTAGTTTCTTCTCAACCTTAACGCATGAGACTTCACAATGTGGAGAGGCCTTTGTATGTGAGGCATGTGGCAGAGCCTGCATCATTCCCCAGACCTCATTGTACATACGGCGGTTGATGGTCGAGAGAGGCTTTGTGAATGTAAGGAATGTGGCAAGTCTTTAGTTGTTCCTTACATCTCCCTACACGTGTACTGCCAGTGAAGGGGCATCTTGATCACTGTAAAGAAGGTGGTGAAAGCTGTAGTTGCTCTGCAGACTTTTCTAGTCACAGGCGTACTCACAGTGGAGAGAGGCCTTATAAATGTACGAAGTGTGCCAACGCCTTCAGATGCTTCTCCTACTTAGTTGTGTGAGTCCTAACAGGGGGAGAGGCCTTCTGAACATAAGGAGTGTGGCAAAAGCTTTCTGGGACTATCTTTGTTACTGTTTCTGTGTCTTATTGTGCAGATTAGCTGGGCAGATATTTCGTTTTGCAGTCCATGATGTTTTTGCTTCTTCGAGCCCTTGGATGTTAACAGTAAGGCTACAGTGAATAGCCTTAAATGTATGTCATTTCATATTTTTTAATGTTTTTATTTTATGGTAATTTCCATGCAATCCAATGCACTGATGTTTTATGGATTAAGATTTTGCTTTCATATACAAGATGGTTTCTTCCAGTTTTTCCTCTTGGAAAATGGTTTTACCGTTTGCAATTGATAAATTTCTTATCGGGAGATAACTTGAGACTGTACAGACAGTGTTTTTCATCTTGCCTTTGTGTACTGGTATTAGATTTCTGGCTAATGATTACCTGCAACCATTATTACTGCTGTTTCCCAAAGGGTGCTTTTTGTTCCAAGTCCTCATTCTGTATTTCTGATTTGGAATCCAAGTATGAGGAATAGCTTTCCTCTCCCCTCTCTTATTTGTTGGATTGTTTTCAGTGCAGGCTCCTGCATGTTAGTATTTCTTATGGTTTTATTCAGATGGTCTCAGATTTGGTTATTAGAGGCTGCGTTCGTAGGTTTCTGTCTTTTTTGTTTCTTCTCTTTGCTGTCACTCTCCCAGGCTGATCTTAGACTTTTTCTTAATCAGCCCTTGATGAGCCTCATGAAAACAGAATTGTTGCAACCTACATGTGTGTATGCGTGTTGTACACTCACCTCGGGAGCCTGTGAATGGTACAGCCTTGGGGTATGCCCCAGCCTAGTTGTCAGCTGATGGGAGCAGAGCAGGTTGTGTTGAGGAAGGACATTCCACTGTCTAATTTCTGGGTCTTTGGCCTCTGATTCTGTGGAACTAAGCACCCCCCAAAAATGAGAGGGATCAAATTTATCAGTGAACACTCCTTTCTAGGCTTTTCTCCAATGAGCAAGCAGTGAGGTTGCCCTCAAAATTGTGTGTCATGGCTGGCCCATGATTCTCTGTTTCGGCAGTGATACTTCCCTGTTGAGATTTGATGGGTGACCACCCGCACGATGGGATCTGCCGTTAGTAGCCCACTGGTTGAAAGGGAGTTTTCTTTGGTGTGTGGCCTGTATTTGAATACAAGTGAACATTGTCTCTTTCACCTTCTTTGGATGCAGCAGCTGGCTCCTGTTCCTGTGTCCTCTGGTTCTTGGGACTTAAGCTCACAGCTTCCCTGCTGATCTTGGGTTCCCAGGCCCTGCCACTACCTGAATGAGGAACTTGGTGGTCAGTCCTGCTGATCCTGACATTTGTTCGTCTTCCCAGCCTGAGAGCAAGAGCCCTGCCCTCTAGCCTGCTGGTCAGGGTTCTCCAGCCCCTGCAGCCGTGCGAGTCAAGAGAAGTGTTTACCCTAATCTGCAGACTTGGGACATTCCAACCTGTACAATCCCATGAGCCATTTCCTTAAGAGCTCTTCGTATATGTATGCATATGTGTGTTTGTGTGTAGGCATTTGTATATGTATGTGTGTGTGTATGTATGTTTTACTAGTTCTCTTTCTCCTGAGAACCCAGCTTGAGGGAATCAGTGCCTGCAGCTTCCTGATTACCTACCTGCCATTTTGCCTCATTCCAAATGTCAGGATCCCGTTTCTTTCCAGTCACTCCCTCCAGTACCTTCTGCACCATTCCAGGATGAGAATTCAGCCACTGTTAGAATAAGGATGTGCCTTCAGTTTCCAGCATTGTCAGCTCTGTCACTACAAGAAACTAAGTTTTCAGAGTGTAAGTCGCAGCTTGGAGGTCCTTTTGCACGCTTGAGCTAAAATTCTGAAGCCTGGAACTCATATCTTTCTTTTACCCCTTTTTCTAGCTTAAGTAGGACTTTCACAGGCTAAAATAGCCATAAGGTCAGAGCAAAGGAAGAAGAAATACTTTATTCAGCATATACTGCAAGAGGCTAAAGTGGAAAATATACAAGTATGCCAGAGTTAGGTATGATTGAGTCTGAGGAGTATTACAGAAGGATCAGTGCACACGTACTGACATGACAAGTAGGTAAATTTAGAAAAGCTTTACCTTTTCGTGAATTCACTAAAAACTGCTAAATCCTTTGGGACTGTCAGTTCCTGATCCTTTGGTCCCTCTTGACATGCTTGAACTTTGATCAGTTCTTTCTATTGTAACTCAAGGCTTGAAATTTGCCTTCCATCCTTTCTACTTGAGAAATTTAGAATGTGTTCTACCCTTTTGGTTTTCTATTTCCAGCTCTTGGCACATACTCATTGTAATACTTTGTCTTCCGGAGCTGCCTTTTGAAATCTACTGTTGTGATCTTTTATTTTGTCATTCCTTCCTTTTGCGTTAGCTACTCAGCATTCAAGAAGAACTTTCAGAGCCTCTTCTGACATCCAATGTGGTCCTTTGTTTCTTGTCTGTCTTTCTAACCACTTCTTGGTCCTTCATGAATGATGTCTCTGAAGTCACTTCACGACTTGTCTGGTCTTTGATCAGTAGTGTTCAACACATCGAGTGACCTCTTGAGATGGTCTCTGAACTCAGATGGGATATACTGAAGGCTGTACTTTCGCTGTCATGCCAAGCCAAGTCAAAGACTTGTTCTAATTTTTTCAGTTTCAGTTTGACCTTGCATATGAGCAGTGGATGGTGAATGCCACAGTCAGCACAAGGTCTTGTTTTGACTGCTCCTAGTGAGCTTTTCCAGCATCTCTTTCCACAGCTGTAGTCTGTTTGATTCCTGTGTGTGGTATCTGGCAATGTCCTTGTGTACCGTCGCACTTTATGTTGGTGAGAAAAGATATTTGCAATGAAGAAGTCTTTGGTCGTACAAAATTCGTCATTTCTGTACCAAAGCCACATTTTCCAGGTGCTGATTCTTCTTAGTTTGGAACTCTTGCTGTACAACCACCGGTAATTATGAGTACATCCTGATTTCCTGTTAAGTCAGTTTCGTACTGCAGAAGCCGGTAAAGTTCTTCAAATACTTCATCTTTGGCCCCTGTGGGTGGTGTGTAAATTTGAAAAATACTTGTATTATCTTACCTTGCTTGTAGGCCTACGGATATTAAATCCTGTGGCTGACAGCATCCTACTTCAGGACAGATCTTTAAATGTTCTAACAATAAATGTGTTCCATTCCTTTTCATGTTTTCATTGGCAGCACAGAAGACCCCATGGTTGTCCGATTAAAAATGGCCAATACTGGTCCATTTCAGCTCACTAATGCCTCAGATATTAATGTGTATGCATTTTACTTCATTTGTGACGATTTCCTGTTTTCTGAGATCCCTGCTTTGTACATTCGACCTTGTGATCATTAATGGATTTTTTAGCTGTTTCTTCTCATTGTAAGACATGCCACATCAGTAAATGAAGTAGTCTCTGGTGTCTGTGGCATTTCTTCTTTTGGCTTGCCCTTTTCTCATATTTTTGATGGTCGTCTTTGCTCCGGGGGGCTGAGGCCCATTAATGCTTCTCAGATGGCCGTTAGGTAGCTTTTAAGACCCCAGACACCAGTCACTAAAGTGGGATGGAGAACATTTGCTGAAAAAACTTGATTATGCCGTTCGACCTCGGATTCCACTAAAGCCGCAGTTCCCAGAGCCCTGACCCTGATACTCGGTCCCTGGAAGTGTTTGGTTTTGGTTAGAGTGCTTCTAAAGTTTGAGTTTAGTCCATTCCTGGTGACTTCTCTGCTGTGTACGGTCTAGCATTTCATTCATCTAATTGGTGAATACCCCTCCCTCCCACCTTCCTCTCATGCCTGTCAGATAATGTTTGCTTCTCTATTTTAAACAGTTGAGTCCTTTCAACAGTGATTTCATAGAGTTATTGTTGTCTTTCATTGCCTCATTTCGTTCAGCATAATGCCCTTCCAGAGTCTACTGCTTCATGAGATGTTTCCCAGATTTATCGTTCTTCTTTATCACTGCCTAATATTCCATGGTGTGACTCTACCTCAGTTTGTTTGTCCATTCTTCCTTCGATGGGGACCTGGGCTCATTCCATCTTTTTTCTGTTATGAGCAGTGCTGCACTGAACTTTAGTGTCCTTGTATGTATTTGTGCGGTAGCTCTTTGTTCTCTAAGATGAATTGCAAGAAATTGTATTGCTGGGATGTATAGTATTTCTTGGAAACCCTGGTGGTGTAGTGGGATAAGTGCTCCATCTGCTAACCACGTGGTGGGCCGTTAAAATCTACCAAGTCCTCCTTGGAAACTATGGGATGGTTCTGCTCTTACAGGGTCGCTGTGAGTTGGACCCGACTCAACAGCAGTTTTTTTTTTTAATATATATATGATATTTTTATTTCTAGCTTTTGGTAGAAAGTAATTGTACCATGTTACATTCCTACCAACATTTGTAGTAGAGTTCCAGTCTCCCTGGAGCTTCTGTCATTTATTAGCTTGTGTTTTTTGGATTAATGCTAGCTTTGTTGGGGTGATGTGCTGTCTCATTTGAGTTTTGATTTGGATTTTGCTAGTGACTAATGATCATGAGCATTTCCTGTTGTATCTTTTAGTTCCTGAATATTTTCTTTGGTGAGGTACCTGGTGTTTTAGTCAGCTAGGGCTGCTCTAACAGAAATACCACAGAATGGAAGGCTTTAACAAAGAAATATTTATTCTTACACAGTCTGGTAGGTTACAAGTCCATATTCAGGGTGTCTGCTCCAGGGGAAGGCTTTCCCCTTGTCGGGTGTGGAGGAAAGTCCGGTATTGCATCAGTCTTTGTCCAGGGAGCATCCTGACGCAAGAACCTCTGGTCTGAAGGACACGCTTAGCTCCTGGTGCTGCTTGTGCTTGATGGTAGCGAGGTTCTCAAATTCTCCTTTGTTTCT
The DNA here is from genome assembly GCA_028571685.1 of Heterohyrax brucei. NCBI lineage: Eukaryota > Metazoa > Chordata > Mammalia > Hyracoidea > Procaviidae > Heterohyrax > Heterohyrax brucei. Next base: position 2,956,742 of record CM053166.1, read on the forward strand.
TTTTCCTTTTATTCCTTGCAAGCTAAAAGCATTAAGGGTGGGGCAAGCCATACTCCAGGGAAACTCCCCCTACAGCAGGAATTTACAGCCCCACCCTAATCCTTTAACATACAGGTTAGCAAAACCACACAGTGGAGGACAGTCCCAAGATACTGGGAACCACATCCCAGCCACGTGGCTGCACACATTTTTGGGGGGACACAATTCCAAGCATGACACCTGGTCATATCTTTTACCCATTTGTTTTAGTCAGCTAGGGCTGCTCTAGCAGAAATACCACAAAGTGGATGGCTTCAAAAAAGGAAGGTTTATTCTTACATAGTCTGGTAGCCTGCAGGTCCATATTCAGGGTGTCCGCTCCAGGGAAAGGCTTTCCTCCTTGTTGGCTGTGGAGGAAAGATATTACATCAGTCTTTGTCCAGGGAGCATCTTGATGTGGGAACCAGAGGTCTGAAAGATGGGCTCTTCTCCTGGTACTGCTTTCTTGATGGTAGGAGGTTCCCAGTTCTCAGCCTGCTTCCCTTCTCTGTTATCTCTTGTAGGATGAAAGGATTAAGGGTGGGACAAGCCATACTCCAGGGAAACTCGCTTTACAGTGAAGCAGGGACGTGATCCTATGAAGGGATTTACAGTCCCACCCTAATGGTTTAACATACAGCATAGGAAAAGCACAAAACAGAGGACAGTCACGAGATACGGGGAATCATGGCACAGCCACATGACTACATGTATATTTTGGGGGACACAATTCAATCCATGACACCATTTTATTTAAAAAAGTTTTATTGTGACTAAGTGAAAGTTTACAATCCAAGTCCATTTTCCATATAAAATCCGAAGTACCTACCTCTCTGCAACTCTGCTCTGCTGACCTTAAGACTGTACACTCTTCGTTTTTTAGTTCTCTTTACTATGTTTAAGTGAAAGTTTACAATCCAAGTCAGTTTTCCGTATTGAGTCCTGAGAACCCGCCTCCTTGCATCTCCATCTGCTGTCCTGCCACACACTCTTCTTGTTCACTCTTCAGTATCCACTCAACCAACACTTGTCCCCTCCTCTCCACTCTGTCCTGTCCCCTCTAAAAAGAAAGTACTAGTACAGCCTCGTGTGTGTATATTAGACCGTAAAGGATACACACCATCTCCATCACTCTGTGTCCCCAAGTCCAGTCCATTCTTGGTCTGAAGTGTTGGCTTCAGGATCAGTTTCAGCCCTGGGAAAGCAGGTAGTCCAGGGGCCATTTTCTGAGGGTACCTTCCAGGTTGTCAGAGCGTCAGTTCTGAGCTTTTCATAGGGTTCTTGATCTGCGTACCTGTTTCTCATGCTACATCAGGGACTGTATGGTTTCCCCTGTCAGGCCTTTTCCCGTTTTTAATAGGATCATTTGTCTTTTCTTGTTTAGGTTTTGCAGGTAGTTTTTACATTTTCAGGGTTAGACGCTGATCAGACTCGTGGTAGACAAAAATCTTCACCCAATCTGTGTGTCATCTGTTTATTCTTTTGGAGCAGTCATTGAATAAGCACGATTGTTTGATTTTTTTTAAGTATTATTGGTTACCTGTTTTCTCTGTGTTTGTGCCTTGTTCATGATATTTTGTCGTCAGTTCATGCCATGTATTAGGGTCCTGAGCGTTGTCTCTATTTTTGTTCCATAATATGTATTGTTTCAGATTTTCAATTTAAGTCTTTGATCTATTTTGAGCTAGTTTTGTGTTTGGTATGAGATATGGATTTTGTTGATTGTTTTGCTTATGGCTATCTGGTTATGCCAGCACACTTTATTAAACAGAGTGTCTTTTCCCCAGTTGACAGACTTTGGGTCATTGTCAGATAGGTGGCTGATATTTTATTTGAGGCTCAGATCTGTCCCATTCGTCTGGTATTTGTCTCTGGACCAGTGTCAGGTATTTTGACTGCTGTGGCAGTGTAATAGGAGCTAAAGTCAGGTCGCGTGTGGAGGCCTCCCGCTTTGTTCTTCATCTTCAGTCTTGCTTTGCTTATCTGGGGCTTCTTTCCTTTCCGTAGGAAGTTTGTGATCTGTTTCTCCATCATTCAGAAATGCTGTTGACATGGCCTTGTATCTATAGATCAGTTTGCGTAGAACAGACATTTTCACCGTGTTGTATCTTCTTATCTATGATCAAGGTAGATTTCTGCACTTATGTTGGTCTCTCTTGATTTCTCACAGTAGAGTCTTGTAACTCTGTTTGTAGATGTTTTTACTCTCTGATTAGGTTTATTCTGAATTAGTTTCTTTTCTTGGGGGCTACTGTAGAGTGGCTGATTTGGTTGTTTCTTCTTTGACAGTATGTTTGTTGGTATAGGGAATTCCACTAATTTTTGTAGGTTTATCTCGTATCTGGATACTTTTCTGAACTCTTCTGTTAGTTCCAGTAGGGTTTTTATTTCAGCTTTTTGTGTATTAGGTCATATCATCTGAGAATAGAGATACTTTTACTACTTCCTTACTTGTTTGGATGTCTTTTATTTCCTCTTCCACCTGGTTGCTGTGGCTAGAACCTCCACTGCAGTGTACAGTAGCACGCTGACCGAGGGCATCCTCATCTGGGTCCTGTTCTCCACGGGAATGCTTTCACACTCTTTGTATTTCACATGAGATTGGCTGTTGGCTTCTCACAGATGCCCCTTAACATGCTGAAGAATTTCCCTTCTGTTTCTGTTTTACGAGAGCAGTTCACGTGAATGGTTGTTGGACTTGGTCAGATGCACTGTACTCCTAGTGCTGCTTTCTTGATAGTATGAAGTTCCCAAGTCTCTGCTTGCTCTCCTCTTTATCTCCCTTAAGATGAAAGAATAAAAGATGGTACTGGCCAAACCCCAGGGAAACTCCCTTAGCACGGGTCTTGCCGTCCCACTGTCAGGTATTTTTAACATAGTCGTCCTGTCTGTCAGCCACAGGCAGAGATTAGGTTATGTAACATAGGAACATCACAGAATCTTGGGAATGGTGGCCCAGCAAAATAGATACACTGATTTGGGGAGGACACAGTTCAATCCATGACACCCTCCATCTTGTGAGTTTCCTGTGTTGTAAATGTTTTAAAGAGCATTAAGGTGTGACTGCAACACTCTTCCTAAGGGAGTTTCCCTGGCGTGTGGCTTTCCCCATCTTTGATCCTCTTACTGTACAAGACAGCACAGGAGAGCGAAGCAGGCAGAGTGTGGGCAACGCAATCACGTCAAGAAAGCAGCCCTAAAATGAGAGCGTGTCTTTCAGACCTGAGGTTCGTGCTGCAAGATGCTCCCTGAACAGTGAGTGATGCACCCCAAGGAGCCTCCTCCAGAGCTGATGAGGAGTGAAAGCTTTCCCCTGCAGTGGACACGGTGAATTTGGTCTTGTCGCCCACTGGGCTGTGTAGGAATAATCTCTTCTTTACTGAAATCAGCCACTCAGGATGCTTTTGTTAGAGCAGTCTCAGATGACTGAAACAGCTCACAAATGCCTGTGGACATGTGTCACGCTAGTGAGCATGCACATACATGTGTCAGTCCCATGTGTATGTATGTACCCTCATCAGTGTGCACATGATTCATCTGAGTCAGCATCCACACGTGTCATCCCGGACAGCAAGTGTGCACGCGTGTGTGTCACAGCAGACGGTGAATGAGATCTGCAGCTGGGTGGTCACATGTCCTCTGTGCCAGATGCTGCTTTCGTCAAGTCTATGGCCTGCAGACACGGCGGGGGGTCCACTTGTGCTTCAGTGTCCACATGAGGGGCTGGTGGGCAGAGGCGGGAGCTGAGAGGGTGTGAGGAGTCTGAAAGAGAACTTCTGTCACCTGGGGGATGACTGAAATGAAGTCCAGACTTAAAGAACGTGTTTTGCTTTATAATTTTAGGAAAACTAGAAATGTCCAACACAGCAGGACTCTGAATCCTCCAGTCAGTGGCCTGCATTGGTCCTGTGTCCCTCACAGCCCAGTCACTGCCCGAGACAGAACCAGGCAGCATGGTCCTCGGTAAAACGCACTGTTTCACTCAGCTGGTGCTGCTCTCATTGAAACACCACAGGGTGGACGGCCTTAGTAAAGGAAGGTTTATTCTCACACAGTCCTATAGGCCACGAGTCCAAATTCGAGAAGTCCATTCCAGGGCAAGGCTTTCCCCCTTATCAGCTCTGAAGGAAAGTCCGGTAGCGCATCAGTCATTGTCCAGGGAGCATCTTGGGGCAGAAACCTCAGGTCTGAAGGATGCGCTCTTCTCCCGGTATTGCTTTCTGGATGGTGTGAGCTTCCCAGTTTGGCTTGCTTCTCTTTCTTTTATCCCTTGTAGGATGATAGGATTAAGGGTGGGGCCAGCCATACTCTAGGAAAACTCTCTTTACAGTGGAGCAGAGAGGTGATCCCATGAAGGGATTTACACTCCCACCCTAATCCTTGAACATACAGCACAGGAAAATCACAAGATGGAGGACAATCATAGAATACAGAGAATCGTGGCCCAGCCACGTGGATACACATTTTTGGAGGGACACAGTTCAGTATGTGACACACACCTCAGTGAACATGTGATCTCTAACCACTGCACAACACTGCCTTCTCCGTGTAGGAACCTGCAGGCCGCAGGCTCCTCACTCAGTGGACCCATGCCTCGTAGGAAAGGCCACTAGAGTGGTTTCCCCCGAGGTCATCAACAGCAGCCCCTCTGAGGAGAGAGAAATAGTGATCCACTCCGTGTCCAGGGAGGAACAGCACTTAGGAGAAGCCTGTGGGGAGTTCCAGCTGGAAACAGAGTCCGCCTCCCTCTGTTTCTTGCTGAGAGGCCCTTGTCTCCTGAGATGTAGAGACTGGCCTGGATGTGGGTCCCCGATGGCTGAGGAAGAGAAAATGAATAAAACGGGAGTGAAAAGTAGACTGTGCAGGAGGCTGGGGAGACCCTGTGCGGTGAGCACTCTGTCAGTGGTCACAGGGGGGCCTTTCCATGAGGTGACTCAGAGGGCCGGGCAGCCTCGTCTCCCCAACTCTGACTGAGAACGTTCTCTTCCAGGAGAAGCAAGGCCGGAGATCCATCCGTGTCCGTCCTGCCCTCTGGCCTTCTCCACTCAGAAATTCCTCAGCCTCCACATGAGTCACAGCCACCCCTCTCAGCCCTTTCCAGGAACACCTGCAAGAAGACACGTCCAACGGCAGGACCCCCATCCAAGGGATCGAGGGCAGCAGCGTTCTGAGCAACACATCTGGAGTGACAACGCAGGAGGTCCAGAGAGACATGTGTCCAGGCCAGTTTTTCAAAGGACACAGGAAGAGGGGATTTCAGAGACCTTCTGCAGCCTCCCCGAAGGACAAATGGGGATGTCAAGGGCAACTGCGAGAATGACGGAGACACAGAGCACCCTAGGGCCTAAGGTGACTCCTGAGGACACAGGGACATTATTCCTGAGGAAAGGAATCTCAGAAATTGCCAAAGTAAGGTGTGGAGACTATGAACAAGGCTTTAAACAGAAATCACGCCACGTAACACAGCAGAGGACACACTCAGCGGAGAAGCCCTATGTCTGCAGGGTGTGTAGACGAGGCTTTAGAAAGAAGGCATACCTCATCATACACCAGAGGATACACTCAGAGGAGAAGCCCTATGTCTGTAACGAGTGTGGGCGAGGCTTTAGCCGGAAGTCAGTGCTCATCACACACAAGAGGACACATTCAGGGGAGAAGCCCTATGTCTGCAGGGACTGTGGGCGAGGCTTCACCAAGAAGTCATACCTCACCACACACCAGAGGACACACTCAGGGGAGAAGCCCTATGTCTGCAGGGACTGTGGGCGAGGCTTTACGGAGAAGTCACACCTCACTACACACGAGAGGACACACTCAGGGGAAAGGCCCTATGTCTGCCAGGAGTGTGGGCGAGGCTTTACCCAGAAGGCAGTCCTCATTGCACACCAGAGGACACACTCAGGGGAGAAGCCCTATGTCTGCAGGGATTGTGAGCGAGGCTTTCGTGAAAAGTCAGGCCTCATCAGACACCAGAGGACACACTCAGGCGAGAAGCCCTATATCTGTAGGGAGTGTGGGCGAGGCTTTAGTGATAAGTCAGGCCTCATCAGACACCAGAGGACACACTCAGGCGAGAAGCCCTGTATCTGTAGGGAGTGTGGGCGAGGCTTTAGTGATAAGTCAGGCCTCATCAAACACCAGGGAACACACTCAGCGGAGAAGCCCTATATCTGCAGGGAGTGTGGGCGAGGCTTTAGCTGGCAGTCACGCCTCACCAGACACGAGAAGATACACTCAGAGAAGCCCTATGTGTGCAGGGATTGTGGGCGAGGCTTTAGTGTGAAGTCAACCCTCATCATACACCAGAGGACACATTCAGGGGAGAAGCCCTATGTCTGCAGGGAGTGTGGGCGAGGCTTTACCAAGAAGTCACACCTCACCATACACAAGAGGACACACTCAGGGGAGAAGCCCTATGTCTGCAGGGACTGTGGGCGAGGCTTTACCCAGAATGCAGTCCTCATCGCACACCAGAGGACACATTCAGGGGAGAAGCCGTTTGTCTGCAGGGACTGTGGGCGAGGCTTTACCAAGAAGTCACACCTCACCATACACAAGAGGACTCACTCAGGGGAGAAGCCCTATGTCTGCAAGGAGTGTGGGCGAGGCTTTACCCAGAAGTCACACCTCACCATACATGAGAGGACACACTCAGGGGAGAAGCCCTATGTCTGCAGGGAGTGTGGGCGAGGCTTTACCCAGAAGTCAAGCCTCACCACACACGAGAGGACACACTCGGAGAAGCCCTATGTCTGCAGGGATTGTGGGCGAGGCTTTCTTGAAGAGTCAGGCCTCATCAGACACCAGAGGACACACTCAGGGGAGAAGCCCTGTGTGTGAAGGGAGTGTGGATGAGGCTTTATCCAGAAGTCATGCCTCTTCACATAAGAGGACACACACAGGGGAGAAGCCGTATGTTTGTAAAGAGTGTGGGCGAGGCTTTAGCCAGAAGTCAAGTCTTGTCAGTCACCAGGGGACACACTTTGGGGAGAAACCCTCTGTCTGCAGGGAGTGCGGGCAAGGCTTTAGCGTAAAGTCAAGTCTCATCACACACCAGAGCAGACACTCGGGAGAAGCACTATATCTGTAGGGAGTGTGGGCGAGGGTTTAGTGACGAGTCTTACCTCATTATGAGAGAAGAAGGAAAAGCTTTTAGGAAGGTACCACTTACATTCCAGAAGGCCTATGTGCAGGGCTTCTGAGGCTGTAAATGAGTGTCAACAGCTCAAAATGGCTGTAACCCATGACATCAGAAAAAACCCCTGATAAGCCGTTTCTAAGGAGGGGGTAGCTTCTTCCCGTGTAACTTAATGATAGCTGCTTGTCTGGTGCCTCTTTAAGTATGCTAGACCAATAGAAATGCAATATGAAAATCTGTATACCTGTAACTGCCAAGTAAGAGAATATATGGGAATTCCTTTGTCTGCTTTGTTGAAAAACGTACATAGATGTGTCTGATAACGGAACGGGGTGCTTGGCTATTTTTCGGACTTGAGTCCATCTGCTGCACAGCTAATACACAGCCTCTTCCTCTACAAACAAGATGGTGTTCCAGGTGTTTTCTGTTCTGTGGACCAAGCTTGTATTTCCTGCTAATAAAATCACACACCAGAGGACCCACACAGGGGGCAACCCTGTCTCCAGGGAGTGTAGGCAAGGCTTTAGCCTAACATGAAGCATCACTGTACACAGGGGAAGGAAATGTGGCCACCACACACCTCCACCTCCCCATCTCTGAGGAGTTCAACACTGCTGAGCCCTCATCCTCCGACACAGTATCAAGAGAGCAGAAATAAAGGAGTAAACAGGTTTCTCCGCTTTCGTGCAAGGGGTGATGTGGAAAAGGTACAGGGGTCCCTGCAGTGGTCAGGGTGTTCTCAGCTGGTTTTCTGAGTTAAACAACCATATCCCATGGTGTTTAGGCCTCTTATTATAAGGGAGAACCTCAGGAGTGGCTTCACTACTGTGTTATGGGGGTGCCTGGGGACCCTGCTCAGGATTCTCCAGTGTGGTAAGCGGGACATGCTGGCGCCCAGCGCCAGAACAACACACCAGCCTTTTCCTGATTGCTACCATGCATCAGGATTCAGAACAGCTGTCATTTCCCAGCCACACCCTTGTTTACCAGACCTAGGGCTTTCATGGCGCATGCCTGTGGGCAGTGGCTTCCCGCTAGCCTATTGTGGGCCTCCGTCTTGGGAGAGCGTGGCACATGAGGATTGGAGGAATCTGGGATAAATTGAGCAAGCACCAGGTAACGGGGACTAAGACTAAGACAGAAGACTTCTAAGACTAAGACCGGGACCGGGAACAGAGGACGGACCGACGGACAGACTGACAGACGGACGAGGAGGCAGTAAAGTAAGCAGTAGGAGTAGAGTAAGCAGTAGCAGTAAAGTAAGCAGTAATAGTAAAGTAAGCAGCAGGAGTAAGGTAGGAGTAGCATAAGTAAGTGTAATAATAAGAATAAAGTAAGCAACCGGTAAAGTGGCTCGAACCCGTGCGTGTGTCCTGTCTTCTTTCCGCCGGCGGACAGTTAGGCAGCGACACTCCAGTGTCTGTGAGACCGGTAAGTCTGGTCTTTGTGAGGTCACCTTTTGTCCTGCCATTGTCTCCTCTGTCTAGGTCCCTCGATGGTGATCCCTGTCGGAGCAGCTGGTGGTGATGCTCGGCACCGTCACTTGTGCTGGACTCGGTCTGGTGGTGGTTGTGATCGTTGCGGTCCTTGAGGCCTTCGGGCTCCTGTTCCCCTCGTTTTCTGCAGTCTCCCCTGGTCCGGGTGGGGTGGGACCAGTAGACCTCTGTGAGCACTTCCATGCCCCTGAGACCCCAGGCGATCCGGAGCAGAGGAGAATGGAGGACATCAGAGACATGGGGACTATCGGGGCTAGGAGGCAGCCCATGTGAGCTGAGAATCCCTTGGCTGTCACAGAACTCGATGGCCCCCAGCCCCCGCCGGTTGTCACCCTGACAAAGACTACAATTTAAAGTCTGATGCAGCATGAGGAAACGTGGGAATGTGGCAGAAATCCCATAAAGTGACCACACTGGATGGTCCATTGGACTGGAGGGTCCCCTGCAGACATGGCCCCCAGGCTGTGAGCACAGCGCTGAAACCAACGCCAGAGAGAAAAACCAGACTGGACTGAAGACAGAGTGACGGCGGTGAAAAGTGTGTTTCTTGGTTTAAATCTATGTACAAGGCTGTCTGAGGAGCTCCCACAGGGGTCAGGTGGCAGGGAGCTGGGACGGGTTGGCTGGATGGGCGCTGGAGGGACAGGGTGGGAAGGAGGAGCGTCCTGTCCTGGGAGTTCGGGGGAGCGGTGGTAGAGTTGCCTACTATGTGTGCGGGGTTCTGTGCGGCAAACTGACTTGGACTGTAAACTGACTTAGATTGTAAACTAGCACTTCAAGTATGAAAAATAAGAAAGACTCCATGTGCCACTTAGAAACGTGGAATGGAGACCATCCTCTTTATAAGCTCTGTTACACTTAACAGAGTTATATGTCGTCTGTGATCGTGGTCCCTGGCCGTCAGTTCCATTGGAAGGCTACCTGTTGGACCGGACGTCAGAAAGCCACCTGCCATCAGGGAGCGGCCCATTGCGCTGGTCTGTCCCCGGCCCCTTTGACTCTCACAGAGCAGCAGCAGAGACCGGGGGGCCCGCACCTTCTCACCGGTGCTGTCACTGGCATTCAAGGCCAAGGTCTGCTTTTCTTCTGAAAGAGGAAAAAGAAAGACCAAGAAGCTGAATAAATTTTGTAACTGGAGGATTCGAGGGGTGCCTGCCTGCTGATGGTATTGGCAAAGGAACAGTAATGGGAGGTGGGGAGTTTGAAAGTCTGGGAGAGACGCTGTGACATCAGTTTCCTGGCTCTTTTTCAGACGTGAAGAAGTTCACAGGCTGAAATTCTCAGTCCACCACTCTCCCTGTGGGGGAAGAAGCCCTGGGTTGTGAAAATGGTTGAGGGTTTGACTCCCATCTGGGAGGCTGGTGGTTCCATGCCCCTGAGAGGTGCCTCAGACGAGAGGTCTGGCGATCTGCATGTAAATGGTCACAGCCTTGAAATCCTCACGGAGCAGTTGTGTCCTGCCCTGTTTGGGTCACTGTGGGATGTGATGGTCCAGACAGCGGCCAACAACTCCTCTGTGGTATGAAAGAACCAGAGGCTATTGAGCCTCGAATGATCCTGTAGCTACACATAGTTGTGTTCAAGGTCATTCAAAATCGGCAGCAACAGCATGTTGACAGGGAACTGCCAGGAACTCAAGCCAGATTCACTAGGGGACATGAAACCAGTAGTATCATTGCTGATGTCACATGGATTTGGGCTGAAAGCAGGGAATACCAGAAAGAGGTTTTGGTGTGTTTCCTTGACTATGCAACGACATTTAACTGTGTGGATTGTAACAAATTATGGTAACAGTGCAGAGAATGGGAATTCCAGAAGACTTAATTGTGCTCATGAGGAATCTATGTGGATCAAGAGGCAGTTGTACGAACAGAACAAGCGGACACTGCAAGGTTTAAAGTCGGGAAAGGTGTACAATGGGGTTGTATCCTTTCACCGTAGTTTTTGAAGCTGTTTGCCCAGCAAACAATCTCAGAAGCTGGATAGCATAAAGAAGAATGAAGTATCAGGGATGGAGGAAGACTCATTAACAAGCTGTTAGGCAGATGACACAACCTGCTTGCTGACACTGAAGAGGGCGTGAAAGGCTTAATAATGAGGATCAAAGACGGGAGCCATCAGTGTGGACTGCACCTCAGCATCAGGAAAACAAGAATCCTCACAACTGGGCTACTAAGTGATATTGTGACAAATGAGAAAGGGACTCAGGTTGTCAAGGACTTTGATTTATTTGGTGCCATGGTTAACACCCATGGAAGCAGCAATCACAGAAACGAAAGAGGCGCTGCTATTTGGTTTCAGTTCAGCCTTGCACATGTGCAGTTGATCATCTGTGCCGTAGTCAGCGCCTGGTCTTTTTCTGACGTCAGCGTTTTCCATCCTCTATTTCCACTGATATACTTTATTTGACTGGTGTATTCAATCTGGTAAGTTCTAGTCATTGTTTACGTTGGTGAATAAAGGTGTTTGCAATAAAAAAATTGTTGCTCTTGCAAAATTTCTGTCTTGTGATCTTCTACATCATTTCTGTCATCCAGGTGGTATTTTCCAATTTCCAGTCATTCTTCTCTAATTTTAACTTTGGCATTCCAATCACCCATAATTATCAGTGAATCCTGCTTATATATTTGACTACTGTGAACTGCAGAAGCTGATGTAAATCTTGACTTTGTTCATCTTTGGCCTTAGTGGTTGGCGTACAAATTTGGGTAAGAAACAGGCAGTCTACTTCTGAAAAAAACTCCCCAGTGAAAACTACTAAAAACAGTGGAATGTTGTCAGAGATAGTGACAGAAGTTGAGCCCCCAGGTTGGAAGGCACTCAGAAGATGTCTGCGGAAGAGCTGCCCTACACAGTATACTCGGCCTTAATGACACGGATGGAGTAAAGCAGTTGGGACCCTCATTTGCGGATATGGCACAACTCAAAATGAGAAGAAACAGCCATTAGTAATCAGAATATGGCATGTATGATGTTACGAATCTTGGAAAGTTGGAAATGTGAAAAACAAAGTGCGATGTATAGACATCAGGATCCTAGGCGCTAGTGAGCTGAAATGGACTAGTATTGGCCATTTTCAATCAGGCACTCCCATGGTCTGCTATGCCAGGAATGAATACCCGAAGAGGAATGGTGGTGTGTTCATCATGAAAAAGCACATTTCAAGATCTGTCCTGAAGGACAGTGCTGTCATTGATAAGATAATGTCTATATGCCTACAAGGAAGGCCAGGTCATGTGACTATTAATCAAATTTATGTGCTAATAATTCCAGTAATTTACACAAATGGATATTAAATTGACTGTTTATTCCTTCTGTAGCACATGTTAGAATTCAGTACAAACAATGTTTAGGAAAAAAACAAGCACTTAGAAATTTAAAAATTTATCAACAGATGTCGCTATCCCCCCGATACCGACCCGCGGCAGAGTGACAGCAACAGACCGACACCACGTCCTCTGGTCTTCAAGCAGAGAGCGTTTATTTTCAGTAGTTCCACTTATATACGGAATGAATCAGCCAATCACTACTGGCCCACATACGGGCTAGGGCGTGTCCCAGGCATGCGCAGGCAAGATGTTTACTGCTCTAAGGTCTCTGGGTCTGGGTGTGGCTACAAGCCAAGGCGCCATCTTTGGGTGCAGCCACTTGGGGGGTGTGGGGCCGGCTCGCCACATCTCCCCCTTTTACTTTATATATGCATGAAAGTGCCTGTCTTAGGTCTTCTCTGGCTCGAGCGCTCCTTACCCATCATTGGGATACCCCACAGCTTGGTGGAGTCCCTGTCTTAGGTTGGTAACACTCCCAAGAGAGGTTGCCCGTCTTTGGCTATCCTTCCAGCATTTGTATCCACACTCCGGCTGAAGTTGATGCTGGTTCTTCAGCATTTGCGATAGCCTGCACCAAAAGCGCCATGTTCATTTGTTGTTGCCTCCTCTGGCAACGAAGGTATAGAATCAACCACAGACCCAGGAAGCATAGGATGCATGCCAGGGCACCAGAGCCTGCCCATTCTCGAACAGTATGTAGGGCTGACTGGACCCAGTTCATCAAGGTGACAGCGGTAGAGGTGTGAATACGTGTGGAGTTTATTACAGCGATCTCACCTCGCAATTAATTGTCCACTTCAGCGGTCCAGTTGCCTAGTAGCTGACGAGACAGTTGTCTGGAGAGACTAGCTGCGCGAGAGATATTGTTAAACTGCACAGGAGTAACACAGAAGCCAGGGAACCGCCACTCACAGCCCAGCTGCACCACATGCACTAGGGAGTCTTGGACAAGGTCGAGGCTTGCGCCAGAGCTGGGCGTAAGAGGGTCGCTCGACCGGCCAAGGGACATATCGGGGTAATCTAGTTACAAGGGCTGTGCAGTAGCATTCCAGCAGAGGGAGTAAAAACAGGTTGAATTGGTACAGGATATAGGGTGGAACCATTACAAAGAAGAAACATGAAGGGAGGGTAAACACACACAGGGGTAGGGGAAAAAGTAAGATTTTGGTTAGAGGACTTCTCCTGTAGTGTTAATTCGAAGGATTCGGTGGCATTCCAACACACACTGGCATTTTTAATAATTCCACCTATTATCAGGGCCATAGAAGAAGTATCGGTGCAGCTGCCATCAACGCCACACACGAGCCAGATGTCGAAAGGGTTCGTGGGTAAGGCCTGAGTAGGACTTTGCCAAGTATAGTTGCTGCCAAACATTGTAGCATTGATTCGGGTACCGACAGCTGGGGAGAAAGTAGAGTAAGGCTTTACTGTCCACTGGAGGCGGTGTCTCTGACAACCTGTCCAGAGACTAGGCCACTCCCGCGTGCTTTTGCATTTTGTGGCCCATTGAGGCTATGAGGGGATGCTGCCATTGGCTTTAGGTACCCTGAGCGGTATTTGGCCTTGCAGGAGGGTACCATTTGTTCGAGGGTTGCTATTATTGCTAGGGGTATCAAACCATCCAGCAGACTGATTATACAGGGTAATGCAACTGGGGTTGTAGTCAGAGCTATCAACTTCTGAACTAAAATTAGTGAGCATATGAAAGCACAAAAAACCTTGAAAGCTTATATTAAGGGGGCGCGGTTCAGGGGCAAAGTCAGCTTGTTGTTTTAGGAAGGGTAACTCAAGCGAGCTGTTGGTTGTGAATATGCGGGGAAAGACGGAAGCAGTATGATGCACAGGTAGGGGAAGGGGTAGGGCATCTAACAACCCCCACCGGTACTTATCCTGATTTTCTTGGTATTGTTCAGACACTGCTTTCCCCAGGGTCACCCCCAGCAGGAGCAGAAGAGGGAGAAGACTTCTCGGCATCTTGCTTCGCAACTGGTCTGGTTAAGCGTTCAGGGATCCAGACAGGGTCCTGAGCATCCTGTGGAAATACACATACGGCCCCTCGGGTCCATATCAGCACTGGGTCAGGGCTTTTCCAAGCTCCAGAGAGTATATCTTTCCACATGACCTGTGCTTGGGACGCCCCATGGGGGCCCATATGCCTGTCAGCAGCTGAGCGCCCTGTGGCGTCCAATGATAAAAAATTAAGGGTAAAAAGAGCAAGTGAAAGGCGGTCCCTGGGTGTGCGGCAGTAGCCAGCTCCCCCCTTTTGTCAACATGGTTTTGAGTGTTAGATGGGGCCGCTCTACGATGCCTTAGCCTTGGGGGTTGTAGGGGATGCCATGGCTGCAAGTGGTGCCCATTTGTTGTAAGAACTGGTGAAAAGTTTTGGAAGTGTACGCGGGTGCATTGTCAGTTTTTAGGTGTTTTGGGATTCCCCAGGCAGCCCATGCGGCTAGGCAATGGGTGACGACATCTTTAGTAGACTCTCCAGCGAGCGCCAAGGCACAAATTAGGCCGGAGGCCGTATCTACTGACACATGAATATATCGAGTCTTGCCAAATTCTGCATAATGTGTGACATCCATTTGCCATATATGCATGGGCTGTAACCCATGTGGATTAACCCCAACGGAGGGTGATGGGCGATAGGGGGCGCAAGCAGGACACTGTCGTACAATGGCGCGTGCGACCTCACGGCAGATGCCAAATCTACTGGCGAGTGTTTTGGAATTAACATGAAATGTTTTGTGAAAAGCCTGGGGTTGTTCGGCTGCAGTAAGAATGAGGGTGCAGCGCGTCAGTGCGTCTGCAATGGCATTGCCCTCAGTATTAGGGCCCGGAAGGTTTAAGTGGGCTCTTAAATGCATGATATGAAAAGGGTGTTTTCTGTTCCAGATTAACTGCTGAATATTAGAAAAAATTAATCCGACGGGAGAACTTTGGTCAATTTGTCCTGCAGCTTCAAGCCGCTGCACAGCTTGAACTACATAAGCACTGTCAGAAATGAGATTAAAGGGTGAGTCAATTGTTTGAAAGACATGTTGAACAGCCTGTAATTCTACTACCTGAGCAGAGGCGCCTGGGAACAGATAAAGCTGAGGCTGTCGGTTAGGAATGTGAATGCTGCCAATGCCTGATTGAGATCCATCAGTGAAGACATTCATGGCTTCAGCTAGCGGCTTACAGGATGTGAACTTTGGAAAAACTACTGGGTGAAATTCCATGAACTGTAGAAGGGGGTCTTTGGGGTAGTGGTTGTCTATTTGTCCTTGGAAGGTGAACAGTAAGATTGCCCAGTCATCGCTGACCGATCCAAGTGTTTGAATTTGGTCTTTGGTATATGGTACTACTAGTTTGGAGGGGTAAGACCCAAAGATTTGAACACTATGCTGTAGGCCAATCGATGCTAATTGTGCCACGGCAGCAGGGTACCAAGAAATACTTTTCCCCGCAGAAATTCGCGGGTGGATCCAATAAAGGGGGCCACCCTGCCATAGGGTTCCTGCGGGCTGTGTAAGTGAAGGGAGGATACACAGCTGGATGTCTGCTTTGGGATTGCACCGCTGGAGGGCAGCATTTGCAAGTGCTTGCTCTACCTTTTCTAAGGCCTGAGTGCCTTCAGTTGTAAGGTGTCTGGGAGATGTTAACTGTGGATCACCTTGCAGGATATCATAAAGGGGTCGTAGGATGTGGTTGGGCAGGCCCAGATAGGGGCGTATCCATTGTGTGTCTCCTAACAGTTTTTGGAAGTCATTTAGAGTTTTCAGTCCATCTCTTCTTAGGGTAATTTTCTGTGGCTTAATTTGTCCTGGAGATATGTGTGAACCCAAATACTCAAGGGCATTCCCCATCTGCACCTTTTCAGGTGCGATATGCAGCCCATGGGCTTTTAGGTGGATTGCCAGTGTGGAAAAAGCCTTTTGAACTTCAGCGTGAGTAGGTGCTGCTAAGAGAATGTCATCCATATAGTGGATACAGTGTACGGAGGGATGAGCATCTCTGATGGGGGCAATGGCTTTATCTACAAAGATTTGGCACATGGTTGGGCTGTTAGCCATGCCTTGTGGAAGGACTACCCACTCATAGCGTTTGTCAGGGGCAGCATGATTGATAGATGGTAAAGTAAAGGCAAATCGAGAGGTATCTTCGGGGTGCAGTGGGATGGAGAAAAAACAATTTTTGATGTCTATTACTATAATGGGCCAGTTCTGTGGCAAAGCAGAGAGTACTGGTAAGCCTCTCTGCACAGGCCCCATAACCTCCATAGTAGCATTAATTTCTCTGAGGTCATGCAACAGTCTCCACTGTCCCGATTTCTTCTGTATGACAAATATAGGAGTATTCCAAGGCGAATTAGACTTTTTTAGATGCCCTAAAGCTAGCTGTTCTGCAATGAGTTCCATGGCAGCATATAATTTTTGTGTTGGAAGGGGCCACTGAGGTACCCAGACAGGCTGCTCTGATTTCCATTTGATTTTTATTGCCTCAGTGGCCCCTGTGAAAAACCCAATCCTTCTCTTTTGGAGTGTGAGGAAGTTGGTACAGGGCTGGTTCGGCCCTGAGCATGCTTGCCCAGCCCAAAGCTGGGGATATACCCCATATCAGCCATAATAGCTTTGGATTGAGGGCTATAGAGTTGTTCGTTTGTGAGATGTAGGTTAAGCTCTATAAGCACGTCTCGTCCCCACAACGTGACAGGGGTGTTTAGGACATATGGCTGAAACCGTCCTGCGTGTCCTTCCTCATCTAGCCAATGAAGCTCAGCCGAACTCATTTTTGGGGTCTCTGCATAGCCCAGCCCTCTAAGCACTTACTGGGATATTTGTACAGGCCATTTAGCTGGCCAGTCCCTTTCACTAATTACACTACGGTCTGCTCCGGTATCAAGCAGCCCTATAAATTTTCTGCCATTTACCTTTAGGGTGTACATAGTCGGTGGTCAAGGTCGAGGGCTAGCATAGTACATGATGGCCCAGTGGACCCGAGATCCTGGTCGCCCCTAATTCTGTTCTCTGCTGGGAATTGATCATGGTCGCTGCGGAGGACAAGCAACTGAGCAATCTTGTCTCCCAGGGAAACGGCTAAAATTCCTTTTGGGGAAGATACCATGATTTTTATAATGCCAGTATAGTCAGGGTCAATTACCCCGGGATGGACTATAATACCCTTTAAGGTGGCCGAGCCGCGACCAATAATCAGCCCCACCGTACCCGCCTCAAGGGGTCCCAACATGTCAGAGTCGATAGGCTGGACTCCCATCTGTGGGGTTAGTACAAGTTGGGTGGCGGCACGGAGGTCCAGTCCGGCGCTGCCGGCAGTTGCCCTTCGGATGGTGGCCACGGCAGTGGCACACCCTGCCCCGGAGGGAGCAGGGACGACCACTGCACTAGCTGAGGAGGTGCACTGGTTGCCGGAGTTTGGAGTGCCCCATATATTCAAGGGCCCTGGTGGCGGGGGCCCCGCTGGACTTTTTTGGCCTAGTGCCAGTGAGATTGGGGCCTAAAGGCGTTCCGTCCATTGCTTGTTTTGAATAGCACTCAGATGCCCAATGATTGCCCTTCTTGCATCGAGGACAGTGCCCCGGCCCCTGGGGATTGTTTTCTGCGGGTGCATTGCTTTGAAAGGAGGGACAGTCTCGCTTAAAATGCCCAGGGCGCCCGCACTGGAAACAAGCTGGCTGACCAGCGCTAGATGTGCCCTTTTGCTCTGGGCGTCTGGGGTTATTTGAAGGGCACTGCGTCTGTTGGATTGCAGCCACTACGGCGGCTGCTAGCCCTGCATTGGTGAGCCCCACTCCGATTTCTCTGCACACTTTCATCCATGTCTCTAGGCTTTTCTGCTTATGAAGGGTGATGGCAGCTCGGCAGTCTTTAGTACACTGTTCAAAGACTAGCTGTTTAATGAGGGGCATAGCTGTGTCTGCATCTCCGAAGATCTTTGTGGCAGTATCACACATATGAGCCACAAACTCAGAAAAAGGCTCGTTTTGGCCCTGAATGATTTTTGTGAGGTTTCCTGCCGGCTCTCCGCGATTTGGGAGGCACTTCCACGCCCTGGTACATATTAGGTTAATCTGGTCACACACCTGAGGGAGATAGTTTATTTGTTGATTGGCATAAGGCCCTCGACCCATCAGCATATCAACGTCCCACGTGTGCTAGCCATTATGGGCATTGCGTGCTGCCTGCTCGGTAGCAAACTCCATCACCAGGGATTTCCAATCTAGGTACTGCCCAGAAGTTAGGCAGGCACGGGCGAGATTTTGCCAGTCATTCGGAGTCATGGCATACCTGTGTAGGTTTTCTAAGGAAGCCACCACAAAAGAGGCGGCAACGCCATACGTTCTTACTGCCTCAGCCACCCCCTTTACTGTTTTCCAGTCTAAGATTTCATGATACCGTTGCCCTTGCTGAGTTTGAAAAACAGGAAAAGCACCCATAGCATGGGGTACCTCTCTCCAGACCTCGGGGCAAAAACTTCTAGCTGACGCTTTGGGCCTTGTATCAGGCCGCGCCTCACACCGGGCATAAGGATTATAGGGTGGGGGATTACCCCCACCCGCGTCCGGTGGTTTTTTAGGCAGCTCAGGCGCTGAGGGCCATGTGGAAATGGAGCGGAGACGCCCAAAATGGCGCACAACCTTTTCCACTTCCTCTTCTGCCTCTGACTCACTTTCAGGCTCACTTTCCTTCGGCTCTTCCTCGCCACAGGCGCTCTTCTTGAATTCGCTCTAACGCGGATTGCCCTGTCTGTAACACCCTTTGAAATACTCCTGACTCATCCTCTAGACAAGTTAGAATCAGAATCCAAATACCCATTACTCCTGGGGGCAGGCTGCCTTGCGTGTCTGCTCTAGTTAGATCTGCCCCTAACTTGTTCCAGGCTGCAACAGTAAGATGGCCCGAAGCTAAGAACCAGGGAGCCACCTCTTCCACTGCGGAGAGGAAGCGCTCAATCGTCTGTTGCTTTAATCCAATACCCCTCTGTCTAAGCAGGCTTTTACAAGCAGTTAGTAGATGTTCAGCAGAGGGCTGGTTCCCCATTTTCTTGGTGCTGTGCCTAACGGCTCCGGGCGTCCCTGAAGCCTTTCAGGCGTTTAGTCTAGACTACCCCTCCTTGGGGCTGATTGTCCCTCCCAGGGATCTTTCCAATTGCCCTTCTTAGGGTTTCATAGGATTGCCCCTCCCAGGGGTCTTTGAAATCGCCCCTCCCAGGGGTTCTTACCAGCGCTGTAGATCGTGCCAGAGGAAGGTTGGGGTCCCGTTGGCTCCCCGTACGGGCCACGAGATGTTGCTATCCCCCCGATACCGACCCGCAGTGGAGTGACAGCAACAGACTGACACCACGTCCTCTGGTCTTCAAGCAGAGAAAGCGTTTATTTTCAGTAGTTCCACTTATATACGGAATGAATCAGCCAATCACTACTGGCCCACGTACGGGCTAGGGCGTGTCCCAGGCATGCGCAGGCAAGATGTTTACTGCTCTAAGGTCTCTGGGTCTGGGTGTGGCTACAAGCCAAGGCGCCATCTTTGGGTGCGGCCGCTCGGGGGGGGTGTGGGGCCGGCTCACCACAAACAGGCACACGAAAGAAAAAAACAAGGAAAATTACAAAATATTTAAAACTCAGCTGCAACAAAGTATTACCTAGTAAAGTTTGTGGACGCAGCTAATGCATGAAAAATATCTACAGGGAAAATACGGAAATGCAAATTGCATAGCCTAATATGTCTACATTACAAAAGAAGAAATTGTGAATAAACTGTGCATCTACTTTGAGGCAGAAGATGAAGAACAAAAATAAGATTAAGAGCAGAAATAAAGACGAATACAGCAACAGTCAAAGTCCGATTTTCTACAAGAGAAGTTAGCAAACAGAGCAAAAGGAAAAATCTTTAAGATGGTGTCAAAGTAACCAGAAAGCATCATCATATGAATCAACAACAGACATTAATATCATTTATGAAGATAATTGTAAAATGAACAAAAGACATAGAAGACTTAAAGAAACACACCGTATTAATAGAACGTTCCCTTGAAGACTAGGCTGCTCCTGCTTCAATCAGTACAGTGCTCAGTCACCTCTTAGGCGTGAGAAAGGTGCACAGTCCATAGAGAAGACAGAAGAAGACTGGATGCCCTCACATCGTGCTGCTGGTTAAGGATACTGAGCATACCGTGGATTGCCAAGAGAATGAACAAAGCTGTCTTAAAAGAACTGCAGCCAGAATGCTCCTTGAAAGCAAGGAGGATGAGACATCTCACATACTTTGGACACTGTCAGGAAGGATGAGTCCCCAGAGAAGGACACTGTTTTATTCATCTAGTGCTGCTCTAACAGGGATACCACGAGTCGATGGCTTTAACAAATGACAGCTTATTCTTAGTCTGCTAAGCTACAAGTCAAAATTCAGGATGTTGACTCCAGGCGCAGACTTTCCCCCTTGTCGGCTCTGCAGGAAAGCCCTTGTGTGGCATCAGTCTTCGTTCAAGCAGCATCTTGGCTTCAGAACCTGAAGAGTGAAGTGCATGCTCTTCTCTCTGTGCTGCTTTCTTGATGGTGTGATGTCCCCGGTTCTCTGTTTGCGTCCCCTTAAGCTCTTGTTACGATGAAAGGATAAAGGGTGGTACAAGCTACAAGCCATACTCCGGTGTAATTGCCTTTACAGTGGAGCAGAGAGGTGATCTTTTGAAGGGACTTGTAATCCCACTCAAATCCTCTAACATGCAGCATAGATCACACAATAGAGGACAATCAAAATATTTGGAATTATGGCCAAGCCACATGGCTACACACATTTTTGGGGAGACACAGTTTAATTCACGACAGACATCATGCTTCATAAAGTAGGGGATCAGCAAAATAAAGGAAAACCATCAAAGAGAAGTGTTGACACAGTGGCTGTAACAATGAGCTCCAACGTAATGACTGTGAGGAGGCGTCAGAGCTGCCAGTGTTGCGCTGTGTCGGGCGTGAGGTCCCTATGAGCCAGAAGTGACTTCCCAACTCCTAACAACAACAACAATGGAAAGACTTCATATTATAAAACTGGCACTTTTTCCTGCTGAAAATGAAGAGGAATTGATGGACTTACTGGTGAAGATCAAAGACTACAGCCTTCCGTGTGGATTACAGCTCATTGTCAGGAAAACAGACTCTTGAGAGCCGGACCAGTAAGCAATGTCATGATAAAGAGAGAAAAGGGCGACGTTGTCATAAATTTTGTTTTACTTGGATCCACAGTCAACACCCATGGAAGCAGAAGTCAAAATCAAGTGACACATTGCATCGCTTAAATGTGCCACAAAAAAAACCTCTTTAAAGTGTTAAAAAGCAAAGATGTCACCTTGAAGACTGAGATGCACCTGATCCACGCTGTGGTACTTTCAATCACCCCACACATGCAAAAGCTAGACACTGAATGTACAAGACCACGTAAGACAGCTGTGAGTTACAGTGTTGGAGAAGGACATTGACTACACCGTGGACTGCAAATGGAACAAAGAAATTCGTCTTGCAAGAAGCACAGTGAGAATGTTCCTCAGAAGGAAAGGATGGTGGGACGTCTCACATACTTTGGACGTGTTATCAGGAGTGTCCAGTCCCTGGAGAAGGACATCATGCTGAATAGAGTGTCAGTGAAACAGAGGGAAACTTTCAATGGGTGGATGGACACAGTGGTCACCTTTGTACTTGGGCATCACAAGTGTGCAGATGGAGCCAGACCGGGCGTCCTGTACTCTGCTGTGGGGGTCAGTGTGAGCTGGAACTGACTCTATGGCACCTCACAACAATGACGTGTTCATTCACCCCAAATATACCAATACAGGGCAATTCCAATCAAAATAGGAAGATTTTTTTTTGGAAAAGTGGCAAGATTCTAAAATGCTGATTGAATACTAAAAGGTACAGCGGGCAGGCCCTTTAGACCAGGGATGGGGGTCCCCCAGCCAAAGGATCTGGCATAAACTACCATCTATTTAGCCAAAAATAAAATGAAACCCACCACCACCAAGAATCCCAAAGAAGGCCTGGAAGTAGAAAAGAAAACTGTTAACAAAATTTCAGAGAAAACCCTAAGGAATGTCAAAGCAGACCAAAGGATTTCCTGTACGAGATCCAAAAGGCACTTCTAGGTAGTCCAGGGTGAAGGAGAGGAACAGGAGAAGTAAACCCCCTCTCCCCCACACGGACAAGAAAACGCTCTGTGAAAGAAGCTGTGTGTCACTACCCCAACATAAGAAGGTGCCATCCGAAAGGCCAGCTCTGTCCATGTAATTGGACAGCTGAGCCAAGCGACTGTTGCCGTGGGAACAGGAAAGGAAAACCCATGCAGGTGAGAGCTGAGAAACTCCAACCAGCAACTGAAGAAGAAGATCCCAACAGAATGCATTCACTCGAATCTCATTCTCCCAAACAAACATTTTGGGGAACAAACAGTCAGATTTTTAAATCAGAAATTAAATAAATGGACAAAAACCAGATGAAAAAAAGCATTCTTTGCCATAAAAACCAATAACCAAACCAAATGGATTGCCCTTGAGTCGATTCTGATGCACAGTGACCCTAGAGGACAGTAGAACTGCCCCCCATCGAGCATCCGAGGAGCACCTGGTGAAATAAACTGCCATCCCTTTCGTTAGCAGCTACAGCACTCACACACCACACCACGGTTTCCAGTGGAACAGAAAGAAGGTGCACAAGCGAAGTTGTAGAACAGGGTAGACTGCCCCACAGGAGCTCCTGGTCGATTCAAACTGCCGACCTTCAGGTTAGCACAAGTCAAAGGAAAGGACACAGATACAGCTGCAGACGAGAAAAAGACACAGGCAGCACGGGTGAGTGGCAAAGAGATGAGTTCCAGAATTCGTGAAGCACTTCTGTAGTGTGAGAACAGCCCCAGAGGCAAGCAGGCCGAGCTGTAACAGGTGATGCTCAGAAGACGCACCGCTGGCCAGCAGGTGGAGGAAACGGTGCCGAACTTCACCGACAACTGGCTGCAGGCCTCTGAGACCCAGTTTCACACCCATTGCTGGCCTGTCTCAGCTTCAGAGGAAATCACAGCATCTTCCTCCTCCTCCTGGCCATCCCATTTTCCTGGGTCAGGATGGAAACTGCATTTGATCTGCCTTGATGACTTCCCAACCCACGTTCTATGAGCAAACACACAGGCCACTGACTGAACACAGGGACCTCTGCCCAGTGGGCCAGTCCCAAGGATTTCTCTTTTAGGTAGAGGGACACACTCCTCTCCTGTTTTGAATGGCAGAAAACTCTTCCTGATACATTGGTGGCTGTGATCCGAGGCAAAGAGCCAGAGAATACAAACAACAAGATCCCAACAAAGGTGCAGGCGCCTCTTAGGAACAGGAGTGGACACAGTGCGCGTGCATTCCATGACCCGATCCAAGAGCGGGCACAGTGAGTGTGGATTCCATGACCCAAAGCCGCCTCGTTTCCCCTACAAGTCCCCCAGTCACAGGCTCTGGGTGAAGTCTGACTGTGCTGTGTGGTGGTCATGGATTGGGCTCAGGAGTCTCCTTATGCACGAGCTGGGTGACCTGCAGTAGTCCCTCATGCTCTGTAGGGCCAGTGTCCTCCCCTGTGAAATGGGGGTAGACTAGCACCTCTGCCTCTATTCCAGGAGACGGAATGATCTGGACGGACAGATGATGAGCTCCCATCTCATCTTCCTACATCTCCAGTCCCCACCTCAACCCACAAAGTGTCCAAGGAGGTGTTGTTTAGCCCCTGAAACACAGACTCCACTCCGCGGGAGCAGAAACCAGAGCCAGGTCCCTGAGGGCACTGGCTGTGGGGCCTGACACCGAGGGGCCCGAGTGTCTGGAGGCAGCACCAGCCCCACAACATCTCCGGAGCCAGTTCCGAGGCCCACACGCCATCCCCGAACCTGGGCAGCCTCCTGCCTCCTCACTCCCTGCACCGGTGCCTGCTCCCGCCTCACTCTCGCCGCCTCCGGGGTTTCCTAGCCCTTCCCACCTCCTTTGGGGTCGCACTTTTGCATTCAGATTCCCTCTTTTCTGCCCACACTTGTACCTTCTTGTCATCTGTCCCTGCTCCTCAGTCCCTTTGCCTTCCTCACAGTGTCTGGACTGCCTCCTGGCTGTCCCCACCTCACCATGACCCACACCTGCTGTGGTGTTCTAGTCCCACCCTCTTCTCGGTTCTTCTGCCTGGGCTCACTCCTTATTCCCCCAGCTCAGTCCCCACACCGTGCTGCCTCCTGACCACTCCTGCATCCTGTTGACCCACAGCTGGGAGTTCTCTGGGCCTCCCGCAGGGCTCCACCTCCCACGACTTGCTTGCTTCTTAATTCCTTCAAACTCTGGGTCTCACACCTGGCCTCTCTCCTCACCGTTACCATCCGCGGGCCTGTATCATGAAGTCAGGAACTCAACGACACACCAGGACACGGATGCTCACCACAGCACATTAGCTACCAGATGGAAACCACCCCAGTGTCCGTGAACACATAAAGGGGGTCACACTGTGGTGAGTCGGGACTAGGGGATCACTGTCAGACGTAGCGAGGAATTATATGGGGGCACACGGCACTCCTTGGATGAACCTCAAAAACAGTGGGGACAAGAGGACACGGGATGCAGGATTCCAGTTAGATGAGAACTGCAGGGTAGGGGAATCCATGGATACAAAAAGCTATCGTGTGAATTCCAGGGGCTACAGGCAAAGACTTTTGCCTCCTGGTCACAGGGATTATGTTTTGCAGGGTGAAAACACTCTGTGCCCAGAGAGGGGTGGTGGGAGCACAGCAGTGTGAAATCATACACAGCCACTGCGTTCGACACTTTGAGAAGACGAAAATCGGAAAATTTAAATATAATTCGCTGATGAAGTAACGGTTCAACAAGGAAAAAGGGACCAAGAATAAAAGAGAGGTACTCTTGGGCAAAGGGCAGGAAGCTCCAGAGCGAACGCCTGCTTTGGCTCAGAGCCTGACGCTGGAGGCCGGGCTGGGCTGGCTCTGCCTTTAGACCTGGTTCCGGAGGCGGTGCCCACCGTGCATGTGGAGCCGGTTCTGGAGACGACGCTCACGCTGGGTCTGGAATGAGTACAGAGGGGAATGTCGACGTGGATCTGGGGCAGACCCCAGGAGCCACTCTTGATATGGCCCCAGAGAGGGTTCCCGACTTGCATCTTCCTGTGACTCTGGAGCCAGTTTTGGAGGCCACACTCGATGGGGACCTGGAGTGGGTTCTGGGCGTGAGTCGCCATGTGGATCTGGAGTGGGATCCGGAAGTAACACTGACCTTGAACCTGCGGCAGGTTCTAGAGCTGCATCTCACTGTGGCTCTGGAGAAGGCTCCCGAGGCTGTGCTCCGTGTGGGTCCGAGTGGGTCTGGAGGTGAATCTTCAGGAGAACCTGGAGTGCCTTCTGCTGGTGAGGCTCAATGTGGACCTCCAAAAGGTTCCGAAGCAATGCTCAATACAGACCCAGATCAGGTTTCAGAGGACACTCCACATGGTTCTGAAGCAGGTTGTGTAAGCAGCGCTCACAGTGTATCTGGAGTGGGTTCCGAAGCTCTCATTTGTGCTGGAGATGCAAGAGACAGTTCACTAATATGACAGCCTTTCCAAAGACAGGAAAACTTCACACTGTCCTTAAGAGAAGCCCAACCCCAAGAGCCCGTCCCTAGGAGATTTCCAGACTGCACCCCACCAAGTGAGTGCTCCAAGGTGACTGATGCCCATTATAGTTCTCGTGGTCCCGCTTCTTGGATGATGTGCTCAGCACACGGATTAAATGAGCATGGTGAAAGGACACAATCTTGATGCAAACCTTTCGTGACTAAACCACACACGACATCCCTTTCATCTGTTCAAATGACTGCTTCTTGGTCTGTGTACAGGCTCCACCGGAGTAGTATTAAGTATTCTGGTCACGGTGTTGTCCATAACTGGTTATGATCCACACAGCAAACTGCCTTTGCCTAGTCAGTGAAACACAGATAAACAACTTGCTGGTGTTCTCTGCTTTGGCCAGGATCCATCTGACACCAGCAGTGATATCCTTCATTGGACATCCTCTACATCTGGCTGGAATTCCTGGCAGCTCCCTGCCAGTGTACTGCTACAACCACTTTGGAATGATCTTCAGCAAAATATTACTTGTGTATGATATTAATCCTATTGTTTGATAATTTCTGCATTCTGCAGACCCACCTTTGGAATAGGACAAATTCGGATCTCTTCCAGCTGCTTGACCAGGTAGCTGTCATCCGAATTTGTTGGCATAGGTCAGTAAGCACCTGCACGCCGCATGCGTTTGTGGAAACACCTCAGTTGATGTTCCCGTGCTTCCTGGAGCCTTGTTTCCCGCCAGTGTCTGCAGAGCAGCTTCGGCTTCTTCCTTCAGTACCACTGGTTCTGGCTGAGAGCCTGCCTCCTGAAATGGGTGAACATTGACCAGTTCTTTTTGCTCTCGTGACTGTCTGTTTTCCTTCCATCTTCTTCTGATGCTTTTTCTGTCTTTCAGTACTTCTCCTGGATGTCAGCTTTTCTCTTCAGTTCTTTCAGCTTGCAAAATGCCAAGTGTGGTCTTCTCTTTACTCCCAGTTCTTTCGATGACCTTTTGCTCTCTTCATGTACAGTGCCCTCGATGTCATCCCACAACTCATTAGGTCTTCAGTTATTTGTGCCTGCTACATTTGTGTCCTCCAAAAAATGGGTGTAGCCATTTCGCTATGCTATGATTCCCAGTCTGGTGTGATGTTCCTCCACACTGTAAACCCTGCCTCCGTGATGTTAATGCGGGACGAGGGGCTGCAGTTGAGTCGGTGGGCAGGACTCAGTGTGTGAGAACTTCTGGTGCCTTGAGACAATCTCTTGGGATATAACGGGAAGGGAAGCAAGCAGAGTGTTGGGGACCTAATACCACATAGAAGCAGAGCTGGGAGCAGAGTGCATCCTTAGGAAAGGACCTGGCATCCTGGCACCTCAGAAGCTTCCAGTCCAGGGGAAGACTGACAACAAGGATCTTCATCCACAGCCCACTGGGAAAGCCTTCGCTGGAGCAGATTCCCTGGATTTTGACTTGTACCCTACTGGGGTGTACCAGAATAAATTTCTGTTTGTTAAAGACACTCCGTGGGGTATTTCTGTTGGAATGGCACGAGATGCCTAAGTCAGTGTTCAGTGTATCGAATCTATTCCTGAGATGGTCTCTGTATTGACATGGGATATTCTCGAGGTCATACTTTGGTTCTTGTGGACTTGGTCTGTTTTCCTCAGCTTTGACGTGTACTTACACAAGAGCCTTGGTCTTTTCCTCAGTCAGGCCCTGGTCATGTTCTGACTATGAGACTGAACTTTTCCAGAGTCTCTTTCCACAGATGTAGTTGATTTGATTCCTGTGTCTTCTAACCAGTGAGATCCAGCGTGTGTTGTTGGTGGTGTTAGGATCCAGTCAAATCACTTCCAATGAATAGCGACACTGCACAACAATACTGACACTGCACAACACAACCGACACTGCACAACAACACCGACACTGCACAACAACACTGACACTGCCCAGCTGCGCCATCCCCACAACTGTTTTTACGCCTGAGCCCATCACTGCAGCCACCGTGTCCATCCTTCCTGTTGCAGGTCTTCCTCTTTTTCGCTGACCCTTCATCTACCAAGCATGATGGCCTTCTCTGGGGACAGATCCCTTCTGAAAACATGTCCAAAGTATGCGAGATGCAGTCTCGCTGTCTCTGCTTCCGAGCAGCCCTCTGGTTGGACTTCTTCCACAATAGATCTGTTTGTCCTTTCGGCAGTCCATGGCACATTCAATATTCTTCTCTAATACCATGATTCAGAGACATCAATTATTCACCTCTCTTCCTTATTCATTGTCCAGCTTTTACATGCATATGATGCACCTGAAAATACTGTGGCTCGGTCACGGTATTTAGTCTTCAAGGCGGCATCTTTGCTTTTCACACTTTAAAGAGGTCCTTTGCAGCAGGTTTCCCATTGTGATGCGACTTTGGATTTCATGACTGCTGCTTCCATGCGATTTGACTGTGGGACCCTGGAAATGAAATCCTTGACAAATTCAGTGCCTTCTCCATTTCTCAAAATGTTTTTTACTGGTCCAACTGTGAGGATTATTGTTTCCTTGATATTAAGGTGCAGTCTGTACTGAAGGCTTTAGTCTTTGATCTTCCTCAGTAAGTATCTCAAATCCTCTTCACTCCTACCAAGCAGAGTTGTGTCATCTGCACGATGCTGATTGTTGATGTATCCAGTATTGTATCAGTCTTTGTCCAGGGAGCACCTCGGTGCAAGAAACTCAGGTCTGAAGGATGCGCTCTTCTCCCGGAGCAGCTTTCTTGATGGTGCAAGGTTCTCGATTCTCTACCTGTTTCTCTGTCCTTTTACCTCCTGTAGGACGAAAGGATTAAGGGTGGGGCAAGCCATACTCCAGGGAAACTCCCTTTACAGTGGAGCAGGGAGGTGATCCTATGAATGGACTTACAGCCCCACCCTAATCCTTCAACATGCAGTTTAGGAAAGCCACAAAATGGAGGACAGTCACAAGATACTGGGAATTGTGGCCCAGCCACATGGCTACACTTATTTTGGGAGGACACAATTCGATCTATGACAATCAGTAATTATCAATGCATGCTGAATGTATGTTCAATCAATTTCCTACTGCAGAAGGTGGTAAAAATCTTCAGATTCTTCATGTTTAGCCTTAGTGGTAGGTGCAAAAATCTGAACGGTGCTCACTGTTTTATTCATCTGATACTGCTATAAAAGAAAATACTACAAGTGGATGATTTCATGAAGAGAAATTTTACTGACACAGTCTGATAAGTTACAAATCCATTTATGAATTATAAATCCAGTCAGTAAGAGAACTTATTACAGTCCAGTAGGCTGAGTCCAAATTCCAGGGGAGCATCTTGGCACAGGAACCTCAGGTCCAAAGGATATGCTCTGCCCCCAGAGCTGCCTTCTTGGTGGTATGAGGTTCCCAAATTCCTCTGGTCACCTCTCTCCCTTCTATCCCACAGCTGGTCACTGGAGTCCTGCCTCACTAGCTCAACTGCTGCCCATTCTCCGCCATGAACATCACAGAGGCAGGAATCACAACACATGGGCGGAAGGGGACCATACTGCGACTCAGAGCAATGTCAAATCAATACATACATTTGGGGGGGGACACAATGCAATCTACGACAGTCATATTAACTGGTCCTTCTTGTAGACATAGGATATTTGTCACTGACAGCAGTCTACTTCAGAATGGATCTTTTGAAATGCTCTTTTTGGTGATGATTGCAATGCTATTCCTATTAAGTTTTCTTGCTCAGTGTAGTAGACCATGGGACTGTGTACTTCAGCATGGCCAGTACCAGTCCATTGCAGGTCACTAGCCCCTACGATATCGATGTATATGCATCTCATTTTTCCAGATTTCCAGATTCCCTAGACTCGTACTTCATATGTTCCATGTTCCGATTATTGATGGATGTTTACAGCTGTTTCCTCTCATTCTGAGTCAGGCCACATCGGCAAAGGAAGGTTCTGAAAGCTCAACTCCATCCCCATCATTAAGGCGGACTCTCACTTGAGGAGGCAACTCTTTCCCGCTTGTCCTTTGAGTGCCTTCCAACCGGGAAGTTCATTCTCCTGCGCTGTCTCTGACAACGTTCCACTGCTATTCATAAGGTTTTCAATGGCTTATTCTTTTCAGAATTACACTGCCAGTTCTTCCTTCGTAATACTACTATTACTCAAAATTCTATACCAAATGCTACAACCAAAGTTGAAACAATTGAAGATTTTTACTAACTTCTATAATTTGAAATACAATATGAACATTGATAATTACTTGAGGTTGAGAGGAAAGTTAAAAACAAAGGAAGAAAGATCAGGATTTGGAAAAATATGACCTTGGAGATAGGGACCACGGCCGAAATTGCATGATTGAATTTTGTTGCTTCATTTCAAAAACCTTTTTCCACTGACATTAACGGCGTCTGTCCACACAGACCTTGCCAGATGGAATTCACAGAACCAAATCGACTACATGTGTGGAGAGAGAGGGTGGAAAAGCCCACTATCATCAGTCAGAAAAATGCCAGCAGCTAACTGAAGATCAGAGCTTCAGTTACTCATATGCAAACACAAGTTAAAGCTCAGGGAAATGAGAGCAAATTCATGAGTGCCATAGTGTGACCTTGAGTGGATTCCACCTGAATTTACAGATCATCTCAGAAATAGATTTGAGGCCCTGAACATCTCTCACTGAAGACCGACAAGTTGTAGGGTGATGTCTAGGACATCATACAGGAAGAAAGGCAAATGTCATGAAAAAGGAGACAGAAGGAAAAAAGACCAAAACGGATGTCAGGAGACATTCTTGAAGGTCGAGTAGCTGAAGCAAAAGGAAGAAATGATGACGTACAAGAGCTGAACAGACAATTTAAAAGGGGGCTCAAGAACACACAGTATTATGACGACATGTGCCGGGACCTTGAGACAGGAAACCCAAAGGGAAAAACACACTTAGCATTTTTCAAACTGAGAAGACTGAAGGAAAAACTCAAGCCTCAATTTGCAGTATTGAAGGATTCTTGAGGAAAATATTAAACAATGAAGGAAGAATTAAAAAAAAAAAAAGAAATACAGTTACTATACCCAAATAATTGGCTGGTGTTCAGCTACTTCAGGAAGTAGCTGACCAGGAGGTGACGGAAGTGCAGGCGGAAGCTGAAGCCGCACTGAAGCCGGTGGGGAGAACAGGCCCCAGGCACAGTCCAAGTACCAGCTGAGACGCTGCTATGAATGGACGCAGCGCTGCGAGTGCACAGTGGTCTATGCAAGAAATTTGGAAGGCAGCGACCTGGCCAACCAACTGGAAGTCATCCCTGTTTCTTTGGATTTCTGAGAAAGGTAATCCAACCCAATGCAGAAAGTAATGAATATTATCATTCTTATCACAAGCAAGCAAAATTTTGCTGAAGATCATTCAAAATCAGTTGCAGCAGTATATCGACAGGTGAGTGCCAGAAACTGAAGCGAGATTCAGAAGACTCCGAGGAACCAGGGATGTCACTGATGATGCCGGTTGGATTCTGGCCCTAAAGCAGAGTATCGTGGACTGAATTGTGTCCCCCCAGAAAATGTGTGTATCGATTTAGTTGGACCCCGATTCCTACATTTAGGGTGGTTGTCCTCCATTTTTTGATTTTTCCATGTTGTAAATCCTAATCTCTGCCTGTGGTTAATATTGGAAGATTGAATTATTTTAAAGAGAATTAGGGTGGGAATGCCCTAACCCTAACCCTCCCAGCGATGTCCTTATTTTTTTCTTATTCGATCTGCATCACTTTAGATTTGATATTTAGGTTTTGATCTTTTATTTTGAGGTGGTTTGTGTGCATGGTGTCAGATATGGGTCTCTCTCGATCTTCTAAAAAATACGTTATTGTGCTGTAAGTGCAAGCTTACAATCGAAGTCAATTTGCCATATAAAATCCGCACCCCTACCGCGATGGAATTCTATCTGCTCTCCCTACCCCGTAACAGCCTTCCTTTCCACTCTGTATTTCCTGCATCCATTCAACCAACTCCTGTCCCCCTCCACCTTCTCATCTTGCCCTTGAACAGGAGCTGCTCAGACAGCCTCATGTATCCTTTAAGCCAAGAAGCACACTGCTCACCAGCATCACTCGATGTCCTCCACTCCAGCCCAATCTTTGTCTGAAGAGTTGGCTTCAGTCCTGGTTTCAGCTCTGGGCTAACAGGCAGTCCAGGGGCCAAGTTCTCCGGGGACCCTCCCCTCAGTCGGACTATCAGCTCTGGTCTTTTAAATGGAGTTCTAGTTCTGTGCACCCATTTTTCTCCTACTTTGTCAGGGACTCTGGGAAACGTTGGTGGTGTAGTGCTTGAGTGCTACAGGGTCTAACCTGAAGGTCAGCAGTTGAAATCCGCCAGGTGCTACGTGGAAACTCTATGGGGCAGTTCTACTCTGTCTGTATCATTGCTATGAGTCAGAATGGACTTGACAGCAGTGGGTCAGGATTTGGTTTATGTCAGGGAATCCACATTGTGTTCCCTGTAAGTGCAGTGGAGTGCCTGGGCACCATTTGGTACTTCTGGTCTCACGCTGATGTGGTATCTAGAGCTTGTGGCCCCTACACTCACCTGGACTTATATTTTCCTCATAACATTCATTCTCCAGGGCTCCAGGTGGACTGGGACGAATTCGTGCTACTTAGATGGCTGCTTGCTAGCTTCTAGGACCCGAGCTGTCACTCACCAAACTGGGATTCACAACATTTTGTGGGGGGAGGGGGTAAAAAAAAAAAACCTTATACCAAATGATCTAGATGTCCCCTGAAATCATGGTCCCCAGACCCCTGTGGCTGCCACTATGTCCTTCCAGATGTTGGGTGGTATTTAGGAAACCTGTTGGCTTTTGGTGTAGTTCAGCTCTACTGACCTCCCTTCTCAGTATGTTTTAACCCAGTTCCCACCTACTGCCTGACCTGAGTATACCACTGTCTCCCATCCAGTAACCCTAACACATCGCAACATGTTCTCCCCTTTTCAAAATGTGTCATTGAAAGTTTCACACAACTAATGCCATAATGATACTCTAAATAATCATCTGTGTTTTTTACAGCACCAGCTACTCCGGCCTCTGCACTGGCACCTTTCCAAAGGGTCACAGAGCCTCCTCAGGTCCTGTGACCTTGGTCTCCCTCCTCCTCTTTGCTCTCCTGAGAAGTGGCCTTCAGCCTGGAAAACTGCAGCTAGGAAGTCTGCCTGGCATGTTGTGTACACACACCTTTCTTTCTTGCTCCTTATCTCAGTCACAGTGGACCTGGCGGCTAGTTTCACTAGCTGAGGAATTTCTGTATGTTTTGTCTTTGCCTGTTACAAACATGTAGAGTCCAGGTGTCTGACATACACATCTGTAGTTTAATAGTTTCCTGTGACTATTTTGTCATATATAGAGTTATCAGTGGGCTTATGTGCTTACATACATGTAGTCGTTGTGTAACTGACATATATACTCTGATGTACAAACTGTCTTTAGAGACTCCATGGAAAACAGCCTGCGTTTCTGTTGAGTCTCCGATGGCAGCATGCCTCCTTAGTACACCTTCTTTCTCTTTCTAACCTAGAGTATGTTTCTTTGGCTCAGCTACTCCAAGGCACGGACCCAAACTGGGTAACAATCCCACACCTGTTAAGACCAAACGTTATTTTCTTCTGTGTATAAGCCTGCTCTTGAGTACTTTATAATAGGGGCCTCACATTATAATTGTTGTTTTGCAGTAAATTTCAATCAGCATAATGTCTTCGAGATGACTCCACGTTACATTTCTCAAGATTATCGTTCTTTGTCATTGTCTGGTGTTCTGTTTTGTGAAGGTACCGTAGTTTGGTAATCGATTCATCCCTTGATGGGCACGTATGTGGATCCCATCTTTTGGCGATTGTGAACAGTGCTGCAAAAAGCATGGGTGTGCATGTATCCATTCATGTGACCACTCTTGTTTCTAAGATTCCAAGAAGTGGGATGGCTGGATCATATGCTATTTCGATTTCTAGCATTTCAAGGCATTTCCAGAGTGTTCCTACCAGTTTACCTTCCGACTATCAGTGTAAAAGAGTTCCAGTCTATCCATAGTCTCCAACCTCTTTTATTTCGTGTTTTTTAGATTAATGCCAGCCTTATTGAGTGATATGGTATCTCGTTTTAGTTTAGATTTGGATTCTCTAATAGTTCATGATCGTGAGCATTTCCACATCTATGTTTTAACTGCCTGCATGTCTTCTTTGGTGAAGTGCCTGATCATACCCCTTGCGTATTTTTAACTTGGGTTTTTGTTGAGGTTTGGTAGTATGTTGCTGGTTTTGGACACTAGATGTGGACAGGATTCGTGGTACCTAGCTTTTTACTCAGTCTGTAGGTAGTCTTTTCATTCTTTGGTGAGTATACGTGTTTGACTTTTAGGAGTTCCCACTTACCTGTTCTCGTCTTTGGTGTTGCTGCATTGTTAACGCTATTTTGTAGGCTTTCTCTTCTATGTATCAGGGCTTCCAGCATTGCCTCTAGTTTTTCTTTCATGATCTTTATTGTTTTATATTTAGGTCATTGATCTTTTTTTTTTGTTAATGACTAAGTGAAATCTACAATCCACGTCAACTCTGCATGTCTTCCTCTCTGACCCTCTGCACTGCTCACCCTGTGACAACACACTCCTGTTTCATTCTTTACTTCTAATATCCTCTTAATGATCACCTATCCCCTCCTCTCCACCCTGTACTCTCCCATCTAGAAAGAAATCAGTAAGACAGTGTCCTACAGATGTATAAAATGATAAACTACACACACCACAGACTCAGTCTGTGTCGAGTCCAGTCAATTCTTCGTCTGAAGTGTTGACCTCAGTGCTGGTTTCAGGTCTGGGGCTGCAGCAAGTCTATGGGCCATTTTCCCACGAGCCCTTCTAGGTGATCTTTGAGTAGATTTCTTGATCTGCACACCTCTTTTTCTCAGGCTACATCAGAAAATCTACATTGTGTCCCCTATGAGCGCTGTGTTTGGTGGTGGCCAGGCAACATCTGGTTAGTCTTGTCTCCTGTTGATATAGTTGGCCAATCACATGGGTCCTTCTATCTCGTGGGCTCATTTGTTCCCTTGTCTTTGATGTTCTCGGTCATCGTCTGCTCCCGCTGGGTTGGGACCAATTGATGTTCCTCAGATGGTAACTTGCTGGCTTTTAAGATCCCACATGCCACTAGCCCATATCAGGTGCAGAAGACTCGCTTGGCAAAAGACTAGTTATGCCAGTCGACCTAGATGTCCCTTGAAAACATGGTCCCTGTCATGGATTGAATTGTGTCCCCCTAAAAATATGTGTAGCCATGTGGCTGGGCCATGATTCCCAGTACCTTGTGACTGTCCTCCATTTTGTGGTTTTCCTAAACTTTATGTTAAAGGTTAGGGTGGGGCTGTAAATCCCTTCATAGGATCACCTCCCTGTTCCATTGTAGAGGGAGTTTCCCTGGAGTATGGCTTGCCCCACCCTTAATCCTTTCATCCTATGAGAGATAAAAGGACAGAGAAGCAGGCAGAGAATCGCGAACCTTGTACCATCAAGAAAGCAGGACCAGGAAAAGAGCACGTCTTTCAGACCTGAGGTTCCTGTGCCAAGATGCTCCCTGGACAAAGACTGATGCAATACCGGACTTTCCTCCAGATCCGACAAGGGGAAAGCCTTCCCCTGGAGTGGACACCCTGAATATGGACTTCCAGCCCAGACAATTTAAGAATAAACCTTCCTTTGTGAAAGCCATCCACTCTGTGGTATTTCTGTTAGGGCAGTCCTAGTGGACTAAAACAGTCCCCACAGTAGATGTCCCTGCTTTTCTATCCTTTGAAATGTTGGGTTGAATTTAGAAAACTTTTACTTTATGGTGTAGTCCAGATATGCTGACCTGCCTTCTACTGCGTGCTGTCACTCCCTTCACTTAACCGCATTCCTGTCGACTGTCTAATCTAGGAAAAACCCTCTACCTCCTTGTAGCCATCAAAGACTCTTTTTCAGTGTGTAAGTCCGTTTCCAAGTCCTTGTGATAGCAGTCTCAAACAAGACTTGTCCTTTTACAGGTGACTTGATTTCACTCAGTGTAATGTCTTCTAGTTGACACGAGGTTAGGAGATGCTTCGTAAAATCCTCATGGTTTTATATCATGACACGCTGTTCCACTGTGTATATATGCCACAGTTGGTCCATTTATATAGTGATGGTAACCTACGTTAATTCCATCTTTTTGCTGTTGTGGATAGTGCTGCAATACACATTTAGGTGCGTGTGTCTGTGTGGTAGCCCTTATTTCTCTAGGATATAATCCCAGCACTGGGATTGCTGGATCGTGTGGTATTTCTATTTCTAGCTTTTCAAGGAAGCACCAAATTGCTTTCCAAAGAGGTTGTACCGTGTTGTATTCCCACCAGCAGTGTAGCAGAGTTCCAATCTCTCCAGAGTGTCTCCAGCATTTGCTGTTTTGTGTTTTCTGGGTCACTGCCACCCTCATTGGCATCTAACTGCAGTTTTCATTTGGATTTCTCTAATACCTAAAGACTGTGAGCATATCCTCATTTGTCTTTTGGTTGCCTGCATGTCTTCTTTGGCAAGGCGTGTGTTCATGTCCTTTGCCCATTGTTTAACTGGGCTATTTGTCTTTTTCTTGTTGATGCAATACGTAGCTGTCAAATATTTTCTTTCCATTCTCTAGGGAGTCTTAACTCTCTTGATAAAGTCCATGAGCATAAGTGAATGATTTTTAGTAATTCCCATTTACCTGTTTTCTGTGGTTTAAGCATTGTACTCTGTCTAAGCCATGTATTAGAACTTTCTTTGTTGTCCCTAAATTTCCTTTCATAATTTTTATCATTTTAGGGTTGATATTTAGTTCTCTCATCCATTTTTAGTATCTGTGAAAGGTGGGAGATATGGGTCTTTTTGTTTTTCATTCAGATGGATACCCAATATTGTCAACCCCATTTGTTTTCACCCCAGTTTATAGCTTTTGGGTTTTACAAATAGGTGGATGGTGATGTCTGAGGTGTCTCATTCTGTTCGTTGGTCTGTTGTCTCTTTTTGTAACAGTACCAGACTGTTTTGACTTCTGTGGTAGTGTAATAGGTTCTAAGGTTAGATACTGTGAGGTGTGTCACTGTGTTCCTCTTTTTCAGTACTGTTTAACATATCCGGGTAGAACAGACATTTTCACAATTTTAAGTCTTCTTGTTCATGAACAAAGTAGGTTTCTCCTCTTCTTTAAGTCTCATTTGGTTTCTTGCAGTAGCGTCTTAATTTTTTTCTGTATAGATCTCTTACATCTATGGTTGGATGTGTTCCTAGGTACTTTATCTTCTTGGGGGCTACTGTACGTGGTTTTCATTTTATTGTATATCATGACACTTTGCTGAACTCTGCTCTTAATTCCAGTAGTTTATTTATGGATCCTTGAGGGTTTTCTGTGTGTAAAATCGTATCATCTGCAAATAGGGATACTTTCACGTCTTGTTTACCAATGCAGATGCCCTTCATTTCGTTGTCTTGTCTCACTGCTCTGGCCACAAACACTAACACAATGTAGAATACGAGGGGTGACAGTGAGCATCCTTGTCTGGTTCCCATTCTCAGGGAGAATTCCTTCAGTCTTTCTCCATTCAGGGTGATGTTGGTGATTGTCTTCATATAGATGCCCCTTACGGTGTTGAGGATTTCCCTCCGATTACTAGTGTACTGATAATTTTCAACATGAATCAGTGTTGGCCTTTGTCAAATGCCTGTTCTGCATCATTTGATAAAAGCAAGGGATTCTTATCCTTTGCATTATGTGGTTAATCACATTAATTGGTTTTCTGATGTTTAATCAACCTTGCATCCCTTGTATGAATCCTACATGGTCATTATAAATTACTTTTTGGTTATGTTGTTGAATTCTACTGGCTAGGATGTTGTTGAAGATATTTGCATCTAGGTTCCTGAGTGATATTTGTCTGTAATTTTCCGTTTTTGTGAGATCTTCCCTGGCTTTGTTATAATGGTGGCTTCATGGAATGAATCCTCCCCCCCACCCCCAAATTTTAACTTCTCCAGTGAAGCTCTCTGGACCAGGACTTCTTTTAGTTGGCACTTCTCTTTATTTTGTTATTATTTTACAATCTATTCTTTTGTGATGGGTTTATTAAGTTGTTCAACTTTTCTTTGGGATAATTTTGGTAGGTGATGTGAATCTAGACCGTTGTCAATTTCAAGTTTTCAAATCTGTTAGAGTACAGTTTTTATAGTATTCTGTTATTTTTAATTTTGATTGACTCTATTGTGAATCTCTCATCTCTTGTTCAGGTTGTTTCCTCTCCTGTCTTTCTCTTGTGAGTTTAGCCAATGTGTTATTAACTTTGTTGATCTTTCAGATCCGACTTGATGGCACTTAGCTGGCTTGGCTTTGAAAAAGCCAGCTTTTGGTTTTGTTTATTCCTTCGATCGTTTTTCTATTCTGGAATTTGTTTATTTCTACTCTGATTTTTATTCTCTGTTTTCTTCTGGTGCCCAAGGGGTTCTTTGGTTTTTCTGTTTCTACTCGTTCAGGTTGTAAGGCTAATTCTTTGGCTTCAGCTGTGTTCACTCCCCATGTGTGCTTTACAGAGATGAACTGACCTGTCAGCACTGTTTTGCTCTATCCTGTAAGCTATGGTTAGATGTTTTCATTCTCATTTGATTCCATGAATCTCTTTATTGCATCCTTGATTTCCTCTACACCCCATGACTTTATTAGCAAGGTGTTGTTCAGTTTCTATAAGTCTGAATTTCTATTCATGAGTTTTCTGCTATTAAATTCAATTTTTATGGCTTTATGGCCTGAGAAGATGCTTTGCAGCAATTCAGCTGTTTGGATTTTGTTGAGACTTGCTTTATGGCCTAATATGTGGTCTATTCTGGAGAATGTTCCATATGAATTGAAAAAGAAAGTGTACTTATCTGTTGTTGGGTTGAAAGTTCTGTATATATCTGTGAAGTTGAGTCACTTGATTTTTCCAACAAGATCTTTTGTATCTTTACTGAGGTACTTTTCTGGATGAACTGTGACTTACTGAAAATGGAGTGTTGAAGCCTCCTACTATTACTGTGATCTCATTTTTCAATGTTGTCAGTGTTTGACATATTTAGGTGGCATGATATTGGATGCATAAATATTTAATATTGTTATATCCTCCTTAGGTATTGCACCTTTAAGCAATAAGTAGTGACCATCCTTGCCCATGATGGTGGACTGTGCTTTCAAATGTAGTTTTTGAGATTAATACTACCACTCCTGCTCTTCTTTGTGTGTTGCTAGCTTGGTATATACTTTCGCAACCTATGATTTTCAGTTTGTTCATACCTTTGAGTCCCAAGGTGTGTTTTTTGTAAGCAGCGTATGGGTGGATTGTGTTTTGATCTAACCAATCACTCTCTCTTCATTGGACCATTCAATCCATTTACATCCCATGTAATTAGTAATACATATCTATTTCATGTTATCAGTTTGTTGCCTTTGTTTTTGTATTGACATTTTCTTTGTTCCACTTAACATTCTGTTCTTCATTGATTTTCTTTATGGGTTTTCTTTTTATCCTTTTCAATGCTGGTTTTGTGTTTGTTGAGACTTCTGGATTGTTTCTTCTTTTGACGTGTAGTCTTGTTAGTTTGCTTCACTGCTAATGCACTATTTTCCCATAATACTCTGTTAAAACCAGTCTTTTAACTTCTTTATATCACCTTCACTTCCTCTCCATGAAGAGGGGATACTGTACTGTATCCCTCTTCATAGTTGTTTCAGTCAGCTAGTGCTTCTCTAACAGAAATGCCATGAGTGGATGGTTTTAACAAAGGAAAGTTTATTCTTACACAGTCTCGTAGGCTGCAAGTCCCAATTCAGGATGTCTGCTTCAGGGAAATGCTTTCCCCATTGTTAACTCTGGAGGAAAGTCTGGTATTGCATCTGTCTTTGTCCAGGGCGCATCCTGATGTGGGAACCTCAGGTATGAAGGACATGCTCTTCTCCCGGTGCTGCCTGCTTGATGCTCTCAGAGTCCCACTCCTCTGCTTGCTTCCCTTTCATCTCTTAGGATAAATGGGTTAAGGGTGGTGCAAACCATACTCCAGAGAAACTCCCTTTACAGTGGAGCAGGGAGGTGATCTTATGA
Source organism: Heterohyrax brucei (assembly GCA_028571685.1). Taxonomy (NCBI): domain Eukaryota; kingdom Metazoa; phylum Chordata; class Mammalia; order Hyracoidea; family Procaviidae; genus Heterohyrax; species Heterohyrax brucei. The sequence goes on from CM053166.1 coordinate 2,996,481, forward strand.
AGGGACTTACAGTCCCACCCTAACCCTCTCACACAACACAAAGGACAATCATAAAATCCTGGGAATCATGGCTACACATTTTTTGGGGGGGAATCCAATTCAATCCATTACTAAAGTGTAATGCTGTCATAGTTTACATGTTCAGATCTGTTTACCTAATTTAATATTTGAGCTTTGATTGAGCTCTGTGACTTCTCCAACTAAATAAGACTCTGGATACTGTCCTACATTGCCTCCTTGACTATATATCTGGTCTTGTTGATTTTCTAATCAAAGAACTTCCATCAGTATTTCCGTCATTTTGGTTTGGTTTTTGTAAAGTTTCTAAGGTTCCCTTTATTCGAGAATGTCCTAATGTCACTGTGATGTTTGAGAGACAATTTTGGAGGATATGTAACTCTTGGTTTGAAGTTTTCTTCCTTCAAGGCTTTGTATGTGTCATCCCATTATTTTCTTAACTACTGCATTCTGGAGTAGTCAGAGGTTTCCCTTTGCACATTACTTTTGGTTTACGCCTACCTGCCTTTACGACTCTTTCATTATGTTTCATTTTATTAAGCTTGATTATATTGGGGTGTCTTTCTTTGGGGATCTATCTTTCATAGAGTTGGTTGAACATCTTGAATGAGTGCCTACTTTTCTTTCATGATGTCAACGAAGTTTCCTGTCAAAAAGTTTTCAACAATTCTGTTTGCTGCTATCCCTAATTTTAGAACTCCAGTTACTTGTAAATTGTTCCTCTTGATAGAGTCTGTCATGGTTGTTAATGATTCATTTTTCTTGTGTCTTTTATTTGATTTCTCCTCATAAATGCTACCATCAGTGGCTGTTATCTGCAGTCTCCCAAATTCTGCATTCCATTTCCTCAATCATGCTCCTTTGGCTTTCCAATGAATTGTCCAAGTCTGTAATTTTATTATTGCTCAGCTGAATTTCAGATTGTTGGTGATTGATAAAGATCACCACCTATCTGTGCAGTCTCTCCAGAGCTGCACCAGAAGATGCTATGGCATGGCTCAAAGGCAAGAGGACGTGCGTCAACACACTCAGCTGCCGGCCACCCCTGCATTCTCTAGGTGTGGTTGTCTTAAAAATAGCTTCTCTACTAAGGTGCAGTCCAGTCAGGCACCGCTGCTCAGCACAGTAGCCAGACACAAAGGCCCTGCAGACACTGCTTCTCAACTAAGTTGGCATCCTATATGTGTCACCTCTTCTGGGCTATGCCAGTGGAATCTATGGCAGAGCTCAAACAGGGGGAAAGGGTGCTTCTGCACTTGGGCCCCAGGCAGCAAGGCATTCTCTAGATGTGGCTGTCTTAAATGCAGCCTCTCCACTGAGAGAGACACTGCCCACTCAGGTGCTGTTGCTCAGTGTGACGGCTGGCACCAGAGGCTCTGAGTTGCAACAGCCCCACTGCAGTCTCCTGCTTGACAAATGGTGTGGGTACCTGTAAGCCTCTGCTGCCACCCAGCAGAAGGGGGACCACTTGCACTGCCAACCCACCTCCGACATAGTTTTCCCATTCCTGTAATCCAGTCCAGTCTAACAACTTTCTGCCTAATCTTGGGGCTCCTGAAATGCCCACTCTGCTCTGTTCAGTTGATTTTCTCGGCCTTAGTTCTCAGAAGAATCGCAGGAGCAGTGTGACTACTCCGTCTCTTGGCCCCGCTGACTCTTTGATCCGTTTTGAGTGGTTTTAGGCATGGTGTGAGATAAGGGTCCTTTTTTTTGTTCCCTTGCAGATGGAGATCCTGTTATGCCAACAACATTTGTTAAAGAGAGTGTCTTTTTACAATGTATGGGCTTTTGGCCTTTGTCAAGTATTAGCTGCTCATAGGTGGATGATGTTTTATGTGGATTCTCAGCGCCATTGGCCTATCAATTTGTTGCTGTAGCAGTACCAGGATGTTCTGACTAGTGTATCAGTGTATTGTGTACTAAAATCAGCTACTGTGCAGCCTCCCACTTTATTCTTCTTCAGTAATGCCCTACATATCTGGCTCTTCTTCCCTTTTCATATGAAATTGGTGATTTATTTCCCCATCTCCTTAAGAAATGTCATGGAATTTGTACTGAGACTGCATAGTATCTATAGATCACCTGGGGTTGAACAGATGTTTTTTGTGATGTTGAGTCTTCCTAACCAGAGCAAGGTACGTTTCTCCACTTATGTCTCTTGATTTCTTGGAGTCTTGTAGTTTACTTTGTACAGGTCTTGTATGTCTCTGGCTGAATTTATTCCTAAGTATTTTCTTTCTTGGAGGCTAGTATAAATGGTATTGATTTGGTGATTTCCTCATCAATAGTCTCTTCCTTGGTGTAGAGAAATCCAACTGATTTTTGTACATTTGTTTCCTGATCTGTACTGAATCCTATTAGTCCTACTAGTTCTCTTTCTCTCTCTCACTGTATACTCATTAGGGTTTCGTACATATACGGTCATATCATCTGAGCCTGGAGATACTTTTATTACTTCCTTCACAATTTGGATGCCTTATATTAATTTTTTCACCTGATTGCTCTGGCTAAAAGCTCCAGCACAATGATCAGTAGAACTGCTGAAAGATGGAATCCTTGTCTGACTCCTATTCTCAAGGGGAGTGCCTTCACTCTATTTATGATGAAGTTGGCTATTGGCTTCTCATAGATGCCTCTTATTATGGTGTGTAATTTCCCTTCAATTCCTATTTTGCTGAGAGTATTTAACACGGATGGGTGTTATACTTGGTCTAATGGCTTTTCTGCACCACTTGGGAAAAGCAGGTGGTTCTTGCCTTTGGTTTTATTTAAGTGGATGATTACATGGATTGTTTCTCTAATATTCAACCATTCCTGCATCCCAGGCACGAATCCCACTTGGTCATGGTGAATTATGTTTTTGATATATGGCTGACATCTTTTGGTGAGAGTTCTGTTGAAGATTTTTCCATGTCCGTTCATGAGAGATACTGATCTGAAATCTTCATTGTTAGTAGTATCTTTACAGTTTCAGCATTAGGGTTATGCTGGCTTCACAGAATGACTTAGGGACGATTCTGTCCTTTCATGCTCTACAACACCTTTAATAATAGTGATGTTAACTCTTTCTCAAACATTTGGTAGAATCCTGCAGTGAGGCCACAGGGGTCAGAGCTGTTTTCTGGGGTGGGGTGTTCTGCAAATAACTTTTGCATCGCTTATTTTGCTATGGGTTCATTTAGTCATTCTGCCTCTGTCTCTGTTAGTTTAGGTAGGAAGCATGTCTCTAGAAAGTTGTCCATTTCCTCTAGGTTTCCAAATAGATTAGAGTACAATCTTTCATAGCGATCTGGTATGCTTTCTTTTAAATTTCTGTTGAGTCTGTGGTGGATTCTGCCCATCTCATTTCTGATTTCTTTCTTCTGCTGTTTTTCTTTTCTCAGTTTGGCGAATGGTTGATAGATTTTATGGATCTTTTCAAAGAACTAGCTTATGGTCTTATTTCATTTGTTTTTCTGGTCTCTAATTCATTTAGTTCTACTCTAATTTTTATTATTTGCTTTCTTCAAGGACTTGTTTACGCACTATTTGAGTTGTAGAGTTCAGCCAGAACTGAAGCACAAGGACCCAAGAACAAAACAATCCTTCTTTAAATTTTACTTCAAAATTTGATTTTAGCAAAAGATTTAACAAACTCTTATTAGAATCACCAGGGCTTTCCAAAGTATAGTACTGACTTTAGAACACTGTAAATACCCATCAGCACCTTCAAACCAGTATGTTTTGGTGTCCAATAGTCTTTTATTTCTAGCTTGTTTCATCATCAGACCATGATTGATAAGACTGACCACCCATTTAGCAGATTTTTTTTTCTTATTCTTTCTTGTTCTTTTAGAAGTGTTTTCCATTGCTCTTGTAAAACATAGTAGTTTAGTGAAGAGTTTGTTGGGCCTGAAACTCTCTTACTGTGTCTGAGTTCTTTCATGTCAGTGTAGCTATGTAATTGCAGCAAGACAGTTGTATTTTCTTTCAACATTGTTGTCCAGGTTTCTGTCCCCTTAACTGCTCTTAGTTGCGATGAACTTGCAGAACACCACACAGGTCTGTCGTGAAACAACAACAGAATGCTCTTTAGAAGAGTGGAGAGATGTTGTCTCACATATTTTGTAGGTTATGAGGAGGGACAAGTCCCTGCTGAAAGATATCAAGATTGGGAAATGATCAGCAGAAATAATGAAGACCCTCAATGAGACTGGGTGAGACAGAGGCTGCACCACTGGACTCAAGTGTAACAATAACTCATTGTGAGCACGACACAGGACCAAGCATTGTTTCGTTCTGCTGCACACTGTGTCACAGGGAGTTGGAATGCACTCAGGGCCACCTGACAACCACCACAGTTGCTCTGGAGAAGTCTGCAGTCAGCCTTGTTGCTGTGTGTTGTCTTCTGTCTGCTCTTCATCTCACCGCTGTGCAGTTTCAGTAAAGTGTGTCTTGGTTTACATTTCTTTTTGGTTTCTCCTGTTGGATAGTCACTGTACTTCCAGAACCTATGGAGTTGAACTTTCATCCATTTTAGGCTTTTTGCACACTGGTCAGTGCTCTTTTTATTTTTCGTTTTGGGGGGAATGTGTTATTTTCTTGTGAGCTCAGCCCTGCATTTCCAAAGATATTCAAAATATCCAATAAGTGGGTGGTTTGTTTCGGGCGGATTCTGCAGAAAGCATCGTCACACACCATTTGGTTCTTCTAGTCACGTGTCAATGTAGTCACCCACTCATGTGTGTCTGTCTTCTGAGTTTTCTTTCCCCCATGTCCTTTTGGCCCTTGGTGATCATCTGTTCCTGCTGAGTTGGGACTATTTGGTGTACCTCAGACAGCAGCTTGGCAGCTTTTAAGACCGCAGATACCACTTACCAATGTAGGGTGCAGAAGATCCTCTTAGAAAAACACAAGTTACGCCAGTTGGCCTTGATGTCCTCTGAGCATGGTCCCCAAACCCCCATCCCAGCTACTGTCCTTGCAATATTGGGTTAAGATGGGAGGAGTAATCATGTTATCTTGAAGTCCAGTTAATATTGATCTTCTTTCTAATGCAGGCTGTCATTGATCTCACCCAACCAAATTTCTATCAACTACCTAACATACACCCCACTTTCGCCTTCCCTTCCTCCCTACCCTTGCAGCCATCAAAGAGTCTTTTCTTTTACGCATGAGTCTGGTTTTAAGTTCTTCCTGTAGGGGTCTCATACAATATTTGTCCTTTTGCCACTGACTACTTTTACTCAACATAATGTCCTCCAATTGAAGCCAGCTTATGAGATGCTCCAAACTTCCTTTAGCTGTTAAGATTTTTGATTTTTCCTCCTTCAAAATGAAAGCCAAGCTGTGCAGGAAGAGTGCTGACAGGACAGTTGAGGAAGAATGGGCCATTCTGCCTTAGCTATTAGAAAAAAGGAGAGGGTCAGTTAGAAGAGGAAAAAAAAACAGGTCAGAGCAGGTGCCATCGAGGAGGCCGTTCAGGTTCACAGCAACCCTAGAGGTCAAAGCACAACGACCCTGTAGGTTTTCCAAGGAGCACCTGGCAGATCTGAAATGTCCACCTATTGGTTAGCAGAGATGGCACTTATCCACTATGCTACCCATATTTCCAGCTGGGAGAAAGACCAGCACAAGGAATTTCAAGTTCGTACAATGAAGCTTTCTTCCTTCCCGTCAAAAAGGTAGCCTTCCTACTGGACTGAGGGCTGAGATCATGATCTCAGGGACTTCTAGCTCAATCAGCGTTAACACTTTATAAAGCTGATATTCTAACTCTGCAGTAGGGAGCAGCACCTGAGGCCTTAGAAGCACGTCAGCAGCCATGTACACTGTTGATGCCATCCCACCAGAGCAATGGAGAATGCAGGAAACCAGAGACACCAGGGGAAGAGGCTAGGGGTCCACAACTCCCACAGACTCCACCAGACTGAGTCTAGCACAGCTGACAGTGCCTGAGCACCACCAACTGCTCACACGGGGATCCCAACAGAGGGTCCTTTAGAGAGAGGGAGAGAAATGTGGGGCAAAATCCTAACTCACGGACAAAAAACCAGCCTTACTGGTCTGACAGATACTGGAGAAATCCTGAGAGCAGGTTCCCTAGGCACCCCTGTAATGTAGTAGTGAGGCCCCTCCCAGTGTTCACCCTTCAGCCAGAGATGAACAGGCCCAGAAAACAAATCATGGCACCTGGAGGTCAACCACGTACATGAGATGTAACAGGCACACTGGCCCAGGTTCAAGGACCAGAAAGCAGGAGGAAAGCTGGACAAAAGAGGGGCCCAAGCTTGAGGAGAGAGGGTGGACACACTGTAGGGCTGCCAAATTATGTCACCAGACAGCACGCATCAGCTGTTTGATGACAATGTAACTTGCTCTGCAAACTTTCACCTGAAGTGTGTGAGCATGCACTTGTGCGTGCAGGCACACACGCACATGCACACGCACACACACACATGCTCACTTTACAGTGTCCTCCAAGAAAACACCCAAACCTGTTGCTGTGGAGTTTTCATGGACAGGCACCTGACAAGACGGAGCAGAGCCACTCCCAGGGTCCAAGCTGGTGACACTCTACAGAAGTCGACAGGCACATCTTGCTCCTGTGACCCACCAAGTGGGGTTCAAACTGCCTGTCTACTGGCTGAGCACATAATCACCACACAACTACTGCTCCCTTCACTTTGCAAAGGAGGGATATTAATTTCCTGTGCCTGTCCTCACAAGTCACCTCACACAGGGTAGCTTAAAACAAGAATTGATACTCACAGGATTTTGGTGGCCAGAAACCTGTGATCAGTGTGGGCAGGGCTGAGCTCTATGGAGGTTCCCTCCTGGCCTCTCCCAGCTTCTGGGTGACCCAAAACATCCACACTACACCACTGTCAGCTTTCTTCGTTCTTCTCTGTGTCCCTCCTCTGTGTGTCTCCATTTATGAGGCCACTGGCCACTGGTCTCAGAGCTCACTGGGTTAAACCAGGGTAATGTCACGTTGAGACCATTATGTCAGTTACTAAAGACCCTTTTTCCAAATAGCTGTCAGTCGCATGCACGGTGTTTAGGACATGGACACAGGCTGCGGGGCCACAGTTCAGCCCAGACAGCAGGGTAGATGTGCGGAGGTGAGGGTAGGAAGCAAGGTCATTGTCGTGAGAACCCTGCTGGGGGGGTGCCCTCAGTGTGCCCAGGTCACAGGGTCCCTGGATTCCAGCTTCAGCAGCCACCATTGGCTGTGTCAACAAGGGGAGAGCGTCCTGGGCTGGGTGCAGCCAGGAGATGAAGGTGGCCATGTAGTGGGGGTGCCATCCCCAGGAAGGTGTCTCCCCTGTACCCACCATCAGCATCCTCTACTGACTAAAGTTCGCGTCAGTTGGCTGAGGAGAGAAATCACTGGATCCTGTCTGACCTTCAGGAAGCCAGCAACACAGGACGAGCTGGGTGCTGAGACAGGTGAACATGTCACCCTGAGCCCCGATGAAGCCCCCATGAGTTCAGGGCAGAACCAGCCATAGCTCAGGAGGCCTGGGCATACTACCCCCAGTGGCTGGCTGGCAGAGACCCAGGACAGGGCCTGTGTGACCCTGAGAGACAGCCAGTCCTGGGGAGGGGCAGCGAGGGTGGCAGACTTGGGGCAGTTGGCCTGGTGTCAGAAACAAAGGTCCTGAGGCCCTGAGGAGAAGGTGGGTGGTTTAGAACCTAGGGGACGGCGCTGAGGTTGGTGTGCTGGGAGACATGCAGTTCTAGGGTCCTGGGGGACACTGACACCTGAAGAGAGTGGGAAAGCAAGGCTTCCAGGTGGTCCTGGGGGGTAGCCGTCAGGAGACACCACCTTGCAAGAAACCAGAGGGCTCCCTTCCAAACAGACAGACCATCTGAAATTCTCTAACTAAACACAGGACAGATTCTTACACTATTTAACCAGGGTGTAGATGTCACCTTTTCAACAGTGGAACTGCTGTGGATGCTGAGTGTGAGCTCTCTGTGTCCTGCGTTGAGCCAACAGCTCTGTCTGCAGGCAATGTTTATTATAAGAAGAGATCTAAATTACCACGGGACGTGACTGTTTGACCCAGAAAACCAGATGACAACACCCTGACCACTGTAGGGACCTTGCCAGCTTTTCCACGTCATCCTTTGCATGAAACTAGAGCATCTGGTTACTTATTTATTTCTGTGCTGATACTCTAGGGGACGACAAGGGCTCAGCGGCACTGAACCCTTCAGAGCTGGGGAGGCAGAGGTGTGGTGGCGGGATTTCCTTCTTCTGTGTCCAATAACGCCTGACTGAACGCTAGAGCCTCGCCCACCGTCCCCGCAGACCTGCGGCTTCTCCCCTTAGTGTGTCCTCTGATGTTTGATGAGACTTGACTTTAAACTAAACCCTCGTCCACACTCCGTACAGACGAAGGGCTTCTCCCCTGAGTGTGTCCTCTGGTGTCTGATGAGGTGTGACTGCCGGCTAAATCCTCGCCCACACTCCTCGCAGACAAAAGGCTTCTCCCCTGAGTGTGTCCTCTGATGTCTGATGACACCTGACTTCTGGTTAAAGCCTCGCCCACACTCCCCACAGACAAAAGGCTTCTCCCTTAGGTGTGCCCCCTGGTGATTCATGAGGGATGACTTCCAGCTAAAGCCTCGCCCACACTCCCTGCAGACATAGGGCTGCTCCCCTGAGTGTGTCCTCTGGTGCGTGATGAGGTATGATTGCCGGCTAAAGCCTCGTCCACACTCTTTGCAGACATAGGGCTTCTCCCCTGAGTGTCCCCTCTGGTGTGTGATGAGGTGTGACTTCACAATGAAGCCTCGCCCACACTCGCTGCAGACATAGGGTTTCTCCCCTGAGTGTATCCTCTGGTGTGTGATGAGAGTTGACTTTACACTAAAGCCTCGCCCACACTCGCTGCAGACATAGGGCTTCTCCCCTGAGTGTGTCCTCTGGTGTCTGTTGAGGCCTGACTTGTCACTAAAGCCTCGTCCACACTCCCTACAGACAAAGGGCTTCTCCCCTGAGTGTGTCCTCTGGTGTCTGCTGAGGCCTGACTTGTCACTAAAGCCTCGTCCACACTCCCTGCAGACACAAGGCTTCTTCCCTGAGTGTATCGTCTGTTGCGTTATGTGGTGTGACTTTGGGCCAAAGCCTTGTCCATACTCATCCCATCTAATTTTCGCATGAGTCACCTTCAGGCCTGGGCTGCTCTGTGACTCCGCCATTCTCTCACCCTCCCTAGACCTCCCGATCTGTCCTCTGGGGAGGCTGGAGCAGGCTTCTGAAATCTCCCCTTCCCACGTCCTTTCAATCAATGGCCTGGACACATCTCCTCTCTCCGGGCCTCCTGCACCGTCGTTCCAGTTGTGTTGCTCAGAACGCTGATGCCTCTGATACCCGGGACGGGGGTCCTCTCGTGGGAGGTGTCGTCTTGCAGGTGTTCCTGGGAAGGGCTCAGAGTGGCTGTGATTCACGTGGTAGCTGAGGAATTTCTGAGTGGAGAAGGCCAGAGGGCAGGAGGGACACGGACGGATCTCCGGCCTTGCTTCTCCTGGAAGAGAACGTTCTCAGTCAGAGTTGGGGAGACGAGGCTGCCTGGCCCTCTGCGTCACCTCACGGAAAGACTCCCTGTGACCGTTCACAGCGTGCTCACTGCACAGCATCTCCACAATTTCCTCCACAGTCTACTTTTCACTCCTTTTCATTTATTTCCGGTTCCGCAGCCATCTGGGACCCACATCCAGGCCCTTGTGTAAATCTCAGCGGACATGGCCTTCCAGTAGGAACCAGAGGAAGCCCGACTCCCTTGCCAGCTGAAACTCCCCAATAGGCGTCTCCTAAGCCCTGTCCCTCCTTGGACACGGAGTGGACAGCTATTTCTCTCCTGAGAGGTACTACCCTTGATAGGCTAGGTAGAAGCTTCTCTAGTGGCCTTTCCTATGAGGGATGGGTCCACTGAGTCAGGAGTTCTTGGTCAGGAGGTTCTCATGTGGGAAGGCACTGTGGAGAAGTGGTTAGAGAGCACATGTTCAGAAAGCGTGTTTCACTGAGGACCATGCTACCTGGCTCTGTCTCTGGCAGTGACTGGGCTGTGAGGGACACAGGACCCACCCAGGCCCAATGACTGGAGGACTCTGGGTCCTGCTAAGCTGCATATTTGTAGTTATAAAACATGTCCTTCATGCCCCGACTTGATTTGTGTTCCCCAGCGGACAGGTGACACAAGTCCTGGTTCAGACTCCTCACACCCTCTGAGCTTCCGGCTCTGCCCAACGGCCCCCCAGGTGGACAATGAAGTAGCCCCCGAGTGGATCCACCACCATGGCTGTATGTCATAGAATAACCAAAGCAGGATCATGCACAGAGGACATGTCACCTCCCAGAGGCAAATCCCATTCGCTGTCTGCTGCGACACACACAGCTGTGTACACTCACTAGCGTGACAACGGTCCACATGCAATTTGTGAAGCAGCATGGGAGTGAAAACACTGATGTGGGATGTGTGCCAATGCACTATCTAGTGTGAAACACGTGTGCACGCTGCCTGGCGTGAGACAACCGTGTACACACTCACTGGGGTGACAGGTCTACAGCCATACTCGGTGACTCCCATGTGCCTGCTCACGGGAAGGACACACGTGTGCTCATACACACTCTGCTATGAAAGACAGGCACATGCACCGTTGGGAGTTACGTGTGCATGTCCACTGGTATGACATGTGAACACGCATTACCTGGAGTGACATGGGTACAAACACTGGTGTCACGCGTCTGCACATGAACCAATCGTGTGAAACACATGCGTGATCACGGGCATGACGCGTGTGCATACTCAGTGAGCAGTGTGCACCACATGTGTATTTTCCGGTGAAGTCCATGTGTACTCTAGTGTGAGACACTCCTGCTTGCTCCCTGGTGTGTCACAACTGTGTGGCATGTCGATACTCTGCTGACACACATGGGTGCACACACGCTCTGTGATGGTGTGGTGTTTCTGTCGTGTCCCGTTCCCAGTGGTTACTCTCACGTCCTGATTCACCTGGGCGTCCCGTTCCAGGATCCTGTCTAGCAAGACAGAGCAGGAGGTCACAGGACAACTGAACTAGAGTGTTTTCTAGAAACCTGGAAGAGATGACAAAGAACCAACGTGGTGGCCGCTGGACAGTACTGAGAACCTGTTTTGGGCATCATCTCTGCGAGCTGTGGTACACGGTGTGTCTGAAGTACTACAGGAGGAATCACAACAAATCCTTAAAGGTACACAAACCGTTCAAAGGAAAAGGCAGAGGAAACGACTCCTCCATTGGGGAGCACCTCATGTGACTCTCACTGACTGAGACGGAGCCCACTCTACTGATGGTTTGGACCACGAAAACTTACAAAGAGAAGGGTCCCCAGTGCCCACCTGTCTGTGAGGTGAGCTCCGTCGTCCGCCTGCGGCCCAGCTCCTGGCCGTCCTCAGCCCCGCGCCACCCCAGCAGCTCACAGCCCGGCCAGACGACGCAGCAGGTCCGGTAGAAGATCTGCCTGTGGTACTGAAAGGCCACCAGGTTCTGCTCCTCCGTGTCCCGGGCCCGCCTCACATACCTGCCGATGACAGGACGTGAGACAAGGACTGGGAGGATGTGCCCTCTACAGACAAGTCCCGCTCCTGCTCTCCTGATGTTCCAGGCCTGACACTGCCCACCCCTCACGGAAACCTTCTGTCCCCCCTCAGCCTTGGTGGTGCTGTCGTGTGAAGGCCTGTCCCCAGGCCCAGCTCGTGGGGATCGGCCTCTCTGGCCTCATCAACCACATTCCAGAGCTCATGTCCGCTCTGCTGTATGATGACGGGTTATGAGCACCGCTGAGATCTGAATTCTAATCTGCGTTTCATGGCACAGAATGTGGTCCTCGGTGACACGCTGTTCTTCTGAACGAGACATCACTCAGCACTCAGCCCAAGGCTATCTTCCTGTGAGAGGCCTTTCTCCAATCTCCCCACACTTCACCTAAGTCCTAGTCACCCATCCGTAGGTTCCCACAGACACATGGACGTCTCCTCTGAATCCATTCTCACTCTGAACCCCAAGAGAACGAGCCTTAAAGGACAGGGCCGATCATCAGCTGTTGTCCATGAATAGCCTGCGGCTTGGCCCGGCCGGCTCCTGTGGGGTCTGACCTCCCAGCTGAAGGGCTCCTGTCTCAGGCTCCCGTGGCATGAGTTCTCAAAAGCCGAAAGACTTATACTGATACTCCTGAAACAAACTGTTTAATGTCAGTCTCCACTGAACCTGTATCCTCAACGGGGACACAGGCTCTCGGGCCCAGCCTTGAAGGGCAGTGTCTCTGCTGGCCACAGTGAGTGCGTCATTAGCGCCGATCAGATCAAGTGACAGGGAGTGCCTGTGGGACACGACTCCTCTGTGTGTGTCCCTCAGTCTCGGTAACGACACACCTTAATGTTCAGAGGACGTTTATGTTAACCCTTTATTTCTCAGTGTCTCAGGACATGACCAAGAGCTGTATGGAGAATACAGGTCCGAGTGTACAGCCCACTGAGCGAAGCGTGACGAGAAGGAACCAGGTCTGTTTCTGAGACAGGCGGACTCTGAAGCCGACACCACTGTCCTTACCTCATCCAGTTGGCCAAGGATTCGTCCTTTCCATCCACATACTCAAAGCAGTGCCTCCCTTTGGTAACCTGAGTTTCCAAACAGAAGGCATTTTTTGGTGAGTCATGAGATATTTCACTGTCCCCAGTTCCCTGTGACGCTGTGTGCCCGTGTCAGCACCTACGCGTCTGGGTGGACTGTCAGAGCAGAGGCAGGGCATCTCTATCCCTCTCCCGCTCTCTCCCACTGTCCCTCTTCAATGGGAGCCCCAGGGCCACACAGAGAACACGCAGTCCACAGAGGAGCCTGTTTCCACCATTGACCCCATCATGTCCCATCAAGGCACAGAGAGAAAGGGCAGGAGGACAGGGCAGGGGGCAGGGGCTTCTCACCAGCCAGGAGTACCCGCTGTTGGCTGCCTCCTCGTCTTCTGTCACCTGGCCCTCATAGGGACCAAAGTGCAGGCCCGGTGGCAGCTCAGATGCCTCGTTCCACACTCCGAGCCCAGCCTCGGGGATGCTGGACGGCCCGATTCTCAGTCCGGCAGGCAGAGTGAGGGCTGCGTGACTGGAGTGCCCCCTCTCTACAGAGATGTCCTTTATAAACACTGGGGTCCGATGAGCCACACAGGTGTCTATGAAGAAATTCTGGCACTTCTCACAGTCTGGAGAAGGGAGCACAGGGGTTAGGATGTGGGGTACAACATTCCTGGACATGGAGAGCAGGGGCAAAGAGAGCCTAGATCCCAATCCTGGACTCCCAGTCACTAGGCAAGGGGAACCACTGGGGGACCAGGATCTAAGCCTTCTGTTGGGGAAGGAGGGACACTTACAAAGGTAGTCGTCATCCTGGGGCTCACCGACCTCCTGGCACGCGGGGCCCGTTCCTCCTTGCAGGCTGTATCTCTTGTTCTCAGCCTCGTGTCTCCGGGGCTCTGAGGTAGCGAAGACAGCTGGGTGAGTAGGTGCCGGGGACAATTTGAGTCCCTGCTTCATCAGAAATTGGGAGGTCTCATCCCATCCAGTCATTACTGTCTTTCTACAGACTGATTTCCCCGTTGCTGCTCGTTTAAGTACCAAAACTCCACCCGCTGACGGCAGAGGCCTCATGCAACTCGAGGTCCCACTCTCCGTCATCAGTTGAACTTCCCCCCAACTTCCCACCACACAAAGGGCTGGCCGTGCAGTTGCTCCTTCGGGAGACACCTGCTGAAGGCACGTCATGCGTTAGGCGTCGAGGGAAGGCAGAAACCCTGACGAGGTTTCGGTGCCTCACGTCACAGATGGATTTCTGGGTCACCCGGCACGTGTCACCTCCCTTTCACTGAACGCTTTCAGACAACATCTGGATTCCATATCTCTATCATTAGTTTCACATTAGGAATCTGGACCTCAGACAATCTGAGTTTTCCCTATGCTCCGTGGTTCCGTGTGATGATAACTAAGATCCGTGACTTTGAATTTCACAGAATACAGCACCCACTTCTGGCCTCCTGCTTCTACCTAGGCCCACACACCGGGCTCATGAAGCTTTCTAGAGGAGCGGGACGGACTGGAACCAAATGACTTCCTTACCCACTTTTTGTCTCAAGTGTTGATCAGAGGCGCTGGCTTCTCTATGAGACGACGCTGGTTTCTGGGCCCGCTCCTGGGCCTGCTCCGAGTCAGCTGTGCTCCGTACAATGGCTGGTTCTGACACTCGCTTCAGACTAGATTCAATACGTAGGGGTGCCCGGGATGGTCCCTTAAATGGGAAAGACATGTATTAAAGGACAACGAGCTGCACACACAAAGACTTGACCTCAGGCAGAGCTCCCACAGCCCTGAGGCACCAGCAGCCAGAGGCCTCGAGGGAAGAGCAAGGGCCCCGACAACAACCTGTGTTTTCAGGCCGTTTTCCTTCACCTTTCCCCAAAGGTCTCCATGGAGGAGGGAGGGAGAGGGCCTGAGGCACCAATGGGGAGCCAGACACCCCAGGAGTGACGGGGTGCGGCTCGTAGAAAGCGGAAGTCTGACAGAAACCAGCGGACATGCGATGGGAGACAAAATGCAGCCAGCACCAAGGGGATGAGACACCCTGGAAATGACAGATAGGGCGGGGGACCGGGAAGTGGACAGACACGGCTGCAGGAACCTATCGAGACGACAGAGCAGTGATGCTAGAAGCTGAAAGTGGCCGATACTCCACAGAGTACATACTTTATAATTAAAAAATACTGAAATCAAACAGACTGGTTCATTACCCATTCTGCTGAGTAAGGGTTTACGTGAGCTAATTCTTCTGATCGTTCCTTAGCTGCTTTATGCATAATGGGCACACATGCCACATCGGAAGGTTACAGTGAACACTGGTCACACGACAGCGCTCCTGACAGGGAGTTACCGCATGCCACACGAAGGTGACATCGCACCTTTGCCAGCTGCACCATAAGGGCCGCCTCCTGATCCACGTGCACACCGGGAACCTGACCCGCAGGACCATCGTCAGCACCCCCCAACCTTCCCACCAACCCAGACCTGACCCACCAACTGCCGAGCTGCTGATCTCTAATGGCAAACCGGGGGAGAGAGAAGAAGCACCCCACAGGGTCCCAGGACCAACTGGCGGATGCACACTGCCAAGCTTTGGGTGAGCACCAGAGCGCTTCACCACCGCGCCACCAGGGCTCCTGACTCTTCTCTCGTGCTCTAGCTTCCAAATGTGCAAACACATTCCGAAAACACTCAGGTGTCTCTCAGGGACCCAAGCTGGGCCTGGGACTTCGCGGGCCTGTGAGATACGCAGCAGGCCTCAAAGAGCTTGCAACGCAGAGGGGCCAGGTGAGCAGATGAAGCACACCCCACAGGATGCGTCTCATCACCACCCAGAGGACAGCTGTGACTTCCTCCGACAGAGAGGAGCCTTTGAGATCCGTTCCAGAAGAGTGACTTTCCATCTGTAGGGTGCACCTGGCAGAAATCCTTAAGTCAGAATCTTCCTCTTTTTCTCAATCACCACCCCAAAGGCCTTCAGGGATGGGAGCCGCTTCCTCTTCTTAAGTAGGAGCCCATGGGGAGGGGACAGGTCTCCATTTTACCTCGGGCCATCAAATGTGCTAACTGTCCCTGTATTTGCATGATGCAATGACAAGGAAACCAGGAAGCACAGGGTCCCCTCAAGCAGCCTCCACCCGAGCACCCCCAAGGACTGAGGGGGACTGCTCAGTGGGACGTTGGAGGGGACAGCGGAAGGGACTCCGTAAGGACACGCAGACTTTCATGATCAAGTACGGCTTCTGCATTAGATGACACTCCAGCTGGGACTGGGACGGCAGGTGTGTCACTGAGCAACTCTGCCCCTGTCTCCTCATCTATAAACCTGTGACCACTGAAGAACGCAGCTCATACGCTTGTTAGGACCAAGGGTGATTTGAAAATGGTTTCTTCAGTATCAATAATGACAGCCCAGACTTCGAGTTCCAGTTCCCAAGGCAGTACAGACCAAAAGGCCGGATGTTCAAATCCACTCACAGGCACCTCAGGAGAACGGCCTGGCGGTCTGCTTCTGGAAGGTCACAGCTTGGAAACCCGGTGAGCGCAGGTCTCCTCTGACACAGCGTGCGCTGGCACAGTCAGCGGCAACCGCCAGTCTCCTGGAGGTCCTGGGTGGCACAAAGACTGAAGCTCTCGGCTTAGAACACAATGCTAGCAATTACGATCCAACCAAAGGGGCTCCGAAGAAAAGCCTAGTTGTAGGCTTCTGAAAGGTCATCATAAACCTCCTCTGGACACCAGAGAGCGCAGGGAGTTGGAACAGACTCAACAGCAATTGTTTTGGTTTGTTTTCTAAAGCTCTTGTTGGGCAGTCAACCAATCATCTTCTTACAAGGTTAAATACCTAAAATTTCATCACTGCTCTATTCTATGTTCTTACCCATTAAGTGTTAAGACCTCACTAAGTTTATTTATATAAAGTTTTAAAAATGAAGTCCGGAATGCGGTAGAAATCCACCAAGTGGCAACTGTTACAGCTGCTGTTTTCTCCAGTAGGGCTGTGAGGTGTGGGACCGTGTGTGGGTGTGGTTCGGAGACTTGGCCCAGTGTACTGCGCTGTCCTGAGTGTGGCTTCACCAGGATGGCGTCTCGTCTGTAGGTACTCCCCAATACTCACCTTCTGGGGTTTTCTCAGCTCCCCTCCAGAGGCCACCAAAGACGGTTTGGCTGAAAGGGAATGAGAAGTCAGAAGTAATCTGCTGGTGAATGCCCCAAACCCTGGGGATGCTCGACGTGGATGGAGAACCAGGGAGCAGAGCCTGGAGACACCAAGGGTCATGCAAGGGGACCTCAGGGCGTTTCTGCAGCATTGTTACTGACATTACTAACAGCATCAGGTGTTGTGATTAAACCTACACGAATAATGTATCTTCACAACTGTGTTAACTGTGTTTTCGTGTTTAAGACATTTCACCCGGAAACTATGAACCACTATCAAATTAACATTAGGAAGTGGTTTTACACTTGTATTAAGGTTTCTTAGCTGATCTCAAATTACGAAGTTATAGGAAAAACCATCTCCTTAAAGAAAGGCTATGAATTTTAAGTATAAGAGAAGTACAGAGAATTGTCCTGGCAATACCCATAAACCCACCACCATGGAGACCCTGATGTATGGCTACAACGGCTTCTCATCTTGAGTCTGTATGCTACAATTAAAAACTAAAATGAATCACAGCTAAGTTACCTGTGAACCCTCCCTCCTTCTCTAGTGCTGAATCGGGTCTTTCTTACTCACATTCCATTTTGAGTCATTTACCGTCAATTAACACAGCTGCAAATGACACACAGTCATCTTACAGTAGGTACCTTGGTGGCATCGTGGGTCATTGCTACAGCTGCTAACCTAAAGGTCAGCAGTCTGAATCCACTCGACACTCCGTGGATACTCTACAGGGCAGGTCTACTCTGTCCTATGTGGTTACTATGAGTCAGAATAGACTTGACAGCTATGTTTTTTTTTAAATCATCTTACACATTATGAAACTCTCAACAACTAGGCTCTCACTGAATGTACCTTTCAGATCTGGCCTGTATGCTGAGTATTTCCAGTTTCATTGTGAACAAGCCCTCTCCTTCATCCGCTTCTGAGGAGTGGTTGAGCTGTGACCCCTGGACACCTTACGGGCCTCACCTTGGTGCCTAGCTGTCCAATCCTCATCAGAATCCTCACTGTCATCCATCTGGGCTTTGATGGTCTTCCTGGGATGAATCATGAAAGCTGGACGAAAGACTCTAATACCTAGAAGGAAGGAAAATTTTGTACTCCCAGGGAAAAGCTGGGAAGAAAACCGAACAGTGGCTGGGGGATGGGCTGGGAGAGCTGAGAGGGACACCGAGAAGCAACTTTCCTTCGAGGTTCTCCTACGGACATGCTGTTGTTGCTAGGTACAGCTGAGTGTTTTCAGTTCATAGTGATCCCGTGAACAGCAGAACGCAACACCATCTAATTCTGTGGCAGGCCCACGTCATTTTTATACTTAAGCCTATTGCTGCAGCCACTGTGTCAATCCATCTTCTAGTGTTTGCTGACCCTCTACTTTAGCCAGAACGATGTCCTTCTCCAGGGACTGACAGACAATGACAACGTATGTAAGATGCCATCAGACCCACCTTGGTGACAAGGAGCATTCTAGTTCTACTTCTTCCATGACACATCTGTTTGTCCCTTTGACAGTCTATGGCACATTTAATATTCATCTCCAATGGCACACTTCAAAGACATCAATTCTTGTTATCTTCCTTGTTCACTGTCCAGCTTTCATATGAAAAGGATGCAACAGAATATTGCTTAAGTCAGACCCACTATGTCTCCAAGTTTTTAACACTTCAGAGAGGTCTTTCGAAGCAGATTTGTTCAGTGCAACGTTCCCTTTGATTTCTTGAGTGCTGCTTTCACAGCTATTGAATGTGAATCCAAGTGAAATGAAATTCTTGACAGCGTCAGTCCTCTCACCTATCTTGATATCATCTCCTCATCCAGTTGTGAGGACTTTTGTTTTCTTGATTTTGAGATGTAATGCATACTGCAGACCATGGTCTTCAATCTTCATTAGTAAGTCCTTGAAGTCCACTTGACTTTCAGCAAACAAGGTTGGGTCGTGTGCAAAAAACAAAAATCCTCAGAAGTGGTCCAATAAGGAGCATCACAAAAAGCAGAGAAAAAACAGAAGTTGTCAAGGATTTGATTTTACTTGGCTTCACCAATCAACCCCCACTGCTTTAGTCAGCTAGTGCTGCTCTAACAGAAATACCACAGAGTGCATGGCTTTAACAAAGCAAAGTTTATTTTTACACAGGCTGTTACGCTAGAAGTCAAAATTGAGGATCTCGTCTCCAGGAGACTTTCCCCCAATCCGTTTTGGAGCAAAGTATGATATTGCATCAGTCTTTATCCAGGGAGCATCTTCAGGCAGGAACCTAAGGTCTCAGGGACACGCTACTCTCCCAGCAGTACTTCCTTGATGGTGTGTGGTTCCCAATTCTCTACCTGCTTCCCTTTCCTGTTATCTCTTGTAAGAGGAAAGGATGAAGGACGGGGCAAACCATATGCCAAGGAAAGTCTTTACACAGTAGAGCAGGGAGGTAATGCTATGAAGACATTTACAGTTCCACTCTAATCCTTTAACACACAGCACAGGAAAATCATAAAATGGGGGACAATCACTCAATATCAGGAATAATGTCAAAGCCACAAGGCTACAAATATTTTTAGGGGGGCACAGTTCAATCATAACACCCATGGAGGCAGCTGTCAAGAAAATGAAGGATCCCTGATTCCCTTCTTTTAGTATCATAGCTTTGGTTCAGTATTGTGACTTCCCTAACTGAGTAGGATTCTGGAGGCTGTGTCCTTCATTGTGCCCTTAAAGACATACTTAATGCTGTTGTTCTGTGAAACAAAGCTTCTTTCAATGTTTCCTGATGTTTTTGTCTAGTTTTCACGAAGCCTTTAAGTTTCTCTTCATCTGCAAATGTCTTAATTTAATTGTCAAACTGATACACAGTTTTGCAGGATATATAATTCTTGCTCATTTATCTTTTTTAGTGCTTTGAATGTGTCATCCCACTGCTCTCTAGGCAACATCATTTATGCAGAAAAGTCAGATGAAAGCCAACAGGGTTTCTCTCACAATGATAGCTTTGCTTTGAGCCTTGCTGTCTCTGAAAGCATCTGTTTATGTTTCATTTTATTGAACTTGAGTATAATATGTCTTGGTGTTTTCTTTTCGGGTCTGGTTTTTGTGGTGATGGGATACACATCTTGGATATTTATGTTCTCTATTTACAGTTTAAGACAAGTCTTCAGTCAGCAACTCTACAGCATCTATCTATCTATCTACTATCATCTATCCTCCCTTGGTCAGAAACTCTAATCAATCGTAAATTACTGCTCCTAATAGACTCCCATATGTTCCTTCATTTTTATTTCTTTTCTCTGATTTCACCTAATACATGCTGCTGTCAGTTGCTGTATCCTCAAGGTTACTAAGCCTGACTTCCACCTTCTCAATTCTACTCTTTGGCTTTGGACTGAATTATCTAATTCTATTCTGTTATGGATCTGCTGTATCTCTTATCACTCATGTGCCATCAGTTCAAACAGCTTGCTGAATTTTTCATTTTGTTCTGCATTTCATTTCATCTCTACGAGGGTTCTATATATTTTTCTTTTGTACTTGACCTCCAATAATTTCAGAATGGCTTCTTCATCTGGGAAGTGGTTTCATTCTTTGTTTTGGGAGTATTCAGGAGTCAAGGTGAAATATTTCTTTAAATGACTAACTATAGTCTCCTGTCTGCATGCCGTCGAGAAGCTGTTTGACACCTCTTGGGCTATCTGAACAAGAGCAGAGTTGGTCACGAGACGTCCCAATGTACTGTAGTGATTGGCACCAAGTAGATTCTTCGGGGAGGAAATCTCCGTCTATTCAGTGGCAAAGATGGAGCCCTATTTATGGAGATACTGGGGGCTGTCAGCAATGTGTGTCAGTGTATGGTTGGGGAAAAAACTGTCGGGTCTCTCAACAGACAGATTTCGAGTCAAATGCATACGCCTCTTAACCCTAACACTAAACTTTACTTCTGTGCACAGAACTGTCCAACTGCTGAAAAGTGGACAACTGCCAAGTGAGTAGCTCTCCAAATGCTGCAAAAAACAGGCAGGCCTTCAGGAGCAGCAGATGCTGCCTTCCAGCTGACAATGAAACTACGTGATCAGCTGACTGCAGAAGCTGCAGGTCTCTCATATGGTTGAAATCAGTAGCAGAAATACCATAGGTAAAAACCAAAATTCATTTAAACCAAACAACACCTTGCTCCAAAAGCCATGAGTTGTAGAAGAAACCAAGGACAAAATAAATTCACGGCAACAAATAAAAACGAAAACATATCTTACCAAAATCTACAGTATACTGTAAAAGCAGTGCTCAGAGGTCAATCTACCTCTATAAATGCACACATCTGGAAGGAAGGACCCAAACCGAAGAATTAACTCTACATCTTGAACAAGTTGGAAGACAGTGACAGAAGGACATGTGAGGCACCAGGATAAAAACAGATGATAAAGATTAGAGCAGGGGGGTGGAGTCAAGATGGTGGACTAAACACACATCTCCCCAAATCCCTCTGGAAACCAAGACCTGAACTGATAATTACACTGAGCCTTTGGGACACCTAGTAAGACCTACAACACAGCATTAGGTCTGTTAATTTGGACTTCATATCACTGTCTGAAAAACTTCCTGTCTTTTGCTGACCTCCACTCTTGGTGAGTGCTAGCTTTCACGGACCGAAGGTAACTCGCTGTCATGGATTGAGTTGTGTCCTCCCAAAAGCATGTGTAGCAATGTGGCTGGGCCATGATTCCCACTATCTTGTGATTGTCCTCCATTTTGTGGTTATCCTATGTTGTATGTTAAAGGATAAGGGTGGGGCTGTCAGTCCCTTCAGAAGATCACCTCACTACTCCACTGTAAAGGGAGTTTCCCTGGAGAATGGCTTCCCCACCCTTAATCCTTTCATCCTGCAATAGATAAAAGGAAAGGGAAGCAGACAGAGAATTGGGAACCTCACACCAACATGAAAGCTGCACTGAGAGAACAGCACATCCTCGAAACCTGAGTTCTGTGCCAAGATTCTCCCTGGACAAACACTGATGCATTACCAGACCCTCCTCCAGAGCCAACAAGGGGGAAAGTCTTTCCCTGGAGAGAATATCCTAAATTTGGACTGGCTGCCTACTAGACTGTGTAAGAATAAACCTTCGTCTGTTGACGCCAATTATGCTGTGGTACTTCCGTTAGAGGAGTCCTAGCTGACTAAAACACTCGCCATTTTAACTTTTTTTCCCCTATGACTTAGCCAGTGGGAAGAGCTGAGACTTGACTAGCAGCTAATCTCAGACACACTGAATGGATGGGAAGGGAAATTGCCTTATTTTGAGAGCCTGGCTTTGGACTCTGTGCATCTTAGCACCTTTGGCCTCTCTTTCTGCCTCCACCATTGAGTAGCCTGTACTGAGGCAGGAAGGGAGCTTGTGTGGGATGACATCTTGTCCCACTGGGAGGTGAAAATACCCATACAGAGGACCCAGCGGGACCTAATTCCTAGACTGGGAGGCAGCACCTGCCTGGAGGAAAGCACTTTTGTGGCAGAAAAACAGTATTCTACACAATGTCGCGTACGGCTGGGGCCCAACAGTAGAGGCCAGCAGGGCAGTAGCCCTTTTGTATTTTGAACTAGTTTATAACACCTGGGGTTGGATACAGAGGTGCTTACTTTGCCAGCTGGGAAGAGGGATCTGTACACCTGAAAACCTTACTGACTTTGGTTGTTATCAGATACCTTTTACCTTTCATTTTAAGATGGCTCAGAGAAACAACTAGGGTCTATCCTCACAGCATCTCTCCCAGTTATTACTGACTCACATAATGCTCCAAAAGCAACAAATTCTGTATAAAAGCATGACAAAGGATCACCAATGGCTTGAAAAGACCCCCAAAAGAAAGCACCAAAGAACTTTCCAGACAAACAAACCTTTCTGAAACTACCAGAAGGTGAATACAAAAGGATTATATAGAGAGCCATCCTAGATATTATATAAATGCAGCAAAGCAAAATGAAACATTTAGCAAGTTCTACGACCTGATGGAAGACACTACTCTGAAATCAAACAGATCAAGAACAAAATCAAAGACATACACACTTCAATTCGAAGCCAAGAAAACAGAATGGAACAAATAGGAAAGAGACTTTCTGTCTTGGAAGACAGAGCTACTGACTCCAGCATCTATCAGGAGAAATCAGAAAAAAGAAACAACAGAAATGAAGCAACATTAAGAAGCACATGGCACTACATTAATTTAATTTCTTTAAAAATCAAACCAATGCTGCAAGAAATACTGAAAGAGCCTCTTGGCTTAGAAGAACAAAACCACTAACTTTATATTTTACACTCAAATACAAGACACTTCACCCAGAAACCTATTCAATTAGGGAAGGCTCCAAACTCAATTAAAGCTATAATAGTGAAAGAAAGAATCCAGTGATCATGCAAACTGTAATGTGATCATATTAAAAAGAGGGATGTGCTACAGTCGCTACAGTCTTTCCAGATGAAGAGGAAGTTAATAACACTGCTAGTAATTACAACTGGGTTTACACATAGTTTATTAAGGGGGTTCTCAGGGGCAGCCGTAGAGCACAATAAAGATGCAACATATCAAATCATCTAATATTACAGCACCTGAACACATTGAAGAAACACCGACTACACTCAAAAATGAGATAGATGACTTCACAGTAACAGAAGACTTCAACACTCCACTATCAAGCTATTAAATTGAACTCAAAACTATGATGTACCAGTCCACCCCAATAAGGTTGGCCATTGTCATGAGTTGAATTATGTTCCCCCAAAAAGGTCTCCGTTGATTTGATTTGGCTGTGAGTCCCAATATGGTGCCACTCCTCCCATGTGTTGTGAATCCTACCTCTGTGAGACTGATGATGGAGAAGAGGCAACAGCTGTGTTAGTGAGGCAGGTCTCAAGCTACAGGCTTGTGGAATATAAGGGAGAGAAGTGAGCTCAGGAAGTTGGCAATCTCATGCTACTGAGAGAGAAGCACCGAGAGCACACGATGTGCTTTGGACCCAGGTTCCTGTGCTGAGATCCTCTCACTGGAAGTGGATTCAGCCTACTGGACTGTGATAAATTCTCTTACTGAATGGACTTACAATTTGTAAATGGATTTGCAGTTAACCAGACTGTCTCAATAAAACCTTCTCCTCATGAAACCTTCCACTCGTGGTATTTTCTGTTACAGCAGTACCAGATGGCCAAGACAGCCACGATCCAAAAAACACAAAACAAGAAATGCTAGAGAGGCTGTGGAGAAATTGGAAATCTCCGTTTACCTATCCATTCATCTTGTGTTGGGCATCAGCGTGGATTCCATCTTTTGGCTATTGCAGACTGTGCTGCGATAAACATTCGTCTGCACGTATCAGTTCGTGGGAATGGCCTTGATTCTGTGGGATATATTCCAAGCAGTGGAATTACTGGGTTGAATGGTATACCTATGTCCATTTTTTTTAAGGAATTGCTAGATTGATTTCCAAAGAGGCTGGACCATTTCCACAGCCTCTCCATTTGTTGTTTTGCATTTTTTGGATCATGGCCAACCCTGTTGGGGTGAGATGCTACCTTACTATCATTTTGATTTGAATTTCTTTAATAGCTAATGATCGTGAGGATGTCTGCATTTTTTTAAAATTATTATGACTGAGTTAAAATGTACATTCCCACATAAATTTAAATTTCTACCTATATGCAACTTCTACCGCTCTCCCTGCCCGGTAATGGCACACTATTCCTCTCTGCTCCATACATGTCTCATCCTCCAAACAGTCTCCTTTCCCCTCCTCTCCACCCACTCTCCTTCCTTGAGCCAGAGGTCAGCAGGATGATATCAGATAGATGTATAGAAACATAAAGTGCATCCAATATATGGTCACTCTGCATCGCCAAGTCCAATCAATCGCGTCGTAGAGTGGACCCTCATTATGATTTACGGGCAAGGGCAACATCAGGGCCAGAGGCCATGCTCCCAGGGGAACCCCGAAGCCACTGGACCATCAACTGCAGTCTTATAGTGGAGACCTCAGGGTGCACCTCCTTTTATTCTTGTGTTGCCGGTGAGACTCAACTTAGTGAGCTGCATCACGGCTGTCACTGGTGGTGGCCTGGAAATATTGGATTACGATGCACGGAGTATTCAAGTTATGCTTAGGTCCACTTAATATTGTTCTCGCATGTATTTTTTGGCTGCCTGGATCTCCTCTTTAGAGAAGTGTCTGTCTATGTCCTTTGACCATTGTTTAATTGGATGATTTATCTTTTTCTTATTCATATTTTGTAGTACCTTATAGATTATGGAGACCCGGCATTGGTCTGACACAGAATTGCTGAATATTTTTCCCCATTCTGTAGGTGGCCTTTTAATTCTATTCACAAAGTCTTTCGATGAGCAAAAGTGTTTGATTTCTAGCAGTTCCCATTTACCTATTTTCTCATGATTGTGTTTTTGAAGTCTGATGGTTGTGATTTTGATGTCTGTTTACGTTCTGTATTAAAACTTCCATTGTTGTTCCCACCTTTTCTTGGATGAGCTTTATTGTTTTAGATTTGACATTCAGTTTTTTTATCCAGTTTGTGTTGGTTTTTGTATAAGGTGTTAAGATATGGGTCTTGTTGTAATTCAGTGCAGACGGATATGCAATATTACCAGCACCATTTGTTGAAGAGATTGTTTTTACCCCAGTTTAACATCTTAGGGCCTTTGTCAAGTATCAACTGTTCATAAGGAAGATGATGTCATCTCTGGGGGTCTCGATTCTGTACCACTGATCTATCTGTCTGTTTATGTACCAGTACCAGGGTGTTTTGACTACTGTGGCAGTGTAATAGGTTCCAAAGTCAGGTAATGAGAAGCCACCCAGTGTGTTGTTCTTCTTTAGTAATGCTTTACTTATTCGGGGCTTTTTCCATTTCCAGACAAAGCTGGCAATTTATTTCTCCATCCCATTAAGAAACTCACTGGAACTTGTAGTGGATTTGCATAATTATATAATTCGATTGTTTTGGGTAAAATAGACATTCTCACAATGTTAAGTCTTCCTACGAGCTGGGCAGGTTTCTCCATTTATGTAAGCCTCTTTTAGTTCCTTGTAGTACGGGTTTGTAGTTCTCTTTGTAAAGGTTTGTTCTTTCTCTGCTTAAATTTATTCCTAGGTACTTTATCTTCTTAGAGGTATAGTAAATGGCATTGACTTAGTGATTTCTCCTTCATAATCTGGTTGTTGGTATAAAGAAATCCTACTGATTGACTTACGCTTATCTTGTAGCCTGAGACTTTGCTGAACTCTTCTATCAGTTTCAGTAGTTTCCTTATGCATTCTTTGGTATTCTCTGGATATACAATCATATCATCTGCAGACAGGGAGATTCTTACTTCTTCTTTGTCGATGCAGATGCCCTTTACTCCGTGGTCGTCTTTAACTGCTCTGGCTAGAACTTCTAGTACAATTTGAATAGGAGAGGTGACAGTGGGCATCCTTGTATAATTCCTGTTCTCAAGGGAAAGTGTTTCAGTCTGTCTCCATTCAGGATGATGCAGGCAGTTGGCTTTGCATAAATGGCCCTTACTGCATTTTGGAATTGGCCGTCTATTCCTATTTTGCTAAGCGTTTTTAGCATGAATCAGTGTTGGGCTTTATCAAATGCCTTTTCCGCATGAACAGGCAACATCAGATGATCTTGTCCTTTGTGATATTTATGTGGTTGATCACATTGTTTTTCTGATGTACAACCAGCCTTGCATCACTCGTAGGAATCCAAGCTGGCCATGATGGATTATTTTTTTGATATGCTGTTGTATTCTACTAGCAAGAATGTTTTTGAAGATTTTTGCATCTAGATTCATGACTGATTATCAGTCTGTAGTTCTCCTCTTTTGTTGGGTCTTTCCCTGGCTTTTGTATCAGGGTTATGCTGGCTCTATAGAATGAATTTCGGAATATTCCATCCCTTTCTATATTGTGAAATAGCCTCAGTAGTATTGGAGATAACTCTGCTCTAAAAGCTTGGTAGAATTCTTCGGTGAAGCCATCTCAGCCCAGGCTTTTTTTGGTTGGCAGTTTTTTGATGACTTTTTGAATCTCTACCTTTGTGATGGGTTGTTTTCCTTTACATTGTGATAATTTTGGTACGTCATGCAAATCAAAGTTTGTCCATTTCCTCTAGGTTTCCAAATTTGTTACAGTACGGTATTTCATAGTATTCAGCAATGACATTTTTGATTTCCGTTGCATTTGTTGTAACAACTCCCCTTTGATTTCTTATTTGGGTTATTTGTTCCCTTTTCTGTCGTTCTTTAGTAAGTTTAGCCAATGGTTTCTCAATTTTCATGATCTTTTCAAAAAGCAGCTTTTGGTCTTTTCAATTGTTCTATTCTCTAATTGATTTAGTTTTCTTCTAATCTTTATGATCTGTTTTCTTCCAGTGCCTGATGGGTTCTCCTGTTGTTCTCTTTCTACTTGTTGAAGCTATACAGTTGGTCAGTTCTTTGATTTGGTTTTTCTTGCTTTGAAATTAGGAATTTATTGAGATAAACTGACCTGAAAGGACTCTTTTGTCTGTATCCCAGAGGTTCTCGTAGGAAGCGCTTTGATTCTCACTGGAATCCATAAATTTATTTCATCCTTGATTTCTTCAATAACCCATGGTTTTTTGAGCAAGGTGTTGTTCAGTTTAAATGAGTTATACTTTCTATGTTTTTTCTGCCATGGATTTTGACTTTTATGGCTTTATAATCTGAGAAGATTCTTTGCATTAATTCAGTGGTATGGATTTATTTGATAATTGCTTTATGTCCTAACACATGGTCTATTCTGAAGAATGCTACATGTGCACTGGAGGTGTAGTTGTCTGCTAATGAATAGCAACTTGTGTGTATGTCGGTAAGGTCTAGTTTGTTAATTGTGTGTGACAATGTCTTCTGTGTCTTTACTGAGCTTTTTTTCTGGATAATCTGTCCAATATTGAGAGTGGAGTGCTGAAGTTTCTGCTATTGTTGTAGAGTGATCTATCTCCTTTTTCAGTGTAGTCAATGTTTCTTTGACATATTTAGGTGCTCTAATATTAGATACATAAATGTTGAATACTGTTAAGTCCTGCTTGTGTACTCAACCTTTGAGCAATAGCGTCCATCTTTGTCCACTATGGTGGATTTTACATTAAAATTGATTTTATCTTAGATGAGAATTGCCACACCTGCTCTTCTTTTTTCATTGTTAGCTTGATATATATTCCTCCATCTTTTAGTTTTCAGTTTGTTTCTATCTTTAAGTCTAAGGTGAGGTTCTTGTAGGCAACATACAGATGGGTGATGTCTTTTGATCCACGATGTGACTTTACTGGAGCATTCAGTCCATTCACATTCAATGTAATTACTGGTAGGTATATGTTCAGCGCTGCCATTGTGATATGTTTATTTTTGTGTTGATGTTTTCTCTGTTGTTCTTATTAATCTGTTCTGTGGCCTTCTTTGTGAGTTGATTTTTCACCTTTTCTAGGGTTGGTTTTGTGGTTGTTGAGATTTCTGAATTACATTTCATGATATGGTATGTTGCTTCATTATTGTGCTTTACGACTCACCCGTGACCCTGCTTAATAAAGTATATAGCCAAGCCACGGGCCGATACACCCAATTTGATTGCTACCAGTCTTGTCAACTTCCTCTCCATCTGGAAGGACTATAATTACTGTAGTAGATCTGTCTTTTTAATATGATGATATTGTAGTTTACATGATATGATCACTACATCTTTTCTTTCTCTATTATTGATTTGATTGTGTTTGGTGTTTCCCTAACTGAGTAAGATTCTGGATAATGTGCCCTTATAAAGTTAGTGGTTTTGTTCTTCTAAGCCAAGAGAGTCTTTCAGTATTTCTTCTAGCTTTGGTTTGGTTTTTACAAAGTGTCTGAGTTTCTGTTTATCTGCAAATGTCTTAATTTCATTTTCATATTTCAGAGATACTTTTGCAGGATATATAATTCTTGGCTGGAAGTTCTTCTACTTCAAGGCTTTGAAGGTGTGATGCAACTGTCTCCATGCCAGCATCGTTTGTGCTCAGAGATCTGACAAAAGCCTACAGGGTTTCCCTCTGAATGTTAGCTTTGCTTACACTCTTGCTGCCTTTAAGAGTTTCTGCTTATGTTTCATTTTGTTAAGCTTGATTAGAATATGTCTTCAAGTCTTTCCATTGAGATCTATATTGAGTGCTGTTCAATACGTATCTTGGGTATGTATATTCTCTACTTTCATAATTTCTGGGAAGTTTTCTGCCAGGAACTCAGCAACAATATTCTCCGTGTTTTCAGGTGTCTCACCCTGTTCAGGAACTCCAATTACTTGTAAATTGTTCTTCTTGGTGGAGTCCCACATGCTTGTTAGTCCTTTCTTTTTTCTGATTTGTCCTCACAGATGCTGGAGTCAGTACCTGTGTTTTTCACATCAGAAATTCTCTTTTCCATTTGTTCCATTTTGTTTTCTTGGCTTTGAATGGAAGTTTCTATGTCTTCCATTTTGTTCTTTATCTGTTGGATTTCTGAGTACTTATGTTCCATCAGATCGAACAGCTTGCTAAGTTTTCATTTTGCTCTGCTGCATTTTGTATGAGGTCTACAAAGGCTCACTATAAAATCCTTTCATATTCACTTTCTGATAGTTTAGAAAGGCTTCTTTATCTGGGATGCTCTGAGGTGGTTTCTTTGCCGGGCTTTCTGATGCCATGGGTAATTTCCGGATTACCGTTCTCTCCAACGCTGGCTGCTTTCTGCGCTTCATGTGGGTCAATACAGGCTCTTTCTCTAGGCCATGATAAAATGAGAAGCATTTGACAACTTCCAAAGTCAGTCCAGTTTTCAAGTGTATACTTCCCTCTTACCATCTGGCAAAATAAGCACCTCTATACTGAATTCCAGATGGTATCAACTACCTCAAAATATACAAAGGCTACTGGCCCGCTGGCCTCTGCTGCCAGGCCCCAGCTGTAGGCGATACTGTATAGAGTTCTGGTTTTCTAATGCAAAAGCAGTCTCTTCTGGGGAGACATTGCCTCCCTGCACAAAAATTAGGTCCAGTTTAGGCTTCTGTATGGGTGACTCCGCCTCCTAGCAAAATAAGATGGCGTCCCGCACAAGCTCGCCACAGGGAGCTCGATGCTCCCTGTGAAGAGAGAGGCCAAGAGTATCAAGATGCCCAGAGTCCACAGCCTCCACCACTGGGCACCACCCTTAGGCAACACTGTGTAAAACACTGCCTCCCTTCTCGAAAAGCACTCTTCCCCCGGCATGTG
This sequence comes from Heterohyrax brucei, assembly GCA_028571685.1. Lineage (NCBI taxonomy): Eukaryota > Metazoa > Chordata > Mammalia > Hyracoidea > Procaviidae > Heterohyrax > Heterohyrax brucei. The sequence continues at coordinate 3,026,514 of CM053166.1, forward strand.
TCACCTCCCAGCCTAGGAACCAAGTGCAGCCGAGTTCTCTGCCTCAGCTCCTCTGTTACACAGTGTATCAAGATCGTGTCCCGCAAAAGCGCATCTGTAAGGCTACCACATGGCAGAGGCAGAAAGATAGGCCAGACAAGTCGAGACACATAGCGTGCAAAGCCAGGATCTCAGAACATGGCAATTACACTTGGAGTCCCACCAGCAGTGCATCCAAGACCAGTGGCTAGTCAAGTCCGACCTCTGCCCACCAGTGAAGACACAGAAAAAAAAAAATGGTGACTTACCTTCAGTCTGTGCAAGCCTGCATTCCCTAAGAGTGTGGTCAGTGAAAGAAAGGAGGTTTTGCATTCACTGGTAATAAGTCCAAACTGACAGCCCTATGCCGCATCCCAGGGCTCGCTAGGTGTCCAGAAGGCTCCGTTTCACTATCTTTTCAGGTCTTGGTTTCCAGAGGGATTTAGGGAGATGTGCATTTAGTCTGCCACCTTAACTCCACTCATGTACATTTTTAAGGAAGCCATCAGTCCCCAAAAGAAGGGATTTGCCATCATACTGTATGTACATAGATACTGTATGTATGTGTCTGCTGTACTGAAACTGTAGATTTCTTTCAGGAGAACGAGCATCCTAACAATACATTCCAAATGTAATCAAGACAAATTGCATTTTAGTGGAGAACAAATATTTCCACCTTGGTGACAGGCAAAGGTGCTATCCTCCCATTACATAAGGTGCTCCCAGGAACCAAGGAGAACAGCCACATGATAGAAAAAGAGGCAAAAGAAGCCAAAAGTATAGGGAAAAGGCATTATAAACAGGCTTTAACACAGGAAAGCACATGTGACACAGAATACGCTGCACCGGGGCTGGACACACGGAACCTAACACACATGATCTGACTGGTTGCACTGTGGATCCCATGGGGGAGCAGGAATCACAACTACATGCTATCCTCATGTACATGTGGCCAGGGATACAGGCCTGCTGATGTGACTGGTCTCCCTGCCAGGGCCTGCTCTACTTAAGCCAGCTGCCTGCATACCACCTGAGGGGAGCCCCACTGAGTACTCCCGATCCAGTTTGACATTTCACCATATCAACAGGAACCATATGACCAAGAACTGGTGATCCTAAAGGAGTTAGCAGGTTTTAGCAAATTTATCAAAAGATAAAGCTTTTATAAATCTACCCACTTGTAATCTCAATTCGTATTTACTGATAAGTCTGTAAACACTCCTCAGACTGAATCACACCTAACTCAGGTAGCATACTTCTCTATTTTGTGTCTCTTGGAATATATGCTGAATAAAATGTTTCTTCTTTAATACGACCTTACATTTATTTCACCACGGGACAGTCCTTCTTAAGATAAACAAGGTGGTAAAAGAAATGAGCTCCAGGCTTCAAAATTATAGCTCAAATAGTGCAGAAAAGACCTCAAATTTGTCTACGCACACTCTGAAAACCTAATTTCTTATAGTAACAGAGCTGACAGTGCTGAAAAGTGAGGACACTGTCTATTCTAAGAGTAAATTAATACCAATGTCAGCTGCATTCTTAACCTAAAGTGCTGTCTGAATGTAAAATGAGGGCAGTGACTGCAAAGAAATGGGATCCTGACACTTGGCATCAGGGCAAATGGGCAGGTAATTAGGAACCTGAGGGCACTGACTCCCTCAAGCTTAGGCTACCAAGATAAAGACAAACATTCCTAAGGCTTCTTTCCACTTTAAGTTCTTATATAGGCAGTGAGGACCAACGGCCAACTGAAAGTTTTCCCACATTCCTTACATTTCAATGGCCTCTATTCACTGTGAGTACCCATATGCATAGTGAGGTGTTAGCCATTACCACACACTTTGTCACATTCCTCATGCGACCTCCACTGTAAATTCTTACATGGTTCGTAGGTGTGATGGCCAACTAAAGGCTTTCCCACACTCTTAACATTCACAGGGCCTCTCCACCGTGAATTCTCAGATGTGCAGTGGGGTCTGAGAAATGACAAGAGGCCTTCCAACATTCCTTACATTCATAAGGCCTTTTTCCACTGTGAATTCTTACCTGTTTCACAAGATGAGATGATCACACAAAGGCTTTCCCACATTTTGTACATTTGAAAGGCCTCATGTCCCTCCATTATGAATTCCTAAGTTCTGTGAGGTGGGATGGCCAAGCAAAGGCTTTTCTACATTCCTTAGAATCATGACGCCTCTCTCGACTGGGAATGGTCACTCTCTCAGGAATGACAAAAGACTTTGCCATATTCCTTACGTAAGGCCTCTCCCCACTGCTCCCCATTGTGAAGTCTCATATGTTAAGCTGGAAGAATCAAAGGCTTTCCCACATTCCTTACACTCATAAGGCCTCTCTCCTTAGTGAATTCTCCTATCTTTAGTGAAGCTTGAGGAACAATCAAAGGCTCTCCCATACTCCTTACATTCATAAGGCTTTTATCCACTGTGACTACCCACATGTTACCTGTGAGGAACTACCGAACTATCTGTACCTTTTCTTAAACGCAGAAGTCATCTCTCCACTGTGTATGCTCACGTCCAGTTAGATGGGAGGAAACATAAAGAGCTTTAAAATATTCTTTACATTTATAAGTCCTTTCCCCATTATAAACTCTCACATGAGTAGTGAAAGGGTAAAGAGAAACTACAGGATTGTTCATACTCATTACATTCAAAAGGGCTGTGACTTCTCATAAGTTGAGAGAAGCCTAAAAAGCATCCAAAGACTCTCTGACATTCTTTCAATTCATAAAGCTGCTCTCTGCTCTGAGTTCTTAAATGCCTAGAAAGGATTCATGCCCGATTAAAGGCTTTCCCATGTTCCTTACAGTCATAAGGAATCTTTCCATTGTGAATTCTCTTATGCGTGAGGTGTGACACAGTAATAGGATTTGCCACTTCCTGTATATTCATTAAGACTCTCTCCAGTGTGAGTTCTCATCACATATAATGAGGTCTGAGTTCTCAGGAAAAACATTCCCACGTTCCTCACATTGACAGTAACTCTCCAGAAAGAATGTTCACAAGATGATGAAGGGAGAGGGGCAACTGCAGGCTTCTCCACACTCCTTACACTGAGAGCCACTGCAGCCAGAGTGAGATCTGGTGCCTAAGTGATGAACGAGTCATCAAGCATTACCTACATTCAATGTATCTACAAGGATATGCTTCCACAGGAGTTCTTTGGAGCACAGAAAGAAATACTGGATGTCTTGCTAAAGTTCTGTCTACACTGACTGTTTTTACGACTTAAACAGAGGTTGTCTAACATACACTGTTAAACACAGGCAGCATGCTATTGGGTATGAATTCTGTTAGCAATTCACCATTACCATTAACAGTGCTCATGCATTTTTTTGTGTGTATTGAATTGTCTTGTTTCATAGATTAAATCATCAGACAGAAATACCATTATTTTCACTGTACTTACAAATACAGAGTTTTCTAATAATCATAAATAACTAAAACAGCATTCAAATATTTAGTATCTCACATTTGTGATAAATACTTTACCATGAAAGGACACCGTGTGTGGGAATCCTAGTCCATCCTGTGGGGTCACTATCAGTTGAAAGAGATGTAGATGATGATGAAAGGTCTACACACACACACACACACACACACACACACACACTGCCATCAAACAGATTCCAATTCAGGGATCCCACAGGGTACTGAAGGAGTGCTTGGTAGATTCAAACTGCTGAACTTGTGGTTAGCAGATGCAGCTCTTCACCAGTATGCCACCAGGGTTTCCACATAATATTAGAGCTGCTGTTTATTACACTGGTTTTACATACGTTTATAAGACACCTGGTGACACAAAAGTTAAGAGCCTGGCTGCTAACCAACAGGTCAGCAGTTGGAATTCACCAGCTACTCTCTGGACACCGTGTGTGGGAATCCTAGTCCATCCTGTGGGGTCACTATGAGTTGAAACAGACTCAACAGCAATAGGTTTGGTTTTCTGGTTTATAACATACCTGGGTGACTGACTAGCAGTAAAGGTTGGTACTGCAAACCAACCGAGAGGCATGGCCATGAGTCACATCACATGTGAGTGAACGTTGGTGATGCAGTGGTTAGGCAACTGGAAGCCAACTGAAGGGGGGTAACCCAAACCCACCAGCAGCCATGGGGGAGAATCATATGGCAGTCTGCGTCCCTAAAGGTGACAGTCTCAGAAGCTCTACAGGGCAGATCAACCTTCTCCTACAGGGTCACTGTGAGTTCAAGCTGACTCAACAGCATTTAGTTTACAAACTGACGTGTAGGGTGTCCTGATGTGTAATTATCACACAAGCTGATTGCCAAGGACTTCTGCAGAGCCACTGGTTAGGATCTAACTGCCAACCTTCTGGTGAGTAGTTGGGTGCTTCATCTGCTGGGTCTTCTGTGCACCTTATGAATAGTTTAATGCCATGTGCCTTAAACCTCTCTCCTGAAACACTGCAGAATATGGAGGGAATGACACGCACCTTCCCTAAGTTTTCTGCTTGTTATCCTGGATTTCAATGTCATACAGTTCAAAGATTGCTCTTCCCCTGCAGGATCATGGGGTCTTTGTCTCTATTCTATTTTGAGGGGACATCTTGTCTCCACCATTAATGTTTATGGTAATTGACGGACTGATTTCAATTGTGGTTCAGAGCATGACACAGAAAGGATAGAGATGACTCAGAAGAAAAGGGAAGCTAGGAGAAAAGGTCTGACGACATTTTACTGTCTCAGTAGTTTTTCCAATAGTGAACCAGGAAAGACATCTATGAAGATGGACATTGTTGGTGACATAAGGAGGGTGTAACTAGATGAGCAGAGCAAAGAGGTACTGGAAACATAGCACATGGAACAAAAGGGGCCAGTTTTTCTCCACGAACACAGGTGCTTTAGGACTGACACAAGTCAGAAAAGCAAACTCAGGTGTCTGTGAAATACACACTCCTCAACTCAAAACACTTTTTGTAACTGCTTCATTCAAATCTCATTCCCTCCATGCAGGCCTGGGCCTTCAGAGGCTTCTTGTCTCCTGCGGCCGTCAACACAGTAATCCTAGATCAGTGTCATCTGCAACTTCCTTGGCTCCTCCTTCTGCTCCTCTGGGAGGACCACCCAGCCGACACAGTGATCATGGAGAAAGGCACATTACAGAAGAACACAGGGAAGACCATGAACCCTTCCCTGACACTGAGCTAAGACTCTGGTCTTCAAGATCTCCGGAGATGGGCAGGTCAAAGTCTATGGCAAAAGCATCATGTCTATTATCCTAAAGTCAACGTTCACACTTAAAACATTTAAAGGAACTTAAAGCTGTTAACCTAAATTGAAATTAGAAGTCAGTTTCATACACAGAATAGTGTACAGATGTCAGGATATGTGTGCTCCTGACAGCAAACATCCAAACTTGTCTTGTTGCACAATGTGTTCCCATCTCTCAGCCCACACACTGGGTGACGTCACTGAGAATGACCTATGTGCTTACTGAAGAATCAACCTTAAAAAAACTGCAGTCAGCCATACCTACTGAGGCCAGGTTTCTGAAGGTTTCCAGCATCACCTCTCTGTACAGCGTCCTTTGAGAAAGATCCAGCAATGTCCATTCTTCCCGGGTGAAGTCCACAGCCACATCCTCAACAGCCACTGAGTCCTAGAACATCCAAAACATTCTGGTTCAGCAAGGTATCTTGGACTCCAATGTGTGGGACAGGCACGGTGAGGCTGACAGTCCTGGGGAAATGAGGTTTCGTGGGGTCCTGGCACACGGTCTGTGCTCTCTCACGATCTGCTCTGGGGTTCAGCTGTCCATCTCAGGCCGTCACTGTCTATATTGACCTCCTCGCTGACCCCATCGTGTCTCCGAGACTTAACAATGCTTCCAATACAAGGGATTTAGTTCTCTAGTTTGCGACCAATTCTACTCTAACTCCTGTTTTTACAGTCTAGAACAGTCAGAGCCCAGCACAGAAACTGGAGAAATGCTCTCACATGAAAGCCCTATTTCCAAACTCAGAGCACCTCTTCCTGGGCGGGGGGTGGGTGATGGTTTCTCTCCTTGCATAGCACCCACCTAAATATTCAACAAAACACAAAGCACAGGGTGCAAGCAGGCCACGAGACTAACAACTGGGAAACATCGCAGGACGGCCAGCTTTTCTCCAGCCCCTTGCCAGCCAAGGGAGCCCCAATGGCCTGCACAAACTGGCGACCCAAAGCCCTTAGCTTTTCTGAAAGGACACCAGGTAATCAAGAGCCGACAGGGCCACCAGCTGGAAAGAGAACACTATTTGGCAGGAACTATGAATCGTTACATGTCGGTCCCCTACTTTCCAGCACCCCTACAGTTGCACTGTCGTGCACTCTGTCCCTCCATGGAGACAGGCGAGAGCACTGAAAAGGTAAACACAGTTCAGGTGAGAGACAGGCCTACAACATTAAATGGGGCTGGGAAACATGAGGTGGAGAGGAGGACTCTGCTGTCATGGAGTGTGGATAGCAGCTAGGGTTACACGGCAAAGTGGGTCTAAGGTTTTATATAAAAAAGTGACTGGAATTGTGCATGTTCACCTAAAACACAAAGAAAAGCACTGAAGTTAACCACCGGATGAGTACCTCAGGTGGGAAAACTACTGAAAAGATGAAAGGGAAAGAGCTGTCCCCTCAAAGTAGAGGACATGGATGGAGTGAAGCTATAGGAATGTTCATTTGAGATGGGGCATGACTCAAAATGAGAGAAAACAGTGGCACACGACACCTAATGATCGGAACATGGAATGCAGGAAGCATAACTCTACGAAAATCAGAAGACATCAACAATGAAATGGAAAGCATAGACATGATATCCTCAGCATTAGTGAGCTGAACAGTATTGGCCATTCTGATTCAGACAATCACACGGCCTCACACGTATTTGACAGAAATGGTGCTCTGCTAATTGGCAAAAAAATAGCTAAAGATCTCTCTTGAAGTATAATACTGTCAGTGATAGGATAACATCTATAGGCCTGCAAGAAGACTTAAAATTACTTAAATTTACCAGACAAGAGGAAAAGAAAGGGAGCAGAGAATAAGAAACCTCATTCCACCAAGAAAGCAGAACCAGGAGTGTAGAGCATGTCCTCAGGACCCAGGTCCCTGGGCCAGGAAGCTCCTTGCCTAGGGCAACACTGAGGAGAAGACCTTCCTTCAGAGCTAACAAAGACAGAAAGCCTTCCCTAGGAGCTGACACCCTGAATTTGGACTCTAGCCTCCTACACTAGGAGAAAATACGTTTTTCTTTGTTGAAGCTCTCCAGTGGTGGTATTTCTGCTACAGCAGCACTAGATGACTAAGACCAGGGAGAAGCCCAGAAAAATACACGGATGCAACAACAACGGCTCTGGAGGACCTGGGGCTTGATCTCCTCAGCCACAGCTGCACCATCTTCTGACTCTGCTCGGGAGGCTCTGTCCTTCCACACATAGAACCAAGGCCCAGGATGGGAATGTTAACGGCACGTGATGCGAGCCCCAAGAGTCACATGTGGAAGGTGATCACAGGCATCTGAGACTGGAAAAATCCACGTCTTTGTAGAGGAATTGTCCAGTGACGGCACAGCAGAGCCTAAGGGTGGCTCTTAGTATTCAGGCCCTCGGCCTTCTCAGCCAACTGTTTACCTTACTGAGGAACCTCAGCACATGGAACACACGGTCCCTAATAACTGACATCTAGCATCACCCCCTTGAGTAACAGTATCCCAATTCTCTGTAGTACGCACCATTTCCAGGCTCCAGCTTCTGGAACTCTATGTGAATGTAGTCTCTCAGCCCAGGAGGCCACTTCATGAACAGGCACGGCAGTGGACGTACAGGCTCGAGGTCTTTGGAGGCAGATGAGTAATGGTTCACTCACACAGCCAATAAGAACAGCTCAAATCCTTCCTTGTGATTCCACGAATGTGCAAGACAGGCGCCTTGAGTCCCCAGCTGCCTAGAATGGACTCTGTGCGCTGCACCTGAGACCTGCAATGGAAGGAGACAGCGTTCAGTAAGGAGGACTGGTTCCTGGCCTCAGCTCTCTCCCGGCCAGGGCTTCCCCAGGCTCCAGGCCATGCTCCACTCTGAGGACATCAGCACTGATGGCGGGTCCTGCTCCAGCCTCCTGAGGACACCCCACATTCTTTATCAAGCACCACAGGCCTCTTCCTTTGGCTACAGAGTCACAGAGCAAGGGGCACCCATTCCTGCCCAGGCTGGAAAACACAAACCTGGCTTCCTCTAGGACATGAGGGCTTTGAGGGTTAGGTTGAGGGTTGACCTACATAGAACATCACAGGGACTTTCGTTTAGTACCAACACAGGTGACTCCCAGGACAACAAGTGTGCGGTTTGGTTTGGGTTCACAGATGTGATCAGTGGGAAAACGAGTGTGGCTCTGGGTTCATACATGGGATCAGTGGGACTCCTCCATTTTGTTTAACTCATGTTTGTTCTGTTGCCTTAAGCTCTCTAGTTGTTTTTTTCCCCTCACTTTCTGGCACCTAGAGGTTTGAAATGGTGACAGCTTCAAGTGACATCTGCAGGAATGGAATGTAAGCATGGCTGTCAAAAAGAATGACTTCTGATCTTTACCAACTTGTAACAAACAAAGGGACTTCCACAGTACAAAATGATCCTATTCCTCAATTTCTACTACTGTCTTGGAGGGGAGGCTGAGGACATTCTGCAAGGCCTGTCAGGATCTAATGTGGTGGACCCTCTACTAAGGTGATGTCCTCGTCTGAGGACAGTGGCTCACTGAGGAGGTGAGCCACTGTCTGGCAAGAGGGCAGCAGACAACGCAGGACTCTGGTCTAGGGGACAGCCCTCAATACTCCAAGACCTAGCCGGATGGACAGAAAGACAGCAACTGTGGGCAGTTCCAGGATGCTCGAGAGGCCTGAAATAGACGGAATCAAAGTGAAGCTTCAGGGGGTACTTCCAGCCAGACTAACTCCGTCTAAAGCTGCAGGTGAGGGCAGCTGGAAGCTCAAGATACCAGGCAGTAGTAATAAACAGATTTTTATCACTGACACCATTTTCAGTTGAGTCAGAACAGACACAGCAATAATTATAAGCGAACACTTTCAAATTTGTTCCCTAAGGCCAGCACTAGGCCTGCTACCAAAGCCACAGAAAGATACCACACAAAAAGAAGAGAACAGACCAATACCCATGTGAAGCTGGATGCAACAACCTGCAGCAAAACACTAGGAAACTGAGTCCAATCACATTTGAAAACGTTCATACACCCTGACGAGGTGGGATTTATCAAGGAATGCTTCAATATAAGAAAATTACGCAACGGAAGACTATCACATTAATCGAAGTCAGAAAAATCATCGCATTATCTCAATCAGTAATGAAAAGGCATTTCACAAAATACAACACTTTTTCTTAACAAAATACACTCAATCAACTAGAGAGAAAGGAAATGCCTCAACATGCTAGAAGCCACTTAGTAAAACCCACTGCTAACATCATACTCAGTGGAGAAAGACTGAAATCAGTCCTCCTAAGAACAGCAAAGAACAGTGTGTCCACCGTCACCACTGCTAGTCAACACTGTGCCAGAAGTTCTAGATAGAGCCACAGCAGACAAGAAAAACCAAAGGGGATTTACATCCATGTGTCTAAAGGAGACCAGTTAATACATCTATTATTCAAATTTATGGACCCACTTTTGCCATCTGAAATGGACTCAACATGCAAATCAGCACACACTGATGATCACTGGTGATGGGAATGCGAAAGCTACAAATAAACAAGGACCAGTAGTTGGAAAACAGGGCCTTGGTGACAGAGGTGACGCTGGAGGTCAAATGACAGAAGTGCGCAAAAGTGTTTCACTGCAGATATCTTCTTTTCCAAAGAAGGCTACACATGCAGATGGCAGCAGATGGAACAGAGAAGAATCTAGTTATCTACACCTATGGAAACAGACGATGGAAAACCTCAACATACTCAATCAGAACAAGGCCAGGGGCTGATTGCAAAAGAGACTATCAGTTGCTCAGATGCAAGTTCAAGTGGAAGCTGAAGAAAATCAAAAGAGGCAGATCAGAGCCTGAGTATAACCCTGAGTATATCCCATCTGAGTTTAGGGACCATCTTAAGAAAACACTGAATGCCTTGAACACCAGTGACCAAAGATCCGATGAGTTCTGGAACATCATCAAAGACATTCAACCTAAAGAAAGCAAGAGATCGTTATAAAGACAGGAAAGAAAGCAAAGAACAAAATGGATGTCACAAAAGACTCTGAAATGTGCTCTGGGAAGTAGAGCAGCTGAAGTGAAAATGTGAAAGGATGAAGGAAAAGAGCTCAACAAAAGAATTCAAAAGGCAGCTTCAGAAGACAAAGTATTACAATGACATGTGCCAAGAGCTGAAAATAGAAAAACTAAAAGGGAAGAACAGGCTAGCTATTCATCAACGGAAAACACTGAAAAGGAATTCCATTTCTGACTTGCAACAGTGAAGGACTGATTCTACAGGGAAGATATTAAACAACGTAGGAAACATCAAAAGAAGATGGAAAGAATCCATAGTCATTATAGTAAAACAGATTTGTTGCTGGCCAACCATTTCAGGAGGTGGCATTTGATGAGGAACCAGTAGAGCTCAACGTAAAAGCACAATTTGTCCTGAAGGCGTTGGTGAAAAACAAGGCTCCAGGAACTCACCCAATATCAACAGAGACATTGCAAGAAACAGACGCAGCGCCAGAAGTGCTCCCTCACAGATGCCCACAAATTTGAGAAGACCGCTAATTGGTCAAAAGACAGGAAAGATTCTTATTTAGGCCTATTTCCAGAAACATGATCCCAAGGAATGTAGAAATCATCCAACAGTATAGCTTGCAACTAAATTTTTCTGACCATTCAAAAGCAGCTGCAGCACTACACAGACAGGGAGAGCCGGAAGGTCCAGGCACGATCATAAAAGGATAAGGTAACAGGAACTATCATTGCTGATGTCAGATCGACATTGGCTGAAAATACCAGAAGGATGTTTACACCTAAGTTTTATTGGTTGTGTGAAAGCATTACACTGTGTAGATCATAACAAATCATGGAAAACGTTGCAAAGAATACGAATTCCAGAACACTTTTGTGCTTGGGAAAAATCTGTACATAGATTCAGACAGTCATCTGATCAGAATAACGGCATACTGGGTGGCCTAAGGTCAGAAAAGTTATCATCATGGTTATCTTCTTGGACCACACCTATTGAATCTGTGTGCTCGGCTAATCATTTGAGAAGCTGTACTCTAGGAAGAGAAATGAGGCATCAAGACTGGAGAAGACTCATTAACAACTGCATTATGTAGACGACAAAACATTTGTTGCCAAAAGTGAAAAGACTTGAAGCACGAACTGATGAAGATCAAAGACCACAGCCTTCAGTACGGATTACACCTGAAGAGAAGGTAAATAAAAATCCTCACGACTGAACAAACGAGGAACACCATGATAAGCAAGGAAAACACTGATGCTGTTGAAGGTTTCATTTTATTTGGATCCGCAATCAACACCTCTGAAAGCATCACTCAAGAAATCAAAAGATGTGTTGCATGGAGCAAATCTGTTGCAAAACATCTCTTTGAAATGTTTAAAGCAAAGTTGTCCCTCTAAGGACTAAAGTGCACCTCACCCAAGCCATGGTGTGTTTAGTCACCTCATACGCATGGGAAAGTTGAGTAGTGGACACCTAGCATGGGAGAGAAATGAACCCCTCTGAATTAGAGAACCCCTGGTGGTGTCGTGATTAAGTGCTACGGTTACAACCTGAAATTCTGCACTTCAAGCCTACCAGGTGGGGCAGTTCTACTCTGTCTCTCCAAGGTTCCAATCTTTGGATACCCAGCCCCTGAGGCTACAGGAGTCCAGAGAAGTCTCCATTCTGATCCACAGTGGGAACACTACAGCCTCAACAACTGAGTGACCTGTTTCCTGGATAGAAGCCTCTCTGCATCTTTATAGGCTTGACTGGTTTTGCTCTGTGGAGAACCCAGCCTAAGACAACGGTTTCCTCAGTGCTGTTCACCAACACCATAACTCAAGGGCATGGATGCTTCTTGGGTCTTCCTTATTCACTGTCCAGCTTTCAGATGAGTATGAGGTGATTGAAACCAACACAGCTTGAGGGAGGTGCACCTTAGTTCTTACAGAGACATCTTTGCTTTCGACGCTTTAAAAAGGTTTTTTTGCAGATTGGCCTACTGCAATGTGTTGATTTTTCTGACTGCACCTCCCATGGGGATTGATTGTGGATCGGAGTAAAACGAAATCCTGGAAAGCTTCAGTCTCTTCTCTGTTGATATCAAGCTGTTTACTGACCCAGCTGTGAGGAATTTTACTGTCTTTATGGTGAGGTGTAATCCGTACTGAAGGCTGTGGTCTTCGATCTCCATCAGTAAGGGCTTCAAGTCTTCTTCACTTTCAGCAAGCAAGGTTCTGTCATCTGCACACGGCAGGTTGTTAACAAGTCTTCCTCCAAACCGGACGCTGAGTTCTTCCTGTCAAACGTGCACTGTCAGCACTGCACCCCGTTCCTCACACTTCAGTGGTGCTCCATCGACTTCCGGAGCCTTGTTTTCTGTCAATACATTCAGTGCAGCTTGGACTTCTTCTCTCCGGAACACACGTTCTTGACCCTAGGTTATCTCTGAACTGAACATCCACCAATTCTTTTTGGTTCAGGGAGTTTGAATATTCCTGCCATCCTCTCCTGAGGCTTCCTGCGTGTTCAGTATTATCCACGTTGCTGGGCGCCACTGAGGCAGGTATCACAGACCACGACTCTGTGTACAACAGCAAACCTCAACCTGTCCTGTGCCACCCTCACAATCGCTGTCTCAGAACTCACTGTTGTAGACCCCATGACCACCCATTTCAACGTCTGCCTCTCTTTGGCTGAACCTCTATGTTACCATGTCTTTCTTCAGGGACTGTTCCCACCAGATAACACACCTGTCACAGATTGAATTGTATGCCCCAAACTGTGTGTATCCATTTGACTGGGCCATCATTTCCAGTATTTTGTGATTATGCACCATTTTGTCATCAGATCTGATTTTTTCTGTGTGTTGTAAATCCTGCCTGTGCTAAGCAGGCGGAACATAATCTATTGGATTTCATTCTATCTTAAGTCCATTTCTTTTGGCAAATAAAACAAAGAAGCAAGCAGAAGCAATGGAGTCCATGTCTCCTAGGTTGCAAGTGGGACCCATCACATGACCAAGCATGTCTCCCATATTTGGGGAGAAAACAAAAAACAAACAAGAAACAAAGGCCACCAGCTACCCTAAGCATTCAACAGGATGTGCCCTCTTTAGCATGGTACCTCAGGGAACATACCTGAAGCCTACTTTCAAATGCATCAGCTAAACAGGGGTGCAGATCTGTGACATCTGGCACTACGCTGCCAATTACGCAGAGTCCTCACCTCCCCATGGCACGTGTCTGAGCATTGGTGGCTCCACCTACTCCAGCCAGAAACCTACAACAGGGGTCTTAGAATAAGGGGTGCATCCTAGTCCTTACAGCAACAGCACTGGGGGTCCAAATTGTAGATCCAAAAACCGAACCACCTACACACTCTAAGGCACAGCGACATGCCTTTCTCCTGGGCACTCAGGACAGCCATCAGCCCTCTACCGTGCTCAGCACATAACCCAATACTGCACCCATTTAATTCCCTCTGCTCCAATCACTCTTACATAGCCCTGCCCATCTAGAACTGCAGGTGAAAGTCTGCACCACAGACCAGGTGACCGACGAAAACTAAATGTATTGCTGGGCTCGCATGTCTGACAAAAGGATTATCTGCCATGTGACAGGATGTAAAATTTTAAAGACACCAAAACTCAAAGTAGCTCACATGCTCTGCTCATTGGGAAACTCAAAACAAAACAAGAAGCTAGAACACTCTAAGAAAACTTATAATACATATAACTTGTTAACAGTTTAGAGACAACAATCAGTATTGAATCACATAACAAAGCAAACCATAATGATTCCAGGAAGCAGCCAAAACAAAGAACCTAGTGATCTTCCAGAGGAAGACAAGCTCTTATAGTTATGGAAGACAGAATTCAAAAGATTTCTCCACAAACAATTAATATGCAGACACTTCAAAAGTTAAGGACGGAAAGCAGGGGAAACTCTGACCAAGCCACGGAACAGAGACAAAGCAAAAGAGGAATTTCTGCGAGTGGCACAGCAGTCACATGCTATGATTGCTAACGAGTTTGAATCTGCCTGGTGCTACCTGGAAATTCTACGAGGCAGTTCTACAGTTTCACAGGATCAGTATGGGGGGAACCGACTCAACAGCTACAGGGCACACAAAAGAAAACTGACAAATTGAACAGGTTGCTAGAATCCAGAGACACGGCAAACAAATTCAAGAGTTTTAACAACAAACTTTCAGAATCTGTTGTTCCCAGGTCCCATCAAGCTGCTTCTGACTCACATGTACAACTGAACAAAACACCACCCAACACCTCACGATCCAATCCTCATTATGAGTCAGCCCACTGTTGCAACCACTGTGTCCATCATTTTGTTGAGGGACCTCCTCTTTTGCTCGGAACTTCTACTTTACCAAGCATCAAGTCCTTCTCCAGGGACAGATCCCTCGTGATGACATGTCTATACTAGATGAGACAATGTCTTGTTGTCCTTGCTTCTAAGGACCATGTCGGTTGCATTTCTTCTAAGGCAGACTACTTCATTCTTTCAGAAATCCATGGTATATTGAATATTCTTGGCCAACACTATAATCAAAGACACCTATTTTTCCATCTACCTTACCCACTGTCCAGCTTTCACGGACACAGGAGGTTACTAAAAACACCATGGCTTAGGTCAGGCACACCCTGGTCTTCCACATGACATCCTTGCTTTTCAACACTTTAAAGAAGTCTTCTGCAGCAGAAATGCCTGATGTGGGGCATCTTTTGGTAAGCTGACTGCTCCTTCTAAGGCTGCTGATTTGCAGATCCAAGTAAAATGAAATCTTTGACAACTTCAATCATGTCTCCACTGATCATGATACTGTTATTGCTCCAATTGTGAGGATTTTCTTTTTTTAATCTTTATGTTCAGGTGAAACCATAATAAAGCCTTTGATCTTCACCAGTAACTGTTTCAACTCCTCTTCACTCTCAGGAAGCAAGGTTGTGTCGTTAGAGTAAGGCAGGCTGTTAAAAAGTCTTCCTCTAATCCTGCTGCCCTGTTCTTTACATATTCCATTTTCTAAGATTATTTGCTCAGCAGACAGGTTGAATACATCCATTGAAAGGATGCAACACTCACAAACACATTTCCTGCTTTAAACTGCAGACTAAATGCAAGGACTCAATGCAGTGTCCCCTTGTACTGTTTGAACACCTGCTCCTTGATCTGTGTACCAGTTCCTCATGATCCCATTTAAGTGTTGTTAGTCACTGGAGCAGAACTGAGGCAATGGAAGTCAGAATTAGTGACACTCAAAGTAAAGCATTTGACACCATTCTGGAAAAAAATGCAAGAAAGAATTTAAGAAATCAACATACCCTAAGAATTACTACATTCTTCAAGAGGAATAACCCATGAGCAGTTACTAAATTACAACAAGTAGGGATAATCAAAAATGTAGAGAGAACTGTTGAAGATTTGTTCGCCCAAAACTTCTGATACTGTGAAACATAAAAACACATCTTTCTAACAACTCAATGGACCCCACCAAGATCTCAAAAGACACAAAGACTTACTATGGTCAGTCTTGTCAAAAGGAAAGACAAAGAGAGCACTTTAAGAGTCGCAACTGAGCGAGGACAGGGAGAGTCATGGATCAAGGACAACACATCCAGCAGAGTTCTCACTACTCAGCAGAAGCCACAAGGACGAGCAGCTGACAGGTGACACACGCAGGCGAAGTGATGGACTGCACACATGAAACCTTTGAGGGAAAAGAGTTGGAACCAAAGCTGTGTCTCAAACATGATGGTGATTTTAGATCCTTTCCACATTAACAGAAGTTAAAGGAATTTGTGAAAACTAAACTAAGACTGTAAGACATATTAAAAGCAGTTCTATTGAGTCCCAGAGGCAATATAGGCATAAGAAGGGGTGCTCCCTGAGAACTCAACTAGAAGACCCCAATTGACGACCTGGAGGCCTGAGGGTTAACCTGGGAGCATGGCCCCCAGACCTGATGCTGCCCCTGATCATAAATTGTTACTGTGGTCAACTCTTCAGGCAACAATGGATTCTACTCGGGGACACAGGTGACCACATATCATGTGCACTTTATGGCTCTAGGCATCTATAGGATGTCATCCTGCTGGCCTCTTACTACAGGGAAGTAGAGAGGGTGAAAAGGGGACAGAAGATTGCTAAGAGGATATGACTGGAACAGAACAAAAAGGAGGCATGTGCTGTCACCAGCCAAGGAGAGCAGTGGGACATGCACAGAGGGAAGCATGAGAATTTAAACTGGATCAGACACTTTCACAATTCACAGAGTACTTCAACCAGAGATTCAATCATATCAAACAACCACCCATGACTAGAACACAGGACTGAACAACCAGATATCAACCTAGATACAGAAGGAACTAAAATAAGTGAAAGGTAAAACACTGAAAACAGTGAAACAGAGACATCGATACGTAAAAGATCACAACATTAAAACAAAAAAGTGGGACTAAAAGTTGGAGGCACAGATCTTTGACATAGAGAGGAAGTCAAGGCAATATAAACAAGCAAAACTTTGTTTAGACTTAGAAAAATAGAGGTAAATATTAAGGTGACCACAAAAAGACTCTTATAAACCTACATATCAAACTAGGCAAAGAACATAAAAACTCAGCAAATATCGAATCCACAATAAAAAAGATGAAAACAAAAACCACCCAGTACAGGAAATGATCAAAAATGAAATGTAATGCATAAACATTGACATCCTGGGCATTAGTGAGCTGAACTGAACCAGTTTGGGCCATTCCGAATCTGACAGCCATATGGCCTATTCTGCTGGGAACAAACACTTGAAGAGGAATGGTGTTGCATCCATCATCAAAAAGAACATTTCAAGATCTGTCCTGACGTACAGTGCTGTCAGGGATAGGTTAATGCCCACACGCCTACAAGGAAGACCCGTTAATATGACTATTATTCAAATTTCAGCACCAACCACTAAGCCCAAAGAGGAAGCGATACAAAAATTTTACCACCTTCTGCACTCTGAAGTTGATCAACATGCAATCAGGCAGCACTGATAATTACTGTTGACTGGAACGTCCAAGTTGGAAACAAAGAGGATGAGTAAATGAAAATATAGACCTGGTGACAGAGATAATACTGGAGATGGCATGACAGCATTATGCAAGACTGATGACTTTGTCATTGCAAACACTTTTTTTAATCAACACGAACAGCTACTGTACACACAGACCTCACCAGATGGAATACACAGGAACCCAATTCACTATGTCTGTGGAAAAAGACAACGGAAAAGCTCCACATCAGCAGTCAGAACGAGACCAGGTGCTGACTACGGCACAGCGCATCAGTGGCTCATATGCAAATTCCAACTAAAAACAAAGAAAATTACAAGTTCACCACAGGATATTAAAAAGACAGTAAAGAAAAAAAGACCAACTAGATGTCTGAAGAGACTCTAACTTGCTCCTGAACCTTGAGCAGCTAAAGTGAAAGGAAGGAACGTGAAGTAAAAGACTTAAACACACGACTTCAAAGAACAGTTCGAGAAGACAAAAGTACCATAATGACATGTGCAAAAAGCTGGAAATGGAAAACCAGAAGGCAAGAACACTTTCTGCATTTCTCAAGCTGAAAGAACTGAAGGATTCTACATGGAAACTATTAAACGACTCAGGGAGCATGAAAAGATGGAAGGAACACAGAGAGTCATTGTATCAGAAAGAACTAGTCAATGTTCAGCCATCTGAAGAGGCAGCACACGATCAGGAACCAACAGGACGGGAGGAAGAAGTCGAAGCTGCACCGAAGGCATGGCAACAAACAGGGCTCCAGGAACTGACGGAACAGCAATGGAGGCATTTCCACAAACAGATGCAGCGCTAGAAGGGCTCACCTGTCTATGCCAAGAAACTGGGAGGACAGCTATCTGGCCCACTGACTGGAAAAGATCCATATTTAGGCCCACTGCAAAGACATGAGATCCAACCGACTGTGGAAATTGTATCACATGCAAGTAAAATTTTACGTAAGATCATTCAAAAGTGACTACAACAGTATACTCACAAGGAACTGGCAGACATTCAAGCTGGATTCAGAAGAGGACATGGAACCAGGGATATCACTGCTGACGTCAGATGGATTCCGGCTGAAAACACAGAAGACCAGACAAAAGTTTGCTTGTGTTTCATTGACTATGCAAAAACATTCGACTGTATGGATCCTATTATACCACGCCCAATGTTCCAGAGAACGGGAATTCCAGAACACCTAGTTGTGCTCATAAGGAATCTGTGTATGGATTGCGAGGAAGTTGTGTAACAGAAAAAGGGGACACTACATGGTTGAAAGTCAGGAAAGCTGTGTGTTATGCCTGTATCCTTTCACCGTATGTTTTTAATCTGTATACCAAGCAAATAATCCAAGAAGCTGGATTCTGTGAAGAACGAGGTATCAGGATTGGAGAACGACTCATTAACAACCTGCTTTAACCACACAACACCACCTTACTGGCTGGAAGAGAAGGTTTGAGACAGTTTCTGATGGAGATCAAGGACCACAGCCAGCAGAATGGACTGCACCTCAACATCAGGAAAACAAAAATCCTCACAAATGGACCTGTAAGCAACACTGTCAAAAACAGAGAAAAGACTGAGGTTGTCAAGGATTTCATTTTACTTGGGTCCACAATCAACACCCATGGAAGCCACAGTCAAGAAATCAAAAGACGCATTGCATTGAGGAAATCTGCTCCAAAGGACCTCTTTGAAGTATTGAAAAATAAACATGTCACCTTGAAAACTATGGTGTGCCTAAACCAAGCTGTGGCATCTTCAATTGTATCATCTGTGTGCAAAAGCTAGACAAGTAAGAAATAGCAGAAGAATGGATGCCTGTGAAGTGGGGAGATGCAGCAGAATTCTGAATATACCATGGACTGCCAAGAGAACAAACGGATCTGTCCTGGAAGAAGGACAACCAGAGTGCTCCTGGAAAGCAAAGGCAGGGAGACTGTATTTCACATATTACAGACATGTAGTCAGGGGAGATCAGTCCCCACAGAAGGACATCGCATTTGGTAGAGTGGAGGCTCAGTGCAAAAGAAGATCCTAAACAAATGGACTGACAGAGTGGCTGCAACCACAGCCTTAAACACAAAAACGACTGTGGACATGGCACAGGACTGGGCAGCGCTCCTTCTGTTACTGAATTGGGTCCCCGCCCTGGAGCAGCTGAATAAGTGAAACATGCTGCAAGTTAGAAAGAGGAAGAAGGTTTATTAGGAGGTGTGATACCACCGGAGACTCGACAGCAACACAGGCTGCTGTCCATGGAGTCTGAAAAGAAAATTTTTACATCACAGTGTATATTATCGTTTAAGCAACAAAATACTTCATGTTTCTCAGCACATAGTCTACAGACAACCGTACATGTCACAAAATAGTCACAAGAAACTCTTATTAGACTACAGGTGTGCCTGTCAGACACCTGGACGCTACCCTACATCTCTGTAACAGGCAAAGACAGCACTGCCACGAAAAGCCTGACGAGTCCACTCTGAGATAAGGAACGAAAAAGAAAGCTGTGGACACACACAATGCCAGGCAGCCTTCCCAGCTGCTGTTTGCCAGGCTGAGGGCCGTTTCTCAGGAGAGCAAAGAGGAGGAGGGGGACCGAGGTCACAGGAGCTGAGAGGGCTGTGCGCCTCTTTGGAAAGAGGCCAGTGCACAGGTCACAGTAGCTAGCGTAGTAAAAAACACACATTATTTAAAAGACTATTATGGCATTACTTATACGAAGCTCTCAACTACCCATCTGGAAAAGACAAAAACCTGTTGTAAGGTATTCAGGTTACACTTCCGTTTTGCACGCGGTCGCTGTGAGTTGGGACCGACTGGACAGCACCTAGCAATAAGAAGTGTGATTTAGAAACTTTCACCCAAAGTCAGTTAAAAATACAAGAGAGCAAGTAGGGTTCAAAATCAATAAACGGATTATCAAATCTGTACGTAAGACAGGGCCAAAGGAAAACCACGGGTCACAACGAAACCCAAAAAAAGAGAAAGAAAATCTGAGAAATACTCACCGCAAAAATGAAAGAAAGCAGCAGAAGCAGCAGATCTGACTGCAAACGGCGAAACGCCCAGCCCTTCCCGGCGCGCGGGAGGGCGCCCCGAGACCCGGGACGGCGGGCGCGGGCGACGGAGCCCCGGGCGGCTCGGGCCGGAGGGAGCAGCGGTCAGCGCGGGCGGCCGGCGGGGCGGCGGGGGAGGGCGGCCGGGCGACGGCGGGGTCTGCGGGCCAGACACGTACGCGGGGCCGGGAGGCCCGCAGAACGGGCACCTGGGGTCCGAGGGGTCCCCGAGCCCGAACAGGAGGACGGGAGGCCGCAGGGGCCGCGGAGCGCGGGGCACGGGCTTCAGGCGGAAACACCACAGACGCGGTACGGGAATGGCGGCCCCGAGCGAAACGCCCACGCATGCGCAGCCGGGGCTGAGAGCGGCGCCGCGCAGGACGATGACGTATAGGGGGCCTGCCTTGACGGGCGGTACTATCTTACCCACGTGGGTCAGGGGTGGGCGGGGCCAGTGGGACAGGCGCTGACCCCGCCTGAGCGTTTGGGGTCTCTCTTGTCCACGGAACTTGAGTCCTTTCCATTGTGAACCGTTTAAAAGTGTTTGCGGTCCGGAAGACCAGAGCTGCCTCCCTTAACCTTGCAAACAATTGAACTCTTTGGTGGCCGGAGGTGACGGGAAAGCTGCCCATAGGGGACCCATGTGTCGAAAAGGGACACATTTGACACGACCTGCAGTTGTAACTAATACCACAAAATAATATGTGTACTAACGGTTTAACCAGAAACAACTTTTTCCATAAATCTTCATCTAAGGTACAAGAAGAAGAGAGCCGTGTAGGTCACATACGTTGGAAGGAGACACATTTTCCACCTCCCCTGCGGTTTTTGTGACTGTGTACCCTACAGTCAATTGTGACCCTAAGAGACAGCAAAACCAAAGTCTGACCTGTGGCCTCAAGCCTGGGACACCTCCCAATGACCCAGTAAGATAGTCATCAACAGCCCCACAGGGTTCCCAAGGAACAGCTGGTGGATTCCAACTGCGGCCTTTTTTGATTAGCAGACAGGCTCTCAATGACTGAGCCTCCGGGAGCCCCAAGCCAAGCCAGCTGCTAACATTAAGTCCATTCTGACTCACATGACCCTATAGGTCGGAGTAGGACTGCCCCATACAGACTGCCACAATGGCCTCCAGCACAGTGACCGTGAGCAGGTCCCAGGGCTGCACACCGTTTGGTTCTGTTGAGCACATGGTTGCCATGAGTCAGAACTGACCCAACAGTGGCCTGACAACAACAAAACAATACGATTGTTGAGGAACCCGGTGGCACTGCACTGCAAACCACAAAGAAAGAGGTGCAGATCTACCAGCTGCTCCTTGGAAAACCCAGGGGGCACTTCTTCTCTGTCCCCTTTGCTGCTAGCAGTCAGAATCAAGTGGACAACTAAATGTCTGGCTTTGGCATGTGATCATTCAATACTTACCTATGGGTCCCACGTCAGCTAAACCCTATCCCCCTCAATCACGGCACATGTAGTGCATAACCTACAACAGGGTGAGCTTTCAGTGGCGGCATCATAACCTGGTTCTGACCTCAGTTCAATACATCCATCTCTTTTAGGTTTCATTAATATTGCTTTTTATTAACAGTATCTTTGTAAATCTGATCTTTATTCTTAGTGTCTGTGTCATAGCAGTGACCTGGCTCTGGGACTGTTCTTTGTCAAGGTTAGCTGTGGAACCTGATCTCTGCCCCTCTCGCGGCATACTACGGAGTTATACTCCAGAATCTCACATTTTCTAGGGATGGCAAAGGTGGTGGTTTACATTATAGTACACACACTATTGATACGGTTACCAGGGGAACCGAATCAGCCACCTGTCAGCAGTTCTGCCTGGCAGTTTGTAATGAAGATGTGGGTCCTTCCTGGCAGTTGTGATCGATATAGAGCCTTTTCTCCTGGTAGTTGTAAGGTGCCTACGGTGGCCAGTCGAAAGCCAAGTTGCTACCTCACCTCGCATCTGACATTGCCCTCTGATTTTATCTGTAAAAACACCCCCAAAATCTATGTGGAGTCTTTTTCCAGTCATGGAGACTGACCTGTTCTCTCTTTGGAATGTACTTTCCCTAACTTGTCTGTCACTTCATTCTAGAAAAGATACATCCTGTGCTTTTGGGGAGGGAGAAGGCCAGTTTGCCACCCAAGGGGAAACCCAACTTGCTAGTTTGATCTCTGAAACCCGAATCTAGTCACTCGGGGTCTCCTAGCTGCAGGACCTCCACATTCTTCACTGTCCTATAGGATCACAGCGAAGAGACCTCAGGCAGCAGGTTAGTTTTTGGTTTAACTGTTACATAGGGTCTCTGGAAACCGTGGTGTTGTAGTCGTTAAGTGCTATGTCTGCTAACTGAAAGATGAGCACTTCAAATCGGGTGCTCCTTGGAAACTCTATGGGGCAGTTTTACTCCGTTCTATAGGGTCGCTATGAGTTGGGATCCACTCGAAGTCACTGGGTTTTGGGGTATAGGGCCTCTGTGGTTCACAAATAACTGTTGGGCACACAATCAGAAATCACATATTTGGTGGAACACGTCTCAGCTTCCAATACTGCCGGGAGCCAGCCCCGACACTTTTCAGGGTCATGCACAGAGGGAGGGAGAGGCATCAGCGGGAAATGAATAAAGAAAGACAGGAAAGGAAAGATTTTTCTGGTTTAAGGCAGCCCAACCGAGAGAGCAAGAGAGAGCTGTCTGTCTTTATTGTTTTTATAGTCAAAGTGACGTGAATTTTACCCTGTCCACTGACCACACAATCTATTGGCTAATTTGAAACCAAAACCTCGTGATTGGCTAATCTGAAACCAAAACCTCGTGGTCTTCAGGTGATGTAATTTTTACCCTGCCCCCCGACCACATGAGCTATTAGCTAACAGAAACATTGTGATCCTTTTAATTGTCAAGGCTTTCTAGATAATGGCCTGAGGCAGGTGTGTAATTGACAGTGAAAACAAAGTTATGCCTCGAGCTCAATCAGCCCTACTCATACCTCAGGGTTAAACGGTACAGGAGGAGGGTTCTAAAGTTTATGATCTCTATTTGTTCCTACTTTGCTCTTTATTTTATCTCCTCCTGTGGGGACAGTAAACATCTACCGTCCACCACCCTATGCCTTTCTTAAGCTATTCAAAAAAGGATAATTATTTTCACATGGCTGGGGATGTGCAGCTGGGGGAAGTCAGCAGGGCTGGGCGTTCCCGGCATTTGTCCTTGTGCAGGGAGATGAGGGGGTATTTTGGGGGGAAAGTTTAATTGGGGTGAAAAGATATACAGCCAGAAATATGTCAGGGGTGAGATGCATCCACCCACCATCACATAGGCTTGTAGCTCTGCTCACAGAAGTCTTTGTGGGTGATGGGCTTCAGCACAATACATGTTACCTACACAACTTGCCTCTTCTACCTTAGATGAAGATTTCCAGAACAGAGTAGCGTCAGGTTAAATAATTAGTACACATACTGCTTTCTGATATTAAGTTACAACTCCAGGACATATCAACTGGTCGAGGTCAGCTAATTGATTAGACCCCAAGTGTCCCGATTTCAGTTCCAGAGGTTGAGTTGTTTTTGTGGTAAATATACTACCATACTCCAAGATCTAACACTTTCTGGGGATGACAAAGGTCGCGGTTTGCATTATAGAACACACATAGTATTGATAAGGTTACCAAGGGAATCTGATATGCCACCTATCTGCGATTGTCCCTGGCAGTCTGTGATGTAAATATAAGTTCTTCCTGGCAGATGTCATGAAAATACAACTCCTCCCGGCAGTTGTGAACTGGAGACAGGAGCCTCAAACTCAAACAAACCTCAAGTTACTACCTCTGTCTCATATTGAAACGCTGCGTTTTAAAATAAAAAGCGCCGCCGACCACCACCAGTGATAGCCACGATGGAGCTCACAGAGAGGAGCCTCACTGGCAACACAAGAATAAAAAGAGGTGCATCATGAGATCTCCACTAAAAGACCTCAATTGATGGTCCAGCGATTTTGGGGTTCCTCTGAGAGCATGGCCCCCTTCCCTGATGTTGCCCTTTCCCATAAATTATAACAAAGGTCCACTCTTTGGACAGGAATGGATTGGACTTGGCAAAGCAGAGTAACCATATATTGGAAGCACTTTATGGTTTTATACATCTATAGGATATCACCTTGCTGACCTCTGACTGGAGGAAGGGGAGTGGACGGAGAAGAGTGGAAAGGAGACTGTTGGGAGGATGAGACATGTATGGAGCAGAGAGGAATAGTGTGCAGTCACCGGACAGGGAGAGCAGTAGAAGCTGCATATAGGGGGGCATGTAAATTTACACGTGAATGTACATTTTCACTCAGTTATGTTAAATAAAAATAAAAATTAAAAAAAAAAAAGCGCCCCCGAAATCTATGCTGGGTCTTTTTCCACTCTTGGAGACTGACCCGTTACCACTTTGGAACGTACATCTCTTAATATGCTTTTCTGTCATTTACTATTAAAAAGGATTCATCGTCCTGCGCTTTGGGGGATGGGGAACTCATTTTCCACAGGTGGGCAGACTGAACTTACTGGCTGGATCTCCAGAACCAGGATCAGGTCACTGGGGATCAAACCCGTTACATGACCTCGACACTATCAAGTGTAGTCTCGTACAAGCAGGTGCACACTGAGTTCCCTCTCCCGCAAAGGACAGGAGGATGTCTGCTTTTTGGTAGCAAATGACAAAAGTTTATTAAAGTATGTTTGAAAGACGGAAGAGGTCAGTCTCCATGGGTGGAAATAGACTAAGCATTGATTTTTCAGGATGCGTTTTTACTGGCAAAATGAGGACAGGATGTCGTAGACGGGAGAGGGTTGCATTAACCTGGATGTTGATTGGGTTTGAGGCCGCCCTGGCCACCTCACAACCGCCAGGAGGCGCTGCGGTGCTTGGAGCCCAGCTGCGGGAAAAGCTTAATATTTTCATCACCACCACCAGGGGGCGCTGTTCCCACCTGGGAGAAGAGGCTCCCCGGGACATTCTCAGCGCTCCCTGTGTTTTACAGTGCAAGCCACCACCTCGGGGACCCGGAAAGTGTCAGGTTCTGCAGCGAAATACGCTAGCAGAGGGGGGCGGCGATCAGGTTCCCTAGCTGACCGCGACACACTCGGTCCTTTATTGTCGGCTTTCCTGTCCCTGCGGCTTTCAAACCTTGAAATTATTGCAAGCTTGAGGGCGGGAGCCCCGGTCTTCAGGGCTGTAAACACTAGAAACGGCTCAGCAGGACGAGAACGCAGCTCCGTTGAAAAGAGAGAAACTGGGCGCTGGGGCGGGGCCCCTCCAGCCAGGCTGGCCCCGCCCACTGCGCACCTCTGCCTGTCACGTGACGCCATCCACGTACTGGGCCTGGCGGTCATGGGAACAGAAGAAGCCCACACTGAGTGATTTACAGTCAGGAAAGATGTGCATCAGGGTTGTATCCTGCCCCATAGCTTTTCAGTCTGTACGCCAAGCATATAATCTGATATGTTGGATTCAGTGAAGAAGAATGAGGCATCAGGAGTGGAGGACGCCTCATTAGCAGCCTGAATTACGCAGACAGCATGACCTTACCGGTTGGAAGGGAAGAAGATCAGAAATGGTGATGAAGACCAAGAACCACAGCCTTCAGTATGCATTGCACCCTAACATCAACCAAAGAAAAGTCCTCACAGCTGGACCAGTAAGCAACTTCATCACAAGTGAAGAAAGGATTGCGGTTGTCAAGGATTTCATCTTACTGGGGTCTGTAATCAACGCCCATGGAAACAGCAGTCAAGAAATCAAAAGACACATCACATTGGGAATACCTGCTCCAATGGATCTCTTTAAAGTATTGACAAAGTAAAATTATCACCTTGAAGACTAGCCTGTGTGTGACCCAGACTGTGATATTTTCATTTGCATCATGTGCATGCGAAAGCTGGACAGTGAACAAACATGACAGAAGAGGAATTGATGGCTTTGAAGTGTAGCATTGGATCAGAATGTCGAATGTACAGTGAACCACCAGAAGAACCAACCAATCCGTTCTGGGAGAACTACAGCGGGAGAGCTCCTTGGAAGCAAAGATGGCAAGACTGTGTCTTACACACTTTGGATGTGTTGTCAGGAAGGATGAGTCCCTGGAGAAGGACATCATGCTTGCTAGAGTGGAGGGTGAGGAAAAAGGAGGAAGACCCTCGATGAGATTGATCGATACGGTGGCTGCAATAATGGGCATGCATCAAAACGGCTGTGTATGTTGCAGAAGGCTGGCCACTGTTTTATCATGTTGTGCAGAGTCTCTGTGAAGTTGGAAGCATCTTGACGGCACCTAACAACTTTGTCTTTCCTGTGTCAGCATTGTGTCCTCTCAGCATACCTTTTCAATTCTTAGGCCAAGCAAATCATTTCAGAAGCTGGAATATATGAGAACGAATAAGGCATTAGATACGAAGGAAAACTCATTAAGACCCTGTGGTGTGGATCACACAACTCTGTTTGCTGGAACTGAAGAGGATCTGAAACACTTACTGATGAAGCTCAAAGACCAAGCCTTCAGTGTGGATTTCTCCTCAACATCCAGAAAACAGAAATCCTCACAACTGGACCAGTGAGCAACATCAGGATAAATGGAAAAAGAATGAGGTTTTCAGGATTTCGTTTTACGGGGTTCTAGAATCGATGCCCATGGAAGCAGCAGTCAGGAAATCAAAAGACATATAACATTGGGAACATCTACTGGAAAGGACCCCTTTGCAGTATTGAAAGTCAAGATGTCACCTTGAAGATTGAAGTGTGTCTGACCCAAGCCATGGTGTTTGCAGTTGCATACTACACATGTAAAAGCTGGACAACGAATAATGAAAACAGAAGACTCATTGATGCCTTCGAATTATCGTGTCTGAGAAGAGTATTTTATGTCCAAAGAACAAACAGATCTGTTCTTGAAGAAATACAACCAGCGTGTACCTTGGAGCAAAGATGGCAAGACTGCATCTCCCGTACTTAGAACACATTTTCAGGAGGGACCATTCCCTGAAGAACGGCATCATGCTTGGTAGAGCGGAGGGTCAGGTTAAAAGGGAATGGGGTTTGAAGGAATCAGTTACCAAAAGTCTCTTGAGTGGAGGAGCGTGTACTTCACAGACACCTGAACTGGCTTTTTTTGACTTCTCACACAGCTGTTTTTGGAGAAAAACTGGCCTCTTTCCTTCTTTTCGTATCCTGTGTCCATTGTGTGCAGTCCCTCTCTGCATTGCAAGTCGCATTACGTCTCACTTCTGTCCCTGTCACTCTGCATCTTCTGGGAGGTATTTCCTAGTGAATTGCTTTTCGACCACTGCCAAAAGACTAGAACGGCACGATACGTTCAATTGTGTCTTTTCTCCCAGTTGTCTTTCCCTTCTGAGTAATTTCATTCATTTTGTTTCACAATGTGACCCTCACCTTAAATCATTTGTTAGCGTCTGGATGGAGAAAGTCTATCCACTGAACAAAGGGTAGTAAAATTCCTGAAAAGTGCCACCTGGTCCTCCGTGGTAACAGAGAGATGACAATTCCCTGGCACTGAAGATGTGGATGACAAGCAGATACCACATGTGAAGTGCCTGTCATTCGCTCAGGAGTCAGCAGTGCGTTGGTACAGAGGGCTGGAAGGATGCAGCATTACAATATTAATATGGCACACATGTCGCACAGAAGGTCACGCACTTAATGGCCAACCAAAAAGTTCGACATTTGAACCTTCCTGTGGCTCTGTAGGAGAAATACTTGGCCATCTACCTATGTAGCAGTTATAGGTAGCAGAGCCCTGTGGGTGTGTGTGAACTCTTTCAACTCGATACCAGCTCATGGCAGCCCTACAGGTAAGAGCCCTGTATAGGGCTTCCAAGACGGTCATGTTGATGAAAGGAGACTGTGACATCGTTCTCCCACAGAGCTACTGGTGGGGTTCCAACTACAAAGCACCTACCCATTGCACCTTCAGGGATCATGGAAGCATACACCAACACACACATATACATGTGTCTCAAACCCAGAGCCATCCAATCCATTTTGACTGATGTAGGGAATGTGGCACAGCCTTTCTTCATTTCTTGGAACTCACCACAGATACGAGAATTCACAGGGGATGCAGCCTTATGAATGTAAGGAATGGGAAAAGGCCTTTACTTGCTGTCACACCTCATCACACACATCAGAATTCACAGGGGCGAGAGGTCTTATGAATGTAAGGAATCTGGAAAACCTTGTAGTTGCTCCTCACACTTAACGTTTGGGAATTCACAGAGGAGAGGCCTTGTGCATGTAAGGAATGTGGCAAAGCATTTAGTTGAATATCACACCTCCCAAAACAAGTACGAATTGACAGTGGAGAGAGGCCTTAGGGATGTAAGGGTTGTAGCAAAGCCTGTCATGATGCCCCGCACCTCACCAGACACAGGCTCCTTACAGTGGAGGGAGGCCCTATCAATGCAGTAAATGTGGCAGGTCCTGTAGTCCCTCCTGAAACGTGACTATATGTGTGAGGATTCAAAACGCGAAGAGATCCTATGAATGTAAGGAATGAGACAGAGCCTCTGGTCATTCTGCTGACCTTGCTGTACATGTGAGAATTCACGGTGGAGAGGTCTTCTGCATGTGAGGAATGTGGGAGAGCCTTTACTGGACCGTCACACCTCACTGCACGTATAAGAACTCACAGTGGGTAGAGGCCTTCCGGATGTAGAAGTGTGGAAAATGATTTAGCTGCTCCTCAGACTTAAGTAAACCTATGGGAATTCACAATGGGGAGACGCCTTATGTACGGTGCAGGCCCGGGAATGTTTCAGAGCCTTCTGTCATCTCTCAGACCTCACTACACATGCAAGAATTTTGAGTGGAGAGAAGCCTTATGAATGTAACGAATGTGCGAAAGCCTATAACTGCTTCTCATACTGAACTAGTCAGGTGAATACTGGCAGTGGAGAGAGGCCTTTTGAATGTAAGGAAGGTGGCAAAGCTTTTCATCGTTTCTCACACTTCCACAGGCATAGGAGAACTCATGGTTGAACGAGCCCTTAGGTAACAGTTGTGTCATTCATAGTGCGGTCATTTCCATCTGCAAAGTTTCGAAAGTCTCTGATGAGAGAACAGAGTTGCTCAGTGACGGAGAATACAGCAGAAATGCAAAGAAAGGGCCAGTAGAGGTACTTTATTTACTGGGAAATGAGCAGTTTCATGGGAACAGGGACTATTTGTTAGTGGTTATTTTTCCAGTTCCAGGATGAGCTGGGCCGAAATTGCCTTTTCCCATTCGTGCTGAATTTCTCTTTCTCACAATCTCTTGATGTTAGAAATGAAGTCTTGAGCATTGGTAAATTTCATTGTGGAATGATTTTAATGGATAATAATTTGCATGCCCTAAAGGGCATTTATGTTATCTTCAAACTCAGGTTTTCTTTTGCTTTCTTCTATAAGGTGCCTTCTTTCAGTTGTTCCAACTGTAAAATTAAGTATTTTTACCATTTGACATTAATAAATTTCTCATAGGGAGACAATCAGAGACTATACAGTGTTTTTTTTCTTGCATTTGTGTACTAATTTGAGATCTTGTAATAATTATTACCTTCAGCCATCATTACTGATGTCTTTACCAGATTGTAATTTTCTCTCCCAAGCACTCATTGTATGTTTCTTAATTGAAATTACACTGTTTGGAATAGCTTTCCTTTCCCCTACTTTACTTCTTAGATTGTTCTTATCAGTACAGGCTAATAGATATTAGCACTTGCCAGTTTCCTGATGAAATTGTCACAGATTTAGTTATTAGAAGCCACCTTAAGTAGTTTCTTGTATTTTTTGTTTAATGCTTTTCTGTCAGTGTCCCAGGCTCATGTGAGACTTCTTCTGAATCAGACCATGAACAAGTGTTATAACCATAAATACATTCGAAGCTTAGTGTATGTGTGTTCACGTCACATAGGAGCAGCCCTCGGTGGGCCTGTGATTGGTACAGCCTTGAGGTAGGCCCCAGTATAGCTCAGTGTCACTGGCTCATAGCAGACAGATTGTGGTGAGGCCTTTATTTTGTTCTCTTGTCTCATTGCTCTGGCCAGAAACACTAACACAATGTAGAATAGAAGGGGTGACAGTGAGCATCCTTGTCTGGTTGCCATTCTCACGGAGAATTCCTTCAGTCTGTCTCCATTCAGGGTCATGTTGGCGATTGTCTTCGCATAGATGCCCCTTATGATGTTGGGGATTTCCCTTCTGTACCTAGTTTGCTGAGCGTTTTTAACATGAGTGGATGTTGGCCTTGGTCAAATGCCTTTTCTGCATCAGCTGATAAAAGGGATTCTTATCCTTTGCGTTAATTATGTGCTTGATTACATTAATTGGTTTTCTGATGTTGAATCAACCTTGCATCCCTGGTAGGAATCCTACTTAATCATGATAAATTATTATTTGGATAAGTTGTGAATTCTATTGGCTAGGATTTTGTTGAAGATATTTGCATCTAGGTTCCTGAGTGATATTTGTCTGTAATGTTCTTTTTTTGTGACATCTTTCCCCGGCTTTGTAGGATAATGGTGACTTTGTAGACTGAATTTGGGAATGTTCTCTCCTTTTTTCTGTTGTGAAATAGCTTAAATACCATTGCAATGAACTCCTCGATAAAAGTTTGGTTGAATTCTCCTGTGAAGCTGTGCGAGCCAGAAATTGTTTTGGTTGGCAGTTTTTTATTACTTTTACAATCTCTTCTTTTGTGATGGATTAAAGTTTTCTACTTATCTTTGTGATAATTTTGGTAGGTGATGTGAATGTAGACATTTGTTAATTTCCTTTAGGTTCTGAAATGTGTTAGAGTACAATTTTTATGGTAGTCTGTTAAGATACTTTTGATTTCCATTGACTGTTTTGTGACGTCTCGTTTCATTTCTTATTTAGGTTGTTTCTTGTCCTGTCTTTCTCTTGTGAGTTTAGCCAATGTGTTATCACTTTTTTTTGATCTTTTGGATAAAAATAGATTTTGGTTTCGTTCATTCTTTCAATTGTTTTTCTATTCTGTAATTCCTTTAGCTCTACTCTAATTTTTATTATCTGTTTTCTACTGTAGTCCAGGGGTTCTTTAGTTGTTCTCTTTCTGCTTGTTCATGTTGTAAGGTTAATTCTTTGGCTTGGGCTATGTTCATTCCCCATGTGTGCATCTGTAGAGATCAACTGTCCTCGGAGCACTGTTTTTGCTATGTTCTATCAGTTGTGGTAGGATGTGTTTTCATTCTCATTTAATTCCATGAATCTCTTTATTGCATCCTTGATTTCCTCTATACCCCATTACTTGACAAGCAAGGTGTTGTTCGGTTTTCATCAGTTGGAATTTCTACTCATGTATTTTCTGCTATTGATTTCAATTTTTATGACTCCATGGTCTGAGAAGATGCTTTGCAATAATTAGGTGGTTTGGACTTTGTTGAGACTGGCTTTCTGGCCTCATATGTGGTCTATTCCAGAGAATGTTGCATGTGCATTGAAAAAGAAAGTGTACTCATCTGTTGTTGGGTTGAAAGTTCTGTATATGTCTATGAGGGTGAGTTAGGGGATTCTTCCGACAAGATCTTCTGTATCTTTCTTGAGATTTTTTTCTGGATGAACTGTCCCTTACTGAAAATGGGGTGTTGAAGTGTCCTATCCTTACCTTGGAGTGATCTATCTCATTTTTCAATGTTGTGTTTGTTCAACATATTTAGGTGGGATGATAATGGGTGCATAAATATTTAACATTGTTGTATCCTCCTTATTTATTGTACCTTTAAGCAATAAATAGTGAACAACAAATTGTTCATGATGGATGGGAGATTTTACTTTAAAATGTATTTTCTGGGATTAATGTTGCCACTGCTGCTCTTCTTTCCATGTGGCTAGCTTCGTATAGACTTTTGCACCTTATGATTTTCAGTTTGTTCATATTGAGTCTAATGTGTGTTTTTTGTACACAGCATATGGATTTATTGTACTTTTTGATCCAACAAGTTACTCTCAGACTCTTTATTGGACCATTCAATCCATTTACACCCCATGTAATCATCGATAGATATGTATTTCATGTTATTAACTTGTTGCTTTTAATTTTGTGTTGTGGATATTTTCTTTGTTCTGCTTAATATTCTGCTCTACATTGGCTTTTTTTATGGGTTTTTTTTTTCATTCTTTTCAAGGTTGGTTTTCTGTTTGTTGAGACTTCTGGATTGTGTTTCTTCTTTTGATATGTAGTCTTGTTTGCTTTGCTGTAACCCACTATTCCCCACTGATGTTCTATGTTTAATTTCTTTATATCTCCTTAATCTCCTCTCCATCTCAAAAGTCTATGATATGACACTATGAAGAGGGAATACTGTACTATATCTCTCTTCATAGTTGCTTGAGTCAGCTAGTGCTGCTCTAACAGAAATACCATGAGTGGATAGCTTTAACAAAGGAAAGTTTGTTCTTACATAGCCCCATAGTCCGATAGGCCACAAGTCCAAATTAAGGATTTCTGCTTCAGGGGAAGTCTTTCCCCATCGTTTACTCTGGAGGAAAGACCGGTATTGCATCAGTGTTGGTCCAAGGGGTCATCTTGGTGCAGGAACGTCAGGTCTGAAGGAAATGCTCTTTTCCTGGTGCTGCTTGCTTGATGCTGTCAGGGTTCCAGTCCTCTGCTTGCCTCCTTTTTGTCTCTTAGGATGAGTGGATTAAGGGTGATGCAAACCATACTCCAGAGAAACTCCCTTTATAGTGGAGCAGGGAGGTGATCTTATGAAGGGACTTACAGTCCCACCCTAATCCTTTAACACACAGCATAGGAGAATCACAAAATAGAGGACAATCATAAAATACTGGGAATCATGGCTAAGGCACATTGCTACATGTTTTTTGGGGGACCAAATTTAGCCCATGACCATAGTGTAATGTTGTCCTAGTTTACAGGTTGAGATCTCTGCTTACCTAATACTTGAGCTTTAATTGAGCTTGGTGAGTTCCCTAACTAAATAGGACTCTGGATACTGTGTCCTCCATTACTTTCTTGACCATCTATCTGGTGTTGCTGATTTTCTAATCAAAGAACTTCCATCAGTATTTCTTGTCATTTTGGTTTGGTTTTCTTGCAAAGTATCTAAGCTTCCATTTACCTGAGAAAATCCTCATTTCACTATCATGTTTGAGAGACAGTTTTACAGGATATATAACTCTTGGTTGGATTCATCCTTCAAGACTTTGAATGTGTCATCCCATTGCCTTCTTAACTACTTGGTTTGAGTGGAGTAGTCAGAGGTCAGTCTAAAAGGCATCCCTCTGTACATACCTTTCGGTTTAAGGCTACCTGCCTTAAGAGCCTTTCCTTACGTTTCAGTGTATTATACTTGATTATGTATGCGTGTCTTTCTTTTGGGATCTATCTTTCATGGAGTTAGATGAACATCTTGAATGGCTGTCTACTTTATGATGTCAAGGAAGTTTTCTGTCAACAAGTTTTCAACAACTCTGTATTTTTTGCTATCCTTCCCTGTTTTAGAACTGTCTTAGGCTGTCTTAAGTGCAATCTGTCCACCAAGACTGAGACAGATGCTGCCCACTCAGGCCCTGCTGCTCAGTGTGGCAGCTGGCCCCAGCCAGGCTCTCAGTTGCAACAGCCCCACTGCAGTCTGCTGCTTGACAAATGGTGTCTGTACCTGTAAGCCTCTCTGCTGCCACCCAGCAGAAGAGGGAACAATTGCACTGCTGACCCACCTCCGACAAAGATAGTTTTCCCATTCCTGTCGCCCAATCCAGTCTCCCAAATTTCCGCCTAATCTTGGGGCTCCTTAAATGTCTCCTCTCCTCTGTTCAGTTGATGTTCTAGGGCTTAGTTCTCAGAGGGAATCGAGGAATCGTGTGACTAGTCTACCCCTTGGCTCCACCTACTCTTTCAACCTACTCTTTGATCCATTTGGAGTGTTTTAAGGCGTGGTGTGAGACATGGGTCTTTTGCCTTGCAGATGGAGATTCTGTTATGTGAACATCATTTGTTACAGAGATTGTCTTTTTCCAACTTATGGACTTTGGGCCTTTATCAAATATTACCTGCTCATAGGTTGATGTTTTATCTGGCTTCTCAGTGCCATTAGCCTATGAATTTGTTGGTGTACCAGTTCAGGATGCTCTGACTAGTGTTGCAGTGTACAATGTACTAATATCAGGTACTGTGTATGAAATTGGTGGATCATAACTGGTTACGGACAACACTGGGACTGTAGTATTCAATGTGGAGCCTGTTCACAGAACAGAGGCACTCATCCAAACAGAGGAAAGGGATCATGTATGGTTTAGTTAGGACAGGTGTGCGCCAGACTTGTGTCCTTTCACCATAGTTACTCAATCTGTGTGCTCAGCACATCATCCAAGAAGCTAGACGATGTGAAGAACAGGTATCAGTGACCTCGGACCACTCACCTGGTGGGCTGCAATCTGGGAAGATGCCTACGGAGGGGCTCATGGGGTTGGGCTTCTCTGAATCACAATGTAAAGTTTTCCTGTCTTTGGAAAAGCTGTGATATTGGTGAACTTTGTTACTTCTTGCACCTCCCACACAAATCTCACCTTTGGAACCCACTCCAGATAAATTACAGGCACTGCTTACAGAACCTCCATCAGAAGTATGTTGAGTTTCCTCTGAAATCTGATCCAGATCTATATTGAGCATTGTTTCTGGAACCTTCTGCAGGTCACATCGACTCTCACCACAGGAACACACTCCAGGTTGCCTGAAGATTCACCTCCAGAACCCTCTCTGATCCACATGGAGCACAGCCTCAGGAGCCTTCTCTAGATCCACACTGAGATTCAGCTCCAGAACCTGCTGCAGCTTCAAGTACACTGTTACCTCTGGGTCCCACTCTAGATCCACATGAAGACGAACCGCCAGAACCCACTACAGGTGCACGTTGAAAGTCAGCACCAGAACTGACTGCAGGTCCCCATCAAGTGTGCCCTCCAGAACCAGCTCCAGAGCCACATGACAATTCACATCAGGAACACTCCCTGGGGCCACATCAACCATCGCTCCTGGGTCTGCCCCAGATCCACGTCGAGATTGATGTCTGTACTCATTCCAGATCCAGCATCCGTGTCATCTCCAGAACCTGCTCCAGATGCATGATGGGTACGCCATCCAGAACCCAGTCTAGAGGCAGAGCCATCCTCCACATGGCCTCCAGCATCAGGCTCCGAGCCAAAACAGGCATTTCCTCTGCAGCCATCTACCCCTGATCTAAGAGTGGATCTTTGATTTCTTAGTGCCTTTTTCCTTGTTCAGCAGTTATTTCATCATCCCATTATGTTTAAAATTTCTGATTTTGATCTTTTCAAAGTGTAGAATGTAGTGGCTGTGTATGATTTCACAGTCCTGTGCTCCTGACAGCCCTCTCTGGGCCCAGAGTGGTTTTCACCCCCCACACATAATTCTTGTGACCAGGAGACAGCAGCCTCTGCCTGTAGCCCCCGGAATTCACATGGCTGCTTTGATATGTATGGATTAACCTACCCTGGAGTTTTCATCTAACCGGAATCATGCATTCCATGGCCTCTTGTCCCCACTGTTCTTGAGGTTCATCCACATTGCCATGTGCCCGCATCTAATTCCTCTCTACATCTGAATGTGATCCCCTAGTCCAGACTGACCACAGTGTGTCCCCCTTTATGTGCTGACAGACACTGGGGTGGTTTCCACCTGGTGGCTAATGTGCAGGGGTGAGCATCCATGTCCTGGTGTGTCCTGGAGTTCCTGACTTCATGATAAAGGCTCACTGAGGAGGGAACAGTGAGGAGATAGGCCAGGTATGAGACTGAGAGTTTGAAGAGATCAAGAGGCAAGCAAGTCTTGGGAGATGAAGACATGGGGGAGGCCCAGAGAACTCCCAGCTGTGTGTCAATAGGACACAGGAATTGTCAGGAGGGAGCACGTGTGTGGGCAGTGAGTAGTTGGGGGGAATAAGGAGTCAGACCAGGCAGAAGAACTGAGAAGATGAGTAGGGCCAGAACACCACAGCACGTGTGGGTCATGGTGAGGTGGGGACAGCCAGGAGGCAGTCCAGACACTGTGAGGAAGGTGAAGGGACTGAGGAGTAGGGACAGATGACAAGGAGGTACAAGTGTGGGGAGAAAAGAGGGAATCAGTGAATGCAGTGGTATGACCCCAAAGGAGGTGGGAAGAGCTAGGAAACCTGGAGGTGGCGAGAGTGAGGCCGGAGCAGGCACTGGTGTAGGGAGTGAGGAGGCGGGTCAGGAGGTTGCCCAGGTTTGGGGAGGGTGTCTGGGCCTCGGAACTGGCTAAACAAATGCTGTGGGGCTTCTGCTGCCTCCAGACACTCAGGCCCCACAGTGTCAGTCCCTGCAGCTAGTTCCCTCAGGGACCTGGATTTGGTCTACGCTCCCACGGAGTGGACTCCGTGTTTCAGGGGCTAAACAACACCTCCTGTGACACTTTGTGGGTTGAGGTGGGGACTGGAGATGTAGGAAAATGAGACGGGAGCTCATCATGTCTTTCCAGATCATTCTGGCTCCTG
The DNA here is from genome assembly GCA_028571685.1 of Heterohyrax brucei. Taxonomy (NCBI): domain Eukaryota; kingdom Metazoa; phylum Chordata; class Mammalia; order Hyracoidea; family Procaviidae; genus Heterohyrax; species Heterohyrax brucei. The sequence goes on from CM053166.1 coordinate 3,063,436, forward strand.
GAATAGAAGGACAGGTGCTGATCTACCCCTGTTTCACAGGGGAGAACACTTACCCTACAGAGCATGAGGGACTACTGCAGGTCACCAAGCTCGTTCATAACAAAATTCCAGAGACCAATCCATGGCCACCACACAGCACAGTCAAGACTTCACCCAGAGCCTGTGACTGTGGGGGACTTGTAGGGGAAACGAGGCGGCTTTGGGTCATGGACTCCACACTCACTGTGCCCGCTCTTAGATTCTGTCATGGAATCCACGCTGTGTCCACTCCTGTTCCTAAGAGGTGCCTTCACCTTTGTTGGGATCTTGTTGTTCATATTCTCTAGCTCTTTGCCTCAGATCACAACCACCAATGTATCAAAAGAGGTTTCCTGCCATTCAAAACAGGAGGAGTGGGTCCCTCTACTTAAGAGAAAAATCCTTGGGACTGGCCCACTGGGCAGAGGTCCCTGTGTTCAGTCAGTGGCCCGTGTTTGTTTGCTCATAGAATGTGGGTGGGGAAGTTATCTTCAATGCATATGAAATGCAGTTTCCACCCTGACCCAGGAAAGTGGGATGGCCAGGAGGAGGAGGAAGATGCTGTGGTTTCCTCTGAAGGTGAGATAGGCCAGCAGTGTGTGTGAAACTGGGTCTCAGAGGCCTGCAGCCAGATGTCGGTGAAGTTCAGCGCCCTTTCCTCCACCTGCTGCCCGACGGTGCACCTTCTCAGCATTATCTGTTACAGCTTGGCCTACTTGTCTCTGAGGCTGTTCTCACACTGATTTACAGAGGTGCTTCACAAATTCTGGAACTGATTTCTTTGCCACTCACACGTGCTGCCTTGTCTTTTTCTCGTCTGCAGCTGTATTTGTGTCCTTTCCTTTGACTTGTGCTAACCTGAAGGTTGGCAGTTTGAATCCACCAGGAGCTCCTGGGGAACCCTGTGGGGCAGTTCTACCTGTTCTACAACGTCACCTGTCCACCTTCTTTCTGTTCCTTTGGAAATCGGGGTGCAGACTGTGAGTACTGGAGCTGCTAACGAAAGGGATTGCAGTTTATTTCATCAAGTGGTCCTCGGAGGCTCGATGGGGGCACTTCCACTGTCCTCTAGGGTCACTTTGAGTTAAAATCGACTCGAGGGCAATCAATTTGGTTTGGTTATTCATTTTATGAAAAGAACGATTTTTCTCATCTGATTTTTGTCCATTTATTTAATTTCTGATTTAAAAATCTGAGTTTTTGTTCCCCAACATTTGTTTGGGATAATGAGATTTGGATGTATGCATTCTGTTGAGGTTTTCTGCTTCACAGTTGCTGGTTGGAGTTTCTCAGCTCTCACCTGCATGGGTTTTCCTTTCCTCTTCCCTCGGCACAGTCGCTTTGCTCAGCTGTCCAATTCCACGGACAGAGCTGGCCTTTCGGATGGCACCTTCTTATGTCTGGGTAGTGACACACAGCTTCTTTCACACGTTTTCTTGTCCGTGTAAGGGAGACGTGGTTTCCTTCTGCTGTTCCTCTCCTTTGTCCTGGACTAACTAGAAGTTCCTTTTGTATCTCGTACATGAAATCCTTTGGTCTGCTTAAGTCAAAAGACATTTCTTAGGGTTTTCTGTGAAATTTTGTCAACAGTTTTTTTTTTTCTTTTCTTACTTCCAGGCCTTCTTTTGTGATTGTTGTTGGTAGTGGGTTTCACTTTATTTTTTACTAAATAGATGGTAGTTTATACCAGATCCTTTGGCTGGGGGACCCTCATCCCTGGTCTGCAGGGCCTGCCCACTTGTCTCAGGGAGCTATGCATGGGGGTCTTTTCTCAGTGCTCTGTCTTCATGACACTGTTTCCCCCACACCCACATCACATTGTCACGGTATCTAGTTAGACACGTCTCAGTCCACCTCCTGCCTCTTTTCCTTTTAGTATTCAACCAGCATTTCTGAATCTTGGCCACATCTCCAAAAAAAAAAAATCTTGGCATTTTCATTGGAACTGCCCCGCATTGGTTTATTTGGGGTTAATCCACATGTCATTGTTGTGAGGTTCCATAGAGTCAGTTCCAGCTCAGAGCACAGGATGCCTGGTCTGGCTCCATCCACACACTTGTGATGCCCGAGCACACGGAGATGGCCACTGTGTCCATCCACCCACTGAAAGTTTCCCTCTTTTTCACTGATACTCTGCTCAGCATGATGTCCTTCTCCAAGGACTGGACACTCCTGATAACACGTCCAAAGTATGTGAGAAGTCCTGCCATTTTTCGCTTCTGCAGAGCATTCTGGCTGTACTTCTTGCAAGATGAATTTCTTTGTCCTTTTTGAAGTGGTATATGAATGTTCTTGGTATGCAATGGTATATTGAATGTTCTTCTCCAACACCGTAACTCACAGCTGTCTTAGTCTTCCTCATTAACTGTCTAGCTGTTGCGTGTGTGGGGCGATTGAAAGTGCCATGGGGTGGGTAAGCTGCATCTCAGTCTTCAAGGTGACATCTTTGCTTTTTAACACTTAAAAGTGGTTTTTTGTTGCAAATTTGTCCGATGCAACGTGTCAGCTGATTTTGACTTCTCCTTCCACGGGTGTTGATTGTCGATCCAAGTAAAATGAAATTTCTGACAATGTTGCTCTTTACTCCATTTATCATGACATTGGTTACTGGTCCAGCTCTGAAGATTCTCTTTTCCTTACGATGAGCTGTAATCCACACGGCAGTCTGTAGTCTTTGATCTTAACCAGTAAGTGCATCAATTCCTCTTCATTTTCAGCAGGAAAAAGTGGCGTAGTTTTATAATATGAAGTCTTTCCATTGTTGTTGTTGTTCGGAGCTGTGAAGTCACTGCTGGGTCATAGGGACCTCACGCCCAACACAGCACAACACGGGCAGCTCTGACGCCTCCTGACAGTCATTATGTGGGAGCTCATTGTTGCGGCCACTGTGTCAATACATCTCCTTGATGGTTTCCCTTTATTTTGCTGACCCCTTACTTTATGAAGCATGATGTCTATCACGGATTGAAGTGTGTCCCCCCGCCCCAAATTTGTGTAGCCATGTGGCTGGGCCATCATTCCCAATATTTTGATTGTCTTCTATTGTGATCGTCCTATGCTGTATGTTAGAGCATTACGGTGGGACTGTCTCTTTGTAGGATCACCTCTCTGCTCCACTGTACAGGGAGTTTCCCCAGAGTATGGCTTGTACCACCCTTTATCCTTTCATCCTAACAAGAGATTAAGGGGACGGAAACACAGAATTGGGGACATCACATCATCAAGAAAGTAGTACTGGGAGAAGAGCATGTACTTCACTCCTGAGGTTCCTGGCTAGACCAAGATGTGCCCTGAAAGAAGACTCATGCCACACAAGAGCTTTCCTCCAGAGCCGACAAGAGGGAAAGTCTGCCCCTGGACTGAACATCTTGAATTTCGACTTGTAGGTTAGCAGACTAAGAATAAACTTTCATTTGTTAAAGCCATACACTTGTGGTATCTCAGAGCAGCACTAGATGACTCAAACAATGTCCTTCTCTGGGGACTCATCCTTCCTGAAAGTATGTCCAAAGTACGTGAGTGTCTCATCATCCTTGCTTTCAAGGAGCATTCTGGCTGCAGTTCTTTCAAGACAGCTTCGTCATTCTCTTGGCAATCCAGAGTATGCTCAGTATCCTTAACCAGTACCACTATGTGAGGGCATCCGGTCTTCTTCTGTCTTCTGTATGGACTATGAACTTCCCACATGCATAAGAGGTGACTGAGCACTGCAGTGCTTGGAGCAGGCGCAATCTAGTCTTCAAGGGAACATTCTATTTATACAGTATGTCTCTTTATTTAAGTCTTCTATGTCTTTTGTTCACTTTACAATTATCTTCATAGATAATATTCAAGTCTTTTGTTGATTCATATGATTACTTCATGCTTTTTGGTTACTTTGACACCTTCTTAAAGATTTTTCCTTTTGCTTTCCTTGCTTTTTTAGCTTGTCTTGTAGAAAATCAAGCTTTTACTGTTGCTGTATTAGTATTTATATCTGCTCTTAATCTTATCCTCATTTCATTACTTTTGTTATTCTTCTGCCTCCTTAAAGTAGATGCTTAGTTTATTCACAATTTCTTCTTTTCTAATGTGGACATATTACGCTATACAATTTGCATTTCAATATTTCCCTGTTGATATTTTTCCATGCGTTAGCTGCATCCACAAACTTTACTGGGTAGTACTTTGTTGCAGCTGAGTTTTAAATAGTTTGTAATTTTCCTTGTTTTTTTCTTTCATGTCTGTTGATAAATTTATGAAATTTCTAAGTGCTTGTTTTTTTCCGAAACATTGTTTCTACTGAATTCTAATATGTGCTACAGAAGGAATAAACAGTCAATTTAATAGCCAGCTATGTAAATTACTGGAATTCTTGGTGCATAAATTTGAATAATAGTCACATGATCTGGCCATCCTTGTAGGCATATAGATATTATCCTATCGATGACAGCACTGTCCTTCAGGACAGATCTTGAAATGTGCTTTGTCATGGTTAACACAACACCATTCCTTTTCGGGTATTTGCTCCTGGCACAGCAGACCACGTGAGTGCCCGATTCTATTTCAGCCCACTAGTGCCTAGGATCCTGATGTCTGTACATCCCACTTTGTTTTTCAGATTTCCAACTTTCCAAGATTCGTAACATGATACATGCCATAGTCTGATTATTAATGGCTGTTTCTTCTCATTTTTATTTGTGCCATATCCACAAATGAGTGTCCCAACTGCCTTACTCCATCCATGTCACTAAGGTCGAGTATATTCTGTAGGGGCAGCTCTTCCCCAGACACCTTCTGAGTGCCTTCCTATCTGGGGGCTGATGTTCCGTCACTATCTCTTACAACGTTCCACTGTTTTTAGTACAGTTTTCACTGGGGAATTCTTTTCAGAAGTAGACTGCCTCTGCTTATCCAAATTTATACACCAACCACTAAGGCCAAAGATGAACAAAGTCAAGATTTACACCAGCTTCCGCAGTTCAACACTAGTCAAATATATGAGCGGGATGCACTGATGATTACGGGTGACTGGAATGCAAAAGTTAAAAGCAGTGAAGAATGATTGGAAATTGGAAAATACCACCTGGGTGACAGAAATGATGTAGGAGATCACATGATAGAAATTTTGCAAGAGCAGCAATTTTTTTATTGTAAACACCTTTCTTCACCAACTTAAGCAACTAGACCTCACCAGATGCAACATATGAGTAAAATCAAGTAGATCACTGGAAAGAGAGGATGGAAAATCACGACGTCAGCCGTCAGAAAAAGACCAGGTGCTGACTACGGCACAGATGATCAACTGCACGTATGCAAGGTTGAACTGAAACCAAATTAGAAAAAGTTCATCAGTGCCACAGTATGACTTTGTTTAGAGTGTGTCTCAGGAACAGATTTGATGCACTGAACAGTAATGTCTGAAGACCAGACAAATTGTGGAACAACATGTCATGGGTTGAATCGTGTCCCCCCAAAATATGTGCAGCTGTGTGGCTGGGACATGATTCCCAGTATCTTGGGACTGTCCTCCATTCTGTGGTTTAACGAAACTGTATGCTAAAGGAGCTGTAAATTCCTGCATACGATTACTTCCTTGCTCTACTGTGGGGGGAGTTCCCCTGGAGTATGGCTTGCCCCACCCTTAAGCTTTTCAGCCTGCAAGAGATAAAAGGAAACAGAAACAAAGAGAATTAGGAGCCTCGCACCATCAAGAAATGTGCACCGGGAGAAGAGCGCATCCTTGAGACCTGAGGTTCCTGCGCCGGCACGCTCCCCGGACAAAGACTGATGCGAGGGCAGCTCGGGAAGACAAAGTATTATAACAACCTGTGGAAGGAGCTGGAAACAGAAAACCCAAAGAACGCACTCTGTATTTCTCAAGCTGAGAGAACTGAAGAACAAATTCAAGACTCAAGTTGTAACAGTGAAAAATTCTTCACAGAAAATACCAAATGACTCAGGAAGCGTCAAAAGCAGATTTAAGGAATACAGAGTCATTATACCACAAAGAAGTGGTCAACGTTCAGCCATCTCAAGAGGCAGCATGTGATCAGGAGCTGATGGTGCTGAAAGAAGACGTGGAAGTTGCACTGAAGGCACTGGGAACAAACAAGGTTCCGGGAACTGATGGAGTATCAACAGAGGTGTTTCAACAAATGGATAAAAAACTCGAGGTGCTCCCTCGTCTATGTCAAGAAATTGGAAAGTCAGCTACCTGGTCAACCAATGCAAAGAGTTCCATATTTGTGCCTATTCCACAAAAAAGTGCCCCAACTGAATATGGCAATTAACAAACAATATCTTTACTATCACTTGCATATAAAATTTTGATTAAAGTACTGAAAAGCAAGTGCAACAGTCCATGGACGAGGAGCTGCCAGAACTTCAAGCCACATTCCGAAGAGGACGTAGAACCAAGGATGTCATGGCTAACGTCAGATGGCTCTTGGCTGAAAGCAGGGAACACCAGAAAGAGGTTTACCTGTCTTGCATTGACAATGCAAAGGATTTCACTGTGTGGATTATAACAAATAATGGATAACATTGTGGAGAATGGGAATTCCACAACATGAAACTGTGCTCATGAAGAATCTGTGTATGGATCAAGAGGCAGTCTTGCAAATAGGATAAGGAGACGTGGTATGGTTTAAAGTCAGGAAAGGTGTGCAGCAGGCTTGTATCCTTTCACTACACATTGCTGATCTGTATGCCTAGAAAATAACCCAAGAAGCTGGATTATATGATAAACAAGGCATCAGGAGGAAAGGAAGACTCATTAACAACCTGTCTTATCGAGATGAGACAACCCTGCTTGCTGATACTCAGGATTTGATACACTAAGGAAGATTAAAGATCACAGCCTTCAGTAGGGATTGCACCTCAACATCACGAAAACAAAAATCCTCACAACTGGGCCACTAAGTGATATCGTGGTAAATGATGAAAGGACTGAGGTTGTCAATAACTTTGAATTACTTGGTCCCACGGTCAACACTCATGGAAGCAGCAGTCATGAAAACGAAAGACGCACTGCTGAGGGGAAGTCTGCAGCTAAAGGCCTCTTTAACGTGTTGAAAAGCAAAGATGTCACCTTAAAGACTAAGACCTTGACCCAAGCCATGGTATTTTCAATTGCATCATATGCATGTGAACGCTGTACAGTGAACAAGGGAGACAAGAGAACTGATGCCTCTGAGTTGTGGTGCTGGAGATGAATCCGGAATGTACCAGGGACTCCCAAAAGAACAAAAAGATGTGTTCTGGAAGAAGGACAACCAGAGTGCTCCTTGGAAACACAGATAGCGAGACTGCATGCTCCACACTTTGGATATTTTTTCAGGAAGGCTCACACTCTGGAGAAGGATGTCATGCTGGGTAGTGTGCAAGGTCTGTGACAAAGAGGAAGACCCTCCAGGAGCTGAATGGACACAGTGGCTGCAATGGTGGGCTCCAGCTCACCAACAATGGTGAGCCCGGCAGAGGCCCGGGCCGTGCTATTCTGCTCGACACAGGGTGGGTGTCAGTGACAAGTGACTCAATGACAGCAAAGAAGAAAACCATTGTTCTTTATAATTTGGCTCCAACATTTTAGTTTAGTAAAGACTTTAACGAAGCCCTAAGTTCCTCAGAATATTTAGGCCTTTCCTAAGAAAACACAGACTTTCCAACAGTGTCAGCACATACAAACCCACTGGAACCAGTATATTTTTGGGGTCCAGCATTTTGGTACTTCTGGCTTGTTTCTTCATCAAGCCATGTTTGCTTAGATTTACCCACTCATTTAGCAGCTTTTTCTCTTGTTTTTTTGATGATTCCTTCTTGTAACTTAAGACTTCCCTTTATGGTCCTTTTATCTCTGTAAAACAGTTTAGGGAGTTTGCTGTACCTGAAACTGTTTTGCTGTCTTGGTGCTACGTGATTCCAGGAAGACAACTGTATCTTCTGCACTCTTGAAATGTACTGTTTCCTGGATTTCTGACCCCTCAGTGACTCTCAGCTTAGCTACCATGGACTTCCAGCAGGACACAAAGGTCTGTCAGAGAACTACAGTCAGAATGCTCCTCGAGTGCATGGAGAGACTTGGTCTCACATACTTCAGATGTTACCAGGGAGGACCAGGCCCTGGAGAAGGATGTCACGATTGGCAGAGAGTTAGCAAAAATGCTGAAGACCCCCAACTAGATGGGGTGACACAGAGGGCGCGCCTCTGGGCTCCAGCATGACTATCACCGTGAGCACGGAATAGGCCCGGTTGGTGTTCCAGTCCGATGCCCACGGCATCACAATGAGCTGGAAGAAAGTCAGTGGTCCCTGCCAGCAGCAGTGGCTCTGGAGAAGTGTGCAGCCGTGTCACCACTTTATGGTGTGCTCTGTCTGCTTTTAAGCTCACCGCTTTGCTCTGCAGTTTCAAGAAAGTGTGTCTTAGTTTACATTTTGAATGTCTCTTCTTGGGCATTCACAGTACTTCCTTCATCTTTGGAGTTCAACTATCAATTTTGGATTTTTCTCATCTTGGACTCAGTGCCTTCTGTGATTTTGTTTATTGGGGGAATTTATTTTCCTATGAGCTCGCTCAGCTTTGTATTTCAAAAAGTATTCATTATATCCAATAAGTCAGTGATTTTTTACGTGGATTTTGTTTCAATGTATACACTACTTTGTTGATGGAAGTAGCAGTCATCTGTAGACTTTTAAGTACACCACATGGTGGATGTTTTATTTTTAAACATTGTTGTTGTTATTGTGAGGTGCTGTCAAGTCTCATCTGACTTGTAGTGACCCTGTGCACAACAGAACACTGCCTAGCTTTGCACCATGTCCACAATTGTTTCCAATTTTAAGCTCATCGTTGCAGCCACTGTGTCAATCAACGTTGTCCAGGGTCTTCCTTTTTATTGCTGACCCTCCACTCTACCAAGTATGAGGTCCTAATCCAGGGGTCTGATTCCTCCTGACAACATGTCCAAAGTAACCTGACCATCTTTGCTTCCAAGGATCACTCTGGCTGTACTTCTTGGAGAAAAATCTGCTTTGTTTTGGTGGTCCAACACCACCACTCAAAACTTCTGTCTTCCTTATACACTGTCCCAGTTTGGGCACACGTATCATGTGAATCAAAATATCATGGCTTCGGTCACGTTCACCATTGACTTCAAGGTGGCATCTTTTTAACACTTTTGAAAGAGGTCCTTTGCAGCAGATTTTCCCAGTGCAATGAGTCTTTTGGTTTCTTGACTGCTGCTTCCATGGGTGTTGACGGTGAGGTCTAGTAAAATCTTCCACAACCTCCATCCCTTCTCTGTTGGTCAAGATGTTGCTTACCGGCAAATTGTGAGGATTGTTTTCCTGATGCTGAGGTGTAGTCCACGCTGACGGCTCTGGTCTTTGATCTTCATCACTAAGTCCCTGAGGTCCTCTTCAGTGTCAGCAAGCAGGTTGTGTCATCTGCCTAACACAGCTTGTTAACGAGTCTTCCTCCATCCCTGACACCTCATTCTTCTTTATATAATAGTCCAGCTTCTGAGATTGTTTGCTGGGCATACAGCTTCAAAAGTTAACGTTAAAGGATACAACCCTATTGTACACCTTTCCTACAACCCCGTTGTGCACATTTCCTGACTTTAAACTTTGCAGTGTCCTCTTGTTGTGTTTACACAACTGCCTCTTGATCCATATAGATTCCTCATGAGCACAATTAAGTGTTCTGGAACTCCCATTCTCTGCAATGTCACCCATAATTTGTTACTATCCACATAGCTGAATGTCTTTGCATAGTCAAGGAAACACAGTAAAACCTGTTATTCCCTGCTTTCAGCCCAAACCCATGCGACATCAGCAATGATATCCCTGGTTTCATGTCCCCTAACGAATCTGGCTTGAGTTCCTGGCAGTTCTCTGTCAACATGCTGTTGCTGTCACTTTTCAATGACCTTGAACACAACTATGTTTATCTACAGGATCATTCAAGGCTCAGTAGCTTTTGCTTCTTCGATACCACAAAGGAGTTGTTAGCCGCTGTCTAGTCCATCACATCCCAGTGACCCAAACAGGGCAGGACACAACTGCTCCGTGAGGTTTTCAAGGCTGTGACCATTCACACGCAGATCGCTAGGCCTTTCTTCTGAGGCACCTCTGAGGGGAATCGAACCAGCAGCCTCCCAGATGGGAGTCAAGCCCTCAACCATTTTCACAACCCAGGGCTTCTTCCCCGACAGGGAGAGTGGTGGACTGAGAATTTCAGCCTGTGAACTTCTCTCATTCAAGTCTGAAAAACACAGCCAGGAAACCGCTGTCACAGCGTGTCTCCCAGACTTTTGAACTCCCCACCTCCCATTACTGTTCCTTTGCCGATACTATCAGCAGGCACACATACCTGAAATCCTCCAGTTACTAAATTTATTTTCAGCTTCTCGGTCATTTACTCTTTCAGAAGAAAAGCAGACATTGGCCTGGCATGCCAGTGACAGCACTGGGGAGAAGGTATGGGCCTCCCAGTCTCTGTTCCTGCTCTGTGACAGTCAAAGGGGCTTGGGACAGACCAGCGCAACGAGCCACTCGCTCATGACAGGTGGCTTTCCCACAGCCAGTCCAACAGGTACCTTGACAATGGAACTGACAGCCAGGGACCACGATCATACAGGACATCCAGCTCCGTAAGTCTAACAGAGCTTATAATGAGGATATTCTCCATTCCAGATTTCTAAGTGGCACATGCAGTCTCTTATTTTTCATGCTTGAAGTGCTAGTTTACAATCTAAGTTAGTTTACATTCCAAGTCAGTTTGCCACACAGAACCCCGCTATGCAATTCTACCTCCCCTCTCCCGAATTCCCGAGACAGGACACTCCTCCTTCCCACCCTGTCCCTCCAGCGCCCATCCAGCCAACCCGTCCCAGCTCCCTGCCACCTCAACCCTGATGGGAGCTGCTCAGACAGCCTCGTGCGTAGATTTAAGCCTAGAAACGCACTTTTCGCCGCAGTCACTCTGTCTTCAGTCCAGTCCAGTTTTTCTCTCTGGCGTTGGTTTCGGTACTGGTTTCAGCGCTGTGCTCATGGCCTGGGGGCCAAGTCCACAGGGGACCCTCCAGTCTGATGGGCCATCCAGTGTGGTCACTTTATGGGATTTCTCCTGCCACACGCCCGCTTTTCCTCACACTGCATCAGACTTTACATTGTAGTCTTTGTCAGGGCGACGATCGGCGGGGGCTGGGGGCCATAGAGTTCTGTGCCAGCCAAGGGATTTTCAGCTCACACAGGCTGCCTCCTGACCCCGATGGTCCCCATGTCTCTGATGTCTTCCATTCTCCTCTGCTCCTGATTGCCTGGGCTCTCAGGGTCATGGAAGTGCTCACAGAGGTCTACTTGTCCCATCCCACCTAGAACAGGGGAGACTGCAGAAAACCAAAATACAAGGGAAGAGGAGCCCAAAGGCCTCAAGGACCGCCACGATCACAATCGCCACCAGACTGGGTCCAGCACAAGTGACGGTGCCAAGTACCACCACCAGCTGCTGACAGGATCACCATCGAGGGTCCTAGACACAGGAGGAGAAAATGGCAGAACAAAAGGTGACCTCACAAAGACCACACTTACCAGTCTCACAGATACTGGAGAATCCTGAGCAGTGTCCCCAGGCACCCCCATAACACAGTAGCAAGGCACTCCTCAAGTTCTCCCTTATAATAAGAAGCCTAAACAGCACGGGATATGATTGTTTAACTCAGAAAACCAGCTGAGAACACCCTGACCACTGCAGGCAGGCACCCTCCCAGCTTTTCCATCTCACCCCTTGCACGAAAGTGGAGAACCTGCTTATTCCATTATTTCTGCTCTCTTGATACTTTGCTGGAGGACGAGGGCTCAGCAGCGTTGAACACTTCAGAGCTGGGAGGTGGAGGTGTGTGGTGCCCGCAATTCCTTCTCCCGTGTACAGTGCCGTTTCACATTAGGCTAAAGCCTTGCCCACACTCCCTGGAGACAGGGTTGCCCCCTGTGTGGGTCCTCCGGTGTGTGATTGTAGCAGGAAAAAAAGAAGTTCGGTCCACAGAACATAGAACACCTTGAACACCATCTTGTTTGTAGAGGAAGAGGCTGTGTATTAGTTAGCCATGCACCAGATGGACTCAAGTCCGAAAAATAGCCACGTACCCCGTTCTGTTATCAGACACATCTATTTACATTTTTCAACAAAGCAGACAAAGTAATTCCCATATATTCCCTTAATTGGCAGTTACAGGTATACAGATTTTCATATTGCATTTCTATTGGTCCAGCATAAAGAGGCACTAGATAAGTAGTTATCATTAAGTTACACAGGAAGAAGCTACTCCCTCCTTGGAAACTGGCTTTTTCTGATGTCATTGGTTCCAGCCGTTTTCAGCTGTTGACAATCATTTACAGCCTCACAAGCCCTGCACCCAGGTCTTCTGGAATGTAAGTGGTACCTTCTTAAAAGCTTTTTCGTCTTCTCTCATGAGGTGAGACTCATCACTAAACCCATGCCCACACTCCCTACAGAGACAGCGCTTCTCCCAAGTGTCTCCTCTGGTGTGTGATGAGACTTGACTTTACGCTAAAGCCTTGTCCACACTCCCTGCAGCCATAGGGTTTCTAACCTAAGTGTGTCCCCTGCTGTTTGACAAGACTTGACTTCTGGCTAAAGCCTCGCCCGCACTCCTTACAAACATAGGGCTTCTCTCGAGTGTGTCCTCTCGTGTATGATGAGGCATGACTTCCAGATGAAGCTTCACCCACATTCCCTACAGAGACAGGGCTTCTCCCCTGAGTGTGTTCCCATGTCTGATGAGGCCCAACTTACCACTAAAGCCTCGCCCACAATCCCTGCAGACATAGGGATTCTCCCCTGAATGTGCCCTCCGGTGTATGATGAGGTGTGACTTCTGACTCAAGCCTCGCCCGCACTCCCTGCAGACATAGGGATTCTCCCATGTGTGTCCTCTGGTGTGTGATGAGGTTTAACTGCTGGCTAAAGCCTCGCCCACACTCACTACAGACATAGGGCTTATCCCCTGAGTGGGTCTTCTGGTGTGTGATGAGGGTTGACTTCTGGCTAAAGCCTCGTCCACACTCCCTGCAGACATAGGGCTTCTCCCCTGAGTGTATCCTCTGGTGAGTGATGAGGCATACCTTCACACTAAAGCCTCGCCCACAATCCTTGCAGACATAGGGCTTCTCTCCTGAGTGTGTCCTCTGGTGTCTGATGAGGATTGACTTCTGGCTAAATCCTCGCCCACACTCCCTGCATACACAGGGCTTCTCCCCTGAGTGTGTCCTCTGGTGTGTGACAAGGGTTGACTTTACACTAAAGCCTCGCCCACACTCCTTGCAGACATATGGCTTCTCTCCTGAGTGTGTCCTCTGGTGTGTGATAAGGTCTGACTTGTCACGAAAGCCTCGCCCACATACCCTGCAGACACACGGCTTCTCCCCTGAATGTGTCCTCTGGTGTATGATGAGGGTTGACTTCACACTAAAGCCTCGTCCACACTCCTTGCAGACATACGGTTTCTCCCCTGAGTGTGTCCTCTTGTGTGTGGTCAGGGTTGACTTCTGGGTAAAGCCTCGCCCACACTCCCTGCAAACATAGGGCTTCTCCCCCGAATGGGTTCTCTGGTGTGTGATGAGGGCCCAGTTGTCACTGAAGCCTCGTCCACATTCCTCGCAGACATACGGCTTCTCCCCTGAGTGTGTCCTGTGGTGTATGATGAGGGTTGACTTCACACTAAAGCCTCGTCCACACTCCTTGCAGACATACGGCTTCTCCCCTGAGTGTGTCCTCTCGTGTATAGTGAGGTGTGACTTCTGGCTAAAGCCACGCCCACACTCCCTGCAGACATAGGGCTTCTCCACCGAGTGTGTCCTCTGCTGTGTTATGTGGCATGATTTCTGCTTAAAGCCTTGTCCATAGTCTCCACACCTAACTTTGGGAATTTCTGAGCTTCCTTCCCTCAGGAATAATGTGCCTGTGTCCTGAGGAGTCACCTTAGAGCCTAGGCTGCTCTGTGTTTCTGTCAATCTTGCACTTGCCCTTGACACCCTCATTTGTCCTTTGGGGAGCCTGGAGCAGGTCTCTGAAATCCCCGCTTTCCATATCCCTTTGAACCCTGGCATGGACACATCTGCTCTCTGTGGACCTCCTGCGTTGTCACTCCAGTTGTGTTGCTCAGAACACTGCTGCCTCCAATCCACTGAACAGGGGTCCTCTAGTTCGACGTGCCTTCTTGCAGGTGTTCCTGTGAAGGGATGAGAGGGGTGGCTTTGATTCACATGGAGGATGAGGAATTTCTGAGTGGAGAAGGCCAGAGGGCAGGAAGGATAAGGATGGATCTCTGGCCTTGCTTCTCCTGGAAGAGAATGTTCTCAGTCAGAGTTGGGGAGACGAGGCTGCCCGGCTCTCTGCATCATCTCATGGAAAGGCCCCCCTGTGACCACTCACGGTGTGCTCACCACACAGGGTCTCCACAGGATCCTCCACAGTCTACTTTTCACCCCTTTTTATTCATTTCTTCTTCCTCAGCCATCTAGGACCCACATCCAGGCCCTTCTCTACATCTCAGGGGACAAGGGCCTCCCAGTAGGAACCAGAGGGAGGAGGACTCTGTTTCCAGCTGAAACGCCCCCCAGGCATCTCCTAAGCGCTGTCCCGACCCGGACATGGAGTGGATAGCTATTTCTCTGTCCTCAGAGGTGCTGCTCTTGATTACCTAGGTGGAAACCTCTCTAGTGGCCTTTCCTACAAGGCATACGTCCACTGAGTCAGGAGCTCGTGGCCTCCAGGTTCCTACACGGCTCAGAGTGGGACGGCAAGACTTGTGATAAGGGAGTTTCCCTGGGGTTTGGCCAGTACCATCTTTTATTCTTTCCTCTTAAGGGAGATAAAAAGAGGGGAGCAGGCAGAGACTTGGGAACTTCATACCATCAAGAAAGCAGCACTAGGAGTACAGTGCATCCGACCAAGTCCAACACCCATTCACATGAACTGCTCTTGTAAAACAGAAACAGAAGGGAAATTCCTCAGCATGGTAAGGGCCATCTGTGAGAAGCCAACAGCCAATCTCATCTGAAATACAAAGAGTGTGAAAGCATTCCCCTGGAGAACAGGAACCAGATGAGGATGCCCTCGGTCCACATGCTACTGTACACTCTGCTGGAGCTTCTAGCCACAGCAATCAGGTGGAAGAAGAAATAAAATGCATCCAAACAAGTAAGGAAGTAGTAAAGGTATCTCTATCCCCAGATGATATGATCTAAAAAACAAAAAAGCTGAAATAAAAACCCTACTGTAACTAACAGAAGAGTTCAGCAAAGTATCCAGATACGAGATAAACCTACATATATTAGTGGAAACCCCTACACCAACAAAGACACTGTCAAAGAAGAAACCACCAAATCAGCACCATCTACAGGAGCCCCCAAGAATAAAACTACTTCAGAGTAAACCTAATCAGAGATGCAAAAACATCTACAAAGAGAATTACAAGACTCTACTGTGAGAAATCAAGAGAGACATACATGAATGCAGACATCTACCTTGATCACAGATAGGAAGATACAACATTGTGAAAATGTCAGTTCTATGCAAAGTGACCTATAGATACAAGGCCATGCCAATGGCATTTCTGAATGAGATGTACAAACAGATCACCAACTTCTTACGGAAAGGGAAGAAGCCCCAGATAAGCAAAGCAAGACTGAAGATGGAGAAGAAAATGGGAGGCCTCCGCACGCTACCTAACTTTAGCTCCTATTACACTGCCACAGCAGTCAAAATAGCCTGACACTGGTCCAGAGACAAATACGAGACAAATGGGACAGATCTGAGACTCCAGATAAAATATCAGCCACCTATCTGACAATGACCCAAAGTCTGTTACCTGGAGAAAAGACACTCTCTGTAACAAAGTGTGCTGGCATAACCAGATATCCATAAGCAAAACAATCAACAAAATCTCTATCTCATACCAAACACAAAACTAACTCAAAATAGATCAAAGACTTAAATCGAAAATCTAAAACAATACATACCATGGAACAAAAATAGAGACAACGCTCAGGGCCCTAATACATGGCATAAACTGACGACAAAATATCATGAACAAGGCACAAACACCCATAGAGAAAACAGATAACAAATAACACTTAAAAAAAAAATCAAACAATCGTGCTTATTCAATGACTGCTCCAAAAGAACAAACAGATGACACGCAGACTGGGTGAAGATTTTTGTCTACCACGAGTCTGATCAGCGTCTAACCCTGAAAATGTAAAAACTGGTACAAAACCTCAACAAGAAAAGACAAACGATCCTATTAAAAACAAAAAAAGCCCTGACAGGGGACACCATACAGTCCCTGACGTAGCATGAGAAACAGAGGTACACAGATCACGAACCATATAAAAAGCTGAGAACTGCTGGTATGACAACCTGGAAGGTATTCTCAGAAAACGGCCCCTGGACTACCTGCTTTCCCAGGGCTGAAACCCATCCTGAAGCCAACACTTCAGACCAAGAATGGACTGGACTTGGGGACACAGAGTGATGGAGATGGTGTGTATCCTTTACGGTCTAACAAACACATACGAGGCAGTACAAGTACTTTCTTTTTAGAGGGGACAGGACAGAGTGGAGAGGAGGGGACAAGTGTTGGTTGAGTGGATAGTGAAGAGTCAAAAAGAAGAGTCTGTGGCGGGAGAGCAGACAAAGATTCAAGGAGGCAGGTTCTCAGGACTCAATACGCAAAACTGACTCGGATTATAAACTTTCACATAAACATAGTAAAACTAAAAAACAAAGAGTGTATAGTCTTAAGGTCAGCAGAGCAGAGTTGCAGACAGGTAGGTACTTGGGATTTTATATGGAAAATTGCCTTGGCCTGTAAACTTTCACTTAGTCACAATAAAAACTTTTTTAAATAAAATGGTGTTATGGATTGAATTGCGTCCCCCCAAAAATATGTGTAGTCATGTGGCTGGGCCATGATTCCCAGTAACTTGTGACTATCCTCTGTTTTGTGGTTTTCCTATGCTGTATGTTAAACCATTAGGGTGGGACTGTAAAACCCTTGACAAGATCACTTTCCTGCTTCACTGTAAAGGGCGATTCTCTGGAGTATGGCTTGGCCCACTCTTAATCCTTTCATCCTACAACAGATAAAAGAAAAGGGAAGCCGGCTAAGAATTGGGAACTTCACACCATCAAGAAAGCAGAACCAGGAGAAGAGCAAGCCCTTCAGACCTGTGGTTCCTGTGCCAAGATGCTCCCTGGACAAAGACTGATGTAATACCGGACTTTCCTCCAGAACCGACAAGGAGGAAAGCCTTTCCCCGGAGCAGACACCCTGAATATGGACCTGCAGGCTACCAGACTATGTAAGAATAAACCTTCCTTTGTTGAAGCCATCCACTTTGTGGTATTTCTGCTAGAGCAGCCCTAGCTGACTAAAACAAATGGGTAAAAGATATGACCAGGTACCTGACCAAAGAAAATATTCAGGAACTAAAAGATACAACAGGAAATGCTCATGATCATTAGTCACTAGTGAAATCCAAATCAAAACTCGAATGAGATAGCACATCACCCCAACAAAGCTTGCATTAATCCAAAAAACATAAGATAATAAATGACAGAAGCTCCAGGGAAACTGGAACTCTACTACAAATGTTGGTAGGAATGTAACACTGTACAATTACTTTGTACCATTCTAGCTTTTAAAAAGCTAGAAATAAAAATGTCATATATATATTTAAAAAAAAAAAACTGCTGTTGAGTCAGGTCCAGCTCACAGCGACCCTCTAACAGCAGAATCATCCCATAGTTTCCAAGGAGCACTTGGTAGATTTGAACGGCCGACCACGTGGTTACCAGATGGAGCACTTATCCCACTACACCACCAGGGTTTCCAAGAAATACTATACATCCCAGCAATACAACTTCGTGCAATTCATCTTAGAGAACAAAGAGGTACCACACAAATACATACAAGACACCAACGTTCAATGCAGCACTGCTCATAACAGCAAAAAGATGGAATGAGCCCAGGTCCCCATCGACGGAAGAATAGACAAACAAACTGAGGTAGAGTCACACCATGGAATATTAGGCAGTGATAAAGAAGAATGATAAATTTGGGAAACATCTCATGAAGCAGTAGAATCTGGAAGGGCATTATGCTGAGCGAAATGAGGCAATGAAAGACGACAAATACTCTATAAAACCACTGTTGCAAGAACTGAACTGGTTAAAATAGAGAAGCAAACATTATCTGACAGGCATGAGAGGAGGGTGGGAGGGAGGGGTATTCACCAATTAGATGAATGAAATGCTAGACCGTACATAGCAGAGAAGTCACCAGGAATGGACTAAACTCAAACTTTAGAAGCACTCTAACCAAAACCAAACACTTCCACGGACCGAATATCAGGGTCAGGGCTCTGGGAATTGCGGCTTTAGTGGAATTCAAGGTCGAACGGCATAATCAAGTTTTTTAAGCAAATGTTCTCCATCCCACTTTAGTGACTGGTGTCTGGGGTCTTAAAAGCTACCTAACAGCCATCTGAGAAGCATTAATAGACCTCAGCCCCCTGGAGCAAAGATGACCATCAAAAATATGAGAAAAGGGCAAGCCCCAAAGAAGAAATGCCAAAGACACCAGAGACTACTTCATTTACTGATGTGGCATGTCTTAAAATGAGAAGAAACAGCTAAAAAGTCCACTAATGATCACAAGGTCAAATGTACAAAGCAGGGGTCTCAGAAAACAGGAAATCGTCACAAATGAAGTAAAATGCATATACATTAATATCTGAGGCATTAGTGAGCTGAAATGAACCAGTATTGGCCATTTTTAATCGGACAACCATGGGGTCTACTGTGCTGCCAATGAAAACATGAAAAGGAATGGAACACATTTATCATTAGAACATTGAAAGATCTGTCGTGAAGTAGGATGCTGTCAGTCATAGGATTTAATATCTGTAGGCCTACAAGCAAGGTAAGATAATACAAGTATTCTTCAAATTTACACACCACCCACAGGGGCCAAAGATGAAGTATTTGAAGAACTTTACCAGCTTCTGCAGTACAAAACTGACTTAACAGGAAATCAGGATGTACTCATAATTACCAGTGGTTGTACAGCAAGAGTTCCAAACTAAGAAGAATCAGTAGCTGGAAAATTTAGCTTTGGTACAGAAATGACAAATTTTGTAAGACCAAAGACTTCTTCATTGCAAATATCTTTTCTCACCAACATAAAGTACGACGGTACACAAGGACATTGCCAGATACCACACACAGGAATCAAACAGACTACAGCTGTGGAAAGAGATGCTGGAAAAGCTCACTAGGAGCAGTCAAAACAAGACCTTGTGCTGACTGCGGCATTCACCATCCACTGCTCATATGTAAGGTCAAACTGAAACTGAAAAAATTAGAACAAGTCTGACTTGGCTTGGCATGACAGCGAAAGTACAGCCTTGAGTATATCCCATCTGAGTTCAGAGACCATCTCAAGAGGTCATTCGATGTGTTGAACACTACTGGTCAAAGACCAGACAAGTCGTGAAGTGACTTCAGAGACATCATTCATGAAGGACCAAGAAGTCATTAGAAAGACAGACAAGAAACAAAGGACCAAATTGGATGTCAGAAGAGGCTCTGAAAGTTCTTCTTGAATGCTGAGTAGCTAAAGCAAAAGGAAGGAATGACAAAATAAAAGATCACAACAGGAGATTCCAAAAGGCAGCTCCGGAAGACAAAGTATTACAGTGAGTATGTGCCAAGAGCTGGAAACAGAAAACCAAAAGGGTAGAACACATTCTAAATTTCTCAAGATGAAAGGACGGAAGACAAATTTCAAGCCTTGAGTTGCAATAGTCATTATATCAGGAAGAACTGATCAATGTTCAAGCATGTCAAGAGGGACCAAAGTTTCAGGAACTGATAGTCCCAAAGGATTTAGCAGTTTTTAGCAAATTCACAAAAAGGTAAAGCTTTTCTAAATTTACCCACTTATCAATGCATGTGTACTGATCCTTCTGTAATACTCCTCAGACTCAATCATACCTAACTCTGGCATACTTGTATATTTTCTACTTTAGCCTCTTGCAATATATGCTGAATAAAGTATTTCTTCTTCCTTTCCTATGACCTTATGGCTATTTTAGCCTGCGACAGTCTTAAGCTAGACAAAGTGGTAAAAGACAGACGTGAGTTCAAGGCTTCAGAATATTAGCTCAAGCGTGCAAAAGGACCTCCAAGTTGCCACTTACACTCTGAAAACCTAGTTTCTTGTAGTAACAGAGCTGACAATGCTGAAAACTGAGGGCACACTCTTATTGTAACAGTGGCTGAATTCTCAGCCTGGAATGGTTCTGAAGGTAAACTGGAGGCAGTGACTGGAAAGAAATGGGATCCTGACATTTGGAATGAGGCGAAATGGCAGGTAATCAGGAAGCTGCAGGCACTGATTGCCTCAAGCTGTATTCTCGAGAGAGAGAACTAGTAAAATATACATACACACACACACGTATACAAATGCCTACACACAAACACAGATATGCATATATATACGAAGAGCTGTTAAGGAAATGGCTCATGAGATTGTACAGGTTGGAATGTCCCAAGTCTGCAGATTCGGGTAAAGGCTTCTCCTGACTCACACAGCTGCAGGGGCTGGAGAACCCACACCAGCAGGCTGGAGGGCAGGGCTCTTAACCTCAGGTGGGGAAGATAAACAAATGTCAGGATTAGCAGAACAGACCACCAAGTTCCTCATTCACGTAGTGGCAGGGGCTGGGAACACAAGATCAGCAGGGAACATGCGAACTGAAGTCCCAAGACCCAGAGGACACAGGAACAGGAGCCAGCTGCTGCATCCAAAGAAGGTGAAAGAGACAATGTTCACTTGTATTCAAATACAGGCCACACACCAAGGAAAATCCCTTTCAAACAGTGGGTTACTAATGGCAGATCCCATCAAATCTCAACAGGGAAGTATCACTGCTGAAACAGAGAATCATGGGCCAGCCAAGGTTACACACAATTTTGAGGGCGACCTCATTGCTTGCTCATTGGATAAAAGCCTAGAAAAGTGTTCACTGATAAACTCGATCCCTTTCATTTTGAGGGGATGCTTAGTTCCACAGAATCCGAGGCCAAAGACCCAGAAATTCAGACAGTGTAATACCCTTCCTCCACACAACCTGCTCTGCTCCCATCAGCTGACAACTAGGCTGGGGCACACCCCAAGACTGTACCATTCACAGGCTACCGAGTTGAGTGCACGACACGCATACACACATGTAGGTTGCAACAATTCTGTTTTCATAACGCTCATTCAAGGGCTGACTGAGAAAAAGTCTAAGATCAGCCTGGGAGAGTGACAGCAAAGAGAAGAAACAAAAAAGACAGGAACCTATAGAATGCAGCCTCTAATAACCAAATCTGAGAACATCTGAATAAAACCATAAGAAATACTAACAGGCAGGAGCCTGCACTGAAAACAATCCAATAAATGAGAGAAGGGAGAGGAAAGCTATTCCTCACACTTGAATTCCAACTCAGAAGTACAGAATGAGTACTTGGAACAAAAAGCACCCTTTGAGAAACACAGCAGTAATAATGGTTGCAGGTAATCATTAGCCAGAAATCCAATACCAGTAGACAAAGGCAAGATGAAAAACACTGTCTGTATAGTCTCAAATTATCTCCCCATAAGAAATTTATCAATTGCAAATGGTAAAACCACTTTTCAAGAGGAAAAACTGGAAGAAAGCATCTTGTATATGAAAACAAAATCTTAATCCATAAAACATCAGTGCATTGGATTGCATGCAAATTACCATCAAATAAAAACATGAAAAAACATACACCAAAGGCTATTCACTGTAGCCTTACTGTTAACATCCAAGGACTTGAAGAAGCAAAAACATCATGGACTGCAAAAGGAAATATCTGTCCAGCTAATCTGCACAATGAGAGACATAAACAGTAACAAAGATAGTCCCAGAAAGCTTTTGCCACACTCCTTATGTTTAGAGGCCTCTCCCCACTGTCAGGACTCACACGACTAAGTAGGAGAAGCATCTGAAGGCTTTGGCACATTTCCTACATTTATAAGGTCTCTCTCCACTGTCAGTACTTGTCATGGTTGGAATTGTGTCCCCCCAAAAATGTGTGCAGCCACATGGCTGGGATATGGTTCCCAGTATCTTGGGACTGTCCTCCATTGTGTGGTTTTGCTAACCTGTATGTTAAAGGATTAGGGTGGGGCTGTAAATTCCTGCTGTAGGAGGAGTTTCCCTGGAGTATGGCTTGCCCCACCCTTAATGCTTTTAGCCTGCAAGAAATAAAAGGAAAAAGAAACAAAGGACAATTTGAGAACCTCGCTACCATCAAGCAAGCAGCACCGGGAGAAGAGCGCATCCTTCAGACCAGAGGTTCTTGCGTCAGGATGCTCCCTGGACAAAGACTGATGCAATACCGGACATTCCTCCAGAGCCGACAAGGGGAAAGCCTTCCCCTGGAGCAGACATCCTGAATATGGACTTGCAACCTACCGGACTGTGTAAGAATAAATCTTTCTTTGTTAAAGCCATCCACTCTGTGGTATTTCTGTTACAGCAGCCCTAGCTGACTAAAACATTACTCCTGTCACTAGTGAAGTTTGCGGAGTAACTACAGCTTTAACCACTTTCTTTACAGTAATCAAGATGCCCCTTCACTGGCAGCACACGTTTAGGGAGACATAAGGAACAACTACAGACTTGCCACATTCCTTACATTCACAAAGCCTCTCTCGACCACCAACCGCTGTATGCACAATGAGGTCTGGGGAATGATGCAGGCTCTGCCACATTCCTCACATTCAAAGGCCTCTCCACATTGTGAAGTTTCACGCGTTAAGGTTGAGAAGAAACTAAAGGACTTCCCACATCCCTTCCATTTGTAAGGCTTCCCTCCACTGTGCACTCTGGTATCTTTAGTGAAGCTTGAAGAGCAACTAAAGGCTCTCCCACATTCCTTACATTCATACGGCTTCTCTACACCATGAGTTCTTACCCGTGCACTGAGGACTGATGGCCAACTAAAGGTTTTCCCACAGGCCTTACATTTAAATGGCCTCTATCCACTATGAGTACCATATGTGTAGTGCGGTGGGAGACATCACGACAGGCTTTGCCACATTCCTTACATTCATGTGACCTCCACTATGAATTTTTACAGGGTTCATAGGTGTGATGGCCAACTAATACTTTCCCATATTCTTTACATTCATAGGGCCTCTCTCCACTGTGAATTCTCAGACTTGTAACGAGGTCTGAGAAATGACGACAGGCCTTCCCACACTCTTTACATTCATAAGGCCTCACTCCAGTGAGTTTTCAAATGTCAAGTTTCAGGAGGAACTAAATGATTGTTCACATTCCTACCATTCATGATGCCCCTCTCCACTTGAATTCTTAATGTTTCATGAGGTGCAATGGCCACGCAAAGGCTTTCTCACATTTGGTACATTCATGAGGCGTCATCTCTCTCCACTATGAATTCCTACGTTTTGAGAAATGGGATGGCTGATAAAGGCTTTCCCACATGCCTTACAATCATAAGGCCTCTCTCCACTGTGAATTCTCACCTGCAGAGAGGTCTCAGGAATGACAAAAGACTTTACCACATTCATTACATAAGTCCTCTCCCACCTCTCCTCATTGTGAAGTCTCATATGTTAAGCTGGAGAAATGAAAGGATTTGACACATTTCTTATTTTCATAAGGCTTCCCTCCTAAATACATAATTCTTCTACCTTTAGTGAAGCTTGAAGAACAACCAAAGACTCTCCCACATTCCCTACATTCAGAAGGCTTTTCCCTACTGTGGAAACCCATATGTTACGTTTCAGGAACTACTCAAACATCTGTCACTTTCCTTACATGCAGAAGTCCTCTCTCCACTGTGAATACTCATGTCTGGTTAGGTGTGAGGAAACACAAAGGGCTTTATTACCTTCGTTACATTTGTAAGTCCTTTCCCCATTATGAATTCTCACAAGCTTAGTGAAGCGTAAGGAGAACTACAGGATTGGTCACCCTCATTACACTCACAAGGACTGTGAGTTCTCCTAAGTTTAGAGAACCTTCAAAAGTAACCAAAGGCTTTCCCACATTCTTTAGATTCATAAAGCTGCTCTCCACTGTGAGTTCTTCCATGTCTAGAAAGGTTTCCTGGCCAACTAAAGGCTTTCCCAAATTCCCTACATTCATAAGGAATCTCTGCATTTTGAATTCTCTTATGTGTACAGAGGTGTAACACACAGGGACCGGATTTCCCACATCCCTTATATTCATAAAGCCTCTCTCCAGTGTGAGTTCTCAGCATGTATAACGAGTCTGAGGAAACACGTTCCCACAGCCCTGACATTCACAGTAACTCTCCAGTAAGAGTTCTCACAAGATGCTGAAGGGAGAGGGACAATGGCAGGCTTCTCCACGCTCCTTACAGTGACAGCCACTGCACCCAGAGCGAGACTTTGTGTGACGCCTAGGTGATAAACGCGTCATCAACTATTAGCCACATTCAAGGAATCCAGAAGGATACACTTCCATAGGAGTTCTCCAAAGCACAGAAAGACTGGTTGTCTTGTGGAAGTTCTGTCTACACTGCCTTTTGATTACTTCAACACAGGTTTTGTAACATACACTGTTAAAAATAGGCACCATGTTGTTGGATATCAATTGGTTAGCGAGTCACCATTACCATTCACAGTACTCAGGTTTTTTTTTCTTTTTTGCCCTGAATTATCTTATGTTTCATAGAGGAAATCCTCTAGCACAGATACTACCATAAATTTCATTGAACTTATAAGTTATAGGGCTAACAATTCTGTATAATTGAAATAGCATTCAAACAGTCAGTATCTCACATTTGTGAAAAATACTGTACCATCAAAGTATGCCAAGCATACACACATGCACACAAACACTTTACCATCAAGTAGATTCCCACTCAGGGACCCCACAGGACAAAACAGAACTGCCCAACAGGGTACTGAAGGAGTGCTTGGTAGATTCAAACTGCTGAACGTTCGGTTGGCAGATGGAGCTCTTCATCAGTATGCCACCAGGGTTCCCACACAACATTAGAGCTGCTGTTTCTCATACTGGTTTTACATACGTTTATAACACATCTGGAGCCCTGCTGACAACAAAGGTTAAGAGCTTGGCTGCTAACCCACAAGTCAGCAATTGGAATCCACTGGCAGCTCTGTGGACATCCTAAGGGGCAGTCCTAGTCCATCCTGTGGGGTCACTATGAGTTCAAAGAGACTCAACAGCAACGGGTTTGGTTTGCTGGTTTATAAGGTATCTGGGTGACTGACTAGCCCTAAAGGATGGAGCTGCAGACCAACCCAGAAGCACCGCCCTGGGTTAGGCACCTGGAAAGTAACTGACGGGTGGGGAACCCAAACCCACCAGCAGCTACAGGGGAGAAAGATACGGAGTCTTTTTCCCTCAAGATGACAATCTTTCAAGCTCTAGAGGGCAGTTCAACCTTGTCCTACAGGGTCACTGTGAGCTCAAGTTGACTCAACAGCATTTAGTTTACACACCCACACACATACACAGGGTCTCCTTAGCTGTAATTATTACAGAAGCAGATTGCCAAGGACTTCTGCAGAGCCACTGGGTAGGTTCAAATTCCCAGTCTTCTGGTGTGTAGTTTGGTGCTTGACCCGTTGGTCCATCACCATGCCTTGTAACTATTTTAATGCGATGTGCCTTAACCCTCTCTCCTGAAGCACTGCTGAGTCCGGAAGGAATGCAACTCACCTCCCATGAATTTTTTGCCTGTTACCCTGCATTTCAATGCCATGCAGGTCAAAGACTGCTCTTCCCCTGCAGGGTCATGGGGCATTTTTCTTCACTCACACTATTCTATTCTGAGGGCATGGCTTCTCTCCACCATTAATATTTATAGCACCTGACTTGACTGATTTCAGCTGGGGTTTACGGTATGAAACAGAAAGGACAGAGATGACTCAGAAGGAGAGGGAAGATGGGAGAAAAGGTTTGAACACATTCTGCTGTCTCAGTACTTTTGCAGTAGTCCAAAGCTAATTTACCAGGAAAGACATCCATGAAGATGCATACTGTTGGTGACATAAGCAGGGTGTAATTAGATAAGGACAGCAAAGAGGTATTGGATGTCAAGCACAGGGAACAATAAAAAGGGACAGTTTTTCTCCGTGAAGACACGTGTGTTAGGACTGAATGCAAGCCAGAAAAGCCCACTCAGGTGTCCGTGAAATACACATTCCTCAGAGACTTCCTGTCTCCTGCGGCCGACAACAGAGTCATCCTAGATCAGTGCGACCTGCACTTTCCTCAGCTCCTCCTTCTGGTGCTCTGGGAGGGCCATTGGGTGCAGCTGACACGGTGATCATGGAGAAAGGCACCTCACGGTGATCACGGAGAAAGGCACCTCATGGAGGAAGACACGGAAGACCAGGAACCCTTCCCTGACACTGAGCCAAGACTCTGGTCTTCAGGGTCTCTGGAGACGGGCAGGTCAAAGTCTGTGGCAAAATCATCACGTCACACTTGTAATAAACACAGTCAGAATCTTTACAAGGAATCAAACTGCAAATTATCTCTCTGGGTACCAAAACACAAACAAGGAAGCAAAAATCCTGAAGTCAACATTCCCAGTGGAAACATTTAAAGGGCCTTAAAGCTGTTAACTAAAATCAAAATGAGAAGTCACTTGCACACACAGACTAGTGTAAAGTCTGGATATCCGTGCCCCCTAGAGCAAACATCCATACTTGTCTTCTTTCACAACGTGTTGTCATCCCTCCCAGCCCAATGGGGGAACATTGATGAGTATGACATAACTGGTTAGCAAGGAATAAGTTTTCAAGAAAAGGAAGTTAGCCATACCTACGGAGGCCAGGTTTCTGAAGGTTTCCAGCATCACCTCTCTGTAGAGCTTCCTCTGAGAAAGATCCAGGAACGCCCACTCTTCTTGGGTGAAGTCTATATTAATGTCCTCAACAGCCACCAAGTCCTGGAATATCCCAAATGCTCTGGTTCAGCAAGGTACCACGCACTCCAATGTGTGGGACAGGCAGGGTGAGGCTGATAGTCCAGGGGAAATGAGGTTTCATGGGGTTCTGGCACAGGGTCTGTGCTCTCCTGAGGTCTGCTCTAGGACTTAGCCATCAGTCCCATCCCTTCACTGTCTACATTCAACCTCACTGACTCCATCCTGTCTCAGGGACTTATTTCTCTCGTGGGACTGTGACCAATTCCACACTCACTCCCGTCTTTACACCCTAGAACACTCAGAGCCCAAGGGCAGAAACTGGAGAAATGCTCTCACATGAAAGCCCTATTTCCACTCTCAGAGCACCTCTTCTTCGGCGGAGGGTGGGGGGGTTTTCCTACTTGCACAGCACCCACCCAAATATTTAACAAAACACGAAGCACAGGGTGCAAGCAGGCCATGAGACTAAAAACTGGGAAACACGGCAGGAAGGCCCACTTTTCTCTGGCCCAGTCATGGGAGCCCCAGTGGCCTGCACAGACGGTTGACCCAAGGCCTTAAGCTTTTCTTAAAGGACAGCAGGTGATCAAGAGCTGACAAGACCATAGGCTGTAAAGAGAACACTATTTTCGGAGAATCCTGAGTTGTTCCATGTCTGTCCACTACTTTCCAGTACCCCTATAGTAGCACTGTCGTGCACGCTGTCCCTTCATGGGGACAGGCAAGAGCACTGAAACGGCAAACACAATTCAGGTAAGACAGACGCCTACAACATTAAATGGGCATGGGAAACGTGAGGTGGAGCGGAGGACTCTGGCGTCATGGCATGTGGACACCAGCTAGGGTGACACGGCAAAGTGGGTCTAAGTTTTTGTACGAAAAACTGACTGGAATTTTAAATGTTCACCAAAAACACAAAGAAAAACACTGAAGAAATAAAACCCTGAATCACCGCAGTGAAACACCGGATGAGTACCTCAGGGAGGAAAAGTACTGAAAAGGTGAATGAGACAGAGCTGTCTCCTCAAAGGAGAGGACATGGATGGAGACAAGCTATGGGGACCTTCATTTGTGATGGGGCATGACTCAAAATCTGAAGAGACAGTGGCAAACAGCACCTACGGATTGGAACACGAATGTGGGAAGAATGGCAAGACCAGGTAGAATGCAAATTCAGGACACTTGTTTGTGCTCTAGAGGACAGAGGCCAAGAAGCAGAGCCAGGTACAGGACAGGGCGATACAGCACGGTTCACAGTCAAGAAAGGTGTCTGTCCTCTCCCCGTACTTATTCAATCTCTCTGCTCAGCAAATAATCAGAGGCTGGACTACATACAGAGCTCTGCATCCGGAAGGGAAGATTTATTATCACTCTGGCACATGTAGATAGCACAGCCTTGTGAAGGGAATGAAGGTGACTTGAAGCACTTATTGATCATGGTCAAAACTACAGCCATCAGTACGGACTACACATCCACATAAAGAAACCCTCAAGGGGGCTCTACATCGGGCAGGTCAGTTCTGACCCTCTCACACAATGGCAGCACGCATATAAAGCAACCTTTGTAGGCTAAACTGCAGACACAAAAGTCAGAAAATCAAAAGCAGTCTCAAGAAAGCAGACAGAAAAACTGAGACTCAGTTATAATGAAATTTACAGGAAGCTCCAAAGTGACATCACTAAAACAGATTACGGACTAAGGGCTTGGCGGGACATATGGATACTTAGATAGAACCAACTGTCCTGCAGGATTCCTTTCTATGTTTGAAGCTGTAGTACCAAAGTGTCATGGGACACCAGGTCAAACGGCACAATGTATACAGGTTACACTCCCACACATCTGTCCCTTTCTCACACTCCAGGGAGTTGTGTGTTGCTGTGATTCAGGAAGTTACACCAAACGAACAAGTAAATGTTTTGGAAGAAATACCACTAGGAGACTCATTATAAGAAAGAATGGCAGGACTTCGTCACATATACAAGGAACATGTGACCAGCTGGGACCAGTCCCCAGATGAGGACAACACAGTTGGCAGTTTGCTGGTTTTTTAAACCCCAGAAACCACTCACCAATATGGGGTGCAGTATACTCTGTTACTCCGTCCTTTGAAATGCTGGGTTGAATTTAGAAACTCACCGAACTCTGTGCTGTGTTCACCCTGCACGAGTTCCTGGGAAAGCTGTTGCAGGGATTCGGAAACCACGGATAAAGGCAACCTCAAGGCGACCTGGACTGGGAGCAGAAGCTGGCAGACAGGGGCCTGTCCTCTTCACCCAAGTGTTTGCACGCCCTGTCCCGCTGACACCGACGAGGTGAGCACTTGCGGAAAACAAGCGTATTGTACTCTTGGTCGGCTTTTCCTCACGGATTCTCCAGTTGTGTTTGGCACGCTTGTTTGAAAGAAACAGCTGTTTGATGAAGATGGATTTTTCTTAGACACTGCTTGGTCTTTTGTTGAAAAGTGGTATCTCTCGCTCTCGGGAGAACTCCAGTACAGAGCCGGACTCGGGCATATCAAACAACGAAGAGGCCGTTCTATTCTCAGAGTGCTGAGCCACTACAACCTGCAAAAATTCAGGCACAGGGTGACTGGTAAAAGCCACCAGGGTGGTCACCACTACTCGTTACAACAACTGAAAAACTCCCATGTCAGGATAATGTGGTCGACAGACAGGCTACAGTGCCACCCACAAGCAAACCTGTACAACGCAGGCGTCCACCGGTCTAAGCGACACCATTTGAGCCCTGTGGCGTCCTTAGGTTTCCTTCCCTGACTCAGAACAGCGCTCTGTTTGGCTACATTTTCAATGGGAGGTGACAGCTCCTCACCGATTTCGTGCCCTCTCAGGGGGAGGTGCCAGCTTCCAATCTGCGCTGTGATCCTTGCGGGGAGAAGCGGCAGCTCCGGATCTCTTGTACGAAATTTCAGGGAGAAGGGATGGGTCTCCATCTGTTTTATACTGGTTCTTCAACACGGGATCACAAGGTTACACTTAAAATCTTCAGTGGCTACTTTAAAGCACAACTGGAAGAACCAGGAGGTTCACGGTCTAACGTAGGAGACGAGATCTCCAGCCAGGAGGAGGAATGAAGTTCAAAAAGGAAATCGAAAGCCTGAACCCCAGAGCTCAACATCTTTGAGAAATGAGCCCATCTCCCCCGCTGCTATCCAGACCCTGCTCTGGGATTCATATTTACATGCACTTGAAGAAACCAGGATCCCCACAGCCTTGTGGTGATGTTGGATGAATTCATGAGGTCTTTCTGTCTCACTCTGTCTTGAGAGCCTGCTTCTTCTACAGGATGGGGTCTGGGCATCTGTCTTGTATCAGGCTGGACACTACTGCTGAGAATCGCTGTTTTATTGTAAGCCAGCCTTATAACCTCGATACTTCCCTTACCCAAGAAAAAGTGTGTTTTCTGTCTATAAAAATATGTTTTTTATCTATCTTATTCTATCAACTTTAGCAGCTACAATGAAAACCTCAATGCTTCAGTCAATCTGAAAAGGAAAACCTTTCTGAGCAGCTTAAGCTGCGTATTATATGGAATGTGTTTCACAGTGCCCTACAATAAATTCCTGACACCCCTGAAACTTCTAACCATTTTTATAAAGCACAGGACTGGAAAGTGTTAATAAATTACATGGACTATATAGTTAAAATCAAAAGAAATGCTTCATTGTCTTCTGGACAGAATTTTTATGTTAATATTCCCTCTGATGTTTTTATTTAATATTAGACAGCAAATGCATAACATCATGCTATAATTTTATTCTTTCTTTATTACTAACTTGGCCACGACTTTCTTTTCTGAATCTAGAATGAAAGCCTACTTTGCTGGACATTTACGTCATTGAACTAGGAAATCTTTTCATTCCTCTTCAGGTGTCCAGACCCTTTAGAAGCTTAGCCTATCCTGATTATACGGTATTTTGCCTCTAAATTACCATTCAGTGTGTTGTATCTGGAGCTCTTTAAAAATAAGGTTAATCACTATATTTAAAACACTTATATCTAAAATTTTTTTTAACTGACTATTGGGTTCTTCAGTTCTTAAAATTTAGAGTATTGCGTACACATTTATCACAGCCATACTAACATTTATCATTTGCAGAGAAGTTTTGAAAACTCAGCTGATCTGCTGATAAGGTTTAATGGAAAGGCTTCAACAAAAAGATGAACTGTATTCGAGTTAGAAAAAGAAGTGTCATTAAACTGAATTGAGGTTTTCAAAAACTCCCATGGAGAAGCTGATGTGTTCACAGAGTGCAGGTGATCCAGAAGCACGTGGAACAGAAGGTAACCACTGAAGACTGGGAATCCTGCTGGTGTCTGTCAGTCCGTTGTACTGCGGAGCGTGCGCTGGCTGCAACGCTGGAAGCAATGCCACTGGTATTGAGATACCAGCAGGGCCACCCACAGCGGTCACATTGCAGCTGAGCTTTCAGAGTAACACACAGCACAAAGGACATGGCCGTCTTCTTCAAAACAGTGACACTGTATGTAGAGCAGCGGAACACTGTCAAGCTGGAAGGCACTCAGAAGACTGGGGAACAAGCGCCTCCTCAAGGGAGACTTGACCTTCACGATGTGGATGGAGTAGTCTTTGGGATAGTCATTTGCTGATGCAGCAAGACTCCAAATGAGAAAAAACAGCTGTAAACATCCACTGATAAATCGGAACACAGAATACACAAAACAGGAATATAGGAAAACAGGAAATCATTCAATATGAAACGGAATGCATGAACAATGATATTCTTGGTGTTAATCAGTCAAAAGGGAGTGGTAGGGGCCACCGTGAAGCAGACACTCCCATCGTCTACTATGCCGGGAATGAAAACTTGAAGAGGAACACTGCTGTGTTCATCATCAAAACGAGCATTCCAACATCTGTCCTGAAGTGTGAAAAGTGTCAGGGACAGGATCACTCCATTCGTCTACAAGGAAGGCCACTTAATGCAACTCTTAATCAAATTTACACACCAACCACCACGGCCAAAGAGGAAGAGACTGAAGATTTTTACCAGCTTCTGTAGTCCAATAACTACCGGTGACTGGAATGGAAAAGCGGAAACAATGAAGAAGGATCGGTAGTTAGAAAGCATGGCCTTGGTGGCAGAAATGATGCTGGCGATCACATGATAGAATTCTGCAAGACTAACCACTTCTTCACTGCAAACACCTTTCTGAAGCCAACAGAAACGATTACTGCACCTCACCAGGCGGAATACAGAGCACTCAATTCTAACACCTCTGCACAGTGAAAAACACAGAGAAACGTGTTTCCGCTGCTCCTTGCTTTGCACCAAGATATACACCACCTGACATCAGCCAAGGAATCCCCTGTTCTACGTCCTCTTCAGGACACAGCTTCAATTTATGCTAGTTCCCTCTCCATGTACACTACAACTACTTATAAATGATCCTCAGGAAAACTTTATTTTTCTGTGATAGTAAAGATACTGTTGTTTGGATCACCCTTCTTAGGAATGGATACAAACATGGGTTTTTTCCAGTCAGCTGTCCAGGGAGCTGGTTTCCACATTTCCTGGCATAGTGAGCGAGCGTATCCAGTGTGTATCCGTTTCTTAAAATATTTCAACTGTCTGAATTCTTGAAGCCTTGCTTTTTGCTAACGCCTTCAGTGCACCTTGGATTCTTCCTTCAGGACCATTAGTTCTTAACCACGTGCCACCTCCTGAATGGCTCAACGCCCTCCATGTCTTTTTGGTATTGTGACTGTGTATTCCCTCCATCTTCTTCTAATGCTCCCCAGGTCATGTAATACTTTCCCCACAGAGACCTTCAACATTACAACTTGAAGTATGCCTTATGTAAGAAATAAATTTCAAAAGAGTCTGTCTTCAGAACAAAGGCTAAGAAGATGCTAGCTAGCCAAAGAGGAAAGGGTCAGAAGGAGGTACAAAACCCTGTTCAGAAAGCAGGAGACACAACCTTAAAAGAGAATGGAATGTCAACGACTTAGGCAACATCTGGGAGAGACTGCTCACCTCACAGTACTCACCCAGTGGAGAAAGGAGGAAAAGACTCGCGCCAGTTAGAGCATCAGAACAGCTTGTACGGAACGGCGCCGCGGCCCTGTCTAGCCTCCATTGTGGGCTGAGGCACCCAGTTTTGCAAAATCATCCAACAAAACCTCACTCTCGCTAACTAAATTTAAATTGGATTTCTTGAGCGTTCACTGGAAAAAGACTTGGAACTATCTATTGGTGACCTCCTAAGAGATAAGGCAGCCTGCCTCGGTCATCGAGGTAGGGTCCTAGCTGGGGGTTTACAGTGGCCCGCCAGTTGCCAAGAGGGACCACAGAAGTATCCAGGGTGTGGATGACGTTTCTCACACTTCCATCTTCACTTCTTTAAGACTTGAGAAATGGTGAGTGTGGTTTTCACTTTGGTTTTCCAATCTAGGTCTTTGCACGTCGTTATCCGACCTTACCCTCACCAGCTCTTCAGCTGCTTTACTTCATCCTTTCTTTCCTTCACTTCAGCTACTCAATGTTCAAGAACAAATTTCAGAGACCCTTCTAATGTTTCTGGGTCCTTCCTCTCCTGTCTTTTGGATGACCTCTGGTTTCCATCATGTACAATGTCCCTGATGTTATTCCACAACTCATTTAGTGTCTCATCATTAGTGCTCAGTGTGTCAAATCGAGTTTCAGATGGCCTCTACGTTCCGGTGGGAGACACTCACGGGCATCCTTTGGCTGCAGTGGACTCCTTTCAAGTTTCTTCAGCTTCAACTTGAACTCACATACGAGCAATTTATGGTCTGTCCAACAGTCGGCCCCTGGCCTTATTCTGACTGAAGATACTCAGCTTTGCGGCGGTCTCTTTCCTCAGACGCAGCTGGTGACATTCCTCTGTATTCCTCCCAGCAAGGCCCACATTTAAACTCTTTGTTTATGTTGCTGAAAAAAAGTATTTTCACTGAATAAGTCATTAGTAAAGTAGTGTCAATGACCAAGTCCACAGTTTTCTACCAGTCCTTCTTCTTTGTTTCCAACTTTTGCATCCCAATGGGCAGGAAATAATTATCAGTGCATGTTGATTGCATGTTTCATCCATTTCACACTGCACATGGTGGTAAAAAAAAAAAAAAAAAAGAATCTAGAATTTCTTCATCTTTGGCCTCAGTGGTTGGTGTGTAAATTTAAGTAATAGATAGCTCTATGCACAATTCTGCCTTGCAGATGTTTGAATAATACTCTCTTGTCAACAGGGTTGTATTTCAGGATAGATCTTGAAATTTTCTTCTTGATGATAAATCCAACACCATTCCTCTGCAATGTGTCATTCCTGGCGCAATACACCGTATGACTCTGCAATTCAAAATCACCAATAACAGTCCATTTCAGCTCACCAATGCCTGAGATACTGATCTTTAAGTGTTTCATTTCAGTCTTGACAATCGCCAATTTTCCGAGATCCACACTTTGTGCATGCCATCTTCTGATTATTAATGGCTGTCTGTAGTATTCCTTCTCATTTCCAGTCTTGCCACACCAGCAAATGAGGGTGCTGAAAGTTCGATGCTGTCCACGGGCAGCTCTTTCCCCATTGTTTTCCGAGGGCCTTACAACCTGAGGGCCTTATCTTCTGGCACTCTATCAGGCAAGCCTCTACGGCTATCCATACAGTTTTCACAGGCTAACTCTTTCGGAAGCACACTGCCACGTTCAGCCGAAATCTGTCTGGAAATCCAAATTAACTTTTCTACTAGGGGTGACCCTGCTGGTCTCTGAAATACTGGTGACATGACTTCAAGCCTCTCAGCAAAATGCAAGTCAGCACAGTACCACAAAGTGACACATGTCGGGGAGGTTCAAAAATGTCCTTTATGAAGAAAAGGTAAAGCAATGACTTGAAAACACAGAATATGTGGAATTTTCATATACTCATTTTACAAAGTGTTGTGAAAATCCCGTCATTTGGGTTTGTCTATACTATCAACACTTGGACCTTCAAAAACATACACTTATATTTATTCACTAGGCAAAGCTATGGAAGAGCGAAAGACCGAGCATAATCCCATTTCCACCTGTAGCAATGTGGTCACAACAACAAAGATCAACCATGTGCAATATTACAGAATTTCCTAAGAAGTTAGCTTTACACTTTCTGTATTCTTCTAAAAACTCTAAGAAAATTATTAATTAAAAAACAAGTGTACATTGCAAATTACCCTTCATATAACAAAGCAGAACACATAATTTGTTTGACTTCTCAATTTTCACTCTTCTGTATCAGTTCAAATGGGAATTTCTTTGTGTTTGAGAAGTTTATATCCATTGCATTGAAACATTCACAGCAGAAACACAAATTGCTCTACAATTTTGCATCCAATGGAAACGTTTAGCCTGAGAAATTAAATACACCATGTCATAAACTGGCTTGCTCATCAACAAAGAACATTTTCACGTCAGATTCCCACTGAGGACGATGTAGGGCAGTTCAAAATTCCAGGGGTGTAACACCAGCTCTAGCACAGACGGGGGATGACAAAAGACTCCACTCAGGAAAGCATCCGTCCAAAACATCCGAGAGCCTCAACACCATTCCCACAAAGAAGATGGAGGTCGACACCCCACACACGATGTGGGGGACCCACTGCTCCTGCCCCACAGCAAGGATGACTTCAGCAGAGAACCCCATTAGCAGTCAGGGCCTTCCACGGTCAATGCTCTCCCGTTTAATCTGACATCACACAGTGTGAGAAGTGGGGCTGGAGTTTTAGAATGGCACTGAAAAGGCTCTAGGACCTGGGCTGCTATGGACTGAACTGTGGCACCCTAAATATCTTTCAGCTTGGTTAGGCCAGGAGTCTTACGACTCTGTGAATTGCCCTTGGCCTTCTATGTCACCTGATGACCTCACTGTGGAACCTCAGTGCATGGAGTACACGGTCCCCAACAATTCACATCGAGCCTCGCCTCGCTGAATAACAGGACCCCAGTTCTCTGTAGTACGCACCATTTTGAGGCTCCAGCTTCTGGAACTCTAAGTGAATGTGCTCTCAGAGCCTGCCAAGCCACTTCAGGAATGGGGACAGCAGTGGACACAGAGCGTCGTGGGAGTCTGGAGGCAGATGAGTGATGCTAGGTCCACACAGCCAGTCAGCGCAGCTCAGATCCTTCCTTGTGAGTCCATGAATGTGCAGGATGGAAGGGCGCCGCACCTGAGACCTGCAATGGAAGGAGACAGCGTTCAGTAAAGAGTGACGGGTTCCTGGTCTCAACCCTCTCCCGGCCAGGGCTTCCCCAGGCTCCGGGCCACATTCCACTCTGAGGACATCAGCACTGACCGTGGGTCCCGCTGCAGCCTCCTGAGCACACTGCCACATTCTTCACGATGCGCCACAGGTCTCTTCCTCTGGCAACAGTCACAGAGCGAGGAGCACCCAGGCCAGCCCAGGCTGGAAAACGTGAACCTGGCCTCCTCTAGGACACGAGGGCTCCAAGGTTTAGGTTGAGGGTTCACCTGCTAGTTTAAAGTTTCACCTATGTGGAACAACCTGCAGACTTTTATTTAGTATCAACACAGGTGAATCTCAAGGACAGGATATTTGTCAAGTTCAAGTCAATGAACTCATGAGGCAACCCTGATCTGTAATTACGTGCAGCTGAAACTCTTCTGTTGTGCTTGCTTAAAAACCTTTTGCTGCCTCTGCAGGACTGTCACCGGTCATCAAGGAGCCTTGACAGCACAGCGCTGAACCAACAGTTGCTAACTGAAAGGCCACATTCACACTCGAGTGAGAAAGGTGTCGCGATGGGCTTCCACCGAGAGGACAGATATGGAAGCCCTTCAGGGCAGCTCCATGCTGTCCTACAAGGTTGCTGAGAGAGATTCCAATCAATGACAACTGTGGGTTTTGCTTTTGGGTTCACATATGTGATCAAGAGGATAGTAACTGTGGATTCGGGTTTGGATTTGCTATATGTGATCAGTAGGGCAACAAGTGTGGGGTCTGGTGGGGGCTCAGAGATGTGATCACTAGGGAAACGAACATGGGTTTGGGATTTGGGTTCATATATGTGATCAGTAGTGTTCCTCTCCATTTTGTAACTAACATTTCTTCTTTTCCCTTGAGTTTTCTAGTTGTTTCTTTCACCCACTTTCTGGCACTTAGTGGTTTCCAATGGTGACTGCCTCAAGAGACATCTGCCAGAATGGCACATAAGAATGGCTTTTAGAATGAATCACTTCTCATGGTTACAAGCTTATGGCAAACAAAAGGACTTCAACAGGACCAAAGGATCCTATTCCTCAATTTCTAGTGCCCTCTTGGAGGGGAAACTGAGGACACTCTGCAAGGCCTGCCAGGATCCAATGTGGTGGACCCCTTACTAAGGCCATGTCCTTGTCTGAAAACAATGGCTCAGTGTGGGCATGACATAGTCTCTGTCCGGCAAGAGGGACAGCAGCCAATGAAGGGCTCTAGTCTGCGGGAACAGGCCTCACGATTCTAAGACTCAACCTGACAGACAGAAGACAGAAGCATGGCTGGGTGTTCCAGGCTGCTCAGGAGGCCTGAAATGGATTGTATCAAAATGAGGCTTCAAGGAGTCCTTCTGCCCAGAGCAAGTTTGTCTAAAGCTGCAGTTTGGGGCAGAAGATACTAGGCAGTAACAATCAATAAATTTTTATTGTTGATGCCCTTTTCAGTTCAGTGGGAACAAACACAGCAATAATTATAAAGGAACCCTTCTTAACTTGCTCCCTAAGGCCAGCAATATCCTGCTACCAAAGCCGGAGAAAGATACCACAGTAAAAGAAAAGGACACACTAATATCCCTTACGAATCAGGATGCAACAACCTAAAGCAAATACTAGGAAAGGGAGTCCAGCAGCATTTGAAAAGGATCACACACCCCGATGAAGTGGGCTATATCAAGAAATGCTTCAATACAAGAAAATCAAGCAACATAACACCATCACATTACTTCAAGTCAGAAAAATAATCACATTATCTCAATCAACAAAGAAAGGCCATTTCAGAAAATACAAGACCTTTTCATGATAAAATACACTCTCTCAACAAGACACAGGAAACACCTCAACGTGCTAGAAGGAACTCATGAAAACTCACAGCCAATGTCACACTCAGTGGAGAAAGACTGAAATCAGTCCTCCTAAGAACAGCAAAGACCAGTATGTCCACTGTCACCGCTACCAGTCAACACTGTGCCAGAAGTCTACACAGAGCAACAGAGGATGATATAAAACAAAGGGGATTCACATCCATATGTCTACAACGAAACCAGTTGACACAACTACTATTGTAATTTGTGCACCAATTTCTGTCCTCTGAAACTGACTGAACATGTCATCAGTAGGCACTGATGGTCACTTGTGACTGGAATGCGAAAGCAGGAAACAAACAAGGATGACTAGTTGGAAAACGGGGCCTTGGTGACAGAACAGACGCTGGAGATCAAATGATGGAATTGTGCAAAACTGTTTCCTTCCAAATACCTTTCTTTTCCAATGGAGACTAGTTACATGGACCTGGTCAGATTGAACAGGTAAGAATCAAACTGACTACATCTATGGGAAGAGACGATGGAAAACCTCAATGTTCTCAGGTAGAACAAGGCCAGGGGCTGATTGCAAAGGAGACCATCAGTTTCTCAGACGCACATTCACGTGCAAGCTGAAGAAAATCAGAATACACAGATGAGGGCCAGAGAATAACCTTGAGTACACCCTGCTTGAGTTGAGAGACTATCTCAAGAATAGATTTAATGCCTTGAACACCAGTGACCAAAGACCAGATGAGTTCCGAAATGACATCAAAGATACCAGACCTGAAGAAAGCAAGAGGTTGTTACAGACAGAAAAGAAAGTAAAGAGCAAAATGGAAGTCACAAAACACTCTCAAACTTTCTCTAGGAGGTAGAGCAGCTGAAGTGAAAACTGGAAAGGATGAAGGAAAACAGCTCAACAGAAGAGTTCGAAGGGCAGCTTGAGAAGACAAAGTATTATAATGACATGGGGCAACAGCTACAAATAGAAAACTAAAGGGGAAGAACAGGCTAGCTATTTACCAAGCTGAAGCACTGAAAAAAGAAATTTAGTTCTGACTTGCAATAGTGAAGGATTCTATGGGGAAAAATTAAATGAGGTAGGAAGCATCCAAAGAAGATGGAAAGAATACAGTCATTGTATCAAAAAGGATTTGTTGCTGGTCAACCATTTCAGAAGCTGGTGTATGATGAGGAACCAGCAGAACTGAAGGAAAAATAGTTCAATTTGTCCTGGAGGGACTGGTGTAACACAAGTCTGCAGGAACTCACCCCATATCAACAGAGACATTGCAAGAAACAGATGCAGCGCTAGGAGTGCTCCCTCATAGATGTCCACAAATTGAAGAAGACAGCTACTGAGTCAAAAGACGGGAAAGGATTCCTATTTAGGCCTACTCCCAGAATGAAGAACCAGAGGAATGTAAAAATCATCATACAGTATCACTTCCAACTTTTGTGATCATTCAACAGCAGCTGCAGCAATACACAGACAAGGACAGCCAAAAGGTC
This sequence comes from Heterohyrax brucei, assembly GCA_028571685.1. Classification (NCBI taxonomy): domain Eukaryota; kingdom Metazoa; phylum Chordata; class Mammalia; order Hyracoidea; family Procaviidae; genus Heterohyrax; species Heterohyrax brucei. The sequence goes on from CM053166.1 coordinate 3,103,060, forward strand.
CAGGCACGTTCAGAAGAGGATGTGGAACCCGGGACTATTGGTGCTGATGTCAGATCAGCGCTGGCCGAAAATACCAAAAAAATGCTTACTGCTAAGTTTCATTGGCTGTGCAAAAGCATTAGACTCCATAGATCATAACAAATTATGGAAAACATTACAAAGAATGGGAATCCCAGAACATCTCACTGTACTCTTACAGAACCTGCATAGGGATCAAGAGGCAGCTGTGGGAAGAAAACAAGGGAACATCACGTGGTTACAAGTCAAGAAAGCTCTGTGTCACGGTAGTATCCTTTCACCATACCTTTTTAACCTTTATGCTAAGCAAACAATTCGTGAAGCTGGATTCCACGAAGAAGAATGACATATCAGGATTGGAGAAAAAATCATTAACAACCTGCATTACTCACACAACACCACCTTACCTGCTGGAAGTCACGAAGACTTGAGACACAGAGGAAGATCAAGGACCACAGCCTGCAGCAAGGATTGCACCTCAACATCAGGAAAAGAAAAATACTCACAAATTGACCAGTAGGCAACACTGTCATAAATGGAGAAAAGAGTGAGGCTGTCAAGGATTTCATTTTACTTCGGTCCACAATCAACACCCATGCAAGCAGCAGTCAAGAAGCCAAAGACACATTGCATTGGGGAAATCTGCTCCAAACCACCTCTTTGATGTATCGAAAAGTAAAGATGTCACCTTGAAAACTAAGGTGTGCCTAATCCAAGGCACAGTATTTTCAATTGCATCACGTGTGTAAAAAAAGTTGGACAAGGAAGAAGGAAGACAGAAGAACTGACAATTGTGAACTGTGGAGATGTAGAATAATCCTGAACGTACCCAGGACTGCCAAGAGAACAAACAGACCTGTCCTGGAAGAAGTACAAGAGTGCTCGTCAGAAGCACAGACAGGGAGACTGCACTTCACATACTGTGGATATGTAGTCAGGGGGATCAGTTCTTGGAGAAGGACATCGTGTGTGGTAGAGTCAAGGAACAGTGAAAAAGAGGAAGACCCTCGATGAAATGGATTGACATAGTGGCCACAACACAGGCTTAAAGACAAAAACGACTACGAACATGGCGCTGGACCGGGCACTGCTCCTCCTGTTACCCAGCTGGGTCCCTGCCCTGGTGCCGTTGAGTCAGTGAAGCATGCTCCAAGTCAGAAAGAGTTAACAAGGTTTACTAGGAGGTGTGACACCACCGGAGACTCGACAGCAGGGCAGGCTCTTCTCCACGGAGGCTCAAAAGACAATTTTTACCTCAGAATCGATGTATCGCTTCAAGAAGAAATACTTCTTGTTTTTAAGCACGTAGCCCACAGGTAAGTGTAGGCACCACACAGCAGTCACAGCAAACTCTTGATTAGACGACAGGTGTGCATGTCAGACACCTGGACGCTAAGCTGCATCTCTGTAACAGGCAAAGACAACACTTACAGAAAAAGCCTGCCGGGCTCACTCTGATAAGGAACAAAAGACAGCTGTGGATACAGAAAATGCCAGGCAGCCTTCCCAGCTGTTGTTTTCCGGGCTGAAGGCCACTGCTCACGACAGCAAAGAGAAGGAGGGGGACCAAGGTCCCAGGAGCTGGGGGGCTCTGCGCCCCTTTGGAAAGAGGCCAACACGGAGGCCAGAGTAGCCGGTGCCATAAAAAGCACACATTATTGAACGGATCATTACGGCATTAGTTATATCAAGCTCTGAACTACGCATCTGGAAAAGGAAAAGACCTGTTGGAAGGTATGAGGGTCACACTTCTGTTGCGCATGGGGTGGTTGTGAGTGCGAACCGACGGGACAGCACCCGACCCTAACAAGAAGTGTGATCTGGAAACGTCCATCCCAAGTCAACTAAAAATAAGAGAGCAGTAGGATTCAAAAATCAATAAACGGATTTTCAAACCTGTACTTAAGGGAAACCACGGGTCACATTAAAACACAAAGAAACAAAAAGAAAACTTGAAAGAAATACTCACCGCAAAAACGCAAGGCAGCAGCCGCAGATTTGACTAAAAACGACGAAACGCCCAGCCCTTCCCGGCGCGCGGGAGGGCGCCCCGAGACCCGGGACGGCGGGCGACGACCCCCGGGCGGCTCGGGCCGGACGGAGCAGCGGTCAGCGCGGGCGGCGGGCGGGGCCGGCGGGGGAGGGCGGCCGGGCGACGACGAGGTCTGCGGGCCAGACACGGACGCGGAGCCGGGACGCCGGCAGAACGGGCACCTGGGGCCCGAGGGGTCCGACCCCGAACCGGAGGACGGGAGGACGCAGGGACCGCGGAGCGCGGGGCGCGGGCTTCAGGTGGAAACCCCACAGACGCGCTGCGGGAATGGCGGCCGGAGCGAAACGCCCACGCATGCGCAGACGGGGCTGAGAGCGGGGAGGCGCAGAAGGATGACGTCACGGGGGCGGGGCCTGAGGGAGGCGGGCCTTGGGGCGGTGCTATGACACCCACGTGGGTCACGGGTGGGCGGGGCCGGCAGGACAGGAGATGACACCACCTGAGCGTTTCAGGTCTCTGTTTTCCACGGAACTTGAATCTTTTCCTAGTGAACAGTTTCACCGTGTTTCAGGTCCAGAAGACCAGAGCTACCTCCCTTAACCTTGCAAACAATTGAAATGGAAGCCGGAGGGGACGGGAAAGCTGGCCATAGGGGACCCAAGTCGAAAAGGGACACAGTTGACACGCCCTGGAGTTGTAACTAATACCACGAAATAATATGTGTACTAATGGTTTAACCAGAAACAACTTTTTCCGTAAATCTTCATCTAAGATACAAGAAGAGGAGAGCCGTGTAGGTCACGTACTTTGGAAGGGGACACATTTTCCACCTCCCCTGCGGTTTTTGTGAATGTGTACCCTATAATCAGTTCTGACTCCTAACGACCCTACAGGACAGTAAAACCAAAGCCTGACTTGTGGCCTCAAGCCTAGGACACCTCCCAGTGACCGTGTAAGATAGTCACCAACAGCCCCACAGGGTCCCCAAGGAACAGCTGGAGGATTCCAACTGCAGTCTTTTTTGATTAGCAGACAAGCTCTCAATGACTGACCTCCAGGACCCCCAAGCCAAGCCAGCCTCTGACATTAAATCGATTCTGACTCACACGACCCTATAGGTTGGAGTAGGACTGCCCCATAGAGTTCCCGAGGAGCACCTGGTGGATCGCAGCTGCCAAGCTTTTGGTGAGCCAGCTTGACCACGATGCCACCAGGGTCTCTCCAGGGCTCCATGGCACGGCCATTTAGAGATTCCTAGATCCGACGGCACTTGGCTTGGCTTGGCTAGACAGTAAAAGGGAAACCCTGGTGGTACCATGTTTAAGAGCTACAGCTGCTGACCCCAAATGCTGGCAGTTCAGATCCACGAGGCACTCCTTGGAAATTACGAGGCAGTTCTACCCTGTGCTATAGAGGTGGAACAGACTCCACAGCAGCAGGTAGAGAGTAAGCACAGATGTCCCATTGAGGTCTAAAGTGTACCCGACAGAATCCACAGTATTTTTAACTGTCTCAAATACATATAAAAGCTGGATAGTGAAGGAGAAAGCCCAGACAACTGACATCTTTGAATTACGGAGCTGGTGACGAGTACTGAATACACCAAGGACTTCCAGAAGAACCAACACATGTGTCTTGGAAGAAGTACAGCCAGACTGCTCCTTAGACAAGACGATGAGATTTCATCTCATACGTACGGACAAGTTATCAGGATGGGCCCATCCCTGGACAAAGGGAGACCAGCGAAAAGAGGAGGACCCTCCATGAGATGGCCTGACACAGTGGCTGCAGCAACGAGCTCCAGCCCGGGGACCGTGAGCAGGTCCCAGGACTGGGCAGCGTTTTGGTCTGTTGAGCACATAGTTGCCCTGAGTCAGAACTGACCCAACAGCCCCTGACAACAACAAAACAATATGATTGTTGAGGAACCCGGGTGGCACTGCACTGCAAACCACGAAGACAGAGGTTCAGATCTACCAGCTGCTCCTCGGAAACCCCAGGGGGCACTTCTTCTCAGTCCCCTTTGCTGCTATCAATCAGAATCAAGTGGACAACTACATGTTTGGCTTTGGGATGTGATCTTTCAACACTTACCTATGGGTCCCAAGTCAACGAAAGCCTATCCCCCCATTTCACGGCACGTGTAGTCCATAACCTACAACAGGGTGAGCTTTCAGTGGCGGCATCATAAGCTGGTTCTGACCTCGGTTGAATACATCCTTCTCTTTGAGGTTTCAATATTACTGCTTTTTACTATCAGTATCTTTCAAAAGCCGATCTTTATTGTCAGTGTCTGTGTCATAACGACGACGTGGGTGTGGGACTGTTCTTTGTCAAGGTTAGCTGCGGAACGTGATCGCTGCCCCTGCCGCCGCATACTAAGGTATTATACTCCAGAATCTAACATTGTCTAGGGATGACAAAGGTCGTGGTTTATACAGAACGTTTTCTTCTGGTAGTTGTAAGGTGCCTACGGTGGCCCCGTCGGAAGCCAAGTTGCTACCTCACCTCGCATCTGACATTGGACTCTGATTTTGTCTGTGAAAACACCCCCAAAATCTGTGTGGAGTCTTTTTCCAGTCGTGGAGACTGACCTATTCTCTCTTTGGAACGTACTTTCCCTAACTGACATTTGGTACTAAAAAAGATACATCCTGTGCTTTGGGGGAAGGAGAATCCCAGTTTGCTACCCACTGGGAAACCCAACTTGCTGGTTTGATCTCTGAAACCCGAATCTGGTCACTTGGGGTCTACTAGGTGCAGGACCTCGACATTCTTCACTGTCCTATAGGATCACAGAGAGTTGTAAGAGACCTGAGACAACAGGTTAGCTTTTGGTTTTACTGTTCTATAGGATCTCTGGAAACCCTCCAGTTGTAGTGGTTAAGTGCTACATTTGCTAACCAAAAGATGCGCACTACAAATCCGGTGCTCCTTCAAAACTCTATGGGGCAGTTTTACTCCGGTATATAGGGTCGCTATGAGTGGGATCCTGTCGAGGTCACTGGGTTTTGGGGTATAGGGCCTCTGTGGTTCACAAGTGACTGTTGGACATACAATCAGAAATCACATGTTTGGTGGAACATGTCTCAGCTTCCAATACATGCTGTCTACACAACTCGTCTCTTCTTGTACCTTAGATGAAGATTTCCAGAACAGAGTAGCTTCTGGTGAAATTAGTACACATACCATTTTGTGATATTAGCTACAACTCCAGGACATGTAAATTTGTCGAGGTCACCTAATTGACCCGATTTGGGTCCCAGAGATTGAGCTGTTTTCATGGTTAAACCTGATCTCTGCTGCCACACACTACCATACTCCAAGATGTAACACTTTCTGGGGAAGACAAAGGTCGGGGTCTGCAATACAGAACGCACGCAGTATTGATAAGGTTACCAAGAGAATCTGATATGCCACCTATCTGCTGTTCTCCCTGGGAGCCTGGGATGTAAATATAAGTTCTTCGTGGCAGATGTAATGAAAATACAACTACTTCTGGCAGTTGTGAACTGGAGACAGGAGCTTCAAACTCTAACAAACATCAAGTTACTATCTCTGCCTCCTATTGCCCCCCTGCTTTTTAAAATAAAAAGCGTCCCTGAAATCTATGCTGGGTCTTTTTCCACTCTTGGAGACTGACCCATTACCACTTTGGAACGTATGTCCCTTAATATGCTTTTCTGTCGTTTACTATTAAAAAGGATGCATCGTCCTGTGCTTTGGGGGTGGGGAACCCATTTTGCCACAGGTGGGCAGAGTGAACTTGCTGGCTAGATCTCCAGAACCAGGATCAGGTCACTTGGGATCTAACCAGTTACATGACCCTCGACACTATCAAGTGCAGTCTCCGTACAAGTAGGTGCACACTGGGCTCCCTCTCCCCCAAAGGACAGGAGGATGTCTTCTTTTTGGTAGCAAATGACAAAAGCTTATTAAGGAAAGTTCCAAAGACGGAAGGAGTCAGTCTCCATGGGTGGAAACAGACCAAGCATCTATTTGGGGGGACTTTTTTTATTCGCTGAATCAGGGCAGGATATCATAGATGGGAGAGGGCTGTATTGACTTGCATGTTGACTGGGTTTGTGGCCGCCCTGGAAACGTCACAACCGCCAGAAGGCGCTGTGGTGCTTGCAGCCCAGCTGCGGGAACAGCGTGTGTTTGCATCACGACCGCCAGGGGGCGCTGTTCCCACCTAGGAGAAGAGGCTCCCCGGGACCTTCTCAGCGCTCCCTGAGTTCTACAGTGCAAGCCACCACCTTGGGGACCCCGGAAAGTGTCAGGTTCTGGAGCGAAATACGCTAGCAGAGGGCGGCAGTGATCAGGTTCCCCCGCTAACCCCGACCCACTCGGTCGCTTATTGCCGGCTTTCCTGTCCCTGCGGCTTTCAAACCTTGAAACTATTGGAAGCTTAAGGGTGGGAGCCCCGGTCTTCAGGGCTGTAAACACTAGAAACGGTTCAGCAGGACGAGAACCCCGTTCTGTTGACAAGGGAGAAACCGGTGCTCAGGTGGGGCCCCTCCGGCCCAGCTCGCCCCGCCCACTGCACGGCTCCGCCCTTCGGTGCCCGGCCCGCCCTGCAGACCTCGCCCCGTGACGTCATCACACCCCACTTCCTGCGAAGGCGGAAACACATTATTTCCCCTACTTAGTGTCACAAACTGCAGCTTCAAATTGACATTTGCTTTTTTAAACATTAACAGTTTTCTTGGAGAGTTTGTATTATGGAAAGTGTCAGCCTAACCTCTGTCAAAGCTGCATAACTCCACACCTGGGAAATAGATCAACTTAATAAATCTATCACAAAGGAAGAGATTGAGAAAGTCATCAAGAATCTACCAACCACAAAAGTCCTGGCCCAGACAGCTTTACCAGAGAATTCTACCAAACTTTTAGAGAAGAATTAACTCCAATACTATTGAGGGTATTTCACACCATAGAAAGAGATGAAATACTTCCAAATATGAAGCCAGCACAACCCTGATACCAAAACCAGGGAAAGATCCCACAGAAAATGAAAATTACAGACCAATATCACTCATGAATCTAGATGCAAAAATCTTCAACATATTTCTAGCCAATAGAATTCTACAACATATAAAAAAAAAATCCTCATGATTAAGCTGGTTTGATTCCAGAGATGCAAGGCTCGTTCAACAAGAGAAAAACAATTCATGTAATCAACCACATTAATAACACAAAAGATAAAAAACATCTTATTTTGTCCATTGATGCAGAAAAGGCAGTTGACAAAGTTCAACATCCATTCATGCTTAAAACTCTCAGAAAAATAGGAATAAAGGAGAAATCCCTGAATAGAATTAGTAGCATCTATGCAAAGCCAACTGCTTTCATCATTCTGAATTCTGAAAGGCTGAAAGAATTCTCTTTGAGAACAGAAACTAGACAAGGATGCCCGCTCTGACCACTTCTATTCAACATTGTGCTGGAGATTCTAGCCAGACCAATTAGACAACTCAAAGAAATAAAAGGCATCTGTACTGGCAATGAAGAAGTGAAGATTTCCCTCTTTGCAGATGATATGACTGCTTATACACAGAATCCAAAGAAATCCATAAGTAAACTATTGGAGCTAATAGAAGAATTTGGCAAAGTATCAGGATACAAGATAAACATAACTAAGTCCATAGGATTCCTTTATACCAACAGTGAAATTATTAAAGAAGAAATCACAAAATCAATTCCATTTACTATAGCCCCTAACAAAATAAAATACCTAGGAATAAATCTAACTAGAGAAATAAGAGATCTTTACAGAGAAAACTACAAGACCTTACTACAAGAAACTAGGAGAGACTTACATAAGTGGAATAATCTGCCCTGCTCATGGATAGGAAGACTCAATATTGTGACAATGTCTATTTTGCCCAAAGCAATCTATTTATATAATGCAATCCCAATACAAATTCCAGCAACATTTTTTAAGGAGATTGAAAAACAAATTATCAGCTTTATTTGGAAAGGGAAGAAGCCCCAGATAAGTAAAGCACTACTGAAAAAGAACACACTGGGAGGCCTCTCACTACCTGACTTTAAAACCTATTACACTGCCACAGTGGTCAAAACAGCCTGGTACTGGTACAAAAAGAGACATACAGACCAATGGAACGAAGTAGAGACCCCGGAGATGCTACCATCCTCCTATTAACAGCTGATATTTCACAAAGGTCCTAAGACTTTCAACTGGGGTAACAACAGTCTCTTTAACAAGTGGTGCTGGCATAATTGGATATCCATCTGCAAAAAATTGAAAAAGACCCATATCTCACACCTTATACAAAAATGAACTGATTCTTTGATTGTCTTATGCTGTGAGTCCTAATCTCTGCCTGTGTTTAACGGAGGATACTGTTACAGAGGTGATTAGGGTGGGTTTGTAAGACCCTTGCTGGGATCACCTGCCTGCTAACATGCAGGTAAATTTTTCCTCAAGATCATTTAGAAATGACTACGGCCGTAAGACATTAAACTGGGGTAAAAACAGTATTTTCAACAAATGGTGCTGGCAAAATTGGATATCCATCTGCAATGAATTGAAACAAAATCCATATCTTGCACCTGGTACAAAAACCAACTCCAACTGGATAAAAAGACCTACATATCAAACCTAAAACAATAAAGTTCATCCAAGAAAAGGTAGGAAAAACAATGGAAGTTTTAATACACGATGTAGACAGACTTCAAAATCTGTCAAACCACAATCAACAAAAGAGAAAATAGATAAATGGGAACTATTAAGAATCAAACACTTTTGCTCATCCAAAGACTTCATTAATGGAATTAAAAGGCCATCTACAGAATGGGAAAAAATATTTGGCAACTCTATGTCAGACCAACACCTGATCTCCATAATCTATAAGACACTACAGAATATCAATAAGAAGATAAATCACCCAATTAAGCAATGGGCAAAGGAGAAGGACAGACATTTCTCTAAAGAGGAGATCCAGGCATGCAGTCATGTTCACGATCTTTAGTTATTAAAGAAATTCAAATCAAGACGACAATGAGATACCATCTCACCCAACAAGGTTGGCCATGATCCAAAAAAAACACAAAACAACAAATGCTGGAGAGGCTGTGGAAAAAGTGGAACTCTTCTACACTGTTGGTGGGGTTGCAAAATGGTCCAGCCTCTATGGAAAGCAATCTGGTGTTTCCTTCAAAAAATGGATATAGATATACCATTTGACCCAGCAATTCCACTACTTGGAATATATTCAACAGAACCAAGGCCTTTCACACCAATGGACACATGCACAAGAATGTTTACTGCAGCACAGACCACCATAGCAAAAAGATGGAATCCACCCAGATGCCCATCAACAGAGGAATGGATAGGTAAACAATGGTATGTATACTCAATGGAGCACTACGCAATGATAAAGAATAATGATGATTCCAGGAAACATAACCTGGTTTCAACTGGAAGACATTATGTTCAGTGAAAGTCAGAGACAAAAGGACAAATATTGTATGAGACCTCTATGATAAGATTTCAAAAACAGACTTATGTATAGAAGAAAAGACTCTTTGATAGCTGCAAGGGAGAGGAGAGGGTTTAGATTAGATAGCTGGTAGAAATCTGCTTGGGTGAAATTGGTAATAGTACACATTGGAAACAAGAACAACATTAAGTGGACTTCAGCATAACTTGAATACTCCTTCCATCTTCACCCAATATCGCAAGGACAGAGTAGCTGGGGCAGGGGGCGGGGGACCATACTCTTAGGAGAAATCGAGGCCAATTCGGACAACTAGCATTTTGCTAAAAGGGCTCTCTGCACCCCGCATGGTCAGTGGCGTCTGGGGTCTTAAAAGCTGCCAAGCTGCCATCCGAGGACACAGCAAATGGTCCCAACTCAGCAGGAACAGATGCTCACCGAGGACCAAAATGACATGTGGTAAAGACAACCTAGAAGACAGAGAGATCCACATCAGTGGGTGCCTACATCGACTTGGGACCAGAAGAACCGGATGGTGCCCGGCCACCACCAGTGATAGCCGCGATGGAGCTCACAAAGATGAGTCTCACTGGCAAAACAAGAATAAAAAGGGGTGCACCCTGAGATCTCCACTAAAAGACCTGTTGATGGTCCAGTGGTTTCGGGATTCCCCTGAGAGCATGGCACCCAGCCCTGATGCTGCCCTTAGCCAGAAATTATAATGAAGGTCCACTCTTTGGACAGGAATGGATTGGAATTGGCAATGCAGAGTGACCATATATTGGATGCACTTTACGGTTCCGTACATCTATAGGATATCATCCTGCTGACCTCTGGCTGGAGGAAGGAGAGTGGGTGGAGAGGAGGGGAAGGGAGGCTGTTGGGAGGATGAGACATGTATGGAGTAGAGAGGAATAGTGTGCTGTCACTGGATAGGGAGAGAAGTGGAAGCTGCATATAGGTGGGCATGTAAATTTATAGGGGAATGTACATTTTCACTCCATCATGTTAAATAAAAAATAAAAATTTTAAAAAAGGCTGCCATGCTGCCATCCGGGGGCACAGCAAATGCAAATGGTCCCAACTCACCAAGGACCAAAATCACATGGGGTAAAGACAACCCAGAAGATAGACCCACATGAGTGGGTGCCTACATAGACTTGGGACTAGAAGAACTGGATGGTGCCTGGCCACCACGAATGATAGCCGTGATGGAACTCACTAAGTTGAGTCTCACTGGCCAGACAAGGATAAAAAGGGGTGCACGCTGAGATCTCCACTAAAAGACTCCAATTGATGGTCTGGCAGCTTCAGGGTTCCCCTGGGAGCACGGCCTCTGGCCCTGATGCTGCCCTTGCCCATAAATCATAACAAAGCTGGACTCTTCAGACATGAATGGATTTGAATTGGCAATGCAGAGTGACCATATAGGGGATCCACTTTATCGCTCTATGCATCTATGGGATATCATCCTGCTTACCTCTGGCTGGAGTAAGGGGAATGGGTGGAGAAGAGGGGAAAGGGGACTGTTGGGAGGATAAGACATCGATGGAGCAGAGAGGAATAGTGTGCTGTCACTGGGCAGGGAGAGCATGGAAGCTGCATATAGGTGGGCATGTAAATTTATACAGGAATGTACATTTTCACTCAGTCATAAGAAAAAAAAAAGAAGTGACCATGACAGTATATTGACAACCACTAGAAATTCCAGGCAGATTGAGAAGAGGATGTGGATCCAAGGACATCATCACTGATGTCAGATGGTTCTTAGCTGAAAGCAGAGAATATCAGAAAGATGTTGACCTGTGTTTCATTGACTGTGCAGACACATTCGAGTGTGTGGATCATAACAGATGATGGCTAACATTGTGGAGAATGCGAATTCCAGAACACTTTACTATGCTCTGAAGGAATCTGTGTATGTATCAGGAGGCAGTCATGCGAACAGAAGAAGCGGGTACTGCGTTGTTTACAGTCAGGAAAGATGTGCATCAGGGTTGTATCCTGTCCCGTAGCTCTTCAGTCTGTACGCCAAGCAAATAATCTGATACGTTGGATTCTGTGAAGAAGAATGAGGCATCAGGAGTGGAGGACGCCTCATTAGCAGCCTGCATTACGCAGACAACACGACCTTACCGGGTGGAAGAGAAGCAGATCTGAAATGGTGATGAAGACCAAGGACCACAGCCTTCAGTATGCATTGCACCTTAACATCAACCAAAGAAAAGTCCTCACAGCTGGATCAATAAGCAACTTCATCACAAGTGAAGAAAGGATTGCGGTTGTCAATGATTTCATTTTACTGGGGTCCGTAATCAACGCCCATGGAAGCAGCAGTCAAGAAATCAAAAGACACATCACATTGGGAATACCTGCTCCAACGCATCTCTTTAAAGTATTGACAAAGTAAAAATATCACCTTGAAGACTAGCCTCTATGTGACCCAGGCTGTGATATTTTCATTTGCATCATGTGCATGCGAAAGCTGGACACTGAACAAACAAGACACAGAGGGAATTGATGGCTTTGAATTGTAGCATTGGATCAGAATGTCGAATGTACAGTGAACCACCACAAGAACCAACTGATCTGTTGTGGAAGAAATACAACCAGTGTGTTCCTTGGAGCAAAGACGGCAAGACTGCGTCTCCCGTACTTAGAACACATTGTCAGGAGAGACCATTCCCTGAAGAAGGGCATCATGCTTGGTAGAGCAGAGGGTCAGGTTAAAAGGGAATGGGTTTGAAGGAATCAGTAAGAAAAACTCTCTTTAGTGGAGGAGCGTGTACTTCACAGACACCTGAACTGGCTTTTTTGACTTGCATCAATTCTCACACAGCTGTTTTTGGAGAAAAACTGGCCTCTTTCCTTCTTTTTGTATCCTGTGTCCGTTGTGTCCAGTCCCTCTCTGCATTGCTCATCGCATTACGTCCCATTTCTGTTCCTGTCACTCTGCATCTTCACGGAGGTATTTCCTAGTGAATTGCTTTGCGACCACTGCCGAAAGACTGGAACGGCACAATGCGTTCAATTGTGTCTTTTCTCCCAGCTGCCTTCCCCTTCTGAGTAATTTCATTCATTTTGTTTCACAACGTGACCCTCACCTTAAATCATTTGTTAGTGTCTAGATGGAGAAAATCTATTCAATGAACAAAGGGTAGTACAATTCCTGAGAAGTGCCACCTGGGCCTCCGTGGTAAGAGAGATATGACAACTCCTTGGCACTGAAGATGCGGATGACAAGGAGATAGCACATGTGAAGTGCCTATCATTCACTCAAGAGTCAAAAGTGCTTCGGTACAGAGGGCTGGAAGTATGCAGATTACAATATTAATACGACACAGATGTCACACAGAAGGTTACGGACTTAACGGCCAACCAAAAAGTTGGGCATTTGAACCTTCCTGTGGCTCTGTAGGAGAAACACTTGGCCATCTCCTTCTGTAGCAGTTATAGGTAGCAGAGCCCTGTGGGTGTGTGTGAACTCTGTGAACTCTGTACCAGCTCGAGGCAGCCCTACAGGACAGTGCAGACCTACCGTATAGGGCTTGCAAGATGGTCATGTTGATGAAAGGAGAGTGTCACATCGTTCTCCCGCAGAGCTGCTGGTGGGGTTCCAACTACCAAGCACCTACCCGTTGCACCTTCAGGGATCATGGAAGCACACAGCAACACACACATATACACATGTCTCAAACCCAGAGCCATCAAATCTATTTTGACTCATGTAGGGAATGTGGCACAGCCTTTCTTCATTTCTTGGAACTCACCACAGATACGAGAATTCACAGGGGATGCAGCCTTATGAACGTAAGGAACGGGAAAAGGCCTTTACTTGCCGTCACACCTCATCACACACATCAGAATTCACAGGGGCGAGAGGTCTTATGAATGTAAGGAATCTGGAAAACCTTGTAGTTGCTCCTCACACTTAACTAAACATCTGGGAATTCACAGAGGAGAGGCCTTGTGTATGCAAGGAATGTGGGAAAGCCTTTAGTTGACGATCACACCTCCCAAAACAAGTACGAATTGACAGTGGAGAGAGGCCTTAGGGATGTAAGGGTTGTAGCAAAGCCTGTCATGATGCCCCGCACCTCACCAGACACAGGATCCTGACAGTGGAGAGAGGCCCTATCAATGCAGTAAATGTGGCAGGTCCTGTAGTCCCTCCTGAAACGTGACTATATGTGTGAGGATTCAAAACGCGAAGAGATCCTATGAATGTAAGGAATGAGACAGAGCCTCTGGTCATTCTGCTGACCTTGCTGTACATGTGAGAATTCACGGTGGAGAGGTCTTCTGCATGTGAGGAATGTGGGAGAGCCTTTACTGGACCGTCACACCTCACTGCACGTATAAGACCTCACAGTGGGTAGAGGCCTTCTGGATGTAGAACTGTGGAAAATCATTTAGCTGCGCCTCAGACTGAAGTAAACCTATGGGAATTCACAATGGGGACAGGCCTTATGCTCGGTGCAGGCCCGGGAATGTTGCAGAGCCTTCCGTCACCTCTCAGACCTCACTACACTTACAAGAATTCCAAGTGGAGAGAACCCCTGTGAATGTAAAGAATGTGCGAAAGCCTGTAACTGCTTCTCATACAGAACTAGTCAGGTGAATACTGGCAGTGGAGAGAGGCCTTTTCAATGTAAGGAAGGTGGCAAAGCCTTTCATCATTTCTCATACTTCCACAGGCATATGAGAACTCATGGTGGAGCGAGGCCTCAGGTAACAGTTACGTCATTCATAGTGCGGTCACTTCCATCTGCAAAGTTTGGAAAGTCTCTGATGAGAGAACAGAGTTGCTCAGTGACTGAGAATACAGCAGAAATGCAAAGAAACGGCCAGTAGAGGTACTTTATTTAGGGGGAAATGAACAGTTTCATGGTAACAGGGACTGTTTGTTAGTGTTTATTTCTCCAGTTCCAGGATCAGCCGGGCCGAAATTTCCTTTTGCCATTCATGCTGAACTTCTCCTTCTCACCATCTCTTGGTGTTAGAAATAAAGTCTGCAGCCTTTATTTCTAACACCAAGAGATTGTGAGAATTGTGAATCTCATTTTGTAATGATTTTAATGGATGATAGTTTACATGCCCTAAAGGGCATTTATGTTGTCTTTGAACTCAGGTTTTCTTTTGCTTTCTTCTGTAAGGTGCTTTCTTCCAGGTGTTCCAACTGTAAAATAAAGAGTTCTTACCATTTCTCATTAATAAATTTCTCATAGGAGACAATTTGAGACTATATAAATACTGCTTTTCTTTTTCTTGCATTTGTGTACTAATTCGAGATCTTGTAATAATTATTACCTTCAGCCATCATTAGTGTTGTATTTACCGGATTGTAATTTTCTATCCCAAGCACTCATTGTGTGTTTCTTAACTGAAATTCTACTGTTTGGAATAGCTTTCCTTTCCCCTACTTTACTTCTTAAGTTGTTCTTATCAAATATAGGCTAATAGATATTAGTATTTGCTGGTTTCCTGCTGAAATAGTCACAGATTTAGTTATTAGAATCTGCCTTAAGTAGTTTCTTGTATTTTTTGTTTGTTTAATGATTTTCTGCCAGTGTCCCAGGCTCATGTGAGACTTCTTCTGAATCAGCCTGTGAACAAGTGTTATAACTATAGATAGGTTGGAAGCCTAGTGTATGTGCATTCACGTCATACAGGAGCAGCCCTTGGTGGCCCCGTGATTGGTGGATCCTTGAGGTAGGCCCTAGCATACTTCAGTGTCACTGGCCGGGAGCACACAGACTGTGGTGAGGAGGCACATTGCCGTATCTGACTGTCTTTCTCTTTTGCTTCTGATTCTGTGGATCTAATCACCTCACAGCAACTCAATAAAGGGAACGAATTCACTAGCGAACAGTCTTTTCTAGGCTTTTCTCAGTGAGCAAGGAGGCTATGCTGTGCGACCGCATGTGTGCAGTGACGTTATTTCCTCTGCCAACAGGAGGCTGTGGGGTTCTAACAGATGTATGAACAGAGGAGGCCGAGGCGAGTACTGGGAGGAGAGGTGCATGTGTGCCGTGGAGCTGACGAGGGCTGCTGACAATTCTACTTCTGGCTCGAGATGTCCTTGGCCAGTCCTGGCATCTGGATGTCCTGACACTTCGATTTTGCCTTGTTGTTGCTGCTAGATGCTTGCAAGTCCATTCTCACTAACAGTTAATCTCTGTACCAAAAAGTGAAGCACTCCTGATTCCGGGGCCGTCCTCACAGTCACTGCTGTGTTTGAGCCCAGTGTTGCTGCCACTGTGTCAGTCCGTCCTGTTGAGTGTCTTCTATTGCTGACCCGCCACCTTACCACACACGGTGTCTTTCCATAGGGACTGGTCCCTCCTGATAAGTGACCGATGGGTACCTTGTCAGGCTGTGGTTATTCACTGGTGAAGAAGAAACGTCTTATGATTTGTACTGTTTTTTTTTTAACACATTTATATTGAAATATTTGGGGACAAAGTTTATCCTCATTAAGTGACAGTGTACAGTCCCAGTCAAGTGCCATATAAAAGCCCTAGTACCTGCCTCTGTGAAACTGTATCTGCTCTCCTCACTCTGACGGCACAGTCTTCCTTTCACTCTGTAATTCCAGCATCCATTCAAGCGACACTGTCGTTTCCTCTCGACCCTCTCTTATCCCCTCTAGACAGCAATCAGACAGTCTCATGCATATATTTAAACACAAAATGCACACACCGTCTGCATCACTCCATGACCCGTAGTCCAGACCAATCTTTCTCTGGCATGTTGGCTTCAGTACTGGTTTCTGCTCTGGGCTAGCAGCGAGCCAGGGATCGTGTTCTCATGGAACCCTCCAGGATTTTGGAACATCAAGTCTGGGTTCTTAATAGAGTTCTAGATCTGCACACCCCGTTTTCTCATGCAGCATCAGAGACTCTGCATTGTGGTCCTTGTCAGTGCCGCCTTTTGTGGCACTGCCTAGTTCTTCTGGTCTCCTGATAGTGTTGTATCCCAATCATATGAATTCTTCTCACTCCTGGGATCCTATTTCCCTTCTGTCTTTGATGTTCCTGGTTTTTATCTTTTCTGTGTAGGTTGGGACCAGTTGATGTTTCTTATATGGTAGCTTGCTGGCTTTTGAGACCCCAGGCAGCACTCACCACTAGCGGATGCAGAACAGTCTCTTAGAAAAAGACCAGTTAGGCCGGTTCATCTCACTGCCCCCTGAAACCATGGTCCCCAGTCCCACGTCCCTGCTACTTTGTCCGTTAAAGTGTTGCATTGTAGAAAGCATTTAGGTTATGGTACACTCCAGTTGTGCTGACCTCCCTTCTACTGCGTGCTGTCAATTCCGTCTCCTACCTGAATTGTTACTGACCAGCTAATCTAGGAGTAACTCTCTGCCCTCCAATCCTTGTCAATGAGTATTTTCTTCAGTGCATGTGCCTTTTCTCAGGTCCTTATAGTGGTGGCCTTACACAGTATTTGTCCTTTGGCAGCTGATTTTGCTCAACAAAAGGTCCTTTAGTTGATTCCAGGTTATGAGATGTTGCAGACAGTCACCGTTGTTGTGTATTATTGCATCGTGTTCCACTGGGTAAATACACCATAGCTTGTTTCCCCATGCACCTGCTGATGGGCATCTAGGTTGATTCCATCTTTTTCCATTGTGGACAATCATTCAATAAACATTTGTGCGCATGCATCTGTTTATGTCAGAGCCCTTCCTTCTGTAGGACATATTTCAAGCATTGGGATTGCTGAACCAGATGGTATTTCTGTTTGTAGGTTTTTAGAAAAATGCTTAATTGATTTCCAAAGAGGTTGTCACACTTTATATTTGCACTACCAGTGTATAAGAGTTCTAGTCTTTCCACAGCCTCTGCAACCATTTTTGTTTACAGGAGCATTTGTGTTTACATGAGCAGCACCTAGGGTGAGATGGGAATCCTTTTATGGGATGCTGATTCCCATTGTGTTGTATCCGGCCCGTCTTGGGTAGTTTTAGACCTACTCACCTGTCCCTGTTGCTCAGTCCAGCGTCTCAACTTTTCCTTTCATCTTTAGGGCCCCCAGAATATCATATATTGTTAGCTGGGTTTTTTTTCAGGTCTTGTCATTAGCCCTGCATCTGATTTGTTTGTTGCCTGTTTGGTTTGGCTTTTTCCAGAGTGCCTCCATTCACTTTGCAGTATGCGTTTGAGGTCCGTTGCTGTCATTCTGTGACCTGATATCTCACTTCATGTTCATTTGTTGAACAACAGTGCATGGTGAAGATGCACCACAGTTCGTTTTCCCAGTACCTGTGAAAGACCACCTTGGTGGCACCCAGCCTTTGGCATTGGTGAATAAAGCTGCTGTAGATATTCATTGGTGTTTTTATGTGGACAGATGTTTATCAATTAGAATTCCAAGTAAAGACACATGAAGGGATGCCATAAAAACCAAAGCAAACGCACAAGAGTTTTGGGAGGAAGTCCTTCGGTCTGAGAACAGACTATGCAAGACCACGGTCTGAAGGTAGGATACAAGATTGTACCAGCAGATACCAGCCTACGAAATGACCTCTGAAGAACTATCCAAACCAAAAGACTTAGAACAGGGAACCAGAGCAATTAATCTGTAAAAGATCTCAATAGCTGAGTACTAAAAGAGAATAAAGTTGTAGGTGTAGAACTTAACACAGTAGAAGGCAAGGCAATAACCCATAATAGTAGACTGGTTCAAAGCTACAAAAATAAGGATAAATTTTAAGGTCATCATAAAGAAAGCAAAAAAAGAAAAACCTATTCATCACAATAAGGAAGGAAAACGTGTTTATGAACACAAAAACCTATAAAACCAGTGAACATGATCAAGAAATCAAAGAATTCAGCACAGGAGAGATGAAGAAAATAGCAGCCCCTGAAAAAAAAGTACTACAAAATGAGAGTAATAAACTCACACCTACCAAGAATTACACTGAACGTAAATGGCCGGAACGCACACAAGAGACCGAGGGTGACAAAATAGATTTAAAAACAGAATCTATAGTATACTGTTTAGTAGAGACACACCTTAGAAACAGAGATGCCTGGTCGTGGTGTAGCTACTAGGACTGATACACTGACCAGTGCAGCACAGTTGAGAAACCAGGTGAACGAGCTCTGACAGTGAAGTCAGTGAACTTGCCACCGCGTGCTGACACGGGCAGCACTGTGCAAACAACTCAGTACGGTTTCTTAACCTTGGAATGTCAGTGCCTCACAGCTGCGTTCGTGTTGATGTATGGTGGTGTCTTACTGAACTGCATTCGTTGTTGTGTGTTTTTGTGTGCCATCACAAGAATGTGAGAGCTTGAATTAGCAACAAGCAAACTTGAAATTTGTTGTTAAACTTGACAAGAGTGGAAGTGAAATCGAGGACTTGTTAGTCCAAGGTTGTGGAGATAAGGCTATGAAGATCCGATGAAAACATTGCAAAACTTCACTCGAATTTGGAGTCAGAATTCTCTGCTGACTGTGAGAAGGATAGCACATCATGTAAGCACTGATAAAGAGTTAGGAAAATCTTAACTGAAAATCTTGGTGTGAGAAATGTGCAAAACTGGTCCTGAAGAAGCTTATCAGTGAACAGATGCAAAGGAGAGTTGAACTCTGCCCAGAGATTTTGGGGAGGCAAGATGATGTTGTGGGCAGTGTCATCACAGGTAATGAAACATTTGTATAGCAACATGAACCTCAGACAAAGCATCCTAGCGCACAGTGGAAGTCTGCCCGTTCTCCACTAACAAAGAACTTCTGTCAGTTCAAATCAAGTGTCAAAACGATGTTGCTAACCCTTTTTGATATCAGAGGGATTGTTCATTATGAATTTGTACCCCACGGACAAAGAGTTAACCAAGATGACTCTTTGAAAGTGTTGAAATGGCTTTGTGAAAAAGTTAGATGAAAATGACCTGAACTTTTCGCCAGCAAGTCACAGCTCTGGCACGACAACAGTTCACCAAGTCACAAGGCACGTTGAGTGAGAAAGTGTCTATCCAGTAAACAGACAACTGTATCAGAACACCCCCCCACACCTGATCTGGCCCCCAATGGCTTTGTGCTTTCCCCGAAGACAATGGAAGTACTGAAAGGAAGCCATTTGGATGACATTCAGGACATCAAAGGCGATATGAGGACAGCTCTGAGGGCCATTCCAGAGAGTTCCAAAATTGGCTTGCAGGATGGACTAGGTGCTGGCGTCTCCGGAGGAGAAGGCGATCATAGTAATATTCAGCAATGAGGCACGTAGCAGTTTTTCTAGGATGAGTTTCCAAACTTAATTGCCTGTTATTTGCAGCTATGTCAGTAGATGGTAGATGAATGGAAATCTGAATGTGAATAAGAAATACCAGATGGACCATGAGAGGAGGAGGAAGGGCTCTCAGGTGACTTTGCTGTCATTAGTCTTTAGTTTTAGTTGTTAAATTTTAAAATAGAAATCAAAAATTCTGAAGCAGTTGTAGCAGAATGCTCAGGTCTCCATGGTCATGGGTTTTTAGGTTTTTCCAGTACAATTCTCTGTTATTTTCTTTCTTTTGTTTTTCTGATTCAGTGCAAGTATGCAATCCATGTTCAATTTGCATGCCTGCCTGTCTGTAGCTCCTTCTGCTCTCCTTGCTCAGTGACCGCACACTCCTCCTTACCTTTTCATACATGTCATACCCTCTTAACAATCTTCTCTCCCCTCCTCTTTAACATTTCCTCTAACTTTTGATTATGAAGCCACTAGGTGCCGCATCCGGCCCTCCAGTGGCGAGCGCTGGACAGGGTCCAAGGGCCGCATGTGTACAGGTGAAAGGATGAGAAAATTTCACGCATGGAAACATGTCACTCACACAAGAGCAAACACATCACAGATGCAAGATAAAGTTGGGACCAGGTGGGACCAAGGTCTCTGGTCGAGAACGACGGACACCAGTCCACTTTCACAAGCTGTATTTATAGGCTTAACAGGTAGGAAGTCAACAGGGTGGTACATAGGCAAAAATGGTCATGCTGTTGGTCACAGAGCAAAGGACAGGAACATGCAAACAGTTTTAACCTGAGCTGTTATCCTTCAAACAGTTTCAAGGAAATAGCTGTCGTTTGGGACTTAGTATTTTACAAATAGTTTTGCCTGAGTCAATGAAACTGCAAATAGTTTCAAGGAAATAGTTGTAACTTGCAAGTAGTTTAGTCTGGGCTAGTATCCTACAAACAGTTCCAAGGAGATGATTCTTATTATTCTGGAAATAGCTTACTATGGATTTCCAAGAGAATGAACAAACTTGCCCTGAAAGAACCCAGCCAGAACGCTCCTTGAAAGCAAGGAGAATGAGACATCTCACGTACTTTGGACATATTGTCAGGAAGGATGAGTTCCCAGAGAAGGACACTGTTTTCATCATCCAGTGCTGCTCTAACAGAGATACCACGAGTGGATGGCTTTAACAAATGAAAGCTTATTCTTACTCAGTCTGCTAAGTTACGAGTCAAATTCAGGATGTCCCTTCCAGGGGAAGGTTTTCCCCCTTGTTGGCTCTGGTGGAAAGTCCAGCACTGTATCAGTCTTTGTCCAGGGAGCATCTTGGTGTAAGAACCTCAGGTCTCAAGGACGCACTCTTCTGCCGGTGCAGCTTTCTTGGTGGTGTGAGGTTCCCAATTCTCACCCAGCTTCCCCTTCCTTTATCTCTTGCAGGACGAAAGGATTAAGGGTGGGGCATGCCATACTCCAGGGAAACTCCCTTTACAGTGGAGCAGGGAGGTGATCTTATAAAGGATTTACAGTCCCACCCTAATCCTTTAACATACAGCATAGGAGAACCACAAAATGGAGAACAGTCACAAGACACTGGGAATCATGGCCCAGCCCCGTGGCTACACTTATTTTTGGAGGGACACAGTTCAATCCATGACACCAAGTCCAATAGACTCCTGTCCAACAGTTGACCTCCATTATGATCTATGGACAGGGGCAGCATCCAGGCCAGGGGACACGCTCCCAGGGGAAGTCCGAGGCCCGTGGACCATCAATTGAGGTCTTTCAAGGGAGCTCTCAGAGTACACCCCTTTTTATTCTTGTGTTGCCAGTGAGACTCAACTTTGTGAGCTCCGTCACGGCGATCACTGGTGGTGGCCGGGCACCATCCGGTTCTTCCGTTCTCAAGTTGATGTAGTCACCTACTCACGTGGGTCTCTCCGTCCTCTGGGTTCTCTTTCCCCCATGTCGTTTTGGTCCTTGGTGATCACCCATTCCTGCTGAGTTGGGACCATTTGGTGTACTTCAGACGGCAGCTTGGCAGCTTTTAAGACCCCAGATGTGTAGGCAGTCTTTTAACTCTCTTGAAAAAGTCTTTGAATGAGCTTAAGTGTTTCATTTTCAGTACTTCCCATTTACCTTTTTTCTGTTGTTTGAGCCTTGTAAGATTTTGTAGTCTCAGTCATATGTTAGAAGTTCCTTTGTTACTCCTATTTTTTCTTCCATAATTCTTATCATTTTAGATTTGATATTTAGGTCTCTCATCAATTTTGAGTTAACACTTGTGTAAAGTGGGAGATATAGGTCTTTTTCAGTTATTTTTTCAGATGGATACCCATTTTGTCAACCCTATTTGTTGAAGAGAGTGTTTTTACCCTAGTTTACAGCTTTTCCAAGTATCAGCTGTTCAGAGGTAGATGGTGATATCTGAGGGGTCTCAGTCTGTTCATTGGTCTGTTGTCTCTTTTGTACCAGTACCAGACTGTGGCAGTGTAATACGTTCTAAGGTATGGTAGTGTGAGGACTCTGTGTTCCCCTTCTTCGGCACTGTTTAACTTATCTGGGTAGAACAGACACTTTCACAATTTTAAGTCTTCCTGCTTGTGCTGGCTTCCTGCCCCTCAGCTCTCATCTCTCCACCTTCCACTACTACCGCTGGTCTGCTTACATAGCCAGGAGCTCCTGCTGTCTTCTTCCAGTATCTGGTTCCTGGACTTGAACTAGCAGCTGTTGGATTCACCAGTCCTTATACCTGGCACTCACCAGGCTCTGCAGCTCCATGTTGCTGCAAACTTGGGATCTATTAACCTACACAACCGGTGATCTAGAACTCTGGTCTCTGACCTGCTGACCTTGGGCTCATCAGCTCCCGTGGCCACGTGAGGCTTGTGCCAGGACTGGGACATTCAGCTTCTGCAATTGCATGAGCTGTTTCCTGTATCTACCTATCTGTTTATATATGTCTTTCCTTGTACTTTACATATATTATAAATCTTTCCTTGTACCTACACGTGTCACTGGCTTTGCTTCTCTAGAAAACCCAACCTAAGACAGTGTTCCCACATAAGGTAGGTTTCTCTGCTTCTGTAAGTCTCTTTTGGTTTCTTACAGCAGGGTCTTGTAATTTTCTCTGCATAGATCTCTTACAACTCTGCTTGGATTTGTTTCTAGGTACTTCACCTTCTTGGTAAATGGTTTTGATTTTGTCATATATCATGATACTTTGCTGCACTCTGCTCTTAGTTCCAGTAGTTTATTTATGGATCCTTGATGGTTGTCTGTGTGCAAAATCGTATCATCTGCAAATAGAAATACTTCGACTTCTTCTTTACCAATGCAGATGCCCTTTATTTTGTTGTCTTGTCTCATTGCTCTGGCCAGAAACACTACCACAATGTAAATAGCTGGGGTGACAGTAGGCATCCTTGTCTGGTTCCCATTCTCAGGGAGAATTCCTTCAGTCTGTCTCCATTGAGGGTGATGTTGGTGATTGTCTTCACATAGATGCCCCTTATGGTGTTGAGGATTTCCCTTCTGTTCCTAGTTTGCTGAGCATTTTTAACATGAATGGGTGTTGGCCTTGGTCAAATGCCTTTTCTGCATCAGCTGATAAAAGCAAGTGATTCTTATCCTTAGTGTTATTTATGTGGTTGATCACATTAATTGGTTTTCTGATGTTGAATCAACCTTGTGTCTCTGGTATGAATCCTACTTGGTCATGATAAATTATTTTTTGAGTTGTTGAATTCTATCTGCTAGCATTTTGTTGAAGATGTTTGCATATAGGTTCCTGAGTGATACTTGTCTGTAATTTTCTTTTTGTGTAAGATCTTTCCCTGGCGTTGTCATCAGGATAATGGTGGCTTTGTGGACTGAATTTGGGAATGTTCTGTCCTTTTTTCAGTTGTGAAATAGCTTCAATACTATTGGAATGAACTCCTCTCTAAAAGTTTGGTTGAATTCTCCTGTGAAGCTGTGTGGGCCAGAAATTCTTTTGGTTGGCAGTTTTTTTATTACTTTTACAATCTCTTCGTTTGTGATGGGATTATTAAGTTGTTCTACTTCTCTGTGATAATTTTGGTAGGTGACGTGAATCTAGACATTTGTTAATTTCCTTTAGGTTTTCAGATATGTTAGAGTACAATTTTTACAGTAGTCTGTTAAGATACTTTTGATTTCGATTGACTGTGTTATCTCTCATCTCATTTCTTATTCAGGTTGTTTCGTGTCTTGTTGTTCTCTTGTGAGTTTAGCCAATGTGTTATCAATTTGGTTGATCTTTTAGATAAAAACAGATTTTGGCGCACAGAGTGGGAAAAAATATTTGGCAACTCTATGTCAGATCGACGCCTGATCTCCATAATCTAAAAGATACTACAAAATATCAATAAGAAGAAGATAAACCATCTAATTAAGCGATGGGCAAAGGAGATGGACAGATACTTCACTAAAGAGGCGATCCAGGCAGCCAAAAAACACATGCGGACATGTTCACGATCTTTAGCTATTAAAGAAATTCAAATCAAGACAACAATGAGATACCATCTCACCCCAACAAGATTGGCCATGATCCAGAAAACACAAAACAACAAATGCTGGAGAGGCTGTGGAGAAAGTGGAACCCTCGTACACTGTTGGTGGGGTTGCAAAATGGTCCAGCCTCTTTGGAAGGCAATCTGGCGCTTCCTTAAAAAAATGGATATTGATATACCATTTGACCCAGTAATTCCACTACTTGGAATATATCCTACAGATTCAAGGCCTTTCACACCAACGGACACATGCACCAGAATGTTTATCGCGGCACAGTCCACAATAGCAAAAAGGTGGAATCAACCCAGATGCCCAACAATAGAAGAATGGATAGGTAAACTGTGGTACATATACTCAATGGAGCACTACGCAATGATGAAGAATAACGATGATTCCAGGAAACATCTCCTAACCTGGTTTCAACTGGAAGACATTATGTTGAGTGAGAGTAGTCAGCAACAAAAGGATAAATACTGTATGAGACCTCTACGATAAGATCTCAAAAACAGACTTGTGTATAGAAGAAAAGACTCTTTGACAGCTGCAAGGGAGGGGAGGGAGGGAGGAAGGGCAAGGGGGGGAGGGTTTAGTTTAGGTAGTTACTAGAAATCTAGTTGGGAGAAAGCGGTGACAGCACACATTAGGAACAAGAACAACATTAAGTGGACTTCAGCATAACTTGAGTACTCCTTCCATCTTGACTCAATACTGCAAGGATAGAGTAGCTGGGGCGGGGGGCGGGGGACCATGCTCTTAGGCGAATTCCAGGCCAATTGGCACAACTAGCGTTTTGCTAAGAGAGCTCTCTGCACCCCACATTGGTGAGTGGCGTCTGGGGTCTTAAAAGCTGCCAAGCTGCCATCCGAGGACACAGCAAATGGTCCCAACTCAGCAGGAACGGATGCTCACCGAGGGCCAAAATGGCATGCGGTAAAGACAACCGAGAAGACAGAGAGACACACAAGAGTGGGTGCCTACATCGACCTGAGACCGGAAGAACCAGATGGTGCCCGGCTACCACCAGTGATAGCCATGACGGAGCTCACAGAGAGGAGTCTCACTGGCAACACAAGAATAAAAAGAGGTGCATCATGAGATCTCCACTAAAAGACCTCAATTGATGGTCCAGCGGTTTTGGGGTTCCTCTGAGAGCATGGCCCCCGGCCCTGATGCTGCCCGTTCCCATAAATTATAACAAAGGTCCACTCTTTGTACAGGAATGGAATGGACTTGGCAATGCAGAGTAACCATATGTAGGAAGCACTTTATGGTTCTATACATCTATAGGATATCATCTTGCTGACCTCTGGCTGGAGGAGGGAGAGTGGACGGAGATGAGGAGAAAGGAGACTGTTGGGAGGATGAGACATGTGTGGAGCAGAAAGGAATAGTGTGCAGTCACCGGACGGGGAGAGCAGTGGAAGCTGCATATAGGGGGGCATGTAAATTTACATGTGAATGTACATTTTCACTCAGTTATGTTAAATAAAAAATAAAAAATAAAATAATAATAATAATAAAAAAAAACAGATTTTGGTTTTGTTCATTCTTTCAATTGCTTTCTATTCTCTAACTCATTTAATTCTACTCTAATTTTTATTATCTGTTTTCCTCTTGTTCTCAAGGGGTTCTTCTATTTATTCAAGTTGTAAGGTTAATTCTTTGGCTTGGGCTCTGTTCATTCCCTATGTGTGCATTTATAGAGATCAACTGACCTCTGACCACTATTTCTGATGTGTCCCATAAGTAATAGTAAGATGTGTTTTCATTCTCATTTGATTCCATGAATTTTATTGCATCCCTGATTTCCTCTATACCCCATAACTTGATGAGCAAGGTGTTGTTCAGGTTTCATGAGTTTGAAATTCTATTCATGTATTTTCTGCTATTGATTTCAACTTTTATGGCTCCATGGTCTGAGAAAATACTTTGCAATAATTAGATGGTTTGGATTTTGTTGAGACTTGCTTTGTGGCCTAATATGTGCTCTATTTCGGAGAATGTTCCACATGCATTGAAAAAGAAAGTGTACTCATCTGGTGTTGGGTTGAAAGTTCTGTATATGTCGATGAGGTTGAGTTAGGGGATTCTTCTGACAAGATCGTCTGTATCTTTATTGAGTTTGTTTTCTGGATGAACTGTCCCTTACTGAAAATGGAGTGTTAAAGGCTTCTACTGTTATTGTGGAGTGATCTATCTCATTATGTTTGTTCGACATATCTAGGTGGCATGATATTGGGGTGCATAAATATTTAATATTGTTATATCCTCCTTATTTATTGCACCTTTAAACAATAAATACTGAACAATAAATTGTTCACCATGGATAGCGAATTTTACTTTAAAATGCATTTTCTGGGATTAATGTTGCCACTGCTGCTCTTCTTTGCATGTGGATAGTTTGGTATATGCTTTTGCACCCTATCACTTTGAGTTTGTTGATATTGAGACTATAGTGCTTTTTGTAAGCACCATATGGATTTACCGTGTTTTTCGATCCAACCAGTTACGCTCTGACTCTTTATTGGACCATTCAATCCATTTACATCCCATGTAATCATTGATAGATGTGTATTTTGTGTCATCAACTTGTTGCTTTTGTTTTTCTGTTGTTGATATTCTCTTGGTTCCACTTAATATTCTGCTCTACATTGATTTTCTTTATGTGTCTTCTTTTCATCTTTTTCAAAGTTGGTTTTGTGTTTCTTGAGAATTCTGGATTGTGTCTCTTCTTTTGATACGCAGTCTTCTTAGTTTGTTTTGCTGCTAACCCATTATTCCCTCCTAATGTTCTATGTCTAAACCAGTTTTTAATTTCTTTATATCTCCTTAACCTACTCTCTATCTCAAAGGTCTATGACATGACATTATGAAGACGGAATACTGTACTATATCCTTCTTCATAGTTGTTTCAGTCAGGTAGTGCTGCTCTAACAGAAATACAACGAGTGGATAGCTTTAACAAAGGAAAGTTTGTTCTTAAATAGTCCCATAGTCCGGTAGGCTACAAGTCCAAATTAAGGATTTCTGCTGCAAGGAAAGGCTTTCCCCATCATTGAGTCTGGAGGCAAGACCGGTATTGCATCAGTCTTGGTCAAAGGGAACATCTTGGTGCAGGAACCTCAGGTCTGAAGGACACACTCTTCTCCTGGTGCTGCTTGTTTGATGCTTTCAGGTTCCCAAGTCTCTGCTTGGTTCCCTTTTATCTCTTAGGATGAATGGATTAAGGGTGATGCAAATCATACTCCATAGAAACTCCCTTTACAGTGGAACAGGGAGGTAATCTTATAAAGGGACTTACAGTCCCACACTAATCCTTTAACACAGAGCATAGGAAAATCAGAAAATAGAGGACAATCATAAAATACTGGGAATCATGGCTCAGGCACATGGCTACACGTTTTTTGGGGGACCCAATTCAGTCCATGACCACAGTGTAATGTTGTCATAGTTTACAGGTTGAGATCTCTGCTTACCTAATATTTGAACTTTAATTGAGTTCTGTGAGTTTCCTAACTAAATAGGACTCTGGGTACTGTGTACTCCATTGTCTTCTTCACTATCTGGTGTTGCTGATTTTCTAATCAAAGAACTTCCATCAGTATTTCTTGTAATTTTGGTTTGGCTTTTGCAAAGTATCTAAGTTTCCATGTATCCAAGAAAGTCCTAATTTGGCCGTCATGTTTGAGAGACAATTATACAGGATATATAACTCTTAGTTGGATTCATCCTTCAAGACTTTGTATGTGTCATCCCATTGCCTTCCTAACTACTTGGTTTGGGTGGAGTAGTCAGCCTAAAAGGCGTCCCTTTGAACAACCTTTTTGATTTAAGCCTACCTGCTTTAAGAGCTTTTCCTTATGTTTCATTTTATTACACTTGACTATATATGGGTGTCTTTCTTTTGGGATCTACCTTTCACAGAGCTGGATGAACATCTTGAATGGCTGTCTACTTTTGTGATGTCAAGGAAGTTTTCTGTCAAAATGTTTTCAACAATTCTCTGTCGTTTTTGCTATCCTTCTCTGTTTTAGAAATCCAATTACCTGTAAATTGTTTCTCTTGATACAGTCCCCCATCGTTCTTAATGATTCTTCATTTATCTTGATTCTTTTATATGTTTTCTCCTCATAACTGCTGCCATCAGTTGCTGTTATCTGCAGTCCCCCAAATTCTGCATTCCATTTCCTCAATCATGCTCCTTTGGGTTTCAAATGAATTGTCTAAGTCTGTAATTTTATTATTGATCAGCTGAATTTCAGGTTGCTGATGGTTGATAAAGATCACAACCTATCTGTGGAGTCTCTCCAGAGCCACACCAGCAGACGCTATGGCATGGCTCAAAGAAGACAGGGGCCAATGCGTCAACACCCTCAACTGCTAGCTACCGCTGCATTCAGTAGGTGTGGTTGTCTTAAAAATAGCTTCTCGAGGCAGAGTCAAGATGGCAGACTAAGCACATGTCTCCTAAAATCCCTGTGGAAACCAAGACCTGAATTCATAATCAAACAGAGCCTTTTAGTAACCTAATCAGCCCCAGGACACGGCACAGGGATGTTAATTGGGACTTCATACCACTGAGCGGAAAACCTCCTATCTTTCACTGACTTCCGCTCCTGGCTAACCCTGGCTCTCATGGACTGAAGGTAAACGCACCATTTGGACTTTTTTTTTCTTGTGTCTTGGCCGGTGGGCAGAGGTGGGTCTTGCTTAGCGGCTAGACTCAGATGTGCTGCTGGGGGGACAGGCAGGCAAAATTCCCATATTTTGAGAGCCAGGCGTAGGACTCTGTTAATCTAGCCACTTTGAGCATGTCGTTCTATATCTGCCTCAGTGGCGTTAGTACGGAATTTCACAGGGAGAGTGCGGGACGCCATGTTGGGTATGGAGATTCTAGCGGGACGTCATCCTTAGCCTGGGAGCCCATGCCTGCAAACAGGACAGTGCTTCTCCGACAGAAAAGCAGTGGTTTACCGAAGGCCACCTAAGTTGGGGACTCTGCAACAGAATCAGAGGAATCACTAACTCTCAGCACCTTTAGCCCTTCTGTCTGCTGCCTGTGTGGAGGGCACCATCTTGGGTACAGTGGCTGCAGCTGGACCTAATTCTTAGCTTGGGAGCCAGAGCCTTCCCACAGGAGAGCACTTTTCTACCAGAAAAGCAGTACTTTACGCAGTGTCGCCTAATGCTAGGCCCTGTCAGCAGAGGCCAACAGGGCAGTAGCATTGCTGTAATCTGAACTAGTTTGTATCATCTGGGGTTGGATATAGTGGCGCTTACTTTGCCACTTGAGAAGAGGCACCTCTATACCTGAAAACCTAACTGACTTGTGAAGTAGTCAGATATCTTTTGCTTTACATTTTAAGACAGTCTAGAGAAACATCTGCATTCAATCCTCACAGCACCACTTCCAGCCTCTACATACTCACATGGGACCCAAAAAGCAACAGACATTTGTGGCATACAAGAAATCACCCATGGCTTCAAAAGGCTCCTAGACAAAGCAACCAAGGAGTTTTCCAGATGAAGAAACTTTTATGAAAGCATCAGAAAGTGAATACAAAATGATTACATACAGAGCCCTTCTAGATCTTATTAAAAATGCAGCAGAACAAAACGAAAAATAAAGCAAGATGTTTCATCTGATGGAACACCAGTACTCTGAAATCCAACAGATCAAGAACAAAATCAAAGACGTAGAAACCTCCATGCAAAGCCAAGAAAACAGAATGGAACAAACAGAGAAAAGAATTTCTGACTTGGAAGACAGAGCTACTGAGGCCAGCATCTATTAGCAGAAATCAGAAAAAAGAAACAAGAAAAATGAAGAAACATTAAGAAGCAGGTGGGACTCTATTAAGAGGAACAACCTTCCATTAACTGGAGTCTCTGAACAGGGTGAGACATCTGAGAACACAGAGTATCGTTGCTGAGCTGCTGACAGAAAACTTCCCAGAAATCATGAAGGAAGAGAATATAGACATCTAAGATGCATACCGTATGCCACCCAATAGAGATCTCAAAAGAAAGACTCCAAGACATATCATAATCAAGCTTAACAAAATGAAACATAAGCGGCAACTCCTAAGGGAAGAAGGAAGCAAGACTCAAAGCAAAGCTAACATTCAGAGGGAAACCCTGTAGGCTCTCTTCAGATCTCTAAGCAGAAACCATGCTGGCACGGAGACAGTGGCATGACACGTTCAACGCCTTGAAGGAGAAAAACTTCCAACCAAGAATTGTATATCCTGCAAAACTACCTGTCATGGTTGGAATTGTGTCCCCCAAAAATGTGTGCAGATACGTGGCTGGGATATGGTTCCCAGTATCTTGGGACTGTCCTCCATTGTGTGGTTTTGCTAACCTATATGTTAAAGGATTAGGGTGGGGCTGTAAATTCCCGCTGTAGGGGGAGTTTCCCTGGAGTATGGCTTGCCCCACCCTTAATGCTTTTAGCTTGCAAGGAATAAAAGGAAAAAGAAACAAAGGACAATTGGAGAATTTCGCTACCATCAAGCAAGCAGCACCGGGAGCAGAGCGCATCCTTCAGACCAGAGGGTCTTGCGTGAGGACGCTCCCTGGACAAAGACTGATGCAATACCGGACTTTCCTCCAGAGCCGACAAGGGGAAAGTCTTTCCCTGGAGCGGACACCCTGAATATGGACTTGCAACCTACTGGACTGTGTAAGAATAAATCTTTCTTTGTTAAAGCCATCCACTGTGTGGTATTTCTCTTAGAGCAGCCTAGCTGACTGAAACACTACCTTTCAAATACGAAAATGAAATTAAGACATTCCCAGATAAACAGAAACTCAGAGACTTTGTAAAACTCAAACCCAAACTACAAGAAATACTGAAGGAAGTTCTGGGCTCTGGCTTACAAGAATAAAACCGTTAACTTTACATTTTGGAATGACACACTACTCAAAACGCTACTCAGTTAGGGAAGGCTCCAAAGCCAGTCACAGCTTTGATACAGAAAGATGCAATCCAGTGATCATCATGAAAACTATCGTGTCATCATATTAGAAAGAGAGATGTACTACAGTTGTTATAGTCCTTCCAGATGGAGAGGAAGATGAAAAGACTGGTAGTAATTTAAATTGGGTTTATATATAGTTTACTAACGGGGAATCACAGGGGTAACTGTAAAGCACAACAAAGATGTATCCTACCATTTCAAGAAATGTAACACAGGAGTCTCAACAACTACAAAACCAGCTCTGCAAAAAGGTGAAAAATCAACTCACAAAAAACAATGTCCCAGAACCAACTAATAAGAACAAGAGAGAAAACATCAACATAAAAATAAACATATCCCAATGGCAGCACTGAACACATACCTATCAATAATTACATTGAATGTGAATGGACTGAATGTGCCAGTAAAGAGACATCGAGTGACATCTTGGATCAAAAGACACGACCCATCCATATGTTGTCTACAAGAAACTCACTTGAGACCTAAAGATAGGAACAAACTGAAAACTAAAGGTTAGAAGAATATATATCAAGCTAATAATGAACAAAGAAGAGCAGGGGTGGGAATTCTAATCTCAGACAAAATCAATTTTAATGTTACATACACCATTGTGGACAAAGATGGACACTATTTATTGCTGAAAGGGTCACTACACAAGCAAGACTTAATTATATTAAATATTTATGCACCTAGTATCAGAGCACCTAAATACATGGAAGAAACACTGATTACACTCAAAAGAGAGTTAGATGACTCCACAATAATAGTGGGAGACTTTCAACCCTCAATACTAGACACATCATTTAGAAAAAAGCTCACTAAAGATACAGAAGACCTCATTGCCACAATTAACCAACTAAACCTCATTAATATATACAGAACTTTCCACTCATCAGCAGACTACAACTTCTTCTCCAGTGCACATGGAACATTCTCCAGAATTGACCATGTGATAGGCCATAATCCAATGCTCAACAAAATCCATAACACTGAATTACTGCAAAGCATCTTCTCAGATCATAAAGCCATAAAAGTTCAAATCAATAGCAGAAAAAACTGGAAACTGAACAACATCTTGCTCAAAAAAACATGGGTTATAGAGGAAATCAAGGATGAATTAAAGAATGAAAACACTTTCTACCAGAACCTATGGGATACAGCCAAAGCAGTGCTCAGAGGTCTGTTTATCTCCATAAATGCACACATCTGGAAGGAAGAAAGAAACCAAATCAATGAACTAACCCTACAGCTTGAACAAGTAGAAAGGGAACAACAGAGGAACCCCTCAGGCACCACAAGAAACGAGATCATAAAGATTAGAGTAGAGCTAAATGAATTAGAGAATAGAAAAACAATTGAAAAAATTGAAAAGACCAAAAGCTGTTTTTTTTTTAAAAGATCAACAAAATTGACAAACCACTGCCTAACTTACTAAAGAAAAGGAGGAAAGGAAACAAATAACCCAAATCAGAAATGAGAGGGGGGTTGTCACCACAGATGCAACAGAAATAAAAAAACATCATAACAGAATAATATGAAAGACTGTACTCTAACAAATTTGAAAACCTAGGGGAAATGGACCAATTCCTCGACTCATACCACCTACCAAAATTACAACATGAAGCAGAACAACTTAATGAACCCATCACAAAGGAAGACATCAAAAATATCGTCAAAACATTGCCAACGAACAAAGGTCTGGGCCCAGATGGTTTCACTCCAGAATTCTACCAAGCATTTAGAGAAGAGTTATGTCCAATACTACTGAGATAATTTCACAGTATAGAAAGGGATGGTGTACTTCCAAACTCATTCTATGAAGCCAGCATAACCCTGATACCTAAGCCAGGGAAAGACCCAACAAATAAAGAGAACTACAGACCGATATCACTCATAAATCTAAATGCAAAAACTTCAACAAAATTCTTGTCAATAGAATACAACAACCTATCAAGAAAATAATCCATCACGACCAAGTGGGATTCATACCAGGGATGCAAGCCTGGTTCAACATCAGAAAAACAATGTGATTAACCACATAAACAACACAAAAGACAAGGATCACCTGATTTTGACCATTGCTCACGTTATCCTGAATGGAGAGAGACTGAAAAACTGTCCCTTGAGATCAGGAACTAGACAAAGATGCCACCCACTCTCACCTCTGCTATTCAACATTGTGCTAGAAGTTTTAGCCAGAGCAATTAGACAAGATGAAGAAATAAAGGGCATCTGCATCAGCAAAGAAGAAGTTAAAATCTCCCTGTTTGCAGATGATATGATTGTATATGCAGAGAATCGCAAGGAATCTATAAGTAAACTACTCAAACTGATAGAAGAGTTCAGCAAAGTCTCAGGATACAAGATAAACATATCAGTAGTATTCCTTTATACCAACAACGAGACTGTTAAGGAAGAAATTATCAAATCAATACCATTTATGATAGCCCCTAAGAATATAAAGTACCTAGGAATTAAGCTAACCAGAGAAATAACAGACCTTTACAAAGAGAACTACAATCCCTTACTACAAGAAACTAAGAGAGACTTAGATAAATGGAAAAACCTACCCTGCTCATGAATAGGAAGACTTAACATTGTGAAAATGTCTATCTTACCCAAAGCGATCTATTTATATAATGCAATCCCAATACAGGTTCCAGTGACATTTTTTAAGGAGATGGAGAAACAAATCACCAATTTTGTTTGGAAAGGAAAGAAGGCCCAGTTAAGTAAAGTAATACTAGTGAAGAAGAACACACTGGAAGGCCTCTCATTACCCAACTTTAGAACATATTACACTGCCACAGTGCTCAAAACAGCCTGGTACTGGTATAAGAACAGACAGATCGATTAGTGGAATAGAACTGAGACCCCAGAGATGACACCATCTGCTTATGAACAATTCATATTTGACAAAGGCCCGAAGACATTTGTCATGGGTTGAATTGTGTCCACCCAAAAATATGTGTAGCGATGTGGCTGCAATATGGTTCCCAGTATCTTGGGACTGTCCTCCATTGTCTGGTTTCGCTAAACTGTAGGTTGAAGGATTGGGGTGGGGCAGTAAATTCCTGCATAGGATTACTGCCCTGCTTTGCTGTAGGGGGAGTTTCCATTGAGTATGGCTTGCTAGACCCTTAATGCTTTCAGCCTGCAAGAGACAAAAAGAGAAACAGAAACAAAGAAAATGAGGAGCCTCGCATCATCAAGAAATGTGCACCGGGAGAAGAGTGCGTCCTTCAGACCTCAGGTTCCTGCGCCAGGACGCTCCCTGGACACAGACTGATGCAATACCGGACTTTCCTCCAGAGCCGACAAGGGGAAAGCCTTCCCCTGGAGCGAACACCCTGAATATGGACTTGCAGCCTATCAGACGGTGTAAGAATAAACCTTCCTTTGTTGAAGCCATCCACTCAGTGGTATTTCTGTTATAGCGGCACTAGCTGACTAAAACAACATTAAACTGGGGTAAAAACAGTATCTTCAACAAATGGCGCTGGCAAAATTGGATATCCATCTGCAAGAAACTGAAACAAGATCTATATCTTACACCTTATACAAAAACCCACTCCAACTGGATAAAAGTCCTAAATACCAAACCTAAAACGATAAAGCTCATCCAAGGAAAGGTAGGAACAACAATGGAAGTTTTAATACACAATGTGGACCCACTCCAAAATCTGTCAAACAAACCACAATTACCAGAAGAGAAAATAGATAAATGGGAACTATTAAGAAACAAACACTTTTGCTCATCCAAAGACTTTAATAATAGAATTAAAAGAACACCTACAGAATGGGAAAAAATATTTGGGAACCGACGCCTGATCTCCATAATCTATAAGATACTACAAAATATCAACAAGAAGATAAATCAACCAATTAAGTGCTGGGCAAAGGAGATGGACAGATATTTCTCTAAAGAGAAGATTCAGGCAGCCAAAAAACACATGCGGACATGCTCACAATCATTAGCTATTAAAGAAATTCAAATCAAAACGACAATGAGATACCATCTCACCCCAACAAGGTTGGCCATGATCCAAAAAACACTAAACAAAAAATGCTGGAGTCCACGATAGCAAAAAGATGGAATCAACCCAGATGCCCAACATTAGAAGAATGGATAGGTAAACTGTGGTACATATACTCAATGGAGCACTACGCAATGATAAAGAACAACGATCATTCCAGGAAGC
Source organism: Heterohyrax brucei (assembly GCA_028571685.1). Taxonomy (NCBI): domain Eukaryota; kingdom Metazoa; phylum Chordata; class Mammalia; order Hyracoidea; family Procaviidae; genus Heterohyrax; species Heterohyrax brucei. The sequence continues at coordinate 3,138,485 of CM053166.1, forward strand.
ATCTCCTAACCTGGTTTCAACTGGAAGACATTATGTTAAGTATTCAGCGACAAAAGGGCAAATACTGTATGACACCTCTATGATAAGATCTCAAAAACAGACTTGTGTATAGAAGAAAAGACTCTTTGACAGCTGCAAGGGAGGGGAGGGAGGAAGGGTGAGGGGGAAGGCTTTAGTTTAGATAGTTACTAGAAATCTAGTTGGGAGAAAGCGGTGACAGCACACATTAGGAACAAGGACATCAAGTGGACTTCAGCATAACTTGAGTACTCCTTCCGTCTTAACACAATACTGCAAGGATAGAGTAGCTGGGGTGGGGGGCGGGGGACCATGCTCTTAGGCGAATTTCAGGCCAATTGGCACAACTAGCGTTTTTCTAAGACAGCTCTCTGCACCCCACATTGGTGAGTGGCATCTGGGGTCTTAGAAGCTGCCAAGCCGCCATCCGAGGACACAGCAAATGGTCCAAACTCAACAGGAACGGATGCTCACTGAGGACCAAAATGACATGCGGTAAAGACAACCGAGAAGACGGAGAGACCCACAAGAGTGGGTGCCTACATCGACTTGGGACCGGAAGAACCAGATGGTGCCCGGCCATCACCAGTGATAGCCACGATGGAGCTCACAGAGAGGAGTCTCACTGGCAACACAAGAATAAAGAGGTGCATCATGAGATCTCCACTAAAAGACCTCAATTGATGGTCCAGCAGTTTGGGGGTTCCTCTGAGAGCATGGCCCCCTGCCCTGATGCTGCCCTTTCACATAAATTATAACAAAGGTCCACTCTTTGGACAGGAATGGATTGGACTTGGCAAGGCAGAGTGACCATATAATGGAAGCACTTTATGGTTCTATACCTCTATAGGATATCATCTTGCTGACCTCTGGCTGGAGGAAGGGGAGTAGATGGACAGGAGGGGAAAGGAGACTGTTGGGAAGATGAGACATGTATGGAGCAGAGAGGAATAGTGTGCTGTCACCGGACAGGGAGAGCAGTGGAAGCTGCATTTAGGGGGGCATGTAAATTAATATGTGAATGTACATTTTCACTCAGTTATGTTAAATAAAAATTAAAAAAAAAAATGCTGGAGAGGCTGTGGAGAAAGAGGAACCCTCCTACACTGTTGGTGAGGTTGTAAAATGGTCCAGCCTCTTTGGAAAGCAATCTGGTGCTTCCTAAAAAAAATGGATATTGACATGCCATTTGACCAAGTAATTCCACTACTTGGAATACATCCTACAGAATCAAGGCCTTTCACACCAACGGACACATGCACAAGAATGTTTATTGTAGCACAGTCCACAATACCAAAAAGATGGAATCAACCCAGATGCCCAAGAACAGAAGAATGGATAGGTAAACTATGGTATACATACTCAATTCAGCACTACGCAATGATAAAGAATAAAGATGAATCCAGGAAACATCTCATGACCTGGTTTCAACTGGAAGGCATGTTGAGTGAAAGCAGTCAGCGTCAAAAGGACAAATATTGTAAGAGACCTCTACGATCAGATCTCAAAAACAGACTTGTATATAGAAGACTCTTTGACAGCTGCAAGGGAAGGGAGGGTGGGAGGGAGTGGGGGGAGGGTTTAGATAAGATAGCTGCTAGGAATCTGGTTGGGTGAAATTGGTGACAGCACACATTAGAAACAAGAACAATATTAAGTGGACTTAAGCATAAAATGAGTACTCCTTCCATCTTAACCTAGTATTGCAAGGATAGAGTAGCTAGCGCAGGGACCGGGGGACCATGCTCTTAGGCGAAAGCAAGGCCAATTGGCACAACTGGCGATTCAGCAAGAAGGCTCTCTGCACCCCACATTGGTGAGTGGCATCTGGGGTCTTAAAAGCTAACAAGCTGCCATCCGAGGGCACAGCAAATGGTCCCAACTCAGCAGGAACGGATGCTCACCGAGGTCCAAAGTGAGATGGGGGAAAGCCAACCTAGAAGATAAAGAGACCCACATCAATGGGTGCCTACATCAACTTGGGACTGGAAGAACCGAATGGTGCCAAGCCACCACCAGTGATAGCCGCGATGGAGCTCACTAAGTTGAGTCTCACTGGCAACACAAGAATAAAAAAGGGGTGCTCCCTGAGATCCCTACTAAAAGACCTCAATTGATGGTCCAGCAGTTGCGGGGTTCCCCTGGGAACATGGTCTCTCACCCTGATGCTGCCCTTGACCATAAGTCATAAAGAAGGTCCACTCTTCGGATAGGAATGGATTGGACTTGGCAATGAAGAGTGACCATATATTGGATGCACTTTATGGTTCTATACATCTGTAGGATGTCATCCTGCTGACCTCTCGCTGGAGGAAAGAGAGGGGTGGAGAGGAGGGGAAAAAGAGACTGTTGGGAGAATGAGTCATGTATGGAGCAGAGAGGAATAGTGTGCTGTCGCCAGGCAGGGAGACCAGTGGAAGCTGCATATAGGTGGGCATGTAAATTTATACAGGAATGTACATTTTCATTCAGTTATATTAAAAAAAAAAAAAGAAAAAGCTTCTCTACTAAGAAAGGTGCCGTCCAATCAGGCACTACTGCTCAGTGTGATTGCCAGACACTAAGGCCCTGTAGACTCTGCCTCTCAGCTGATTAAGATGGTGTCCCACCTGTGTCACCTCTTCTGGGCTGTGCCAGTAAAACCTGTGGCGTAGCTCAGAGAAGAGAGGGAAAGAGTGCTTCTGCACTTGCCCACGAGGAACCACTGCATTCTCTAGATGTGGCTGTCTTAAGTGCAGTCCCTCCACTGAGAGATGCTGCCCACTCGGACCCTGCTGCTCAGTGTGGCAGCTGGCCCCATCCAGGCTCTCAGTTGCAGTTACCCCACTTCAGTCTCCTGGTGGACAAAAATGGTGTCTACCTGTAAGGCTCTCTGCTGCCACTCAGCAGAAGGGGGACCACTTCCACTGCTGACCCACCTCTGACAAAGGCAGTATTCCCATTCTTGTTTTCCAGTCCAATCTCCCAAATTTCTGCCTAATCTTGGGGCTCCTCAAATGTCTGCTCTGCTCTGTTCAGTTGATTTTATAGGTCTTAGTTCTCAGAGGGAATCAAGGAGCTGTGTGACCAGTCCACCCCTTGGTCCCACCTGCTCTTTCATCCATTTTGAATGTTTTTGCACATGGTGTGAGACATATGTCCTTTTTTTTTCCTTGTAGATGGAGATTCTGTTATGTGAACATCATTTGTTCAAGAGATTGTCTTTTTCCAATTTATGGACTTTGGGTCTTTATAAAATATTAACTGCTCATAGGTGGATGATATTTTATCTGGATTCTCAGTTCCTTTGGCCTATGAATTTGTTGCTGTGCCAGTACCAGGATGTTCAGACTAGTGTTGTAGCATACTATGTGCTAACCTCAGAAACTGTGCAGATTCCCACTTTGTTCTTCTTCAGTAATGCTCCACATGTCTGGATCTTCTTCCCTTTCTGTAGGAAACTGGTGGATCATAACCAGTTATGGATAACACTGGGACCAGAGTAATGTGTAGCCTGTTCACAGACTAAGAGGCAGTCATTTGAACAGAGTAAAGGGATCGTGTGTGCTTTAGTCAGGACAGGTGGGGGTCAGGGTTGTGTCCTTTCACCATACTTTGTTCAATCTGTGTGCTCAGCACATCATTCAAGAAGCTGGACCACATGAAGAACAGGCATCAGTGACCTTGGACCACTCACCTGGTGGGCTGCAGTCTGGGAAGATGCCTAGAGAGGGGTTCCTGGTGTTGGGCTTCTCTGAATCACAATGTACATTTTCCTGTCTTTGGAAAGGCTGTCATATTGGTGAACCTTGTTACTTCTTGCATCTCCAGCACAAATGTCACCTTTGGAACCCCCTCAGATACACTTTAAGAACTGCTTACAGGACTTCCTTCTGAACCATGCCGAGCTTACACTGAAACCTGATCCAGCTCTATATTGAGCATTGTTTCTGGAACCTTCTGCACGTCACCTCGAGTCTCACCAGCAGAACACACTCCAGGTTCTACTGAAGATTCACCTCCAGAACCCACTCTGATCCACACAGAGCACTGTGCCTCAGGAGCCTTCTCCTGATCCATACTGAGATTCAGCTCCAGAACCTGCTGCAGCTTCAAGTACACATACCTCTGGGTCCTACTCTAGATCCACATGACAACTCACTGCCAGAACCCGCTCCTGGTCCACACCGAAAGTCAGCACGAGAACTCACTCCAGGTCCCTGTCAAGTGTGGCCTCCAGAACCGGCTCCAGATCCACATGATTCACATCAGGATGACTCTCTGGGGCTGTATCAGGCATCGCTCCTGGAGTCTGCTCAAGATCCATGCCGAGATTCACCGCTGTACTTGTTCCAGGTCCAGCGCGTCATCTCGAGAACCTGCTCCAGATGGACGATGAACACCGCCTCCAGAACCCAGTCTAAAGAGAGAGCCAGCCTTCACATGTTCTGCAGTGTCAGGCTCTGAGCCAAAGCAGGCATTTCCGCTGAAGCCTTCTGCCCCTGACCTAAAAGTGGATCTTTTATTTCTTGGTCCCTTTTCCCTTGTTCAACAGCTACTTCATCATCCAGTTATATTTAAACTTTCCGATTTTGATCTTTTCAAAGTGTAGAATGCAGTGGCTGTGTATAACTTCACACTGCTGTGCTCCCACCAACCCTGTCTGGGCCCAGAGTGTTTTCACCCCTGAAACATAATCCCTGTGACCAGGAGACAGCAGCCTTTACCTGTAGGCTCCGGAATTCACACGATTGCTTTTTGTATCTATGGATTCACCTACCCTGGAGTTCTCATCTAACTGGAATCCTGGATTCCATGGCCTCTTGTCCCCACTGTTCTTCAGTTTCAACCTAGGTGTGCCGTGTGCCTGCGTCTAACTCCTCTTTACATCTGAATGTGATCCCCTAGTCTTCACTGACCACAGTCTCCCCCTTTATGTGTTGATGGACCTGGGGGGGTTTACACCTGGTGGCTAATGTGCTGTGGTGAGCATCCATGTCCACGTGTGTCCTTGAGTTCCTGACTTCATGATACAGGCCCACAGAGGGTAACGGGGAGAAGGGAACAGTGAGGAGACAGGCCAGATTTGAGACCGAGAGTTTGAAGAGATCAAGAAGCAAGCAAATCGTGGGAGATGAAGACATGGGGGAGGCCCAGAGAACTCCCAGCTGTGGGTCAACAGGACACAGGAATCGTCAGGAGGCAGCACGTGTGTGGTGATTGAGGAGCTGGGGAGAATAAGGAGTGAGCACAGGCAGAAAATCTGAGAAGATGGGTGGGAACAGTTGTGGGTCATGGTGAGGTGCGGACAGCCAGGAGGCAGTCCTGATACTGTGAGGAAGGTGAAGGGACTGAGGAGCAGGGACAGATGACAAGAAGGCACAAGTGTGGGCAGAAAAGAGAGAATCAGTGAATGCAAAGTTGCAACCCCAAAGAAGGTCGGAAGAGCTAGGAAACCCTGGAGGCGGTGAGAGTGAGGCGGGAGCAGGCATCGGTGTAGGGAGTGAGGAGGCAGGAGGCTGCCCAGGTTCGGGGAGGGCGTGTGGGCCTCGGAACTGGCTCTGGAGATGTTGTGGGGCTGGTGCTGACTCCAAACACTCGGGGCCCTTGGTGTCAGGCCCCGCAGCCAGTGCCCTCAGGGACCTGGCTTTGGTTTCTGCTCCCGCGGAGTGGAGTCCGTGTTTCGGGGGCTAAACAACACCTCCTGTGACACTTTCTAGGTTGAGGTGGGGACTGGAGATGTTGGAAGGTGAGACGGGAGCTCACCATCTGTTCTTCCAGATCATTCCGGCCCGTGGAATAAAGGCAGAGGCACTAGTCTACCCTGTTTCACAGGGGAGAGCACTCACGGCATGACGGACTACTCCAAGTCACCCAGCTCGTGCATAAGGCAACTCTAGAGCCCACTCCTACACCACCACACAACACAGTCAAGACTTGACCCAGAGCCCACGACCGTGGGGGACTTGTAGGGGAAACGAGGTGGCTTTGGGTCATGGAGTGCACACTCACTGTGTCCACTCCTGTTTATGAGAGGCTGCCTGCAACCTTTCTTGGGATCTCATTATTTTCTGGCTCTTTGTCTCAGAGCATGACCACCAACATACCAGGAAGAGGTTTGCTGCCATTCAAAACTAACTGGAGAGGAGTCGGTCCTTCGACTTGAGAGAAATCCTTGGGAGTGGCTCACTGGGCAGAGGTCCCTGTGTTCAGTCACTGGCCCTCATTTGTTTGCTTTTACAATGTGGGTGAGGAAGTCTTCAAGGCAAAGGAAATGCAGTTTCCACCCTGACCCAGGAAAGTGTGATGGCCACGAGGAGGGGGAAGATGCTGTGATTTCCTCTGAAGCTGAGACAGGCGAGCAACAAGCGGCTCCTGGTTACGAAACTGGGTCCCAGAGGTCTGCGGCCAGTTGTGGGTGAAGCTGAGCGCTCTTTCCTCCACCTGCTGGCCGGTGGTGAATCTTCTGAGCATTATCCGTACACCTCGGTGTACTTGTCTCGGTGGCTGGTCTCACACTACTCTATGGAAATGCTTCACGAATTCTGGAACTGATCTCTTGGCCACTCACATGTGATCACTGTGTCTTTTTCTAGTCTGAAGCTGTATTTGTGCCCTTTCCTTTGACTTCTGCTAACCTGAAGGTGGGCGGTTTGAATCCACTAGGAGCTCCTGGAAAACCCTGTGGAACAGCTCTACTCTGTTCTACAACTTCGCCTGCTTGTCCCCCTTCTTTCTTTCTGTTACTTTGGAAACCCTGGTGTGGCATGTGAGTGCTGTAGCTGCTAACCAAAGGGATGGTAGTTTATTTCACCAAGCAGTCCTCGGACACTCCTTGGAGGCCTCAAGGGTCACTATGAGTCAAATTGACTCGAGGGCAATTGCTTTGGTTTGGTTATTGGTTTCATGGAAAAGGATGCTTTTTAGCATGTGGTTTTTGTACACTTATTTAATTTCTGATTTTAAAATCAGACTTTTTGTTCCCCGAAATGTTTGTTTCGGACAATGTGACTCAGGTGAATACATTCTATTGCAGTTTTATGCTTCACAGTTGCTGGTTGGAGTTTCTCAGCTCTCACCTGCATGGGTGTTCCTTTCCTCTTCCCTTGGCACAGTCGCTTTGCTCAGCTGTCCAATTCCATGGACAGAGCTGGCCTTTGGGATGGCACTTTCTTATGTCTGGGTAGTAACATGCAACTTCTTTCACAGAGCGTTTTCTTGTCCGTGTGGGGGAGAGGTGGTTTCTTTCTGCTGTCCGTCTCCTTTGACCTGGACTACCTAAAACTCCCTGGTACAGGAAATCCTTTGGTCTGCTTAGGTCAAAAGACATTCCTTAGGGTTTTCTCTGAAATTTTGTTAACAGCCTTCTTTTTCACTTCTAGGCCTTCTTTTGTGATTCTTGGTGGTGGTGGGTTTCTTTTTATTTTTTACTAAATAGATGGTAGTTTATGCCAGATTCTTTCGCTGGGAGACCCTCATCCCTGGTCTGCAGGGCCTGCCTGCTTGTCTCAGGGAGTCATGCGTGGGGATCTGTTCTCAGTGCTGTCTTCCTGACACTGTTTCCCCCACGTCACATTGTCACAGTATCTAATCAGACACATCTCAGTCCACCTCCTGCCTGTCTTTACCTTTTAGTATTCAATCAGCCTTTCAGAATCTTGGCCAATTTGGCCCCCAAAACTTGGCACTTTCATTGGAATTGTAGCACTCGTATATTGGGGCGAATCAACACGTCATTGTTGTGAGGTGCCATAGAGTCAGCTCCAACTCAGAGTGACCACCACAGCACAGCACAGGATGCCCAGTCAGGCTCCATCCACATACTTGTTATGCCCAAGCACATGGAGACGGTCACTGAAAGTTTCCCTCTTTTTCACTGACACTCTAGTCAGCATGATATCCTTCTCCAGGGACTGGACACTCCTCATAACACATCCAAAGTATGTGAGAAGTGCTGCCATCCTTTGCTTCTCAGGAACATTCTGGCTGTACTTCTTGCAAGGCGAATTTCTGTTCTTTTTGCAGTCCATGGGATATTGAATGTTCTTCTCCAACACCGTAACTCAAAGCTATCTTACTTGGTCTTCCTCATTCAGTGTCTAGTTCTTGCATGTGTGGGGCGACTGAAAGTACCACAGGGTGGGTCAGGTGCATCTCAGTCTTCAAGGTGACATCTTTGCTTTCTAACACTTTAAAGTCTGGCACATTTGCCCAATGCATTGTGTCATTTGATTTTGACTTCTGCTTCCATGGGTCTTGACTGTGGATCCAGGTAAAATGAAATTTCTGATGTCACTCTTTTCTCCATTTATCATGACGTTGCCTATTGGTCCCGCTCTGAAGAGTCTCTTTTCCTTACGATGAGCTGTAATCCACACCGAAGGCTGTAGTCTTTGATCTTCACCAGTAAGTGCATCAGTTCCTCTTCTTTTACAACAGGAAAAAGTGCCATAGTTTTATAATATGAAGTCTTTCCATTATTGTTAGGAGTTGGGAAGTCACTTCTGGTTCATACGGGCCTAACGTCTGACACTGTGGAACACTGGCAGGGCAGATGCCCCTTGACAGTCGTTATGTTGGAGCTCATTGTTACAGCCACTGTGTCAACACATCTCTGAGTTTTATTTTGCTGACCCCGCTACTTTATGAAAAATGATGTCTGTCATGGATTTAACCGTGTCCCCCTTAAAATCTGTGTAACCATGTCGCTGGGCCATAATTCCAAATATTTTGATTGTCCTCTATTCTGTGATCTTCCTATGCTCTATGTTAGAGGATTAGGGTTGGATTATAAGTCCCTTCATAAGATCACTTCTGCTCCACTGTAAATGGAGTTTCCCCCAGTACGGCTTGTACCACTCTTTATCCTTTCATCCTAACAAGACATTAAGGGGACACAAACAGAGAACTGGGGACATCACACCATCAAAAAAGCAGCACAGGGAGAAGAGCATGTACTTCACTCCTGAGGTTCCGGTACTGAGATGCTCCCTGAACAAATACTGATGCCACACAAGGACTTTCGTCCAGAGCTGACAAGGGGGAAAGCCTTCCCCTGGAGTGGACATCCTGAATTCAACTTGTAGCTTACCTGCCTAAGAAAAAACTTTCATTTGTTAAAGCCATCCACTTGCGGTATCTCAGTTAGAGCACCACTAGATGACTAAGACAATGTCCTTCTATGGGGACTCATCTTTCCTGACACTATGTCCAAAGTACATGAGATGTCTCATCCTCCTTGCTTTCAAGGAGCACCTTGTTGCAGTTCTTTCAAGACAGCTTTGTTCATTCTCTTGGCAATCCATGGTATGCTCAATATTCTTAACCAGCACCACGATGTGAAGGCATCTGGTCTTCTTCTGTCTTCTTTATGGACTGTGCACCTCCCACATGCAGAAGAGGTGACTGAGCACTGCACTTCTTGGAGCAGGCACAGCCTAGTCTTCAAGGGAACGTTCTATTAATATGGTGTGTCTCTATTTAAGTCTTCTATGTCTTTTCTTCACTTTACAATTATCTTCATAGATGATATTCATGTCTTTTGTTGCTTCACGATTACTTTATGCTTTTTGGTTACTTTTGCTTTCTTTGCTTTTTTAGCTTGTCTTGTAGAAACTCAGGCTTTGCTTGTTGCTGTATTAGTATTTATTTCGGCTCTTAAGCTTATCCTCATTACTTTTGTGCTTCTGCCTCCTTATAGAAGATGCTTATTCACAATTTCTTTTCTAACGTGGACATATTATGCTATACAATTTTCATTTCACCTCCTTATAGAAGATGCTTATTCACAATTTCTTTTCTAACGTGGACATATTATGCTATACAATTTTCATTTCACTATTTTCCCTGTAGATATTTTTTCATGCATTAGCTGTGTCTACAAACTTTACTAGGTAATATTGTGTTGCAGCTGAGTTTTAAATATTTTGTAATTTTCCTTACTTTTTTTCTTTCACGTCTGTTAATAAATTTATTAAAATTCTACGTGCTTGTTTTTTTGCTAAAGATTGTTTTTACTGAATTCTAACATGTACTACAGAAGGAACAGTGAATTTAATATCCATCTGTGTAAATTACTGGAATTATTGGTGCATAAATTTGAATAACGGTCACATGACCTAGCCATCCTTGTAGGCATATAGACATTATCCTATTGATGACACACTGTCCTTCAGGACAGATCTTGAAATGTGCTTTATCACGATGAACACAACACCATTCCTTTTCGGGTATTTGTTCCTGGCATAGCAGACCACATGAGTGCCTGACTCAAAATGGCCAATACTGGTCCATTTCAGCCCACTACAGCCTAGGATCCTGAGGTTTATGCATCCCATTTTGTTTTTCAGATTTCCAACTTTCCAAAATTCATAACATCATATATGCCATATTCTGATTATTAATGGCTGTTTCTTCTGATTTTGAAATGTGCTATATCACAAATGAGGGTCCCAACTGCTTTACTCCATCCGTGTCATACAGGTAGAGTCTACTTTGTAGAGGCAGCTCTTCCCCAGGCATCTTCTGAGTGCCTTCCTACCCGGAAGCCCATTGAAATCCGAACCCCAACAGACTAAGACCCTGACCCAAGCCATGATATTTTAAATTGCATCATATGCATGTGAAAGCTGGACAGTGAACAAGGAAGACAGGAGAAGAACTGATGCCTCTGAGTTGCTGGAGAACAATCTGGAATGTACCAGGGTCTCCCAAAAGAACAAACGTGTTCTGGAAGAAGGACAATCAGAGTGTTCCTTGGAAACACAGACAGCGAGACCACAACCTGCATACTTTGGATATTTTTTCAGGAGCCAGAAGGAGAAGGATGTCATGCTGGGTAGCGTGCAGGGTCTATGACAAAGAGGAAGACCCTCCAGGAGCTGAATGGACACAGTGGCTGAGATGGTGGACTCTAGCCCACCAACGATGGTGAGTTTGACAGAGGCCCGGGCCGTGCTTTTCTGCTCGACACAGGGTGGGTGTGAGTGACAAGTGACTCAATGGCAGCAAAGAAGAAAACCATTGTTTTTTATAATTTAACTCCAACATTTTAGTTTAGCAAAGACTTTAACGAAGCCCTAAGTTCCTCAGAATGTCCAGGCCTTTCCTAAGAAAACACAGACTTTCCAACAGTGTAAGCACATAGACGCCAAATGGAACCAATACATTTTTGGGGTCTAGTATTTTGTTACTTCTGGCTTGTTCCTTCATTACCAAGCTATGTTTGTTTAGATTTATCCACTTATCTCGCAGTTGTTTTGTTTTTTGATGACTCTTGTAACTCAGACTTCCCTCTACGATCATTTTTCTTTCCCCTAGTAAAGCACAGTTTAGGGAGTTTGCTGGACCTGAAACTGTCTTGCTTTGTCTTGGTGCTCTGTGATTCCAGGAAGACAGCTGTATCTTCTGAACACTTGAAATGTACTGTTTGCTGGGTTTCGGGCCCCTCCAACACCACCACTGAAAACTTCTGTCTTCCTTATACACTGTCCAGGTTTGGCATACATATCATGTGAATGAAAATATCATAGCTTTGGTCACCATTGAGTTCACCATTGACTTCAAGGTGACATCTTTTTAACACTTTTCAAAGAGGTCCTTTGCAGCAGATTTTCCCAGTGCAATGAGTCTTTTGGTTTCTTGACTGCTGCTTCCATGGGTGTGGATGGTGAGGTCTAGTAAACTCTTCCACAACCTCCATCCCTTCTCTGTTGGTCAAGATGTTGCTTACTGGGCCAGTTGTGAGGATGTTTTCCTGATGCTGAGGGGCAGTCCACACTGACGGCTCTGATCTTCAATCTTCATCAGCAAGTCCTTCAAGTCCTCTTCAGTATCAGCAAGCAGGTTGTGTCATCTGTCTAACACAGCTTGTTAATGAATCTTCCTCCATCCCTGACATCTCATTCTTCTTTATATAATAGTCCAGCTTCTGAGATTGTTTGCTGGGCACACAGCTTCAAAAGTTAACGTCAAAGGATACAACCCTGTTGTACACCTTTCCTACAACCCTGTTGTACACCACCCTGACTTTAAACCTTGCAGAGTCCCTCTGTTCTGTTCGCGCAACTGCCCCTTGATCCATATAGATTCCTCATGAGCACAATTAAGTGTTCTAGAATTCCCATTCTCTGCAATGTCACCCATAATTTGTTACAATTCACACAGTTGAATGTCTTTCCATAGTCAATAGAACACAGGAAAACCTCTTTCAGGTATTCCCTGCTTTCAGCCCAAATCCATGCGACATCAGCAATCACATCCCTGGTTTCGTGTCTCCTGACGAATCTGGTTTGAGTTCCTGGCAGTTCTCTATCAACATGCTGTTGCAGTGGCTTTTGAATGACCTTGAACACAACTATGTTTATCTACAGGATGATTCGAGGCGCAATAGCCTTTCCTTCTTTGATACCACAGAGGAGTTGTCAGCTGCTGTCCGGTCCATCGCATCCCACAGCGACCCCAACAGGGTAGGACACAACTACTCCATGAGGTTTTCAAGGCTGTGACCATTCACACGCAGATCGCCAGGCCTTTCTTCTGAGGCACCTCTGAGAGGCATCGAACCACCAGCCTCCCAGATGGGAGACAAGCCGTCAATCATTTTCACAACCCAGGGCTACTCCTCCCACAGGGAGAGTGGTGGACTGAGAATTTCAGCCTGTGAACTTCTCCCATTCATTTCAAGTCTGAAAAACAGAGCCAGGAAACCACTGTCACAGCGCGTCTCCCAGACTTTCAAACTTCCCGCCTCCCATTACTGTTCCTTTGCCAACGGTATCAGCAGGCAGGTGCCCCTCAAATCCTTTAGTTACAAAATTTATTCAGCTTCTTAGTCTTTCTTCTTCCTCTTTCAGAATAAAAGCACACCTTGGCCTGGCATGCCACTGATAGCACTGGTGAGAAGGTGCGGGCCTCCTGGCCTTTCTTCCTGCTCTGTGAGAGTGAAAGGGGCCGGGGACAGACCAGCGCAATGGGTCGCTCGCTCATGGCAGGTGGCTTTCCCATGGCCGGTCCAACAGGTAGCTTTCCAATGGAACTGATGGCCAGGGACCACGATCATAGGGGACAATGTAACTCCATCGGCCTAAGAGTCTATAAAGAGGATATTCTCCATTCCAGCTTGCAGAGCAGCACAAGGAGTCTTTCTCATTTTTCTTAAAAAATTATGTTTTTTGTGCTTGAAGTGCTAGTTTTCAATCTAAGTCAGTTTACAGTCCAAGTCAGTTTGCCACACAGAACCCCGCACACACCCCGTTATGCAACTCTAGCTCCCTGCTCCCGAACTCCTGAGACAGGATGCTCCTCCTTCCCACCCTGTCCTTCCAGCGCCCATCCAACCACCCGTCCCCTCCACCTTACTTTGGACGGGAGCTCCTCAGCCAGCCTTGTGCATAGATTTAAGCCAAGAAACACACTCTTTGCCGCCGTCACTCTGTCTTCACTCCAGTCCAGTTTTTCTCTCCAGCGTTAGCTTCAGTACCGGTTTCAGCGCTGTGCTCACAGCCTGGGGGTCATGTCTAGAGGGGACCCTCCAGTCTGATGGACCATCCAGGGTGGTCTCTTTATTGGGGTTATCCTTCTCCATGCCTATTTTTCCTCACATTGCATCAGACTTTACATGGTAGTCTTTCTTAGGGCAACGAGTGGCAGGGGCTGGGCGCTATTGAGTTCTGTGCCAGCCGAGGGATTCTCAGCTCATGTGGGCTGTCTCCTGGACCCCGATGTTCCCCACGTCTCTGGTGTCCTCCATTCTCCTCTGCTCCAGATCACCTGGGATCTTAGGGGCATGGAAGTGCTCACAGAGGTCCACTGGCCCCATCCCACCTGGACCAGGGGAGACTGAAAACGAAAGATACAAGGGGAAGAGGAGCCCGAAGGCCTCAAGGACCGTCATCATCACAACCGCCACCAGACCGAGTCCAGCACAAGTGACGGTGCCGAACACCAGCACCAGCTGCTCTGACAGGAATCACAATCGAGGGACCTAGACAGAGCGGGGAAAAATGCCAGGACAAAAGGTAACCTCTCAAACACCACACTTACCAGTCTCACAAATACTGGAGAATCCTGAGCAGGGTCCCCAGGCACCCCTATAACACAGTAGTGAAGCCACTCCTCAGGTTCTCCCTTACAAAAAGACGTCTCAACACCACAGGATATGATTGTTTAACTCAGAAAGCCAGCTGAGAACACCCCGACCACTGCAGGGATGCCACCCAGCTTTTCCACCTCAACCCTTGCATGAAAGTGGAGAATCTGTTTACTCCGTTATTTCTGCTCTCTTGACACTTTGTCGGAGGACGAGGGCTCAGCAGCATTGAACCCCTAAGAGCTGGGGAGGTGGAAGTGTGTGGTGGTCCCATTTCCTTCTCCTGTACACAGTGAGGCTTTATGTTAGGCTAAAGCCTTGCCTACACCCCCTGGAGACAGGGTTTTCCCTCTGTCGATACTCTGCGGTGTGATTGTAGCAGGAAAAAGAAAAGTTCAGTCCACGGAGCAGAAAACACCTTGAACACCATCTTGTTTGTAGAGGAAGAGGCTGTGTATCAGTTAGCTGTGCAGCAGATGGACTCAAGTCCGAAAAATAGCCGCGTACCCCGTTCCATTATCAGACACATCTATTTATGTTTTTCAACAAAGCAGACAAAGGAATTCCCGTATATTCTCTTAATTGGCAGTTACAGGTATACAGATTTTGATATTGCATTTCTATTGGTCCAGCATACTTAAAGAGGCAATAGATAAGCAGTTATCATTAAGTCACATGGGAAGAAGCTACCCTCTCCGTAGAAACTGGGCTTATCAGGGACTTTTTCTGATGTCATGGGTTCCAGCCGTTTTCAGCTGTTGACAATCACTCATTTACAGCCTCACAAGCCCTGCACCCAGGCCTTCTGGAATTTAAGTGGTATTTTCTTAAAAGCTTTTTCTTCCTCTCTCATAATGAGGCAAGACTCATCACTAAACCCTCGCCCGCACTCCCTACAGATAGCGCTTCTTCCGAGTGTCTGCTCTGGTGTGTGATGAGACTTGACTTTACGCTAAAGCCTCGCCCACATGGCCCGCAGACATAGGGCTTCTCTCCTGAGTGTGTTCCCTGGTGTCTGATGAGACTTGACTTTATACTAAAGCCTCGTCCACACTCCCTGCAGACATAGGGCTTCTCTCCTGAGTGCGTTCCCTGGTGTCTGATGAGACTTGCCTTTACAGTAAAGCCTCGCCCACACTCTCTACAGACATAGGGCTTCTCCTCTGAGTGTGTCCTCTCGTGTATGAGGAGGTATGACTTCTGGCTGAAGCCTCGCCCACACTCCCTACAGACATAGGGCTTCTCCCTTGAGTGTGTCCTCTGGTGTGCGATCAGGGTTGACTTCTGCCTAAAGCCTCGCCCACACTCCCTGCAGACATAAGGCTTCTCCTCTGAGTGTGTTCCTTCGTGTCTGATGAGGCTTGACTTATCACTAAAGCCTCGCCCACAATGCCTGCAGACATAGGGCTTCTCTCCTGAATGTGTCCTCCAGTGTATGATGAGGTGTGCCTTCTGACTGAAGCCTCGCCCACACTCCCTGCAGACATAAGGCCTTTCCCCTGAGTGTGTCCTCTGGTGTGTGATGAGGGTTGACTTCTGGCTAAAGCCTCGTCCACACTCCTTACAGACATAGGGCTTCTCGCCTGAGTGTATCCTCTCATGTGTGATGAGGCATAACTTCACATTAAAGCCTCGCCCACACTCCTTGCAGACATACGGCTTCTCCACTGAATGTGTCCTCTGGTGTGTGAGGAAGAGTGACTTTACACTGAAGCCTTGTCCACACTCCCTGCAGACATAGGGCTTCTCCCCTAAGTGTGCCCTCTTGTGTCTGATGAGGCTTGACTTTACACTAAAGCCACATCCACACTCCTTACAGACATAGGTCTTCTCCCTTGAATGCGTCCTCTGGTGTATGATGAGGGTTGACTGTGCACTAAAGCCTCGCCCACACTCCCTGCAGACATAGGGCTTCTCTGCTGAGTGTGTCCCCTGGTGTCCAACAAGACTTGATTTTACGCTAAAGCCTCGCCCACACTCCTTACAGACATAGGGCTTCTCCCCTGAATGTGTCCGCTGGTGTTTGACGAGATGTGACTTCCGGCTAAAGCCTCGCCCACACTCCTTACAGACATAGGGCTTCTCCCCTGAATGCGTCCGATGGTGTTTGACGAGGTATGACTTCCGGATAAAGCCTCGCCCACACTCCCTGCAGACATAGGGCTTTTCCCCTGAGTGTGTCCTCTGGTGTGTGATGAGGTATGACTTCTGGATAAAGCCTCTCCCACACTCATTGCAGACATAGGGCTTCTCCCCTGAGTGTGTCCTCTGGTGTGTGATGAGGGTTGACTTCTGGCGAAAGCCTCGCCCACACTCCTTGCAGACATACGGCTTCTCCCCTGAGTGTGTCCTCTGGTGTATGACGAGGGTTGACTTCACAGTAAAGCCTCGTCCACACTCCTTGCAAACATATGGCTTCTCCCCTGAGTGTGTCCTCTGGTGTGTGATCAGGACTGACTTTACACTAAAACCTCGCCCACACTCCCTGCAGACATAGGGCTTCTCCCCTGAATGTATCCTCTGGTGTGTGACAAGGTGTGACTTTATACTAAAGCCTCGCCCACACTCCCTGCAGACATAGGGCTTCTCCCCTGAGTGTGTCCTCTCATGTGTGACAAGGTGTGACTTTACACGAAAGCGTCGCCCACACTCCCTGCACACATAGGGCCTCTCCCCTGAATGGGTTCTCTGGTGTATGATGAGGGCTGAGTTGTCCCTAAAGCCTCGCCCACACTCCCTGCAGACATAGGGCTTCTCCGCTGAGTGTGTCCTCTGCTGTGTTACGTGGCATGATTTCTGCTTAAAGCCTTGTCCACAGTCTCCACACCTTACTTTGGCAATTTCTGAGATTTCTTTCCTCAGGAATAATGTCCCTGTGTCCTCAGGAGTCACCTTAGGGCCTAGGGTGCTCTGTGTCTCTGTCATTCTCGCAGTTGCCCTTGACATCCCCATTTGTCCTTCAGGGAGGCTGCAGAAGGTCTCTGAAATCCCCTCTTCCTGTGTCCTTTGAAAAACTGGCCTGGACACATCTCTCTCTGGACCTCCTGCGTTGTCACTCCAGATGTGTTGCTCAGAATGCTGCTGCCTCTGATCTGCTGAACAGGGGTCCTCTGGTTTGACATGTCTTCTTACAGGTGTTCCTAGGAAGAGCTGAGAGGGGTGGCTGTGACTCACGTGGAGGCTGAGGAATTTCTGAGTGGAGAAGGCCAGAGGGCAGGACGGACACGGATGGATCTCCGGCCTTGCTTCTCCTGGAAGAGAACATTCTCAGTCAGAGTTGGCAAGACTAGGCTGCCCGGCCCTCTGCATCATCTCATGGAAAGGCCCCCTGTGACCACTGACAGCGTGCTTACCACACAGCGTCTCCACAGCATCCTCCACAATCTACTTTTCACCCCTTTTTATTCATTTTCTCTTTCACAGCCCTCTGGGGCACACATCCAGGCCATTCTCTACATCTCAGGGGAGATGCGCCTCCCAGTAGGAATCAGAGGGAGGAGGACTCTGTTTCCAGGTCAAACTCCCCCACAGGTGTCTCCTAAGCACTGTCCCTCCCTGGACACGGAGTGGATCGCTATTTTTCTCTCCTGAGAGGTGCTGCTCTTGATGACCTAGGTGGAAACCACTCTAGGGGCCTTTCCTATGAGGTATGGGTCCACTGAGTCAGGAGCCCTCAGCCTGCAGGTTCCTACACGGAGAAGGCAGTGTTGAGCAGTCATTACAGTAACATGTTCATGAAGGCATGTGTCAGACTGAATTGTGTCTCCCAAAAAATATGTGTAGCCATGTGGCTGAGCCATGATTCCCTGTATTCTATGCTTGTCCTCCATCTTGTGATTTTCCTATGCTGTATGTTAAAGGATTAGGGTGGGAGTGTAAATCCCTTCATAAGATCACCTCCCTGCTCCACTGTAAAGGGAATTTCCCTGGAGTATGGCTAGCCCCACCCTTAATCCTTTCATCCTGCAAGGGATTAAAGAAAAGGGAAGCAGGCTGAGAATTGGGAACCTCCTACCATCAAGAAAGCAGTACCTGAAGAAGAGCATGTCCTTTACACCTGGGATTCCTGTGCCAAGATGCTTCCTGGACAAAGACTGATGTAACACCAGACTTTCCTCCAGAGCCAATAAGGAGGAAAGCCTTTCCCTGGAATGGACACCCTGAATATGGACTTGCAGGCTACCACACTATGTAAGAATTAACCTTCCTTTGTTAAAGCCATCCACTCTGGTATTTCTGCTAGAGCACCCTAGCTGACTAAAACAAATGAGTAAAAGATATGACCAGGCATCTCACCAAAGAAGATATCCAGGACCTAAACGATACAAGAGGAAATGCTCACGATTGTTAGTCATTAGGAAAATCCAAATAAAAACTAAAATGAGATACCACATCACCCCAACAAAGCTAACATTAATCCAAAAAACACAAGCTAATAAATGACAGAAGCTACAGAGAGACTGGAACTCTACTACAAATGTTGGTAGGAATGTAACATGGTACAACTATTTTGTACCACTCTAGCTTTTAAAAAGCTAGAAACAGAAATACTATTAAAAAAAACAAAACTGCCATTGAGTCGGGTCCAACTCACAGCGACCCTCTAAGAGCAGAACTGTCCCATAGAGTTTTCATGGAGCACTTGGTAGATTTGAATGGCTAACCATGTGGTTAGCAGACGGAGCATTTATCCCACTACACCACCAGGGTTTCCAAGAAATACTATACATCCCAGCAATACAACTTCTTGGAATTCATCTTAGAGAACAAAAACCTGCCACACAAATACATACAAGGACACCAACGTTCAGTGCAGCACTTCTCACAGTAGCAAAAACATGGAATGAGCCCAGGTGCCCAAAGACGGAAAAATGGATAAACAAACTGAGGTAGAGTCACACAATGGAATGTTAGGCAGTGATAAAGAAGAACGACGAATTTGGGAAACATCTCATGAAGTAGTAGAATCTCGAAGGGCATTACGCTGAGTGAAATTAGGCAATTAAAGGGGACAAATACTCCATGAAACCACTATTAAAAGGACTCAACTGGTTAAAATAGAGAAGCAAATATTATCTGACAGGCATAAGAGGAGGGTGGGAGGGAGGGGTATTTACCAATCAGATGAATGACAAAAACCATGTCAGGTGAAGTGACAGACAGGACATAGCAGACGAGAAGTCACCAGGAATGGACAAACTCAAACCTTAGAAGCACTTTAACGAAAACCAAACACTTCCAGGGACAGAGTACCAGGGTCAAGAGTCTGGGAACTGTGGTTTTGGTGGAATTCGAGGTCGACTGGCATAACCAAGTTTTTTAAGCAAATGTTCTCCATCCCACTTTAGTGATTGGTGTCTGGGGTCCTAAAAGCTACCTAACGGCCATCTAAGAAGCATTAATGGGCCTCAGCCCCCCTGGTACAAAGAAGACCATCAAAAATATGAGAAAAGGGCAAGCCCCAAAGAAGAAATGCCACAGACACCAGAGACTACTTCATTTACTGATGTGGCGTGTCTTAAAATGAGAAGAAACAGCTAAAAAGTCCATTAATAGTCACAAGGTGGAATGTACGAAGCACAGATCTCAGAAAATAGGAAATCATCACAAATCAAATGAAATTCATACACATTAATGTCTGAGGCAGTAGTGAACAGAAATGGACCAGTATTGGCCATTTTTAATCACACAACCACGTGGTCTACTGTGCCGCCAATAAAACTTCAAAAGGAATGGAACACATTTATCATTAGGACATTTAAAGATGTGTCCTGATATAGATGCTGTCAGTCATAGGATTTAATATCTGTATGCCTACAAGCAAGGGAAGATAATACAAGTATTCTTCATATTTACACACCACCCACAGAAGGCCAAATATGAAGCAACTCAACTTTATCAGCTTCTGCAGTACAAAACTGAATAAGAAATTAGGATGCACTGATAATTACCGGTGGTTGTAAGGCAAGAGTTACAAACTAACTCTTGGAAAATGTGGCTTCGGTACAGAAATGATGCTGGAGATTGCATAATCGAATTTTGTAAGATCGAAGACTTCTTCACTGCAAATATCTTTTCTCACCAACATAAAGTGTGACTATACACAAGGACATTGCCAGATACGACACACAGGAATCCAACAGACTACGGCTATGAAAAGACATGCTGGAAAAGCTCACTACGAGCAGTCAAAACAAGACCTTGTGCTGACTGTGGCATTCACCATCCACTGCTCATATGCAAGGTCAAACTCAACCTGAAAAAATTACATGTCTTTGACTTGGCTTGGCATGAGAGCCCAAGTACAGCCTTGTGTACATCCAATCTGAGTTCAGAGACCCTCTCAAGAGGTCATTCAGTGTGTTGAACACTACTGACCCAAGACCAGATGAGTCATGAAATGACTTCAAAGACATCATCCACGAAGAACGCAAGAAGTCATTAGAAAGACAGGCAAGAAAGAGAGGACCAAATTGGATGTCAGAAGAGGCTCTGAAAGTTCTTCTTGAATGCTGAGTAGCTAAGCAAAAGGGAGGAATGACAAAATAAAAGATCGGAATAGGAGATTTCAAAAGGCAGCTCCAGAAGACAAAGTATTACATGAGTATGTGCAAAGAGCTGGAAATAGAAAACCAAAAGAGATGAACACATTCAAATTTCTCAAGGTGAAAGGACGGAAGAAAAATTTCAAGACTTGAGTTGCAATACTCATTATATCAGAAAGAACTGATCAACATTCAAGCATGTCAAGAGGGACCATGTGATCAGGAAATGACAGTATTAAAGGATTTAGCAAATTGATGAAGAGGTAAAGCTTTTCTAAATTTGCCCACTTGTAATGTCATGACATGTATACTGATCCTTCTGTAATACCCCTCAGACTCAATCATACCTAACTCTGGCATGTCTGTATATTTTCTATTTTAGCGTCTTGCAATACATGCTGAATAAAATATTTCCTTTTCATTTGCTATGACCTTATGGCTATTTTAGCCTGCGACAGTCCTACTTATGCTAGACAAAGTGGTAAAAGACATGAGTTCAAGGCTTCAGAATTTTAGCTTAAGCAGTGCAGAAAGGACCTCCAAGTTGCCACTTACAACTCTGAAAACCTAATTTCTTGTAGTAACAGAGCTGACAGTGCTGAAAACTAAGGGCACACTCTTATTGTAACAGTGGCTGAATGCTCAGCCTGGAATGGTTCTGAAGATAAACTCGAGGCAGTGACTGGAAAGAAATGGGATCTTGACATTTGGAATGAGGCCAACTGGCAGGTAATCAGGAAGCTGCAGGCACTGATTGCCTAAAACTGGGTTCTTGGGAGAAAGAGAACTAGTAAAATGTACATACACACACACATATAAATGTCTGCACACAAACACAGATATGCATATATATATACAAAGATCTGTTAAGTAAACAGCTCATGAGATTGTACAGGTCGGAACATCCCAAGTCTGCAGACTAGGGTAAAGGCTTCTTCTGACTCACAGAGCTCCAGGAGCTGCAGAACCCAGACCAGCAGGCTGGAGAGCAGGGCTCTTGCTCTCAGGCGGGGAAGACGAACAAATGTCAGGATCAGCAGGCCAGACCACCAAGTTCCTCATTCAGGTAGTGGCAGGGGCTGGGGACCCGAGATCAGCAGGGAAGCTGTGAGCTCAAGTCCCAAGAACCAGAGGACACAGGAACAAGAGCCAGCTGCTGCATCCAAAGAAGGTGAAAGAGACAATGTTCACTTGTATTCAAATACAGGCCACACATGAAAGGAAACTCCTTTTCAACCAGTGGGCTACTAACAGCCTATTCCATCATGCGGGTGATCACCCATCAAATCTCAACAGGGAAGTATCACTGCTGAAACAGAGAATCATGGGCCAGCCAAGTTGACACACAATTTTGAGGGTGACCTCACTGCTTGCTGATTGGAGAAAAGCCTAAAAAAAGAGTGTTCACTGATAAATTTGATCCCTTTCATTTTTGAGGGGTGCTTAGTTCCACAGAATCAGAGGCCAAAGACCCAGAAATTCAGACACTGCAATGTCCCTCCTCCACACAACCTGCTCTGCACCCATGAGGTGACAACTAGGCTGGGGCATACCCCAAGGCTGTATCATTCACAGGCTACCAAGGTGAGTACACGACACGCATACACAAATTCAGGTTGCAATAATTGTGTTTTCCAGAGGCTCATTCAAGGGCTGATTGAGAAAAAGTCTAAGATCAGCCTGGGAGAGTGACAGCAAAGAGAAGAAACAAAAAAGACAGGAACCTACAGAACGCAGCCACTAATAACCCAATCTGAGGCCATCTGAATAAAATCGTAAGTAATACTAACATGCAGGAACCTGCCCTGAAAACAATCCAATAAATAAGAGAGGGGAGAGGAAAGCTATTCCTCACACTTGAATTCCAATTCAGAAGCATAAGACAAGTACTTGGAACAAAAAAGCACCCTTTGGGAAACACAGCCGTAATAATGGTTGCAGGTAATCATTAGCAAGAAATCTAATACCAGTAGACAAAGGCAAGATGAAAAACATTGTTTGAATAGTCTCAAATTATCTTCCCACAAGAAATTTATCAACTGCAAATGGTAAAACTATTTTCCAGTAGGAAAAACTGGAAGAGAGCATCTTGTATATGAAAACAAAATCTGAATCCAAATAAAACATCAGTGCATTTCACTGGATGTAGATTACCATCAAATAAAAATATTAAAAAACATGAAACGACATATGCCTAAGGCTATTCACTGCAGCCTTACTGCTAATATCCAAGGACTCTAAGAAGGAAAAACATCATGGACTGCAAAAGGAAGTATCTGCCCAGCTAATCTGGGAAATAAGAGACATAAACAGTAACAAAAATAATCCCTGAAAGCTTTTGCCACAGTCCTTACATTGAAAAGGCCTCTCCCCACTGTTAGGACTCAAACAAGTAATTCAGTAGGAGACGCATCTGAAGGCTTTGGCACATTTCCTACATTTATAAGGCCTCTCTCCACTGTGAGTACTCCTGTGACTAGTGAAGTCTGCGGAGCAACTACAGCTTTCACCACCTTCTTTACAGTGATCAAGATGCCCCTTCAGAGGCAGCACACGCGTACAGAGACGTAAGGAACAACTAAAGACTTGCCACATTCCTTACATTCACAAAGCCTCTCTCAACTATCAACTGCCATACGTACAATTAGGTTTGGGGAATGATGTAGGCTCTGCCACAGTCGTCACATTCAAAGGCCTCTCCACATTGTGAAGTCTCACGCATAAAGTCCGAGAAGAAACTAAAGGATTTCCCACATCCCATCCATTTGTAAAGCTTCCCTCCACTGTGCATTCTGATATCTTTAGCGAAGCCTGAAGAGCAGTTAAAGGCTCTCCCACATTCTTGACATTCATAAGGCTTCTCTCCGCTATGAGTTCTTACCCATGCAGTGTGGACTGATGGCCACCTAAAGGTTCTCCCACATTTCTTACATTTAAATGGCCTCTATCTGACAGCACTTAGCTGACATTCACTGTGAGTACCCACATGTGTAGTGAGGTGGGAGACACCACGACAGGCTTTGCCACATTCCGTACAATATATGATCTCCACTATGAATTTTTCCATGGGTGATAGGTGTGATGTCCAACTAAAGGCTTTCCCACATTCTTTACATTCACAGAGTTTCTCTCAGATGTGTAACAAGGTCTCAGAAATGACAATAGGCCTTCCAACATTCTTTACGTTCATAAGCCCTGACTCCACTATGAGTTTTCAAATGTCAAGTTTCAGGAGCAACTAAACGATTTTCTACTTTCCTAACATTCATAAGGTACCTCTCCACTGTGAATTATTAATGTTTTACAAGGTGCGATGGCCACGCAAAGGCTTTCTCACATTTGGTACATTCATGAGACCTCATCTCTCTCCACTACAAGTTCCTAGGTTTTGAGAAATGGGATGGCTGATAAAGGCTTTCCCACATGCCTTACAATCATAAGGCCTCTCTCCACTGTGAATTCTCATCTGCAGAGAGGTCTCAGGAATGACAAAAGACTACCACATTCATTACATAACTCCTCTCTCCACCTCTCCTCATTGTGAAGTCTCATGTGTTAAGCTGGAAGAATGACAAGCTTAGCCACATTCCTTACATTCATAAGGCCTCTCTCCTCAGTGAATTCTTCTATCTTTAGTGAAGCTTGAAGAACAACCAAAGACTCTCCCACATTCCTTACATTCAGAAGGCTTTTCCTCACTGTGGATACCCACATGTTATGTTTGACGAGCTACTGAAACATTTGTCACTTTCCTTACATGCAGAAGTCCTCTCTCCACTGTGAATACTCATGTCCAGTTAGGTGTGAGGAACCATAAAGGGCTTTATTACTTTCTTATATTTGTAAGTCCTTTACCCATTATGAATTCTCATATGCTTAGTGAAGAGTAAGGAGAAACTACAGGATTGGTCACCCTCATTACACTTTATAAGGATTGTGAATTCTCCTAAGTTTAGAGAAGCTTCAAAAGCAACCAAAGGCTTTCCCACATTCTTTAGATTCATAAAGCTGCTCTCCACTGTGAGTTCTTCCATATCCAGAAAGGTTTCCTGGCCAACTAAAGGCTTTCCCAAATTCCTTACATTCATAAGGAATCTCTCCACTGTGAATTCTCTTATGTGTAGTGAGGTGGGACACACAATGACAGGATTTCCCACATCCCTTATATTTATAAAGTCTCTCTCCAGTGTGAGTTCTCATCATGTATAATGAGGTCTAAGTTCTGAGGAAACATGTTCCCATAGTCCTGACATTCCTGTACCCGTCCATTAAGAGTTCTCACGAGATGCTGAAGGGAGAGGGACAACTGCAGGCTTCTCCACGCTCCTTACACTGAGAGTGAGACCTTGTATGGCACCTAGGTGATGAACAAGTCATCAACTATTAGACACATTCAAGGAATCCAGAAGGATATGCTTCCATAGTTCTCTGAAGTACAGAAAAACTGGGTGTCTTGTGGAATTTTTGTCTACACTGACTTCTCATTACTTAAAAACAGGTTATGTAAAATATACTGTTAAAAATAGGCAGCATGCTGTTGGATATCAATTGCTTAGCAAGTCACCATTACCATTCACAGTACTCAGGCTTCTTTTCCTTTTTTGCCCTGAATTATGTTGTGTTTCATACAGGAAATCCTCTAGCAGAAATACTACCATTATTTTCACTGTACTCATACATAATAGGGCTAATAATTGCATATAATTGAAGCCAAGCCAAGTGCCGTCGAGTCAGATCCGACTCATGGCAACCCATAGCATTCAAACATTCAATATCTTACATTTGTGAAAAATACTGTACTGTCAAAGTATGACTGACAAACACACACACACAGAGAGAGAGAGAAACACTTTGCCATCAAGTAGATTCCAACTCAGGGATCCCACAGAACAAAACAGAACTGCCCCACAAGGTACTGAAGGACTGCTCGGTAGATTCAAACTGCTGAACTTTTGGTTAGCAGATGGAGCTCTTCACCAGTATGCCACCAGGGTTCCCACACCAATATTAGAACTGCTGTTTCTTATACTGGTTTTACATACGTTTATAAGACACCTGGAGCCCTGCTGACAACAAAGGTTAAGAGCTTGGCTGCTAACCAACAGATCAGCAGTTGGAATCCACTAGCGGCTCTGTGGACACCCTATGGGGCAGTCCTAGTCCATCCTGTGGGGTCACTAGGAGTTGGAAGAGACTCAACAGCAATGAGTTTGGTTTTCTAGTTTATAAGATACCTGGGTGACTGACTAGCCCTAAAGGCTGGAGCTGCAAACCAACCCAGAAGCACGGCCCTGGGTTAGGCACCTGGAAGGTAACTGAAGGGTGGGGAATCCAAACTAACCAGCAGCTACAGGGGAGAAAAGATATGGAGTCTTTTTCCTTCAAGACTACAGTCTTTGAAGCTCTATAGGGCAGTTCAACCTTGTCCTACAGGGTCACTGTGAGTTCAAGTTGACTCAACAGCATTTAGTTTATACACCCAAACACAGGGTCTCCTTAGCTGTAATTATTACAGAAGCAGATTGCCAAGGACTTCTGCAGAGCCACTGGGTAGGTTCAAATTGCCAGTCTTCTGGTGAGTAGTTGGGTGCTTGACCTGTTGGGCCATCAATGTGCCTTGTAACTATTTTAATGCGATGTGCCTTAACCCTCCCTCCTGAAGCACTGCTGAGTCCAGAAGGATTGTCACTCACCTCCCATGAATTTTCTGCCTGTTATCCTGTATTTCAATGCCATGCAGGTCAAAGACTGCTCTTCCCCTGCAGGGTCATGGGGCATTTTTCTTCACTCACTGTGGTAAGCGGGACATGATGGTCCAAGATGGCGCTCAGGGCCAGAACAGCACCCCAACCACACCCTTGTTTACCAGACCTAGGGCTTTCATGGCGGATGCCTGTGGGCAGTGGCTTCCCGCTAGCCTATTGTGGGCCTCCATCTTGGGAGAGCGTGGCACATGAGGATTGGAGGAATCTAGGGTATAAATTGAGCAAGCACCAGGAAAGGAGGAGGAGAATAATAATAATAAAGTAAGCAACCTGCAAGGTGGCTCGCATCCGTGTGTCCTGTCTTCTTTCCGCCGGCGGACAGTTAGGCAGCGACAACTCACACTATTCTATTCTCAGGGGACAGCTTGTCTGCATCATTAATATTTATAGCACCTGACCAACTGATTTCACCTGGGGCTCATGGTATGAAACACAAAGGACAGAGATGAGTCAGAAGGAGAGGGAAGCTGGGAGAAAAGGCTTGAACACACTGCTGTCTCAGTACTTTTGCAATAGTCCAAAGGTAATTTACCAGGAAAGACATCCATGAAGATGCACACTGTTGGTGACATAAGCATGGTGTAATGAGATGAGCACAGCAAAGAGGTACTGGATGTCAAGCAAGGGAACAATAAAAGGGGACAGTTTTTCTCCATGAAGACACGTGTGTTGCGACTGAATGCAAGTCAGAAAAGCCTACTAAGGTGTCTGTGAAATACACGTTCCTCAGAGGCTTCCTGTCTCCTGCAGCCGACAACATAGTCATTCTAGATAACTGCGACCTGCACTTTCCTCAGCTCCTCCTTCTGCTGCTCTGGGAGGACCACCAGGTGCAGCTGACATGGTGATCATGGAGAAAGACACATCATAGAGGAAGACAGGGAAGACTAGGAACCCTTCCCTGACACTGAGCCAAGACTCTGATCTTCAGGGTCTCTGGAGATGGGCAGGTTAAAGTCTGTGGCAAAATCATCATGTCAAGGGGGGTGGGCAGAGTCAAGCTGGCGGACTAAGCCCACATCTCCATATATTCCTCTGGAAACCAAGACCTGAATCCACAATCAAACGGAGCTTTCTGATTACCTGATCAGCCTCAGGACACAGCACAGGGTTGTTAATTGGGACTTCACACCACTAAGCGAAAAACCTCCTCTTTCACAGACTTCTGCTCCTGGCTAGCCCTGGCTCTCAAGCACTGAAGGTAAACCCACCACTTCAACTTTTTTTTTCTCTGTCTTGGTCGGCGGGCAAAGCTGGGTCTTGCCTAGTGGCTAGACTCAGACGAGCTGCTGGTGGGATAGGCAGGCGTAATTCCCATATTTTGAGAGCCAGGCTTAGGACTCTGTTAATCTAGCCACTTGGGGCCTGTCTTTTTATCTCTGCCACAGCGGGATCTGCACAGATTCTGACTACCAGTGTGCGGGACGCCATGTTGGCTATGGATATTTTAGCGGGACCTAATTCTTAACCTGGTAGCCAACTCCTGCAAACAGGACAGCGCTTCTCCGACAGAAAAGCAATAATTTTCACAATGCCAGCTACAGTGGAGGTCCTGCAACAGAGAAAGAGGAATCACTACCTCTCGGCACCTTTAGCCCCTTTATCAGCTACTTGTGTGGAGGGCACCATCTTGGATATGGTGGCCACAGCTGGACCTAATTCTTAGCTTGAGAGCCAGAGCCTGCACACAGGAAACCGCTTTTCTACCAGAACGGCA
This sequence comes from Heterohyrax brucei, assembly GCA_028571685.1. Lineage (NCBI taxonomy): Eukaryota > Metazoa > Chordata > Mammalia > Hyracoidea > Procaviidae > Heterohyrax > Heterohyrax brucei. The sequence goes on from CM053166.1 coordinate 3,166,598, forward strand.
GAACTCTACACAGTGTAGCCTAAAAATGGGCTCTGTCAGCAGAAGCCAACAGGGCAGTAGCATTGCTGTATCCTGAACTAGTTTGCATCATCTCAGGTTGGATATAGAAGTGCTTATTTTGCCAGTTGGGAAGAGGGATGTCCACACCTGAAAACCTGACTGATTTGAGAACTGGTCAGATACCTTTTGCTTCACATTTTAAGACAGCCTAGAGAAACAACTGTAGTCCGCCCTCACAATCTTTAGTTATTAAAAAAATTAAATCAAGATGACAATGAGATACCATCTCACCCCAACAAGGTTGGCCATGATCCAAAAAACACAAAACAACAAATGATGGAGAGGCTGTGGAGAAAGTGGAACCCTCCTACACTGTTGGTGGGGTTGCAAAATGGTCCAGCCTCTTTCGAAAGCAATCTGGCGCTTCCTAAAAAAAATGGATATTGATATACCTTTTGACCCAGTAATTCCACTACTTGGAATATATTCTACAGAATCAAGGCCTCTGACACCAACGGACACATGTACAAGCATGTTTATTGCAGCACAGTCCACGATAGCAAAAAGATGGAATCAACCCAGATGCCAAACAACAGAAGAATGGATAGGTAAACTATGGTATATATGCTCAATGGAGCACTATGCAATGATAAAAAATGATGATGATTCCAGGAAACATTTCATGACCTGGTTTCAACTGGAAGATATTATGCTCAGTGAAAGTAGTCAGCGACTAAAGGACAAATATTGTATGAGACCTCTACGATAAGATCTTAGAAACAGACTTGTGTATAGCAGAGTCTTTGACAGCTGCAAGGGAGGGGAGGGAGGGAGGGCCAGGGGGGAGGATTTAGATTAGATAGTTGGTAGAAATCTGGTTGGGTGAAATCGGTGAAAGCACACATTACAAACAAGAACAATATTAACTGGATTTCAGCATAACTTGAGTACTCCTTCTATCTTGACCCAATATTGCAAGGATAGAGCAGCTGGGCCAGGGGGCAGGGGACCATGCTCTTAGGAGAAATCGAGGCCAACTGGAACAACTAGTGTTTCCCTAAGAGGGCTCTCTGCACCCCACATTGGTGAGTGGCGTCTGGGGTCTTAAAAGCTGCCAAACTGCCATTCGAGGGCACAGGAAATGGTCCCAACTCAGCAGGAACGGATGCTCACCAAGGACCAAAATGACAACCCAGAAGATACAGAGATCCACATAAGTGGATGCCTACATCGACTTGGGACTGGAAGAACCAGATAGTGCCCAGCCACTACCAGTGATAGCTGCAATGGAGCTCACCAAGTTGAGTCTCACTGGCAACACAAGAATAAAAAGGGGTACACCCTGAGATCTCCACTAAAAGACCTTAATTGATAGTCCAGCGGTTTCGGGGTTCCCCTGGGAGCACGGCCCCTGGCCCTGATGCTGCCCTTGCCTATAAATCATAACGAAGGTTCCCTCTTCGGACACGAATGGATTGGACTTGGTGACGCCGAGTGACCATATACTGGATGCACTTCACGATTCTATACATCTATAGGATGTCATCCTGCTGACCTCTGGCAGGAGGAAGGAGAGTGGGTGGAAAGGAGGGGAAAGGAGACTGTTTGGAGAATGAGACACGTAAGTATGGAGCAGAGAGGAATAGTGTGCTGTCACCAGACAGGGAGAGCAGTGGAAGCTGCATATAGGTGTGCATGTAAATTTATACGGGAATGTATGTTTTCACTCCGTCATATTAAATTAATTAATTAATTTAAAAAAATCACCATGTCACACTTGTAATAAACATACTGAGAATCTTTACAAGGAACAAAACTGCAAATAATCTTTCCGGGTACCAAAACACAAACAAGCAAGCAAAAATCCTAAAGTCAACATTCACACTGGAAACATTTAAAGGGCCTTAAAGCTGTTAACTAAAATCGAAAGGAGAAGTCAGTTGCATACACAGACTAGTGTAAAGTCAGGATATCCGTGCCCCCGAGAGCAAACGTCCATACTTGTCTTCTTTCACAACGTGTTCCCATCCCTCCCAGCCCACATATGGGGGAACATTGATGAGTATGACATATCTGGTTAGTAAGGAATAAATTTTCAAGAAAACGAAGTCAGCCCTACCTACGGAGGCCAGGTTTCTGAAGGTTTCCAGCATCACCTCTCTGTAGAGCTTCCTCTGCGAGAGATCCAGCAGTGCCCACTCTTCTTGGCTGAAGTCTATAGTCACGTCCTGAACAGCCACTGAGTCCTGGAATACCCCAAATATTCTGGGTCAGCAAGGTACCAAGGACTCCAATGTGTGGGACAGGCAGGGTGAAGTTGACAGTCCAGGGGAAATGAGGTTTCATGGGTTTCTAGCACAGGGTCTGTGCTCTCCTGAGGTCTGCTCTAGAACTTAGCCATCAGTCCCATCCCTTCACAGTCTACATTCAACCTGACTGACTCCATCCTGTCTCAGGGATTTATTTCTCTCGTGTGACTGTCACCAATTTCACTCCCACTCCCCGATTTACACCCTAGAAGAGTCAGAGCCCAGGGCAGTAACTAGAGAAACACTCTCACACAAAAGCCCTATTTCCACTCTCAGAACATTTTTTCTTAGGCGGAGGGTGGGGGGAGTTTCCCTCCTTGCACAGCACCCACCCAAATATTTAACAAAACATGAAGCAACAGGGTGCAACGAGGCCATGAGACTAACAACTGGGAAACACGGAAGGACGGCCAACTTTTCTCTGGCCCAGTCATGGGAGCCCCAGTGGCGTGCACAGATGGGTGACCCAAGGCCCTGAGCTTTTCTTAAAGGACAGCTGGTGATCAAGAGCTGACAGGACCAAAGGCTAGAAAGGGAACACTATTTTGGGAGGATTATGAATTGTTCCATGTCTGTCTGCTACTTTCCAGTACTCCCACAGTTGCACTGTCGTGCACTGTGTCCCTTCATCAGGACAGGCAAGAGCACTGAAAACATAAAGTTCAGGCGAGACACAGGCCTACAACATTAAATGGCCATGGGAAACGTGAAGTGGAGCGGAGGACTCTGGTGTCAGGGAGTGTGGACAGCAGCTAGGGTTACAAGCAAAGTGGGTCTAAGTTTTTGTATGAAAAACTGACCGGAATTTTAAATGTTCACCTAAAACACAAAGAAAAACACTGAAGAAATACAACCCTGTACCACTGCAGTGAACCACCGGATGAGTACCTCAGGAGGGAAAAGTACTGACAAGGTGAATGGGAAAGAGCTGTCTCCTCAAAGGAGAGGACACGGATGGAGACAAGCTTTGGGGACCTTCATCTGTGACGGGGCATGACTCAAAATCTGAAGAGACAGTGGCAAACAGCAGCTAAGGATCGGAACACGGAATGTTGGAAGAATGTCTCGAGGAAGATGGGAAGACATCAATGGTGAAATGAAACGATATCCTGAGGATTAGTGAGCCAAATGGTATTGGACATTCTCAATCAATCACATGTCCTGATACATACTTAAGAGAAATGGTGCTGTGTTTTTCATGAAAAAAATAGTTTAAGATCTCTCCTGAAGCACAGTACTGTGAGTGACAGGATAATATCTACAGGCCTACAAGAAGACCAGTTCATATGGCTATTATTTAAATTTACCTGCCAACCACTACGGCCAAACAGGAAGAAAGAGATGACGTTCACAAACTTATTTATCCTCATATTTAGCAAACATGTCATCAAGATACACTAAAGATTACTGGTGCTCGGAATGAAAATTTGGAAACAAAGGAAGGATTTGTATTTCAAAAACACAGCCTCACTGATGAAAAAGCTGCTAGGGATCAAAGGGCAGAATTTTGCAAGATCACGGACTTCTTCACTGCAAACACCTTTTTTCAGACAACAGAAATGATGACTATACACGGTGACCTCACCAGATGGAAAACCCAGGCATCCAACTGAATCTATCTGTGGAAAGGAAGGACAGAGACGCTCAATAGCATCAGTGAGAAAGACACCAAGTACCAACTGGGAACAGCCCATGACGTGCTCCTCAACACACTCAACATAGCTGCCGAGTGGATTCCAACTCATAATGACCCCACAGGACCGAACAGAACGGCCCCACAGGATTTCCAAGGAGCACCTGGGGGATCACAACTGCTGACCTTTCAGCTGGCAGAAATAGCTCTTAAGGACTACACCACGAGGGCTTCCACTAGTTGCTCAGATGCAAATTCAAGCAGAACTCAAAGAAAATCAGAAAATGTCCTTGAGAGCCAAGTTATGACCCTGAGTCTACTCCACTTGAAGTTAGAGTCCATCTCAGGAATCCATCTGCTGCACTGGCCACTAAAGACTGCAGACCAGATGACCCGTGGGACGACATCGAGGACATCACCCATGAAGGAGGCCACAGGTCATTAAAAAGACAGCACAGTAAGACCAAAATAGATGGGAGAAAAGACGCTGAAATCGGTGTGGGGATACAGAGGAGCTACAGCCCAAGGGAGACATGATGCAGTAGAAGATCTGAACAGAAAATTCCAAAGGGCAGCTGGAAAAGAAACTATCATAATTGAATGGGTAAACACTTAAGAGTTAGAAAACCAAAAGGGAATCCAAAGAACTGAAGGAGAAACTAAAGCTTTCATTTGTAGCATTTAAGCATTTTTCAAGGAAAATACTAAAGGACACCAGAGCAGTCAAAATAAGATGGAAGGAATATACAGAGTCGCTACACCAGAGAGAACTGAGTGATGTTTCCCACCACCTCAAAAGGCAGCATCGGATCAGGACTGGTGGCACTCAAAGAAGAGGTCCAGGCTTCACCGAAGGAGAACAAGGCTGCATGAATTAACGGAACACCAACTGAGATACTTTAATGAAAGGATGGGGCACTGCAGGAATACTTCCCTATTCCAAGAATTAGAGAAAATAGCCACCCAGCCAACGAACTGCAAGAAATATATGATTTGCCCCCATTCCAACGAAAGAAGATCCAACAGAACACAGAAATGATCAAACAGTATCATTAATACAACACATAAGCAAAACTGTTGCTGAAGATCACTCAGAAGCGGCTGCTGCAGCACATCAACAGGGAAATGTCAGAAATCGCAGCTGCATTCAGAAGAGGACGCGGTACAAGAGACATCACTGCTGACGTCAGATGGGTCACAGGAGATAGCACAGATTACTAAAACAATGTTGACCTGTCTCTGTATTCTTGACCACGCAAAGGTATCTGACTGTGGGAGTCCTAACGAGTTATGGACAACACCAGGAAGAATGGAAATTCAGGACACTTACTTGTGCTCTGGAGGACAGAGGCCAAGAAGCAGACCCAGGAACACGACAGGGCGATACAGCACAGTTTACAGTCAAGAAAGGTGTCTGTCCTCTCACCCTACCTATTCACTCTCTCTGCTCAGCAAATAACCAGAGAGGCTGGACTACATACAGAGCTCTGCATCCGGAAGGGAAGATTTATTATCATCTGGCACATGTAGACAGCACAGCCTTCTTGAAGGGAATGAAGGTGACTTGAAGCACTTATTGATGACGGTCAAAACTACAGCCATCAGTACGGACTACACATCCACGTAAAGAAACCCTCAAGGGGGCTCTACAACGGGCAGGTCAGTTCTGGCCCTCTCACACAATGGCAGCACGCATATAAAGCAACCTTTGTAGGCTAGACCGCAGACACAAAAGTCAGAAAATCAAAAGCACTCTGAAGAAAGCAATGCACAGAAAAACTGAGACTCAGTTACAATGAAATTTACAGGAAGCTCCAAAGCAGCATCACTAAAACAGATTATGGACTAAGGGCTTGGTGGGACATATGGATATGTAGATAGAACCAACTGTCCTGCAGGATTCCTCCCTACGTTTGAAGCTGTAGTACCAAAGTGGCGTGGGACACCAGGTCAAACGGCACAATGTATACAGGTCACACTCACACATGTCCGTCCCTTTCTCACACTCTAGGGAGTTGTGTGTTGCTGTGATTCAGGAAGTTACGCCAAAAGAACAAGTCAATTTTTTGGAAGAAATATCCCCAGGAGACTCATTAGAAAAAAAAATGGCAGGAATTCATCACATATACAAGGGACATGTCACCAGCTGGGACCAGTCCCCAGAGGAGGACAACACAGTTGGCAGCTTGTTGGTTTTTTAAACCCCCGAAACCACTCACCAATATGGGGTGCAGTAGACTCTGTTACTCTGTCCTTTGAAATGCTGGGTTGAATTTAGAAACTCTTACAAGGACTTCTTTCCTTATAAAATGAACTCAAGGTGATGTGCCTGTTCTTCCACCTTGGTCTCTCATTTACTGGTGACCACAGGTCACACAGAGCAAGAACCCGGGGTTCCCACCTGGTCCCACTTCCAGTGGGCCAGCCAGCGTAGTTCTGAAGGGGAACCAGAAAACGGACTGACCCTGAGGTCTGGTCCCACCAGGAGATTTCTCCCAGAGTCGGAAGCAGCTCTGAAAGGCAGTCCCCCCGGGAGGCCACTGAGGGCTCTGTGACAGACAGGAAATGCACAAGACTTGTTTGCCAAGTGCCCGGGGGAGGCCTCAGAAGAGCCCAATGACACAGGCGAAACGGACGGGTGAGGGCATCAGGAATCTGTGTGTGTGGAGTCAATAACGGGGTAAGGACCTCAGAGTTAAGGCCTCAGACTCTCAAGAAGGGGCAGAACTTGACTGCTGAGAGCATCAAAGGCTGAGGACTCGTGGAGCTGGTGTACTGGATTAGGTTGTGAGGTTGTGTAAGTGTGTGTAGCCACAGAATGAGGACCATTCAGCAGCCTGCTCAGCGGCCCCTTCCCGACTGGGACCAGGGACTCAGACAGTCACGGCTTCGGCAGCAGTCCTGTCCCACTCCTCCTCCTGCCTCTGTAGACCTCTGCTGTACAGGCCCTTTGCGCTCACCTCACTGAACTCTGTGCTGTGTTCACTGTGCACGACTTACTGGGAAAGCTGTTGCAGGCATTCGGAAACCACGGATCCAGGCAACCTCAAGGCGACCTGGACTGGGAGCAGAAGCCGGCAGAGAGGGGCCTGTCCTCTGCACCCAAGCGTTTGCACGCCCTGTCCCGCTGAGGAAAACGAGCCTATCATACTCTTGGTCGTCTTTTCCTCACGGATTCTCCAGTTGTGTTTCCAATGCTTGTTTGAAACTAACAGCTGTTTGATCAAGGTGGATTTTTCTTAGATTCTGCTTGGTCCTTTGTTGAAAAGTGGTATCTCTCGCTCTCGGGAGAACTGCAGTACAGAGCCGGACTCGGGCGTATCAAACAACAAAGAGGTCATTCTATTCTTGGAGTGCTGAGCCGCTATCACCTGCAAAAATTCAAGCACAGGGTGACCGGTAAAAGCCACCAGGGTGGTCACCAGTACTCGTTACAACAAATGAAAAACTCCCATGACAGGATAAGGTGGTCAACACATAGGCTACAGCGCCACCCACAAGCAAACCTGTACAACGCAGGCGTCCACTGGTCTAAGCGACACCGTTTGAGCCCCGTGGCGTCCCTTAGGCTTCCTTCCATGGCTCAGAACAGCGCTCTGGTTGACCACATCTGCAACGGGAGTTGACAGCCCCTCATCTGTTTGGTCCCCTACTCAGGGGGAGGTGCCAGCTTCCGACTGGCGCTGTGATCCTTGCAGGAAGAAGCGGCAGCTCCGGATCTCTTGTACGAAATTTCAGGAAGAAGTGATGGGTCTTCCTCTGTTTTATAATGGTTTGTCAACATGGGATCACAAGGTTACACTTAAAATCTTCAGTGGCTACTTTAAAGCCAACAGGAAGAAGCAGGGGGTTCATGGTCTAAAGTAAGAGACGAGATCTCCAGCCAGGAGGAGGAACGAAGTGCAAAAAGGAAATCGAAAGCCCAAATGCCTGAGCTCAACATCTTTGAGAAATGAGCCCATCTCCCATCCTGCTATCCAGACACTGCTCTGGGATTCATATTTACATACACTTGAAGGAACCGGGACCCTCACAGCCTTGTGATGGTGTTGGGTGAATTCATCAGGTCTTTCTGTCTCACTCTGTCTTTAGAGCCTGATTCTTCTACAGCATGGGGTCTGAGCATCTGTCTTCTATCAGACCGGAGGCTACTGCTGAGAATTGCTGTTTTTTTGTAAGGCAGCCTTATAAACCTGATACTTCCCGTATCCAAGAAAAAGTGTGTTTTCTGTCTATAAAAATATGTTTTCTATCTATCTTATTCTATCAACTTCACCAGCTACAATGAAAACCTCAATGCTTAAGTCAATCTGAAAAGGACCACCTTTCTAAGCAGCTTAAGGTGCAGATTATATGAAATGTGTTTCACAGTGCCCTACAATAAATTCCTGACACCTCTGAAACTTCTAACCATTTTTATAAAGGACAGGACTGAAAAGTGTTAATAAATTACATGGAATATATAGTTAAAATCAAAAGAAATGCCTCCTTGTCTTCTGGACAGAATTTTTATGTCAATATTCCCTCTGATGTTTTTGTTTCATATTAGACAGCAAACACATAATATCATGGTATAATTTTATTCTTTATTACTAACTTGGCCACAATTTTCTTTTCTGAATCTAGAATCAAAGCCTAGTTTGCTGGACATTTACGCCATTGATGGAGGAAATCTTATTACTCTTCGGGTGTCCAGACACTTCACAAGCTTAGCCTATCCTGATTATACGGTATCTTGCCTCTAAATTATCATTCAGTGTGTTGTATCTGGAGCTCTTTAAAAATAAGGTTAATCACTATATTTAAAACACTTATATCTAAAATTTTTTTTAACTGACTATTGGTTTCTTATGTTCTTACAATTTAGAGTATTGCGTACACATTAATCACGGCCATACTAACATTTATCATTGCAGAGAAGTTTGGCAAACTCAGCTGATCTGCTAATAATGTTTAATGGAAAGGCTTCAACAAAAAGATGAACCGTATTTGGGTTACGAAAAGAAGTGTCATTAGACTGAATCGAGGTTTTCAAAAACTCCCATGGAGAAGCTGATGCGTTCAGACTGCAGCTGATCCAGAAGCATGTGGAACGGAAGTTAACCACTGAAGCCTGCGTAAAGGAATGGTATGCGGCTATGTGGGAATCCTGCTGGTGTCTGTCAGTCCCTTGTACTGCGGAGCATGCGCTGGCTGTGACGCTGGAAGCGATGTCACTGGTATTTAGATACCAGCAGGGTCACCCACGGTGGTCACGCTGCAGCTAAGCTTTCAGAGTAACACACAGCACGAAGAAGGACCCGGCCATCTACTTCGAAACAGTGACACTGTATGTAGAGCAGCGGAACACTGTCAAGCTGGAAGGCACTCAGAAGACTGGGGAACAACCGCCTCCTCAAAGGAGATTTGACATTCACGATGTGGATGGAGTAAAGTCTTTGGGATCGTCATTTGCTGATGCAGCAAGACTTCGATTGAGAAAAAACAGCCGTAAACATCCACTGATAATCGGAACATGGAATACACAAAGCAGGAATCTAGGAAAACAGGAAATCATTCAAAGTGAAACGGAATGCATGAACACTGATATTCTCAGTGTTAATCAGTCAAAAGGGACTGGCAGGGGCCACCGTGAAGCAGACACTCCCATCGTCTACTATGCCGGGAATGAAAACTTGAAGAGGAACACTGCTGTGTTCATCATCAAAACGAGCATTCCAACATCTGTCCTGAAGTGTGAAAAGTGTCAGGGATAGGATCACTCCATTCGCCTACAAGGAAGGCCACTTAATGCAACTCTTAATCAAATTTACACACCAACCACCACGGCCAAAGAGGAAGAGACTGAAGATTTTTACCAGCTTCTGTAGTCCGATAATTACTGGTAACTAGAATGGAAAAGTGGAAACAATGAAGAAGGATCAGTAGTTAGAAAGCATGGCCTTGGTGGCAGAAATGATGCTGGTGATCACATGATAGAATTCTGCAAGACTAACCACTTCTTCACTGCGAACACCTTTCTGAAACCAACAGAAACGATTACTGCACCTCACCAGGCGGAATACAGAGCACTCAAATCTAACGCCTCTGCATAGTGAAAAACACAGAGAAACGTCTTTCCGCTGCTCCTTGCTTTGCACCAAGATACACCACCTGACATCAGCCAAGGAATCCCGTTTGACGTCCTCTTCAGGACACAGCTTGAATTTACGCTAGTTCCCTGTCCATGTACACTACAACTACTTCTGAATGATCCTCAGGAAAACTTTATTTTTCTGTGATAGTAATGATACTGTTGTTTGGATCACCTTTCTTAGGAATGGAAACAAACATGGGTCTCTTCCAGTCAGCTGTCCAGGGAGCTGGTTTCCACATTTCCTGGCACAGTGAGCAAGCGTATCCAGTGTGTATCCGTTTCTTAAAATATTTCAACTGTCTGAATTCTTGAAGCCTTGCTTTTTGCTAACGTCTTCAGTGCACCTTGGACTCTTCCTTCAGGACCATTAGTTCTTAACCACGTGCCACCTCCTGAATGGCTGAAAGCCCTCCATGTCTTTTTGGTATCGTGACTGTGTATTCCTTCCATCTTCTTCTCATGCTCCCCAGGTCACGTAATACTTTTCCCACAGAGACCTTCAACACTACAACTTGAGATATGCCTTATACAAGAAATACATTTCAAAAGGGTTTGTCTTCAGAACAAAGGCTAAGAAGATACCAGCTAGCCAAAGACAAAGGGGGCAGAAGGAGATAGAAAACCCTGTTCAGAAAGCAGGAGACACAACCTTAAAACAGAATGGAATGTCAACGACTCTGGCAACATCTGGGAGAGAGTGCTCACCTCACAGTACTCACCCAATGGAGAAATGAGGAAAAGACTCGCCAGTTAGAGCACCAGAACAGCTTGTACTGAACGACGGTGCACCCCTGTCTAGCCTCCACTGTGGGCTCAGACACCCGGTTTTGCAAAATCATCCAACAAAACCTCACTCTCACTAACTAAATTTAAATTGGATTTCTTAAGCGTTCACTGGAAAAAGACTTGGAACTACCTATTGGTGACCTCCTAAGAGGTAAGTCAGCCTGCCTCGGTGATCGAGGTAGGGTCCTAGCCGGGAGTTTACAGCGGCCCGCCAGTTGCCAAGAGGGACCACAGCAGTATCCAGGGTGTGGATGACGTTTCTCACACTTCCATCTTCACTTCTTTTAGACTTGAGAAATGGTGAGTGTGGTTTTCACTTTGGTTTTCCAATCTAGGTCTTGGCACGTCGTTATCCGACCTTACCCTCACCAGCTCTTCAGCTGCTTTACTTCATCCTTTCTTTCCTTCACTTCAGCTACTCGATGTTCAAGAACACATTTCAGAGACCCTGCTAATGTTTCTGGGTCTTTCCTCTCCTGTGTCTTGGATGACCTCTGGTTTCCATCATGTACAAAGGCCCTGATGTAATTCAACAACTCATCTAGTGTCTCATCATTAGCGCTCAGTGTGTCAAATCGAGTTTCACATGGTCTCTACACTCTGGTGGGAGACACTCATGGGCATCCTTTGGCTGCAGTGGACTCCTTTCAAGTTTCTTCAGCTGCAACTTGAACTTACACACGAGCAATTTATGGTCTGTCCAACAGCCGGCCCCTGGCCTTATTCTGACTGAAGATAATCAGCTTTCAGCTTTGTGGTGGTCTCTTTCCTCAGACGCAGCTGGTGGCAGCTGGTGACATTCCTCCATATTCCTCCTGGCAAGGCCCACGTTTAAACTCTGTTTATGGTGCTGAAAATAAGTATTTTCACTGAAGAAGTCATTAGTCAAGTGGTGTCAATGACCAAGGCCACAGTTTTCTACCAGTCTTCCTTCTTTATTTCCAACTTTTGCATCCCAATGGGCAGGAAGTAATTATCAGTGCACCTTGATTGCATGTTTCATCCGTTTCACACTGCACGTGGTGGTAAAAAAAAAAAAAGAATCTAGAATTTCTTCACCTTTGGCCTCAGTGGTTGGTGGGTAAATTTAACTAATAGATAGTTGTATTCACAATTCTTCCTTGTAGATGTTTGAATATTACTCTCGTAAACAGGGTTGTACTTCAGGATAGATCTTGAAATTTTCTTTTTGACAATAAATCCAACACCATTCCTCTGCAACATGTCATTCCTGGCACAATACACCGTATGACTGTGCAATTCAAAATGACCAGTAACAGTCCATTTCAGCTCACCAATGCCTGAGATACTGATCTTTATGTGTTTCATTTCAGTCTTGACAATAGCCAATTTTCCCAGAGCCACACTTTGTGCATCCCATTTTCTGATCATTAATGGCTGTCTGTAGTGTTCCTTCTCACTTCCAGTCTTGCCACACCAGCAAATGAGGGTGCTGAAAGCTTGACGCCATCTACGGGCAGCTCTTTCCCCGTTGTCTTCCAACGGCCTTCCAACCTGAGGGCCTCATCTCCTGGCACTCTATCAGGCAAGCTTCTACGGCTGTCCGTGCGGTTTTCACAAGCTAATTCTTTCAGAAGTACACAACCAGGATCAGCTGAAATCTCTCTGGAAATTCAGATTAACTTTTCTACTACAGGTGACCCTGCTGGTCTCTGAAATACTGGTGACATGGCTTCCAGTCTCACAGCAAAATGCAAGTCAGCACAGTACTACAAAGTGACAGGTGTGGCGGGGGTTTAAGACATCGTTCACAAACAAAGGCTAAACCGATGACTTAAAAACACAAAATATGTGGAATTTTCATATATCCATTTTACAAAGTGTTATGAAAACCTCGTCACTTGGATTTGTCTTCATTCAAAAGGGCTTATCTGTCTGTACTATTGAAACTTGGACCTTCAAAAACGTACATTTATATTCATTCACTAAGCGAAGCTTTGGAAGAGTGAAAGATCGAGCATGATCCCATTTCCACCTGTAGCAATGCAGTCAGAACAACAAAGATCAACCACGGGCAATATTATGGAGTTTCCTAAGAAGTTAGCTTTATGCTTTCTGTATTCTTCTACAAACTCTTAAGAAAATTGTTAATTAAAAAACAAGTGTACATTGCAAACTACCCTTTGTATGACAAAGTAGAACACATAATTTGACTTCTGAATGTTCACTCTTCTGTATCAGCTAAAATGGGAATTTTTTTGTGTTTCAGAAGTTTATATCCATTACATTGAAATGTTTTCAGTAGAAACACGAACTGCTCTACAACTTTGCATCCAATGGAAATGTTTAGCCTGAGAAATTAAATACACCATGTCGTATGCTGCCTTGCTCATCAACAAAGAACATTTTCACTTTAGATTCCAACTGAAGACTGTGGAGGGCAGTTCAAAATTCCAGGGGTGTAACACCAGCTCTAGCACAGATGGGGACGACAAAGACTCCACTTGGCAAAGCATTTGAGAGCCTCACAGAAATATTCCTCCAAAGGAGATGGAAATGGACACCCCACACACGATGCAGGGGGACCCACTGTCCCTGCCCCACTGCAATGATGATTTCACAGAGAACCCCATTAGCAGTCAGGGCCTTCCACGGTCTCCCGTTTAACCCCACATCACACAGTGTGAAAAGTCTGGCTGGAATTTCAGAATGGCCATGAAAAGGCTCTAGGACCTGAGGTGCTATGGACTGAACTGTGGCCCTCAAATATCTTTCAGCTTGGTTAGGCCAAGAGTCTTAGTACTCTGTGAATTGTCCTTCATTCTGTGATTGTAAGGTTCCCATGTGTTATAAATTCTAATCTCCACTTGTGGGTAATGAGGCAAGATGAGATTATGTTAAAGAGGACTACGGTGGAATTGTGACATCCTTCGTCAGCTCACATGCATGATCCAGTGTAAAAGGGGGTTCCCTGGGGAGTGGCCTATATCACCTGTTATCTTACCAGATAAGAGGAAAAGGAAATTAGCAGACAGTAAGAAACCGGATTCCACCAAGAAAGCAGAACCAGGAATAGAGCATGTCTTCAGGAGCCAAGTCCCTGGGCCAGGAAGCTCCTTGCCTAGGGGAAGACTGATGAGAAGACCTTCCTTTAGAGTTGACAAAGCAGAAAGCCGTCCCTCGGAGCTGACACCCTGAATTTGGACTTCTACCCACCTAGAGTAAGAGAAAATATATTTTTCTTTGTCAAAGCTCTGCACTGGCACTATTTCTGTTAGAGCAACATGAGATGACTAAGACACAGGGGAAGCCAGGAAAACTCCAGGGGAGGGACACAGATGGCTCTGGAGGACCTGGGGCTCGGTCTTCTCAGCCACAGCTGGGCCATCCTCTGACTCGCTCAGGAGGCTCTGTCCTTCAACACACAGAACTGAGGCCCAGGATCGGGCTGTTAACGGCCCAAGATGCCAGTTCCGAAAGTCACACAAGGAAGGGGATCCAAGGCATCCGGGACTCGAAAAATCCACCTCTCTGTAGAGGAACGGTCCAGTAACAGTGGAGCAGGGCCTGAGAAGGCCTCTTAGTGCTCAGGCCCTTGGTGTCCTCTGCTACCTGACTACCTCACTGAGGAACTGCAGTGCATGGAGCACACGGTCCACAACAATTCACATCGAGCCTCGCCCCTCTGAGTAACAGGAACCCAGTTCTCTGTTGTACGCACCATTTTGGGGCTCCAGCGTCTGGAATTCTAAGTGAATTTGCTCTCTGGGCCTGCCAGGCCACTTCAGAAACGGGGACAACAGTGGACGTAGGGCCTCATAGCAGTCTGGAGGCAGATGAGTGATGCTGGGTCCACACAGCGAGTCAGAGCAGCTCAGATTCTTCCTTGTGAGTCCATGAATGTTCAAGAAGGAAGGGCGCCGCACCTGAGACCTGAAATGGAAGGAGACAGCGTTCAGTAAGGAGTGACTGGTTCCTGGCCTCAGGGCTTCCCCAGGCTCCAGGCCATGCTCCACTCTGAGGACATCAGCACTGACGGCGGGTCCCGCTGCAGCATCCTGAGCACACCCCTACATTCTTCACGGGGTGCCACAGGTCTCTTCCTCTGGCAAGAGTCACAGAGTGAGGGGTGCCCGGGCCTGCCCAGGCTGGAAAACGTGAACCTGGCCTCCTCTAGGACACAAGGGCTTCAAGGCTTAGGCTGAACGTTCACCTGTGAGTTAAAAGTTTCACCTACGTGGAACAACCGACAGACTTTTATTTAGTATCAACATGGGTGAGTCTCAAGGATAGGATATTTGTCAAGTTCAAGTCAATGAACTCATGAGGCAACCCTGATCTGTAATTATGTACAGCTGAAACTCTTCTGTTGTGCTTTTTAAAAAACCTTTCGCTGCCTCTGCAGGACTGTCAACTGTGATCAAGGAGTCTTGACGGCACAGTGCTGAACCAACAGTTGCTAACTGAAAGGCCTCATTCACACTCGAGTGAGAAAGGTGTCGCGATGGGCTTCCACCGAGAGGACAGACTTGGAAGCCCTCCAGGGCAGCTCCATGCTCTTCTACAAGGTTGCTGAGACAGATTTGACTCAATGACAACAAGTGTGGGTTTTGCTTTTGGGTTCACATATGTGATCAAGAGGATAGTAACTGTGGATTCGGGTTTGGGTTTGCTACATGTGATCAGTAGGGCAGCAAGTGTGTGGTCTAGTTTGGGCTCACAGATGTGATGACTAGGGAAACGAACGTGGGTTTGGGTTTTGGGTTCATATATGTGATCAGTAGTGTTCCCCTTCATTTTGTAACTAATATTTCTTCTGTTCCCTTGACTTCTCTAGTTGTTTCTTTCACTCACTTTCTCGCACCTAGTGGTTTCCAATAGTGACCACCCCAAGTGACATCTGCTGGGATGGTATGTAAGAATGGCTTTTAGAAAGAATCACTTCTGATGGTTACAAGCTTATGACAAACAAAGGGACTTACACAGGACTAAAGGATCCTATTCCTCAATTTCTACTACCTTCTTGGAGGGGAAGCTGAGAACACTCTGCAGGGCCTGCGAGGATCCAATGCGGTGGACCCTCTACTAAGGTCATGTCCTTGTCTGAGAACAGTGGATCAGTGTGGGCATGACATAGTCTCTGTCCGGCAAGAGGGACAGCAGACAATGAAGGACTCTAGTCCGGGGGAACAGGCCTCAAGATTCCCAGACCCAACCTGACAGACAGAAGACAGAAGCACGGCTGGGGGTTCCAGGCTGCTCGGGAGGCCTGAAATGGATCGAATTAAAGAGAGGCTTCAGGGAGTACCTCTGGCCAGAGTAAGTCTGTCTAAAGCTGCAGTTTGGGGCAGAAGATACCAGGCAGTACGAATCAATACATTTTTATCGCTGATGTCCTTTTCAGTTCAGTGGGAACAAACACAGCAATAATTATAAGAGAACCCTTCTTAACTTGCTCCCTAAGGCCAGCAATATCCTGCTACCAAAGCCGGAGAAAGATACCACAGGAAAAGAAAAGGACACACTAATATCCCTTACAAATCTGGATGCAACAACCTATAGCAAAATACTAGGAAAGGGAGTCCAGCAGCATTTGAAAAGGCTCACACACCCTGATGAAGTGGGCTATATCAAGGAACGCTTCAATTTAAGAAAAATAAAGCAACATAACACCATTTCAAGTCAGAAAAATAATCGCATTATCTCAATCAACAAACAAAGGCCATTTCAGAAAATACAAGACCTTTTCATGACAAAATACACTCTTTCAACAAGACACAAGAAATACCTCAACATGCTAGAAGGAACTTATGAAAATCCACAGCTAATGTCATATTCAGTAGATAAAGACTGAAATCAGTCCTCCTAAGAACAGCAAAGACCAGTATGCCCACTGTCACCACTGCCAGTCAACATGGTGCCAGAAGTCTACACAGAGCAACAGAGGATGATAAAAAACAAAGGAGATTCACATCCACATGTCTACAAAGAGATCCGTTAACACAACTACTATTCAAATTTGCGCACCAACTTCTGCCCTCTGAAACTGACTGAACATGCCATCAGTAGGCACTGATGGTCACTGGTGACTGGAATGCGAAAGCTGGAAACAAGGATGAGTAGCTGGAAAGCAGGGCCTTGGTGACGCTGGAGATCAAATGATGGAACTGTGGAAAACTGTTTCATCCCAAATACCTTTCTTTTCCAATGGAGACTAGACATGTGGACGTCATCAGGTTGAAGAGGTAAGAATCAAATTGACTACGTCTATGGGAAGAGATGATGGAAAACCTCAATATCCTCCGTCAGATCAACACCAGGGGTTGACTGCTAAAGAGATCATCAGTTCCTCAGATGCAAGTTCATGTGTAGGCTGAAGAAAATCAGAATACACTGATGACAGCCAGAGGATAACCTTGAGTATACCACACTTGAGTGCAGACACCATCTCAAGAATAGATTTAATGCCTTGAACACCAGTAACCAAAGACCAGATGAGTTCTGGAATGACATCAAAGATATCAGACCTGAAGAAAGCAAGAGGTTTTTACAGATAGAAAAAAAAAAAACCAAATGGAAGTCACAAAACACTCTCAAATTTGCTCTGGGAAGTAGAGCAGCTGAAGTGAAAACTGGAAAGGATGAAGGAAAAGAGCTCAACAGAAGAGTTCAAAGGGCATCTTGAGAAGGCAAAGTAGTATAATGACAAGGGCCAAGAGCTGGAAATAGAAAACTAAAAGGCAAGAACAGGCTAGCTATTTATCAAGTTGAAAGCACTGAAAAAAGAAATTCAGTTCTGACTTACAATAGTGAAGGATTCTACAGGGAAAATATTAAATGAGGTACGAAGCATCAAAAGACGATGGAAAGAATACATAATCATTGTATCAAAAGGATTTGTTGCTATTCAACCATTTCAGGAGCTGGCGTATGATGAGGAACCAGCAGAACTGAAGCAAAAATAGTTCAATTTGTCCTGAAGGCACTGGTGAAAAACAAGGCTCCAGGAACTCACTGAATATCAACAGAGACATTGCAAGAAACAGATGCAGCGCTTGAAGTGCTCTCTCATAGATGCCCACAAATTGGAGAAGACAGCTACTGAGCCAAAAGATGGGAAAAGATTCCTATTTAGGCCTACTCCCAGAAGGAAGATCTTAGAGGAATGTACAAATCATCATACAGTATCACTTCCAACTTTTGTGATCATTCAACAGCAGCTGCAGCAATACACAGACTAGGACAGCCAAAAGGTCCAGGCACGTTCATAAGAGGATGTGGAACCCTGGACTATCAGTGCTGATGTCAGATCAACGCTGGCTGAAAATACCAGAAAGATGTTTACCTCTAAGTTTTATTGGCTGTGCAAAAGCATTAGACTGCATAGATCGTAACAAATTATGGAAAACATTACAAAGAATGGGAATTCCAGAACACTTGTGGGCTCATGAAAAACCTGTACATAGATCAACACGGTCTGTCGAAAACAAGGGCACACTGGGTGGCTGAAAGTCAGAAAAGGAGTCATCACGGTTGTCTTCTTGGACCACACCTACTGAATCTGTGTGCTCAGCTAATCATTTGAGAAGCTGTACTATAGGAAGAAGGATGAGACATCAAGATTGGAGGAAGACTCATTAACAACTGAATCAGGTAGATGACACAACATTCTTTGCTCAAAGTAAAAAGACCTGAAGCATGTACTGATGAAGACCAAAGACCACAGCCTTCACTATGGATTACACGTCAACATCAGGAAAACAAAAATCCTCACAACTCAACCAATGAGCAACATCATGATAAACAAGGAAAACACTGAAGTTGTTGAGTATTTCATTTTACTTGGATCCACAATCAACCCCTCTGAAAGCATCACTCAAGAAATCAACAGATGTGCTGCACTGAGCAAATCTGCTGCAAAAGACCTCTTGCAGTGTTCAAAGCAAAGATGTCCCTTTCAGGATGAAGGTGCACCTGACCCAAGCCATGGTGTGTTTAGTCACCTCATACGCATGGGAAAGTTGGGTATTAGACACCAAATATGGGAGAATAATGGACCCCTCTGAATTAGAGAACCCTTGGTGGTGTCGTGACTAAATGCTATGGTTACAACCAGAAGGTCTGCACTTCAAGCCCACCACTTGGGGCGATTCTACTCCTCTCTCCAAGCTTCCAATCTTTGGAACCCCAGCCCGAGGCTACAGGAATCCAGAGAAGTCTCCATTCTGATCCACGGACTGCAGACACTGTAGCCTCGACAATTGAGTGAGCTGCTTCCTGGATATGATTCTCTGTATTCATACGCTTCACTGATTTTGCTCTCTACAGAACCCAGCTAAGACAACAGTTTCCTCAGCACTGTTCACCAACACCATAACTCAAAGGCATGGATTCTTCCTGGGTCTTCCTTATTCACTGTCTAGCTTTCAGATGCATGTAAGGTGACTGAAACCACCACAGCTTGAGGAAGGTGCACCTTAGTCCTTAACATGACATCTTTGCTTTTACTGCTTTAAAGAGGTCTTTTGCAGGTGCATTGATTTTCTGACTGTGGCTTCCATGGGCATTGATTGCGGATTGGAGTCAAATGAAATCCTGGACAGCTTCAGTCTCTTCGCAGTTGATCATAGTGCTGTTTACTGATCCAGCTGTGGGGAATTCTATTGTTTTTAGGCTGAGGTGTAATCCATACTGAAGGCTATGGTCTTTGATCTCCATCAGTAAGTGCTTCAAGTCTTCTTCACTTTCAGCAAGCAAGGTTCTCTCATCAAAACACGGAAGTTGCTAAAAAGTCTTCCTCCAAAATGGACGCCGAGTTCTTCTTCCTATAGCGCAGGTCCTCAGAAGATTTTCTCAGCAGACTGACCAAGTATAGTGAATGTATACAACGCTGACACCCATCACTTCTGCCTTTAATCCACACACGTCCTGGTTCTATTCAGACGACTGCCTCTTGGATTATGTACACGCTCCTCACGGTCACAATGCAGTCCATTATCTCTTATGATCCACACATATGCATGTCTTTTCACACCCAAACACGGGTAAACATTTTTCTACCACTCTGTGTCTTTCAGTCAACATCCATCTGACATCAGCAATCATAGCCCTCATTCCACATCCTCTTCTAAAACCAGCTTGAATTTCTGACAATGCCCTGTCCATGTAATAGCTCTGGAATGGTCTTCTGCAAAATTTTACTTGTGTTTAATACTAATGACATTGTTTGACAGTTTCTACCTTCTGCTGAACCCCCTTTCTTTGGGACAGGCACAGATATAGATCTCTTTCCCTCAGTTGGCCAGACAGCTGTCATCCAAATGTCTTGGCAAAGACAAATGTGCACTGTCCTCATTGCACCCGGTTCCTCAGACATCTCAGTGGTGCTCTGTTGATTCCTGGAGCCTTGTCTTCCTGTCAATACATTCAGCACGGCTTGGACGTCTTTGTTCCAGAACACAGGTTCTTGACTCTACGTCATCTCTGAACTGATCATCCACCAACTCTTTTCATTTCAGGAACTCTGCATGTTCCTGCCATCCTCTTCTGATGTTCCTGCATGTTCAGGGTGTTGTCCATGTTGCTGGGCGCCACTGAGGCAGACATCACGGACCCCTACTCTGTGTACAAGAGGAAACCTCAACTCATCCAGTGCCACCCTCACAACTGCTGTTTGGGAACCCACTGTTGTACACACTGTGTCCATCCATTTCAACGTCTGCCTCTCTTTGGCTAAACCTCTGTTACTAGGTATGATGTCTTTCTCCAGGAACTGTCCTCTCCAGATAACACGCCTGTCATGGACTGCACTGGGTACCCCAAAACACATGTATCCATCTGGCTGGGCCATCCTTTCCAGTATTGTGTGATTATGTATCATTTTGTCATCAGACACAATCTTCCTGTCTTCCTGTGTGTTGTAAAGCCTGCTTGTGCTGAGGAGGCAGAACACAATCTATAGGATTTCATTCTGTCTTAAGCCTGTTTCTTTTGGCAAAGAAAACAAAGAAACAAGCAGAGACGTAGAGTCATGTCTCCTAGGCTGCAAGTGGGACCATCACATGTCCAAGCAAGTCTCCCATATTTGGGGAAAAAAGAAATAAACAAGTAAAGAAAGGCCACCAGCTACCCTAAGCATTCAACAGGATGGGCCCTCTTTAACATGGTACACTAGGGAATACACCTGAAGCCTACTTTCAGCTGCAGCAGCTAAACAGGGTGCACATCTGTGACATCTGGCACTACCCTGCCAATCAGGCAGGGTTCTCATCTCTGCACGGTACGTGTCTGAGCACTGGTGGCTTCACCCACTCTAGCCAGCCACCAACAATAGGGAACTTAGAATAAAGGGTGCATCCCAGTCCTTACAGCCAACGGTACTGGGTGCCCAAAGTTTAGCTGCAAAACCGAACCACCTACATACCCTAAGGCACAAGAACATGCCTTTCACCTGGGCACTCAGGGCAGCCATCAGCCCTCTACCTTGCTTAGCATGTAACCCAATACTGCTGCCATTTAATTCTCCCTGCTCCAATCACTGTTATATAGCCCTGCCCATCCAGAACTGTAGGTGAAAGTCTGCACCACAGACCAGGTGACCAATGAAAAGTAAATGGACTCCTGGACTCCCAGATCTGGCAAAACCGACACTGGCCATGTGACATGATGTAAAATTTTAAAGACACCAAAACTCAAAGTAGCTCACATGCTCAGCCTGTTGGGAAAATCAAAGCAAAACAAGAAGCTAGAACGCTATAGAAAACTTATAATAAATATAGTAACTTACTAGCGGTCTGGAGACAACAATCAATATCAAATCACATAACAAAGTAAACCACAATAGTTCCGGCAAGCAGCCAAAACAACCTAGGAAATCTCCCAGAGGAATAGAAGGTCTTGTAATTATGGAAGACAGAATTCAAAGGATTCCTCCACAAACAATTAACACCCAGACATTTCAAGAAATAAGGATGAAGGGCATGTGAAACTCTGACCAAGCCAAGGAACACAGAGACAAAGCAAAAGAGGAATTTCCGAGAGTGGCACAGTAGTTACATGCTATGACTGCTAACAAGATTGAATCTGTCTGGCGCTACCTGGAAATTCTATGAGGCAGTTCTACTGTTTTATAGGGCCACTATGAGTGGAACTGACCCGACAGCAACAAGGTACACAAAAGAGAACTGACAAATCAAACAGGCTGCTGGAATCCAGACACAGCAAACAGAAACTCAAGAGTTGAACAACAAAATTTCAAAATCTGTTGTTCTGATTAGGTCCCATCAAGTTGCTTCTGACTCACAGGGACCCCACGTACAACTGAACAAAGCACCATCCAACACTGCACGATCCTCACAACCCTCATTACAGCTCAGCCCACTGTTGCAGCCACTGTGTCCATTATTTTCTTGAGGAACCTCCTCTTTTGTACTGAACTTCTACTTTACCAAGCATCACGCCCTTCTCCAGGAACAAATGCCCCTGCTGACATGTCTGTACCATACAAGACAAAGTCTTGCCATTCGTGCTCCTAAGATGCATTTTGGTTGCATTTCTTCTAAGACAGTCTTCTTCATTCCTTCAGCAATCCATGGTATATTCAATACTCTCAGCCAACACTATAATCAAAGACACCTTGTCTTCTGTCTACTCTACTCACTGTCCAACTTTCACAGGCATAGGAGGTGACGAAAAACACCGCGCCTTGGGTCAGGCACACTTTGGTCTTCCACATGACATCCTTGCTTTCCAACACCTGAAACAAGTCTTCTGCAGCAGATATGCCGTATGTGAGGCATCTTTTGGTAAGTTGACTGCTCCTTCCCACGGTGCTGATTGCTGATCCAAGTAAAATGAAACCATTGACAACTGCAATCATTTCTCCACTGATCATGATGCTGCTTACTACTCCAGTTGTGAGGACTCTATTTTACTTTTTAATCCTTATATTGAACTGGAAGCCATAATAAAGCCTTTGATCTTCACCAGTGTTTCAACTCCTCTTCACTCCCAGGAAGCAAGGTTGTGTCATTAGAGTAAGGCAGGCTGTCAAGAAGTTTTCCTCCAACTCTGTTGCCCTGTTCTTTATGTACTCTATTTTCTAAGATTATTTGCTCAGCAGACAGGTTGAATACATTCAATGAAAGGATGCAACACTCACAAACACATTTCCTGACTTTAAACTGCAGACTAAACGCATGGACTCAATGCAGTGTCCCCTTGTACTGTTTGAACATGACCTGCTCATGACCTGTGTACCGGTTCCTGATGAGCACCCCTCACTGTTCTTAAAGTCACTGGAACAGAACTGAGGCAACGGAAGTCAGAATTAGTATCTGACACCACTTTCGAAAACAATCCAAAAAGACTTTAAGAAATCAACATACGCTAAAAATTACTGGACTCTATCAAGAGGAATAGCCCACGAGTGACTAGAAAACTAGAACAGCGGGAAATAACTGAACATGTAGAGAGACTTGTTGAAGATTTGTTTGCAGAAAATTTCTCTCATATTATGAAACATAAAGACACACTTATCCAATAAGCTCACTGGACCCCACCAAGATCCCAAAAGACATGAAGACCTACTATGGTCAGTCTTGCCAAAAGGCAAGACAGAGAGAGAACTTTAAGAGCAGTTCGTGAGTGACGAACGGAAAAGTCACGGACTGAGGACAACAAAGACAACAAGCCTCCGACTGTTCAGTGGAGCCCATGCAGGCAGGCAGCTGACAGATGACACACACGGACTCCAGGAGGAAAACAGAAACAAAACTGTCTCTCAAACACAAAGGTGATTTTAGGTCATTTCCACTTTAAGAGAAGTTAACTGAATTCATGAAAACTAAACTAAGATTACAAGACATACTGAAAGGAATTCTGCTAAGTCCTAGGAACAACATGAGAATAAGAAGGGGTGCTTCCTGAGAACTTCACTAAAAGACCGCAATTGATAATCCAAAAGCACGGCACCTAGACCGGATGCTGCCCCTGATCATAAATCATGACTGAGGTCAATTCCTCAGAGAGGTATGGATTGGACTCAGAGACACAGAGTGACCATATAGTATGTGTACTTTATGGTTCTAGGCATCTATAGGATGTTGTCCTACTGGCCTCTGACTAGAGGGGAGTAGAGAGGGTGAAGGCGGCACAGGAGACTGTTAAGATGATGTGACACGTACAGAACAGAAAGGACACATGTGCTATCACCAGGCAAGGATAGCAGTAGGAAGTGCACATGGGCAGGCATGTAAATTTAAACCGGGCTGTACACTTTTTCAATTACAATTAATAAAACAAACAAACAAAAAAAAAAAAAACAGAGTTCTGTAATCGGAGATCAATAATACAAACAATCACCCAAGACTAGAACACAGGACAACCAGATACCAAGTCAGATAGGAAAGTAACCAAAATAAGTCAAAGGTAAAACACTAAAAATAGTGAAACAGAGACAGTGATAAGTAAAAGACAACAACATTAAGACAAAAAGGTGGGACTAAAAGATGTAGGCATAGAACCTTCACATGGAGAAGTAGTCGAGGCAATATAAACAAGTAAAAGTTGGGTTTAAACTTAGAAAAATAGGGGTAGATATTAAGGTGACCACAGAAAACAATTCATAAACCTACACATCAAAGTAGGAAAAAGAACATAAAAACTCAGCAAATACCAAATCAACAATGAAAAAGAGGAAAACAAAAACCACTCAGTACAGGAGATTATCAAAAATGAAATGGAACACATAAACACTGACATCCTAGGTATTAGTGAGCTGAATGGGACCAGTTTTGGCCATTTCGAATCTGACAATCCTGTGCTCTGCTCTGCTGGGCACGAACACGTGAAGAGGAACTGTGTAGTCTTCATCATCAAAAAGAACACTTCAAGATCTGCCCTGACGCACAATGCTGTCAGTGATAGGATAACATGCTTATGTATACAAGGAAGTCCATTTAATATTAACTATTACTCAAATCTAAGCACCAACCACTAAGGCCAAAGAGGAAGAGGGTGAAGATTTTTAGCAGCTTCTACACTCTGAAATGGATCAAACATGCAGAGAAGATGCACGGATAATCACTGGTGACTGGAATGCCAAACTTGGAAACAAAGGATTAGTAGTTGGAAAATAGTCTTTGTGACAAAAAAAAATAACGTCAGAGATATGGTATGACAGAATTTTGCAACACTAAAGACTTTGTCATTGCTAACACTTTTTTTAATCAACACAAACAGAGACTGTACGCATGGGCCTCACCACAGAGAATACAGAGGAACTGAACTGACTGTATCTGTGGAAAAAGACAATGGAAAAGCTCTGTATCAGCACTGAGAACGAGATCAGGTGCTGACTATGGCACAGAGCATGAATTGCTCCCATGCAAATTCAAATTGAAGCTGAAGAAAATTACAAGTCTGTAACAGCGGAAGTATGACTGTGAGTATGTCCGTCCTGAGTTGGAAGACCACCTCAAGAACAGATGAGATGTGGTGATCACTACTGACCAAAGACCAGACCAACTGTGGAATGACATGAGAGACACAATCCATGAAGAGAGCAAGAGATTATTAAAGACACGAAAGAAAGAAAAGACCAACTAGATGTCTGAAGAGACTCTGAAACTTGCTCTCAAATATTGAGCAGCTAAAGTAAAAGGAAAGAAAGCGAAGTAAAAGACCTAAACAGAAGACTTCAAAGACCAGCTCGAGAAGACAAAAGTATTATAACAACACGTGCAAAGAGCTGGAAACGGAAAACCAGAAGTGAAGAACGCATTCTGCATTTCTGAAGATGTAAGAACGGAAGAAAAAATTCAAGCCTTGAGTTGCAATAGTGAAAGATTCAACAGGCAAACTATTAAACGACTCAGGCAGCATCCAAAGAAGATGGAAGGAACACCAAGAGTCATTCTATCAGAAAGAACCAGTCGATATTCAGCCATCTGAAGAGGCAGCACACCATCAGGAACCAACAGGACGGAAGGAAGAAGTCGAAGCTGCACTGAAGGCATGGCAACAAACAGGGCTCCAGGAACTGATGGAACAGCAACAGAGATATTTCAACAAACAGATGGAGTTCTGGAAGTGCTTACCCATCTATGCCAAGAAACTGGGAGGACGGCTACCTGGCCAACTGACTGGAAAGATCCATATTTAGGCCACTGCAAAGAAATGAGATCCAACTAAATGTGGAAATCACCAAACAACATTGTTGATATCAAATGCATGTAAAAGTTTGCTTAAGATCACTCAACAGCAACTACAGCAGTATACTGACAAGGAACTGACAGAAATTCAAGCTGGATTCATAAGAGGACATGGAATGAGGGATATCACTGCTGACATCAGATGGATCTTGGCCGAAAGCAGAGAATACCAGAAAGAAGTTTACTTGTGTTTCGTTGACAACGCAAAAGCATTCAACTGTGTGGATCACATTAAATGATGGATAAGGTTGCAGAGAATAGGAATTCCAGAACACCTCACTGCGCTCTTACGGAACCTGTATACAGATCAAGAGGCAGCTGTGGGAAGAAAACAAGGGAACACCGCATGGTTGCAAGTCAAGAAAGCTCTGTGTCACGGTCGTTTCCTTTCACCATACCTTTTTAACCGGTATGGTAAGCAAACAATCGGTGAAGCTGAATTCTATGAAGAATGAGGTATCACGATTGGAGAAGAAATCATTAACAACCTGCATTACTCACACACCACCACCTTACTTGCTGGAAGTCACGAAGACTTGAGACACTGGTGAAGATCAAGGACCACAGCCTGCAGCATGAATTGCACCTCCATATCAGGAAAAGAAAAATCCTCACAAATGGACCAGTAAGCAACACTGTCATAAATGAAGACTGAGGTTGTCAAGGATTTCATTTTACTTGGGTCCACAATCAACACCCACGTAAGCAGCAGTCAAGAAATCAAAAGACACATTGCACTGAGGAAATCTGCTCCAAACGAGCTCTTTGATGTATTGAAAAGTAAAAATGTCAATTTGAAAACTAAGGTGTGCCTAACTGAAGGCACGGTATTTTCAACTGCATCACGTGTGTGCAAAAGCTGGACAAGAAAGAGGGAAGACAGAAGAACTGACGCCTGTGAACTGTGGAGACGCAGAAGAATCCTGAACGTACCCGGGACTGCCAGGAGAACAAACAGATCTGTCCTGGAAGAAGTACAAGAGGGCTCCTTGGAAGCAGAGACAGGGAGACTGCATTTCACATACTTTGGACATGCAGTCAGGGGGGATCAGTCCCCAAAGAAGGACATCATGCTTGGTAGAGTGGAGGGTCAGTGAAAAAGAGGAAGAACCTCAATGAAATGCACTGACATAGCGGCCACACGACAGGCTTCAAGAAAAAAAAGACCACAGACACAGCGCAGCACCGCTCACAACAGGGCCGTGCTCCTCCTGTTACCGAATTGCGTCCCTGCCCTGGAGCAGCTGAGCCAATGCAACGTGCTCCAAGTCAGAAAGAGGAAAAAGGTTTATCAAGAGGTGTGGCAGGCTCTTCTCCGTGGAGGCTCAAAAGACAATTTTTACGTCAGAGTCTATGTATCACTTCAACAATTTCAGCACACAGACCACAGGTAAGTGTAGGCACCACAAAGCAGTCACAGGTAAGTCCTGAGTAGACGACAGGTGTGCATGTCAGACACCTGGACGCTAAACTGCATCTCTGCAACAGGCAAAGACAACACTTACAAAAGAAGCCTGCCGGGCTCACTCTGATAAGGAACAAAAGACAGCAGTGGATACAGAAAATGCCAGGCAGCCTTCCCAGCTGCTGTTTTCCGGGCTGAAGGCCAATGCTCAGGGCAGCAAAGAGGAGGAGGGGGACCAAGGTCCCAGGAGCTGGGGGGCTCTGCACCCCTTTGGAAAGATGCCAACACGGAGGCCAGAGTAGCCGGTGCCATAAAAAGCAGATTATTTAACGGATCATTATGGGATTAGTTCTACGAAGCCCTGAACTACCCATCTGGAAAAGGAAAAAACCTCTTGTAAGGTATGAGGGTCACACTTCTGCTGCGCAGAGGGTAGTTGTGAGTGCGAATCGACGGGACAGCACCCGACCGTAACAAGAAGTGTGATCTGGAAATGTCCGTCCCAAGTCAGCTAAAAATAAAAGAGGAAGTAGGATTCAAAATCAATAAACGGATTTTCAAATCTGTACGTAAGACAGGGCCAAAGAGAAACCACGGGTAACGTTAAGACCCAAAAAAACAAAAAGAAAACTTGAAAGAAATACTCACCGCAAAAACGCAAGGAACCAGCCGCAGATTTGACTGAAAACGACGAAACGGCCAACTCTTCCCGGAGCGCGGGAGGGCGCCCCGAGACCCGGGACGGCAGGCGCGGGCGACGATCCCCGGTCGGCTCGGGCCGGAGGGAGCAGCGGTCAGAGCGGGTCGGGCGGGGCCGACGGGGGAGGGCGGCCGGCGACGGCGGGGTCTGCGGGCCAGACACGGACGCGGGGCCGGGACGCCCGCAGAACGGGCACCTGGGTCCGAGGGGTCCCCCGACCCCGAGCCGGAGGACGGGAGGCCGCAGGGGCGCGGAGCGCCGGGCGCTGGCTTCAGGCGGAAACACCACAGACGCGCTGCAGGAATGGCGGCCGCGAGGGAAACGCCTAAGCATGCGCAATCGGGGCTGAGCGCGAAGCCGCGCAGAAGGATGACGTTAGGGGGCGGGGCCTGAGGGAGGCGAGCCTTGGGAGGTGCTATCTTACTCACGTGGGTCAGGGGTGGGCGGTGCCGGGGGGACAGGAGCTGACCCCTCCAGAGGGTTTGGGGGTCTCTCTTTTCCACGGAACTTGAATCTCTTCCTAGTGAACCGTTTCAAAGTGTTTGCGGTCCGGAAGACCAGAGCTGCTTCCCTTAACCTTGGAAACAATCGAACTGGAAGCCGGAGGGGACGGGAAAGCTGGCCATAGGGGACCCAAGTCGAAAAGGGACACAGTTGACACACCCTGCAGTTGTAACTAATACCACAAAATAATATGTGTACTAATGGTTTAACGCCCTGCTGTCCAGTCTCCGGTGGTCTCACACCTCCTGATAAACCTTCTTCCTCTTTCGGACTTGGAGTATGGTTCATGGACTCAACCCCTCCAGGGCACGGAACCAAATCAGGTAACAGACCCACTGAAGGGTTACAACTGTCAATCTATGTTTTTTAAAAAATTGTATTTATTGTGATTCAAAATCTACAATCCAGTATAAATTTGCACGACCCCCTATGTGCAGCTCCCACTGCTGTCCCTGCCCGGTGACAGCACACTCCTCCTATCCATTCTATACATGTCGTGTCCTCTTAACAATCGCCTGTCCCCTCCTCTTCTCC
The DNA here is from genome assembly GCA_028571685.1 of Heterohyrax brucei. Taxonomy (NCBI): domain Eukaryota; kingdom Metazoa; phylum Chordata; class Mammalia; order Hyracoidea; family Procaviidae; genus Heterohyrax; species Heterohyrax brucei. The sequence continues at coordinate 3,195,778 of CM053166.1, forward strand.
CTCTTCCCCCCTGCAGCAAGAAGCCAGCAGGATGACATCCTATAGACACATACAATCATAAAGTGCACACATGATATGGTCACTCCGTGTCTCTGCATCCAATCCATTCCTGTCCGAGGACTGGACAGAGGCAGCATCAGGACCAGGGGCCACACTGCTGGGGGAACCCCAAGGCCCTGGGACCATCGATTGTGGTCTTTTAGTGCAGTTCTCAAGGAACACCCCTTCTTATTCTCATGTTTCCGGTGAGACAAACAGCCAGGCTTTTGGCTGAGCACGTAACCACCGCACCACCAGTGTGCCCTCCAGTTCCTGAAAGAGGGTGTGGTGATTTCCTGTGCCTGTCCTAACAAGTCACCACACACCATGAGGCTGAAAACAAGAACTGATCCTCAGAAGATTCTGGTGGCCAGAAATCTGTGATCACAGTGTGGGTGAGGCCTAGCTCTCTGGAGGGTCCTTCCTGGCCTCTCCCAGGTTCTGGGGGAAGCGAGACATCTGCATAACGCCACTGTCAGCTTTGTGCCTTCTGTGTGTCTTCCCTTTGTGTGTCTCTGTTTATGAACACATACATCACTGGCTTCAGGGACCACAAGGTTAATCCACAGTAATGTCACAAGCAGACCATGATGTGAATCACATCTGCAAAGACCCTTTTTCCAAATATGCTGTGATTTACATGCATGGGACTTAGGACATGGACAGACATTGGAGGGTCACAGTTTAGCCCACCACAGAAGGGTAGATGTGGCAGGGTGAGGGTGGGAAGCAAGGCAATTGTCATGAGAACCCTGATGGGGGGGCTCTTGGTGTCCTCAGGTCACAGGGGATCTGGAGTCCTGCTTCAGCAGCCACCACTGGCTGTGTCAACAAGAGGAGAGCGTCCTGAGCTGGGTCACCCAGGAGATGAAGGTAGTTGTAGCCACGCATGGGGGTGCCCTCCCTGGGAAGCGATCTCCCCTGCGCCCTGTACTGAGCAAGGTTAGCTTCAGAAGGAGGAAACCACTGGGTCCAGTCTGACCTTCCCAGGGAGCCAGCAACGGAGGGCAAGCTGGGTGCTGAGAGTCAGAGGGGAAAATGTCACCCTGAGCCCCCATGGTGACCCCAGGGTTTCAGGGCAGAACCAGCCATAGCCCAGGAGCGTGGGGCATACTACCCCCAGTGGCTGGGGGCTAAGAGACCCGGGACAGGGCCTGTGTGGCCGACAGCCCTGGGGTGGGGCAGCAAGGGTCAGTGGACTTGGGGCAGATGGCCTGGTGTCAGGACCAAGGGTTCAGAGGCCCTGAAGAGAGGGTGAGTGGGCCAGAACCAGGGGGTCAGGCCTGTGATTGGTGTTCTAGAAGTGTACTTCCAGGGTCCTTGGGGGACAGTGGCACCTGAGGAGAGCTGGAGAGCGAGGGTTCCAGGTGGTCTGGAAGGTATCCATTAGGAGGCCCCCACCTTATACGAAATTGGGGACTCCCTACCCAACAGACAGACCACTCCAAACTCTCCCCAAGTGCAAGATGGGTTCTCCCACCATTGACCGAGGCTCCAGACGTCACGTTTTCAACAGCAGAACTGCTGTGGAACCTGAGAGCATGAGTTCTCCATGCCCTGCGGTCAGGCAACAGCTCTGTGTGGAGGGAATGTTTAGGACCACAAGAGGCCTAAACACCACGGGACATGTGTCTTTGACCCAGATAACCAGCCAACAACACCCTGACCACTGCAGGGACCTTCCCGGCTTTTCCACCTCATCACTTGCATGACAGTAGAGAATCTGTTTACTCTGTTATTTCTGCTCTCTTGATATTTTCGTCAACGACAGGGGCTCAGCAGCATTGAAGCCCCTCAGAGCTGGGGAGGCGGAGGTGTGTGGTGGCTGCATTTTCTTCTCCTGTGTCCAGTGAGGCTTCATGTCAGGCTAAAGACTCACCCACATTCCCTGGAGACAAGGCTTCTCCTCTGAGTGTGTCCTCTGGTGTCTGATGAGGTATGACTTCTTGTTAAAGCCTCGTCCACACTCCCTGCAGACATAGGGCTTCTCTCCTGAGTGGGTCCCCTGGTGTGTGATGAGGTGAGACTCGTCACTATATCCTCGCCCACACTCCCTACAGAGATAGGGCTTCTCCCCTGAGTGTCTCCTCTGGTGTGTGAGGAGACTTGACTTTACACTAAAGCCTCGCCCACACTCCCTACAGACATAGGGCTTCTCCCCTGAGTGTGTCCCCTGGTGTCTGATGAGACTAGACTTTATACTAAAGCCTCGCCCACACTCCCTGCAGACATAGGGCTTCTCCCCTGAGTGGGTCCTCTGGTGTGTAGTGAGGTACGACTTCCGGCTAAAGCCTCGTCCACACTCCCTGCAGACATAGGGCTTCTCCCCTGAGTGTCTCCTCTGGTGCGTAATGAGGTCTGACTTCCGGCTAAAGCTCTGTCCACACTCCCTACAGACATAGGGCTTCTCCCCTGAGTGTGTTCCCTGGTGTCTGATGAGGCTTGACTTATCACTAAAGCCTCGCCCACACTCCCTGCAGACATAGGGCTTCTCCCCTGACTGTGTCCTCTGGTGCGCAATGAGGTTTGACTTCTGGCTAAAGCCTCGCCCACACTCCCTACAGACATACGGTTTCTCCCCAGAGTGTGTCCTCTGGTGTGTGATGAGGTATAACTTTACACTAAAGCCTCGCCCACACTCCCTGCAGACATAGGGCTTCTCACCTGAGTGTGTCCTCTGGTGTCTGATGAGGCGTGACTTTACAATAAATCCTCTCCCACACTCCCTGCAGACATAGGGCTTCTCCCCTGAGTGTCTCTTCTGGTGTGTGAGGAGGCTTGACTTTACACTAAAGCCTCGCCCACACTCCTTACAGACATAGGGCTTCTCTCCTGAGTGTGTCCTCTGGTGTGTGATGAGGCATGACTTTACACTAAATCCTCGCCCACACTCCCTACAGACATAGGGCTTCTCCCCTGAGTGTGTCCTCTGATGTGTGATGAGGGTTGACTTTACACTGAAGCCTCGTCCACACTCCCTGCAGACGTAGGGCTTCTCCCCTGAGTGTATCCTCTGGTGCGTGATGAGGGTTGACTTTACACTAAAGGCTCGCCCACACTCCCTGCAGACATAGGGCTTCTCCACTGAGTGTCTCCTCTGCTGTGTTACACAGTGTGATTTCTGGTTAAAGCCTTGTCCATAGTCTCCACACCTGATTTTTGCAATTTGTGAGATTCCTTCCCTTAGGAATAATGTTTCTGTGTCCTGAGGAGTCACCTTAGGGCCTGGGCTGCTCTGTGTCTCTGTCATTCTCTCACTTTCCCTAGACCCTCCCATTTCTTCTTTTGGGAGCCTGCAGCAGGCCTCTGAAATCCCCCCTTCCTGTGTCCTTTCAAACACTGCCCTGGACACATCTCCTCTCTCTGGACCTCCTGCATTGTCACCCCAGTTGTGTTGCTCAGCATTGTGGTGCCTCCAATTCCCTGGATGGGGTTTTTTTGGTTCCAGCTGTCTTCTTGCAGGTGTTCCTGGGAAGGGCTGAGAGAGGTGGCTGTGACTGATGTGGAGGCTGAGGAATTTCTGAGTGGAGAAGGCCAGAGGGCAGGAGGGACACGGATGGACCTCTGGCCTTGCTTCTCCTGGAAGAGAAAGTTCTCAGTCAGAGTTGGGGAGACGAGGCTGCCTGGCCCTCTGCATCATCTCATGGAAAGGCCCCGCCATGATCATTCACAGCATGCTCACCACACAGCGTCTCCACAGCATCCTCCACAGTCTACTTTCACTCCTTTTTATTCTTTTTGTCTTCCTCAGCCATGAACAAAGAGAATTACAAGACTCTACTGCAAGAAATCAAAACAGACCTACATAAGTGCAGAAACCTACCTTGATCATGGATAGGAAGACACAACATGGTGAAAATATCTGTTCTACACAAAGTGATCCACAGATACACGGCCATACCAATGGCATTTTTGAATGAGATGGGGAAACAAGTCACCAACTTCATATGGAAAGGGAAGAAGTGCCAGATAAGCAAAGCATGACTGAAGATGAAGAACAAAGTGGGAGGACTCTGCACGCTACCTGACTTTAGATCCTATTACACTGCCACAGCTGTCAAAATAGTCTGACACTGGTCCAAAACCAAATACTAGACAAACGGGACAGATTTGAGATTACAGATAGAATATCAGCCACCTATCTGACAATGACCCAAAGTCTGTGAACTGGGGAAAAAACATTATTTTTAACAAAGTGTGTTGGTATAAGCAGATACCCATATGTAAGACAATGAAACAAGATCCATATTCCATACCATGCACACAACTAACTCAAAATGGATCAAAGACTTAACTATAAAATCAAAACAGTATCATGGAATAAAAATACAATGCCCAGGGCCCTAATACATGGAATAAACGGACTACAGAATATCATGATGAACACCCATACAGACAACAGATAACTGATAACACTTAAAAAAAAAATCAAACAATCATGCGCATTCAATGACTGTTCCAAAAAGAATAAAAAGATGATATGCAGACTAGAAGAAGATTTTTGTCTACTATGAGTCTGATCAGCTCTAATCCTAAAAAAGCAAAAATTACCACAAAACCTCAACAAGAAAAGTCAAATGATCCTATTAAAAATGGGAAAAAGGCTGGCAGGGGACACAATACCGTCCCTGACGTAGCATGAGAAACAGAGGTGTGCAGCTCAAGAACCATATTAAAAGCCCAGAACTGATGGTCCAACAACCTGCAGGGTAGCCTGAGAATATGGCCCCTGGACTTCCTGCTTACCCAGGGCTGAAACTCGTACTGCAGCCAACACTTCAGACCAAGAATGGACTGGACTTGGGGACAGAGAGTAATGGAGCTGGTGTGTGCACTTTATGGTCTAATATATATACATATAAATATATAGATACACAAACACATATATACGAGGCTATACTAGTGCTTTCTTTTTAGAGGCGACAGGACAGGAGGGAGAGGAGGAGACAAGTGTTGCTTTAGTGGATACTGGAAGAGTGAAAAAGAAGAGTGTATGGTAGGAGAGCGAACAGATGCAAGGAGGCAGGTTCTCAGGGTTGAATATGGAAAATTGACTTGGATTGTAAACTTTCACTTAACCACAGTAAAGAAAGGGTGAAAAGAAAGAAGAGTGTGCAGTCCTAAGGTGAGCACAGCAGAACTGCAGAGATGTAGGTACTTGAGATTTTATACGGAAAATTGACTTGGATTGTAAACTTTCACTTAATCATAATAAAAAAATTAAATAAAATGGGTGAAAGATATGACCAGGCACCTCAGCAAAGAAGATATCCAGGACCCAACGGACACAGAGGAAATGCTCACGATCATTAGCCATCAGTGAAATCCAAATCAAAACTAAAATGAGATACACATCACCCCAGCAAAGTCAGCATTATTCCAAAAAACACAAAATAATAAACGTGAGATGTTACAGAGGGACTGGAACTCTATTACACTTCAGACAGGAATGTAAAATGGTACACCTACTTCAGAGATTGATTCAGTGCTTTCTTTAAAAGCTAGACATAAAAATACTATTAAAAAAGCCCACTGCTGTTGAGTCAGGTCCAACTCATAGTGACCCTATAGAACAAAGTAGAACTGTCCCATAAAGTTTCCAAAGTGTGCCTGTAGGATTTGAATTGTTGACCTTAGGGTTAACAGATGTACCACTTACCCCACTACGCCACCAGGGTTTCCAACAAATACTATACATCCTAGCAATACAACTTCTTGGAATTCATCTTAGAGAACAAAGAGCTGCCACACAAATATACACACGGACACCAACGTTCAGTAAAATACTGCTCACGACAGCAAAAAGATGGAATGAGCCTCAGTGCCCATCAATGGAAGAACAGATAAACTGAGGTAGAGACACACAATGGAATATTAGGCAACGATGAAAGACATTGAATTTCGGAAACATCTCATGAAGTGGTAGAATCTGGAAGGGCATCATGCTGAGTGAAATTAGGCAACTAAAAGAGGACAAATACTCTCTGAAACCACTGTTGTAAGAACTCAACTAGTTGAAACACAAAAGAAAACATTATTTGACAAGCCAGAGACACGATGGCAGTGAGGGATATTCACTAATTAGATAAATGACAAAAACCATGTCTGGTGAAAAGACAGACAGGACACAGCAGAGGAGAAACTCAAATCTTACAAGCACACTAAATAAAACCAAACACTTCCAGGGACAGAGTACCAGGGTCAGGGGTCTGGGAACCACGACTTCTGGGGACTTCTAGGTTGACTAGCATAACCAAATTTTCTAAGAAAATGTTCTGCATCCTACTTTAGTGACTGGTGTCTGGGGTCTTAAAAACTACCTAACGGCCATCTCAGAAGCATTAATGGGCCTCAGCCCCCCTGGAGCAAAGAATATCATCAAAAATACGAGAAAAGTGCAAGCCCCAAAGACAGAAATGCCACAGATACCACAGACAACATCATTTACTGATGTGGCATGTCTTAAAATGAGAAGAAACAGCTAAAAACATACATTAATGATCATAAGGTGGAATGCATGAAGCAGGAATCTCAAAAAATAGGAAATCGTAAAAAATGAAATGAAATGCATGAACATCAATATCCTAGGCATTATAGAGCTGAAATGGGCCAGTACTGGCCACTCTGAATCAGACAATCATATGGTCTACTGTGCCGCCAATGAGAACATGAGAAGAAATGGAACTGCCTTTGCCACAGTCCTTGCGTCCAGAAGGCCTTGCTCCACTGTCAGGACTCACACGATTAACTCAGCAGGAGAAGCATCTGAAGGCTTTGGCACATTTCCTACACTTATAAGGCCTCTCTCCACTGTGAGTGCTCCTGTGACTAGTGAAGTCTGCGGAGCAACTACAGCTTTCACCACCTTCTTTACAGTGATGAAGATGCCCCTTCACTGGCAGCACACGTGTAGGGAGACGTAAGGAACAACTGAAGACGTGCCACATTCCTTACATTCACAAAGCCTCTCTCGACCATGAACTGCCATATGTACAGTGAGGTCTGGGGAATGATGCAGGCTCTGCCACGTGCCTCACATTCAAAGGCCTCTCCACACTGTGAAGTCTCACGTGTGAAGGTTGAGAAGAAACTAAAGGATTTCCGACATCCCTTCCATCTGTAAAGCTTCCCTCCACTGTGCATTCTGATATCTTTAGTTAAGCCTGACGAGCAGCTAAAGGCTTTACCACATTCCTTACATTCATATGACCTCCACTAGGAATTTTTACAGGGTTCATAGGTGTCATGGCCAAGTAAAGGGTTTCCCACATTCTTTACATTCACAGGGCCTCTCTCCACTGTGAATTCTGAGATGTGTAGTGAGGTCTGAGAAATCACAACAGGCCTTCCCACATTCCTTACATTCATAAGGCCTCACTCCACTGTGAGTTTTCAAATGTCAAGCTTCAGAAGCAACTAAATGAATTTCCACATTCATAAGGCTCCTCTCTATTGTGAATTCTTACATGTTTCACGAGGTGCGACAGCCACACAAAGGCTTTCCTACATTTGCTACATCCATGAGGCCTCATCGCTCTCCACTATGAATTTTGAGAAGTGGGATGGCTAATAAAGGCTTTCCCACATGCCTTACACTCATAAGGCCTCTCTCCACTGTGAATTCTCACCTGTGCAGAGAGGTCTCAGGAATGACAAGACTTTACCACATTCATTACCTAAGACCCTTCCCCACCTCTCCCCATTGTGAAGTCTTATATGTTAAGTTGGAAGAATGAAAGGCTTTGCCACCTTCCTTACATCCATAAGGCCTCTCTCCTCAGTGAATTCTTCTGTCTTTAGTGAAACTTGAAGAACAACTAAAGGCTTTCCCACATTCCTTACATTCACAAGGCTTTTCCTCACTGTGACCACCCATGTTACATTTAAGGAGCTACTGAAGCATTTGTCACTTTTGTTAAATGCAGAAGTCATCTCTCCCCTGTGAATGCTCATGTCCAATTAGGTGTGAGCACCAACCAAGGGCTTTATGACATTCTTTACATTTACAAGCTCTTTCCTCATTATGAATTCTCATATGCTTAGTGCAGTATGAGGAGAAACTACAGTATGGGTCACATTACATTCACAAGGACGGTAAATTCTCATAAGTTTAGAGGTTTAGAGACACCTGAAGAGCAACCAAAGGCTTTCTCACATTCTTTAGATTAATAAAACTGCTCCCCACTGTGAGTTCTTGTAATACAGAAAGGTCTCCTGGCCAACTAAACGCTTTCCCATATGCATTACATTCATAAGGAATCTCTCCACTGTGAATTCTCATATGTAGTGAGGTGTGACACATAGTGGCAGGATTTCCCACATTCCTTATATTCATAAAGCCTCTCTCCAGTGTGAGTTCTCATCATGTATAATGAGATCTGAGGTCTGAGGAAACACGTTCCCACAGTCCTGGCTTCACGGTAACTCTCCAGAAAGAGTTCTCACAAGATGCTGAAGGAAGAGGGGCAACTGGAGGCTTCTCCACGCTCCTTACACTGAGAGCCACTGCACCCAGAGTGAGATCTCATATGGTGCCCAGGTGATGAATGTAGTCATCGAGTATCAGCCACATTCAAGGAATCCAGAAGGATATGCTTCCACTGGAGTTCCCTGAGGCACAGAAAGACTGGGTGTCTTGTGGTAGTTCAGGCGACACTGACTGTTTTCATTACTTAAACACAAGTTCTCTAACATACACTGTTAAAAACAGGCAGCATGCTGTTGAATACCAATTGCTTAGCAATTAACCATTACTATTCACAGTATTCAGGCTTTTTTCCCCCCTGAATTATCTTGTGTTTCAATCCTCTAGCAGTGATACTACCGTTATTTCCACTGTACTTATAAATTATAAGGCTTTCTAATAATTGTATATAATTGAAATAGCATTCAAATATTCAGTATCTCACATTTGTGAAAAATACTGTACTGTAGAAAGTTCTATGAACACACACACACACACACACACACACACACACACACTGCCATCAAGTTGATTCCAACTCAGGGACCCCACAGGGTACTGAAGGAGTGCTTGGTAGATTCAAATGGGTGAACATCTGGTTGGCAGATGTAGCTCTTCACCAGTATGCCACCAGGATTTCCACACAACATTAGAGCTGCTGTTTGTTAAACTGGTTTTACATACATTTATAAGACAATTGGCAACACAAAAGTTAAGAGCTTGGCTGCTAACCAACAGGTCGGCAGTTGGAATCCACCAGTGGCTCTGTGGACACCCTGTGCATCAGTCCTTGTCCATCTTGTGGGGTCACTATGAGTTGGAAGGGACTCAACAGCAACAGGTTTATTTTTTTAGTTTATAAGATATGTGGGCGACTGAGTAGCACTAAAGGTTGGTACTGCAAACCAACCCAGGAGCACAGCCCTGAGTCACAACAGATTTGATGGCATTGGGTTTGAGACACATGTGTGCATGAACCGTGGTGGTCCAGTGGTTAGGCACCTGGAAGTTAACTGAAAGGTAGGTAATGCAAATCCACCAGCAGCTATGGGTGAGAAACATGGAGTCTGCTTCCCTCAAGGTGACAGTCTCTGAAGCTCCACAAAGCAGATCACCCTTGTCCTACACAGTCACTGTCAGCTGGAATACACTCAGTAGCATTTACTTTACACACCCAACTGCAGGGTGTTCTGAGCTGTAACTGTTACAGAAGCAGATAGCCAAGGATCTCTGCAGAGCCACTGGGTAGGTTCGAACTGCCAACCTTCTGGTGAGTAGCTGGGTGCTCCACCTGCTGGGTCAGCTGTGCACCTTATGAATAGTTTAACACCACAGGCCTTAAACTTCTCTCCTGAAGCACTGTGGAGTCCGGAGGGGACGACACTCACCTCCCCTGAGTTTTCTGCTTGTCATCCTGGATTTCAATGCCATGCAGTTCAAAGACTGCTCTTCCCCTGCAGGGTCACGGGGCATTCATCTCAACTCACACTATTCTATTCTCAGGGGACAGCTTGTCTCCATCACTAATGTTTATCGTAACTGACCGACTGATTTCAGTTGGGGTTCACAGTATGAAACAGAAAGGAAGGAGATGACTTAAAAGGTAAGGGAAGCTGGGAGAAAAGGTTTGAACACATTTTGCTGTCTCAGTACTTTTGCAATAGTCAAAAAGTAATTTACTACGAAAGACATCCATGAAGATGGACATTGTTAGTGGCATAAGCGGGGTGTAATTAGATGAATGCAGCAAAGAGGGATTGGATGCAAAGCACAGGGTACAATAAAAGGGGACAGTTTTTCTCCATGAACACAGGTGTGTTAGGACTCATGCAAGTCAGAAAAGCCAACTCAGGTGTCTGTGGAATACACATTCCTCAGAGACTTCCTGTCTTCTGTGGCCGACAACACAGCCATCCTAGATCAGTGCGACCTGCACTTCCCTCGGGTCCTCCTGCTGCTGCTCTGGGAGGGCCATCGGGTGCAGCTGACACCGTGATCATGGAGAAAGGCACCTCATGGAGGAAGACAGGGAAGAACACGAACCCTTCTCTGACATCGAGCCAAGACTCTGGCCTTCAGGGTCTCTGGAGATGGAGAGACGAAAGTCTATGGCAAAATCACCATGTGAAACTTGTAATAAACACAGTGAGACTCTTTACAAGGAACCAAACTGCAAATATTCTCTCCGGGTACCAAAACACAAACAAAAATCCTGAAGTCAATGTTCACACTTGAAACATTTAAAGGGCCTTAAAGCTTGTATGACATATCTTGTTACTAAGGAATAAATTTTCAAGAAAGTGCAGTGAGCCATACCTACGGAGGCCAGGTTTCTGAAGGTTTCCAGCATCACCTCTCTGTAGAGCTTCCTCTGAGAAAGATCCAGCAATGCCCACTCTTCCTGGGTAAAGTCCACAGCCACGTCCTCAACAGCCACTGAGTCCTAGAACATCCCAAACACTCTGGTTCAGCAAGGTACCACGGACTCCAATGTGTGGGACAGGCAGGGTGAGGCTGACAGTCCTGAGGAAATGAGGTTTCCTGTGGTTCTGGCACAGGGTCTCTGCTCTAAGTGTGCTCTAGGATTCAGCTATCAGTCCCATTTGTTCACTGTCTACATTCAACCTCACCGACTCCATCCTGTCTCTGAGACTTAACAGTACTTCCAATACCAGAGACTTATTTCTCTCATTCAACTGCGACGAATTCTACTCTCATTCCTGTCTTTACAGTCTAGAACAGTCAGAGCACAGCAGAGAAACTGGAGAAATGCTCTCACATGAAAGCCCTATTTCCACACTCAGAGCACCTCTTCCTGGGGTGCACAGCACTCGCCCAAGTATTTAACAAAACACAAAGCACAGGGTGCAAGCAGGCCACAAGGCTAACAACTGGGAAACACAGCAGGATGGCCAGCTTTTCTCTGGCCTCTCGCCAGCCATGGGAGCCCCAGTGGCCTGCACAAACGGGCGACTCAAGGCCCTGAGCTTTTCTTAAAGGACAGCAGGTGATCAAGAGGTGACAGGACCACAGGCTGGAAAGACAACGTTATTTGGGGGGAATTATGAATTGTTACATGTCGGTCCCCTACTTTGCAGTACTCCTGCAGTTGCATTGTCATGCACTCTGTCCCTTCATGGAGACAGACAAGGGCACTGAAAAGGTAAACAGTTCCGGGGAGACACAGCCCTACAGCATTAAATGGGCACGTGAAACATGAGCTGCTGTGATGGCATGTGGACAGCAGCTAGGGTTACACAGCAAAGTGGGTCTTTGTTTTCGTATGACAAACTGACTGGAATTGTACACGTTCACCTAAAACACAAAGAAAAACGTTGAAGAAGTAAAAGTCTCGACCACCGCGGTGAACCACAGGCCGAGTCTCTCAGGTGAGAAATGCACTGACACAGTGAATGGGAAAGAGCCATCTGCTCAAAGGAGAGGACATGGAGGGTGTCAAGCTATGGGGACCTTCATCTGTGATGGGGCATGACTCAAAATCTGAAGAGACAGTGGCAAACAGCAGCTAGGATCGGAACACGGAATGTGGGAAGCATGACTCGAGGAAGATGGGAAGATACCAACGGTGAAATGAAACCATAAACATTGATATCCTGAGGATTAGTGAGCTCAACAGGATTGGTCATTCTGAATCAGACAATCAAATGGCCTGATACATATTTAAGAGAAATGGCACTGTGTTTATCATGAAAAAAAATAGTTCAAGATCTCTCCTGAAGCACAGCACTGTCAGTGACAGGACAATATCCACAGGCCTACCAGAAGGCCAATTCATATGATTATTACTTAAGTCTATCTGTCAACCACTAAAGTGGACAACATTCACCAATTTCTGTGCTCACATACTCAGCAAACATTCAATCAAGAGGCACTAAAAATTACTGGTGGTTGGAATGTAAATTTGAAAACGAAGAAGGATTTCTATATGAAAAACACAGCCTCACTGATGAAAAACCTGCTAGGAATCACAGGACAGAATTTTGCAAGACCACCGACTTCTTCACTGCAAATTCCTTTTTTCAGACAACAGAAATGATGACTATACACAGTGACCTCACCAGATGGAAACCCCAGGATCCCAACTGAGTCTACCTGTGGGAAGGAAGCACAGAGACGCTCAGTATCATCAGTGAGAAAGAGACCAAGTGTCAACTGGTAACAGCCCACGAAGTGCTCCTCATCACACTCAGCGTATCACTGCTGTTGAGTAGATTCTAACTCATAACGATCCCATAGGATAGAGGAGAACTGCCCCACGAGATTTCCAAGGGGCACCTGGGAGATCAGAATTGCCGATCTTTCAGTTGGCAGAAATAGCTTTTAAGCACTATGCCACGAGGGCTTCTACTACTTGCTCAGATGCAAGTTCAAAGAGAAGTTGAAGAAAATTTTTAAAAGTCCTTGAGAGCCAAATTACGACCCCAAGTACACTCCACTTGAAGTTAGAGACCATCTCAAGAATCCATCTGCTGCCTTGGCCACTAACAACTGCAGACCAGATGAGTCGTGGGGTGACATCAAGGACACCATCCATGAAGAAGGCAACAGGTCATTAAAAAGGCAGGAAAGCAAGAGAAGACCAAATGGATATCCAAAATGGATATGCTATCCAAAATGGATAGCACAAAGGAGTCTGAAATCAGCTCCGGAATACAGGGGAGCTACAGCCACAGGGGGACATGATGCAGTAGAGACCTGAACAGAAGATTCCAAAGAGCAGTTTGAAAAGACAAAGTATGATAACGGAATGTGTAAACACTTAGGAGTTAGGAAACCAAAAGGGAAGCTGAGAGAACTGAAGAGAAAACTTAAGCTTCAATTTGTAGTATTTAAGCATTTTTCAAGGAAAATACTAAACGACACCAGAGGAATCAAAACAAGATAGAGGAAATAAAGCCACTATGCCAACGAGAACTGAGTAATGTGCCACCACCTCAAAAGGTAATACTGGATCAGAACTGGTGGCACTCAAGGAAGAGGTCCAAGCTTCACCGAAGGCACCGGTGGAAAACCAGGCGGCCGGAATTAATGGAACATCAACTGAGAGACTTCAGCGAAGGATCCGGCGCTGCAGGTGCTCACTCGCCTATTCCCAGAAACTGAGAAAATAGCTACCTGGACGATCAACTGCAAGGCATGTATGATTTGCCCCCATTCCAATGAAAGAAGATTGAACAGAATGCAGAAATGATCAAACAGTATCATTAATACGACACACAAGCAAAATTGTTGAAGATCACTTGGAAGCGGCTGCTGCAGCACCTCAACAGGGAAATGCCAGAAATCCCAGCTGCATTCGGAAGAGGACGCAGTACAAGGGACATCACTGCTGACGTCAGATGGGCCAGGCAGAAGGCAGAGAGTACCAGGAAGATGTTGACCTGTCTCCGTGTTCTTGACTATGCAAAGGTACCTGACTGTGGGAGTCAAACAAGAATGGAAATACAGGACACTTAACTGTGCTCATGAGGACAGATGATAAGAGGCAGTCCCAGGAACAGAGCAGAGCGACACAGAACAGTATCAAGTCAAGAAACGTGTGTGTCCTTTCACCATAACTATTCAATCTCTATGCTCAACAAATAATCACAGAAACTGGACTACAGAGCTCAGCATCCAGACTGGAAGAAGATTCATTATCAATCTCTATGTAGGTAATACAATCTTGTTGAAGGAAATGAACAGGACTTGAAGAACTTATTAATGGAGATGAAAATTACAGCCATCAGTACAGACTACACATCCATGTGAAGAAACCCTCAAGGGGGCTCTACAACGGGCAGGTCAGTTCTGGCCCTCTCACACAATGGCAGCATGCATATAAAGCAACCTGCGTAGGCTAGACCACAGACACAAAAGTCAGAAAATCAAAAGCAGTCTCAGGAAAGCAGTTTACAGAACTAAGACTCAATTATGAAATTTACAGGAGGCTCAAAAAAGGCATCACTGAAACAGAGATTATGGATTAAAGGGTTGGTGTCCTGCAGGATTTCTTTCTATGTTTGAAGCTGTAGTACCAAAGTGTGGTGGTACATCAGGTCAAACGGCATAATGTATACAGGTCACACTCCCACACGTCCGTCCCTTTCTCACACTCTAGGGAGTTGTGTGTTGCTACGATTCACGAAGTTACGCCAAAAGAACAAGTAAATCTTTTAGAAGAAATACTACCAGGAGACTCCTTAGAAGAAAGAATGGCATGACTTTGCCACATATACAAGGGACATGTCACCAGCTGAGACCACTCCCCAGAGGAGGACAACACAGTGGGCAACTTGTTGGTTTTTTAAACCCCAGAAACCACTCACCAATATGGGGTGCAGAAGACTCTGTTACTCTGTCCTTTGAAATGTTGGGTTGAATTTTAGAAACCCTTCCGAGGGACTTCTTTCCTTGTAAAATGAAATCAAGGTGACATGCCTGTTCTCTTATCTCGGTCTCTCATTTAGTGGTCAACACAAGTCACACTGAGCAAGAACCTTGGGTTTCTACCTGGTCCCACTTCCAGTGAACCAGCAGGAGCCACGAAGGGGAACCAGAAACTGGACCAACCTCCAGGTCTGGTCCCACCGGGAGATTTCTCCCTGAGAGTCGGAAGCAGATCTGAAAGGCAGTCCCCCTGGGAGGCCACCAAGGGCTCTGTGACAGACAGGGAACGCAAAGAGCTTGTTTGCCAAGTGCCCGGGGGAGGCCTCAGAAAAGCCCAACGATACAGGAGAAATGGACGGGTGAGGGCATCAGGAATCTGAGCGTGTGGAGTCAGCAACAGGTTAAGGACCTCAGAGTTAAGGCCTCAGAGTCCCAAGAAGTAGAACTTGACTGCCAAGAGTATCAAAGGCTCAGCACCTGTGGAGCTGGTGTACTGGATTAGGCTGTGAGGTTGTGTAAGCGTGTGTAGCCACAGAATGAGGACCGTTCAGCAGTCCATTCAGCTGCACCCTTCAGGACTGGGACCGGGGACTCAGTCACGGCTTCGGCAGCAGTCCTGTCTGACTCCTCCTCCTGCCTCTGTAGACCTCTGCTGCACAGACCCTTTCCGCTCACCTCACTGAACTCTTGTGCTGTGTTAGCCCTGCACAAGTTCCTAGGAAAGCTGTTGCAGGGATTCGGAAACCACGGATCCAGGGAACCTCAAGGCGACCTGGACTGGGAGAAGAAGCCAGCAGAGGAGGGCCTGTCCTCTGGATCCAAGCGTTTGTACCTCCTGTCCCTTGACATTGACAAGGTTAGATTCTCCAGCTGTGTTTGGCATGCTTGTTTGAAAACAACAGTTGTTTGATCAAGGAGGATTTTTCTTAGATTTTGCTTGATACTTTGGTGTTCTCTCTCGCTCTCAGGAGAACCGTAGTGCAGACCCAGACTCGGGTATATCAAACAATAAAGACGTCGTTCTATTCTCAGAGCTATAACCTGCAAAAATTCAGGCATAAGTTGACCACTAAAAGCCACCAGGGTGGTCACCAGTACTCATTACAACTGAAAACTCCCACGACAGGATAAGGTGGTCAACAGACAGGCTACAGTGCCACCCACAAGCAAATCTGTACAACACAGGTGTCCACCGGTCTAAGCGACGTCCTGTTCGAGCCTCGTGGCATCCCTTAGGTTTCCTTCCGTGGCTCAGAACAGTGCTCTGCTTTGCCACACCTGTTTGGTCACATTCTCAGGGGCAGGGGGTAGCTTCCGACCCGCGCTGTGATCCTTGCAGGAAGAAGTGGCAGCTCCGGATCTCCTGAATGACATTTCAGGGAGAAGTGATGGGTTGGCATCTGTTTCATAACAGTTTCTCAATACGGGATGACAAGGTTA
Organism: Heterohyrax brucei; assembly: GCA_028571685.1. Classification (NCBI taxonomy): domain Eukaryota; kingdom Metazoa; phylum Chordata; class Mammalia; order Hyracoidea; family Procaviidae; genus Heterohyrax; species Heterohyrax brucei. The sequence continues at coordinate 3,212,111 of CM053166.1, forward strand.
CAATTAAAATCTCCAGTGGCTACTTTAGAGCACAACAGGAAGAACCAGGTGGTTCACGGTCTAAAGTAAGAGACGAGATCTCCAGCCAGGAGGAGGAACGAAGTTCAAATAGAACGAAACAGAAAGCCTTAACCTCAGGGCTTACTAGCTTTGAGAAACAACCCCATCTCCCCTCCTGCTATCAAGACACTGCTCTGGGATTCATATTTACATGCACTCGAAGAAACCGGGATCCCCATAGCTTTGTGGTGGTGCTGGGTGAATTTACGACATCCTTCTGTGTCACTCTGTCTTTAGAGTCTGCTTCTGGTCTACAGCACGGTGTCTAAGCATCTGTCTTGTAACAGGTTGGAGGCTATTGCTGAGAATTTTTTTTTTTTGTAAGGTGGCCTTTGAACCTCAATACTTCCCTTATCCAAGAAAAAGTGTGTTTTCTTTCTATCTTATATCATTTCAGTAGCTACAATGAAAACTTCAGCGCTTAAGTCAATCTGAAAAGGAAAACCTTTCCGAGAAGCTTAAGCTGCACATTATATGAAATGTGTTTCACAGTAACCTAAACTCCTGACACCCTGAAATTTTAAAAATTTTTATAAAGGAAAAGCACTAAAAAGTATTAATAAATTACATGGAATATAAAGCTAAAATCAAAAGAAGTGCCTGCTTATCTTCTGGACATAATTTTTGTTAATATTCCCTCTAGTTTTTTGTTTAATATTAGACAGCAAATGCATAATATTACACAATAACTTTATTATTTCTTTATTACTAACTTAGCCACAACTTTCTTTTCTCAATCTAGAATCAAGCCTAGTTTGCTCAACATTGACATCATTGACCTAGGAAATCTTTTTATTACAATTCAGGTGTCCACACACTTGACAACCTTAGCATATCCTGATTATATGGTATTTTGCCTCTAAATTGCATCTGTAGATCTTGAAAAATAAGGTTACTGTATTTAAAACATTTATATTTAAAAAATTTTTAAATTGACTTTATTGGGTTCTCAACTTTTTACAATTAAGACTATGTGTACACATTAATCATAACCATGTGAAGATTTACCATTTGCAGAGAAGTTGTGAAAACTCAGCTGATCTGCTGATAATGTTTGATGAAAAGGCTTCAACGAAAAGATGAACTGTATTCGAGTTAGGAAAAGAACTGTCAGACTGAATCAAAGTTTCCAAAAACTCCCATGGAGAAGCTGATGAGTTCAGACTGCAGCTGATCCAGAAGCACGTGGAACAGAAGTGAACCACTGAAGACTGTGTAAATAACGCTATGCGGCTATGTGGGAATCCTGCTGGTGTCTGTCAGTCCCGTTGTACTGCGAAGCGTGCACTGGCTGTGATGCTGGAAGCTGTGCCACTGGTTATTTAGATGCCGAGCAGGATCACTCACAATTGGACAGGTTCCGGCTAAGCTTCCAGAGTAAGACAGACTAGGACGGACCTGGCCATCTACTTCGGAAAAGAATGAGCCAGCGACAACCGTACGTAGAGCAGCGAACCATTGTCAGACACTCGGCCAGGAAATGAGCCTCCCAGGCCGGAAGGCACTCAGAACACCGGGGAACAACCGCCTCCTCAAGGGAGAATTGACCTTAATGACATGCATGGAGCAAAGTCTTCCGGATCTTCATTTGCTGATGTGGCAAGACTCAAACAGAGAAGACACAGCTGTAACCATTCACTGATAATCGGAACAGGGAATACACAAAGTGTGAATCCAGGAAAACAGGAAATCATTCAAAATGAAATAGAACACATACACACTCATATCTCAGTGTTACTGAAAGGGACTCATAGGGGCCACCGTGAAACAGACACTCCCAGGGTCTACTACGCCGGGAATGAAAACTTGGGAAGAAGAACATTGTTGTGTTCATCATCAAAAAGAGCACTCCAGCATCTGTCCTGAAGTACAAAAAGTGTCAGGGACAGGGTCATCTCCATTTGCCTACAAGGAAGTCCACTTATAACGCAACTCTTAATCACATTTATGCACCTACCACTACGGCCAAAGAGGAAGAGACTGAAGATTTTTACCAGCTTCTGTAGTCCAGTAATTAATGGGGACTGGAATGGAAAAGTGGAAGCAATGAAGAAGGACCGGTAGCTAGAAAGCATGGCCTTGGTGGCAGAAATGATGCTGAACATGACATGATAGAATTCTGCAAGACTAACAGCTTCTTCACTGCAAACACCTTTATAAACCAATAGAAATGGTTACTGTACCTCACCAGATGGAATACACAGGACTCAAATCGAACATCTCTGCATAGTCAAAAACACAGAGAAACATCTTTCTGGCACTCCTTGCTTTTCACCAAGACACACCACCTGACATCAGCGAAGGCATCCCTCCTTCTACGTCCTCTTCAGAATACAGCTTGAATTTATGCTAGTTCCCTGTCCACGTACACTATACTTCTGAATGATCGTCAGGAAAACCTTCCTTCGGTGTGATAGTAATGATATCGTTCCATAATTTCCACAACTGTTTGGATCAGCTTCCTTACAAATGGATACAAATACGAATCTCTTCTAGTCAGCTGGCCAGGAAGCTGTTTTCCCAATTTGGCATAGGTGAGCATGGTGGTCAGGATTATGTCAACTTGGCTACCCTACATTTGGCTGCTGTATTAAGTGGCAGGGTGGGGTTTGTGGTGGCTCCCCGTCCCTCAGCTCTCATCTCTCCACCTCCCACTACTACTGCTGGTCTGCTCACATAGCCAGGAGCTCACACTCTCTTCTTCCAGCGTCTGGTTCTTGGACTTGAACTAGCAGCTGTTGGATTCATCAATCCTTACAGTCAGCACGTGAGAGTCCTGCTCCCTGAACCTGCTGACTGTGGGTTGGCCAGCCTCTGCCGCTCCCTCTGCCGCACCGCCAGCTTGGGATCCACTGACCTACACAACCGGTGATCTAGAATTCTGGTCTCTGACCTGCTGACTTTGGGTTCATCAGTTTCCGTGGCCACATGAGGCTTGTGCCAGGACTTGGGACATTCAGCTTCTCTGATTGCGTGAGCTATTTCCTATATCTGTCTCTCTATATGTATTATAATAAATCTTTCCTTGTACCTACATGTTACTGGCTTTGCTTCCACAGAAAACCCAGACAAAGACAATTTGGTACCTGGAGTGGTTCTATGAAACAAAATTGTAAAAATGAATCCTTTCAAGTGGTTCTGGAGTCTGGCTAATAGTAACACTGTTGCTAACTCTGCCCCTACCAGTAAAGAGGGCCCTGCTAGTCTGTGAGCTGAGGTGGTGGTACACATCCACAAAACAGCCCCACCAATAGATCAGATGTTGGTGAAAGGTGCCGCAAAGGGTGAAAACATGTGCGATAACTTTTCGAAATTACATGCGGATGAGAAGTGTAAGGAAGTTGGTTGGCTGGTCCTACTTGCATTAGATAAGCTGGTGAAGGAAGGAGATGAGCTCAGGGCCTTGGAATCAATGCTCTCATGTTGCATAAGAGACCTCGAGGCTTCAACCTGTGCTTTAAAAGAAAACTTCGTTACCTGTAGTAGCAGAGCCGATACTGCTGAGAGCCAAACCAGGACGCTAATTATTACAGTGGTAGAATGGCAACACCAGCCCAACTGCCAATCTTGAGAAGTGTCTGAAATTATAGTGAGGGCATTGATTGGGATAAAAGGGGACCCTTTAACTTGGAACGGAGACATATGGGCAGATACGGAAGCTGGGGACACAGAGCCCCTCACTTCCAGTGAATCACTCCTGCCAGCTGAACCACACCCATGTGAAGGGATTACTTCCTGTTTGTCTGCTAAACTGCCCCATCCAGTAAAGCCATGATCCCCTCCACTCCAATCTAATGAGATTAGCTGTAGCCCAGCTGCCTCTGAAGAGCCCCTGCCTGAGTCATGGCCTAAGGCAGATGCTTTACGAGAACATGCAAAAGGATCTAAAAACACTTACTTCAGCACTGCCGATTTTGGCTTCTAGACCTGTAACTAGACTTAAGTCCAGTAAGCCCCAAAACGTGAAGTACAAAGTGTGACCCAGGAGGAGATATGCTCTATTCCAAAGGAACTACAAGGCTTTTCTAATACATACAAACAGAAACCTAGGGAATACGTCTGGGAATGGCTGCTAAGGGTGTGGGATAATGGTGCAAGGAACATAAAGCTGGATCAGTCTGAATTTCTTGACCTGGGTCCACTGAGCACAGATTCTTCAGTGTTTCAGACTCTTCAGTGTTTCAGCTTCAGAAGTTAGGAATGGACCTAATAGTTTGTTTGGTCGGATTTCTGAAGCATAGCTGATGCGGTGGCCTACACTAAATCAAGCTGAATTGCCAGACTTGTCTTGGTGTACTGTAGAAGACGGTATCCAAAGGCTTAGGGAAACTGGCATGCTAGAGTGGATTTATTTGATTAGACCTTCAAATCCACACACAGAATGTCCAAAGGACACAACTTTTACCACAACTGTGAGAAACAAATTTGTAAAGGGAGCTCCGGGATCCTTGAAGACTGCTGTGATTGCCATTTTATGTAAATCAGATATGACAGTGGCGCTGCCCTAGCCAAATTAAGACACCTAACTACAATGGGGCTGACTGGACCCCGTGGTGGTAGGGGTCAAGTGGCTGCACTCAAATGACAAAGACAAGGTGGGTGTGCTTACAGTAAGGGACAGCAGAGGCAAAATAGTAACCGTAATAATCTGACTACTACGGACATATGGAACTGGCTACTTAGTCAAGGTGTCCCAGTGCAACAGATGATCAGCCTACTAAATATTTACTTGATCTGTATGAAAGGACGAATCCTAGGTCAGGTGAACAGCAGTCAAACTGAAATCGCCAGAAGAGAGAGTCACGGTCCCTTAATCAATTCCCAGACTTGAGCAAGTTTAAGGACCCACAACCCCCTGAATGAAGAGGCCAGGTCTCTTTCAGGAAGAATTCTGATACCCTGCCAAAAATTTATACTGTTCATCTTTCTCCCACCCTTCCCCAAAGGGATCTATGGCCTTTTACAAGACTGACTGTTTACTGGGGAAAAGGAAATAATCAGACTTTTCAGGGACTAATGGATACTGGCTCAGAACTGACACTAATTCCAGGAAACCCAAAACATCACTGTGGCCCACCAGTCAGAATGGGGGCATATGGAGGTCAGGTTATTGATGGAGGCTTGGCTCATGTTCATCTCACAGTAGGTCCAGGGGGTCCCCGAGCCCACCCTGTAGTGACTTACCCAGTTCCAGAATGCACCATTGGAATAGACACACTCAGCAATTGGCAGAACTCCCACACTGGATCCCTGACAAGCAGAGTGAGGGTTATAACTGGGGGCAAGAGCCAAATGGAAGCTGCTAGAACTGCCACTGCCTAGGAAAATAGTGAACCAAAAGCAATACCGCATTCCTGGAGGGACTGCTGAAATTACTGCCACCATTAAGGACTTGAAGGACGCAGGGGTGGTGATTCCCACCACACCCCCATTCAACTTGCCTATTTGGCCTGTGTGAAAAAGAGATGGATCTTGGAGAATGACATTAGAATATCACAAACTTAATGAAGTGGTAACCACCATTGCAGCTGCTGTTCCAGATGTAGTTTCATTGCTTGAGCAAATTAATACATCTCTTGGTACTTGGTATGCAGCTATTGATCTGGCTAATGCTTTCTCCTCCATACCTGTTTCCCAGGACCACCAGAAGCAGTTTGCACTCAGCTGGCAAGGCCAGCAATACACTTCCACTTGCCTACCTTAGGGCTACATTAACTCTCCAGCCCAAGTCATACTTTAGTCCGCAGGGACCTTGACTGCTTCTGTCTTCCACAAGATGAGACACTGGTCCATTATACAGATGACATTATGCTGATTCGACCTAGTAAGGAAGAAATACCAGCAACTCCGGACTTATTAAACATTTGCATGCTAGAGGGTGGGAAATTAATCCCACAAAAATTCAGTCACCTTCCAACTCAGTGAAATTCGTAGGGGTCCAGTGGTGTGGGGCATGTCGCGATATTCCTTCTAAAATGAGGGATGTTATAGCACCTGGCTGCTCCGACAACTGAAAAAGAGGCACAGCGCCTAGTGGGTCTCTTTGGATTCTGGAGGCAACATATTCCTGATTTGGGTGTGCTACTTCAGCCTATTTATCATGTGACTCGAAAGGCTGCTACTTTTGAGTGGGGCCCAGAACAGGAGAAGGCTCTGCAACAGCTTCAGGCTGCTCTGCCACTTGGAGCATACGATCGAGCTGATCCAATGGTGCTTGAGGTGTCAGTGGCAGACAGAGATGGTGTTTGGAGTCTTTGGCAGGCCCCTGTTGGTGAATCACAGTGCAGACCTTGAGGATTTTGGAGCAAAGCTCTGCCATCCTCTACAGGTAACTACTCTCCTTGTGAAAAACAACTTTTGGCTTGTTACTGGGCCTTAGGAGAGACTGAACGCTTAACCATGGGACACCAAGTCACCATGTATCCTGAGCTGCCTATCATGAACTGGGTATTGTCTGACCCACAGAGTCATAAAGTTGGACAAGCACAGCAGCACTCCATCATTAAATGGAAGTGGTATACACAAGATTGGGCCTATGCAGGACCTGAAGGCACAAGTAAGTTGCATCAGAAAGTGGACCAAATGCCCATGGTCTCCACTCCTGTAACATTACCTCTCATCTCCCAGTTTGCACCTATGGCCTCATGGGGGATTCCTTATGACCCACTGACTGAGGCAGAGAAAACTCGTGCTTGGCTTACAGATGGTTCTGCACGATACGCTGGCACCACTCAAAGTGGACAGCAGCAACACTACAGCCCCTTTCTGGGACCACGCTGAAGGCCAGTGGTGAAAGCAAATCCTCCCAGTGGGCAGAACTTAGAGCAGTGCATATGGTTGTTCACTTTGCTTGGAAGGAGAGGCGGCCAGATGTGCAGCTGTATACTGATTCATGGGCTGTGGCCAACGGCTTGGCCAGTTGGTCAGGGACTTGGAAGGAACATGATTGGAAGATTGGAGACAAGGATTTATGGGGGAGAGGTATGTGGATAGACCTCTCTGAATGGGCCAAAGAAGTGAAAATATTTGTGTCTCATATGAATGCTCATCAAGAATGACCTCAGCAGAGGATGAGTTTAACAATCAAGTGTACAGGATCACATGTTCTGTGGGAATCAATCATCCTCTTTCCCTGGCTACCTCTGTCACTGCTCAGTGGACCCATGAACAAAGTGGTCATGGTGGCAGGGACAGTGGTTATGCATGGGCCCAGCAACATGGACTCCCACTCACCAAGGCTGACTTGGCTACAACCACTGCTGAGTGCCCAATCTGCCAGCAGCAGAGACCAACACTGAGTCCTCGATGTGGCACTATTTTGCGAGGTGATAGGCCAGCAACCTGGTGGCAAGTTGATTACATTGGACCGCTTCTGTCATAAAAAGGAAAATGGTTTGTCCTTACTGGAATAGATACTTACTCTGGATATGGATTTGCCTTCTCGGCACAAAACTACCATCTGTGGACTTACAGAATGCCTTATCCACCGTCATGGAATCCCACACAGCATTGCCTCTGATCGAGGGATTCACTTCACAGCAAATGAAGTGCAGCAGTGGGCCCATGCTCATGGAATTCACTGGTCTTACCATGTTCCCCATCATCCTGAAGCAGCTGGCTTGATAGAACAATGGAATGGCCTCCTGAAGACACAATTATGCTGCCAGCTAGGTGGCAATACCTTGCAGGGTTGGGGAAATGTTCTCCAGGAGGCTGTGTATGCTCTAAACCAGGGCTGAGCATACAGTGCTGTTCCTCCTATCACCAGGATTCATGGGTCCAGGAATCAAGGGGTGGAAATGGGAGTGGCACTACTCACTGTTAACCCTAGTGACCCACTTGCAAGATTTTTGTTTCCTGTCACCATGACCTCATGCTCTGCAGAGTTAAATGTATTAGATCCAAAGGGAGGAATGCAGCCACATGGAGACACATCAACGATTCCACTGAACTGGAAGCTAAAATAGCCACCAGGCCATTTGGGGCTCCTGGTATCTCTGGATCAACAGACAAAGGGAGCTACAATACTGGCCGGTGTGACTGATCCCAACTATGAAGATGACATTGGATTGACATTACATAATGGGGGTAAAGAAGAGTATGTTTGGAATGCAGGAGATCCCTTAGGACGCCTTCTAGTACTACTATGTCCTGTGATTGAGGTCAATGGAAAACTACAGCAACCCAACTCCAAAATGACTGATAATATCCCAGACCCTTCAGGAATGAAGGTTTGAGTCACCTCACCAGGCAAGGAACCAGGACCAGCTGAGGTGCTTACTGAGGGCAAAGGGAATACAGAATGGGTTGCAGAAGAAGGCAGTTCTAAATAAAAGTTACAGCCACGTGACCAGTTGCAGAAATGAGGACTGTAATTTTTATGAGTATTCCTGCTTTGTATGTGTGTACTGGATACTTTGTTTACTTATAAAACGTAGAATGTAAATGGGCTAATGCATTTTCAGTTATACATGTGTTAGTTATATCATGTTAGACATAAGTATGACTTTGCAACTATACTCCTTCAGAGGCTGTGGATGGTAAGGTAAGATGTGTGCAGATGCCAAGTTGACAGGGATGGAGTATGGTGGTCAGGATTATGTCAACTTGGCTACTCTGTATTTGGCTGCTGTGTTAAGTGGCAGGGCGGGGTCTGTGGTGGCTTCCTGCCCCTCAGCTCTCATCTCTCCATCTCCCACTACTACTGCTGGTCTGCTCACATAGCCAAGAGCTTGTGCTCTCTTCTTCTGTCTCTTCTTCTGGCATCTGGTTCCTGGACTTGAACAAGCAGCTGTTGGATTCATCAGTCCTTACTCTGAAGCTGCCACTTCAGAGTCCTGCTCCCTGACCTGCCGATTCTGGGTTCGCCAGCCTCTGCCACTCCGTCTCGCCGCCAGCTTGGGATCCACCGACCTATACAACCGGTGATCTAGAACTCTGGTCTGGATCTACCTATCTATTATAAATCTTTCCCTGTACCCACACATGTGACTGGTTTTGCTTCCCTAGAAAACCCAGCCTAAGACAGTGAGTCAGCGTCTCCAGGGTGTATCCACTTCTTAAATATTTCAACTGCCTCAGTTCCTGGAGCCTCGTTTTTGGCTAATGCCTTCAGAGCAGCTTGGACTTCTTCCTTCAAGACCATTAGTTCTTAACCATATGCCACCTCCTGAATGGCTCAACGCCCTCCATCTCTTTTTGGTATCATGACTGTGTATTCCCTCCATCTTCTGACGCTCCCGAGGTCATTCAATATTTTCCCCCACAGAGTCCTTCAATACTACAACTTGAGGTTTGCCTTCTGTGAGAAATTTCAAAAGGGTCCATCTTCAGAACACAGGCTAAGATAAGTTATTAGTTAACCTAAAGAGAAAGGTGGAGGGGAAGAAGGAGAACAATCTGTTGGGAAGCAGGAGACACAACCTTAAAGGGAATGGAATGTTAAGACTTAGGCGACCTGGAGAAACTGCTCACCTCACAGTACTCAGCAAATGAGGAAATGAAGAAACGAGGAAATGAGGAGACGATTCACCAGCTACAGGATCCGAATGGCTTGTAGGAATGCTGGCGTGCCCGTCTCGCCTTCTTTGTGGGCCACGGCAGTCAATTTTGCAAAATCGTCCAATTAAAATCTCACTCTCGCTATCTAAATTTAAATCGGATTTCTTGAGCTTTCACTGGAAAAAGACTGCTAACTACCTATCGGTGACCTCACAAGGGATAAGGCAGCCTGCCTTGGTCACCAACATAGGGTCCTAGCTGTGGCTTTATACTTACCCGCCAGCTGCCAAGAGGGACCACAGCAGTATCCAGGGTGTGGACGTTTCTCACACTTTCATCTCCAGTTCTTTCAGACTGAGAAATGCTAAGTGTGGTTTTCACTTTCATTTTCCAATCTAGGTCTCTGCACATGTCATTACCGACCTTATCCTCACCAGCTGCCCTCTGAAATCTATTGTTCAGCTCTTTTACTTCATCCTTTCTTTCCTTCACTTCAGCTGCTCCATGTTCAAGAACAAATTTCTGAGACCCTTCTAACGATTCTGGGTCCTTCCTCTCCTGTCTCTTGAATGACCTCTGGTTTCCATCATGTCCCTGATGTTATTCTACAACTCATCTGGTGTCTCATCATTAGTGCTCAGTGTGTCAAATCGAGTTTCAGATGGTCTCTACACTCTGGTAGGAGGCACTCACGGGCATCTTTTGGCTACAGTGGACTCCTTTTAAGTTTCTCCAGCTGCAGCCTGAACTTACATATGAGCAACTGATGGTCTGCTCAATAGTCGGCCCCTGGACTTATTCTGACTGAAGATACTCAGCTTTTCCACAGTCTCTTTCCTCACATGCAGAGATCTGATTCCTGTGTATTCCTTCTGGCAAGGTCAAGGTATAAATTCTTTGTTTATGTTGCTGAATAAACGTATTTTCAATGAAGAAGTCACTGGTCAAGTGGTGTCAATGACCAAGGCCACAGTTTTCTACCACTCCTTCTTCTTTGTTTCCAACTTTTGCATCCCAATGGCAAGGAAGTAATGATCAGTGCATCCTGATAGTATGTTTCATCCACTTCAGACGGCAGATGGTGGTTAAAGAAAAAAAAAAAAAAGAATCTAGAATTTCTTCACCTTTGGCCTCAGTGGTTGGTGGGTAAATTTAAATGATAGATAGCTGTATTCACTATTCTCGCTGGTAGGTGTATGAGTATTAAGCTATTGTTAACACGGTTGTACTTCAGGATAGATGTTGAAATGTTCTTTCTCAGGATAAATGCAACACCATTCCTCCGCAATTTGTCATTCCTGGCATAATACGTCGTATGACTGTGCAATTCAAAAGGACCAATACCGGCCCACTTCTGCTCACTAATACCTTCAACATCGATCTCTATGTGTTTCATTTCAGTCTTGACAACTGCCAATTTTCCCAGATCCACCTTTTGTGCCTCCTATGTTCTGATTATGAATGGCCGTCTTCAGTGTTCCTTCTCATTTGCAGTCTTCCCACACCAAGAATGATGGTCCTGAAAGCCCAACACCATCCACATCACCTACAATTAGGGGGCAACTCTTTCCCCATTGTCTTCCGAAGACCTTCCAACCTGAGGGCCTCATCTTCTGCCACTCTATCAGACAGGTTTCTATTGCTATCTGTACGGTTTCCACAGGCTAATTCTTTGAGAAGTACACTGTGAGGTTCAGCTGAAATCTGTCTGGAAATAGATTAACTTTTCTACTATGGGTGACCGTGCTGGTCTCTGAAACACTGGTGACATGGCTTCCAGCCTCACAGCAAAATGCAAGTCACCACAGTACCACAAAGTGACCGATGGGGGAGGTTTAAAGACATCATTCACAAAGAAACGCTAACGCAATGACTTAAAAACATAAAATATGTGAAATTTTCATGTACTCATTTTACAAAGTCATGTGAAAAGCCCATCATTTGGATTTGTCTTCATTCAAATGGGCTTACCTGTCTAAACTTTTTTATTATGTTGATGTTTTCTCCATTGTTCTTATTAGTCTGTTGTGGGACACTCTTTTTTGTGAGTTGATTTTTCACCATTTTCAGAGCTGGTTTTATAGTTGTTGAGACTCCTGTGTTACATTTCTTGAAATGGTATGATACATCATTGTTATGCTTTACAGCTGCCCCTATGATCCCCCTTAATAAACTATATATAAACCCAATTTTAATTACTACCAGTCTTGTCATCTTCCTCTCCATCTGGAAGGACTATAACAACTGTAGTACATCCCTCTTTTTATTATGATGACACCACAGTTTTCATGATGATCATTGGATTGCTTCTTTCCATATCAAAGCTGTGACTGACTTTGGAGCCTTCCCTGAATGAGTATCGAGTAGTGTGTCGTTCTAAAATACAAAGTTAGTGGTTTCATTCTTCTAAGCCAGAGCCAAGAATTTCTTACAGTATTTCTTGTAGTTTGGGTTTGGTTTTTACAAAGTCTGAGTTTCTGTTTATCTGGGAATGTCTTAATTTCATTTTTGTATTTGAAAGATAGTTTTGCAGGATATAGAATTCTTGGTTGGAAGTTCTTCTCCTTCAAGGCTTTGAATGTGTCATGACACTGTCTCCATGCCAGCATGGTTTCTGCTTAGAAATCTGACGAGAGCCTACAGGGCTTCCCTCTGAATGTTAGTTTTGCTTTGAGTCTTGCTGCCTTTAAGAGTTGCTGCTTATGTTTCATTTTGTTAAGCTTGATTATAATATGTCTTGGAGTCTTTCTTTTGAGATCTATATTGGGTGGCATACAATATGCATCTGAGATGTCTATATTCTCTTCCTTCATGATTTCTGGGAAGTTTTCTTTCAGCAGCTCAACAACGATACTCTCTGTGTTCTCAGATGTCTCACCCTGTTCAGGAACTCCAATTAATCGAAGGTTGTTCCTGTTAATAGAGTCCCACATGCTTCTTAATGTTTCTTCATTTTTCTTGTTTCTTTTTTCTGATTTCTGCTCATAGACACTGGCATCAGTAGCTCTGTCTTCCAAGTCAGAAATTCTTTTTTACATTTGTTCCGTTCTGTTTTCTTGGCTTTGCATTGAAGTTTCTATGTCTTTGATTTTGTTCTTGATCTGTTGGATTTCAGAGTACTGGTGTTCCATCAGATCAAACAGCTTAATTTTTCATTTTGTTCTGCTGAATTTTGTACAAGGTCTAGAAGGGCTCTGTATATAATCATTTTGTATTCACTTTCTGATGCTTTCATAAAAGTTTCTTCATCTGGAAAACTCCTTGGTTGTTTGTTTGGGAGCCTTCTGAAGCCATGGGTGATTTCTTGTGTGCCACAAGTGTCTGTTGCTTTTTCGGTCCCATGTGAGTATGTAGAGGCATCCCGCACACTGACTGCGAGCTTCTGTACAAACCCCGCCGAGACATATATAAAACCACAGGCTCAAAGTGGCTAGATTAACAGAGTTCTAAGCCTGGCTCTCAAAATACAGGAGTTTCACCTGCCTATCCACCCAGGAGTGCATCTGAGCCTAGCCGCTAGGCAAGACCCAGCTCCACCCGCCAGCCAAGACAGGGAAAAAAAAGTCAAAATGGTGCGTTTACCTTCAGTCCATGAGAGCCAGGGCTAGCCAGGAGCGGGAGTCAGCGAAAGAGAGAAGGTTTTTCGCTCAGTGGTATAAAGTCCCAATTAACAGCCCTGTGCCGTGTCCTGAGGCTGATTAGGTGATCAGAAGGCTCTGTTTGATTATCAATTCAGGTCTTGGTTTCCAGAGGGATATAAGGAGACGTGTGCTTAGTCCGCCATCTTGACTCCGCCCCATCTGTCTAAACTTTTGACACATGGATCTTCAAAAATGTACACTTATATTCATTCACTACGCAAAGCTTTGAAAGAGCAAAAGACTGAGCAAAATTCCATTTCCACCTGTAGCAATATGGTCAGAACAACAAAGATCAACCACAGGCAATATTACAGAGTTTTCTAAGAAATGAAGTTTAAACTTTCTCTATTATTCTAAAAACTACAAGAAAATTCTTACCTGAAAAACAAGTATAAATTCCAAGCTACCATATCTATAACAAAGCAGAATACATAATTTGTTTTACTTTAAATTTTCACTCTTTTATATCAGTTAAAATTGGCATTTCTCTGTATTTGAGAAGTTTATATCCATTAAATTGAAACATTCTCAACTGAAACACAAATTGCTCTACAATTTTCCTTCCAATGGAAATGTTTAACCTGAGAAATTAAATACAGCATGTCACATGCTGGCTTTTTCATCAACAAAGAACATTTTCATTTTAGATTCCCACTGAAGACTGTGGAGGGAAGTTCAAAATTCCAGGGGTGTAACACCAGCTCTAGCACAGACAGGAGGATGACAAAGACTCCCCTGGGGAAAGCATGTGTCTAAAATATCCGAGAGCCTCACAGAAATACCATCCCCTTAAGAGAGATGGAAGTGGACACCCCACACATGATCCAGGGAGACTCACTGTCCCCTGCCCCACTGCAATGATGACTTCACCAGAGAACCCCATTAGCAGTCAGGGCCTTCCACAGTCAATGCTCTCCCGTTTTTTTTCCACATCACAGTGTGAGAAGTGGGGCTGGAGTTTTAGAATGGCACTCAAAGGGCTCTAGAACCTGAGGTGCTACGGACTGAACTGTGGCTCCCCAAATATGTATCAGCTTGGTTAAGCAAGGATTCCTAGTATTATGTGATTGTCCTACATTTTGTGATTGTAAAGTTCCCATGTGTTATAAGTTCTAATCTCCACCTGTGGTTAATGAGGCAAGATGAGATTATGTTAAAAAGAATTAGGGTGGGATTGTGACATCCTTCCTAAAGTGACACAGATGATCCAATTTGAAAGAAGATTCCCTGGGGAGTGGCCTACAATGCCTTTTATCTTACCAGACAAGAGGAAAAGAAAATGAACAGAGAGTAAGAAACTTCATTCCACCAAGAAAGCAGAACCAGGAGTAGAGCATGCCCTCAGGACGTGGGTCCCTGGGCCAGGAAGCTCCTTGCCTAGGGGAAGACTGATGAGAAGACCTTCCTTCAGAGCTGACAGACAGAAAGCCTTCCCTTGGAGCCGACACCCTGAATTTGGACTTCTACATCCCTAGACTACGAGAAAATGTATTTTTCTTTGTCGAAGCTCTCCACTGGCAGTGTTTCTGCTACAGTAGCACTAGACGACTAAGACATGGAGGAAGTCACGAAAACTGCAGGGGAGGGACAAGGACGGTTCTGGAGGACCTGGGGCTTGGTATCCTCAGCCACAGCTGTGCCATCCTCTGACTCGCTCAGGAGGCTCTGTCCTTCCACACACAGAACTGAGGCCCAGGATGGGGATGTTAACGACCAATGGTGTCAGCCCCGAGAGTCACACAAGGAAGGGGATCCCAGGCATCCACCTCTTGGTAGTGGAACGGTCAGGTGACAGCAGAGCAGGGCCTCAGGAGGCCTCTTAGGGCTCAGGCCCTTTCCCTTCACTGCCACTTGATGACCTCACTGAGGAACCTCAGTGCATGGAACACACGGTCCCCAACAATTCACATCGAGCCTCACCCCTTTGATTAACAGTACCCTAGTTCTCTGTAGTACATACCATTTCCGGCCTCCAACTTCTGGGACTCTAAGTGAATGTGCTCTCTGAGGCCAGGAGGCCACTTCAGGAACAAGGACAGGAGTGGACGCACAGCCTTGAGGGATCTGGAGGCAGATGAGTGACGTCTGGTCCACACAGCCACTTACAGCAGCTCAAATCCTTCCTTGTGATTCCACCAACACGCAAGATGGTTGCCTTCAGTCCCCAGCTGACTAGACTCTCTCTGGACGCCACACCTGAGACCTGAAACAGAAGGAGACAGCATTCAGTAAGGAGGTCTGGTTCCTGGTCAAGGATTCCCCAGCCTCCAGGCCACGCTCCACTCTGAGGACATCCGCACTGATGGCAGGTCCTGCTCCAGCCTCCTGAGGACATCCCTGCATTCTTCACGAAGTGCCACAGGCCTCTTCCTCTGACAAGTCACACAGCCAGGTGCACCCAAGCCCGCCCAGACTGGAAAACGTGAACCTGGCCTCCTCTAGGACCTGAGGGCTCTAAGGCTTAGGTACAGGGTTCACCGGTGACTTTAGGGTTCACCTACGTGGAACAACCCACAGACTTTCATTTGGTATCAACACAAGTGAGTCTCAGGGAGGAATACACTCGCCAAGTTCAAGTCAATGAACTCATGAGACGTACCTGATTTGTAATTATGTGCAGCTGAAACTCTTCTGTTGTGCTTTCTTTAAAAACCTTTGGTTTCCTCTGCAACACCGTCACCTGCGATCAAGGAGCCTTGACGGCACAGTGCTTAGGCATCGGCTGCTGACCAAAAGGCCCCATTCACACCTGAGGGAGTAAGGTGTGGCCATGGGCTTCCATAGAGACAACAGCTTTGGAAGCCCTACAGGGCAGTTCTACGGTGTCCCACAGGGTTGCTGAGACAGACTTGACTCAATGGCAAGAACTGTGGGTTTCGGTTTGGGGTTCGTATATGTGATCAGGAACGCAACAAGTGTGGGGTTTGGTTTGCATTCACAGGTGTGATCAGTAGGGAAACAACTGTGGATTTGGGATTTGGGATTCATAGATGTGATCAGTAGGGAAACAAGTATGGGTTTGGGTTCACACATGGGATCACTAGGGTTCCTCTCCATTTTGTGACTAACATTTCTTCTGTTCCTTTGAGTTTTCTAGTTACTTTTTCCCCCCACTTTCTGACACCTAGTGGTTTCAACACGTGACTCCCTCAAGTGACATCTGCGAAAATGGAATGTAAGCACAGCTTTTAAAAAGAATGAGTTCTGATGTTTACAAACTTGTAAAAAAGGGACTACAACAGTACCAAAAGATTCTATTCCTCAATTTCTACTCCTGTCTTGGAGGGGAGGCTGAGGACATTCTGCAAGGCCTGTCCAGGATCCCGGTGGTTGACTCTCTACTAAGGTCATGTCCTTGCCTCAGGACAGTGGCTCAGTGTAGGGGTGAGCAACTCTCTGTCTGGCCAGAGGACAGCAGCCAACACAGGACTCCGGTCTGGGGGGACAGCCCTCAAGACTCCAAGAACCAACGTGATGGACAGAAGGACAGGAGCTGGGGGGCCGGGTTCCAGGCTGCTCAAGAGGCCTGAAACAGAAGGAATCAAAGTGCGGCTTCAGGGGGTGCTTCTAGCCAGAGTAAGTCTGTCAGGCACAGCAGTAGCTATAAGAGAACACTTCTTAACTTCTTCCCTAAGGCCAGCAATACCCTGCTACCAACGCCGGAGAAAGATACCACATGAAAAGAGGAGAACACATCAATATCCCTTATGAGGTGGGATGCAACAACTCACAGCATAACATGAGTCCAGTAGGATCGGAAAAGGATCCCACACCCTGTTGAAGTTGGATTTATCAAGGAACGCTTCAATATAAGAAAATCAAGCAACATCACACTATCACATTAATCAAAGCCAGAAAAATCATTGCATTATCTTAATCAATAATGAAAAGACACTTCACAAAATACGAGACCTTTTCATAATAAACGACACTCAGTCAACTAGACAGAGAAAGGATGTCATGGTTTGAATTGTGTTCCCCCAAAAATGTGTGCAGCCACGTGGCTGGGATATGGTTCCCAGTATCTTGGGACTGTCCTCCATTGTGTGGTTTTGCTAACCTGTATGTTAAAGGATTAGGGTGGGGCTGTGAATTCCTGCTATGGGGGAAGTTTCCCTGGAGCATGGCTTGCCCCACCCTTAATGCTTTTAGCTTGCAAGGAATAAAAGGAAAAAGAACCAAGGACAATTTGAGAACCTCGCTACCATCAAGCAAGCAGCACCGGGAGCAGAGCACGTCCTTCAGACCAGAGGTTCTTGTGTGAGGACGCTCCCTGGACAATGACTGATGCAATACCAGACTTTCCTCCAGAGCCGTCAAGGGGAAAGTCTTTCCCTGGAGCGGACACCCTGAATATGGACTTGCAACCTACCGGACTGTGTAAGAATAAATCTTTCTTTGTTAAAGCCATCCACTCTGTGGTATTTCTGTTAGAGCAGCCCTAGCTGACTAAAACAGAATTGGTACCGTGGGAGTGGGGTGCTGCTCTAGCAAATACCTAAAATGTGGAAGCCACTTTGAAACTGCGAATGGATAGAAGACTCAGAAGGAACGAAGAAGGCGCAGATGGTGAGAAACAACAGAGGACCGGCAGCAGCGGCAGCGGCAGCAGCAGAACCAGAGGCAGCGCTGGAGCCGACCCGTGGAGCGAGAGAGGTCAGTGCCTGCGCAGAGCTTTCCTCGCGGAACAGGGTGCCTCTGGGCACTTGAATCGGTGAGCTGGCCTTGCTGACCCACGGAGTGAGAGAGTTGAGTGCCTTTGGGCAGGACGCTTTCCAGCAAGAGTGGGGTGCCTCCGGGCACTTAAACCAGTGGAGCTACAGAGCTTTGGAACACTTGCCCGGCAGGGCAGATGTGGGCCTGAGGCCCAGGCCATGCGGCCATAGGAAGCTGAAGCTGAAGAGGCAGATAGCATGAGAAGCTGAGCTGCCTCAGTCTCAAGAGGTATGGCCATGACCTCAGGGGTTTGAAAGGGTGGAACCATGGCGTGCTGTGTTCGTAAGGGTGGAATTGCCACTCAGTTGGGCTTAGGGTGCTCCTAAAGCCGATGGGACAGAGTTTCTGTCCAAGTGGGCCTTGAAGGCAGAGTTGTAGCACGGGGCTGGAGGTCTCCACTCAGAAACCTGAGAGTGTGGCCGATATCTAGAGTCTGGAGAGCATTGCTGTTGTGTAGAATGTCTCAGAAAATGTAAGAGTATTTCCAAAGCTCTGAAGGCTAATGTAATGTGTTCTGTTGACTTGCCTGTTGCCTGTTAATGCCTTCTAAGTTTCACAGATGTAGAAGAGTTTTTGTATTTTGGACTTGGAACTGATTTAAGACTCCTGTTATATGGATGGACATAATTTTGCTATGGTGAGATGAATGTGTTAAATGTTTTGTGATGTGATTTTTGGGTTGTCAAAGGGTGGGATGTCATGGTTTGAATTGTGTCCCCCCAAAAATGTGTGCAGCCACGTGGCTGGGATATGGTTCCCAGTATCTTGGGACTGTCCTCCATTGTGTGGTTTTGCTAACCTGTATGTTAAAGGATTAGGGTGGGGCTGTGAATTCCTGCTATGGGGGAAGTTTCCCTGGAGTATGGCTTGCCCCACCCTTAATGCTTTTAGCTTGCAAGGAATAAAAGGAAAAAGAACCAAGGACAATTTGAGAACCTCGCTACCATCAAGCAAGCAGCACCGGGAGCAGAGCACGTCCTTCAGACCAGAGGTTCTTGTGTGAGGACGCTCCCTGGACAATGACTGATGCAATACCGGACTTTCCTCCAGAGCCGTCAAGGGGAAAGTCTTTCCCTGGAGCGGACACCCTGAATATGGACTTGCAACCTACCGGACTGTGTAAGAATAAATCTTTCTTTGTTAAAGCCATCCACTCTGTGGTATTTCTGTTAGAGCAGCCCTAGCTGACTAAAACAAAGGACATGCCTCCATATGATAGAAGACACTCAGGAAAACCCACTGCTAATGCCACACTCAGTGGAGAAAGACTGAAATCAGTCCTCCTAAGAACAGCTAAGACCAGTATGTCCACTGTCACCACTGCTAGTCAACACTGTGCCACAAGTCTACACAGAGCAACAGAGGATGATAAAAAACAAAGGGGATTCACATCCATCAGCCTACAGGAAGAGCAGTTAATACAACTATTATTCAAATTTATGCACCAACTTCTGCCCTCTGAAACTGACTGAACATGCCATCAGTACACACTGATGATCACTGGTAACTGGAATGCGAAAGCCGGAAACAAACAAGGACAGGTAGTTGGAAAACAGGCCTTGGGGACAAAAGTGATGCTGGGGATTAAATGATAGGATTGTCCAAACTCATTTCACTGCAAATACCTTTTCTTGCAACCAGATATGTGGACCTCAGCAGATGGAACAGAGAAGAATCAAGTGTTCTACACCCATGGAAAGAGACAATGGAAAACCTCAGTATTCTCAGTCAGAACAAGGCCAGGGGCTGACTGCAAAAGAGAATATCAGTTGCTCAGATGCAAGTTCACGTGGAAGCTGAAGAAAAAATCAGAATAGACAGATGAGAGCCAGAGGATAACCTTGAGTATGCACCACCTGAGTTTAGGGACCATCTCAAGAAAACATTTAATGCCTTGAACACCAGTGACCAAAAGACCAGATGAGTTCTGGAACGACATCAAAGACATCAGACCTGAAGAAAACAAGACACTCTGAAATTTGCTCTGGGAAGTAGAGCAGCTGAAGTGAAAACTGGAAAGGATGAAAGAAAAGAGCTCAACAGAAGAGTTCAAAGGGCAGCTTGAGAAGACGCCAGTATTGTAATGACATGGGCCAAGAGCTGGCATTAGAAAACTAAAAGGGAAAAACAGGCTAGCCATTTATCAAGCTGAAAGCACTGAAAAAAGAATCCCAGTTCTGACTTGCAATAGTGAAGGATTCTACGGAGAAAATATTAAATGAGGTAGGAAGCATCAAAAGAAGATGGAAAGAATACACACCCATCATATCAAAAAGGATCTGTTGCTGGTCAACCACTTCAGGAGGTGGCATATGACAAGGAACCAGAAGAATCGAAGGAAAAAGTCCAATCTGTCCTGAAGGCGTTGGTGAAAAACAAGGTTCCAGGAACTCACCCAATATCAACAGAGACATTGCAGGACACAGATGCAGCGCTGGAAGTGCTCCCTCATAGATGCCCACAACTCTGAGAAGACAGCTAGTGGGCCAAAAGACGGGAAAAGACTTAGGCCTATTCCCAGAAGGATGATCCAGAGGAATGTAGAATCATCAAATAATATAACTTGCAACTAAACTTTTGTGATCATTCAAAAGAATCTGCAGCAACATACAGACAAGGACAGCCAGAAGGTCCCGGCACATTCAGAAGAGGATGTAGAACCTGAGACTATCAGTGCTGATGTCAGATCGACCTTGGCTGAAAATACCAGAAGGATGTTTATACCTAAGTTTTATTGGCTGGGCAAAAGCATTACACTGCATAGATCACAACAAATCACGGAAAACACTACAAAGAGTGGGAATTCCAGAAGACTTGTGGGCTCATGAGAAATCTGTACATAGATCGAGACAGTCATCTGATCAGAATAAGGACACACTGGGTGGCTTAAAGTTAGAAAAGGTGTCATCACGGTTGTCTTCTTGGACCACACCTAGTGAATCTATGTGCTCAGGTAATCATTTGAGAAGCTGTATTCTAGGAAGAAGGATGAAGCATCAAGATTAGAGGAAGACGCATTAAACAACTGCATCATGTAGATGACACAATGTTCCTTGATGAAAGTAAAAAGACTTGAAGCACTTACTGATGAAGATCAAAAACGGCTGTATGGATTATCCCTCAACATCATGAAAACAAAAATCCTCACCACTGAACCAATGAGCAACACCGTGATAGACAAGGAAAACACTGAAGTGGCCGAGGGTTTCATTTTGCTTGGATCCGCAATCAACCCCTCTGAAAGCATCACTCAGGAAATCAAAAGACGTGTTGCACTGAGCAAACCTGCTGCATAAGACCTCTTGCAAGTGTTCAAAGCCAAGATGCCCCTTTCAGGATGAAGGTGCACCTGACCTAAGCCATGTGTGTTTAGACACCTCATACGCATGGGAAAGTTGGGTAGCGGACACCAAATGCAGAAGACACCTCTGAATTAGAGAACCCCTGATGGTGTCATGATTAAATGCTATGGTTACTAATCAGAAGGTCTGCTCTTCAAGCTTCCCAGATAGGGCACTTCTACTCTGTTTCTCCAAGCTTCCAATCTTTGGATTCCCAGCCCCTGAGGCTATGGGAATCCACAGAAGTCTCCAACCTGATCGACAGACTGGGGACATTCCAGCCTGGACAACTGAGTGAGCTGTTTCCTGGATATGAGTCTCTATATTATAGGTTAGACTCGTTTTGCTCTCTACAGAACCCAGGCTAAAACAACGGTATCTTCAGCGTCGTTCACCAACACCATAACTCAAAGGCATGGATTCTTCCTGGGTCTTCCTTATTCAATGTCCAGCTTTCAGATGTGTATGAGGTGACAGAAGCCACCACAGCTCGAGTGAGGTGCACCTTAGTTCTTAAAGTGACATCTTTGCTTTTGATGCTTTACAGAGGTTTTTTGCAGACTGGCCCATTATGATGTGTTGATTTTCTGACTGTGGCTTCCATGGGCATTGACTGTGGATCGGAGTAAAATGAAATCCTGGACAGCTTCAGTCTCTGTTGATCATCATGCTGTTTACTGACCCAGCTGTGGGGAATTTTATTGTCTTTATGTTAAGGTGTAATCCATACTGCAGGCTGTGGTCTTTCATCTCCATCAGTAAGTGCTTCTAGTCTTCTTCACTTTCAGCAAGCAAGGCTCTGTCATCTGCACACGACAGGTTGTTAACAAGTCTTCCTCCAAATCTGATGCTGAGTTCTTCTCCCTATAGCCCAGCTCCTCTGAAGATTTCCTCAGCAGACTGACAAAGTATGTTGAATGGATACAACCCTGACATCCATCAATTCTGACTTTAACTCACACAGCACGTCCTGGTTCTGTCCACACGACTACCTCTTGGACTACCTGCAGGCTCCTCATGATCACAACGAAGTGTTCTGGAATCTCCATTCTTTGCAATGTAGTCCATTATTTTTTATGATCCATACACATGCATGTCTTCTCACACTCAAACACTGGTAAACCTTTTTTTACTATGCTGTGTCTTTTAGTCAAGATCCACCTGAGATGCAGAGTGCCATATACTGGATGCACTACATGGTTCTATAAATCTATAGGATATCATCCTGCTGACCTCTGGCTGGAGGAAGGTGAGTGGGTGGAGAGGAGAGGAAAGGAGACTGTTGGGAGGATGAGACATGTATGGAGCAGAGAGGAATAGTGTGCTGTCACCGACAGGGACAGCAGTGGAAGCTGCATATAGGTGGGCATGTAAATTTATACGGGAATGTACATTTTCACTCAGTCATATTAAATAAAAAAAAAAAAAAAAAAGATTAGAAAGAGAAAAAAAAGATCCACCTGACTTCAGCAATGCCAGCCCTCATTCCACATCCTCTTCTGAATCTAGCTCGAATTTCTGGCAATTCCCTGCCCACAGAACTGCTTTTGAATGGCCTTTTGCAAAATTTTACTTGTGTCTAATATTAACGACATCGTTTGACAATTTCTACCTTCTGCTGAATCCCCTTGCTTTGGGACAGGCACAAACATGGATCTCTTTCCCTCAGTTGGCCAGACAGCTGTTGTCCAAATGTCTTGGCAGAGACAAACGTGCACTGTCAGCACTGCATCCAGTGTCTCAGGCAACTCAGACGGTATTCTGACCATTCACAGAGCCTTGGATCCTTGGTCAACATATTCAGTGCACCCTGGACGTCTCCCTTCTGGAACATAGATACTCGATGCTATGTCATCTCTGAAATGACTCAACATCTACAAATCCTTTTTGGTTTCAGAAGTCTGCATATTCCTGTCATCCTCTTCTGATATTTCCTGAATGTTCAGTATGTTGTCCATGTTGCTGGGTGCCACCGAGGCAGACATCACGGACCTTGACTCTTTGTGCAGCATGAAACCTGACTGAGTCCTGTGCCATCCTCACAATCGTTGTCTTGGAACCTGTTGTTGTAGACACCGTGTCCATCCATTTCAAGGTCTGCCTCTTTTTGGCTTAACCTCTATGTTACTAGCTATGACGCCTTTCTTCAGGGACTGTACCCTCCAGGTAACACGCCTGTCATGGATTCAACTGTGTGCCCAAAAATGTGTGTACCCATTTGACTGGGCCATCCTTTCCAGTATTGTGTGATTATGTACCATTTTGTCATCAGATGTGACTTTCTTGTGTGTTGTTTAAATTCTGCCTGTGCTGAGGAGGCAGAACACAAACTGTGGGGTTTCATTCTATCTTAAGCATATTTCTTTTGGAAAATAAAACAAAGAAGCAAGCAGAGACATAGGAGGCCATGTCTCCAAGGCTGTAAGTGGGATCCATCACATGTCCAAGCAAGTCTCCCATATTTGGGGAGTAAACAAACAAACAAGGGAAGAAAGGCCACCAACTACCCCAAGCATTCAACAGGATGGGTCCCCTTTAACATGGTACATTAGGGGATACATCTGAAGCCTACTTTCAACTGCAGCAGCTAAACAGGAGTGCAGACCTGTGACACTGGGCACTACCCCACCCAGTAAGTAGGGTCCTCACCTCCCCATGGCATACCTCTGAGCACTGGTGGCTCCACCCACTGCAGCCAGTCCCCTACAATAGGGGTCTTAGAATAAGGGTGCCTCCCAGTCCTCACAGCCAGCAGCACTGGGTGCCCAAAGTTCAGCTGCAAAGCTGAGCCACCTACACACTCCAAGGCACAGGGACATGCCTTTCGCCTAGGCACTCAGGGCAGCCTACTGTGCTCAGCAGGTAACCCAATTCTGCAGCCATTTAATTCCCCCTGCTCCAATCACTCTAACATAGCCCTGCCCATCCAGAACTGTAGGTGAAAGTCTGCACCACAGACCAGGTGACCAGTGAAAAGTAAATGGACTCCTGGACTCCTGTGTCTGGCAAAAACAACATGAACCGCGTGACACGATGTAAAATTTTAAAGACACCAATAATCAAAGCAGCTCACATGCTCGGCCTAGAGGGAAAATCAAAATAAAATAAGAAGCTAGAACACTTTAAGCAAACTTGTAATACATGCAATAACTTACTAGTGATTTGGAGACAACAGTCAATATCAAGTCACATATCGAAGCAAACCATGATGGTTCCAGCAAGCAGCCAAAACAAAGAACCCGGGAATCTCCCACATGAAGAGAAGGCCTTGTAATTATGGCAGACAGAATTCAAAACATTTGTCCACAAACAATTAATAAGCAGACACTTTAAGAGATAAAGACAGAGAGCAGGTGAAACTCTGACCAAGCCAAGGAGCACAGAGACACAGTAAAAGAGGAATTTACAAGTGGCACAGTAGTCACATACTACGACTGCTAACCAGTTTGAATCTGCCTGGTGCTACCTGGAAATTCTATGAGGCAGTTCTAGTGTTCTATAGGCTCATTGTAAACGGAATTCACTTGACAGGAACAGGGTACACACACACACACAAAAAAAAAAAACTGACAAACTGAACAGCCTGCTAGAATCCAGAGACATGGCAAACAAAAATTCAAGACTTTAACAAAATTTCAGAATCTGTTGTTGTTGTTAGGTCCCATCAATTTGCTTCTGACTCACAGGCACCCCATGTACAACCAAAGAAAGCACCACCCAACACTGCATGATCCCCACCATCCTCATCACGGTTCAGCCCGCTGTTGTGGCCACCATCTCCACCCTGTTGTGGAGGGACATCCTCTTTTGCACTGAACTTCTACTTTACCAAATATCATGTCCTTCGCCAGTGACAGATCCCTCCTGATGATGTGTCTATACTACACGAGACATAGTCTTGCCATCCTTGCTTCTAAGGAGTATTTTGGTTACATTTTTTCTAACACACATTTTTTCATTCTTTCAGCAATCCATAGTATATTTAATATGTTTTGCCAACACTATAATCAAGGGCATCCATTCTTCCATCTACCTCATTCACTGTCCAGCTTTCACGGGCATAGGAGGTGACTGAAAACACTGTGCCTTGGGTCAGGCACACCTTGGTCTTCCACATGACATCCTTGCTTTTCAACACTTGAAAGAAGTCTTCTGCAGCAGAAATGCCTGATGTGAGGCATCTTTTGGTAACCTGATTGCTCCTTCCATGGCTGCTGATTGCAGATCCAAGTAAAATGAAATCTTTGACAACTGCAATCATTGCTCCATTGATCATTATACCGCTTGCTGCTCCGGTTGTGAGGATTTTATTTTCTTAATCTTTATGCTCAGGTGGAATCCATAAGACAGTCTTTGATCTTCACCAGTAAGCATGTCAACTTCTCTTCACTCTCTGGAAGCAAGGTTGCATCATTATAGTAAGGCAGGCCCTTAACAAGTCTTCCTCCAACTCTGCTGCCCTGTTCTTTATGTACTCCACTTTCTAAGATTATTTGATCAGCAAACAGGTTGACTACATACAACGAAAGGATGCAACACTGACAAATGCATTTCCTAACTTTAAACCACTGACTAAATGCATGGACTAATTGCAGTGTCCCCTTGTACTGTCTGAACACATACTCCTTGATCTGTGTGCCAGTTCCTCATGAGCACCTTTCAGTGTTCTTAAAGTCACTGAACAAAACTGAGGCAATGAGAAGTCAGAATTAGTGACACTCAAAGTAAAGCATTTGACAGCATTTTGGCAAAAAATCCAAAGAAGAATTTAAGAAATCAACATACCTTACGAATTACTGGACACTATCAAGAGGAATAACCCATGGTTCTATGCATCTATAGGATATCATCCTGCTGACCTCTGGCTAGAGGAAGGAGAGTGGGTGGAGAGGAGGGGAAAGGAGACTGTTGGGAGGATGAGACATATACAGAGCAGAGAGGGATAGTGTGCTGTCACCAGACAGGGGGAGCAGTGGAAGCTGCATAGAGGTGGGCATGTGAATTTATACGGGAATGTACATTTTCACTCAATCATAATCAAAAAAAAAGAAAAAATAATAATAAAGAAAGAGGAATAACTCATTAGTGGTTAAAAAACCAGAATAGGGGGAAATAACAGAAAATGTAGAGAGAATTGTTGAAGATTTGTTCCCCAAAAACTTCTCTGATACTTCAAAACATAAAAACACATCTATCCAGTAAGCTCACTGGACCCCACCAAGATCCTAAAAGACACAAAGACCTACCATAGTCAGTCTTGCCAAAAGGAAACACTGAGAGAGAACTTTAAGAGTGGCTCATGAGCGATGACAGGAAAACTCACAGATTAAGGAGAACAAATATGACTAGACTCTGACTACTCAGGAGAATCCACACAGGCGAGCAGGTGACGGATGACACACACGAACTTGGGGAGGGAAAACAGAAAGCAAACTTGTCTCTCAAACACGAAGGTCACTTGAGGTCATTTCCACTTTAACAGAACTTAAGGGAATTTGTAAAAACTACACTAAGATTACAAGACACATTAAAAGTTCTGCTGAATCCTAGGGCAATACAAGAATAAGAAGGGATGCTCCCTGAGAACTCCACTGGCCAGCCAAGTGCCAAGTGCTGTCGAGTCGGATCCGACTCATGGCGACCCTAAAAGACCCCAATTGATGGTCCAATGGTCTGGAGGTTCCCCTGGGAGCATGGCACCTAGACCTGATGCTGCCCCTGATCATAAATCATTACTCAGGTCAATTCTTTGGACAGGAATGGATTGGACTCAGTGACACAGAGTGACCATACAGTATGTGTACTTTATGGTTCTAGGCATCTATAGGATATCTTCCCACTGGCCTCTTACTACAGGGGAGTAGAGAGGGTGAAGAGAGGACAGAAGACTGTTAAAGATGATACGCCATGTACAGAACAGAAAGGAGCAGTGTTCTGTGACTGGGCAAGGAGAGCAGTGGGAGCTGCACATACGCTGGCAAGCAAATTTAAACTAGATTGTACACTTTCAATCACAATTTAAAAATAAAAAAGAGTTCTTCGACCAGAGATTCAATAATATCAGACAATCAGTCAAGACTAAAACACAGGTCAGAACAACCAGATACCAACCCACATGGGGAAGGAACCAAAGTAAGTCAAACGTAAGACACCGAAAATAGTGAAACAGAGACACTGGTAGGTAAAAGATGGCAACATTAAAACAAAAAAGTGGGACTAAAAGATGTAGGCACAGATCTTTCACATGCAGAGGAAGTCAAGGCAATATAAACACACAAAAGTTTGGTTTAAACTTAGAAATACAGGGGTAAATATTAAGGTGATCACAAAAAAAAACCCTAATAAACATACATATGCAAGTAGGAAAAAGAACATAAAAACTCAGCAAATACCCAATCAACAATGAAAACAATGAAAAGAAAGACCACTCGGTACAGGAAATTATAAAAAATGAAATGGAATGCACAAACATTGACATCCTGAGCATTAGTGAGCTGAAATGGACCGGTTTGGGCCATTGTGAAGCTGACATATCATATGGTCTACTACGCTAGGAACGAAAACTTGAAGAGGAATGGCGTTGCAGTCATCATCATATAGAACATTTCAAGATCTCTCCTGATGTACAATGCTGTCATTGATAAGATAACATCCATACACATACAAGGAAGGTCAGTTAATACCATTATTATTCAAATTGAAGTACCAACCACTAAGGCCAAAGAGGAAGAGGCAGAAGATTTTTACCAGCCTCTGCACTCTGAAATTGATCAAACATGCAATCAGGATGCACTGATAATTACTGGTGACTAGACACTTGGCTTGGCTTGGCTAGAATGCCAAAGTCGGAAACAAAGGCGGATCGGTGGTTGGAAAATATGGCCTTGGTGATAGAAATAAAGACAAACATCACATGATAGATTCTTGTAAGACTAATGACTTTTTCATTGCAAATACCTTTTTTAAACAACACAAACAGCAAGTGTACACATGGACCTCATCAGATGGAATACACAGGAATCAAATGGACTATATTTGTGGAAAAGGATGATGGAAAAGCTCCACATCAGTAGTCAGAACAAGACACCGGGTGCTGACTACGGCACACAGCATCAAGCTCATAATGCAAAATGAAATTAAAGCTGAAGACAACTACAAGGCCACAAGAGCTAAAGTATGACTATGAGTATGCCCCTCCTGAGTTTGAAGAGCACCTCGAGAACAGATGAGATGTGGTGATCACTACTGACCAAAGACCAGACCAACTGCGGAATAACATCAAAGACATGATCCATGAAGAGAGCAAGAAATCATTAAAAAGACAGGAAAGAAAGAAAAGACCAACTGGATGCCTGAAGAGACTTGGAAACTTGCTGTTGAACATCAAGCAACTAAAGTAAAAGGAAGGAATGTGATGTAAAAGGCCTAAACAGAAGATTTCAAAGACCAGCTCGAGAAGACAAAAGGATTATAATGACATGTGCAAAGAGCTGGAAATGGAAAATGAGAAGAACACGCTCTGCATTTCTCAAGACGTAAGAACTGAAGAAAAAATTCAAGCCGTGAGTTGCAATAGTGAAGGATTCTACAGGGAAACTATTAAACGACTCAGGGAGTATCAGAAGAAGATGGAAGGAACACAAGGAGTCATTGTATCAGGAAGAACTATTTGATCTGAAGAGGCAGCACACGATCAGGAACCAAGGGGACGGAAAGAAGAAGTCGAAGCTGCACTGAAGGCATGGCAAAAAACAGGGCTCCAGGAACTGATGGAACAGGAATGGAGGTATTTCCACAAACAGATGCAGCGCTAGAAGGGCTCACCTGTCCATGCCAAGAAACTGGAAGGACAGCTATCTGGCCCACTGGCTGGAAAAGATCCATATTTAGGCCCACTGCAAAGAAATGGGACCCAACTGAATGTGGGAATTACCGCACAATACTGCTGACATCCCAAGCAAAAAAAATTTTGCTTAAGATCATTCAAAACTGACTGCGACAGGACACTGACCAGGAACTGCCAGAAATTCAAGCTGGATTCAGAAGAGGACATGGAACCAGGAATACAATTGCTAACGTCAGATCGATCTGGGCTGAAAGCAGAGAATACCAGAAAGATGTTTACTTCTGTTTCGCTGACTACACAAAAACATTTGACTGTGTGGATCATATTAAATTATTGCTAATGTTGCAGAAAATGGGAATTCCAGAACACCTCATTGTGGTCATAAGAATACGTATGTGGATCAAGCAGTAGTTGTGGGAACAGAACAAGGGGACACTGCATGGTTTAAAGTCAAGAAAGCTGCGTGTCAGGGTTGCATCCTCTCACCATACCTTTTTAATTCATATGCCGAGCAAACGATCTGTGAAGCTGGATTCTATGAAGAAGAACACGGTATCAGGATTGGAGAATGACTCATTAACAACCTGCATTACTCACACAACACCACCTTCCTTGCTGGAAATGAAGAAGATTTGAGATGCTTACTGAAGAAGATCAAGGACCACAGC
Organism: Heterohyrax brucei; assembly: GCA_028571685.1. Taxonomy (NCBI): domain Eukaryota; kingdom Metazoa; phylum Chordata; class Mammalia; order Hyracoidea; family Procaviidae; genus Heterohyrax; species Heterohyrax brucei. The sequence goes on from CM053166.1 coordinate 3,241,884, forward strand.
CTACAGTGTGGATTGCACCTCAACATCAGGAAAACAAAAATCCTCACAAATGGACCAGTAAGTAACACTGTAATAAATGGAGAAAAAATTAAGGTTGTTGAGGATCTCATTTTACTTGGGTCCACAATCAACACCCATGGAAGCAGCAGTCAAGAAATCAAAACACACATTGCATTGGGGAAATCTGCTCCAAAAGACCTCTTTGATGTATTGAAAAGTAAAGATGTCACCTTGAAAACTAAGGTGTGCCTAACCCAAGCCATGATGTTTTCAGTTGCATCACGTATGCATAAAAGCTGGACAAGGAAGAAGGGAGAGAGAAGAAGAACGATGCCTGTGAACTGTGGAGACGCAGAAGAATGCTGAACGTACTAGGGACCACCAAGAGAACAAACAGATATGTCCTGGAAGAAGTACAAGAGTTCTCCTTGGAAGGAAAGACAGAGAGACTGCTTTTCACAAACTTTGGACACGTAGTTAGGGGAGTTCAGTCCCTACAGAAGGACATCATACATGGTAGAGTGGAGGGTCAGCGAAAAAGAGGAAGACCCTCAACAAAATAGATTGCCATAGTGGACACAACGATAGGCTTAAACACAAAAACGCCGGTGGACAAGACAGTGTTCCTTCTGTTACTGAATCGGGTCCCTGCCCTGGAGCAGTTGAGCCAATGAAACACACTCTAAGTTAGTAGCAGAAAAAAGGTTTATCATGACACCACCGCAGACTCGACAGCAACACGGGCTGTCCTCCATGGAGTTTCAAAAGACAATTTTTACATCAGTTTATGTATCATTTCAGCAACAAACACTTCATGTTTCTAAGCACACAGGCCACAGTTAACCACATACGTCACAAAATAGTCACAAAAACTCTTTGTTAGACTACTGTGCATGTCAGACACCCGTACTCTAATCCGCATGTTTGTAACAGGCAAAGACAAATCTTAGAAGATAAGTCTGCTAAGTATACTCTGAGACAAGGAACAAAAAAGAAAGCTGTGGATACACAAAATGCCGGCAGCCTTCCCAGTTGCTGTTTTCAGGCTGAAGGCCATTTCTCAGGAGACCAAAAAAGAGGAGAGGGACCAAGGTCACAGGAGCTGAGGGGGCTGTGTGCCCCTTCGGAAAAACGCGAGTGCAGAAAACGCACACATTATTTAAAGGATCATTATGGCCTTAGTTACGTGAAGCTCTCGATTACACATTCTGAAAAGGAGAAAACCTGTTGTAAGTTATTAAGGTTACACTTCTGCTGTGCATGTGGTCGCTGTGAGTTGGAACCGACTGGACAGAACCAACCACAACCACAACTGTGATCTGGAAACTCTCATCCACAGATAACTAAAAATGAAAGAGAGGAAGTGTGGTTCAAAATCAATAACGGGATTTTCAAATCTGTACGTAAGACAGGGTCACAGAAACGGAAACCACGGGTCACATTAAAACCTAAGGAAAGAGAAAGAGAAAGATAACTTGAAATACTCACCGCAAAAATGAAAGAAAGCAGCAGCAGATCTGACTGCAAACGGCGAAGTGGTCAGCCCTTCCCGCCCTGCGGGAGGACGCCCCGAGACCCGGGACGGCAGGCGCGGGGGACGACCCCCGGGCGGCTCGGGCCGGAGGGAGCAGCGGTTAGAGCGGGCGGCGGCCGGGGCCGGCGGAGGAGGGCGGCCGGGCGACGGCGGGGTCTGCGGACCAGACACGGACGCGGAGCCGGGACGCCCGCAGAACGGGCACCGAGGGGTCACCCCGAGCCGGAGGACGGGAGGCGGCAGGGGCCGCGGGGTTTCAACCGGAAACACCGCACTAGGTACAGCAGCTCCGAGCGAAACTTCTACGCATGCGCAGCACGGGCTGATTGCTAGTCCGCGCAGAAGGATGACGTTTAGGGGGCGGGGCTTGATGGGAGGCGGGCTTGAGACGTTACCCGTGTGGGTCAGGGTGTGGGCGGGGCCGGCCGGACAGGAGCTGACACCACCTGATAGTTTCGGGTCTCTCTTTTCCACAGAACTTGAATCTTCTCCTACTGAACGATTTCCAAGTGTTCGCGGTCCTGAAGACTAGAGCTGCGTCCCTTAACCTTGCAAACAATTTAACTGTTTGGAGGCCGGGGTGTACGGGAAACTGGCAGTAAGGGACTCAAAGTCAAGAAGTTACACCGTTGACATGCCGTGGAGTTGTAACTGATATCACAAAATAGTATGTGTACTAATAGCTCAAAGAGAAGTAACTTTGTTTCAGAAATCTTCACCTAAGGTACAAGAAGAGCAGAGTTGTGTAGCTCACACCTATTGGAGGCTAACACATTTTCCACCTCCGCTGCGGGTTCTGTGACTGTGTACCCTACAGTCAGTTGTGACCCAGAGACCCTACAGGACAGAGAAACCACAGCCTTACCTGTGGCCTCAAGCCTATAACACCTCCCAGTGACCCTCTGGGGCAGCGAGGAACAGCCCCACAGGGTTTCCAAGGAACAGCTGGTGGATTCCAACTGCCGCCTTTTTTGATTAGCAGACAAGCTCTCAGCGACTGAGCTACTAGGGCCCGCAAGCCAAGCCAGCCGTTGACGTTAAGCCGATTCTGACTCACAGGATCCTATATGTCAGAGTAGAACTGCCCCATAGGGTTTCCAAGGACCACCTGGTGGATTGCAGCTGCCAACCTTTTGGTGAGTCCGCTTGACTACTATGCCACCAGGGTCTCCCCAGGGCTCCATGGCACAGCCACATAGTTTCCTACACAGAAACAAGGAAACCCCGAGGGTTTCATGGTTAAGAACTATAGCTGCTGACCCAAATGCTGGCAGCTGAGATCCACGAGGCCCTCTTTGGAAACTCTATGGAGCAGTTCTACCATGTCCTATAGTATTGGAACAGACTCCACAGCAGCAGGTACAGAGCAAGCACAGCTGGCCTGTTGACTAAAGCATACCTGACACAAGCCACAGTATTTGTAACTGCCTGACATGCGTGCAAAGGCTGGATAATGAAGGAGAAAGCCCAGACAACTGACACCTTCGAATTAGGGAGTTGGTGAAGAGTACTGAATACACCATGGACTTCCAGAAGAACCAACACATTAAAGAACCTAGACAGAGTAAGAGAGTTTCAGACCCAACAAACTCTCACTAAACTACTATGATTTACAAGAAAACAGGAAAATGATTGTAAAAGCACAAGAAAGAATAAGAAAACAAAAATTCTGCTAAACAGGTGGTCAGTCTAATCAAACGTGGTCTCTTGATTCAAAAAAGAAATAAAAGAATATTGGACTCCAAACCATACTGGTTCAAAGGTGCTGATGGGTATTTACAGTATTCTAAACTCAGTACTTCACTTTGAAAAGCCCCGGTGATTCCAATGAGCTTAAGAGTTTGTTAAATCCTTTGCTAAAATCAAATTTTGAAGTACAATTGAAGGAAGGATTGTTTTGTTCTTGGGTCCCATTGCATCAGTTCCGACTAAACCCTACAACTTGAACAATAGAGCATGCCTAAAGAAGCCCTCAAAGAAAGCAAATAATAAAAATTAGAGTAGAATTAACTGAATTAGATAATAGAAAAACAAATGAAAATGTTAAGGCCACAAGCTAGTTCTTTGAAAAGATTCAAAAAATCAACCATTGACCAAACTGACAAAAGAAAAACAGGAGAAGAAACAAATCAGAAATCAGATACGTGATATCACAACAGACTCAACAGAAATTTTTTTAAAAAATCATACCAGACCACTATGAAAGATTGTACTGTGATCAATTTGGAAACCTACAAGAAATGGAAAAATTCCTAGAGACATACTACCTGCCTAAACTAACAAAGACAGAGGCAGAATGACTAAATAAACCCACAGCAAAATAAACGATGGAAATGTTAATTTGAAAACTCCTCCACCCCAGAAAACATACCTGACCCCCACGGCCTCACTGCAGAATTCTACCAAACGTTTGGAGAAGAGTTAACATCACTACTATTAAAGGTATTGTAGACCATAAAAAAGGACAGAATCTTCTCTAAGTCATTCTATGAAGCCAACATAACCCCAATACTGAAACTATGTAGAGACACTAGAAACAACAAAAATTTCAGATCAATATCTCTCATGAACCCACATACTAAAATCATCAACAGAATTTTTGTCAAAAGAATTCAACTACATATTAAAACATAATAATAATTTACCATGACCAAGTGTGATTCATATCAAGGATGCAGGAAAGGTTGAATATCAGATAAACAATCCATGTAATCAACCACATAAATAAAACAAAAGGCAAGAACCACCTGATTTTCCCAAGTGGTGCAGAAAAGCTATTTAACCAAGTCCTACACACATTCAGGTTAAATACTCTCAGCAAAATAGGAATTGAAGGGAAATTCCTCACTATAATAAGGGGCATCTGTGAGAAGCCAATAGTCAACTTCATCATAAAGGGAGGGAGTGAAAGCACTCCCCTTGAGAACAAAAGTCACACAAAGATGCCTTCTGTCAGCTGTTCTACTGAACATTGTACTGAAGCTTTTAGCCAGAGCAGTCAGGTGGAAAAAGTAATATAAGGCATCCAAATTGTGAAGGAAGTAATTAAAATATCTCCAGTCTCACATGATGTGATCCTACACATAGAAAATTCTAATGAGTATACAAAAAGAGAGAGAAAGAAAACTAGTAGAGCTAATAGAATAACTCAGTATAGGATCAGCAAACAAGATGAACGTACAGAAATCAGTTGGATTTCTCTACACCAAGAAAGAGACTATTGATGAGGAAATCATCAAATCAATACCACTTATACTAGCCCCCAAGAAGGAAAATACTGAGGAATAAATCCAACTGGAGACATAAAAGACCTGTACAAAGTAAATTACAAGACTCCACTTCAAGAAATCAAGAGACATAAGTGGAGAAACATACCTTGCTCATGGTTAGGAAGACTCAACATCATAAAAACATCTATTCATCCAAAAGTGATCTACAGATACCATGCAATCTCAATACAAATTTCATGGCATTTCTTTTTTTTTAATTTAATATAACTAAGTGAAAATGTACTTTCCCGTATAAATTTACATGCCCACCTATATGCAACTTCCACTGCTCTCCCTGTCCGGTGACAGCACATTATTCCTCTCTGCTCTATACATATCTCATCCTCCCAACACTCATGGCATTTCTTAAGGAGATGGGGAAATAAATCACCAGTTTCATATGGAAAGGGAAGAAGATCCATATATATGGAGCATTACGGAAGAAGAACAAAGTGGGAGGCTGCACAGTAGCTGATTTGAGCACACATTACACTGCTACACTAGTCAGAACATCCTGGTACTGGTACAGCAACAAATTCATAGGCCAACGAGACTGAGAATCCAGATAAAACATCATCCACCTCTGAGCAGTTAATATTTGCCAAAGGCCCAAAGTCCATAAATTGGAAAAAGACACCCTCTTTAACAAATGATGTTGGCATAACAGGATCTCCATCTGCAAGGAAAAAAAAAAAAGACCCATATGTCACACCATGCCTAAAAACACTCAAAATGAATCAAAGAGTAGGCAGGACCAAGATGACGGACTAGTCACATGGCTCCAGGAATCCCTCTGAGAACTAAGGCCTAAAAAATCAACTGAACACAGTAGAGTGGACATTTCAGAAGCCCCAAGATTAGGCAGAAATTTGGGAGATTGGACTGGGCAACATAAATGGGAAAACTCACTTTGTCAGAGGCAGGTCGGCAGTGCAAGTGGTCCCACTTTTGCTGGGTGGTGGCAGACAGGCTTACAGGTACAGACACCATTTTTGTCCACCAGGAGACTGCCATGGGGCTATTGCAATTGAGAGCCTGGCTAGGGCCAGCTGCCACACTGAGCAGCAGGGCCTGAGTGGGCAGCGTCTCTCTCAGTGGAGAGGCTGCACTTAAGACTGCCACATGTAGAGAATGCAGCGCCACCTGGGAGCCCAGTGCAGAAGCACCCTTTCCCCCTCTTCTCTGAGCTACACCATAGATTCTACTGGCACAGCCCAGGAGAGGTGACAGGTGGGACGCCATCTTAATCAGATGAGAAGCAGTGTCTGCAGGGCCTTAGTGTCTCGTTGCCACACTGAGCAGCAGTGCCTGACTGGACTGCACCTTTCTTAGTAGAGAAGCTATTTTTAAGACAACCACACCTACAGAATGCAGCAGCGGCTGGCAGTCGAGTGTGTTGATGAGCTTCCCCCTGCCTTCTCTGAGCCATGCCATAGCATCTGCTGGTGCAGCTCTGGAGAGACTCCACAGGTAGGTTGTGATCTTTATCAACCATCAGCAATGTGAAATTCAGCTGACCAACAATAGAATTACAGAGTTAGACAATTCATTTGAAAGCCAAGGAAGCAGGATTGAGGAAATGGAATGTAGAATCTGGGAGATTGCACACACAGCAACTGATGGCAGCATTTATGAGGAGAAATCAGATAAAAGAATCAAGAAAAATGAATCATTAAGAACTACGGGGTACTCTATTAAGAGGAACAATTTACGAGTAATTGGAGTTGTGAAACAGGGCAGGATAGCAGAAAATACAGAGAATTGTTGAAAACATTTTGACAGAAAACTTCCTTGACATAATGAAAGAAAAGTAGACAGCCATTCAAGATGTTCATTGAGCAACATGAAAGTCAGATCCCAAAAAGAACGACACCCAGACATAATCAAGCTTAATAAAATGAAACATAAGGAAAGGCTCTAAAATGCAGGTAGATTTAAACCAAAAGTAAAGTACAAAGGGACGCCTTTTGGACTGACCTCCGACTACTCCACCAAAAACAAGTAGTCAAAAAGGCAATGGGATGACACATACAAAGCCTTGAAGGAAGAAAGCTTCCAATAAAGAGTTATATATACTGTAAAACTGTCTCTCAAACATGACTGTGAAATTAGGACTTTCTCAGATAAACAGAAGCTTAGATATTTTGCAAAACCAAACCAAAATTACAAAAAATACTGATGGAAGTTACTTAATTAGAAAATCAGCAACACCAGATAGTCCAGAAGGCAATGGAGGACACAGTATCCAGAGTCCTATTTAGTTAGCAAAATCACAAAGCTCAACCAAACCTCAAATATTAAATTAGGTGAACAGAGATCTCAACATGTAAACTATGACAACATTACACTGTGGTCATGGGCTGAATTGTGTTCCCCCAAAAGCATGTGTAGTCATGTGCCTGAGACATGATCCCCAGTATTTTATGACTGTCCTCTATTTTGTGATTTTCCTATGCTGTGTGTTAAAGGATTAGGGTGGGACTGTAAGTCCCTTCATAAGATTATCTCCCTGCTCCACTGTAAAGGGAGTTTCTCTGGAGTATTGGTTGCACCACCCTTAATCCACTCATCCTAGGAGATGAAAGGGAAGCAAGCAGACACTTGGGAACCTGACAGCATCAAGCAAGCAGCACCAGGAGAAGAGCACATCCTTCAGACCTGAGGTTCCTGCACCAAGATCAACCCTTGGACCAAGAATGATGCAATACCTGTCTGTCCTCCAGAGTCAACAATGGGGAAAGCCTTCCCCTGGCACAGAAATCCTTAATTTGGACTTGTAGCCTACCAGACTATGTAGGAACAAATTTTCCTTTGCTAAAGCCATCCACTCCCGGTATTTCTGTTAGAGTAGCACCAGCTGACTGAAACAACTAGGAAGAGGGATATAGTACAGTATTCCCTCTTCATAGTGTAATGTTGTCATAGACCTTTCAGATGTAGAGGAAGTTAAGGAGATATAAAGAAATTAAAGACTGTATTAAACATAGAACATTAGGGGGGAATAGTGGGTTAGCAGCAAAGCAAACTAACAAGACTACATATCGAAAGAAGAAACACAATCCAGAACCCTCAAAAAACAAAAAACTAACCCTGAAAAGGATGAAAAGAAAACTCATAAAGAAAATGAACATAGAGCAGAATATTAAGTAGAACAAAGAAAATGTCAACAACACAAAAACAAAGGCAACAAATTGATAACACAAAATACATATCTATTAATAATTACATGGGATGTAAATCAATTGAACGGTCTAAAGAGTCAGTGAGTAACTGGTTGGTTCAAAAAACACAATCCATCCATATGCTGCTTACAAAAAAACACACCTTGGACTCAAAGGTATAAACAAACTGAAAATCATAGGATGAAAAATATATACCAAGCTAACCATATGCAAGGAAGAGCAGAACTAGCAATATTAATCTCAGAAAATACATTTTAAAGTAAAATCCACCATCGTGAACAAGGATGGTCACTATTTATTGCTTAAAGGTACCATACATAGGGAGGATATAACAATATTAAATGTTTATGCACCAAATATCATGCCACCTAAATACATCAAACAAAAACGCTGGCAACACTGAAAAATGAGATAGATCACTCCACAATAATAGTAGGAGACTTGAACACTCCATTTTCAGTAACGGACACTTCATCCAGAAAAAAAAAATCTCAATAAAGATACAGAAGATCTTGTTGGAAGAATCACCTAACTCAACCTCATAGACATATACAGAACTTTCAGCCCAACAACAGATAAGTATGCTTCCTTTTTCAATGCATGTGGAACATTTTCCAGAACAGACCACATATTAGGCCATAAAGCAAGTCTCAACAAAATCGAAACCACCTAATTATTGCAAAGCATAAGAGCAGAGGAAGTTGGGAACCTCATACTACCAAGAAGGCAGCTCTGGGAGCAGAGTATGTCCTTTGGACCTGACATTCCTGTGCCAAGATGCTCTCCCTGAATTTGGACTCAGCCTACTGGACTACAATAAATTCTCTCACTAACTGGACTTGTAAAGCATACAAGGATTTGTGTCTTACCAGACTGTCTCAATAAAATTTCTCTTCATGAAACCATGCACTCGTGGTATTTTCTGTTTGTGCACTACCAAATGACTAAAGCAGTGACCACTGTTCAGATTTTTACACCAACCACTAAGGCTACAGATGAAGAAACCGAAGGCATTTACCAGCTTCTACAGTCGGAAATTGATTGAACATATATTCAGGATGCACTGGTAATTACTGGTGTTTGGAATGTAAAAGTTGGAAACAAAGAAGGACTAGTAGATGGAAAATAGGGCCTTGGTGATAGAAATGATGCTGGAGATTACAGAACAGAACGTTGGAAGACCAGCAACTTCTTCATTGCAAATATTTTTTTCACCAACATACAGTACCATTGCTAACCAAAAGGTTGGCAGTTCAAATCCACCAGGTGCTCCTTGAATACTCTATGGGACAGTTCTACTCTGGCCTCTAGGGTCACCAGGAGTTGGATCTGATTCGATGGCAGTGGGCTAACACAAACGGTGACTACGAGGTATGCCAATTAAGTCCACAAACTTAACTGTTCTAAGTGCTACAGACCTCATTGCTGAATATCCCTAAGGTCCCCTTCAAAGTACTCCAATTGAGGAGCTATTCACCAAAGTCAGCACCTGGTCCATCCTTCAAAGCAGTTTGGGAACTCTTTCTGGAATGGCCCTGTTCACAGACTGAATTGTACAGTTGTCTGTGAGGGAATCCTCAGCCAGTAAACAAATAACTCTATTGGATCTCCCTCCCTACTAACCTGATCTGCCCCCAGTGACTTTTTTTATTTACTTGAAGAAAAAGGAAATGTTGAAAGGAGGACATTTGGATAACATTCAGGACCTTAAGGGTAATGCAACAGCTCTGATGGCCATTTCAAAAAAGACTACCAAAATTGTTTTTGAGGTGGACTGAGCACTGGCATCAGTGCATAGCTTCTTATGGGGAGGACTTTGAAGGTGACTGTAGTGAGATTCAGCAGTGAGATATGTAGCACTTTTTCTAGGATGAGTTCTTGAACTTAACTGACAGTCCTCATATACACATAGACCTCACCAGCTGGAACACAGAGGAATCAAATGGACTATATCTGTAAAAAGAGACGCTGGAAAAGCTCAATGTTATCACTGAGAACAAGACCAGGTGCTGACTGTGGTCATCTCTTCATCGTTTCATTGAAAATGAAGAAAATTAGAACAGTTTCATGATGGCCAAAGTACGACCTTGAGTACACCCCACCTGAGGTTAGAGGCCATCTGAAGAATAGATTTGATTAATTGAATGTTAATGATGGAAGACAAGGTGAGTTGTGGGATGACTTCAAAGACAGCATCGATGAAGCAAGGAAAAGCTCATTTAAAAAACAGGAAAGTCCCAGGTGGATGTCCGAAGAGACTCTGAAACTTGTTCTTGAACATCAAGCAGCTAAAGCAAAAACAAGGAGTGCTGAAGAGAACGGAAGAGAAGATTTCAAAGGACTCCTCCAGAAGGCCCAGTCAAGTAGTATAAAAACATCTGGCGAGAGCTGGAGACAGAAAACCAAAAGGGAATAACATACTCCACATTTCTCAAGCTGAAAGGACTGAAAAAAAGTTTAAGTTGCAAAAGCCTCAAGTTGCAATGGTGAAGGATTCTACAGCGGAAATATTAAAGGACTCAGGAAGCATCAAAAGAAGAGGGAAGAACACAAAATCATTATACCAGAAAAAACTGCTCAAAGTGCAACCACTTCAAGAGGTAGCATGTGATTAGAACCAATGGCAATGAAGGAAGAAGGCAAAGCTGCAGTGAACACGTTGGCAAAAAGCAGTATCAACTGAGATGTGTCAGCACATGGATGCACTGTCATAAGTGCTCACTCATCTATGTTAAGACATTTAGAAGACAGCTATCCGGCCAATGGAACAGAAGAGATCTGTTTTAGTGTATTGCGAAGAAAACTGATCCAACGGAATGCAGTCATTATTGAACGATATTAACACCAGAGGCAAGTAAAATTTTGCCAAAGATCATTCAAAAGTGGTTACAACAGTATATTGACAAGGAACTGCTACAAATTCAAGCCACAGTCAGATGTTGAATCAGGGATATCACTGCTGATATCCGATGGACCTTGGCTGAAAGTAGAGAATATCACAAAGAGGGTTATGTATTTTTCATTGACTATGTGAAGGCATTTGCTATGTGGATCATAACAAATCATGGATAACATGGTGCAGAATAGGAATTCCAGAAAACTTAACTGTGCTCATGAGGAACATGTACACGCATCAAGAGGCAGTCATGTGAACAGAACAAGGGGACATTGCACGCTTTAAAGTCTGGAAAGGTGTGTGTCAGGCTTGTATCCTTTCACCATAGCTTTTCAACCTGTATGCCAAGCAAATAATCCGAGAAGCTGCCCTATATGGAGAAGGACAAGGCATCAGGATTGGAGAAAGACATATCAACAATCGGCATTATGCAGATGACACAAACTTGCTTGCTAGAGGGAAGAGGATTTCAGACACTTGCTGACGATCAAAGACCACAGCCTTCAGTACAGATTGCACATTAACATCAAGGAAGCAAAAATCCTCACAAGTGGACCAGTAAGAAACATTTTGATAAATGGAGAAGGGATTGAAGTTGTCAGGGATTTCATTTTCCCTGGTTACACAGTCAAATCTCATGGAAGCAGCAGTCACGAAATCCAAAGATGCATCACAGTGGGAAAACCTGCTGCAAAGAACCTCTTTAAAATGTGAAAAGTAAAGATTCCACCTTGAAGACTGAGGGTCGTCTGACCGAGCCATGCAATTTTTACTTGCATCATGTGCATGTAAAAGCTGGACAATGAACAAGGAAAACCGATTAAGAATTGATTCCTTTGAATCATGGTATTAGAGAAGAATATTGAATGCTCCATGGACTGCCAAAACAAGAAACAGATCTATTCTGGAAAAAGTCCAACCAGAAGGCTGCTCAGGAGCAGAGACAGTGAGACTCATGGCACATATTTTGGACATGTTTTCAGAAGGGATTCATTTCTGGAGAAGGTCATCATGCTTCATATAGTGAAGGTTCAGCTAAAAGGATGAAACCAGCAACACGATGGGTTGACACAGTGGCTGCAATGATGGGATCTGGCATGAGAAGAGTTGTGGGCGTGGCACAGGATCGGGCAGGTTTTCGTTCTGTCACGCAGTGTTGCTATTCGTTGGAAGCGATTCGACTAGATTCTAACAACAACATATGCATGGATTTCACTTGTTAGAATACTCGGGAATCAAATCAACTACATCTGTGGAAAGATGTAGTTCAGTCTCGTCAGTGAGAAAATGGCCAGGGGATGACTGAGGAAAACACCAATTGTTCATATGTAAGTACATATCAAAGCTGAGGAAAATAGACCAAACCCACAAGAGCCAATGTACGACCTTGAGAATATCCCATGTCAATACAGAGACCATCACAAGAATAGATTTGATACACTGAACACTGATTTAGTCATCTGGTGCTGTTCTAACAGAAGTACCCCACGGGGGGGGGGGCTTTAACAAAGAGAAATTTATTCTGGCACACCCCAGTAGGCTACAAGTCAAAATTCAGGGAATCTGCTCCAGGAAGTCATTCTCTGTGGGCTCTCGAAGAAGGCCCTTGTCGTCAGTCTTTCCCTGGACGGGGAGCTTCTGAGGTGTGAGGACATTGGATCCTTTCCAAAGGACGTGCTCAGCTTCCAGCTCTGCTTCTTGGTGGTATTAGGTCTGTAACTCTCTGCTGGCTTCCCTTCCCTTTATATCCCAAGAGATTGTCTCAAGGCGCCAGAAGATCTCACACACTGAGTCCTGCCCCACCGACTCAACTGCAGCCCCTCGTCCCACATTAACATCATGGAGGCAGGGTTTACAGTGTGGAGGAACATCACACCAGACCAGGAATCATGGCGTAGCCAAACGGCTACACACATTTGGTGGGGACACTGAAGACCTAATGAGTTGTGGGGTGACATCGAGGGCAAAAGAGAGCAAAAGGTCATTGAAAGAACTGGGAGTAAAGAGGAGACCAAAGTGGATGTCAGAAGAGACTCAAACTTGCTCTTGAAAGCGAATGGAAGAAATGATGAAGAAAAAAACCTGAACAGATTTCACAGGATGGCTCGGGAAAACAAAGTAAAGTGTTATAATAACACATACCAACACTTGGAGTTGGAAAATCCTAAAGGAAGAACACACTTGGCATTTCTTAAGCTGAAAGAACTGAAGAAAAGATTCAAGCCCAAGAAAAATATTCAATGACACAAAAAGGATCACAAGAAGATGGAAGGAAAACAGGGAGTCACTGGATCACAAAGAGTTGGTCGATGTTCACCCATTTCAGGACGCAGGCTCTCAGCAAAAAGCAGTGGTACTGAAGGAACAAGTCGAAGCTGCTCTGGAGACGCTGGTGGAAAACAAGACTCCAGGAAGTGCAGGAACATTAACTGAGATGTTTCCACACATGCATGCGGGCCGCAGGTGCTTACTGAGCTATGCCAACAAGTTCGGATGACAATTACCTGGTCAGGTAACTGAAGAGATCTGTATTTGTCCGATTCCAAAGGTGGGCCTACAGAATGGAGAAATTATCAAACAATAGAATATCATACACAAGTTATACTTTGCTGATGATCATTCAAAAGTGGTAGTAGCAGTATGTTGGCAGGGAGCTGCCAGAAATTCCAAGCAGATGCAGAAGAGAATCTTGAATGAGAGAAATCACTACTGATGTCAGACAGATTCCGACCAAAGCAGAGAACACCAGCAGGTTGTTTAGCTGTGTTTTACTGACTGGGCAAAGGCAGTTGGCTGTGTGGATCATAACCAGTGATGGGTAACACTGTGACCAGAATACTTAATACTACTCCTGTCGGAGCCTGTACACAGACCAAGAGGCACTCATTTGAACAGAGCAAAGGGATATTGTGTGTGGTTTAGCCACGAAAAGTGCGTCAGGGTTGTATCATTTCCCTATACTTATTCAGTCTGTGTGCCGAGCACATCATCCAAGAAGCTGGACCACGTGAAGAACAGGCATCAGTCACCACGGACCACTCACCTGGTGGGCTGCCATCTACGAAGTCTCCTAGGAATGGGTTCCTGGGGTTGGGCTTCTCTTACCCACATCGTAAAGTTTTCCTGACTTTGGAAATGCTGTCATATTGGTTAACAGTCTCTTCTTGCATCTCCAGCAGAAATGTCACCTTTGGAACCCACTCCAGATACAATGCGAGCACTGCTTACAGAACCTACTTCAGAACCATGTTGAGTTTCCTCTGAAGCCTGACCCAGATCTATATTGAGCGTTGCTTCTGGAACCTTCTGGAGGTTCATATCAAGCCTCACCAGCAAAAGGCACTCCAAGTTCTCCTGAAGATTCACCCCGGACCCACTCCGACTCACATGGAGTGCTGCCTTGGGAGCCTTCTCCAGACCCACAGTGAGATGCAGCCCCAGAACCTGCTGCAGGTTCAAGGTCAGCGTTACCTCTGGTTCCCACTCCAGATCCACATGGTGACTCAACCCCAGAACCCGCTCCAGGTCCCCATCGAGTATCAGGAGCAGAACTCACTCCAGGTCCCCATCGAGTGTGGCTTCCAGAACTGGCTCCAGACCCACAGGAAGATGCATGTTGGGAACACTCTCTGGGGCAATATCAAGAGTCGCTCCTGCGGTCTGCCCCTGATCCATGTCGACATTCCCCTCTGTACTCATTCCAGACCCAGCGTGAGCGTCGTCTCCGGAACCGCCTCCAGACGCACGATGGGCACCACCTTCAGACCCCGGTCTCGCCCCAGAACCAGTCTCAGTCCGGCCTCCAGCGTCAGGCTCTTAGCCAAAGCAGACATTTGTTCTGGAGCTTCCCGCCCCTTACCAAAGAGTAGATTTCTTCAATTCCTGGCCCCTGTTTCCTTGTTCAACAGTTTCAAGTTTCCCCGCTTTGATCTTTTCAAAGTGTAGACTGCAGTGGCTGTGTATGATTTCACACTGCTGTGCTCCTGCCACTCCTCTCTGGGCCCAGAGTGTTTTCACCCACCAAACATAATCCTTATGACCAGGAGGCAGCAGCTTTTGCCTGCAGCCCCTCAGAACTCACAAGTTGGCTTTTCTCATCTATGAATTCACCTACCCTGGAGTTCTCATCTAACTGGAATCCTGAATTTCACGGCCTCTTGTCCCCACTGTTTTTGAGGTTCATCTAAGGTGCACCATGAGCCCGTATCTAATTCCTCTCTACATCTGAATGTGATCCCTAGTCCCGACTGACCGTAGTGTGTCCCCCTTTATGTGTTGACGGACATTGGGGTGGTTTTCACCTGGCAGCTAATGTGCTGGGGTGAGCATCCGTGTCCAGATGTGTCCTTGAGTTCCTGACTTCATGATGAAGGCCCACGGAGGGTAACAGGTAGGAGGGGACAGTGTGGAGACAGGCCAGGTGTTAGACTGTGAATCTGAAGAGATCAAGAGACAAGCATGTCACGGGAGGTGAAGCCACGGGGGAGGCCCTCCAGGAGCTGAATGGACACAGTGGCTGCAATGAGGGGCTCCAGCCCAGCAACAGTTGTGAGTTCAGCACGGGCCCAGGTCATGCTGTTCTGTTGGACACAGGGTTGGTGTGAGTCAGAATTGGCTCAATGGCAGCAAAGAAAACAACTGTTCTTTAACTCCAACATTTTATTTCAGTAAAGACGCTAACAGCCTGAAGTTCCTTAGAATGTCCAGTCCCAAGAAAACACAGACTTTCCAATGGT